>CM038680.1:611089837-613678484 GCA_021605205.1 Aegilops longissima
CCGTTTACCGCGGCTCAATGGCGTGGCTCAAAGGAGGCCTGTAGACGCCCATCTTCATCTACGTTAAGCTCAAGACCTCGCGAGCTGGAGATTGCGGGGCGGACGACGCAGGAGCTTCTCGTGCACGGCCTCACAGCTGGCTCATGAGGAGGCGGAGAGTTCAAGGCAGGGTACCTCAGCGAGGTGCCCATGACGCAAGCCATGATTTACCAAGGGCGCCAGCATGGGCGCCACTCAAGAGCGCCCTCCTTTCCTCTTTGGTGCAAAGGAGCAAGCGCAGGCGAGAGCATCAAGCAAAGGCATCCGCTTCGTGCAACAAGACTAAGACCAGCCCAACGGCTGAAGGGAGTGGCCAGGAGCCTCCAAGCAGGCCATCACCAGAGCCTTGGCAAAGCGAGGACCAACTTTAGTCAGATAAGTGTACCCGCTGTTCCCTTCAAATGGCTAATTGTTGGCGCTCTTCCCGCCTAATATTTGGGAAGAGGCCTGTGGCCTTCGCCTATAAATAGGAGTAGCCACACCCAGAGCTGGAGGCATCCGAGAGAGAAGGGAAGAGATCCGGATCCTCATCAAGAAACCAATAGCTAGAGCAAATCGAACCCCACCTAGCAGTTCATCAGACTCCGCCAAGAATGTACACTTTCTAGGCTGTTCTTCCTTGTATTGTTCCCCATCAGCCCAAGAGGCAATCTACCACACCACACACACCGGAGTAGGGTATTACACTGCAACGGTGGCCCGAACCAATATAAATCTCGTGGTCTCTTGTGCTGTTCCATTTGTAGTTTAGGTCCCTGCGATTCAAGCGGCGCGTAGACGGTGGAAGGTTGATCTCCGCACGCACTTAAAGAATTGAACTTAAGGGTCTGCCAAACCTGAATCGGCATTTGGCGCGCTTGTAGGTGCGCCGGAATCTGCCTTCCATCGCTTCTTCTTCTCGACCACCGCAACCATGTCTCGATGCTCGGGGCTCGGCCGAAGCGCCGAGCCACCTCCCTCTGCGGTCACCCGGATTGCTTCCGACGGCGGGCGCCTCATCGCTCCTCACCGCCACTGCCAACACCGCCATCGCCCGGCGGGGAACGGGCAGCAAGCATCGTCCCCGCGATCCTCGGCGACTTCCGGGAGGAGCCGCGTAGCTTCTCGCCACCCGCCCCATCGCGCCGTCCTCCGGCCGCCGCGACCTCCCCGGGCGTCGCAGCGCCGCTTCCTTCCAGCCATGTCAAGACATTCGTCCGCCGGGTCGGCGCCGCCTCCACGCGCGGGGCTCCTCGCCGGACGGAGCTGCCGGCCGGGCTGACCTTCGACTGGGACCACTCCCGCCAACTCGGCCGGCTCGTGTGCCTCCTGATGCTCGCCCACCCACCATCTGCCAGTTGCCGCCACCAGACCTCATCGACGGCGCTATTGGCCTCAACGCATTTCGCCGAGGCCTTCAACCTCCTCTCAGATACCTGTAACGGCTGCAGCCCAGCCAGCCTTTTTTCGGCGTAGGAGGAGGGTCATCCAGCTCCTTAGGGCAATCCGGCCCCGGTGACCTTCGCACCTATGACAACTTCCGCACGGAACTGGTCGACTTCGACATCGCCCCATCGGCCTCCCCTACAATGCCATCCTTGGCTATCCAGCATTGGCTAAATTCATGGTCAAGAACCCACCCGAGGTACAACCTCATGAAGATGCCCGGAGCTGCGCGCCCTCACCATACCGAGATATCGGCAGGCCATGGGCGCCAGTCATTTCAAGACGGGCGTCGCAGCGCAGCCCGCCGATGCGGAAGCCCTCAAGCAGCAAGGGGCTGCACCGACCAAGAAGAAGCAGTTGTTCACCCAAGACAAGGCGGAGACCAAGCAGACACTGCCGACGAGGATTGGGTCCACAAACGCCCACCTTCACGAGCAGCGCCCAACCTTGAGCCCGAACAGAAGAAGCCCTGGTCAAGTTCCCTGCGCAACAAGAAGGTGTTCTACCGAGCCCGATCACCATGGGATCCCACGGGCGAATCGAGCACCACCTCAACGCAGCCCCAACGCGGCGCCCCTGTGGAAGTGTATAAGAAGGCAGTCCACCGAAAAGCAGGCCTTCATCGCTCGAGAGACCTGCAAGCTAGAAGCCGCTGGGGGTTATTCGCGAGGTCCGATACTCAGACATCGCCAACCCTGCGGTGGTGCCAAAGAAGGAGGAAAGGAGCTTATGTGTCGATTTCACCAACCTCAACAAAGCATGCCCGCAGGATCCGCTCCTCCCACCCTCAAGATTTCCACCAGATCGCCGATTCCACCGCCGAAAGTGTGACCTGTTATGCTTCTTGGACGCCTTTTCCGGTATCACCAAATCAAGATGGCGGTGAAAGACGGAAAAGACGGCCTCTTAACCCCAGGTGGAGTGTACTGCTATACATGCATGCTATCTGGCCATGCGGAACGCGGGGCAACCTTCCAAATGCTTATGCACATCACCTTGGGCCCACAGCTCGAAGAATGTGGAGGCTTACGCCGACGACATCATGGTGAAGTTCCCAGGCCAAGACCTTGATACAAGACCTGGAAGAAACCTTCACGAGCCTCAACGCAGTAAGCCCGCGACTCAACCCAGAGAAGTGCGTGTTTGGAGTTCCCCTGCAGCCTCGGTTTCTCGTCCCACCGAGGCATCGAGGCCAACCCGAAAAAGTCAAGGCAGTTGAGGACATGATCCCACCAAAGACCCTCGTGGAAATGCAGAAGCTCACGGGCGCAGAACGGCGCTGGGCCGCTTTCATCTCCGATTGGGGAGCGGGCGCTGCCTTTCTTCCACCGATGAAGAAAAGGCCCTTCAATGGATCAAGAGGCCGACAAAGCGCTGCCCATGACCTCAAGAGGTACTCTGACTAGCCTCCAGTTGATGGTGGCTTCCGCCTACTCGAGCCCTTGGTACTTTACCGCCGCCACTCCCTACCACATAGCGCAGCCGGTGGCAGTTAGGAGGAGCGCCGGGCCAAGACCACGGCGGCCACCCGAGCTAAGGCAAGGCCGAATCAAGGAACTCGCAGAAGCCAAAGCACCGCGAACGGAAGAAGATCACCCGTTTAGCAGAAAGCACGCTAAAGGCGGAGAGGCCCCATCCAAGCACCCAGCCTCCGAGCCGCCACACTGGGAGGCACCACAGCCTTCGAAGACGCTACCAGACCGACGCCTTTAGCCTTGTCGAAAGCACCCGTGTACTGCACAAGACAAGAAGTTACGGATGCGAGGGCACGGTACCCCATGCCATAGAAGCTCCTCCTCGGCTGTTGGTGGCTTCGCAAGTTGCATGGACTACTTCTGTGGTCATCCAATCAAGGTTGTCTCAGATACCCCTCGGAGAGGGTGCTCAGAGCCCCAACTGCCGAAGGGTCGCCGAGTGGAACATTGAGTTGCAAGCATTCCAGCTCGAGTTCAGACAACCAGAGTCATCAAGGTTACCGCACAGCAGATTTCGTGGCCGAATGGGATGTACAGCACTGGCCTGTGGTCGGGCGTAGAATCGATCCTCTCCCCAGAAGCTTTTAAGCCGTTGGGTCATGTACTTCGACGGAGCGCCTTCCGACAGGGCACTGGGCTGGGGCAGCAGTGTCATATCTCCCGCCAGACAAGCTCTACTATGCCGCAGCTCTGCTTTCAGATGGCAAGAAGGTCTCCAACAATATAGCAGAATACGAGGGGCCGAGAAGGGTCCAAGGCTGCCGCTGCCCTGGGTGAAGGGCCTACCATCAAGGCCGCTTTCACAGCTCCTCGTGATTTCTCCAACAAGGTGTACGAGCCAAGAGATGAACACATGGAGGCCTACTCCATGGAGGTCCGCAGGATGGAGAAACAGTTCTGGGGTTGAGCGCTGCAGACGCGCCTCAAGGGCACCAATCAAGAGGCCGACGACATCGCCAAACGAGCCTCTGTGAGATTACCCAGAGCCGGGCGCCTTTGAGGAACGGCTCTTCAATCCTCAGCCCCGCCGCTATCAAGCACAAAGATAGTTCGGGAGGAGCTCCTCACCACTCTTCCTGGAGCCCCACCTGGTGGCTCCGCCTAGGAGCACGCCTTCCTCATGATGGAACCTCAAGAGGGGTGCTGGATCACGGAGCTCAAGAGTTACTTAACGCTGGAACTTTGCCGAGAAGGAGGAGGAGGCCGAGCGGTGGGCGCGGCAAGCCACGGCATACAACATCATGGATGGAGAGCTCACCGAAACGACCGAACGACGATCCCCGCCTCGCATCACCAGGAACAGGGAAGGAACCGCCGCAGATATACATGGTGGAGATCAGGCACCATTCGCCGCCACGGCCTCGCCGGAAAGGCGCTCCGCAGCGGTTTCTATTGGCCCATCGCACTCAATGACGCTGTTGAACCTCGTGAAGGCTTGCGAGGCTTGCCAATTCCATGCCAAGAAGATCCACCAGCCAGCAGAGGTCTCGCAAACCATCCCTCACTTGGCCATTCGCCGTCTTGGGCTGGACATCCCGGCCCTTCCTCGGTGCCGTGGGGCTATCGCCACTCTACGCCGCAGGACAAATTCACCAAGTGGGCCGTCGAGGTCAGCTCCGCACCATCCCCGCTGGTTCTGCAGCCAAGTTCATCAAGGGCATCGAGCCGGTTCGAGTGCCGAATCCGCATCATCACCGATAACGGTTCGCAGTTCACCAAGAATCTTTTAAACGGATCGCGCTAACCTTGGGACGCAGATATGTTACGCTCGCGGCGCACTTTTAGCAACGGACAAAGCCGAAAGGGCTAACGCAGGTCCCGAGAGGCCTCAAGACCAGGACGCTCAATAAGAAACTGAGGCTCGCGCAGAGGCTGGTATGATGAGCTTCCGTCCGTGTTGCTGGTCCATCCGCACAACCGCAACTAAGCCAACCGGGAGACCCCTTCTTCCGGGTCACGGAGCCAAGCGTCCTCCTCACGAGGTCAAGCATCGATCCGCTGGTCCCGGGCGCTCGGCGAAATGCTGCAGGACGCCATGCGGGGACGGCCCTCGGCCGGGGAGGAGCGCCGACGAGAAGTCTGGCTACGCGAGCGGCAAGGTACCAGCAGACACTCCGCGATACCACCGCCGCAACATCCGCCCTCTGTAACTCTCAAGGTAGGGGACTCAGGTTCGATGGGTCCTCTGTGGAGGGACTGCATAAGCTCTCTCCCATGTGGGAGGGCCTGCTCAAGGTTGTTCATGTTTCTAGGCCTGGTTCCGGCGCTTGAGACTCAAGAGGGAGTACCTATACAGTAACGCTGTGGAACATCCAGCACCTCTAGAGGTTTTACCCTAAAAGGCCTAGTGCTCGTGAAGAAGGCGTAATGCCCGTGAAGCTCATTCTTGGAAAAGGCCCGTGTCTCGTGAAGAAGGCGTAATGCCTGAAGCCTATTCTTTGGAAAAGGCCTGCTCGTGGAAGAAGGCTAATGCCCGTGAAGTTCATTCTTTGGAAAAGGCCCAGCCAGAAGAAGGCGTAATGCCTGTGAAGCCTATCTTTTTCGAGAAAGGCCCTGAACCTATGAAGAAGGCGAACGCCGTGGAAGCCGCCATGCTCGGAAAAGGCCCAGAGCCTGTGAAGAAGGCGAACGCCGTGAAGTCGTCGCTGCTCGAAAGGGCCCGGAGCCCGTGAAGAGGGCTAACGCCGTGAAGCTCGCTTCTCGTAAGAAAGGCCCGAGCCTGTGAAGAAGGCCAACGCCTGTGAAGCTCCGCCGCCCGTGACACTCTCACGTAATAATGAGTTAGCTGTACACTTCGAGTCTCAGAGTGCCGCCTGCCCGGGCTCCCTCCCACGCCAGGCAGGCACTTAGCTCCGCTGGCTGGTGAGAAGACGTCAAGACTAGACTAGGTGCCGGACGCGCTTTTTCATTTGCTTTCTCGTAGTCTACTAGTTATTTCCATTTGGAGTTTTATCGAAACTATCGCCTCTTTGGTCCGTGGTTCTCCGATCTTTTTCGCCTCCTCGACATTTCTTTATGGGGACTCATGAGGCAGAAGCCTCTGGAGCCCCCACGAAAGCATTCCTGCCCTATCGCCAAGTTTTCACGACCGTCCACAGCTGGAGCACCCTCCCGACCATGCCTCACGGGAAGCACAACGCCAACACGGGCTTGGATCGGTCGCCTCGCTGCCACGGCTGGAGTTCACTTGCATAATGGGCGACAAATGTAAAGGAACAAAGATCGTAGATAACGGAAGCAAGACAATAATTAACGGCGTTAATCCTAAACGCCCGCACGGGCCACATTGTTGCCTTTTTTGCGCAGGAGAAAAGAAAGGAAAAGGACAAAAGCAGGTGAAGCACGCCCCGTGCCGGCTCCCTTGGAAGGCTCGAGCCGCCTCCCGAGCTCGGGCAGACTCCCTCTCGCGCTTCACCGGGGCGCGGCGACAAGCGGACCTGCTGCCACCCCCCAAGCAGGCGCGGTGGCGGGGGCGGCCGCCGCCTGGAAGAATCACCACCCAAAGAAGAGCCGAGAAGCGGAGGAGTCACTGGTATCGCCAGCCACCTGCTCGCTTCTCTCGATCCACGCTGGGCTGAGTCTCGTCATGGCTGCGCCGTTTTAGGGCAGCACCCCATGCGCGCACTGTCTTTCCCCCAACACCCTCACGTAGAGGGTGGCGCCGCTGCATTTCTGAAGTGCAGGGAGCACTGCCGCGACCACGCTACGCCAGCGAACGCCCGCCACCATGGTCGGGAACAGGTTCCCCAGAGAGTAGACCAAGAGAAGCCCACGGCCTGCCAGCAGCCATCCGCCTCGAGCCAAAGGCCACCCAGGGCGCCATCCGGGAGCTCACCCAGAGGAAGCGCTGAGCTGAAGCCGACGCCGGACGGCCTCCGCCTCTCCATGAACTCCGCAGCTTCAGCGAGCATGGAGGCGCGGCCTCGGGACGCGCGACTGCACGCCCCACCATGGCTAGCCGTCGCCATGCTGAGAGCCTCCCCACGACTCTGGGGACCGCTGGGCTGTAACGCCTTGACACACCCGCCGGTGGTCGCATTCTCGGCGGGATCTAGACTGGCCCCACAGATCAATATTAGTCTTTTCTTCGCAAGACTTTGTCCTCATCAGGCGCACTCCGAACAATCTTCCGGTCGGGTCACCCATCCTGAAACTACTCCAAGCTGAGCACGCTTAACTTTGGAGTTCTGTCCATGGGATCCCGAAAAGAAGGAATTCTTATTGATATGAGTAGTCTATCATCCCTAATAAGCCAGGCTATCACATACACCCCACTCAGAGGAACCGACGTCCTCGCCGGGCCACAGAACGCTCCTCTTGGCACAAACGCCTGTGTTTCCAGTCCGCACATGTGCCATGTCAGGTGCCACGACGGGTCACAAACGCTCATGAACAACATGACCACGATCTGTCCGCAACCATCCGTAACCGCGAGGGTCGGCTCGATACCAACTTGTAACGCCGGACACACCCGGGCCGTGGTCGCATTTTGGCGGATCTAGACTGGCCCCACAGATCAATACTAGTCTTTTCTGCGCACTTTGTCCTCACTGCGGCGCACTCCGGAACAATCTTCCCCGGCCGGGTCACCCATCCTCAAACTACTCCAAGCTGAGCACGCTTTAACTTTGAGTTCCAGTCCGAATGGGATCCCTAAAAGAAGGAATTTTATTGATATGAGTAGCCTATCATCCCTAATAAGCCAGGCTATCACAGCCAATGGAGGCCACGGGATGCTTTGCGAGGGCTTAATTTCGACCACGCTTTAGGCGGAGGAGAGGAAGACTCGACTCGACGGCCCTTCCCTTCTCGCGCCGAGAACTTCCTTGGTGGAGCCATGGAGAAGAGGGAGAGATGGAAAGGATAGATTGAAAGGGCGTGTGTCGTTCCGTACTTATAGCTGGCGAAGGCCAACCGTCGGCCTCCACGATCACCGGTAATCATGACCGACTCTACATGCAGGGACTTGTCGAATCCGGGTGGTTACCAAGGCATCATGGGGAAGCAGTGCGCACGCGTCCAATCAATCGCCACGCGTCCGCCAAGGCCGCTGGCTGTTAGGGGCCCGTGACGCTTCAGACTTGCCCTTTCGCCTCGCCGGGCTAAGTTCGAAATGCGCGCTTTGGGCCCGGGATATGTCGTATGCCGGGAATGGGGTACCAGACTTATGCGTTCAAGCGCCTCGTGGCGTGGCTCAAGGAGGCCCAGCGCAGCCCATCTTCATCAACGCAAGCTCAAGACCTCGCGAGGGGCCAAGCCTCGGGACGGACGACAAGGAGCTTCTCGTGCACGGCCTCACAGGCTGGCTCTTGAGGAGGCGGAGAGTTCAAGGCAGGGTACTCGCGAGGTGCCCATGACGCAAGCCATGACGCACCAAGGGCGCCTGGCCGGGCGCCAGCCCAGCAGGCCCCTCCTTTCCTCTTGGTGCAAAGGGAGCAAGCGCAGCGCAGAGCATCAAGCAAAGGCATCCGCTTTCGTGAAACAAGACCAAGACCAGCCCAACGGCTGGAAGGGAGTCATGTGGAGCTTCCAAGCAAGCGCTATCACCAGAGCCTTTGGCAAAGCGAGGACCAACTTTAGTCAGGATAAGTGTACCCGCTGTTCCCCTTCAAAATGGCCAATTGTTGGCGCCCTTCCCGCTCAATATTTGGGAAGAGGCCCAGGGCCTTCGCCTATAAATAGGAGTAGCCACACCCAGAGCTGGAGGCATCTGAAAGAGAAGGGAAGAGATTCGGATCCTCATCAAGAAACCAATAGCTAGAGCAACCGAACCCCACCTAGCAGTTCATTGCACCCGCCAAGAATAGACCCTCGCGAGGCTGTTCTTCCTTGTATTGTTCCCCATCAGCCCAAGAGGCAATCTACCACACCACACACACTGGAGTAGGGTATTACACCACAATGGTGGCCCGAACCAGTATAAATCTCGTGTCTCTTGTGCTGTTCCGTTAGTAGTTTAGGTCCCTGCGATTCGGCGAAGTGCGAGACGGTGGAAGGTTGGATCTCCGCGCGCACCCCAGTGTTCGAACCTTAAGGGTCTGCCGGAACCTGAAATCCGACATATGCCACCTGTCGCCCTACAAACGATCCCCATTACCTAGCCTTTTGCGGTATGGAGGCTTGACATGGTTGGACCCTGTCGGTGTCAAAAACGGCAGATCTTGGGTAGGGGGTCCCGAACTGTGTGTCTAGGCGGATGGTAACAGGAGACAAGGGACACGATGTTTTTACCCAGGTTCGGGCCATCTCGATAGAGGTAAAACCCTACTCCTGCTTGATTAATATTGATGATATGGGTAGTACAAGAGTAGATCTACCACGAGACCAGAGAGGCTAAACCCTAGAAGCTAGCCTATGGTATGATTGTCGTTCGTCCTATGGACTAAAACCCTCCGGTTTACATAGACACCAAATAGGGTTAGGGTTACACAGAGTCGGTTACAATGGAATGAGATCTACATATCCGTATCGCCAAGCTTGCCTTCCACGCTAAGGAAAGTCCCATCCGGACACAGGACGAAGTCTTCAATCTTGTATCTTCATAGTCCAGAGTCCGCCAAAGGCTATAGTCCGGTCATCCGGACACCCCTAATCCAGACTCCTCAAGAGTCTCTCGAACCAGGCTTCAATGACGATTTAGTCCGGGCGGCATATTGTCTTCGCATTGCAAGGCGGGTTCCTCCTCCAATACTTCATAGAAGATTTTGAACACAAGGATAGTGTCCGGCTCTCAGAAATAAGTTCCACATGCCACCAAGAGAGAATAATATTTACACAAATTCAATCACGACGTATTCCGCGGGCGTGACATCACACCACCACTCAAGCCTTTATTCGAATCGCTTACTGCCCCACCTCGGCGCTGCTTAGTGAGGCGGTTTCTGGCACGCCTTGTCAAAGCAGAGATCGTGCCCTTATTCCGGATTCTCATCAATACGGGCGGTAACCCAACCGCGCCATTGAGTACGGCGCCCGGGAGATAAGCGAGTTTTACCAGCTGGTGGGGACGATAGCTTCGTCCGTCATACATATAAGGGATAAGGATCCACCTTCACCCACGCCTTCTTCCTCCTTTGCTCATCCATTTCACAAGACTGAGCTCCAGCTACCAAGTCCGCACATCCCACATCAACCTTCTCCAGCCATGTCCGGAGCGGGAGGCAAGTGGATGGCCTCCTCGCGCCACGGAGGGGCAATCAAAAGCTCGCGGAAAGTCGGATACTTGTCCAAATGACATCACAGATCGGCTCCACGACAAGGGGCAGCTCATCCCCACCCCAGGCCCCATGAGAGGGTAGTGTTCTCACCCACTTCCTCCGCTGGACTAGGTTTTCCACTTCACCCATTTGTCCGGGGCTCATGTTCACGGCCTGGATTTCCATGATCTGGCCCTGAATTTCATCCTCAACATCTCGGCGTTTCATCGCCGCAGGTGCGCAGGCCTTTCTTCGCATCCAGCCCCACTTCGCTTATGGCTGAAGACCTTCAATGTGAAGCCGAAGGTAGTGGCGGCCGCTGGCGGAGCGGAGGTGCCATGGTGGGCAAGATGGCCAACGCCCTATGGCTCGAGGGGCTCCTTTGTGGAGACCGTAAAGGTTGGCAATCGGAGTGGTTCTACATCACCGAGCCGCGACTTAAATGGGCAGCGGACCTTAATTCGATCTGGCTTCCTACACGGCTCACCTCTTGGCAAGAGACGGGCTCGACGTGGGGTAATTCAGAAGAGCTGACCGACTCCAAACCTGCCCAAAACCCGTGAACAAGAATCTCAAGCTTGTCAACGTAGTCAGTGTCATGCTCATCCGCCAGATCCTCCCATGCCAACAACGGGCTTTCAACTTGTGGGAGTTTGATCCGGCACAACACCAAACCTTGAGCAGGCTCTTCGAAACTACGTACGAAGATGCCTGGAAGGCACTGTTCAAGGGCGCCGAGGCTCCCGCATCCGCCATCAAGATCGCTGGATTTAGCTCGCAACGCCAAGCCAGCGAGGTAAGCTATTTTACCCTTTACGGGACTCTTTATTTTCATAGTTTGACTCTATGGGATCGAACTCCCCATACCTTTGACAGGATTGGTAGAATACGTCCGAGCAGGTTAATCGTCCGCTCCTCGCCTGGAAGACTCCAGCGGATGCCCGCTTGACGGGTTGTTGGTTCCGCACCTTACGTGTGCCGGAGAAGAAGGTTAAGAAGAGGCCACGGAACTCGAAGGAGTTCCCGGCGCCAGTGTTGTCTTGACTCATCGTCCGATGACTAAGCGGAATCCTCCGTGAAACGAGGAGGAGGAAAGAAGCCTCTCCCCGGGAGAGAAGAAAGGAAGGCCGCCTAACCGGGAGGCCGGAGGGTCCAAGAAGGGAAGGACCCTTCCTCCGGACTACTCCACCAACGCCGACGACGGCGAAGAGGAGTGGCCATCGAGGACCAAGCCCCTGGCGAAATCGTAAGTGTCCGGATACCAGAATAACTCATGGCATTTCATTTGTCGCACAATATCTTCTTACGCCAAATTTAACCATGCAGCCCGCCCAAGGACGGGCTCGACGCCTCGACGAGCGGCTCCCTGGATTCGTCGGATGTGAATAGCACCTCACTTTCAGCTGCCTCCTCTCCTTGCGCTGCAGATGACGCCGAGATGGGGTCCCAAAAGGGGCCCAGCCAGGAGGAGGTGGTCCTGGAGGCGCCGCAAGGAAACCTCCCGGACTCCAGGCGTAAGGGGGATAAAACCCCAAAGGGCTCTAAGTCCGGCCCTGGGCCGGACTCCGCACCGGAACCTTCAGTGGTTCCGGAGTCCGCAGCGGCCCTTCGTAAGAAGGGCAAGATCATGCGACACGAGACCTCCGCCCAACCGAGGCACTGGATAATTTGCTGGAGGCGCTTAACGCGCCCATCGACGAGAGCACCGCACTGCATAAGAGTGTGGTGATCCAGAATTTCAGTCCGCCAAGAGCGGGCTGATCAAGCCTGTGCCAGCCTTCTAACAGCTTTGAGGTAAGTATTTAAGATATGTAAGAATATTACCGATAGAGAGAGCCCTCGATGCTTAGTTCGGTGTTCGGAAAGAAAAGCCGAACTAAGGATCTAAAAGATATACGCAGGAGTCTAACATAAGTATGTCAATATGGGAATGCAGGCTGGCTGCCGACCTCTCGCCGACCGATCATGGAGGTTGATGCATTGAAGTGAGCCTCGAGCGTCCGAGAACGAGCTCGACCTTGCCAAAAAGCAGCTTGAGGACAGGGAAGGTAAGTAATACCTTATGGGAGTATATAAAAGATATGGTTGCAAGAAATGACAGAATAACATGGGTATTGGGGGCCACTAACGAGGTGGCGACCTCAAGGAAGCGGTGTCCAAGGTCGAAGCAATGCGGCATGAGCGCACTGAGCGAGAGAAGCAGGAGGCGGGTGGCGGAGGTGCGGCAAGAGCTCTGTGCTCGTGAAAACACGAGTTTGGAGCGTGACTCAAAGACTCGAGAGTCCAAGCTCGCTGCCCTTGAGAGCGCTTAAAGCCGCTAAGGCCAAGCCCAAAAAGCCTCCAGAAATTGAGGCATTGAAGAAGATAGCGGCGGTAAGGCATTCTTATGCAAAGCAAGCACGTGAAAGTGAATTATCTGTTATTTACCCGAATCCGACCTCTCCAGAGCATTCGCAGATCTGCCCCAAGCAGTCCGATGCTGCCGCGTTTCTACCGAGCCGAGGAGGGGAGCTCGACGGAGAAGGTGTTCTCGTCTCAAGATAGCCGAGGCCGGATACCCGGTGTTTTGAGCGTACCAGCTGAAGCAGCTGGTCGAGCCCATAAGGTGGCCGAACAGGCCATGAAGGGCCTCATAGTTCAGCTGTGGCCAAAGGAAGCCATGCCCGGGAGCTACTTTGGCTGGTGAGGCGGCTGGTGGACGCCTGTCCATGGATTGAAGTCGCCAAGCGCCAGCCTGCATCAAGGTGCTCAGGGCCTTTGCCCAAGCTAAAGTGCACTGGGCAAGATGGACGCCGAGAAGCTTGTGACGGATGACCACCGCCGGGCAAGGAGTATCGCAAGCCCGAGATGTATTATGAGGGCGCCTCAAGGGTGCCCGCTTTATAGCGGTGAATGCTCCAAAGATGTAATTTTTGAGTAAACTTGCATTTGTTATCCTGTACGCTGAAAACTTGTTCATATGCGCTAAACAACGCTTGTGAATTTAAAATATTACCTTCTGTGCGGCCGTTTATTATATTTGAGAGATGGCGAAGTCGTTGGTTTTAGCCCCATGCCACGAGTGTGGGGTGTTCGGTATAAACTTGAGCGCCTTGTTCCCATTCTGGGTCTTCGAGGAGGCGCTCAACGCAACGAACAAGGCAACCGGACTATAATGCTTGAACACTCTCACTTAGCCATAGAATTTATAATTTTAAATTTCATGGCCCTAGTATTCGAAGACCGAGTTCGGGCGCTTATCCACGCCTAGGCCGGACAATGCCAACTCCTCGCTTAAGCGGCATAAGTCTTTAGGGACTCAAAACCTCTCAAATAGCGATCGCTCTCGCCTCTATCATGACGGGCCGTTTTAGCTTTCTCCTCGAGGTGCTTAACCCAGCTCAACCGGGCACAATCCCGGTGGTTCTCCCAGCGCTACTTTAGCCGATATCTCCCAGCGCTACCTTAGCCGATATAACGGAACGTAAGGTACCAAAACATGGGAGCCGGGCAAACCCAACTATTGA
The DNA here is from genome assembly GCA_021605205.1 of Aegilops longissima. Taxonomy (NCBI): domain Eukaryota; kingdom Viridiplantae; phylum Streptophyta; class Magnoliopsida; order Poales; family Poaceae; genus Aegilops; species Aegilops longissima. Next base: position 611,103,479 of record CM038680.1, read on the forward strand.
CCCAAGACATGATTCGGAGCCGATGCATATAATGCTATAAGTTCGGGGTGCCGCACTTGTGAAAGTGTTCGGACTTATCACACCATATTTTGGGGTACATAAGCCCCTGGTGTATTGGCCGTACCAAAGTTTACGGTTGCACAATGTCATAACTGAACATATATAGATAGAAAAGGAATGCAATAATAGGTAGAAGCTATGTATTGTTTATTCAAAAGGCCTGCAGTAAAAGCAGAATGATACAAATAGTGCGATAAGCAAGGGACGGGACTTTTTGACATGTCCCCCTCCAGGGGTAAGCTGCGGGATGGTATGTAAAACAGGTATACTGCTCGTAATAGAGACCACCTAGACACTCGACGTAGCTTTCTGCTTCCCTGGCTGTTGCATCGTGTGTTCGGCGATTCTAGTGCCGGACAGGGCTTCTGGAGAACGGAGTCCTGAAAGTAAGAGAGAAAAATAATGACACAATCGGGAGCCCCTAGTGCGGTTGTGCCACATTCTGAGCATGCCATGGTCGTGCCCCTCCCCCTATGTCCATGGTATTTCCAGAGCGTAATTATGTACGCGTAGTACTGGTTTCGCAATTTCGCGAGGGCTGGGGTTGGGGCCGCATTGCTACACGTGCACGGATCGTGCCAGGTGGTCTTGTTGTAGGTTACTCCGGGCGCGCTTGACGGTGTCCGGATGTTTAATAGCCGGACTCGAGAATTGCCTTAAGAGGCTGCTTTGTACTTCCGCACGAGGGCCACCGTGATGCTCCTCCGCTCAAGAGAGCGCTCGGTGTTTCCATTGACCGTAATTACCTCGAGGGCCTGGCATCTTGAGCTTGAGGTATGCGAAAGCGGCACCGCATTGAACTTTGCAAATGCGGTTCGTCCGAGCAAAGGCGTGATAGCCGCCATGGAACGGGACTATGTCAAGATTAATTCTCGCTCGAAGTTATCCGGGATCCAAGACCACTTCGAGTGTAACTGAGCCTGCATAGCTTGGCCTCTACACCTGGTATGACGCCTTTAAATGTCTTTGTGGGTTTAATCCTTGAGGGGTCTATGCCCATTTTATGCATCAGATCCCGATAAAGCAGGTTCAAAGGTTGTCAGCCCATCGTGACTCTAGTGAGGTGAAATCCGTCAATGATTGGGTCTAGAACCAATGCAGTGAATCCGCCGTGGCGGATGCTAGTCGGGTGGTCCCTTCGATCAAAAGTGATTGGGCAGGAGGACCACGGGTTGAACTTTGGGGCGATCGCTCCGATATACGCATTTTAGTGCACGCTCGCTTCCCTTTTGGGTATGTGGGTTGGGTATATCATGTTCACCGTCCGCACTTGTGGGGAGCCCTTCGTCCTCTATTGTTCGCAGCCGGGCTCCTCCTCGTTATTGCTATGCAGCCCCTTGTCACCGCTGACATTTAACTTGCTCGCCAGCTTGAACACCCAACAACTCTCTGGTGTGGTTGGCTGGTTTTTCGGGGTGCCGTATCCGCACGAGTGATCGAGTATTCGTCCAAATTGACGGGCCCCGAGTATTTTTTTTGAATGGCTTTTTCCGCTAACCGGTTTGAGCCTCGTAATCCGCATTGACCGCCAGATCTCAGATATCGCCGCACGCGGCGCTTTGTGCTTGTTGCGACGCGACCTGCCATTGCTATCCTTGGTATCCGAATTACCAGGGCTCTTGGTCATGTTGTTACTACACGCCAGCCAGCTGTCCTCTCCCGCGCAAAAGCAGGTCATGAGTGTTGTGAGGTGATACGTCTCCAACGTATCTATAATTTTTGATTGCTCCATGCTACTTTATCTACTGTTTTAGGCAATATTGGGCTTTATTATCCACTTTTATATTATTTTTGGGACTAACTTATTAACCGGAGGCCCACCCAGATTTGTTGTTTTATGCCTATTTCAAGGTTTCGAGGAAAAGGAATATCGACGGAGTCAAAACGGAACAAAATCAATCGGAGAACTTATTTTTGGAAGGAAACCCACCGATGGACTTGGGCCCCACGTCAAGATATGGGAGGTGCTCACGAGGGTGGGGCGCCGCCGCCTCGTGGGGCCCCAGAGCCCACCGACGCCCCTCCTTTCACCCATATATACCGTCGCACTCTAAAACTTCCGCAACAGAAGATAGATCGGAGTTCCGCCACCGCAAGCCTCCTGAGCCACCAAAACCAATCGGGACCCTTTCCGCACCTGCCGGAGGGGGGATCCATCTCCGGTGGCCATCTTCATCATCTCGGCGCTCTCCATGACGAGGAGGGGGTAGTTCACCATCGGGCTGAGGGTATGTACTAGTAGCTATGTGTTTGATCTCTCTCTCTCTCTCTCTCTCTCTCATGTTCTCTCTCGTGTTCCTCTATGGCACGAAATTGATGTATCCCGAGCTTTGCTATTGTAGTTGGATCTTATGATGTTTCTCCACCTCTACTCTCTTGTGATGAATTGATTTTCCCCTTTGAAGTTATCTTATCGGATTGAGTCTTTTATGAGAACACTTGATGTATGTCTTGGTGATCAAGTTATGGTTTCGTGACATTGGGAACCTATGCATAGGGGTTGGCACACGCTTCTGATTCTCCGTAGAAACTTTGGGGCACTCTTTGAAGTACTTTTATGTTGGTTGGATGAATCTGAGATTTTGTGATGCATATCGTATAACCATGCCCATGGATACTTGAGGTGACAATGGAGTATCTAGGTGACATTAGGGTTTTGGTTGATTTGTATCTTAAGGTGTTATTCTAGTAAAAACTCCAGGGTTGTTTGTGACACTTATAGGAATAGCCCAACGGATTGATTTGAAAAATAACTTTGAGGTGGTTTCGTACCCTACCATAATCTCTATGTTCGTTCTCCGCTATTAGTGGCTTCAGAGTGACTCTTTGTTGCATGTTGAGGGCTTGTTATATGATCTATCTATGTTATTATTGTTGAGAGAACTTGCACTAGTGAAAGTATGAACCCTAGGCCTTGTTACCTATCATTGCAATGCCGTTCACGCTCACTTTTACCACTTGCTACCTTGCTGTTTTCATATTTTCAGATTACAAAAACCTATATCTACCATCCATATTGCACTTGTTTCACCATCTCTTCGCCGAACTAGTGCACCTATAAAATTTGCCATTGTATTGGGTTTGTTGGGGACACAAGAGACTTTTTGTTATTTGGTTGCAGGGTTGTTTGAGAGAGACCATCTTCCTCCTACGCCTCTCGCGGATTGATAAACCTTAGGTCATCCACTTGAGAGAAATTTGCTAGTGTCCTACAAACATGTGCACTTGCAGGCCCAACAACGTCTACAAGAAGAAGGTTATGTAGTAGACATCATGAGGGCTGCCATGGATTTCGGCTTTTCCTGTCCTAGGTGCCGGGCAGGCCACTCGTCGCAGATATTATGTTTGAACGCTGCAAGGGCCTCTGCATCCGAACAGTCGATGATTTGATTTTTCTTGGTTAGGAACCGTGTCCAGAATTGTCTGGCCCATTCCTCTGGCTGCTGAATTGTGTGGCTTAGGTCATCGGCGTCTGGTGGTCGCACATAGGTGCCCTGGAAGTTGTCGAGAAATGCGGCTTCCAGGTCTTCCCAACAACCAATTGACTCCGCTGGCAAGCTGTTAAGCCAATGCCGAGCTGGTCCTTTAAGCTTGAGTGGGAGGTATTTGATGGCATGTAGATCATCACAGCGGGCCATGTGGATGTGAAGGAGGTAGTCCTCGATCCATACCGCAAGATCTGTTGTGCCATCGTATGATTCGATGTTTACGGGTTTGAAACCCTCGGGGATTTGATGATCCATTACTTGATCTATGAAGCACAGTGGGTGTGCGGCCACCCTGTATTGGGCTATATCACGACGTAGCTCAAATGAGCTTTGTCTGCTATGTTTGGCTCGGCCGGATTTGCTGTATCCGGCGTGACAATTATCGTCATGTGTCGTGGGGCGCCCACGCGATCCGTAGATCGATCTTGTCTGCCTTGCCTTATCCTCCAATATATCTCGCAGGTCTGGTGCATTTCCCCGTGCCTTGGTACTTTTTGAGCGATGCCGGGGTGCGGCTTGGGTGGAGGGCCGAGAGGCATCTCTGTCGCGGCCACGAGGTGGCCGGTCGGCCGCATCATGCGCTGGTGATGTAGGTTTGGGTGCTTCCTCCTCTAATCGGGGTAGCAGCCTGCGTTTTGGGTAGCTCTTGGAGGGGCGCTCGAGTTCATACTCTTCGGCTGCAAGGACTTCAGTCCATCTGTCAGCTAGCAAGTCTTGGTCAGCTCTAAGTTGTTGCTGCTTTTTCTTGAGGTTGCTTGCCGTGGCCATAAGCCTGCGTTTGAAACGCTCTTGTTCGACGGGATCCTCAGGCACGACAAATTGCCGTCGCCGAGGCTTGCCTCGCCTTCGGAGGGAGGCATGTCATTATCGCCCTCTACCTCTCTGCTCGCCACTCTATCATGAGGGCTGGCTTCTCCATCCTCCTGTGCTGAATCCTGCTTTGGAGGAGGTTGTCTTCGCACCGTCCGGTGTTATTGTCTCCGTGCCGGAATCACCGCTTTTGCTGTGGCGGGATTTAGAGCGGCGCCACGACGCCGGGCGCTTAGGCTGTTTCTTGAGGGTCATCCTCCGCTGTTCCATCGCCATTCCAATCTTTTGGGATGTCCACCATGTATATGTCGTATGACGAGGTGGCCTTCCGGCCCCTGGGCGCTGGTTCTGGTCGCTCTGCATCGTCGTCCATACCGTCGATGTCTTCGGAGTCGAAGTCGAGCATGTCGGTTAAATCATCGACAGTGGCTACGAAGTGGGTGGTGGGTGGGCTTTGAATTTCTTTGCCGTCCGCATCCCAACCTTCCTGACCATAATCTGGCCAGGGCTCTCCTGATAAAGAGAGAGACTTTAGTGAATTCAGGATGTCGCCAAAGGGCGAGTGCTGAAAGATGTCCGCGGCGGTGAATTCCATGATCGGCGCCCAATCGGATTTGATTGGCAGGGGCGCGGAAGGTTCGGAGTCCGGAAAGGAGTCCGGCACCTTGGGTTCATGAGCTTCGCAAAGGACAGGATTGGTGTTCGGCTCAATGGCCATAGAGATCACGGGCCCCCAGGCGGTGTCCAGCCACCCATCCTCGACCGGCTCAGTCGGCTCCGAGCTAAGGGTCGGAGCGACATCGTGCGACCTCCGTGGCACCGCTCGCGGCAGAGCTAAATCATGCCCATCGAGACAAGGCGGGCGACTTGGCTGTGGCTCAATCCGTCCCAAGATCAAGTCTCCGCCGACGTCGGCCGTAGTTCAAACCTCCAAATCTGACTCGATGGCTGTGGGCGCTGCTTTCAATCTGCTCCGGATGGCTGCGAATTGCCCCAGCAGCAAAGCCGCTCGAATACGAAGATCCGTCCGGGAGAAAAGTCTCACCTGGACCACATCATTGTTGATGATCGGAGGAGCCATCGGGCCTAAAGATGACGATACGAGGAACTCTCAATGAAAGCACCAATGTCGGTGTCAAACCGCGGATCTCGGGTAGGGGGTACCGAATCGTATGCGTCTAGCCGATGGTAACAGGAGACAAGGGACACGATGTTTTTACCTAGGTTCGGCCCTCTCGATGGAGGTAAAACCCTACTCCGCTTGATTAATATTGATGATATGGGTAGTACAAGAGTAGATCTACCACGAGATCAGAGAGGCTAAACCCTAGAAGCTAGCCTATGGTATGATTGTCGTTCGTCCTACGGACTAAAACCCTCCGGTTTATATTGACATTGAAGAGGGTTAGGGTTACACAGAGTCGGTTACAATGGAAGGAGATCTACATATCCGTATCGCCAAGCTTGCCTTGCACGCCAAGGAAAGTCCCATCCGGACACGGGACGAAGTCTTCAATCTTGTATCTTCATAGTCCAGAGTCCGCCAAAGGCTATAGTCCAGCCATCCGCACACCCCTAATCCAGACTCCTCGCACTTTTAAAGGGGGAACCCATAAGAAAAAATACTTACTGGTCACGGTGGATAAATTCACCAAATGGATAGAAGCCAAGCCTGTTAAAACGGCTGAATCCGGAACAATGATATACTTCATATCCTGGGTTATACACCGTTATGGTGTCCCCCACAGCATCATCACTGACAACGGCATGAACTTTACTGCTGACGAGGTGAAACTATGGTGCAGCAACATGGGCATCAAGCTCGATTATGCTTCTCTCTATCATCCACAAACTAACGGTCAAGTCGAACGAGCAAATGGTCTTATCATGAGTGGCATCAAACCCAGATTAGTGCGGTACTTAAAGGAATCTAACACGCACTGGGTAGAGGAGCTCGACTCCGTACTCTGGGGGCTGCGGACCATGCCGAATCGTACTACCGGATACACACCATTCTTTATGGTGTACGGCGCAGAGGCGGTTCTGCCCTGCGACATAATTCATGACTCACCTCGAGTGCGCATGTATGAAGAAAGAGAGGCCGAGCTCGATCGGCAGGATAATTTGGACGCCCTCGAGGAGGAGCGTGACATAGCAAAAGCCCGTTCCGCATTCTATCAGCAACAGGCTAGAAGATACCAAAGCAGAGAAGTGCGGGCCAAAACTTATAATGTTGGCGAGTTAGTTCTACGCCTAACGGAGAAGAAAAAGGACAAGCTCAAGCCCAAATGGGAGGGTCCCTTCGTTATTGACCAGGTTCTAACCGTTGGAGCGTACCGTCTGCGGGATGCATCGGACAACAGACTCAGCCAAGTCCATGGAACGCAACCAGACTCCGAAGATTCTATGCCTAATGCCGGACTTCGTGTTCGTATCCTTACCTCTGACAATTTTTTTTACATATTCGTCATCTGTCTCTTCTATCTTTCTTTCTTCCCCTTTTCTTTCAAGGCCTTCAAGGGCTAAGATGTGTTTTGATTACACAACCTTGATGAGCTAGCCGCGCTCATTATACCTGGGGGCTTCTTATACAGAAGCTTAATTACTTTATGGGCTTCACGCCCCACACATGTGTTATGCTTCCACATGTACCTTTTTTCGCCATTATATGCATCGATATGACTTAAGTTTTGGCCAAGCTGGGTTGCCTGGCTCTTGTATTTATGCCCTACGTTCCCATTAATTCGGCTAGGGCATAAGGGGAGCACCTCTGCGATTGTTACTGCCGGGTCAGCCCGATGTGTACCTCAGACTGGGTGAAGCCGAAAGCTAGCGTTCTTAAGGGAATATTCGGTCGATGAATAAAAGATGACTTTTTATTTTTTTTTCCACTTGCCCCCGGATGTTTTTTCCTGCGTTTCTTCTGGCAGTTCGGACATGCACATTAGGGCATCCGTACCCAGGGAAAGGAACCCTTAACGGAACTATTCTCCCTGGAAGATGTTTCTTACTAACCATGTAATATAACATAACTAGTTGGGTACTTGTCTGTTCAAGCAATTATGACCCCTACGCCTGGTTTCCATGCATACCCCGGTTTTTACATAGCTGAGCGGGTATTCGGATACACTCTGGACTATCGGTTCCAGAGGTTGAAGCAAAAAGGTCCGCCATGACAAATGATTTACAATCCGGCTAGAGACATTATACATGTCATTTAAATTACAAAGTCACTTAGACTGATTAAATTCTTCTTCTATGCCATCCAACAGGGGCTGTCTAGCCTACAATCCTGTTGGGAATACTTGGCGGCTAATTCTACTTGGTCATACACTAAACTGACAGGGATTTCTTTCCCATCAGCCCCCACAGGTCCGACCTTGGCCATGTGGATTGGGTCATCCTTAGTATACCGCGTCTTCACCATGGCCCAGGCTTCCTTGGCACCTTGACGGCAGGCCGATATCTTCCATAAAAAGAAGCGCCACCGCGCTCCCTTGAGCTTCTCCGCAAGCTCTCCAAGGCTTCCTCGCAGGGAGACGGATGGCCACAAGGCCTGGGCAATACCTTGCATCACCTGCAGAACTTGTTCGTGCAGTTGCAAGAGCTCTGGGGGAAGATCACCTGCAGACCCGGGCATCTCGTCCGCGGGACGACCTGTCAGCATACTTGCAGACACAACTCTGTTAGCTGGCTTCTTCGCCAAACTCTTTTTACAGTTCGTTTAAGCACTTACTGAACATGCCGCATCGAAGCCGCTTGTTCTCCTTCACGGAGTCTGACAGTTGGGCACGAACATCTTTTAGTTCCTCGCCCAGCTGGATATTGGCATCTTGGAGGGCGTTTTTCTCCTGCCTAACATTTGTGAGGACACGCTCGCCAGCCTTTAGCTGCCGTATGACATGTTGCTCGTCCGGATTCACTCCAGCGTCATCTGCAATATTTCTTGTCAGAATTATGTGCATGGCGCATCCTATATGATACCTGTCATTCTTTAAAGAAGGTGTTACCAGGGGGGGGGGGGCTTTTCGAACTCCTTCAATGCAGCCTCCACGGTCCGTAGCCGGGCCTTGCACTCTTCCAGCTCTTGGGACAATTGGGTATTCTTCTCTGTAAGAACCTGCACAGATAATGATCCTTAAATCAGTTGCGCCAACTGCTTCAAGTCTCAGGGGCTACTGCTATATATAATCATCAAATTTTCTTACCCGTATATCCTTTACATACTAGTCTGTGGCTCTGGTAAGACCGTTTTGAGCAGCACGAATGTACGCGTCTCCCGAATTGAAGGCATCAAATGCCTCTTGGGAGAAACACGCGTCACGGAGTACGGACCGGCGACGCCTGTGATTCATGGCGCTCTCCACTTCGGAATGTGTAGCGGATATTTTATCCGCATCCTCTATAGGAGGAACATCCAACGCATGCCCCGCCTTCGTGTTCGGCCCTGGAGTCCGACAAGTAGAGGCGTGATCGGCAACTTCTCCGGATATAGTCTGGCAAGTGTTTTTTCCTTCTGGAAAACACGGGTGTTATTATCTTTTCAAAGACAATACCCATGGGGAGAGGTTTTATATCATACCTCTGCGCCGGCGTCTCGGTCCGAACCGCTTTCCTTTTCAGCCTGCCTGACCTCGGTACCCCTGGTTGGTCACTCGCCACGGGGTCGGCATGGCGTCCGGAGGACATTCCCTGTAAGACACCATATATATGCGGTAGGTGAGGAGCGTAGAAAGGAATACTTTTCAAAGGTTGGACCCCTGGTCTCACTTATCTGCGAGGCAGGGAATAACCCCGGATAGTCGGCTGTAATAGCCACCATGGCCCCTTCGCGGCTTAATTGGTAAAATATCCTATCGACCAGCTCCACGAATATGTCCGGATCCTCTTGAAGGCCAGGGTCGAGGGACCATTCATGTTCCTCTGGTTGTGGAGGTGAGATATTGATCTCCCTCACTGTCTTGCGCAGCTCCTACAATGAACGAGCAAAATAAAATATATATCGCGGAAATGCGGAAGGGAAGGGCACGGAAAGTGGCAGCTTACCTAGCTCGGAGGATTGTACATGGAGAATCCGTCCCGTGGATTGATGCGGAGGAACTCCTCTTCCTCTCCCTTGTACAGATCGGACAGAATTTTTGCCAACGCGGCAACTGAGTCCGGCCCCTTACGGCCACAGCGGGTAGCGTCATCTTCCCCATTAAAATCCCACATAGGGCGGCCTCGATATTGAAGTGGCTGCACCCCTCGCATAATGCATATTAACATGACCTCGGTTGTAGTCAGTCCTGATAAAGCCAATACCTGTATCCGGCCCATCAGGTAAGAAACGTCTCTATCATCTTCCTCCTGAGGGTTCCTTGGTCGCCAGCTCAGGCGCTTCTTCAGAGGAGCATTGTTGAACTCAGGAAGGCCGATCCGAACAGGATCCGGAAGAGGGACGTCCTCTATACAGAACCACTCTGAAGGCCAGTCTTCGGACGTCTTCTTCGGGGTACCGGATAGGTATCCGGTCTCGGTGATGTGCCATATCTCGGCTCCGCCCACTTGAAATATAGAGCCCCCCTGTGTACGGGGGACAAGGCAGAATAACCTTTTCCACAGTGCAAAATGGGCTTCGCAGCCCAGGAACAGCTCACAAAGGGCCAGATATCCGGCGATGTGGAATATGGAGGCAGGGGTGAGATTATGCAATTGGAGGCCGTAAAACTCCAAGAGCCCTCGGAGGAACAGATGGATTGGAAATCCGAGTCCCCTTAATAAATAAGGAATGAGGCATGCCCGCTCCCCCTTGGAGGGGTTGGGAAGGCTCTCCGCTTGCTCTCCCCCAATATAGGTGGCAAGCCCGGCTCGAACCGGCACCATGTACGCCGGGGGGAGGAATCCTTTGGTCTGTAGCTCCACTAATTGGCTATGCGGGACGGAACACTTCATCCAATCTCCGGCCATGTTGGGATTGGTTTCGATCGCGCGCGCTCCGATGAATGCTCGCTGAAGAATGGTGTGATTTGGATCTGAGAATCCTTGTCTTTTTAAATAGGCGGTTTGTTCACATAGCTAGGGTGTTAAATGTAAAAACTCCCTGGATCCTCGCATCCATTCACCACATGGAAGATGGCCATTATTGGGCGTACAAGCCAAGGAGCGCAAGCATTTATGACAAGCCGGACACTATTTAACAGGTTTCAGGATTTGGAGAAGAACCTGCCTTGCAATGCCGAAGACAATCTGCGCGCCGGACTCATCGTCATTGAAGCCTGGTTCAGGGGCTACTGAGGGAGTCCTGGATTAGGGGGTATCCGGACAGCCGGACTATATCCTTTGGTCGGACTGTTAGACTATGAAGATACAAGATTGAAGACTTCGTCTCGTGTCCAGATGGGACTCTCTTGGCGTGGAAAGCAAGCTTGGCGATACGGATATGTAGATCTCCTTCTTTTGTAGCCGACTCTGTGTAACCCTAACCCCCTCCGGTGTCTATATAAACCGGAGGGTTTAGTCCGTAGGATAACAACAATCATACCATAGGCTAGCTTCTAGGGTTTAGCCTCTACGATCTCGTGGTAGATCAACTCTTGTACTACTCATATCATCAAGATCAATCAAGCAGGAAGTAGGGTATTACCTCCATCGAGAGGGCCCGTACCTGGGTAGACATTGTGTCCCAGCTGTCATAGCCCCAGATCAGCCCTTGCTTGAGTTTGCTTGCTCATCACGTCATCATGTTTACGATTTAAATAAATTTGAATTGGGGATTGTTCAAACCCTAGCAGATAATAATTTCAACTAGGATCAAAATAAAAATGTTTCAATGAACCCAAAATGCCCTTCATAAATGTCCATCATTTTTGAATTGGTCTAGAACCTCTGCCAAAAAAATGATGCACATATTTCTAGGCCATTCTGGATTTTCGAATTAACTCATATTGTATTTGAATTGGGGCATTTAAATACTATAAATATTTTTAAATGCTCCAACAATTTTGGCATTAGTTGAGGGCCTCTGGAATAATTCATTTAGTGCCCATAACTATTTCCAGAATTTTTAAAAGTGATTTGGTTTGAAAACCAAATTTAAACAAATTTGCATAAATAGAAAACAGAACAAAAATAGAAATAAGAGAGGGAGAGAAACCTCACCTGGGCTTACCTGACGGCCCAACACTGTGCTGGCCCATGGCCAGTCAGCTGCTTCCTCTCGCCAGGCAGGCAGAGAGGTGAGCGCCGGCGTGCCTGAGCTCGCCACGGCGCCACCTGCTTGCCGCTCGCTACTGATGTCTGGACGACCTCCACGTCGTCGCCCCGACCCCCTGGACCCCTCTAGTCGCCCCCAACGCCTCTCCCTCGCCATTCCCCACCACAACCGAGCGTGCTCACCGCTGCCGACCGCCGTAGCCGTGGCCACCGCCTCCCCCTCGCCTCTCCGACATGCCCAGAGCTTCAGAATCGCCGCCGACGTCTCTCTGCCGACTCACGCGACGCCAAATGCCCCAAGCGCCGCCCTGACCTCTTCTTCCTCCTCGGTCGCCGAGATCGCCATCGCCGCCCTGCTCGCCCGACCTCCCCCGCGCCCACCGACCTTCCCATCGTGCTCATGTGAGCTTTTCTTCCTCCTCCCCAAACCCCTGCTGCCGCCTCCTCTAGGCCAGAGTTGCACGAACGCCGGCTTCGTCGGCGCCGGCCATCATCGCCGCCACCACACATTGCCGCCACCCACGCCTCGAAGCTTTGCCCTGCTCAAGACTTCTCCAGAGCCGGGCGCGCCACCTGCTCAACCTGTTGCCCCTAGCTCCAACCCCGACTCGCCTCAACTCCGCCACCGCCATGAGCTCGCGCCGGCGAGCTTGGGCTGCCTCACCCGTCCCCAATCAAGACAGAAGACGCTGGGCACTCCCGGCTTCACGCCGATGCCTCCACCGCCCCTTTTGGTCATCAAACAGAAACCCGAGCCCCTCCATCACGTCCAGGCCCGCCAAGGCCATGTTGCCAGTGGGTTTGACCCATTTGACCATGTGGGCCTCGCCGGTCAAACCTAGATTAGAGTTAATCTAACACTAATTTAGGTTAGTTAGCTAATCGTGACACCGACTAGTGGGTCCCATCGTCAGCTTTGACTCGAGCGCCTCGCTTGATCACGACGTCAGTCGACGCAGAAATCCTTTTCTGGATTTATCCTTATATAGGAAATGCTAGAAAATAGATAAAACTTCTAAAATTCATAGTAATTCAACCGTAGCTCCAAATGAATTAATGTATATATGAAAAATTATAAGAAAAATTCAAGGAATACATCTGTACCATTTTCATGCATGTTTGAACAATGTTTGTCCTCTGTTTTGGACAAAACAAATAAAGGGCATTTAAATAATCATATATGGAGTTGGAATTTGAATCATGTATTCAAACCAACTTCATTTAAATCATAGCTAGATGCATTATCTGAAATCACAGCATATTGCCATGTCATGATCATGCATCATATTGTGGCATTGCATTGATTGTGTTCTTTCTCAGTTGCCGGTGTTTGTCCCCTCTCTATAGACGTGGTTCCGACGATGAGTTCAATGACACCGATGAAGAGCTATAATATCTTCGTGAGTGCCTGCAAGCAAAACCCCTTGTTCATTCCGATATAATCCCACTCTCTCGCCTCCTGCTCTCTTTTACTGCATTAGGACAACAATGATTCATCTGTTACTTGCTGCGGTAGCTGAACCCCTTTATCCTCTGCATGACCTGTCATTCCACAGGTAATAGATGAAACCCACTAGCATGAGTAGGAGTTGTTTGAGCCTTGATGTGGCTACTCATTCATGCTTGTTTGTCATGCCTGCTACTGCTTAGAGTTGAGTCAGGTCCAATTCATCAGGGATGAATTGGAATGGTGTGTGAACATGTCCTACTGTTGAGAGATAAGTGTGTGAACACGATTTGGTAAAGGTAGCGGTGAGAGGCCATGTAGGAGTACATGGTGGGTTGTCTCATTGAAGCCGCCCTCGTGAACTGAGTTCGTGTTTGTGATCCATGAAACAGTTACTACCACGCATTGGGCCCGAAACCAATGGACCCTCTCGGCTTCTTAACCACTCTTGTCCTCTGTCCGGGAGTTATAAAGTAGTTTCGTGTTTGTAGTATGTTGGAGGCTGCACGCAGCTGACCTTAGGGGTGGGCTGTGTTATGGTAGGCACGCGGCACGGTGTAAAATCAATGCCCGCTTGGTATCTCGGGAACCCTGCACACATCGTTCGGGGCAGATGTGGAAACCTCGGCCGACTCCTCATGGATGGAACCTGAATAGGCGATAAACATGGACTAGAGACTTGAGTGTTTAGGTAGGTTGTGGCCGACACCCACGTTGGGCTTCCGCTTGAAGGTTGTCGAGTACATGTCGTGTAAACGGCGGTAAGTGGTGAGAGCGTGTGTGAAGAAGTACACCCCTGCAGGATTAACATCATCTATTCGAATAGCTGTCCACGGTAAAGGACTTCTGGGTTGCCTATAACAGTTCATAGACAAGTGAAAGTGGATACTCTAAAATGCGCAAGATAAGCGTGAGTGCTATGGATGGCGTTCTCGTAGGGAGACGGGAGCGGATCCATAGTGCTGTATTGATATGGTGAATATGTGGACTTGTGTGTGCCACCTCAAAAGAGTTACTTGCAGTCGTAGTTGAGGATAGCCACCGAGTCAAAGCTGGCTTGCTGCAGTTAAACTCCACCACCCCCTTTATTGAAACCGATGCATATGTAGTTAGTTCTCATGTAAGTCTTGCTGGGTACATTTGTACTCACGTTTGCTTATTTTATGTTTTGTAGAGAGACGTCAGTCTCGCTAGTAGTTCCGCGTGGACTTCGACGTTTAGCTTGTTACCTCAGCTATAATCTTGTGCCTCGGCAGATCTGGTAGATAGTCGCTTCTCAGCCTTTTCCATTTATAGTTGTCTGCACTCTCGGACATGTTAAGCTTCCGCATGTGCTTTGACTTGTATGTTTCAATGTTGGGTCATGAGACCCATGTTTGTAATATCTCGCCTCTGGAGCCTAATGAATAAATATTTGAGTCATAGAGTTATGTTGTGATGCCATGTTGTATTTACACATATCGAGCATATTGTGTGTATGTTTGAAATGCTTGGTATGTGTGGGATCCGACAATCTAGTTGTTTATCCTTGGCAGCCTCTCTATGGGGAAATGTAGTCTAGTGCTTCCTTGAGCCATAGTAGTCCGCTACAGCCCGGTTCACTGAGTCCTGCTAGCCCAAAGACTACTGCTCGTGACACTTGACTGGCCGGCATGTGTTTCTCTTTGTTCCTGTGGTTCATCCTTCGAGGAAATGTCACGCGTGACATCCAGAGTCCTGCCTTAGCCTGCTACAGCCCGGGTTCCCGAGCCCTGCTGGCCCAAAGCTACAGCCCGGATTCACACGCTGTCAACCGACATGCTCGATGTGATTCATGTATGCCTGTCCCCATGGGTTAGTGCCGCTTTGGTTCACGACTAGCCATGTCGGCCCGGTTCTCTATCATATGGATGCTAGCGACACTATCATATACGTGAGCCAAAAGGCGCAAACGGTCCTGGGCCATGGTAAGGCGACACCCGTGGGAATACCATGCGTGAGGCCACAAAGTGATATGAGGTGTTACCGGCTAGATCGATGTGACTTGGAATCGGGGTCCTGACACATTGCCTCCTGTTACCATCCACCTTAGACGCACAGTTCGGGACCCCCTACCCGAGATCCGCCGGTTTTGACACCAACAGACCCGCTGCCATGGGAGGGTAGGACAAAAGATGTCATGCAACTTCTTTTCCATAAGCACGTATGACTATTTACGAATACATGCCTACATTATATTTATGAACTGGAGCTAGTTCTGTGTCACCCAAGGTTATAACTGTTACATGATGAATATTATTCGATGTTATCACCGATCCAATGCCTATGAGCTTTTCGCATATTGTTCTTGCTGCGTTACTATTGCTATTGCTACGGTTACAACTGCTACAAAACTATTACTGTTGTTACCGTTACTGCTGCTATTGTTACTACCACTATCAAACTATCATATTATTGTGCTACTGACAAGTTTGGAGCAAATATATAATTTCCATGTGTGGTTGAATTGACAACTCAACTTCTAATACTTACAAATATTCTTTGGCTCCCCTTGTATTGAATTAATAAATTTGGGTTGAATACTCTACCCTCAAAAACTATTACGATCCCCTATACTTGTGGGTTATCACTAGGCCCCCAGAGCTCGAACTTGGGTTTTGTAGGATTTCCCATAGCTCAGAATCCATCCCCTGACAGGGATGATTGAAGTCTTTTGGAGCTATGCTCTTGTCGAGGAATACCCATGGGCCTACCGTCTAGGCCCAGCAAATGACGCTAACAATACCCTGGTTTACTTACACCGACAGGGAAAAATTATCAATAAATATGAACAATCTATTGGTAGCATTTTCATGCATGTTTGAAGAACTTTTCAAGTTGCTGCACAAGACAATTCAGCACGACTAAACGTTTGGTCCACTAAAGGCCCAACTAAACGTGGGGCCCCTCTTGGGTTCCTGACTCAGGGAGGTAGCAGAAATTGTAAGCTTGGATCGGCTTTGCCTTTGTGGCTTTGCCCCATCACTTGGCCGGAGAAGAGCATCGCCCTGCTAACCCACCTAACGTAGCTCTTGAAAATCATGTGGGCTCCCAAGGCCACTCTCGATACGGGAATAATGGAGAAAGTCTCCAATTTAGGATGATTAGGTCAATAACCTTCTAGATGCAACTGCCTTGGATGGAACAGCCGAAACCGGGAAAATGGTCCTCTATTCGACCGCCTATGGTCGAAACGGGATCCTGTTCATCGAAAAAAATGGAGTAATGCCTTAAGCAAGATGACATGATGTAGACAAAGTAAATCCAAGCAATATGAATAAACCCCATCGTTCTACTAATGGCAATGATACAAATACGTGTCATGTCCCTTTCTGTCACTAGGATTGAGCACTACAAGATCGAACACATCACAAAGCACCTCTCCCATTGCAACATAGATCAATCTAGTTGGCCAAACCAAACAGATAAATCAGAGAGAAATAGACATCTATAACAATCATGCAAAAAAGAGTTCAGAGAAGACTCAAATAATATTCATAGTCTTGTGCACTTTACCCGCAAGAATCATTCCCTCCTTTATGTCCTCGCACTACATGGTGTTTGAAGATGGGACGAACGAAACAAGGTCTTCCGTAGAGTTCCTCTATGCCACTTCCAGTGCCCATCCATTTCGAACTGTTCTTCTACATCTGCTGGCACCATCCGTCCAAATTCACACCTAGGGTCGACCAAGCCAGAGCCCATAGTGACTTGCCGGTGCACACGTAAGCTCCTGGTCTAGGTATATCCATTGATCTCTTCGTTCCTAGGTGAAGCTTTCCACAAGATGTTGCGCTTCTCCATGCACCCCTGGGTCAACCACTGGGTGCTCCAGGGTGCCGTTCCATCCGTCCTCCACCCAGTAGTGATTTGAAGTCCTTCTTGAGATCTTGAAGTCTTTGGGTTGTAGTCATCAATTTAAATCTCATAACTCCCATGTAATTCACTCAACCAACCGCATTTACGAAGCATAGCAAAATAAGTACAACGTTCCGAGGCGTTAGTGACATGGGGATTTGGGTTCGACCTACTTGCATGCATCGTGGGGAGGATAACCTAATGTTATAAAAATCATAGGTAATAAAAAATAGATGATCAAATGACTTGCCTTGATGACAATCTTCAAACTCTAATGACTCATAATAGCAAGCCTCGCACTCCGGGTAATACTTCGCAACAAACAAGACATACGTAAGCACACCATCATACAAATAACTACAATAGCAAGTAGAGCTAAACATGTAGCCATCAATAAAACAGACAAAGAAACTTAAAAACAAAACTAAAGAAAACAATAGAACTCAATGCAAAGTCCTACTACAAGTAAAACAAGCTACTAATAAATTTTAACGGAAGCAAAAATAAGGTTTTTGCGAAATAACAGGAAAGAAAAATGCATAGAAAATTTTATGCAAAAAGAATCACATTAAAACCATTTATAAAACTCCTATTATGCTCAAAACAAGTTTTCTAGTTAGATAAAAGAAATAAAATACTTAAAATATATTTTAAAACAAAAAATTGCTACAACTAAATTAATAGAAACTAAATAGAATTTGTCAATAAAAACAAAACAAAACAATTAAAAATAAAGGAAAAAGCAGAAATCCTATAAAACACTAAAACAATACTCTTTTCGTTAAAGCCTAATTTTAAATGATCTTAAAATTCACCAATTTTAATCCTACTGATAAACAAGGTCACAAAGAACAAGTAGCAAAATGAATCACTCAAAAACAGTATTCCTAGCTAAAGTTATAGTCAATCTAGTGATATGAACAAAATTCATGCAAATTTATATTCAAACATTCAAATCTAGTCAAACTTGATATCTAGAGAAATTTCATAAAATTTTTAACCTAGTGCAAAAATAATCACCTAAAAATATTAATTATTCTAGGAGATATTAATTTTCTAAGATAAGAACTTTCTATTTTTAAAACCAGAAACTAAAATAAAGAAACACGAAGGATCGGGCGAGGGCTACGTGGCGCAAGCCTACTAGCTATGGGAGGTGCACGCCCGAAGTTATCCGGCGGTTGGCTGAGATCTAGCAGAACCACGCCCGAAACAAGCCCCTCCTGAACAACACCTACACACATAAGCAAATACTTGCACCAAACGCGGGCAAGAGGGTTGTCAATCCCGTTGGACTCTTTACTCCCAAGGATTAATTCTGATAGTGGTAGATAGAAAAGTAAACTGCGAAACAAAATAAAAGTAAATAAAATTGCAGTAAGGTATTTTTGGATTTTACATAAGATAAAAGTAGACCCCGGGGGCCATAGTTTTTACTAGAGACTTCTCTCTTGAGCACATAGCATACGGTGGGTGAACAAATTACTGTTGGGAAATTGATAGAAAAGTGATAGTTATGAAGATATTCAAAGCAATGATCATGTATATAGGCATCACGTCCGAGACAACTGTACCGACTCCTGACTGTATCTACTAGTATTACTCCATGAATCGACCGCTATCCAGCATGCATCTATGGTATTAAGTTCATGGAAAACAGAGTAATGCCTTAAGCAAGGTGACATGATGTAGACAAAGTAAAACCAGTCGATATGAATAAACCCCGTTGTTTTACCGCTAATGGCAAAAATATAAATATGTGTCTTGTCCCCTTTTGTCACACGGATATAGAGCAGCACAAGATTGAACCCATTACAAAGGACCTCTCCCACTAAAGATAAATCAATCTAGTTGCCCAAACGAAACAGATAGATCGGAGAAAAATACAAATTTATAAAAATCATGCATAAGAAAGTTCATAAAAAACTCCATTACTTCTCATTAATATTTAGATCATAGACCCACAATTCATCGGATCCGAACAAACACATCGCAAAAGACGATTACATCGGATAGAACTCCATGAACATTAAGGAGAACATTGTATTGAAGATCAAAGAGAGAGAGAGAGAAGAAACCATCTAGCTACTAGCTATGGACCCGTATGTTTATGGTGAACTACTCACGCATCCTCGGAAGGCAGCAAGGATGATGTTCATGGAGGTAATCATAGGGATAGGGTGTGTGTGCTTTCATTGGGGTGAGTGTATGCGCATTTCTACGAGCGTTTCCGTCTGTACTATGTTCAAAAGAAATGCGTCTACATATTTAGATTGTACGTGCAATAGTATCCTTGACTAATATAAACCGATTGGCAATAAAATCACGTGCAACTACAAAAATCATGTGCAATAGTGTAGATCGGTGGCCTTGCCTAATCTTCACCATTAATACATCTTAGTTTTTGGTGTCAAATCACAACTGTTAGTTTTCTGTCATTTTAATTATATAATAGAAGATTTTTTAAACTTGAAATGTGGATTAACAATCCCTAGTAGATAATTTATTCAACCATGTTCAAACTCAAATCTTTTTTATTAACCCAAAATTCCCTCTAAAACATTCATGATTAATGGCACAAGATGAAAACCTATACAGAAAATGGTGCACTTTTTTCTAGGACATAATGTGGCTTTGAATTAACCCACTAAGCATTTGAACTAGAGCTATGAATTGCTATAAGTAATTTAATAGTTCCAAAAATTCTGAAAAAATGTTGAGGGGTTGTGCAATAATCCATTTAGCATCCACAATATTTTGCAAGAATTTAGAATGTGGGTTTGTTAGAAAACGAAATTCCAAACAAATGTAGAAAATAGAAAAGAAAGAGAAATATAAGAGAATAGAGGAGGGAGAAATTTACCAGGCAGCCCAGCAAGCCCATCTGGCCCGTGCCAAACATCCTTAACCTCTACTAGTAGGCACATGGAGAGACATGACATGCGCGCGGGAGATCCACCTCCTGTTTTACCTTGTCGAGCCCCCATGTGTCGTAATACAGCACCATGGAGACTCCCGCGATGCCCTGATCCATTGCCCTCTATCTGCTCACTTTGCCTGCCTCCTTGCTCGCCCTCCACCTCGAACACGGTGAGCACCAATCCATAGCCGTCCCCTTGTTTTGCCGCCATATAAGGAAGCTTCGCCCTTACGCCTTCTTCCTCGTCCTACCACCGAAGAATGCGAGCCCAAACGTGCCACAACATCACCATTGCTTTCTTCTTCAACCTCAGGCACAGGAGATGGCGATCGTCCGGTGTTTGTCTCTGAGCCTCCCCCGAGCCCACTGAGATGCTCATCGACTTTGTTGTGAACTTGATTGTGTTTCCCCTCTCCCACCCCTGGTTATTTCATCTTCTAACCGTGATAGCCACCGCAGCTGATAGCTTGTCCCCGCCGTTCATGTCACTGCCTCAGCCACAACAACCGCAACTCGCGTCCGACGACACTATCATGATAATCATTCTCCCAGGAGTCGAATGCGACAATCAGCTCCTCCTCCCATACACCCTGGCGCCGAAACCATGCCAACCCGAACTCTACCCATCATGCAAAGTGTATCCTATTGTCATTTTAGGCAACCCTAGGTGCTAATGTTTGTGTCATTCGATGTGGACGAGCACCAGCTCCAAGTAGATCCTCTCCACCATCCATCTGGTCGTCGGATGGCAGAACCGAAGCAAACCCACTATCTCTGGATGTCACAGGTGACCAACCACCGATTAACTCTTGTTTAATTAACTCGGAATTACTACCCTGAGGTCACTCACAATGGGCCCAGCCCCTGCTAATATTTTTGGTTAGGATTTGATCAATCGCAATTGGCCACTGTCGAGGACATGTGGGTCCCACACGTCTGGTTTAGCCGTGCTGACCATGCTGATATGAGCTGACATCATAAGTGATTTTTTATTTAATCATCTATAAATTATCACAAACTTCACAAATTCACATAAAGTTAACCATAAACTCAGATGAAAATAATTTTTATATAAAAAATTATCAGTAAAATCCTATCTATCCGTTGGTACCATTTTGACAAATATCAGAATAACATTGACACACAGATAAAGACAAATCAATTAAAGGGTATTTTAAATGCTTCATATTGAGTTTGAATTTGAAACTTTGGTTCAAATAAACTTCATTTAATCATGTTTCTATTTCCATTAGCTCAACCAAGAGCATGTTTCCATGTCACCATCATGCATCATATTGTTGCATATGTTGTGTATTGAATTGCCTTCTTTTATTTTTCTTCTTTGTGATAGGAACTATTTCCGAGAACGTTAATGAGTAGCTATCTGAAGAGCAGTAACCTACAACTGATCTTCCAGGCAAACAACCCCTTTGATCATATCGATACAATACTACTCTTTGCCCCTATCTTTCTCTCTTTTCAATGCATTAGGATGAAACGATTCCACTATCACATGTTATCGCTAGTTGCACTCATTACTTTGCATGACCCGACATTGTCACAATATAAAGCCTAACAAGATCCTAGTATACTTAGGAGTTGCTTCAAGCCATGTTGTGATCCATCATCATGGTTGCTTAAGATTCTTAGAGTTGTGTAATCTCTAATCCATCATGGACAATGAACTGGAATTGTAGTGATCATGTCCTAATGTGTGAGAGTTAAGTAGTGAGCTTTTCTGGTAAAGGTAGCATTGAGAGGGCATGTAGGAGTACATGGAGGGTTATCTCATTGATACTACCACACAATTGGCCCTGAAAGATGACCCTGCTTGGCTTATTAACTCACCTAATCTCTATCTATTATTTGCAAGTATGATATGGTGTTCGTAGGATGTACTATTTGTCTTACGTACCAAACACTACCCGACGGAGTGGCCTTGGGACGACAAGGCACTATCCCCCCATCTACAAAGCGAAGTACTGACACATCTCTATTCTATCTATATTTTTTGTTGTTTCATGACAATATTTTACTACTCCACATACATTTGGTAACAACTTATATGATTTTGTTGGAATAACTTATTGATCCAATGCCTAGTAACAGTTCCTGTTTGTTTCATGTTTTTTTGCTTCGTAGGAACTCCATATCAAACAAAGTCCAAACAAGATAAAACTTTATGGATATTTTTTTAGAATATATATTATTTATGGGGAAAAGAATCAACACAAGATAATGCTCGAGGGGCCCACAAGCTCACAAGATGCGCCCCCTACCCAAGGGCGCGCCAAGAAGGCTTGTGGTCACCTCGAAGATCGGTTGGCAGTGTCCTCCTGGCGCATGGAAGCTAATATATGAATGAAAATCCTCTCAAAATTTCAGCCAAATCGGAGTTACAGATCTCTGGGAATATTAGAAACGGTGAAGGGCCAGAAAATAGGAACGAGAGAGAGAGAGAGAGAGAGAGAGAGAGAGAGAGAGAGAGAGAGAGAGAGCGATCCAATCTCGGAAGGGGCTCCTGGCCTCCGGGAGCCATGGCGTCCAAGGACCAGAGGTGAAAACCTCCTCCCATATAGCGGGGAGGCCAAGGAAGAAGAAGAAGATGATGAAGGAGGGTGCTCTATCCATCTCTCTCCTGCTGGTGTTGGAGTGCTGCCGGTGGAACAATCATGACGGCAATCTACATCAACAACTTCACCATTGTCATCACCTACTCTCTTACCCTCTATGTAGTAGTTTAGCCTCTCTTTTCTCACTCTAATATCTACTTAAACATGGTGCTTTATGCCACGTATTTTATCCAAAGATGTGTTGCCATCCTACGATTTTTCAATAAATTCCTTTTGTCCTACGGGTTAATTGTGGTATGGTGTGATTGATATGAGTTCTATGTTAATATGTTGTTCTCCTATGGTGCCCTCTGTGCCGCGTACACGTGTGGAAATTCTTGTTGTAGGGTTTTTCAATACGTCCATGCTTCTCATATAGTCGGTTGCGAGAGTCATAGAAGCTTAAACCCGTGTAAGGGTGTTGTTGTGTATGTGAGTAAAGGGGACTTGTCACTTGATGCTATGGATGGGTTTACCTTAGTGAAATTTAGTAGTTGCAGATGCTTGCTAGATTTCCAATTATAAGTGCATATGATCCATTTATGGAAAGTGTGTTAGCTTATGCCTCTCCTACATTGCATATGATAAGTATTTATGCTATTATATTCAATTGCCTACGGACAATCTTTCTCATTTTTCTCCAAAAAGCTTTCTACTAAACAACTATTATTTATTTTTCCCACAAAGTTCTAATAGTTTTATTCTCACAAATTAGTTTTATTACTTGTTCTAGGTCAAGCAAACATTGTTGTGCGTAGAGTTGTACTAGTGGTCGATAGAACTGGAAGAGAATATAAATTCTACCTTTAGCTTCTCGTTGGGTTCGACACTCTTACTTTTCAAAAATGTCTTCAAATGAACCCCTATAATTTTGGTTGTCAAGTACCATCCGGCGTGACGGGCTTGGGAACCCGGAACATAATGTTTGAAGCCATATTGGAAAACTTCAGATGGACTTGCTTGTGGGTTCAAGTCAAATAGGCGATGTCCCTTGACTAGAGTCCTGTGTGATTGACGGTCATGCCCGACACACTCGTCGACTGTCGCTTGAAGTCTGCCAAGTACATGGTGACGAGTGGTGAACGCATGTGTTAATAAGTACACCCATGCTGAGTAAACAATCTAATCGAATAACCGCGTCCACTTCTAAGGACTATTTGGAGACTTGTAATGTTCTTAGATAAATTCAATGGTTACTAAAAAATGTCAAGATAAGTGTCAGTACCATGGATTACCTTCTCGTATGGAGACGAGAGAGGATCCATGGTAGTGTATTTTTGTGCACTACAAAAAAAAATACACTTCCGTGATGATACGTGTTTGTCACAGTAGGTCTCGTTTTCTGTCATGCATGTACATCCATGAAGATTTTATGACAGAATCAAGATAGTCATACCTCTGCTGTCGTAGAAGTGTTCCATGACATTAGCAAAATTATCATCATGGAAGTGTCCACTTCCATGACGATAAATCGCGCGTCATATAAGTGCTTTCGTCAAGGGTGACCGACACGTGGCATCCACCGTAACGGCTCGCCGTTAAGCTATCGGGTCCGGTTTTGTATCCGATAACCCGTTAACAGCCCGGACCAATGGTGATTTTCCACGTGTAAAATTCTCATTGGCCGGAGGAAACACGTGTCTGCTCCTTGGTGGGCCAGATGTCGCCCGTTCATTGGAGGAGACATGCCTATGATATGTCGACATGTGGCAGGGCCCAACAGAGGCCCATATAGGTTAAATGGGCCAGCCCAACTAAAGGCCCACAAGATTTTGCGGACCATAATGGGGCGACCCAACTAAAGGCCCACAAGATTTTGCGGACCATAATGGGCCAGCCCAGCTAAAGGCCCACAAGATTTTGCGGACCATAATGGGCCGGCACAGCTAAAGGCCCAAAAGATCTTGCCGACCATAATGGGCCGGCCCAGCTAAAGGCCCACAAGATTTTGAGGACACTAGTGGGCCGGCCCATTCACAGGCTGCCATGTTTTGGGCCGAATGCCTGCCCATATTTGATCCGGTCCATTAACAGCCTGCCACATTTCGGGCCTAATAAAGGCCCATATGAGATCCGGCCCGTTAAAAGCCTACCACGTTCTGGGCCAAATTACGGCACAGATAAGATCCGGCCCTTTAAGAGGCTTTGGGCCAAATTATGGCCCATATCAGACTCGGTTCGTCAAATGGACGCTATAATTTTGGGCCCACTTTCTAAAGGCCCATTTAGTAATTCTGCCTGATATTAGTTTCGGCCTGTTAAAGGCCCGTTTAACATTTCGGCCCTATATTTATTTTGGCCTGTTAAAAGCCCGTCATATAGTTGGGCCTAACTACGGCCCAGTTTGTATCCGGCCTGCTAAAGCCGATAATCTGATTGGGCCAAACAAGGACCGAGACAATTTTGGCCTATGAAAGGCCAGTGATGTGATTGGCACAATCATGGGCTGGGATCTATTTTGGCCTGCTGCCGGCCCGTGAGCTATTCGGGACGTTTCAGGCCCAACCTACTTTTCATCCTCCAAAAAGCCCATTGAGTTTTCTTGCGAAAATAGGGCCGGCGGTTTACTAGGCCTATTAAAGGCCCGAATCTACTTGTGGGCCAGTTTACATTTAGGCCTGTTAACGGACCAACATGATTGGGCCCATGATGCGGATCATACATAGTGATTTGCATGACGGCCCGATTATGTACCGTAATTTTACGGTTTGGCCGGTTTACTACGAAGACAGGATATATATACAGTAAAATAAATGCAGCATCGTGAATAATAAAAAACCTAGACTATACAATAAAGAAATTACGGCATATTACATCCACTAGGCATCAAACTTCACCACTATGATAATAAAGCACAAGAAAACAACAGATTACATACACTGGGCATCCAAGATCGCCACCAGTGCAAATAAACACGCCGATAAAATAATATACAAAACCTTCAGCACTTCAATAGAGTTCAAGAAAGGTTAGCCCTGCTCGGGAGCTATAGTGCAAGCAGCTGAGCAAGCTGATGAGACTGCGCTTGTTCGACACTTATATCCTCGTCACTCTGAAAGATAACCAAGAAGACAGATGACAGGTTTTGCACATATAAGTATGGGTGCTGACAATTCATCACATTTCTTACTGATGAATAAAGTGACACCGTTTAAAGTAGCATTAACACAATATGGTATTGTTCAGGTCAAGACATGGCAGGAAATGACATTGTGAAGGAGTTGGCAACTTCACGACACTACTGGATTACAGATCAAGAACACATAAGAATAAATGGTTAGTGTGCTATCAATTTATCCCATTTCAGATTGGCAAATAAAGAGACTGTTTAAATAATAGTAGAATGATATGACATTATTCATAGTTAAGACACTGCAGAATATGACATTGTGTTGTAGTGGGTAGGTTCACCACACCACTGGATTACGTATCAAGAACAGAAGCATACATGAAGTGCAAAAGAAGATCACTTCCTCTGTATAGTTTAATTTACATGGTATGAAGAAGGAACTTGGTTGTACAACTGAAAACTTAAATTGAGAAGGACAAACTTTTGTTTATGAACTACATAATAAACTTTAAACATGCAATTTGATGCAAACACAAAAAATAAACAACTGTTGGAGTCATGCCTAACCAAATATACACAACCAAGTTTGAAGGCTTGAGAAGGATAAACTTACATTATTGGTGAAGACAGGCTCTATAAAGCCCTTGTCCATGCTGATGGGGGGCAATTAAAGAAGTTTACCACAGAATCTTCTTCATAAGCATTGCCTTTATTCTACATTTTGTTAAGAGTAAATATAGATGTGATAATATAATAAAAAATGGAGAATATTTAAGATAAGATGAATAGTGATGCTACATAACCAAGTAGCTATAAATGTAAGTACAATGATACAAGCAAAAGGTACAGCCAAGAGCAATGCAGGGCTAAACTTCTTCAGTACCATCGGTGTTATCCAACCTTATGGTAAGAGTAAATATATATCTGATGTGTAGAAAATGGAGGGCAAAAGAAAATAAGCTGCAGAGTGATGGTACATGTACAACTAGCTGTCAATATAAGTACACTGATAAAGGACAACAGGTACTTACACGAACAATGCAGCGCTAAAAATTTTCATTGGCATTGGATATATTCTACACTAATGTAACCATTCATACAGATCAGATAATTTGGAGCAAACAATTGATAAGCAAGCTATCATGCATACTGCTGTCACATAATGAACAAGGTATGTATGTAAGTACAGTGATACAGGACAACAGGTACTAACAAGAGCAAAGCAGCGGGCAACATATTTGCGATATCCTATTGTCCTTTTCAAACCGGAATTCTTCTTCGAGCAGATTTCCTGCAAAAAAGATCCGTAAAGCACATGCGGAAAAGTAGAAGTTCAAATTGCCATGTGATATCATAGACAGTACCTCATCCTGGGAACGATACAAGTGCATAACAAGGTTTTTCCATTCAATGTATTCTAAATTTAGCACATGAGACTTCACCAGAAATTCGTTTATAGACTTGCCATCAAAGTGTGATTTCCTCAGGTAGCATCGATAGTACTGCAATGCTTCCATGAAAAGTGCAAGCAAGCTTTGCTCGTCATGACTATCCAGATTGACCCTCACCTACTTACAACAATGTAATGTAAATCATTGATGTGTTCAATTAGCAGAAAACAGGAAAATAATCACCATGAATAATAGCACTTACACGTAAGTGGGACAGGAAGATGTGAAAATGGTGTTTGTCTTG
The DNA here is from genome assembly GCA_021605205.1 of Aegilops longissima. Taxonomy (NCBI): domain Eukaryota; kingdom Viridiplantae; phylum Streptophyta; class Magnoliopsida; order Poales; family Poaceae; genus Aegilops; species Aegilops longissima. Next base: position 611,130,651 of record CM038680.1, read on the forward strand.
ACTATAATCTTCCCATGATGGGAATATATGCACGTAGTCCCTAACAACATTGAAAGCATTGTCTTTTAAACTGGGAATAACTGGAATGGGGTTCCAATCAACAGGAATTGGCCGTCTCTGAAGTTGGGATAGGTCTTTGGCCGGTGGACTTGCTGTACTTTTTGCTAGAGTGGGATTTTTCGGTGGTACGACTGGTGCTATGGCAACTGAAATCAGCATACCTTTTGCTGGAGTGCCGATCCAGTGTGGTGTGGCTAGTGGTGTGGCCAATGAAGTATGGGTACAGTCTGCTGGAGTCAGTCCTATGTTTTGTGTCACCTGTTGTAGAGCCAATATAAGTGGGGTGTTGTCTGATTTCTCCGGCACCACCACGTTTTTCAAGGACTTTGCTAGTGCTCCTTCAGGTTCAGCAATCACCCTCTTCCTTTCTGATGTCTGATGCACAAGAACAACATTTGAGTGGAAAAACATGGTATGATGACAGATGGAATATGTATTGATAATGGATGGGCATGGCATCTTGACATATATGATGAGTAAACTTAGAAAATGGCGGTGCTACAAAGTAGAAGAAATGCAAGACAACTTATGCAAGATATGTGCAATCAATAAAACCTTGCCAAATTAGAACAGGCACCTTGATGGGTGAACATGACAGGCCATCTACCTTTGAATCCTCGAGGTCAGAATAGTCATTAGGATCATATTCTGAACAAGAATCTACCTGTGTGGAGCGTATGCGTTTCATTGCATCCAGAATGGCACTCAATGCCTTGGTGCCAATTTTGTAATTTGTTGCATTGTTCCACAATATTCTTCTGATGCGCATATTCTGATATTCACTGTGATTACGTATAATATCTGAGAAGCATGAAAACATAAATAGTAGTGAGACTATCTTTGTAATGCAGAGGATATTCTAATATAGGGGCGCCCCTATAACCCTTGTGTGCTATCACTGGATTCTGATGAGAGAGCCCATGTGTGGTGTAATATGGTGCGTGCATTAATATAATCTGGCACAAGTACACACAAAAATAGGCTCCAGAAGTAAGGATAGTTGGCAAATGATAGGTTCATAATATACTATAGAGAGAGTTTATTGCCAAACCATGATAACAAGAGCACACAACAACTAGGCAGATCATAGTGTACATAAAAGGGGTACACCATAACCAGGATATATAAACCGGGAAAGTGGAACTGGCTGGAAATTAGGTGTTGTATTGCCGCTACTAATTGAAAGCCTCGATCACGTACAAGCTAGCTCTATCAGCTGTTGACTGCAGATGTCCCTGCTCCCCTTCCTGACAAGGAACATAATGTGCTTCCCATACAGAACACCGCACGGGCAACCGGCCGAACCACCGACCCTATCGCCTGTGTTCCTCTGCCACCCCAACCCCCGCCCTCGCCCCCACCCGCGTCGAGTTTTCTTCGTTCAGCAAGGCCCCACCACCGCCCCCCACAACCACCTTCCCCACCCGAGCCCCTTCCTTCGCACCGGCGAACTCAAGCGAGCTCTCAAAAATCGACTGACCCAATTTTGAAATTTAGTCTACTATCATTTAACTAGTGTGGAATATAAAAGGAGAAAACCATAAACATTGCGAGTATAGTCTTGAGCGTGCCATGGTGGATCTGAATGTGCAAACTAGACAAAGGCAACTTCGCAAGCAATGTTTGCTTTCAACTAACAATCAAGTGATGGACAAGAAATCAGAGTAAAGCAGTGGCGATCTATTTTCTTGCTGCGATAAATAAGTTGAGCAGATACCAAAGAGTACCGCCTTTGGTGCAGCATCGTGTATGCATCTGCTAAGAATTTGACGGTGCTGCGGTAGCGATGGCTGTCGATGGTGTGGAAGCAAATCTAGGAGGGTAGACGGTGGCGGCGGGGCATGATGGACGAGACGGTCGTGGGAGCGGCGCCGGCGAGGTGGACGACGACAGGGATGAAGCGTGAGGACGGGATGCAAGGATCCGGGTCTGAAGCCATGGATGAGAGAGGTTGATATCTTGTAACGGCCGATGACGTTGGGGTATCAGCTCCGGCATGGTGGAGGAGGACGGCGGTGGATGGGGTGGCGGACGGAAGAGGCTGGGGTGGGAGGGTGTTTTGGCGCCCACGGAGTACGAATGGGGAAATGGAGGGAGAGAGGAAGAGGGGAACCATGTCTTCAGGGCGCGCTTTTCTCAAATGTGAGGAAATTTACAAATTTAGCTCCCGTTTAAAATTTCCTACATCACAACAATATTAGTCAGTTGGGGATAGGACGGTAATCTCGCATACACCAAATATTTGCCGACGAAAGTTTGTTTTTGGCGCCCACTGTGTATGAATCGGGGAGAGAGTCGATTTCGGTCGAGGAGACACTGTGTTTTGGTGCCCATCGTGTATGAATCCGGGTGAGAGGCGGTTATGTCACGTTTGAGTAAACTTACAAACCTACCCCTATCGAAACCTATAGAAATCGAGCCGATTGGCTTTGCGTGGCAGGAATAGGCACTAATTTCCATCTCGCAGATTTTGGTTTCGGGTGGTTACTGCGACTTTCCCCGCTTTGTTCAAATTTTTGCAGAGCAAGAGTGCACGTTTACCATGCCAACTCAATTCGAATCCAGTTTATATTCTATTTTTGTTCGGGCAGGATCCATTTTCGATTGTAATAAAATTCTATATACATCATATTTTATACATATACTTTCAAAAGCACAACAAAGAATTCTGCTCCTTTATATGTATAATATGATTTACAAATACAATGATCTGAAAATCATAAGGTTGAGTTCAAAAAATTTAAGCCAAATTATGTTCTACTAAAATGTATGGATCTGTAATATCTACATATTAAATAACATAGATGCGCGTGAATTCATATGAGAATGCATGTTTGATAGATCAATTTTAGTTCGAGTATGAATTACATGTATCATCATCTCGAATTCAAATATTTGAATCCCTTTTATGTTGAATCCTTTCAGGCCCATCTCTCTCGCATGCATGCTCCTTCATGTAGCTATCACTCTCTTTTCTCCAGCTCACCCGCACGCTCACTTCATGTTTCTCCTATCTTCGCAAACATAGTCTCTCGACCTCTCCCTTGAGAAGTGTCACACTCTAACTATCGATATACATTACATAGTTTTCATTATCTCTCACGTCTCTACCGTTCTCTGGTATCACTTAGTTTGCACACTCTTTTTCACCACCACACACAGTCTCACTCGTCTTTCACTTTGTCTTTCTCTCTATGGGATTCTCTCACACACCCTATATGCCTACAGATATGACTCATACCACTAAAATTACTATCTCCCGCAGACACGGCATTTGTTGCGGTATCCTTTCCGTCTCCATCCCAGTTATAAAACTGATATTATTCATTTGTTTACCGATCAAAAAAATTCCCCCCCCCCATGATCTATCTCTCTCACACACACAAAAACTCCTGCTTCCACTCCCCTTCCCGACTACCGTCTCTCTCTCTCTCTCTCTCTCACACACACACACACAAAACTCTCGCTTTCGCACTCCCGACTCGTATTTCTCTCACAAACATTTATCGACTAGCCTCTAGATAGGTTTATACATCCGTACACTCATGCTTCCACTATCGCATACATGTCTTTCTCACGCTCCTTGTATCTATGTAGATTTTTCTTCCCTTCTCGAGACACGCCCTCTCGATTGTGTACACACACACTATCGCCACATTTTAAGCTGATACCTCTCGCACACACACACTTTGTGTCTTTGTCAAACATGCACTCCGTCCTCCTCCTCTCTCCCTCTCTCTCACACACACATGGGCTTTTTGCAACAACTAGCAAGATGACCATGCGTTGCACGGAACATCAACATGCATTTGTATCAGTAGTTTATCTTGTGGGAGAAAAGGATGAACGAGGGAAGGCCTTATTTTCAAATGTGGAGAGGGGTGTGGGTATCTTTTTGCAAAATTGCCAAAGTTTCCTTCCAATCCGCCAAGTATAAATCAGACGGCCTATATTGCAGGATAGCAGGTACACCATCATCACCAACTCTATTTTTTATCTCTACTCTTATAAAAAGCATAGTCGGTGATGATGGTGTGCCTGCTATCCTACAATATAGGTCGTCTGATATATATCTAACGGATAGGAAGGAAACTATGGCAATTTACCCGCACTCCTCTCCACATTTGCAGATAAGGCCTTCCCTCCTTCATCCTTTTCTCCCAGAAGATCTTGATGTTCCGTGCAATGCACGGGCATCTTGCTAGTAAGAGTAGTAATTAGACATATACCACTTCTCAAATCTTGAAACCAACAACATTCCTCCCTTATCTCATGAAACTGTCAAAGGTATATATTTTGAGTGAAACACAACATATTTTTAGTCATATACGTATTTCAAAACTAGACTCTTTTTTCTATCAAATCAGTGAATATGTATTAATCAACTTTGATCGTGTGGCAACGCATCGTTACACAATGTAGTGAAGGAAATATGCCCTAGTGGCAATAATAAAAGTTGTTATTTATATTTCCTTATATCATGATAAATGTTTATTATTCATGCCAGAATTGTATTAACCGGAAACTTAGTACATGTGTGAATACATAGACAAACAGAGTGTCACTAGTATGCCTCTACTTTACTAGCTCATTGAATTTAAGATGGTTATGTTTCCTAGCCATAGACATGAGTAGTCATTTGATTAATGGGATCACATCATTAGAGAATGATGTGATTGACTTGACCCATTCCGTTAGCTTAGCACTTGATCGTTTATTATGTTGCTATTGTTTTCTTCATGACTTATACATGTTCCTATGACTATGAGATTATGCAACTCCTGAATACCGGAGGAACACTTGGTGTGCTACCAACCATCACAACATGACTGGGTGATTATAAAGGTGCTCTACAGGTGTCTCCGATGGTACTTGTTGAGTTGGCATAGATCGAGATTAGGATTTGTCACTCCGCTTGTCCGAGAGGTATCTCTGGGCCCTCTCGGTAATGCACATCACTATAAGCCTTGCAAGCAATGTCACTAATGAGTTAGTTGCTAGATTATGCATTATGGAACGAGTAAAGAGACTTTCCGGTAACGAGATTGAACTAGGTATTGAGATACCAACGATCGAATCTCGGGCAAGTAACATACCGAGGACAAAGGGAACAACACATGTTGTACTGCGATTTGACCGATAAAGATCTTTGTAGAATATGTGGGAGCCAATATGAACATCCAGGTTCCGCTATTGGTTATTGACCGGAGATGTGTCTCAGTCATGTCTACATAGTTCTCGAACCCGTAGGGTCCGCACGCTTACTGTTCGGTGACGATCGGTATTAAGAGTTTATGTTTTTTGATGTACCGAAGGGAGTTCGGAGTCCCGGATGTTATCACTGACATGATGAGGAGTCTCGAAATGGTTGAGACATAAAGATTGATATATTGGACGGCTATATTCGGACGCCGGAAGTGTTCCGGGTGATTTCGGAGAAAACCAGAGTGGTGGAGGGTTACCGGAACCCCCCCCCCCCCCAAGGAGAACTAATGGGCCTCATGGGCCTTAGTGGACAAAGAGAGGGTTGCCCAGGGCAGGCCGCACGCCCCCACCCCCTCTGGTCCGAATTGGACTAGGGAAGGGGGGCGGCGCCCCCTGTCGGTGTCAAAACCGGCGGATCTCGGGTAGGGGGGTCCCGAACTGTGCGTCTAGGCGGATGGTAACCGGAGACAAGGGACACGATGTTTTTACCCAGGATCGGGCCCTCTCTGTCACGCCCAAGATGCGACCCTATCCAAAAGGAACTCGAATGTCCCACCAAGGATAGAAGCGCATCTTGAAGACGCTTTTGCAAGGTGGATATCATTACATCAACATTACATAATAGATCGGGATACATCCAATACATACAATGACACATGAATACAACAATACCTCATATACAAGGTCAACATCCGACTACGGATGAAACATAAACAGAAACTCAAACAATATCCACCCTGCTAGCCCAGGCTGCCGACCTGGAACCTATCCCCTGATCGAAGAAGCAGATGAAGAACTCCAACACAAATAAACATCGCTCTCGCGTCATGATCATCGCACAACCTGTACCTGCAACTGTTGTGCAGTAATCTGTGAGCCACGAGGACTCAGCAATCCCATTACCATGGGTATCAAGACTAGCAAAGCATAATGGGAAAGGAAGGGGTAAAGTGGTGAGGTTGCAGCAGCGACTAAGCATATATGGTGGCTAACATACGCAAATGAGAGCGAGAAGAGAAGCAAAGGAACGGTCGTCAACTAGTAATGATCAAGAAGTGATCCTGAACTCCTACTTACGTCAATCATAACCCAGAAACCGTGTTCTCCTCTCGATCAACCCCGAAAAGAGACACTCACGGTTACGCACACAGTTGGTGTATTTTAGAAGAGTTTACTTCGAGTTTACTACAACCGGATATTAATAAATTCCCATCTGCCACATAACCGCGGGCACGGCTCTCGAAAGTTTATACCCTGCAGGGGTGTCCCAACTTAGCCCATGACAAGCTCTCGCGATCAACGAAGGATATTCCTTCTCCCCAGGAAGACCCGATCAGTCTCGGAATCCCGGCTACAAGACATTTCGACAGCAATAAAACAAGACCAGCAAAACCTCCGGCGTGCGACACCACGATAGTAGCCACGTATCTCGTCTCAGGCCACGACCGGATGAGCAGTACGTACGGCAACCGACGATACCCCAAGTTGCCTAGGGGCGGCACCGCAAGTGGCTCTGGTTTGGACCAACACTTAGACAAGCATTGGCCCGGGGGGCTGAATAAAGATGACCCTTGGGTTAATTACTCCCAAGGGAAATGTAGGTGGTGGTGAGGCAAATGGTAAAACCAATGTTGGGCCTTGCTGGAAAAGTCTTATTCAAAGCGAACTGTCAAGGGGGTCCCATAAATCACCCGACCGCGTTAGGGACGCAAAATCCGGGAACATAATATCGATATGACGGAAACTAGGGCGGCAAGAGTGGAACAAAACACCAGGCATAAGGACGAGCCTTCCACCCTTTACCAAGTATATAGATGCATTAATTAAATAAGATATATTGTGATATCCCAACAAGTAAACATGTTCCAACAAGGAACAACATCTCCATGTTCCAACAAGGAACAAACTTCCTCTTCACCTGCAACTAACAACGCTATAAGAGGGGCTGAGCAAAGCGGTAACATAGCCAAGCAATGGTTTGCTAGGAAGGGTGACAAAGGTTAGAGGTTCATGTCAATTTGGGAGGCTTGAGCAGCAAGTGATAGGTAGCGCAGCAAAGCGATAGAACGAAGCAACTAGCATAGCAATGATAGTAATGAGATCCAGGGTAGCGGTCATCTTGCTTGAACCACTCACCACAGAGCAATACATGGCATGGAAAGGCAACTCACAGTAAGAAGACATGGCATAGAGGCTATACATGGCAAGAACAACATCATAGCATACACGGATCAACTACAACAACCTTGGCAAAATTGAATAACATGTAAACAACCTGCCAGGAAACATTTTATAGAAAAAGTAGAGCTCGATTCACTCAAGCTATGGCACTCCATAATTGCAAACAAGGGCATGGATGGATATAGAATAACCATATGTTCAAAACATGCTTACTGAAGTATCTCAAAATAAGCATGAATCTCTCGGTAGCATCAAGTTTACATGGCATAAAAATATCAGCAGAACAGGGGCAGAAATCAGCAACATCATGAAGCCTAGTTTGCATGCTTGTGCTAGTCACCACAGAGATCACAAAAATACATGGCATACACCCCTGTAAAGATGGCATGGCATATTACAAAACACATGTAGGACTCAAGTTCATAGGGTGCACACATCAATCATGGCAAAAATAACAAAAGTGCATGTTCTGATAAGAATCTGACACTAACATCACATAGCCCTCTTCCAACAGCATTTAGGGCATCAAGATGAGCTCAAATGCAAATGATGCAATGAGATGAAATGATGTACTCGTCGAGGCGAACAATTTGACATATTACACGCACGAAACGGAGCAGTATGCAGCAAGTTATGATGCGTTGAAAATGGCATGATTATGCAAAATATCGGGGACTTGGTGAAAAACGGAGGGGGGAAAGTCAACCTCGGCACGGACTTGAGGTTCACGGATCCTTACTGAGTTGGACGGGACGACAGTCGCGGAGGGCAGGAGGCGAATCCGGGAGGCCGGGACGGCGGCGCGGGCCGGGGCGCCGTCCGGCGGAGCGAGGCGGGCGGCGCGCGGCGCTGGCGGCGGACGGCGGCGGGACCGAGCTCAGCCAGAGGAGGCGGGCGGCAGGAGCGCTGGCTCATGGGCCTGTGGAGGCGCAGCGGAGACAGCGGAGATCCGGGCCGGGCCGGGCGAGGGCGCGGGCGGCGGCGGCGCGGCGGCGCCCGGCGAGGTGCGGTCCGCCGGGCGAAGGGAGCCCGGCGGGCGGCGGGCAAAGGCGGGCGGGCGGCGGAGCTGGCAGGCGGGCCCTTGGGGCTCATGGGCCCGTGGCGCTGGGAAGAAGTGGGCGGGCGACGGCGAATCAGGAGGCGACACGTGGCGGCGGAGCTGAGGTGGCATGCCGGGATTGGCCGGGGTGAGGTGGCCGGACGCGGCGGACATGTCCGGCGGGGGCGGACGCGTCCGGTGGCCGCGGGAGGAGCTAGACTAGGGTTTTGGACTGCGGGAAATTCGGGGGAGGCACACATATATATAGGTAGAGGGAGCTAGGATTGTCCAAATGAGGTGAGGTTTTCGGCCACCCGATCGTGATCGAACGACCGAGAGCATGGAGGGGAGTTTGCTGGGTTTTGGGCCACTTTGGAAGGGGTGTTGGGCTGCACACAAAAGAGGCTTTACGGTTACCCGGTTAACCGTTGGAGTACCAAACGACCTCCAAATGGCACGAAACTTGACAGGCGGTCTACCGGTGCTATACCAAGGCCGCTTGACAAACCTCGGTCCATTCCGAGACCGTTTAACACCCGCACATGAAAAGAGGTAAAAGGGAGCGCCGGGGGACATAGGAGTACCGGATTACAAAACGGACAACGGGGAAAATGCTCGGATGCATGAGACGAACATGTATGCAAAATGAAATGCACATGATGACATGATATGAAATGCAGATGATGACATGGCAAAATGCAACACGCAACACGCAAGTAAAAGACATGGCAACGATGGCGAATAAGTGGCAGACACCTGGCGCATCGAATCAGGGGCGTTACAACACTCCTCCACTAACAAGAGATCTCGTCCCGAGATCTTAGGACCGAGACGGAAGAGAAAAAGGGATGAGGTGAAACAAGAAACGCAAGAGAGAAGAGGCAAAGAATCGAGAGCACACGAAAAGAAGAGAGAAGGGACGAGAATGACAAGAATCGAAGGCTCACGAAATCAGATAGACTATGAAACAACTCCGGTTTGAACGTGATAAGAAATGAATAAGACTGAAAGGATTTAGGGAGCACTCCGACTGAACAAGGACAGAATAGAACACGAACTTCACAAGATGGAATGACACTTGACGACATAAGCAACGCAATACCTCCGGAAGAATTGGAAAAATTGAATGAAAAGAACTTAGAAGGAAGGATTGAATGAAGTTGTTGAGAAAATCAACAACGAAAGAAAGCTTGTTGTGGACTTATAGGTAACATCTCAAGATCATAAGGTGATAACCGGCCACAAACGAAAATGATTGGATAGCTGAGAAGAACGAAGAAATGCGAAACTCCACTTCAAAAGAATACGGAGAATTAATTGCACTTGAGACGCGAGAAGAAAAGATACTTGAACTCCGCCAACAAAATCTTGATGAACTCTTGAAGAAATGAATTAAATCATGAAGAACCACCATGAAGAACTCCGGTAACAAAAAGGATGGTGAGATAGAATGAAGGAAGAAAGAATAAGATGAGCCTTGCGTTGATTTAGACGGAGGTTCCGACGAGATGGTCGAGTAAATTTGAACTCCGAAAAAAAAAGATGAAAAGACTTGGAACTAGAATTTATTCCTCAAGAACAAACTCCGAAGGAAGGGATTAATCACTTCGAGGAAATAAGAATAAGATTTATTGTATGCTTATCCTTCATCAAATTAAATTGATGACAAGAAATGGATTTGGCATAATACTTATTCTTCTTGAAAAAGGATTGAGAAGTGACATATTGCCAACTTGAGAAGGTCTTCATGAACCACCGGTAGAATTGGAAAGAACGAATGAATTAAAATGATAACCAAGGAAAAGAATCTAAAGGAACCACCGTAAGAATTCGGAAATGACTGACGAAAAAGAATGAAACACCGGGAAGGATTAGAAGAACAAATATGCTAGAGGGGATTTAGATGCAAAATAACAAAGAGATCGCGAACTGATAGAAGAATACTTGAACGAAGCACCGGAAGAATATTGAGATGAACGAAGGGGCACGAATATGGAATAATTGGAAAACGACTTTGAAAACTTGGAACGAAGAAATCTTCCGAAAAGATGGCCTCCGGATGATTGAGACGGAAAGTAACTCCTGAAATACTCCGGATGGATGAAAAGAGTTTGCATGACTTGAAACAATTTGATAGGATAACATCGAGCTAGCACCGTGAATCTCCGGGGGAACGGACAAGATTTAAGAGAAACTCTACTTCGGTCTTCAAATGAAGACGAGAAACACCACCAAAATTGCTAAGGCACTCCGGGGGAACGAAAAGCGAAGAGGTTGAGCCAACAATGAGAAGAATTTGAAAGAGATCTTGGGAAGGCGTCTGACTGATGAAATTAATTCTTACGTCAAACTTCAAAAAGAACTTGAGAATAACTCCGGAATAATTAGAAGAGTGAGGTAAGATCCTGGGAAAAGACCTGTGGGTTAGGGCCCACTGAAGAGATAACACCGTCGAAAAGGATTGTTGAAGAGATAGATGATGCACCGGAACAATTGAAATAATAGAATGAGGTGACAACCTCGAATTAATTCGAACACAGACGAATCTCCTGAGATGTCTTGAACACTCCGGAAGGATAAACTGGCGAGAGACGAACACGCTGGGAGAACATTTGATCCAAGGAAAAGAATGTGATCAACCGAAAACTTGAATTGAATGCACCGGGGATGGGGGTGTGTGTGTGTGTGTGTGTGTGTGTGTGTGTGTGTGTGTGTGTGTGTGTGTGTGTGTGTGTGTGTGTGTGTGTGTGTGTGTGTGTCAGATATTGAGAGAAATCAAACCTATGGAGATAAATGTTTGTGCACGTGACGGAAAGCTACATGCTAAATTGGGTTTTCACGAAGAGATTATGCGTGCGAGATAGAGAGCGATGTGCGGGCCTTGAGGTTGGTAGGGGCCGGGTGAGGGTGTCAAAATGTGTGCGTTGATGCATGTGTTACATGCGATCGTGCGAGGGATGAACGAATCGAGAGAGATGGTTGTTGTGTTACGGATGCTCCTCTCTCTCTCTCTTTCTCTCTCCCTCTCTCTCTCTGGCACACACACATAAGTTAAATAGAAGACCGTTCTCTCATGTATACACAACATATCGGCATCTGTCTATGTCTCACTCATGCTTGATCATTTGCACATTCACATCTCTCTATGTCTATCACACGCACACCGTCTCCACATTTCCCTTCCTCCACAACACACATATGGACACATACACACATCGTCTCTTAGTCACACACACAAAATCAGTATTAAAAAACCTAGGGCGCACCTAAAATGTCCAAATCCAAATAAACATGAAATGGAGCTAAATTCAAATATATGGAAATATTGTAGCATCAAGAACTTTTCCAGGAAAAAAAGTTGAGTAGTATTCGGGGATTGTTTTCACACACACAAAATGTTGGGTGGATGTCCTTCGAGCGCGACACGGTGACGCACCGTTCGATCGACCGTGCAGCCGCGGTTCACGCGCTTGCACATGATTCTGTATCGTGGCTATGGTAACCAATATAAGCGCTGCCTCAGTCTAATATTTACGTGTACTAGTATGGTTTTCTTTTAAGTTTGACCAAAGCTATATAAAACTAAACTAAACTCCCATACGCGCACTCATCAATATGCCGCTGCCGCCATTGCGCATGCCGATGCCCGCCTGCTCCGGCCAATAATTTCTCGCCCATTACCGCCGTGTCGCTGCCATCCCTGTGCCATGAAGCCGAAGGCTTGCCCGCTCACGTCGTCTGCAGTCCCTCCTCGCGATGCCGCTGCGCTGCCAAGCACGCGTGCAGCTGGTGGAGCTGCGTCCATGCACACAGCGTATGAAGAGGAGGACGAGCGCATGCTCCAGCACACGGGCGAGGAGGAACTAGCATGTCATAGTCGTCTCGGCCCGTGCGGAGGAGGAGTGCATGGTGGCTGTCGCGGCGGAAGCCGGTCGCGCCCGCGCCGAGCCCGCAAACCGGGTGCGGACGCGGAATCTACCTTCGAGACCATGAATGTGTTACATCGCTAGTTCTGGTAAGCTCTAGGCTAGCTAGTCGTGTGAGCATCATGTTTAATTTTCAAATGAACTTGAAATGGGGATTGGTCAAACCCCTAGCACTAAAACAATGCAAATAGGTTCCACTTAAAAAATGTTTTCAATGAACCCAAATTGGTCTGCGAAAATGTTCATGATTTATGGAAAAAGGTGAAAACCATATCCAGAGATGATGCATATTTTTCCAGGACATTTTTGGTATTTGAATTAACACAATACCTATTTGAGTTGGAACAAATAAATCCTATAAATATATTTATTGCTGTAAAAATTCTGAAACTTGAGGTGGGGCTTTGTAATAATATAGTTTGCACCCACAAATATTGTGCAGAAGCAACCAACTTGATTTGGTTTAAAAACCAAATTCAAAACACATATGAAAATAGAAAACAGAAACAAATCAGAACAGGAACCTTCCTGGGCCACTTACCTGGCGGCCCATCTGCTATGGCCCAGCAAGCCGGCCCAGCCGACTGGCCATGCCAGTCATCCCCTACCTCGCGCCAGTAGGCAGGGGTGCGTTGCCTCCGCACGCCAGCGCGCGCGCAGCCACCTCCTGCTTGCCGCCGCTTCTGCTGGAGGGCGCCAAGAGCACCAAGACACCATGAACCGCTTTCTCTCTCCCTCGCCCTCATCCCGTTCTTTGTCTCGCTCCCTCTTCCGCAGCCGAGCGCCACTGTCGCCACCGTTCGATGCAGCCATGGCTACCGCACTCCCCTCGCCGTGCCGCTGATCCCAGAAGCACCGCCGCATCTCCCTCGTCCTCCTCTCCGAGCCACACCCCGCCGGAAGCCCCCGAACGTCCTCACCGAGCTCGTCTTCAACCTCCCGACGGCGAGATCGACTTCGCCGCCCCGCCAACTCCAATCCTTCCCCGAGCCTGTTTCGACGCCCTCTGCACTCGCCGTGAGCCTCTCTTCCGTTCCCCTCTTCTCTCGTGCTCGCGCTCGTCCCCTAGCTCCATTTCCCACCGCGGCCGGGAGCATCTCGCTGCCGGCCATGGCGCAGCCGTGGCCACAGCCACGCAAGCTCACAACGGAGCGCGTCACCATGCTCAGGAAGCCCCAGGAGCCTAATGCACACCCAGTTGCCCTCCCGTGCACGGTAGCACTAACCCCGACCTCGCTCGAACTCCGGCCACCGCCGCGAGCTTCGTGCCGGCGAGCTCGGGCCGTCTCAGCCCGTCCCTCCGCCGTGCCTGGCGTCGCCGGCGATCAGCCGCCGGCCTAACACCGGTATAATTAGCTCTAATGATGCCATTAGCTAATCTTGTGTCAATGACGGATGGGCCCCATGCCTAATTAACCCCGGCTTTATTTCTTTTTAAATTAGCTTATAACCAAGCGGGACCCACGTGTCAGTTTTGACTATGCTGACGTGGCTGTTGACCAGGCTCAGCTGTGTGTGACACCAACAGCCCTGAGCCACTGACCAGTGGACCCCACTGGTCAGGTTTGACTCTCGGTGACCCAGTTGACCCGCTGACACAGCAGCGACACAATGCTGACGTCATTAATCATTTTCTGGATTAAAAATAATCCAGGAAATTCCAAAAAATTAGCAAAGCTTCAAAAATTCATAGAAATTCAACCGTAAGTCCAAATGAATCTGTTTATGGCGTTTTCATGCATGTTAGAACAACTTATGCCTGCTGTTTAGGACAAATCATTTAAATGGCATTTGAATTTCACATATGGAGTTTGAATTTGAACCTTGGGTTCAAACCAATTTCATTTAAATCATTGCTAGTTGCATTAGCTCAAATCACAGCATATTCACATGTCATCATCATGCATCATATTGTTGCATTAGCTCAAATCAGTAGACGTTGTCCCGACGATGAGATCGATCACACCGATGAAGAGCTATTACTTTCTTCAGAAGTGTCAGGCAAGCAAAACGCCATTGTTCATTCCGATACAATCCCACTTTCTCGCTATTGCTCTCTTTTACCGCATTAGGACAATAACGATTCAACTATTACATGATGCGGTAGTTGAACCCCTTTCTTCTGCATGGCCTGTCGTTGCCACAGTAAATAGATGAAACCCACTAGCATGAGTAGGAGTTGTTTGAACCCACTAGCATTTGGTAGTAAATGGATAATAATTACATCTTAGAGTTGAGTCAAGTCTGATTCATCAGGATGAATTGGAATGTGGTGAACATGTCCTACTGTTGAGAGCCAAGTGTGTGAACACGATTTGGTAAAGGTAGCGGTGAGAGGCCATGTAGGTGTACATGGTGGGCTGTCTCATTGCAGCTGTCCTCAGGAACTGAGTTCTGTGTTCGTGATCCACGAACAGCTACTACCAGACATTGGAATGCTTAAGTGACCCTCTCCACTTATTAATCGCCTTGATCTCTGTCGATGAGTTGCAACTAGTTTCTGGTGTTTGTAGGATATGTGTTGGGGGCCGTGCATAGCGCTGAACCTAGGGTGGGCTATGATGCGGTAGAGACACGAGGCACGATGTACTGGGACGCCCGTTTGGTGCCTCGGGAACCCTGCTCTCATCGTTTGGGGTTGTGAGCGACACCCCAGCCAGATCTCCTTTCGGATGGAACCCGAATAGGCGATAAACCTGGACTAGAGACTTGTGTGGTTGGTCAGGTCGTGGCCGACTCCCTCGCCAGGCTTCCGCTTGAAGGTTGCCGAGATACACGACGTGTACATGGTGGTAAGCGGCGAGAGGGTGTGTGAAGAAGTACACCCCTGTAGGGTTATAAATGATCTATTCGAATAGCCGTGTCCGTGGTAAAGGACCTCTGGGTTGCCTGTACAGTTCATAGACAAGTGAAAGTGGATACTCTAAAATGCGCAAGATCAGCGTGAGTGCTATGGATGGCGCTCTTGTAGGGAGATGGGAGTGGATCCATAGTGGTGTATTGATATGGTGAATATGTGGACTCGTGTGCGCCACCGCGAAAGAGTTACCAACAGTCGTAGTTCAGGATGGCCACTTAGTCAAAGTTGGCTTGCTGCAGTTAAACTCCACCACCCTTTTGTTGATACTGATGCATATGTAGTTAGTTCTGATGTAAGTCTTGCTGGGTACATTTGTACTCACGTTTGCTTAATTTATGTTTTTGCAGAGAGACTTCAGTCTCACTAGTAGTTCTGTGTGGACTTCTACAATTATCTTGATACATCAGCTACGATCTTGTGCCCTCGGCAGGGCCTTTTTCATTTGTAGTTGTCTGTACTCAGACAAGTTAAGCTTCCGCATGTGCTTGTTGCTTGTATGCTCTGTATGTTGGGTCATGAGACCCATGATTGGAATACTTGGTTCCTCAGAGCCTAATGAATAAATACTTTGAGTCGTAGAGTTTTGTTGTGATGCCATGTTGTATTTACACATATTGAGCATATTGTGTGTATGATTGAAATGCTTGGTATATGTGGGATTCGACAACCCAGTTGTCTATCCTTGGTACCCTCTCTTATGGGGAAATGTAGTCTGGTACTTCCACTGAGCCATGGTAGTCTGCTACAGCCTGGTTTACGGGAGTCCTGCTAGCCCAGTTGCTACTGCTCCGGAACACTTAGACTGGCCGGCATGTGATCCACTTCGTTCCTGTGTCTGTCCTTTCAGGGAAATGTCACGTGGTGACTTCTGGAGTCGTCCTAGCCTGCTATAGCCCGGGTTCCCGGAGTCCTGTTAGCCAAGTTGCTATAGCCCGGATTCACATGCTGATGACCGACACGTTCGATGTTGGTTCATGTATGACTCTCCCCGTAAGTTAGTGCCACTTTGGGTTCACGACTAGTCATGTCGGCCCGGGTTCTCTGTCATATGGATGCTAGCAAAACTATCACATACGTGAGCCAAAAGGCGCAAACGTTCTTGGGCCAGGTAAGGTGGCACCCGTGGGAATACCGTGCGTGAGGCCACAAAGTGATATAATGTCTTACATGCTAGATCGATGTGGCTTAGGATCGGGGTCCTGATAGAATGCCAGGTGGATCCTGCAATCTGAAGGAGCAATTTGGGTCAGTCGACTCTTGTGAGCCGTTAGATGCAACATGGATGGCTAGAAGGGCTTCGTCAACCTCCGAAATTGATGCATTGTTCATCTTCTCAGCCCGCCACACGCCTAACCGCCTGCCATTGCCGGCCCGCCCTCCCCTGAACCGCCTGCCACCGTCATGCTCCCCCACCTTCGCCATCCGTTTAACCCCGGGCACGATCCATTTTTTCTGGCGAACTGCATTCCACACCCAACACTCATAAGATCAATCATGGTTGCTGCCAGGGTCAGCATAGAAGGCTGAGAGGAGGACACCGGGCTAGCCTTCTAGAGATCGAAGGGCTGGCCTGCAACGAGGCCTATCCGATCCAGGACGTCCCTGTCGTTCCTAATGTCTACAGTAACAAATTTCACTCTTTCGTCCTTGAGGAAGCTCTTAAAATCCTGGCACTCAACGTCGGCATGGCATATGTCGTAGACCGAGCACACGTTCTGTATGCAAACCTGGATCACGGTAGGCTTCTTCTTCTCTGCCTCTGAGGGAGTCCTGGATTAGGGGGTGAGGGAGTCCCGGATTAGGGGGTGTCCGGATAGCCGAACTATCACCTTTGGCCGGACTCCTGGACTATGAAGATACAAGATTGAAGACATCGTCCCATGTCCGGATGGGACTTTCCTTGGCGTGGAAGGCAAGCTTGGCGATACGGATATGTAGATCTCCTACCATTGTAACCGACTCTGTGTAACCCTAACCCTCTTCGCTGTCTATATAAACCGAAGGGTTTTAGTCCGTAGGACGAACAACAATCATACCATAGGCTAGCTTCTAGGGTTTAGCCTCTCTAATCTCGTGGTAGATCTACTCTTGTACTACCCATATCATCAATATTAATCAAGCAGGAGTAGGGTTTTACCTCCACCGAGAGGGCCCGAACCTGGGTAAAAACATCATGTCCCTTGTCTCCTGTTACCATCCGCCTAGACGTACAGTTCGGGACCCCCTACCCGAGATCCGCCGGTTTTGACACCGACATTGGTGCTTTCATTGAGAGTTCCTCTGTCCTGTCGCCATCAGGAAGGATGCCTCATCCCGTATGTAAAGATGGTACCATTGCTAAAGGAGCTTTGGCCACCGGCCAAACTCTCCGGCTAGGTGGTTTTCTTATGACCGCCTGTTCGGCCGCCGCGCCGACGATGACTTCTCGGGTCATCGAAATCAATCTTCATGTTAACTCGGAACTCACCGAGCAGCTAGATCCGATGGAGCTCTCCTCCTTAAACGAGCTCTTGTATCGCATCGCCGCCCTAGGAGTCGCTACAGACTACGATCAGATTGGGCCTAAAACCGATCTGAGAGAGATCAACTCTCCCCAGGTTACCCACCATGTTGCTGTGGTAGAAGAACCATATGGCGACCCTTCTTCTATCTTAAGGACTAGCTATGTCCGGATTCCTGACCCCTCCATGCCGGATTCCCGCGGAGGGACGGACGTCACTCAAGCCTTGAACCTAAAGTCAGGCAGTGGGCCAGATTCATTAGACAACATCCAAGAACCCAAGCTTCCAAGTTCGTAAACTTCTTGGCCCCTGAGTCTTAGATTGGACGGGGTTTGGAATTTAATTCCACCCGCCCACCCAAACATAAGCGATCTATCCCAAATCTGGCAAGAGCCCGCTAAAACAGTACATGGTTACTGGGCTAGATTCCTCCTGGTTATGGACAGGATAAAGGATTGCCGCGAGGAGGACGCAATCTCATTCTTCTGCAATAATTGCATGAACAAGGGAATCCTAAACGCCATAAGTCGTCGTGAAATTACACGCTTTGCTGACTTGGCGTCCATAGTACGAAAGTACTGTGCGATGGAGAGCGCCTGGAAAACGAAATCAAATTTTGGGATAATCCGGCCCTGAATACGACGCTAGTCCGAAATAAAAGGGTGCATCATCACCAGGCACCTGGGTTACATACCAAAAAGCAAAAACCCTCTAAAGGGCATGGAACCATACTGGAGGGATGGCTCAATGGACCCTGCAAAATTCATAGTTCAGAGGGCGCCACTCCAACTCATAGCCTTAGAGCATGTTGGATACTACGGCAGGTGGCCAAAAGTGGCGAAGAGCTTCTAGCCCCAGAGCACCAGCCCAGCAATACCAGTACGGTATTAACAGTCTTCGAGACTATCGCATCAAATAATATGCGGAAACGAACACTCTGCAGCCTTGCCGAAGTCTACCAGGTAGCAACAATAAACCCATGGAGTGACACGGCTATTACCTTTAATGCCAGTGACGAACCTAAATTCCGAACAGCTCGAGCACCAGCTGCATTGGTCCTCAGTCCAATAGTGGATGACTTTCGCCTTATCAAGGTACTCATGGACGGCGGCAGCAGATTGAACCTCATTTACGAGGAAACCCTCCGAAAAATGGAAATAGACTGGAGCCGCATTGAGCGAAGCAGCACAACCTTTAGAGGAATAATCCCGGTCGGGAAGCATGTTGTCAGAAAACTCACCTTTGGATGTGGTGTTCGCACGCCGGGATAATTACAGGTTCGAGGAGGTCACATTCCAAGTGGCCCCGTTCAGCAGCGGATACCACACTCTATTAGGGCGAGAGGCATTCACAATTTCTCAAGCTATACCCCATTACGGGTACATGGAGCTCAAAATGCCTAGGCCCAACGGAATCATCACTCTTGCTAGTGACCCGGACATAGCACTACGCGCCGAAAATAAAACAGCCGCACTTGCGCTTGAGGCACTATCCGAAGCCCTAGCGGCCGAGGAACTCAATGTGCTGCGCTCCACGGTGAATAGGGACGATGTGATACTCGATAAGAGATCCAAGTCCACCTCTTTTAAACCGGCGGATGAAATAGTCAAATTCCAAGTCCATCCAACGGACCCTACAAAAACGGCCTCCATCGGGGCACAATTAAACCCTGATGTAGACGCCGCACTACGAGAATTCCTACTTGAAAATTGGGACATTTTTGCCTAGCACCCTTCAGACATGCCAGGAATCCCACGCCGGCTGGCCGAGCACAGCCTAAATATCCTAAAAGGATTCAAGCTAGTCAAACAAGCTCTTCGGCGTTTCTCCGAACCCAAGAGACAGGCCATGGGAGAGGAGCTAGCCAAACTATTGGAGGCCGGATTCATCAGAGATATAAAATATCCGGACTGGCTAGCAAACCTGGTGATGGTACCAAAGAAGGACAAATCCTGGCGCCTATGTGTCGATTTCAAGGACCTTAACAAGGCTTGCCCAAAGGATCCTTTCCCCCTCCCCCGCATCGATCAAATTATCGACACTACCGCATGACACGATTCATTGTGTTTCCACGACGCATATGCCGGCTACCACCAAATTAAGATGGCAGAGCCAGACCAAGCCGCAACGGCATTCATCACTCCATACGGCCCATTCTGCTTCAACACAATGCCCTTCGGGCTCAAAAACGCCGGTGCCACATATCAGCGCATGATTCAGACATGTTTGGCAAACCAGATCGGAAAAACAGTGGAGGCATACGTAGACGATGTGGTCGTCAAATCCAAGCATGTCAAAACTCTAGTAGACAACTTGAGGCTCACATTCGATAATCACATATGACATTAAGCTCAACCCGAAAAAAATGCGTTTTCGGTGTACCAGCCGGAAAGCTCTTGGGCTTCATTGTATCCGGTAGAGGAATTGAAGAAAACCCAGCCAAGATCCGAGCTCTGTCACAATTGGATATCCCAAAAGACCTCAAACAAATACAAAAATTGACTGGATGCATGGCGGCTCTAAGCCGTTTTATCTCCCGCTTAGGAGAAAAGGCATTACCCCTTTATCGCCTCCTCCGACGCACCGAACACTTCGAGTGGACGGATGCCGCCACGGACGGACTCGAAGAAATCAAAGCCATATTGACAACAAATCCGGTCCTGGCCGCGCCCAACATGGGCGAACCGATGCTATTATATATCGCGGCAACCCATCAAGTTGTAAGCGCGGTGCTCGTTGTCGAACGAGAAACGGACGGACACAAGTTCCCCCTTCAAAAACCAGTTCACTACGTGTCCACTGTCCTAACTCCATGCAAGTCCCGATATCCGCATTATCAAAAGATAGTGTATGCGGTGTTCATGGCATCCCGGAAGCTGCGACACTACTTTCAAGAGTGTTCGATAACAGTAGCCTGCAAAGTACCTCTTAATGACATTATAAACAACCGCGACGCGACGGGCCGGATTGCCAAATGGGAAATCGAGCTCCTGCCATTCGACATAACATATAAGCCACGGCGAGCTATTAAGTCGCAAGTTTTGGCCAACTTCGTCGCCGAATGGACTGAAGCCGAACTCCCTAAAGAGTATGGCGCATATTCCAACTGTATCATGCACTTCGACGACTCCAAAATGTTGGCTGGCCTGGGGGCTGGCGTTGTTCTGACGTCCCCAACCGGAGATACAGTCCAATACATACTTCAGATAATGTACACGGACTCAAACAACGCAGCCAAATACGAGGCCCTTCTACATGGTCTCCGGATGGCAGTCTCCATGGGCATTCAAGGCCTAGAGGTGCGCGGGGATTCGAACCTCGCGATATCCCAAATAAATGGAGACTTTGAAGCCAAGGATCCGAAAATGGCAGCTTATCGCAATGCCGTCCTAAAAATGTCAGCTCGGTTTGAGGGGCTCGAATTTCACCATATAGCCCGGGATAACAACCAGGCAGCAGACATGTTGGCACGCATTGGCGCAAAGCGTGATGCCGTCCCCCACAACATCTTCCTGGAGAGGCTTTTCAAGCCATCCGTATTATGGGAGGGAGAGTCCGGAAATAACAGCCCGGACCCAACCGCACTGCCCCACACCGAACATTCTGACACAGTTGGTGGTTCCGCCAACGAAATAACACCGTCAGCCCATGCAATAATGGCAGACATTGCCCCGTGGACAGAACCATTCCTAGCCTACCTTACTAGGCAGGAACTTCCCGAGGACAAAAACAAGGCCCGCTGCATAGTGCGGCGATCTAAATCCTATAAGGTCCATGAGGGAGAGCTTTATAAGAAAAGCACAACCGGAGTCCTTCAAAGGTGTATCTCCAAAGAGGAAGGGCGGAATCTTCTGGCTGAAATTCATGCCGGACTCGGCGGGCACCTCGCCGCAGCCCGGGACCTTGTAGGCAAGGCTTTCCGTACAGGATTTTATTGGCCGACGGTCCGGGCAGATGCTCAGGACTTAGTCCAAACGATGCGTCGGATGCCAGCTCTTTGCTAATCAAAGCCACATGCCACCCACCGCCCTCAAAACTATACCCATCACCTAGCCCTTCGCGGTCTGGGGGCTTGACATGGTTGGACCCCTTAAAGGAGGAACCCACAAGCAAAAATACCTATTGGTCATGGTGGATAAATTCACCAAATGGATAGAGGCCAAGGCTGTTAAGACGGCCGAATCCGGACCAATGATAGACTTCATATCAGGGGTAGTACACCGTTACGGCGTCCCCCATAGCATCATCACTGATAACGGCACGAACTTCACGGCCGATGAGGTCAAACTCTGGTGCAAAAACATGGGCATCAAGCTCGACTACGCTTCAGTCTATCACCCTCAAACTAACGGTCAAGTCGAGCGAGCAAATGGCCTAATCATGAGCGGCATTAAACCCAGACTAGTGCGGTCCCTCAAGGAATCTAACACGCACTGGGTAGAGGAGCTCGACTCCCTACTCTGGGGGCTGCGGACCACGCCGAATCGCACTACCGGATTCACACCATTTTTTATGGTATACGGCGCAGAGGCAGTTTTGCTCTGCGACATAATTCATGACTCACCTCGCGTGCGCATGTACGAAGAAAGAGAAGCCGAGCTCGATCGGCAGGACAGTTTGGACGCCTTGGAGGAGGAGCGCGACGTGGCAAAAGCTCATTCTGCATGCTATCAATAGCAGGCTCGAAGATATCAAAGAAGAGAAGTACGGGCCAAAGCTTACAGTGTTGGCGAATTAGTTCTACGCCTGCGGACAAGAAAAAAGGACAAACTCAAGCCCAAATGGGAAGGTCCATTCATCACCGACCAAGTCCTGACCGGCGGAGCATACCGTCTGCGAAACGCATCGGATAACCGACTCGAGCCGAACCCATGGAACGCAGCCCGTCTCCGATGATTCTACGCCTAGCGCCGGATTCTGAGTTCGTCTCCTTCCTCCGTCTATATTTTATACTTTAGCTGTATTTTATTTATCTCCTTCTCCCTCCTTTTTTCTGAAGCCGTTGGAGGCTCGTTTGCGCATTGTTCGCACACACTTGACGCGCTATCCGCGCTCATTATACCTGGGGGCTTCTTTAACAGAAGCGTATTTATACGGGCTTTATGCCCAACACATGTGTCACACTTCCGCATGTACCTTTTATTCACCATTATATGCATCGATATGACTTAAGTTTTGGCCAAGCTGGGTTGCCTGGCTCCTGTGCTTACCCCTACGTTCCCGATTGTTCGGCTAGGTGGTAAAGGGAGCACCTCTGCGATTGTTACCGCCGGGTCAGCCGGACGTGTACCTCAGACTGGGTGAAGCCGAAAGCTAGCGTTCTTAAGGGAATATTCGGCCAGTGAACTAAAAGACGATTTCTTACCTATTTATTTATCTGCCCCCAGATGTTTTTCTGCTTTTTTCACAGTCCGGACATGCACTTTAGGGCATGCCTCCTAGGGAAAGGAACCCCTAACGGAACTATTCTCCCTGGAAGATGTTTCTTACTAACCATGTAATATAACATAACTAGTTGGGCACTTTTCTGATAAAGCACTCATGACCCCTACGCCTGGTCTCCACGCATGCCCCGGTTTTTACATAACCGCGAGGGTATTCGGACACACTCCGGACTATTGGGTCCCGAGGTTGAAGCGAAAAGGTCCGCTACGATAAACGATCTACAATCCGGCTAGAAGGCAGTTTACATGTCATCTTAAATTACATAGTCAAATTGACTGATTGTATTCCTCTTCAATGCCATCTAATAGGCTGTCTAGTTTACAGTCCTGTTGGGAATACTTTGCAGCCAACTCTACTTGGCCGTACACTAAGCTCACAGGGATCTCCTTCCCATCGGGCCCCACAGGTCCGACCTCGGGCCATGTGGTTTGGGTCAGCCTTCGTGTACCGCGTCTTCACCATGGCCCAGGCCTCCCTGGCGCCTTGACGGCAGGCCGATATCTTCCATAATTGGAAGCACCGCCGTGCTCCCTGCAGCCTCTCTGCAAGCTCTCCAAGGCCTTCGGGCAGGGAGATAGATGGCCACAAGGCTTGGGCGACGCCTTTCATCACCTGCCGAACTCGTTCGTGCAGTTGTAGCAGCTCGGGAAGAAGGTCACCCGTAGAACCGGGCATTTCCTCTGCAGGACGACCTGTGAGCATACCTACAGACATATTTCTGTTAGTCGACTTCCTCGCCGAACTCCTTTTTTTTAAAGTTCGTTCAAGCACTTACTATAAATGCCGCGACGAAGCCGCCGATTCTCCTTAACGGAGTCAGACAGCTGGGCACGAACATCCTTTAGTTCCTCACCCAGCTGGGTGTTGGCATCTTGGAGATTATTTTTCTCTTGCCTCACCCTTGTAAGCACATTCTCGCCGGCCTTTAACCGGCGCAAGAGCTGTTGCTTGTCCGGATCTAGTCCGGCGCCATCTGCAATATTATTGTCAGACTTATACACACGCTGCACTTCACAAAATACTTATCTTTTGAAGCATATATTACCAGAGGGGGTCTCTGTGGCTCCCCCTATCGCGACTAGTGCAGCCTCAAGTTGGGCCTTGCATTCTTCAAGCTCCTGGGACAGTCGGGTATTCTTTTCTATAAGATCCTGCATAACAAATGATCCTTAAATCAGTTATTCTAACTATTTTAAGTCTCGGGGGCTACTGGCATATATAACTGTCGAATTTCCTCACCCGTATGTCCTTTACATACTGCTCTGTGGCTCTGGCTAGACCATCTTGAGCGGCACGGAGGTGCGCATCTCCCAAATTGAAGGCATTCAACGCCTCTTGGGAGAAACATGCATCACAAAGAACTGTCCGGCGGCGCCTGTGATTCATGGCACTCTCCACCTCGGAGTATGTGGCGGACAATCTGCCGACATCCTCTGTCGGAGGAGCATCCGACGCACGCGTCGTGCTCGCCTCCGCTTCTGGACCCGGCTTTGGAGCCTGGCTGGCGGAGGCTCGATTGGCAATCTCTCCGGACACAGTCCGGCGATTGCTCTTTTTCCTGAAAAGAACACTAGCGTTAATATGCCTTCCAGGAATCACTCCTGGGAATATGGTGGCACGCCATACCATTGCAGCGGCGTTTCGATCTGGACTGCACTTCTGTTTAGCCTCCCGGGCCGTGCTGCCCCTTGTTGGCTAGCCGCCGTGGGCTCGGCCTTCCGCCTCAAAGGCACCCCCTGCGAAACACCATTGGTATACGGTGATAAAAAATAAGCACGGATGGGTCATTATCAAAGTGTTGGGACTTTGGTCTCAGTTACCTGTGAGGCTGGAAGTATTCCGGGGTAATCGGTCGTAATGGCGACCAAGGCATTATCGATGCTCAGTTGGTGAAATACCCCATCAATCAGCTCCACTGATATGTCCGGATCCTCTTGGGAGGCCGGATCGAGGAACCATTCCGGATCCTCATGTTGTGGAGGCGGGCTGTTTATATCTTTTACAGCCTGGCACAGTTCCTGCGTCGAAATCACAAAATGAGATACTTGACCATGGGAATATGGATCAGATGGGCGAAAGGAAATGTCCTCTTACCCAGCTTGGAGGATTGTTCATAGAAAATGCGTTCAATGGACTGACGCGGAGAAAATCCTCCTCTTCTCCCTTGTACAACGCGGACAAGATCTTCACCAGATCGGCGACTGATCCCGGCCCCTTACGGCCATGAAGGGTGGCATCATCTTCCCCGTTGAAATCCCACATGGGGTGGCCTCTATACTGGAGCAGCTGCACCCCCCGCATAATGCATGTGGCCATGACCCCGATCATTGTCAGTCCGGAATGAGCCAACAACCTTATTCGGCTCATCAGGTAAAGGACGTCCCTGTCATTTTCCCTCTGGTGGCTCCGCGGACGCCAACTTAGGCGTTTCTTCAAGGGAGCATTACTGAGCTCCGAGAGGCCGATCTGAACAGGATCCGACAACGGGACGTCTTCCATATAAAACCATTCTGAAGGCCAGTCTTCGGATGCCTTCTTCAGGGTTCCGGATAGATATCCGGTCCCGGCGATGCGCCATAGCTCGGCTCCGCCCACTTGATATATTGACCCCTCGTGTGAGCGGGGTACAAGGCAGAACAATCTCTTCCACAGCGCAAAATGAGCCTCGATGCCCAAAAACAGCTCGCAAAGGGCCACGAAGCCCGCAATATGCAGAATGGAGGCAGGCGTAAGGTTGTGCAACTGGAGGCCGTAGAACCCCAGGAGCCCCCGGAGAAACAGATGAATTGGAAATCCGAGCCCTCTTATCAAATAAGGGACAAAGCATACCCGCTCTCCTTTGGAGGGACTGGGGATGCTCTCCGCTTGCTTTCCGCCCTTATAGGTGGCGAGTCCGGCTCGAACCGGAACCATGAAGGCTGGGGGCAGAAATCCCTTGGTTTGGAGCGTCACTAGCTCGCTATGCGGGACTGAGCATCTCTCCCAATCTCCGGGCTAAGGGCTGGGAGCGCGAGAGGAGGAGCCGCGTCGACTGTCCATGATGGAATGTATTTTCGTCAGAGGCGTACCGATGAATGCTCGCAAGGGGAGGATGGTGTGATTCGGATCTAGATCCTCGTCCCTTTTATAGGCAGCTCATTTGCGCAGCTAGGGCCGGGGGTAAATGTAAAAACACCCTGGCTTTTCACATTCGTTTGACACGTGGAAGATGGCCATTATTGGGCGTGGAAGCCAAGGAGCGCAACATTTATAAGAAGCCGGACACTATTCAACAAGTATATGGAATTTGGAGAAGAACCCGCCTCGCAATGCCGAAGGCAATCACGCCGGGATTAAATGCGTCATTGAAGCCTGGTTCGGGGCTCTTGAGGAGTTCGGATTAGGGGTTGTCCGGATAGCCGAACTATCACCTTTGGCCGGACTCCTGGACTATGAAGATACAAGATTGAAGACTTCGTCCCGTGTCCGGATGGGACTTTCCTTGGCCTGGAAGGCAAGCTTGGCGATACGGATATGTAGATCTCCTACCATTGTAACCGACTCTGTGTAACCCTAACCCTCTTTGGTGTCTATATAAACCCGAGGGTTTTAGTCCGTAGGACGAACAACAATCATACCATAGGCTAGCTTCTAGGGTTTAGCCTCTCTGATCTCGTGGTAGATCTACTCTTGTACTACCCATATCATCAATATTAATCAAGCGGGAGTAGGGTTTTACCTCCACCGAGAGGGCCCAACCTGGGTAAAAACATCGTGTCCCTTGTCTCCTGTTACCATCCGCCTAGACGCACGATTCGGGACCCCCTACCGAGATCCGCGGTTTTGACACCGGCAGGGGTGTCTGGATAGCCGGACTATAACCATTGGCGGACTCTCGGACTATGAAGATACAAGATTGAAGACTTTGTCCGTGTCCGGATGGGACTTTCCTTGGCGTGGAAGGAAAGCTTGGCGATCTTGATATGTAGATCTCCTCCCATTGTAACCGACTACTGTGTAACCCTAGCCCTCTCCGGTGTCTACATAAACCGGAGGGTTTTAGTCCGTGGGGACTAACAACAATCATACCATAGGCTAGCTTCTAGGGTTTAGCCTCTCTGATCTCGTGGTAGATCTACTCTTGTACTACCCATATCATCAATATTAATCAAGCAGGAGTAGGGTTTTACCTCCATCGAGAGGGCCCGAACCTGGGTAAAAACATCATGTCCCTTGTCTCCTGATACCATCCGCCTAGACGCACAGTTCGGGACGCCCTACCCGAGATCCGCCGGTTTTGACACCGACATTGGTGCTTTCATTGTGAGTTCCTCTGTGCCGTCACCATCAGGAAGGATGCCTCATCCCGTATTTAAAGGCGGCACTCTTGCTAAAGGAGTTTTGGCTATCGGCCAAACTCTCTGGTTAAGCGGTTTTCTTATGACCGCCTGTTTGGCCGCCGCGCCGACGGTGACTTCTCGGGTCATCGAGAGCAATCTTCACGTCAACTCGCAACTCGCCAAGCAGTTGGATCCGATGGAGCTCTCTTCCTTAAACGAGCTCTTGGATCGCATCGCCGCCCTGGGAGTCACTACAGACTATGATCAGATTGGGCCTAAACCCGATCCGAGAGAGATTAACTCTCCCCAGGTCACCCATCACGTCGCAGTGGTGGAGGAACAATGCGGCAAACCTTCATCTATCTTAAGGACTAGTTATGTCTGGATTCCCAATCCCTCCAAGCCGGATACCCGTGGAGGGGAGGACGTCACTCAAGCCCTAAACCTAAAGTCAGGCAGCAGGCTAGATTCATTGGACAACATCCAAGAACCCAAGCTTCCGATTTCGGAAACCCCTTGGCCCCTGAGTCTCAGATTGGGCGAGGTTCCGGATTTATTCCACCTGCCCACCCAAACATAAGCGATCTATCCCAAATTCGGCAAGAGCCTGCAGAAACAGTACACCATTACTGGGCCAGATTCCTCCTAGTCATGAATAGGATAAAGGACTGCCGCGAGGAGGATGTGATTTCATTCTTCTGCAATAATTGCACGGACAACGGAATCCTCAACGCCATAAGTCGCCGTGAAATTACACGCTTCGCTGACTTGGCGTCCATAGTATGAAAGTACTGTGCGATGGAAAGCGCCTGGAAAACCGAAATAAAATTTTGGGACAATCCGGCCCTAAATACAACCTGAGTCTGAAATAAAAGGGTGCATTATCGCCAGGCACCTGGGTTAAACACCAAAAAGCAAAACCCTCTATAGGGCATGGAACCGTACTGGTGGGATGGCTCAACGGACCCTGTAAAATTCGTAGTACAGAGGGCGCCACGCCAACTCATAGCCTTAGAGCATGTTGGATACTCCGGCAGGTGGCCAGAAGTGGCGAAGAGCTTCTAACTCCAGAATCCACAGAGCACCAGCCCAGGGATACCAGTACGGTATTAACAGTCTTTGAGACTTTCGCATCAAATAATATGCGGAAATGAACACTCTGTAGCCTTGCCGAAGTCTACCAAGTAGCAACAATAAACCCATGGAGTGACACGGCTATTACCTTTAATGCCAGCGATGAACCTAAATCCCGAACAGCCCGAGCACCAGCCGCATTGGTCCTCAATCCAATAGTGGACGGCTTTCGCCTTACCAAGGTATTCATGGACGGTGGCAGCAGATTGAACCTCATTTATGAGGAAACTGTTCGAAAAATGGAAATAGACTGGAGCCGCATTG
This sequence comes from Aegilops longissima, assembly GCA_021605205.1. Lineage (NCBI taxonomy): Eukaryota > Viridiplantae > Streptophyta > Magnoliopsida > Poales > Poaceae > Aegilops > Aegilops longissima. The sequence continues at coordinate 611,159,585 of CM038680.1, forward strand.
AGCGAAGCAGCACAACCTTTAGAGGAATAAACCCCAGTCGGGAAGCGTGCTGTACAGGAAAAATCACACTGGATGTGGTGTTCGGCACGCCGGATAATTACTGGTCCGAGGAGGTCACGTTCCAAGTGGCCCCGTTCAGCAGCGGATATCACGCTCTATTAGGGCGAGAGGCATTCACAATTTTTCAAGCTATACCCCATTACGGGTACATGAAGCTCAAAATGCCCGGGCCCAACGGTATCATCACTCTTGCTAGTGACCCGGACATAGCACTCCTACCAAAATAAGACAGCCAGACCGCCCTTGAGGCACTATCCAAAGCCCTAGCGGCTGAGGAACTGATCGCGCTAAGGCCCACGGTGAACAGGGACGACGTGATAGTCGATAAAAGATCCAAGTCCACCACCTTTAAACCGGCGGACGAAATAGTCCAATTCCAAGTTCATCCAACAGACCCTACAAAAACGGCCTCCATCGGGGCGCAATTAAACCCTGATGTAGACGCCGCACTACGAGAATTCCTACGTGAAAATTGGGACATTTTTGCTCGCACCCTTCGACATGCCAGAATCCCACGCCGGTGGCCGAGCACAGCCTAAACATCCTAAAAGGATTCAAGCCAGTCAAGCAGGCCCTTTGGCGTTTCTCTGAACCTAAGAGACAAGCCATGGGAGAGGAGCTAGCCAAACTACTGGAGGCCGGATTCATCAGAGATATAAAACATCCGGACTAGCTAGCAAACCTGGTGATGGTACCAAAGAAGGACAAATCCTGGCGCCTATGCGTCGATTTCAAGGACCTCAACAAGGCTTGCCCAAAGGATCCCTTCCCCCTCCCCCGCATCGATCAAATTATCGATGCTACCGCAGGACACTATTCATTGTGTTTCCTCGAATTAAGATGGCAGAGCCAGACCAAGCCGAAACGGCATTCATCACCCCATACGGCCCATTCTGCTTCAACACAATGCCCTTCGGATTCAAAAACGCCGGCGCAACATATCGGCTCATGATTCAGACATGTCTAGCAAACCAGATCGGCAAAACAGTGGAGGCATACATAGATGACGTGGTCGTCAAAACCAAGCATGTCGAAACCCTAGTAGACGACTTGAGGCTCACATTCGACAACCTCCGAACATATGACATCAAGCTTAACTCGGAAAAATGCGTTTTCGGCGTACCAGCCGGAAAGCTCTTGGGGTTCATAGTATCCGGTAGAGGAATAGAAGCAAACCCAGCCAAGATCCAAGCTCTGTCACAATTGCATATCCCAAAGGACCTCAAGCAAATTGAAAAATTGACCGGATGCGTGGCGGCTCTAAGACGCTTTATCTCCCGCTTGGAAGAAAAGGCATTACCTCTTTATCGCCTCCTCCAGCGCACCGAACACTTTGAGTGGACGGATGCTGCCACGGCCGGACTCGAAGAAATAAAAGCCATATTGGCAACAAACCCGGTCCTGGCCGCGCCTAACATGGGCGAACCAATGCTATTATACATCGCGACAACTCATCAAGTTGTAAGCGCGGTGCTTGTCGTCGAACGATAAACGGACGGACACAAATTCCCCCTTCAAAAGCCAGTTTACTACATGTCCACTGTCCTCACTCCATGCAAGTCGTGGTACCCGCATTATCAAAAGATAGTGTACGCGATATTTATGGCATCTCGGAAGCTGTGACAGTACTTTCAAGAGTGTTCGATAAGAGTAGCCTCTGAAGTACCCCTTAACGATATTATAAACAACCGCGACGCGACGGGCCGGATTGCCAAATGGGCCATTGAGCTCCTCCCGTTCGACATAACCTATAAGCCACGGCGAGCTATTAAGTCGCAAGTTTTGGCCGACTTCATCGCCGAATGGACTGAAGCCGAACTCCCTAAAGAGTACGGCACATATTCCAACTGGATCATGCACTTCGACGGCTCCAAAATGTTGGCCGGTCTGGGGGCTGGCGTCGTTCTGACGTCCCCAACAGGAGATACAGTTCAATACGTACTCCAGATAATGTATACTGTCAGGACCCCGATCCTAAGTCACACCGATCTAGCATGTAACACATCATATCACTTTGCGGCCTCACGCACGGTATTCCACGGGTGCCACCTTACCTGGCCCGGGACCGTTTGCGCCTCTTGGCTCACGTATATGATAGTGTCGCTAGCATCCATATGACAAAGAACCCGGGCCGACATGGCTAGTCGTGAACCCAAAGCGGCACTAACCCATGGGGACAGGCATACATGAATCACATCGAGCATGTCGGTCATCAACGTATGAATCCAGGCTGTAGCACTGGGCTAACATGACTCTGGTAACCCGGGCTGTAGCAAGCTAGGAAGGACTCCGGATGTCACCGCGTGACATTTCCCGAAGGACGTACACGAGAGCGAAGTGAAACACATGCCGACCAGTCAAGTGTCCAAAGCAGTAGTCTTTGGGCTAGCGGGACTCCGTGAACCGGCTGTAGCGGACTACTATCGCCAGAAGCACTAGACTACATTTCCCCATATGAGAGGCTGCCAAGGATAAACAACAAGATTGTCGGATCCCACACATACCAAGCATTTCAAACATACACACAATATGTTCAATATGTGTAAATACAACATGGCATCACAACATAACTCTACGACTCAAATATTTATTCATTAGGCTCCGAGGAGCGAGATATTACAAACATGGGTCTCATGACCCAACACTCAGAGCATACAAGTCAAAGCACAAGCGGAAGCTTAACATGTCTGAGTAAAGACATCTACAAATGAAAAAGGCTTAGAAGCCTGACTATCTACCAGATCCTGCCGAGGGCACAAGATCGAAGCTGAGGTAACAAGCTAAACGTCGAAGTCCAAGCGGAACTACTAGCGAGACTGACCTCTCACTGCAAAACATAAAATAAGCAAACGTGAGTACAAACGTACTCAGCAAGACTTACATCAGAACTAACTACATATGCATCATTATCAACAAAGGGGGTGGTGGAGTTTGACTGCAGCAAGCCAGCTTTAACTCGGTGGCTATCCTGAACTACGACTGCAAGTAACTCTTTTGAGGTGGCGCACACGAGTCCACATATTCACCATATCAATACACCACTATGGATCCGCTCCCGTCTCCCTACGAGCACGCCATCCATAGCACTCACGCTTATCTTGCGCATTTTAGAGTATCCACTTTCACTTGTCTATGAACTGATATAGGCAACCCAGAAGCCCTTTTCCGCGGACACGGCTATTCGAATAGATCATATTAACCCTGCAGGGGTGTACTTCTTCACACACGCTCTCACCACTTACCGCCGTTTACACGACATGTACTCGGCAACCTTCAAGCGGAAGCCCAGCGAGGGTGTCGGCCACGACCTACCTAAACACTCAAGTCTGTGGTCCAGGTTTATCGCCTATTCGGGTTCCATCCGTAGGGAGCCCGGCCGAGGTTTCCACTAACGGCCCCGAACGATGTGTGCAGGGTTCCCGAGACACCAAACGGGCGAATCGGTACACCGGGCCATGGTGTATCTACCGCATCATAGCCCACCCCTAGGGTCAGCGCTACGCACGGCCTCCAACACATATCCTACAAACACCAGAAACTAGTTGCAACTCCTGGACAGAGAACGAGGATGGTTAAGAAGTCGAGAGGGGCACTTAAGCATTCCAATGCGTGGTAGTAACTGGTCATGGATCACAAACACAGAACTCAGTTCCTGAGGATGGCTGCAATGAGACAACCCACCATGTACTCCTACATGGCCTCTCCGCTACCTTTACCAAATCGTGTTCACACACTTAGCTCTCAACAGTAGGACATGTTTACACACCATTCCAATTCATTCCCGATGAATCAGACCTGACTCAACTCTAAGCAGTAGCAGGCATGACAAACAAGCATGAATGAGTAGGCACAACAGGGCTCAAACAACTCCTACTCATGCTAGTGGGTTTCATCTATTTACTGTGGAATGACAGGTCATGCAGAGGATAAAGGGGTTCAGCTACCACAGCAAGTAACAAATGAATCGTTGTTGTCCTAATGCAGTAAAAGTGAGCAGGAGCGGGAGAGTGGGATTATATCGGAATGAACAAGGGGTTTTTTCTTGCCTGGCACTTCCGAAGATAATATAGCTCTTCAATAGTGTCATCGATCTCATCGTCGAAACCACGTCTATCGAGAGGGAACAACCACCGACAAACAAGAAGAAACACAATCAATGCAATGCACGAACAAATGAATGACATGTCATGTTAAGGAACTGAATTGACCTAATGCAGCAGTAAGCCAAGTTAATTGAAGTGGAATTCAAACAAGGTTAAAGTCCAACTCCAAATGCTAGTTCATAAATTGCCCTAATCATGATTCATCCTATTCAGTGAGGTTAACTTGTTCAATCATGCATGAAAATGGTACATATGGATAGATTGGATTTTTCTGATCATTTTTCATATATAAATTATTTCATTCTGAGTTACGGTTGAATTTATATGAATTTTTGAAGTTTTGGATATTTTCTGAAAATAATAAATCATTTAAGATTTATTTAAATTCCAGAAAGGAATTAATGTGCCAGCATGACCTCACAGTGCTGTCAGCAGGTCAATGACTCGGTCCAGGTCAAATCTGACGTGTGGGGTCCACACGTCAATGACACAGTTAACTAACCTAATTTTAATTAGAGCCTGGGCCCGCATGTCAGTGTCCTATCTACTTAACTAAGTTAGTTAACACTAACTTAACTTGGTACTAATTAAACAGGGGGCCTGGGCCCACACGTCAGTGGGTCAGGGAAAAGTCAAACCCCGGTCAAACGGGCTCAACCCCGCCGGAGTTGACCCGCGGCTTGCCGCCGGCGAGGCCAGTGATGGCGGAGGGCTTCGGGATCGCTCCTCCGGCCACCAAAAGTGCGGCGGAGGGCATCTCACGCTGCCGTGCTCGTCCGCATCGGCGAGCAAGCAGCAAGCAGAAGGCTAGGGCGGCCCGTAGCGACGGCAACGGTGACAAGTGTGGTGGCCGGAGCTCGGTGGTGCACGAGCGTAGGGCTACGGCTCGCCCTCGAGGGAACCATGTAGCTAGGCCGCATCTAGGGGGCCCTAGGAGCATGGTGGACATCACAGCTGTCCGTGGTAAGCTCAGCGGTGAGCAGGAGGTCGGCCATGGCGGACGGCGGCCTCGGGAGCTCATGGGGGCGGTGGCTAGAGGAAGCTAGCGAGAGGGGGAGGTGAGGTGAAAAGCTCAGGGGCTCACGGTGATGTCGTAGGGAGGCTCAGCGCGCTCGGGGATGGCTCAGAGGCGACGGAACGGCGATGACGATCTCCGGTGTCCCGATGTTGAAGCCGGGTCGATGACGACGAAGCAGAGCCCTCCGGCTCATTTCCTTCGGCGTGGGGATGGGGTGCTCGATTTCGGAGCTGCTGGACATGGTCATGGGACGAGGGGACGGCGGTGGTCGCGCCAATGACGAGCGGCGGCGGTGGTTGCGCTCGGGAGAGAGGAACAGAGCAGGGGGAGGAGCACAGGGAGAGTGAGAGGGGTCGAGCGGTTCGGGACGGCACCGAGGAGGGGATTCGCGGCGTCGCGCTGTCCTCGGACGCAGCGCAGCTCTGGTGGCGTGGCGCTTCGCCTTGCGTTATCCTGCCTCGCCTCTGGGCGGAGGTGGGAGACGATTGGCAACGGGCAGGTGGGCTGGGCCGTGCTAGGCCGGCTCCTGGGCCGCACAGGTAAGTGGCCCAGATACTATCTCTCTCTCTGTTGTTCCTATTAAATTCTGTTTTCTATTATTCTGTAGTTTTAGGGCTTTATTAAAAATACTCAGACACTTTCAAAAATCATGAAACTAATCATGGCTACTGTTTAGAATATATCCTACAGTAAACATTTTAGTTTATGATTATTTGAGCATTTCAAATATTTTATAGTATTTAAATGCCCAAATGAAAATACCATATGATTTAATTCAGAGCCCAAATATGTCATGGAAAAATGTGCATCACCTCTGGCTACTGTTTATAGTATTTACCATAAATGATGAAAAATTTTGAAAGCCATTTGGACTTACTGAAAAATATTTTAGGTAAATCTAGTGAATTCCTTTAATGCTAGGGTTTAGGCAATCCCCATTTCAAGTTTCTTAGAAATTTAAACATGATGACATGATGAGCAAGCAAAGTCAAACAAGGCCGATCTGGGGCTGTGACAGCTCACCCCCACTAAACAAGAATCTCGTCCCGAGATTCAAGACGTGAGGTAAAAAGTCAGAGGGGTCACAAGCTAACACGATCTTCACAATCCAACTGTCCTTCTCAAGATGTTGATTCATTCCATCATCTTGGTCTTGACGTCTTTGCTTTCGAGATCTTCACTCGACACGACAACAGAAAGAAGGGGGAAAGCCTACAGGATTTAATCTTCTTGAAGATCGAGCAACTCAAGATCAGTTCATGGAGTGAGACGTAAGAACAACTCTTGAGTTGAGACACCAAACACACATTAGGAATGATGGTAAAGAAATGGATGACGAAGGTTCAAATTGGTAGGCAACCATTCCACGCTCAAGTAAGATGGTGCATGGTTTCAAAGTAACAAGGAGATGATTGCCATGATTCCATAACGGAACACCTTAGGAAAAGTGACTCGAAGAACTACTCCCTTAAGTGGCAAAAAGAATTACTTTTGATCCATAGATCATTGACACTCTTCGTACCAGCTTAAGGCAATTTACAATTGATCGTTGAAAGAGTTCGGAGGAATGGCATACCCGGACTAGGATGGATGATGTGGACTACCTTGTTGAAGACAACGCAATGGATGATTTGCTTATCATCGGAAATGGATGGGACCCATGGTTGGACCACCTCTGAAGATGATCCTGAACAACAATTGCTGAGAAGGGTAATCCAAAGGAATTTGGCACAAGGCGGTGCAAGCTGGGAACAAAATGCAAATGTCGGAAATGTTCCAACTATCATATCTGCCTGAGATTCAGATCTGGTTAGAAACAGGATACGTCAGACTCACATGTCTGAAAAGAAAAGTTGCAACACAAATCGACGAGATGGAGTTGCGAGATTCTCGGGGAATGAACCACGATAGCAAGCTCCAAAACATGAGCTGGTTCTGCTACATACAAGTGAACACGCTGTCTCTGACAAGCACGACCACATGGTAGTCTTATGATAAAACACTACCAAGTTCAGGTGGGGAACCATCTTCGAGGATATTGGAATCTTGTGCATGAACTAGTATTACACAGCAACTCCTTTTCCTTGAACAAACCAATCGGTGGCTTGGTGTGCTAGGAACACATATGGAGTGGAGGCGCCAACCTATCAAACCATAGGGCACTTCGCGTGCATGACTAACTTGGGACGATTCGGAGGAAACAAAACAAACCTTTCACAAATTCATGGCGGCAACTTACACCTAAAGCACATGAATTCGAGGAAATCACTTCTTCCATCCAAGCATAGGCTTCATGAACGGGACACGAAGGCATTGCTTACAAAGTTTTCAACACTAGGTTGCTGTTCAACATGAATGATGGGGGAGACAAAATGCTGCTGATGGGCTCAACAACAACTCATCGGAATTTCCATATCACTGGACTTCCACCATCATGTGAACACGGTGATAGTATTGGTCAGACCAAAATATGTAATGGTGTATGCTCGAGGGATCAACCACGAGTAAGACAACATTACGAGCATCGTTGGTACTGATTTGATTTGACGATAGCCCACACTCAAATCAAAGGATTGATAAGACAATAGGTCCAGCAACTGATCACAGGGACCAATCGATGGAGATATCATCTTTCTTCAACACACACTACACAAGAATATCCCTTTGGAACGAACTAAGTTAGGCAAGCTTTTATCTTCCAACTCTCCAAGTTGTTGTTCAGCTTAACCAACTAGCTCAGGGGTATCCAACACGGATTCTTGAAGAAGGAGTGGTTTACAAGAAACCCACTTGATCACGAGCTCAACATAACAGTCAGGAAACAACCCGGTAACACTTCCAAGAAGATATTTGGAGAGTCACGAACCACCGGTATGTTACTAAGCTCGAGAACAATCTTGCTTTTGAGGGCAAGATGATATGATCAAAAGAGTGAGGGATTGACACAATCCTAACTCATAGATCGAAGAGTGCACCAGAACTAAGGACTAGGTAGCATCATTAGTCTTAGGATGATGATTTAATAACCAACCGCTAAGAATGATAATATTGTCCATTTATTCCCAAGCAACGAGGTTGCTAGGAGTATCGATTTCACACACCACAATTCACTAGTCGGCATTCCGGTTGCGACAACACGGAACCGAGGAATGAACAATGATGGCGGGAAGTATCACTGCATCAAGAATTCCTAAGAGGTTGTGCAATTCCCATGACATTCTTGACATAAGATGGCAATACTCCTGGGTAGAACAGAATCAAAAGCTGGATTGGCGTTTGATCTGCGGAATACAACTGCTTTGACCCAGTCCTAGATATGGATGAGGCTCTGGAGTTTGTTTCTCCTAGTCATTCCAGAATAGAATGGCTCGACGGACCACAAGAATAATAGGTATTGATGAACACGAATGCACAATTACTCCTGGCTATCAATTGATAGATGAAGGTCAGAAGACAACTAAGAGAACAACTCAAAGGAACATATAACTTTTCGAGTTGTGGAGGCATGGATTAGTATATCGAGCAAAGCTCAACATTTCTCCCGGATAACCCATGCAGAGAAGGTAGAACTAGCAGAGTCACAATATGAATGGAGTACTCCTCAAGAGCACTCTGGTTGTGATCTTTTGGTTCAAAAGAACTTCTGCCATAAGCAGTTCATGGTATTTGGAAGAAGGAAATACCACAGACCTCGAGGATTATCACAAAGGTTGCTAATATCCTAAAGGAACTAGCAAACACTACCAACATGAGGTGAGTAGGGTGAATTTTGGGCTCAAAACCTAGGAGTAGAATACCTACTACTAAGTGGCATCACGGGATGCTATCGAGAATGATGGCCAGAATCATCACACTGGGAACACAAAGCATGGCTGGATTACTAGGTGATACTCTAAGATGCCTAGGGTCATAATACTAGTTCCAACATATATGTCAAGGTAATAAATTACCTCAACGCACCGGTTAGTGTGCTTATTCTGACCATAAAGGACATTGGGGATGGAAAGAAAGGATTTGCAAATGCATCAGACTATTTAGAGACCTGGGATGACTCGGACAGCATAACGGCTGTAAATGCTCAAAATGATTTGAGACATCCTGCAAAAATGGTGGCATGACCACTCAACATCACAATATCAGGGTTTTGAGACCAACTATGAACATACGGAAATAGTAGAAACTGAACCGGGGCGTAAAGCCAACAATCTTAAAAGTCTATGGATTAGTAACACGTCATCCTGATAGATAGATGAGAAGGCCTAGTTCTTAATCCCCGTAGAAGAGAAGAGGATGACTCAGATCAGAGGGCCATGAGGTATAAGGAGTAAAAAGAGCCTTACGTTCTGTCAGGACCCCGATCCTAAGCCACACCGATCTAGCATGTAACACATCATATCACTTTGCGGCCTCACACACGGTATTCCCACGGGTGTCGCCTTACCATGGCCCGGGACCGTTTGCGTCTTTTGGCTCACGTATATGATAGTGTCGCTAGCATCCATATGACAAAGAACCGGGCCGACATGGCTAGTCGTGAACCCAAAGCGGCGCTAACCCATGGGGACAGGCATACATGAATCACATCGAGCATGTCGGTCATCAACGTATGTATTCGGGCTGTAGCACTGGCTAACAGGACTCGGTATCCCGGCTGTAGCAGGCTAGGCAGGACTCGAACAACGCCAAGCGTGACATTTCCCGAAGGGACGGACATAGGAACGAAGTGAAACACATGCGGCCAGTCAAGTGTCCAAGCAGTAGTCTGGGCTAGCAGGACTCCGGTGAACCCGGCAGAAGCGGACTACTATCGCTCAGAATCACGAGACCACATTTCCCCATATGAGAGGCTGCCAAGGATAAACAACTAGTTTGTCGGATCCCACACATACCAAGCATTTCAAACATACACACATTATGCTCAATATGCGTAGATACAACATGGCATCACAACATAACTCTACGACACAATATATTATTCATTAGGCTCCGAGGAGCGAGATATTACAAACATGGGTCTCATGACCCAACACTCAGAGCATACAAGTCAAAGCACAAGCGGAAGCTAAACATGTCTGAGTACAGACAACTATAACTGGAAAAAAAAGGCTGAGAAGCCTGACTATCTACCAGATCCTGCCGAAGGCACAAGATCGTAGCTGAGGTAACAAGCTAATCGTCGAAGTCCAAGCGGAACTACTAGCGAGACTGACGTCTCTCTGCAAAACATAAAATAAGCAAGCGTGAGTACAATTGTACTCAGCAAGACTTACATCGTAACTAACTACATATGCATCATTATCAAAAGGGGTGGTGGAGTTTGACTGCAGCAAGCCAGCTTTGACTCGGTGGCTATCTGAACTACGACTACAAGTAACTCTTTTGAGGTGGCGCTGCGAGTCCACACATTCACCATATCAATACACCACTATGGATCCGCTCCCGTCTACCTCGAAAACGCCATCCATAGCACTCACGCTTATCTTGCGTATTTTAGAGTATCCACTTTCACTTGTCTATGAACTATGCAAGGGTCCAAGTTTCCATATCCGAGGAATCCGGCTATTCAATAGATAATGATAACCCTGCAGGGTGTAGTTCTTCACACACGCTCTCGCCACTTATCGCCTCAGACACGTCATGTACCTCGGCAACCTTCAAGCGGAAGCCGGGCGAGGGAGTCGGCCACGACCTGACTAACCACACAAGTCTCTCGTCCAGGTTTATCGCCTATTCGGGTTCCATCCGCAAGGAGATCCGGCCGGGGTGTCGCTCATGGCCCCAAACGATGTGAGCAGGGTTCCCAAGCCCACCAACCGGGTGCCACTTGGTACACCGTTCCACTGTGCCTAGTCTGTCCCAAGCCCACCTGTACCGGGTGCCACTTGGTAGACTACTAACACTACCTACAAACACCAGAAACTAATTGCAACTCCTGGACAGAGATCAAGTTGATTAATAAGTCGAAAGGGGTCGAGTTACCGGAACCCAATGTGTGGTAGTAACTGTTCATGGATCACAAACACAGAACTCAGTTCTCGAGGGCGGCTGCAATGAGACAACCCACCATGTACTCCTACATGGCCTCTCACCGCTACCTTTACCAAATCGTGTTCACACACTTAGCTCACACACAGAGGACATGTTCACCACTTTCCAATTCATTCCCGATGAATCGACCGACTCAACTCTAAGCGATGCAGGCATGACAAACAAGCATGAATGAGTAGGCACAACATGGCTCAAACAATTCCTACTCATGCTAGTGGGTTTCATCTAATTCTTGTGGAATGACAGTCATGCAAAGGATCAAGGGGTTCAGCTACCGCAGCAAGTAACACATGAGTCGTTGTTGTCCTAATGCAGTAAAATAGAGCAGGAGCGAGAGAGTGGGATTGTATCGGAATGAACAAGGGGGTTTTGCTTGCCTGGCACTTCTGAAGATAATAGTTCTTCATCGGTGTCATCGAATTCATCGTCGGTACGTCGCCTACCGGGAGGGGACAAACACCGGCAACTGAGAAAGAACGCAATCAATGCAATGCACATATATGATGCATGATCATGTTAAGGAACTGAATTTACCTAGTGCAATAATAATCCAAGTTAGTTGAAGTGGAATTCAAACAAGGTTGAACTCCAACCCCAAATGCTATTTCATAAATTACCCTAATCATGATTCATCCTATTCAGTGGGGTTAACTTGTTCAAACATGCATGATCATGGCATAAACAGATTCTTCATATTTTTCTGATCATTTTTCATATATAATTTATTTCCATCCGAGTTACGGTTGAATTTCTATGAATTTTTGAAGTTTTGAATATATTCTGGAATTTCCTGATTTAATTAAATCCAGAAAATATAATATTGCATCAGCACTACGCAAGCATGATGTCAGCAGGTCAACTGCGGCTGGCTGGGTCAAACCTGACGTGTGGGGGCCACACGTCAGTGTCTAACTAACTAACCTAACTTAGTTAGTACTAATCTAACTTAATTAGCCGGGCGGGGCCCGCATGTCAGTGAGGGAGAGGGGGAGGTCAAACCGGGCGGTGGTCAACCCACCCGGTCAGTGAGTCGTGGCGCCCGGCGTTTAACCGCCCGAGCCCGACGCTGCGGCGCGCAAGTGAAATTGCCATTCCGCCACCAAATGGATCGGGAAAGCATCTAGGAGGAGCTGGGAGGAGCCGAAGCTCTTGGTGGAGTGGGTTGAGCTCGGGCGGTCGGAATCGGCGCCGTGGCGTGTTTGGCGGCGGCGGAGTTCGGTGGGGTGGGTTGGCACTAGAGGGCACGCGGGGAGAAACTGGTGCTGGCTACGGGCTCCTGGAGATGTGTTGAGCACGGTGGTGTGCTCGGACGCGTGTTTGCACGGCCGTAGCCACGACGGCGACATGGCCGGCGGCGAGGGCGCTCGGGACCGGAGGGGGCGGTGGCTACGCGGCGTAATCGAGCACGGGAGGTAGGGGGATAGGTAGAGGTGCTCACGACGGATCCGGGGAGCTTGTGGGCGGCCTTGGGGAAGCGCGGACGGCGGCGAATGACGGTGGCGGTCTCCGGTGGCCGGAGATGGAGAAGATGGCGATGGCGCCGCAGCGGTGCCTCCGGGCTCGCGTGGCTTGACAAGGAGGGAGAGGTCGACGACGCGGAGCTCGGGGACGTCTCAGATGCTCTCGAGGGGTGCGGTGGCTACGGCTACGGCGAGCAACGGCGGCGGTGGCGTTCGGCCGGGCGCGTGGGAGAGAGACCAGGGGAGGGGGAGAGCGAAAGAGAGTGGGGAAGGACCGGGGCGGCGCGTGGCGTCGTGCGGGGTCGTCCAGAGCGGCGAGGGGAGGAAGCAGGAGGTGGCGGGGAGACGTGTCCCCAGCCGGACGCGTGGGGCACAGCGTCTTGGCCAGGCGTGCCCCTCCTCTGGCGCGAGGAAGGGACGGTGGCGCTTGGCGGTCAGGTGGGCAATGGGCGAGGCCAGTCAGCCTTGCAGAGCTGGGCCATGTGGGGAGGTAAGTCGTAAGGTTTTTTCCTATTTTGTTTCCTTTTAAACATTCGACATTTGTTTGATTTATTTAAAATACCAAATCACTTTATTTAATTATGCCAATTTTTATAGGAGCTATTTATATTATTCCAGAGCTCCTCAACAAAAGGCACAATTTTTGGACAAAATATTATATATATAACAATATATATCCAATGCAATTAGGTATGCATTAATTCCAAATGCCCAAATGTAAATACTTATGAACTCCCAAAAATATTGGTTTGATTATTATCTCTGCCCAATATTTTCAGAGGGCCACATGAGCATTTTCTTGGACCTTTTGGAGCAATTTTTATTTTTGGGTCATTTCCAAAAATTATTCTGAGGGTTTCACAAATCCCCATTTCAAAATTAAATGGAATTTAAACATGATGCACAAATGCAATGCTACTAGTTACAAGCAAGCTCTAGGGCTGATCTGGGGCTGTGACAGCTCACCCCCACTAAACAAGAATCTCGCCCCGAGATTCAAGACGTGAGGCAAGAGGAAAAGGGAAGTCACAAACTATCACAATCTTCATGATCCGTTTGCCCTCCTCGAAAATGTTGGTTCACTCCATCATCTTGGTCTTGACGTCCTTGCTTTCGAGGTCTTCACTTGACACGACAACAGAAAGAAGGGGAAAACCCTACAAGATTCGACCTTCACGAAGATCAAGTAAACATGATCGACTCACGAACTGAGACGGTGACACATCTCGAGTTGAGGCACAAAATACATTGAGAGGGATGGAAGAACAACAACGGGGTTTGATTGGTGGCAACAATTCCACGCTTAGGGAGATGGTGGATGGTGTCAAGGTGGTGAGGAAATATTTACCATGATCCCGTAACGGGCACCTCGGAAAAGGTGACGCAAAGAACTATTCCCTTAAGTGGCAAAAAGAATTACTTTTGATCCATAGATCATTGGAACTCTTATACCAGCCTAAGGCAATCACAAGCGATTATTTGGTGGATTGCAAAGGAATAGTACACTCGGACTAGAATGGATGATGTGGACTACCTTGTTGAAGACAACGCAATGGATGATTTTGCTTATCATCGAAGGTGGGGTGGGACCCATGGTAAGTCCACTTTTGAAGATAAACCTGGACAAGAATTGCTAGGGAGACAGTCTATAGCGAGATAGCACAAGGACGGGGCAAGCTGAGAACGAAATGCAGCTGTTGGAATGTTCCAACCATCATATCTGCCTGAGATTCAGATCCGATTGGGAATAGGATACTTCAGACTCAGCATGTCTGAACAGGAAAGGTTGCAACACAAATCGATGGGAAGACGTTGCGAGATTCTCGGGATATGAACTACGATAGCAAGCTCCAAAACATGAGCTGGTTCTGCTACAAACCTGTGAACACATTGTCCCAGACAAGTATGACCACATGGTAGTCTTATAATAAAACACTACCGAGTTCAGGTTGGGAACCATCATCGAGGATAACGAAATCTTGTGCATGACCTAGGATTTACACAACAATTCCTTTTCCTTGAACAAATCAATCAGTGGCTTGGTGTGCTAGGAATACATACGGAATGAAGATGATCAGTCTATCAAACCATAGAATACTTCGCACGTGCATGACTGACTTGGAATGATTCCAGAGGAAGCAAAACAAACCTTTCTCAAATTCATGGTGGCAACTTACACCTAAAACACATAAATTCGAGGAAGTCTCTTCAACCATCCAAGCATAAGCTTCATGAACGGCACACGAGAAATGCTTACACAAATTTCCAACACTAGGTTGATGTTCAACACGACTCATGGGGGGAGACAAAATGCTACTGATGGGCTCAACAGCAACTCATCGGAATTTCCATATCACTGGACTTCCACCATCATGTGAACACGGTGATAGCATTGGTCAGACCAAAGATGTAATGGGTATGCTCGAGGGATTAACCACGAGTAAGACAACATTACGAGTATCGTTGGTTCTGATTTGACTTGACAATGGCCCATACTCAAGTCAAAGAATTGGTAGGACAATAGATCCAACAACTGATCACGAGGACCAATCGATGAAGATATCATCTTTCTTCAACACACACTACACAAGAATATCCCTTTGGATCGAACTAGGTTAGGCAAGCTTTTATCTTCCAACTCTCCAAGTTATTGTCTAGCTTAACCAACTAGCTCAGGGATATCCAACACAGATTCTTGGAGAAGGGGTGGTCCACAGGAAACCAACTTGATCACGAGCCCAACATAACAGTCAGGAAGCAACCCGGTAACACTTCCAAGAGGATATTTGGAAAGTCACGAACCACCGTATGTTACTAAGCTCGAGAACAATCTTGCTTTTCAGGGCAAGACGAAATGATCAAATGAGTGAGGACTAGACAAGATCCTAACTCATCAATCGAAGAGTGCACCGATAATAAGGACTAGGTAGCACGATCAATCTTAGGATGATGGTTTAATGACCAACACGCTAAGAATGAGAATATTGTCCATTCACTACCAAGCAACGAGGTTGCTAGGAGTATTGATTTCACACATCACAATTCACTTGTCGGCATTCCGGTTACATCAACACGGGACCGAGGAATGAATAATGATGGCGAGAAGTATCACTGCGTCAAGAATTCCTAGGAGGTTGTGCAATTCCCATGACATTCTCGACATAAGATGGCAATACTTCAGGGTAGAACAGAATCAAAAGCTGAATTGGCATTTTGATCTGCGGGATACAACTACTTTGACCCAATCCTAGAAATGGATGAGGTACTGGAGTTTGTTTCTCCTAGTCATTCCGGAATAGAATGGCTTGACGGACCATAGGAGTAATAGGCATCGATGACCTCGAATGCACCCATACCCTTGGTTATCAACTGATAGAGGTTGGTCGAGGTGCAACTAAAGAAAGCAACTCAAGGGAACTTATAATTTTCTGAGTTGTGGATGCATCGATTAGTATGTCGAGCAAAGTTCAACATTTCTTCCGGATAACCCATGCAGAAAGGTAGAATTGGCAGATTCACAATTATGAATGGAGAACTCCTCAAGAGCACTCTTATTGTGATCTTTTGGCTCAAAAGAACTTCTGCCATAAGCGGTTCGTAGTATTTGGAAGAAGGAAATACCACGGACCTTGAGGACTATCGCAAGGTTACTAATATCCTAAAGGCACTAGCAAATACTAACAACATGAAGTAGGATGAATCTCGGGTTCAGCAACCCAGGAGTAGAATACCTACTACTAAATGGCATCACGGGATGCTTTCAAGAATAATGGCCAGAATCATCACACTAGGGATACAAAAGCATTGCTAAATTGCTAGGTGACTTCCTAAACATCTAGGGTCATAATAATAGTTCCAACATATATGTCGAGGCAATGGAGTACCTCGACTGACTGGTTAGTGTGCTTAATCTGGCCCAAAAGGACATCAGGAACGGGAGGAAGGAATTTGCAAATGCATCAGACTATTTAGAGACCTGGGATGACTCGGACAGCATAACGGCTGTAAATGCTCAAAATGATTTGAAACATCCTGCAGAAAATGGTGGCATAACCACTCAACAACATCATAACAAGATTCTGGGATCAACAATTATCATACAGAAATAGTAGGAACTGAACTGAGGCTTAAATCCAACAATCTTAGAGGTCTATGGATTAGTAACACGTCATCCTGATAGATAGATGAGAAGCCTAGTTCTTAAACCCCGTAGAAGAGAAGAGGATGACTCAGATCAGAAGGCCATGAGGTATAAGGAGTAAAAAGAGCCTTACGTTCCCTTCCACAATCAATTCCCTTACATAACTAAAGCATTTCTAGACACAACTTCACCAGTTTGGCTTGGTAATCCTCTGCGATCGGGCTCGATACCAACGCTGTCGGGACCCGATCCTAAGCCACACCGATCTAGCATGTAACACATCATATCACTTTGCGGCCTCACGCGGTATTCCACAGGTGTCGCCTTACCATGGCCGGGACCGTTTGCGTCTTTTGGCTCACGTATATGATAGTGTCGCTAGCATCCATATGACAAAGAACCCGGGCCGACATGGCTAGTCGTGAACCCAAAGCGGCGCTAACCCATGGGGACAGGCATACATGAATCACATCGAGCATGTCGGTCATCAACGTATGTATTCGAGCTGTAGCACTGGGCTAACAGGACTCCGGTATCCCGGGCTGTAGCGGACTACTATCGCTCAGAATCACGAGACCACATTTCCCCATATGAGAGGCTGCCAAGGATAAACAACTAGTTTGTCGGATCCCACACATACCAAGCATTTCAAACATACACACATTATGCTCAATATGCGTAGATACAACATGGCATCACAACATAACTCTATTTACACAATATATTATTCATTAGGCTCCGAGGAGCGAGATATTACAAACATGGGTCTCATGACCCAACACTCGAAAGCATACAAGTCAAAGCACAAGCGGAAGCTAAACATGTCTGAGTACGACAACTATAAATGGAAAAAAAGGCTGAGAAGCGACTACTATCTACCAGATCTGCCGAAGGCACAAGATCGTAGCTGAGGTAACAAGCTAAGCGTCAAGTCCAAGCGGAACTACTAGCGAGACCGACGTCTCTCGCAAAACATAAAATAAGAAAACGTGAGTACAATTGTACTCAGCAAGACTTACATCGAACTAACTACATATGCATCATTATCAAAAGGGGTGGTGGAGTTTGACTGCAGCAAGCCAGCTTTGACTCGGTGGCTATCTGAACTACGACTACAAGTAACTCTTTTGAGGTGGCGCACGAGTCCACATATTCACCATATCAAGTACACCACTATGGATCCGCCCCGTCTACCTCGAAAACGCCATCCATAGCACTCACGCTTATCTTGCGTATTTTAGAGTATCCACTTTCACTTGTCTATGAACTATGCAAGGGTCCAAGTTTCCATATCCGAGGAATCCGGCTATTGAATAGATAATGATAACCCTGCAGGGTGTACTTCTTCACACGCTCTCGCCACTTATCGCCTGACACGTCATGTACCTCGGCAACCTTCAAGCGGAAGCCGGGCGAGGGAGTCGGCCACGACCGACTAACCACACAAGTCTCGTCCAGGTTAATCGCCTATTCGGGTTCCATCCGCAAGGAGATCCGGCCGGGTGTCGCCACGGCCCCAAGCGATGTGAGCAGGGTTCCCAAGCCCACCAACCGGTGCCACTTGGTACACCGTGCCCACTTGTGCCTAGTCTGTCCCAAGCCCACATGCACGGGTGCCACTTGGTAGACTACTAACACTACCTACAAACACCAGAAACTAATTGCAACTCCTGGACAGAGATCAAGTTGATTAATAAGTCGAGAGGGGTCGAGTTACCGGAACCCAATGTGTGGTAGTAACTGTTCATGGATCACAAACACAGAACTCAGTTCCTGAGGACGGCTGCAATGAGACAACCCACCATGTACTCCTACATGGCCTCTCACCGCTACCTTTACCAAATCGTGTTCACACACTTAGCTCACACACAGTAGGACATGTTCACCACTTTCCAATTCATTCCCGATGAATCAGACCCGACTCAACTCTAAGCAGTAGCAGGCATGACAAACAAGCATGAATGAGTAGGCACAACATGGCTCAAACAATTCCTACTCATGCTAGTGGGTTTCATCTAATTACTGTGGAATGACAGGTCATGCAAAGGATCAAGGCGTTCAGCTACCGCAGCAAGTAACACATGAGTCGTTGTTGTCCTAATGCAGTAAAATAGAGCAGGAGCGAGAGAGTGGGATTGTATCGGAATGAACAAGGGGGTTTTGCTTGCCTGGCACTTCTGAAGATAATAGTTCTTCATCGGTGTCATCGAATTCATCGTCGATGCATCGCGCCTACCGGGAGGACAAACACCGCAATCGAGAAAGAACATAATCAATGCAATGCACATATATGATGCATGATCATGTTAAGGAACTGAATTTACCTAGTGCAATAATAATCCAAGTTAGTTGAAGTGGAATTCAAACAAGGTTGAACTCCAACCCCAAATGCTATTTCATAAATTACCCTAATCATGATTCATCCTATTCAGTGGGGCTAACTTGTTCAAACATGCATGATCATGGCATAAACAGATTCTTCATATTTTTCTGATCATTTTTCATATATAATTTATTTCCATCCGAGTTACGGTTGAATTTCTATGAATTTTTGAAGTTTTGAATATATTCTGGAATTTCCAGATTTAATTAAATCCAGAAAATATAATATTGCGTCAGCACTACGCAAGCATGATGTCAGCAGGTCAACTGCGGCTGGCTGGGTCAAACCTGACGTGTGGGGGCCACACGTCAGTGTCTAACTAACTAACCTAACTTAGTTAGTACTAATCTAACTTAATTAGCCGGGCGGGGCCCGCATGTCAGTGAGGGAGAGGGGGAGGTCAAACCGGGCAGTGGGTCAACCCACGCCGGTCAGCGGGTCAGCGGGCGCCGGCGTTTAACCGCCGGCGAGCCCGACGCGGCGGCGCAAGTGAAATTTGCCATTCCGGCCACCAAATGGATCGGGGAAAGCATCTAGGAGGAGCTGGGGAGGAGCCGAAGCTCTTGGTGGAGTGGGTTGAGCTCGGGGCGGTCGGAATCGACGCCGGCGGCGTGTTTGGCGGCGGCCGGAGTTCGGGTGGGGGTGGGTTGGCACTAGAGGGCACGCGGGGAGAAACTGGTGCTGGCTACGGGCTCCTGGAGATGTGTTGAGCACGGTGGTGTGCTCGGACGCGTGTTTGCACGGCCGTAGCCACGACGGCGACATGGCCGGCGGCGAGGGCGCTCGGGACCGGAGGGGGCGGTGGCTACGCGGCGTGTCGAGCACGGAGGTAGGGGATAGGTAGAGGGCTCACCGACGGATCCGGGGAGCTTGTGGGCGGCCTTGGGGAAGCGCGGACGGCGGCGAATGACGGTGGCGATCTCCGGTGGCCGGAGATGGAGAAGATGGCGATGGCGCCGCAGCGGTGCCTCCGGGCTCGCGTGGCTTGACAGGGAGGGCGAGGTCGACGGCGGAGCTCGGGGCGTCTCGAGATGCTCTCGAGGTGCGGTGGCTACGGCTCGGGCGAGCAACGGCGGCGGTGGCGTTCGGCCGGGCGCGTGGGAGAGAGACCAGGGGAGGGGGAGAGCGAGAGAGAGTGGGGAAGGACCGGGGCGGCGCGTGGCGTCGTGCGGGGTCGTCCAGAGCGGCGAGGGGAGGAAGCAGGAGGTGGCGGGGAGACGTGTCCCCAGCCGGACGCGGTGGCAGCATGGCCAAGGCGTGCCCCTGTCCTCTGGCCGAGAAGGGGGCGGTGGCGCAGCCGGTCAGGTGGGCATTGGGCAGAGCCAGCCAGCCTTGAGGAGCTGGGCCGCGGTGGGGAGGTAAGTCAGGTAAGGGTTTTTTCCCTATTTTGTTTCCTTTTTAAACATTCTGACATTTGTTTGATTTATTTAAAATACCAAATCACTTTATTTAATTATGCCAATTTTTATAGGAGCTATTTATATTATTCCAGAGCTCCTCAACAAAAGGCACAATTTTTGGACAAAATATTATATATATAACAATATATATCCAATGCAATTAGGTATGCATTAATTCCAAATGCCCAAATGTAAATACTTATGAACTCCCAAAAATATTGGTTTGATTATTATCTCTGCCCAATATTTTCAGAGGGCCACATGAGCATTTTCTTGGACCTTTTGGAGCAATTTTTATTTTTGGGTCATTTCCAAAAATTATTCTGAGGGTTTCACAAATCCCCATTTCAAAATTAAATGGAATTTAAACATGATGCACAAATGCAATGCTACTAGTTACAAGCAAGCTCTAGGGCTGATCTGGGGCTGTGACACGTTCGCTTCCCCAATCAATTCCCTTACATAGCTAAGGCATTTCTAGACAAAACTTCGACCAGTTTGGCTTGGTAATCCTACAGGCAGTCAGGCTCTGATACCAACGCTGTCAGGACCCCGATCCTAAGTCACACCGATCTAGCATGTAACACATCATATCACTTTGCGGCCTCACGCACGGTATTCCACAGGTGCCACCTTACGGCCGGGACCGTTTAGCCTCTTGGCTCACGTATATGATAGTGTCGCTAGCATCCATATGACAAAGAACCGGGCCGACATGGCTAGTCGTGAACCCAAAGCGGCACTAACCCATGGGGACAGGCATACATGAATCACATCGAGCATGTCGGTCATCAACGTATGAATCCGGGCTGTAGCACGGGCTAACAGACTCGGTAACCCGGGCATGTAGCAGCTAGGCAGGACTCGGATGTCACCGCGTGACATTTCCCGAAGGGACGGAACCACGAGAACGAAGTGAAACACGTGCCAGCCAGTCAAGTGTCCAAAGCTGTAGTCTTTGGGCTAGCAGGACTCCGGTGAACCGGGCTGTAGCGGACTACTATCGCTCAGGAAGCACTAGACTACATTTCCCCATATGAGAGGCTGCCAAGGATAAACAACTAGGTTGTCGGATCCCACACATACCAAGCATTTCAAACATACACACAATATGTTCAATATGTGTAAATACAACATGGCATCACAACATAACTCTCGACTCAAATATTTATTCATTAGGCTCCGAGGAGCGAGATATTACAAACATGGGTCTCATGACCCAACACTCGAAACATACAAGTCAAAGCACAAGCGGAAGCTTAACATGTCCGAGTACGACATCTACAAATGAAAAAGGCTGAGAAGCGACTATCTACCAGATCTGCCGAGGGCACAAGATCGTAGCTGAGGTAACAAGCTAAGCGTCAAGTCCAAGCGGAACTACTAGCGAGGCCGACGTCTCTCGCAAAACATAAAATAAGAAAACGTGAGTATAAACGTACTCAGCAAGACTTACATCAGAACTACCTACATATGCATCATTATCAACAAAGGGAGTGGTGGAGTTTGACTGCAACAAGCCAGCTTTGACTCGGTGGCTATCCTGAACTACGACTGCAAGTAACTCTTTTGAGGTGGCGCACACGAGTCCACATATTCACCATATCAATACACCACTATGGATCCGCTCCCGTCTCCCTCGAGAACGCCATCCATAGCACTCATGCTTATCTTGCGCATTTTAGAGTATACACTTTCACTTGTCTATGAACTGATATAGGCAACCACGAAGTCCTTTTCCGGACACGGCTATTGAATAGATCATATTAACCTGCGGGGTGTACTTCTTCACACACGCTCACCACTTACCGCCATTTACGCGACATGTACTCGGCAACCTTCAAGCGGAAGCCCAGCGAGGGTGTCGGCCACGACCTACCTAAACACTCAAGTCTCTAGTCCAGGTTTATCGCCTATTCAGGTTCCATCCATGAGGAGTCCGGCCGAGGTTTCCACTAACAGCCCGAGCGATGTGTGCAGGGTTCCCGAGACACCAAGCAGGCGAATCGGTACACCGGCCATGGTGTATCTACCGCATCATAGCCCACCCCTAGGGTCAGCGCTACATACGGCCTCCAACACATATCTTACAAACACGTAAACTAGTTGCAACTCACAGACAGAGAACAGCGATGGTTAAGAAGTCGAGAGGGGCATAAGCATTCCAATGTGTGGTAGTAACTGGTCATGGATCACAAACACAAAACTCAGTTCCTGAGGACGGCTGCAATGAGACAACCCACCATGTACTCCTACATGGCCTCTCACCGCTACCTTTACCAAATCGTGTTCACACACTTAGCTCTCAACAGTAGGACATGTTTACACACCATTCCAATTCATTCCCGATGAATCAGACCTGAATCAACTCTAAGTAGTAGCAGGCATGACAAACAAGCATGAATGAGTAGGCACAATAGGGCTCAAACAACTCCTACTCGTGCTAGTGGGTTTCATCTATTTACTGTGGAATGACAGGTCATGCAGAGGATAAAGGGGTTCAGCTACCGCAGCAAGTAACAGATGAATCGTTGTTGTCCTAATGCAGTAAAAGAGAGCAGGAGCGAGAGAGTGGGATTATATCAGAATGAACAAGGGGGTTTTGCTTGCCTGGCACTTCCGAAGATAATATAGCTCTTCAATAGTGTCATCGATCTCATCGTCGAAACCACGTCTATCGAGAGGGAACAACCACCGACAAACAAGAAAAAACACAATCAATGCAATGCATGAAAAAATGAATGACATGTCATGTTAAGGAACTGAATTGACCTAATGCAGCAGTAAGCCAAGTTAATTGAAGTGGAATTCAAACAAGGTTAAACTCCAACTCCAAATGCTATTTCATAAATTGCCCTAATCATGATTCATCCTATTCAGTGAGGTTAACTTGTTCAATCATGCATGAAAGTGGTACAGATGGATAGATTGGATTTTTCTGATCATTTTTCATATATAAATTATTTCATTCTGAGTTACGATTGAATTTATATGAATTTTTGAAGTTTTGGATATTTTCTGAAAATAATAAATCATTTAAAATTTATTTCAATTCCAGAAAGGAATTAATGCGCTAGCATGACCTCCACGATCTTTCGTCGAGGTCAATGACTTCGGTCCAGTCAAAAGCGGCGTGTGGGGTCCACATGTCGGTGACACGATTAACTAACCTAATTTTAATTAGAGCACAGGCCCGCATGTGGGTGTCCTATCTATAACTAAGTTATTTAACACTAACTTAACTTGGTACTAATTAAATAGGGGCACAGGCCCACGTCGATGGAGTCGGGAAAAGTCAAACCCGGTCAAGCGGGCTCAACCCGCCGGAGTTGACCCATGGCTTGCCGCCCGGCGAGGCCGAGGATGGCGGAGGCTTGGGATCGCTCCTCCGGCCACCAAAAGCGCGGCGGAGGCATCTCACGTTGCCGTGCTCGTCGCATCGGCGGTGCAAGCAGCGATGGCTAGGGCGGCCCGTGGCGATGGCAGCGGCGACAAGTGTGGTGGCGGAGCTCGGTGGTGCTGGCAGCGCAGGCTACGGCTCGCCCTCGAGAACCAGGTAGCTAGGCGCATCTAGGGGGCCCTAGGAGCATGGTGGACAGCCTGACTTGGCGTGGTAAGCTCAGCGGTGAGCAGGAGGTCGGCCATGGCGGACGGCGGCCTCGGGAGCTTGTGGGGGCGGTGGCTAGAGGAAGCTAGCGAGAGGGGAGGTGAGGGAAAAGCTCGGGGCTCACGGTGATGTCGTGGGGAGGCTCAGCGCTCGGGGATGGCTCGGAGGCGGCGGAGGCAGCGATGGCGATCTCCGGTGTCCCGAGGTTGAAGACGGGTTGATGGCGGCACGAAGCGAGCCCTCCGGCTCATTTCCTTGGCGTGGGGATGGGGTGCTCGATTTGAACTCTTGGACATGGTCATGAATGCGAGGGGCGGCGGTGGTCGCGCCAGCGACGGCGGCGGCGATGGTTGCGCTTCGGGAGAGAGGAACGGAGGAGGGAGGAGCACAGGAGAGTGAGAGGGTCGGCGGTTGGGGCGACACCGAGGAGGGATTCGTGGCGTCGCGCTGTCCTCGGACCTTGAGCGAGCAGCTGGTGGCGTGGCGCTTCAGCAGCATCCGTCGTTATCCCTGCCTCTGCGTCTTGGCGAGAGGTGGGAGGCACGACAGCAACCAGTGGGCTGGGCCGTGCTAGGCCGGCTCCTGGGCCGCACAGGTAAGTGGCCCAGATACTATCTCTCTCTCTGTTGTCCCTATTAAATTCTGTTTTCTATTATTCTGTAGTTTTAGGGCTTTATTAAAAATGCTCAGACACTTTCAAAAATCATGAAACTAATCATGGCTACTGTTTAGAATATATCCAACAGTAAACATTTTAGTTTATGATTATTTGAGCATTTCAAATATTTTATAGTATTTAAATGCCCAAATGAAAATACCATATGATTTAATTCAGAGCCCAAATATGTCATGGAAAAATGTGCATCACCTCTGGCTACTGTTTACAGTATTTACCATAAATGATGAACATTTTTGAAAGCCATTTGGACTTACTGAAAAATATTTTAGGTAAATCTAGTGAATTCCTTTAATGCTAGGGTTTAGGCAATCCCCATTTCAAGTTTCTTAGAAATTTAAACATGATGACATGATGAGCAAGCAAAGTCAAACAAGGCCGATCTGGGGCTGTGACATATACGGACTCCAACAACGCAGCCGAATACGAGGCCCTTCTACATGGTCTCCGCATGGCAGTCTCCATGGGCATTCAATGCCTAGAGGTGCACGGGGATTCGAACCTTGCCATATCCCAAATAAATGGAGACTTTGATGCCAAGGATCCGAAAATGGCAGCTTATCGCAACGCCGTCCTAAAAATGTCAGCTCAGTTCGAAGGGCTCGAATTTCACCATATAGCTCGGGAAAACAATCAGGCAGCAGACGTCTCGCATTGTCGCAAAGCGCGATGCCGTCCCCCCCCCCCCAATATCTTCTTGGAGAGGTTATTCAAGCCATCGTATTATGGGAAGGGGAGTCCGGAAATAATAGCCCGGACCCAACCGCACTGCCCGACACCGAACATTCGGACACAACGGGAGGCTCTGCCAACGAAGTAACATATTCAGCCCACGAAAATGGCAGTCATTGCCCGTGGACAGAACCATTCCTGGCCTACCTAACCAGGCAGGAACTTCCGAGGACCAAAAGCGAGGCACGCTGCATAGTGCGGCGATCTAAAGCCTATAAAGTCCACGAGGAGAGCTTTATAAGAAAAGCACCACGGAGTCCTTCAAAGGTGTATCTCCGAAGAGGAAGGCGGAATCTTCTGGCTGAAATTCATGCGGACTCGGCGGGCACCACGCCGCAGCCCGGCCCTTGTAAGCAAGGCCTTCCGTACATGATTTTATTGGCCGACGGCCGGGCGGATCTCAGACTTATTCAACGATCGTCGGTTGCCAACTCTTTGCTAACCAAAGCCACATGCCACCCACCGCCCTCCAAACTATACCCATCACCTGGCCCTTTGCGGTCTGGGGGCTTGACATGGTTGGACCCCTTAAAGGAGGAACTCACAAGCAAAAATACCTACTGTTCATGGTGGATAAATTCACCAAATGGATAGAAGCCAAGCCTGTTAAGACGACCGAATCCGGATCGGTGATAAACTTCATATCAGGGGTCATAGACCGTTACGGCGTCCCCCACAGCATGATCACTGATAACGGCATGAACTTTACGACCGACGAGGTCAAACTCTGGTGCAAAAACATGGGCGTCAAGCTCGACTATGCTTCAGTCTATCACCCACAAACTAACGGTCAGGTCGAGTGAGCAAATGGTCTAATCATGAGCGGCATCAAACCCAGATTAGTGTGTACCCTCAGGGAATCCAACACGCACTGGGTAGAGGAGCTCGACTCCGTACTCTGGGGTCTGCGGACCACGCCGAATCGCACCACCGGATACACACAATTCTTTATGGTATACAGCGCAGAGGCGGTTCTGCCCTGCGACATAATTCATGACTCACCTCGCGTCCGCATGTAAGAAGAAGGAGAAGCCGAACTCTATCAGCAGGACAGTTCGGACACCTTGGAGGAGGAGCGTAACGTGGCAAAAGCCCGTTCCGCATTCTATCAACAGCAGGCTCGAAGATATCAAAGCAGAGAAGTACGGGCCAAAACTTACAATGTTGGCGAGTTAGTTCTACGCCTGCCGGACAAGAAAAAGCACAAACTCAAGCCCAAATGGGAAGGTCCCTTTATTATTGACCAAGTCCTGACTGGTGGAGCGTACCATCTGCGAGATGCATCGGATAACCGACTCGAGCCGAACCCATGGAACGCAGCCCGTCTGCAAAGATTCTACGCCTAGCGCCGGACTCTGTGTTCGTCTCCTTCCTCTGTCTATTTTTTACACATTAGTTGTCTTAGATTTCTCTCCTTCTCCCTCCCTTTCCCATACAGCCTTAAGGGCTCGTTCGCGCCTTGTTCACACATAACTGACGCGCTATCCACGCTCATTATACCTGGGGGCTTCTTTAACAGAAGCTTATTTATACGGGCTTCATGCCCAACACATGTCTCACACTTCCGCATGTACCTTTTATTCACCATTATATGCATCGATATGACTTAAGTTTTGGCCAAGCTGGGTTGCCTGGCTCCTTTGCTTACCCCCGTTCCCGATTGTTCGGCTAGGCGGTAAAGGAGCTCCTCTGCGATTATTACTGCGGGTCAGCGGATGTGTACCTCAGATCGGGTGAAGCCGAAAGCTAGCGTTCTTAAGGGAATATTCGATCGGTGAACTAAAGATGATTTCTCACTTGTTTATTTATCTGCCCCGGATGCTTTTACCTTTTTACGCAGTCCGGACATGCACTTTAGGGCATGCCTCCCAAGGAAAGGAACCCCTAACGGAACTATTCTACCTGGAAGATGTTTCTTACTAACCATGTAACATAACATACCTAGTTGGGCACTTGTCTGTTCATGCACTAATGACCCCTATGCATGGTCTCCATGCATTCCCCGGTTCTTACATAACCGAGAGGGTATTCGGACACACTCCGGACTATCGGGTCCCGAGGTCAAAGAGAAAAGGTCCGCCATGACAAATGATCTACAATCCGGCTAGAAGGCATTTTACATGTCATCTTAAATTACATAGTCAATTTGACTGAGCATATTCCTCTTCAATACCATCCAACAGGCTGTCTAGTTTACAATCGTGTTGGGAATATTTAATGACCAACTCTACTTGGCCGTACACTAAGCTCACAAGGATCTCCTTCCCATCGGCCCCCACAGGTCCGACCTCGGCCATGTGGTTTGGGTCAGCAACCGTGTACCGCGTCTTCACCATGGCCCAGCCTCCACGTGTGCCACGGCGGCGATCCGATATCTTCCATAATCGGAAGCACCGCCGCGCTCCCTTAAGCCTCTCTGCAAGATCTCCAAGCCCTTCGGGCATGGAGACAGATAGCCACAAGGCCTGGGCGACGCCTTTCATCACCTGCAGTTGTAAGAGCTCGGGGAGAAGGTCACCCGTAGAACCGGGCATTTCCTCTGCAGGACGACCTGTGAGCATACCTACAGACATAACTCTGTTAGTCCACTTCCTCGCCGAACTCTTTTTCAAAGTTCGTTTAAGCACTTACTAAACATGCCGCGCCGAAGCCGCCGATTCTCCTTCACGGAGTCCGGCACCGGAGCACGAACATCCTTTAGTTCCTCGCCCAGCTGGGTGTTGGCATCTTGGAGATTATTCTTCTCCGCCTCACCTTCGTAAGCACGCTCGCCGACCTTTAACCGGCGCAAGAGTTGTTGCTTGTTCGATCTACTCGGCGCCATCTGCAATGTTATTGTCGACGGTGCACACGCCGCACTTCACAACATACTTATCTTTCAAAGCATATATTACGGAGGGTCTCCTTGCCCTCCCGGTTGCGCTAGTGTGGCCTCAAGTTGGGCTTTGCACTCTTCCAGCTCCCGGACAGTTGGGTATTCTTTTACAGAAGATCCTGCATAACAAATGATCCTTAAATCAGTTATTCTAACTGTTTCAAGTCTCGAGACTCTTGACATATATAACCATCAAATTTTCTTCCCCGTATGTCTTTCACATACTGCTCCGTGGCTCTGGCTAGACCATTTTGAGCGGCACAAAGGTACGCATCTCCCGAATTGAAGGCGTCCAATGCCTCTTGGGATAAACAAGCGTTGCGAAGAACTGTCCGCCGACGCCTGTGATTCATGGCACTCTCCACCTTGTGGCGGACAGTCTGTCCGCATCCTCTATCGGAGGAGCATCCGACGCACGCCTCGTGTTCGCCTCTGCTTCTGGACCTGGCTTTGGAGCCTGGCTGGTGGAGGCGCGATTGGCAATATCTCCGGATATAGTCTGGCGAGCCCTCTTTTTCCTAAAAAAAGGAGAGCACGGGCGTTAGTATGCATCGTAAGAATAATACCTTGGAATAAGGCAGCGCGCCTTACTGCTGCGCCGGTGCCTCGACCCGGACTGCGTGTCTCTTTAGCTTACCCTCCCTCGCGGTCCCTTGTTGGCTAGTCGCCGCAGGCTTGGCATTCCGCCTCGAGATCCTCCCCTGCGAAACACCATTGGTATACGGTGATAAAAAATAAGCACGGATGGATCATCTTCAAAGTATTAGGACTCTGGTCTCGATTACTTGTGAGGCGGGGAGCAGTCCAGCATAATCGGTTGGAATAGCCACCAAGGCATTGTCGATGCTCACTTGGTAAAATACCCCATCGATCAGCTCCACGGATATGTCCGGATCCTCTTGGGAGGCCAGATCGAGGGACCGTTCCGGATCCTCGGGTTGTGGAGGAGGGCTGTTTATATCCTTTACGGCCCGGCGCAATTCCTGCGTCGAAATCATAAGATAAGGTACTTGACTATGGGAATATGGAACGGATGGGCAAAAAGAAGTGTCCGCTTACCCAGCTTGGAGGATTGTACATAGAAAATACGCCCTGAGGATTGACGCGAAGGAATTCCTCCTCTTCTCCCTTGTACAATGCGGACAAGATCTTCGTCAGAGCGGCAACCGATTCCGGCCCCTTACGGCCGCAACAGGTGGCATCATCCTCCCCGTTGAAATCCCACATGGGGTGGCCTCTATACTGAAGCGGCTGCACCCCCCGCATAATGCATGTGGCCATGACCTCGATCATGGTCAGTCCGGAATGAGCTAACAGCCTTATATGGCTCATCAGATAAAGAACGTCCTTGTCATTTTCCTTCGGAGGGCTCCGTGGAAGCCAGCTCAGGCGCTTCTTCAAGGGAGCATTATCAAACTCGGGGAGGCCGATCCGAACAGGATCCGATAGGGGGACATCTTCTATGTAAAACCATTCTAAAGGCCAGTCTTCGGACGCCTTCTTTGGGGTTCCGGATAGATATCCGGTCCCGACGATGCGCCATACTTCGGCTCTGCCCACTTGATATATTGACCCCTTTTGAGAATGGGGCACAAGGCAGAACAGCTTCTTCCACAGCGCAAAATGAGCCTCGATGCCCAAGAACAGCTCGCAAAGGGCTACGAAGCCCGCAATATGCAATATGGAGGCAGGCGTAAGGTTGTGCGACTGGAGGCCGTAGAACTCCAGGAGACCCCGGAGAAACGGATGAATTGCAAATCCGAGCCCACTTATCAAATAAGGGACAAGGCAGACCCGCTCTCCTTTGGAGGGGGGGGGGACACTCTCCGCTTGCTCTCCACCATTATAGGTGGCAAGCCCGGCTCGAACCGGGACCATGTAAGCTGGGGGGAGAAACCCCTTGGCTTGGAGCGTCACTAGCCTGCTGTGCGGGACGGAGCATCTCTCCCAATCTCCAGGCTGAGGGCTGGGAGGGCGAGAGGAGGAGCTGCGTCGACTGGCCATGATGGAATGGATCTCTGTCGGATGCGCTCCGATGAATGCTCGCGAAGGGGAGATGGTCTGACTTGGATCTAGATCCTCGTCTCTTTAAAAGGCAGCTCATTTACACAGCTAGGGGGGCTAAATGTAAAAACACCCTGGCTTTTCTCATTCGTCTGACACGTGGAAGATGGCCATTATTGGGTGTGGAAGCCAAGGAGCGCAATATTCATGAGAAGCCGGACACTATACAGCAGTACACGGAATTTGGAGAAGAACCCGCCTTGCAATGCGAAGACAATCTGCGCGCGGACTCATCGTCATTGAAGCCTGGTTCGGGGCTCTTGAGGAGTCTGGATTAGGGGTGTCCGGATAGCGGACTATAACCTTTGGCGGACTCTGGACTATGAAGATACAAGATTGAAGACTTTGTCCGTGTCCGGATGGGACTTTCCTTGGCGTGGAAGGCAAGCTTGGCGTCTGGATATGTAGATCTCCTCCCATTGTGGCGACTACTGTGTAACCGTAGCCCTCTCCGGTGTCTATATAAAACGGAGGGTTTTAGTCCGTAGGACGAACAATAATCATACCATAGGCTAGCTTCTAGGGTTTAGCCTCTCTGATCTCGTGGTAGATCTACTCTTGTACTACCCATATCATCAATATTAATCAAGCAGGAGTAGGGTTTTACCTCCATCGAGAGGGCCCGAACCTGGGTAAAAACATCGTGTCCCTTATCTCCTGCTACCATCCGCCTAGACGCACAGTTCGGGACCCCCTACCCGAGATCCGCCGGTTTTGACACCGACAGCCTCCTTTAGAATCTTCTCTCTTTCCAGGACTGTGGTGTACTCAACATCGAGCCCAGAGAACCACTCATCCTTTGAACTGTAGAACATGCGTAGGAAGCGAGCAAGGCATGCTTTCACTGTCGCGGATCCACGTGTGTAGATAACGTTGAACTCATCGCCGGTGATGTCTCTAACCTGGTACTCAACGGTGACCATGGAGATTTGGGAAGCCATGGATTTTGGAGGAGGGTTAGGAGAAGTTGAACTGGTGTAATGTGAAAGGACGAGACGACTGGGAGCGAACTGTTGTAAGGTAGTATTAGAAGACGGAGACGAGTAGGGCGTGTGAACGGCGTGGGGTTGTTGGCTTGCCCGGTGGATAAACGGCTGCAAGCCCCCAAAGAGTTCTCGAGTACTATGCGGGACCCACTAGATGTCATGTCTACTAGACCCATATAGTAGACCTGACGGCATAGCTTATGCCTGTTCGGACGCCATGCCGGCGCGTTGATGAAACTTCCATTAATTTCGTCAACCGTCACGCTCCCACGACCTTCGCCTCCCTCGCGCGGTCGCACCCTTTGAGACTTCGACCGGCTATAAATGAGCAATTTTTTTTGCCTAGTCTGCATGCATGATAATCCCTCTGGTACTTTTTACTTCAGTCAACCATTTACAAAGTGTTTGACCAAATTTATACTAAAAATATCAATATTTACAATACTTATTATAATGAGTATAAGAACTACGTTTCATAATGAGTATAAAAATATTGATTTGACATTGTGAATGTTGATACATTTTTCTATAAGTTTGGTCAAAGTAGAGGTACATTGACTTCAGACAATACTTAAATGCACAATGCAGACTAGTTCCTCCGTCCAGGTGCGTGCCATATCCAATCTAGTCATCACAACAAGGTTAGCTATTAGAGTACTACTACCTCCCTTCTAGTTTAAAGGGCTCGATTCAAAATTTTCACCTACTCTTACCAAGATAGAGGCGGTGGAATAGTTTTTGTAGTTTGCAAAAGTACTCAACTAATGTTGTCGTTCTTCACAAAAAATGGGTTTACCAATGCATTATCGCATTGCATGCATGCATGAACACTAGTTACTCTTACCACCCTCACTTCTTTAATTCTTTGCCACATCAGCATGTTTGCTATTCACGTGTGCATGATACCAGCTAAGATACCACCATTATGGCCAGCCTTAATCATCGCATGCAATAATTTAGTGCACCTTGAAATATGAACAAATTCCTACCTTTCAAATTAACATATTTTTAGGAACATATCAAACTTTCATCCCGCATTATCTGTGCCAAATTTTATCATTGTTTAACTACTTCCTCAAACCATTCAATGCGCTATCTCCATCCTCTCATTCATCTCTATACCAGAACAATTAATTAGGCCCAGCCCTTCTATCATCGGCCTTGTTGAACTAATTACTTTCGTCTTTGTGCCACCTCAAAGAAGACATTTGATCATGGGCTTTTTTTGTGATGAGGCTAGTTTGAACTATGCTTTTTCTCTGTGGGGCGTGTATGTTTTTAATGACTTGAGAGTATACCTAGCCCGGCATGCAAGATGACTTATTATGCACCATTCCCCATACCTGCAGGAAGCCCGTTCGTCTCCAAATCTTTTCCTCTCCATGTGTGAAAACAATATGCCTGCTTTACTCAACTTCTCCCTCCGGCGGTCCCACCACTCCACCCCGTGTGGAAAAAATATGCATGCATGACTCTCTTCCCCCCGCGCTCGTCCAATCCGTTGTGACCAGCAATATTTCCACCCCTTCCCTCCCCCGTAATTTACTCCAACAAATATGCCCACGTAGCTGTTACGTTAATCACGCAACATATCTTACAGGACGCTGCTTTAGTTACTTAACTGAAGGTGCATTGGGTAACTGACATATGGGCTCAACAGGAGTCTGGCCCACATGTCAGTGACGCAACTGGACCTGCAGTTAAGTCAGCGCAGCTCAGTCCATATATTACGTATGTGTGCCATTGGTCTCTATAAATACTGCGCCTCCCACGGCATTCGGAAGAACGCTCATGTTCATCACTATCTTCACCCCCTCCCTCTCACATCAACCACCATGGCATCTCCCCTCCCAAGCCCTAGGCGCCCCTCGCTGCACCGCAGGGATGGTCACGCGTCGTTGTTCCGTTCCTCGCTGCCACTAGTCGAGGAGGACGCGTCGGTGTTCCGCTCCTTGCTGCAATGCATCGAGGTGGACGCGTCGGTGTTCCCAATCTCGCTAGCACGGACCTCGGAGGACGCATCAGCTCCCTGTCGGTGTACAAAAAGAGGGGTGTGTTTTTGTACCCCTATACCTGCGCACGGGTGGTTGGAGCCGCGCCTACGGTCACGCCAAGCAGAACAGGGGAGGTGAGCCAAGGTAAGACCGAAGCCCAAGATAATCAGAGCAACGCCAAGGCCGATACCACAAAGAGCAGAGGGACGAAGCAGGTTCCCCCGGCAAGACCCTTGCCGGGGCAGCCTCAGTAGCCCCGGCAAGATCCTTTCCGGGACAGCTCGCCCCGCACCAACAGAGCGGGCCACCCTTGAGCTCACGGTCTCCAATATCACGTTGGGCCAGGGCTCGGAAGGCGCCTCTGTGGTGGCATGCAGATCTTTGTGAAGACATATTCAAGAACAGATGAGGATTAGAAGACGATGATCCTCGGCAAGATCGTTGCCGAGGAAGGCCACCAGACCCCCGGCAAGGCCCTTGCCGGGACGACAGCGCGCCACGGCAAGACCCTTGTTGGGCCACATGGCAAGGCCCTCGCCAAGGATGCCAGCAGGGCCACCACCAGGCCCACGCCAACCAAGCTTCCACCACCATTCACATGCAGCTGCCAGACCCAACCACCTGGGCGGGCACTTGCGTGGCAACATGCAGCCCCTAGGCCAACTCATCGAGCGCCTGCGTGGCGGCATGCAGATCCTCGTGAAGGCTCCACCAACGCGCCACCTCATCTGCCTGCCTACCTACATGGTGCCGCACGCATCGCTGGCCAAGGCGCATGTCGAAGCAAAGAGGAGCGCCGACGGACGGGACGGGCCTCGCCCCCGTCCCCGATAAAGCAGGGGGACACCTAAGTTATGCATTAAATGTGTCTTGTCCTGAAATACGAGCGATAAGCTTAGGGCACTGTACGCCTTTCCACCTCCTGTGTGCCACAATGGCAGCCCCTTTCAACTATAGAAGGAGGCCCATGGCATACTGGAGAGGGATTCGGGTATTTGAACCACGCACTGACTACAGCTAGTTCGAGAGCTCAAGAACTCTCTAAAATACACCCACCAAAGCAGGACTAGGGTTTTACGCATCCTGGCGGCCCAAACCTGGGTAAATGATCCTTGTGCTGCCTACTAGCCCCGCTCTTCTCGCAACCCCGCGCCCCGGCAACCGTAGTAGGGATTCTTGTGATCCCATAGGTGTCGTTCCACACCGACATCTTTGGCGCGCCAGGTAGGGGGCGCAATTGTGAGAATCTGGTCTAGTAGTTAGCCTAGCAGTTCTTCGTCGCCTTTGGCTCCTGAGAAGAAGGCGGCCGGAGGAACGACGCCGGCTCGGCAACAGAAAAGCTAAGTCATTTAGAGCTTTGAGTTATTTCCTCCTATACATAAGGTTATCGTACTCGGAGATTTCGCATATGTATGATAAACACACATAAAGGGGCCCCCCATGATTGTAGCATATGTTCTGTTCGAGTCCGCTCAACAGCTCGAAGCGGCCGCGTCGAGAGTGGCGGGGTAGCCTTCCGTACTTGGCAACGCTCCCGACTCTGACTCGAGTCAAGCTCGACAGTTCAGGCAGCCGCACTAAGGGCGGCAAGGTGGTTCGCCCGGCAGCAAGCACACCCGGCAGGCCAATGAGGATCCATCCCCAAGACGCCGCCTCGGGTTTATGCACCGGCGAACCTACCCAGTAATGTAGGGAGGACATACAAAGGAAAATCGAACAGGAAAATAACATGCATAATAGTGAAAGTGCTGCAGATTTATATTACATCGAATTGTTGTTGTGGTTCTAACTAGAGATAGAGATTGTCGTGGTTTTGAACCTGCAGCGGCGATATGAACGGGATGCCTAATCCCGGCGCTGGCCCTCCATCCTCTGAATTTCGCCGACTCGGATGAAGATGGGCTTGATGCGATCCCTGAGCGGCTCGAGGTCAGTACCCTCTGGCAAGCTCTACAGCGCGGCGTCGAAGTCGAGGTCGGGGTACCAGTGCGCCACCTTGGTGAGAACCTTGGTCATGGAACCTTAGCAAAGCCTCTGGGACTCGTCGGCCAGTGAGGCCGCCCGGTTGGTGTGGAGCCGCTCCAGAGCACCGACAACCTTCTCAAAGAACATGGTCAGGCTGCAATTGGCGCTCACGCTCCTCTCCGGGACATACCTCACATCCGGCATCCCCATGATGGCCAGCTACGCAGCGGCCTTATTGGCAACGGTGGCGAGGCGATTGAGCCAACGGTACTTGCCCTCCACGTGATCTGCGAAGTTGAGGCCCTCGTTCTTTCGCAACTGCTTTTCAGCCTCCAGCTCCTTGGCCATGGTCCCCTCTCAGGTTTTGGCCTCCGACATCACCTTCTCGAGACCCTCCAGCTTCAGCTTGAGGTCTTTGATGGAGTTGTTGGCCTTGGAGAGCTCCCCAGCCTTGCTGAAGACCGCGCCCTGCGCCTCTGTCAGGGCACTGTTAAGCATGTCCTTCTCCTGGGACAGCTTCAGGGCCTGCTGTCGGATTTCGGGTTCCGGCAGACCCTTAAGGTTCGAACTCTGGGGTCCGCGCGGAGATCTAACCCTCCACCGTCTCGTACCTCGCCGAACCGCAGGGACCTAAACTACTAAGAAGAACAGCACAAGAGACGCAAGATTTATACTAGTTCGGGCCACCATTGTGGTGTAATACCCTACTCTAGTTTGTGGCGTGGTGGATTGCCTCTTGGGCTGATGAAGAACAGTACAGGGAAGAACAGCCTCGCGAGGGTCTGTTCTTGGTGGGTGTGATGAACTGCTAAGTGGTGTCCCGTCGCTCTAGCTTGAGGATCGGGTCTCTATCTCTCTCTCTCTGGATTCCAAATGCCGGATCCCCTTCTCTGGATGTGGCTACTCCTATTTATGGGCGAAGGCAATGGGCCTCTTCCCAAATATTGAGCGGGAAGGGCGCCAACAATTGGCCATTTTGAAGGGGAACAGCGGGTACCATTATCGACTAAAGTTGGTCCTCGCTTTGCCAAAGGCTCGTGATGGCCTTTGCTTGGGCTCCATGATGACTCCTTCCAGCCGTTGGGGCTGGTGGTCTTGTTGCACCAAGCGGATGCCTTTGCTTGATGCACTTTCGCTGCGCTTGCTCCCTTTGCACCAAAGAGGAAAGGAAGGCGATCTGTGAGGCTGGCGCCCGGTGGCGCCCTGCTGGGTTAGCAGGATTCGTGAACCGGGCAGAAGCGGATCACTATCGCCGAATCACGAGACTATTTCCCTATGAGAGGCTGCCAAGGATAAACAACTAGTTTGTCGGATCCCACACATACCAAGCATTTCAAACATACACACATATGCTCAATATGTAACACGACGCGGGCATCACAACATAACTCATGACTCAAAATATTATTCATTAGGCTCCGAGGAGCGAGATATTACAAACATGGGTCCTCAAGACCCAACACTCAGAAAGCATACAAGTCAAAACACAATGAAAGCTAAACATGTCTCGAGTACGCATAACTATAAATGAAAAAGGCCAGCTCCCGACTATCTACCAGATCCCGCCGAGGGCACAAGATCGTAGCTGAGGTAACAAGCCAAACGTCAAGTCCAAGCGAATCACTAGCGAGACTGACGCCTCTCTCGCAAAAACATAGAATAGGCAAACGTGAGTACAATTGTACTCAAGACTTACACTAACTATCTACATATGCATCATTATCAAAAGGGGTGGTGGAGTTTGACCGCAGCAAGCCAAGCTTTGACTCGTGGCTATCCCGAACTACCGATCGCAAGTAACTTTTGAGGTGGTTACACGAGTCCACATATTCATCATGCATAATACCTCACTATGGACCCGCCCTGCTTAATTTCATTTAGAAATATCCATAGCACGCTTATCTTCATGTATTTAAAGTATCCACTTTCACTTGTCTATGAACTATGCAAGGGGTCCAAGTCCATATCCGAGAATCCGCTATTCAATAGATAATGATAACTCAGGTGTACTTTTCACATTACGCGCCACTTATCGCTCAGACACGCTGTACCGCAACCTTCAAGCGGAAGTCGGGCGGAAGTCGGGCCACGCACCTGATCACACCACAAGTCTCTCGTCTGGTGTTTATCGCCTATTCGGTTCCATCCGCAAGAGATCCGTCGGTGTCGCTTCTCGCCCCAAACGATGTGAGCAGGGTTCCCAAGCTCACTCAACTGGTGCCACTTGGTACACCGTACATCGCGGCTCAGTCTGTCCTAAGCCCACCTGCACTGGTGCCACTTGGTAGACTACTAACACTACCTACAAACACCGTAAACTAGTTGCAACTCCCCGACAGATTGTTGATTAATAAGTCAGAGGGGTCGAAGTTACCGAACCCAATGTGTGGTAGTAATGGTCATGGATCACAAACATGAACTCAGTTCTGAGACGGCTGCAATGAGAACCCACCATGTACCCTACATGGCCTCTCACCGCTACCTTTACCAAATCGTGTTCACACACTTACTACACCACGAGACATGTTCACCACTTTCCAATTCATTCCCATGAATCAGACCTCAACTCTAAGCAGTAGCAGGCGACAAACAAGCATAAATGAGTAGGCACAACATGGGCTCAAACAACCCTACTCATGCTAGTGGGTTTCATCTAATTCATCGTGGAATGAAATGCAAAGGATCAAGGGTTCACTACCGAAAAGTAACAAATAATCGCTGTTGTCCTAA
The DNA here is from genome assembly GCA_021605205.1 of Aegilops longissima. Lineage (NCBI taxonomy): Eukaryota > Viridiplantae > Streptophyta > Magnoliopsida > Poales > Poaceae > Aegilops > Aegilops longissima. The sequence continues at coordinate 611,197,827 of CM038680.1, forward strand.
TGCAATAAAATAGAGCAGGAGCGAGAGAGTGGGATCGATCGGAATGAACAAGGTTTTGTTTGCTCGGCACTTCCAAGATAATAGTTCTTCATCGGTGTCATCGAATAATCATCGCTTGCGACATCGCCTACCGAGGGGACACCACCGCAAACAAGAGAGAGCATAATCACATAATGATGATGATCATGTTAAGGTACTGAATTCACCTAATGCAATAATAATCTGTTGTTGGAGTGGAATTCAAACAAGGTTGAATCTAACTCAAAATGCATTTCCTAAATTACCCTAATCATGATTCATCCTATTCAGTGATGTTAACTTGTTCAAACATGCATGATCATGGCATAAACAGATTCTTCATTTTTCTTGATCATTTCATATATAAATTATTTCAATCTGAGCCATGGTTGAATTTATATGATTTTAGAAGTTTAGATATATTCTTGAATTCTGATTTAAATTAATTCCAAAATGAAATATTGGTACAAAGATCAAGCAGCATGACGCCGGTCAACGCGCTGGTTGAGTCAAACCCGACGTGTGGGGGCCAACGCACGCATGACACGGGGTTAAATAGAGGGTTAGTTTAATTTAACTAAAGATTAGGGCACGAGGGCCCACCCTGGTATGCTGTCAGGGGTAGATTAGCCGTGATTAGCTCTTTGCTTAATCACCACACTGACCCACGTGGCAGGCTCAGCGATTGCCACGCCGCGGCTCACGGCGGAGTTCAAGGCCACGGCCACATTGGCGCGTTGGAGAGCACTGGGCGAGCTCAGGCTCAAGCAAGACTGGTGGAGCAAGCGGACGAGTCAGCTGGGGCCTGGAGCGAAGTTTGGGCGGCGCTGAGCCTGTGAGAGGGGAAGTGGCTACGCAAGGCAAGGGGACGAGAACGGAGAGGGGAGATTGTGGCGAAACCGTGGTTGCGATTTAACGGGCGGCGGTCGGGGGAGGGACCGAGCAGCCGTGGCGGGCGTGAGGGGATCTCCGGCAACTGGAGACGGCGATGGGCGATGGTGGCGGCGCCCAGGGCCTCCTGCGCCACGGATTCACTGGGAGGTAGCAGGCGGCAAAAGGAGCTAACTGGACACGGGAGAGGGCGAGGGGGAGAAGGTGGCCACGGCGGCGAGCGGGGCGCGCCTGTGTCGCTCGGGAAGGAGAGGGAGAGAGAGCCTGGGAGGGCAGAGAGGGGAAGGACCCGGGCGCGCGTGGGCGTCAGCGCTGGGATCGCCTGAGCTGGCGAGGGGAGGCAGGCAGGCGGGGTGGAGGGAGGTGGCGGGCAATGAGCGCGCTGCCGGGCACGCGCCATCTCTGCCGGGAGGAAGACGACAGGAGGGAGGCGGTTGGCCGGGCTGGTTAGCTGGGCCAGCAGTTGCAGGAGTTGGGCCGCATAGGAGCTAGGTAAAGCTGTAAGCATCCTTTATTTATGCTTTTACCTCTACATTGATTTAAATAAAATACTAAATTATTTATAATTATGCTAATTTTTTGCGAGCTAACTATATTATTCCGCAGCCCTCAACTAAAGGCACAATTTTGACAATATTTTATATATATAATAATATATCCAAGGCAAATATTTACAGACATTCCAAATGCCCAAAATAAATATTTATGAGATCCTGAAAATATTGGTTAGATTGTTAACCTGTCCAATATTTTCAGAGGCCCACATGAGCATTTTCTTGGACCTTTTGGAGCAATTTTTATTTAGTCATTTCAAATGATTCTCGAGGGCTCACAAATCCCCATTTCAAAATTAAATGGAATTTAAACATGATGACATGAATGCCTTAATGCAGCTAATGTCAAGCAACTCTAGGGTTGTGATAACTCAATTTCACTAAACAAGAATCTCGCCCCTAGATTCAAGACGAGGTAAGAGGAAAGGGAGGTCACAACTATTACAACTCCATGATCCAATTGCCTTCTCGAAGATGCTGGTTCACTCCATCTCTTGGTCTTGACGCCTTTCAGATCTTCACCCACTCACAATGTAAAGAAGGGAAACCCCACATGATCTCGACATCTTAATGAAGATCAGGTAAACATGATCAACTCATTTGACCGAGATGGTGTCACATCTCGAGTTGAGACATAAAATGCATCGAGGGGATGGAAGAACAACAACAAGTTTGATTAGTGGCAACAATTCCACGGTTTAGGAAGATGGTGGATGGTGTCAAGGTGATGGGAAATATTCACCATGATCCCGTAACGGGACACCTCGAGAAAGGTGGCGAAGGAACTATTCCTTAAGGGCAAAAAAGAATTACTTTTGATCCATAGATCATTGGAACTCTTTTATACCAGCCTAAGGCAATCACGAAAGCCATCATTTGGTGGAGTGCAAAGGAATGGTATAATCTTGATAGAATGGATGATGGACTACCTTGTTGAAGGCAACGAATGGATGACGGTTTATCATCGGTTGTGGAACTGAGAAGGACGCAGGTCAAAACGAATGCAACTGTTGAATGTTCCAACCGCTACATCTGCTGAGATTCAGATCCGACAATAGGATACTTCAGGACCAGCATGTCCGAACAGGAAAGATTGCAAACACAAATTGACGAGAAGACGTTGCGAGATTTCGACATGAACTACGATAGCAAGCTCCAAAACATGAGCTGGTTCTGCATACAAACCCAGAACACACTGTCCAGATAAGCATGACCACATGGTAGTCTTATAATAAACACTACCGAGTTCGTGTGGGAACCATCATCGAGGATAAGTCCCATCATAATTCATGAAGTTGTTATGAAGGAACTCTTCTCCTTGAAAATTCAATCAGTTTGGTAAAGAACCATAATGGAATGAAGATGAGATCAGTCTATCAAACCATAGAATACTTCGACGCAGTATGACCGGAATGGGATGGTTCCAGAAACAAAATAAACCTTTCAAATTCATGGCGGCAATCTCTTACACCAGATGCACAATTTTAATTAGAGGAAGTCACTACTTATCCAAACATATGCTTCATGAACTAAACATCAAGAATTGCTTACACAAGTTTCCAATACTAGGTTGATGCTCAACATGACTCATGGGGAGACAAATGCTACCGATGGGCTCAACGAACTTATCGGAATTTCCATATCACCGACTTCCACCATCATGTGAACACGGTGTTAGCATTGGCTAGACTAAAGATGTAATGGTATGCCTCAAGGATCAACCACGCAGTAAGACAACATTTAATATCGTTGGTTCTGATTTGACTTGACAATGGCCCATACTCAAGTCAAAGAATGGTAGACAATAGATCCAACAATGATCACAGACCAATCGATGAAGATATCATCCTTCTTCAACACACACTACACAAGATTATCCTTGGATCAATTCAGTTAGGCAAGCTTTTATCTTCCAACTTCCGTTATTGTCTAGCTTAACCAACTAGCTCAGATAACCAACACAGATTCTGAGAAAGGTGGTTCAAGGAACCAACTTAATCACGGGCTCAACATAACAGCCAGAACAACCCGCAACACTTCCAAGAAGACATTGGGAAAGTCAATGAACCATCGCTATGTTACTAAGCTCAGAACAATCTTGCTTCCGTGGTAAGACGATATCTAAATGAGTGAGGACTGACACATCCTAACTCATCAATCAAAGTGTGCATTTTAAATAAGGACTAGGTAGCATTTATCAATCTCAGATGATGTTTTAATCACCAACATGCCAAGAATGAGGATAATGTCCATTAGCTGCCACAACAAGTTGCTCGAGTATTGATTTCACACATCACAATTCACTTGTCGGGCAATCCGCTGCTGTGTACAATTATCGGACCGAGGGACGAATGATGATGGTGAGAAGTATCATCGCATCAAGAATTCCTTGGTGGAGGTTGTGCACCCCACATATCTTTGACATAAAGATGGCAATATCAGGGTAGAAATGGGGAATCAAATGGATGCAGCACTTTTGATCTATGAATAATTGCTTTGGACTCAATCCTAGAATGATGAGGTATCGAGTTTGTTTCTCCTAGTCATTCCTGGGAATAGAAATGTTTGATTTTGACCACAAGGATAAAATGCATCGGTTGAACACAAATGCACACATACCCTTGGCTATCAATTGATAGATGAAGGTCGAAGGCATCTAAGAGAACAACTCCAAAGGAATATATAATTTTCTTGAGTTGTGGATGTACGATTGGTATGTTCAATCTAAGCTCAACATTTCTTCCGAGCAATCCATGCAGTAGCAGAACCGGCAGAAGTCACACATGGATGGAGTACCTCAAGTGCAATTTCATCGTGGATGTGTTGGTTCAACAAGGAACTTTCGCCATAAGCGGTTCGTAGTATTTGGAAGAAGAAATACCACGGCCTCGAGAACTATCATCGCAGTTACCGCCATCCTCAAGGCACTACAGCAAATACTAACAACATGGAAGTAGGATGAAGAATGTTCAACAACCTGTGAATAGGCTTACTACTAAATAGCATCACGGGATGCTGTCGAAATGATGGCTGCATCACACCTGGGATGCAAAAGCATAGCTAAATTGCTAGGTGACTTCCCAAACACCTAGGGTCATAATAGTAGTCCCACCATATGCCAAGGCTAACCCCAACGCATCCCGGCTAGTGCTTATTCCACCAGCGACATCGGGAATGGACTGCATCCCATTCCACGAATTCCCATCTTAGTTTAGATATATTCAATCGATTTAAATTAATTCCGTAAATGAAAGATCGCGCAGTATGACGTCAGCCGTCAATCAAGGGTTGGTTGAAAATAACCCGGACGGTGGGGCTGGGCACAGTGACACGTTAACAGGGTTAGCGAATTTAATTCAGTAAAGATTAGCACGTAGGGCCCACTGCCGCGTCCGGGTAGATTAGCTGGTGATTAGCTCGTGAAATCACCACCGACGACCGGACCTACGTAGAAGGCTCAGGGCGACGGGGTTTGCCGCCACGGCCTTGGCATGGCGACGCCATGCATGCCGGGGCGGCGCTTGGAGAGTACTGGGCGTAGCCTGTGTTTCGCGCACTGTGGAGCAGTGGACGAGCTGGGGGTTGGGCTCGCTGAGCTGGTTTTCGCGGCGGGCGCTGGAGCTTCCGGGTGGAGAGGGGGCTGGCTACGGCAGCGGGACGAGAACGGAGAGAGACGGTGGCGGAGCTTCACCGTGGTTGCGTATTTAACGTATGGGCGAGGCCGGGAGGGACCGGAGCAGCCGTGGCGGCGGAGGGGATCTCCGCAACTGGAGACGGCGACGCTGTGGCGGCGCTTCAGGCCTCACCACGCACGACGGGGAGGTAGCAGGCGGCGTGCGGAGTTAACGACACGGGAGGGCGAGGGGAGAAGGTGGCCACGGCGGGCGGAAGCAAAGGCCAAAATGTTCGGGAAGGAGAGGGAGAGAGCCCAGGGGAGGGAAGGCGAGAGAGAGTGGGGGAAGGGTCTGCTGTATGTCAAGGCGGGACATCCAGAAGCGGCGAGGGGAGGCAGGCAGGGAGGAGGCGGCGCGGGCGCTGCTGAGCGCCAAGGTCAAGCATCGCTACTTTCATCTCTGCTGGAAAGACGATGGGAGGGAGGCGGATTACGGGCTGGCTGGGCCTGGGCTGCCAGCCAGGAGTCACGCGGAGCTAGGGCGCCTGTGAGCATCCCTTTTTATTTATGTTTTCTAATTTCTCGAACACTGCTGATTTAAATAAAATACTAAATCAATTTATTTAATTATGCCAATTTTGCAGGAGCTAACTATATTATCTGTGAGCTCCCTCAACTAAAGGGCACAATTTGGACAATATTTATATATATAATAATATATATCCAAGGCAACATTTATCAGACATCTTAAATGCCCAAAATAAATACTTTGAGGAGATCCTGAAAATATTGGTTGATTGTTAACACTCGTTCATTTATTTTCAGAGGCCCACATGAGCATTTTCTTGGACCTTTGAGAGCAATTTTATTTAGGTCATTTCCAAAATGATTCTCAAGGGTTTCACAACCTCATTTCAAAATTATTAAATGGAATTTAAACATGATGACATGAATGCCTTTAATGCAGCTAATGTCAAGCAACCTAGCTTAAGTAGCCCACTTCCTACCTGCTCAGAGTATAACCGCTAGCCAGCTAGCTGATTTGTACATCTCGAATAGTGTCTCTTCATGGTGTTCCATTGAGATTAACTGACTGTGGAAGTCTCTTCACCTCTCGATTTTGGGAAAGTTTCAAACGCTATGGGAACTCGCTCTCCTTTAGCACCGCTTCCATCCCCAATCAAGTGGTCAAGAACGAGTCAATCAAACCTAGAGGATATGCTTCAGCTTCATCTCTTTCGCATGAATTGGGAGAAATGCTTCCATTCGCCGAAGTTCGCTTATAACAATAGTTATCGTCAGCTGGGCAAAGCCTCAAGTTCTTTATGGACGAAATGTCGAACGCCTCTTAATCTGGTCGAAACCGGGAGACAACTTTGGCCCGGATATGATTCAGAAGCAGAGCAGGTTCCGTTGTTCGTGAGAAATTGAAAACAGCCCAATCTCGCCAAAGAGCCAATATGATCGCAAGCATAAGCCCATGACTTATGAAATTGGCGAAGGCATCTTAGTCAAGTTCCTTTGAAGGGAACCCATCGATCGTATCAAAGGCAAGTTGGCTCGTTACATTGACCTTTTCGCATTCTTGCCAAACGAGGGAAGCTACCAATTGAACCTCCGATCTTCCAAGGTCCATGATGTCTTCCACGCTTCCCAACTCAGCGCTGTTTCTGATCCTATCCGTGGAGGGACCACAAACGCTTGATCTCCAAGATAACCTCACCTATCGAGAATATCCCGTCAGATCCTCGATCAAACCGAGCGCATTCACTCGACGCGGAATATCAAGTTTCTAAAGGTTCAATGGTCAAACCATTCCAGCAAGAAGCAACTTGGGAAAGGGAGGATCGCCTTCACTTGAGTATCCCACCTTTTCGCAATAGATCCTAAATCTGGACGAGATTCTTTTGAGTGGGGGTGAGTTGTCACATCCTGATAGACCATGCATTAGGGTGTACATGTTTAAATTTCATTTGAATTTGAAATGGGGAAGAAACCCTGCACTTTAAAAAGAACTAGGGTTTACTAAAATTTATTTCAATGAATCCAAATGCCCTTCAAAATGCTCATCCTCTTTGTTTGGGTTGTAACCCATGTCAAAGGAGGTACCATTTTCTAGGTCACCTAAGGGTTCTAGATTTAATTCACAAGTTTTTGAAATGAGCATTTCAAATTATGAAAATATTTTAAATGTTCAAAAATTGTCAAACTAAATGTTTCATGTTGGGAATATTCCAACAAGTGACCAGGAGCATTTTGGTAATTTTGAAATAGTTTTGGTATTTTTAAAACCCTAACAAAGTTGCAGAAATAGAAAAACTTTAAAAAGAAAGACTTCACTGTCGCCACACCGCCCACCTGCTGCCCAGCTCAAAGAGTCGCCACCAATGAGCTGCTTGGCTCGGCAGTGCAGCTCGGTCAAGTCCAGCTTAGGCGCGCCACGCAGCTGGCCGCCTGCCTCATCCCTTCGCCGCCGCCTCGACGACCCACGCGTCGTCGCTCAACCCTCGACACCTACCTTCTGCCTCCTCTCTCTCGCCGCCTCAACCTGCCGACGCCATCGCCGACGGCCACTGCCGACGACGCCTGCGGCTCCCCGCCGTCGCACCTCCTCCTCGCCATGTCTAGCAGCTCCGCCGCACTTGCTACTCTAGCTAGCCTAGTCCCTCGCTTCTAAACCCCGAGGCCACTACACGCACTCGACCGAGCTCAAGCCGGAGATCCCCATCGCCGCCGCCGCACAGACCGCTTCACCCCGACGAGGCCCTCCACAGGTTCGCCAGAGCCTGGCTACCCTCCATCCCTCCATCCTCTTCCTCGTTCACCACGACGCCATGATCACTCCGAACTACTCGCCAGGAGCTCGTCAGCCGACGAGGTTCGCCACCTAACGCCACGCCACCACGCCCATCACACTCACCACGCCCCAACGGGCCTAACTGCACTTCCCGCCTCGCCAGGCTGCTAACCCCAAACCCACGGATGGCTTGGCCTTGGCCGCCTCGACTCGCCGGCCCACTCCGCCACCCTAACCCAATGACTCCACCACTAACCCTGCTCACCCCAGCTTCACGAGGTGCTCCTCAGGCCCATTTGGTGCCCGAAGTGTAAAAGCACTTGCTCCCGCCGCTCTGGCTCACAGGCTAGACGCGGTGAGTTGACTCGTCTCAGGCCCTGTTGACTTCTGAGTCAATGTGTGGACCCTCCAAAACTAATTAGGATTAGTTCTAATTAATTAATTAGTTAAACTAACTCGACATGCGGGTCCCATTGGTCAGTTTGACTGGATGACCCTGCTGACCCCTCGACATTCATGTTGACCTCATGTCAATGAATCAAATTCTGGAATTATTTTTATATAATAAATTCCAGAATATAATTCAAATTTCAAATGCTTATAACTTTATTCTATAACTCCAAATGCAAAGATTTATATATGAAAATTTATCAGAAAAATACACTCTATCCATTGGTACAGGTTTCATGCATGTTAAACAAGTTAACTATGCTGAATAACCAGATTAAGATTTTGCACCATTAGGACTAACTCAATGAGCTATCATTTGAACCTTTTCAAAATGAGTTCATCCTGTCCTTCAACTTGCATTAGGCCAACACACATCCATATTGCCATGTCATAGCATGCATCATATTGTTGCATATTGTTTGTGTTTATTTGTGCATGATAGGTTCTGCCCTCAAGATAACCTCGATTACCCATCTCAAGGGCAGTTCTCACCCAGCCCATCAGCAAGCAATTCATTGATCATTCCGATAAACCCATGTTCTCGCTTGCTCGCTTTTACTGCATTAAGACAACGCGATTCAATCAGTGGCGTAGTTGAACCCACTTTGCATGACTCGTCATTGCCACAAGAATTAGATGAAACCCACTAGTATGTGTAGGAGTTGATTGAGCCATGTTTGTGATTCCTACCATGCTATGCTTGCTATGCTTAGAGTTGTGTCAGTCCGCTCATCGGGATGATGAACTGAGTGAAAGGTTGTGTTGGTTCGAGAGAAAGTGTTGAACACGATGGTAAAGGTATCGATGAGAGGCCATGTAGGAGTACATGGTGGGTTGTTTCATTGAACCGTAACTTAAGAACTGAGATCTGTGTTTGTGATCCATGAACTAGCTACTACCACATTGGGATCCTTAATGGACCCTTCGGCTTCTTAACCACCCCTGCTCATAGTCCGAGTTGCAAGTAGTTTCGTGTTTGTAGATGTTGGGGGCCAACGCACCGACCTTAGGGGTGGTTGTGGCGGTAGGCACCGGGTTCCTGTACCAGTGCCTGCTATATCTCGAACCCTGCACACATCGTTCGGGCTGTATGGGAAACCCGGCCGACTCTCATGGATGGAACCCTAATAGGGATAACCCGGACTAGGGACTTGAGTGTTTAGGTAGCGAGGCCGACACTCCACGCTGGGCTTCCGCTGAAGGTTGTCGAGTACATGTCGTAAACGATTTATAAGTGGTGAGAGCGTGTGAAGAAGTACCCCTGCAGGGTTAAATATGATCTATTCAATAGCCGTGTCCACGGAGAAGGACTTCTGGGTTACCTATATCAGTTCATAGACAAGTAAATGGATACTACTAAAAGCCTCAAGATAGTGTGAGTATCGTATTCCCTCGGGATGACGAGAGAGGATCCACTTGGGTCCCAGAAGCGTGGCATCGAGCATGGCTGTGAGGTTCGCTAAGCCAAACTGGTCAAGTTGAGTCTAGAAATGCTTTAGTTATATGTAGGGAATTGATTGTGGAGGAACGTAAGGCTCTTTTTATTCCTTTACCTTATGCCCTCCGATCTGAGTCATCCTCTCTCATTCGACGTGGGTATAGGACTAGGCTCTCTTCTCTATCGTGTTCACGGTTACTAATCCGTAGTAACTTATAGGATTGTTGGTTACATCCTCGCCCAGTGTTACTAAATTTTAGTATGCTACCATTTGAACCGTAACCTTGATATGATGTTGTTGAGTGGTTTTGCAATCTGATTTTGAATGTCTCAAATCTGATTTGAGCATTTACATGTTATGCTGCCCATTTTCCCTAGAAATTTAATGCCTTTGCATTATGGTTGTTTTCAGATGGCCACCCATTCCCGTAACCAAGTGGTTCGCCGATCGCTGCATTGATGTGCGGTCACACGCCATGTTGGTTAGGGTGATGATTGAGGCTGGTTATCGGTATCCTAATATACCGCCGAGGAGCAGTTCAGGGATTTCAATCAAAGCCAATATCTATGCACGGTCCGGATTTATCCATCCTATCCTGAGCTAATGAGCCACTTCATCGCTTTTATGGGCTCGAATCACTATTGGAATGTCCGCATAAGATGCAGCCTATTCCATGATGACTATTATTCGAGCCAGAACTGCTTTGCTGAGCAACACCGATTCCGCTATATGCCAAAGATTCTTCCCTCGGGCGATGGCTACCTTCGTGGTTTGTACAGCGATGCATCCCATGAGGACTCACCTTCGCACTACTATCGAGTTGTCGGAGGACAAGGACCGTGAGAACCGGCTCATGTGATGGAGCTGTTTAATGCCCGCTCGACCACTGGCTACTCTCGACTAGGTTTGCACCGCCGCGCAAGCTGGATGTATGGACATGAGAGACTTGTACCTGGGGCGGGCTAGTCTGCTGACTTCAGGAGTGAGGTTGGAGGCATCACTCCCCCTGCCCTTCACTGCTTGTTGGTCCACGGCCACATCCGAGTCCTTATGGTCCATGTGCCCCACAGATTGTCTGCTTCGGACGATCATGTTCCACTCTCTGTGTCTGGGTGGTGACTTCTATGAGGACTACTATGGAGCTGCCTCGAGATAGTAGTAGTATTCCTAGTATGGTAATGGTTGTGTTTCCACCGCCTCAGGTGACTCGTGGAATATTGTGTATCGCTCCTAAGTGTAGAAAATAATGTATAGGAGTTGGAATGCTTCCATGAGATGTAACGCCTTTCCTTATAGTTGTACCCGTCAGTTTGTACTAAACTATGAATGGTGTGTAAGGACCGCTGGTATATATATATAGTTTTATATTACCATGTCGCACGGATGAACATCTTTGCATTCCATGCTGTCCATTACCTTCCGACTTCCTTGTTAAATTTGCCATCCTGGTTTAAACTTTGCTTTGTCTCCTGTGATGGTCAACACTCAAATACCCCGCTGTTCCAGAGCAGGAGAGGCTGCAGCCAGAAATGTGAATCGCCGCAACCGCCATCTTTGGCTGAGGTGATGTCGAAGCGTAACGCATTGCCGAACCAACCGCTTATTGGAGCGGATTGAACAAAACACAGACGCCACCAAGAAACGATGGGGTTTCACTCAATGATTTCGCCAAGCTATATCCTCCAAAATTCAAATGTTCCGCCGAGCCACTCGACGCCGATGATTGGCTCCGCAGATCCACCACAAGCTGCGCGCTCCGCCAATGTGCCGAGGCCGATAAAGTTATTTGCCGCCTATCATCCGGAAGGTCCCGCTAGTCTCGTGGGAAAACTATGAGGCTATGCGTCCGCTGACAAGTTACAACTTGGGATGGATTCAAACGCTCGCGAGCACCATATACCGTATCTTATGGACCGCAAACGTGAGGAATTTTGCAGTTTCACCAAAGGCTGACAAGGATGCCTACAGCCGTGAATTTGGGAGGCACGCGCTCTCCAAGAAGTTTCTACCGGCTAAGAAGCGGCGAGGTTCCGGGACTTAGCCCCAGCTGCCACGCCGATCTCCGCCGCATGAGTGTACTCTCTTCGGTTAGTCAATAAGGCTACCACGAGATCAAGGCATGATTTCGATTTTTCACGCAAGCACATCCGTGATTCTCGATCGCCATCCGCCTCGATCCTGGCCGTTTGGGTTCCAACACGGCTCTACCACCCAGGTACACCCCGAGGCCATCCTTCGAGGCCGCCCAACCAGCCGAGATTTTCCACCCAAGACATATGGAGGTCCAACTGCTAGTGCTGCCCACGCCAAATGTGATCACTTGCTTCAATGTGAGACGGGCCACTATATTCGAGAGTGTCCCCGTAACAACCCCAATCAAGCCGGAAAGTCTGTTGTCATGCAAGCCAAAGGAAAGGTGCCCTATGTTGCTTGCCACCGTGGCCATGTCAACTATGTCTCCGCTGAAGAAACCTATGAGGATCCCAACGCCGCCCCGTACGCTTCTTGTTAATTGCCATCCGCAACTGTTCTTTTGATACGAGCATCTCATTCATTTATTTCGAGAGCTATGCTCGATTGCACAACACCACATTCTTATGCCTACCTCCATGGAAATTAAACCCTGGTTCTAGATGGCAAACCTCTAGAATAAGTCATGGAATGAAATTTTGTCGACAGATTAGTCTTTCATCTCTAATAGCTCTCAAGTCCCTGGACATAAACATCATCTTGGGTATGGACCGATGTCAGCCCATTATGCTAAGATTGATTGCTCTACTAGAACTGCTCAACTTACCCATCCTTCGGCAAAATAGGATGTCTTAACCCGAGTGTCTGCCAGCTTTACTCCTTAAATGCCAACCCCTTCCGTAACTCAAGATATTCCGTAGTCCGTGATTTCCGGATGTATTTCTCGAAGAACTGCTGTGTGTTCCACCTGGACTGGGGTCGAAGTTCGATAGATCTTATTCTGAACCGCCCCAATCTCTAGAAGACCTTATAAGATGGCACCCCTAGAACTAGCTGAACTTAAGAAACAACTCGATGAGTCCTTGCAAAGGTTTCATCCGTCCCTAGTTCATCTCCATGGGCTTGCCCTGCCCCTTCACAAGAAGAAGGATGGTACGGATCGGATGGTTGTAGATTACCGACCCCAATTTGGTCACCATCAAGAACAAGTATCCGCCTTCAGATCAACGACCGTATGACCAGCTCGTGGATCCTCGTTTTCCAAGATGGATTTGAGGTTGGCTACCATCAAATCAAAATCAAGAACGGGACATTCCTAAACGGTTGTCACTCGTTATGGCCAATACGAGTACACCGCCATGTCCTTCGGATTAACCAATGCTCCAGCCACTTTCTCCCTGTTAATGAACTCAATCTTCATGGAGTATTTGGATAAATTGTCAGTGGTATACCTCGATGATATACTCATCTACTCCAAGAATGAGGAAGAACATGCTTAACACCTAAGGCTAGTATTGATGAAACTTCGAGAGCACCGCCTTTATGCCAAATTCTCTAAATGAATTCTTTTGTTACCGGTGACCTATCTAGGACATGTAATCTCTCGTAAGGGTATCAATCCCGAAGCGAAGTTCAAGCCGCCCTGATTGACTCCACCTGAATCGTCAAGCAAGTTCGAGTTTCTGCTTAGCGAGCTATTGCCGCCGCTTCACGAGAATTTCTAAAGTTAAACCTCTAACCGAACTCCTCAAGAAAGATAAGAAGTTCGAATGGACGCCACAAAGGCGAGATCAGCTTTCAGAACTAAAAGACGCCTGACATCTGCTCCCGCATTTGTTCCATTTCTAAGGACTTTATTATCTATTATGACGCCGCGACAAGGACTAGGTTATACCATGCAAGATCGTGATTGCTTCACGCTTTCGGGGCCATGCCCACATGAGGATAACTATCCCACACACGCATCTAGAGCTGCAAAGGTGGTTCATGCACTCAAACCTCAAGCGACATTACCTTCGGGTAATCGCTATAAATCTACACGATCACCAAAGTCTGAAATATATCTTCACCCAACCGGATTTGAATCTCGTGCAAAGACGCTATCGAGTTGATTACAGATTTCACTTAGGAATATCCTACACCCTGTGCAAAGCTAATGTCATGGCCGACGACTAAGTCGCAAATCTTATCAGAATAATTTGATGTTACAAAGTCAACCCTCCACGAGGAATTTCGTAAGCTTAATCTTCACATTGTTTCGAGGATTTCTTTCCACCCCGGTGACGTAAACCGACCACGGATCAGATGCTTCAAAGAAGATAGAGGAATTCTTTGATCAAGGAGAAATCGCGAAGAGCTGCAATGTTTCTCCATAGATGAACGAGGTGTTGTCTTCTTCAAACCGCCTAGTGGTTCCCAAGAAACAACAGCTACGGCAATTGGTCCTTAAGGAAGCTCATGACTCTCTCTCATTCATCCGGTAGTACTAAATGTATCAAGATCTACGCCGAGGTTTTGGTGGACTAGGATGAAGAGAGAAATCGTCAATACATTGCTAATCGCGACGCCCTGTCAGTCGAAGTTAAAGCAGCATCAACGGCCCGGGTACCCTTCAACCTTTGGAAATTCCTGAATGGAAATGGGATAAAATCGGTATGGACTTCATTACCGGGTTTCCAGACCAAGAGAGGGAATAACGCTATCTTCGTGTTGTTGATCGCCTTTCCAAGTAGTGTCAGACCCCGATCCTAAGTCACACCGATCTAGCATGTACCATCATATCACTTTGCGCCTCACGACGTATTCCTCCATCGGTGTCGCTTACCATGGCCCGGACCGCTTGGCGCTTTTGCTCACGATATGATAGTGTCGCTAGCATCCATATGACAAAGAACCCGGGCCGATATGGCTAGTCGAACCCAAAGCGCTTAACTCTATGGGGACAGCATACATGAATCACATCGAGCATGTCGGCATCAACGTATGTATTCTATTGTAGCATCATTAACAGACTCCGTATCCCGGGCTGTAGCAGGCTAGGGCAGACCCAATAACACCGTGACATTTCCTCAAGGGATGTATATAGGAACGGCGGAGACACATATGCTACCATGCCCAAGCAGTAGTGCTGGGTTAGCAGGATTCGTGAACCGGGCAGAAGCGGATCACTATCGCCGAATCACGAGACTATTTCCCTATGAGAGGCTGCCAAGGATAAACAACTAGTTTGTCGGATCCCACACATACCAAGCATTTCAAACATACACACATATGCTCAATATGTAACACGACGCGGGCATCACAACATAACTCATGACTCAAAATATTATTCATTAGGCTCCGAGGAGCGAGATATTACAAACATGGGTCCTCAAGACCCAACACTCAGAAAGCATACAAGTCAAAACACAATGAAAGCTAAACATGTCTCGAGTACGCATAACTATAAATGAAAAAGGCCAGCTCCCGACTATCTACCAGATCCCGCCGAGGGCACAAGATCGTAGCTGAGGTAACAAGCCAAACGTCAAGTCCAAGCGAATCACTAGCGAGACTGACGCCTCTCTCGCAAAAACATAGAATAGGCAAACGTGAGTACAATTGTACTCAAGACTTACACTAACTATCTACATATGCATCATTATCAAAAGGGGTGGTGGAGTTTGACCGCAGCAAGCCAAGCTTTGACTCGTGGCTATCCCGAACTACCGATCGCAAGTAACTTTTGAGGTGGTTACACGAGTCCACATATTCATCATGCATAATACCTCACTATGGACCCGCCCTGCTTAATTTCATTTAGAAATATCCATAGCACGCTTATCTTCATGTATTTAAAGTATCCACTTTCACTTGTCTATGAACTATGCAAGGGGTCCAAGTCCATATCCGAGAATCCGCTATTCAATAGATAATGATAACTCAGGTGTACTTTTCACATTACGCGCCACTTATCGCTCAGACACGCTGTACCGCAACCTTCAAGCGGAAGTCGGGCGGAAGTCGGGCCACGCACCTGATCACACCACAAGTCTCTCGTCTGGTGTTTATCGCCTATTCGGTTCCATCCGCAAGAGATCCGTCGGTGTCGCTTCTCGCCCCAAACGATGTGAGCAGGGTTCCCAAGCTCACTCAACTGGTGCCACTTGGTACACCGTACATCGCGGCTCAGTCTGTCCTAAGCCCACCTGCACTGGTGCCACTTGGTAGACTACTAACACTACCTACAAACACCGTAAACTAGTTGCAACTCCCCGACAGATTGTTGATTAATAAGTCAGAGGGGTCGAAGTTACCGAACCCAATGTGTGGTAGTAATGGTCATGGATCACAAACATGAACTCAGTTCTGAGACGGCTGCAATGAGAACCCACCATGTACCCTACATGGCCTCTCACCGCTACCTTTACCAAATCGTGTTCACACACTTACTACACCACGAGACATGTTCACCACTTTCCAATTCATTCCCATGAATCAGACCTCAACTCTAAGCAGTAGCAGGCGACAAACAAGCATAAATGAGTAGGCACAACATGGGCTCAAACAACCCTACTCATGCTAGTGGGTTTCATCTAATTCATCGTGGAATGAAATGCAAAGGATCAAGGGTTCACTACCGAAAAGTAACAAATAATCGCTGTTGTCCTAATGCAATAAAATAGAGCAGGAGCGAGAGAGTGGGATCGATCGGAATGAACAAGGTTTTGTTTGCTCGGCACTTCCAAGATAATAGTTCTTCATCGGTGTCATCGAATAATCATCGCTTGCGACATCGCCTACCGAGGGGACACCACCGCAAACAAGAGAGAGCATAATCACATAATGATGATGATCATGTTAAGGTACTGAATTCACCTAATGCAATAATAATCTGTTGTTGGAGTGGAATTCAAACAAGGTTGAATCTAACTCAAAATGCATTTCCTAAATTACCCTAATCATGATTCATCCTATTCAGTGATGTTAACTTGTTCAAACATGCATGATCATGGCATAAACAGATTCTTCATTTTTCTTGATCATTTCATATATAAATTATTTCAATCTGAGCCATGGTTGAATTTATATGATTTTAGAAGTTTAGATATATTCTTGAATTCTGATTTAAATTAATTCCAAAATGAAATATTGGTACAAAGATCAAGCAGCATGACGCCGGTCAACGCGCTGGTTGAGTCAAACCCGACGTGTGGGGGCCAACGCACGCATGACACGGGGTTAAATAGAGGGTTAGTTTAATTTAACTAAAGATTAGGGCACGAGGGCCCACCCTGGTATGCTGTCAGGGGTAGATTAGCCGTGATTAGCTCTTTGCTTAATCACCACACTGACCCACGTGGCAGGCTCAGCGATTGCCACGCCGCGGCTCACGGCGGAGTTCAAGGCCACGGCCACATTGGCGCGTTGGAGAGCACTGGGCGAGCTCAGGCTCAAGCAAGACTGGTGGAGCAAGCGGACGAGTCAGCTGGGGCCTGGAGCGAAGTTTGGGCGGCGCTGAGCCTGTGAGAGGGGAAGTGGCTACGCAAGGCAAGGGGACGAGAACGGAGAGGGGAGATTGTGGCGAAACCGTGGTTGCGATTTAACGGGCGGCGGTCGGGGGAGGGACCGAGCAGCCGTGGCGGGCGTGAGGGGATCTCCGGCAACTGGAGACGGCGATGGGCGATGGTGGCGGCGCCCAGGGCCTCCTGCGCCACGGATTCACTGGGAGGTAGCAGGCGGCAAAAGGAGCTAACTGGACACGGGAGAGGGCGAGGGGGAGAAGGTGGCCACGGCGGCGAGCGGGGCGCGCCTGTGTCGCTCGGGAAGGAGAGGGAGAGAGAGCCTGGGAGGGCAGAGAGGGGAAGGACCCGGGCGCGCGTGGGCGTCAGCGCTGGGATCGCCTGAGCTGGCGAGGGGAGGCAGGCAGGCGGGGTGGAGGGAGGTGGCGGGCAATGAGCGCGCTGCCGGGCACGCGCCATCTCTGCCGGGAGGAAGACGACAGGAGGGAGGCGGTTGGCCGGGCTGGTTAGCTGGGCCAGCAGTTGCAGGAGTTGGGCCGCATAGGAGCTAGGTAAAGCTGTAAGCATCCTTTATTTATGCTTTTACCTCTACATTGATTTAAATAAAATACTAAATTATTTATAATTATGCTAATTTTTTGCGAGCTAACTATATTATTCCGCAGCCCTCAACTAAAGGCACAATTTTGACAATATTTTATATATATAATAATATATCCAAGGCAAATATTTACAGACATTCCAAATGCCCAAAATAAATATTTATGAGATCCTGAAAATATTGGTTAGATTGTTAACCTGTCCAATATTTTCAGAGGCCCACATGAGCATTTTCTTGGACCTTTTGGAGCAATTTTTATTTAGTCATTTCAAATGATTCTCGAGGGCTCACAAATCCCCATTTCAAAATTAAATGGAATTTAAACATGATGACATGAATGCCTTAATGCAGCTAATGTCAAGCAACTCTAGGGTTGTGATAACTCAATTTCACTAAACAAGAATCTCGCCCCTAGATTCAAGACGAGGTAAGAGGAAAGGGAGGTCACAACTATTACAACTCCATGATCCAATTGCCTTCTCGAAGATGCTGGTTCACTCCATCTCTTGGTCTTGACGCCTTTCAGATCTTCACCCACTCACAATGTAAAGAAGGGAAACCCCACATGATCTCGACATCTTAATGAAGATCAGGTAAACATGATCAACTCATTTGACCGAGATGGTGTCACATCTCGAGTTGAGACATAAAATGCATCGAGGGGATGGAAGAACAACAACAAGTTTGATTAGTGGCAACAATTCCACGGTTTAGGAAGATGGTGGATGGTGTCAAGGTGATGGGAAATATTCACCATGATCCCGTAACGGGACACCTCGAGAAAGGTGGCGAAGGAACTATTCCTTAAGGGCAAAAAAGAATTACTTTTGATCCATAGATCATTGGAACTCTTTTATACCAGCCTAAGGCAATCACGAAAGCCATCATTTGGTGGAGTGCAAAGGAATGGTATAATCTTGATAGAATGGATGATGGACTACCTTGTTGAAGGCAACGAATGGATGACGGTTTATCATCGGTTGTGGAACTGAGAAGGACGCAGGTCAAAACGAATGCAACTGTTGAATGTTCCAACCGCTACATCTGCTGAGATTCAGATCCGACAATAGGATACTTCAGGACCAGCATGTCCGAACAGGAAAGATTGCAAACACAAATTGACGAGAAGACGTTGCGAGATTTCGACATGAACTACGATAGCAAGCTCCAAAACATGAGCTGGTTCTGCATACAAACCCAGAACACACTGTCCAGATAAGCATGACCACATGGTAGTCTTATAATAAACACTACCGAGTTCGTGTGGGAACCATCATCGAGGATAAGTCCCATCATAATTCATGAAGTTGTTATGAAGGAACTCTTCTCCTTGAAAATTCAATCAGTTTGGTAAAGAACCATAATGGAATGAAGATGAGATCAGTCTATCAAACCATAGAATACTTCGACGCAGTATGACCGGAATGGGATGGTTCCAGAAACAAAATAAACCTTTCAAATTCATGGCGGCAATCTCTTACACCAGATGCACAATTTTAATTAGAGGAAGTCACTACTTATCCAAACATATGCTTCATGAACTAAACATCAAGAATTGCTTACACAAGTTTCCAATACTAGGTTGATGCTCAACATGACTCATGGGGAGACAAATGCTACCGATGGGCTCAACGAACTTATCGGAATTTCCATATCACCGACTTCCACCATCATGTGAACACGGTGTTAGCATTGGCTAGACTAAAGATGTAATGGTATGCCTCAAGGATCAACCACGCAGTAAGACAACATTTAATATCGTTGGTTCTGATTTGACTTGACAATGGCCCATACTCAAGTCAAAGAATGGTAGACAATAGATCCAACAATGATCACAGACCAATCGATGAAGATATCATCCTTCTTCAACACACACTACACAAGATTATCCTTGGATCAATTCAGTTAGGCAAGCTTTTATCTTCCAACTTCCGTTATTGTCTAGCTTAACCAACTAGCTCAGATAACCAACACAGATTCTGAGAAAGGTGGTTCAAGGAACCAACTTAATCACGGGCTCAACATAACAGCCAGAACAACCCGCAACACTTCCAAGAAGACATTGGGAAAGTCAATGAACCATCGCTATGTTACTAAGCTCAGAACAATCTTGCTTCCGTGGTAAGACGATATCTAAATGAGTTTAGGATATATTCTTGAGTTGTGGATGTACGAATTCTGAACATTTCTTCCGATATTCACACATGGATGGAGTACTGTAAATTAATTCCGAAAATGAATATTACGGCAAGACCGCGCAGCATGACGTCAGCGGTCAACTGCGGGGCTGGTTGAAAGTCAAACCCGGACGTGGGGGCCACGCGCCGTGACACGGGTTAAACAGAGGTTAGTTTAATTTAACTAAAGATTAGCACGGCACGGGCCCACTGGCCGTCTGAGGTAGATTAGCCGGTGATTAGCCTGAGCTAATCACCGACGACCGGACCCACGTAGGCAGGCTCAGGGCGACGGGGTTTCGCCGCCGCGCCTCTGGCACGGCGGAGTCCACAAGGCCACGGGCCGGGGCGGCGCTTGGAGAGCACTGGGCGTAGCCTGTGGCTCGCGCACTGGTGGAGCAGCGGGACGAGCTGGGGGCCGGGCTCGCGGAGCGAAGCTCGCGGCGGGCGCCGGAGCTTCCGTGGAGAGGGAAGTGGGCTACGGCAGTGCGAGGGACGAGAACGGAGAGAGACGGTGGCGGAGCTCACCGTGGTTGGGCATTTAACGGGGCGGCGAGGTCGGGAGGGACCGGAGCAGCCGTGGCGGCGGAGGGGATCTCCGCAACCGGAGACGGCGGCGCACGGTGGTGGCGCTCCAGTGGCCTCCGCGCCACGTGATTCGGGGGGGAGGTAGCAGGCGGCAAAGCGGAGCTAACGGACACGGGAGAGGGCGAGGGGAGAAGGTGGCCACGGCGGCGAAGCGGTGGCGCCTCGGTGTTGCTCGGGAAGGAGAGAGAGAGCTCTGCCCTGTGGGAGGGAAGGCGAGAGAGAGGGGGGAAGGACCTGCGCAAGGGCGTCAAGCGGGATCGCCCAGAGCGGCGAGGGGAGGGCAGGCAGGGAGGGGAGGTGGGCGTGGCGGGCGGAGCTGCTGCTGGCCGGGCATCGCTACCATCTCTCTGCTCGGGGAGGAAGACGACAGGAGGGAGGCGGGCTGGCCGGGCTGGCCAGGCCTGGGCCGCCAGGCCGCAGGAGCTGGGCCGCACAGAGCTAGGCGCCAGGTAAGCATCCCTTTTTATTTATGTTTTCTAATTTCTGACATCTGTTTTGATTTAAATAAAATACTAAATCAATTTATTTAATTATGCCAATTTTTGCAGGAGCTAACTATATTATTCCGTAGCTCCTCAACTAAAGGGCACAATTTTGGACAATATTTTATATATATAATAATATATATCCAAGGCAAATATTTATCAGATAATTCCAAATGCCCAAAATAAATACTTTAGGAGATCCTGAAAATATTGGTTAGATTGTTAACTCGTCCAATATTTTCAGAGGCCCACATGAGCATTTTCTTGGACCTTTTGGAGCAATTTTATTTAGGTCATTTCCAAAATGATTCTCGAGGGTTTCACAAATCCCCATTTCAAAATTAAATGGAATTTAAACATGATGACATGAATGCCTTAATGCAGCTAATGTCAAGCAACTCTAGGGCTGTGACAGTAGCCCACTTCCTACCTGCTCGTGAGAGTATAGCCGCTAGCCAGCTAGCTGATTTGTACATCTCTCGATAGTGTCTCTTCATGGTGTTCCATTGGAAATTAACTCCGACTGTGGAAGTCTCTTCACCTCTCGATTTTGGGAAAGTTTCCAAACGCTATGGGAACTCGCTCTCTCCTTTAGCACCGCTTTCCATCCCCAATCAAGTGGTCAAGTAGAACGAGTCAATCAAATCCTAGAGGATATGCTTCGAGCTCAGCCATCATCTCTTTCGCATGAATTGGGAGAAATGCCTTCCATTCACCGAAGTTCGCTTATAACAATAGTTATCGTCAAGCCGGGCAAAGCCCTTTCAAGTTCTTTATGGACGAAAATGTCGAACGCCTCTTAACTGGTCGGAAACCGGGGAGGGACAACTCTTTGGCCCGGATATGATTCAGGAAGCAGAGGAGCAGGTTCGCGTTGTTCGTGAGAAATTGAAAACAGCCCAATCTCGTCAAAAGAGCCAATATGACCGTAAGCATAAGCCCATGACTTATGAAATTGGCGAGAAGGCTTACCTCCGAGTCACCCCTTTGAAGGGAACCCATCGATTCGGTATCAAAGGCAAGTTGGCACCTCGTTACATTGACCTTTTCGCATTCTTGCCAAACGAGGGAAGTTGCCTACCAATTGGAACTACCTCCGATCTTCCAAGGTCCATGATGTCTTCCACGCTTCCCAACTCAGCGCTGTTTCTGGATCCTATCCGTGGAGTGGACCACAAACGCTTGATCTCCAAGATAACCTCACCTATCGAGAATATCCCGCTCAGATCTCGATCAAACCGAGCGCATTCACTCGACGCCGGAATATCAAGTTTCTAAAGGTTCAATGGTCAAACCATTCCGAGCAAGAAGCAACTTGGGAAAGGGAGGATCGCTTCGACTTGAGTACCCCACCTTTTCGCAACAGATCCTAAATCTCGGGACGAGATTCTTTTGAGTGGGGGTGAGTTGTCACATCCCAGATAGACCATGCATTAGGGTGTGCATCATGTTTAAATTTCATCTGAATTTGAAATGGGGAAGGCAGGAAACCCCAGAACACCCCCTTAAAAGAACTAGGGTTTACTAAAATTTATTTTAATGAACTGAAATGCCCTTCAAAATGCTCATCCTCTTTGTTTGGGTTCAGAACCCATGTCAAAGGAGGTGCACCATTTTCTAGGTCACCTAAGGGTTCTAGATTTAATTCACAAGTTTTTGAAATGAGCATTTCAAATTATGAAAAATATTTTAAATGTTCAAAAATTGTCAAACTAAAATGTTTCATGTTGGGAATATTCCAACAAGTGACCAGGAGCATTTTGGTAATTTTGAAATAGTTTTGGTATTTTTAAAACCCTAACAAAGTTGCAGAAATAGAAAAACTTTAAAAAAAAAGAAAAGACTTACTGTCGCTCATGACCGCCCACCTGCCGCCCAGCCCAAAGAGTCACATGGCCAATGAGCTGCTTGGCTCGCCAGCAGCCTGGTGCCGGCAAGCGAGCGCAGGGCGCGCCACGCAGCTGGCCGCCCCCTGCCTCATCCCTTCGCCGCCGCCTCGACGACCCACGCCAGCCGCCTGACCCCTCGACACCTCACTTTCCCTGCCTCCTCTCTCTCGCCGCCTCAACCTGGCCGACGCCATCGCGACGCGCCACCGCCGACGCCGCCTGCGGCTCCCCGCTCATACCCCTCCCGCCATGTCTAGCAGCTCCGCCGCACCTGCTACCTCTAGCTAGCCTAATCCCTCGCTTAAACACCCCGAGGCTACTACACGACCTCGACCGAGCTTGAAGCCGGAGATCCCCATCGCCGCCGCCGCACTGCATCCGCCCCGACCCCGACGAGGCCCACCACAGGTTCGCCGTGAGCCTGCTACCCTCCATCCCTCCATCCTCTTCCTCAGGTTCACCACGAGCGCCGCTGATCACTCCGAACCCACGCGCGGAGCTCGTCGCCGACGAAGTTCGCCACCTAACGCCATGCCACCGCCCATCACACTCACCACGCCCCAACGGCCTAACTGCAGCACTTCCCGCTACGCCGAGGCTGCTAACCCCAAACCCATTGATGGCCGAGCCCGGTCGCCGCCTCGACTCGTCAGCCGGCCCACTCCGCCACCCTAACCCAATCGACTCCACCACTAACCGCTGCTCACCCCAGCTTCACGAGGTGCTCCTCGGCCCATTTGGTGCCCGAAAGTGCAAAAGCACTTGCTCCGGCCGCTACTGGCTCGCCCGGGCGGCTAGACGCCGGTGAGTTGACCTCGTCTCAGGCCCCTGTTGACTCTCCGAGTCAATGACAGTGGACCCTCCGCTTAAACTAATTAGGATTAGTTCTAATTAATTAAATTAGTTTAAACTAACTCGACATGCGGGTCCCATTGGTCAGTTTGACCTGGATGACCCTGCTGACCCCTCGACGTCATGTTGACCTCATGCCGACAAGATATTTCAATTCTGGAATTATTTTTATATAATAAATTCCGAATATAATTCAAATTTCAAATGCTTATAACTTTTATTCTATAACTCCAAATGCAAAGATTTATATATGAAAATTTATCAGAAAAATACACTCTATCCATTGGTACAGGTTTCATGCATGTTAAAACAAGTTAACTATGCTGAATAACCAGATTAAGATTTTGCACCATTAGGTTTAACTCAATGAGCTATCATTTGAACCTTGATTCAAATGAGCTCATCCCCGCCCCTTCAACTTGCATTAGGCCAACACACATCCATATTGCCATGTCATAGCATGCATCATATTGTTGCATATTGTTTGTATGTTTATTTTGGTGTGTTTTCATGATAGGTTCTGCCCTCAAGATAACCTCGATTACACCATCCAAGGGCAGTTCTCACCCAGGGCCCATCAGCAAGCAATTCATTGATCATTCCGATACAACCCATGTTCTCGCTTCGCTTCTCGCTTTTACTGCATTAAGACAACGCGATTCAACCATCAGCTGCGGTAGTTGAACCCACTTCCTTTGCATGACCTGTCATTGCCACAAGAATTAGATGAAACCCACTAGTATGTGTAGGAGTTGATTGAGCCATGTTTGTGATTCCTACCATGCTATGCTTGCTATGCTTAGAGTTGTGTCAGTCCGCTCATCGGGATGATGAACTTGAGTGAAAGGTTGTGTTGGTTCGAGAGTGAAAGTGTTGAACACGATTTGGTAAAGGTATCGATGAGAGGCCATGTAGGAGTACATGGTGGGTTGTTTCATTGAAGCCAACTTAAGAACTGAGATCTGTGTTTGTGATCCATGAACTAGCTACTACCACACATTGGGATCCTTAATTGACCCTCTCGGCTTCTTAACCACCCCTGCTCATAGTCCGGAGTTGCAAGTAGTTTCGTGTTTGTAGCATGTCAGGGGCGACGCAACGCTGACCTTAGGGGTGGGTTGTGGCGGTAGGCACTCGTGGTTCGTGTACCGAGTGCCCGCTTGGTACTCGGGAACCCTGCACACATCGCTCGGGCTGTATGGGAAACCTCGCCGACTCCTCATGGATGGAACCCGAATAGGCGATAAACCCGGACTAGGGACTTGAGTGTTTAGGTAGGCTGAGGCCGACACCCACGCTGGGCTTCCGCTGAAGGTTGTCGAGTACATGTCGTGTAAACGATTTATAAGTGGTGAGAGCGTGTGAAGAAGTATACCCCCGCAGGTTAAATATGATCTATTCAATAGCCGTGTCCACGGAGAAGGACTTCGGGTTACCTATATCAGTTCATAGACAAGTAAATGGATACTACTAAAAGCCTCAAGATAAGTGTGAGTATCGTGGATGGCCTCTCGGGATGACGAGAGGATCCACTGTGGAGTATTGTGATGGTGTTTAGTGGACTGTAATGACAAAATGCTTTACAAAGTGTGTCACGAGGATAGCTTAGCCAAGAGTCAAAGCTGGCTTGCTGCAATAACTCCACTTCCTTCCTTGAGAATGTGCATGTATGATAGGATTCTGTAGGAAGACTTGCTGAGTACTTTTGTACTCATGTTTGCTTAATCAATATTTTTCAGAGGACTATACTACCCCTCCGACGGATTCTATGTAGATGTTGACTCGATTTAGTAAGCTAGCCACCTGTGTGGCATCTAAGACTTGTGAAGGGCCATTGTAGATAGAAAGGCTCCAACAAGCTTTCTTTTCTTTCTAGAGTCTCAGACTCAGACTACTTTGCTTCCGCATGTGCTTGTATGATTGTATGATTTGAGTGTTGGGTCATGTGACCCCACCTGTATGACTATAGTTATGTATGGCTCCTGAGCCTCTTAAATAAAGTACTTGAGTTGTAGAGTTTGTTGTGATGCCTTGTTGTATTTACTCATATCGGGCATATTATGGTATGATTGAAATGCTTGGTATGAGTGGGATCCGACAAACTAGTTGTTTATCCTTGGCAGCCTCTCATATGGGGAAATGTAGTCTCGTGCTTCGAGCGATAGTAGTCCGCACATGCCCGTTCACCGAGTCCTCGCTAGCCCAAAGACTACCGCTTGGACACTTGACTGGCCGCATGTGATTCATTTCGCTCTTATGTCCTGTCCTTCGGGAAATGTCACGCGGTGATACTTGGAGTCCTGCTTAGCCTGCTACAGCCCGGATACCGGAGTCCTCATTAGCCCAGTGCTACAGCCCGAAGTTCATACGCTGATGACCGACATGCTCAAGTGTTTCATGTATGCCTCGTCCCCATAGGTTAGTGCCGCTTGGGTTCACGACCAGCCATGTCGGCCCGGTTCTTTGTCATGTGGATGCTAGCGACACTATCATATACGTGAGCCAAAAGACGCAAACGGTCCCGGCCATGGTAAGGCGACACTGTGGGAATACCGCGCGTGAGGTCCGCAAAGTGATATGAGGTGTTACCAGCTAGGTCGATGTGACTTGGAATCGGGTCCTGACATCTTGAGCTTATGTTGATGAAGATGGGCTGTCCTGCGCCTCCTTTGAGCCACGCCAGCAGCCGCAGCAGGCAAGTCTGGGACCCCTGCCCGTAACGCCGACACCTGCTCCTTCAGCCCGTCGCGCCCCGCCCCAACTCCTCCACCTTGCCGGGCGTGAACTGGGCCTGGGCATTGAGTGCCTGTTTGTGCCTCTGCTTCCACCTCACTGGTCCGCTGTAAGACAAGCTTCTCCACCTCTCGCATCCTGCGCTGGAAGCATGGCGGCAAGCTTCTCTCATGCGGCAGTGAGCTCCTCCTCCCGAGTTCAGCGCCTCGCCTCGGTCCCGGGTCCGGCGGCTCGCAGCCGCGCTGTTCCTCGCTGTCTCTTGAGCTTTCTCGACGCCGGCGAAGCTTCATGGTGAGCTCCACCTCGCGCTGGCCAGCTCGCCTGGGCATCCTTGAGCTCTCAGGGCCTCATGGAGCCAGTCCTCCGCCCTCGCAATGCACTTCTAGAGGTTCACTCGCCTTTCTCCACCACCGCCGTCCCTGAATTGACCTTGTCCAGCGGGCGCGGTGGAGCGCCTGAGCTTGGAAGGTGGCGCTCATGGCGTGGAGGATCCCTCTTCCCGCAAACTGTCGCTGCTAATGATCGGCTCGTCGACGACTTCAAGCCCGGCAGCGGCAAGAACTTTGTCGCCGAACACCTCTCCTCAACGATTGTCCCGGTGCTCGACGCTACGAAGGTGGACGAACAAGTCGCCGCCTCCCTCGTGTACTTGCCGAGCCGGAAGCAGAGAAGGAAGGCTGGTCATCAGCCACCACCTCCTCCACCTCGGCAGCCCCCTTGCCGGTCTCCTCACCAGCAGCCTTGCTGGCCTCCCCAGTAGGCCCTCGGCAAGGCCCTCGACAAAGACTTTGGCGGCCTCCTCGGCGGCGATCTTCTCGACGTCCGCCTCGGCGGCCTTGGCGACGTCCTCGATGACGGCGTCCATGTCTCTGGGTTCAGCAAGGAGGAATCTGGACGCCGAAGAAGGGGGTGAGACAAGGCCGGGACCAAGAGCCGGAAAGAAAAAGAACAAGGGACAAACAGCGAACAACTTACCTCAGGCTCGCATCGCCGGAAAGGAAGTCCCTCCCCGCCAACATTTGGCGCCGAGGAAAGCCGCGGTGCCCAAGTTCTCTCCTCCTCCATGTGCGTGATTGGTGCCCGCGCCTTGCCGGGATGCCCTCGGGCGGCGTGGTCGATGGGTGCAGCGTGGTTGGGTGTAGCCCTCGTGGCTCCTCCCGCTGCTGCTCCTCCTACATACTGCAAGGTCAACACCAAAGTGTCGCGTGCCCCGGCACATGTCGACGGGGAAGAGTGATGAACTTACGGGGGGCTATGCCGGGCTGCTGTCCGGCTGCTCAACACCAAAGGGCGCCTGGCACCAACTAGGGCTGGCCACCCGCCGAGACCTTGGCCCTCTTCACTCTCCGGGCCAGCGCCTCACGCCCCTCGCAAAAATGAAGACAAGTCAAGACAAGCAACATAGATTGAGGAGACAGAGATAACGAAAGGTACTCAGACACTTACTCGTCAGTCCGCCCCTCCTCTGCTTTTCCTCTTCCTCCCGGCCGAGGGATCCATAATCAAAAGTAACCTCCGCCTCGACATCCACCGGAGGAGGGAAGGAGGTGGTGTCCGACACGCGCGGAACGAAGAAGGGCGGATGTCTTCTTCTTCACCGTGGCCTTCACCGCTTTTGCCGCCATGCCCTCATGTGGCGCCTTGACCCTCCAAGGTCAGCTATGGTCGACAGCCCGCCAGGCCGGACTGCTCGCCGAACTGGCCCACTAGGACTCGCCCTTTCCCCATAACCGGCGTGGGGCCTGCGGTCTCGGCCTCCTCGACGACGACTCGCCATTCACATCTTCATCCAGAGGAGCTCGTGCCGGGCGCTGTTGGCACCTCGATGGCCGCCACCCACCGGCGAGCTCCTCCGCGCCGCCGCCGCGCATTGTCCTTCTACATCCGGGCGCTGCCGACCTCCTTGGCAAGTTGTGCCTCCTCGCCTCGGTGGCGATGTAGTCCAGCTCCGCCTGGTGGTGTCTCGACAAGCAGCTCGGCGCCGGGCGCTGACGCATTCTTCATGCAGAGTGTCAAAGAACCGCTGCACTCGGCGCCCTCCGGCCCTTCCAGCTCGGGTCAGGCTATGATTGCAGTCTCATCATCATGGCAATGATATCGGACCGGCGCGAGTTATTACACAACGGGACCACCCCCGTCGGCAGCTTGAACAGAGGCCCCTTGAGGACCTTGCCGGCCTTCATGGCGGCCCTCGCGACATTGCTAGTCCGGTCGACCTCGCTGTTGCGGCCCACGTCAAGCTGGAAGAGCCACTGGCAGAAATGGCAGTGCCCCATCACTGTGAAATTGTGGTCGAGCCTAGGACGAAGCCGCATGATGTCGGCGGGGTTCGTGAAGAGCCAGGCTAGCTTCCCCTTGTTATGTAGTGGAGCGATCCGGCGGCGGATGAAGTCTGCCCCGATCATCTCAAGGGTGAGGCCGGCCTCAGTGACCCGGAGGATCCTGGTGGTGGCGACCGGGAGCTTCTCGTCGTCAGCATCAATGTCGCTCCAATTGCTTCTGCGGACCGGCGGCGCCCGGCAAACTTTGCAGAACGCTGGCGGGTCCTTCTCCTCGATCCAACACTACCGCCCCGCCATTCTTCCCACCTCTCATTCATAGCGCCCTCTGGATATGCCCCCTTGGATCTTGAGACCCAGACAATGCAGCCGGAGATGGCGCCCCCTGGTTGGATCCAAGGGGAGAAGTAATGGCGGAAGAGCGCCGTGTTGGGGTGCACCCCGGTGAAGCCCTCGCAGATATGCGCGAAAAGGGCCGTGCATGCCACCTTATACGGAGTAAAATCCATGAGGCGGAAGCCAAAGGTATGCATGACGTCGCTGAAGAAATCGGAGAAGGGAGGACAGAGCCCGCATGAAAAATAATCGACAAAGAAGGGGTACCGTTTTGGGCAGCCTCGGCGCAGTCAGCGGGGATGACACGCGTGGCTGGATGCCCCAAATCCCCCCCCCTGTCTTCACTCCCCACAGGGGCCTGAAGGAGTCCCTGAAGCTCGAACACGTCAACTGTCGAGGTGAAGAAGGCGGACAACATCCGTTGCACCGCCAACGGACTCTCCGGCGGCTCCGCGGCTCCGGTGTCCTTGGCCACTCCCTTGCCCTTGGTGGATTTTGGCGCCATGACGGCTGGGGGAGGAGGGCAGGACAGAGGGCGGCAGAAGCACAACGGAGGCGAGCAGGAATGAAGCTTGGAGAAGAAGAGGAAGGCAGGCGGAGGTTTCCAAGATTGGGGATGCGCGAAGGGTAAAAGGAACAGAGAGCCCGCGGTTATCCCTTTTTATGGGGAAGCCGCGGGGCGCGCTGCCCATTTACTGTGATGTGACGCATGTCTGTGCAAACCTCCCCACGCACGCCGCCCACGTCACGCACACCCCTCCACGCCGCGCCGCACGCGCGGGTCGTGGGAAGCGCCACGCGCAAAAAGTCTTACCGCCATAAAAACCGCCCCGCCTGCCCGCGCACCATTTTGGGCCTGGCCGAACAACGTTTCGCGCTTATGTGTGGCCCAGGCCCGGGGGCTCCTGTAGGTGTACAAAAAGAGGGTGCGATGCTTGTACCCCTATACTGCAGCATGGGCAATGGAGCCGCGCCAACGGTCACGCCAAGCGGAACAGGGGAGGTGAGCCAAGGTAAGACCGAAGCCCAAGATAATCAAAGCAATGCCAAGGCCGAGACAACAAAGAGCAGAGGGACGAAGCAGGTTCCCCTGGCAAGACCTTTGCCGGGGCAGCCTCAGCAGCCCCGGCAAGATCCTTGCCAGGATAGCTCGCCCCGCACCAACAGAGCGGGCCACCCTTGAGCCCACGGTCTCCAACATCACGCTGGGCCTGGGCTCGAAGGCACCTCTGTGGTGGCATGCAGATCTTTGTGAAGACATATTCAAGATCGATGAGGATTAGAAGACGACAATCCTCGGCAAGATCCTTGCCGAGGAAGGCCACTGCACTTCGGCAAGGCCCTTGCCGGACGACAACAAGACCACGGCAAGACCCTTGTCGTGCCACCCAGCAAGGCACTCACCAAGGACGCCAAAGCAGGCCACCGCCAGCCCACGCCAACCAAGCTTCCACCACTGCTCACATGCAGCTGCTGCACCTAAGCAGCTGGGCGGGCACCGTGATGGCAACATGCGCCCCTGTGCCAACTTCATCGAAGCGCCACGGGCGGCATGCAGATCTTCGTGAAGGCTCCACCACCGCACCACCTCAGCCTGCTCGCTTACATGGCGCCGCAAGACGATCGCTGGCCAAGTCGCGTGTCGGAGCAAAGAGGAGCGGCGACGACGGACGGCCTCGCCCGCCCCGAGCAAAGCAGGGGACACCTAAGGTACGATTAAATGCGCCTTGTCCTGTAATATGAGCGATAGGCTCAGGAGACAGTGCGCTTTTCCACCTCCCTGTGCCACCGTGGCAGCCCTCACGACTATAAAAGGAGGCCCATGGCATACCGGAGAGGGATTCGGCTCTTTTGAACCATGCACTGACCACAGCTAGTTCGATAGCTCAAGAACTCTCTGAAATACACCCACCGAAGTAGGGCTAGGGTTTTACACATCCTCGAGGCCCGAACCTGGGTAAACAAGCCTTGTGCTGCCTACTAGCCCTCGCTTCTTCGCAACCCCCGCCCGGCAACTGCATTTAGGGATTCTTGTGATCCCATAGGTGTCGTTCCACATCGACACTCCCCGCTACGAGGAGAACGCCGCGCCGCCCGCCGAGCCCCCCAGCCTTGAGGAGCTTTGGAAAGAAATGGATGTTGCCTTGTGGGAGGCTTTGCCTCCGACAGAGCGCGCCAAAATAGAGGCAGAGAAGAAGGCCGAGGAAGAGAAGCGTGCCGCAGGACAAGCTGGCTGGAAGGCCTATGTCGTGTCCGAGAGAGTTAGGCAATTGGCTCTTTGGCAGAAGGCTCGTGCGAGGGTCGCGAGGGTGGCGGAGGACGCCTGTGCCAAAGCCCTGAGTGCAGTCGGGCCCAAGCGCCTCATCTACTCTTGGCGGTACGTGGACCGGGTGCATGCTTCCATTGAGGAAGAGTACCTGTTGGGGCTGGATCACCACACCAATGAGATCACACTCGCCCACCGGCAAGCCGCCAATCAGCACGTCGCGAGTTGCGAGGCTGAGGAAGAGGCATTGTGTCGGCACGCTGGGAAACGGCCGCGCACTGTGGCACTCGTGGGCGGCGCCGCAAGCGCCTCATGAAGCCCGCCTGCTTTTAGTAGGAGTATAATTTAGTTTCGTAAGACGATCTCATTAGTTTTGGGACGCAAATGATAGATCTTGAACTTTCAGGAATTATTAGCGTCCTTAATTAACATTTAAAAGGGAAAGTTTGGAAACCTTGAGTATCCGTACGCATTTTGTACGTATGTGCATATAGCACAAACTTTACTATATACTATCGCACTACATGTCTCTCTCTATATATGCTTGCAGATTGTAGCATCTCCGCCCAAGTGAATAAGTCATCTTTAGTTGTGCACCGTGACCAAGAAGGATGGAAGACTTATACACCTAGACGGAGGAGTACTACTATTATTTATGTACGCAAATGCACGCTTTAACATTACGATGCGTTTTTGTAAAAGTAGAAAACAACACTAGTCAAGCTTGTGAAACGAGTCAATGCAAAACAAATGCTAAAATGCTCGCTTGATTGTTTACTTTAGCTTCCTTCTCTCGTGGTTATTTGTCCGTCAGACTTTGTATGGAGTATCTCACGGTCGAAAGGCATGCAAATTCCCAAACCGCTTCCTACAGCTCAGATCGAATTTTTTGCCTAACAAGTTGTGCTGCAATTGAATTCCAAATTGAGTACTACTACTAGTAGGAGTACCAGGGGCGATTCTTTTTAGGCTTCTAGATTAGTAATCCTATAAATACTACCTCCGTCCTAGTTTATTGGTCCCCATTGTAATCTGTGTCAAATTTTGATCGTAAACTTAACTAATGAAACGTTAGTCCATGTCACATGCACTAACATTTTATTAGTTATATCTTTGGTCAAAATTTAGCACAAATTACAATGGTGACGAATAAACCAAGACGGAGGTACTAGTAGTAGTTTAGAAGCCCAAATAAATGAGTGAGGCGCCGTAATGTTAGTCTCCACTGTGACTAGTCTTATGGGAAAAGCTGGGGAAGAGACGGCTCATTTTTTAAGCCGCCAAAAGAACTGGCCCTAGGAGTAGTGGCTAGGGATACTAGGAGTAGTAGCTAGGAATCGAAAAAGTAGATGACCGAGAAAGTAAATGCAGAGAGATGAAATGCAAAAAGACGGAGGGATGTGATGGTTGCTTGTCCGCTTATTTTACCAGGCCACTTATTACCGGGAGTGGTTGGGTTTTATGATATGACGGTTTTACTATCAGCCCACGAAGCGGGTGAGACTTCGCAAAGGCCGCCTGCACACTAGTACTACATCGGTCATGGTTTATCCCCATTGAATTTGACTGAAGATTTAACTGACAAAATGTTAATTAGTGCATGTCAACAAAAACAATATCATTGGATTCGTATTTGAACATAGTTTTCAATGATATAATTTTAGGTAACATGCATCAGCATTTATCGTACTATACATAATGTTAGTTCAATTTTTGGTCGCATTTAATCTATAGAAGTTGTTTCGCGGCGCTGTACGGAAGAGTGAAATGCATTGATCGGTGAGTTGTTTATTTTGACAAAGGATGTTGGGGTCATCTGATGTGTAACGGTTATCGATAGGTTTCTTCGGATATTATTTCATCTCTATAGCTCACAAACATCCGAGTGAAATAGATAAAAAAGTATCTTTTGCAAACAAAAGCGTTCAACTGTTCAACCTGCATCCAAAACTTGTGAAGAAATAACACTTATTATGCTTGGCAGGAAATGATCTTCAAGAATTAGTTTTTGACTATCCATTGTTATACCTGTTGGCTATTGTCGGATTTCGGGTTCCGGCAGACCCTTGAGGTTCGAACACTGGGGTGCGCACGGAGATCCAACCCTCCACCGTCTCGATCCTCACCGAATCGCAGGGACCTAAACTACTAAAAAGAACAGCACAAGAGACACAAGATTTATACTAGTTCGGGCCACCGTTGTGGTGTAATACCCTACTCTAGTTTGTGGTGTGGTGAATTGCCTCCGGGCTGATGAGGAACACACAGGGAAGAACAGCCTCAGCGAGGGTCTGTTCTGGTGGGTGTGATGAACTGCTAGGTGGTGTCAGCTGCCCTAGCTACTGGTTCCTTGGTGAGGATTCCGATCTCATACCGGGGCCGATCCTGCATCTCCTCTCTCGAAAGTGCGGCTACTCCTATTTATAGACGAAGGCCCCGGCCTCTTCCCAAATATTGAGCGGGAAGGGCGCCAACAATTGGCCATTTTGAAGGGGAACAGCGGGTACACTTATCCCGACTAAAGTTGGTCCTCGCCGCCAAAGGCTCGTGATGACGCCCGCTTGGGCTCCACGATGACTCCTTCCAGCCGCTGGGGCTGGTCTTGGTCTTGTTGCAACCAAACGGATGCCTTTGCCCGATGCTCGCCGCACTTGCTCCCTTTGCACCAAAGGGAAAGGAGGACGCCATGCTGGCTGGCGCTCGATCGGGCGCCTTTGGCCGCCATGGTTATGCCATGGGCACCTCGCGAGGTACCTCGCCTTGAACTCTCCGCCTCTCATGAGCTAGCCTCGACGAGGCCGCGCCCGAGGAAGCTCTCGCCGTCCGCCTCATGAGGCTTGGCCCTCGCGAGGGTCTTGAGCTTATGAGATGAAGATGGGCCGCCCCGGCCTCCTTTGAGCCACGCCGCAGGCCGCAGTGCAAGTCCGGGACCCCTGTTCCTAACGCCGACAAGAGCCCCCAGCCCACGCGCGCTCGAACTTGGCCGCAGAGGCGAAGGGCGGCGCGCGGCGTCATGACCATAACAGCTCGTGCCTTGGGCGACGCTATGGCGGTTGATTGGACGGGCGCACTGTTCCCCCACGCCCTTATTTTGTGCCTTGCTAGGCGGACACGCTGCTGCACACGTCTGCTCTCTCTCGCTGCTTAGCGCCCTGTCCTTCCCTCTCGAACTCCAGCTTCCATTTCCAATCCAATCTCAATCTCCCCCTTCAATCGCCATGGTTCGACGAAGAAGGGGAAAGGAAGAAACTGCCTCCTCCGCCGCCGGCCGCTGGCCTTCACTGTCAATTCGCCGATCATACTCAATCTAGAGGGCTTGGGCAAGGTTAGTTCGGCTCGCCACCACCTTCAACGAATGCGGACGACGACGGCCCGCCCGTCTCCACTTCTCCATTGACGTGATAGTCACCGAGGTCCAAGATTTTGTCGACGCCTGGGCGGGCTGGTTCCCCTTTATGATTTCTTCAATGCCGTGATTTCCCACTATCGATCCACATGATGCATCCGGGTCCTCGAGTCCATCACTCTCCTCGGTTCGCCTTCGCTTGTGAAGCAATGATGGGCATCCTTCCTTCTGTTGTCTTGCTGCGCCCACTCTTCTCTCTCTACTTTGTTGACCCCACCCAATGCTCGGCGTGGCGTGAGCTTCGCTGTCAGCTACCGAGACAGCGGCCTCGTGGATTGACTTCAGCCTACCTCCGCCTGCGTGGCTGAGTTCCGCGAGAGGTGGTTGTACGTGGATGGGGATGCCCAGCCCCGCTATCGGAGCTAACCTCGCCATCAGCCCCCAATTCAGGTCAGCCAGGAGACGCCAAGCCCTCGCTCATTTTTGTCCGCACCGCTCGAAGTTCCTCGAGAAAGCTTGGCGTGATAGCGCCTGTGGTGGTGAAGGAGTTCCTGATGTGCCGCTGCTGTTCTCTCCAACGCCATTCCCACCGGATGTGGGCCTTCAGCGGGCCTGGTGATCGATGAGGCTCCAGAAGAAGACTTGACTGCTCAAGCGCCGAGGAAAGTGCTCCTAGTCCCGACCGGCATCCCCAACCCCGCCAAGATCCGCATGGAGGGGCCTTGCAGATCTCTGCCGTAATCAGGGTGATTTTGTGAGCGATGCCTATCTTCGATGAATGGGGCCGCCCCCACCGGGTTCCTGGGGCCTCGCGATAATCCAATGATGGTGACAGCCCTTCCAGCCGGCCCAGCGGCTCCTCCTCAAGTGGCGGAGCAGGGAGGCACGAGCCGCCAGAGGTCAAGGGACCCCTCACCGGGGTGACAGACCGGGCGACGCCATGAGGGGGCAGCTCCTGAGGCTCATGCCGCCGCGGCTGAGGGCGGCAGGCAGCCGCCCGCAGCGCCTGCGGATGGAGCCCCTGAGGCCCCTGCTGCTCCTTTCGGTGGGGCGATCAGCAGCGCACGTCAGGCGGACGGCCCTGACGCAGGTCGCCTTGATGCTTCTCCCTCGCCGCAAGCTGACCCCTGCGCTCAAATCTTGGGTCGTTTCCGCGTGAACTTTGTGGCCCTCCGGAAGAGATGGGAGGCCCTGGGCGATGATTACCCTTGTCGCCTGCTGAAGCGTAGGAAGTACTTCGCCACTGATGAGTAAGCCTTCTCCTTCTCCAGCTCCTGATTCTTCTGTTGCTTGTACTGATCCTTGCCCTGCAGGCCCCTTCCTGCCGAGCTCACGGAGACGGGTGAGGATCCGTCCCCCCGGCATCACCCCCTCCCCCGTCCTTGAGTGCTCCAAGAAGTGGAGCCCTTGTGGTGAGGGCGACCGGGGAGGTGAACCGTCCCGAGGCGCGTCGTGGCCCTGCGTGCCCGCTGACCTTCCTCGCGAGCCTTCCCGTGGCATAGCTAGCCTGCCGTGGGCTTCTCGCCGGTCGTGGACGGCCATTGGCTGAGGCGCTCTGCCCCCTCGTCTGGGATGGGCTGGCCTGTGCCGGGCTTCAGTGCGGCGTGTCCGCCCTCACGAGGGTGCCAGCCCCCAGCCCCTGCCCGAGGGGAGTGCTGATTTGCGGCTCCCGGTGCCCGCCTGGGGCGGTCGATGGTGTAGAGGACGTGCACGAGCGCGCCCGGGAGCGTCGCGCCCTTCGCCAAAGATTTCTTCGAAGGGCGGCTGACGCGGTGAGCCTCCTTGGTGAAGAGCTCGCTGACGAAGACGCGCACCTCGAGGCTGAGGGCCTGCGCCTGGCCGCAGAGAGGCGTGAGCTGGAGGGCGCTGCCGCCCTTGCGCGCCACCAGCGCGATCTTGATGATGAAGAGGCCAAGGCGTCGCTGGCAGCCTCTCGGGAGGCCTGTTCTCGGCCGCCGAGGAGGCCCGGCAGCTAACAGCGGCGAGAGGCGGCGGAGGAGCAGGCACGGGAACTCCTGGCCCGTGTCACCTATTGAGGAGCAAGTGGAGCTGCACGAGGCAGCCCTCGCGTCGATGAAGGTGGCCTCCGGCGACCCGGCGGAGCTCCAGCAGCGTGAGGAGGCGCTGACGCTTGAAGCTGCCGAACGCGCGCGCGAGTACGAGCGCTTGGAGAAGAGGGAGCGCCTGGCGACACGGGCTGAGGATGAGGTCGCTGCACGGGAAGCCCGCGTCCTGGAAGAGGTCGGACGCCGAGTGGCGGCGGCGCGCTCGAACCTCGAGCGCGAGTTTGAGGAGAGGCTAGGGTTGATCAAGGCCGAGGCTGAGGGCAGGACTGCTGCCTTGAGGGCCAAGCAGGAGAAGGCGACGCGGCGAGCCGATGCTCTTCGGGCCGCCCTCAAGGTGGCGCAGAGGGAGTCCACCACCACTCTGGACGAGGCGCTCCTTCTTCGCCAGCGGGTGGAGGAGGTCGAGGCCGTCGCATGCCAGAATGTGGACGAGATGCGTCAGCGACGAATCCTGGAGCATGAGCACGGCCCCACGCTCTCCACACTCCGGGAAAGAGCCAACACAGCCTTGGGTAATATCTGCGAGGCAGCAGTTGGCAAGCCGCACGCGGTTAAGTACGCCAGCAACCTTCAGTTCTTCACCGACGTGGTGGCGCGGCTGGAGGCGCGGCCGCCAGGCCAATAGGTTGGTGGAGGAGAGGAGCCGCCAGTGCTTGGGCGCGCTTTTCTCGTGTCTTCAGCCATCTCCGTGACATGGACCCCCACTTCGACTTTGACGCAGTTATCGCCTCAGCCTCCCGTGCCGTCCGGGCGACTCTGGCGACCGGGTGGAAGACAATGTGGATGCTCTTGTCCGGGCCATCGCTTCGGACAACGATGGCGTGGTCATGGCTGCCGACGAGGGCGGCGTGGTGAACGGCCCTGACGCTGCCGATGACCCCGCAGACAGTGACGGCGAGGCCAGTGACGCCAGCAACGGCTCGGGAGGTGCTCCTGAGGACACATTGGGGGATTTATCTGACTGATTATGTATTGTCCCTGTTCCGTTACCCTGCATGAATAGAACTCAGGTTTTGGCCTGATGGCTGTGAGAGCTTTTTGGGAGGGGGAGCCCCT
This sequence comes from Aegilops longissima, assembly GCA_021605205.1. Taxonomy (NCBI): domain Eukaryota; kingdom Viridiplantae; phylum Streptophyta; class Magnoliopsida; order Poales; family Poaceae; genus Aegilops; species Aegilops longissima. The sequence goes on from CM038680.1 coordinate 611,235,735, forward strand.
CATGTAAAACTTGTGTTCATCGTATTAGCATGTGTTACATCGCCCATATGCCCACGCCAAGTGGTTGGCTAAGCGACGTGCTGGTTGGCTGGTTTACCTTGTTTCAGATCGTAGCCCCGAGATAGCATGTGGGAGGCTGAGGCGATCTGAGTGTCTCCCGATCGAATCCGTAGGATCTGCAGTAAAACCCTCCGAGAGGACGCAAGGGCGACAGGTTGGGCTGCGCAAAGCTAGGCTTGGTCTGCTCATGAGGGGCTCGCGAGGGAGGCAGCCGAGGCGGAGTTGTAACCGAACGCGAGAGATTTGCTCGAACGAGACTAACCACCCCTTCCCTAACACACGCAAATCTCAAATTCAATCCATCAGAATCCAGCGGGGAAAGCGATTTACCAAATGGAAAGGCGAAGAAAGCGAAGAAAAGCCATGTCCGACACCTAGTCTAGTCTTGGACGTCTTCTCACCAAATATGAGCTAAGTGCTGCCATCGGGCGTGGAGGGAGCCCTAGGGCTCGAGGCCGCACCCCGAGACTCCGGGCGGTACATCCCCACTCATTATTACGTGAGAGTGTCACGGGGCAGCGAGCTTCACAGGCACTGGGCCTTCTTCATAGACGAGGGCCCCGCCTTGCGCCACACTCTAGTGCCATCAACGACGACCGGAAACCAGGATGCCGCCGATGGGGTAGAGCGGTCGCCAGCGGTTCCCCCGACGACCACGGGTCCTCCGCCAGGGGCAGGCCCTGAGGCGCCTCCCCAGTAGAGGGCCTACCTCCTGAGAATGCCTTGCTCCGAACACCACGGTGGTGATGTCGGATTTCTGCCCCTCTCCGGCAGCCCCCTGCGCCCCCCTCCCGAGGGGTAGGAGACTGCGGGAGCGGGGCAGCAGCTCGTCATGGCGACCTGTAGTTCCTGCGACCTATGGTTAGCGTATGTTTGCTCTTGAGGAAGTAGCGGTACCCGATAATCGTCGCCCCCGGCATGACCAGTGGGGCCGTCTCGAGGCTCCTGGAAGAGCTCGGCTAAACATGCGCCATCCCCCAGCTCGGGCTGGGGAACGAGCCTTGTTCTCCCTCATGCGGGTGCCCTTGGTCCATCATGTGGGCACGACTCTTCGGCACCGCCATACCGGCCACGCCAGTAGTGCTGAGCGTGCCATGCTGCTCGCTTGACGCGCCCACGTGGGTGAGGCGCGCGGCCCACCAGGCCGTGAGTTACGCCGAGTCCTTCTTCTCCGGGGCCGGGCGGGGCAACCCGGCCGCCCGCCCGTGCCGACAGCTTCACCGGTGTTGGAGTAGCTGGATCCCGCGGGATCGCGCTGAGCCCCCTGCAAGCCGCCCCTGGCCCGAGATGGAAGTTGGGTGCAGAAGGTGAGCCCCGAGGCGGCGGCTTCAGGAGCTCGCCACTCGCCTAGTAGCACGCCACGCCGCCTCTCCAGCAGCCTGCACTGCAGCAGCTCGGCCATCGTGAGCGCAACCTCGAAGTTCGCCGCTTCCCGGCGGGTGTACGGTGATGTGGTCGCGGCGTGATTGGAGGCCCTTGCTGCCGATCAGCGCTGCCGCAGCGTGAGAGCCGCGAAGTTCTGTCCTGCTGTTCGTGGCCCGCAAAGACTCTGCGGACCGCGAGCTGCCTGGGTATGGGGTCGCCCGAGGCGAAGGGAGCTCAAGGTGGGCGGGCCACGCCGCCTAAGGATCTGGGTTGCCCGCTGGTCGCCGGACATGGTGACGACGATGCAACGGGACACGATGTGGCAGAAGGCGGATTCCGGCGCACCCCTACCTGGCGCGCCAAATGTCGGATTTCGGGTTCCGGCAGACCCTTGAGGTTCAAACACTGGGGTGCGCACGGAGATCCAACCCTTCACTGTCTCGATCCTCGCGGAATCGCAGGGACCTAAACTACTAAAAAGAACATCACAAGAGACACAAGATTTATACTAGTTCAGGCCACCGTTGTGGTGTAATACCCTACTCTAGGTTGTGGTGTGGTGGATTGACTCCTGGGCTGATGAGGAATAGTACAGGGAAGAACAGCCTCGCGAGGGTCTGTTCTTGGTGGGTGTGATGAACTGCTAGGTGGTGTTCAGCTGCCCTAGCTACTGGTTCCTTGGTGAGGATTTCGATCTCATACCGGGGGGCCGATCCCAGATCTCCCTCTCTGAGTGCAGCTACTCCTATTTATAGACGAAGGCCCTGGGCCTCTTCCCAAATATTGAGCGGGAAGGGCGCCAACAATTGGCCATTTTGAAGGGGAACAGCGGGTACACTTATCCTGACTAAAGTTGGTCCTCGCCGCCAAAGGCTCGTGATGACGCTCGCTTGGGCTCCACGATGACTCCTTCCAGCCGCTGGGGCTGGTCTTGGTCTTGTTGCACCAAACGGATGCCTTTGCCTCGATGCTCGCCGCGCTTGCTCCCTTTGCACCAAAGGGGAAAGGAGGACGCCTGCACGGCTGGCGCCGACCGGCGCCTCGGTCGTCATGGCTTATGCCATGGGCACCTCGCGAGGTACCCTGCCTTGAACTCTCCGGGCCTCATGAGCCAGCCCTGACGAGGCCGTGGCTCGAGGAAGCTCCTCGTCGTCCGCCTCATGAGGCTTGGCCCTCATGAGGGTCTTGAGCTTGCATAGATGAAGATGGGCTGTCCTGGGCCTCCTTTGAGCAACGCCGCAGGCCGCAGGCAGGCAAGTCTGGGGACCCCCGTTCCCAGAACGCGACAGCTATAGATGAAATGGCACTTTCTTATAGTCAACAGTTGGCTATACTATTTAAGTATTAACCATGCCCTTATACACCTAGATGGAGGGATTAAAATAGTATGACTTGGAAGGCGACAGAGGAGATGTAAGAAATGGTTCATCATAAGTCTTTCACCAGTACTGTAGTAAAAATTCATACATGGAAGGTTCTAGACTAAACCATAAATGGATACACTTTTATTCATGCACGATACTCCAATAGAGCAAGATCATGCATGGAAGTCTCCACATGCTTAGACAGCAGATTACATTGAGCGAAGACTAATGATCAACATTTAACTTGGTAAAGCAAATGTCCAGGTGAACCTCTTGGAGTCCCCGTGCACATTGTTGGGGGTCAAATCATACCATGCGTCTTCCATGTCCGCATCGGCGGGAAGGTCCCAGCTCAGCAGAGTCCAAGTCAGCTTGACGTAGCCAGTGTCACCGCCCACGTACCTCCGAGGGGTACTAATAGTGAACACACACCCGTACATCGGCCTCGTGACAGTGTCAGTGTCAACGGTGTCGCCCCTGACGCACACTAGAGAGACGGGGTGGCGGCCTGCGCGGGCCTCACCGGTGCCCACGATCAAGAGGAAGATGCTACCATCCTCCTCCGAGACTAGCAGGCGGCGGTGATCCTCCAGCGACTCCGGCATGGTGAACGGGTAGCACGTCTCGTACTTGATGTTCTCCTCCAAGGGCCAGTAGTGATCGCCGCACGCCTGCGTGAGGTGATGCACAATGTCCGCCGGCGAGCCCCAAAATAGCATCGGGCACTCATAGCAGTAGACGAAGGGCTCCTTGGAGGCATCGACCAGGCCGTCCATGAAACGGGAGTGGCTATAGCGGACGTTCCGCCAGTTGAATATATGAGCAAGTTACTACAAGATTTAGTCCGAATAAGCACAAAATAAATCATGACAGCTATAACAGAGATTAAACTAATCATGTGGACTAGCATAGTAGATGAACAGATCGAATCTAGGACACAGACTAGAAACATGAATTCTACCACGATTTCGAACAGGAAGGACAGAAACACATACGGTGCAACGTGAGCAGCACCGTTGGCGTTGAGGTTGTCGCCCATGTCGTTGAGGAAGAGGTTGCCGAGGTCAGGGAAGAAGTCGTCGTCGTTGAAGTCGTCGCTGCCAGCAGTCGCGAGAGTGCGCTCCCCAAATTTCAACAACGCCCTCCGAATGGAGCGCAGGAGGGAGTGGTTGTATGGGACGTTGCGGGCGCCGAATGGAGCGTAGGAGTAGCCCACGAAGTAGTAGATGGTGCTCCTCCCTAGTCTCTATTCTTATCTCTATCTCTACTACTCTTTTTTTGTTTTTTATAATATACTAGTTGTAGCTGTCAAATCGAATAGTACTCTGCCGTACGCTACACGCCCAGCTGAACACGCCTACTCGCCACCATCAAACCCCTTCATTAAACCCGCATGCAAACCGAGAAACCTCCTCTGGCCCACGGGAGGAAATTTGTCGGTTGCCGTTGGAGAATAATAGTCACGTCCAATCCATTTGAGTTAATTGCGTGTATGATTCTCCCTCTATAAAAAGTTAATTGCATCCTTAATCTTGTATCCTAAGTACTCTGTGGGTTCCACTATCAGTAAAGTGTACATAACTTGCAGGCTGGCTACAGATTCGTACATAAAGTTAAAAAGAAACAAACCCACCCTTAATCTTGTATTCTAAGTACTCTGTGGGTTCCACTGCCACTCTGATGGCGAAATAAGTATATATATATATATATATATATATATATATATATATATATATATATATATATATATATATATATATATATAAGCTAAAGTTTAGGACAGAATTCAAACTCAGGTCATCGCGCTGCGAGCATCCGGCCGGGACCAGTACACTACGTGTTGGTTGCGGAGAATGCAAGACATAAACCTTTTATAACAATGAGCCCATCCGTTGCAACGGATCCAAAGTAGAATAATACATATTCACAAATTTGAAAGAAAACAGTTTACTTTTGATATACATATCACTAACAATATCGTATGTTTCACTCCAAATATATTCTTTGGGCTGTTTTGATGAAGTAAGGGACGAATGTGGTTGGTTTCAAGATACTAAGGGGTTTTGTGTAAACTGGAGAAGAGAAGTGGGAATTTTCTTAAAAGGCCACAACTTACATCACAACCGTTAGATGCAGATCTAATGGTCAGAAATGGCGGATGGCAGACACACCATCATCTCCAACTTAGTCTTTTATAGGAATAGGAGTAGATAAAAAACCGAGTTGGTGATGGTGGTGTGCCTACCATCTTATACTATAGACTGTCCGATCTATATCCGACGGATAGAAAGTAAACTATGACAATTTTACAAAAGATACCCGCACCTCTCTCCACATTTACAGATAAGGCCTTGCTTCGTTCATCCTTATCTCCCACAACCTCATTGCTGAGCAATTAAAAAAGGAAGTCTCTGGAACAATCTGGCATGGTGGCCGCTGTCGGCGCCGTCCAGTCCGACCACCATGCCCCATTCCTCCTCACCTTATCTATCATCTTTCTCGAGATATCATTTTTTTGATGAAATGGTCAACATACAATTTGCCGATAAAATTCTAAAGATATCATTAGTTTTTAGACATGGGATTACTCATGCATGGGTCAATCACAACAGGTGTTTTGTAAAAAAATGGATCTTGATGTTCCATGCAATGCACGGGCATCTTGCTAATCGTTTGCATATAATTCTAAACACCACGTAGACACGGTCTTTGACCATTTTACAACTATGTTAGTATCATTGTTAGTGGTCAGCCCGTGCAAGTTATAGCCACATGTGTTTTAACCTTTTTTTAGTAATGATATCTGGCGATTGTTCGCCACGAGCTCAATCCTGGTGAATCCCACGTAACCGTCCGATTTCTCGGACTGAATTATCCGATTATCTAGGAGGTAACCGACGACAAGTGAGGGTGTCCTGGACTAGGGGGTGTCCGGATAGCCGAACTATCATCACGGCCGGACTCCAAGACTACGAAGATACAAGATTGAAGACTTCGTCCCGTGTCCGGATGGGACTTTCCTTGGCGTGGAAGGCAAGCTTGGTGATACGGATATGTAGATCTCCTACCATTGTAACCGACTACGTAACCCTAACCTATCCGGTGTCTATATAAACCGGAGGGTTTTAGTCCGTGGGACGAACAACAATCATACCATAGGCTAGCTTCTAGGGTTTAGCCTCCTTGATCTCGTGGTAGATCTACTCTTGTACTACCCATATCATCAATATTAATCAAGCAGGAATAGGGTATTGCCTCCATCGAGAGGGCCCGAACCTGGGTAAAACATCGTGTTCCTTGTCTCCTGTTACCATCCTCCTAGACGCACAGTTCGGGACCCCTACCGAGATCCGCCGGTTTTGACACCGACATTGGTGCTTTCATTGAGAGTTCCTCCTGTGCGCCACCGATAGGTCCGATGGCTCCTTCGACCATCAACAACGACGCTTCCTCGGGTGAGACTTTTCTCCCGGACAGATCTTCGTGTTCGGCGGCTTTGCCTTCGCGGGCAATTAAGCAGCCATCTGGAGCAGATCGAAAGCTAGGCCCCTGGCCATCAGGTTAGATTTGGAAGTTTTAACTATACGGCCGATATCCGCGAAGACTTGATCTTCGACGGATTTGAGCCGCAGCCGAGCGTGCCGCACTGTCTCGATGGGCATGATCTAGCTCTGCAGCCGAACAGTGCCCTGGAGGCCACACCAGCATTCTCTCCGGCCCTTAATCCGGAGCCGGATTCCCTGATTGAGGACGAGTGGTTGGACACCGCCTCGGGGGCTACGATCCCTACGGCGATTGAGCCTAACTCTATCCCTGTCCTTTGCGAAGACCTCGACTCCAGGGTGCCGGACTCCGAACCCTCCGCGCCCCTGCCAATCGAATCCGATTGGGCGCCGGTCATGGAGTTCATGCCCGCGGACATCTTTCATCATTCTCCCTTTGGCAACATCCTGAATTCACTAAAGTCTCTCTCTTTATTCGGAGAGCCCTGGCCGGACTACGGACAGGAAGGTTGGGATGCGGACGACAAAGAAATTCAACGCCCACCCACCACCCACTTTGTAGCCCCTGTCGACGATTTAACCGACATGCTCGACTTCGACTCCGAAGACATCGACGGTATGGACGACGATGCCGGAGACGCCCAAGACCCACCGCCTACAGGGCACTGGAAGGCCACCTTGTCATACGACATATACATGGTGGACATCTCCAAAGATGGGAACGGCGATGGAACAAGGGAGGATGACCCCTCCAAGAAGCAACCGAAGCGCCGACATCAGCGGCGCCGCTCTAAATCCCGCCACAGCAAAAACGGTGATTCCAGCACGGGAGATAATAACACCTTGACAGTGCGAAGAAAACCCCTCCAGCAGGACTCGGCAGGAGGAGAAGCAGTCCGCACGACAAAGCGCGCGTAAAGAGAGGTTGAGGACGATAATTGCGCCTCCCTCCGAAGATGAGGCAAGCCTCGACGACGACGAGTTTGTCGTGCCTGAGGATCCCGCCGAACAGGAGTGTTTCAAACGCAGGCTTATAGCCACGGCAAGCAGCCTCAAGAAAAAGCAGCAACAGCTTAGAGCTGATCAAGACCTGCTAGCTGACAGATGGACTGAAGTCCTCGCAGCCGAAGAGTATGAACTCGAACGCCCCTCCAAAAGCTACCCCAAATGCAGGTCGTTGCCTCGATCAGAGGGGGAAGCACCCAATTCACCAGTGCACGAAATGGCAGACCGACCACCCCGTGGCCGCGGCAGAGAAGCCTCTCGGCCCTCCGCTCAAGCCACACCCTGACGCCGCTCAAAAAGTACCAAGGCACGGGAAAACGCGTCGGACTTGAGAGATATATTGGAGGATAAGGCAAAACATACAAGATCGATCTACGGATCGCGTGGGCGCACAACGACACGGGATGATTACCGTCGCGCCGGATACAGCAAACCCGGCCGGGCCGAACACAATAGACAAAGCTCATTTGAGCTGCGTCGTGATATAGCCCAATACAGAGGCGCCGCACACCCACTATGCTTCACAGATGAAGTAATGGATCATCAAATCCCCGAGGGCTTTAAACCCGTAAACATCGAATCATCCGATGGTACCACAGATCCTGCGGTCTGGATCGAGGACTATCTCCTCCATATCCACATGGCCCGCGGTGATGATCTACATGCCATCAAATACCTCCCACTCAAGCTTAAAGGACTAGCTCGGCATTGGCTCAACAGCTTGCCAGCAGAATCAATTGGTTGTTGGGAGGACCTGGAAGCCGCATTTCTTGATAACTTCCAGGGCACATATGTGCGACCACCGACGCCGATGACCTTAGCCACATAATTCAGCAGCCGTAAGAATCGCCGGACAATTACGGACACGGTTCCTCACAAAGAAAAATCAAATCATTGACTGTCCGGATGCGAGAGGCCCTTGCAGCCTTCAAACATAACATCCGCGACGAGTGGCTTGCCCGCACCTAGGACAGAAAAGCCAAAATCCATGGCAGCCCTCACAACACTCATGACCCGCTTTTATGCGGGAGAGGACAGCTGGCTAGCTCGAAGCAACAACTTGGCCAAACATCCTGATAGTTCGGATACCAAGGACAGCAATGGCAGGTCGTGTCGCAACAAGAACAAGCGCCGCGTTAACGGTGATAACATCAAGATACGGCCGTCAATGCCGGATTCAGAGGCTCTAAACCCGTCACGGGAGAAGCCATTCAAAAGAAATACCAGGGGCCCGGCCCAACTTGGACCGAATACTCGATCGCTTGTGCCAGATACATGGCACCCCCGAAAAACCAGCCAATCACACCAACAGGGACTGTTTGGTGTTCAAGCAAGCAGGCAAGTTAAGTGCCGACCTCAATGACAAGGGGCTGCATAGCGATGGCGAGGAAGAGCCCCGCCGAACAATAGAGGATGTAAGGTTTTCCCACGCAAGTGCGGACGGTGAATATGATATACGCAACCCATATACCCAAAAGGGAGCGGAAGTGCACTAAGGGACGATATGCGATGGAGCCGCCGCCCAAGTTCAACCCATGGTCTTCCTACCCGATCACCTTCGATCGAAGGGACCACCCCACTAGCATCCGTCACGGCGGTTTCGTCGCATTGGTTCTTGACCCAATTATCGACGGATTTCACCTAACCGAGTCCTCGATGGACGGCGGCAGAGCTGAACCTGCTTTATCGTGATACAAAGTCGCAAAATGGGCATAGACCCTCAAGGATTAAACCTACAAAGACGACCTTTAAAGGCGCCATACCGGTGTAGAGGCCAGTTGTACGGGCTCGGTTACACTCGAAGTGGTCTTCGGATCGCCGGATAACTTCCGAAGCGTAGAGTTAATCTTCGACATCGTCCCATTCCGCAGCGGCTATCATGCACTGCTCGAACGAACCGCATTTGCAAAGTTCAATGCGGTGCCGCACTACGCATACCTCAAGCTCAAGATGCCAGGCCCTCGAGGAGTAATCACGGTCAATGGAAACACCGAACGCTCTCCCCAAACGGAGGAGCACACGGCGGCCCTCGCGGCGGAGGTACAAAGAAGCCTCTCATAGCAACTCTCGAGTTCGGCCATTAAGCGTCCGGACACTGTCAAGCGCGCCCGGAGTAACCTACAACAAGACCGTCTGGCACGATTCAAGCACATGTAGCAATTCGGCCCCAACCCCAGCCCTCGCAAAATTGCGAAGCTAGTGTTACGCGTAGATACCATGGGTATAGGGGGAGGGGCAAGACCACGGCACGCCAAGAATGCGGCTCGACCGCACCAGGGGCTCCCGATTGTGTCATTCTTTTCCTTTTTACTTTTTCTTCCTTTTTCTTACTTTCAGGACTCCATCTTTCAGAAGTCCTGTCCGGCACTAGACTCGCCGCACTCACAATGCAACAGCCAGGGAAGCAGTAAGCCACGTCGAAGTGTTCAGGTGGTCTCTATTACGAGCATTATACCTGTTTCACATACCATCCCGCAGCTTACCCCTGGAGGGGGACATGTTAGATAGTCATATCCCTTGCTTATCGCACTATTTGTATCGTTCTGCTTTCATTGCAGTACCTTTCTGAATAAACAATACATAGCTTTTGCTTATTATTGCTCTACTTCCTTTATCTATACATATGTTCATTTCACGACATGTTGCAACCGTACACTTTGGTACGGCCAATACACCAAGGGCTTAAGTATCCCAAAATTATGGCGTGATAAGTCCGAACACTTTCACAAGTCGGCACCCGAACTTATAGCATTATATGAATCGGCTCAATCATGTCTTGGGTCAATAGTTGGTTTGCCCGGCTCCGTGTTTTGGTACCTTGCGTTCCGCTATATCGGCTAAGGTAGCACCGGAGAACCATCGCGATTGTGCCCAGCTTGAGCTGGGTCGAGCACCTCGGAGAAAGCTAAACTGACCGTCATGATAGGGAGAGAGCCGGTCGCTGTTCGAGAGGTTTTTTCGGGTCCCTAAAGACTTATGCCGCTTAGAGCGAGGAACCGGAATTGTCCGGCCAAGGCGTGGATAGCGCCCCGAACTCGGTCTTCCGAATACTAGGGGCTTCGCCAAAATTTAAAATTATAGAATTCTATGGCCAAGTGAGAGTGTTCAAGCATTATAAGTCCGGTTGCCTTGTTCGTTGTGTTGAGCGCCTCCCTAGATGGACCCAAGAATGGGAACAAGAGTGCTCAAGTTTATCCCGAACACCCCAGCACTCGTGGCATGGGGGCTGAAGCCAACGACTTGCCATCTCTCAAATTTGATAAACGGCCGCATGAAGGTAATATTTTAAATTAACAAGCGTTGCTTAGCGATATGAACAAGTTTTCAGCGTCTGAGGATAACAAATGCGAGCCTATTCAAAATTACATCTTTGGAGCACTCATCCGCTATTCGCGGGCACCCTTCAGAGGCCCTCATAGTACATTTCGGCGTCGATGCTCCTTGCCCTTCGTGGCTGGTCCGTCACAAGCTTCTCCGCATCCAGCTTGCCCCAAAGCACTTTAGCACGGGCAAGGGCCCGACGGACACCTTCGATGCAAACGGAGCGCTTGATGACTTCAACCCGTGGGCGAGCATCCACCAGCCACTGCACCAAGCGTAAGTAGCTCCGGGCATGGCCTCCAATGGCCACAGCCGCGCTATAAGGCCCTTCATGGCCTGTTCGGCGACCTTGTGGAGCTCGACCAGCTGCTTCAGAGGTCGCTCAGGCACCGGATGTTCGGCCTCGACATCTTGAGACCGTAACACCTTTTCCGTCGAGCTCCCCTCCTTGGCGCGGTAGAATGCGCAGATCGTATACACCACTGAGGCAAATCTGTGAATGCTCCCGGAGAGCTCGAATCCGGGTAAGTAATAGGTAATTCACTTTCACATGCTTGCTTTGCATAAAGAATGCCTTACCCGCCGCTATCTTCTTTAACGACTCAATTTCTTGAGGGCTTTTTGGGCCTCGGCCTTAGCAGCTTTGGCACTCTCAAGAGCCGTGGCGAGCCTCGGACTCGAAGTCTCGAGTCACGCCCAAACTCGTGTTTTCCCACGAGCTTGGAGCTCCTGCCGCATTTGGCCAGCTGCGCCTCACCTTCTCTCGCTCGATCGCTCCGCAGCCGCTTTGTTTTCGACCCACGAACACCGCTTCCTTCGTGGTCGCCACCTCATTCGTGGCCCCTGCGAGACTCATGTTATTCCTGTTATCTTTGCAACTGAAACCTTTCTATATGGTATTTCTTTAATAAGGTACTACGTACCTTCCTTTTCCTCGAGCTGCTTCTTGGCTTGGCCGAGCTCGTTCTCGGACCGCTCGAGGCTCTGCTTTAACGCATCGACCTCCGCAGTTGTCGGGACCCCGATCCTAAGTGTGATACTACGGAGCCAGTCATCTGCGTCGAGTGGCTCGATGGAATGATGAAAGGTAGGTGGATGCAAGCGAATGAAGTCATGAATGTTCACAGATCCTTTGAACTGTTGTGCGGTGTTCTCCTCGATATGTGCCAACAAGCGGTTAGACTCACGCTTGTTTCTCTCCAACTCTAACATAAACTCTGCCAATGAAGGCTGGTCGGGAGGATCCTCATCCCTACCATCTCCGTGGTTCTGGCTACGAGCAGCAGAACTTCGCTTAACTGGTGACATCCCGAGAAACGAAACCAAGGACGGAATCAACATCAACTACAGACTGTAAAATGTAGGACAAAGAAATTAGTAACTCTCGAACTCCTAGGGCAATTCCGGCAGCATAACGGCAGTAAAATGCTCAAAATGAGACATCCTGCTAAAATGGGGTAGTAACATACTCAACATCATCACTCAAGGTTCTGAGATATTACTAAACAGGCTACACCGGAGGTACTCGAAAACTGGGGTATGACTCTGATCATCCAATCCTAAGAGACTACGGAGTAGTAACACGTGATCCTGATAGACAGAAGAGAAAGCCTAGTTCCTTAACCCCGTAGGAAAGATAGGACGACTCAGATCAGAAGGGCATGAGATATAAGGAGTAAAAAGAGCCTTATGTTCCCTTCCACAATCAATTCCCCTACATAACGAAAGCATTTCTAGACTCAACTTCGACCAGGTTGGCTTGAAATCCTACAGCGATCAAAGGCTCGATACCAAAGCTGTCGGGACCCGATCCTAAGTCACATCGATCTAGCATGTAACACATCATATCACTTTGCAGCCTCACGCACGGTGTTCCCACGGTGTCGCCTTACCATGGCCGGGACCGTTTAGCCTTTTGGCTCACGAGATGATAGTGTCGCTAGCATCCATATGATGAGAACCCGGCCGACATGACTACTCGTGAACCCAAAGTGGCACTAACCTATGGGGACAGGCATACATGAATCAACATCGAGCATGTTAGTCGCCAGAGTGTGAATCCGGGCTGTAGCACTGGCTAACAGACTCCGGGAACCCGGCTGTAGCAGGCTAGGCAGACTCGGATGTCACCAAGTGACATTTCCCGAAGGGATGAACATAGAAAGTGAACCACATGCCGCCACCAAGTGTTCCGAGCAAGTAGTGCTGGGCTAGAAGGACTCCGGTAAACCGGGCTGTAGCGGACTACCATGGCTCGGTGCAAGCACTAGACTACATTTCCCCATAAGAGAGGCTACCAAGGATAGACAACTAGGTTGTCGGATCCCACACATAGCAATACACGTTATACATACGCATAACATGCAAGTATGTGTTGTACAACATGGCATCACAACATAACACAAACTCATATAGATAAAGGCCCAGAAGATCCACATAGCATTAAATACAAACAGGGGTCACATGACCCATCATTCAGAGCATACAAGCAACAAGCGGAAGCATTACATGTCTGAGTACAGACAACTACAAAAGAAAAAGGCTGAGAAGCCTGACTATCTACAAGACCCTCCCAAGGGTACAGGATCGTGAATCGAGGTAACAAGCTACTAAATCAAGTCCAAGCGGAACTACTAGTAAGACCGAAATCTCCGCTGCAAAAACATAAATAAAGCAAACGTGAGTACAAAGGTACTCAGCAAGACTTACATCAGATCCTAACATACATGCATTTGTATCAAGAGGGTAATGTGGGGTTTAGTTGCAGCAAGCCAGCTTTGACTCTGTGGCTATCCTGTTCTCGACTACCGTAACTTCTTCGAGGTGATATGGCGCACACGAGTCCACTGGTCCCCCCACAAAACACTACTATGGGATCATCCCCGTCTCCATACGAGAAGGCCATCCATAGCACTCACACTTGTCTTGAGCATTTTAGAGTATCCACTTCAAGTTGTCTATGTACCACGTAAGCATCCAAGAAGTCCATAACCGAGGACACGGCTATTCGAATAGATCATGATAACCATGCAGGGGTGTACTTCTTCACACACGCTCTCACCACTTATCGCCATGTACACGTCATGTACCTCGGCAACCTTCAAGCGGAAGCCTGGCGAGGGTGTCGGCCACGACCTGACTAACCACACAAGAGTCTAGCCCAGGTTTATCGCCTATTCGGGTTCCATCCGCAAGGAGATCCGGCCGGGGTGTCGCTCACGGCCCCAAACGATGTGTGCAGGGTTCCCGAGCCCACCATCCGTGTGCCACTCGGTACACCAGGCCATATGTGCCTAGTCTATCCCAAGCCCACCCTGCCGGGTGCCACTTGGTAGAAAAATAGCACTACCTACAAACACCAGAAACTAGTTGCGACTCCTGGATAGAGATCAAGTTGATTAATAAGTCGAGAGGGGCCGAGTTACGTAACCCAATGTGTGGTAATATCGAGTCATTGGACAACATACATAGAACTCAAGGCTTAAGGACGGTTCCAAAGAGACAACCCACCATGTACTCCTACATGGCCTCTCACCGCTACCTTTACCAAATCGTGTTCACACACTTCACTCTCGAGATCGTAACATATCGTAACACTCCAATTCATTCCCAATGAATCAGACTGACACAACTCTAAGCAATAGCAGGCATAGCATGGTAGGAACACAACATGGCTCAATCAACTCCTACACATGCTAGTGGGTTTCAACTATTTACTATGGCAATGACAGGTCATGCAGAGGAATGGGTTCAACTACCGCAGCACAAAGTAGCAGATGAATCGTTGTTGTCCTAATGCAATAACTGAGAGCAGGAGCGAGAGAGTAGGATTGTATCGGAATGAACAAGGGGATTTGCTTGCCTAGTAGATCAACAGGGGGCACTGCTTCACAGACAGGTACTCTCGAGCACTCTCCAGAGCTGGACCTATCGAGAAGGAACGGTGCCAACAATCAATACACAAGCATATGCAACAATATGATGCATGAACATGGCATGTAGATGTGATGCTGTTTGGGCTAATGCAACTAGCATTCAGTTTGGAAGAGGTCCATTTGAACCAAGAATTCAAATGCAACTCCAAGTTAAGCTCTTATATATGCCATTAATATATTTTCACCTATACAGCAGCTATAAGTTGTTTTTTCAAGCATGAAACTGATACAGATGGATAGATTGTATTTTTCTGATAATTTTTCATATATAAATTATTTCAATCTGAGCTACGATTGAATTTCCATGATTTTTTTGAAGTTTTGGGCATTTTCTGGAAATTCCTGAATAAGAATAAATCCAGAAAATTGTATTACTGCGTCACCATTGAGTAAGCATGACGTCAACAAGTCAACTGCGGCTGACTGGGGTCAAACCTGACGTGTGGGGTCCACATGTCAGTGTCATAGTTAGTTAACAGAGTTAATTAGATATTAAACTAATCCTACTTGAAACATTAGCAGGCGGGCCCCACTCACCACCGACCCACACGGGTCAAACACCAGGTCAACTAGGGGGGGTTAGACCCGTCAACCCCATCGGCGTTTAGCCGCCCGGCGACCACGGGCTCAGCGGAGTCCTCACTGGAGGCCACGAGGCGGCCGGGGCACCAGAGGTCGCCAAGGCCTCCTGCGCATCCAGGGAGCAGGCGGAAGGCTGCGAGGGCGGCGGAGCTCGCCGGAGCGAGGCTTACAGCGGCGGCTGGAGCTCGGCTTCGAGCGGGATCGGGCTGCGGGGCACGGGGAGGCCACCCGAGGGGCTCTGCGGCACCCTCGTGGCACCAGGAGCACGTTGGGGTGCTCGGTTTGGGCGGAGGCGGCCGAGACGACGACGGTGACATGGACGGCGGCGAGAGGCTTCGGCCGTGGTGGGGAGGAGGGCTATGGCGTGCGGGCAGCTAAACGGAGAGAGGGGAAGGGTGGCGGAGCTCACCGCGGACTCGACGGGCTTGATGGCGAGCTCGGGGACGCACTGGAGATGGCGGGGCGGCGATGGGGATCCACGGCGGTCGGAGGCGAAGATGGCGACGGCGACGGCTCCACGGGGCGTCCGGCGAGGTACGGCTTGGCGGAGAGGACGAGGAAGGTGGCGCGGAGCTCGTGGCACGCGTGAGAGGGCGAGGGACAGCGATGGCAGCGGTGGTGCTTTCGTCGGCGGCGGCGGACGCGTTGACGCCTTAGCAAGAAAGAGCGAGGGAGTGGAGCTGAGGCCGAGGAGAGAGAGCAGGCGGTGCGGAGGCGTGGCCCCTGCCAGGCATCCAGCGTTGAGGAGAGGGGCAGGCAGCAGGCGGAGGCGTGGCGGCACGCAGCGCTTGCTGCTGCCGGGCCACATGCCCCTGGCCTCCCGTCGAGAGGTCGTGGCGATCAGGCGGCTGGCTGGGCTGGCTGCCCGGGCATTGGCTGCCAGTAGGAGGCCTGTAAGTATCTTTTTTATTTCTGCTTTCCTATTTTTCTCGACATTTGTTTGGTTTAATAAAATAGCAAACCATTTTACTAACTTATGCCAATTTTATAGGAGCTAGTTATATTATTCCAGAGCTCCTTAATAAATGGCATAATTTTTGGACAATATTATATATATAACAATATTTATCCAACGCAAATAATTACTGCATTAATTCCAAATGCCCAAAATAATTACTTATGGACTCCTAAAAATATTGGTTTGATTTTTATCTCTGTCCAATATTTTTCAGAGAGCAACATGAGCATTTTCTTGGACCCTTTTGGAGCAATTTTTATTTGGGTCATTTCCAGAAATGATTCTGAGGGTTTCACAAATCCCCATTTCAAATTTAAATGAAATTTAAACATGATGCAGAAATGACTAGCTAGTCTAGGTCATACCAGAACTAGGGATGTGACAAAGAGTCAACATTGGCGGTCAGAGGTCAAAGAAATAAGTAGCCTGCATTCCCATATTGACATACTTATGTTAGACTCCTGCATATATCTTTTTAGATCCTTAGTCCGCTTTTCTTTCCGAACACCGAACTAAGCATCGAGCTACTGTATATGCGGTAATATTTTTACATATTCTAAACTTACCTCAAAGCCTCATTAGAAGGCTAGTATAAAGCTTGTCATCCGCTCTTGGCGGATCGAACTGCTTGGATCACCGCACTCATTACGGTCGGTGCTCCTCCTGATGGAAGCGCTATTAAGCGCCCAAGATAGCTATCTCTGTGCCTCCGGTTGGACGGAGGACACGGCGTCTTACCCTTCTTACGAAGGACCGCTTGCGGACTCGGGAACTGCTGAAGGTTCCGGCATGGAGTCCGGACAAAGGTCGGGCTTAGAGCCCCTGGGGGTCTTGCCCCCCATGCGCCTGGTGTCCAGGAGGTTGCCTTGTGGCTCCTCCTGCGCCACCTCCTCTTGACCAGGCCCACCTTGGGGCGCCACCTCGGCGTCGTCCGCAGCGTGGGGTGAGGAGGCGGTCGGAAGCGAAGTACTCTCCATTTCCGACGAACCCAGGAACCCGCTCGTCGAAGCGGCTAGCTTGCTCTTGGGCGGGCTGCATGATTGTTCGACATTAGAGAACACTATGCAGTGATTAAAAAGTCATGGGTATCTGGACACTTACGATCTCGCCACGGGCTTGGCCCTTGTTGGCCAATCCTCCTCACATCGCCGACTTTGGTGGAGAAGTCCTGACGAAGGTTCTTCCTTCTTGATTCCTCCGGCCTCCCGATTGGGCGGCCTTCCTTTTCCTCTCCTCCATGGGAGAAGCTTCTTCTTCCTCCTCCTCGTCTTCAGGAGAAGATTCTACTTCAGAATCTGACAGCACCTGGCGCCGGCAGCTCCTTCGAGTTCCCGTGGCCTCCTTCTTGGCCTTCTTCTCCGGCACCACATGGGGTGCCGGAGCCAACAGCCCCGTCAATCGGGCGTCCGCTGGGTCTTCTGGCAAAGGAGCCGGACAGTTAATCGGTCCGGATGTCTTCAGCCAGTCCTTTCAAAGAATAGGGAGTTTTTAGATCCCACATAGAGTCAATCTACGAAAAAAGAGGCCCGTAAAGGGTAAAATAACTTACATCGCCGGCTTGACGCGGCGAGCTGTATCCGCGATCTTTGTTAGCAGATGCGGGGGCTTCGGCGCCCTTGAACAGCACCTTCCAGGCATCTTCGTACGTAGTATCGAAGAGCCGCCTCAAGGTTCGGTGCTGTGCTGGATCGAACTCCCAAAATTGAAGGCCCGTTGTTGGCATGGGAGAATCCGGCGGATGAGCATCACACAGATTACGCCGACAAGCCCGAGATTCTTGTCCACCAGGTTTCGACGCATGTTTGGAGTCCGGATAGCTCGTCCGAATTCCCCACTTCAGGCCCGCTCTTTCCATGACGAGAGCCGTGTGGGAATCCAGATCTGAATTGGGGCCGCCACCCATTCAGGGTCGCGTGGCTCGGTGATGTAGAACCACCCGATTGCCAACCCTTTATTGTCTCCACAAAGGAGCCTCGAGCCATAGGACTTTGGCCATCTTGCCGACCATGGCGCCTCCGCACTCCGCTTGACGGCCGCCCACAACCTTCGGCCTAACATTAAAGGTCTTCAGCCATAGGCCAAAGTGGGGCTGGATGCAGAGGAAGGCCTCGCACACGACGATAAATGCCGAGATGTTGAGGACGAAATTCGGGGCCAGGTCGTGGAAGTCCAGGCGTAGTAGAACATGAGCCCCTGGACAAATGGGTGAAGTGGAAAACCTAGTCCATGGAGGAAGTGGGGAGAAACACCACCATTTCATGGGGCCAGGGGTTGGAATGAGCTGCCCAGCGTCGGCAGCAGCTTTGCGCGATATTGCCGGACAAGTATCCGCCTCCCTTGATCTTGTGATGTGCCCTCCGTGACGGAGGAAGCCATCCATCTGCCTCCCGCCTCCCACATGGTTGGAGAAGGTTGAGGAGGAATGTGCGGACTTGGGTGCTAGAGCTCGAGTGCACGGAAATGGATGAGCAAAGGAGGAAAAAGGCGTAGGTGAAAAGGTGGATCTGTTGGGGAACGTTGCAGAAAATTAAAAATTTTCCTACGGTTTCACTAAGATCCATCTATGAGTTCATCTAAGCAACGAGTCATGGGAGAGAGATTGCATCTACATACCACTTGTAGATCGCGTGCGGAAGCGTTCAAGGGAACGGTGATGATGGAGTCGTACTCGCCGTGATTCAAATCACCGATGACCAAGTGCCGAACGGACAACACCTCCGCGTTCAACACACGTACAGAACGGACGACGTCTCCTCCTTCTTGATCCAGCAAGGGGGAAGGAGAGGTTGAGGAAGAAGGCTCCAGCAGCAGCACGATGGCGTGATGATGGTGGAGAGGCAGTACTCCGACAGGGCTTCGCCAAGCACTCAACGGAGGAGGAGAGGTGTTGGGAGGGAGGGCTGCGCCTTGGATCAGTGTTCAGCCCTCCCTCGCCTCTATTTATAGGGAAGGGGAAGGGGCGGCCCCTCTAGATGAGATCTAGAGGGGGGGGCGGCGGCCAGGGAGGGGGGCTTGCCCCCCAAGCAAAGGGGGGCGCCCACACTAGGGTTCCCCCGCCCAACCATAGGCGCATGGGCCCAAGGCGGGGGCGCCCAGCCCTCCAGGCTGGTTCCTGCCCCTTGCGCCCATGAGGCCCTCCGAGAGGGGTGGCCCTCCCGTGGACCCCGAAACTCTCCGATGGCCCCAGACAATACCGATATGCCCTGAAACTTTCCGGTGTCCGTATGACAACTTCCCACATATAAATCTTCACCTCCGGACCATTCCGAACTCCTTGTGACGTCCGGATCTCATCCGGACTCGAACAACATTCGTAATCACATACAAGTCTTCCTAATAACTCTAGCGCCACCGAACCTTATGTGTAGACCCTACGGTTCGGAGACATGCGAACATGACCGAGACGACTCTCCGTCAATAACCAACAGCGGATCTGGATACCCATGTTGGCTCCACATACTCCTCGATGATCTCATCGGATGAACCACGATGTCGAGGATTCAAGCAACCCGTATACTATTCCCTTTATCGATGGTATGTTACTTGCCCGAGATTCGATCGTCGGTATCCCAATACCTCGCTCAATCTCTTTACCGCAAGTCACTTTACTCGCATCAGAATGCATGATCCCGTGACCGGACACTTGGTAACTTTGAGCTCATTATGATGATGCACTACCGAGTGGGCCCAGTGATACCTCTCCGTAACACGGAGTGACAAATCCAGCCTCGATCCGTGTCAACCAAATGACACTTTCGGAGATACCTGTAGTGCCCTTTATAGTCACCCAGATTACGTTGTGACGCTTGGTACACCCAAAGCACTCCTACGGTATCTGGAGTTACACGATCTCATGGTCTAAGGAAAAGATACTTGACATTGGAAAAGCTCTAGCAAAACGAACTACACGATCTTGTGCTATGCTTAGGATTGGGTCTTGTCCATCACGTAATTTTCCTAATGATGTGATCCCGTTATCAACGACATCCAATGTCCATAGTCAGGAAACCATGACTATCTGTTGATCAACGAGCTAGTCAACTAGAGGCTCACTAGGGACATGTTGTGGTCTAAGTATTCACACGTGTATTACGATTTCCGGATAATACAATTATAGCATGAATAAAAGACAATTATCACGAACAAGGATATATAATAATAATCCTTTTATTATTGCCTATAGGGCATATTTCCAACAGTCTCCCACTTGCACTAGAGTCAATAATCTACTTACATTGTGATGAATCGAACACCCATAGAGTTCTGGTGTTGATCATGTTTTACTCGCGGAAGAGGTTTAGTCAATGGATCTGCGACATTCAGATCCGTATGCACTTTGCAAATTTCCATGTCTCCATCTTGAACATTTTCACGAATGGAGTTGAAACGACGCTTGATGTGCCTGGTCTTCTTGTGAAACCTGGGCTCCTTAGCAAGTGCAATAGCTCCAGTGTTGTCACAAAAGAGTTTGATTGGCCCCGACGCATTGGGTATGACTCCTAGGTCGGTGATGAACTCCTTCACCCAAATTGCTTCATGTGCTGCCTCCGAGGCTGCCATGTACTCCGCTTCACACATAGATCCCGCCACGATGCTCTGCTTGCAGCTGCACCAGCTTACTGCTCCACCATTCAACATATACACGTATCCGGTTTGTGACTTAGAGTCATCCAAATCTGTGTCGAAGCTAGTGTCGACGTAACCCTTTACGACGAGCTCTTCATCACCTCCATAAACGAGAAACATGTCCTTAGTCCTTTTCAGGTACTTCAGGATATTCTTGACCGTTGTCCAGTGTTCCTTGCCGGGATTACTTTAGTACCTACCTACCAAACTTACGGCAAGGTTTACATTCGGTCTGGTACATAGCATGGCATACATAATAGATCCTATGGCTGAGGCATAGGAGATGACACTCATCTCTTCTTTATCTTTTGCCGTGGTCGGGCATTGAGCCGAGCTCAATCTCACACCTTGCAGTACAGGCAAGAACCCTTTCTTGGACTGATCCATTTTGAACTTCTTCAAAATCTTATCAAGGTATGTGCTTTGTGAAAGACCTATGAGGCGTCTCGATCTATCCCTATAGATCTTGATGCCTAATATGTAAGCAGCTTCTCCAAGGTCCTTCGTTGAAAAACTTTTATTCAAGTAGGCCTTAATGTTGTCCAAGAGTTCTATATCATTTCCCATCAAAAGCATGTCATCTACATATAATATGAGAAATGCTACAGAGCTCCCACTCACTTTCTTGTAAACGGAGGCTTCTCCATAAGTCTGCATAAACCCAAACGCTTTGATCATCTCATCAAAGCGAATGTTCCAACTCCGAGATGCTTGCACCAGTCCATAAATGGATCGCTGGAGCTTGCACACCTTGTTAGCGTTCTTAAGGTCGACAAAACCTTCCGGCTGCATCATATATAGTTCTTCCTTAAGATAGCCGTTAAGGAATGCCGTTTTGACGTCCATTTGCCATATCTCATAATCATAGTATGCAGCAATTGCTAACATGATTCGGACGGACTTCAGCTTCGCTACGGGAGAGAAAGTCTCATCGTAGTCAATCCCTTGAACTTGCCGATAACCTTTAGCGACAAGTCGAGCTTTATAGATGGTAACATTACCATCCGCATCCATCTTCTTCTTAAAGATCCATTTGTTTTCTATCGCTCGCCTTTCATCGGGCAAGTCTGTCAAAGTCCATACTTTGTTTCTTACATGGATCCTATCTCGGATTGCATGGCTTCAAGCCATTTGTTGGAATCTGGGCCCGCCATCGCTTCTTCATAGTTCAAAGGTTCACCGTTGTCCAACAACATGATTTCCAGGACAGGGTTGCCATACTACTCTGGTGTGGAACGTGTCCTTGTGGACCTACGAAGTTCAGTAGCAACTTGATCCGAAGTACCTTGATCATCATCATTAATTTCCTCTCCAGTCGGTGTAGGCACCACAGAAACATTTTCCTGAGCTGCACTGCTTTCCGGTTCAAGAGGTAGTACTTCATCGAGTTCTACTTTCCTCCCACTTACTCCTTTCGAGAGAAACTCTTTTTCAAGAAAGGATCCGTTCTTGGCAACAAAGATCTTGCCTTCGGATATAAGGTAGAAGGTGTACCCAATGGTTTCCTTAGTGTATCCTATGAAGACGCATTTTTCCGACTTGGGTTCGAGCTTTTCAGGTTGTAGCTTCTTGACACAAGCATCGGATCCCCAAACTTTTAGAAACGACAGCTTATGTTTCTTCCCAAACCATAATTCATACAGTGTTGTCTCAACGGATTTAGACGGTGCCCTATTTAAAGTGAATGTAGCTGTCTCTAGAGTGTATCCCCAAAATGATAGCGGTAAATCGGTAAGAGACATCATAGATCGCACCATATACAATAGAGTGCGATTACGACGTTCGGACACACCGTTACGCTGAGGTGTTCCAGGCGGCGTGAGTTGTGAAACGATTCCACATTTTCTTAAGTGTGTACCAAATTCGTGACTTAAATATTCTCCTCCACGATCCGATCGTAAGAATTTTATCTTTCGGTCACGTTGATTCTCTACCTCATTCTGAAATTCCTTGAACTTTTCAAAGGTCTCAGACTTGTGTATTTCATCAAGTAGACATACCCATATCTACTCAAGTCATCAGTGAGAGTGAGAACATAACGATATCCTCCGCGAGCCTCAACGCTCATTGGACCACACACATCAGTATGTATGATTTCCAATAAGTTGGTTGCTCGCTGCATTGTCCCGGAGAACGGAGTCTTGGTCATTTTGCCCATGAGGCATGGTTCGCATGTGTCAAATGATTCATAATCGAGAGACTCTAAAAGTCCATTAGTATGGAGCTTCTTCATGCGCTTGACACCAATGTGACCAAGGCGGCAGTGCCACAAGTATGTGGGACTATCGTTATCAACTTTACATCTTTTGGTATTTACACTATGAATATGTGTAATATTACGTTCGAGATTCATTAAGAATGAACCATTGACCATCGGAGCATGATCATAAAACATATCTCTCAATAAATAGAACAACCATTATTCTCGGATTTAAATGAGTAGCCATCTCGTATTAAATGAGATCCTGATACAATATTCATGCTCAAACTTGGCACTAAATAACAATTATTGAGATTTAAAACTAATCACGTAGGTAAATGTAGAGGTAGCATGCCGACGGCGATCACATCGACTTTGGAACCATTCCCGACGCGCATCGTCACCTCGTCCTTCGCCAGTCTCCGTTTATTCCGTAGCTCCTGCTGTGAGTTACAAATATGAGCAACGACATCGGTATCAAATACCCAGGAGTTACTACGAGTACTGGTAAGGTACACATCAATTACATGTATATCAAATATACCTTTAGTGTTGCCGGCCTTCTTGTCCGCTAAGTATTTGGGGCAGTTCCGCTTCGAAGGGCCCTTCCTTTGCAATAAAAGCACTCTGTCTCGTGCTTGGGTCCATTCTTTGACTTCTTCCCGCAACTTGCTTGCAGGGCGCGGCAACATCCTTGCCGTCCTTCTTGAAGTTCTTCTTACCCTTGCCTTTCTTGAACTTAGTGGTTTTATTAACTATCAACACTTGATGTTCTTTCTTGATTTCAACCTCTCGACTTCAGATTGAGAATACTTGAGAATGGTCTTCACCATCCCTGCATATTGTAGTTCATCACAAAGCTCTTGTAGCTTGGTGGGAGCGATCAAGGATTCTGTCAATGACCGCCTCGTCCGGGAGGTTAATGTCCAGTGGGGACAAAGCGGTTGTGCAACCTGACATTTTGAGTATGTGCTCACCGATGTAACTGTTTTCCTCCATCTTACAACTATAGAACTTGTCGGAGACTTCATATCTCTCGACCGGGCATGAGCTTGGAAAACCATTTTCAGCTCCCGAACATCTCATATGCTCCGTGTTGCTCAAAATGCTTTTGGAGCCCGGTTCTAAGCTGTAAAGCATGCCGCATCGAACGAGGGAGTAATCATCAAGACGAGACTGCCAAGCATTCATAATGTCTTGGTTCTCTGGGATGGGTGCTTCACCTAGCGGTTCTTCTAGGACATATTGTTTCTTGGCTGCTATGAGGATGATCCTCAGGTTCCGGACCCAGTACGAATAGTTGCTGCCATCATCTTTCAGCTTGGTTTTCTCTAGGAACGCGTTGAAGTTCATGTTGACATGAGCGTTGGCCATTTGATCTACAAGACATATTTTGCAAAGACTTTAGACTAAGTTCATGATAGTTAAGTTCATCTAAGTGTTACACGATCCGAGTCGACTAGGCCGTGTCCGATCATCACGTGAGACGGACTAGTCATCATCGGTGAACATCTCCATGTTGATCGTATCTTCCATACGACTCATGTTCGACCTTTCGGTCTCTTGTGTTCCGACGCCATGTCTGTACATGCTAGCCTCGTCAAGTTAATCCTAAGTGTTTATGCATGTGTAAAACTGTCTTACACCCGTTGTATGTGAACGTAAGGATCTATCACACCCGATCATCACGTGGTGCTTCGAAACGACGAACTTTAGCAACGGTGCACAGTTAGGGGGAACACTTTCTTGAAATTATTCTAAGGGATCATCATATTTACTACCGTCGTTCTAAGTAAACATGATGCATAAACATAATAAACATCACATGCAATTATATAGAGTAGTGACATGATATGGCCAATATCATATAGCTCCTTCGATCTCCATCTTCGGGGCTCCATGATCATCTTCGTCACCGGCATGACGCCATGATCTCCATCATCATGATCTCCATCATCGTGTCTTCATGAAGTTGTCACGCCAACGAAACTACTTCTACTTCTATGGCTAACGCGTTTAGCAATAAAGTAAAGTAATTTACATGGCGTCCTTCAATGACACGCAGGTCATACAAAAAATAAAGACAACTCCTATGGCTCCTGCCGGTTGTCATACTTGTCGGCGTTCTGGGAACGGGGGTCCCCAGACTTGCCTGCCTGCGGCCTGCGGCGTGGCTCAAGGGAGGCCCAGGACAGCCCATCTTTATCAACACAAGCTCAAGACCCTCGCGAGGGGCCAAGCCTCGCGGGGCGGACGACGAGGGAGCTTCCTCAGGCACGGCCTCGTCAGGATGGCTCATGAGGAGGCGGAGAGTTCAAGGCAGGGTACCTCGCGAGGTGCCCGTGACACAAGCCATGATGACCAAGGGCGCGATCGGCGCCAGCCAGCCCCGCCCCTCCTTTCCTCTTTGGTGCAAAGGGAGCAAGCGCCGCAGAGCGTCGAGCAAAGGCATCCATTTCGTGCAACAAGACCAAGACCAGCCCCAACGGCTGGAATGCGATCATCGTGGAGCCCAAGCAAAGGCGTCATCACGAGCCTTTGGCGAGCGAGGACCAACTTTAGTCAGGATAAGTGTACCCGCTGTTCCCCTCCAAAATGGCCAATTGTTGGTGCCCTTCTCGCTCAATATTTGGGAAAAGGCCCAGGGCCTTCGTCTATATAAGTAGAGCTATCCACCATAGGAGGGGACGGAGGATCCGCCATTCGGAACCCAGAGAGAGAGAGATAGAGACCCGATCCTCAAGCCAGAGCGACGGGACACCACTCAGCAGTTCATCACACCCACCAAGAAGACCCTCGCGAGGCTGTTCTTCCCCAGTCTTATTCCTCATCAGCCCAAGAGGCAATCCACACACCACACACTAGAGTAGGGTATTACACCATGATGGTGGCCTGAACCAGTATAAATCTTGCTTCTCTTGTGCTGTTTTTGTTAGTAGTTTAGGTCCCTGCGATTCGGTGAGGTACGAGAGGGTGGAGGGTTGGATCTCCGCGCGCACCCCAGAGTTCGAACCTTAAGGGTCTGCCGGAACCCGAAATCCGACATTTGGCGCGCCAGGTAGGGGTGCACCGGAATCCGCCTTCTGCCACCTCGTGTCCGTCAGATCGTCATCGCCATGATCGGCGACCACTGCGGGCAACCCGACCCTTAGGCGGCGTGGCCCGCCGACGCAGCCGCTTCGCCTCGGGCGACCCGTGCCCAGGCAGCTCGCGGTCCGCAGGGCGTGGCATGGCGATGCGGACAGGCCTCGACGGCTCTCACGCCGCGACAGGCGCGGTCGGCAGCAAGAGCCTCCAATCACACCGCGACCACATCACCGTACACCCGCCGGGAGCAGGCGAACTCGAGGGTCGCGCTCACAGTGGACCGAGAGCTGCTGCAGTGCAGGCTGCTGGAGAGCGGCTGCGACGTGCTGCTGGAGCGAGTGGCGGAGCTCCTGGGCTTCGCTGCCTCGGGGGCTCACCCCTTCTGCACCCAACTCCCACCTCAGGCCGAGGGCGGCCCGCACGAGGGCTCCACGCGCTCCCGCGGGCTCCAAAGCTACTCCAACACCGGCGAAGCTGTCAGCGCCGGGCCGGCGGCGGGGTTGCCCCCGCCCCCGGTCCGCGAAGAAGAAGGACTCAACGCAACTCACGGCCCTGGTGGACCGCCGCGCCACCACCCCACGGCGGGCGCATCGAGTAGAGTAGCAAGGCACGCTCAGCACTATGGCGTGGCCTTCGGGATGATGGCGCCGGAAGAATACGTGCCCCACATGATGGACCAGGGGCACCCGCATGAGGGAGAACAAGACTCGCTCCTCAGCCCAATCTGGGGGGATGAGGCACCAGAAGCCGCGCTCTTCCAGGAGTCTCGAGATGGTCCCACTGGTCACACCGGGGGCGACGATTATCGGGTACCGCTACTTCCTCAAGAGCAAACATATGCTAACGATAGGTCGCAGGAGGTACAGGTCGCCACGACGAGTGGCTGCCCTGCTCCCGCAGTCTCCTACCCCTCGGGAGGGGGGCGCAGGGGGTTGCCGGAGAGGGGCAGAGATCCGACATCACCACTGCGGCGTTCGGGGAAAGGCTTTCTCAGGAGGTAGGCCCTCTGCTGGGGAGGTGCCTCAGGGCCTGCCCCTAGCGGAGGACCCATGGTCGTCGGGGGAACCGCTGGCGACAGCTCTACCCCACCGGCGGCGTCCTCGTTTCTGGTCGTCGTTGGTGGCACTAGAGTGTGGCGCAAGGTGGGGCCCTCGTCTGGCAATATGAAGCAAGGCCGGTACCTGTGAAGAAGGCCCAGTGCGTGTGAAGCTCGCCGCCCCGTGACACTCTCACGTAATAATGAGTGGGGCTGTACATGCCCCGGAGTCTCAGGGGTGCCGGCCTCAGGCCCTGGGGCTCCCTCCTACGCCCAGTAGTAGCACTTAGCTCCGCGCTGGTGAGAAGACGTCCAAGACTAGACTTGGTGCCGGACGTGGCCTTTTTCTGCTTTCATTGGTTTTTCCTCTGGCTGTCGTTTTCCCCTGTTGGATTTAAGTTGAATTTGAGCTCGAAGATTTGCGCGTATCCGGGGAAGGGGTGTTTAGTCTCGTTCGAGCAAATCTCTCGCGTTTTCGGTTACGACTCCGCCTCAGCTGCCTCCCCTCGCGGGCCCCTCGCGAGCCGGGCCAGGCCAAGCTTGCGCGCAGCCCAGCCTGTCGCCGCCGCGTCCTCTCCGGAGGGTTTTTACTGCAGGTCCTACGGATTCGATCAGTGGGCGCTCAGATCGCCTCAGCCTCCCACAGGTTATCTCGGGGCTCGTATGAAACAAAGGTAAACCATCCAACTAGCGCACCGCTTAGCCAACCACTTGGCGTGGGCGTATGGGCGTTGTGACACCCGCTAATACGAAGAACACAAGTTTTACATGAGGGGCTCCCCCTCCCAAAATGCTCTCACCTCCATCATGCCAAAACCTAAGTTCTATTCATGCATGGTAATGGAACAAGGACAATACATGATCAGTCGGACAAATCCCCCAATGCATCCTCAGGAGCACCTCCCGAGCCATTGCTGGCGTCGTTGGCCTCGCCGTCGCTATCTGCGTGATCGTCGGTGGCGTCTGGGCCGTTCACCACGCCGCCCTCATCTGCGCCACGACCACGCCGTGTCCGTCCGGCGAAGGCGGACGAGGGCATCCACGTTGTCTTCCACCCGGTCGCCATGTCGCGCACGGACGGCTCGGGAATCGGGCGATGGCTGCGTCTAAAATCGGTGAGGTCCATGTCCGGAGATGGCTGAAGACGCGAGAGAAGCGCTCGAGCAGCGCTGCTCCTCTCCTCCACCAACCTGTCGGCCCCGACCGACCGCGCCTCGGCCAGCGCCACCACGTCGATGAAGAACTGAAGGTTGCCGGCGTAGTTAACCGCGTGCGGCTGGCCTACTGCCGCCTCGCAGATATTATCCAAGGCTACGTTAGCCCTTTCCCGGAGCGTGGCGAGCATGGGACGGTGCTCGTGCTCCAAGATTCGCCGCTGACGCATCTCGTCCGCATTCTTGCGCGCAACAGCCTCGGCCTCCTCTACCCGCTCGCGAAGAAGGAGCGCCTCGGCCTGAGAGGTGGTGGACTCCCTCTGCGCCACCTCGAGGGCGGCCCGAAGAGCATCGGCCCGCCGCGTCGCCTCCTCCAGTTTGGCCCTCATGGCAGTAGTCCTGCCCTCAGCCTCGGCCTTGATCAACCCCAACCGCTCCTCAAACTTCGCGCTCGAGGTTCGAGCGCTTCGCCCACTCGGCGTCCGACCTCCTCCATGACGCGGGCTTCCCGTGCTGCAACCTCATCCTCTGCCCGCGTCGCCAAGCGCTCCCTCGTCTCCAAGCGCTCGTACTCGCGCGCGCGTTCGGCGGCTTCAAGCGTCAGCGCCTCTTCACGCTTCTGGAGCTCCGCCGAGTCGCCAGAGGCCACCTTCATCGATGCAAGGGCTGCCTCGCGCAGCTCCGCTTGCTCCTCCAACGAGTGGCACCGTGCCAGGGCTTCCCGTGCCCGCTCCCCGCCGCCTCTCGCCGCCTGTCAGCTACCCGGGCCTCCTCAACGGCCCTAGAACAGGCCTCCCGAGAGGCTGCCAGCGACGCCTTGGCCTCTTTATCATCAAGCTCGCGCTGGCGATGCGCAAGGGCGGCAGCGCCCTCCAGCTCGCACCTCTCTGCGGCTAGGCGCAGGCCCTCGGCCTCAAGGCGCGCGTCTTCGTCAGCAAGCTCTTCACCCAGAAGGCTCACCGCGTCAGCCGCCCTTCGAAGAAATCCTTGGCAAAGGCGCGGCGCTCCAGGCGGCGCTGCACGTCCTCCACACCATCGACCGCCCCAGACGGGCGCCGGGAGCCGCGAATCAACACTCCCCTCCGGGCAGGGGGCTGGGGGCTGGCACCCTCGCGAAGGCCGGGCGCGCTGCGCCAGAAGCCTGACCTGGAGCCAGCCCATCCCAAGACGAGGGGCGCAGGAAGCGCCTCAGCCAATCGCCATCCACGACCAGGCGAGAAGCCCACAGCAGCTAGCTATGCCTCGGGAAGGCTCGCGAGAAGGATCGCGAGGCGCCACCAGTGCGCCTCGGGGCGGCTCACCTCCCCAATCGCCTCACCACAAGAGCGCCGAGGGCTGGGAGGGGACGGCCGAGGGGACGGCTCCTCACCCGCCTCCGTGAGCTCGGCAGGAAGGGGCTGCAGGCAAGGATCAAGACTGAGCAGCGTAAGAATCAGAGCTGGAGAAGGAGAATGCTTACTCATCGGTGGCGAAGCACTTCCCTCGCTCAGCAAGCGACAAGGGTAATCATCGCCAGGCCTCCCTTCTCTTCCGGAGGGCCTCAAGTTCACGCGAAACGACCCAAGATTTGAGCGTAGGGATCAGCTCGCAGCGAGGAGAAGCATCAAGGCGGCTTATGCGTCGGGCATCACCTGACGCCGCTAATAGTCGCCTCACCAAGAGAAGCAGCAGGGCCTCGGGGCTCTAGCCGCGGCTCTGGGCGGCTGCTGCCCAGAGCGCATGAGCCTCGGAGCTACCCCTTCACGAGCATCGGCAGCGCTGTCACCCAGGCGCGGGGTCCTTCCGCCTCTGGCGGCTCGGCCTCCCCTGCTCCGCCACTTGATGAGGAGCCGCCTTGGCCGATCGGAAGGGCTGTCACCACCACCGATTCTCGCGAGGCCCCGGAGACCAGCGGGCGCAACCCCATTCATCGAAGATAGGCATCCGGTTCACCAGATCACCCTGCTCCGGCAGAGGTACAGCAGGGCCTTCGTGCGGATGTCACCGGGGTTAGGATCGCCAACAGATCGGGAGCACTTTCCTTAGCGCTTGAGCGCCAGTCTTCTTCCGGAGCCTCATACGATCACCAGCCCCGCCAAGGCCCACATCCGGTGGGAATGGCGTTGAAGAGGAGCAATGCGGCGCATCAGGAACTCCTTCACCACCTTGGGCGCCGTCACAGCAAGCGACCTCAGGAACGCGAAGCGGCGCCAGACAAAGACGAGCCGAGGGACAGCAGGCGAGGTCGGCTCTGATAGCAGGGGGCTGGGCACCCCCAAATCCACGTACAACCACCTCTCACGGAACTCAGCCGCGGGCGGAGGCAGGATGAAGTCAATCCCTGAGGCCGCTGTCTCGGGCACGGCGACGAAGCTCACGCATGCCGAGCATTGAGTGGGGTCGACAAGGCGCAGAGAGAAGAAGTGGCGCAGCAAGGCAACCGAGGGAAGGATGCCCATCATTGCCTCACAAACGAAGGCGAAGACCGAGAGGAGAGTAATGGACTCAGGACCCAGATGCATCATGTGGATCTAATAGTGGGAACATACGATCACCAGGCCCGCCGAAGGCCCACATCCGGTGGGAATGGCGTTGAAGAGGAGCAATGCGGCGCATCAGGAACTCCTTCACCACCTTGGGCGCCACACAGCAAGCGACCTCGAGAACGCCTTGCGGCGCAGACAAAGACGAGCCGAGGGACAGCAAAGCGAGGTCGGCTCGATAGCAGGGGCTGGGCACCCCACATCCACGCATAACCACCTCTCGCGAACTCAGCCGCCAAGGCGAGGCAGGCTGAAGTCAATCCACGAGGCCGCTGTCTCGGCACGGCGACGTTAAACTCACGCATGCCGAGCATTGAGTGGGGTCGACAAGGCGCAGAGAGAAGAAGTGGCGCAGCAAGGCAACCGAGGGAAGGATGCCCATCATTGCCTCACAAACGAAGGCGAAGACCGAGAGGAGAGTAATGGACTCAGGACCCAGATGCATCATGTGGATCTAATAATGGGAAAGCACGGCATTGAAGAAATCAGAGAAGGGGGGAACCAGTCCCGCCCACAGGGCGTCAGCGAAATACCGGACCTCGGTGACTATCCTGTCGATGGCGAAGTGGGACGCGGGCCAGGCCGCCGTCCTCCCACATTCGTTGAAGGAGGTGGCCAGAGCCGAACTGGCCTTGCCCAAGCCCTCCAAATTGAGTATGATCGACGGGTCAACAGCGGAGGCCGCCGGCGGCGGCGAGCAAGGCGAAGCGCAGGTTTCGAGAGAGGGAAGGTGGGATTGGGCATCCTTCCCTCGTTCGAAAGGGGGAAGGTGGGATTTGAGATTGGATTGGAAATGGAAGCTGGAGTTCGAGAGAGGGAAGGACAGGAGCGCACAAGCAGCAGGGAGGAGAACGGATGTGTACAGCAGTGTGTCCGCCTAGCAAGGCACGAAATAAGGAGGCGTGGGGAACAAAGGCCGCCACGCCCAATCGACCGCCACGCTGCCGCCCAAGGCAGCAGGCTGTTAGGGCCGTGGACGCCAGCCTTGCCCTTTCGCCTCTCTGCTCGGCCAAGTTCGGGTGCGCCGAGGGCCGGGGGGCTGCTGTCGGCGTTTTGGGAATGGGGGTCCCCAGACTTGCCTGCCTGCGGCCTGCGGCGTGGCTCAAGGGAGGCCCAGGACAGCCCACCTTTATCAACACAAGCTCAAGACCCTCGCGAGGGGCCAAGCCTCGCGGGGCGGACGACGAGAGAGCTTCGTCAGGCACGGCCTCGTCAGGATGGCTCATGAGGAGGCGGAGAGTTCAAGGCAGGGTACCTTGCGAGGTGCCCGTGACGCAAGCCATGACGACCAAGGGCGCCAGCCCGCGCAGCGTCCTCCTTTCCTCTTTGGTGCAAAGGGAGCAAGCGCGGGCGAGAGCGTCAGGCAAAGGCATCTGTTTCGGTGCAACAAGACCAAGACCAGCCCCAACGGCTGGAATGCAGTCATCGTGGAGCCCAAGCAGGCATCATCAATAGAGCCTTTGGCAGGCGAGGACCAACTTTAGTCAGGATAAGTGTACCCGATGTTCCCCTTCAAAATGGCCAATTGTTGGCGCCCTTCCCGCTCAATATTTGGGAAGAGGCCCAGGGCCTTCGTCTATATAAGTAGATCTAGCCACCATAGGAGGGGACGGAGGATCCGCCATTCGGAACCCAGAGAGAGAGAGAGAAAGAGACCCGATCCTCAAGCCAGAGCGACGGGACACCACTCAGCAGTTCATCACACCCACCAAGAATAGACCCTCGTGAGGCTGTTCTTCCCTGTACTATTCCTCATCAGCCCAAGAGGCAATCCACACACCACACACTGGAGTAGGGTATTACACCATGATGGTGGCCCGAACCAGTATAAATCTTGCGTCTCTTGTGCTGTTCTTGTTAGTAGTTTAGGTCCCTGCGATTCGGTGAGGTACAAGACGGTGGAGGTTTGGATCTCCGCGCGCACCCCAGAGTTCGAACTTTAAGGGTCTGCCGGAACCCGAAATCCGACAATACTCATCGACATGCAAGTCGTGATTCCTAATACAAGAACATGATCTCATACATCACAATATATCATTCATCATTCATCACA
The DNA here is from genome assembly GCA_021605205.1 of Aegilops longissima. Classification (NCBI taxonomy): domain Eukaryota; kingdom Viridiplantae; phylum Streptophyta; class Magnoliopsida; order Poales; family Poaceae; genus Aegilops; species Aegilops longissima. Next base: position 611,268,506 of record CM038680.1, read on the forward strand.
ACTTCTGGCCATATCACATCACATGACAATTACTGCAAAAACAAGTTAGACGTCCTCTAATTGTTGTTGCATATTTTACGTGGCTGCAATTGGGTTCTAGCAAGAACGTTTTCTTACCTAAATAACCACAACGTGATTTTGTCAACTTCTATTTACCCTTCATCAGACCCTTTTCATCTAATCCGCTCCAACTAAAGTAGGAGAGACAGACACCGCTAGCCACCTTATGCAACTAGTGCATGTCGACCGGCGGAACCTGCCTCAATGTAAGCGCACGTAAGGTCGGTCCGGGGCGCTTCATCCCACAATACCGCTGAAGCAAGCAAAGACTAGTAGCGGCAAGCAAGTTGACAAGATCTACGCCCACAACAAAATTGTGTTCTACTCGTGCAATAGAGAACTACGCATAAACCTGGCTCGATACCACTGTTAGAACGCTGCAGAAAATTAAAATTTTTCCACGGTTTCACCAAGATCCATCTATGAGTTCATCTAAGCAACGAGTCATGGGATTGAGATTGCATCTACATACCACTTGTAGATCGCAGGCGAAGCGCTCAAGGAACGGTGATGATGGAGTCGCACTCGCCGTGATTCAAATCACCGATGACCAAGTGCCGAACGGACAGCACCTCCGCGTTCAACACACGTACGGAACGGACGACGTCTCCTCCTTCTTGATCCAGCAAGGGGGAAGGAGAGGTTGAGGAAGAAGGCTCCAGCAGCAGCACGACGGCGTGATGATGGTGGAGAGGCAGTACTCCGATAGGGCTTCGCCAAGCACTCAACGGAGGAGGAGAAGTGTTGGGGAGGGGAGGTGCTGCGCCTTGGATCAGGTGTTCAGCCCTCCCCTCGCCCCTCTATTTATAGGGAAGGGGAAGGGCGCCCCTCTAGATGAGATCTAGAGGGGGGGGAGGGCGGCGGCAGGGGGGGCTTGCCCCCAAGCAAAGGGGCGCCCACTAGGGTTCCCCCAACCCTAGGCGCATGGGCCCAAGGGGCGCCCAGCCCTCCAGGCTGGTTCCCTGCCCTTTGGCCCATGAGGCCCTCCGAGAGGGTGGCCTCCCCGTGGACCCGGAACCTGTCCGTGGCCCCTGTACAATACCGATATGCCCCAAACTTTCTCGTGTCCGTATGACAACTTCCCATATATAAATCTTCACCTCCGGACCATTCCGAACTTCTCGTGACGTCCGGATCTCATCCGGACTCGAACAAATTTCGTAATCACATACAAGTCTTCCTAATAACCACAAGGCCACCGAACCTTAAGTGTGCAGACCCTACTGGTTCGGGAGACATGCGAACATATGACCAGACGACTCTCGGTCAATAACCAACAGCGGATCTGGATACCCATGTTGGCTCCTACATACTCCTCAATGATCTCATCGGATGAACCACGATGTCGAGGATTCAAGCAACCCCAGATACTATTCCCTTTATCGACGGTATAGTTATTTGCCCGAGATTCGATCGCTTGTATCCCAATACCTTGTTCAATCTCGCACGCAAGTCACTTTACTCAGACCGTAATGCATGATCCCGTGACTGACACTTGGTCACTTTGAGCTCATTATGATGATGCACTACCGAGTGGGCCTAGTGATACCTCTCCGTAACACGGAGTGACAAATCCTCCTCGATCGTGTCAACCCAATGACACTTTCGGAGATACCTGTAGTGCCCCTTTATAGTCAGCCGGTTACGTTGTGACGTTTGGTACACCCAAAGCACTCCTACGGTATCCGGGAGTTACACGATCTCATGGTCTAAGGAAAAGATACTTGACATTGGAAAAGCTCTAGCAAAACGAACTCACGATCTTGTGCTATGCTTAGGATTGGTCTTGTCCATCACATCATTCTCCTAATGATGTGATCCCGTTATCAACGACATCCAATGTCCATAGTCAGGAAACCATGACTATCTGTTGATCAACGAGCTAGTCAACTAGAGGCTCACTAGGGACATGTTGTGGTCTAAGTATTCACACGTGTATTACGATTTCCGGATAATACAATTATAGCATGAATAAAAGACAATTATCACGAACAAGGAAATATAATAATAATCCTTTTATTATTGCCTATAGGGAATATTTCCAACAGGATCCTTATCCCCTTATATGGACGGACGAAGCTATGCGTCCCCCACCAGCCTGGTAAAACTCGCTTTTCTCCCAAGCGCCGTAATCAATGGTGCAGATGGGTTACCCACGTCCGTATTGATGAGAATCCCGGAATAAGGGCGCACGATCTATGCTTTGATAAGACGTGCCAAGGAAACTGCCTCGCTAAACGCGCTAAGGTGGAACGGTAAAAAACGATTCATAAAAAGGCCTGGCCGTGGTGTGATGTCACGCCGCGGAATACGTCAGCAGATCTGTGCAAAAGTTATTCTCTCTACGGTGGTATGTGGAACTTGTTTTGCAGAGCCGGACACTATCCTGGTGTTCAAAACCTTCTATGAAGTATTCGGAGGAGGAACCCGCCTTGCAATGCCGAAGACAATATGCGTGCCGGACTCATCATCATTGAAGCCTGGTTCATGGGCTACTGAGGGAGTCCTGGACTAGGGGGTGTCCGGATAGCCGAACTATCATCACGGCCGGACTCCAAGACTACGAAGATACAAGATTGAAGACTTCGTCCCGTGTCCGGATGGGACTTTCCTTGGCGTGGAAGGCAAGCTTGGCGATACAGATATGTAGATCTCCTACCATTGTAACCGACTCTGTGTAACCCTAACCTATCCGGTGTCTATATAAACCGGAGGGTTTTAGTCCGTAGGACGAACAACAATCATACCATAGGCTAGCTTCTAGGGTTTAGCCTCCTTGATCTCGTGGTAGCTCTACTCTTGTACTACCCATATCATCAATATTAATCAAGAAGGAGTAGGGTATTACCTCCATCGAGAGGGCCCGAACCTGGGTAAAAACATCGTGTCCCTTGTCTCCTGTTACCAACTGCCTAGACGCACAGTTCGGGACCCCCTACCCGAGATCCGCCGGTTTTGACACCGACAGCAAGGATCATGATGACATCGCGGTTTCGTTCATCAGGCAAAACTGTGTGTACACAGCGTACCATGCGTCTCTGCATGCACCATACCCTGATATGTGCCGCCATGCTCTGCAGCCCAAAGTAGGAGAGACGGTCACAACTATCAAACTTCGGGCTGCTGGCTAGAGTTTCCCTCGTCAAGCACCCATCTGGTTCAAGCCATCAGCCATTCTCCACAGCTTAATAAATAGTAACGTCTAACTGAGCTAGTTAGTTAGATGTGTACACTTGGTGTAGTAGGATCTTTATTTAGTTTGATGCACACACTTGTTCTTTTTTGGTAGCCCTTTTGTAATGATGGCTGATGTTTGGTTTGGAAGAGAGAGGTGTGTCTTTACTCTTCTGGCCTACTTACTGCTTCTGTTGCACCCCCAGCCCTGGTTGCTGCTGCTACTGTTTTCAATGTACAATCAGTAGTATATTTCGTCTGTTGGTTGAATAAATGTGTTGTTAGAACGACAAACACAATGTTTTGGAAGTATTTGCACGGTCCGATCCTTTAGTGCCCGTACCGTACATAGCGCATACTATTTCTGGTATGGAACACATTTTCCACTTGTTGATAACATGCAGCCCACTCATGAAGGCCCAATAGAGGAGCCCATAATTAACTGGAGGGGAGGCACTCACATGAATCTGGCCCAGGTACATGCTCATGGTCCCATAAACATAAATAAGTAAATAAATAAATAAATAAATAAAGCTAAATGCTCATGCACCAGTTCTTTATATTCACGATTTAATAGGAGGATATTATTTCCTATGATAGTGTCGTTACATTCAGTCGATATTATTCTTAGACTTCAAAGCTTTATCTGAGAATTCTTTTTGAACCGGATGTTAAAACGGATATTGAGAGCTTCAAAGCTTTATCGGAGAGAGATGGCTCTTGAACCAAATATTAAACCGGAATCTCCATTTTGAGTTGGAAATTTTCTAACAGCCTTTAAACGTGAACTTGCAAGAAGTTAATTCTTTTTTGAAACAGAAATTCTTAAACCGGATTAGAGAGCTTCAGAGCTTTGTGGGTGATAGGTTTCCCTTGAACCGGATTGTAAAACGGATGTTTGAGTGCTTCAAAGAGACGGACTTCCCTTGAACCGGACTGTAAACCGGATATTTGAGAGCTTCAGAGTTTTGTGGGGAACAGATTTCCCTTGAAGCAGATTGTAAACCAGAATCCTTTTTGATGACCTGGAACTTCTTCATTGAGCCGGGATTTGGTAACAGTCATATACTTCCTTAGCCGGAGATTTTCTGACGGCCTTTAAATTTTCATCAATATAAGAGTAGCTTTCGGGACCGGGCTATCTTTCCCTCCATCGTCCTGGGGCTCATAAATTTGCTGAAACTGGCAAGATTTGCTGGGTCATGTCATGGTAGCCCCCGAGTCTCAAAGGTGACTCGAGGAGTTGGCTTGAGACTCTCCATATTTTACCGTGATATAAACCGGCATAACTTGTATATCATTGGTGTTGATAGCATGATGTGAATCCATAGAAGGTTGAGGTGACTGCGGCGGGTTGTAAATGATCCCGTATGAGCCGTGTCAGCAAATCGGCCAATGGTCCCTTCCAACTGGTGATTTGAAGTTAACCAAATTGTCGTGGCGGCGACTTGTGCGCCTGCCCATTGAACCACCCAGTGCAGACGGCGGTTGACAGTATATGATAATTTGCCTCCATTTTGTTGAAAGAAAACCGGGCTACCCAAGTTGTGACTTGCTCATACTCAATAAATAGCTCATGCAGACAGGTGCGGCCCGGTATGTTGATGTAGACAAGGCCGCGAGAGACGGACGACTAGGACGACCGCAACATCAGAGGCAGCTCGGACAGATGAGTCGGCTGCGGGATTGTAAGCCGGTACGGACGGGGAAGATCAACACCGGTGTCGTAAACCGGCACGGACGGGCGAGTTAATGTAGATCTGGTCCGTAGAGGCGGCAGCTTTGTGCACGTCCATTGAACAACGATCAAACGCGATCCCGGCAAGTCGATGTAGATAGGGCCACAAGGGCGGCGACTTGTGTGCGTCCATTCATCATGTAATATGTCTCGGACTATCGCCAGGCGGAATATTATCAACCCGTGCTCCATACCCATGGTATAAACCACATTTTGTAATGAATAATGATCCTGTATATAAGAATATACAAGTCAAAGTATTTTGTTCTTTTATTGAAACAATATATGCTAATAAAATAACTCTAGAGAGATATCACCTGACATATTCGGATAAATGATGATCCGTATATACCGTCCTTGGATAGTCTGCATCTTTCTTGATAACTGAGTGGCCATCACTTTAGTCAATCCTCGACTGTTAAATGACTGAATGATTACTCAACCCTCGTAATACTTGCATGCAGTAGTGAGCAGCGATCACACACACATACATAATCACCATGCATGCATGCGAGGTGGTTTCAATAATGGAGCGATGATGCGGAGGTGGAGCGAATCATGGTGACAGCGACGACTTGGCAGCGTGGATCAAGGGCGATGGAAGAACGGCGTGATGGTACTGGGCCACGGAAACATGGCCGATACATGCCGTTTTGGTTGCGGCGGCCCGCACGGGCTTGAGGTCGCAAGGCCGGGCCATGGTGATTTGAAGAGGCGATTTGACGGCGGCGTTATTGGGTTGGCCTGACCCGGCACCGGAAACAACTTTGAGAACAAGGGTAGAGCTAGTGAAGATTCGATGACTCGATGTGTGGCCATTAACCCGGCGGCGGACTCGGGCGACTTAGCGGGCAACAACGATTTGCCGACGGATTGAAGAAAATGGAGACGGCCCAAGTCGCGGCGAGCCTCGGTAGAGGTGGCGGATCATCAAAGCAGTAGGCCCTGGCCCGAGCGGTGGCTTTTGGCATAGGTGAGGCCCAACAGCGGCTCGCGGTGGCATTTTAGAGCGGGGCGATGGCGGTTCAAGGAAGAAGTGGGTTGACCCGGGGTGGCTTAATAATCCATGGCGGCGCGGAGGTTTTAGCGCGTGGTGGCATAGAGCGACGGGTTGAGGCGAGCGCGGCGGTACGAGGCCGGGTGGCTCGGACGCGGAGAGCTCGTGGTTTGAGGCAAGCGCGGCGGTTTAGCGCATCAGGTGGTTCACGCCACTGCTGGAAGCGAAGACCGGGAAGTGCGCGGATGATCGACGGGCCAGGCAGCAAGGCAGAAATAACGCGTGCGCGCAATGAGTCAAAGATGGCGTGAAGCGATGGAGGAGGCATGACTGTAGCAGCTCGAGGACAGCGCAAGACAACATGGCGGCTTAGCAACAAGGGCTATAGCAGCTCATCATCTGAGAGTGGCTCACGGGCATGTTGAGGTAGTCCTCCGTTGATTCAGGGGTGCGGCGGATCGGCGCAGCTTTAGAGGCAAAGGTGTTGCCACTGGGCGACTCAGAGCAGAGGCCGGCGCGGCTGGCGGAGCTGGAGGGCCGCTGCATGGTGGCAGTTTTGAAATGGATGTAGCACACAGAGTAGATCTGAGGCGCGAGCCGGGACGGCTGCATGCGGAGCGGAGAAGAAGCGCAGTTGCAGAGGTGCCGGTTCAGTTGGGCCACGCGGACATGCGACAGTCAGAGACGCGCCTCGCGATGGCGATTTAGAGATAAAAACGAAAACCGAGCTTCAGCCCCGGGCCTCGTCCAAACTTGGTGTTTGACTTGTCAATCCGCCCCGGTGTTGGAATCCTGTATATTCACGTAAGGCAAATCATGCTATTTTTCTTCTCTAATTCTCAACTTATCCTCCTGGTAGATTCCTTGTAGCAACCAGAGTTGACCAATAGAAAACTGATTTGGCTTCAGGTGATATACTAGTCGAGAAGTACACCAGACTTTGAAACCATTAGGCTGTGACGCTTGATGTGATGGAAACAATTTGACCGTCTCGGCGAATCCTGTACGCAGCGGTGACAACCTGGCGAATCAGACCAAAAAACAAACACAACTTAATGATTTTTCATCCGTACGGATGGAATTCCTTTTTGCACTTTGGCCTCTTGCAGCGGTACTCTCGAAATTGATTTGGCTCTGGACTGACGGAACGCCAGGTCGCACACGGGGACGCACAGATTCAAACCTAATTTTTCTTAAATTCAAATCCAACGGATTATAAATCTGAACCGATAAACTTGAAGTTGATGCAGATTATTCCAAACAGGCTCTTTTTCATCCAGAAAATCACAAACTCCTTGATCCCTGGGAAAGATCCCTCCAAGAACTCAACACCACCGTGCGCGAGCCCCACAATGGGCGGCAACTGTCATGAAATTGTCACGGCAGATGTCCTAGTGTGAGGACTTAGTCACGAGGCCAACGCATCTTTTTAGTAGCTTGAGAGGGTTGAGCGGAATCGAGAGACGCAACACAAGACAAGGATTTAGACAGCATCGGGCCCCGGGAAACACCATCCGGTAATAAACCTACATGCTGGTTGTGGCTAGATCTCATTATGCTCATGAGAGAGTCGCCGCATAAGCCGGCTCCCCCTTTCTGTCTAGGCCTAGATATTGTTTATTGTTGCTTCTGTCCCTCTTGGGGTGCCCTTCCCCTCCTTATATATATTGAAGGGGCGGTGTCGGTGTCAAAACCGGCGGATCTCGGGTAGGGGGTCCCGAACTGTGCGTCTAGGCGGATGGTAACAGGAGACAAGGGACACAATGTTTTACCCAGGTTCAGGCCCTCTTGATGGAGGTAAAACCCTACGTCCTGCTAGATTAATATTGATAATGTGTGTTACAAGAGTGGATCTACCACGAGATCAAAGAGGCTAAACCCTAGAAGCTAGCCTATGGTATGATTGTTGTTTATATGAGATTGTCTATCGACTAGCCTGGCCTCGGTTTATATAATGCACCAGAGGCCTAGGATAACAAGAGTCCTAGCCGAATACGCCGCTGGGGGAGGAGTCCTTGTCTTGATCGCCAAGTCTTGTGGAATCTTCCTTATATGCGGCAACTGTCCGGACTGGCCCATGAGTATACGGCCAAGGGTATCCTCGGCCCAATCCAACTGATCGAGACGACGTGGTGAGTACCCCTAGTCCAGGACACCGTCAAGAGCCCTGAACCGTCTTCGTTGGGGCGCCTCGATTCTTCCGAACTGTTCTTCATCTTCGGTCGTCGGTCTTGAAAACTGGTTCAACAAATCTTCTCATCTTCGATCTTGAGGATCGCCGAAATGCATTCGACGAGTTTACACGTCGGGTATCCGAGGAGCCCCCTTTAAGTTTACGGCCTTTATCAATGCCTTGTTATTTTTATGCCACACCTCGGGTTTGAAGTTATTCCCGGGAGGCAGTGTCCCCTTGCGTCCGAGCTCTAACGCCGGACTGCATTCGAGGTATCTTTTGCAGCCGAGCACCAACGCCGGACTGCTTCCTAGCTCTATCGCCGGACTATGTATCCGAGCTCCAACGCCGGACGGTATCCGAGCTCCAATGCTGAACTATGTATCCGAGCTCCAACGCTGAACTATGTATCCGAGCTCCAACGCCGGACTGTATCCAAGCTCCAACGCCGGACTGTGTCCGAGGTGTCGTAAATCACCTTGGTTCAAAGAAGTTTGAAGGAGTTTAGCCGAGCTTAATGCCGGAAATGCCCTCTATGGAGCCAGCCACTAGCGCCCAAGCTTTATGCCGGACTGCTTCCGAGGTGGTGCACCACCCCGAATGTGGGCCGATTTCTGTCAATATTTTTGATTGGTGCAATTTATTCTCTGCCGAGATACATAGCCAGTAGCCCTCAAGGTGGGTATCGGTCTAAAACCCGAGATGCACATGAAGGATGACATAAGACCACCGATCCCGTAGCTCCGAGACTCAAAGTTGATTTGCAAAATCGGTCCGAGGATCAAGTCCTAGCTTGGCGAATACTTGAGACACAAAAGCGGCGTGCTCAGTCCTCAAGATTCAGGTTGGGTGCGCCAACCAACCTGAGGATCAAAATCTCCTCGGAAACTGTATTGCACTTAAAATTTTCTGCATAGAACAGGCAATGCAGTAGCCCCCGAGGCACTGGTCGGGTGGCAACACCAGATCAGGGGATTGATGTGCCCCTTTAATATTTGTAAGTGCCAAAAGCTGGGAAAACCAAAAAACGTCAGTAAAAACTTGACGTCCGAACAAGATCAAGTGTTCGGTGCCAATCCGAAAATTGACTTTAGAAAAAAAAGTGCTTCATGGTGCTTTAACTTTGCAAACGACTAAGAAGAAAAACACTTAGTATGAAACGCCCAAATAAACATAAGAGCCCCCAAGTGACTTGGGTAAAAGTTGACTATATAATGTAAGGTGACATGTAGAATGCCTTCTAGCCGGATTGTAGATCGCTTGTCGAAGCGGACCTTTTCGCTTCAACCTCTGGACCTAGTAGTCCGAGTGTGTCCGAATACCTCGCGTTATAAAAAACGGGCATGCGTGGAGACCAGGCGTAGGGGTCATTAGTGCTTTATCGCATAAGTGCCCAACTAGTTATGTCATATTACATGGTTAGTAAGAAACATCTTCCAGGGAGAATAGTTCCGTTAGGGGTTCCTTTCCCTGGGAGGCATGCCCTAAAGTGCATGTCCGGACAGCAAAAAGAGCAGAAAACATCTGGGGGCAGGTAAATTAATAGGTAAGAAATCATCTTTTAGTTCACCGACCGAGTATTCCCTTAAGAATGCTAGCTTTCGGCTTCACCCAGTCTGAGGTACACATCTGGCTGACCCGGCAGTAACAACCGCAGAGGTTCTCCCTTTACCACCTAGCCGAACAATCGGGAACGTAGGGGTAAGCACAGGAGCCATGCAACCCAGCTTGGCCAAAACTTAAGTCATATCGATGCATATAATGGTGAATAAAAGGTACATGTGAAAGTGTGACACATGTGTTGGGCATAAAGCCCGAATTAATAAGCTTCTGTTAAAGAAGCCCCCAGGTATAATGAGCACGGGTAGCGCGTCAAGTATGTGCAAAAAAAAGTATGGAAGGAAAAATTTTACAAGCAACTTTTTTTCCAAAAAAGTATAATGCTTGGTCGAGCCGAACACAAGTTAAAAATTTAAAACTTTGAGCATGAAGGCAACTTAGCTGGTTAATGTGTTCGGTATTGACGACGCGGTCCGAGCTTGATGCGGGACAAGGTTCCATCCCCCAAGCCGATCCCGAGGTGGCGGAGCAAAAGAGCTCGGCACTCCGAAGTGGTGACATAGCACGGTCAATGCAGGACGGCAGAGTGATGCCGAAGTCCCCTGCATGGGGTAATGAAGTGTTGACAAAGCCCCCCGTCCAGCCGAGGTGACCCCAAAGGATATAGTCCGGCTGGATCGTTTTCCTGTGCACAAAAAATAGTGCAGACCGGGGATAATAGTAATAATAAGAATTAAAAAATGTTGCATAAAAAATAATTTATGCAAAGTGAGTAATAAAAGAAATATGGCCTGGCGCCGAAGTCAATGTCGATGCAGGTCATCGACGTAATGCAATAAAGGCATGGCAAGGCCTGAATTCACAGGTTGGTCCGAGTTCCGGATGCGGCGTTCATCGGACTATGTACGGAAACTGACCGAACCATCATGCGACCGTCGATAATGCGGCCACCATTTGATAGACCTGTGTACATATGATGTACAAACCAGAGTAATAATTCCTTGGGAAAAATTAACCCAAACAAGCAAAAAGAAATACTAGGATTAATAGCACCTGGTTTATTTGTTGTAGCAATCCGAAGGAAGGTGATTCCCAAAATTGGGACTCGATCCGCGCACCCATTGCCTGGTCGGCTAGTGACGCCGAAGTGTCCGGAGTAGGTTGATGAAGAGATGGCGAAGTCCCCGGTCCAGCCGAGATGTCAAAGTAGTTCGGCGTGATGGACACCAGCTTGAAGAAGCAATAGTGCGGCCCTGCCGATGCAGGTCGTGACGTGGTCGATGCCGGCTTGATGAAGCGACCGTGCGGCGATGCCGGTATGCCCGCTCCGTGTAATCCGTGGGGCGGTGATGTTGGTGATGATTTATCCTTCGCTATGCCGGACTCTTGTTCGCTTACCGAGATGATGATCCGAAGAAGTTGAGCTCGGCTCAACAAAGTGACGACGGTTCAGCGCAGGTCGGCACCGTGGAGCAATATTGTCGGACTGGTTTGACACCAGCTTGATATTGAAGATCATGTTCAAAAGATCTTAAAGTTAGTGGGATGTGTTCGGAAACAAAACACTATACCCCATACAAAACTTCCTTCAAAAGGATGTCCAAATCCGTTAATAAAAAAAGATTTAACTCGGGTCGGATTCGTTTTCGCGCAGAAAACAGATCCGAAAAGTGATGCACTAATCGGAAGGTTCCCGGAGTTTGGATGGTCGGATCGAGCTGAAATTTGGAGGGGTGGTAGATATAGGAATTCCGCAGCCGATCAACGGTTGGATCTTCCAAAGAAAGTCCAAGCTAGAAGCTGGACACCACGCCCTAAACTCGTCCGGATTCTCGTCCAGATTCAATGCGGCTCCAGATATCGGAGATTGCCGAGATTCCTCCATCGAACTCGTGAAATTTTCCAGGGTTGTTGTAGACTCAATTCCGCACAATTCCACCGAAGCAATCATTAAAACGACACCTAAGGAGGCGGTGGCGGCGGACACAAGTCCGCTGTCCCGAAATACAGTACGGTCGCCCGAGGGCAATGTTGACGTTGAGCCCCCGGGCTCCCTGGATGACTCCTCCATGATCTTGATAGAGATCGGAGCTGATGTTGATGAAGGCCCTCATCCGAACATGACGATCGGAGGTAGGGCGCAGTCCTTGGTCGAACCAAGGTGACCAGTCGAGTTGGTGACGAAGATGCCGAAGTCGTAGTTGATCTGCAGGCGAGCCATCGGGCCTATAGGTGACGACACAGAGGAACTCTCAATGAAAGCACCAATGTCGGTGTCAAAACCGGCGGATCTCGGGTAGGGGGTCCCGAACTGTGCGCCTAGGCGGATGGTAACAGGAGACAAGGGACACAATGTTTTACCCAGGTTCAGGCCCTCTTGATGGAGGTAAAACCCTATGTCCTGCTAGATTAATATTGATAATGTGTGTTACAAGAGTGGATCTACCACGAGATCAAAGAGGCTAAACCCTATAAGCTAGCCTATGGTATGATTGTTGTTTATATGAGATTGTCTATCGACTAGCCTGGCCTTGGTTTATATAATGCACCAGAGGCCTAGGATAACAAGAGTCCTAGCCGAATCGCGCCGTGGGGAGGAGTCCTTGTCTTGATCGCTAAGTCTTGTGGAATCTTCCTTGTATGCGGCAACTGTCCGGACTGGCCCATGAGTATACGGCCATGGGGATCCTCGGCCCAATCCAACTGATCGGGAGACGACATGGTGAGTACCCCCTAGTCCAGGACACCGTCAGGCGGGTTACACGTGGAGTCCTATTAGGATTAGGACTAGTCTACCTTCTAATACAAACCGGATACAAGTCCGGGTCGTAACTCCTTGTAAGTTAAATATTCCTCGTGCCTTTCCTCTTAAACCGGCCCACCATTAATATAAACCGGCCTTCTAGGCCTTGGGCCTTGTCATCCGTCTGACCCGCCCGCCGGGTCAGTAGTGAGTCATAATGACCAGGCGGGTTGCTTGTAAACCGCCAGGTCAGGGCAGGTCGCCAGTGAATCGCCAAGTGTTAGCGGGGTCTCAAATAAACCGCCAAGTCCGGCCAGGTTATACTTCTGACCGGTTTACGCCGCGGGGTATATCCCCGACACTCGGGTTCAGTAACGCGTAGCCTGCAGTGCAATCGGTCGGGTTCAGCTAGAGCCCAACACCTCGCTCGGGTTCAGTTAGAGCGCAATGCCTCGCACACATGCGCGTATGTACGAGAGAAACACGCATCGCTCTCGGCCCCCGACCAACCACCGTAACCGGGAACTCACCGATATTTTCCTCGCCTTGCTTCTACTATAGTTTTTTCGTCATGGATGGCCGAAAGAATGTCATGCAGCTGCGTCTCCATCCCGCCCATGACGAAAAGCCCATTTCCTGTCATGATTTTTTGTCATAGAAGTAGGACCCCACCACATCTATGATGATACCGGGTTTTGTCACAATTATTGTCATATAAGTGTCGTAAGTATGACAGAAAAAAGTTCGTTCGGCCCAAAATGTCATGGAAGTGTCTTTTTTTGTAGTGGTGGTGACTAGCTAGATGGACTCATGTCCGCTATCTTACCTTTTAAAACTACTTGTACTAGTAGTCTTGTAAGTATATGGTCCGAAAATAATATGCGGGCGTGAACTAACCTCTGTTTGGATGGTTAGGAGGACAGTGTTATCCCCTGCCCACCATATTTCAAGTCCTAAACTTGATACTGGTGCTCCCATTTTCATGGATTTATTCCAGGCCTTTCGGTGATGTGCGATCAGTGGGAGAAGACGTTCTCGTCGGCTACGAAGGCTTCTGTGGTGACTTCGTCAACCTCAAGATGATGTGCCAGCTCAGTCTCTCAGAGATGCTCATAGGGGTAGGGTGACTGTATGTCCAACCTGTAGTATTTTAATAAAAGTAATATTACACGGGCTAGAAAAGACCAAATCTCTAGTAATCTAGAAGATTAGTTTCTTACTTTTTAGTGATTAGCCACTATATGGCAGTACTTAGCAAATCCAACATAATCAGTCTGAATTGGATTCAGTTTATGAAAAGCGGCCACCAAATTGATTATGATCCATATAATAGAAATAATATATAGGTAATAATTAATTGTGGTGTTCTATATATACTATACAAGCATAACCTAGTAAATTTTGCATGTCAGCGCCCACGTCATAATTTTAATACTATTGTGTTGGATTGCCACTATAAATAAATTTTATATGTATTGATATTCCTTATCAAAAATAAAATATTTAGATATACATTGATATTATCCCTAAATAGGTCCAATTGATTAGTAGATATGTGTCATCTTGCTACTGTAGCAACAAAACAATAGTCTGTTACATCAGTCTAGTTCTTGATAGTTTGTTCACTATACTATTGTGAAGGACAATGTCAAAAGTTGTGGCAGTAGTGATGGTTCTTAGTTTGATGATGATCTCCTCGGTCCTGCACCAGGACCGAGCAGTGGCAGCTACTCCAATAGGAGAAAGCAATCAAGCATGGATGCGCTATTCGGTGACTCCAAAGAACTCTCATATAGTATCACCAACCGATGCTGGTACCTCCTGTGCGGGTCGCGATCGAAGACATTGTACTCCTCCGCCCGCGTTCTAAATAGTTGTATTATTTCCCATGCATGCAATGATGAATAAAACATCTTCCAGGATTTTCAATACTACAATTCTTCTACTTCAACTTTTCTTTCGGTGTTTTTATTACTTGTATTATAGAAAAATAAACTACAAGTTCTTCAGCTACTACAAAAATGATATCGTATCCGACTCTAGAAAACATACACACATTGGTCGTCACTAGCAACTTGAAAAATTACTAGTGGTAAGTGCTTACCACTGGCGAGCCTTGATAATTATTCATTAGTGGTAACTCTTTGGACACCTATGGTGTGGATCTTGGAATGTTCATTTGTGGTATATACTTTAGATGTGATGAGTAGTTTTACTCACGCACAACTGAAATGTCGTGTAGAAAGCCACTTCAGTCAGACTCACAGTTGATCGTCTTTGGTAAACGTCCCGTATGAGTAATAGGGGCCTTTGAGAAAGGCGACATGACACTCCCATTCCTACTTGAGGAGGTCAGTGGTACTATCACGACCATGAGGGCGAGATCTGCAACCAGGGTCGATGGCCTATCGGTGGCTTTCTTCTAGATATTGGCCTCAGCTTCAGCCGATGGTCACGAAGATGTTACATGAGTTCTACATTGGGACTGTTGACATTTTGTGCTCGAACTTTAGTGTAGTAAACCTGACCCTCAAAATAATTGGGGCGACGGATATCTGATAATTTAGACCGATCACGGTGATTAATGTGCTTGAGCGCATTTTCGCGAACATGTGTGTGACACGTTGACACCTATTGTGGAGCGTCTCGCACACCCTTCCTGTCTGCATTCCTGAAGGGCCACCGCATCCATGATGGGACCCTAGCCATTCATGAAATTGTCCAATAGGTTAGCAGCTGACATCATAAGTGCGTTTTCCTTAAGCTCGACTTTTAGAAGGGCTATAATTGCCTGGATCAATCCCTCTTCTATTTGGTGATGGAGCTCAGAGGGTTTGATTACCGATGGTGCACTTGGATCATGCAGCTGGTTCGACCGAGAGAATGGCCATGAACATTATTGGGGAGGTTGTGCCCTCCTTCTAGTCCTTTAGGGGGAAGGTAGGGGAATCCTATTTCCCCCTCCCACTACTGCAGGAATATCTAGTAGTGGAGGGTGGGAAAAGGCTAGTAGTGGTGGGCGAGACGCCCAGGGCCGTCCGCCACCGACTTACTACCACTGCTGTTATGGCATCAAGGGCGGCAGGGCGCCTGATCTCTATCTAGTAATTGCAAGTATTATATGGTGTTTGTAGGATGTACTATTTGTCTTACATAGAAAACACTACCTCACAGCGTTGCCTTGGGATGACTGATACGTGTCCAACGTATCTATAATTTTTTATTGTTTTGGATGTTTTATATTCATTACTATACTATTTTATATTATTTTTGGGACTAACCTATTAACCTAGAGCCTAGTGCCAGTTTCTGTTTTTCCCTGTTTTTGAGTTTCGCAGAAAAGGTATTGCCATTCTTGTGCCACATCGCGTGCATGCCGCACTACGACTGTATCTTGCGACGTGTCCACGTGCCCCTTTTGAATGCCCTGGAGTTGCGCTAGAAGAAATGCTTGCTTAGGCCACTCAATGTGATACCTGAAGTATTGTCGAATACATGTTTTATTGTATGTAGTGGGCATTTCCATAACATATTTGGCATGTTGCAGTCACTTGTTTCACTTTTTTATTAACTGTAAAATTGTAATTGCTTCACTAGGTCTGCGTCTAAAAAGAAAAATAGAGCTATAAACAAAGGAATATGTTTGTGCAGGTAGACGGCCGATCAGTGTCTTACCTGGAAGTTTCTCAGGATGGGTGTAGCATATGCCATGCTCGCTATCGATGGTCGGTATGAACAAATCAATGAGAGGGTGAGATCTCTCGCTGTCAGCACTCACTTTGGCCTCAAGGTGCTCGATGAGCTCCTTATCCATAGGATCGAACTTGACGCCAACCAGTAGCATCGGCCAATCCATCTTGGAGTTGCATCGGTTAACTCTAGTTATATGGTACTCAATGTATGATCAAACGACTGTTTTAAGTGAATGATGAAAGATATCGACAGATAAGTGGTATTACTCCAAATCTGAAGTCCACAATACCCGAACACGCCGTCGGGATTCCTGTGTCACCTCACGCGCAACGTGTTGTCACGTCAATTCAATGTGAGGACATGATGAATAATTTGACCACGTACACTAGTACTGCTATTGTACTACTTACGTCGTATTTAGTGTCACATTTTAACCATAGGTTAAACTAACAAGTACGCACTTGAAGCCTAATTGATATATATAAATATATATATATATATATATATATATATTTATATTTGTGTGTGTGTGTGTGTGTGGCTTCTGCACAACTTCTCCATCATCATTATCAATACATCCTACACAGGTGAGTTAGGATGCACTTGATCCTAGAAAGGTATCTATCCTTCAAACCGGAGGAGTTCTTCAAATTAACAATAGTACATAATATGCAACAAAAGAGGGTCGTGCTACAGCAGCAGGATACATGGCTCGGTCTAGATATCTATAACACCCCGAGTCCGATGCGCCAGGTGTCTTCCAGTTATTCGCCGTCGTTGCCATGTCATTTTCTTTCATGTTGCACTTTGCCTTGATATCATCTGCATTTCATCCTCATGTTTTCAAAATTTGCATCCGTCCGGGTCCCCCAGTTCTCGCCGTTGTCCGTTCCGAGCCCATCCACTCTCACACGCACCCGTTGCACCTCTCAGATCTTGTTTAGTGAGCGGAGAAAAGTGTTCTCAGAATCGGTTGAAAGCTGGCGTGCGGTCTTATTATAATGTAGGTAGACCGCCTTCCAAACTTCGTCGGATTCGGAGTCCGTTTGATAGCCCAACCATCATCCATAATGGCACCGTTGCCGGTTTATTTGTCGGACCGTTTTTGGTCTCCGGAAACCCTTACTGGGCTGCATTTCTCCCCTCTCCTCTCAGCCCAACCCCCTCTACACATCCCACCTGCAGCCCACCAAGTCCCACTTCTGTCCGGAACCGTCCAATCGAGATCGGAGGGTCCCAAACTTCGTCGGATTCGGAGTCCGTTTGATAGCCCAACCATCATCCATAATGGCACCGTTGCCGTTTTATTTGTCAGACGTTTTCGTTCTCCGGAAACCCTTACTGGGCTGCATTTCTCCCCTCTCCTCTGAGCCCAACCTCCTCTACAATCCACCGCAGCCCACCAAGTCCCGCTCTGTCCGGAACCGTCCGTCGAGATCGGAGGGTCAAATACGCCCGATGCGGCTATATCTCCCACGTGTCGACCGACTTAGAAGGCATAACCGCATTGAAAGCAATGTCGAAGTGAGGTAATCTTCACACAACCCATGTAATACATAAGGAAAGAGATACATAGTTGGCTTACGATCGCCACTTCACACAATACATAAATAAACATCCATCATACAGTTTACTCTCAAGGTCCGACTACGAACCAAAATAAAAGAAGATACCCCAAATGCTACAGGATCCGATCGTCCCAAGCTGAGCACCACTACTGATCATCAGGAAAAGACACATATACGACCACGTTCCTCGTCGAACTCCACTTGAGCTCGGTTCGTCACCTGCCGCATCGTCGGCACCTGCAACTGTTTTGGTAGAATCTGAGTCAGGGGACTCAGCAATCTCACACCACGGGATCAAGACTATTTAAGCTTATAGGAAGGACAGGGTTGTAAGGTGGAAACTGCTGCAGTACTAGCATATATGGTGGCTACATCGCATAAAGAAGCGAGAAGAAGCAAAGCACGGACGTGAAGCTAATAGCGATCAAGAAGTGATCTGAACTACTTACGTCGACATAACTCCAACACGTGTTCACTTCCGGACTCCGCAGAAGAGACCATCACGGTTACACTGGTTGATGTGTATTTTATTTGAGGTCAACTGGGTTTTCTACAACGGACATTAACAAATTCCCATCGCCTCATAACGCAGGCACGGCTTTGAAAGATATTACCCTGCGGGGTGTCCCAACTAGCCCATTATAAGCTCTCACGGTCAGCGAAGGATATTCCTTCACGGAAGACCGATCAATCTCGGAATCCCGGACTACAAGACATTTCGACAGCAATAAAACAAGACCAGCAAAGCCACCCGATTGTGCCGACAAATCCCGATAGGAGCTGCACATATCTCGTTCTCGGGCACATCCGGATGAGGCAGACTCGAGTAAAACCAAGCCTCGAGTTTCCCGTGGTGGCCCATGAGTGCTCGGTTGGGCCAGCACTCGAAGGACCTGGTCGGGGTGTTAAAATAAAGATGACCCTCGGGCTCGCGAAAACCGGGGAAAAAGCTTAGGTGGCAAATGGTAAAACCAATTTTGGGCCTTCTTTGGGCGAGTCTTATTCAAAGCGAACTGTCAAGGGGTCCCATAAATCACCCAACCGTGTAAGGAGCGAAATCAAGGAACATAACACGGTATGCGGAAAATAGGGTGGCAAGAGTGGAACAAAACACGGGCATAAGGCCGAGCCTTCCACCCTTTACCAAGTATATAGATGCATTAAATATAGCAGATATATATTGTGATATCCCCAACAAGTAAACATGTTCCAATAAGGAACAACAACTCCATGTTCCAACAAGGAACAAACTTCAGCTTCACCTGCAACTAGCAACGCTATAAGAGGGGCTGAGCAAAGCGGTAACATAGCCAATCAACGGTTTGCTAGGAAAGGATGGTTAGAGGCTGACATGGCAATATGGGTGGCATGATATAGCAAGTGATAGGCATCATAGCATAGGCATAGCAAAAGAGCGAGCAACTAGCCTAGCAAAGATAGAAGTGATTTCGAGGGTATGGTCATCTTGCCTGCAATGTTCTCAGAGTTGTCGAAATCTTGATCCTCGTAAGCGTTCTCAACAGGTTCCTCGTTCACGTACTCGTCTCCCGGCTCTACCCAAAGAAAGAACACAAACAAAGGAACCACAATAAATCACGGTGCAATGCACAAACACCATGATGCAAAACATGACATGATATGCGAGATGTGATATGCAATGCGTATGCGCGCTCCGGAAGGAAAATGATGAACCAGGCATCAACTTGGCAAACCAAGTATGCCACTGGAAAGATGAGATGATTTCGGTTGAAATCGATATAAAGATCACCGGAATCGGATGCACGGTTTGCAAATGACAAGCAGAACAAGAATGGCACAAATCTGCCATTAACAGCATGATGCCACTTAGCAAGCAACAAGAAATTAATCTACTGCACCCAAACGTACCAACAAAGTATATGGCAGTGATCTACACAAGATGCTTGACAAAAGATGAGCACTGAGCTACGGCTAGTTCACATCATAACAGGTTCAAACAAGCATGGCAAAAGTGCACAAAATATCAGGCTGGACATGGCAAAAACAGCATCAGGTAGCAATGTTCAGAGCAAGAAAACAACCTGCTACACGAACTTATAATAGCAAAACAAGACATGTCATGAATCTACTCAAAGCATAGATCAAAAGTCCCTTACTGACCATAAGCCAAAAAGGATCAGAAAATATAGTAACACCCATGTCAATATCGCAAGTTCGTTAACAGATTCAGCAACATGGCATGTCAAAAACTGATAACAAGTAGGCATGTTTACAAGCTCAATGCACTCACTACAGAGACCTATATGATAAACTAAGCATACATACATCAAGAAGACATGGCATAGAAGACATAAATGGCAAGAACAACATCATATCATACACGGATCAACCACAACAACCTTGGCAAAATTGAATAACATGTAAACAATCTGCCAGGAAACATTTGGTAGCAAAAGTAGAGCTCGATTGACTCAAGCTATGGCACTTCATAATTGCAAACAAGGGCATGGATGGATAGATCAAGACATGTAGAACAAAACATCCTTACTGAAGTATCTCAAAATATGCATGGATCTCTTGGTAGCATCAAGTTAACATGGCATCAAAATATCAGACAAAGCAGGTGAAATCAGCAACATCAGGACACCTACTTTGCATGCTTGTGCTAGTCACCACATAGATCACAAAAATACATGGCATACACCCCTGGAAATATGGCATGGCATATTACAAAACACATGTAGGACCCAAATTCATAGGGTGCACACATCAATCATAGCAAAAATAACAAAAGTGCAAGTTACATTAAGAAGCGAAACTAACATCACATAGCCCTCTTCCAACAGCATTTCAGGCATCAAGATGAGCTCAAATGAAAATGATGCAATGAGATGAAATGATCTACTCTTCGAGACGAACATTTTGATATATTATACGCGCAAAATGGAGCTACAGATGCAAAGATATGCTATGATGAAAATGCCACGAAATAATCTCAAAATTAAAACTTAGGAGAAATTAGAGGGGGGAAGAAGTCAACGGGCTCGCTAGATCGGGATCCGGCCGATCCGGATCCGATCGGATCGGGGAGGCGGCGGCTCGGCTCCTCCGGTGGCGGATGCTGAGCTCGGGAGATGAGGCGGCGGCCGGGCAGGGCGGCAGGGCCGGCGGGAGGGGGCTCGGGCGAGGACCGCGGCGCGGGCCAGGTGCGCGGCGGCGTGGCGGGATATGACAAAGAACCCGGCCGACATGGCTAGTCGTGAACCCAAAGCGGCGCTAACCTATGGGGACAGGCATACATGAATCACATCGAGCATGTCGGTCATCAACGATATATTCGGCTGTAGCACTGGCTAACAGACTCCGGTATCCCGGCTGTAGCAGTGCTAGGCAGGACTCAATAACACCGCGTGACATTTCCCGAAGGGATGGATATAGGAGCGAAGTGAAACACATGCCGCCAGTCAAGTGTCCAAGCAGAGTCTTTGGGCTAGCAGGACTCCGTGAACCGGCAGAAGCGGACTACTATCGCCGGAGGCACGAGACTACATTTCCCCATATGAGAGGCTGCCAAGGATAAACAACTAGTTTGTCGGATCCCACACATACCAAGCATTTCAAACATACACACAATATGCTCAATATGTGTAAATACGACGTGGCATCACAACATAACTCTACGACTCAAGATAATATTCAATAGGCTCCGAGGAGCGAGATATTACAAACATGGGTCTCATGACCCAAACACTCGTGAGCATACAAGTCAAAGCACAAGCGAAGCTAAACATGTCCGAGTACGCATAACTATAAATGAAAAAGGCTGAGGAGCCTGACTATCTACCAGATCTGCCGAGGCACAAGATCGTAGCTGAGGTAACAAGCTAAACGTCAAGTCCACGTGGAACTACTAGCGAGACCGACGCCTCTCGCAAAAACATAGAACAGCAAACGTGAGTACAATTGTACTCAGAAGACTTACATCGTAACTAACTACATATGCATCATTATCAAAAGGGGGTGGTGGAGTTTGACTGCAGCAAGCCAGCTTTGACTCGGTGGCTATCCCGAACTACGATCGCAAGTAACTCTTTTGAGGTGGCGCACACGAGTCCACATATTCACCATGTCAATACACCACTATGGACCCGCCTCCGCCTCCCTACGAGAACGCCATCCATAGCACTCACGCTTATCTTGCGATTTTAAAGTATCCACTTTCACTTGTCTATGAACTGATATAGGCAACCCGAAGTCCTTTTCCGTGGACACGGCTATTCAATAGATCATATTTAACCCCGCAGGGTGTACTTCTTCACACACGCTCACCACTTACCGCCGTTTACGACATGTACTCGGCAACCTTCAAGCGGAAGCCCAACGGGTGTCGGCCACAGCCTACCTAAACACTCAAGTCCCTAGCCCAGGTTTATCGCCTATTCGGGTTCCATCCGCAGGGAGTCCGGCCGAGGTTTCCCATACAGCCCCGAACGATGTGTGCAGGGTTCCCGAGATACCAAACGGGCACTCGGTACACCGGGCCACGGTGCCTACCGCAACACAACCCACCCCTAAGGTCAGCGCTGCGTGCAGCCCCCCAAAGATGCTACAAACACCAGAAACTACTTGCAACTCCCGACCTGGGGCAAAGGTTGTCAAGAAGCCCGAGAGGGTCCATTGGTTTCGGGCCCAATGCGTGGTAGTAACTGTTTCATGGATCACAAACACAGAACTCAGTTCCTGAGGACGGCTGCAATGAGACAACCCACCATGTACTCCTACATGGCCTCTCACCGCTACCTTTACCAAATCGTGTTCACACACTTAGCTCACACACAATAGGACATGTTCATAACAATTCCAATTCATTCCCGATGAATCAGACCCGACTCAACTCTAAGCAAGAGCAGGCATGACAAACAAGCATAAATGAGTAGGCACAACATGGGCTCAAACAACTCCTACTCATGCTAGTGGGTTTCATCTAATTATCGTGGAATGACAGGTCATGCAAAGGATCAAGGGTTTAGCTACCGTAGCAAGTAACACATGAGTCGTTGTTGTCCTAATGCAATAAAATAGAGCAGGAGCGAGAGAGTGGGATTATATCGAATGAACAAGGGGTTTTGCTTGCACGGCACTTCAAGATAATAGTTCTTCATCGGTGTCATCGAATAATCATCGCTCGGTACATCGCTCACCGGAGGGACAAACACCGCAAACAAGAGAGAACACAATCAATGCAATGCACATACTCATGAATGACATGTCATATTAATGTACTGAATTTACCTAATGCAATAATAATCCAAGTTAGTTGAAGTGGAATTCAAACGAGGTTGAATTCCAACTCCAAATGCTATTCCATAATTTGCCCTAATCATGATTCACCCTATTCAGTGATGTTAACTTGTTTAAACATGCATGATCATGGCATAAACAGATTCTTCATATTTTTCTGATCATTTTTCATATATAAATTATTTCCATCCGAAGTTACGGTTGAATTTATATGATTTTAGAAGTTTAGAGTATTTTCTGAAATTTACTAAATTAAATTAAATCTAGAAAATATATATCGCGTCACCGACGTCAGTGTGACGTCAGCGTCAACTGGTGCGGTCCAGGTCAAACCTGACGTGTGGGGGCCACATGCGTCGGTTCAACTAAACTAATCTGTTAATTAGCACTAACCCGGTTAGTTGTTAGTTTAAACCTAACTAGGGTAGTTAGTCGGGCGGGGCCCGCATGTCAGTGAGGAGAGGGGAGGTCAAACCGGGCGGTGGTCAACCCACGCCGGTCAGCGGTCAGCGGGCGCCGGCGTTTAGCCGCCGGGCGAACCACGCTGCGCGGCGCAAGTGCAATGGCTATTCCGCCACCAAAAGGGCGGGAGGGTACCTCAGAGAGCCGGGACGCGAAGTTCTTGGTGGGGTAGTTAGAGCTCGGGCGGCCGGGATCGACGCCGGCGACGAGCTGTCGGCGGCCGGAGCTCGGCACGCCGGGGTCGAGGCCACAGCGGCCGGGGGCTTGTGCGAGGCACCCACGGGACCTCTGCGCGCTGGAGAGGTTTGAGCACGACAGCCGGGCCACTAGGTGGCCGAGGCACGCCGGGCGGACATAGGCGGGCGGGTTTGATCCGCACGGTGGAAGTGGTAGCTAGGGGGGGGGGAAATGAGTCGGGGAAGAGGGGGGATCGACTCGGGGGCTCACCGTGGTTGCGAGGAGGCCGTCGGTGAGCTCGGGTGGGCACCGGAGCCGGCTAATTTGGCGACGGCGACCGGCGGTCCGAAAAGGGGGAAATGATGGGGGCGGCGCCTCGGGGTGCTCCGGCGTCGGGGAACTTGGTGAGGAGGGAGGAGAGGGGCTAGGCGGAGGCCATGGGCACATCGGCGGGGCGAGGGAAGGCCGGTGGCCGTGGCTACGGCGAGCGGTGGCGACGGTGGCGCTCGGTTGCGTGAGGGAGAGAGAGCAGAGGAAGGGGGAGGGGTCGGGAGAGAGAGGAGAGCTGGGGCGCGTGGGCTGCTGGGGAGGCGCCCAGGCGTCGGGGGCGGAGCAGGCAGGGTGGAGGTGGCGCGCCTCGGCCGTCTGCGCTGCCGACACGCCCCTGCCATCATGGCGCGGGAGGAAGACGACAGGAGGGAGGGTGGCGGTGGTGGGCTGGGCTGGCCAGCTGGGCCAGCCAAGCCGCACAGTGCTGGGCCAAGTGGCGCCAGGTAAGTTTGGGCCGGGTGGGCTGCACGGTAAGGTTTTCTCTCCTTTTTCATTTCTGTTTTCTATTTTGCAGTTTGTTTTTGATCCAGATTTAAAACCCAAATCAATTTTATAAATCCTGAAAATATTCACAGGCACTTTATGAATTATTTCAATGGCCCACAAATACTTCCAACATTATTTGAGCATTTAAATTATTTATAGTGCTCAAATGCCCAAATTCAAATAGTGTAAGATTTAATTCAAAAATCCAGGAATGACCTATAGGATATGTTCATCATTTTTGGAAGAGGCTTTCACCTTTATCCATTTATCATGAACATTTCCACAGGGCATTTTGGGTTCATTGAAAATATTTTGAAGTTGAACCTATTTGAATTCAATTGGTGCTAGGGTTTCAACAATCCCCATTTCAATTTTCATGGAAATTAACATGATGACATGAATGCCTTAATGCAACTAATGTCAAGCAATTCTAGGGCTGTGACAACTCACCCCCACTAAACAAGAATCTCGCCCCGAGATTCCAGACGTGAGGTAAGAGGAAAAGGGAGGTCACAAACTATTACAATGTCCATGATCCAATTGCCTTCTCGAAGATGTTGGTTCACTCCATCTTCTTGGTCTTGACGTCTTCGAGATCTTCACCCGACACGACAACAGAAAGAAGGGGAAACCCTACATGATTCGATCTTCATGAAGATCAAGTAAACATGATCAACTCACGGACTGAGACGGTGACACATCTCGAGTTGAGACACAAAATACATCGAGAGGGATGGAAGAACAACAACGGGGTTTGATTGGTGGCAACAATTCCACGCTTAGGGAGATGGTGGATGGTGTCAAGGTGGCGAGGAAATATTTACCATGAACCCGTAACAGGACTCCTCGAGAAAGGTGACGCAAGAACTATTCCCTTAAGTGGCAAAAAGAATTACTTTTGATTCATAGATCATTGGAACTTCTTTGTACCAGCCAAAGGCAATCACAAACGATCGCTTGGTGGAGTGCAAGGAATGGTATACCTGGACTAGAATGGATGATGTGAACTACCTTGTTGAAGACAACGCAATGGATGATTTGCTTATCATCGAAGGTGGGGAACCCATGGTAAGTCCACTTTTGAAGATAAACCTGGACAAGAATTGCTAAGAAGACAGTCTATAGCGAGATAGCACAAGGACGGTGCAAGCTGGGAACGAAATGCAATCGTTCAATGTTCCAACCATCATATCCGCCGAGATTCAGATCTGGTTGGTGTTAGGATATTTCAGACTCATCATGTCTCGAAAAGAAAGGGTTGCAACACAATTGACGAGATGGCGCTATGCGAGATTCTCGAATATGAACTACGATAGCAAGCTCCAAAACATGAGCTGGTTTTGCTACAAACATGTGAACACACTGTCCTAGACAAGCATGACCACATGGTAGTCTTATAATAAAACACTACCGAAGTTCGGTGGAAACCATCATCGAGGATAACGAAGTCCGATCATAAGTCATGACTAGTTGTTATGAAGGAACTCCTTTCCTTGAACAATTCAATCGGTGGCTTGGTGTGCTATGGAATCCATATGGGATGAAGATGATCACCTATCGACCATAGAATACTTCGCACGCATGCGGACGGACTTGGGATGATTCCACAGAGGCAAAACAAACCTTTCTCAAGTTCATGGCGGCAACTTACATCGATGCACATGAACTAGAGGAAGTCACTACTTTCATCCAAACACATGCTTCATGAACGAAACACGAAGAATGCTTACACAAATTTCCAATACTAGGTTGATGCTCAACATGACTCATGGGGAGACAAAATGCTACCGATGGGCTCAACACAAACTCATCGAATTTCCATATCATCGACTTCCACCATCATGTGAACACGTGATAGTATTGGTCAGACCAAAAGAGGTAATGGTGTATGCTCGAAGGATCAACCATGAGTAAGACAACATTACGAATATCGTTGGTTCTGATTTGACTTGACAATGGCCCATACTCAAGTCAAAGAATTGGTAGGACAATAGGTCCAACAACTGATCACAGGGACCAATCGATGAAGATATCATCTTTCTTCAACGCACACTACACAAGAATATCCCTTTGGATCGAACTAGGTTAGGCAAGCTTTTATCTTCCAACTCTCCAAGTTATTGTCTAGCTTAACCAACTAGCTCAGGGATAACCAACACAGATTCTTGGGGAAAGGGTGGTCCATAGGGAACCAACTTGATCACGAGCTCAACATAACAGTCAGGGAACAACCCGGTAACACTTCCAAGAAGATATTTGGATAGTCACGACCCACCGTATGTTACTAAGCTCGAGAACAATCTTGCTTTTCAGGGCAAGACGAAATGATCAAATGAGTGAGGGCTTGACAGGATCCTAACTCATAGATCAAAGAGTGCACCAGAACTAAGGACTAGGTAGCACGATCAATCTTAGGATAATGGTTTAATAACCAACATGCTAAGAATGAGAATATGGTCCATTCACTACCAAGCAACAAGTTGCTCGGAGTATTGATTTCACACATCACCATTCACTTGCCGGCATTCCGGTTACAACAACACGGAACCGAGGAATGAATAATGATAGCGAGAGTATCACTGCGTCAAGAATTCCTAGGAGGTTGTGCAATTCCCATGACACTCTTGACATAAAGATGGCAACACTCCAAGGTAGAACAGAACAAAAGCTGAATTGGCGTTTTGATCTGCGGGATGCAACTACTTTGACCCAATCCTAGAAATGGATGAGGTACTGGAGTTTGTTTCTCCTAGTCATTCCGGAATAGAATGGCTTGACGGACCACAAGAATAAAATGCATCGATGAACACAAATGCACGCATACCCTTGGCTATCAATTGATAGATGAAGGTCAGAAGGTATCTAAGAGAACAACTCAAAGGAACATATAATTTTCTGAGTTGTGGATGCACGGATTAGTATGTCGAACAAGCTCAACATTTCTTCCGGATAATCCATGCAGAAGGTAGAATTGGCAGATTCACAATTATGAATGGAGAACTACTCAAGAGCACTCTTATTGTGATCTTTGGTTCAAAAGAACTTCTGCCATAATTAGTTCATGGTATTTGGAAGAAGGAGAATACCACGGACTTCGAGGACTATCACAAAGGGTACTAATATCCTAAAGGCACTAGCAAATACTAACAACATGAAGTAGGATGAATCTCGGGTTCAACAACCCAGGAGTAGAATACCTACTACTAAACGGCATCGCGGGATGCTTTCGAAAGTGATGGCCAGAATCATCATACTAGGGATACAAAAGCATTGCTAAGTTGCTAGGTGACTTCCTAAACACCTAGGGTCATAATAATAATTCCAACATATATGTCAAGGCAATAAATTACCCCAACGCATCGGTTAGTGTGCTTATTCTGACCAAAAGGTCATCAGGAACGGAAGAAAGGATTTGCAAATGCATCAGACTATTTAGAGACCTGGGATGACTCGGACAGCATAACGGCTGTAAATGCTCAAAATGATTTGAGACATCCTGCAGAAAGGGTGGCATAACCACTCAACAACATCATAACAAGATTCTGAGATCAACGGTTATCATACAGAGTAGTAGGAACTGAACCGGGATTAAAACCAACAATCTTATAAGTCTATGGATTAGTAACACGTCATCCTAATAGATAGAT
Source organism: Aegilops longissima (assembly GCA_021605205.1). Lineage (NCBI taxonomy): Eukaryota > Viridiplantae > Streptophyta > Magnoliopsida > Poales > Poaceae > Aegilops > Aegilops longissima. The sequence continues at coordinate 611,296,594 of CM038680.1, forward strand.
GAGAAGCCTAGTTCTTAAACCCGTAAGAGAAGAGGATGACTCGGATCGAAGGCCATGAGGTATAAGGAGTAAAAAGAGCCTTACGCTCCTTCCACAATCAATTCCCTTACATAACTAAAGCATTTCTAGACACAACTTCGACCAGTTTGGCTTGGTAATCCTCAGCAACAAAGCTCGATACCAACGCTGTCAGACCCCGATTCCAAGTCACATCGACCTAGCTGGTAACACCTCATATCACTTTGTGGCCTCACGCACGGTATTCCCACGGTGTCGCTTTACCATGGCCCGGGACCGCTTATGCGTCTTTTGGCTCACGATATGATAGTGTCGCTAGCATCCATATGACAAAGAACCCGGCCGACATGGCTAGTCGTGAACCCAAAGCGGCGCTAACCTATGGGGACAGGCATACATGAATCACATCGAGCATGTCGGTCATCAACGATATATTCGGCTGTAGCACTGGGCTAACAGGACTCCGTATCCCGGCTGTAGCAGCTAGGCAGGACTCAATAACACCGCGTGACATTTCCCGAAGGATGTATATAGGAGCGAAGTGAAACACATGCCGCCCATCAAGTGTCCAAGCAGAGTGTTGGGCTAGCAGGACTCCGTGAACCGGGCAGAAGCGGACTACTATCGCCGAGGCACGAGACTACATTTCCCCATATGAGAGGCTGCCAAGGATAAACAACTAGTTTGTCGGATCCCACACATACCAAGCATTTCAAACATACACACAATATGCTCAATATGTGTAAATACGACGTGGCATCACAACATAACTCTACGACTCAAGATAATATTCAATAGGCTCCGAGGAGCGAGATATTACAAACATGGGTCTCATGACCTAACACTCAGAGCATACAAGTCAAAGCACAAGCGGAAGCTAAACATGTCTGAGTACGCATAACTATAAATGAAAAAGGCCGAGGAGCCCGACTATCTACCAGATCTGCCGAGGCACAAGATCGTAGCTGAGGTAACAAGCTAAACGTCAAGTCCACGTGGAACTACTAGCGAGACCGACGCCTCTCTGCAAAAACATAGAACAGCAAACGTGAGTACAATTGTACTCAAGAAGACTTACATCGTAACTAACTACATATGCATCATTATCAAAAGGGGTGGTGGAGTTTGACCGCAGCAAGCCAGCTTTGACTCGGTGGCTATCCTGAACTACGATTGCAAGTAACTCTTTTGAGGTGGCGCTACGAGTCCACATATTCACCATGTCAATACACCACTATGGACCCGCCTCCGCCTCCCTACGAGAACGCCATCCATAGCACTCACGCTTATCTTGCGATTTTAAAGTATCCACTTTCACTTGTCTATGAACTGATATAGGCAACCCGAAGTCCTTTTCCGTGGACACGGCTATTCAATAGATCATATTTAACCCTCGCAGGGTGTACTTCTTCACACACGCTCACCACTTACCGCCGCTTTACGACATGTACTCGCAACCTTCAAGCGGAAGCCCAACGTGGGTGTCGGCCATAGCCTACCTAAACACTCAAGTCCCTAGCCCAGGTTTATCGCCTATTCGGGTTCCATCCGCAGGAGTCCGCCGAGGTTTCCCATACAGCCCCGAACGATGTGTGCAGGGTTCCCGAGATACCAAACGGCACTCGGTACACCAACCACGGTGCCTACCGCAACACAACCCACCCCTAAGGTCAGCGCTGCGTGCCCCCAAAGATGCTACAAACACCGAAACTACTTGCAACTCCCTGACCGAGGACAAGGGTGGTCAAGAAGCCGAGAGGGTCCATTGGTTTCGGGCCCAATGCGTGGTAGTAACTGTTTCATGGATCACAAACACGTAACTCAGTTCTCGAGGACGGCTGCAATGAGACAACCCACCATGTACTCCTACATGGCCTCTCACCGCTACTTTTACCAAATCGTGTTCACACACTTAGCTCACACACAATAGGACATGTTCATAACAATTCCAATTCATTCCCGATGAATCGACCCGACTCAACTCTAAGCAAAGCAGTGCATGACAAACAAGCATAAATGAGTAGGCACAACATGGGCTCAAACAACTCCTACTCATGCTAGTGGGTTTCATCTAATTACTGTGGAATGACAGGTCATGCAAAGGATCAAGGGGTTTAGCTACCGTAGCAAGTAACACATGAGTCGTTGTTGTCCTAATGCAATAAAATAGAGCAGGAGCGAGAGAGTGGGATTATATCGGAATGAACAAGGGGGTTTTGCTTGCAGGCACTTCAAGATAATAGTTCTTCATCGGTGTCATCGAATAATCATCGCTTGGTACATCGCTCACCGGAGGGACAAACACCGGCAAACAAGAGAGAACACAATCAATGCAATGCACATACTCATGAATGACATGTCATATTAATGTACTGAATTTACCTAATGCAATAATAATCCAAGTTAGTTGAAGTGGAATTCAAACGAGGTTGAATTCCAACTCCAAATGCTATTCCATAATTTGCCCTAATCATGATTCACCCTATTCAGTGATGTTAACTTGTTTAAACATGCATGATCATGGCATAAACAGATTCTTCATATTTTTCTGATCATTTTTCATATATAAATTATTTCCATCCGAGTTACGGTTGAATTTATATGATTTTTAGAAGTTTAGAGTATTTTCTGAAATTTACTAAATTAAATTAAATCTAGAAAATATATATCGCGTCACCGACGTCAAGCAGTGACGTCAGCGGTCAACTGGTGCGGTCCAGTCAAACCTGACGGTGGGGGCCACACGTCGGTGTCAACTAAACTAATCTGGTTAATTAGCACTAACCCGGTTAGTTGTTAGTTTAAAACCTAACTAGGTAGTTAGTCGGGCGGGCCCGCATGTCGCTGAGGAGAGGGAGGTCAAACCGGCGGTGGTCAACCCACGCCGGTCACGTCAGCGGGCGCCGGCGCTTAGCCGCCAGCGAACCCGGCGCGGCGCGCAAGTGCAATGGCTATTCCGCCACCAAAAGGGCCGGGAGGGTACCACAGAGAGTCGGGACGCTAAGTTCTTGGTGGGGTAGTTAGAGCTCGGGCGGCCGGGATCGACGCCGGCGACGAGCTGTCGGGGCGGCCGGAGCTCGGGCACGCTGGGTCGAGGCCACAGCGGCCGGGGCTTGTGCGAGGCACCTCACGGGACCCTACGCGCGGGGAGAGGTTTGAGCACGACAGCCGGGCCACTAGGTGGCCGGAGGCACGCCGGGCGGCGGACATAGGCGGCGGCGGTTTCGCCACGGTGGAAGTGGTAGCTAGGGGGGGAAATGAGTCGGGAAGAGGGGATCGACTCGGGGCTCACCGTGGTTGCGGAGGCCGTCGGTGAGCTCGGGTGGGCACCGAGCCGCTAATTTGGCGGCGGCGACCATGCGGTCCGAAAAGGGGAATGATGGGGCGGCGCCTCGGGTGCTCCGCGTGGGAACTTGGTGAGGAGGAGGAGAGGGCTAGGCGGAGGCCATGGGCACATCGGCAGGCGAGGGAAGGCCGGTGGCCGTGGCTACGGCGAGCGGTGGCGACGGTGGCGCTGCGGTTGCGTGAGGGAGAGAGAGCAGAGGAAGGGGAGGGGTCGGGAGAGTGAGGAGAGCTGGGGGCGCGTGGCTGCTGGGAGGCGCCCAGGCCGGGGCGGAGCAGCAGGGTGGAGGTGGCGCGCCTCGGCGTCTGCTGTCGACACGCCCCTGCCATCTTGGCGAGGAGGAAGACGACAGGGAGGGTGGCGGTGGTGGGCTGGCTGGCCAGCCAGCCAAGCCAAGACAAATCTTGGGCCAAGTGGCGCCGTAAGTTTGGGCGGGTGGGCTGCACGTAAGGTTTTCTCCTTTTTCATTTCTGTTTTCTATTTTGCGCTTTGTTTTTGATCCAGATTTAAACCCAAATCAATTTTATAAATCCTGAAAATATTCACAGCACTTTATGAATTATTTCAATGGCCCACAAATACTTCCAACATTATTTGAGCATTTAAATTATTTATAGTGCTCAAATGCCCAAATTCAAATAGTGTAAGATTTAATTCAAAAATCCAGGAATGACCTATAGGATATGTTCATCATTTTTGGAAGAGGCTTTCACCTTTATCCATTTATCATGAACATTTCCACAGGGCATTTTGGGTTCATTGAAAATATTTTGAAGTTGAACCTATTTGAATTCAATTGGTGCTAGGGTTTCAACAATCCCCATTTCAATTTTCATGGAAATTAACATGATGACATGAATGCCTTAATGCAACTAATGTCAAGCAATTCTAGGGCTGTGACAAAGAACGCGTAGATCATCTTGGTGCTTGTTTACTTGATGTTTAAAAACTTCAACTTATTTTTTTAGATTAGTACAAATTCTAAATTTGCATATGGGTCTTTCCGGAATGGTTATATGTGGTATCCGGCCTCATTTAAACTTGCTTTGATATGTTGTTCTTCTATGCGTCATCTCTTGCCATGAGTAGCTTCATGTAGCCTGGTCATGCATCATACTTGGTTGAGCATCATGTCATGTTTCATTGTGATCGTGAGGATTCGTTCGACTACACTTGGTTCGTCTATGCCCGTTCGTCTTCTTCATGGACTCGTTCTTCTTCCTAGCGGGATTTCAGGCAAGATGACCGTCACCTTGGATCTCACTACTATCTTTGCTATGCTAGTTGCCCCGATGCTATCGCTATGTCGCGCTACCTACCACTTGTTTATCAAGCCTCCCAAATTGCCATGATAGCCTCTAACCTTTTCACCCTTCCTAGCAAATCATTGTTTGGCTATGTTACCACTTTGCTCAGTCCCCTCTTATAGCGTTGCTAGTTGCAGGTGCAGTTGCAGGTTGTTCCATGTTGGGACATGGATTTCATGTATATCCTGGGATATGACAATATCTCTTATTTAATTAATGCATCTATATACTTTGTAAAGGGTTGAAGGCTCGGCCTTTTGCCAGGTGTTTTGTTCCACTCTTGCCGCCCTAGTTTCTGTCATACCGGTGTTATGTTCCTTGATTTTGTGTCCCTAACACGGTGAGGGTTTATGGGCCCCTCTTGACAGTTCGCTTTGAATAAAACTCTTGCTGCAAGGCCCAACCTTGGTTTTACCATTTGCCTAATAACCACTAAAACTTGCATAGGGACTTCCCGGGCACCGAGGATTTAATTAACAACACGAGCCAGTGCTCCTCAAGAGTGTTGGTCTAAAATGGCAGTAGCCGGGGCCACCAACGGGTGTGCCAGCCGGAAACTTAGCCAATCCGATCATGGCATGAGACGAGATACGCGCGGCTACTATCAGGGTGTCGGCACGTCGGGAGATCTTGCTGGACTTGTTTTACCATTGTCGAAATGCCTTGTGCACCGGTATCCCGAGTTTGATTGGCTTTCCCGCGATGGAGGATTGTCTCCGAGGATCGTGAGCTTATAATGGGCTAATTTGGGACACCCCTGCAAGGTTTAAACTTTCGAGAGCCGTGCCCATGCTATGTGGCAGATGGGAATTTGTTAATATCCGGTTGTAGTTAACTTGAAGTAAAATCAATTCAAATACACCAACCGCGTGCATAACCGTGATTGTCTCTTTCAAGGAAGTTCGAGAGGAGAACAAGGTTGGGTTATGTTTGAACGTAATTAGTCCAGGATCTCTTCTTGATCACTACTAGTTTGCAACTGTTTGCATAGTTTCTCATCTTACTGTTGTACTCGTAAGTTAGCCACCATACATTGCTTAGTCGCTTGCTGCAACCTCACCACTTACCCCTTTCCATACCCATTAAGCTTTGCTAGTCTTGATACCCATGGTGGGATTGCTGAGTCCTCATGGCTCACAGATTACTACAACAAAAGTTGCAGGTGCAGGTAATGCGATGATCATGACATGAGAGCGATGTTTACTTGTTTTGGAGTTCTTCTTCTTCGTCGCCGATCTTGGGTTAGGTTCCTGGTCGGCAGCCTGGGCTAGCAGGGTGGATGTCATTTGTGTTTCTGTTTGTGATTCATCCGTAGTCGGATGTTGTTCTTATGTATGATGTATTGATGTATTCATGCGGCATTTGTATGCCCTTTGTATGTATCCCCAACTATTATGTAATGGCACGATGTAATGATATCCATGTTGCAAAAGCGTTTCAATATGCGGGTCTATCTTTGGTAGGACCATCGAGTTCCTCTCGGATAGGATCACATATTGGGCGTGACAAGTTGGTATCAGAGCCTCGACCGACCATAGGACCCCCTTGATTGATCGTAGTTGACCATTGTCAAGTCTAGAAGAAAAAACTTTTTCGAAGTCTAGTTATATTGGAGGGTAGGACTTCTTTTTACTCCTCGCCCCTTCGTCGCTCTGGTGAGAAATCTTGACGTAGGTGTTTTGATATGCTCCTCTTCCCTTCAAATTTTTGTTAGGGTCACGGAGTTAGTTTTGCTTGTTGCGATGTCAGCTCTTTTCATCCAGTGCATTTCTCATCAAGTTGATTCGATCCTCTTCATCTTTTGCAAGATCAGTCCTCAGTTCTTTATCAACCGATGTTGTTCCCCTGTATGGAGTCGTCTTTCTTTTCCCACCCGCCCACCCTTTTTCTTCTCGGAGCCGGAGTCCATAATCAAGTATCCATCCTACTCGTGCGAAGTCTTTACATTCTTTCCTCAATTATTTCAACCGGTGATCTTCTCTTCAAGTTATTCGTCGGTTCCTCGTTCCAAGTTGCCTTTGTTTTTCCCGCCCTCCCACACTTTTTCTTCCCGGAGTTTGAGCCTCTACTCGAGAAGCAATTACATTCCTGTGGAGCCTCTTCATTCTTTCCTCAATTGTCTCAACCGGTGAATTTTTTGTGAAGTTCATCATTGTTCGTCTCATTTTCTTTCCGGTGGATCCAATTCAAGTTTTTCATTGTTGATCATATTCTTTTCCTCGACTCAAGTGTTTCCCCTTGCTCGTTCGCCTCTCCCAGTTTACCCTCCCGGAGTGCTCAATAATTCTTTGAAGGTTCGTGTTTGCGTTCAAATTATTTCGAGGTTGTCACCTCATTCGAGTCTTTCAATCGTTCCGGTGAATCATCTCTCTCTCCAATAACCTTTTCCAATGGTGATTTCTTTTCAGTGGGCCCTAACCCACATGTCTTTTCCCAGGATCTGACCAGACTTTTCTAATTTTCCCGGAGGTATTTTCAAATTCTTTTAGAAGTTTGACGTAAGTATGAATTTCATCAGTCAGATGCCTTTTCAAGACCGATTTCAAATCATTATTTTCACTGTTGGCTCAACCTCTTCGCTTTTCATTCTCCCGGAGTATCTCAACAATGTTGGTGGTGTTCCTCGTCGTCTTTCATAACATTTGAAGACCGAAGAAGAACTTCTCTTAAATTTTGTCCGTTCTTCCGAAGATTCGTGGATCTAGCATCATGTTTTCCTCTCAAGTTGTTTTCGATCATGAGAAATCTTTTCTTACCCATCCGAAGCATTCTCTAGTCAGTTTGCGATCTCTTCATTCTTTTGAACCTAAATCCCCTCAATTATGATTGTTGTTTTAAGTCTTACCGGCGATTCTCTCTCTTTCTTCATTCATTTTCAAGTTCTCACGGTGATTTGTTCAAGATTCCTTTAACTTTGTGATCATATCAATTCATTCCTTTCTTTCCAATCTTACCGGTGGTTCATGAAGACTTTCCCAAATTTTGCGCTATATCTCCCTTAATCTTTTCCAATGCGAATAAGTAGTATGCAAATCCATTGTTTCTTATCAAGTTAGTTGGTGGAGGATAATCATAACATAATTCTTATTCTTCTTTCGTTAAATCTATTGATCTCTTCTTTTCGGAGTTTGGTCATCATGTCACATTCTCGGTTCAAGTGTTTCCATCTTTTCTTTCCCGGAGTTCAAAGTTTCCTCGGGCGTCTCGTCGGAACCTCCATCTAAATCACCACCAGGCTTAATCTTATTCTTTTCATCCTTCAATTATATCTCATCATCCTTTTGTTAACGAAGTTCTTCACAGTGGTTCGTAAGGATTTAATTCATTCTTTAAAAGTTCATCAAGATTCTTGTTGGAGGAGCGCAAGTATCTTTTCTTCTTGCGTCTCGAACTGCAATAGTTCTCCATATTCTTTTGAAGTGGAGTTTTGAATTTCTTCGTTCTTATCAGTTATTCAATCATTTCTGTTTGTGGCATAATTCGCCTCATATTTTGGAGATGTTTTCAATAAGTCCACAACAAGCTTATTCTTTTTGTTGTTGATTTTCTCAACAACTCCGTTCAATCCTTCCTTCTAACGATGCTTTCAATTTCATTCGTGGTAGAAGTTGTCATCTTCTACCCTATTATTTTCATTCCACTCTTTCAATTCTTCCGCAGGCATTGTATTGTTCCACTTGTCAAGTATCGATCCCGTGTGCCAAGTTCGTGTTCTATCCCCTTCCCTGTTAAGCCGGAGTGCTACCTAAATTCTTTCATTCTTATTCCTTTTTTCTATCTTTCCTAATCGGAGTGGTTTCAGAGTCTATCTTATTCCTTGATGTCGGTGTCAAAACCGGCGGATCTCGGTAGGGTGTCCCGAACTGTAAGGCCTAGGCGGATGGTAACAGAGACAAGGGACACGATGTTTTTACCCAGGTTCGGCCCTCTCGATGGAGGTAAAACCCTACTCCTGCTTGATTAATATTGATGATATGGGTAGTACAAGAGTAGATCTACCACGAGATCAGAGAGGCTAAACCCTAGAAGCTAGCCTATGGTATGATTGTTGTTCGTCCTACGGACTAAAACTCTCCGGTTTATATAGACACCGAAGAGGGTTAGGGTTACACAGAGTCGGTTACAATGGTAGGAGATCTACATATCCGTACCGCCAAGCTTGCCTTCCACGCCAAGGAAAGTCCCAACCGGACACAGGACGAAGTCTTCAATATTGTATCTTCATAGTCCAGGAGTCCGGCCAATGGTGATAGTTCGGCTATCCGGACACCCCCTAATCCAGGACTCCCTCACTCGACCTTTTGATTCTCGCCATATCCGTCGTTCCTCTTTTCTACCCGAGTGCTCTCAACATTGTTCATCTTCTCTCTTCGCTCTTGTATCACCTCATCCTCTTTCTCTTCCGTCTCATTCCTAAGATCTCGGGACAAGATTACTTGTTAGTGGAGGACAGTTGTAACGGCCCGAGTCCGACGCGCCAGGTGTCTTCCAATTATTCGCCGTTGTTGCCATGTCATTTGCTTGCGTGTTTCACTTTGCCTTGTCATCATCTCCATTTCATCCTCATGTTTTCAAACTTGCATCCGTCCGGGTCCCCCAGTTCTCGCCGTTGTCCGTTCCGAGACCAACCACTCTCACACGCACTGTTGCACCTCTCGATATTGTTTAGTGAGCGGGAGAAAACTGTTCTCGGAATGGGCTGAAAGCTGGCGTGCAGTCTTATTATAATGTAGGTAGACCGCCTGGCAAATTTTGTCGCATTCGGAGTCCGTTTGATAGCCCAACCGTCATCCGTAGCGGCACCGTTGCCGGTTTATTCGTTCGGACGTTTTCGGTCTCCGGAAACCCTTGCCGGGCTACATTTCTCCCCTCTCCTCTCAGCCCAACCCCCTCTACACAACCCACCTTGTCCCTCCTCTGTTCAAACCGTCCGATCGACATCGGAGGGTCTAGAAACCCCTAAATCCCCTAACCTAGCCCCTCTTTCTATATATAGGCAGTCTCCTTTCTAAAACAGTGCAAACTCTACCCCTAGCCTCCTACCTCGGATCCGGCGCCGCCAGCCCACTTCCGCCACTTGTCGCACCATCAGCGAGTCAGCGCCGCCGCTCCCGCAGCCCTCCACCACTCCTGCACCGCCATGTGGCCTGCCTGTCCCGCTCCCGCCGTCGTGGCCCTGGAGCCTGCAGCCGGCCCGCCACAGGCCGAACTCGGGCCCTGTCGTGGATATGTCACGGCAGATGTCCTAGTGTGAGGACTTGGTCGTGAGGCCAACGCATCTATGTGGTAGCTTGAGAGGGGTTGAGCGGAATCGAGAGACGCAGCACAACACAAGGATTTGGACAGCTTCGGGCCCCGGGAAACATCATCAGGTAACAACCCTACATGTTGTTTGTGGCTAGGTCTCATTATCATCATGAGGGAGTTGTCGTAAACCGGCTCTCCTAGTTATGTCTAGCCCTAAAGATTATTCTTACCTCCTCCTCTTGGGGAGCCCTGCCCCACCTTATATAAGTTGAAGGGGCGGGTTACATGTGGAGTCCTATTAGGATTAGGACTAGTCTACCTTCTAATACAAACCGGATACAAGTCCGGGTCTTAACTCCTTGTAAAGGAAATATTCCTCACGCCTTTCCTCTTAAACCGGCCCACAATTAACATAAATCGGCCTTCTGGGCCTTGGGCCTTGTCATTCGTCTGTCCCTCCCGCCGGGTTACCAGTGAGTCATAATGTTCAGGCGGGTTGCTTGTAAACCGTCTGGTCAAGGCGGGTCGCCGGTGAATCACCAAGCTCCCGCTGGGTCATACATCCGGCGGGTTACACCACGGGGTATATCCCCGAGAGGCCCGTGCCCCTCGCTCTCTCGCTCCATCTGTAGGAGCTCGCGCTCCCGCAAGCCCCTGCCTCGCCGGAGTCCTCCGCCGCGCCGCCGCCTCACCGATCCCACCACCATGCCGCAAGAGCCACCCCACAACCGCGCGCCTCAGCCTCCGCCGCCGCCCTGCCCGCCGTCGTCGCTCGCTGCTCCGCCGCCATGGCCGTGCTGCCCGAGCTCGCCCCATGCCTCCCCAAGCGTCGCTGGCCACCTCTGCGCAAATCTGCCCCGCCACCCGGTGCCCGTCGTCGTCCGGATCCGGCCGTGCCAGAGTCCCGCCACTGTCGCGGCCGACGGGGTCCTCCTCGACCCCGGCCCCCTGCGTTGCCGCTAGCGTTGACCCCAGCGCCGCCTCGTGGGCCGGCCCAGCGTCAGGCCCAGCGCCACCCAAGCAGCGCTGGCCTGCCAAACCGCCTCCTCCACCAACCTGGGCCAGGCCCGTGGTGAGCAGCCCGCCTATTCCCCGCCCTGAGCGCCGCTTAGCTATTTCGCGCTCGGTCATTTTTTTCACAAAACTGGTAAGTCCAGATTTCATACAGCATGTGTGCATGTTCGTGAGGCCGTAACTTCGTGCATGATGTTCCTATGGTGGTGTTCTTTGTATGCAAATGTTCATCTCCTGATGCTCCAGATGTTTGTGTAGTTTTCATGCATGTTACTGCTAATGTTGATGCCATAATCCTCGTTGCAAACGTGCTATGTGTTGTTAACTGCTGAAAACTGCCGTAACTTGCTAATTTGTCTTTTTCATAGCATTTTGTGAGATTTTCTTTTGAGCATCATGTCAACATGTTTTAGGAGCACAATTATGCCATCCTTACACTGGTGTGATCCATTTATCATGATACTCCTTGTGTTGTATGGAACAAGCTTGCAAAATGGCCTACTTGATGTTTGTTGTTTTCTGTGACTTGGTGATTGCCATGTTAACTTGATGCTACAAGTGAATCCATGCATAATATGGAGATGCTCAGTAATGATGTTTTTTCCATGTTATGCTCTATAAATCCATTCCATTGTTTGCAATTATGGCATGAGGTATCTTGTCATTACCATGCTCTCAAATTGCTAAATAATGTTGATGTCAGCCTGTTAACAGTAGGTTCATTCTTGACATGTGAATAGCTAGTGTTAAATGCATCCCATGACCATGTTCTTGACATTAATATCTGCAAAAATATGCCTTCTTGCTGTTGTTTAAATTCACTTGCCATGATATGTTATATGTTGAGTTAACCAAGCTTGCAAACATGTCTACTTGTCGCTGTTTTGGACAGCTTGTCCTTTAGACTTGTTCCGTGTGTATGTGTTGAACCGTTGCTCCGTTTTGAGCATGCTCTATATGAAACTTGCTTAGTTTTGCACGTAGCTTCATGTTACCTTGTTGCATCCATGTTTTGAGTGTGTTGTCTACATGTTTGAATGCATTTTGCATCAATTCCATGCTTAACTTGTTTTGCTCATATCTTCTAGGCCGTAGTCTCAATTAAATGAACTTTATAAATAACTTGACTAGAAAAATGCGTAGATCATCTTGGTTCTCATTAACTTGCTGTTTAAAAAATTCAACTTAATGTTTTATTCAGATCAGTACCAAATTCTAAATTTGCATCTGGCCTCATTTAAACTTGCATTGATGTGTTGTTCTTGTATGCATCATCTCTTGCCATGAGTAGATTCATGTAGCCTAGTAATGCATCATACTTGGTTGAGCATCATGTCATATTTATGTGCTTGTGTGTTTACCGTATTGTTTGTTTCTTTCCAGGTGTGCTTCTTCTCGATAGTTCCTGTTTCGTTGCGATCGTGAGGATTTGTTCGACTACACTTGGTTCGTCTATGCCCATTCGTCTTCTTCATGGACTCATTCTTCTTCCTAGCGTGATTTCAGGAAAGATGACCGTCACCTTGGATCTCACTACCATCTTTGCTATGCTAGCTGTCTCGGTGCTATCGCTATGTCGCGCTACCTACCACTTGTTTATCAAGCCTCCCAAATTGCCATGATAGCCTCTAACCTTTTCACCCTTCCGAGCAAACCTTTGTTTGGCTATGTTACCGCTTTGCTCAGCCCCTCTTATAGCGTTGCTAGTTGCAGGTGCAATTCCAGATTGTTCCATGTTGGGACATAGATTTCATGGATATCTTGGGATATCACAATATCTCTTATTTAATTAATGCATCTATATACTTGGTAAAGGGTGGAAGGCTTGGCCTTTTGCCTGGTCACTACTAGGAAAAGGGCTATAGATGATATGGGCACTAATGGCGCACCAGAAATGTGGTGCGCCATTAGTATATACTAATGGCGCACCATGTGTTGGTGCGCCATTAGTGTCCAAATACTAATGGCGCACCACATCCACGGTGCGCCATTAGTAACAATTTTTTTTTCATTTTTTTTCAAAACTAGTAATGGCGCACCAGTGGATAGTGCGCCATTACTAGTTCAACTAGTAATGGCACACCACCCCACGGTGCGCCATTACTAACTTGGCCCAAAAATTCAACCAAATGCACACCCCCCCCCCCCGGTGGACCGCCTTTTCAGTTTTAAAAAATAAAAGAAAAGGATGGAAATGTCAAAAAAATAAAAGAAAATAATTTTCCCATGTGATATGTGGTCTAGTTGTTGGGAAAATTTACAAATATGAATTTCGACTTTATTTGCAAAATCTCTTTGGAATTTGTAAAATGGGCATAACTTTTGCATACGAACTCGGATTAAAAAGTTTTTTATATGAAAAATCATCTACTCGAAAAGTTACATCCAAATTTAACCGGGGGAACCCCGTTAAACATTTTAAAAATCCCCAAAAACCTAACAGAAAAAAGTTACGGGGCTTTTAAGATCTAGTGGCGCACCTAGCAAACGGTGCGCCACTAGTAACAGAAAAAAATTGGTTTCGAAAAAAATCGAATTTTTTTTCATAATATGATACGTAATATGACCGGGAAGTTTGAAATATTTTTTCAAAATTTCATCATACTCATGAACATGAACAAAGTCCTAGACATCAAGAAGGTTTAATATGATTGATATGATAGATATATCAACAAGTGCCTGTGAAGTGAGCTGGTGCTGGGGTTGGATAGAACTGCGAAGTTAAGCGTGCTCGGGCTGGAGTAGTGTGAGGATGGATGACCTTCCGGGAAGTTTGACCATAGAGTGTGATTTGACTTGAGATTAAGCATATTGACCTGAGATTAAGCCATAGTGACCTGAGATTAATAAAAAAAACGAAGAAAAAATTTTGAAAAAAAAATTAAAAAAAATCTGAAAAAATTTTGAAAAAAAATTGTTACTAATGGCGCACTTCTATGTGGTCCTCCATTAGTATACCAGACACTAATGGCGCACCGTGGGCTATACTAATGTCGCACCAGCGGTGCGCCATTAGTAAAAAAATCTAATGGCGTGGTGCTAGTGGCGCACCTGTAGTGCACCATTAGTAGCGAAAATAGGTGCGCCACTAGCAGCCCTTTTTCTAGTAGTGGGTGTTTTGTTCCACTCTTGCCGCCCAAATTTTCGTCATACCGATGTTATGTTTCTTGATTTTTCGTCCCTAACACGGTGAGGGTTTGTGGGCCCCTCTTGATAGTTCGCTTTGAATAAAACTCTCCAAGCAAGGCCCAACCTTGGTTTTACCATTTGCTTAATAACAACTAAAACTTTCATAGGGCCTTCCCGGGCCCCGAGAACTTAATTAACAACCCGGGCCAGTGCTCCTCATGAGTGTTGGTCCAAAATGGAAGTAGTCGGGGCCACCAACGGGTGTGCCAGCCGGAAACTTAGCCAATTCGATCGTGGCCTGAGACGAGATACGCGCAGCTACTATCAGGGTGCCGGCACGTTGGGAGGTCTTGCTGGACTTGTTTTACCATCGTCGAAATGTCTTGTGCACCGGGATCCTGAGTTTGATCGGATTTCCTGCGATGGAGGACTGTCTCCGTGGATTGTGAGCTTATAATGGGCTAAGTTGGGACACCCCTGTAGGGTTTAAACTTTCGTGAGTGTGCCCATTGTTATATGGCAGATGGAAATTTGTTAATATCCGGTTGTAGTGAACTTGAAGTAAACTCAACTAAAATACACCAACCACATGCGTAACCGTGATTGTCTCTTTTCCGGGAAGTTCGAGAGGAGAACATGGTTGGGTTATGTTGAACATAAGTAGTTCAGGGTCACTTCTTGATCACTACTAGTTTACGACCATTTGTGTAGTTTCTCATCTTACTCTTGTACTCGTAAGTTAGCCACCATACATTGCTTAGTCGCTTGCTGCAACCTCACCACTTACCCCTTTCCATACCCATTAAGCTTTGTTAGTCTTGATACCCATGGTAATGGGATTGCTGAGTCCTCGTGGATCACAGATTACTACAACAACAGTTGCAGGTGGAGGTAATGCGATGATCATGACGTGAGAGCGATGTTTACTTGTTTTGGAGTTCTTCTTCTTCTTCGGCAATCCTGGGTTAGGTTCCTGGTCGGCAGCCTGGGCTAGCAAGGTGGATGTTGTTCGAGTTTCTATTTGTGATTCATATGTAGTCGGACTTTGTTCTTATGTATGATGTATTGATGTATTCATGCGGCATTTGTATGCCCTTTGTATGTATCCCCAACTATTATGTAATGGTACGATGTAATGATATCCACCTTGCAAAAGTGTTTCAATATGCGGGTCTATCCTTGGTGGGACCTTCGAGTTCCTCTCGGATAAGATCTCATATTGGGCGTGACAATATCAGTACGAATCAAGTTGTGCATATTTGTTGTTGGAATGAACCACATTGCCGCATGACGGGTTTGCAAAAGCCACCCATCGCATGGAAGCTTGATGCCTTTCACACACTGAAGATTATCTGGCAACAAGTTGTGTCGACGAATCTCTGGATATGGTGATTCATGAAACCCATGGTACGATGTGTAAACACAATTCCCCGTGGCGAATGGAAGTTGCATAGCACGGTAATCATCACCGGTGATATGATCGACGATTGGTTGGATGATCGGATAATTGAGCCCGAGGAACATGGAGTGGTTGCGGAGGCTCTAAACCCGCCTCCAATTGAATACGCCTGGCCCGACGGAGTTGGGATCTTTCTCGAACACGCAGCAGCCATAGCCATCAATGTCACGAATGCCCCAGGAATGGCACCCATAGTTTTTGTGTAGTTCCACATAAATCGAGCATCCCTATTGGCACATATATTTAGAGAGTGAGATTACTGTAATAGTGGGACTAGTTGATGAAACATACACTAAAAAACAGAAGCACCCTCATTATCTTAATGGGTAAAGTTAGCAACATAGTAGTCTTGCTTAAAGAGAGGTATTAGTTTGTTTAATCAGTGCCAATTAGCTCAACACTCAAAGCATTGCCATGTATCATAGGTTGCAAAACTTTAACGTGCAAAGATAAAGGAGTTTCTCATGACAGTAGCATGATACAAATAGAGATGACAACAAACTATTATGGATGAAGGCCTTAGGCCGGTACCAACGTAAGCAAAAAAGTGTATTCATGTAGTCCCAAAATAGATGATAAAGCACTCACTTGAATCACTCAATAGTATATTTTTTTGTGCACTTCAAATGCATGGTTGAAATCACTCTTCTTTACCAGTGCTGAGATCATATCGAAAGATTATCAAGAATTTCCAGCAGAGTTAAAGCACTGGTTGGGATACAGTTCATTGTATTGTCTTGTGTAGTTCCACTAAAATGTATGATTGGCACAACACGATCCCTGTTTGCACAAGTAGGAACAAGGTGAAACCTTCATTAGCTTAGTGAGAAAGGATAGAAAGACATTAGCATATTACCCTAACAGTAGCATCAAATTCATGATGGACAATATGCAAAACACGGCCTCATTGAACCAATGACAATAAATTGACATGCAAAACAATACACTATTATGTCATGACACTACCAAGATTCCCTCCCTGCTCCACCACATGATTCACCTCCATAGACAAACATACACACGTACATGATTCAGCATAGGGTTCTACTAAAGATTTGTTTAACTCCGATAGGAAAATTAGGCAGCAATAAATTAGTGGTACTTAAGTACTCCTAATTAATTAAGTGACCTTGCAGGAGAGACAGCAGAAGTGGAAGGGCTCCCTAGAGGATAGCCTCACATGTAAGGTAGATGTTGCCAGAGCCCTTGAATGGCCTCGACTAAGGCCTCGGGCTTCAAGAAGATCACCTTGGCACTGTTTATTCTTGTTCTTCCTCTTCATGCTCTATTTGTCTTTCTCCTCACCAGTTGGTGAAACCAAGTACATGATTGGCCTTCTATTTTATAATTGGTTTTGTCATTGAGGGAGTACAAGTGTACTAGTAGACAATAACATTATTTTCTCATGGTAGTCGCAAAATAGAGATGAACACATGCATTAAATATCATTCTTACCTAAAGGAAGATTATGGTGCCAATGTGGATGATGAGGATTGGAACACAGATCTCCCTTTGTGTAGTTCCACCAAAATGAACCAACTATTCCATTCTGACATTCCAGTTAAGCGGCACAAAAGTCACTTCTTTTAATAAGTGTTTTTGTGTAGTGCACCAAAAGGTCACAACTGCAACCAGGTGAATGGATATCCCTGTTTGCACAAAAAGCTACAGAGGAAACAGTCGGAGTCTCAAACAATTACAGGCAAAAACATTTGGCTAAACTTGTCATGGCTTATAACAGTGGCATGGCTTCATTTTACTAGGGGCATTAGATTAAGAAGAACTAAATATCTGGTATAAGGGCACGGGACTGTGGGTGCACCAGCAGTCCAGCACCATATACCTAAACTGGGGCATAAAGTGGTGATTCAGAGTTTGTTGCCCCGAGAAACAAACATCCAAGAAAAATATTTAGGTTGGTCCAATTTTTGCACTCCAGCCACCTACTCCTATGTGTGGATAGAAAATCTAGTCCTTGTCATACCAGTGTGTAGAGCGTTTCCCCTATATTTCCCTTTTCGACCAAGAGACCAGTTGGATGACCAGTCTGTACTACTTTCACCCCCTTTCCTTCCTGTTTGTACCAAGTCCGATGTACATACTAAATTCCCCCGCCCCCACTTTATTTCTTGTTTGAACCAAATACAAGATTCGACTCCATGAAGTAGCTTTACCTCTAACAATAGAAGAAGAAAAAATAGGTGACGCTGGACCATCCGATCGAGAGGGGCTGAGAGGTAGAAAATGATGCACATGCAGCGACTTAGCGAGCCGGGGAAGTAGAGCTAGGGCGGTTTCGAAGGAAGATATACCTGAAGGTCATCGGCATGTGGATAGGTGGGCGGCGGGAGGCCGGATCCGCCCACACTAGGGCAACGAGGAAGGGATCGGAGGACCTCCCGTGCCAGCGCTCGGCCAGAGATAATGGTTCGGCCGGCAGTGGGTCTCCTCCCTCGCTGTCGATGATGTCCTAAACGCTGCCCCTGCTCCCCTTCACCGGCGGAGGGGGATACGTCCGGATCTGTAACCAGCGGTGAGGATAGAAAGACAGTGTTTTTTGAAGGGAGAAAGACAGTGTTACCACCGCTATCTTGTTTAGATCTTGGGAGGATGAGAGTGTGTGAATAGAGCAACCCTAGCAAGCAAGCGCGGAGGCGCCGGCCTATATACACGTAGTGGGGTAGTTTTCCTTTTTCATTCCATCAAAACAATCATTTAAAATTGTTTACATGCCAGGTCAGAGTTTTTTTTTTGAGTTGTTGATTGTTTTTTGAGATAGCTACCCGCTTATTCCAAGTGGTGTTACGGTGTGCCAGGTCGCACTTTGTATCGTGAACAAGCCCACGACTAAAATTATCTGAAACGTGGGCTGCCCCAACATGCATTATTATTTATATTTTCTATGTGGGAGTATCCTCAAAACAAAATGTGAGAGTACAATATTTATTAGGCCCCTTTGTAATTGGTGCTAAATTTTAACCAAAGATTTAACTAACAAAATGTTAGTGCATGTTAACAATAATTAATCCCAGTCGTTTTGCCTATCTCGGCTTGCATGAATGTATTTTTGGGAATATATCGTTTGATTCATATTTGAACATAGTTCTCAATGATGTAATTTTTTGCGACATGCATGACATTTGGTTAGTTAAATTTATAGTCAAAATTTGGTAAGGTGCATTAAATCAACACATGCAAGTATCAAAAGGAAAGTCACGGCATGCATGCATGCATTGTAATTAATGCATCGGTAAACGCAAATTATTGAAATATATTGATTGTAGTGATTTGATGTGTTGCGTCAACTCATACAACAATGAGAAGTTTCATTACTACAACGCCCTCTCCCTTGCGGACTGAGCTCCGGTTCCTTAACTACACCTGTCTTTGGCTGTATGACAGGTGGGCCACCCACCTGTTGGGCCCACCTGTCATACACGCAAAGGCAGGAGAAGTAAGTCAATGAAACTACGTCCCTCCCTTGCCCATTAGCGTGGTGGCTGGCAGGACTAGGAGAAGCTTTCGCTACACGCTCTCCCTCCCACACACGGTGGACATGCAGCAGTTCATTCGGTGTCAGATGGCCAGAAGCATATTGTAGTACTACTCCAATGCAGTACTAGTACTCCATCATTGTTCGACTTCCTGAAGAGGCGAAGGGTTTGTTTATTTTATGCGCAAGGTTGCCCCACCAAAGCATTGGTTAGCCCAAATTTTGGTTGAGGTTTTGGTTGCCCATGATTTGGCCAACATTGGCAAGAAAAATAAACTAGAGTTGGCTACAATTCATTGGCATGCCAAAAAATTGGCAACAATCCAAACAAAGACCAATCTTTGGGTCATGACCAAAATTTTGGTAGCGTGCACTTTGGCCACAATCCAAACACACCCGAAGAGCCAAGCGTAGCCCGGACACTCGTGTGGTAGTTTCATGTGTAGAGTAGTCTAGGATAGGATGTACCATGCCTCTAAGCTTAAAATCGTTGGGGTCGGCTCTATGCTATGAGGCCGTCTCGAAGCTTTTTTTATTAAAATAATATTCTGGCCTTACCTGTCATCCTGGTGATTGTAGTTTGCACGCTCAACATGTCAAGATAGCAATATATTGTGGTGGGATAAATGTTAGAGGTTGCAGCAAATATATTGTACAGTGCGGGTCTTTTAGCCAAGTTTAGAGGCAAGGATGTGGGGCCACTGCTATGATGTGTCGCATCAACTCGTACAACAAGGAGAATCTTGATTTTACTAGTACACGCCTTCTCCCTCGCCCATGCGCACGGTGGCTCGCAGACGAGGACAGGCTTGCTATCTGAGGGAGTCCCGGACTAGGGGGTGTCCGGATAGCCGGACTATCGTCACGGCCGGACTCCAAGACTATGAAGATACAAGATTGAAGACTTCGTCCCGTATCCGGATGGGACTTTCCTTGGCATGGAAGGCAAGCTTGGCAATACGGATATGTAGATCTCCTACCATTGTAACCAACTCTGTGTAACCCTAACCTATCCGGTGTCTATATAAACCGGAGGGTTTTAGTCCGTAGGACGAACAACAATCATACCATAGGCTAGCTTCTAGGGTTTAGCCTCCTTGATCTCGTGGTAGATCTATTCTTGTACTACCCATATCATCAATATTAATCAAGAAGGAGTAGGGTATTACCTCCATCGAGAGGGCCCGAACCTGGGTAAAAACATCATGTCCCTTGTCTCCTGTTACCATCCGTCTAGACGCACAGTTCAGGAGCCCCTACCCGAGATCCGCCGGTTTTGACACTGACATTGGTGCTTTCATTGAGAGTTCCTCTGTGTCGTCACCGATAGGCCCGATGGCTCCTTCGATCATCAACAACGACGCGGTCCAGGTGAGACTTTTCTCCCGGACAGATCTTCAGATTCGGCGGCTTCAGATCATACAATTAAGCAGGCCATCCGGAGCAGATCGAAGCTACGCCCGCCATCAGGTCAGATTTGAAGTTTGGATTATACGGACGATATCCGCGGAGACTTGATCGTCGACGGATTCGAGCCGCAGCCAAGCGTGCCGCACTGTCTCGATGGGCATGATTTAGCTCAGCGGCGAACAGGCCCACGAGGCCGCACCAAAGATCCGCTCGACCCTTAATCCGGAGCCGGATTCCCCGATCGAGGACGAGTGGTTGGACACCGCCTCGGGGGCTACAATCTCTATGGCGATTCAGCCAAACTCTATCCCTGTCCTTTGCGAAGACCTTGACTCTAGGGTGCCGGACTCCTCTCCGGACTCCGAACCCTCCGCGCCCCTACCAATCGAACCCGATTGGGCGCCCGTTATGGAGTTCACTGCCGCAGACATCTTTTAGCACTCGCCTTTGGCGGCATCCTGAATTCACTAAAGTCTCTCTTTATCCGGAGAGCCTGGCGGACTACGGTCGAAGGTTGGGATACGGACGACGAAGAAACTCAACGCCCACCCACCACCCACTTTCAGAGCCACCGCCGAAAGCTTACACGACGTGCTCGATTTCGACTCCGAAGACATCGACGGTATGGACGACGATGTAGGAGACAACAATGAACCAGCACCTATAGGATGCTGGACAACCACCTCATCCCATGATGTATACATGGTGGATACACCTAAAGGAAATGAAGACGAGGAACAACGGGACGCCATGAAGGATAAATCCCTCGAAAAGCAGTCAAAACGGTAACGTAAACGCCGAACCAAGTCCCGCCTCAACAGAGACCCAGCCATAGAGCAGGGCGAACCGGTGGACGATTTAACACGCTGTCGAGCAATCGTCCGAACAAGACAACTTGGATAAACAATCTGTCCCCGCAAAGACAACAGTCCGGACAATCTCACGCGGACAAACTATTGGAGCAAAATGACCTCCAAAAAGGCTCGTCGCCATCGCGCAGAGCCTGAAAAAGCAGAAGGAAGCTCAAAACAGCGGAAGATGCACTCAGGATCAGATGGAGCAAAGTATTCAGCACCACCCGACAAGTACGGCGATACCATCGAACTAAGAGCTACCCAAAAGAAAGCTACCGCCTGATTGACGAGGAGGCCTTAGAGCCCCACAATTAAAAAGTAAGAAGGCCACCGGTCGGATGGACGACCCCACGGCAAGAAGAAGAGAGCGCGAATGGCGCCAAGACACAAGCCAATATGCGATCCGCATAAGGATTCACATCCAAAGGATGGCCCAGTTAGGTCCATCTATGGGCCAAGAAAGCAGGCTCGTCAAAGCAATGCAACACGCCAAAATTCCGAAGATCACGGCACACCCAAATATAGGGGCGCCGCACACCCCCTATGTTTCACCGATGATGTGCTGGATCATGAATTTCCATCGGGATTCAAACCCGTAAACATAGAGGCATACGACGGAACAACAGACCCTGGAGTCTGGATCAAGGA
This sequence comes from Aegilops longissima, assembly GCA_021605205.1. Classification (NCBI taxonomy): domain Eukaryota; kingdom Viridiplantae; phylum Streptophyta; class Magnoliopsida; order Poales; family Poaceae; genus Aegilops; species Aegilops longissima. The sequence continues at coordinate 611,318,516 of CM038680.1, forward strand.
TTACATCCTCCACATACACATGGCTAGAGGAGACGATCTCCACGCCATAAAATACTTACCCCTTAAACTCAAAGGGCCAGCTCGGCATTGGCTTAAAAGCCTCCCCGAAAATACCATTGGAAGCTGGGAAGAGCTCGAGGATGCGTTTCGGGCAAATTTTCAAGGGACCTATGTCCGCCCTCCGGATCCAGACGATCTAAGTCACATAACTCAACAGCCCGGAGAGTCAGCCCGGAAATTCTGGAACAGGTTCCACACTAAAAAGAACCAAATAGTCGACTGTTCGGACGCCGAAGCCTTAGCAGCTTTCAAACACAACGTCCGAGACGAATGGCTCGCCAGACACCTCGGCCAAGAAAAAACAAGAACAGTGGCCGCATTAACAAGCCTCATGACCCACTTTTGCGCGGGAGAGGACAGCTGGCTAGCAAGATGCAGCACCAGCGACCCAAGTACATCCGAAGTCAGGGATGGAAACAGGAAACCACGGTGCAACAAGGACCAACGCCGGACTAAAGGGAACGGTCCAAAGAGCACGGCAGTCAACGCCGGATTCAAAAGCTCACGGCAGAACAACAAAAAACTGCCCCTTAAGGACAATAGCGATGAGCTATCCAACTTCAACAAAATCTTGGACAAGATATGTCAAATCCACAGCACTCCCGGGAGGCCTGCAAACCATACCCACAGAAATTGTTGGGTCTTCAAACAGTCCGGCAGACTCAACGCCGAACACAAGGGGCTCGACACACCAAGTGAAGACGACGACGAGCACCACAAGCAGAGCCCCGGAAAACAAAAGAATTTCCCACAAGAGGTTAAAACAGTAAACTCACTTCACGTGATCAAAGGTAAAAACAGAGCGGCGCCCACTAAAAGGCGCACCCCACACTGGTTGTAAAAACCAATCACCTTCGACCATCAGGACTATTCTGAAAATATACGGAACGCAGGATGGACTGCCTTGATATTGGATCCTATAATCGACGGATTCCAATTTACACAAGTCCTCATGGATGGCGGCAGTGACATAAACCTGATATATCAGGACACAATCCGCAGGATGGGGATAAAGCCAACCAAAATTCGCCGTAGCAACACCTCCTTTAAAGGAGTAATGCCAGGCCCATATGCCCATTGTACGGGCTCCATACTGCTAGAAGTTGTGTTCGGTTCATCCGATAACTCCCGTCGCGAAAGGTTAATCTTCCATGTCGCCCCTTTTAAAAGTAGCCATCAAGCACTATTGGGACGCGAAGCTTTCTCCCGCTTTAACGCAATACCGCATTACGCATCACTAACACTTAAAATGCCCGGTCCACGCGGCATCATCTCCTTAAGAGGAAGTATTAAGCGTTACTCGAGCACGGAAGAACGGGAGACTACCTTGACAGCCCCACACCTATCCGGCTCCGCTAGGCAAAGAACCTGAATTGGTCATTCAAACCCCGGACACGGCTAGACGAGTCCGGCGCCTACTAGCGGCATACCCCCATACAAGGGGCTGCATGCATGTATAACAAGAGACAATAAAGCTCAATTTTATTCACTTCTTCGAACCGTACTCTGTTTATTTAAATATTAAGTACATCTTTCGCACGTATCCTTTTTCTTTTAAACTAAGTTCCTCTCTTTTACAGATGAACAACGTGCTACACCCGTCCGAGATACGGCTGCGCGGAGACACGGGCGCAGACGTGCGGTAGGGACCCGTTGCAAGGATTCTTTTGATTAAGACCTGCGTAAACCTTTTTTACTGTCTCTTGTTGATATACATCCCCGATTTCTCACTATAACCAAGGAGGAGGCTGGCGTTTTGGCATTGGCCGCACCAGAATTTTTATGCGTGCACGAACACTGGGGCTTAGGGCATTATTCTGCCCATTTTATAAAGACCGAATACCTTAGGGAGTGTTCGGCGTCTCGAGTTAGGCCTTATATGCATCAGCTCCAATCATGTCTTTGGTCAAATGTTGGGTTTGCCCGGCTCTGTGTTTTGCTGCCTTACGTTCCGTTTTATCGGCTAACGCGGCACCGGAGAACTCTGCGATTGTGCCCGGTTCGCCGGGCGAGCACCTCGATGAAAGCCGGCTGACTGTCATGATATAGCGAGAGACTGGTCAACCACTCGATGACTCATCGGAATGTTTAGAATTCCTCCACATTAACGAAGGACGGTTTACATCAGGCACATACGCACCCGAATTCGGAGAGTGCGGTGCCCCGAGGCTATATAGTAGCCCCACCCTCGAACTCCTACGGCTAAGTGAAAGTGATAAAGCATTATAGTCCGATTGCCTAGATTACTACGCTACCACCTCCTTAACAGGACCAAGACGTTGGATTAAGTGTGAAAAAGTGCCTTCTTTGCAAACACCCCCGCACTATGTGCGTGGGGGCTGAAGCCAAGGACTCCCATCTTTCAGGTTATATATACATATACATAAGCGGCCATACGAGGAGTAGTTTACTACTTGAACGCACAAGTATAAAAGCTCTTATATTATATTGAAACATTGTTTTCACAAATCATACATCTCATTTAAACATAATATCCTTCAAGCACTGCGTCTCTATTAAACAAGCGCCCTGTAAGACTTCCTCAAAATAGTGCTCGGCAGGTACTCGGCTTCCGTCCGAATCTTGGGATGCAACGTTGGTGGCCTTCATCTCTGCCCAGTATGTCTTGACACGGGCCAGAGCCATCCGCGCTCCCTCAATACACGCCGACCGCTTCATTGCGTCGATACACGGTACCACACCAAGGAACTGCTGCACTAAACCAAAATAACTCTTCGGCTGGGGTCCGCCCGGCCACAAATGAGTCATGACATGCTTCATGGCAAGTCCGGACAATCGATTCATCTCGGCCCATTCGGCCAACCGATCGGTCAGCGGGAGAGGACGCTCTGGACTATGGAATTGCGACCAATATAGCTCTTCCCTTCTGTGCCCCTTCTGGCCCCGGAAGTGCTCAACCGTGTCCGCAGCGCTCACGGCCAAGTCCAGATAAGCATCCTCCGAACTCCACAACTTATCCAACTGAGTATACTTTGGATCTGTATATTTCCTCCGCAGCAGAAACGGTTTTCCAGCCGCAATTGCCCCGGCCTGACTCAGCTCCTCCTTGGCAGCTCTCAAAGCCGACTGGGCATTCTTGGATTCGGCGGCGGCCTTTTTCAGGCCCTCTTGTTCCGCTTGACGTTCTTTTTCAAGAACCTCGCAGCGATCGGTAGCATTCTTCAACTTTTTGGCCATATCGGCCATTTCCTCTTTAACCGGCGATGGGCAGCCCGTTCGCTTTTAGCTCTTGGCCGCCCTTAAAGCGACGCATTACTATTTCGGCTTGCTCTTTCGCTCGGCGAGTTCCGCCGCAGCTCCTCCACAGCAGCGGCACCATCTGCATTAAGCATACAAATAGTAAGACATGGGCGTCAAGCTCCCTTACCAGGTGTCTGCATAGAAGTCGCATACCTTGTGACTCGTCAAACCGTTTATTGACCAGCGCGATGTCCGCATCCGCCTTGTCAAGTCGCCGCATTAGTTCGGCATATTCATCAGTCCGGCCGGCCACCGGACGCCCCGCCACCTGTTTAGGAGCGGCGATATGTTATAATCGAAATTTGATCCTCGGCACGTTGTCAATTTTGACAACATACCGAGTCTCGAGGCTACTATCTATCTGGGCGCATTTTATATGCATAACTGTCAGAAGGTACATCATTTTTGCGTACCTCAAACCCCGTCAGTAAGCTTCTGACGGCTTCATGCAATCCGCTCTCCGCGGATGCAATTCTTTCAATCACCGTACCCATTAGAGCACAGTGATCTTCCGAGATAGCCGCTCGCCCGAGCAGATCCTTCAGCTCCTCCGACCGCACACCACTTGGCGCCGGACCTTCAGGCCCCGCCGGACTTGGGGCAACCTTCCGCGACGACACCTCCGGGTCGTCCGCTTCACATGAGGGTGCGACAGGTAGAGGCGTTTCGCTCTCCATCATCTCCGGAAGAAGATCCCCCGAAGATGAGCTCTGCTGAGAAGGGCTGAGGTCCGAACTACAAGGAACAATTTCGGTTATCTTCATAAATAAATATAGGGATGTTCCTTATTTACAAGACCCCTTCTTTTTACTTACGGCTCGCTGGAGGGCTGATCCCCTTGGGGAAATAGTGCGGCTGGGTTACTTCCCAGCACCGGACTCTCCGACAAAGATTCCCTTCCCCTCTTTGAGGCCATAACCTCCGGATCTTCCGAAGCAGTCCTCTTCTCTCCTCGAAAGACGGGACTTTTAATCCCTCCTTCCTTGATAGCCTCCTTCGTAGAGGCAGTTGCTTCCCCGCTCCCCCCTTCGCCTTCTTCAAAAGGCGCGACCTTCGACATCATGGTCAGCATGGGATCCGGCGTGGTCTCCGGGAGGGGAGCCGGACACCTTATTAACTTTGCCTTGGCTATCCACTCCTGTTCAAAAAACGGCTCCTTTAAAGGGCATATATATATGAATGAATGAACAGCTTGCCCGGTTACAGGACTACTTACTTGAGTATCTGGGCGATTGCATCTTAGTCATGCATCCTCAGTCAGGTCCGGACACTTCTCTTGTGATCCAAAGAACAGTTTATACATCTCCACGGGCGCCGTGCCCATAAAATTTTGGAGAGCTTGTGGTCCCTCCGATTAAATTCCCACAGGCGGAGGGGGCGACGCTTGCAGGGCAGAAGACGCCGGATCACCATAACCTGCGCCACTGCAACCAGATTGATCTCTCTTTCCTGGAGGTCTTGAATACGGCCTTGCAGCAAGGGAACGTCCTTGGACGGCCCCCAGTCGAGCCCCTTGTTGACCCATGACGCCAGCTGCTGTGGTGGACCTGAGCGGAAGGCAGGGAGCGCCGCCAATTTGGTGCCCCTAGGAGCGGTGATATAAAACCACTCCCGTTGCCACAAACCAAGCTCCTCTTGAAAGGAGCCCTCGGCCCACAGAGCATCGGCACATTTTATTATGACCGCCCCTCCGCACTCTGCTTGTTGCCCCTCGATCATCTTTGGCTCCACCTTGAAGGTCTTGAGCCACAAAACAAAGTGGGGGGTAATATGGAGGAAGGCCTTACATACGACAATGAATGACGAGATATGGAGGATGGACTCTGGATTCAAGTCATGGAAATCAAGCCCGTAATAAAACATGAGCCCCCGCACAAAGGGATCCGTTGGGAAGCCTAAACCCCGAAGGAAGTGAGACACGAACACCACGTTCTCGCCGGGCTCAGGAGTGGGAATGACCTGCCCTGGAGCAGGCAGCCTATGCGAGATCTCGCCGGTTAGATACCTGGCGTCTCGCAGCTTTAGCACATCTTCTTCTGTGACGGAGGAAGACATCCATCGGCCGTGCTGGTCGGAGCCGAACATCGTCGAAAGTCTGGCGCTGAATCTGAAGCTTTGGGTGTTGGAACTTCGAGCGTGAGGCGAACTTCGATGGAGGGTGTAAAAAGAAGAGGCCTTGGTCTCATTATAAAGAGGTTGAATACCAAGAGCCCACCCGTGGTCGATTAGGACTGCGCCGATAGAGGAGGCGTGCCAGCGGGCACGGTTGGGTTACCCACGTCCGTATTGATGAGAATCCCGGAATAAGGGGCATGATCTATGCTTTGATAAGGCGTGCCAAGAAACCGCCTCGCTAAGCGCTAAGGTGAAGCGGTAAAAACGATTCATATAAAGGCCTGGCTGTGGTGTGATGTCACACCGCTGAATCGTCGGCAGATCTGTGCAAAATTATTCTCTCTACGGTGGAAAGTGGAACTTGTTTTGCGAGCGGACACTATCCTTGTGTTCAAAACCTTCTATGAAGTATTCGAGGAGGAACCCGCCTTGCAATGCCAAAGACAATATCGCGCCAGACTGCGTCGTCATTGAAGCCTGGTTCAGGGGCTCTTGAGGAGTCCGGACTAGGGGTGTCCGGATAGCGGACTATCGTCCACAGACGGACTCCAAGACTATGAAGATACAAGATTGAAGACTTCGTCCCGTGTCCGGATGGGACTTTCCTTGGCATGGAAGGCAAGCTTGGCGATCTGGATATGTAGATCTCCTACCATTGTAACCGACTACTGTAACCCTAACCTGTCCGTGTCTATATAAACCGGAGGGTTTTAGTCCATAGGACGAACAACAATCATACCATAGGCTAGCTTCTAGGGTTTATCCTCCTTGATCTCGTGGTAGATCTACTCTTGTACTACCCATATCATCAATATTAATCAAGCAGGAGTAGGGTATTACCTCCATCGAGAGGGCCCGAACCTGGGTAAAAACATTGTGTCCCTTGTCTCCTGTTACCATCCGCCTAGACGCACAGTTCGGGACCCCCTACCCGAGATCTGCCGGTTTTGACACCGAAACTATCCCTCCCGCACGTGGTGGACGGACATGAAACAGTGGATTCGATACTGTAGAAGTAGTAGTAGTAACTTCATTGTCCGTCTTCTCGAAGAGGCGAAGAGCCAAGCGCAACCCTAACGTGGCAGTTGCGAACGCTCGTGTGGCACTCTTTGTGTAGGGGTGGGGCATGGTGTGGTGCCTTGGTGTTGGTGTACAGAAGTAGGGGCACACCTTTGTACCCCTTTACTTGTGCACGGGCAGTTGGAGCCACGCGCCACGGCCACACTGAGCAGGGCAGAGGAAGTTAGCAGGAGAGAAGCCGAAGCACAAGATGGCTAAGGCAACGCCAAGACCAAAGATACCAAAGAGCGAGAGGGCGAGGTGGACTCCCCCGGCAAGGCCCTTGCCGGGGGGGCCTCCGCAGCCCCAACAAGCGCCTTGCCGTGGCAACTTGCCCGATGCTAACAGAGCGAGCCACCCTTGAGCCCATGGGTTCCAACTCAACCAACCACATTGGAACTAGGGCCCGGGAGGCACCTCCGTGGTAGCGTGCAAATCTTTGTCAAGACCATAGAGATATGAGATCAGATGAGAACCAGAAGACGGCGACCCTCGGCGGGATCCTTGCCGAGGAGATCCACAAGACCCCTGGCAAGCGCCTTGCCGGGGACAACTGCAACGCCACGGCAAGACCCTTGCTGGGCCCCCGGCAAGGCCCTTGCCGATGGCGTCAGCGGGGCGACAGCCACGCCCGCGTCGACCAAGACTCCACCGCCGTCCCCAAGCAACTGCTAGCTCAACCAGCTGGACAGGCACCTGCGTGGCGACGGGCGGTGTCGGTGTCAAAACCGGCGGATCTCGGGTAGGGGGTCCCGAACTGTGCGTCTAGGCGGATGGTAACAGGAGACAAGGTACACGATGTTTTTACCCAGGTTCGGGCCCTCTCGATGGAGGTAATACCCTACTCCTGCTTGATTAATATTGATGATATGGGTAGTACAAGAGTAGATCTACCACGAGATCAAGGAGGCTAAACCCTAGAAGCTAGCCTATGGTATGATTGTTGTTCGTCCTACGGACTAAAACCCTCCGATTTATATAGACACCGGATAGGTTAGGGTTACACAGAGTCGGTTACAATGGTAGGAGATCTACATATCCGTATCGCCAAGCTTGCCTTCCACGCCAAGGAAAGTCCCATCCGGACACGGGACGAAGTCTTCAATCTTGTATCTTCATAGTCTTGGAATCCGGCCGTGATGATAGTTTGGCTATCCGGACACCCCCTAGTCCAGGACTCCCTCAGTAGCCCCTGAACCAGGCTTCAATGACGACGAGTCCGGCGCGCATATTGTCTTCGGCATTGCAAGGCGGGTTCCTTCTCCGAATACTTCATAGAAGGTTTTGAACACCAGGATAGTGTCTGGATCTGCAAAACAAGTTCCACATACCACCGTAGAGAGAATAATTTTTGCACAGATCTGCTGACGTATTCCGTGACGTGACATCACACCACGGCCAGGCCTTTATATGAATTGTTTTTTACCGTTCCACCTTAGTGCGTTTAGCGAGGCGGTTTCCTTGGCACATCTTATCAAAGCATAGATCGTGCCCCCTTATTCCGGGATTCTCATCAATACGGACGTGGGTAACCCAACCGTGCCCGTCGGCACGCCTCCTCTATCAAAGGCGAGTCCTAATCGACCACGGGGTGGGCTCTTGGTATTCAACCTCTTTATAATGAGACCAAGGCCCTCTTCTTTTTACACCTCCATCGAGTTCGCCTCGCTTTGAGTTCTAACACCCAAAGCTTCAGATTCAGCGCTTCGACCTTCAAGATGTCGGCTCCGACCAAAGCACGGCCGATGGATGTCTTCCTCCGTCACGGAAGAAGATGTGCTAAAGCTGCGAGACGCCAGTATCTAACCGGCGAGATCTCGCATAGGCTTCCTGCCTGTGGCAGGTCATTCCCACTCCTGAGCCCGGCGAGAACGTGTTGTTCGTGTCTCACTTCCTTCGGGGTTTAGGCTTCTCGACGGATCCCTTTGTGCGGGGGCTCATGTTTTATTATGGGCTGGATTTCCATGACTTGAATCCGGAGTCCATCCTCCATATCTCGTCATTCTTTGTCGTATGTGCGGCCTTCCTTCATATTACCCCTCACTTTGGATTGTGGCTCAAGACCTTCAAGGTGGAGCCAAAGATGATCAAGGGGCAACAAGCATAGTGCGGAGGGGCGGTTATAAGCAAATGTGTTGATGCTCCATGGCCCGAGGGCTCTTTTCAAGAGGAGCTTGGTTTGTGGAAACGGGAGTGGTTTTATATCACCGCTCCCAGGGGCACCAAATGGGTGGCGCTTCCCGCCTTCCACTCAGGTCCACCACAGCGGCTGGCGTCATGGGTCAACAAGGGGCTCGACTGGGGGCCGTCCAAGGACGTTCCTTTGTTGCAGGGTCATATCCGAGACCTCCAAGAAAGAGAGATCAATCTGGTTGCAGTGGCGCAGGTTATGTTGATTCGGCGCCTTCTGCCCTGCAAATGTAGCCCCCTCCGCTTGTAGGAATTTAATCCGGAGGGACCGCGAGCTCTCCAAAATTTTATGGGCACGACGCCCGTGGAGATGTATAAACTGTTCTTCGGATCACAAGAGAAGTGTCCGGACCTGACTAAGGACGCAGGGCTAAGCTGCAATCGCCCAGATACTCAAGTAAGTAGTCCTGTAACTGGACAGGCTTATATATATGCCCTTTAAAGGAGCCGTTTCTTGAACAGGAGTGGATAGCCAAGGCAAAGTTAATAAGGTGTCCGGCTCCCCTCCCAAAGACCATGCCGGATCCCATGCTGGCCAAGATGTCGAAGGCCGCGCCTTTTGAAGAAGGCGAAGGGGGGAGCGGGGAAGCAACTGCCTCTACGAAGGAGGCTATCAAGGAAGGAGGGATTAAAAGTCCCATCTTTCAAGGAGAGAAGAGGATCGCTTCGGAAGATCCGGAGGTCAAGGCCTCAAAGAAGGGAAAGGAATCTTCGTCGGAGAGTCCGGCGCTAGGAAGTAACCCAGCCGCACTATTTCCCCAAGGGGATCAGCCCTCCAGCGAGCCGTAAGTAAAAAAGAAGGGGTCTTGTGAATAAGGAACATCATGTATTTATTTATGAAGATAACCGAAATTGTACCTTGTAGTTCGGACCTCAGCCCTTCTCAGTAGAGCTCGTCTTCGGGGGATCTTCTTCCGGAGATGATGGAGAGCGAAATGCCTCCACCTGTCGCACCCTCATGTGAGGCGGACGACCCTGAGGTGTCGTCACGGAGGGTTCCCCCAAGTCCGGCGGGGCCGGAAGGTCCGGCGCCAAGTGGTGTGCGGTCGGAGGAGTGAAGGATCTGCTCGGGCGAAGCGGTTATCTCGAAAGATCACCGTGCTCGATGGGTACGGTGATTGAAAGAATTGCATCCGCGAGAGTGGATTGCATGAAGCCGTCGAAGCTTCTCGACGGGGTTCGAGGTACGCAAAAATGATGTACCTTCCGACGATTATGCATATAGAATGCGCCCTGTATAGATAGTAGCCCCTGAGACTCGGTATGTTGTCCAAATCGACAGCGTGCCGAGGATCAAAATCTCAGTTATAACATATCACCGTTCCTAAACAGGTGGCGGGGCGTCCGGTGGCCAGCCGGACTGATGAATATGCCGAACTAAAGCGGCAACTTGACGAGGCGGATGCGGACATCGCGCTGGTCAATAAACGTTTTGATGAGTCACAAGGTATGCGACTCCTAGACGGACACCTGGTAAGGGAGCTTGACGCCCATGTCTTACTACTTGTATGCTTAATGCAGATGGTGCCGCTGTTGTGGAGGAGCTGCGGGCGGAACTCGCCCGAGCGAAAGAGCAAGCCAGAAATAGTAATGCGGCCGCTTTAAGGGCGGCCGAAGAGCTAAAAGCTGAACGGGCTGCTCATCGCCAAGAAGAGGAAATGGCCGATATGGCCGAAAGTTGAAGAATACTACCGATCGCTGTGAGGTTCTTGAAAAGGAACGCTAAGTGGAGCAAGAGGGTTCGAAAAGGCCGCCGCCCGAATCCAAGGATGCCCATTCGGCTTTGAGAGCTGCCAAGGAGGAGCTGAGTCAGGTCGGAGCAATTGCGGCTGGAAAACCGTTTCTGCTGCGGAGGAAATATACAGATCCAAAGTATGCTCAATTGGACAAGTTGTGGAGTTTGGAGGATGCTTATCTGGACTTAGCGGCAAGCGCTGCGGACGCGATTGAGCACTTCCAAGGCCAGAAGGGGCACAGAAGGGAAGAGATGTATTGGTCACAATTCCATAGTCCGGAGCGTCTTCTTCCGTTGACCGATCGGTTGGCCGAATGGGCCGAGCTGAATCGACTATCCGGACTTGCCATGAAGCATGTCATGACTCATTTGTGGCCGGGCGGACCCCAGCCGAAGAGTTATTTTGGTTTAGTGCATCAGTTCCTTGGTGTGGTACCGTGTATCGACGCAATGAAGCGGTCGGCGTGTATTGAGGGAGCGCGGATGGCTCTGGCCCGTGTCAAGACATACTGGGCAGAGATGAAGGCCACCAACGTTGCATCCCAAGATTCGGACGGAAGCCGAGTACCTGCCGAGCACTATTTTGAGGAAGTCTTGCAGGGCGCTTGTTTAATAGAGACGCAGTGCTCGAAGGATATTATGTTTAAATGACATGTATGATTTGTGAAAACAATGTTTCAATATAATATAAGAGCTTTTTATACTTGTGCGTTCAAGTAGTAAACTACTCCCTGTGCGGCCGTTTATGTATATGTATATATAACCTGAAAGATGGCAGTCCTTGGCTTCATCCCCCACGCACATAGTGCGGGGGTGTTTGCAAAGAAGGCGCTTTTTCACACTTAATCCAACGTCTTGGTCCTGTTAAGGAGGTGGTAGCGTAGAAATCTAGGCAATCGGACTATAATGCTTTATCACTTTCACTTAGCCGTAGGAGTTCGAGGGTGGGGCTACTATATAGCCCCTAGGGGCACCGCACTCTCCCGAATTCGGGGTGCGTATATGCCTGACCGAAAACCGGTCCTTCGTTAATGTGGAGGAATTCTAAACATTCCGGTGAGTCATCGAGTGGTTGACCAGTCTCTCGCTATATCATGACAATCAGTTTTGGCTTTCATCGAGGTGCTCGCCGGCCAAACCGGGCACAATCGCAGAGTTCTCCGGTGCCGCGTTAGCCGATAAAACGGAACGTAAGGCAGCAAAACACAGAGCCGGGCAAACCCAACATTTGACCAAAGACATGATTCGAGCTGATGCATATAAGGCCTAACTCGAGACGCCGAACACTCCCTAAGGTATTCGGTCTTTATAAAATGGGCAGAATAATGCCCTAAGCCCCCGTGTTCGTGCACGCACAAAAATTCTGGTGCGGCCAATGCCAAAACGCCAGCCTCCTCCTTGGTTATAGTGAGAAACCGGGGGATGTATATCAACAAGAGACAGTAAAAAAGGTTTACGCAGGGTCTTAATCTGAAAAGAATCCTTGCAACGGGTCCCTACTGCACGTCTGCGCCTGTGTCTCCGTTGTGCCGTATCCTGGACGGGTGTAGCACGTTGTTCATCTGTAAAAGAGAGGAACTTAGTTTAAAAGAAAAAGGATCGTGCAAAAGATGTACTTTATATTAAATAAACAGAGTACGATTCGAAGAAGTGAATAAAATTGAGCTTTATTGTCTCTTGTTATACATGCATGCAGCCCCTTGTATGGGGTATGCCGCTAGTAGGCGCCGGACTCGTCTAGCCGTGTCCGGGGTTTGAATGACCTATTCAGGTTCTTTGACTAGCGGAGCCGGATAGGTGTGGGGCTGTCAAGGCAGTCCCACGTTCTTCCGTGCTCAAGTAACACTTAATACTCCCTTTCAATGAGATGACGCCGTGGACCGGCATTTTAAGTGTTAGAGATGCATAATGCGGTATTGCGTTAAAGCGGGCGAAAGCTTCGCGTCCCAATAGTGCTTGATGGCTACTTTTAAACGGGGCGACATGGAAGATCAACTTTTCGCGACGGAAGTTGTTGGATGAACCGAACACAACTTCTAGCAGTATGGAGCCCGTACAATGGGCATATGTGTCTGGCATTACTCCTTTAAAGGCGGTGTTGCTACGGCGAATTTTGGTTGGGTCTATCCCCATCCTGCGGATTGTTTCCTGATATATCATGTTTATGTCACTGCCACCATCCATGAGGACGTGTGTAAATTGGAATCCGTCGATTATAGGATCCAATATCAAGCCAGTCCATCCTGCGTTCCGGATACTTTTGGAATAGTCATGATGGTCGAAGGTGATTGGTTTTGACAACCAGTGTTGGTACTCCGTAGGGTAGTTTGTGCGGCGCGCATTCTAGTGGGCATCGCTCTGTTTTTCCCTTTGATCACGTGAAGTGAGTTTACTGTTTTAACCTCTTGTGGGAAATTCTTTTGTTTTCCGGGGCTCTGCTTGTGGTGCTCGTCATCATCTTCACTTGGTGTGTCGAGCCCCTTGTGTTCGGCGTTGAGTCTGCTGGACTGTTTGAAAAACCAACAATCTCTGTGGGTATGGTTTGCAGGCCTCCCGGGGGTACTGTGGATTTGACATATCTTGTCCAAGATTTTGTTTAAGTTGGATAGCTCATCGCTATTGTCCTTGAGGGGCAGTTTTTTATTGTTCTGCCGTGAGCTTTTGAATCCGGCGTTGACTGCCGCGCTCTTTGGACCGTTCCTTTTAATCCGGCGATGGTCCTTGTTGCGCCGTGGTTTCCCATTTCCATCCCTGATTTCGGATGTACTTGGGTCGTTGGTGCTGCATCTTGCTAGCCAGCTATCCTCTCCCGCGCAAAAGCAGGTCATGAGGCTTGTTAATGTGGCCATTGTTCTTGGCTTTTCTTGGCCGAGGTGTCTGGCGAGCCATTCGTCTCGGACGTTGTGTTTGAAGGCTGCTAAGGCTTCGGCATCCGGACAGTCGACTATTTGGTTCTTTTTAGTAAGGAACCTGTTCCAGAATTTCCGGGCTGACTCTCCGGGCTGTTGAGTTATGTGACTTAGATCGTCTGCATCCGGAGGGCGGACATAGGTCCCCTGAAAATTTACCCGAAACGCTTCCTCGAGCTCTTCCCAGCTTCCAATGGTATTTTCGGGGAGGCTTTTAAGCCAATGCCGAGCTGGCCCTTTGAGTTTAAGGGGTAAGTATTTTATGGCGTGGAGATCATCTCCTCTAGCCATATGTATGTGGAGGATGTAATGCTCAATCCAGACTCCAGGGTCTGTTGTTCTGTCGTATGCCTCTATGTTTACGGGTTTGAATCCCGCTGGAAATTCATGATCCAGCACCTCATCGGTGAAACATAGGGGGTGTGCGGCGCCCCTATATTTGGGTGTGCTGTGATGTTCGGATATTCTTTCTTCCGGAGGCATGGTGATGTTGCTCTCTTCACTCATCATCTCGAATTGTGAGGTCCGTGTTCTTTTCATGTTTATCCATTTAACCGGAGTGTTGTGTCATCTCTTCAAGTTCTTTGCATCTTATCAAGTCTTGCATCTCTTTTCAACCGGAGTGTTGTCCGAATTTGATCGTCCTTGTTCCTTGTTTATCTCGTTTCAACCAGAGTGGTTTCAATTCCTTCTTGTCCATTGTACTCGTCATTCATAGCTTTGCAACCTCCAAGGTTCACATGGTGTTCCTTGTTTCTATTTTCTACCGCAGTGCTCTCAATTGTGTTCAACTCTGTTACATTCTTTCTTTCAACTTTTCAACCTCTCAAGGTTCTTTGGTTTCACTCATTGGTCGAAGAAGCAACTTAGTTTTACCTCCTCTCTTCCTCTTCTGTTTTCTCTCCGGTGCCATCCTAGATCTCGGGACGAGATCCTCTCGTAGTGGTGGAGTGTTGTAACGCCCCGGATGTAACTTTCCATAATTGTAACTCCAACTCTTGCCTTTTCCGGAGATGTGATATGTTATTTCCTCCGTGGTTGGGTTTTTGTCTTTTGTTTTGCATTTTGTTCATGTCATGCATTTCATCATCGCATCATCTGCATTGCATCCGCGTGTTTTCATAAAACCTCTTAGCCGTTCGCAGTTGCCCTTTCTCTCTTTTCCTCCGTTGTCATTTTGTCAGGCCCTTGTCCTCGTTGACCTCTCTTGCCAGCTCGCATCCCCCTCGCGTGCGTCCGAACCTTGCCCCGAACCCAACCTACTCAGTCATCACCGTTGCATTTGGTTCATCCCCAAACATCTATAAGATATCTCCGTTTTCTTATTTGGACTCCCTAACCCATTTATTCCGGACCGTCCGATCGTGATCGGAGGATCCAAATCATTACCCTTTTCGTATATATATAGACACCTAACCCTAGATGCCGTCCCATCCGTCAAATCCTCCCCCTGCCCAGTCGGCCGCCGCCACCCTCTTCCTTGGGATCGCTCCCGATCCAAAAATCCACCAGCCAACCACTTCTCCTCGATCCAAATCCTCCCCGACCACCTTCCTTGTTTTCCGCGGATGCTCACGCCTCCACCTGATCCCTCCTGTCCAATCCCCGTGCATCCTCCTCCCTCCTGCCTGTGCCCGTGGGGCTTGCCTCGAGTGCCGCTGTAAGCAGCAGCGGCTCCCTCGTCCCTGACCGCGACCGTCGCCGGCTACCGGCAGCTCGCCGGAGCCAACAAATGAGCGCCTCCCTTCTTCTCTGCTTCATTCTTCCCTTGCTCTCCCCGTCCCCTGATCTCTCTCCCTCGTTCTTTCATACAGGACTCCTCCCGAGCATCATGGACAGGAGCCCCGCCATGGATCTCCAAGCCCGCGGCCACGTTGACCCAGAGACCCCACGTCGTCGCCCTGCACCAGCAGGCCCTGGTGCCGCCCATCTCCCTCTGCCTCGCCGCGCCCGTCCCTTGCGTCCCCTTCGAGTCCAGCCATGGAAGCCGCCCCGCGTGGAGCTCCAAGTCCGCCGGCCTGGCTCCACTTCGATCCGGCAGGGAACGGGACCCCGACGACCTCCACCGCCTGGATCCGCCAAGTCCCCGGCCGCCATGGACGTCCCGACGCAGGAGCTCGCCGTTGACCCCGCGCTCGTCAGGCGGCGGCCGCCTCGCCTTGATCAGATCGCCCGAACCGGTCTTCCCCGCCTCAAGTTGCGGCGCCCTCGCCCGAGAACGTGCCAAGTCTGCCGCCGTCGACCTGCTTCCTCTACTTCGAGGATGCGGCCAGCACCAAGTCCCGACCGATCCCCTACCTGCGTTGACCACGCCCCTTGATCTGCAGCGCTGGGCGCATCTGCGCCAAGGCCGGCCAAGATCGCGCCGCTAAGCCGCTTGCTCGCGGCCTGTCTCCTCCACCGACGCTGGGCTAGGCCCATGGTGAGCACCAAATCCAGCCCCTCCTCTCTGTTCAGCCCAGCTAGTTTCGGCCCGTGATGTGTTTTTTTCCTTGCCTGCGAATTTAGACATTATCCAGAAAACTGCATATTTACAGATTGACCCTTGTTGTTCATGCATATAATAACTCCACAACCATGCATCGGATTAAAATGATTTATATATGAAAAGTGCTTAGAATTTCATCTAGTTTCATAATATGCCACTTTCATCCATGTTAAAAATGTTTAACTTGCTGTTTGGTTAATTTTGCTCAAATGCCATGTTAAAGTGTTTTATTTCATAACTAAATAACCGTAGCTCGGTTTTAAATAAACTTTCTATGTAAATGGGGTGGAGAAATGCCTAGATTAACATGGTGCACTTTGTTTTGCTGTTTAACAACATTAAAATATGGTTTAGAGCAGAACAGTACCAAATCAAAATATGCACATGAGGATTTTCCGGAATTGTTATTTCTTATTTCCGGCCTCATTTAAAATTGCCTAAATAGTTACTTTACTTTTGTTTCACCTCTTGCCATGTTTAACAACATTTAATATTGTTTGGTAGCTTAAACGAGATTAAACTAAATATGTCTATGTGGTGTTTTGTCAATATGCAACTCGTTGCATATCGAGCTCCACTTAACTTGTAGCATTGTTCGTTGCACTTTGCCATGCCATGCCTCATTAAACCGGACATGCATCATACTTGATTGTGCATCATGCCATGATTATGCTTGTGTGTTTACCATGTGGCTTGCTTCTTTCTGGTTTGATTCTCTCGTTAGCTTCGGTTTCGTTCCGGAGTTGTGAGGATTCGTTCGACTACTCCCAGTTGTCTTCTTCATGGACTCGTTCTTCTTCCTAGCGGGATTTCAGGCAAGATGACCGTCACCTTGGATCTCATTACTATCATTGCTATGCTAGTTGCTTCGTTCTATCGCTTTGTCGTGTTACCTACCACTTGCTTATCAAGCCTCCCAAATTGCCATGAACCTCTAACCTTTGTCACCCTTCCTAGCAAACCGTTGTTTGGCTATGTTACCGCTTTTGTTCAGCCCCTCTTATAGCGTTGCTAGTTGCAGGTGAAGATGAAGGTTGCTCCATGTTGGATTATGTTTTTGTTGGGATATCAGAATATCTCTTATATTATGAATGCATCTATATACTTGGTAAAGGGTGGAAGGCTCGGCCTTATGCCTGGTGTTTTGTTCCACTCTTGCCGCCCTAGTTTCCGTCATATCGGTATTATGTTCCCGGATTTTGTGTCCCTAACGCGGTTGGGTGATTTATGGGAACCCCCTGACAGTTCGCTTTGAACAAAACTCCTCCAGCAAGGCCCAACATTGGTTTTACCATTTGCCTACCACCTATACCTTTCCCTTGGGAGTAATTAACCCAAGGGTCATCTTTATTTTAGCTCCCCCCCCCCCAGGACAATGCTTGTCTAAGTGTTGGTCCGAACTAGAGCCCTTTGCAGCGCCTCCTCGGGAAACTTCGAGGCCTGGTTTTAGTTGTACGGACTGCTCATCCGGTCGTGGCACGAGGCGAGATCTGCGGCTACTATCGAGGTGTCGGCACGCCGGAGGTCTTGCTGGTCTTGTTTTACCATTGTCGAAATGTCTTGTAAACCAGGATTCCGAGACTGATCGGGTCTTTCCGGGAGAAGGAATATCCTTCGTTGATCGCGAGAGCTTATCATGGGCTAAGTTGGGACACCCCTGCAGGGTATAAACTTTCGAGAGCCGTGCCCGCGATTATCTGGCAGATGGGAATTTTTTAATGTCCGGTTGTAGATAACTTGACACCAGATCCGAATTAAAACGCATCAACCGTGTGTGTAGCCGTGATGGTCTCTTTTCAGCGGAGTCCGGGAAGTGAACATGGTTTCTGTGTTATGTTTGACGTAAGTAGGAGTTCAGGATCACCTCTTGATCATTGCTAGCTTCACCATCGTTCCTTTTGCTTCTCTTCTCACTCTTATTTGCGTAAGTTAGCCACCATATCATGCTTAATCGCTGCTGCAACCTCACCACCTTACCCCTTCCTTACCCATTAAGCTTTGCTAGTCTTGATACCCATGGTAATGGGATTGTTGAGTCCTCGTGGCTCACAGATTACTACAACCACAGTTGCAGGTACAGGTTATGCGATGATCATGACGCGAGAGCGATGTTTGCTTGTTTTGGAGTTCTTCTTCTGCTTCTTCTTCGATCAAGGGATAGGTTCCAGGTCGGCAGCCTGGGCTAGCAGGGTGGATGTCGTTTGAGCTTCTATTTGTGTCTCATCCGTAGTCGGATGTTGATCTTATGTATGTTGTATTCGTGTGGCGTTGTATGCCTTTTGTATGGATCCCCATCTATTATGTAATGTTGATGTAATGATATCCACCTTGCAAAAGCGTTTCAATATGCGGTTCTATCCTTGGTGGGACCTTCGAGTCTCTTTAGGATAGTATCGCATATTGGGTGTGACAAGTTGGGATCAGAGCCTCGACCGACCATAGAAGCCCCCTTGTTTGTTGGCCGTTGTTGAGTCTAGAAGAAAACTATTTTGAGTCTTAGGATTATATATATCGGAGAGTAGGATTCTTTCTACTCCTCATTCCCTTCGTCGCTCTGTTGAGGCCTCCTGACGTAGATGTTTTGTCTTTCCTCTCCTCAAAGTTCACGAAATGTTTTTAGGATCACGCGGGTATCTTGGGATCGTTCCGATAGTCTTGTGACGAGAACATTGTTCTTGGTGCCTCCTGACATTTAGGGGTTGTGGCAGTGTCCCGGGGAGTTGAGCTCCGAGGTGTTGTCGTCACAATTTTATCGTCGCAGTTCTGGAATACGTGAGTTTTGCCGACATCGAAAATCTCTTTTATGCAGTTGTTGGTGAGATAACCTCGACGCCACCCAGTACTGGGGAGTTCGGGAGTATTGCCATAGCTCGTATAACGGATGCTTTTGAAGGTTGAGGTACATAATTTCGGAGTTTTCTTGGTTATGTGTTGAAGGATGGATACAATTTGGATCTAGGTATTGTTAGTTTGGGTGATATATTTTGTGTCCCTGTATCCCCAACACCTGATTGCATAACCAGAAAGTTTCGGGAGTTTATAGGTGGGAATTCAAGTAGCTCCTAGAATATCTTTCCGACAGATGCATGATATGAGATTGGGTAAATCTCTATCATATGTATTTGTTCCGGCTTATTCTGCAAGCCAAATCCTTCGTTTTGTTTTATTTGTGGTATTCGAGTTGCTTCAATGTCAAGTGTTGATTCCATACCTTTCAAACGGTGTTCTCATATTTCTATGGGAGTACTAATCCTTTTGATCATCGAGATTGTGATGTCAATTCCTTCCAACCGGTGCGCTTCTCCTCGAGATGATCCCATCATTCTCCCCATCCGCAAGATCAATTCTCAGTTCTTCTCAATGGTGTTTGTTTCATCCGTCCCAAGTTGTCTTTGTTTTCCCGCCCTCCCACCCTTTTCTTCAAGGACTCAGATTTCTTAATCATGTATCCTTTTATTTGTGGGAAGTCTCTTCATTCTTTTCTTTCAATGTTCTTATCTGGCGATTTCCCATGAAGATGCTCAACAGTTTCAAGTTCATCATTCTTCATTCTCGTATTCTTTTCCGGTGGACTTAACTCAAGCTTTCGATGTTCATCATATTCCTTTCCTTGTTCCAAATGCTTTCTCTTGCCGATGCACCTCTTAATCATTCACTTCTCGCTATTCATTTGTTCTGGAGTGTTGAAGATATCTCAAAAGGCTCGTCTTTTCATTCTAGATCCGTTCAAGTTATTTTGAGGTTGTTATCTCATTCAAGCCATTTAATTCTACCGGTGCAATCTTTATTTCAAGCAATCCTTCAACGATGTTTCTTTCGAGTGGGCCCTAACCCACGTGTCTTTTCCGAGGATCTTACGACTCTTCTAATTTTCACGGAACTATTCTCAAATTCATTTCAAAGTTTGGCGTAAGAATGAATTTTCATCGATCTACGCCTTCTCCAAGGTCGCTTTCAAACTCTTTTCATCTTTGGCTCAACCTTTCCTCTTTTAATCCTTCCGGAGTTTCTCAACAATTCATGGTGATGTTTCTCATCGTCATTCTCAACATTTGAAGACCGAAGAAGAGTTTCTCTTAAATCTTGCTCCATTCTCTTCAAGATTCATGGTTCTAGTTTGATGCCATCCTCTCATAATTGTTTTCGATTGTGGGAATTCTTTTCACCCATCCGGAGCATTTCATAAGTTGTTTCCATTTCTTTCCTCCGAAGGCCATCATGTCATAATTCTTCATTCTCAGCGTGTAGCTACCATTCTCCAAATCTTACCGGTGAATCAGTTCATGATCTCTTCATTCTCTTGTATCTAAATCCCATCAAGTATCTTCATTCGCTTTCCAATTCTTCCCAGTGAATTGTGCCTTTGCTACTTTCATTTTCAATTTTTACGGTGGTTCGTTCAAGATTCCTCTTCCTTTATTACCGTATCATTTCATTCGTCCTTTCCAATCCTCTCGGTGATTCGTCGAAGACTTCTTCAAGTTGGCGCTATATCTCTCTTCAATCCTTGCAAAAGAATAAGTAGTATGCCAAATCCATTGCTTGTCATCAATTTAATTTGATGAAGGATAAGCGTACAATAAATCTTATTCTTATTTCCTCGAGGTGATTCAATTCTTTTCTTCCGAAGATTGTTCATGATGAAGTAATTCTCGGTTCTAGTGTTTCATCTTTTCCTTTCTGGAGTTCGAAGTTTTCCGTATTTTCTTGTCGCAAAGCTCCATCTAAATCATCGCAAGGCTTCACTTTGTGTTTTCAACTTATGTTTCTTTTTATCATCCTTTCATTACCTGAGTTCTTCATGGAGGCTCTACATGGTTGTTCGTCAAGGATTATTTTCATTCTTCAATTGTTCTTCAAGATTACTCTCGGAGTTAAGATCCGCCAAGCTATACTCTTAAATAAACATGTTGTTCAACACATATTTTGTTTTGAGGAGTTCAAGCATTCTTCATCTTGCATTCCGAAGTGCAATTCTTTCTACCTTATCTTTTGAGATTGTGTTATGTCATTCTTGACAATTTGAGTTCGTGTTTCATGATTCACATGTTCTCAAGAATGAGATATTTTAAATCCACCAATCTCTTCGTTGGAGTCATCTTGTGTCATGTTTCACCTAAAGCTTTCCCTAAGGATTGTTGCTATTTATGGTGCTTATAAATGACCAAAGTTCTTCATTTGTCCTCCTGGTGAAATAAGTTTCTCGTTTCCTTGTTGATATCAATCCAATCATTTGTTTCCGTTGGTGCCAGAAGCTCACCTCAAAATTTTGAGGTCTTTTCCATAAGCCCACTACAAGCTTATCCTTTCGTTGTTGGTTTTCCAACAACTCCGTTATAACCTTCTTGAAAGGGTACTTTCCAAGCTCATTTGTGGCAGAAGTTGGCATTTTCTTCTCCATTCTATTATTCCAATGATCTATCTCCTATTCTTTCTTCCGGAGGCATGGTGATGTTGCTCTCTTCACTCATCATCTCGAATTGTGAGGTCCGTGTTCTTTTCATGTTTATCCATTTAACCGGAGTGTTGTGTCATCTCTTCAAGTTCTTTGCATCTTATCAAGTCTTGCATCTCTTTTCAACCGGAGTGTTGTGCAAATTTGATCATCCTTGTTCCTTGTTTATCTCGTTTCAACCAGAGTGGTTTCAATTCCTTCTTGTCCATTGTACTCGTCATTCATAGCTTTGCAATCTCCAAGGTTCACATGGTGTTCCTTGTTTCTATTTTCTACCGCAGTGCTCTCAATTGTGTTCAACTCTGTTACATTCTTTCTTTCAACTTTTCAACCTCTCAAGGTTCTTTGGTTTCACTCATTGGTCGAAGAAGCAACTTAGTTTTACCTCCTCTCTTCCTCTTCCGTTTTCTCTCCGGTGCCATCCTAGATCTCGGGGCGAGATCCTCTAAATAGTGGTGGAGTGTTGTAACGCCCCGGATGTAACTTTCCATAATTGTAACTCCAACTCTTGCCTTTTCCGGAGATGTGATATGTTATTTCCTCCGTGGTTGGGTTTTTGTCTTTTGTTTTGCATTTTGTTCATGTCATGCATTTCATCATCGCATCATCTGCATTGCATCCGCGTGTTTTCATAAAACCTCTTAGCCGTTCGCAGTTGCCCTTTCTCTCTTTGCCTCAGTTGTCATTTTGTCAGGCCCTTGTCCTCGTTGACCTCTCTTGCCAGCTCGCAACCCCCTCGCGTGCGTCCGAACCTTGCCCCGAACCCAACCTGCTCAGTCATCACCGTTGCATTTGGTTCATCCCCAAACATCTATAAGATATCTCCGTTTTCTTATTTGGACTCCCTAACCCATTTATTCCGGACCGTCCGATCGTGATCGGAGGATCCAAATCATTACCCTTTTCGTATATATATATAGACACCTAACCCTAGATGTCGTCCCATCCGTCAAACCCTCCCCCTGCCCAGTCGGCCGCCGCCACCCTCTTCCTTGGGATCGCTCCCGATCCAAAAATCCACCAGCCAACCACTTCTCCTCGATCCAAATCCTCCCCGACCACCTTCCTTGTTTTCCGCGGATGCTCGCGCCTCCACCTGATCCCTCCTGTCCAATCCCCGTGCATCCTCCTCCCTCCTGCCTGTGCCCGTGGGGCTTGCCTCGAGTTCCGCTGTAAGCAGCAGCGGCTCCCTCGTCTCTGACCGCGACCGTCGCCGGCGACCAGCAGCTCGTCGGAGCCAACCGATGAGCGCCTCGCTTCTTCTCTGCTTCATTCTTCCCTTGCTCTCCCCGTCCCCTGATCTCTCTCCCTCGTTCTTTC
Organism: Aegilops longissima; assembly: GCA_021605205.1. Lineage (NCBI taxonomy): Eukaryota > Viridiplantae > Streptophyta > Magnoliopsida > Poales > Poaceae > Aegilops > Aegilops longissima. The sequence goes on from CM038680.1 coordinate 611,341,108, forward strand.
ATACAGGACTCCTCCCGAGCATCATGGACAGGAGCCCCGCCATGGATCTCCAAGCCCGCGGCCACGTTGACCCAGAGACCCCACGTCGTCGCCCTGCACCAGCAGGCCCTGGTGCCGCCCATCTCCCTCCGCCTCGCCGCGCCCGTCCCTTGCGTCCCCTTCGTGTCCAGCCATGGAAGCCGCCCCGCGTGGAGCTCCAAGTCCGCCGGCCTGGCTCCACTTCGATCCGGCAGGGAACGGGACCCCGACGACCTCCACCGCCTGGATCCGCCAAGTCCCCGGCCGCCATGGACGTCCCGACGCAGGAGCTCGCCGTTGACCCCGCGCTTGATCTGGCAGCGAAGCCGCTCGCCCCTTTGACTGCATCGCCCCGAACCGGTCTTCCCCGCCTCAAGTTGCGGCGCCCTCGCCGGAGAACGCGCCAAGTCTGCCGCCGTCGACCTGCTTCCTCTGCTTCGAGGATGCGGCCAGCGCCAAGTCCCGACCGATCCCCTGCCTGCGTTGACCACGCCCCTTGATCAGCAGCGCTGGGCGCATCACGCCCCAAGGCCCAGCCGCATCGCGCCCTGCCAAGCCGCCTGTTCGCCAGGCCTGTCTCCTCCACCGACGCTGGGCTAGGCCCATGGTGAGCACCAAATCCAGCCCCTCCTCTCTGTTCAGCCCAGCTAGTTTCGGCCCGTGATGTGTTTTTTTCCTTGCCTGCGAATTTAGACATTATCCAGAAAACTGCATATTTATAGATTGACCCCTGTTGTTCATGCATATAATAACTCCACAACCATTCATCGGATTAAAATGATTTATATATGAAAATTGCTTAGAATTTCATCTAGTTTCATAATATGCCACTTTCATCCATGTTAAAAATGTTTAACTTGCTGTTTGGTTAATTTTTCTCAAATGCCATGTTAAAATGTTTTATTTCATAACTAAATAACCGTAGCTCGGTTTTAAATAAACTTTATATGTAAATGGGGTGGAGAAATGCCTAGATTAACATGGTGCACTTTATTTTGCTGTTTAACAACATTAAAATATGGTTTAGAGCAGAACAGTACCAAATCAAAATATGCACATGAGGATTTTCCGGAATTGTTGTTTCTTATTTCCGGCCTCATTTAAACTTGCCTAAATAGTTAGTTTACTTTTGTTTCACCTCTTTCCATGTTTAACAACATTTAATATTGTTTGGTAGCTTAAACGAGATTAAACTAAATATGTCTATGTGGTGTTTTGTCAATATGCAACTTGTTGCATATCGAGCTCCACTTAACTTGTAGCATTGTTTGTTGCACTTTGCCATGCCATGCCTCATTAAACCGGACATGCATCATACTTGATTGTGCATCATGCCATGATTATGCTTGTGTGTTTACCATGTTGTTTGCTTCTTTCCGGTTTGATTCTCTCGTTAGCTTCGGTTTCGTTCCGGAGTTGTGAGGATTCGTTCGACTACTCCCGGTTGTCTTCTTCATGGACTCGTTCTTCTTCCTAGCGGGATTTCAGGCAAGATGACCGTCACCTTGGATCTCATTACTATCATTGCTATGCTAGTTGCTTTGTTCTATCGCTTTGTCGTGTTACCTACCACTTGCTTATCAAGCCTCCCAAATTGCCAAGAACCTCTAACCTTTGTCACCCTTCCTAGCAAACCGTTGTTTGGCTATGTTACCGCTTTTGTTCAGCCCCTCTTATAGCGTTGCTAGTTGCAGGTGAAGATGAAGGTTGCTCCATGTTGGATTATATTTTTGTTGGGATATCAGAATATCTCTTATATTATGAATGCATCTATATACTTGGTAAAGGGTGGAAGGCTCGGCCTTATGCCTGGTGTTTTGTTCCACTCTTGCCGCCCTAGTTTCCGTCATATCGGTATTATGTTCCCGGATTTTGCGTCCCTAACGCGGTTGGGTGATTTATGGGACCCCCCTGACAGTTCGCTTTGAATAAAACTCCTCCAGCAAGGCCCAACATTGGTTTTACCATTTGCCTACCACCTATACCTTTCCCTTGGGAGTAATTAACCCAAGGGTCATCTTTATTTTAGCCCCCCCCCCCGGGCCAATGCTTGTCTAAGTGTTGGTCCGAACTAGAGCCCTTTGCAGTGCCTCCTCGGGGAAACTCGAGGCCTGGTTTTAGTTGTACGGACTGCTCATCCGGTCGTGGCCTGAGACGAGATACACGCGGCTACTATCAGGGTGTCGGCACGCCGGGAGGTCTTGCTGGTCTTGTTTTACCATTGTCGAAATGTCTTGTAAACCGGGATTCCGAGACTGATCGGGTCTTTCCGGGAGAAGGAATATCCTTCGTTGATCGCGAGAGCTTATCATGGGCTAAGTTGGGACACCCCTGCAGGGTATATACTTTCGAGAGCCGTGCCCGCGGTTATGTGGCAGATGGGAATTTGTTAATGTCCGGTTGTAGATAACTTGACACCAGATCCGAATTAAAACGCATCAACCGTGTGTGTAGCCGTGATGGTCTCTTTTCGGCGCAGTCCGAGAAGTGAACACGGTTTCTGTGTTATGTTTAACGTAAGTAGGAGTTCAGGATCACCTCTTGATCATTGCTAGCTTCACGACCGTTCCTTTTGCTTCTCTTCTCGCTCTTATTTGCGTAAATTAGCCACCATATCATGCTTAGTCGCTGCTGCAACCTCACCACCTTACCCCTTCCTTACCCATTAAGCTTTGCTAGTCTTGATACCCATGGTAATGGGATTGTTGAGTCCTCGTGGCTCACAGATTACTACAACCACAGTTGCAGGTACAGGTTATGCGATGATCATGACGCGAGAGCGATGTTTGCTTGTTTTGGAGTTCTTCTTCTGCTTCTTCTTCGATCAAGGGATAGGTTCCAGGTCGGCAGCCTGGGCTAGCAGGGTGGATGTCGTTTGAGCTTCTGTTTGTGTTTCATCCGTAGTCGGATGTTGATCTTATGTATGTTGTATTGATGTTGTATTTGTGTGGCATTGTATGCCTTTTGTACGTATCCCCATCTATTATGTAATGTTGATGTAATGATATCCACCTTGCAAAAGCGTTTCAATATGCGGTTCTATCCTTGGTGGGACCTTCGAGTCTCTTTAGGATAGTATCGCATATTGGGCATGACAAGTTGGGATCAGAGCCTCGACCGACCATAGGAGCCCCCTTGTTTGTTGGTCGTTGTTGAGTCTAGAAGAAAACTATTTTGTCTTAGGATTATATATATCGGAGAGTAGGATTCTTTTTACTCCTCAGTCCCTTCGTCGCTCTGTTGAGGCCTCCTGACGTAGATGTTTTGTCTTTCCTCTCCTCAAAGTTCACGAAATGTTTGTAGGATCACGTGGGTATCTTGGGATCGTTCCAATTGTCTTGTGACGAGAACATTGTTCTTGGTGCCTCCTGACATTTAGGGGTTGTGGCAGTGTCCCGGGAGTTGAGCTCCAAGGTGTTCTCGTCACAATTTTATCGTTGCAGTTCTGGAATACCTGAGTTTTGCCGACATCGAAAATCTCTTTTATGCAGTTGTTGGTGAGATAACCTCGACGCCACCCAGTACTGGGGAGTTCGGGAGTATTGCCATAGCTCGTATAACGGATGCTTTTCGAAGGTTGAGGTACATAATTTCCGGAGTTTTCTTGGTTATGTGTTGAAGGATGGATACAGCTGGATCTAGGTATTGTTAGTTTGGGTGATATATTTTGTGTCCCCTGTATCCCCAACACCTGATTGCATAACCAGAAAGTTTCGGGAGTTTATAGGTGGGAATTCAAGTAGCTCCTAGAATATCTTTCCGACAGATGCATGATATGAGATTGGGTAAATCTCTATCATATGTATTTGTTTCGGCTTATTCTGCAAGCCAAATCCTTCGTTTTGTTTTATTTGTGGTATTCGAGTTGCTTCAATGTCAAGTGTTGATTCCATACCTTTCAAACGGTGTTCTCATATTTCTATGGGAGTACTAATCCTTTTGATCATCGAGATTGTGATGTCAATTCCTTCCAACCGGTGCGCTTCTCCTCGAGATGATCCCATCATTCTCCCCATCCGCAAGATCAATTCTCAGTTCTTCTCAACGGTGTTTGTTTCATCCGTCCCAAGTTGTCTTTATTTTCCCGCCCTCCCACCCTTTTCTTCAAGGACTCAGATTTCTTAATCATGTATCCTTTTAGTTGTGGGAAGTCTCTTCATTCTTTTCTTTCAATGTTCTTATCCGGCGATTTCCCGTGAAGATGCTCAACAGTTTCAAGTTCATCATTCTTCATTCTCGTATTCTTTTTCGGCGGACTTAACTCAAGCTTTCGATGTTCATCATATTCCTTTCCTTGTTCCAAATGCTTTCTCTTGCCGATGCACCTCTTAATCATTCACTTCTCGCTATTCATTTGTTCTGGAGTGTTGAAGATATCTCAAAAGGGTCGTCTTTTCATTCTAGATCCGTTCAAGTTATTTTGAGGTTGTTATCTCATTCAAGCCATTTAATTCTACCTGTGCAGTCTTTATTTCAAGAAATCCTTCAACGATGTTTCTTTCGAGTGGGCCCTAACCCACGTGTCTTTTCGAGGATCTTACGACTCTTCTAATTTTCCTGGAACTATTCTCAAATTCATTTCAAAGTTTGACGTAAGAATGAATTTTCATCAGTCACACGCCTTCTCCAAGGTCGCTTTCAAACTCTTTTCATCTTTGGCTCAACCTTTCCTCTTTTAATCCTTCCGGAGTTTCTCAACAATTCATGGTGATGTTTCTCATCGTCATTCTCAACATTTGAAGATCAAAGAAGAGTTTCTCTTAAATCTTGCTCCATTCTCTTCAAGATTCATGGTTCTAGTTTGATGCCATCCTCTCATAATTGTTTTCGATTGTGGGAATTCTTTTCACCCATCCGGAGCATTTCATAAGTTGTTTCCATTTCTTTCCTCTGAAGGCCATCATGTCATAATTCTTCATTCTCAGCGTGTAGCTACCATTCTCCAAATCTTACCGGTGAATCAGTTCATGATCTCTTCATTCTCTTGTATCTAAATCCCCTCAAGTATCTTCATTCGCTTTCCAATTCTTCCCGGTGAATTGTGCCTTTGCTACTTTCATTTTCAATTTTTACGGTGGTTCGTTCAAGATTCCTCTTCCTTTATTACCGTATCATTTCATTCGTCCTTTCCAATCCTCTCGGTGATTCGTCGAAGACTTCTTCAAGTTGGCGCTATATCTCTCTTCAATCCTTGCAAAAGAATAAGTAGTATGCCAAATCCATTGCTTGTCATCAATTTAATTTGATGAAGGATAAGCATACAACAAATCTTATTCTTATTTCCTCGAGGTGATTCAATTCTTTTCTTCCGAAGATTGTTCATGATGAAGTAATTCTCGGTTCTAGTGTTTCATCTTTTCCTTTCCAGAGTTCCAAGTTTTCCGCATTTTCTTGTCGCAAAGCTCCATCTAAATCATCGCAAGGCTTCACTTTCTGTTTTCAACTTATCTTTCTTTTTATCATCCTTTCATTACTTGAGTTCTTCATGGAGGCTCTACATGGTGGTTCGTCAAGAATTCTTTTCATTCTTCAATTGTTCTTCAAGATTTCTCTCGGAGTTAAGATCCGCCAAGCTATACTCTTAAATAAACATGTTGTTCAACACATGTTTTGTTTTGAGGAGTTCAAGCATTCTTCATCTTGCATTCCGAAGTGCAATTCTTTCTACCTTATCTTTTGAGATGGTGTTATGTCATTCTTGACAATTTGAGTTCGTGTTTCATGATTCACATGTTCTCAAGAATGAGATATTTTAAATCCACCAATCTCTTCGTTGGAGTCATCTTGTGTCATGTTTCACCTAAAGCTTTCCCTAAGGATTGTTGCTATTTATGGTGCTTATAAATGACCCAAGTTCTTCATTTGTCCTCTCGGTGAAATAAGTTTCTCGTTTCCTTGTTGATATCAATCCAATCATTTGTTTCCGTTGGTGCCAGAAGCTCACCTCAAAATTTTGAGGTCTTTTCCATAAGCCCACTACAACCTTATCCTTTCGTTGTTGGTTTTCCAACAACTCCGTTCTAACCTTCTCGGAAGGGTACTTTCCAAGCTCATTTGTGGCAGAAGTTGGCATTTTCTTCTCCATTCTATTATTCCAATGATCTATCTCCTATTCTTTCTTCCGGAGGCATGGTGATGTTGCTCTCTTCACTCATCATCTCGAATTGTGAGGTCCGTGTTCTTTTCATGTTTATCCACTTAACCGGAGTGTTGTGTCATCTCTTCAAGTTCTTTGCATCTTATCAAGTCTTGCATCTCTTTTCAACCGGAGTGTTGTCCGAATTTGATCGTCCTTGTTCCTTGTTTATCTCGTTTCAACCAGAGTGGTTTCAATTCCTTCTTGTCCATTGTACTCGTCATTCATAGCTTTGCAACCTCCAAGGTTCACATGGTGTTCCTTGTTTCTATTTTCTACCACAGTGCTCTCAATTGTGTTCAACTCTGTTACGTTCTTTCTTTCAACTTTTCAACCTCTCAAGGTTCTTTGGTTTCACTCATTGGTCGAAGAAGCAACTTAGTTTTGCCTCCACTCTTCCTCTTCCGTTTTCTCTCCGGTGCCATCCTAGATCTCGGGACGAGATCCTCTCGTAGTGGTGGAGTGTTGTAACGCTCCGGATGTAACTTTCCATAAATGTAACTCCAACTCTTGCCTTTTCCGGAGATGTGATATGTTATTTCCTCCGTGGTTGGGTTTTTGTCTTTTGTTTTGCATTTTGTTCATGTCATGCATTTCATCATCGCATCATCTGCATTGCATCCGCGTGTTTTCATAAAACCTCGTAGCCATTCGCAGTTGCCCTTTCTCTCTTTGCCTCCATTGTCATTTTGTCAGGCCCTTGTCCTCGTTGACCTCTCTTGCCAGCTCGCAGCCCCCTCGCGTGCGTCCGAACCTTGCCCCGAACCCAACCTGCTCAGTCATCACCGTTGCATTTGGTTCATCCCCAAACATCTATAAGATATCTCCGTTTTCTTATTTGGACTCCCTAACCCATTTATTCCGGACCGTCCGATCGTGATCGGAGGATCCAAATCATTACCCTTTTCGTATATATATATAGACACCTAACCCTAGATGTCGTCCCATCCGTCAAATCCTCCCCCTGCCCAGTCGGCCGCCGCCACCCTCTTCCTTGGGATCGCTCCCGATCCAAAAATCCACCAGCCAACCACTTCTCCTCGATCCAAATCCTCCCCGACCACCTTCCTTATTTTCCGCGGATGCTCGCGCCTCCACCTGATCCCTCCTGTCCAATCCCCGTGCATCCTCCTCCCTCCTGCCTGTGCCCGTGGGGCTTGCCTCGAGTGCCGCTGTAAGCAGCGGTGGCTCCCTCGTCCCTGACCGCGACCGTCGCCGGCGACCAGCAGCTCGCCGGAGCCAACAGATGAGCGTCTCCCTTCTTCTCTGCTTCATTCTTCCCTTGCTCTCCCCGTCCCCTGATCTCTCTCCCTCGTTCTTTCATACAGGACTCCTCCCGAGCACCATGGACAGGAGCCCCGCCATGGATCTCAAGCCCAGCCACGTTGACCCGGAGACCCCACGTCGTCGCCCTGCACCAGCAGGCCCTGGTGCCGCCCATCTCCCTCCGCCTCGCCGCGCCCGTCCCTTGCGTCCCCTTCGAGTCCAGCCATGAAGCCGCCCCGCGTGGAGCTCCAAGTCCGCCGGCCTGCCTCCACTTTGATCCGGCAGGGAGCGGGACCCCGACGACCTCCACCGCCTGGATCCGCCAAGTCCCCGGCCACCATGGACGTACTGACGCAGGAGCTCGCCGTTGACCCCGCGCTTGATCTGGCAGCGAAGCCGCTCGCCCCTTTGACTGCATCGCCCCAAACCAGTCTTCCCCGCCTCAAGTTGCGGCGCCCTCGCCGGCGAACGCGCCAAGTCTGTCGCCGTCGACCTGCTTCCTCTGCTTCGAGGATGCGGCCAGCGCCAAGTCCCGACCGATCCCCTGCCTGCGTTGACCACACACCTTGACTGCACGCGCCTGGGCCGCATCCCGCGCCAAGGCCCAGCCGCATCGCGCCCTGCCAAGCCGCCTGTTCGCCGGGCCTGTCTCCTCCACCGACACTGGGCTAGGCCCATGGTGAGCACCAAATCTAGCCCCTCCTCTCTGTTCAGCCCAGCTAGTTTCGGCCCGTGATGTGTTTTTTTCCTTGCCTGCGAATTTAGACATTATCCAGAAAACTGCATATTTACATGCCTAAACATTAAAATATGGTTTTGAGCAGAACAGTACCAAATCAAAATATGCACATGAGGATTTTCCGGAATTGTTGTTTCTTATTTCCGGCCTCATTTAAACTTGCCTAATTAGTTAGTTTACTTTTGTTTCACCTCTTGCCATGTTTAACAACATTTAATATTGTTTGGTAGCTTAAACGAGATTAGACTAAATATGTATATGTGGTGTTTTGTCAATATGCAACTCGTTGCATATCGAGCTCCACTTAACTTGTAGCATTGTTTGTTGCACTTTGCCATGCCATGCCTCATTAAACCGGACATGCATCATACTTGATTGTGCATCATGCCATGATTATGCTTGTGTGTTTACCATGTTGTTTGCTTCTTTCCGGTTTGATTCTCTCGTTAGCTTCGGTTTCGTTCCGGAGTTGTGAGGATTCGTTCGACTACTCCCGGTTGTCTTCTTCATGGACTCGTTCTTCTTCCTAGCGGGATTTCAGGCAAGATGACCGTCACCTTGGATCTCATTACTATCATTGCTATGCTAGTTGCTTCGTTATATCGCTTTGCCGTGTTACCTACCACTTGCTTATCAAGCCTCCCAAATTGACATGAACCTCTAACCTTTGTCACCCTTCCTAGCAAACCGTTGTTTGGCTATGTTACCGCTTTTGCTCAGCCCCTCTTATAGCGTTGCTAGTTGCAGGTGAAGATGAAGGTTGCTCCATGTTGGATTATGTTTTTGTTGGGATATCACAATATCTCTTATATTATTAATGCATCTATATACTTGGTAAAGGGTGGAAGGCTCGGCCTTATGCCTGGTGTTTTGCTCCACTCTTGCCGCCCTAGTTTCCGTCATATCGGTATTACGTTCCCGGACTTTGCGTCCCTAACGCGGTTGGGTGATTTATGGGACCCCCTTGACAGTTCGCTTTGAATAAAACTCCTCCAGCAAGGCCCAACATTGGTTTTACCATTTGCCTACCACCTATACCTTTCCCTTGGGAGTAATTAACCCAAGGGTCATCTTTATTTTAGCCCCCCCCCCCCCCGGGGTCAATGCTTGTCTAAGTGTTGGTCCAAACTAGAGCCCTTTGCAGCGCCTCCTCAGGGAAACTCGAGGCTTGGTTTTAGTTGTATGGACTGCTCATCCGGTCGTGGCCTGAGACGAGAGACGCGCGGCTACTATTAGGGTGTCGGCACGCCGGGAGGTCTTGCTGGTCTTGTTTTACCATTGTCGAAATGTCTTGTAAACTGGGATTCCGAGACTGATCGGGTCTTTCCGGGAGAAGGAATATCCTTCGTTGATCGCGAGAGCTTATCATGGGCTAAGTTGGGACACCCCTGCAGGGTATAAACTTTCGAGAGCCGTGCCCGCGGTTATGTGGCAGATGGGAATTTGTTAATGTCCGGTTGTGGATAACTTGACACCAGATCCGAATTAAAACGCATCAACCGTGTGTGTAGCCGTGATGGTCTCTTTTCGGCGGAGTCCGGGAAGTGAACACGGTTTCTGTGTTATGTTTGACGTAAGTAGGAGTTCAGGATCACCTCTTGATCATTGCTAGCTTCATGACCGTTCCTTTTGCTTCTCTTCTCGCTCTTATTTGCGTAAGTTAGCCACCATATCATGCTTAGTCGCTGCTGCAACCTCACCACCTTACCCCTTCCTTACCCATTAAGCTTTGCTAGTCTTGATACCCATGGTAATGGGATTGCTGGGTCCTCGTGGCTCACAGATTACTACAACCACAGTTGCAGGTACAGGTTATGCGATAATCATGACGCGAGAGTGATGTTTGCTTGTTTTGAGTTCTTCTTACGCTTCTTCTTGATCAAGGGATAGGTTCGGTCGGCAGCCTGGCTAGCAGGGTGGATGTCGTTTGAGCTTCTGTTTGTGTTTCATCCGTAGTCGGATGTTGATCTCATGTATGTTGTATTGATGTTGTATTCGTGTGGCATTGTATGCCTTTTGTATGTATCCCCATCTATTATGTAATGTAGATGTAATGATATCCACCTTGCAAAAGCGTTTCAATATGCGGTTCTATCCTTGGTGGGACCTTCGAGTCTCTTTAGGATAGTATCGCATATTAGGCGTGTTCTGGTATGGAGGGTTGGTCCGGAGAGAGTCCGGCACCACAGAGTCAAGGTCTTCGCATAAGGACAGGGATGGAGTTGGCTCAATCGCCGTGAGATCGTAGCCCCGGGCGGTGTCCAACCACTCGTCCTAGATCGGGAATCCGGCTCCGGATTAAGGGTCGGAGCGGATCTTTGGTGCGGCCTCGAGGCCTTTGTTCGGCTGCGAGCTAGGTCATGCCCATCGAGACAAGTCGGCACGCTTGGCTGCGGCTCGAATCCGTCGAAGATCAAGTCTTCGTGGATATCGGCCGTATAGTTCAAACTTCAAATCTGACCTGATGGCGGGGTGTAGCTTCGATCTGCTCCGGATGGCCAAGTGAGTTGGTCCGCGATGCAAAGCCGCCAATCGAAGATCTGCAGGGAGAAAAGTCTCACCTGGACCGCGTCGTTGTTGATGATCGAAGGAGCCATCGGGCCTATCGGTGACGACACAAAGGAACTCTCAATGAAAGCACCAATGTCGGTGTCAAAACCGGCGGATCTCGGGTAGGGGTCCCGAACTGTGCGTCTAGGCGGATGGTAACAGGAGACAACGGACACGATGTTTTTACCCAGGTTCGGGCCCTCTCGATGGAGGTAATACCCTACTCCCGGTTGATTAATATTGATGATATGGGTAGTACAAGAGTAGATCTACCACGAGATCAAGGAGGCTAAACCCTAGAAGCTAGCCTATGGTATGATTGTTGTTCGTCCTATGGACTAAAACCCTCCGATTTATATAGACACCGGATAGGTTAGGGTTACACAGAGTCGGTTACAATGGTAGGAGATCTACATATCTGTATCGCCAAGCTTGCCTTCCACGCCAAGGAAAGTCCCATCCGGACACGGGACGAAGTCTTCAATCTTGTATCTTCATAGTCTTGGAGTCCGGCCGTGATGATAGTTCGGCTATCCGGACACCCCCTAGTCCAGGACTCCCTTAGGCGGCCTCTATGCCAACTCACCAAGCACCTGCGTGGTGGCATGCAGATCTTCGTGAAGACCCTGCCACCGCGCCACCTCAGTTGCCTGCCTGCCTACATGGCGCCGCATGCACCACTGGCCTAGGCGCGTGTCGAAGTAAGGCAAGGCGGCAACGGACGTGACGGGCCTCGTTCCTGTCCCCAATAAAGCTAAGGGACACCTAAGCTACGCATTAAATGTGTCTTGTCCTGTAACACGAGCGATAAGCTCACAACACTGTAGGCCTTTCCACCTCCTGTGTGCCACTGTGGCAGCCCCTTACGACTATAAAAGGAGGCTCTTGGCATACTGGAGAGGGATTCGGCTCTTTTGGACTACGCAACCACCATAGCTAGTTCGAGAGCTCAAGAACTCTCTCAAATACACACCAAAGCAGGACTAGGGTATTATGCGTCCTCGCGGCCCGAACCTGGGTAAACGATCCTTGTGTTGACTGCTAATCCCGCTCTTCTCACAACCCCGTGCCCCGGCAACCGTAGTAGGGATTCTTGTGATCCCATAGGTGTCGTTTCCCACCGACACTTGGAGCACGCATATAGCCAGGCTCTTGCATGAGAAAAAATTGCTATTTGAGCCCACTATTGTAGTACTACTTGCTAGTATAGCCCTGTAAACCGGAAAGGAGTATTTTCCTTTCTAGAGATTTCAACAAGTGACTAGACTACACCGAGACGGAGTACATATGGAGAAAAATGAGTGAATCTACACCATAAATAAATACTTAGTTCTCTCGTTTTCCTCTCTGCCTTGGTCGCGGTGCACAATATTGAGTACTCCTATATGACTAGCCGCTCTATCTACATGCGGGACTTCAAAGCATCCGGGCCCGCATGCCATCCACTAAATCACAGCGAGGTGCTACAGTCAAGACTCACTGGTGACCCGGATGTGGTCGTCATGACCCGTTATATCACAAAATCCACACATTTACCAGCACTGGTAAAGTGGACTCGAAGTGGCCCCGAAGTTGGACGGGACGAAGCAACCATCATTTCACTGGAACGCTCGTTTAAGCCCTTTCGCCCCTTTTCTTGAAGAAAACCTCACTCTAGGCTACTCACTTCTACATTTTTTTCTTCTGTACCAACGAAGGTAAGGTGGGCGAATCAGTGATGCTACTATATTTTCATTCCAAGAATCTTCTTTTTGCGAAGCACCGACCGATTATCACAGCCTATTCTTTTCCCGTTTTCATTACGATTGTGGTTTCCTCTCGATTGCTTTTTGTTTTTCAGTTCATTGATGGATCCTGGAGCACTAGTCAAAGAGTTATCGGGGGACAACCCACTGGAGACAATGATCTCCAGGAAGCAAGCACCGACCAATGAGTTGACCATGTTGGCGGGCCAACCCATGGAGAAGACGAACTGAAATAAACAAGCACTAGTGAGGGAGTCCTGAATTAGGGGGTGTCCGGATGGCCGGACTATAACCTTTGGCCGGACTCCTGGACTATGAAGATACAAGATTGAAGACTTCGTCCCATGTCTGGATGGGACTTTCCTTGGCGTGGAAGGCGAGCTTGGCGATACGGATATGTAGATCTCCTCCCATTGTAACCGACTCTGTGTAACCCTAGCCCTCTCCGGTGTCTATATAAACCCGAGGGTTTTAGTCCATAGGACGAACAACAATCATACCATAGGCTAGCTTCTAGGGTTTAGCCTCTCTGATCTCGTGGTAGATCAACTCTTGTACTACCCATATCATCAATATTAATCAAGCAGGAGTAGGGTTTTACCTCCATCGAGAGGGCGCGAACCTGGGTAAAAACATCGTGTCCCTTGTCTCCTGTTACCATCCGCCTAGACGCACAGTTCCGGACCCCCTACCCGAGATCTGCCGATTTTGACACCGACATTGGTGCTTTCATTAAGAGTTCCTCTGTGTCGTCATCTTTAGGCCCGATGGCTCCTCCGATCATCAACAACGATGCGGTCCAGGGTGAGACTTTTCTCCCCGGACAGATCTTCGTATTCGGCAGCTTTGCACTGCGGGCCAATTAAGCAGCCATCTGGAGCAGATCGAAGCTTCGCCCCAGCCATCGGTCAGGTTTGGAAGTTTGAACTACGGATCGACATCGCGGAGACTTGATCTTCGACGGGTTCGAGCCATAGCCGGGCGCGCCGCACTGTCACGATGGGCATGATCTAGCTCTGCCGCCAAATAGCGCCCTGGAGGCCGCACCAGTGTCCGCTCCGACCCTTAGCTCGGGCCGATCAGTCTGTCGAGGGCGGGTGGCTGGACACCGCCTCGGGGCTGCAATCTCTCGGCGATCGAGCCGAACACCAGCTTTGTCCTTTGCGAAGCTCGCGACTCCAAGGTGCCGGACTCCACTCCGGACTCCGAACCCTCCGCGCCCCTCCTGATCGAATCCGATTGGGCACCGATCATGGAGTTCGCCACCGCGGACATCTTTCAGCACTCGCCCTTCGGCGACATTCTGAATTCACTAAAGTCTCTCTCTTTATCAGGAGAGCCCTGGCCGGACTATGGTCGGCAAGGTTGGGATGCGGCGACGAAGAAATTCAAAGCCCACCCACCATCCACTTCATAGCCACTGTCGATGATTTAACCGACATGCTCGACTTCGACTCCGAAGACATCGACGGTATGGACGCCGATGCAGGAGACGACCAAGAACCAGCGCCTACAGGGCACCGGAAGGCCACCTCATCATCGACATATACATGGTGGACACCCCAAAAGAAGGGAATGGCGATGGAACAACGGAGGATGACCCTCAAGAAGCAGCCTAAGCGCCCGGCGTCGTGGCGCCGCTCTAAATCCGCCAAAGCAAAATGGCGATTCGGCATGGGAGATAATAACACCACATAAAGTGCCAAAGACAGCCCCCTGCAGCAGGATTCAGCACAGAAGGATGGAGAAGCCAATCCTCATGAGAGAGCGGCGAGAGAGAGGTAGAGGGCGATAATTACATGCCTCCCTCCGAAGATGAGGAAGCCTCGGCGACGGCAATTTGTCGTGCACGAGGATCCCGTCGAACAAGAGCGTTTCAAGCGCAGGCTTATGGACACGGCGAGCAGCCTCAAGAAAAACAGCAACAGCTTAGAGTTGACCAAGACTTGCTAGCCGACGGATGGATGAAGTCCTTGCGGCGAAGATCTGAACTCGAGCGCCCTCCAAGAGCTACCCAAAGCGTAGGCTGCTACCCGATTAGAGGAGGAAGCACCTAAACCTGCATCACCAACGTATGATGCGGCCGACCGGGCCACCTCGTGGCCGCGACAGAGAGACCTCTCGGCCCTCCACTCAAGCCACACCCCGGCGTCGCTCCAAAAATACCAAGGCACGGGGAAATGCGTCAGACCTACGAGATATATTGGAGGACAAGGAAAGGCAAACAAGATCGATCTACGGATCGCGTGGGCGCCCCACGACACGTGACGATAACCGTCATGCCGGATATAGCAAATCCGGCGGGGCGAACACGATGAACAAAGCTCATTTGAGCTACGTCGTGATATAGCCCAATACAGAGGCGCCTCACACCCACTATGCTTCACAGATGAAGTAATGGATCATCAAATTCCCGAGGGTTTCAAACCTTTAAACATCGAATCATACGATGGCACAACAGATCCTGCGGTATGGATCGAGAATTATCTCCTTCATATCCACATGGCCCGCGGTGATCATCTACACGCCATCAAATACCTCCCACTCAAGCTTAAAGGACCAGCTCGGCATTGGCTTAACAGCTTGCCAGCATAGTCAATTGGTCGTTGGGAGGACCTGGAAGCCGCATTCCTCGACAATTTCCAGGGCACCTATGTGCGACCACCAGACGCCGATGACCTAAGCCACATAATCCAGCAGCCAGAGGAATCGGCCAGACAATTCTGGACACGGTTCCTAACCAAGAAAAATCAAATAGTTGACTGTCCGGACGCAGAGGCCCTCGCAGCCTTCAAGCATAAGATCCGTGACGAGTGGCTTGCCTGGCACCTAGGACAGCCGAAATCCATGGCAGCCCTCACAACACTCATGACCCGCTTTTGCGTGGGAGAAGACAGCTGGCTAGCTCGTAGTAATAACATGACCAAGAGTCCTGGTAATTCGGATACCAAGGACAGCAATGGCAGGTCGCATCGCAACAAGCACAAGCGCTGCATTAACGGCGAAAATGCTGAGGATACGGCAGCTAATGCCGGATTCAGAGGCTCTAAACCCGGTCAGTGGAAAAGGCCATTTAAAAGAAATACTCCGGGCCCGTCCGGTTTGGACCGAATACTCGATCGCTCGTGCGGATACACGGCACCCCGAAAACCAGCCAACCACACCAACAGGGATTGTTGGGTGTTCAAGCGAGCGAGCAAGTTAAATGCGAAAACAATGACAAGGGGCTGCATAGCGATGGCGAGGAGGAGCCCGGCCGCCGAACAAAAGGGGATGAAGGGCTTCCCCCATAAGTGCGGACGGTGAACATGATATCGCAACCCACATCCCCAAAAGGGAGCGGCGTGCACTCGAGGGGCGTATATGCGTTGGAGCGGTCGCCCCAAAGTTCAACCCGTGGTCCTCCTGCCCGATCACTTTTGATCGAAGGACCACCCCACTACCATCCGCCATGCGGATTCACGCGTGGTTCTAGACCCAATCATTGGCGGATTTCACCTGCCAGAGTCCTCATGGACGGCGGCAGCAGCCTAAACCTACTTTATCAGGATACAGTGCGAAAAATGGGCATCGATCCCTCAAGGATCAAACCCACAAAGACGACCTTTAAAGGCGTCATACCAGGTGTAGAGGCCAACTGTACAGGCTCGGTTACACTTGAGGTGGTCTTCGGATCCCGGATAATTTCGGCGAGAGTTAATCTTCGACATAGTCCCGTTCGCGATGGCTATCACGCCTTTGCTCGGACGAACCGCATTTGCAAAGTTCAATGCGGTGCCGCACTACACATACCTCAAGCTCAAGATGCCAGGCCCTCGAGGATTCATTACGGTCAATGGAAACACCGAACGCTCTCTCCGAACAGAGGAGCATACGGCGGCCCTTGCGGCGGAAGTACAAAGTAACCTTTCAAGGCAATTCTCCAGTCCTGCTATTAAACATCCGGACACCGTCAAGCGTGCCCGGAGTAACCTACAACAAGACCGCCTGGCACGTTCCGAGCAAGCGTAGCAATGCGGCCGCAACCCCAGCCCTCGCGAAATTGCGAAACCAGTACTACGCGTACATAATTACGCTATAGAAATACCATGGGCATAGAGGGAGGGGCACGACCACGGCATGCCCAAAATGCGGCTCAACCGCACTAGGGGCTCCCGATTTGGTCATTCTTTTTTTTCTCTTACTTTCAGGACTCCATTCTCCAGAAGGCCTGTCCGTGAAGATAATCGCCGAACACACGATGCAACAGCCAGAAGGCGAAAAGCTCGTCGAGTGTCGGTGGTCTCTATAACGAGCAGTATACTTGTTTCACATATCATCCCGCGGCTCGCCCCTGGAGGGGGACATGTCAAATACTCCCATCTCTTGCTTATCACACTATTTGTATCGTTCTGCTTTTACCGCAGCCTTTTCGAATAAACAATACATAGCTTTTGTCTATTATTGCAATCTTTTTTATGTAAATATGTTCAGTTATGACATTATGCAATCGTACACTTTGGTACGGCCAATACACCAAGGGCTTAAGTACCCCAGAATATGGTGTGAGAAGTCCGAACACTCTCACGAGTGCGGCACCCCGAACTTATAGCATTATATGCATCGGCTCCGAATCATGTCTTGGGTCAATAGTTGGGTTTGCCCGGCTCCCATGTTTTGGTACCTTACGTTCCGTTATACCGGCTAAGGTAGCGCTGGGAGAACCACTGCGATTGTGCCCGGTTGAGCTGGGCTAAGCACCTCGATGGAGAAAGCTAAAACTGACCGTCATGATAGGGCGAGAGCTGGTTGCTGTTCGAGAGGTTTTCGAGTCCCTAAAGGCGTATGCCGCTTAGGCGAGGAGTCGGCTTTGTCCGCCTAGGCGTGGATAGCACCCGAACTCGGTCTTCGAATACTAGGGGCTTCGCGAAATTTAAAATTATAGAATTATATGGCTAAGTGAGAGTGTTCAAGCATTATAGTCCGATTGCCTTGTTACGTTGTGTTGGCGCCTCCTCGAAGGACCCAAGAATGGGAAAAAGAGCGCTCAAGTTTATCCCAACACCCCAAAGACTGTGGCATGGGGGCGGCCGACGACTCGCCATCTCTCTAATAAACGGCCGCACAGAATGTAATATTTTAAATTCAAAAGTGTTGCCTAGCGCATATGAACAAGTTTTCAGCGTACAGGATCACAAATGTGAGTTTACTCAAAAATTACATCTTGGGAGCATTCATCCGCTATAAGGTGGGCACCCTTCAGGACACCCTCATAATACATCTCGGGCTTGCGATGCTCCTTGCCCGGCGGTGGTCCGTCCGTCACAAGCTTCTCAGCGTCCATCTTGCCCCAGTGCACTTTAGCACGGGCAAGGGCCCTACGGGCACCTTCGATGCATACGGAGCAATTGATGACTTCAAGCCATGGACATGCATCCACCAGCCGCCTCACCAGCCCGAAGTAGCTCCCAGGCAGGGCCTCCCCAGGCCACAGCCGGACTATGAGACCCTTCATGGCATGTTCGGCCACCTTATGGAGCTCGACAAGTTGCTTCAGCTGGTCGCTCAAGGGCACCGGTGTCCGGCCTCAGCATACTGAGACCAGAACACCTTCTCCGTCGAGCTCCCCTCCTCGGCCCGGTAGTAGGCGGCAGCGTCGGACACACTGTGGGGCAGATCTATGAATGCTCCTGGAGAGCTCCGGACTTGGGTAAGTAACAAGTAATTCACTTTCACATGCTTGCTTTGCATAAAGAATGTCTTACCCGCCGCTATCTTCTTCATCGCCTCAATTTCCTGGAGGGCTTTTTGGCCTTCGGCCTTGGCAGATTTGGCGCTCTCAAGCGCCGAGGCGAGCTCGGACTCTCGATTCTTTGAGTCAAGCTCCAAACTCTCAAGTTTTTCCACGAGAGCCTGGAGCTCTTGCTGCACCTCTGCCACCCGCGCCTCCTGCTTTTCTCGCTCGGTGCGCTCCACGGCCGCATTGTCCTCGGCCTTGGACAGCGCTTCCTTCAGGGTCGCCACCTCGGTTGTGGCCCCTGTAATACTCACGTTGGTCCTGTCATTTTTTGCAACCACATCTTTTGTATATATACTTAAATAAGGTATTACTTACCTTCCTTGTCCTTGAGCTGCTTCTTGGCAAGGCCGAGCTCGTTCTCGGACCGCTCGAGGCTCTGCTTCAATGCATCGACCTCCGCAGTCAGTGCGGCAGATGTCAGCAGCGCAGCCTGCATTCCCATATTGACATACTTATGTTAGACTCCTGCGTGTATCTTTTAGATACTCAGTTCGGCTTTTCTTTGGGAACACCAAACTGAGCATCAGGGGCTACTGTCTATGCGGTAATATTTTTACATATCTTAAATACATACCTCAAAGCCTGTTAGAAGGCTGGCACAGGCTTCCGTCAGCCCGCTCTTGGCGGACTGAACCTTCTGGATCACCGCACTCATAATAGTGCGGTGTTCCTCGTCGATGGAGGCGCCGTTAAGCACCTCCAGCAAATTATCCGGTGCCTCCGGTTGGACGGAGGTCACCAGCGTTGTAGGCTTGCCCTTCTTACTAGGGGGTCGCCTGCCGGATTCCGGAACCACTGAAGGTTCCGGTGCGGTGTCCGGCCCGGGGCCGGACTTAGAGCCCTTCGGGGTTTTATCCCCTTTGCGCTTGGAGTCCGGGAGGTCTCCTTGCGGCGCCTCTAGGACCACCTCCTCCTGGCTTGGACCCTTTTGGGAATCCACCTCGGCATCGTCCGTAGGACGAGGGGAGGTAGCAGTCGGAAGTGAAAGACTATTCACATCCAACGAATCCAGGGATCCGCTCGACGAAGCGTCGAGCTGGGCCACGGGCGGACTGCATGATTATATTCGGCGTCAGAAGATACTGTGCAATAAAGGAACGCCATGAGTTATTCTGGTATCTGGATACTTACGATTTTGCCAGGGGCTTGGCCCTGGATGGCCACTCCTCTTCGCTGTCGTCGGCGTTGGTGGAGTAGTCCGGAGGAAGGGTCCTTCCCTTCTTGGACCCTCCCCCCCCCCCCAGTTGGGGCGGCCTTTCTTTTCTTCTCTCCCCCCGCTGGGGGAGAGACCTCTCTTTCCTCCTCCTCGTTAGCGTGGGAGGAGTCCACCTCGGAGTCATCGGACGATGAGTCCGACACCACCAGGCGCCGGGAACTCTTTCGAGTTCCCGTGGCCTTCTTCTTGGCCTTCTTCTCCGGCACCACGTAAGGTGCCGGAACCAGCAGCCCCGTCAAGCGGGCGTCCGCTGTGTCTTCGGGCAAGGGAGTCGGACAGTTGATCTGCCCGGGCGTCTTCTGCCAATCCTGTCAAAGGTAAGGGAGTTTAGATCCCGCATAGGGTCAAACTATGAAAAACAAGTATCCCATAAAGGGTAAAACAGCTTACTGTGTTGGCTTGATGCTGCGCGCTGAATCCGCGATCCTCGGTAGCGGATGCGGGAGCCTCGGCGCCCTTGAACAACACCTTCCAGGCATCCTCGTGCGTTGTGTCGAAGAGCCCGCTCAGGGTTCGGTGCTGTGCCGGATTAAACTCCCACAAGTTGAATGCCCGTCGTTGACACGGGAGGATCCGGCGGATGAGCATGACCTGGACTATGTTGACGAGTTTAACCTTTTTGTCCACCAGGTTTTGGACGCAGGTTTGGAGTCTGGTCCGCTCTTCCAAATTACCCCACGATGGGCCCTTCTCTTTCCAGGAGGTGAGCCGTGTGGGGATGCCAGATCCGAGCGATTGACTTAAAGAATACAACAAATGGTTGTGGGGTTCTCTTTGTGAATGCACCAAAATGCAAGTGCTGCACCAAACGCTGGTGGTTGTTTCTTGTTGTAAGTGAATGCAACGTTCGAAGCACCCAATCAAGGGTACTTCTCTCTAGCTTACAGAAACAATCACTTAGGCTGACGATGAGAGGCTTTGGAAGAAATTACTCTATTTTACGCATTTAGTTGAAGCGGGAATTCGGGGGCCGCTGCCCATTCAGGGTCACGCGGCTCGGTGATATAGAACCACCCCGATTGCCACCCCTTTATGTTCTCCACGAAGGAGCCCTCGAGCCATGTAACGTTGGGCATCTTGCCCACCATGGCGCCTCCGCACTCCGCTTGCTGGCCACCCACTACCTTCTGCTTGACATTGAAGGTCTTCAGCCATAAGCCGAAGTGGGGCTTGATGCGGAGGAAGGCCTCGCACACGACGATAAAAAAGCCGAGATGTTGAGGACGAAGTTCGGGGCCAGATCGTGGAAATACAGGCTGTAGTAGAACATGAGCCCCCGGACAAATGGGTGAAGTGGGAAACCTAGTCCGCGGAGGAAATGGGTGAGAACACCACCCTCTCATGGGGCACAGGGGTGGGGTGAGCTGCCCCTTGTCCGGGAGCCGGTCGCGATGTCGTTAGACAAGTATTCGCCCTCCTCGGCTTCTTGATGTGTCCCTCCGTGACGGAGGAGACCATCCACTTGCCTCCGCTCCGGACATTCTGGAGAAGGTTGAGGTGGGATGTGCGGACTTGGGCGCTGGAGCTCGAGTCTTGCGAAATGGATAAGCAAAGGAGGAAGAAGGCGTAGATGAAAAAGGTGGATCCTTATCCCCTTATATGGGCGGATGAGACTGCACGTCCCCACCCGCCTGGTAAAACTCGCTTATCTCCCAAGCGCCGTAATTAATGGCACGGTTGGGTTACCCATGCCCGCATTGATGAGAATCCCGGAATAAGGGGACACGACCTCTGCTTCGACAAGGCGTGCCAAGGAAACCGCCTCGCTAAGTGCTGCCGAGGTGGGACAAGAAAACCATTCAAACAAAGGCTTGGCGTGTGTATGATGTCACGCTGCGGAATCGTCGGTGATTGGATTTGTGTAAATATCATTCTCTCTACGATGGTATGTGGAACTTATTTTGCGAGCGGACACTATCCTTGTGTTCAAAATCTTCTATGAAGTATTCGGAGGAGGAACCCGCCTTGCAATGCGAAGACAATCTGCGCGCCAGACTGTCGTCATTGAAGCTTGGTTCGAGGGCTCTTGAGGAGTCTGAATTAGGGGTGTCCGGATGGCGGACTATAACCTTTGGCGGACTCTGGACTATGAAGATACAAGATTGAAGACTTTGTCCCGTGTCCGGATGGGACTTTCCTTGGCGTGGAAAGCAAGCTTGGCGATACGGATATGTAGATCTCCTCCCATTGTAACCGACTCTGTGTAACCCTAGCCCTCTCCGGTGTCTATATAAAATGGAGGGTTTTAGTCCGTAGGACGAACAACAATCATACCATAGGCTAGCTTCTAGGGTTTAGCCTCTCTGATCTCGTGGTAGATCTACTCTTGTACTACCCATATCATCAATATTAATCAAGCAGGAGTAGGGTTTTACCTCCATCGAGAGGGCCCGAACCTGGGTAAAAACATCGTGTCCTTTGTCTCATGTTACCATCCGCCTAGACGCACAGTTCGGGACCCCCTACCCGAGATCCGCCGATTTGACACCGACAACTGGCCAAAGTGTTGACGACATTGGCGGACGAATTCCTCAAAGAAAGTTGGAAGAACAGCAAGGGCCCCACCGTGCCTACCCAGAAACTCTAATGGCCACCTATGTGAGGCTCAAGGCCGAGTTTGAGGAGATAGTCGCCGTTGAGAAGCAGTATTCCCCTGGCAAGGTGATGGCCCCCATCGAGGACGAGGAGATGGCCCCCGGAGGGATGGGATCCCCCGGTGAGCTGCACAAGGAAAAAAATAATGGCTTACCATAGTTGTGGTTTTTGATTATTTGCAATGTGCTTGCTAATATGTTAGGGTTGTGTAGGTGCTGGTGGACGTCCTTGATGATTCCGATGTCGCGGCCCGTCCTATGTACAACGCCCCAGAGATCGTTTTCGATGTCGCGGTCCGTCCTGTTGACATCGCCCCGGAGATAGATTCCGATGCCGCTGTCCATCCTGTGGACATCGCCCCAGAGATCGATTCCGATGTCGCGGTCCGTCCTGTGGACATCGCCCCAGAGATCGATTCCCATGCTGCTGTTCGTGCTGTAGTCATTGCCTGATAGATCGATGACAAGAAATAGTTGGTCGCGCTAATCCTTCAGGGTAGTTTGCATTGTGTTTAATTATCAGAACGATGCGTGTTATCAAACCATCTTAGGGCTAGTGCACTGTCTTGTGTGGGTGGTACTTGCTACTTTTGTTTGATAGTGAATCATGCGAACCCTCTCCGAGTTTTGGAAACAGATGTATCCTCACCAACTTTTGATGTAATATATGGCATGCTTAGATGTAAGTTTGAACTGTTTATCATATCAACATTGCTTGTTTGATGATTCTTGGTGTTAGTAGGCTAGCTACTGTGCGAGCTATAGTACTTGCAAAACACTCACCGAAGAGAAACTTTGGGGTTGATGAGCTCGTGGTACGCTCATACTGATACGTCATCGATCGGCCAATAGCCCAAGCTCCTAAAATTGTAGGCTTAGCGATCGATCAGACAATAGTCGACACAGATACATTCAGGCCTTTGTGTTCATAGGGTAGGAAAATCATAGCAAAAGTACAGCGACGCACAACAGAAAATCATAGTAGTACAGAGACGTAGGGGTTGTTTGGTTTGAGACTAAGTTTGCCTAAGGTTACCACACCTAAGGTTAGGCAAGTTTGATCAACTTGGGTGGGTGTTTGGTTCAAGCCACACCATAGGCAAGCCACACCAGGGTCTCACATCACATACACTCAAAAAGTGTGGCAAGATTCCCTTAGGCTTGCCAACTTGTGGTTCTCATTTTGAAGAACTAACCTTAGGCAAGTGTGGAAATAGCTCTACTCTTATAAAAAAACAGTGTTGGTGATGATGGTGTGTCTGCCATCCTGCAATATAGGCCGTCTGATCTATATATGATGGATAGGAAGAAAAATATGGCAATTTTGCAAAAATACACCCGCACCCCTCTCCACATTTGCAGATAAGGCCTTCCCTCCTTCATATTTATCTCCCAAAAAATAAATTACTCATATAAATGCATCTTGATGTTCTGTGTAATGCGTGGGCATCTTGCTAGTTGTATGTCAAAGTGTGGCATGGTTAGGCCTAGAACCAAACAGCCCCGTACTCTCTCGGTTCCAAAATAGATGACTCAACTTTGTACTACTAGCTTTGAAACGGAGGGAGTACAAATCCTAGGCGGGCTAGTTTGGCCTAGTGGGTTTCAGTGATATGACGTGGTACAGTCCCGTCCAGTCTTCGCTTGTGGTAGCAGTATTGCGAGTACAGTAAGTTTTCTTGAAGAAGTGGAATTCCATGAAGTCATGATGGTTCCTTCATCCGACCAACTTACACTGGGAAAGGTTAGGCCTACGCTACGACCGGGGTGGACCAGGATAATTTTGTGCATGGTAGGTGGACCAGGATGGTCGACGTCCCACATGTCGGCGAATGAAAGTATTCTTTCCGATATAGAGGACGTGCAACGAGTATTCATTGTTTATTTTTGATGAAAGCTAATGTCTCCACTATTACGACTCGGGAGTGTGAAAAACAGCAGCCCAGTAAACTTGGCATGTGCACCACACCCTCCTTCCTCATGTAATACTACCATTGTGTTGACTATGAGGTTGGCTATAAGGTTACAACTTTTTCTCACTTTCTATCTATTTCCTCTCAAATGTTTTTAGCTTTATTTTTTTAGACACAATTGTTTTTTATACCTCTTTTTTGTAGAATTAGTTTTTTATACCTGGGAGCACGTGTAGAGATGGGCTCTTGCAGAGCCCACTCCTTGACTTTGTCAATGCCTCTCTCTCCTCCACATAAGCGGGCTTATAGCCCAACATTTTACTGGTACTACTTGCTATGAATGTGGGCAGCTGACGTCTGAGGGGTAGAGCACGCGGGGAGGTGGGTGGGACTTCTGGTGGGCCAGGGCGGTCAGAAGCGGGCTTGGAAGCGCTCCAGACTCCCACATGGCCCACCTCACATTATCACCATATATTTCATGGAGTCCGTGCGTGGCGGTCGGGTGATCTCTTCTCCCTCCCCCATCTCTCTCTTCTCAGCCGACGCCCGCCGAGCGATTAGATTTCCGCTATCAACGGTTTATTCAATTGCAGTCCCACATGTCAGTGAAAATGCAAGACAACGCATGTCCCTCTGGTGAGCGGTGTGCGAGCCAGACTGTCAGGGGTGCGACGCAAACGCGACGCATACGATTCGTAAGTGTGCGGCCTTTTGTCACGACCGGTTTTTCAGGATATATTTCCTAGAAAATGGTCCTTGTGCTCACCAGCCCCAGGCTTACTGTTAGCTGATGAGGCACCAACTTGATACAGAAATTCCAAGCAAAATACATAATATGTAGTACAAGACCATTCTGGCCTATGAGCACAACACAAGGTTTCTAGTGGCTGATGGCGGAAGCGGTTTGTAGTTCATCAGTGTCTATGGGACTCCATTTCCCACAGGAACAGCTGACCTAGATAACTCCTATCTTCGCGAGGCTGCTATCACCATTGCGTAGGTTCCGGGGCTGTCATTACACCCCTTGGCTTCCGCCAAGCTTGGGGCAGGTGCCCCGGTATCATATCATCCCCACTATCTTTTGCATTTACTTATTTTAGTTTGACCTTTTGCTTTAAATGAATAAAAGTTTAGTTTGATATTGCTTAGTGATCTACCCTTGTAATCATGTGCGAGATATATACTAAAGTTCAGTTTGAGTTTTTGCCTTCTTTACTTTCATGTTGCAATAAAAATAAGGGAAATAAATTAAAAAGATCATATGCTAATCCTATGGTAGGTGATGACACCACATAAGGAAAAATATAAGTAGAAAATTTTATTGGAGATTGACAAACATAGCATTGGTCAATGATGCAACTCATGAAAGAATTAATGAGGGAAGAGAAGATTCACATATAAATACACTATCCTAGAAATCTTTTGTGATTGTAAGCTCCCATCAAAATATTATATGCCAAAATTTTTGACGTTGGACAAGGAAGACAACTTAATGATTTATGTTTGTTCATATTCACATAGAAGTTATATTGTCATAGGTCCTTCAACATGTGGTGCTTGCCCCTATCTTTGCTAGCCAAAAATTCCGCACTAAGTAGAGATACTACTTGTGCATCCAAAAAACCCTTAAACCCAAATCTTATTTTCAAGAGTCCACCATACCTACCTAGGGATTGAGCAAGATCCCTCAAGTAAGTTGTCATCGGTGCAATAAGGCAATAAAAATTGCTTCTAAAAGTGTGAGATCATTTAGTGTAAGAGAAAATTAAGCGTTGTACGAACTTGTGATGGTGAAGAATAAAAGCGACAGACTGCATAATAAAGGTTGCCATCACAAGGGGCAATGCAAGGTGACTTTCTTTTGCACTAAGGGGTTGAGCATACAAACAAATAAGCGCATGGCAACCTCTGCTTCCCTCTGCGAAGGGCCTATCATTTACTTTTATGTACTTACTTTTGTGCAAGAGTCAAAGTTTTTCTCTCTATTCCTTTTTATTTTTCTACTTTGGCAAGCATCATGTGGTGAGGAAAGATCTAGGCACATATGTCCAGTTGAATATGGGTGGAATGAGTTATTATTGTTGACATCACCCTTTAGGTGAATACGTTGGGAGGCGAAACTATAAGCCCCTATCTTCCTATGTGTCCGGTTGAAACGTTTTGCTCATGTGTATGCGGTGAGTGTTAGCAATCATAAAAGACTATATGATGGTTGAGTATGTGGACTTGCCTAAAGGCTCCGATACGTGACCCTTCCTGAAAAGATGATGAATTATAGTTGCAAAGTTGACTGAGAACATAGTTTGTTAGTTCCTAATAGAGTTTATGCTTTATACTTCAATTGTGTGATGAATTGTCACTTATTCATGGGAAGTCTATGATAAAAGTTCTATAATAAAAGTTTTATGTTTAATTTTGTTGTTGTTATAATAATCTACATGATGCTTCTATGTCCATATTTTGTTTTTATCGACACCTCTCTCTCTCTAAGCATGTGGACATGTTTTTCGATTTCGGTTTTCGCTTGAGGAAAAGCGAAGTCTAAGCTTGGGGGAGTTGATACGTCCATTTTGCATTATGTTTTCCTACTGTTATTTATGATGTTTTTATGCATAATAAAACTTTTTGGAGTAATTCTAATGCCTTTTCTCTCATAATATGCAAGGTACACACTAAGAGGGAGAATTCCGGCAGCTGGAAATCTGGACCTGGAAAAGCTACGTCAGGCCACCTATTCTCCACAACTCCAAACAAGCTGAAACTTCACAGAGATTTTTTATGTAATATTTGAGGAATATTGGAGCCAATAAGTACCAGAGGGGGCCCACCAGGTGGGCACAACCCACCTGGGAGCGCCAGGGAGCCCAGGCGCACCCTAGTGGGTTGTGCTCACCCAGGCCCACCTCCGGTGCCCATCTTCTGGTATATAAGTCATTTTGACCTAGAAAAAATAAGGGGAGGACTTTCGGGGTGGAGCGCCGCCGTCTCGAGGTGGAACTTGGGCAGGAGCACTTTTGCCCTCCGATAGAGCGATTCCGCCGGGGGAACTTCCCTCCCGGAGGGGGAAATCATCGTCATCATCATCACCAACAACTCTCCCATCTTGGGGAGGGCAATCTCCATCAACATCTTCAACAGCACCATCTCCTCTCAAACCCTAGTTCATCTCTTGTGTTCAATCTTTGTATCGGAACTATAGATTGGTGCTTGTGGGTGACTAGTAGTGTTGATTACATCTTGTAGTTGATTAGTATATGGTTTATTTGGTGGAAGATTATATGTTCAGATCCAATATGCTATTTAATAGCCCTCTGATCTTGAGCATGATTATCATTCGTGAGTAGTTACTTTTGTTCTTGAGGTCGTGGGAGAAATCATGTTGCAAGTAATCATGTGAACTTGATATGTGTTTGATATTTTGATAGTATGTATGTTGTGATTCCCTTAGTGGTGTCATGTGAACGTCGACTACATGACACTTCACCATATTTGGGCCTAAGGGAATGCATTGTGGAGTAGTTATTAGATGATGGGCTGCGAGAGTGGCAGAAGCTTAAACCCTAGTTTATGCGCTATTCCGTAAGGGACCGATTGGATCCAAAAGTTTAATGCTATGGTTAGAATTTATTCTTCATACTTTTCTCGTAGTTGTGGATGCTTGCAAGGGGGTTAATCATAAGTAGGAGGTTTGTTCAAGTAAGAACAGCATCTAAGCACCGGTCCACCCACATATCAAATTATCAAAGTAGCGAACACGAATTGAATCAACATGATGAAAGTGACTAGATGAAATTCCCGTGTACCCTCAAGAACGCTTTGCTTACTATAAGAGACCGTATTGGCCTGTCCTTTGCCTCAAAAGGATTGGGCTACCTTGCTGAACTTTTGTTACTACTATCATTACTTGCTCGTTACAAATTATCTGGCTATCAAACTACTCTGTTACTTACAGTTTCAACACTTGCAGACATTACCTTGCTAAAAACCACTTGTCATTTCCTTTTGCTCCTCGTTGGGTTCGACACTCTTACTTATCGAAAAGAGCTACAATTGATCCCCTATACTTGTGGGTCATCAAGGCTATTTTCTGGCGCCATTTCCGGGGAGTGAAGCGCCTTTGGTAAGTGGAATTTGGTAAGGAAACATTTATATAGTGTGCTGAAATTTATTGTCACTTATTACTATGGAAAACAATCCTTTGAGGGGTTTGTTCGGGGTATCTTCACCTCGACCGGAACTACAACTAGCTACCCCTCAACCTACTGCACCTACTGAAAATATTGAATATGAAATTCCTTCGGGTATGATAGAACAACTGCTAGCTAATCCTTATGTAGGAGACGGAACTGAACATCTTGATATGCACTTGATATATGTGGAACAAATTTGTGGATTGTTTAAGCTTGCAGGTTTACCCGGAGATGAAGTTAAGAAGAAGGTTTTCACTTTTTCTTTGAAGGGAAAAGCATTGGCATGGTATAGGCTATGCGATGATATTGGAGCTTGAAATTGGAATCGATTGAAATCCGGCCCCAAGCCCGGACATCCGGCCCCTGGAGCATCTACCACAGCCACCGCCCAGCAGAAGCTACAGGAACCGGACATCTGGCCCAGGCCCCAGGCATCCGGCCCGACACCAGCCCGGACATCCGGCCCCCGTCCGGAAACCGGCGCCCGTCACAGAACGTCACCGAAGCTGGACCCCGCCAGCCCA
Organism: Aegilops longissima; assembly: GCA_021605205.1. Lineage (NCBI taxonomy): Eukaryota > Viridiplantae > Streptophyta > Magnoliopsida > Poales > Poaceae > Aegilops > Aegilops longissima. The sequence goes on from CM038680.1 coordinate 611,369,778, forward strand.
GACATTCGGCCAAGGCCCTGGACATCCGGCTCTTCCCGAGCCGCCGGACATCCGGCCTCCGGCCACCGCCTATCCAGAGAGCATCGAGGCCGATCCCGCTAGCCCGGACATCTGGCCCGACGCCCGGATGTCCGGACCTGCCTGTCTGTGCACAGTAAAGGGCCGAGGCCCATGTACCCCTTCGCCCACCTAGACTATATATACTCCTCCTCCTTCCTCTTTCTAGGGTTAGCAAAGGATTAGCTCATTTGAGAGATAGATCTTTGCTCATCCACTTGGTTACTTCTCCATCGGAGTTCACGGCCTCTACGGAGAAGATCCCCCAAGAGGATTCAAGACCCCCAATGGGAAGATCCCTCATGACCTCCTCACGGAGAACTTGCTACTTGTATCGTCCTTTGTTGATCATGGATCGTGTATCTCTTTGTGTTTCGAGGATCTAGCACATGTGTAGTCGAATCTTGTTGGTTTGAGTGATTTCTCTCGTATTTCCCCTCGTGTTTTCCCCTCGTGTTCTTCGTAGGATCCGCTCCAATCTTGAAAGATCGTCCCTAGGGTTTCCACCCTACATCATACTCTCTGGGCCCACTCGATGTTATGGTATCATTTTTGCCTGGCCATACACTCGTGATTATGATCACGGGATACCAGAACACAGACACGAGTAAAGAGAACAAAGCCGGTAACGAGGATAATCGATAATCTCACCTCGGGTTTTGTAAATGCACCATGAAGCAAAGGGAATGGTATTCGTAAACAAATATCTGCTCAAGAACTTCGTGAACTAGAGAATACCCCAAGCGTTGCTGCGAGAATTGGTTGATAAAATGAGAACCAAAAAATAAAATACATATGACTTATTATTATGCATAGTTGTAACAATATTTATTGAATATAATTAGAATAATTGTCTATCTTTTCCCATGCATGATTGTATGTTGAGGTGGGCCTTATCTCGTTCATAATTGTATGGTGAGGTGGCATGCTTGCATGTTGAGATAAATAAGTTAGTGGGAATGACTCTCTTAGGTATATAGGATATGCGAGAGTTAATAAGGGTGTCCAGATCTTGCTGTTAACTATTGACTGGCTCCCTCTTGTGTGTGTGTGTGCGCGCGTGCGCGCGCGCGCGCCTGCGTGCGTGCGCGTGCGTGCGTGCGTGCGTGCGTGCGTGCGTAGACGGTCTCTAATCTAGGTCTAATTGGTCTAAGAGAATTAGACTCCAAATTAGATGAGAAGCGCCGCTAGGCTTTCTCCCTACTACTATAGAATGCGTGGACACCTCAGAGGTTCATCTACTTCAACTCTCGCCTCGGTGAACATTCTCGCTGTTAGTAGGTATAACCTAGCTGCGGGAATCGTCGCTCTACATCGACTCTTCACTGCTTCCTCTACACTGCTCGTTTGTGAGTTTGATCATTACCGCCATCTTCACTGATCGTGTAGCATAATTTTTGTTGTTGCATAGCACGTTCCTATCCATATATCTATTGGTCCACTCTTAACATGATTAGTAAAGGCAGCCATAGGATGATGGTTCAAAACAACATTACTATTCTTCTCCAAGGGATTAACTATATCATTAAAGTCACCCAATCTTCTTCCAAATATCCTTGGCCTTGCGATAATGGGGGTCGCCATAGACACAAACTAACGTGAAACTAAAGTTGGTACTAGTATGAACAACAAACGCTAATATCATATTCTGACTAGAGTAGTAGATATCTCGCTGGATTTCGTCCGCCCACGTGACCCAAAGGCCTCCAGCTCGGCCTTCGCGGGAAAAACAAAACTACCCCAAATAGGAAAATGATTGACTAGATCATGAAATTTAATCCTAGACGAAAGATTTTCTGAGATTAAGGTAACCTTCGCTTTCGTTGATGACATCAAATTGGCAAGTACTACATTTTATTATTTCCTAGGAAATTGCCAGCATTCCTTGGAGTATTGGGGACAAGTATTACATCTCCATTGCTGCCAGGGATGTCCCAGCGGAGATTTCTCCTTCCTATATTATGCAATCAAGTAGATCGGGACAAACATCTATTCTCCTACGACCCATCGTCACTATGGATTGGACGACTGAAGCGAATCGGGCACACAAGAGGAAGCGGTAGTGGGCCAACTCGCTAGATCAGGGTAGGAAAAGGAGGTGACCTTGGGTTGGTATGGCGGATCGTTGATAGCAGGGAGCGGTCAATCAATAGAGCGGGGGTAGGATGTAAAGGATGTGAGGGGGTTGCGGATGGACTGGATGGAGTGGGGAGGAACCAAGGAGATGGAAGGGATCAGGATTGTGGCGGCTTGGCTTCCCTTGCAACGGATAGCCGGCGAGGGAAGAGGACCCCGTTAGTGTGGTGGCTTGGACCCTCACGGGTTTGCAGGGATAGGTTGATAGAGGGGATTTGGGGGAGATGGTTGTTGGCTGATGGAAAAGAGGAACTGACAGGAGGCATAATGAATTGGAAGGAAGAACAAATCAAAGGTTAGATGTAGGGGGAGAAATCCAGAGCATGATGCTCAAATCCCATTAGGGAGGCAATGCCGGAGAATCGCCGGAGAATAAGGATCTAGAAGAGCAGTGGAGCCGTTTTCCTGCCGAGCATTACACAGTGCTCCTTCATATTTTGAGGATGAGTTTATTTTTGATAACAATAGGAGGGGCTGTCGAAGCGAAAAATCCTAATATGAGCTCAAGCTCAAATGCTCTTGCCATGAACAGTTAATTCAAAAGCAATTCAAACAATTCTGATTTTTTGTGGGCAAACTTAAGAAATGTTTCGAGTGCTTGCAAATTTTCATCATCATATCACATTTGTGGAAGTCGTGGCAAAAAAGATAAAATTAGCGCTCCAAAATACTTTCGAAAGTAGCATCTTCGAAGCATCAATTTTTTTTTTTGCCACAACTTCCATGAACGTGATTCTAAGCTGGAACTTCGCGAGCACTCAGAACATTTCTTAATGTTTGCCACCAAAAAAACAGAAATTTTTTTCTTTTTTTTTCCGGTTTTACTGTTCATCTGGGCACATTTGAGTCAGAGCCAAGAAACTCCATGTCCGTGTCCAAGAGCGTTTGACGGGTGAACGCAGCTAAGAGCATACTAGTAGAACCCTCAAACCCTCAAACCCTCACTAGCGTTTTAAGGGTCCAAAAATGATTTTTTTGTGCACTTTTACGGGTTGAAAAACAGGGGCAAAGATTAGAACCCTCAAACCCAACCCTTATAACGGAATATTCCCCATGAACGACATTGTCGTTGCGGCATACCGTCGAGCACCTCGTGCACGACACCAAGGGCGCATGGGGCATAGGGGCGGATGGCGGGCGGCGCGGGCGGAGGGCAAGGGCTGTGGGTGGGAGGCGGCGGCGGGCGCGGGCGGAGGCGAGGGCGGGAGCGGCACGGCCGGGCGGGGCGGCGGCGGTCGAGCCTGAGGCGCGGAGTCGGAGGGCGGGAGGAGGAGAGGCTGGGCGGAGGCGGAGGCGGCGGCGGCGACGGGAGTAGAAGCTGGGCGGGCGGCGGGCGGGCTGGAGTGAGCCGGCGCGGCGGGCGGCGGCGCGGGGCGGGTGGCACGACGGCGACGGGCGAAGGGCGGCCGGGCAGGCCGGGAGGAGGGGGAGAGGCCGGCCAGGTGGGATCGGCGGGCGCGGCGGGGGGTCGACGGGCGGCCGGTGGCGGCGGCGGCGATTAGCAGCAGCGGCGACGGGCGGGCGCTGGAATTGGGAGGATTTTTCCTTCCCGCGCGAGGATAACCATCAAATGAGGGTTGGGGTAGGTTTTGCTTCCCAACCCTTACTTCTGAGGGTTGAGAGAGGGTTTGAGGGTTGGACCCTTAAAAAAATTTAAGGGTTTGAGGGTTAAGGGGTTCTGGTCTACGCGTTTTTTTGCTAGCAAACTGTAAAAAAGCAGTTATTTATAAGGGTTTGAGGGTTCTACTAGTAATGCTCTAACCAATGGCCTGTAACCCCTATAAAAAACAATGGCCTCTGTGTTTCAGCCCGTTGAAGCGCTGCCTCTGTCGCGTCATGAACTCATGTCACCTTCGTCTAGTCTCTCTCACGGAACTTCAGCTCCCTCCCTCCTCCAAGCCGTAATAAATAACTACTGTCACTGCCCATGCCAATGCCATATCCAATCCAACAACGTACGCCAGTACACAAATGACACAAGGGTACCATATGTGCAGTAACTGCCTCTAATCTCACTCCAACTTCCTGCTTGCACTGGCAACTCGAAATACCCTAGTACTAGTAACACCGACAGCGAGAGAGATTCAAGAGAGCCGCCAGAACAAAACATAGGGCAAGAGCATGTACCACCAGTTAGGGCTTCCAAGTTTCAACAGCGTCTTGACGTGATGGGTAATTGGGTATCAAGGTATGGAAATTCTTGAGGTGGCAAACAGATGATGACAAAGGGCACAAATCAGGTGTGTGTATCAATAAATTTACACATTTTCATTGATTATAATGGTTGTTACTTGTTAGGGTACAATCTCTGTTCTAAGATTTGATTCGGTTTCCAGGATGAAGCTACACCGTGCAAATTCACATACAAATAAGTCAGACATCGTGGAACGGAATCTGCAGGTAGGGTTTAATCCCAGTCAGCATCAAAGAACCCGGCGTCTTTCATCTCGGAGTAGTACACGTTCTCTAGAAGCATATCTTCCTCCTACAGTCACACACAAACAAACAGGCAAAACATAAACAATCACCACAGGAACAAGAAGGCACATAAAACACTACAGGTGTACAAGATGAAGAAGATAGAAGTACAGAAAGAGAAGTATTAATGTCATAGATAAGAAGAAGGTACCTGGAAAAAGTCTGCTAAGAAAGTCACATACAGAAGTGGAAGGTAAAGCGCATGGTAACAGACAGTAGTGAGGTTATACAGCCTGCACAATAGACAAAACTCAAATTTTGCTCTCAAATGCGGAATAAGCTAGAACAATATGAGCTGTGGTATTATTTATGTACCATAAACCAAATCCAGCTCCACATGCAATGAGGAAACAGCCAAACAGCGATAGGCCGTTAAGTGCCAGCATTGCACACACATACTGGTAATATGCTGGTTTTGCTGTCATAAAAAGGTGAAATGACATTTGAGTACACAATGATGATCATCAAACAACAGATTTGAAACACACACAATTATACAGCATTAGTGTAACCAATTACCAGGTAGCCTGTCTTTCCACCTTGAGTGATGCATGAAAACAATCAAGCCATAGACTCCAGTAAGCACCAATTTGTGGATAATCCATAGGCCCCATTTCCCACCAGTTCCTTGGTCAGCATCGATAAACAAAGGAACACCAAATCCGAATACATATATGGTCTGCAGAGGGAGGAAATGTGAGTCCAAAGGCAACATACAGTTCCCTAGCTATAAGCATGACAAAAACTATCGTTCAAACATAATCTAATGCAATGAAACAACATAGAGTGAAGAGTTAAACTATGGAGTATGTTTTCTCTTCTCTCTGGAACAGCTCAAAACTCATTTTATAGTTCCAAGTTTCGAGAGACAAGACAAGAGCCCGCAAGATTTAGCATCAACAGAAAACACATACTGACTTGCAATACAAACTCCATTATGAAACAATGGTGACCATGTTATTTCTTGTAATAAAAGAACCTGGTAAATAGTTAATTTGTTTCCCATTTGCTAAGAATAAAACAATGATATCTTTATAATTGTGAAAAAAATCTGGCCCCATCATACAGTATTTGAACTAGGAATGTAAAGAAACATCGCACCATGGAGGGGTAACATACCTTGAGCAATACATCAGCACTAACTACAGCACCAGAGATAACAAAGGTACGTCCCAAAGACTCATAACCACTGGCTTCATTTCCTTGAAGTAGAAATGCTATAAGACTAACTTCCAAGAATAACATTCCAGATTTGGTAAACAATGAAAGCACATTCCATGAGAAGGCCCTATCAGGCATACACTGCCATGCCTGTCAATCAATGAAACTGCTGTTAAACAAGAGTAATAGAAACATATACAATGGAACATACGGGCAACATTACTAAAGATGAAATAGGTCAAGAATCACATGCATATGAGCAGGAGTTGCTCATTCAATTACCCCATACAACAGTGGCATTACTAAACACATATACCTGAAATCTGAAACAAGTAACTAGGCCAATGCGTACACAAGCAACCGGAAACTAGTAACCAGGCCAATGTGTACTCAAGCAACCAGAAACTCGTAACCAGGCCAATGTGTACTCAAGCAACCGGAAACTCGTAACCAGGCCAATGTGTACTCAAGCAACCGGAAACTGGTAACCAGGCCAATGTGTACTCAAGCAACCGGAAACTGGTAACCAGGCCAATTGTACTCAAGTTGTTTGTAGTCTTGAAGAGAAATACCTAGCAGAAGCTTGCTGCTAGCTCACCATTAATTACCAGACCAAAACCTAGCTATACCACTCATCTGCTTCTTTGATCACAACCTAACTTCCATTCATTCGATTTCCAAGTTGAAACAACAAAAGGTAACACAAAATTGACTTGTCTAATGAAAAGCCTACCCAACTTGTACCCAATTATTCTGCTCCTCAATCAAACACAAGCAAGCATACAAAACTTGAACTGTTCATTAAGACTAAGAACGCAGATTCATATCCGTGGTTCCATAGCTGTAACCTTTCTTGCAGCTGATCCTACCCAACGTTATGATAACTGATTGAACTCGTCTACCTACTTCGCTAGCCTCTAGTAGAAGAAGTCACAAAAAACGAGCAATGTTTTTTTGACGGAAAAAAAAACTAGCACTAGTTACTCCACATCATTTATGCATCAGAATTCACCAAAAAAAAAACTACTCTAGCAGCCAGAGTTGGAAGGGGGCGAGCGGGCCGGACCTGGAGGAAGCACCAGAGGAGGTTGAGGAGGGCGACGGCCCAGAGGAGCGCGTAGTAGGCGACGACGACGACGTGGGAGCGGCCGTAGCTGAGGCGGCGGAAGCTGCGGCGGGCCTGCCACGCCAGGAACCCGACGAAGGCCAGCGACGGCAGCATCACCGCCAGGCTGTACCAGGCCCCGTGGCAGTCGGACACCCACCACAGGGGCCCGGACCCGGGGGCGGCGCCGGAGCCCGACGAGTTGGCGGCGTCCGGCGTCACCGCCAGCGCCATGGCGCCCTCCAGGAGCCGCCTCGGCATCGGCGCCGGGGGCCCGGCGGGCGGGCGGGCTAGGGTTTGGGGTGGGGCGGGGGGAATTCGGTCAGGTCGCGCACGCTCGCTTCGTGGGGAACTCTGGAGCTGGGTCAAAAGTGGGGGAGGAGTAGGATGAAGGAGAGGGGATCGATCGAAGGGGGAGGAAGTGACGTCGGTGGATTGCGATTGCGGGCTGCGGAGGTGGGCCCACTTGTTGGGAGCTTTGGACGGCCCGATGCGAACCGAACCGCTACTCGGCTCCCTTGCTCTTTGTGTTTTTCTTTGTAGGGAATACTCTTTGTGTTCTACTGTAATATAATTGTTCTACTGAAAAGAAAAAAATATTTTTTTATCAAAAAACAAATACTAAAAAGAAAACACTTGCTCCTTTTGTTCCAATTTTGCTTTCCTTTCTTTGTTTTCTGACTGGGCAGCAACTAGTGCAAAGTTGCTCCTGCTTTGTGTGGAGTGACTGGAGGAACCATTTACGAAAGCAGAATGCTTCTTTAGAGATGACGATGGAAAAGAAAGTTGTACCCCAAACGTCCGTGGCGTCACTACGCGGATATCATCTTTTTATTTCATTTTCAAGGAACGGAATCATGGATGAAAGCAGATGCTTCGGGACACGTTGCTGAGTTTCATGGCACCGTAAAATTGTGGCCGTGCCAAGAAAAATAAGCTTGGACCGGACGTTTATTCAAACTTTTCAAATGGCACCACCCTATGCAAAGGTGCACTCCAAGACGAGTAAGATATTCACTACTAAAGATTTACATAAAGTCTTCCAATTTATCCAATTTTGCATCTCAGCGAAGATTTTTTTTCTCCCTGCAGCACGGAAGAAGAAAATTTCCTCTTGCTCAACGCCATGGAGGAAGAGGAAAATTTCATCATGACGGACGGATTGGAAACAACACAAGTGCTAACAGGTTATAAAATGGCAGTTTTATGACGATAACTCTGAAAATGGTGAACAAAGTATAGCACCACATTATTCATACGCATGTCCCACTCTTATTGTACAAATACGTTTAAGAAACGGAGAAGTTATCAGACAATCCATATGCGGAATTCAGTTGCGCTTTGACTGTTCCGTTTGGTGCCGGCAGTTCTTCTCACTCATCATCGCTGTCAATAACAACTGCCTTCTCCAACGATTGAGAAATCGTTTCTTTGGTGGATATAATTCCTCACCGAAGTCGATCACCTTGCCCTTCCTAGGTCCCCTCTTATGCTCTTGTCCCTGCAACAGAAGCAGGTTGGATCAGATTATGCCAGCAAACAAGACGAGAGAAACGCAGAGCGCCTAAGCAAAACAAGCATACTGTTATATGTTTGTAGGAGAGAAAGGATGCGCCGTACAAAAAAAAATTGGTAGGTAAGTGTAGTGTATTTTCTAAAGAATGGGTACCAATCAACACATCAGGCCACCAGTGTTGAAATGTAATTGTAAAGAAGTGCATTTGTTTGCAATGCTTCTACAAGATGTCTCAGGTCACAATTTTATAGGACGATCATTTGAGCAATAAGCCTACTCACAAAAGGAGCAAGCATAGAAATCTCCAACGCAACATATACGTAATGCATGCACAGATAGAGCAAGCCAGACAAGAGATGACGGCGTCGGTTGAACCTAACCGGGCAAATGCTGATGCATGAACGTGTCTATGGGGACCAAAATACACGTCGGCCAGATACTACCAGTTTTACTTCAAAGATGTAGACGCGGATGAAGCATTCACCTGGATTTGGCGGTTAAAGTGCACTATGAAACTCAAAGTGTTTCCGTGGCTTGTGGTGGCTGACAGGATTAACACAAAGAACATGCTCCGTACGAGACATTATAACGTGGACGATGATGTCAACTGCGTTCTGTGCAATGGCAGAATAGAAGAGACCATTAAACACCTGAGTTTTACTTGCCCATTCAGCAGATGCTGCTGGAGCACGGTGGGGATGAGGTTTGACAATGCCGATACCCGGCAACACTTGTTGCACTCAGGAAAAAGGTGGACACGCCCAATGTTTATGGAGATCTTTGTGACATCAGCCTGGAGTATTTGGAAGGAGCGTAACCACAAAGATGTTTCAAGGGATTCCCCCAATCTTTGGATCACGGAAAGAGAGGTTTAACAAGGATTTTTCTCTACTTGAACATAGGGTTAAGCCCTCCATGGCCCCATTTGTTGAAACTTTCTCTAGTTCAATAATCTAGGCTTCCCCATGTATACCTCCAGCCCCCCCTGTATCTTCTTGACTCTGCTAACCAATAGGCTGGATTGGAAGACGGCTGGTTAATATATGTCAGTAGGAGCCTCTCCTACTGTCTGTTTGTGCTAAAAAAGAGGATTGGTTCGAAGTGCTGGTTTTAATTTCAATAGAAGCCTCTTCCATTGTGATAAACATCATGAAAGCAAAGAGCTCTTAAAAAAGAAGCTTGTATTGTGCAACAGAGAAGTTCATGCTTAGGTATTATAGTGCTGCTGTACTATCATAAATACCAAATGAAAAAAAAATATTCATAGTCAGACTCTAGAACTAGCAAAAGATGCAATATTTCAAAGTAGATTCCTTTAGTTACGCAAGATAACTGTTTGCAGTCCATCTGATTAGCCCTTCTAAGTTACTGTACATATTCAAGTTATTTACATCTAAATAAGAGTTTCAGGTGAACTCAACAGATAACTTACCTCAATCTCTTCATTTGGCAGAGAAGAAACATCTAGGCCTTTATCATATACATTTATTTCATCCAGTTCATTTTCCCTTGCATGTCGTGAGCTCTCTATACCCTCGGATTCTGTTGCATACTCTAATTCCTCACTTTCACTGTCAGAATACTCATGGACCTGATCATCGACACACAAGCATGAGGAAATAATGGTTTACCAGGAATCCCATTTCTAACAATTGACTGCATTTTACAAGAAATAAAGACGAATAGGTGCCAACACTCGTTGCATGTTTATGATAAAAGAAGACTCACCTTTGCATTGATTATACGTCTCTGAGCCAGTGCTTCAAACTCCAAGTCATGCTCAAAACCAGTGTGTGCCACCCTTCCATGAGGATTATACCACGAGCATGCTCCATCCTGAAAACCCCAAGAAAAAGAAAGAACTCTTTGAGAAAATGTTTCACATACTTGACTATCGGAAAACAAAAGGATATACTAATACAGAAAATTATAAACCAAAAAGATAAACGGCGCTGGGAAAAAAATATATCATGGGATCAGTTGTTAAAATCGATAAAATCGCTTTAGAAACTATAGGTTTAGGACAGTGCAACTGAGCAATTGCAGAAACCAAGCAGTTTTCCTTTTCTTTTCAACTTTAGGCTTAATGAAAGACGGTCGACTTAGAACAACAATTCTCAGACCATTGAGAAATAAAAAATCCATAGTTTTTTTGCATGTTCAATTAAAAAATGTTTCTCTTTTAGTTCCAAAAAAGGTAAGTTGTAAGAGCTCGCTGTTCTTTTGTTAATGTTAGAAATTCAACATTGCATATATTGTTGCAGTTAATTCTACTATCAAGTCTTTGCACATTAATTCAAATAACCATTCATACAGGCAAAAACCAACTTTTTGTAGGGGAGCCCCTACAAAATGGTTCACAAAGCCGAACTAAATGGTTCACTCACAGGAATCAATTTGTAGGGGATCCCCTAGTGCTAGCCACCTACTTTTTGCGGACGACTCTCTGTTGCTTATGGAGGCTAGTTCAAGTAATGCCCAAGAAGTTAACCGCATTAAATGGTTCATTCACAGGAATCAATTTGTAGGGGAGCCCCTAGTGTTAGCCACCTACTTTTCACGGACGACTCTCTGTTGCTTATGGAGGCTAATTCAAGTAATGCCCAAGAAGTTAACCGCATTCTGAACACATATGAAGCCTGCTCTGGTCAAATGATTAATAAGGATAAGTCATCAATCTTGTTTAGCAAGAACACAAAGGTATGGCAAAAACAAGAAATTAGAGATATCTTGCAGATCGATGTGGAGGGCCTATCACCAAAATACCTAGGCCTTCCAACATATGTAGGACAAGCGAGGACAAAGACTTTTGAATATGTGAAGGAAAGAATTTGGAAAATGATTCAAGGCTGGAAGGAGAAGTTGCTCTCGAAGGCAGGGAAGGAAACCTTAATAAAAGCTACAGCACAAGCAATTCCAGTCTACACCATGGCATGTTTTGACATCACTAAGGGCCGTGTGAGGAACTGAACACCATGATCAACAGGTATTGGTGGAGTCAAGTTGACAAGGAAAATAAAGTGCACTGTGTAAGCTGGGGGAAATTGACGAGAGTGAAGATAAATGGGGGCCTGGGCTTTAGGGAGCTCTGTGCTTTCAACCTAGCCATGTTAGCAAGGCAAGCGTGGAGGCTGCTCCAAAATCCTTCTTAGTTATGTGCACAAGTTCTCTCAGCAAGATATTACCCAAACGGTTCAGTACTGGAGGCAATCCCAACTTGTTGCATCTCATATACATGGCGGAGTATTCTTAAGGGAGTGGAACTGTTAAAAAAGGGATTATTTGGAGAGTTGGCAGTGGTGAGCACATTAATATATGGAGTGACCCATGGATCCCAAGGAACAACACAAGAAAGGTCATCAGCCACAAAGGAAATAATTTGATCACTAAAGTGAGTGAGTTGATTAATCCTATGACGAATAGTTAGGATGAGGATTTAGTGAAGCAAACCTTCATTCCAGAAGATGCAAGAATCATACTTCAAATTCCAATTCAAGAACATATTGATGACTTTATAGCATGGCCCTTCGACAAAAAAAGTACTTTTTCTGTTAAATCAACCTATAGAGTAGCAATTGATAGTGCTGCTCAGGAATCCAGGACAGGCCTAACATCCTCATCCAGTGCAGATGAAGAACACGGCGAGTTTGATTGGCAAAAACTATGGTCGCTTCCCCTCCCAAATAAAGTGCTTCATTTCTTATGGCGTTTATCTACAAACAGCGTACCAGTACAGGCGAAGCTACAAAGCAGAGGTATGGAGGTAGATACTCAATGTCCTGTATGCTTTAGATTTGATGAAGTGGGGGACATTGCTTTTTATGTGCAACAGTCAAGGAGGTGTGGAGGAGTTTAAACCTGGAGCATGTTAGGTTGCTGCTGGCTGGCTGTACTAGTGCTTTAAGCACCCTAGAACAAATTCTTAATCTTGCAGAGGACGATAAAATATAAACATGCTTGCTTCTTTGGCGCTGGTGGCATGTACACAATAAGGCAAACTCGGGCGAAGCCTCTATTTTGCCTGAGGATGTTTGCTCTTCTATTAAGTATCATGTATCAAATGTAATGAAGAACAAAAAGACTGATAAAGGGCAAAAGCAGAAGCTGGACCAAAAATGGTCTCGGCCGCCAAATGGTTTTCTCAAGATTAATACAGATGCATCTTTTCACAGGGACACCAATTCCGGTGGCTGGGGATTCATCATCAGAGATGACCAAGGCAGGGTGATGGCTGCAGGGGCAGGCAATCTGGCGCATATCTCAGATGCTCTGCACGCTGAAGCTTTGGCTTTGTTGTATGCTATAAAAATGTCTATTCAGATGGGATGTGACAAGGTTTTGTTTGAAACTGATTCCACGCAGCTGATGAGGGCAGTGAACTCTAAAGATTATGATCTAGCGAATTTAGGAGCTATTATTAGAAGCATCAAATTCCAACTGTATGTGGGGTTTTCTGTTGGTAGTGTTGTGTCGTGCCCTCAGGCTTGTAACATGGTAGCACATGTTTTAGCTGCGTATGGAGCTAATCTGGGAGTTGATGTGTGTGAGACCTGGCTGGGCCAACTCCCAGATTTTGTATTGAACTATGTAACGGGCGATTTGCCCAGTACTATTATGTAATGGAATGCACTTGGTGTTCCTTTCAAAAGAAAAATCATTTCAGTTCAGAACCAGATTAAGAAGGTCAACATAGGGACATACATCACACACATGCAATTAAGATTTTGTATCTGAACGGAAAACAGAACTTGGGAGAAATATCAGAAGTTACCCACTTACCCTTTCCCTTTCTTGCTTCATTCTCTCAGCATATTTTTTATCATACCATGTTTGCACCTTAACTGTTTCTTCATTCTGAGAATCAACAGGAGCTGTTAACGAGCTATGAGATCTTGAAGATGACTCGGGCGGCATAATTCTCATCTTCTGAAAAAGCTTTCCTTGTGACTGTAGAAGCCCCTGATGAAAAGGTATTTGTGAGTTAGGATGACTAGATAATGGTGCAAACAAACAACAATAAGAATGTTGCAGGAAATGGATAGATGTTTTGCCTTTCCATTCTTCCTAAACAAGTGGGTATGCTGACTTGACTCTTCTACAGATACATCAAGAGCCACATGACCAATCAGTAGTTGCATGCTTCCATCTTTCCACTGGACAAAACGTGCATTGCTTTCAAGCTGCAACAGAGAAATGTGTAAAGCCTCAACAATGAGAGGAAAGAGATAGTTGCATACAAACATGAACTGTATGGATCACCATGTAAAAGCTGAGAAACTTGGTCTTTAACTCTTATCCATACACGTCAAAGATAGACCATGAAAGGAAATAATTTGCCATTGTAGATTAGTAAAAGTGTAATACTGCAATGCATTCCAAACAGATGTAGACTCCATACCAAAAGAAACAAAAATAAGACAGAGGTATTGTAGAGAACAGTGAGCACCATTCACTTGTTTCTGTAACTGTAAGGAGGTGGATGTCTTCCTAGATGACAAAGGTGACATGGTTTCTGAGGGAGAAATCACATTCAAAAGATGATAGCTAGCATCACCTTTTTTGTAGGGGAAGACTAGATAACATTTTCTTGCTACAAGAAAAAAAAATGGACTCACAGATTCAGTGCCATCAGCATTCTTGGCCCTTCTGCAACGGACAACATCTGTATGCACACTTTCCTTGCCCTTAGATTCATCGGTAATGAAGTCATCCTCTTCCATGTACGTTTCAGGATCGAAAGGTTTTGGATTAATCCTCATGACATTTGAGACCTTGATTACTTTTAACTACAAAATAGCAACTCAATCAAACGAGAATACAGGATCTTTATTTGTATTAGGTGCAGAAAAGAAGGAAATACTCATGCACATAATCAAACTATGAGAACCCTGTAATAGTGGACCATGCAACAATCACTGGAAGTATTGGACATTTACACTACCAGCTTAAAATAAACATTCATTTATTCACCATCTGTTGTCAATAATAGATGTGTGTAATCATTTAAACATATTTTCAGATTGGTACTGGCAAGAAACCATTAAAGTTGGTAACTCATAAAAAATATTTCCCAGATGTGCATGACAGAGATTTCACTTTGGATCTCCTGGCCTTTCAAAGCTAGCACCATGATTTAACTTCTCTCGAGCAGCCTCTCACTGAGGAGGTATGGGCAACCATAAAGGAACTACCGCTGGACAAAGCTCCTGGACCAAATGGGTTTACAGACCGCTTTTATAAATCATGTTGGGATTTTATCAAGATGGATGTGATGCTTGCTCTTTCAGCAATTCAAGAGGATCATATATTCAACTATTCAAGCTTAAGATTCTCAATACAGCTTTCATTAACCTACCGCCTAAGGAGATTGATGCTATTAATGTGCAGGATTTTCGGCCCATAAGTCTAATTCATAGTTTTGCTAAATAATTTGTTAAACTTATGGCCGACCGCCTTGCACCCTTGCTGCCTAATTTGGTATCTACTCCTTCCGTTCCTAAATATTTGTCTTCCTAGAGATTTCAACAAGTGACTACATATGGAGCAAAATTAGTGAATCTACACTCTAAAATATGTCTATATGCATCCGTATGTGGTAGTCCATTTGAAATCTCTAAAAAGACAAATATTTAGGAACGGGGGGAGTATCAATCAAATTGCATTTATTAAGGGAATGAGCATACAGGATAACTTTCTGCTGGTCCAGCAAATGGAAAATATCTACATTGGAAAAAAGAGCCTCACATTATTCTCAAATTGGATGTATCTAAAGCCTTTGATTCAGTCTCCTGGCCTTTTCCTTTGGAGACCCTACAACACCCCAGTTTATGTCGTCGATGGTGCAACTTATTGTGCCTGCTGCTACCTACTGCACCCGCTCTGACTTTAGTGAATGGGGGACCAGGAGAAATGATCTTTCATCATCATGGACTTCATCAAGGCTCCCTGCTATCCCAATGCTATTTATTTTGGCCATGGGTATCCTAAACTCACTTGTGGTGTGGGGTACACAATAATTTTTTGCAGCCACTTGCTTCGCAGTGAGCGCAACACCGGATCTCCTTTTATGCGGACAATGTGATAATGTTCATGCGGCCGTTAACAAGTAATCTCACTTTGATCAAGCAACTTCTCAATATCTTCAGGCATGCATTCAGTGCAAGGAAGAGGACATAGAGATAGTGTCCAGTACACTTTCTTGTCAGATAAAGGAATTCCCTTGCACGTGCCTTGGACTCCCACTTAATATCAGGAAGCCCAGCAAAGCTGAATTGCATACTCTAACTGATAAGGTGGCTGATAATCTCTCAGGTTGGAAAGCACCACTCATGAATCGTGCTGGCCGCTTCAATACAACAAGAGTTGTGCTTATCACCATTCTCATCTATCTCATGACTAAAATGGATCTGCCTAAGTGGGTGATCAAGGCCATTGGATAGGACATGAGAAGGTAAATAGCACCAACTGTTTGGTTTTATGGGAGTGCAGCGACCACTTCAATATGGTGGGCTTGGGATCCATAATCTGAAAACTCTTAGCCGGGCTTTGCGAATTCAATGGCTTTGGTTACAGAAAACTGATGCTTCACGCCTTTGGGCGGGTTTACCCATTCAGGTGCCACACAATGGCCCAACCTATGTTTAGTGTTGCAGTTGAATCTGTTGTTGACAATGGTCAGTCCATCTTGTTCTGGTTTGATAGATTGTTAAAGGGCAGGACCATCTCTGAGTTGGCTCCAAATTTATTCAAGTTAATCTCTAAAAAAACTCACCAGCAAACTTTCTTTAGCTCAGGCTTAGACAATCACAGATTGACGCAGACATCAAGGGAGCCCTCACAGTGCAAGTCCTCGGAGAATACCTCTACATATGGGAATTTGGTAGATGAGCTTAACTTCCAACATGATGTCCCTGATCAACATCGGTGGAGGCTTACAAAGTCGGCTTGTATACTAGCAAATCAGCCTACAATGCCTTCTTCCTTGGAACAATCAGATTTGACCGTGGAAAATAATTTGAGAAAGCTGGGGCCCTTTGTGCTGCAAATTCTTCATTTGGCTTGCTGTCAATAAGCGCCATTGAAATGTGGATCGCCTCGCCAAGCGAAGACTGCCTCATCCAGCAGCCTGCCCCTTATGTGATCAAGTCGAGGAATCCATCCAACACATTTTGGTCTCATGTGTTTTTGCTCGACAAGTTTAGATGTTGATCCTTCTGAGATTGGGCTTGCTTTCCATCACGCTGCAACCCACTTTAGGCCTTTTCTGTAGTTGGTGAGGCAGTGTGATTAAAGGGACACCCAAGGAGTTAAGAAAAGGGCTAAACTCCCTTACTATCCTAGCCACATGGGCGATTTGGAAGCACCGGAATGATTGTGCCTTCAACGGGGCAATCCCATGTGTCATGGACTCATGGTGGTCGTGCAACATGTGGCGAATGAGTGCCCTATGGTGTTCAGCTGGAGCAGTGGGGCTCCGTGAGTTGCTCTTTCACGAAGCCCTTAAGGTCATTTGTTCTGAATGCGTAACTCTGTTAAGGGGGGCTGGTCATGTACATTGTTGTGTGGGGCAAAAGGCTTTCCAAGGCATGTGTTGGGGTGTGTTCTGAGGTTGAGTCTTGGGTGTTGGGGTGAGGAAGCTTACTCCCTTTACCTTGTACCTTTTTCTTCTTCTTAATGAACTGATACTCAGCTCTCCCGCGTGTTCGAGAAAAAATAATATTAAGAAATTTTTATGCCTCTAAGGATAATACTGTTATGACCGACTCCTTTTAGTAAAAAAGACCAACTGATAAAAAATCCAGTAGGGCTCTTTCCTAATGTTACCACAAGAAAATTTATCAGATTTCAAATCTCCGCCGGTAAAGAGTTCAAGTAAATTATATGATCTTTCCTCTTTGCTTTCAAACATGTACGGTGACAGGCATAGACACATTAGCCTAATAACACAACATACTACCATATCATTGTTAATTAATAGCAAGAACATTAAAATGTGCTAGTGCAAGTCGAGAGACATCAGGAGCAGAGCAAATTGATGGGAAAAATTAAGGGAATATGAAAGCCCAACAAGGCACACAAGTTCATGAGAACAATCAGACTAGCAATTGCTGCTACCGAAGATACACTGTGTACTCTTAGAAGGTGGAGACCAGAATTATCTACTTTCGGACATGAACCCCCAATGGCCATCGTAGATGACAAACATTGGCAACATTAACAATTCAGATTAAAAATGATAAGTTGATATCGCAAGTGCATGGACAAATATGCAGGAGATTACATGCTTCCAAATATTATCACCTTACCTGATCAGGTTGACCAGGTGGTGGTATATGTGGAACCACCAAGTTCAGCGGAGGACCAGTTAAACAATGTTTGGACTCTTCATAGCACATATCTTTGCCACGAGTTACATCCTTTGGTTGTAAAATATTCGCACACTGGCCTTCTCCCTCGGTAGGCGGTCTCTACAAAAAGAAAGGTACGATTAAAAATTAAGTAGCCTTTGCTGGGTACTACCTCCGTCTTGGTTTATTGGTCCCCTTTGTATTGCGTGCCGATGTTACAGAACTTATATTGTTGGATTCATATTTTCCAATGATACTAATTTTGTGGTATATAACTTACATTTTGGTAGTTAAATCAAAGGTCAATGTTTTGCCCAAAATACAATAGGGACTAATAAACCCGGACAGAGGTAGTACATTGACAGGTTGAGAAGGCTACACAAACATACATGGGCAACACATGTTAATAATGTTTTAAAAAATAGCAGTTAAAAAGATACATCTACCATATAGTGCACGCAAGCAAAACATATGGGACAAAATGATGCCATCTCAACCCAAGCAAGTTTAATTATCATAAGGGGGGAAATCACTTTCAGAACACATTGTATTTTTTTTGTATAGGTGCCCAATACACAAAGTTAGACAAAAATAGCAACTTTCATGACCTCCCCTACAACTTTTGAATAAAAAATAACTCTTTTATGTATTAGCAATTAAGTACAAAAATATGTCTCCATATATACATGGTTCACTTCACATAATGCTTTTACAGTCTAGCCGGGTATTTTTTATGTAGGTTCATGTTTTTGCATGGGCATGACCCGCAGAAAATTATCTTGTTCATTCACAAATGCACAGATAAAATTGTATGTCATTGCCATGATGCCATGGTGTAAATTATTTAGCCATAATATATACCAGTCCAATCATGTCGAGTTACCAATGTAAATACACATGGAGAAGGCAAAAGTGGAGTTAAAAAGTGAGTTCTTATGTTTTCTCACATTGACATCCTCAGTATCACCATACAAGGCGTGGCCATTCTCATCACTATCATCAAAAACATTGCAAAGAACTTCATGCAGCCTGCTGCAAAATTAGATGGAGACTCTTACTCTGTTAGCAGTGGAGGTTGGCAAAGTAGATACTAATAGAGTTAACAAAGTAAGAGAGTATTAAGCTAATGCAGGGAACATAAAGCAACTCTGTTGTCAGCAGGAAGTGTTGACCACTTGAATCGACAACTATGACATGTCATCTATATGGCAATCATGTGCCATATAAAAAGCACAAGAATAAACAAGCTAATTTTGTTACCCTATTTTTCTTATTTGTTTCACTTCTTTGTCTTTACGATCTTCATCAACGTTGCAATTGTATTTAGACCCCTCGAATTCAGAGCCAATAATCTTTGTTCTACTGGTTTCTGTTCTCTGGTGATGGCCTTCCTTTTCACTATTCATGACTTCCTTTTTGCCTCGCATGTTGTGATAGCCAAGTACCATATGATGAGCTTCACCTACACTTTGCTTGGCTAAGCCAACAGACCAATGGCTTTTAGGTTTTCCATCTTCCTGGATAAATCCAATACATCATTTGTTAAGCATTAGAGGGAGTTCACAAGGTTAAAAAAAATGTAGCACGTGTAATGAGGAGTTTGTAGAAGACATACAAAATGAACACTTGGAATAAACAAGAACATCCTCAACAAAGCAAGAAAAACAAAAAATTATCCTTTCACTCGGAGTTAGTAGTGCGTTTCAGGAGACTCTTGTAAAGATAAGTTGTTCCTACTTCATTTCATATTTATATCTCCACTTTGATGAGAATAGATCTATTCACACTGTTCTCCCCTTTTAAAAAAAACATTGACTCTATTCTCTCCTTTTTAAAAAACTTTGACTCTATTCTCTCCTTAATTAATAGATGAAGCAAATCTTTTGCCCCTGTTTAAAGAAAGTGTCACACCAACCAAATGTCATTACGATCTTTGTAAACAAAATCATAATATAAGTCTACCTTCTCCGATAGGCATATATTAATTATTTGAGAATTAATAGATCAGAATCATTGACTTGGTATGTGCACAAAAAATTCTCTCTGATCGACATGTCCAACAACCAAACAAGACATTCGTGAGTTCTTGTGGGTATAGCAACAATTACTCCAACACCCATGAACCATCAATATATTCGTAATTAAATGTATGCCTACACAGAAAGTTTAATAGATAATAAAACTTCCAACCCTAAAATAAAATAAAATGAGTGAACATGTGCGGAAATACCAACGCCTGAGTCAGATCTCATAGTTATCTCTCTAAATCATAAAGTCTAATCATCAACACAAAACAAAAACAATTAGATCTCACAGGGATGAAATTACCCATCGGTTGCCATGGAGGCGGCGGTTGTTAGACTTGTAGGCGTGCTTTGTTGTGCCACGGGTTGGAAGGCGGTTGCGATGGCTGTGGTTCTGGTGGTCGTCATCACCACCAGCGTGCTTCTTGGCGTTCACCCCGGTGACCTTGCGGCCACTGTTTACTCGGTATTCCGCCTCGTCACCGAAGTCGGATCGGTCGTCGAAGATCCTAGACATCACCTGATTCCGAGACTCCTCCAAACTCCTACCTTGAGCACCTTGTCCTCCAATCTCATCCGGCTTTTGGTGCTTCCTATCTCTTGTTGCGTGTGCGTGAGGAAGACGAAACCGTTTTTGGTTGGGACCTTGGGGAAGGGGAGTTGCTAGATGCATATTGTCACCTTGACGAAAACACGGACTGGCTAGGGTGGTGGTACTAGGCATAATGTGAACACGGTGCGGCGCGTGCTTATGTAGTGGTAGGTCGGGGTTGGTGGTTGCACGCCATGACGCCGACCAGGCTGGCATGGGTTGTGTGGAGTGAATAGACGGTGCGACGCGCGCTCATGTTTGGCTGGCAATTGTGGCATATGCGCAACACATGGCAATATCACTTATTGCTTGTGCGAGGAAATGGAAACTGCCGTTTTTGGTTGGGACCTAGGGGAGGGGGAGTTGTTGCATGCCTCTTAGCACCGTGACACAAACGCAGATTGGCTATGGTGTTATTAGGCGTAAATGTGAACACGGTGTGGCGCGTGCTCATGTAGTGATAGGTCGGTGTTGGTGGCTACGCACCACGACACCAACCAGGCTAGCAAGGACCATGTAGAGTGTGAATAGACGATGCGACGCGTGCTCATCCGGTGGTGTGTGGCCATGTTGGCAATTATGGCATACACGCGACATATGGCTTTCGGTGCTTCCTACCACTTATTGCTTGTGTGTGAGGAAAGTAAACCTCCGCTTTTGATTGGGGCTAGGGAGGAGGGGAGTTGTTGGATGCATATAGGCACCGTGACGCAAACGCAGACCGGCTATGGTGGTGTTATTAGGCGTAAATGTGAACACATTGTGGCGCGTGCTCGTGTAGTGATAGGACGGCACCGATGGCTGCATGCCATGACGCCGACTGGCAAGGGTTGTATAGTGTGAATAGACGGTGCGACGCGTGCTCATGTGGTGGCATGCGGCCATGTAGGCAATTATGGCATAATACACGCGAAACATGGTAACATTTCTAATTTAGCAGGGCTATTATTGATAATCAATGGAAGGATAATCCAATAGAGTGTGGTCATGGGTTTGGGTATAATAGAGTATGATCATGGGTTACCCAAGACCTAACAACTCCATGTTTTCTCCTCTTTTTGTGATGCTAACACTAATATTGCCAAAATGAAGAGCAACCAAGCCTTGACCACGTGAGAGAGCACAAAAAATTAATTTTGCATATGGGCCAAGGAGATCTGCTATTCCATATGGGCATGTTTGCTTGGTAAGTAAGGTTTCTGAACGCCACCAATCAACTAGTTTTTTTTTTGTTTTAGGTGGGTTTCGTCTTCCTCATGCACAAGCGACAAGTAGGAAGCACCAAAAGTCAGAGGACATTGGAGGACAAGGTGCCCAGGATAGGAGTTTGGAGGAGTTCCGCAACCAAGTGATGTATAAGCTCTTTGACAACCTGACTCTGATGACAAGGTGGAAGACCGAGCAAACGGTGGCGGCGAGGTCACCGGTGTTAATGCCAACAATGACGCCGGAGGCGATGACAACCACCAGAACCACAGTAGCCGCAACAGCCTTCCAGCCCATGCCACCACAAAGCACGCATACAAGTCTAACAATTGTCGCATCCGTGGCAACAGATGGTTAATTTCGTCCCTATGACATATTGTTTATGTTTTGTGTTGACGATTAGGCTTTATGATTTACAGGGACGGCTATGAAATCTGACTCCTGAGGCATTCTAGATATTTTTGCAATTATGTGTGTTTACTCATTTTAGTGTTTTTAGGGTTGGAAGTTTCTATTGTCTATTTAAACTTCCTATGTACACATAGATCTAACTATGAAATTTTGATGCGTTGTGGATGTTGGAGTAATTGTTGTTATACCCATGAGAACAACTCAAATTTTTGTGCATACACCAAGTCATTGATTCTAATCTGTTAATTCTCAAATCATTAATATATGCCTATCAGAGAAGGTATGGGCTTATGTTATGAAGTGTTTACAAAGATTGTAATGGCATTTGGTCGGTGTGGCACTATTTTATAAATGGAGATTATAGTTGCCTCATTCATTAATTAATAAGAGAATAGAATCAAAGTTTAAAAAAAGAGGGATTATAGAGTTTGTTGTAGAATAAAAAATAGACTAATTCTCATCGAAGTGTAGATATAAATATGAAATGAAGTATGGACAACTTCTTGCTTACGAGAGGCTCCTGAAACACACCAACTCCAAGTGAATGGGATAATTTTATTGTGCTTTTTTTGCTTTGTTCAGGATGTTGTTCACTGTGGTTGTCCATTTTGTATGTCTTTTACAAACTCCTAGTCTACATGTGTTGCATTTTTTTACCTTGTAAACTCCTGGTGCTTGACAACCAATTTATGTATTGGATTTATCGAGGAAGATGGGAAAGCTAAAAGCCACGGGTCTGATGGCTTAGCCAAGCAAAGTGTACGTGAAGCTCATCATGTGGTACTTGGCTATCAGAACATGTGAGGCAACAAGGAAGTCATGAATAGTGAAAAGGAAGACTATCACCAAAGAAAAGAAATCAGTAGAACAAGGATTATTGCCTCTGAATTTGAGGGGTCTAAATACAATTGCAACATTGACGAAGATCGTAAAGACGAAGTGAACGAACAAAAAACAAGGTAATAAAATTAGCTTGTTTGTTCTTGTACATTTAATATGGCATGTGATTGCTAAAACATGACATGTCATAGTTGTTGATTCAAGTGGTGAACAACAACAGAGTTGTTTTCTGTTCCATACTCTCTTACTCTATCAACTCTTCAGGTATCTACTTTCTCAACCTTCACTGCTGAGTGAGAATCTCCATCTAATCTTGCAACATGCCAACAAAGAATGGAACGCATGAAGTTCTTCGCGATGTTTTTGGTGATAGTTATGAGAATAGACTATACTGAAGGTCAAGTGAGAAGACATAATAACTCACTTTTTAACTCCATTTTTGCCTTCTCTATGTGTATTTACACGTGTACCTCGACATGACTTGTCGGGACGTCACCCCTTTAGTGGCGCGTCGTATCTTGATCTGGATAGAGTGGTAAGTGAGCAAGGATCAGGTCATTGCATCCTTAGTGGCGCGCTCCATCAACGCTCCGATGTAGTGAAAAATGAGCAATGGTCTTCACATTTGACACGACGACTGCGAAGGTTAAAGAAACTAGCCGAGCCTAGTAGGATCCGCATAGGTAACTGGAACGTAGGATCCCTGGCAGGTAAGTTACGGGAGTTAGTGGATGCAGCAGTGAGGAGAGACAATGGAAGGGACAAAAGGTGAAGGAGGTAGAGGATACCGGCTTCAAGCTGGGGCACACGGTGACATCTACAGACAGAAATGGAGTAGGCATCTTGATCAACAAGAGCCTCAAGTACGGAGTGGTAGACGTCAAGAGGCAAGGAGACAGGATTATCCTGGTCAAGCTAGCCGTCGGGACTTAGTTCTCATTGTTATCGGTGCATATGCCCTGCAAGTAGGTTACAGTGGGAGCACCAAGAGAGAGTTATGGGAAGGCCTAGAGGGCATGATTAGGAGTGTACCTATTGGCGAGAAGCTCTTCATAGGAGGAACCTCAATGGCCAGATAGGTACATCTAACACAAGTTTTGAAGGAGTGCATGGGGGATTTGGATATGGCAGCAGGAATCAAGAAGGAGAGGATGTCTTTAGCTTCACTTTAGAAAGAGAGAATCTCACTAATGACTTTTGGTAGTGGACAACATTGTAGCCAGATTGATTCCGTCCTCTTGAGAAGAGAAGACAAGCGTGCTTGCCTAGATTATAAGGTGATGCCTGGGGAGAGTGTTGTCCCTCAACATAAACTTGTGGTGGATCACTTTTGCTTTCCGATTCGTGCCCAGCGGGATAAGCGCCAAAGCCGCTAGAACGAAGTGATGGAAACTCAAGGGGGAGGCAACTTGGGCTTTCAAGGATAGGGTTATAAGGAGGGTCCTTGGGAGGAAGGAGATGATGCAAATAATATGTGGATGAAGATGGCGACTTGCGCTTGGAAGGTAGCTTCAGAGGAGTTTGGGGTGACCAAGGGTAGGAGAAGCGAAGCTAAAGATACATGGTGGTGGAACGATGATATCCAGAAGGCTATTAAGGAGAAGAAAGACTGTTCAGATGCCTATCCCTGGATAGGAGTGCCAGACAACGTAGAGAAGTACAAGGTGGCGAAGAGGACTGCAAAGCGAGTTGTGGGTGAGGCAAGGGGTCGGGCGTATAAAGACCTCCACCAGCATTTAGACATGAAGGAAGGCGAAGGGGGCATCTACAAGATGGCCAAGATCAAAGAGAGGAAGATGAGAGATGTCAACCAAATCAAATGCATCAAGGACGAGCAAATCAGCTTCTAGTGAAGGATGAGCAGATCAAGCATAAATGATGAGAGTACTTTGACAAGCTATTCAATGGACAGAATGAGAGCTCTACCATTGAGTTGGATGAGTCCTTTGATGATACAAACATCCGTTTTGTATGACGAATCCAAGACGAGGTCAGGGAGGCAAAAAAAAGGAGGCAAGGCGACGGGCCTTGATTGATCTCCATTGAGGTGTGGAGAGGCCTTGGAGACGTCAATGGTATGGACAACTAAGCTTTTCGACCTCATCTTTCGGTCAAAGAAGATGCCCGAAGAATGGTGGCGGAGTATATTAGTATCAATCTTCAAGAACAAGGGGGATGTTCAAAGTTGTACTAATTACCATGGGATTGAGTTTTGACTCTTGAGCCATAAAATGAAGCCATGAGAGAGAGTCGTCGAGCACTACTCGAGAAGAATGACAAGTAGGACGAAAAACCATTTTGGTTTCATACCTGGGAGGTCGACCATGGAAGCCATTTTCTTGGTATGACTACATATGGAGAGATAAAGGAAGCAAAAGAAGGACATGCATATGGTGTTCATTGACTTGGAGAAGGCCCACGATAAGATTACACAGAATGTCATGTGGTGGGCTTAGAGAAACACAAAGTCCCAACAAAGTACATTAACCTCATCGAGGACATATAGGAGTAAATCATGCCAACAAGGCGAGAACCCTGACCTGCAAACGGCACCTCTCGTGCTGCAATCTAGCACATTACTGGCTGTCTGAACTATCAAATGGTACTAACCCGCAAACAGCAAACACCAGCATGAGTACATGACAATGTTTGGCTGTGCAACATGGAAATTCAGGAATCCTCTTGTTGTGCCTGCTAGGACGAAATCTCGCATTGAGTCCTTTGTACAGATTAACCTATTGTTTCAAGGGAATATTTACATCTGCTATGCTATTCAAGAACATTGAACTAAGTTGATGAGTGTGTCACTACTGCAGAAACATGCTCAATCCTTGATCAGCGAAGGAAATAATATGTTTATGAATAATGAGCTCACATGCTCAGTAAATCTACATAGTGATAAACATAGATCCTAGACCACAACCGTACCTTTCATATACAAGGAATAGGAAAACTAAAAGGTACCTAGCGCAAGAAGCATTGAGATAACAATCTCCATGTTATCCTCGTCAACAGTAACAAAAATGAATCTAACAGTTTATTAGATCATCCAATTTCAGTGAATATACGTCGAACTCAAATTTATCCATAGGTGACCCAGATAGAATAATCTATGTAATTATGTATCGACTTCATAGCAATATCATATTTTCAATGAACCGAATCCATGCGCCACGATGTATCAGAGTTTGACACAAACTCCCTATACACATATTGCAGCCAAAGCAAAAACTACCGTGGAACGAAATCACATAACCAATTGATAAGCTGTCTCGATTGGGGAACAACGGGGGCGCAAACCTTAGGATGGGCAAAGGACGGAGGGGAGCAGCGAGCCGGTTGTCGGGGTCAGGCGTGTGGCGGATTTGGGCACTATGCGCGTAGGGATTCTACCAGATAGCTTAAACTGGTAGAATCAAAGCACCAAACGAAATCATTACTCTAGACCATCTTACCATTGTAAAAATAGGGACACCAATAGCCAGCGACCGTTCACCAGCCAGGATGGCATTTGCGAACCGCGGGGCTCTTCATTGAGGGGTGGCAATTTTCAAAACTGCCATGGCATTTTGTTTAAATCTGGGGAGTTTTTGGTCCAAAACTGCCACGTCTAATCCCGAACAGACGGCTCTGGGGACGTTCGCTGGGATTTCATCCCCAAGGAACGTTCCTCAGATAGCATTACTGTAAAAATAGTGTTTTATGAAAAGGAACACACAAAGCTTAAAGAAAATAGGAAATGAAAATAAGCAAGTGCAGGTTTACTTAACCCCCATGATAACCAGAGCCATGAACATCAATATAAGAAAATCAGAAATAATGTTATTGGATAGAAACAGAAGCAGGGTGCAGAAGGCAAACAAGCTCGCAATGTACTAATCCAATTTACTCACTGGATTCTGAATAATCCACACAAAGGAAAGCTCTTACTTGTTAGGAATTGGGTTTATATGAAAATCCATAAGTTGGAGCAACCTCCGGTCTCATACTTGTCAAAGATGACATGACCTACATTAATAATCAAGAACCACCAAAATTATTTTAATTATTGTAACATACGAGCTATATTCAAGTTGAGATAGGCATGTCAAAGGAGTATCCAAGTATACCTACTTGGTATTTCCTTGATCTAATCGAGAGACTTCGTACACTATCTTAATACGTTTACTTGCTCTTCCCATAGTGCTCCGTGATCACTCTCTGCAGCAAAACAAGCAGATCTCCAAGGTTCCAACTATCCCTCAATAAAAGGATTTGTATGTAGCCATTTCAGCAAACAGGTGGTCTGCACATACCAATAACAAACGAAGGCAGATCTTAATAGACAAAAAAATCTCTCAACTGATAAGCACATTCATGACAACATAATTTACTTAGACAATTAACAAAGCACCATCAATAAAAAGACAAAACATCAAAGACTAACCAAGAAAGATTAACCTATAACCCCGTATATACAGGATAAAACACAAGAAATATATACATTTGGCATTGTGTCATAACATTATATGATACTGATTTACTCTTCAAACATATACTCATCTTGATACAGAAAATAAAAGCTCAAAACTGAAACCACTATCTAAGCTCACCCCTTTGAACCCAAAATTATAAGCCAGAATTTTGAGTTTGCTAGAGGTATGGAGAGTAAAAAGGCAAGCATGATGACATGAGCCGTGACTGAAAGCACACTACCAAAAGAAAGAAGAAAGGGATACACCTATAAATCCACAGGCGGAGCTTAAGGGGTGAGTTTGTAGTTGAGGAAGTGAAACAGTTTATTGGTGTGTGGGTACATAAATACAGAAATGTTACTCAAAAACAAAAATGCAAAGGTAGCTAGCGGCTTTCTAGTCCAGGACTGATTTCTTGAGTGAATGCACAATAATTTAGGCTCAAGTCGAGCTGTACATGACAAAAACAAAATGTAGCTGCAACGAAAAGAAAAAAATTAGAACAAAGAAAGGGCAGAGGATTCAATTTGACGCTACCTAAGGAGGATTATCATTTCCAAGAAAAATAATAACTACTGTTAAACAAAGGAAACTTGCACCTAAAAAGAGAGACAGCTGCTTATAACCATATCATGCCTATGCTATTTGCATATTAGTTGAAAAGGCCTTCCATTTTTACATTTGATACCAACCGGCAAGTGGTATGTGCCCATTGCGGTAGAAAAAGAACTGAACAATAGGATGATTTTTTATGTAATCATTTATTTATGAGAAGAATGCAGTAAGAACATCGATATAAAAGCCCTAATTAAATGTAGTCTGACTGCCTGAATGCGAGCTCGGAGAGACTTTCTTATTCACCACCTATTAAGAATAGAGATTACTCTAGCAATTAAGAAGTAAAAATTGGAGTGCTGGGAGCCCAACGTGTACATCAAGTTTGCCCTTTTATCGAGTGTTCATCTAATGAAATTTTTCAGTAGGTCTTCCATGTTATGAAACAACATATATGAATCTTAAAGAAATAAAGCAAGGTAGTCTGCCTAGAGTAGCAGTCATGCTAACGCAGGAAAAGATCCAAGAGACCAAACATTCTCATGGCCAACAGGGTGAAATTCAAGACGACAAATAGTACCTCCTAGCTATGAGATCGCTTTCATGCTTACGACCACACAGAGTCTAGACCACCCATAATGGACACAGTAAGTGGCATTTGGGGCCCTATTTGTTGATAACCATGTGTGGGGTGTATTTTCAGGATTATGTCCCCACCAAATATTCCAGCCCGGGTGGCATTTGGGTCTGCTGACTGGCACCTCCCGTGCTGCAATCTAGCACATTACTGGCTATCTGAACTGTAAGATGGTACTAACCTGCAAACAGCACACACCAGCATGAGTGCATGACAATGTTGCGGCTGTCCAACGTGGGAATTGAGGATCCTTCTTGTTGGGACTACCAGGACAAAATCTAGCGCTGGGCCCTTTGTACGGATTAAACTATTGTTTCAAGGGGAAGCTTTACCTCTGCTACGTTATTCAAAGACATTGAATTAACTTGATGAGTGCTTCACTACTGCAGGGACATGCTCAATTCCTAATCAGCAAAAGGAAACGATATGTTTATGAATGGGGAGCTCAATTGCTCAGTCAACCTACATAATGATAAACCAATCCATGCACAAGACCTTTCATACATGAGGATTAGGTAAAACTAAAAGGCCCCCAGCACAAGAAGCACTGAGATAACAATCTCCTGATTATCCTCGTCAACAGTAACAAAAAATGAATCTAACAATTTATTAAATCCTCCCATTTCACTGAATATATGTCGAATTCGAAATTATCCATAGGCGTCCCAAAAGAAGAGATAGTATCTGTAATCGTGCACTGACGCCATACCGATATCATACTTCCAACGAACCGAATCCATGTGCCACAATGTATCAGAGTTCGACACAAACTCAGATAAGCAAAAACTACCGAATGGAACGAAATCACGGGACCAACTGATAAGCGGTCTCAATTGGGGAACGACGGGGGCGCGAACCTTAGGATGGGCGAAGGCCGGAGGGGAACAGCGAGCCGGTTGTCGGGGTCGCGCGCGCGGTGGATTTGGGCACCACGCGCGTCGGGGCGGCGGCCGGATGAGCGGCGGGGGAGAGATCCCGGACGAGGGCCCCCGGCCCCGGGGTGGCGCTGCGGTCGCGGAGCGCCATGGGCAGCGACGGCGTGTGGCGGTCGAGGCCGGCGCCCATGATCTGTGGCACCCGGGGCGCCAGGTCCGGCGACTCCTTCGCCTCCCTCCCTGCCGCCGGCGCGTCCGTCTCCATCTCGGGCGGCGCCGCCGCGTTCCGGCCTCTCTACTAGGGGGCCGGATCTAGTGACTCGCGTGTCGCGTCCCGTGCACAGTGCGAGTCTCGAGATAACAGAGTCGGGATGAGTTCACGGGTTGGAGCCAAGTTAGCGGGCTGTCTTTTTCGAACTGTTCGAAGGCGCGGATGACTGGAAATTTCGAAAGTTCTACCCGCTTTTGTGCATACAATGAAAACAAGGACCTGTGTCACCACATGATCCATCTGGTAAGCAACCTAAAAACAAATTTAAAAAGAGGCAAGAGCACTAGATACCCGGAAACTTGCATTGGAATAGTCCATAAACTTGCAAAAGGTGATCAACTAGTCCACAAACTCACAAACCATGGGATGGTTTAGTCCACACCCAATCAGAGGCGAACAATTGGCGCCCAGCTGGCTGCTTCGTGGCACACCTGGTCGGACTGGCTTTTTTGCGGAAAACCCCTCAACGTTTTAGGAAATCACGCCCGCAGTCCCTGTCTGGCCCTCCCTTGGTTATTTAATATTGCGGCCCCTCCACCTGGTCGGGAAATCCATTACTTCGCCCTGTTCCCCTGACGTCAGCGACAGCGGCGACGTTGTCGGCCATCGCGGCGGCCATGGAGCCACCAGAATCCGTCGGCTTCGTCCGCGAACCGGGAGCATTTTCGCGCGGATTACGGTAAGGCCCGCCCTCCTGCGCCTCTGCTTTCTGTCTTCTTTTTTGGTACTCGCCGTGGTTGGTCGTCGGGGTTGATCGCCACTGTTACTCGCCGGGGTAGATTAGAAGGTTGCTGCGGAGTGGATGGGGATGTTCGATTCGGCTGCTAGGGTTTATGTTGTTGGAGCAGAGGAAAGTAGGGGTTTAGGGCTCTAAAGTTGATGTTTTTGTGTCATGAAGTTCAGTTATTTTGCTAGGAAAGATGATTATCTGCTCTCAATAAGTTGTGGTTTTAGGCATGTACTGGTTGTAATGTTGAAGTTGGTCCCAAACATGTTGATTCTGAACATTGTGCCATAAAGTTGGGGTTTTGGGCCATAAAGTTGGGGTTTTGGGATAGGATAGATGAAAATGTGTGGTTTTTTAGTAGGATAGATGAAAATGTGTGGTTTTGGGGTAGGGTAGGTCTGCAGTATTTGTAGTTGATGTTACTATTCTGAATATTGTAGTGCTCTGAAAGTCTGAATAATGTTGACACTTCTGAATATTTTCATTGTCTGAATATTGTTGATCATGCTCTGAATTTGTTGTGCGGTGTGTGATGCAGCAATGGGCATGCATGTGGAATCTACATTCTTCACCTTGCAAATTGAGCATAATGGCATTTTTTGTGGACCAAATAGCAACCTGGAGTATGCAAATGCTAGTGTGGAGATTCTGGACTATTGCTATGCTGCTAATTTCTCATATTCATTTATTGAGAAGCATCTGCAATGGTTGAGCTATCCTGTGGGGGCACCACATCTATTGGTGTAGGCACAGGTGCCTATTGTCGGAAGAAGTGGTGCCAATTAGAGGAGATCTTGATGTCCGGTACATGATCAGAGAAAGTGCAGTCCATAAGGTGCTGGAGATATTGATTGACCATTCAGACTTCTTTCAGATTTGCAGGCATGATGTCATATATACAATGCCCAGCTCAGTGTCCGGATCATTGGTTGAAATATCTCTCTCAGAGCAAGCAACTAGTGGAAGCCAGCACATGGAAGTTTCAGTTCAAGCAGCAGAGACATCAAGTGCAAACATGCAAATTGCAGTTTCAGAGCAAGCAGAGAAAGTAGCAGAATTGACAGATTCAGACTTTAGTGATAGTGACTTCAACATTGATGAGGGAGATGATGATCTGTTTGATGAATACATTGATTTTGGTGTGGATGAAGAGGAGCATGAAGAGATAGATGATGAGCCTGAATATGTACTTGAGGATGAGGACCTTGATTTGTCAAGAGAAGAAGAAGATAACCTGAAATACAAGTCGAGTGCTTTCAATGCAAAGGTAGACATGGACTCTCCTATATATATTCAGAGTAGGCATGGTCTTTGCAGATGTCAAGCAACTGAGGCAAGCTCTGAATGCATATTCAATAAGAATAGATTTGAGATCAAGAAGATAAAGAATGAAAAAACCAGATTGGAGGCAGTGTGCAAGCCTGGTTGTTCATGGCTTCTTAAAGCTGTATTGGACAACAGGGCAGGAGGCTTTGTCATAAAGGTTTATGCTGAAGTCCACAAGTGTCAGAAGGCATGGGAGTTGAAAGCACTGACAGCCAATTTCCTTACAAAATTCTTCATTGATGAATTTGAAGGAAATATGCCCTAGAGGCAATAATAAAGTTATTATTTATTTCCTTATATCATGATAAATGTTTATTATTCATGCTAGAATTGTATTAACCGGAAACATAATACATGTGTGAATACATAGACAAACATAGTGTCACTAGTATGCCTCTACTTGACTAGCTCGTTGGTTAAAGATGGTTGAGTTTCCTAACCATGGACATGAGTTGTCATTTGATTAACGGGATCACATCATTAGGAGAATGATCTGATTGACTTGACCCATTATGTTAGCTTAGCATTTGATCGTTTAGTATGTTGCTATTGCTTTCTTCATGACTTATACATGTTCCTATGACTATGAGATTATGCAACTCCCGTTTACCCGAGGAACACTTTGTGTGCTACCAAACGTCACAAGTAACTGGGTGACTATAAAGGTGCTCTACAGGTGTCTCCGAAGGTACTTGTTGAGTTGGCTGATACGTCTCCAACGTATCTATAATTTTTTATTGTTCCATGCTATATTATATTCGGTTTTGGACATTATTGGGCTTTATTTTACACTTTTATATTATTTTTGGGACTAACCTATTAACCGGAGGCCCAACCCAGAATTGCTGTTTTTTGCCTATTTCAGAGTTTCGCGGAAAAAGAATATCAAACGGAGTCCAAACGGAATATCAAACGGAACGAACGTGATCCAGAGGACTTGGACCATACGTCAAGGCATCAACCAGAAAGCCACGAGGTAGGGGGCGCGCCCTCCACCCTCGTGGGCCCCCTGTTGCTCCACCGACGTACTTCTTCCTCCTATATATACCTACGTACCCCCAAACTACTAGATACGGAACCAAAAACCTAATTCCACCGCCGCAACCTTCATGCAGTGAGATCCCATCTTGGGGCCTGTTAGGAGCTCACGGGAGGGGCATCGATCACGGAGGGCTTCTACATCAACACCATAGCCTCTCTAATGAAGTGTGAGTAGTTTACCTCAGACCTTCGGGTCCATAGTTATTAGCTAGATGGCTTCTTCTCTCTTTTTGGATCTCAATACAATGTTCTCCCCCTCTCTTGTGGAGATCTATTCGATGTAATCTTATTTTGCGGTGTGTTTGTTGAGACCGATGAATTGTGGGTTTATGATCAAGTTTATCTATGAACAATATTTGAATCTTCTGAATTATTTTATGCATGATTGGTTATCTTTGCAAGTCTCTTCGAATTATCAGTTTGGTTTGGCCTACTAGATTGATCTTTCTTGCAATGGGAGAAGTGCTTAGCTTTGGGTTCAATCTTGCGGTGTCCTTTCCAAAGTGATGAGGGGCAGCAAGGCACGTATTGTATTGTTGCCATCGAGAATAACAAGATGGGGTTTATATCATATTGCGTGAGTTTATCCCTCTACATCATGTCATCTTGCTTAAAGTGTTACTCTGTTCTTATGAACTTAATACTCTAGATGCATGCTGGATAGCGGTCGATGTGTGGAGTAATAGTAGTAGATGTAGGCAGGAGTCGGTCTACTTGTCTCGGACGTGATGCCTATATACATGATCATACCTAGATATTCTCATAATTATGCTCAATTATATCAATTGCTCAACAGTAATTTGTTCACCCACCGTAAATACTTATGCTTTTGAGAGAAGCCACTAGTGAAACCTATGGCCCCGGGTCTATTTTGCATCATATTAATCTCCCGACAACAAGCTATTTCTAGCGCCGTTTTTATTTTACTTTCTTTACTTTGCATCTTTATTATAAAAATACCAAAAATATTATCTTATCATATCTATCAGATCTCACTCTCGTAAGTGACCGTGTAGGGATTGACAACCCCTTATCGCGTTGGTTGCGAGGATTTATTTGTTTGTGTAGGTGCGAGGGACTCGTGCGTGGCCTCCTACTGGACTGATACCTTGGTTCTCAAAAATCGAGGGAAATACTTACGCTACTTGAAAGGATCGAGAAGAGGTGTCTAGAGGGGGTGAATAGACTCTAATCAAGAAAAGTTGCAGTTTTTTAATTTCCTTTAGTTGATGTGGAGTTTGAGCACAAGTTTAAACATTCACAATACATATCAAGCAAACATGCAAGCATACAAAGAGTATATGAGCAGCGGAAAGTAAAGCATGCAAGTTGCAAGAATGTAAAGAGATGGGATTGGAGTGTGCAAACGCAATTTGGAGACACGGAGATTTTTTATTCGTGGTTCCGATAGGTGGTGCTATCGTACATCCACGTTGATGGAGACTGAACCCACGAAGGGTAGCAGTTCTTGCGAGTCCACGGAGGCTCCACCCACGAAGGGTCCACGAAGAAGCAACCTTGTCTATCCCACCATGGTCGTCGCCCATGAAGGACTTGCCTCACTAGGGTAGATCTTCACGAAGTAGGCGATCTCCTTGCCCTTACAAACTCCTTGGTTCAACTCCACAATCTTGTCGGAGGCTCCCAAGTGACACCTAGCCAATCTAGGAGACACCACTCTCCAAGAAGTAACAAATGGTATGTTGATGATGAACTCCTTGCTCTTGTGCTTCAAATGATAGTCTCCCCAACACTCAACTCTCTCTCATAGGATTGGATTTGGTAGAAAGAAGATTTGAGTGGAAAGCAACTTGGGAAAGGCTAGAGATCAAGATTTATGTGGTTGGAATGGAATATCTTGACCTCAACACAAGTGTAGGTGGTTCTCTCTCAGAAAATATGTATTGGAAGTGTAGGCATGTTCTGATGGCTCTCTCCATGAATGAAGAGTGGGTGGAGGGGTATATATAGCCTCCACACAAAATTTAACCGTTAAACACAAATCACCAAACTCGGTGGGACCGATTCAGAGAACTCGGTCGGACCGATTTGGTTCATAATGTGACCGTTAGGCATTTCGGTGGGACCGACTTGATCAACTCGGTGGGACCGATGTGCTAGGGTTAGGGTAAATCCAAAACTCTGTTTGACCGATTACTTAAACCCGGTGGGACCGATTTGGGTAATAAGTGAAACATAATGTTGGCCAAGCAAACTCGGTGGGACCGGTTGCAAATCTCGGTGGGACCGAAACTATTGCAATAGACAACAGAGAGTTTGCAAGCCCATCTCGGTGAGACCGAACTGATTAGGGTTTCTGGCAGTGGCTATGTCAACTGAACTCGGTGGCTCCGGATGGAAAGAATCGGTGGGGCCGAGTTGGACTTTTTGGTTTAGGACATATGTGGATATGAGAAAGTGGTTGAGGGCTTTGGAGCATATCACTAAGCACTTTGAGCAAGCAAGCCATTAAGCAACACCTCATCCCTTCTTAATAGTATTGGCTTTCCTATGGACTCAATGTGATCTTGGATCACTTAAAATAGAAAATGTAGAGTCCTGAGCTTTGAGCTTGAGCCAATCCTTTGTCCTTAGCATCTTGAAGGGGTTCCACATCCTCTTGTCCATGCCACTCCATTGTTGAACTTATCTGAAACATACTAGGTAGAAGCATTAGTCCAACAAGAGATGACATTAATTACCAAAATCATCCAGGGAGCACTTGTGCTTTCAATCTCCCCTTTTTGGTAATTGATGACAACATACATCAAAGCTTTAGATAAAGATATAGAGAGCAGCAAGTAAAGCTTTGGAAAGACATGTAACATGCATAGGCTCCCCCTACATGTATGCAATCATATAAATATGAAACATAGGAGCATGTGAATGCATAAGCATGACAGATTAATCCATGTGTTACATGTATCTTGGCTATATGCATCAGAGCAAATGATGTGAATACAGGAAATGTACCTTCATGCCCATGAGTCTTTCTTGCAAACAGTATGTACATCAGCAAGAAATCCTCATACACATGACTGTGATGCATATACTTACCTTGTGGTCTTGAGTTGGCTTAGGAAGGAATGAACCTGAGTAAACAAGGTTAGACAACACAGATACACCTACTAGCCAGAGCAAACAAAAGAAACCACAAGAGAACCAAGACTGGGATGACATGTAGAGAGTGAGTGCTGAGTACCCCATTGGGTATAGACATGTCCTCAAAGGTAAAGATATGCAATAAAATCAGAGATTTCCTTCGCTTAGATGTCTTGCTCCCCCCTGAATCTTGCATTGGGATATTGGGAGAAGATAGGGAACAGAAAATCAGAGCAAAAGAAAAAAAACAAAGCTTGAGCTTAATGTAAGCAATCAAATATGAACATGTCTTTCCCCTCTTAAAGACATGTAATTTATCTCCTCTTGAACACCAAGCATCTGAGGTCTGAGGTTTCTTACACACACTCCCCCTGAGTATCCTCTCCCCCTATAGAAATGATTAAGCATAGAGCTTTGATGTGATCTCTCTCTCCCCCTTTGACATCAATTTCCAAGAAGGGCTCTTCTGGATTTTTGTGTTATTGCAGAAGGGTTTGGTCCTTGAGTCACAAAGCAAGTTGAATGTGATGCTGGTAGAGGACAAGAATCATTGAGTGGAGCTGGAGCAAAAAGAACTGGAGGAATAATTGGCAAGTTGTCTTTCCTGTAGTGAAATCGGTAGCACCGAGTTGTGTGCTTCGGTGGCACCGAGAGAATTCAGTTGGGCCGAAGAAAACAGACCGGTGTGACCGAGTTCATAACAGTAAAACACTTGTCACCTCAGCTCACTAGGCACTTTAAGATCTCACAAGGATTTGCAAGGAATTAGCTAAAAGATTTGCAATGAATTGGATGCAGAAAATGCAGAACAAGAAGAAATGAAAAGATCTAGATGAAGAACAAATATGCAAGAGACAAATGCAAAATGAAACACAAGAGAACTTCATCTAGAAGTGGGCGGTGACAAAGTCACCTATGTTGGAGTATATTGACTTAGGAGTCAAGTGAGATCACTTGATCTTTGGTCATACTCATCGTTTAAGCTCAAAATGGGGTCACCATTTTTCGTTTAGCTTCTTGATGTATTCACATCTTGTTGAGTTTCTTTATCCCATGACTTGGAGTAAAGCTTCTCTAAGATGGAGTAGCATACCTTGGGTGGTGGTGGTGATCTTGATCATGTAGTCGAACTTGTGTGGGTTGCTCAAGGTTGATGTAGCTCATCAAGAGTTGGGAGCATCACTTGGAGTTTGAGTTCATCTTCCTACATGGGTTAGCTTTGCAAGGAAGAGCACTTGTGTATCCAAAATGACAATCATAAAACTTAACATAGAATGATTCAAAGGATATATTTGAGGGGTTTTGTGCTTCCTTGACTTCAACCACCATTGTATAGAGACTTGATGATGTAGAGATTGCTCAAGATGTGAGTGGGTTGAAATCTCATGGATTTAGTTTCATCCAAGTACCTACAAGGGTTAGATAGCATACAAGGGTGCAAAAGTATCCAAGACATATAGATAGCATCATGAAAGAAATATCAAGGATTAGTCAAAGACTCATGCCTTGCATGTATCCAAATGGAGTTCCCACTCCAAGTTTGAAGCATCAATGATGTTCAATTCATCTCTCAAACGGCAAAAGACTTTCTCATCAAGCGGTTTGGTAAATATATCCGCTAATTGCTTATCGGTGCGAACATGCTTAAGATTAATGTCCCCTTTGGCAAAATGGTCTCGAATGAAATGATGACGAACTTCAATATGTTTAGTTTGAGAATGTTGCACGGGATTGTGAGCAATCTTAATAGCACTTTCATTGTCACACATCAATAGAACATGTTTCACATATATCCCATAATCTTTAAGAGTTTGGGTCATCCAAAGTAATTGAGCACAACATGAACCAGCGGCAATGTATTCCGCTTCGGCGATGGATAAGGATACCGAGTTTTGTTTCTTGGAGGACCAAGACATAAGAGATCTGCCAAGAAATTGACAAGTACCCGAAGTGGACTTTCTATCAACCTTGTCTCCGGCATAGTCCGAATCGGAGTAGCCGACAAGATCAAAGGAAGACCTCTTAGGATACCAAATGCCAAAATTTGGTGTATGTATTAAGTATCTCACTATCCTTTTCACAGCCTTAAGATGACATTCTTTAGGTGCCGCTTGATATCGTGCACACATGCACACACCATCTTTGGTCAAATCAAGATGTCCACTAATAGGCATGGGTGTAGTCATACCTTTGCATTCTTGCATATTGAACTTCTTGAATAAGTCCTTGGTGTACTTTGTTTGAGAGACAAAGGTACCTTCCTTAGTTTGCTTGATTTTCAAACCGAGAAAGAATTTGAGTTCACTCATCATAGACATCTCAAGCTTCTCCGACATTAGCTTTCCAAACTTCTCACTAAAATGAGGGTTAGTCGAACCAAATATAATATCATCAACATAAATTTGGCACACAAATAGCTCTCCATTGACCCTTTTAGTAAAAAGGGTAGAATCAATTTTACCAATTTCAAAGCCTTTTTCAATAAGGAACTTGGTCAAGCATTTATACCACGCTCTAGGAGCTTGTTTAAGACCATAAAGGGCTTTGTGAAGTTTGTAGACATGATCAGGTTTCTTAGGATTGACAAAGCCGGGAGGTTGCTTAACATAAACTTCCTCCTCAATTTCACCATTTAGAAAAGCACTTTTAATGTCCATTTGGTACAAGGTGATATCATGGTGATTAGCATAAGCAAGTAAGATGCGAATGGACTCAAGTCTAGCAACGGGAGCATATGTCTCACCATAGTCCATACCTTCGACTTGAGTGTAGCCTTGGGCGACTAGGCGCGCTTTGTTGTGGACGACTTGACCATCTTCATCTTACTTGTTGCGAAACACCCATTTGGTACCAATGATGTTGTGGTTGTTGTCGGGCTTCTCGACCAATGTCCATACTTGATTTCTCTCAAAGTTGTGTAGCTCTTCATGCATAGCGTTTATCCAGTCCAGATCTTCCAATGCTTCTTCAACCTTCATAGGTTCAATGCTAGAGATGAATAAGTAATGTTCACAAAAATTAGCTAAACGAGTTTTAGAGCGAGTGATTCTCCCGGTTTGGATATCATTGTAGATTTGCTCGACGGGATGATCTTTGGCGATTCTTGCTCGAACTCGTGGGAGCTTTGGCTTGGCTCGGGGTGGAACATCTTCTTCATCTTGTTCTTCTTCTTGGCCTTCTTCGTTGTTGACGTTGTCATTCTCTTGTCATGGTGGAGAAGGAGGTTGTTGATGTTCATCTTGGTGTGCTTTCTCGTTTTCTTCGTCTTGGTGTGCCCCACTTGTGGATGCTTCCATGTCAATTCTTGGTTCACCCTATCGTGAGGTAGAAGCTTCCACTTGGATGGACGAGGTACTCTCCTTCACCTCCGTTGGATGAATCTTGCAAATAGACAAGTCTTGGATTGTTTCCGAAGGGTCTTTGTCTCCTACATCAATTGGCAATTGCTCTACTTGTGAGCCATTAGATTCATCAAACTTCACATCTACCATCTCTTCAACCTTTTGGGTGAAATTGTTGTAGACACGGTAAGTGTGAGAGTTTGAGCCATAACCAAGTAGGAAACCTTCATGAGATTTAGGAGCAAATTTAGAACGATGATGCTTATAAAGAATGTAGCATTTTGAGCCAAATACCCGAAAGTATCTAACTTGGGGTTTGTTACCGGTGAGAAGCTCGTATGCCGTCTTGCCGAGTAGCTTGTGAAGATACAAGCGATTTGTTGCATGACAAGCTGTCTCAACCGCTTCCGCCCAAAAGTGTTTTGGAGTCTTATACTCATCAAGCATCGTTCTTGCCATCTCAATAAGAGTCCGGTTCTTCCTCTCAACGACTCCATTTTGTTGAGGTGTGTACGTAGCCGAGAACTCATGTGAAATCCCCTCTTCGTCAAGAAAGGTATCCACATTTGTGTTCTTGGACTCCGTTCCGTTGTCGCTCCGAACCTTCTTGATCTTCATGTCAAATTGATTTTGGGCTTTCCTAGCGAAGTTTTTGAAGATCTTTTGGACCTACGATTTGTCATCAAGAAAGAACACCCACTTAAATCTGGAAAAATCATCAACTATGACTAGTCCAAACGAGTTACCACCGAGACTCTTGTAGGCATTTGGACCAAAGAGATCCATGTGAAGTAGCTTGAGTGGTCTTCTCGTGGTCATGATGTTCTTCACGCGATGACTTCCTCCAACTTGTTTCCCTGCCTGACAAGCACCACAAAGTCTATCCTTGTCAAATATGACATATTTTACTCCAAGGATATGATCACCTTTAATAAGCTTATCAAGATTTCGCATACCCACATGACCTAGCCTTCTATGCCACAGCCAACCCTTAGAAGATTTAGCAATTAAGAAAGTTCTAGGTTGAGCCTTTTTAGTGAAATAAACAATGTAAAGATCACCTCTACGTATACTGGTAAAGACCATTTTACGATTGTCTCTACGAAACACTTGGCAATCTACTTCAATGAATAGGACATTGAAACCGAAATCAGCAAGTCCAGAAACTGAAAGTAAATTGTACCCAAGAGATTCAACGAACATGACATTTTGTATGGAGCTATCATGTGAGATGGCCACCTTACCGAGGCCAACCACCTTACCCTTTGAGTTATCACCAAAAGTAACATATTTTCGAGGAGACAATATCAGGTCAAAACCCAGCCTTCAGTGGAAGCGTGGAAACCTTACCACAGGCTGTTGGATCTTGTATGTATGAACTAGATTCATTCATAACTGCTACATGCAGTTTTGCAGGAAAAACGCCCGCTCCCAGTGAAGCTATTCTGCACATAACCCCCTGATGCATACTGTAGGATCTTGAGAAGAGGTGTCTAGAGGGGGGGGGGGGTGATTAGACACTAAGTACCAAAGTTGCAGTTTTTAACTTCTTTAGTTTTAAGTGGAGTTCAGGCACAAGTTCAACTATAACAAGCAAGCAAGCATGCAAAGAGTATGTGAGCAGCGAAAAGTAAAGCATGTAACTTGCAAGAATGTAAAGGGAAGGGTTTGGAGAATTCAAACGCAATTGGAGACACGGATGTTTTTTTCGTGGTTCCGATAGGTGGTGCTATCGTATATCCACGTTGATGGAGACTTCAACCCATGAAGGGTAGCAGTTGCTGAGTCCACGGAGGCTCCACCCACGAAGGGTCCATGAAGAAGCAACCTTGTCTATCCCACCATGGCCGTCGCCCACGAAGGACTTGCCTCACTAGCGGTAGATCTTCACGAAGTAGGCGATCTCCTTGCCCTTACAAACTCCTTGGTTCAACTCCACAATCTTGTCGGAGGCTCCCAAGTGACACCTAGCCAATGTAGGAGACACCACTCTCCAAGAAGTAACAAATGGTGTGTTGATGATGAACTCCTTGCTCTTGTGCTTCAAATGATAGTCTCCCCAACACTGAACTCTCTCTCATAGGATTTGGATCTGGTGGAAAGAAGATTTGAGTGGAAAGCAACTTGGGAAGGCTAGATATCAAGATTCATATGGTTGGAATGGAATATCTTGGCCTCAACACATGAGTAGGTAGTTCTCTCTCAGGAATAGGATGCTGGAAGTGTAGGCTTGTTTTGATGGCTCTCTCCACGAATGAAGAGGAGGCGGAGAGGTATATATAGCCTCCACAAAAAATCTAACCGTTACACACAATTTACCAAACTCGGTGGGACCGAATCATCAAACTCGGTCGGACCAATTTAGTAAACCTAGTGACCGTTAGGGATTTCGGTGGGACCGATATGCAACTCGGTAGGACCAATATGATTAGGGTTAGGGCATAACGTAATCTCAGTGAAACCGATTACACAAACTCGGTGAGACCAATTTTGGTAATTAGCTAACCAGAGAGTTGGTCAGGTAAACTCGGTGGGACCGATTCGCTCTTTCGGTGAGACCGAAAAGTTACGAAAGGGAAACACAGAGTTTACATTGTAATCTCGGTAGTACCGATTACACAAACTCGGTGAGACCGATTTTGGTAATGGACATACACAGAGAGATTGCAATCCCATCTCGGTGAGACCGAGATCCCTATCGGTGAAACCGATTTGCCTAGGGTTTGTGGCAGTGGCTATGACAATTGAACTCGGTGGCGCCGGATAGAAAAATCGGTAGGGCCGAGTTTGACTTTAGGTTTAGGTCATATGTGTGGAAGTGGGAAACTAGTGGAGGGTTTTGGAGCATATCACTAAGCACATGAAGCAAGAGGCTCATTAAGCAACACCTCATCCCTCCTTGATAGTATTGGCTTTTCCTATAGACTCAATGTGATCTTGGATCACTAAAATATAAAATGAAGAGTCTTGAGCTTGAAGCTTGAGCCAATCCTTTGTCCTTAGCATCTTGAAGGAGTTCCCACATCCTTTAGTCCATGCCACTCCATTGTTGAACTTATCTGAAACATACTAGATAAAAGTGTTAGTCCAACAAGAGATATGTTGACATTAATTACCAAAACCACCTAGGGAGCACTTGTGCTTTCAATCTCCCCCTTTTTGGTAATTGATGGCAACATACATCAAAGCTTTAGATAAAGATATAAAGAATAGCAAGTAAAGCTTCGAAAAGACATGTAACAAGCATAGGCAACCCCTATATGTATGAAATCATGTGAATATGGAATATAGAAACATGTGAGAGCATAACCATGATAGAGTAGGTAATGTGTTACATGTATCTTGGCCATACGCATCAGAGCAAAGAATATTAAAGAAGATACCTTCATGCTCATGAGTCCTTCTTGCAAACAGTATGTACATCAGCAAGAATTCCTCATACACATGAGTGTGATGCATATACTTACCTTGTAGTCTTGAGTTGTCTTAGGGTGGAATGAACCTGCACAAACAAGGTTAGATAACACAGGTACATCTACTAGCCAGAGCAAACAGAAGAAACCACAAGAATACCAAGACTGGGATGACATGTAGAGAGTGAGTACTAAGTACCACATTGGGTTAGACATGTCCCCAAGAGTAAAGATATGCAATGAATTTAAATGATTCCTTTCCCTTAGATGTCTTGCTCCCCCTGAATCTAGCATGAGATATTGGGAGAAGATAGGGAACAGAAAATCAGAGCTGAAAAGATATAAAAGAACAGAGCTTAATGCAAATAAGCACATATGAACATGTCTTTCCCCCAAAAAGGCATGTGGCATCTCTCCTCTTGAACACCAAGCATCTGGGATCCTTGAGAGATACTTTCTACTTGAGTATTATCTCCCCCTAGAGATCTCTTTCTCCCCCTTAATACTCTCTCCCTTTTGGAAGTGATAAGCTTTGATGTGATCTCTCTCTCCCCCTTTGACATCAATTTCCAAGAAGGGTCTTCTGGAATTTGTTGTGAATGGGTTTGGTCCTTGAGTCACAACACAAAGCACTCGATAAAATTGTGATGCTTGTAGAGGACAAGATTCATTGAGTGGAGATGGATTTAGAAGAAACACGGAATAAGTGGCAGACTGTTTTTCCTGTTGTGAAATCGGTGGCACCGAGTGGTATGCTTCGGTTGTACCGAGAGGATTCGGTTGGACCGAAGACAACAAATCGGTGAAACCGAGTTCATCTCAGAGAAAACACTTGTCACCTCAGCTCACTAGACTAGTAAAATCTCACAAAGATTTGCAAGGAATTAACTGAATGATATGCAACGAATTGGATGCATGAAATGCAGAGCAACTAAAAAGAAAAGAAAGAAATCTAGATGAAGTTTTTTTTTGTTTTTTTGAAAGGGGAAACAAACATGCATGAGACAAATGCAAAAACTCAAAAAAGAACACGAGAGAACTTCATCTAGAGATGGTCGGCGATAAAGTCACCTATGTTAGAGTATATTGACTTAGGAGTCAAGTGAGATCACTTGATCATAGGTCATACTCGTCGTTTAAGCTCAAAATGGGGTTACCATTTTTCGTTTAAGCATCTTGATGTATTCACATCTTGTCGAGTTGCTTTAGCTCATGACTCGGAGTAAAGCTTCTCTAAGATGGAATAACATACCTTGGTTGGTGGTGTTGACCATGTAGTTGAACTTGTGTGGGTTGCTCAAGGTTGATGTAGCTCATCAAGAGTTGGGAGCTCCACTTGAAATTTGAGTCCATCTACCTACATGGGTTAGTTCTTGCAAGGAGTAGCACTTGTGTATCCAAATATGATAATCATGAAGCTCAACATAGAGTTTGTCAAAGGATATGTTTGAATGATTTCGTGCTTCCTTGTCCTCAACCACCATAGTGTAGAGACTTGGTGATGTAGAGATTGCTCAAGATGTGAGTAGATTAAATCTCATGGAATTTGATTCAGCCAAGTACATACATGGGTTAGATAACATGCAAGATGCAAATATATCCAAGATATAATATTTTCATCATAAGAGAGATATCATGGATTAGTCATAAGCTCATGTATTGCATGTATCCAATGGAGTTTCTACTCCAAGTTTGAAGCATCAGTAATGTTCAATTCTCCTCTCAACCTGCAAAACACTTTCTCATCAAGGGGTTTAGTAAATATATCCGCTAATTGCTTTTCGGTGCGAACATGCTTAAGTTTAATGTCACCCTTAGCAACATGATCTCGAATGAAGTGATGACGAACTTCTATATGCTTAGTTCGAGAATGTTGTACGGGATTATGACCAATTTTGATAGCACTTTCATTGTCACAAAGCAATGGAACATGTTTCATATATATCCCATAATCTTTAAGAGTTTGGGTCATCCAAAGTAATTGAGCACAACATGAACCAGTGG
The DNA here is from genome assembly GCA_021605205.1 of Aegilops longissima. Lineage (NCBI taxonomy): Eukaryota > Viridiplantae > Streptophyta > Magnoliopsida > Poales > Poaceae > Aegilops > Aegilops longissima. Next base: position 611,414,397 of record CM038680.1, read on the forward strand.
CAATGTACTCCGCTTCGGCTGTAGATAAGGATACCGAGTTTTGTTTCTTGGAGGACCAAGACACAAGAGATCTACCAAGAAATTGACAAGTACCCGAAGTGGACTTTCTATCAACCTTGTCTCTGGCATAGTCCGATTCGGAGTAGCCAACAAGATCGAAAGAGGCCCTCTTAGGATACCAAATGCCAAAATTTGGTGTATGAATTAAGTATCTCACTATCCTTTTTACGGCCTTAAGATGACATTCTTTAGGAGCAACTTGATATCTTGCACACATGCACACACTTAGCATTATATCGGGACGTGAAGCACATAGGTATAACAATGATCCAATCATAGAGCGATACACCTTTTGATCAACCGGTTTACCATCTTTGGTCAAATCAAGATGTCCACTAGTAGGCATGGGTGTAGACACACCTTTGCACTCTTGCATATTGAACTTCTTGAATAAGTCCTTTGTGTACTTAGTTTGAGAGACAAAAGTACCTTCCTTAGTTTGCTTGATTTGCAACCCAAGAAAGAAGTTGAGTTCACTCATCATTGACATCTCAAACTTCTCCGACATTAGTTTTCCAAACTTCTCACTAAAGTGAGGGTTAGTTGATCCAAATATGATATCATCAACATAAATTTGGCATACAAATAATTCTCCATTAACCCTTTTAGTAAAAAGTGTGGAATCAATTTTCCCAATTTCAAATCCTTTTTCAAGAAGAAACTTGGTCAAGCATTTATACCAAGCTCTAGGAGCTTGTTTAAGACCATAAAGGGCTTTGAGAAGTTTGTAAACATGATTTGGTTTCTTAGGATTGACAAAGCCGGGAGGTTGTTTAACATAAACTTCCTCCTCTATTTCACCATTTAGAAAAGCACTTTTAATGTCCGTTTGGTACAAGGTGATATCATGGTGATTAGCATAGGCAAGTAAGATGCGAATGGACTCAAGTCTAGCAACGGGAGCATAAGTCTCACCATAGTCCATACCTTCGACTTGTGTGTAGCCTTGGGCGACGAGACGTGTGAGGGAGTCCCGGACTAGGGGGTGTCTGGATAGCCGGACTATCGTCACGGCCGGACTCCAAGACTATGAAGATACAAGATTGAAGACTTCGTCCCGTGTCCGGATGGGACTTTCCTTGGCATGGAAGGCAAGCTTGGCGATACGGATATGTAGATCTCCTACCATTGTAACCGACTCTGTGTAACCCTAACCTATCCGGTGTCTATATAAACCGGAGGGTTTTAGTCCGTAGGACGAACAACAATCATACCATAGGCTAGCTTCTAGGGTTTAGCCTCCTTGATCTCGTGGTAGATCTACTCTTGTACTACCCATATCATCAATATTAATCAAGCAGGAGTAGGGTATTACCTCCATCGAGAGGGCCCGAACACAGGTAAAAACATCGTGTCCCTTGTCTCCTGTTACCATCCGCCTAGACGCACATTCGGGACCCCCTACCCGAGATCCGCCGGTTTTGACACCGACATTGGTGCTTTCATTGAGAGTTCCTCGTGTCGTCGCCATCGGTAGGATGCCTCATCTCGTCTTTAAAAGACGATACTATCGCCAAAAGGCCTTGGCGCGGCGATTCTTCCGCTAGGTGGTTTTCTTATGACCGCCAGTCCGGCCACCGCGCCGACGATGACCTCTCGAGTCGTCGAAACCAATCTTCATGTCAATTCGGAACTTGCCGAACAATTAGATCCGATCGAGCTCTCCTCCATAAACGAGCTCTTGGATCAAATCGCCACCAGGAGTCGTCGCCACAGACTACGACCGGATCGGGCCTAAAACCGATCTGAGAGAGATCAACTCTCCCCAGGCTACCCATCATGTTGCTGTGATAGAGGAGCAATGCGGCGATTCTTCTTCTATCTTAAGGACTAGCTACATCCAGATTACCGAACCCTCCATGCCGGATTCCCGCGGAGGGACGGATGTCGATCAAGCCCTGAACTTAAAGTCAGGCGGCGGGTCGGACTCATTGGATAGCACTCAAAAATACAAACTTCCGAGTTCGGAAACTTCTCGGCCCTTGAGTCCTAAATTGGACGGGGTTCCGGATTTAGTGCCACCCGCCCACCCAAACATTAGCGATCTCTCTCGAATTCGGCAAGAGAACGCCGAAACAGTACATCATTACTGGGCCAGATTCCTCCTGGTTATGAACAGGATAAAGGACTGCCGAGAGGAGGATGCAATCCCAATCTTCTGCAATAATTGCACGGACAAGGGAATCCTAAACGCCATAAATCGTCACAAAATTACACGCTTTGCTGACTTGGCGACCATAGTACAAAAGTACTGTGCAATGGAGAGCGCCTGGAAAACCGAAAGTAAATTTTGGGATAATCCGGCCCCGAATACATCCCTAGTCCGAAACAAAAGGTGCATCATTACCAAGCACACGGGTTAAATACCAAAAACCAAAACCCCTAAAGGGTACGGAACCGTACTGGAGGGTTGGCTAAACGGACCCTACAAAATTCATAGCACAGAGGGCGCCACTCCAACTCATAGCCTTCGAGCATGTTGGATACTATGGCAGGTGGCTAAAAGTGGCAAAGAGCTTCTAGCTTCGGAATCCCAGCCCAGCAACACCAGTACGGTGTTAACAGTCTTCGAGACTTTCGCATCAAATAACATGCGAAAACGAACACTCCGCAACCTTGCCGAAGTCTACCAAGTAGCAACAATAAATCCATGGAGTGACACGGCTATTAAATTTAATGCCAGTGATGAACCTAAATTCCGAACTGCCCGGGCACCAGCCGCATTGGTCCTACTCGAATTTCATCATATAGCCTGGGATAACAACCAGGCGGCGGATATATTGGCACGCATCGATGCAAAACGCGATGCCGTCCCGCCCAACATCTTCCTGGAATGGCTGTTCAAGCCATCCGTACTATGGGAAGGGGAGTCCGGCAATAACAATCCGGACCCAACCGCACTTTACTGACGCCAACATTCGACACAACCGGAGGCTCGCCCCGAGATAACACCCTCCGCTCACGAAATAATGGCGGTTATCGCCCCGTGGACGGAACCATTCCTAGCCTACCTAACTAGGCAGGAACTCCCCGGAGACCAAAATGAGGCTCGCTGCATAGTACGGCGATCTAAAGCCTACAAAGTCCATGAGGGAGAGCTTTATAAGAAAAGCACTACCGGATTCCTTCAAAGGTGTATCTCTGAAGAGGAAGGGCGAAACCTCCTGGCTGAAATTCACGCCGGACTGGGTGGGCACCACGCTGCAACCCGGGCGCTTGTAGGCAAGGCCTTCCGTACAGGATTTTATTGGCCGATGGACCGGGCAGATGCGCAGGACTTAGTCCAACGATGCGTCGGTTGCCAGCTTTTTGCTAATCAAAGCCACATGCCACCCACCGCCCTTAAAACTATACCCATCACCGCCGTTCGCATGTCCAGGGGCTTGACATGGTTGGACCCTCAAGGAGGAACCCACAAGCAAACATACCTATTGGTCATGGTGGATAAATTCACCAAATGGATAGAGGCCAAGCCTGTTAAAACAGCCGAATCCGGACCAGTGATAGACTTCATATCAGGGGTAGTTCACCGTTACGGTGTCCCCCACAGTATCATCACTGATAATGGCACCAATTTCACGGCCGATGATGTCAAATCATGGTGCAAAAACATGGGCATCAAGCTCGATTACGCCTCAGTCTATCACCCTCAAACCAACGGCCAAGTCGAACGGGCAAATGGTCTAATCATGAGCGGCATTAAACCCGCACTAGTACGGTCCCTCAAGGAATCTAACACGACTTTGGGTTGAGGAGCTCGACTCAGTACTGGGGCTGCGGACCACGCCGAATCGCACTACGGATACACACCATTCTTCATGGTGTACGGCATGAGGCGTCTTGCCTGCGACATAATACATGACTCACCTCGCGTGCGCATGTATGAAGAAAAAGAAGCCGAGCTTGATCGGCAGGACAGTTTGGACGCATTGGAGGAGGAGTGCGACGTGGCAAAAGCTCGTTCCACATTCTATCAACAGCAGGCTCGAAGATATCAAAGCAGGGAAGTACGGGCCAAAGCTTATAACTTTGGCGAACTAGTTCTACGCCTGCCGGACAAGAAAAAGGACTAACTCAAGCCCAAATGGGAAGGTCCCTTCATCATCGACCAGGTCCTGACCGGCGGAGCATACCGTCTGCGAAACGCATCGGATAACCGACTCGAGCCGAACCCATGGAACGCAGCCCGTCTTCGAAGATTCTACGCCTAAGTGCCGGACTCCAAGTTCGTCTCCTTCCTCCGTCCACATTTTTTATTTTTGCTGTCTTTTATTTCTCTCCTTCCTCCTTCTTCTTCTTGAAGCATCTAGAGGCTCGTTTGCGCCTTTTTCGCACACACTCGACGTGCTGTCCGCGCTCATTATACCTGGGGGCTTCTTTAACAGAAGCTTATTTATAAGGGCTTTCATGCCCAACACATGCGTTAAACTTCCGCATGTACCTTTTATTCACCATTATATGCATCGATATGACTTAATTTTTGGCCAAGCCGGGTTGCCTGGCTCCTGTGCTTACCCCTACATTCCCGATTGTTCGGCTAGGTGGTAAAGGGAGCACCTCTGCGATTGTTACTATCGGGTCAGCCGGATGTGTACCTCAGACTGGGTGAAGCCGAAAGCTAGCGTTCTTAAGGAATATTCGGTCGGTGAATTGAAAGATGATTTTTAACTATTTACCCATCTGCCCCCAGATGATTTTCCGCTTTCATAGCAGCTTTGACATGCACGGCATGCATCCCAAATGAAAGGAACCCTTAACGGAACTATTCTCCCGGAAGATGTTTCTTACTACCCATGTAATATAACATAACTAGTTGGGCACTTGTCCGATACAACAAGAATGACCCCTCGCCTTGTCTCCATGCATACCATGGTTCTTATATAACCACGGTAGGTATTGGACACACTCCGGACTATTGGGTCCGGAGGTCGAGCTTAAAAGGTCCGCTATGACAAACGATCTACAATCCGCTAGAAGACATTCTTTCATGTCATATTTTTACATAGTCAACTCGACTCATTGTATTCCTCCTCAATGCCATCTAATAGGCTATCTAATTTACAATCTTGTTTGGAATACTTGGCGGCCAATTCTACTTGGCACATACACTAAGCTTACAGGATCTCCATCCCATCCGCCCCACAGTCCGACCTCGGCCATGTGGTTTGGGTCACCTTCGTGTCAGCGTCTTTACCATGGCCCGAGCCTCCTGGCGCCTTGACGGCAGGCCGATATCTTCCATAGCCGGAAGCACCGCCGTGCTCCTTGAAGCCGCTCTGCCAGCTCCCCAATGCCTTGAGCAAGGAGATAGATGGCCACAAGGCTGGCCGATGCCTTTCATCACTGCCGGACTCGTTAAATGCGGTAGCGTAGCCGGGAAGAAGATCACCAAGAATGGGCATCTCCTCCTCGGATGACCTGTGAGAAAACCTACATACATGTTTATGTTAGTCGCCTTCCTCGCCGAACTCTTTTCAAAGTTCGCTCAAGCACTTATCGAAAATGCCGCGACGGCCGCCGATTCTCCTTCTGGTCGGACAACCGAGCACGAACACCCGGTTATTTTTCTCCGCCGCACCCTCGTAAGCACGCTCTCGCCGACCTTTAGTCTGGCGCAAGAACTGCTGCTTGTCCGGATCTAGTCCGCGCCATCTGTAATATTTTGTCGATTTACAAACCCGCCGCACTTCATAAACTATTTTTTAAAAGCGTATATTACCAGTGGGGGTCTCTGTGGCTCCCCCGGTAGCGGCTAGTGCGGCCTCAAGTTGGGCCTTGCACTCTTCAAGCTCCCGGGACAGTCGGGTATTCTTTTACAGTAAGATCTGCAGATAACAAATGATCCTTAAATCAGTTATTCTAACTATTCTAAGTCTCGAGGGCTCTTGCATATATAATCATCAAATTTCCTTACCCAGTATGTCCTTTACATACCGCCCGTAGCTCGTTAGACCATCTTGAGCGGCACGGAGGTGCGCATCTCCCGAATCGAAGGCATTAAAGGCCTCTGGGAGAAACATGCGTCACGAAGAACTGTCCGTGGCGCTTTGTGATTCAAGCGCTCTCCACCTCGGAGTTGGTGGCGGACAACCTGTCGGCATCCTCTGCCGGAGGAGTATCCGACGACGTCTCGTGCTCGCCTCGCCTACGGACCCGGCTTTGAAGCCTGGCGGTGAAGGTTCGATTATAACCTCTCCGGACTCGGTCCGGCGAGCTCTTTTTCTGAAAAGAGCACCAACATTAGTACGCCTTCGAGAATCAATCACGGGAGTATGGTGACACGCCATACCGTTATGGGCGGAGTTTCGATCCGGACCGCACTTCTTTTTAGCTGCTGGGCGGCATCGCCTTTGTTGGCCAGCCGCATGGGCTCGGCTTCCCGCCTCAAAGGTACCCCTGCAAGCACCATTCGATATCGGTGATCAAAATAAGCATGGATGGGTCATTGTCGAGTATTGGGACCTTGGTCTCGATTACTGCGAGGTGGAAGTATTCCGGTAATCGGCGTAATGGCAACCAAGGCATTGTCGATGCTAAGTTGGTGGAATACCCGTCGATCAACTCCACCTTAATATCTGGATCCTCTTGGAGGTCGGATCGAGGACCGTTCGGATCCTCGGGTTGTGGGGCGGGCTGTGCATCTTCTCCATAATCCGTGCAGCTTCTCTCGCAAAAACCATGAAATAAGATATTTAACCATGGGAACATGGATCGGACAGTCACAAAGATGTTTGCTTACCCAGCTTCGAGGATTATTCAAGAAAATTCCTTCGATGGATTGACGCGAGGAAATCCTCCTCCTCCCCTTTATACATGGCGGACAAGATCTTCACCGGTTCGGTGACCGATCCGCCCCTTTGCGGCCGTGGCGGGTGGCATCGTCCTCCCGTTGAAATCCCACATGGGGTGGCCCCTATATTGGGCGGTTGCACTCCTCATAATACTGATTGCCATGACTCAATCATGGTCAATCCGGCATGAGCCAATAACCTTATTCGCTCATCGACAGAGGACATCCGGTCATTTTCCTCCGGGCTCCGAGGGCGCCAACTTAGGCGCTTCTTGATGGAGCATTCTTGAACTCCGGAAGGCCGATCCGAACAGGATCCGGCAAAGGGCGTCCTCCATATAAAACCATTCCGAAGGCCGGTCTTGAGCGCCTTCTTCGGGGTTCCGACAGTATCCGATCCGGCGATGTGCCATAGCTCGGCTCCGCCCACTTGATATATTGACCCCTCATGAGAACGGGGTACTAGGCAGAATATTCTCTTCCACAGCCCGAAATGAGCCTCGACGCCCAAGAACAGTTCGCAAAGGGCCACGAAGCCCGCAATGTGCAAGATGGAGGCAGGAGTAAGATGGTGCAATTGGAGGCCGTAGAACTCCAAGAGCCCCCGGAGAAACGGATGGATTGGAAATCCGAGTCCTCTTACTAGATAAGAGATGAACCATACCCGCTCTCCTTTAGAGGGGTCGGGAACTCTCTCTGCCTGCTTCCCACCCTTGTAGGTAGCAAGTCCGACTCGAACCGGAACCATGAAGGCCGGGGGAAGAAATCCCTTGGCTTGGAGTATAACTAGCTCGCTATCTGGGACTGAGCATCTCTCCCAATTTCTGGTGGGGCCGGGAGCACGAGAGGAGGAGCCAGTCGATTGTCCATGATGGAATGGGCTTTGGTCGAGGCACTCAGATAAAAGCTCATAAAGGGGGATGGTGTGACTCAGATCTAGATCCTTGCCCTTTTATAGGCGGCTCATTTACGCTGCTAGGGGGTAATTGTAAAATACCTAGCTTTTCGCATTCATTCAAACACGTGGAAGATGGCCATTATTGGGCGTAGAAGCCAAGGAGCGCAGCATTTATCAGAAGCCGGACACTATTCGACAAGTATATGGAATTTGGAGAAGAACCCGCCTCGCAATGCCGAAGACAATCAACACGCCGGACTCATCGTCATTGAAGCCTGGTTCGGGGGCTAGTGAGGGAGTCCCGGACTAGGGGGTGTCCGGATAGCCGGACTATCGTCACGGCCGGACTCCAAGACTATGAAGATACAAGATTGAATACTTCGTCCCGTGTCCGGATGGGACTTTCCTTGGCGTGGAAGGCAAGCTTGGCGATACGGATATGTAGATCTCCTACCATTGTAACCGACTCTGTGTAACCCTAACCTATCCGGTGTCTATATAAACCGGAGGGTTTTAGTCCGTAGGACGAACAACAATCATACCATAGGCTAGCTTCTAGGGTTTAGCCTCCTTGATCTTGTGGTAGATCTACTCTTGTACTACCCATATCATCAATATTAATCAAGCAGGAGTAGGGTATTACCTCCATCGAGAGGGCCCGAACCTGGGTAAAAACATCGTGTCCCTTGTCTCCTGTTACCATCCGCCTAGACGCACAGTTCAGGACCCCCTACCCGAGATCCGCCGGTTTTGACACCGACAACGTGCTTTGTTGCGAACTACTTGTCCATCTTCATCTTGCTTGTTGCAAAACACCCATTTGGTACCGATGATGTTGTGGTTGTTGTCGGGCTTCTCAACCAATGTCCAAACTTGGTTTCTCTCAAAGTTGTGTAGCTCTTCATGCATAGCATTTATCCAATCCGGATCTTCCAATGCTTCTTCAACCTTCATAGGTTCAATGCTAGAGATGAAAGAATAGTTTTCACAAAAGTTAGCTAAACGAGTTTTAGAGCGAGTGATTCTCCGGTTTGAATATCATTGTAGATTTGCTCGACGGATGGTCTTTAGAAATTCTTGCTCAAACTCGTGAAAGCTTTTGCTTGGGTCTCGGTTGAACATCTTCTTCATCTTGTTCTTCTTCTTCTTCTTGATCTTCTTCATTGTTGGCGTTGGCGTTTTCTTGTCGTGGTGGAGAAGGAGGTTGTTGACGTTCGTGATGTTCTTCCTCGTTTTCTTCATCTTGCTGTGTTCCACTTGTGGATGCTTCCGTATCAACTCTTGGTTCACCTTATCGTGAAGTAGAAGCTTCCACTTGGACAGACGAGGTACTCTCCTTCACCTCCGTTGGACGGACCTTGCCAATAGACAAGTCTTGGATTGCTTCTGAAGGGTCTTTGTCTCCTACATCAATTGGCAATTGCTCTACTTGTGAGCCGTTAGATTCATCAAACTTCACATCTACCGTCTCTTCAACCTTTCGGGTGAAATTGTTGTAGACACGGTAAGTGTGAGAGTTTGAGCCATAACCTAGTAGGAAACCTTCATGAGACTTAGGAGCAAATTTTGAACGACGATGCTTATCAAGAATGTAGCACTTTGAGCCGAATACTTGAAAGTATCCAACTTGGGGTTTGTTACAGGTGAGGAGCTCGTATGCCGTCTTGCCGAGTAGCTTGTGTAGATACAAGCGATTTGTTGCATGACAAGCTGTCTCAACCGCTTCTGCCCAAAAGTGCTTCGGCGTCTTGTACTCATCAAGCATCGTTCTCGCCATTTTGATGAGCGTCCGGTTCTTCCTCTCAACAACTCCATTTTGTTGAGGTGTGTATGTAGCCGAGAACTCGTGTGAAATCCCCTCTTCGTCAAGAAAGGTGTCCACATTTGCGTTCTTGAACTCCGTTCCGTTGTCGTTGCGAACCTTCTTGATCTTCACTTCAAACTGATTTTGGGCCTTCCTAGCGAAGTTTTTGAAGATCTTTTGGACCTGCGATTTATCATCGAGAAAGAACACCCACGTAAATCTTGAAAAATCATCAACTATAACTAGACCAAAAGAATTTCCACCGAGGCTTTTGTAAGCGTTGGGACCAAAAAGATCCATATGAAGTAGCTCGAGTGGCCTCCTTGTGGTCATGATATTCTTCACGGGATGCCTTCCTCCAACCTGTTTACCTGCCTGACAAGCACTCCAAAGTCTATCCTTATCAAATATGACATCGTTAACTCCAAGGATATGATTTCCTTTGATAAGCTTGTCAAGATTTCTCATGCCAACGTGACCTAGTCGTCTATGCCATAACCAACCTTTTGAGGATTTAGCAATTAAGCATGTTTTAGGTTGTGCCTTTTTAGAGAAATCAACAATGTAAAGATCACCTCTACGTATACCGGTAAAGACCATTTTATGATTGTCTCGATGAAACACTTGACAATCTACTTGATAAATAGGACATTGAAACCAAATCAGCAAGTCTAGATATCTGAAAGCAAGTTGTAGCCAAGAGATTCAACGAGCATGACATTTTGAATGGAGCTATCATGTGAGATGGCCACCTTACCGAGGCCAACCACCTTACCCTTTGAGTTGTCACCGAAAGTGACATACTTTCGAGGACTATCATTTTCAGCAAGCTCACGAAACATGTCTTTATCTCCGGTCATGTGATCGGTACATCCACCGTCAAGAACCCATTCCTTTCCTCCCGACATATCCCGTAAGATTTGCCATAAGACCAAAATGTCTCATTGCATCATCAAGATCAAGTCACTATCATCATCCTCATCATAGTATCCATGTTCAACATCGTCATGTGGTGGATCAAGTCCTAGTGAGGGTAATTCGTTAGAGTGAGTTTGACAATGATCTTGCTTATGAATTCTTATAGCTTCGGAAATAATATCACCAATAATTCCAACATCTCCTTTGGCACGCATAAGGTCGGTAAGTTCAAATAGACGATCGTCAAACATAGGATCATTAGTATTCATCTTACTCAAGTCAATAGACTTATAGAGAATTTCATCTAGATTCTTTAAGGAATAATTTGGAAAGCGTTCCTCAAGAAATTTCCATATAGTGTAGGCACACTCAAGAGTAGGCAAGTTTCTAATTAAGTTTCTAGGCAAGCCTCTAGTGATAAGATTAACAGTTATAAGATTCCTAATCATGTCAATAGATTCATCAAGGGTAGGATGCATAGGATCAACATGAGGTGCACAAGGGCTAGCAATGTACTTGTTCAAATGATATTGATTGAAAATTACAAGCATCTCATTTTCCACTCATGAAAATACTCTCCATCAATAATAGGCACTCTATGTCTAAGACTCCCCAAAGTAGACTCATCCATCTTCCTCCAAAGGTGATTAAACCAAGGCAATGGAGACCACCGCTCTGATACCACTTGTAGGATCTTGAGAAGAGGTGTCTAGAGGGGGGATGATTAGACACTAAGTACCAAAGTTGCAGTTTTTAACTTCTTTAGTTTTAAGTGGAGTTTAGGTACAAGTTTAACTATAACAAGCAAGCAAGCATGCAAAGAGTATGTGAGCAGCGGAAAGTAAAGCATGCAACTTGCAAGAATGTAAAGGGAAGGGTTTGGAGAATTCAAACACAATTGGAGACACAGATGTTTTTGTCGTGGTTCCGATAGGTGGTGCTATCGTACATCCACGTTGATGGAGACTTCAACCCACGAAGGGTAGCAGTTCTTGCTGAGTCCACGAAGGGCTCCACCCACGAAGGGTCCACGAAGAAGCAACCTTGTCTATCCCACCATGGCCGTCGCCCACGAAGGAATTGCCTCACTAGCGGTAGATCTTCACGAAGTAGGCGATCTCCTTGCCCTTACAAACTCCTTGGTTCAACTCCACAATCTTGTCGGAGGCTCCCAAGTGACACCTAGCCAATCTAGGAGACACCACTCCCCAAGAAGTAAAAAATGGTGTGTTGATGATGAACTCCTTGCTCTTGTGCTTCAAATGATAGTCTCCCCAACACTCAACTCTCTCTCATGGGATTTGGATCTGTTGGAAAGAAGATTTGAGTGGAAAGCAACTTGGGAAGGCTAGAGATCAAGATTTATGTGGTTGGAATGGAATATCATAGCCTCAACACATGAGTAGGTAGTTCTCTCTCAGAAATAGGATGCTGGAAGTGTAGGCTTGTTCTGATGGCTCTCTCCACGAATGAAGAGGAGGTGGAGGGGTATATATAGCCTCCACACAAAATCTAACCGTTACACACAATTTACCAAACTCGGTGGGACCGAATCATCAAACTCGGTCGGACCGATTTAGTAAACCTAGTGACCGTTAGGGATTTCAGTGGGACCGATATGCAACTTGGTAGGACCGATATGATTAGGGTTAGGGCATAACGTAATCTCGGTGAGACCGATTACAAAAACTCGGTGAGACCGATTTTGGTAATTAGCTAACCAGAGAGTTGGTCAGGTAAACTCGGTGGGACCGATTCGCTCTTTCGGTGAGACCGAAAAATTATGAAAGGGAAACAAAGAGTTTACATTGTAATCTCGGTAGTACCGATTACACAAACTTGGTGAGACTGATTTTGGTAAAGGACATACACAGAGAGATTGCAATCCCATCTCGGTGAGACCGAGATCCCTATCGGTGAAACCGATTTGCCTAGGGTTTGTGGTAGTGGCTATGACAATTGAACTCGGTGGCGCCGGATAGAAAAAATCGGTAGGGCCGAGTTTGACTTTAGGTTTAGGTCATATGTGTGGAAGTGGGAAAGTAGTGGAGGGTTTTGGAGCATATCACTAAGCACATGAAGCAAGAGGCTCATTAAGCAACACCTCATCCCTCCTTGATAGTATTGGCTTTTCCTATAGACTCAATGTGATCTTGGATCACTAAAATATAAAATGAAGAGTCTTGAGCTTGAAGCTTGAGCCAATCCTTTGTCCTTAGCATCTTGAAGGAGTTCCCACATCCTTTAGTCCATGCAACTCCATTGTTGAACTTATCTGAAACATACTAGATAAAAGTGTTAGTCCAACAAGAGATATGTTGACATTAATTACAAAAACCACCTAGGGAGCACTTGTGCTTTCACATACAAGTACAAACACCTAGCTCCTCGTCACATGTGACGCTCAGTCACATGCTCTTCATTGCGTCTGTGCTTCTCCAAGTATATGAGCCTCATATCACAGCTAGCTTAATTAGAACCATGTCCAATGAAGCTCTGCCCAAAATTATTGAAGTCTGCCCAGTCCCTTGTAAATTTTAATAGAACAAATAGTACAATAGAACAACTTAAACCATTGCCCAGATATATGCCGAAACCACAACCAAACCATTGCCCAGTTCAAGAACTCCTGACATAGCACATTCCAGCAATTGAGACCATTGCCCAGAATAGATTTAAGCAAGGCAAACAATACAGCTGCACATAGTGTGATTATGCAACATCAATCTGATTCAGTCACCCAAGATAATGCCTCACTCCAGTACACACTTACAAAATAGACGCGTCAAGAATAAAGATAGAAAATCTACACCTTTATATACATCACCATTGAGCACATAGCTCCAAAGACACTAGCTTATAACTTGCGAAGTGTGGCACCAACAACTAATAGCTCCATTACTCTAGCCAAGAACACACCAATGGAATAATTTTAGTCCTAATAACTTGCAGAAGTCGGTAGGGCCACCAAGCAACCTGAAACAAAAAAGTTTAATTGGTCAAGCCGTAGGAAACATCGTTGGAAATTATACAAAAAAATTATAAACAAATTTTTAATTCTAATCTATGAATATAGTTACATCAGTGTGTGTTGTATTTATTAGCAAGCAAAATTTTAGAACTATTCTCTAAACTAAGTCCAGAGGGATGTACCATAATCATGTCTGCTGCATTTCCTTGTCCTTGTTCTTGTTCTTCTCTTTCTGTCTTTGCTTTCCACCCTTATCCCTGTACCCCTTTAGTCTTTTGATTCTACCCCTTGATCGAATATCATTTGGAGGATGGATATGAACCTAACTTGGAATGGAACAACCTAAAAATTCCTCAAATTCTTCTGTTTGAGTTTGTTTTTTCGCTGGAACTTGGGTAGACAATTGCTCTCCAAGTGCAAAAATATGATCTCTCAAGAATTGCATGCCGACACACACACATCCTCTAGAATTTTCAGCATGTCCCAAGTACAAGGAACATTCAAGTGCTAGCATTACCTAATCTCAGCTCACTTTACCAATCAATTGCAATAGAAAATTACATCATCTAGTTCACTGTCAGCAACACTAGTAGCAGTGGGGGACACACACACATCTATAGTACCATCTACAGCCCGTGGACGTACTGCTGGTTTCCAGAACCATTAGCATATCATTAGTGTGTGAAAAATCACCTGGCTGTAGCTGGTCATGACAGGCACTGGCAGACGGACTGTGAGTGCCCACATCGGCTGGGCCGATTCAGTTTACATATTTATCATCATCTAAATTCCATCTAGACAGTAGCAGTAGCAGTTTATATAGATATCAATTTTCATTAGACTACTGTCACACGCAACACACACACACACGCCAGGCAGCGACACACGTATAGTCATAGATGTATATAACACTTAATTAGGAGCAAGTAAATTATATCTCGCCGTTTTCTTCAAGACAAAAATCTGGACAGTAAACTCTAGGAAAATAAGCAGTTGCTGGCAAGATGCCACTACCTTGTCCCCTTTCCTATTTCCTTTTTAGATGTGCTGAACTTGTAGGAGACAACCCAATGAGCCACGAGATACTCGCCTCCTCTGTTTGCTTTGCAAATCTAGCCCAATCTAGAGAAGAGGAGACCACTAGATGAGCCATTGGGACAAAGGAGAATGGGGCAAAGTAGAAAATATGAAGGGTACAAATACTCATACCTAGGGACCCAAGTCCAGTTGGGGATTGAGCACGGCTGGCCGGACAATCGCCGGAGAGGTATCAGCCGCGCCGCTCGCTGGCCGTCGGCCCAGCACGGAACGCTCGGAACAGGGCTGCCACTTAGCGGGACAATCACCAGAGAGGAATCACTGGCGCCGCCCGCCGCTCGCCGCCCGACACTCGCTGTCCAACGCTGAACGAGAGGGTCTGAGCGGCTCGTCTCCTAACCCTAGCTTCTCACGATAGGATGGGGATTTGCATACTGCTACGGGGAAAGGTACAGAAGGGCTCAGGTTCTGTACGGAGGAGCAGAATTCTTGCGGGGTTTAATTTGCAATTTGTACATCCTTCCATCTCGCAGCACACATTTTCTATCCAACAGCACAAGGCCAAGTTTCCATGTTTTCGCTGAATGTACGGTTTCCACCAGATATGTACTCATTTTCGAGGGCCGTCGTTTTCAGCAAGCTCACGGAACATATCTTTATCTCTGGTCATATGATCAGTACATCCACTATCAAGGACCCATTCCTTTCCTCCGGCCATGTAGCCGCGAAGATTTTCCATAAGACCAAAGTGTCTCATCACATCATCAAGATCATAGTCACTATCATCATCCTCATCATAGTATCCATGTTCAACATCATCTTGTGATTGATCAATTCCTAGAGAGGGTAATTCATTAGACAAATGATCATTTCTATGATTATCTTTATGAATTCTAATAGCTTCGGAAATAATATTGCTAATGATCCCAACATCTCCTATGGCACGCATGAGATTTGTAAGCTCAAATAAACAATCACCAAAGCTAGGATCACTTGAATTCATTTTACTCAAGGCAATAGACTTATGGAGAATTTCGTCTAAATTTTTCAAGGAATAATTTGGAAATCGTTCCTCAAGAAATCTCCATATGGTATAGGCACAATCAAGAGTAGGTAAACTAGCAATCAAATTTTTGGGCAATCCTCTAATGATAAGATTTATGGTTCTAAGATTGTGAATCATGTCAAGACCCTCTTCGGGTGTAGGATGCAAAGGATCAATATGAGGTGCACAAGGGCTAGTAATGTACTTGTTCAAATGATATTTATTGAAAATCTCAAGCATTTCATTTTTTCACTCATGAAAATATTCTCCATCAAGAATAGGCACTCTACGTCTAAGACTCCCCAAAGTAGACACATCCATCTTCCTCCAAAGGTGTTTAAACCAAGGCAATGGAGACCAAAGCTCTGATACCAATTGAAAGGATAGAGAAGAGGTGTCTAGAGGGGGTGAATAGACTCTAATCAAGAAAAGTTGCAGTTTTTAATTTCCTTTACTTGATGTGGAGTTTGAGCACAAGTTTAAACATTCACAATACATATCAAGCAAACATGCAAGCATACAAAGAGTATATGAGCAGCGGAAAGTAAAGCATGCAATTGCAAGAATGTAAAGAGATGGGATTGGAGTGTGCAAACGCAATTTGGAGACACGTAGATTTTTTATCCGTGGTTCCGATAGGTGGTGCTATCGTACATCCACGTTGATGGAGACTTCAATCCACGAAGGGTAACGGTTGCACGAGTCCACAGAGGGCTCCACCCACGAAGGGTCCATGAAGAAGCAACCTTGTCTATCCCACCATGGTCGTCGCCTATGAAGGACTTGCCTCACTAGGTAGATCTTCATGAAGTAGGCGATCTCCTTGCCCTTACAAACTCCTTGGTTCAACTCCACAATCTTGTTGGAAGCTCCCAAGTGACACCTAGCCAATCTAGGAGACACCACTCTCCAAGAAGTAACAAATGGTGTGTTGATGATGAACTCCTTGCTCTTGTGCTTCAAATGATAGTCTCCCCAACACTCAACTCTCTCTCATAGGATTGGATTTGGTAGAAAGAAGATTTGAGTGGAAAGCAACTTGGGAAAGGCTAGAGATCAAGATTTATGTGGTTGGAATGGAATATCTTGACCTCAACACAAGTGTAGGTGGTTCTCTCTCAGAAAATATGTATTGGAAGTGTAGTCATGTTCTGATGGCTCTCTCCACGAATGAAGAGTTGGTGGAGGGGTATATATAGCCTCCACACAAAATCTAACCGTTACACACAAATCACCAAACTCGGTGGGACCGATTCAGAGAACTCGGTCGGACCGATTTGGTTCATAATGTGACCGTTAGGCATTTCGTTGGGACCGACTTGATCAACTCGGTGGGACCGATGTGCTAGGGTTAGGGTAAATCCAAAACTCGGTTTGACCGATTACTCATACTCGGTGGGACTGATTTGGGTAATAAGTGAAACAGAATGTTGGCCAAGAAAACTCGGTGGGGCCGGTTGCAAATCTCGGTGGGACCAAAACTATTGCAACAGACAACAGAGAGTTTGCAAGCCCATCTCGGTGAGACCGAACTGATTAGGGTTTCTGGCAGTGGCTACGTCAACTGAACTCGGTGGCTCCGGATGGAAAGAATCGGTGGGGCCGAGTTGGACTTTTTGGTTTAGGACATATGTGGATATGAGAAAGTGGTTGATGGCTTTGGAGCATATCACTAAGCACTTTGAGCAAGCAAGCCATTAAGCAACACCTCATCCCTTCTTAATAGTATTGGCTTTCCTATGGACTCAATGTGATCTTGGATCACTTAAAATAGAAAATGTAGAGTCCTGAGCTTTGAGCTTGAGCCAATCCTTTGTCCTTAGCATCTTGAAGGGGTTCCACATCCTCTTGTCCATGCCACTCCATTGTTGAACTTATCTGAAACATACTAGGTAGAAGCATTAGTCCAACAAGAGATATGTTGACATTAATTACCAAAATCACCGAGGGAGCACTTGTGCTTTCACTACTTTGCTGCATCACCCTTTCCTCTTCAAGGGAAAACCAATGTAGTGCTCAAGAGGTAGCAAGAAGGATTTCTGGCGCCGTTGCCGGGGAGTCTACGCAAAGTCAACATACCAAGTACCCAACACAAACCCTTATCTCCCACATTACATTATTTGCCATTTGCCTCTCGTTTTCCTTTCCCCCACTTCACCCTTGCCGTTTTATTCGCCCTCTCTTTTCCTTTTGCCCTTTTCTCGCTTGCTTCTTGTTTGCTCGTGTGTTGGATTGCTTGCTTGTCACGATGGCTCAAGATAATACCAAATTGTGTGACTTTACCAATACCAACAACAATGATTTCCTTAGCACTCCGATTGCTCCTCTTACCGATACTGAATCTTGTGAAATCAATGCTGCTTTGTTGAATCTTGTTATGAAAGATCAATTCGCCGGCTGATATGTCCATTTTGCATCATGCTTTTATATCGATATTTATTGCATTATGGGCTGTTATTACACATTATGTCACAATACTTATGCCTATTCCCTCTTATTTTATAAGGTTTACATGAAGAGGAGAATGCCATTTGGAATTCAGGCTGGAAAAGGAGCAAATATTAGAGACCTATTCTGCACAACTTCAAAAGTCCCGAAACTCCACGGAATATCTTAAAATAAATAAAGAAAAATCGTCGCCAAAGATGAAGGCCAGGGGGCCCACACCCTGCTCACGAGGGTGGGGGGCGCCCCCCCTAGGGCGCGCCCCCTACCTCATGGGCCCCCTGGTGGCTCTCCGACGCCCAGCTTCTCCTATATGAAGTCTTTCGATGAGAAAAAGATAGGAAGCAACCTTTCGGGACGAGACTCCGCCGCCACGAGGCGGAACCTTGGCGGAACCAATCTAGGGCTCCGGCAGAGCTGTTCTGCCAGGGACACTTCCCTCCGGGAGGGGAAATCATCACCATCGTCATCACCAACGCTCCTCTCACCGGGAAAGGGCAATATCCATCAACATCTTCACCAGCACCATCTCATCTCCAAACCCTAGTTCATCTCTTGTATCCAATTCTTGTCTCCAAGTCCGGGATTGGTGCTAGTAGGTTGCTAGTAGTGTTGATTACTCCTTGTAGTTGATGCTAGTTGGTTTATTTGGTGGAAGATCATATGTTCAGATCCTTTATGCATATTATTACCCCTCTGATTATGAACACAAATATGCTTTGTGAGTAGTTACGTTTGTTCTCGAGGACAAGGGAGAAGTCTTGCTATTAGTAGTCATGTGAATTTGGTATTCGTTCGATATTTTGATGAGATGTATGTTGTCTAGCCTCTAGTGGTGTTATGTGAACGTCGACTACATAACACTTCACCATTATTTGGGCCTAGAGGAAGGCATTGGGAAGTAATAAGTAGATGATGAGTTGCTAGAGTGACAGAAGCTTAAACTCTTGTTTATGCGTTGCTTCGTAAGGGGCTGATTTGGATCCATATGTTTCATGCTATGGTTAGGTTTACCTTAATACTTTTGTTGTAGTTGCGGATGCTTGCAATAGAGGTTAATCATAAGTGGGATGCTTGTTCAAGTAAGAACAACACGCAAGCACCGGTCCACCCACATATCAAATTATCAAAGTACCAAACGCAAATCATATGAATGTGATGAAAACTGGCTTGACGATATTCCCATGTGTCCTCGGGAGCGTTTTCCTATTATAAGAGTTTGTCCAGGCTTGACCTTTGTTACAACAAGGATTGGGCCACCTTGCTGCACTTTATTTACTCTTGTTACTTGTTGCTCGTTACAATTTATCTTATCACAAAACTATCTGTTACCACTTATTTCAGTACTTGCAGAGAATACCTTGCTGAAAATCGCTTATCATTTCCTTCTGCTCCTCGTTGGGTTCGACACTCTTACTTATCGAAAGGACTACGATAGATCCCCTATACTTGTGGGTCATCAAGACTCTTTTCTGGCGCCATTGCCGGGGAGTGTAGCGCCTTTGGTAGGTGGAATTTGGTAAGGAAAAATTTATATTGTGTGCTGAAATTTCTCATCACTTGTTACTATGGAAAGTAATTCTCTGAGGGGCTTGTTCGGGTATCTTCACCCCGTCCAAGAAACAAAGAGTTGTTCCTCAACCTACTGAACCTATTGAAAATGAAACTCCTTTTGAATTTCCTTGGTATGATGGAAAACTGCTAGCTAATACTTTTGTAGGAGATGGAACCAAGCATCCCGATGAACACTTAATATATGTGGATGAGGTTTGTGGATTATTTAAGCTTGCGGTATACCCGATGATGTTGTTAAAAGAAGGTATTCCTTTATCTTTGAAGGAGACGCATTGACATGGTATAGGCTATGTGATGATACGAGATCATGGAACTATAAAAGATTGAAATTGGAATTTCATCAAAAGTATTACCCTATGCATCTTGTTCATCGTGATCGCAATTACATATATAATTTTGGCCTCATGAAGGAGAAAGCATCGCTCAAGCTTGGGGAGGCTTAAATCAATGTTATATTCATGCCCCAATCATGAGCTCTCAAGAGTGACAATTCTTGAAATTTTATGCTCGGCTTTCGATAACAATCGCACCATGCTCGATACTTCTTGTGTTGGCTATTTTATGATGAAGACTATTGAATTTAAATGGAATTTATTGGATAGAATTAAACGCAACTCTGAAGATTGGGACCTCGACGAAGGTAAGGTGTCAGGTATGACACCTAAGTTTGATTGTGTTAAATCTTTTATGGATACCGATATTTTCCGTAAGTTTAGCACTAAATATGGACTTGACTCCGAGATAGTAGCTTCTTTCTGTGAATCTTTTGCTACTTATGTTGATCTCCCCAAGGAGAAGTGGTTTAAATATCATCCTCCCATAGAAGTAAAAGTAGCTGCACCTATTAAAGTTGAAGAAAAGACTGTCACTTATAATGATTCTATTGTTCCTACCTCTTATGTTGAGAAACCACCTTTCCCTGTTAGAATAAAGGATCATGTTAAAGCTTCAACTGTGGTTCGTAAAAGCAATATTAGAACTTATACACCTCCTGAGCAAGTCAAAGTAGAACCTAATATTGCTATTGTTAAAGATCTCTTGTTTGATAATATTGATGGACATGTTATTCAATTCTGTGGTGAATCTGCTAGAATTGCTAAACCTAGCGTTAAATATAAACATAGACCTGTGGTAGGCGTGCCTGTTATTTCTGTTAAAATAGGAGATCATTGTTATCATGGCTTATGTGATATGGGTGCTAGTGCTAGTGTTATACCTTATGACTTGTATAAAGAAATCAAGCATGAAATTGCACCCGCTGAGTTAGAAGAAATTGATGTCACAATTAAACTTGCCAATAGAGATACTATTTCACCAGTGGGAATTGTTAGAGATGTTGAAGTCTTGTGTGGGAAAACTAAATATCCTGCTGATTTTCTTGTTCTTAGTTCTCCATAAGATAGCTTTTGTCCCTTCTTGAATACTGTTAATGCTAAGATAGACTGTTACTATTGGCTTGGATGATATGGTTCATGAGTTTAATTTCTCTAAATTTAGTAAACAACATCGTGAGGAAGAATTGCCTAGTAAGGATGAAATTATTGGTCTTGCTTCTATTGCCGTACCTCCTAGTGATCCTTTAGAACACTATTTGCTAGACCATGAAAATGATATGTTCATGAATGAAAGAAGGGAAATAGATGAAGTATTCTTTAAACAGGGGATCCCCCTCCACCCAAGGGTGATCCCGTGTTTGAGCTTAAACCGTTGCCTGATAATCTTAAATATGCTTATCTTTATGAAAAGAAAATATATCCTGTTATTATTAGT
The DNA here is from genome assembly GCA_021605205.1 of Aegilops longissima. NCBI lineage: Eukaryota > Viridiplantae > Streptophyta > Magnoliopsida > Poales > Poaceae > Aegilops > Aegilops longissima. The sequence goes on from CM038680.1 coordinate 611,435,711, forward strand.
GCTAACCTTTCAGAGCATGAAGAAGAAAGATTATTGAAAACTCTGAAGAAGCACCGTGCCGCTATTGGATATACTCTTGATGATCTTAAGGGCATTAGTCCTACTTTATGCCAACATAAAATAAATTTGGAAGCAGATGCCAAACAAGTTCGTGATCCTCAATGACGTTTGAATCCTAAAATGAAAGAAGTGGTAAGAAAACAAATACTCAAGCTTCTGGAGGCAGGTATAATTTATCCCGTTGCTGATAGTTAGTGGGTAAGTCATGTCCATTGTGTCCCTAAGAAGGGAGGTATTACTGTTGTCCCTAATGATAAAGATGAATTGATCCCGCAAAGAATTATCACAGGTTATAGGATGGTAATTGATTTCGGCAAACTAAATAAAGCTACTAAGAAAGGTCATTACCCCTTGCCTTTTATCGATCAAATGCTAGAAAGATTATGCAAACATACAAATTATTGCTTTCTAGATGGTTATTCTGGTTTCGCTCAAATACCTGTGTCAGCTAAAGATCAATCAAAGACTACTTTTACTTGCCCTTTTGGTACTTTTGCTTATAAGCGTATGCCTTTTGGTTTATGTAATGCACCTGCTACCTTTCAAAGATGCATGATGACTATATTCTCTGATTTTTGTGGAAAAATTTGTGAGGTTTTCATGGACGACTTTTCCGTCTATGGGTCCTCTTTTCATGATTGCTTGAGCAATCTTGATCGAGTTTTGTAGAGATGTGAAGAAACTAATCTTGTCTTGAATTGGGAAAAGTGCCACTTTATGGTTAATGAAGGTATTGTCTTGGGGCACAAAGTTTCTGAAAGAGGTATTGAAGTTGATAAAGCCAAGGTTGATGCTATTGAAAAGATGCCATGTCCCAAGGACATCAAAGGTATAAGAAGTTTCCTTGGTCACGCCGGATTTATAGGAGGTTCATTAAGGACTTCTCAAAAATTTCTCGCCCTCTGACTAATTTATTACAAAAAGATGTACCATTTGTCTTTGATGATGATTGTGTAGAAGCATTTGAAATACTTAAGAAAGCATTAGTCTCTGCACCGTTGTTCAGCCACCGATTGGAATTTACCCTTTGAAATTATGTGTGATGCTAGTGATTATCTTTGTAGGTGCTGTTCTAGGGCAAAGAGTTGATAAGAAATTAAATGTTATCCATTATGCTAGTAAGACTCTAGACAATGCTAAAAGAAATTATGCTACTACCGAAAGGAACTTTTAGCAGTTGTATTTGCTTGTGATAAATTCAAACCCTATATTGTTGATTCTAAAGTAACTATTCACACTAATCATGCTGCTATTAAATATCTTATGGAAAAGAAAGATGCAAAACCTAGACTTATTAGATGGGTTCTCCTGCTGCAAGAATTTGATTTGCATATTGTTGATAGAAAAGGAGCTGAGAACCCCGTTGCAGATAACTTATCTAGGTTAGAGAATGTTCTTGATGACCCACTACCTATTGATGATAGCTTTCCTGATGAACAATTAAATGTCATAAGCACTTCTCGTAGCACTCCATGGTATGCCGATTATGCTAATTATATTGTTGCTAAATTTATACCACCTAGCTTCACATACCAACAAAATAAAAAGTTTTTCTATGATTTGCGACATTATTTTTGGGATGACCCACATATTTATAAAGAAGGAGTAGATGGTGTTATTAGACTTGTGTACATGAGCATGAACAGGAACAAATCCTACGCAAGTGTCACTCCGAAGCTTATGGAGGACACCACGCTGGAGATAGAACTGCACATAAGGTATTGCAATCTGGTTTTTATTGGCCCACTCTCTTCAAGGATGCCCGTAAGTTTGTTTTGTCTTGCGATGAATGTCAAATAATTGGTAATATTAGTAGACGTCAAGAAATGCCTATGAATTATTCACTTGTTATTGAACCATTTGATGTTTGGGGCTTTGATTATATGGGACCTTTTCCTGCCTCTAATGGATATACACATATTTTGGTTGCTGTTGATTACGTTACTAAGTGGGTAGAAGCTATTCCAACTAGTAGTGCTGATCATAACACTTCTATTAAAATGCTTAAGGAAGTTATTTTTCCGAGGTTTGGAGTCCCTAGATATTTAATGACTGATGGTGGTTCCCATTTTATTCATGGTGCTTTCCATAAAATGCTTGCTAAATATGATGTTAATCATAGGATTGCATCTCCATATCACCCACAGTCTAGTGGTCAAGTAGAATTGAGCAATAGAGAGCTCAAATTAATTTTGCAAAAGACTGTTAATAGGTCTAGAAAGAATTGGTCTAAGAAACTTGATGATGCATTATGGGCCTATAGAACTGCATATAAGAATCCTATGGGTATGTCTCCATATAAAATGGTTTATGGAAAAGCATGTCACTTACCTCTCGAACTAGAACATAAGGCATATTGGGCTATTAAAGAGCTCAACTATGATTTCAAACTTGCCGGTGAGAAAAGGTTATTTGATATTAGCTCACTTGATGAATGGAGAACCCAAGCTTATGAAAATGCCAAGTTGTTTAAAGAAAAAGTTAAAAGATGGCATGACAAAAGGATACAAAAGCATGAGTTTAATGTAGGTGATTATGTATTGCTATACAACTCTCGTTTAAGATTTTTTGCAGGAAAACTTCTCTCTAAATGGGAAGTTCCCTACGTTATCGAGGAGGTCTATCGTTCCGGTGCCATAAAAATCAACAACTTCGAAGGCACAAATCCGAAGGTGGTAAATGGTCAAAGAATCAAACATTATATCTCAGGTAATCCCATAAATGTTGAAACCAATATTATTGAAACCGTAACCCCGGAGGAATACATAAGGGACACTTTCCAGACTGTTTCAGACTCCGAAAAGGAATAGGTATGTGGTACGGTAAGTAAACCGACTCCAAAACAATTTTTAAGGCAATATTTCTCCGTTTTGGAATATTTAGAAAAATAGAAAAATAAGTAGTAGTCCGGGAAGGACACGTGGGCCCCACGAGGGTGGTGGGCGCGCCCTACCCCCCTAGGCGCGTCCCCCTACCTCGTGAGCACCTCGTGTGCCCTCCGGACTCCGTTTTCTTGCACGATACGTATTTTGGTCGGTAAAAATTCATTATATATTCTCCCGAAGGGTTTGACTCTCGTATCACGCAAATCTCTTTTGTTCTTGTTTCGAGCTGTTTTTCTGACAGGTCTAGATCATCATGACGTCCCCAAGTGCTTCCAAGGACAAGTTCTCCGAGAAGGTGATCAACCCTTACCTCGTGGAGGTGTTGCGACACCCTCAAACCATTGAGATGCGTGATGGGTTGCTGCACATCCGCGATGCTGAGGGACCAAAGGGAACCGGAAGCGCGGAGTCGAGGCTCAAGCAATGGAGCAACAAGTTTTCAAGTGCCGGGATGGTGGAGCGTGGAATCAACGCTAGCCACAAGATGCTCGCGGAGTTCACCAACAACTACGAGCCGGATGCCAAGAACACCGAGGAGGCCATCTTCAAGCTACATGAGAAGATCGAGCACCTCCAAGCCCAAATCTATGATCTGCAAAATCAAAAATGTGAGTATGAATATAGATTCAAAACGATGAGTTTGGCTGCAGATTCGAGGATTCCGGAGACTCGATCATCCTTCTATGATGGTGAGCCTATGCCATGGAAGGTGGACAACAAGCCCGCATCATCAACAACACCTCCATCTTCTTCACCAGCAAAGGAGATATAATCACATGGGTATGGGCACTCCCCCTTGGCAACTGCCAAGCTTGGGGGAGGTGCCCCGGTATCGTATCACCATCACAACTCCTATCTTTACCGTTTTTCTTAGTTCGATCCTTTTAGTAGTATCTTGATCTAGTTGAATAAAGTTTATGGCATGATCTAGTTTTGAGTTTTGCTTTATGATCTCTCTATGTAATCGAGTCCATGAGCTATATATATAATAAAGTTTAGTGTTGAGTCAAGGGCTTGATTGTTTTGCCATGATCTTGGGTGAATAAAAGAAAAGAAAGAGGAAAAAGAACAAAAAGAAACAAAGAGTTCATATTGATCTTATTGAGAGTAATGACTTCACATAGAAAGAGTATGATGATTAAAAGTTGTTGGGAGTTGGAAAATATAGCTACGGTCATCGTTGCAATTAATAGGAAGTAATAAGGAAAGAGAGGTTTCACATATAGAGATATTATCATTGACATCTTTTATGATTGGGAGCACTCATTAAAATATAACATGCTAAAGAGTTGATGTTGGACAAGGAAGACAACGTGATGAGTTATGTTTTCTTATATCTGAGATAAAGTATGTTGTCATGGATCCTCTAACATGTTGAGCTTGCCTTTCCCTCTCATACTAGCCAAATTCTCAGCACCAAGTAGAGATACTACTTGTGCTTCCAAATACCCTTAAACCAGTTTAGCCATGAGAGTCCACCATATCTACCTATGGATTGAGTAAGATCCTTCAAGTAAGTTGTCATCGGTGCAAAGCAATAAAAATTGCTCTAAACATGTATGATTGATTGGTGTGGGAGAAATAAGCTTTATACGATCTTGTGATGTGGAAGTAATAAAAGCGAGGGACTGCATAATACAGGTTCATATCACAAGGGGCAATATAAAGTGGCGTTCTTTCGCATTGAGATTTTGTGCATCCAACCATAAAAGCACATGGCAACCCCTGCTTCCCTCTGCGAAGTGCCTATCTTTTATTATTATCCTCTACCTTATGCAAGAGTCACGGTGATCTTCACCTTTCCTTTTTCATTTTATCCTTTGGCAAGCCCAGCATGTTGGAAAGAACATGATATATATATCTAATTGGATGTAGGGGAGCATGAATTATTATTGTTGACATTACCCTTGAGGTAAAATGTTGTGGGGCAAAACTATAAGCCCCTATCTTTCTCTGTGTCCGATTAAAACTCCGTAACCACAAGTATTGCATGAGTGTTAGCAATTATGAAGGACTAAGTGATAGTTGAGTATGTGGACTTGCTTTTAAGCTCTGACATAGACTCTTTCCGATGTTATGATAAATTGCAATTGCTTCAATGACTGAGGTTATAATTTGTTGGTGCTCAATAAGGTTTCTGACTCATACTTTTGCATTGTGAAAAGATCATCACTTGAACATAAGTAATCATATGACAAAATCTATATATGTTGTTGTTATGAGAATAATCATGATGCCTTCATGTCCGTATTTTATTTTTATCGACGCCTCTACCTCTAAACATGAGGACATATTTATTGTTATCGGCTTTTCGCTTGAGGACAAGCGAGGTCTAAGCTTGGGGGAGTTGATGAGGCCATTTTGCATCATGCTTTTATATCAATATTTATTGCATTATGGGCTGTTATTACACATTATGTCACAATACTTATGCCTATTCCCTCTTATTTTATAAGGTTTACATGAAGAGGGAGAATGCCGGCAGCTGGAATTCTAGGCTGGAAAAGGAGCAAATATTAGAGACATGTTCTGCACAACTCCAAAAGTCCTGAAACTCCACGGAATATCTTAAAATAAATAAAGAAAAATCGTCGCCAAAGATGAAGTCCAGGGGGCCCACACCCTGATCACGAGGGTGGGGGGCGCCCCCCCTAGGGCGCGCCCCCTACCTCGTGGGCCCCCTGGTGGCTCTCCGAGGCCCATCTTCTCCTATATGAAGTCTTTCGATGAGAAAAAAATAGGAAGCAACCTTTCGGGCGAGACTCACGCCACGAGGCGGAACCTTGGCGGAACCAATCTAGGGCTTGGCAGAGCTGTTCTGCTGGGACACTTCCCTCGGGAGGGAAATCATCACCATCGTCATCACCAACGCTCCTCTCATCGGGAGAGGGCAATCTCCATCAACATCTTCACCAGCACCATCTCATCTCCAAACCCTAGTTCATCTCTTGTATCCAATTCTTGTCTCCAAGTACGGGATTGGTGCTAGTAGGTTGCTAGTAGTGTTGATTACTCCTTGTAGTTGATGCTAGTTGGTTTATTTGGTGGAAGATCATATGTTCAGATCCTTTATGCATATTATTACCCCTCTAATTATGAACATGAATATGCTTTGTGGGACAAGGGAGAAGTCTTGCTATTAGTAGTCATGTGAATTTGGTATTCGTTCGATATTTTGATGAGATGTATGTTGTCTAGCCTCTAGTGGTGTTATGTGAACGTCGACTACATAACACTTCACCATTATTTGGGCCTAGAGGAAGGAATTGGGAAGTAATAAGTAGATGATGGGTTGCTAGAGTGACAGAAGATTAAACCCTAGTTTATCGTTGCCGTCGTAAGGGCTGATTTGGATCCATATGTTTCATGCTATGGTTAGGTTTACCTTAATACTTTTGTTGTAGTTGCGGATGCTTGCAATAGGTTAATCATAAGTGGGATGCTTGTTCAAGTAAGAACAACACCCAAGCACCAGTCCACCCACATATCAAATTATCAAAGTACCGAACGCGAATCATATGAACGTGATGAAAACTGGCTTGACGATATTCCCATGTGTCCTCAGGAGCGCTTTTCCTATTATAAGAGTTTTTCCAGGTTTGAACTTTGTTACAAAAAGGATTGGGCCACCTTGCTTCACTTTATTTACTCTTGTTACTTGTTGCTCGTTACAATTTATCTTATCACAAAACTATCTGTTACCACTTATTTCAGTACTTGCAGAGAATACCTTGCTGAAAACCGCTTATCATTTCCTTCTGCTCCTCTTTGGGTTAGACACTCTTACTTATCGAAAGGACTACGATAGATCCCCTATACTTGTGGGTCATCACCGGCCTTCCTAGTGAAGATGCCGCTACCCATCTAAATAGCTTCGTTGATTTGTGTGATATGCAAAAGAAGAAAGATGTGGACAATGATATTGTTAAATTGAAGCTATTTCATTTTTCGCTTAGAGATCGTGCTAAAGCTTGGTTTTCGTCTTTGCCTAAAAATAGTATTGATTCTTGGAATAAGTGCAAAGATGCTTTTATCCCTAAGTATTTTCCTCCCGCTAAGATCATCTCTCTTAGAAACGATGTTATGAATTTTAAGCAACTTGATCATGAACATGTTGCACAAGCTTGGGGGAGGATGAAATTAATGATACGTAATTGCCCTACGCATGGTTTGAATTTGTGGATGATTATACAAAACAATTATGCCAGATTGAATTTTGCTTCTAGAAATCTTTTAGATTCGGCCGCGGGAGGCACTTTTATGGAAATCACTTTAGGAGAAGCTACTAAACTCCTAGATAATATTATGGTTAATTATTCTCAATGGCACACTGAAAGATCTACTAATAAAAAAGTGCATGCGATAGAAGAAATTAATGTTTTGAGTGGAAAGATGAATGAGCTTATGAAATTATTTGCTAATAAAAGTGTTTCTTCTGATCCTAATGATATGCCTTTGTCTACTTTGATTTAGAATAATAATGAACCTATGGATGTGAATGTGGTTGGTAGGAATAATTTTGGTAACAACGCGTATAGGGGAAACTTTAATCCTAGGCCTTATCCTAGTAATTCCTCTAATAATTATGGTAATTCCTACAACAACTCTTATGGAAAATTTAATAAGATGCCTTCTGAATTTGAGACTAGTGTTAAGGAATTTATGATTTTGCAAAAGAATTTCAATGCTTTGCTTTAAGAAAAATTGCTTAAAAGTTGATGAATTGGCTAGGAACGTTGATAGAATTTCTCTCGATATTGATTCTTTGAAACTTAGATCTTTTACACCTAAGCATGATATCAATGAGTCTCTCAAAGCCATGAGAATTTCCATTGATGAGTGCAAAGAAAGAACCGCTAGGATGTGTGCTAAGAAAGATTGCTTTGTGAAAGCGTGTTCTTCAAATTTCTATGAAAATAAAGATGAAGATCTAAAAGTTATTGATGTGTCCCCTATTAAATCTTTGTTTTGCAATATGAATCTTGATAATGATGGGACCGAATATGATCCACCTTTACCTAGAAGGCGTTCCAAAAATTTGGAGTTTTTAGATCTTGATGCTAAAATTGATAAAAGTGAGATTGAAGAAGTTAAAACTCTAGATCTCAATGAACCCACTATTTTGGATTTCAAGGAATTTAATTATGATAATTGCTCTTTAATAAATTGTATTTCCTTTTTGCAATCCGTGCTAAATTCTCCTCATGCTTATAGTCAAAATAAAGCCTTTACCAAACATATCGTTGATGCTTTGATGCAATCTTATGAAGAAAAACTGGAGTTGGAAGTTTCTATCCCTAGAAAACTTTATGATGAATGGGAACCTACTATTAAAATTAATTAAGATTAAAGATCATGAATGCTATGCTTTGTGTGATTTAGGTGCTAGTGTTTCCACAATTCCAAAGACTTTGTGCAATTTGCTAGGTTTCCGTGATTTTGATGATTGCTCTTTAAACTTGCACCTTGCGGATTCCACTATTAAGAAACCTATGGGAAGAATTAATGATGTTCTTATTGTTGCAAATAGGAATTATGTGCCCGTAGATTTTATTGTTCTTGAAATAGATTGCAATCCTTCATGTCCTATTATTCTTGATAGACCTTTCCTTAGAACGATTGGTGCAATTATCGATATGAAGGAAGGGAATATTAGATTCCAATTTCCATTAAAGAAAGGCATGGAACACTTACCAAGAAAAAAATAAAATTACCTTATGAATCTATTATGAGAGCCACTTATGGATTGCCTACCAAAGATGATAATACCTAGATCTATCCTTGCTATTATGCCTAGCCAGGGGCGTTAAACGATAGCGCTTGTTGGGAGGCAACCCAATTTTATTTTTAGGTTTTTGCATTTTGCTTTTGTTTAGGAATAAATCTTTGATCTAGCCTCTGGTTAGATGTCTTTTTATGTTTTAGTTAGTGTTTGTGCCAAGTTAAACCTATAGGATCTTCTTGGATGATAGTTATTTGATCTTGCTGTAAATCCCAGAAACTTTCTGTTCACGAAAACAATTGTTAAAAATCACCAGAACGTGATAAAATATTGATTACAATTGCTACTGATCAATAAACAAATTGTCTAGGGCTTCCTAGTTTTGCTGAAGTTTTGGAGTTCCAGAAGTTTGCGTTAGTTACATATTACTACAGACTGTTCTGTTTTTGACAGATTCTGTTTTTCGTGTGTTGTTTACTTATTTTGATGAATCTATGGCTAGTAAAATAGTTTATAAACCATAGAGAAGTTGGAATACAGTAGGTTTAACACCAATATAAATAAAGAATGAGTTCATTACAATACCTTGAAGTGGTCTTTTGTTTTATTTCGCTAACGGAGCTCATGAGATTTTCTGTTAAGTTTTGTGCTGTGAAGTTTTCAAGTTTTGGGTAAAAGATTTGATGGATTGTGGAACAAGGAGTGACAAGAGCCTAAGCTTGGGGATGCCCAAGGACACCTAAAAGCCAAATCTTGGGGATGACCCGGAAGGCATCCCCTCTTTCGTCTACTTCCATTGGTAACTTTACTTGGAGCTATATTTTTATTCACCACATGATATGTGTTTTGCTTGGAGCGTCTTGTATGATTTGAGTCTTTGCTTTTTAGTTTACCACAATCATCCTTGCTGTACACACCTTTTGAGAGAGACACACATGATTCGGAAATTATTAGAATACTCTATGTGCTTCACTTATATCTTTTGAGTTATATAGTTTTTGCTCTAGTACTTCACTTATATCTTTTAGAGCACGGTGGTGGATTTGTTTTAAAGAAACTATTATTCTTTCATGCTTCACTTGGATTATTTTGAGAGTCTTAAATAGCAAGGTAATTTCATTAAATAATCTTAATATGCTAGGTATTCAATACTAGTAAAAACTTTCTTATGAGTGTGTTGAATACTAAGAGAAGTTTGATGCTTTATGATTGTTTTGAGACATGGAGGTAGTAATATCAAAGTTGTGCTAGTTGAGTAGTTGTGAATTTGAGAAATACTTGTGTTGAAGTTTGCAAATCCGTAGCATGCACGTATGGTAAACGTTACGTAACAAATTTGAAACATGAGGTGTTCTTTGAGTGTCCTCCTTATGAGTGGCGGTCGAGGACGAGCGATGGTCTTTTCCTACCAATCTATCCCCCTAGGAGCATGCACGTAGTGCTTGGTTTTTGATGATTTGTAGATTTTTGCAATAAGTATGTGAGTTCTTTATGACTAATGTTGAGTCCATGGATTATACGCACTCTCACCTTTCCATCATTGCTAGCCTCTTGATGCACTGCATTGCCCTTTCTCACATCGAGAGTTGGTACAAACTTCGCCGGTGCATCCAAACCCCGTGATATGATACGCTCTTTCACATATAAACCTCCTTATATCTTCCTCAAAACAGCCACCATACCTACCTATTATGGTATTTCCATAGCCATTCCGAGATATACTGCCATGCAACTTTCCACCGTTCCGTTTATCATGACACGTTAATCATTGTCATATTGCTTGGCATGATCATGTAGTTGACATAGTATTTGTGGCAAAGACACCATTCATAATTCTTTCATACATGTCACTCTTGGTTCATTGCATATCACGGTACACCGCCGGAGGCATTCATATAGAGTCATACTTTGTTCTAGTATCGAGTTGTAATCATTGAGTTGTAAATAAATAGAAGTGTGATGATCATCATTTTCTAGAGCATTGTCCCAAGTGAGGAATAAAAAAAGGCCATAAAAAGAGAAGGCCCAAAAATGAGAGAAAAGAGAGACGGACAATGCTACTATCCTTTTACCACACTTGTGCTTCAAAGTAGCACCATAATCTTCATGATAGAGAGTCTCTCGTTTTGTCACTTTCATATACTAGTGGGAATTTTTCATTATAGAACTTGGCTTGTATATTCCAACAATGGGCCTCCTCAAGTGCCCTAGGTCTTCATGAGCAAGCAAGTTGGATGCACACCCACTTAGTTTCTTTTGTTGAGCTTTCATATATTTATAGCTCTAGTGCATCCGTTGCATGGCAATCCCTACTCCTTGCATTAACATCAATCGATGGGCATATCCATAGCTCATTGATTAGCCTCGTTGATGTGAGACTTTCTCCTTTTTTGTCTTCTCCACATAACCCCCATCATTATACTCTATTCCACCCATAGTGCTATATCCATGGCTTACGCTCATGTATTGCGTGAAGGTTTATAAAGTTTAAGACTACTAAAGTATGAAACAATTGCTTGGCTAGTCATTGGGGTTGTGCATGATGAGAGCATTCTTGTGTGACGAAAATGGAGCATGACTAAACTATATGATTTTGTAGGGATGAACTTCCTTAGGCCATGTTATTTTGAGAGGACATAATTGCTTAGTTAGTATGCTTGAAGTATTATTATTTTTATGTCAATATTGAACTTTTATCTTGAATCTTTCGGATCTGAATATTCATACCACAATTAAGAAGAATTACATTAAAATTATGCCTAGTAGCATTCCACATCAAAAATTCTGTTTTTATCATTTACCTACTCGAGCACGAGCAGGAATTAAGCTTGGGGATGCTTGATACGTCTCCAACGTATCTATAGTTTTTTATTGTTCCATGCTATATTATATTCTGTTTCGGACATTATTGGGCTTTATTTTACACTTTTATATTATTTTTGGGACTTACCTATTAACCGGAGGCCCAACCCAAAATTGTTGTTTTTTTCCTATTTCAGAGTTTCGCAGAAAAAGAATATCAAACGGAGTCCAAACGGAATGAAACCTTCGGGAACGTGATTTTCGGAACGAACGTGATCCAGAGGACTTGGACCCTACGTCAAGGCATCAACCATGAAGCCACGAGGTAGGGGGGCGCGCCTACCCCCCCTGGGCGCGCCCTCCACCCTCGTGGCCCCCCTGTTGCTCCACCGACGTACTTCTTCCTCCTATATATACCTATGTACCCCCAAACTACCAGATACGGAGCCAAAAACCTAATTCCACCGCCGCAACCTTCTGTACCCGTGAGATCCCATCTTGGGGCATGTTCCGGAGCTCCACCGGAGGGGGCATTGCTTGTTGGGGAACGTTGCAGAAAATTAAAAATTTTCCTACGGTTTCACCAAGATCCATCTATGAGTTCATCTAAGCAACGAGTCATGGGAGATGCATCTACATACCACTTTGTAGATCATGAGCGAAGCGTTCAAAAGAACGGGGTTGAGGTAGTTGTACACGGCGTGATCCAATCACCGGAGATCCTAGCGCCGAGCAGACGGCACCTCCGCGTTCAACACACGTGCGGTCAGCGTGGCGTCTCCTCCTTCTTGATCCAGCAAGGGAAAGGAGAGGTTGATGAAGATCCAGCAGCCGACGGCGTGGTGGTGGATGCAGCGAGGATCCGGCAGGCTTCGCCAAGCGTCTGCGGGAGGAGGAGGTGTAGCAAGGGGAAGGAGGTGCCAAGATGCGGGTCTTGCTGCCTTCCTCCCTCCACTATATATAGGGGCTGAGGGCGCATGCCCCTGGAGATCCCATCTAGATGGGGGGGGGGGCGGCCCCAGGCAACGGCCCCTTAGGGTTTCCAACCGAGCGCATGCCCCTCGAGGCAACGGCCCCTAGGGTTTCAACAGGGGCGATGCCCCTCGAGGCAACGGTCCCCCAACCCTAGGCGCCTTGGGCCCTTGGGTGGGCGCACCAGCCCACCAGGCTGGTTCCCACGCCACTTCAGCCCATGGGGCCCTCCGGATAGGTGGCCCCACCGGTGGACCCGGGACCCTTCGGTGGTCCCAGACAATACCAGTGACCCCAAAACTTTCCGGTGGCAAACCGGACTTCCTATATATAAATCTTTACCTCCGGACCATTCCGAACTCCTCGTGACATCCGGGATCTCATCCGGACTCAAACAACTTTCGGTTACTGCATACTAATATCTCTACAACCCTAGCGTCACCGAACCTTAAGTGTGTAGACCCTACGGGTTCGGAGATATCTGAACATGACCGAGATGCCTCTCCGGTCAATAACCAATAGCGGATCTGGATACCCATGTTGGCTCCCACATATTCCTCGATGATCTCATCGGATGAACCATGATGTCGAGGATTCAATCAAACCCGTATACAATTCCTTTGTCAATCGATGCGTTACTTGCGAGACTCGATCGTCGGTATCCCAATACCTTGTTCGGTCTCGTTACGCAAGTCACTTTACTCGCATCAGTAATGCATGATCCGTGACTAACCACTTAGTCACTTTGAGCTCATTATGATGATGCATTACCGAGTGGGCCCAGAGATACCTCTCCGTCATACGGAGTGACAAATCCGATCTCGATCCGTGTCAACCCAATGACACTTTAGGAGATACCTGTAGTGCACCTTTATAGTCACCCGATTCGTTGTGACGTTTGGTACACCCAAAGCACTCTTACGGTATCCGGAGTTACACGATCTCATGGTCTAAGGAAGAGATACTTGACATTGGAAAAGCTCTAGCAAAACGAACTACGATCTTGTGCTATGCTTAGGATTGGGTCTTGTCCATCACATCATTCTCCTAATGATGTGATCCGTTATCAATGACATCCAATGTCCATAGTCGAAACCATGACTATCTGTTGACCAACGAGCTAGTCAACTAGAGGCTCACTAGGGACATGTTATGGTCTATGTATTCACACGTGTATCACGATTTCCGGATAATACTGATTATAGCATGAATAAAGACAATTATCATGAACAAAGAAATATAATAATAACACTTTTATTATTGCCTCTAGGGCATATTTCCAACAGTCTCCCACTTGCACTAGAGTCAATAATCTAGTTACATTGTGATGAATTGAACACCCATAGAGTTCTGGTGTTGATCATGTTTTGCTTGCGAGAGAGGTTTAGTCAGCGGATCTGCGACATTCGAGATCCGTATGTACTTTGCAAATTTCTATGTCTCCATCCTGAACGTTTTCATGGATGGAGTTGAGCGACGCTTGATGTGCTGGTCTTCTTGTGAAACCTGGGCTCCTTGGCAAGTGCAATAGCTCCAGTGTTGTCACACAAGAGTTTGATCGGCCCCGACGCATTGGGTATGACTCCTAGGTCGGTGATGAACTCCTTCACCCAAATTTCTTCATGCGCTGCCTCCGAGGCTGACATGTACTCCGCTTCACATGTAGATCCCGCCACGACGCTCTCGCTTGCAGGCTGCACCAGCTTCTCGCTCCACCATTCAACATATACACGTATCCGGTTTGTGACTTAGAGTCATCAGATCGTGTCGAAGCTAGCATCGACGTAACCCGTTCTGACGAGCTCTTCGTCACCTCCATAAACGAGAAACATGTCCTTTGTCCTTTTCGGTGCTTCAGATATTCTTGACGCTGTCCGGTGTTCCTTGCGGGATTACTTTGGTACCTTCCTACCAAACTTACGGCAAGGTTTACATCAGTGTCAGTACACAACATGGCATACATAATAGATCCTATGGTGAGGCATAGGGATGACACTCATCTCTTCTTTATCTTTTGCCGTGGTGGGCATTGAGCTGAGCTCAATCTCACACCTTGCAATCTGAGCAAGAACCCTTCTTGCACTGATCCATTTTGAACTTCTTCAAAATCTTATCAAGGTATGTGCTTTGTGAAAGACCTATGAGGCGTCTCGATCTATCTCTATAGATCTTGATGCCTAATATATAAGCAGCTTCTCCAAGGTCCTTCATTGAAAAACACTTATTCAAGTAGGCCTTAATGATGTCCAAGAATTCTATATCATTTCCCATCGAAGTATGTCATCTACATATAATATGAGAAATGCTCTGAGCTCCCACTCACTTTCTTGTAAACGCAGGCTTCTCCATAAGTCCAAGATAAACCCAAACGCTTTGATCATCTCATCAAAGCGAATGTTCCAACTCGAGATGCTTGCACCAGCCCATAAATGGATCGTTGGAGCTTGCATACTTTGTTAGCGTTCTTAGGATCGACAAAACCCTCCGGCTGCATCATATACAGCTCTTCCTTAAGATATCCGTTAAGGAACGCTGTTTTGGCGTCCATCTGCCATATCTCATAATCATAGTATGCGCAATTGCTAACATGATTCGGACGGACTTAAGCTTCGCTACGGAGAGAAAGTCTCATCGTAGTCAATCCCTTGAACTTGCCGATAACCCTTAGTGACAAGTCGAGCTTTATAGATGGTGACATTACCATCCGCGTCCTTCTTCCTCTTAAAGATCCATTTGTTTTCTATCGCTCGCCGATCATCGGGCAAGTCAGTCAAAGTCCACACTTTGTTTTCATACATGGATTCTATCTCGGACTTCATGGCTTCTAGCCATTTGTTGGAATCTGGGCCCGCCATCGCTTCTTCATAGTTCGAAGGTTCATTGTTGTCTAACAACATGATTTCCAAGACAGGGTTGCCGTACCACTCTGGTGCGGAACGTGTCCTAGTGGACCTACGAAGTTCGGTAGCAACTTGATCCGAAGTACCTTGCTCATCATCATTAATTTCCTCTTGGTTGGTGTAGGCATCACAGAACATTTTCTGAGCTGCACTACTATCCTGTTCAAGAGGTAGTACTTCATCGAGTTCTACTTTCCTCCCACTTACTTCTTTCGAGAGAAACTCTTTTTCCAGAAAGGATCCGTTCTTGGCAACAAAGATCTTGCCCTCGGATCTTAAGTAGAAGGTATACCCTACGGTTTCCTTAGGGTATCCTATGAAGACGCATTTTTCGTCTTGGGTTCAAGCTTTTCAGGTTGA
The DNA here is from genome assembly GCA_021605205.1 of Aegilops longissima. NCBI lineage: Eukaryota > Viridiplantae > Streptophyta > Magnoliopsida > Poales > Poaceae > Aegilops > Aegilops longissima. The sequence continues at coordinate 611,451,412 of CM038680.1, forward strand.
AGTTTCTTGACATAAGCATCGCATCCCCAAACTTTTAGAAACGACGACAGGTTTCTTCCCAAACCATAATTCATACGGTGTCGTCTCAACGGACTTAGGCGGTGCCCTATTTAAAGTGAATGTAGCTGTCTCTAGGCGTATCCCCAAAATGATAGCGGTAAATCAGTAAGAGACATCATAGACCGCACCATATCCAATAGAGTGCGATTCGACGTTCGGACACACCGTTACGTTGAGGTGTTCGGTGGCGTTAGTTGTGAAACGATTCCACATTTTCTTAAGTGTGTACCAAATTCGTGACTTAAATATTCTCCTCCACGATCCGATCGTAAGAATTTTATCTTTCGGTCACGTTGATTCTCTACTTCATTCTGAAATTCCTTGAACTTTTCAAAGGTCTCGGACTTGTGTTTCATCAAGTAGACATACCCATATCTACTCAAGTCATCTGTGAGAGTGAGAACATAACGATATCCTCCATGAGCCTCAACGCTCATTGGACCGCACACATCGGTATGTATGATTTCCAACAAGTTGGTTGCTCGCTCCATTGTTCGAGAGAATGGAGTCTTGGTCATCTTGCCCATGAGGCATGGTTCGCATGTGTCAAATGATTCATAATCAAGAGACTCCAAAAGTCCATCAAGCATGGAGCTTCTTCATGCGCTTGACACCAATGTGACCAAGGCGGCGATTGCCACAAGTATGTGGGACTATCGTTATCAACTTTACATCTTTTGGTATTCACGCTATGAACATGTGTAATACTACGCCGAGATTCATTAAGAATAAACCATTGACCATCGGAGCATGACCATAAAACATATCTCTCATATAAATAGAACAACCATTATTCTCGGTTTAAATGAGTAGCCATCTCGCATTAAGCGAGATCCGGATACAATATTCATGCTCAAACTTGGCACCAAATAACAATTATTAAGGTTTATAACTAATCCGTGGGTAAATGAAGAGGTAGTGTGCCGACGGCGATCACATCGACTGGAACCATTCCCGACGCGCAGATCGTCACCTCGTCCTTCGCCAGATCTCCGCTTATTCCGCATCTCCTGCTGTGAGTTACAAATATGAGCAACGGCACGGTATCAAATACCGGGAGTTACTACGAGTCTCGGTAAGGTACACATCAATTACATGTATATCAAATATACCTTTGGTGTTGCCGGCCTTCTTGTCCGCTAAGTATTTGGGGCAGTTCCGCTTCGATGACCCTTCCCTTGCAATAAAAGCACTCGATCTCGGGCTTGGGTCCATTCTTTGACTTCTTCCCGCAACTTGCTTACGGGCGCGGCAACCTCCTTGCCGTCCTTCTTGAAGTTCTTCTTGCCCTTGCCCTTCTTAAACTTAGTGGTCTTATTGACCATCAACACTTGATGTTCTTTCTTGATTTCAACCTCGGTGACTTGACATAGAGAATACTTCAGAATGGTCTTTACCATCCCCGCATATTGTAGTTCATCACAAAGCTCTTGTAGCTTGGTGGAAGCGATCGGAGGATTCTGTCAATGGCCGCCTCATCGGGGAGGTTAATATTCAATTTGGGTCATACGGTTGTGCAACCCGGACATCTTGAGAATGTGCTCACTTGATGAACTATTTTCCTCCATCTTACAACTGTAGAACTTGTCGGAGATGTCATATCTCTCGACCGGCGTGAGCTTGGAAAACAAGTTTCAGCTCCTCGAACATCTCATATGCTCCGTGATGCTCAAAACGCTTTTGGAGCCCGGTTCTAAGTCTGTAAAGCATGCCGCCTTGAGCGAGGGAGTAATCATCGACGAGACTGCCAAGCATTCATAATGTCTTGGTTCTCTGGGACGGAGCGTCACCTAGCGGTCCTTCTAGGACATATTGTTTCTGGCAGCTATGAGGATGATCCTCAAGTTCGGACCCAGTCCGTATAGTTCTGCCGTCATCTTTCAGCTTGGTTTTCTCTAGGAGCGCGTTGAAGTTCAAGTTGACATGAGCGTTGGCCATTTGATCTACAAGACATATCATTCAAAAGTTTTAGACTAAGTTCATGATAATTAAGTTCATCTAATCAAATTATTACAATGAACTCCCACTCAGATTAGACATCCCTCTAGTCATCTAAGTGATACGATCCGAGTCGACTAGGCCGTGTCCGATCATCACGTGAGACGGACTAGTCATCGTCGGTGAACATTCTCATGTTGATCGTATCTTCTATCGACTCGTGTTCGACCTTTCGGTCTCCGTGTTCCGAGGCCATGTCTGTACATGCTAGGCTCGTCAAGTTAACCCTAAGTGTTTTGCGTGTGTAAATCTGTCTTACACCGTTGTATGTGAGCGTAAGAATCCATCACACCGATCATCACGTGGTGCTTAGAAGCGACGAACTTTAGCAGCGGTGCAGCTTAGGGAGAACACTTCTTGAAATTGCTGTAAGGATCATCTTATTTACTACCGTCGTTCTAAGTAAACAAGATGTATAAACATAATAAACATCACATGCAATTATATAGTAGTGACATGATATGGCCAATATCATAAAACTCCATTGATCTCCATCTTCGGGGCTCCATGATCATCTTGTCACCGGCATGACACCATGATCTCCATCATCATGATCTCCATCATTGTGCCTCCATGAAGTTGTCACGCCAACGACTACTTCTACTTCTATGGCTAACGCGTTTAGCAATAAAGTAAAGTAAATTACATGGCGTTCTTGAATGACACGCAGTCATACAAAATAAAGACAACTCCTATGGATCCTGCCGGTTGTCATACTCATCGACATGCAAGTCGTGATTCCTATTACAAGAACATGATCTCATACATCACAATATGTCATTCATCATTCATCACAACTTGGCCATATCACATCACATGTCAATTGCTGCAAAAACAAGTTAGGCGTCCTCTAATTGTTGTTGCATCTTTTACGTGGCTGCAATTGGGTTCTAGCAAGAACGTTTTCTTACCTACGAATAACCACAACGTGATCTTGTCAACTTCTATTTACCCTTCATAAGGACCCTTTTCATCGAATCCGCTCCAACTAAAGTAGGAGAGACAGACACCCGCCACCACCTTATGCAACTAGTGCATGTTAGTCGGTGGAACCGGTCTCACGTAAGCGTCACGTGTAAGGTTGGTCCGGCCGCTTCATCCCACAATACCGCGGAAGCAAGATAAGACTAGTAGCGGCAAGTAAATTGACAAGATCCGCCCACAACTAAATTGTGTTCTACTCGTGCAAAGAGAACTACGCATAAACCTAGCTCGATACCACTATTGGGGAGCGTTGCGAGAAAATTAAAATTTTCCTACGGTTTCACCAAGATCCATCTATGAGTTCATCTAAGCAGCGAGTCATGGGAGATGCATCTACATACCACTTTGTAGATCGCGGCGAAGCGTTCAAAAGAACGGGGTTGAGGTAGTTGTACACGTGATCCAATCACCGGAGATCCTAGCGCCGAGCAGACGGCACCTCCGCGTTCAACACACGTCACGGTCAGCGTGGCGTCTCCTCCTTCTTGATCCAGCAAGGGAAAGGAGAGGTTGATGAAGATCCAGCAGCCGACGGCGTGGTGGTGGATGCAGCAGGGATCCGGCAGGGCTTCGCCAAGCGTCTGCGGGAGGAGGAGGTGTAGCAAGGGGAAGGAGGTGCCAAGATGCGGGGTCTTGCTGCCCTTCCTCCCCTCCACTATATATAGGGGCTAGGGGGGCGCATGCCCCCTGAGATCCCATCTAGATGGGGCGGCGGCCCGGGCAACGGCCCCTTAGGGTTTCAACCAGGCGCATGCCCCTCGGGCAACGGCCCCTAGGGTTTCAACAGGCGCGCATGCCCCTCGAAGCAACGGTCCCCCAACCCTAGGCGCCTTGGGCCCTTGGGTGGGCGCACCAGCCCACCAGGGCTGGTTCCCACGCCACTTCAGCCCATGGGGCCCTCCGGATAGGTGGCCCCACCGGTGGACCCAGGACCCTTCGGTGGTCCCAGACAATACCGTGACCCCAAAACTTTCCCGATGGCGAAACTGGACTTCCTATATATAAATCTTTACCTCCGGACCATTCCGAACTCCTCGTGACATCCGGATCTCATCCGGACTCGAACAACTTTCGGTTACTGCATACTAATATCTCTACAACCCTAAGCGTCACCGAACCTTAAGTGTAGACCCTACGGGTTCGGAGATATCTGAACATGACCGAGATGCCTCTCCGGTCAATAACCAACAGCGGATCTGGATACCCATGTTGGCTCCCACATATTCCTCGATGATCTCATCGGATGAACCACGATGTCGAGGATTCAATCAAACCCGTATACAATTCCCTTTGTCAATCGATGCGTTACTTGCCCGAGACTCGATCGTCGGTATCCCAATACCTTGTTCGGTCTCGTTCTGCAAGTCACTTTACTCGCATCAGTAATGCATGATCCGTGACTAACCACTTAGTCACTTTGAGCTCATTATGATGATGCATTACCGAGTGGGCCAGAGATACCTCTCCGTCATACGGAGTGACAAATCCATCTCGATCCGTGTCAACCCAGCAGACACTTTCGGAGATACCGTAGTGCACTTTTATAGTCACCCGATTCGTTGTGACGTTTGGTACACCCAAAGCACTCTTACGGTATCCGGAGTTACGATCTCATGGTCTAAGGAAGAGATACTTGACATTGGAAAAGCTCTAGCAAAACGAACTACGATCTTGTGCTATGCTTAGGATTGGGTCTTGTCCATCACATCATTCTCCTAATGATGTGATCCCGTTATCAATGACATCCAATGTCCATAGTCAGGAAACCATGACTATCTGTTGACCAACGAGCTAGTCAACTAGAGGCTCACTAGGGACATGTTATGGTCTATGTATTCACACGTGTATCACGATTTCCGGATAATACAGTTATAGCATGAATAAAAGACAATTATCATGAACAAAGAAATATAATAATAACACTTTTATTATTGCCTCTAGGGCATATTTCCAACATTGCTACCTCTTGAGCACTGCGTTGGATTTCCTTGAAGAGGAAAGGATGATGCAGCAAAGTAGCGTAAGTATTTCCCTCAGTTTTTGAGAACCAAGGTATCAATCCAGTAGGAGGCCACGCGTGAGTCCCTCATACCTACACAAAGCAAATAACTCCTCGCAACCAACGCGAATAGGGGTTGTCAATCCCTTCACGGTCACTTACGAGAGTGAGATCTGATAGAGATGATAGATAATATTTTTGGTATTTTTGGTAAAAAGATGCAAAGTAAAATAAAACGCAAAGTAAAAAACAAAGCAATAATAAAGTGATGGAAGATTAATATGATGAGAATAGACCCGGGCGCCATAGATTTCACTAGTGGCTTCTCTCAAGAGCATAAGTATTTTACGGTGGGTGAACGAATTACTGTTGAGCAATTGGCAGAATTGAGCATAGTTATGAGAATATCTAGGTATGATCATGTATATAGGCATCACGCCCGAGACAAGTAGACCGACTCCTGCCTGCATCTACTACTATTACTCCACTCATCGACCACTATCCAGCATGCATCTAGAGTATTAAGTTAATGAAAACAGAGTAGCGCCTAAGCAAGATGACATGATGTAGAGGATAAATTCATGCAATATGATAAAACCCCATCTTGTTATCCTCGATGGCAACAATACAATCGTGCCTTGCTGCCCCTCATCACACTTTGGGAAAGGACACCGCAAGATTGAACCCAAAGCTAAGCACTTCTCCTATTGCAAGAAAAACCAATCTAGTAGGCCAAACCAAACTGATAATTCGAAGAGACTTGCAAAGATAACCAATCATACATAAAATAATTCAGAGAAGATTCAAATATTGTTCATAGATAATCTTGATCATAAACCCACAATTCATCGGTCTCAACAAACACACTGCAAATAGAAGATTACATCGAATAGATCTCCACAAGAGGGGGGGAGAACATTGTATTGAGATCCAAAAAGAGAGAAGAAGCCATCTAGCTACTAACTATGGACCCGAAGGTCTGAGGTAAACTACTCACACTTCATCGGAGGGCTATGGTGATGATGTAGAAGCCCTCCATAGTGGATTCCCCTTCCATGAACTCTAACAGGCTCCAAGATGGGATCTCGTGGAGTACGAGAAGGTTGCGACGGTGGAATTAGGTTTTGGCTCCGTGTCGATCGTTTGGGAGTGCGTGGGTATATATAGGAGGAAGAAATGCGTCGGTGGAGCTTCGTGGGGCCCATGAGGGTGGGGCGCGCCATAGGGGGTAGGCGCGCCCCTACCTCGTGCCCACCTCGTGGCTTTCTTGACGCAGGGTCCAAGTCTCCTGGGTCATATTCGGTGAGAAAATCACGTTCCCGAAGGTTTCATTCCGTTTGAACTCCGTTTGATATTCCGTTTCTTCGAAACAATGAAATAGGCAAAAAACAGCTATTATGGGTTGGGCCTCCGGTTAATAGGTTAGTCCCAAAAATAATATAAAAGTGGAAAATAAAGCCCAATATGGTCCAAAACAGTAGATAATATAGCATGGAGCAATCAAAATTATAGATACGTTGGAGACGTATCCAGGCATCCCCAAGCTTAATTCCTGCTCGTCCTCGAGTAGGTAAATGATAAAAACAGAATTTTTGATGCGGAGTGCTACTTGGCATAATTTCAATGTAATTCTTCTTAATTGTGATATGAATATTCAGATCCGAAAGATTCAAGACAAAGGTTTAATATTGACATTAAAATAATAATACTTCAAGCATACTAACAAAGCAATTATGTCTTCTCAAAATAACATGGCCAAAGAAAGTTATCCCTACAAAATCATATAGTCTGGCTATGCTCTATCTTCACCACACAAAGTATTTAAATCATGCACAACCCCGATGACAAGCCAAGCAATTGTTTCATACTTTTGACATTTCAAAACCTTTTCAATCTTCACGCAATACATGAGCGTGAGCCATGGATATAGCACTATATGTGGAATAGAATGGTGGTTGTGGAGAAGACAAAAAGGGAGAAGATAGTCTCACAGCAACTAGGCGTATCAACGGGCTATGGAGATGCCCATCAATAGATATCGATGTGAGTGAGTAGGGATTGCCATGCAACAGATGCACTAGAGCTATAAGTATATGAAAGCTCAACAAAAGAAACTAAGTGGGTGTGCATCCAACTCGCTTGCTCATGAAGACCTAGGGCATTTGAGGAAGCCCATCATTGGAATATACAAGCCAAGTTCTATAATGAAAAATTCCCACTAGTATATGGAAGTGACAAAATGAGAGACTCTCTATCACGAAGATCATGGTGCTACTTTGAAGCACAAGTGTGGTAAAAGGATAGTAACATTGTCCCTTCTCTCTTTTTCTCTCATTTTTTTATTTGGGCCTTTTCTCTTCTTTTTTTATGCCTCTTTTCTTTTCTTTTTTTTGTCCGGAGTCTCATCCCGACTTATGGGGGAATCATAGTCTCCATCATCCTTTCCTCACTTGGGACAATGCTCTAAAAAGGATGATCATCACACTTTTATTTTTCTTACAACTCAACAATTACAACTCGATACTTAGAACAAAACATGACTCCATATGAATGCCTCCGGCGGTGTACTGGGATATGCAGTGAATCAAGAGTGACATGTATGAAAGAATTATGAACGGTGGCTTTGCCACAAATACTATGTCAACTACATGATCATGCTAGCAATATGACAATGATGGAGCGTGTCATAATAAACGGAATGTTGGAAAGTTGCATGGCAATATATCTCGGAATGGCTATGGAAATGCCATGATAGGTAGGTATGGTGGCTGTTTTGAGGAAGGTATATGGTGGGTGTATGATACCGCGAAAAGTCTTGCGGTATTAGAGAGGCTAGCAATGGTGGAAGGAAGAAAAGTGTGTATAATCCATGGACTCAACATTAGTCATAAAGAACTCGCATACTTATTGCAAAAGTCTAGAAGTTATCAAAGCAAAGTATTACGCGCATGCTCCTAGGGGGATATATTGGTAGGAAAAGACCATCGCTCATCCCCGACCGCCACTCATAAGGAAGACAATCAATAAATAAATCATGCTCCGACTTCATCACATAACAGTTCACCATACGTGCATGCTACGGGAATCACAAACTTTAACACAAGTATTTCTCAAATTCACAACTACTCAACTAGCATGACTCTAATATCACCGTCTTCATATCTCAAAACAATTATCAAGCATCAAACTTCTCATAGTATTCAACGCACTCAAAAGAAAGTTTTACAAATCTTGAATACCAAGCATATTAAGATTGTTTAAGCAAATTACCATGCTATTTAAGACTCTCAAAATAATCTAAGTGAAGCATGAGAGATCAATAGTTTCTATAAAACAAATCCACCACCGTGCTCTAAAAGATATAAGTGAAGCACTAGAGCAAAACTATATAGCTCAAAAGATATAAGTGAAGCACAAAGAGTATTCTAACAAATTCCAATTCATGTATGGCTCTCTCAAAAGGTGTGTATAGCAAGGATGATTGTGGTAAACTAAAAAACAAAGACTCAAATCATACAAGACGCTCCAAGCAAAACACATATCATGTGGTGAATAAAAATATAGCTCCAAGTAAAGTTACCGATGGAAGTAGACGAAAGAGGGGATGCCTTCCGGGGCATCCCCAAGCTTTGACTTTTTGGCGTCCTTAGATTATATTGGGGTTTCCATGGGCATCCCCAAGCTTATGCTCTTGCCACTCCTTGTTCCATAATCCATCAAAACATTTCACCCAAAACTTGAAAACTTCACAACACAAAACTCAACAGAAATCTCGTGAGCTCCATTAGCGAAAGAAAACAAAAGACCACTTCAAGGTACTATAATGAACTCATTCTTTATTTATATTTGTGTTAAACCTACTGTATTCCAACTTCTCTATGGTTTATAAACTATTTTACTAGCCATAGATTCATCAAAATAAGCAAACAACACACGAAAAACAGAATCTGTGAAAAACAGAACAGTCTGTAGTAATTTGTAACTAACGCAAACTTCTGGAACTCCAAAACTTCAGAAAAAATAGGAAGACCTAGGCAATTTGTTTATTGATCAGCATCAATTGGAATCACTATTTTATCACGTTCTGGTGATGTTTAACAATTGTTTTCGTGAACCGAAAGTTTCTGGAAATTACAGCAAGATCAAATAACTATCATCCAAGAAGATCCTATAGGTTTAACTTGGCACAAACACTAATTAAAACATAAAAACATATCTAAACAGAAGGTAGATGGATTATTTATTCCTAAACATAAGCAAAAAGCAAAAAAATAAAAATAAAATTGGGTTGCCTCCCAACAAGCGCTATCGTTTAACGCCCCTAGCTAGGCATAAAAGTAAGGATAGATCTAGGTATTGCCATCTTTGGTAGGCAGTCCATAAGTGGCTCTCATGATAGATTCATATGGTAATTTTATTTTCTTCCTAGGGAAATGTTCCATGCCTTTCTTTAATGGAAATTGGAATCTAATATTCCCTTCCTTCATATCAATAGTTGCACCAATCGTTCTAAGAAAAGGTCTACCAAGAATAATAGGACATGAAGAATTGCAATCTATATCAAGAACGATAAAATCTACGGGCACATAATTCCTATTTGCAACAATAAGAACATCATTAATTCTTCCATTAGGTTTCTTAATAGTGGAATCCGCAAGGTGCAAGTTTAGAGACAAATCATCAAAATCGCGGAAATCTAGCAAATCACACAAAGTTTTGGGAATAGTGGAAACACTAGCACCCAAATCACATAAAGCATAAAACTCATGATCCTTAATCTTAATTTTAATAGTTGGTTCCCACTCATCATAAAGTTTTCTAGGGATAGAAACTTCCAACTCAAGTTTTTCTTCATAAGATTGCATCAAGGCATCAACGATATGTTTAGTAAACGCTTTATTTTGACTATAAGCATGAGGAGAATTTAGCACGGATTGCAACAAGGAAATACAATCAATTAAAGTGCAACTTTCATAATTAAATTCCTTGAAATCCAAAATAGTGGGTTTAGCAACATCTAGGGTTTTGCTTTCTTCAATCCCACTTTTATCAATTTTAGCATCATAATCTAAAAACTCCGAATTTTTTGAACGCCTTCTAGGTAAAGGTGGATCATATTCAGTCTCATCACTATCAAGATTCATATTGCAAAACAAAGATTTAATAGGGGACACATCAATAACTTTTAGATCTTCATCTTTATTTTCATGGAAATTCGGTTTAGCAGCCATCTTATTGACTAAGGTAGCCTGCTTATCTGAAATTTCAGCAGTCAACTTCTCAAGACGAGCAATTTGGGATCTTATACCATCAAATTCTTTAGACATATCATCGAGCTCTTTATTCATATAACTCATAAAACTTTTTAGTTCTTTAAGCTCGTTTTTGAAGAAATTATTATGCTCAAATTGCAAAACCATAAAACTCCTGACGTTGCTTTCGATCTCTTCTAACCTTTTAAGGTGAAGATCACCAAATCTAGGTAGAACCATTGTGACAAGCAAGCGGTCCAACACACGAGCAAACAAAAGCAAGCGAGAAAAAAGGCAAATAGAAAAGAGAGGGCGAATAAAACGGCAAGGGTGAAGTGGGGGAGAGGAAAACAAGATGCAAATGGCAAATAATGTAATGTGAGAGATAAGGGATTGTGATGGGTACTTGGTATGTTGACTTTTATGTAGACTCACAACAGCGCCTTTAAATGGCTCGTTGTCGGGAGTCCAAATCTTGACTTGACCTTGCGTAAGCCTCCCTGGCAACGACGCTAGAAATTCTTCTTGCTACCTCTTGAGCACTGCGTTGGATTTCCTTGAAGAGGAAAGGATGATGCAGCAAAGTTGCGTAAGTATTTCCATCAGTTTTTGAGAACCAAGGTATCAATCTAGTAGGAGGCCACGCGCGAGTCCCTCGTACCTACACAAAACAAATAACTCCTCGCAACCAACGCGAATAGGGGTTGTCAATCCCTTCATGGTCACTTACGAGAGTGAGATCTGATAGAGATGATAGATAATATTTTTTGTATTTTTAGTAAAAAGATGCAAAGTAAAATAAAAGGCAAAGTAAAAAAGCAAAGCAATAATAAAGTGATGGAAGATTAATATGATGAGAATAGACCTGGGGGCCATAGATTTCACTAGTGGCTTCTCTCAAGAGCATAAGTATTTTACGGTGGGTGAGCAATTCTTGTTGAGCAATTGTGAAATTGAGCATAGTTATGAGAATATCTAGGTATGATCATGTATATAGGCATCACGTCAAGAGACAAGTAGACCGACTCACCTTTGCATCTACTACTATTACTCCACTCATTGACCGCTATCCAGCATGCATCTAGAGTATTAAGTTAATGAAAATAGAGTAATGCCTTAAGCAAGATGACATGATGTAGAGGGATAAATTCATGCAATATGATAAAAAACCCCATCTTTTTATCCTCGATGGCAATACAAAATACATGCCTTGCTGCCCCTCATCCTTTGGGAAAGGACACATAAGATTGAACCCAAAGCTAAGCACTTCTCCCATTGCAAGAAAAACCAATCTAGTAGGCCAAACCAAACTGATAATTCGAAGAGACTTGCAAGGATAACCAATCATACATAAAAGAATTCGGAGAAGATTCAAATATTGTTCATAGATAATCTTGATCATAAACCCACAATTCATCGGTCTCAACAAACACACCGCAAAAAGAAGATTACATCGAATAGATCTCCACAAGAAAGGGGGAGAACATTGTATTGAGATCCAAAAAGAGAGAAGAAGCCATATAGCTACTAACTATGGACCGAAGGTCTGAGCTAAACTACTCACACTTCATCGGAGGGGCTATGGTGATGATGTAGAAGCGCTCCATGGTGGATTCCCCTTCCGGCGGAGCTCCGCAACAGGCCCCAAGATGGGATCTCGTGGGTACAGAAGGTTGCAGCGGTAAAATTAGGTTTTTGCCTCTGTATCTGATCGTTTGGGGGTACGTAGGTATATATAGGAGGAAGAAGTACGTCGGTGGAGCTTCGTGGGGCCCACGATGGTGGGGGCGCGCCCTAGGGTGTAGGCGCCCCCCTACCTCGTGCCCACCTCGTGGCTTTCTTGACGTAGGGTCAAAGTCTCCTGGGTCATATTCGGTGAGAAAATCACGTTCCCGAAGGTTTCATTCCGTTTGTACTCCGTTTGATATTCCATTTCTTCAAAACACTGAAATAGGCAAAAAACAGCAATTCTGGGCTCGGCCTCCGGTTAATAGGTTAGTCCCAAAAATAATATAAAAGTGGAAAATAAAGCCTAGTATGGTCCAAAATAGTAGATAATATAGCATGGAGCAATAAAAAATTATAGATACGTTGGAGACGTATCAGGCATCGATCACGGAGGGCTTCTACATCAACACCATAGCCTCTCCGATGAAGTGTGAGTAGTTTACCTCAGACCTTCGGGTCCATAGTTATTAGCTAGATGGCTTCTTCTCTCTTTTTGGATCTCAATACAATGTTCTCCCCCTCTCTCGTGGAGATCTATTCGATGTAATCTTCTTTTGCGGTGTGTTTGTTTAGTACGATGAATTGTGGGTTTATGATCAAGTTTATCTATGAACAATATTTGAATCTTCTGAATTCTTTTATGTATGATTGGTTATCTTTGCAAGTCTTTTCAAATTATCAGTTTGGTTTGGCCTACTAGGTTGATCTTTCTTGCAATGGGAGAAGTGCTTTGCTTTGGGTTCAATCTTGCGGTGTCCTTTCCCATGACAGTAGGGACAGCAAGGCACGTATTGTATTGTTGCCATCGAGGATAACAAGATGAGGTTTATATCATATTGCATGAGTTTATCCCTCTACATCTTGTCATCTTGCTTAAAGCGTTACTCTGTTCTTATGAACTTAATACTCTAGATGCATGCTGGATAGTGGTCGATGTGTGGAGTAATAGTAGTAGATGCAGGCAGGAGTCGGTCTACTTGTCTCGGACGTGATGCCTATATACATGATCATACCTAGATATTCTCATAACTATGCTCAATTCATCAATTGCTCAATAGTAATTTGTTCACCCAATAAAAATACTTATGCTTTTGAGAGAAGCCACTAGTGAAACCTATGGCCCCGGGTCTATTTTGCATCATATTAATCTCCGACAACAAGCTATTTATGGCGCGTTTTTATTTTACTTTCTTTACTTTGCATCTTTATCATAAAAACACCAAAAATATTATCTTATCATATCTATCAGATCTCATTCTCGTAAGTGACCGTGTAGGGATTGACAACCCCTTATCGCGTTGGTTGCGAGGATTTATTTGTTTGTGTAGGTGTGAGGGACTCGCGCGTTGCCTCCTACTGGATTGATACCTTGGTTCTCAAAAACTGAGGGAAATACTTACGCTAGTTTGCTGCATAACCCTTTCCTCTTCAAGGGAAAACAAACGCAGTGCTCAAGAGGTAGCATTGGCGTATTTCGAGATTAGGATTTGTCACTCCAATTGTCGGAGAGGTATCTCTTGGCCCTCTCGGTAATGCACATCACTATAAGCCTTGCAAGCAATGTGACTAATGAGTTAGTTGCGGGATGATGCATTACGTAACGAGTAAAGAGACTTGCGGGTAATGAGATTGAACTAGGTATTGAGATACAACGATCGAATCTCGGGCAAGTAACATACCGATGACAAAGGGAACAACGTATGTTGTTATGCGGTTTGACTGATAAAGATCTTTGTAGAATATGTGGGAGCCAATATGAGCATCCAGGTTCCGCTATTGGTTATTGACCGGAGACGTGTCTCGGTCATGTCTACATAGTTCTCGAACCCGTAGGGTCCGCACGCTTAAAGTTCGGTGACGATTGTATTATGAGTTTTTGTGTTTTGATGTATCGAAGGTTGTTCGGAGTCCCGGATGTGATCACGGACATGACGAGGAGTCTCGAAATGGTCGAGATGTAAAGATCGATATATTGGACGACTATGTTCGGACACCGGAATGGTTTCGGGAGTTTGGACATATCTGAGTATGCCGGGGGTTACTGGAACCCCCCGTGGAGTTTAATGGGCCAAGATGGGCCTTAGTGGAGAAGAGGAGGGGCGGCTAGGGCTGGCCGCGCGCCCCCTCTTGGACCTCTCTCCTTCCCTTCCTTTCCCCCTCCTACTCCAACTAGGAAAAGAGGGAGTCCTACTCCCGGTGGGAGTAGGACTCCTCCCTGGCGCGCCCTCCCCTGGCCGGCCACCTCCCCCCCCTGGTCCTTTATATACGGGGGCAGGGGGAACCTCTAGACACAACAATTGATCTCTTGATCTCTTAGCCGTGTGCGGTGCCCCCCTCCACCATATTCCATCTCGATCATATCATAGCGGTGCTTAGGCGGAGCCCTGCGTCGGTAGCATCATCATCACCGTCACCACGCCGTCGTGCTGACGAAACTCTCCCGTGAGGCTCTACTGGATTGGAGTTCGCGGGAAGTCATCGAGCTGAACGTGTGCTGAACTCAGAGGTGCCGTACGTTCAGTACTTGGATCGGTCGGATCGTGAAGACGTACGACTACATCAACCGCGTTGTGCTAACGCTTCCGCTTTCGGTCTACGAGGGTACGTGGACAACACTCTCCCCTCTCATTACTATGCATCACCATGATCCTGCGTGTGCGTAGGAATTTTTTTGAAGTTACTATGTTCCCCAACAGTGGCATCCGAGCCAGGTTTTATGCGTAGATGTTATATGCACAATTAGAACACAAGTGAGTTGTGGGCGATACAAGTCATACTGCTTACCAGCATGTCATACTTTGGTTTGGTGGTATTGTTGGATGAAGCGGCCCGGACCGACATTACGCGTACGCTTACGCGAGACTGGTTCTACCGGCGTGCTTTGCACACGGTGGCTGGCGGTGTCGGTTTCTCAACTTTAGTTGAACCGAGTGTGGCTACGCCCAGTCCTTGAGAAGGTTAAAACAACACCAACTTGACGAACTATCGTTGTGGTTTTGATGCGTAGGTAAGAACGGTTCTTGCTCAGCCCGTAGCAGCCACGTAAAACTTGCAACAACAAAGTAGAGGCCGTCTAACTTGTTTTTACAGGGCATGTTGTGATGTGATATGGTCAAGACATGATGCTATATTTTATTGTATGTGATGATCATGTTTTGTAACCGAGTTATCGGCAACTGGCAGGAGCCATATGGTTGTCGCTTTATTGTATGCAATGCAATCGCCCTGTAATGCTTTACTTTATCACTAAGCCATAGCGATAGTCGTAGAAGCAATAGTTGGCGAGACGACAAAGATGCTACGATGGAGATCAAGGTGTCGCGGCGGTGACGATGGTGATCATGACGATGCTTCGGAGATGGAGATCACAAGCACAAGATGATGATGGCCATATCATATCACTTATACTGATTGCATGTGATGTTTATCCTTTATGCATCTTATTCCGCTTTGATTGACGGTAGCATTATAAGATGATCTCTCACTAAATTTCAAGATAAAAGTGTTCTCCCCGAGTATGCATCGTTGCCAAAGTTCGTCGTGCCGAGACACCACGTGATTATCGGGTGTGATAAGCTCTACGTTCATCTACAACGGGTGCAAGCCAGTTTTGCACACGCAGAATACTCGGGTTAAACTTGACGAGCCTAGCATATGCAGATATGGACTCGGAACACTAGAGACCGAAAGGTCGAGCGTGAATCATATAGAAGATATGATCAACATAGTGATGTTCACCATTGAAAACTATTCCATCTCACGTGATGATCGGACATGGTTTAATTGATTTGGATCACGTGATCACTTAGATGATTAGAGGGATGTCTATCTAAGTGGGAGTTCTTAAGTAATATGATTAATTGAACTTTAATTTATCATGAACTTAGTCCTGGTAGTATTAGCATATCTATGTTGTAGATCAATTTCTCGTGTTTAGCTCCCCTGATTTATTTTTGATATGTTCCTAGAGAAAACTAAGTTGAAAGATGTTTGTAGCAATGATACAGATTGGATCCGTGATCTGAGGATTATCCTCATTGCTGCACAGAAGAATTATGTCCTTGATGCACCACTAGGTGACGAGACCGATTGCAGAACAGCTGCGAGACATTATGAGCGTTTGGCAAGCTCGATATGATGACTACTTGATAGTTTAGTGCACCATGCTTTACGGCTTAGAATCGGGGCTTCAAAGACATTTTTCGAAACGCCACGGAGCATATGAGATGTTCCAAGAGTTGAAATTAGTATTTCATACTCATGCCCGTGTTGAGAGGTATGAGACCTCTGACAGTACTTTGCCTACAAGATGGAGGAAAATTGCTCAGCTAGTGAGCATATGCTCAGAATGTGTGAGTACTACAATCACTTGAATCAAGTGGGAGTTAATCTTCCAGATAAGATAGTGATTGTCAGAGTTCTCTAGTCACTATCACCAAGTTACTAGAACTTCGTGATGAACTATAATATGCAAGGGATAACGAAAACGATTCCCAAGCTCTTCATGATGCTGAAATCGACGAAGGTAGAAATCAAGAAAAATATCAAGTGTTGATGGTTGACAAGACCACTAGTTTCAAGAAAAGGGCAAAGGAAGAAGGGAACTTCAAGAAGAGCGGCAAGCGAGTTGTTGCTCAAGTGAAGAAGCCCAAATCTGGACCTAAGCACGAGACTAAGTGCTTCTCTTGCAAAGGGACGGTCCTTTGAGCGAACTGCCCCAAGTATTTAGCGGATAAGAAGGATGGCAAAGTGAACAAAGGTATCTTTGATATACATGTTATTGATGTGTACTTTACTAGTGTTTATAGAAACCCCTCGGTATTTAATACTAGTTCAATTGCTAAGAGTAGTAACTCGAAATAAGAGTTGCAAAATAAACAGAGACTAGTTAAGGGCGAGGTGACGATGTGTGTTGGAAATGATTCCAAGGATGATAAGATCACTATTGCACACTCCCTTTACCTTCGGGATTAGTGTTGAACCTAAAATAAATGTTATTTAGTGTTTGCGTTGAGCATGAATATGATTAGCTCATGTTTATTGCAATACGGTTGTTCATTTAAGTATAAAAATAATTGTTGTTCTGTTTACATGAATAAAACCTTCTATGGTCATACACTCAAAATAAATGGTTTATTGAATCTCAATCGTGTTGATACACATATTCATAATATTGATGCCAAATGATGCAAAGTTGATAATGATAGTGCAACATATTTGTGGCACTGCTGTTTAGGTCATATTGGTGTAAAGAACATGAAGAAACTCCATGCTGATGGGCTTTTGGAATCACTTGATTATGAATCACTTGATGCTTGTGAACCATGCCTCATGGGCAAGATGACTAAGACTCTGTTCTCCGGAAC
Source organism: Aegilops longissima (assembly GCA_021605205.1). Lineage (NCBI taxonomy): Eukaryota > Viridiplantae > Streptophyta > Magnoliopsida > Poales > Poaceae > Aegilops > Aegilops longissima. The sequence goes on from CM038680.1 coordinate 611,468,799, forward strand.
AATGGAGCGAGCCACTGACTTAGTGGAAATAATACATACCGATGTATGCGGTCCAATGAGTGTTGAGGCTCACGGCGGGTATCATTGTTTTCTGACCTTCACAGATGATTTGAGCAGATATGTGTATATCTACTTGATGAAACACAAGTCTGAAACACTTGAAAAGTTCAAAGATTTTCAGACTGAAGTAAAGAATCATCGTAACAAGAAAATAAAGTTTCTACGATCTGATCACAGAGGCAACTATTTGAGTTACGAGTTTGGTCTTCAATTAAAACAATGTGGAATAGTTTCACAAGCTCATGCCACCTGGAACACCACAACGTAATGGTGTGTCCGAACGTCATAACCGTACTTTATAAGATATGGTGCGGTCTATGATCTCTCTCACTGATTTACCACTGTCGTTTTGGGGTTATGCATTAGAGACAACCGCATTCACGTTAAATAGGGCACCATCTAAATCCGTTGAGACGACACTGTATGAACTATGGTTTGGCAAGAAACCTAAGCTGTCGTTTCTTAAAGTTTGAGATTGCAATGCTTATGTGAAAAGTTTCAACCTGATAAGCTCAAACCCAAATCGGAGAAGTGCGTCTTCATATGATACCCAAAAGAAAATGTTGGGTACACCTTCTACCACAGATCCGAAGGCAAGATCTTTGTTGCTAAGAATGGATCCTTTCTAGAGAAGGAGTTTCTCTTGAAAGAAGTGAGTGGGAGGAAAGTAGAACTTGATGAGGTAATTGTACCTTCTCCCGAATTGGAAAATAGTTCATCACAGAAATCAGTTCTAATGATGCCTACACCAATTAGTGAGGAAGATTAATGATGATGATCATGAAACTTCAGATCAAGTTACTGTCGAACCTCGTAGGTCAACCAGAGTATGGTCCGCACCAGAGTGGTATGGTAATCCTGTTCTGGAGGTCATGTTACTTGACCATGACGAACCTACGAACTATGAGGAAGCGATGACGAGCCCAGATTCCGTGAAATGGCTTGAGGCCATGAGATCTGAGATGGGATCCATGTATGAGAACAAAGTGTGGACTTTGGTTAACTTGCCCGATGATCGGCAAGCCATAGAAAATAAATGGATCTTCAAGAGGAAGACGGACACTGATAGTAGTGTTACTATCTACAAAGCTAGACTTGTCGAAAAAGGTTTTTGACAAATTCAAGGTGTTGACTACGATGAGATTTTCTCACTCGTAGCAATGCTTAAGTCTGTCCGAATCATGTTAGCAATTGCCACATTTTATGAAATCTGGCAAATGGATGTCAAAACTACATTCCTTAATGGATTTCTTAAAGAAGAGTTGTATATGATGCAACCAGAAGGTTTTGTCGATCCTAAAAGTGCTCACAAAATGTGCAAACTCCAGCGATCCATCTATGGACTGGTGCAAGCATCTCGGAGTTGGAATATACGCTTTGATGAGTTGATAAAAGCATATAGTTTGATACAGACTTGCGATAAAGCCTGTATTTACAAGAAAGTGAGTGGGAGCACTACAGCCTTTCTGATAAGTATATGTGGATGACATATTGTTGATCGGAAATGATGTAGAATTTTCTGGAAAGCATAAAGGAGTGTTTGAAAGGAGTTTTTAAGTGAAAGACCTCGATGAAGCTGCTTACATATTGAGCTTCAAGATCTATAGAGATAGATCAAGACGCTTGATAAGTTTTTTAATGAGTACATACCTTGACAAATTTTTGAAGTAGTTCAAAATGGAACAGTCAAAAAGGGAGTTCTTGCCTGTGTTGTAAGGTGTGAAGTTGACTAAGACTCAAAGCCTGACCACGGCAGAAGAGATGAAGAGAATGAAAGTCATTCCCTATGCCTCAGCCATAGGTTCTATAAAAGTATGCCATGCTGTGTACCAGACCTATTGTATACCCTGCACTGTGTTTGGCAAGGGAGTACAATAGTAATCTAGGAGTAGATCACTGGACATCGATCAAAATTATCCTTAGTTGAATAAGGATATGTTTCTCGATTATGGAGGTGACAAAAGGTTCATCATAAAGGGTTACGTCGATGCAAGTTTTGACACTTATCCAGATGACTCTAAGTCTCAATCTGGATACATATTGAAAGTGGGAGCAATTAGCTAGAGTAGCTCCGTGCAGAGCATTGTTGACATAGAAATTTGCAAAATGCATACGGACCCGTTGACTAAACTTCTCTCACAAGCAAAACATGATCACACCTTAGTACTCTTTGGGTGTTAATCACATGGCGATGTGAACTAAGATTACTGACTCTAGTTGTAACATCCCAAAATTCTAAATTTTGGAATGTTATATTAAATAAATATTTATGTTTGCTTGTTTGATTGTATGCTTGATTGTTTGGTTGAAAGTGAGTGGAATTTGGAACTTTGTGGAAAAAAAAATTCAAATGAGAGGGAATAAAAGGACTTTCCCAAAATTTTATATTTCAATCCCTATTTAATTTTAAGTTTGAATCTTGTAAAAAAAATTCTCTGATAAAAAAAATACGAGAGGAGGAATATGACACTCCAAAAAAATCAGAGACAAGGTTTGACAATTTATTTGAAACTCATATATTCTTTTTCATTTGGGAGTTATTGCAAAAAAATGTTTTCTTAAAGTAATTTATTTGGCCATGAAAATATGTTCATGTTTTAGGAAATTTTATTCTATAAATTTTCGTATATAGTATTCCTGTATAAAATGTATTTTGTTTTGTTTATTATTTTTTGTTGCTGTTTTAAAAAAAAAGTCGCGCCCGCCAGGCAGGCCAACCGACCCACCCAGCAGGCCAGGCGAGGCCACAGCCCAGCCGCTTCTTTGGGCCAGCATAACAACCCATGACCGCCAGTGCCTCCCTCGTTCCCCGAAATCCCTCTCTCCCTCTTGTTTTTTTTTCTGATCGCTGGACCCCACCTTCCTTTCCTCTTCCTCACGTACAAGGCCTCAAGACTTCAAGACTCGAGACAAGAATTCAATACACACTACTGGGTGAAGGATGGTGGACGGGCACCCTAGAGAAACCAGTGGATGGCCGGGATGCATGGAGAAGCTCCATGACATCTTGCGGAAAGCTTCACCCAGACTCAAAGTGACGGAAGAATACTTCATGCCCGGAAGCTTATCTGTGCAACCGCAAGTCACTATGGGCTCTGGCTTGGTTGACCTTAGTGGTGACTCTGGCTAGGACGGTGCTAGCAGATGTAGAACTACGGTAGGATTGGATGAGCACCGGACAGTGGTCAGGGGAACTCTTCGGAAGACCATATTTCGGTCATCTTGTTCTCAAACACCGTGAAGTGTGAGAACGTAAAGAGAGGGATCGAATCTTGCGGGTAAAGTGTACAAACCTCTGCAGAGGGTTAAAACCTAATCGATTAGCCGTGTCCCCGGTTATGGACAATTTGAGCATCTGGACTTGGATCTATCTCGAAACTCTCAACACCGGACTGATAACTTAATTGTGGGCAACTTATGATGATTTTGGGCTATGAGACATCGGTTGGCGGAACCATGTCATGATAGAAAACTCCATAGTACAGACTCCTGATATTCCTTTGTTGTAGGAAAATAAAACCAGCTTTTACATAAACAAAACTCAGACCCAAAGCCACAAAGCCATATTGCATATAGAATAGTTATATCATCTGTTTTTCTTACAGTGATCTTGCCGGTACATTCAATGTACTGACCTACATGGCTGCAACGTATCATGTTGCAGGTTTTTCTTCGACGAGTAAGAGTTACGATACAGGGTTACGGTCTACACTCAACTTGCCGATGGCGTTGATGGGATTCCATACCCGATTGTTTGTTTCTGCTGAGACTTATGAGGTATATATCAGTTTTACGTTGTTTATACATGTGATTGCACTTTGATATATACATTGATGTCTGTGTGTGCCAAAGATACTGATCTAGGGATGGCATGCACACACGAGACTTGACCGTCTGAGGTCGGGTCGCTACAGATATGGTATCAGAGCACATGTTGACTGTAGGACGTGACCCTAGAAATCGGAAAGCCCCTTGGACAAGATATCTCTAAAACTTGGTTTTCAAAAATACCCTTACTTCTCACCTTTTCTAATTTTGTCAAATAGTCCCTCTTACCTCAAATAGTTAGAATATACCCCTTTTCCCTTTTGATCACACGGAGGATCAACTGAAGCCGCTCCAAGGAGGACAAGATATCGGAGAACCGATGACCATTTCAGAGTAAAGAGGATTTCACCATGCATTAGAAGAGTTGAAGCTACAATAGTTGAAGACTCTGAAGACTCTAAAGATTTATTTAACCTTTAGAGGACCAAACCCATGTTATATACTTACGTTAGATGCGACGATTTGTGAGTTGTCATTTGTTTGATGTTTTTCCGACAGCCACAAAATAAAAATTGTTTTCTTCAAAACTATTGTTTGTATTGTGTGTATCTCTCTCTTTTCTTCTCTCTTATCTCATCCCAAAACCCTTGGACCCAATAGATGATAAAGGAAGACGGTCTGCTATTCTCTGGACCGATGACTCAGTTGAAGGCAGAGCTTTGGATTCAAAACATGGAGGATCACCTCAGGAAAAATTTGATTGCAAGGAAGTATGAGGTTCAATATGCTCTTCAGTATTTTACAGAGATTGCTGCATCCTGGTGGAAAATGCATCAAGCCCTACAAGGATGCAACGGAGCAAAAACTTGGGAGGAACTCAAGAAGACTCTGTTGAGATCCCGTCTTATTCGGAAGCACTATGATAACCCGAAGAAGAAACCTTGTGCCTACAAGATTTGCGGAGAAATAGGACACACCCAGGAGGAACACAAGGATGGATGCCCTCATTGTGAGGAGAATCACCCAGATGAAGAATGCCCCAGTAGGCAGGTGACTTGCTTGTTGTGTGCAGGAACTACTCATTACCTAGCTCAGTGTCAGATTTACCCCAAGGTACAAGAAATTAGCAGCAAAAGGAAGCCATGAAAGAAGCCCTCGGGGAAAGTTTTGAAGAACGTGTGATGCAGGAAGATGTTGAATACCTTGACGGAGAAGGCCTAAACAGATTTAACGCCCAAGCCTGCTATTCATGTGGAGAAGGACATTTTTCACATCACTGCAAAAAGAAATATAAGAGTATCTCGGAGACTTCCTGACAGCAGAAGTGAAGTTTGACCCTCAGGAAATGGAAGCTCTGATCATTACGGAGAAATCCTGGAAGAGAAAACGAAGGCATCCCCAGAACAACCCAATTTCTACAGAGAAGGACGTGGGTCATATAACTTGTTACAGGTGCAAGGATTTAGGTCATTACGTTAATAAATGTCCAGAGAAGAAGCCAAGAACCCAAAGAGCAGACACCATCCCCAAGAAGTGCAAAGACATATCGGAAGTTAATTGTTTTTGTTGTAAGGAAGCAGGACATTATGCTACTAAATGTCCCGACAAGATGAAAGCTGGAGCTGAGTAGTTGGAACTTTGATATTGGTAGTAAGTGTAGTAGGAAGCAAATTTATTTTCATGAGCACAATGAGTTGAGTTATGTAATGGATGAAATTGTCTCAGAGATTGTAATGAACTCATGAAATCAATAAAGTTAATGTGTCATGATTTCATACGTGGATTTTTTGAGTTGTTACTCTATGAACAAGGAGTTTGACCATTTTGAGGATATGAGAAATATAGTCTATGGATGAAATTGTGCATTTCATTTTAAGGGTGGTAGAACCCTGTGAGAACACCTGACCAATGGTAAGGAAAAATGTATTCCACAGAGTGGAGTTGGATGAATTAAGTTTAAAGATTTTATTTCATATATTGATTACCTCAAGAGTATGAAGGAATGAGGTAATGTTGGATTTAAAGGAGGTACAATGTTGGAATATGGAACAATATAACTCAAATTGATGAGTTAAAGTGGTGCAAGTATTGAAGTGGACCATAACCCACAGGCCCAGGAAATGAATAAGGATCAAGAAATCCCTGGAAGAAGAAATATTGGAAGAAGCTATGATTTGACCAACAGACGTTTCTTAGGAGTATACGAAAACCCTGAGAGTTGTGAAGTAACGATAGATGTTTTGTTCAGCTTGCAGAACCAATGGATTTACCCGAACCCTGCTCGAGGACAAAAGAAATTCTGCAATGCTTGTGAGGATGCCCGAGTGTTAGAAATACGAGATTCGCTAAACCTTATACAGGGTAATGATTTGGGTGCGGAATGGATTGATCACCATACCGACTTACTCTTGTCATTCGCTCTTGCTATTTGGAATGGTAAATTTGAGTGACTTACCCATAGTAGAGAGACGACGGTGTCAAAGCCTTGTTTAAACCCTAGAATGGTAGGACGGTTGATCCATGTACAGGCAACCGTTGCCAATCGTAGGATATACGGTGAGATTTAGCCGAGACCCATTTCCTGTAGAAGAAACCATACATGGTTGACCTCCACGAGATTTTCAATAGTTGTTTAGTATTGGCGCGAGATCCTCAACCGAGAAGACCTGTCTCGGAAGAACCTTAATTACCATGAAGGACTCATGATTTTGATAAAGAGGTTATGCCCTTACGGGAGAGCACCAGGGAAAGAGTTACCCTGGAGAATATGAGAAGACCGACATTGTCAACCCAAAGGAATGGAGTACATGAGTTTTGTCGGAACAATAACCATGCTTCTAAGTGTGGTAGCACACTAGACCATACCGATCAATGGATTTGCTAGAAGACCCCCAAACCCTGACCTTTTCTTGCTAGCCTCTCCGAATCTCGAGGACGAGATTCATTTTTAGTGTGGTAGGTTTGTAACATCCCAAAATTCTAAATTTTGGAATGTTATATTAAATAAATATTTATGTTTGCTTGTTTGATTGTATGCTTGATTGTTTGGTTGAAAGTGAGTGGAATTTGGAACTTTGTGGAAAAAAAATTCAAATGAGAGGGAATAAAAGGACTTTCCCAAAATTTTCTATTTGAATCCCTATTTAATTTTAAGTTTGAATCTTGTCAACAAAAATTCTCTGATAAAAAAAAATACGAGAGGAGGAATATGACACTCCAAAAAAATCAGAGACAAGGTTTGACAATTTATTTGAAACTCATATATTCTTTTTCATTTTGGAGTTATTGCAAAAAAATGTTTTCTTAGAGTAATTTATTTGGCCATGAAAATATGTTCATGTTTTAGGAAATTTTATTCTATAAATTTTGGTATATAGTATTCCTATATAAAATGTATTTCGTTTTGTTTATTATTTTTGTTGCTGTTTTAAAAAAATCGCGCCTTGAGCAGAATAACCGCCCACCCAGCAGCCAGGCGAGGCCACAGCCAGGCCGCTTGTCGGGCCAGTAGCAGACCCCCCGCCGCCAGCCAGCCTCCCTCGTTCCCAAATCCGCTCTCCCTCTTGTTTTTTTTATGATAGTTGGACCCCACCTTCCTTTCCTCTTCCTCACGTACAAAACAGAGTACTATACGTACACGTACACGAAGCTGTTCCGCGTCCGATCTTCATGGAAACCCTACTCAGGGTCGACCCCATCCCCAAGCAATATGTCCTATAAATACCCGAGGCCGTCCTCGTCCGATTCCCCTTTAAAACCCTCGCCAAAACCATCTCTAAGTGACGCCGTCGCCGTTCCAATCTAGCCGGCCGAGCAGAGTTCACCGCTCGACTTGGACCGCCGGTGAGCTCTTCGAGGCCTCTCTTTCCGGAGGTTCCTACCCCTCGTATTTACGCATCTTTTTGACATACTTTGGGCACCCAGGTTCAACCGGAGCCACCGCCTCAAGCTCATAGCGCCGCGGAGTTCACTCGAGCACGAGTTTACGCCAACGCCCGCTCGACCCGGCGTCTTCTCGCCTCACCATCAAAAAGAAAATAGGGCGCCCTCACCGCATCAAGCATCGCTCGACACCGCCACCGCCGCCCACGACCGCGGGACCGCCGCCCACCGTATCCGAAGCCGACCAGACACGCACGATCTTCTCTCGTAGCGTATGCCTGTTCTTCGTTTCAGTTAGGAAAAAAATATTTTATATATATATTGATCGGTTTAGTAGATCGGTTTGTTTGGTAGATCGGTTTTCTTCGGTTAGATCGAACCGGTAGGCCGGTTTCTTTTATTTGTACGCGTGTTAGCGGTTCAATTATGATACGCTGGAGAGTAGCTTAGTTCTTGGCGCACACCCGTAGGCCCGATTACAGCCCGCTACGTAGCTAAGCGCATGTTCTGTTTTTTTTGTTTCTGTTTTTAGTTTGATTCAGATTTGTTTTTATATCTTTAGATCTACAACTCCGATTTTGATGATTCTTTTTCTCCGATTTCAGAAAAATCCCTTCTATCCAGAGACACCAAAGAAAATTATTTTTGAACTTTTTAATTTTCGATTTCAAACAGATTTTTACAAACATTAGATTGCTAATAACTTTTGTTTAAAAATAGCTTTTGATTAATTCTTTTTGCTAGTGATCACTTCATCTTTTGTCTAAACAGTAGGCTTTTTAAAATAAGTTTTAGTTTATTTTAAATTAGGTTTCTAACAAAACAGCATTGTTTTAGTTATAGTTTTGTTTTAGTCTTTTCTTTATTGTTTTATTAGTTTTAAATTATTATTTTTGTCACTCTTGAAAAATTTAGTTTTGTTTCTGTTAGTCAACAAAAGAAAATTTTGCTTTTATTTAAATTTTATTTTACTTAGTTTTATATGAAAACTTGTTTAGGTCATAGTTAGTGTTTCATAAAAGCTTTTTATTTGTTTATTTTTGCAAATAAAATTTTATGAAAAATACCTTCTGTTAACGTAGTTGTTTTACTTTGTATTTTATGTTAATTTATTAATTTATTGTTTTAATTGTTGTTAAGTTTTTACTTAGGACAAAACTGTTTTGTGTTATGTCTTAGAGTTTTCTTTATTAGTTTTGTTGTGTAGTTTTCGTTTGTTCTTATTTGGTGTCCCTTGTTGTTTTGCAATTTATTTGTTGGTTTTATTATGAGTGTTAGAATTTCTTGCTAGTATGTTTGCTTATATGAATGCTATGTTTGACTATATAGAGTTTCAACGGAGTGACGAATAGTTCTACCAAGTCATTATTTTGAGAGCGTTGTTATCTTCATCAAGTAATACCAGGCAAGTTCACTTTGACCATGCTTTCATACCTATGTTTTATTGCATTTAGTGGCATCTTTGCAACAACCCTCCAGTAGTGATATTGAATTCTTGTAGTTGAGTAGTATGCATGAGGTAGGAACCCATCACCCTGTTAGCAAGCCCGGGACGTTATTTATTTTAGTGCTACGCTATAGTAGACGAGGTTTGGTATGAGTGCTCGGGAGTGGTGTGAGAATGGGCGACTCTCGTCAATGACGACAACTCCATGATGGCATCTGCAAGGACTGCATCTTCAAGGCCTCAAGACTTCAAGACTCGAGACAAGAATTCAATACACACTCTTGGGTGAAGGATGGTTGACGGGCACCTGGAGAAACCAAGGATGGCCGGGATGCATGGAGAAGCGCCATGACATCTTGCGGAAAGCTTCACCCAGACTCAAAGTGACGGAAGAATACTTCATGCCCGAAGCTTACTGTGCAACCGCAAGTCACTATGGGCTCGGCTTGGTTGACCTTAGTGGTGACTCTGGCTGGGGCGGTGCTAGCAGATGTAGAACTACGGTAGGATTGGATGAGCACCGGACGGTGGTCGGGAACTCTTGGAAGACCATGTTTGGTCGTCTTGTTCTCAAACACCGTGAAGTGCGAGAATGTAAAGAGAGGGATTGAATCTTGCGGGTAAAGTGTACAAACCTCTGTAGAGGGTTAAAACCTAATCGATTAGCCGTGTCCCCGGTTACGGACAATTTGAGCATCTGGACTTGGATCTATCTCGGAACTCTCAACACCGGACTGATAACTTAATTGTGGGCAACTTATGATGATTTTGGGCTATGAGACATCGGTTGGCGGAACCATGTCATGATAGAAAACTCCATAGTACAGACTCCTGATATTCCTTTGTTGTAGGGAAAATAAAACCAGCTTTTACGCAAACAAAACTCAGACCCAAAGCCACAAAGCCATATTGCATATAGAATAGTTATATCATCCGTTTTTCTTACAGTGATCTTGCCGGTACATTCAATGTACTGACCTACACGGCTGCAACGTATCATGTTGCAGGTTTTTCTTCGACGAGTAAGAGTTAAGATACAGGGTTACGGTCTACACTCAACTTGCCGATGGCGTTGATGGGATTCCACACCGATTGTTTGTTTCACGAGACTTATGAGGTATATATCAGTTTTACGTTATTTATACATGTGATTGCACTTTGATATATACATTGATGTACTGTGTGTGCCAGCATACTGATCCAGGGATGGCACAAACACACAGAGACTTGACCGTCTGAGGTCGGGTCGCTACACTAGTAAACCCTTTGAGTGTTGGTCACATGGCGATGTGAACTATGGGTGTTAATCACATGGTGATGTGAACTATTGGTGTTAAATCACATGACAATGTGAACTAGATTATTGACTCTAGTGCAAGTGGGAGACTGAAGGAAATATGCCCTAGAGGCAATAATAAAGTTATTATTTATTTCCTTATTTCATGATAAATGTTTATTATTCGGTGCTAGGATCGGTCGATCGTGAAGACGTACGACTACATCAACCACGTTGTCATAACGCTTACGCTTACAGTCTACGAGGGTACGTGGACAACACTCTCCCCTCTCGTTGCTATGCATCACCATGATCTTGCATGTGTGTAGGAATTTTGTTGAAATTACTACGTTCCCCAACAGTTGTGACAAATGAACAGTACCAATGGGCAGAAAATGTTTGAAATCAGTGTATTGGTCTTATGATGCTTGGAAAAGAGGTTGGCTTGGGATGCAGGCCTATTATATTTGTTGATGGGTGTCATATGAAGACCAAGTACAAAGGGGTGTTTGCTGACTGCTGTTAGCATAGATCCTAATGACTGCATATTCCCTCTGGCCATGGGTTGGGCTGAAGTTGAGTGTACTAGTTCTTGGGAATGGTTTTTGACCACTCTTAGAGATGATCTTAATGGCATGATTTCAAGCATGGCCAGGAGGGAGAGATCTCACAGGACTCCACAAAGGTTCCATGGCTGAAAGATCGTGGATGTCGCCTAGAAGGGGGGGGGTGAATAGGCGCTTTAAAATAATTACGGTTTAGGCTTGAACAAATGCGGGAAAAACCTAGCGGTTAATTTGTCAAGCACAAAACCTACAAAAACTAGGCTCACCTATGTGCACAGCAACTTATGCTAAGCAAGATAAACAACTAAGTGATAGCGAGATATATGACAAGAAACAATATGGCTATCACAAAGTAGTGCATAAGTAAAGGGCCCGGGTAAGAGATAACCGAGGCACGTGGAGACGACGATGTATCCCGAAGTTCACACCTTTGCGGATGCTAATCTCCGTTTGGAGCGGTGTGGAGACACAATGCTCCCTAAGAAGCCACAATGCAAGATGCCGTGATTCCACTAAGGGACCCTTGAGGGCGGTCACTGAACCCGTACAAATGGCAACCCTTGGGGGCGGTCACCGAACCCGTACACTTTGGCAACCCTTGGGGGCGGTGACCGAAACCCGTCAAATTGCTCGGGGCGATCTCCACAACCTAATCGGAGACCCCGACGATTGCCCGGAGCTTTACACCACAATGATTGAGCTCCAAACACCACCAACCGTCTAGGGAGCCTGTCGGGTGGTAGGTGCGACATATGCCAACGGGTGGCTAATCATAGTGGGAGCCAATAAGACGTCACCGGTGCCTGGAAACGGGATGAGGCGAAGACATGCACGCCGGCGAATCTTACCCAGCTTCGGGGCTCTCTGTGGAGATAACACCCCTACTGCTGCTCTGCGGGGTCTCCGCATGATCACTAGATGAACAAGTTGCTACAAGAGGCTCGTTGAGCTGTTCGGTGTGAGGAAGAAGAAGGGCACGGCTAGCTCCCCTTTTCCCTCTATGTGGTGTCTAAAACTATAAGAGATCAACCCTTTGCATGGGTGCCATGGGGGGTTTATATAGGCCTACCCCCCAGGGGTACAATGGTAATCCGGCTGGGCGCGGGCCCTAGCCGTCAGTGTCTACGCTTGCCGGCTTCTCCGCTGGCCGCTGGCGCCCGCTGACTGGTGGGTCCCGCCGGCTGCCGGCTTCCTGGTCGACAAGCTGGCCCCACCGTTAAGGGCCTTGTCGGGGGCTGGTTACTGTTGCCTTAATCCTGATGACGAGGGCTTTGTCGGGGTGAGCGTGGCTACAGTGCTGCCGCCTTGGCGGCGATCGCTGTAGCCTCACCTCGTCTTGTCTCCTTAATGAGGCGCTTCCTTCAAGGGAGGGAACAAACCGGCTATGGAAAGCCGGCCGTATCTCAGGCCGACTGGGGGAGGCTGAGCCGCCTTCGGGCATCTCTCTGACTGGAGGGGCCCGCCGCCTGCGGGTCATACTGACAGCCTGTCATGGGTGATGTCATGGTCAACATGGCAACAGTGCCGCGCCGGACGGGTGATGGCTGCCCGTCGTCAGATTGTAGCCATCTGCGCGCTCCGGGATGCGGGGGTGGCAGGCTTCACTGTAGCCACGCCCCATCTCATCACCGTTATGTGGATGCAGATTCTGAGGGTGCGGCCTTGGCCGCCTAAGGGGTGGCCGGCTTCTTGGAGTCGGCCTTTTCGTGGCCGGCTGCGTGGAGTCGGCCCTTTGGTAGCCGGCTCCTTGGAAGCCGGCCCTCTTGCGGCCTTCTGCCTGTAGGTCTTGGGGCCGGGCCTCCTCCTGACAGCCGGCCTGAGTGACAGCCGGCCGGGGGAAGGCGGCCCAGCGTCTTGGATGTTGGATGGCTTGATTGGCTTGTAATTTTTTCAGAAGTCCCAGGGGGAGCCGGCTGGGCTACGCGTGGTCATTTACTCCGACAGTAGTCCCCGAAGCTGATTGAGCTTCGAGGTTGAAAGGGGGACGAGAAGCTCGATCAGCTTCCTATCCCGAGGAGCCGGCAGCTAGGAGCCGGCCTCGAATGGGTGAGCCGTCTTCGGGAACCTCCGCAGCCAGAAGGAGAGAACGCGAGCCGATTTGCGCGTTGACCGTGCATCACCCCGTGCGCCACGTGGCCAGAAAGGCCTGCCAGCCCACGCACGCGACGGGACGTCGCCGCAGGCCGGGGCCCAGCAGACCTACGCCTCGGCCCACGCGCGAATCCTCTGCGGCCCGAATGGACCGCTCGTCTTCCCGCGGTTGTTTCAGCACGCCTTTAGGGTGCAATAATCGCAGGACGTGGGGGGAGTGGGCGCAGTTAATCCCACGTTCCCCCACGCCTCGCCTCCTCGGCTCCGCCGCCCGAGCCTATAAGTAGGGGGAGGAGGGGGAGCGGCAGAGGCTCGCACGCTCGCCCTCGCTCCTCTCTCTCCTCTACCTCCTTCGCTCTTCCGTCGCCGCAGCGCACTCACCGCCGCACCGTTCCGCCACGAATCCTCTTGGCTCACCGCGGTTCCTCCGCTGCGTGGTTGTGCTCTCCGCCGCCGCGCCTCTCTCCTTCCTCTTGCTCCCATGGCGCTGTCTAGCTCATGGGATGGCTCCAACGTCCATGAAGACCACATCAATTGGCTTTGCAAGACGCGGCAGTTGCCGGGCGAAGACCTCGTGAAGACCCGCCTCGCGCCGGAGGCGGAGATTTCGCCGGCACCGGAGGAGGGCGAGCGGGTCATCTTCCGCTCGCACTGCCTGCGCGGCCTCGGCCTGCCGGCGAGCGGGTTCTTCCGCTCCTTCCTCAACTTCTACAACCTCCAGTCGCATCACCTCACCCCCAACACGGTGATGCTGCTGTCGTCCTTCGTCACCCTGTGCGAAGGCTTTCTCGGAGTCCTCCCCACCCTGGAGCTCTTTGGGGAGTTCTTCCAGTGCAAGCTTGGCACCGTCTCCGCGGGTGTGCCCGCCCCCTGCGGCGCCTTCATCGCCAAGCGGAGGACGGCCGACAACAACCCCTTTCCGCCTATCCCGCTGATCCAGTCGGTGAAGCTCTGGCAGCAATCGTACTTCTACATGAAGAACGTTGCCTCGCAAGGCGACTACCTCAATCTGCCGGCTTACGTAGTCGGCCTGCCGCCTGGGAGGCAGCCGTCTTGGTCCTTTCGAGGCCGATCGCTCTCCTTGGCCGGGAACGCCACCGTCACCCGGCTCCGGGTGATGGTCCAATCGGAGGGCTTGGTGGGGGACGACCTGGTGGCCGCCTTCATGGTGCGCCGGGTGCTCCCGCTCCAAAGCCGGCCGCACATGATTTGCCAGATGAGCGGCCGCTTTGACCCATGCCGGCTGAGCACCAGAGAGATGCCCCGTGACGAGGTATCTTACATGGTGAATTACATCTCCAACTGCAAACTCACTGAAGAGTGGCAGTATAGCAAGATGCCGTATTCTCGGGCTGATCCCCCACCTGTGGTGAGTTTTCCTTACTTTCTTCTTCTTTTGTTGCCGGGTTCGCGATGGCCGACTCCTGACTAGTCGGCTTTGTCTTTGAGCAGAGCCCCCTTCTTCGACCGGCGCCTGGGGCCGCAGGGCCGGAGCGCCAGTTTATGGCCGACCGCACCGTGGACGACCCCGACGACCCGGTTCTGGGGGCGGCCGCCATGGATGATGCCGTAGTCGGAGCCGGCAGAGAGGCAGGCGGCCCCGAGTTCACGGCCGGCTTCGGGGACTGCCGATGATGACGAAGCCGAGGCCATCGCACGCCGCCAGCCGGCGGCCGATCGTCAAGGCGCGGGACCTTCTGCCGTGCCAGCTGCTCGGGGTGGCGCGCAAAAGCGTCGGGCTGGGCCGGGTCTCTTCGGCGGCCGTCCAAAAAAGCCCAAGAGCTCCGCGGCGGCGACCAAGCGGGACGAGGCGGCCGCGAAAGCGGCCCGCTTCCGTAAGGTGGTGAAGCAGCCACAAGCGGTCTCGGCAGAAGTGTTGGATGTCTTGTACTTTTTATTGTCTTCTTTGGTTGAGGCTCATCTAAGCCGTCTTCTTGATTTGCTGAACAGGGCGCCGCTTTCCCTTGAACGGGTTGACGCCGCCTCCATAGTCGGACCGACAGGAGGGTCTTCAAGTTCCCGCCACGTGGATCCCCGCGCCGACCTCATGGAGGCAACGGAGCGGAACACGCGGGAGGAGCGGGAAGCGGCGGAGCGGAGGGCCATCCAGGAAGCGGCGGGGAAGTCAGCCGAGGCGCAAGCCGGCGCGGCGGCCAAGGCCCAGGCGGAAGCCGCGACCGCGGAGAGGAAGGCGGAGGCTCTGCGCAATCAGCCTCCGCACCTCGTCATTCCTCTTCGCGCCATGGCTCCCAATGTCCCCGTGCCTCCGTCGGAGGAAGCCGACCGTGACCAGCCGGTGATGGAGAGGGTGGAGGATGATGTGATGATCCTGGGGAAGGCGCCACAGCCGGCGCCGACTGGAGCGGGCCAAGGCGGCCGACCTGCCGCGACGCCGAAAGCAGCCGGGTGAGGCGAAGTCGGCGGCGGGGGGCGGATCTTGTGCTGCAGTCGCCGCCTTGCCGGCGCGCGGGAGAGGCGTCCCCGGCATCGGAGCCGCAGAGAGCTGCGGGCGCCAGCTCGACGGCTCAGGACCTGGAGGCGGCCAGCGCTAGCACGTCCGAGTGGACGCCCAGCGGTGGAACGACCGAGCTGAATGTGGCGGCGCAGGAGGTCCGACGCCGGCTTCAGACCCAGGCCGCCTCGCTGCAACGATACACCCAGGAGTTCCTCGCTACCTGCGCGGTCATCCGGGTGAGTCTTCTGGCCTTGGTCAATTTCTTTTTTGATTTCTTCCGTGGCGGCAATCTTGTTCTTATTTGCACTTCGTCTGATTTTCAGGAGTATCACAATCTCCGTGCGGCCGCCTTTAACTCCCAGGCCCAGGAGCTGAGCCAAAAGGCCACCGACCTGACGAATAGCCGGAGTGAGTACTTTGTTTCTTTTATCTCATGTGGGCGCAACAAGACCCATGAGGTGTAGTCCCGAGATTCGGTCGATCACGAGCAGCCGGTCGGATCTTCCCCGACGACTTCTTCCTTATTGCTTTTTCCTTTTCTCACGCTTGCAGAGACTAATGCTGACTTGAGGGAGCAGCTCGGCGGGGCCCAGACCGCCCTTCGCGCCAAGGAGGCTGAGTGCGGCGCCTTGGCCGAGGAACGCGACCGCTTGGCCAAGAGACTGGCCGACCAGGAGGAGAGCCATAAGGCGGCCGTGAAGAAGGCGCAGGACAACGAGGCCGCCCTTAAGGCCGAGTTCGAGACCGAGGCGGCGGGCTGGGCTGAAGCGAGGCAAGCGCTGAGCGAGGGCTATGGACGGGTTGAGGATCTGATCGATGGTAAGCCGCCTTCCTTTTCACCCCTTTGCCTGCCCCTTGCCCTCTTGTTCATCTTCTGATTTTTGTGTCGTTTATTTGCTCTTCATGCAGATTACTTCCCTGGTTACTCCGTCGCCGCCAGCCAAGCCATCGAGGCCCACCGTGAGACGCGCCGGCAAGCAGGGGTTGAGATCGCGCCAGACGCCAGCCTGACGCTTGAGGAGCAACTCTTGGCGATCCAGGCCCGGCTGCAGCTGGCTCACCGCATGCTCCGCCGGCTTCAGCGTGCCGGGGTGCAAGTGCTGGCCGCTCTCTGGCCTGGCGAGGTGATCCCCCGTACCCCCATTCAGACTGCCGACTGGCTGGAGGTTGCGGTTGGCCGCTTCAATGCTTGGAAGGCTTCCGCTGCTCGGTCCGGTGCCGGGCGGGCGCTGGAGCTCGTTCGGGCCTGGTATCCTGGGCTGAGCTTGCGCCAGCTGAGCACTTGGAGGCAGGAGGCTGACGAGGAGCTGGTGGCGGTGCGGCCGGCTATCATCCAGCGCGCCTTGGCTATTGCCGAGTACACCGACACCAGCATTTTTGCTCCTGAAGTGAATGACAACGGCGTCGCCCAGCCGGAGGAATGGTTCGGGCTGAACCCGGCGGAAGGCGAGGACTCGGCGAAGGAGATTGCTTCCAGCGACGAAGCCGAAGACGAAGAAGAGGAGGGCGGCGAAGACGCCGCGCCCGATGGCGAAGCGACCAGCCAGCTTCAGCCTGATCGTGCCTCCAGCAACGAGACGCGCGCGAGCGCACCGCCTGCCAGGGGTGATGATCAGGCCGAGACTCGCCAGCCGGCCACTCCTCCGGCCAGCACTGCCGCCTCCGCCGACCTGCCCGACTCGCCTGTTGCCCCCTTGGCCTGACCTGCCGCTCTTGCTTTCCTTCTATTGCTCCTTGAACAACTTTTATTAAATTTGCGCAATTCCACCCACTGGGGGTGTATTCAAACTACGTTGAATGCCAGCCTTTCGAAGGCTTTTGTGTAAATATAACTATGCATGTGTTTGGCTTCCATTCAAATTTGCTTTTTATCCTTAGGCTGTTTCCTTTGCCGCCTTCCCTTGATCGCCGCCTTCCCAGCCGAACAGTTGTTCTGCAGTCTGTGGTTGGGGAGGAACTTGGCTATTTTTGGGAAGGCAAGTACTTGAACTTTCTTGGATTGTGGCAAGGTGGAATGGGAAGCCGGCCGGCCGGAAGCCGGTCGGCAATGGGAGGAAGCCGACTTTTGTTATATAAGTTCGTTAGTCCTTAGCCGTTTTTCGTGTGGGCATCCTTTCCTGCCTTTGACTCTTGCCACCGGACAATCGGTTCTTGAGCTGTGGCTTTTGACAAGAGAGGGCTTGGGTGCCGCACACTACTTGTCCGATCAGGTGGAACTTTGAATATAACTCATATGGCGGTCCCGGGCCGACTAGTCGAACCCGGTGCCAGACGAGGAGAAAAAGTGTAATGACAAAATCATAAGCGTGATACTCGTCATTCATAGATAAAAGGTGGCAGTCCCCGAGTGCTCCTCGGGGGGCCGTTGTCTCATACTTAGTACAAAAGGTAGCATGATACATACTGCATTTTAACTATAAAATCTTCGGAGGAGGTTGGCGTTCCATGGTCGTTCCGACTCCTTGCCGGAATCATCTCTCTTTCGTGCCTTCGGCTTCTGTGCGTCGATTAGGTAGTAGGAGTCGTTTCCCAATGCTCTGCTGATGATGAAGGGACCTTCCCAAGGGGCCGAGAGCTTGTGCTGGCCGGCTGTTCGCTGGATCAGCCGGAGCACAAGGTCGCCCTCTTGAAAGGATCTTGGCTTGACCTTCCGGCTATGGTAGCGGCGCAAACCCTGCTGGTAGATGGCAGACCGGCTGAGGGATAACAGCCGGCTTTTTTCCAGCAGGTCGACGCCGTCTTCTCGTGCTTCTTTGGCCTCTGCTTCCGTGTACATGGTCACCCGAGGCGAGTCGAACTCGATATCGGTTGGGATGACAGCCTCGGCACCATATACAAGGAAGAAAGGGGTGAAGCCGGTTGACTTGTTTGGGGTAGTCGCAGACTCGGAGGACGGCCGACAACTCGTCGAGCCAACAGCCGCCGAAGGCTCAGTAACACGACCAGCCGGGCTTGATGCGGAAAGGATGAGGCCGTTGGCTCGCTCAACAGGCCGTTTGACTCGGGTGGGCAACGGACGCTAGGTCCAGCCGGATACCCTGCGTCGTCGGAAACGTGCCAATGCTCCCTTGGCAAAATTCGTGCCGTTGTCGGTGATGATGCTGTGTGGCACGCCGTACCGAGTTGTAATGTCTGCGATGAATGTCACGGCAGTCGGCCTGTTCAGCTTCTTAATCGGCTTTGCTTCGATCCACTTGGTAAATTTATCCACGGCGACAAGCAAGTGTGTCATGCTGCCACGCGCCGTCTTGATTGGGCCCACCATGTCCAGTTCCCAAATGGCAAAAGGCTAGGTGAGGGGAATGGTCTTGAGTGCTGAAGCCGGTAGGTGTTGCTTGGAGCTGAAGACTTGGCAGCCTTTGCAATGTTTGACCAACTCGTTGGCGTCGTCCAAGGCAGTCGGCCAAAAGAATCCATGGCGGAAAGCTTTGGCAACGAGGGATCGTGAGGCTGCGTGGTGGCCGCATTCGCCTTGGTGAATGTCCTTGAGGATTGCTATGCCCTTCTCTGGCTCGACGCAGCGCTGGAAGACTCTAGTGACACTGCGTCTGACGAGCTCTCTGTTGGCAATTGTATATGCTCCGGCTCGGCGTTTGACTTTTCTTGCCGCGATCTCGTCAGCCGGCAGTTCTCTGTTTACCAGGAAGTTGAGGATGGGCTGAGCCCATGATGGAGTTGTGACTTCTTCTATAGCCAACACGGCTACTGCAACCAGGGCGGGTGGGCTGGGCGGTGAAGAGCTGGAGCTGGCCACCGCCCGTGGTGTTGAAGCAGTCCCCGGACCGACTACCATAGTCCCCAGGCCGGGTTCTGAAGTCCCCGGGCCGGGTGCGACTATGGCAGTCCCCGAGCCGCCTATCAAAGTCCCCGGGCCGCCTGCTTGGCTCCCCAAGCCGGATCCGGCTGCGTCGGGGTTAGGCGGCACGAAGATGGAGTCGAATTCTAGAGACGGCTTGATAGACGGTTTGAGGAGGCGTTGGAGAGAGACGCCGGTTGGTATAGCTTGTCGAGTTGAGCCTATTCGTGCCAGGGCATCTGCTTGCTCGTTGTCGACCCGTGGCACGTGGAGGAACTTGCATCCTTCGAAGTACCCGCTGATTTGCTGAACGAGGAAGCGGTAGCTTGCCATGTTTGCGTCCTTGGCGTCCCAGTCACCAGATGACTGCTGGACCACCAAGTCCGAGTCGCCATAACACAGGATCCGGCGGATGCCGAGCTCTTTGGCTAGCCGGAGTCCGTGTATGAGCGCCTCGTACTCGGCCACGTTGTTGGAGGCGGTGAAGTGAATTTGCAACGTATATCTGAGTTTGTCGCCTTTGGGAGAGGTGAGGACGATGCCAACTCCCAAGCCGGTGCGCATCTTGGACCCGTCGAAGTGCATCCGCCAATGAGTGGAGGCGGAGCGGCGGCGGTCTTGGGTCTCGCCCGGTCGGCGAGGAAGTCGGCCAATGCTTGGGACTTGATGGCGGTGCGAGGCTGGTAGAAGATCGTGTAAGGGCCAGCTCAATGGCCCATTTGCCACCGGCGGATGCGTCCCGCTGCCTATGATCTCGGCGGCGGGGCGGTGCATACAACCGTGATGGAGTGCTCTTGAAAGTAGGGCTTGACTTCTTGGCGGCGAAGTACGCCATAGCACATCTTCCGTAATGCGGTAGTTCGCCGAGGTGGACAATACTTCGCTTAAGTAGTAGACCGGGCTCTGGACTGGCTGAGCTCGGCCTTCTTCTAGGCGCTGGACCACGATGACGGCGCTGACCACCCGGCTGGTGGCTGCAATATAAAGGAGCATGGGCTCTTTCTCAGTCGGCGCCGCCAAGACAGGCGGCATGGCTAGCATCTTCTTCAGCTCGTGAAAAGCTTGGTCAGCTTGGTCGTTCCACTCGAAGTGAGTGGTTTTCTTCATGAGTCGGCAGAGGGGGAGAGCCTTTTCTCCAAGCCGGCTGATGAAACGGTTCAGGGAGGCCAGACACCCGGTAAACTTCTGGACGTCTCGCAGTTTGGTGGGAATCTCCATTCTCTCAATGGCTTTGATCTTGACTGGGTTGCATTCAATGCCGCGTTCGGAGACCAGGAAGCCTAGGAGCTGGCCGGCTGGCACTCCGAACACGCATTTCTCGGGGTTGAGCTTGATCTGAAACTGGCGCAGGTTCTCAAATGTTTCCTTGAGGTCTTCTAACAAAGTGCCGCGCTTCTCCGTCTTCACCATGATATCGTCTATATAGACGTGGGCATTTCTGCCGAGTTGCTTGAGGAGGCATTTCTGCATGCAATGCTGAAAAGTGGCACCGGCATTTCTCAAGACGAATGTCATAGTCAGGTAACAAAAAGCTCCGAATGGCGTGATGAAGGCGGTCTTCAGGCGGTCAGCCGGGTCCAACTTTATCTGGTGGTAGCCTGAGTAGACATCCAAGAAACTCAGCAGCTCGCATCCGACTAGGGAGTCTATCACTTGATCAATCCTGGGCAAGGCGAAGGGGTCTTTGGGGCAGGCTTTGTTGAGGCTTGTGTAGTCTATACACATGCGCCACTTGTTATTCTTATTCAGGACGAGCACCGGGTTGGCAAGCCACTCCGGAAAGAACACCTCCATTATGAAACCAGCTGCCAGAAGCCGGGCTATCTCTTCTCCTACAATTCTACTCTTCTCCTCCGACAGCCGGCGGAGGGGCTGCTTGACTGGTTTTGTGTCCGCTCGGACGTGTAGCTTGTGCTCGGCGAATTCCTTCCCGACATGTCCTTGGGGGACCATGCGAAAATGTCCCGATTCTCACGGAGGAAATCGACGAGCTCGCCTTCCTATTTGCTGTCCAGGTTTGCCCCAATGACGGCAAACCTTTCCGGGTGCTCCGGGTCCAGAGGTATCTTCTTTGTTTCCTTGGCCGGCTGGAAGGAACCTTGAGCATCACCTTCCTTGGGGTCAGGGGACAGGGCCGGCTGCTTGCCGACCATGGACACGACTCGGTCCAACATCTTCTTCTCTTCAGCGACTACGAGGGACTCGGTCAACCGGCTGCTGGCTGCAGCGCACTCGGAGGATTTCTTGTAGTCGCCGGCTATGGTGAGTATGCCCTTGGTACTCGGCATCTTCATCTTGAGGTAGGCGTAGTGGGGTACAACCACGAACTTGGCCAGAGCAGGCCGGCCAAGCAGCGCATGGTAGGGGCTCTCAAGGTCCACCACTTCAAACCAGATTGCTTCTCGGCGGAAGTGATCCTTGTCTCCGAAGAGAACATCTATCTTGATCTTGCCGATTGGTGAACAGGACAGGCCGGGTACGATGCCATGGAACACGGTCCGGCTTGGCATGAGGTGCTTGGCCTTGATGTTCAGCTTCTCCATGGTGTCTCGGTACAGGATGTTGATGCTGCTCCCGCCGTCTATCAGTACGCGGGAGAATCGGGCAGCAAGCCTGTCCGTTGCTAGGGTTGCCTCCAAAACCAATGCATAAGAGCCCGGGGACGGCATGACCTCTGGGTGGTCGGCCCGGCTCCAACTGATAGGCTTCTCTGACCAGTGCATGTACTCGGGGTTGTTGGAGGTGACCGCGTTGACTTCTTGGTGCTGTCGGCGCCGGCTGCGCTAGTCTTCGGGTTGGCTGGTGAAGACGACGTAGGCGGCATGCTCGTTGGGGAACTCGTCTTGGACGGTCCCGACAGCTGGTCGAGCGGCCGACTGTTGGGGAGCCGGCGGCGGCTGTCCAGCTGGCGGAGGCGGCACCAGCCCTTCACCTTTGGTGATCCGGGTGAGCCAGTGGCATTTCCGGGTTGTATGATTGGACGGCTTCGCGCCGCTGTGGAACTTGCATGGGGCGTCGAGGGCTTGCTCGTAGGAGAAAGCCGGCTGCCAGGTCGGCTTGCCGTCCTTCAGCTTCTTGGGCGCGGGCCGCCCCTCGGGTTGCTCGTCTTCGACGGTGGCCACCTGCCGACTGGTTGGGGGCAGCATTGGGCCCTTGCGCTTGTTGTCGTTCTGGTACGGACGTCGGCTGGAGTCGCCAGCCGGCATTTTGGGAGCCGGGTTGAGTACCTTCCCGGAGGCGTCTACCCGGAGCTCGGTCTTCATCGAGTCGTCGGTGGCGTGCATTTGTCGGCTATGACTAGTAGCTCGTCGAGGGTAGTCGGCTCGTCGCAGAGAAGCTTGTGCTTGAGGAGGGTGCCTTCTCGGCACCCGGCGGTGAAGTACTCTATGGCTTGAACCTCGTGCACCCCCTCGCAAGAATTGCGGAGCTCGGCCCAATGCATGAGGTGGTCGCGGGTCGACTCGGTGGGTCCTTGTACGCACAAGGAGAGCTACCTGGGCTTGGGAGCCCGCTTGTAGGTGCTGGTGAAGTTGCGGATGAAGGCTTCAATGAAGTCTAGCCAGCTGTTGATGTTGTGCGGCTTGAGGCTGTTGAGCCAGGTTCGTGCCGTGCCCTGAAGCATGAGGGGCACATATTTCACGACAACAGCGCTGTTTACCGTTGCTATCTTGCCGATCGGTTGAGTAGTCGATCAGCCAACATTCCGGCTTCACAGAGCCGTTATACTTGGGCGTGTCTCTTGGGAGCGAGAACCCTTTAGGGAAGGGCTCGTCGCGGATGCGGGGGCCGAAGCAAGGCGGTCCGACATCGTCTTCTTCTTCCAATGCCAGGGATCGCGCCAGGCGGTCGATCCGGTGGTGGGCGTCGTTTTCGCCGACTCCTTCGCGGCGGCCTAGTCGGCCGCTGAGAGTCGGATGTGTGACAGGTGGCAGGGTGGGATATCTTTCCCCGCGAGGTGGAGGAGGGGGCGGGTTGCCTTGCCGCTCCACAGCTCGAGGGTGGCCTTCTGCGTCGCGCTCGATGGAGATCCGGGTTCGGCTGCGGCTGGCAGCCGGCTCCTTTTCTCGCCGTGTGCGGGAGTTTCCCACAGTTGGCGTGCGTGACGTTGCGTCGTGCTCTCGGCGCGGGGGAAGGCTTTCGGCGCGGGCGCTGTCTTCATGCCACTCTGCGGCCGCACCAATCAGCTGCTGGATGCGCCTAGCCATATAGGGGAGCTCGTCGGGCCCTAGCCCGTTCAGCTCTTCTATGGCCGCCTGGGCGGCGCGCAGGTTCTCGAGGGGCGTGGCGTAGACGGGGCGGTCCACTTCCAGCATGTCGGCGATGGCTGCGCCGCGTTTCTTGACAATGCCGATTCGGCTCGGCCCTTCGGGAGGCGGCGTGCCGAAGGCGGTGCGGTTGACTTCGCGCTGGTGGGCCTCGGTGAGGCGTCTCATGGAAGCTATCCTCCGGCCCTCCGCGTGGAGGGCGAGGCAGCGCGCCTCCAGTGCCTCGGCGTCGGCGTCAGCCGGGAGAGGGGCGGACAGGTCGTGCGGCGCCGCTTGCAGGGTGTCGTGGGCGTTCTCGCCAGAGGGGCCGCCGAGACTGATGACCAGCACCTCGGTGATGACGCTGCCGCAGCTGTCGGCTTGGGGGAGCGGGTCGTTGAAGACCACGACGTTGGCAGGGAAAGCGTCGAGCGATGCTATGTCGGAGTCGACAAGCATCGGGTCGGTGGAGCCAACCGACTCCAAATCCACAGCAGGCTCGCTGGAGACGTGGAGTTGGTCGAGGAGGCTGACGAGGTGGCTCTCGAGGCAGCCTGTGCCC
Organism: Aegilops longissima; assembly: GCA_021605205.1. NCBI lineage: Eukaryota > Viridiplantae > Streptophyta > Magnoliopsida > Poales > Poaceae > Aegilops > Aegilops longissima. The sequence goes on from CM038680.1 coordinate 611,492,946, forward strand.
GCGTCGGATGCGGGCTCGTCGGAGATGCGAGCCTCGCCAAGAAGGTCGGCGAGGCAGCTCGCCGCGCAGGCGTCAGCGACGCCTTGCAGCGCGTCGGGGCAAGCGCCATCGGGCGTGCCGGGCTGGCTACGCCCGCGGGGGAGGAAGAGGGTTCCCGTCCAGAACAGGTCTCCGGACGACGGTGCACCTGGCCCCACGGTGGGCGCCAAATGTCGGGTGGTAGGTGCGACATATGCCAACGGGTGGCTAATCATAGTGGGAGCCAATAAGACGTCGCCGGTGCCTGGAAACGGGATGAGGCGAAGACATGCACGCCGGCGAATCTTACCCAGCTTCGGGGCTCTCCGTGGAGATAACACCCCTACTGCTGCTCTGCGGGGTCTCCGCATGATCACTAGATGAACAATTTGCTATAAGAGGCTCCTTGAGCTGTTCGGCGTGAGGAAGAAGAAGGGCACGGCTAGCTCCCCTTTTCCCTCTATGTGGTGTCTAAAACTATAAGAGATCAACCCTTTGCATGGGTGCCATGGGGGGTTTATATAGGCCTACCCCCAGGGGTACAATGGTAATCCGGTTGGGCGCGGGCCCTAGCCGTCAGTGTCTACGCTTGCCAGCCGCTGAGGCCCGCCGACTGGTGGGTCCCGCGGCTGCCGGCTTCCTGGTCGACAAGCTGGCCCCACCGTTGAGGGCCTTGTCGGGGGCTGGTTACTGTTGCCTTAATCCTGATGACGAGGGCTTTGTCGGGGTGAGCGTGGCTACAGTGCCGCCGCCTTGGCGGCGATCACTGTAGCCTCACCTCGTCTTGTCTCCTTAATGAGGCGCTTCCTTCGGGGGAGGGAACAACCGGCTATGGAAAGCCGGCCGTATCTCAGGCTGACTGGGGGAGGCTGAGCCGCCTTCGTACATCTCTCTGACCGGAGGGGCCCGCCGCCTGCGGGTCGTACTGACAGCCTGTCGTGGGTGATGTCATGGTCAACATGGCAACGGTGCCACGCCCGACGGGTGATGGCTGCCCCGTACGTCGTACTGTAGCCATGCGCGCTCCGGGATGCGGGGGTGGCAGGCTTCACTGTAGCCACGCCCCGTCTCATCACTGTTATGTGGGTGCAGATTCTGAGGGTGCGGCCTTGGCCGCCTGCGGGGTGGCCGACTTCTTGGAGTCGGCCTTTTCGTGGCCGGCTGCGTGGAGTCGGCCCTCTAGTAGCCGGCTCCTTGGAAGCCGGCCCTCTTGCGGCCTTCTGCCTGTAGGTCTTGGGGCCGGGCCGCCTCCTGACAGCCGGCCGGGGGAAGGCGGCTCAGCGTCTTGGATGTTGGATGGCTTGATTGGCTTGTAATTTTTTCAGAAGTCCCAGGGGGAGCCGACTGGGCTACCCGTGGTCATTTACTCCGACAGAGCCCAAGCACCCAAGAGGAACAAGCTCAAGGGTACCAAGCACCCAAGAGTAATAAGCTTCTCAACTTGTAACTTCCACGTATCACCGTGGAGAACTCAAACCTATGCACCTAATGCAATGGCAAGTGCACACGGAGTGCCCAAGTCCTTCTCTCCCAAATCCCACCAAAGCAACTAATGCTAGGGAGGAAAATGAGAGGAAGAACAAGAAGGAGAACACCAAGAACTCCAAGATCGAAATCCAAGGGGTTCCCCTCACATAGAGGAGAAAGTGATTGGTGGAAGTGTGGATCTAGATCTCCTCTCTCTTTTCCCTAAAAAACTAGCAAGAATCCATGGAGGGATTGAGAGTTAGCAAGCTCAAAGAAGGTCAAGAATGGGGGCAAAAACAAGCTCAAGAGTTGGGGAACCATTGGGGAAGAAGACCCCCTTAAATAGATCCCCATGAATCTACCCATTATGTGCAGAAAAACATAGGAGCGGTACAACCGCTATGAGCACCGGTACAACCGGTAACAGGCAATAAGCGGTACAACCGGCCCACAACCACCCAACAACCGCACCACAACAGAAACTAGTCCGGTGGTAGAGCGGTACATGGCCGGTACAACCTCCGGACCAATTCTGGAGCGGTACAACCGCTCCAAACACCGGTTGTACCGGTCAACCGGTACAACCTCTCTATGGGGCGGTACAACCTCTCTATGTAAAACAGGCAATATCAAAACAGCCACAACTTTCGCATACGAGCTCCGAATTTGACGAGATCAAGTTTGTTGGAAAGCTAAGGACAAGAGCAAACACAATCTTGATAGAAATATCAAGACATATCAATTGAGAAAATACCCAAAATAAAATGGTGAGAACCCTTTCTCAATTAAGACCGGTAAAACCTCCACCACCAAAAACACAAAAGAAGATGCATATCAAATCGGTTTTCGATGAACTCGAGCTTGTCAAGAAGATGACCATGAGATCCAAATCTCACAAGGAGAAGAACCAAACAAGTACCAGGAGAGATGATGCAAGGATGCAATGTTTTGAGCTCTCGGCGAATGATACAATCAAGCTACTCACTAGAGAGCCCCCCTTGATAGTACGGCAATCGATCCTACAACCCAGTCTCCCAAATACCACTATGAGACCGGTAAAATAGAAAATCTATCAAGGGCAAACCTTTGCCTTGCACATAGTCCACTTGAGCTAGATGATGACGATCTTGACTTCCTCAAGTTGGACCACCTTTCTTGATTGTGTTGGCTCGATGAAGACTAGTTGATTGATCCCCCATACTCCAGTATGGGTGAGCCACTCTTCGGCACATCTTCACAATTCCATTGACACCACAATGGACGGCAAGCTTCAAGCTTGATTGCTCCCCCATACTCCATTATGGGTGAGCCACTCTTCGTGTTGCTCCACTTGAACTTGCACACTGCAAACTTGATGACGATCACCACTTGATGTCATCCTCCATGGGTTGTATGAGATCTTCCTCTTGACGCAAGACCATGGAAACATACCTAACCCCACAAAGAACTCTCACGTAGACCATGGGTTAGTACACAAAGCGTAATGGACAATGCTTACCATACCATGGGATCACTTGGTCCCTCTTGGTACAACTTGTGCGCTTTGTGTGTTGATCAACTTGAATAACTCTCTGTACTTAGTCTTGATCAACCTTGAATCTTTCCAACTCTCTTCATTAGGATGATGTCTTGAAGGTAAACTTGAATGTTCACACAATCTTCTTCTTCAAGACATGCTTGCAATAAGCTCAACTCTCACATGACCAATCTTTGGATAATTCCTTGAAAAGCACTTTGGCCATCTCATAAACTCCTTGAAACCAACACATGGACTTCAAGACAATCCTATGGACAAATCCTTCAAATATAACTCAAGGAAACCGTTAGTCCATAGAGATTGTCATCAATTACCAAAACCACACATGGGGGCACCGCATGTCCTTTCAATGGCCCCCTACCAGAACAATCAACATTTGCTGCAGCTGTTGGTGCTGCAATTCCCCAGCCAACAGTCACAACACAGATGCACATTGGGAGAACAACAAGAAGAATGCAGCATCTTTAGGTGCAGCAGGGAGGGGCTTCTTATGGTTGTTATGTGGAGATGACAGACCTACACAGATTCCAGATCTGAATGCAGCACCTGAGGCATGAATTTTGTCATGTTACATTTTTTGTTGCAAGTTCAATGATGAATTGTATTTTGGTATGAGTTCATGGGTGAACTTTTTAGGGGCATAAACTTGTAACTTGTTGAATTTGCTGAATTTTGCACCTAAGGCATCTTGTAACTTGTTGAATTTGCCGAATTTTGCTATGAGTTCATGGGATGCAACACATGTGCATTTGCTGAATTTTACTGGGGCCAAAAACTGAATTTGCTGAATGTTGGCACCTCCATTTTACTGAATTTGCTAATGCAGCACATGTGTACTAACTGAATTTTGGTGAACTGAATTTGCTGAACTCCATTTACTGTGGTGAGGCGTGCGGTATGCACGGGGCATGGAGACGGGCCAGGGCTCTGGTGGTCATACATGTGGTGAGAAAACTGCGAATTTGACTTGGGATGATGATACGTCTCCAACGTATCTATAATTTTTTATTGCTCCATGCTATATTATCTTCTGTTTTGGATATTATTGGGCTTTATTATTCACATTTATATTACTTTTGGGACTAACCTATTAACCGGAGGCCCAACCCAGAATTGCTGTTTTTTTTGCCAATTTCAGAGTTTCGCAGAAAAAGAATATCAAACGGAGTCCAAACGGAATGAAACCTTCGGGAACGCGATTTTCGGAACGAACATGATCCAGGAGACTTAGACCCTACGTCAAGGAAGCTTCCGAAGCCACGAGGTAGGGGCGCCTACCCCCCAGCGCACCCTCCACCCTCGTGGGCCCCACGTTGCTCCACCGACGTACTCCTTCCTCCTATATATACCTCATGCACCCAAACGACCAGATCACGGAGCCAAAACCTAATTCCACCGCCGCAACCTTCTCACCCCACGAGATCCCATCTTGGGGCCTGTTCGAGCTCACGCCGAAGGGGCATCGATCACGGAGGGCTTCTACATCAACACCATAGCCTCTCCGATGAAGTGTGAGTAGTTTACCTCGGACCTTGGGTCCATAGTTATTATCTAGATGGCTTCTTCTCTATTTTGGATCTCAATACAATGTTCTCCCCTCTCTTGTGGAGATCTATTCGATGTAATCTTCTTTTGCGGTGTGTTTGTTGAGACCGATGAATTGTGGGTTTATGATCAAGTTTGTCTATGAACAATATTTGAATCTTCTGAATTCTTTTATGTATGATTGGTTATCTTTGCAAGTCTCTTCGAATTATCAGTTTGGTTTGGCCTACTAGATTGATCTTTCTTGCAATGGGAGAAGTGCTTAGCTTTGGGTTCAATCTTGCGTGTCCTTTCCCAAAGTGATGAGGGGCAGCAAGGCAAGTATTGTATTGTTGCCATCGAGGATAACAAGATGGGGTTTTTCTCATATTGCATGAATTTATCCCTCTACATCATGTCGTCTTTCTTAAGGCGTTACTCTGTTCTTATGAACTTAATACTCTAGATGCATGTTGGATAGCGGTCGATGTGTGGAGTAATAGTAGTAGATGCAGGCAGGGGTCGGTCTACTTGTCTCGGACGTGATGCCTATATACATGATCATACCTAGATATTCTCATAACTATGCTCAATTCTGTCAATTGCTCAACAGTAATTTTTTCATCCACCGTAAAATACTTATGCTCTTGAGAGAAGCCACTAGTGAAACCTATGGCCCCCGGGTCTATCTTCCATCATATTAATATTCCAACACTTAGTTATTTCCGTTGCTTTTATTTTACTTTGCATCTTTATCATAAAAATACCAAAAATATTATCTTATCATATCTATCAGATCTCACTCTCGTAAGTGACCGTGTAGGGATTGACAACCCCTTATCGCGTTGGTTGCGAGGATTTATTTGTTTGTGTAGGTGTGAGGGACTCACGCGTAGCCTCCTACTGGATTGATACCTTGGTTCTCAAAAACCGAGGGAAATACTTACGCTACTTTGCTGCATCACCCTTTCCTCTTCAAGGGAAAACCAACGCAATGCTCAAGAGGTAGCAAGAAGGATTTCTGGCGCCGTTGCCGGGGAGGTCTACGCAAAAGTCAACATACCAAGTACCCATCACAAACCCTTATCTCCCGCTTTACATTATTTGCAATTTGCCTCTCGTTTTCCTCTCCCCCACTTCACCCTTGCCGTTTTATTCGCCCTCTATTTTCTGTCTGCGTCCCTCTTTCTTTTTGCTCCTCACACTTTCTGCCATTATGTCTGAAATTGGGGAAACTGTTGTCAATATGGATAATAGTAATAACATGGAAATTTCTGATGCTCCTGCTGAAGAACCCCCTATCTTACATACAAAAAAATTCTGAATTGGTAGTGGTAATATTATTGGAAAAGGGGTTATTCAAGATTTCTTTACTTGTGTCGGTGCTTTGCCTTCTATGGGCATTTCCATTCTTCATAGAACTAGTAGTCTTGCGGACGCTATTGCCATGCTTATAGTTGAACTTGAAAGAAAATTTATGCACTTGCACCCTTGCATACAAAGGATTTTCTTAGAATTTTCTAATATAGAGCACTCTTCTGTTAAGCGTGCCGCTACTATCTTTTTGGCTCATGAGTTCAGATTTATAATAAAAGAGACCAAAGTAATCTTTGCACATTATAGGGTGGACGCTGGCCGTCCTCCCATAGAGGCTATCCTCTTTGATCAAGAAGAAATAATGCGTTTTCAATCTCTAGACTATGTTGCTTTCAATGAAAACCTTAGAAAAAAGGTCCCTACCAATGTTCTAGTTGATAGAATTTCTGAACTTAATGATGATTTGGCTATTTGAAATAATGAGCTAGGATATTCTCTCGAGTATAGGGTCACAAAGTTCTGTCGAAAGAATGCTTATAATGATGAATTGGTTGTGCAATACGAAGGGCCGAAAGAGGAACCTATACCTCCTAAAATTTATCTTGGGGACTTTTGTCCCATTAAATTTAGCTCTTTTGAATACTTTTGCTTGCCTCAAAGGAAATTGGCTGCTGAACGTAGAGAATATGAATTTTTTTAATGATCTATCCTATTACTATGGCACTACCTAGATCTATCATTGCTTTTATGCCTAGCTAGGGGTGTTAAACGGTAGCGCTTGTTGGGAGGCAACCCAATTTTATTTTTAGTTTTTTGCTTTTTGCTTCTATTTAGGAATAAATATTTGTTCTAGCCTCTGGTTAGATGTGTTTTTATGTTTTAATTAGTGTTTGTGCCAAGTTAAACCTATAGGATCTTCTTGGATGATAGTTATTTGATTTTGCAGAAAATTCCAGAAACTTTCTGCTCACGAACATAATTGTTAAAAATCACCAGAACGTGATAAAATATTGATTCCAGTTGCTGCTGATCAATAAAAAAATTGTCTAGTTCGTCCTATTTTGTCTGATTTTTTGGAGTTCCATAAGTTTACGTTAGTTACAGATTACTACAGACTGTTCTGTTTTTGACAGATTCTGTTTTTCGTGTGTTGTTTGCTTATTTTGATGAATCTATGGCTAATAAAATAGTTTATAAACCATAGAGAACTTGGAATACATTAGGTTTAACACCAATATAAATAAAGAATGATTTAATTACAGTACCTTGAAGTGGTCTTTTGTTTTCTTTCGCTAACGGAGCTCACGAGATTTTCTGCTGAGTTTTGTGTTGTGAACTTTTCAAGTTTTGGGTAAAAGATTTGATGGATTATGGAACAAGGAGTGGCAAGAGCCTAAGCTTGGGGATGCCCATGGCACACCCAAGATAATCTAAGGACACCTAAAATCCAAAGCTTGGGGATGCCCCGGGAGGCATCCCCTCTTTCGTCTACTTCCATCGGTAACTTTACTTGGAGCTATATTTTTATTCACCACATGATATGTGTTTTGCTTGGAGAGTCTTGTATGATTTGAGTCTTTGCTTTTTAGTTTAACACAATCATCCTTGCTGTACACACCTTTTTAGAGAGACACACATGATTCAGAAATTATTAGAATACTCCATGTGCTTCACTTATATCTTTTGAGTTATATAGTTTTTTTCTCTAGTAATTCACTTATATATTTTAGAGCACGGTGGTGGATTTGTTTTATAGAAACTATTGATCTCTCATACTTCACTTAGATTATTTTGAGAGTCTTAAATAGCATGGTAATTTGCTTAAATAATCCTAATATGCTAGGTATCCTAGAATAGTAAAAACTTTCTTATGAGTGTTTTGAATACTAAGAGAAGTTTGATGCTTGATGGTTGTTTTGAGACATGGAGGTAGTGATATTAAAGTTGTGCTAGTTGAGTAGTTGTGAATTTGAGAAATACTTGTGTTGAAGTTTGCAAGTCCCGTAGCATGCACCTATGGTAAACGTTGTGTAACAAATTTGAAACATGAGGTGCTCTTTGATTGTCCTCCTTATGAGTGGCGGTCGGGGATGAGCGATGGTCTTCTCCTACCAATCTACCCCCCTAGGAGCATGCGCGTAGTGTTTGGTTTTTGATGACTTGTAGAATTTTGCAATAAGTATGTGAGTTCTTTATGACTAATGTTGAGTCCATGGATTATACGCACTCTCACCTTTCCATCATTGCTAGCCTCTTGATTGCCGTGCATTGCCCTTTCTCACATTGAGAGTTGGTGCAAACTTCACGGTGCATCCAAACCCCGTGATATGATACGCTTTTCACATAAACCTCCATATATCTTCCTCAAAACAGCCACCATACCTACCTATTATGGCATTTCCATAGCCATTCTGAGATATATTGCCATGCAAATTTCCATCATTCCGTTTATCATGACATGTTGATCATTGTCATATTGCTTTGCATGATCATGTAGTTGACATAGTATTTGTGGCAAAGCCACCATTCATAATTCTTTCATACATGTCACTCTTGGTTCATTGCATATCCCGGTACACCGCCAGAGGCATTCATATAGAGTCATACTTTGTTCTAGTATCGAGTTGTAATCATTGAGTTGTAAATAAATATAAGTGTGATGATCATCATTTTTCTAGAGCATTGTCCCAAGTGAGGAATATAAAAAAAAAGAGAAAGGCCATAAAAAAAGAGAAGGCCCAAAAAATGAGAGAAAAAGAGAGAAGGGACAATGCTACTATCCTTTTACCACACTTGTGCTTCAAAGTAGAACCATAATCTTCATGATAGAGAGTCTCTCGTTTTGTCACTTTCATATACTAGTGGGAAGTTGTCATTATAGAACTTGGCTTGTATATTCCAACAATGGGCCTCCTCAAGTGCCCTAGGTCTTCGTGGGCAAGCAAGTTGGATGCACACCCACTTAGTTTCTTTTGTTGAGCTTTCATATATTTATAGCTCTAGTGCAGCCGTTGCATGGCAATCCCTACTCCTTGCATTAACATCAATCGACGGGCATATACATAGCTCATTGATTAGCCTCGTTGATGTGAGACTTTCTCCTTTTTTGTCTTCTCCACATAACCCCCATCATTATACTCTATTCCACCCATAGTGCTATATCCATGGCTCACGCTCATGTATTGCGTGAAGGTTTATAAAGTTTAAGACTACTAAAGTATGAAACAATTGCTTGGCTTGTCATCGGGGTTGTGCATGATGAGAGCATTCTTGTGTGACGAAAATGGAGCATGACTAAACTATATGATTTTGTAGGGATGAACTTTCTTAGGCCATGTTATTTTGAGAGGACATAATTGCTTAGTTAGTATGCTTGAAGTATTATTATTTTTATGTCAATATTGAACTTTTATCTTGAATCTTTCGTATCTGAATATTCATACCACAATTAAGAAGAATTACATTGAAATTATGCCAAGTAGCATTCCACATCAAAAATTCTGTTTTTATCATTTACCTACTCGAGGACGAGCAGGAATTAAGCTTGGGGATGCTTGATACGTCTCCAACGTATCTATAATTTTTGATTGCTCCATGCTATATTATCTTTGGTTTTGGACATTATTGGGCTTTATTATTCACTTTTATATTATTTTTGGGACTAACCTATTAACCGGAGGCCCAGCCGAGAATTGTTGTTTTTTTGCCTATTTCAGAGTTTTGCAGAAAAAGAATATCAAACGGAGTCCAAACGGAATGAAACCTTCGAGAACGTGATTTTGAACGAACATGATCCAGAGACTTGGACCCTCGTCAAGGAAGCTTCGAGGAAGCCACGAGGTAGGGGCGCGCCTACTCCCGGCGCGCCTCCACCTCGTGGGCCCACGTGCTCCATCGACGTACTCCTTCCTCCTATATATACCTCGTACCCCAAATGATCGACACGGAGCCAAAACCTAATTCCACCGCCGCAACCTTCATGTACCCACGAGATCCCATCTTAGGGCCTGTTCCGGAGCTCCGCCGGAAGGGGCATCGATCACGGAGGGCTTCTACATCAACTCCATAGCCTCTCCGATGAAGTGTGAGTAGTTTACCTTAGACCTTCGGGTCCATAGTTATTAGCTAGATGGCTTCTTCTCTCCTTTTGGATCTCAATACAATGTTCTCCCCTCTCTTGTGGAGATCTATTCGATGTAATCTTCTTTTTGCGATGTGTTTGTTGAGACCGATGAATTGTGGGTTTATGATCAAGTTTATCTATGAACAATATTTGAATCTTCTGAATTCTTTTATGTATGATTGGTTATCTTTGCAAGTCTCTTCGAATTATCAGTTTGGTTTGGCCTACTAGATTGATCTTTCTTGCAATGGGAGAAGTGCTTAGCTTTAGGTTCAATCTTGCGGTGTCCTTTCCCAAAGATGAGGGGCAGCAAGGCACGTATTGTATTGTTGTCATCGAGGATAAGAAGATGGATTTTTATCATATTGCATGAATTTATCCTCTACATCATGTCATCTTGCTTAAGGCGTTACTCTGTTCTTATGAACTTAATACTCTAGATGCATCTTTGGATAGCGGTCGATGTGTGGAGTAATAGTAGTAGATGCAGGCAGAGTCGGTCTACTTGTCTCGGATGTGATGCCTATATACATGATCATACCTAGATATTCTCATAACTATGCTCAATTCATCAATTGCTCAACAGTAATTTGTTCACCTTGTAAAATACTTATGCTCTTGAGAGAAGCCACTAGTGAAACCTATGGCCCCGGTCTATCTTCCATCATATTAATCTTCCAACACTTAGTTATTTCCGTTGCTTTTATTTTACTTTGCATCTTTATCATAAAAATACCAAAAATATTATCTTATCATATCTATCAGATCTCACTCTCGTAAGTGACCGTGTAGGGATTGACAACCCCTTATCGCGTTGGTTGCGAGGATTTATTTGTTTGTGTAGGTGCGAGGGACTCGCGCGTAGCCTCCTACTGGATTGAGAGTTTGGTTCTCAAAAACTGAGGGAAATACTTACGCTACTTTGCTGCATCACCCTTTCCTCTTCAAGGGAAAACCAACGCAGTGCTCAAGAGGTAGCAGATGACTACAAGCAACGGTGAAATTTCTTCAAGTTTCAGACAGACGGTCAGGAAAGGAGTGGTGATGTTGAGTTCAGGTAACTCTTATGTGTGTCACCCAATATGTGAATTGTTCACTTTCACGCAGGTCAGTGATCAGTGTGTGAGGGCATTGGACGGATACTCTGGAAGTTGGGAGCACAAACTAGAGTAACAACTTTGCTCGAGTGTTGACTATGGTTAAGAAAAGAAGGGACTACAAGTTGCAGGTGGAGTCATATGGAGTCTTTGAAGTAGTAGTCACACGAGGACCAAGCAATCACACGAGCACGACACCGAGATTTGTTAACGAGGTTCACCGATATGGCTACATCCCCGAGGCCTGACTATGGGAGCTCCTCCTCGTGACACCGTCACAATACCGCACCCCCACCGCCCGGGCGCCGGCACACGCCGCCGGCTCCCCCGCGTGCCTGTTCTATTATGTTGGCATAGGTTACATCGTGTGTCTACCCCCGCTATATATGAGAGGCCTAGGATACAAGTGTCCTACTTGGACACGACTCCATATCCTATCTAAACACAATACAACTACAAGTCCAATTGTAACCTACCATGTACACTATATTCAACACAACTCTAACATGTTGAACTGAAGAATCCTCTGTTTATGGCCTATGTTGCAGTGTTGCTTGTTGTGTGTTGCTATCAAGTTGTGTGTTGCATGTTTTTTGCCCATGTTATGCCCATGTGCACACATCCAAAAATAGAATGTACCAGGTGCTCACTTTCTGCCAAATATGCAACATTCCAAACTGTACTACCTGAAGATCCCTGGGCCCCTACTAAATAAAGTGGTCTGAATTTTGCTTACAGTTAAGTTAACTGAAATTTGGTTGCATTATCTAAATTTTTTTGCACTATTAAGTTAACTGAAATTTGCTTGATCTGAATTTTGCTTACAGTTAAGTTAACTGAAATTTGCTTGCATTATCTGAATTTTGCCGCGACTATCTGAATTTTGGTACAATGCACAATTTCAGTTATCTGAAAAACAATTTCGTCATCATTTATTCATGAGTCAAGAGCAATTTTAGTTCTCTGAAAAACAATTCATCATCATCACCATGTGCACAATTTCGGTTCTCTGAAAAACCATTTCCGTTCATCATTTCTTCATTTGGTCACTACATCAACATTTCTCAGCACACTAAAAACACCCTACTTGCTAGCAATGACAGCTATCAAAATGACAAACAGGCCAACATACAGAAGAGCTCCAAAATAAAAATCTTATCCCTAAATTGCTCTCTTTCCTTCTACATCTTAACAATTGCTCTCTTTTCTTTCTCATTCCTTTTAGTTTCTGCTTCAAGTACTTTAATCCTGGCCTCCAACTCCATGTTCTTCATGGCTAGATCCTTAATCACTGACTTGGCTCATGAATTTGAAAAATATTCATAATTTTTTTAAAAACTGTTTTTTGTAAAAGAAATACAACTGGAAAAGGAAAAAATAGCTGATACATAAAAGGCAGAGAACATAATTTTACAAACTTTCATGATCTAAACATTATGAAAATATTTTATTTGTAGAAAACAAGAAATAAATTTAGCATGCTATAGATTAAAAAGTGCCATGCTCTTCATAAAAGAAAAATGCATGCTCTTAATGATAAAAATGCCTTGTTCTTACTAAGAAAGTTGTCATGCCTTACAAAATAAAAAATGGCATGCTCTTTATAATAAAAATGTCATGTTTTCTAAAATAAAAAGTGTCATGGTCTATAGGAAAAAAATGACATTATCTTTATGATAAAAATGACATGCTCTACAAAAAAATGTCATGCTATTTAAAAAAAAATGCCGTGCAAAATAAGAATTTCATAATCTTTAAAAAAATGCCATGATCTTTAAAATAAAAAATTCCATTCTCTACAGGAAAAATGCCATGCTCTTTATAGTAAAAATTGCATACTTAAAAAAAATGTCATGCTGTTGATAACGAAAATGCATTGCTCATTAAAATTAAAAATTTGATGGTCTTAATAAAAAATGACATGCTCTTACAAATAAAATGCCCTTGTGTATACATTGTAAATGCCATGGTTTCTAACAAAATGCCAGGGTTCCTACAAAAAAATGCCATGCCACCTATAATAAAATTGAACATGGCAAGTTTAGAAAAAATATCCTCTAAATAAACATGGCAACTTTTCAGATTTGTAAAAATAGGTAGATGGCAAAACAACAAATATAATTTGCACATGGCAAGTTTTTAAACATGTGTTCTCTGAAAACATGGCAGCCTTTTTGATTTGTAGGGTTTTTTGTTCTTTCCAAAAGATGGATATTTTTTGGAATTTCTAGACTTAAAAATGAATTCATTTTCGACTCAAAACATCTGGCAAGTTTGATCAGAAATTTCACAGCCCGCTTTCTAGTCCAAGTGGTGAGCCCGACCTCATTCCTTCATGAGGTTTTGAAGTTCGAGCCACACATCAGCCATATTGTTGTGGGAAGAAAAAAAGAAGGAACGTTCGTCAGGAACATGAATATAGCAAACGCTTTTATGTAGCTGTCGTGTGACCTCTTCCCGCTTCAAGATTCGTGAGCAAGATCCAAGGGTTCCTGGTGTGTTCGCTGGAGATCACCAAATATCTAACGTTCGCCAGTTAGATATACCGTAAAAACAACTGTAACTAGTGAGCAACTTTAGAAACAAGTACTCCCTCTATTCAAAATACTTGTCGTGTGTTTTTATTATGTGCAAAAAAGTGGATGGAACTTTTCACGACAAATATTTTGGAACGAAGGGAGTATGGAACTACAAAAAAAAAGAAAAGAAATAAAGAGCAAGATCCAAGGGTTCCTGGTGCGTTCATTGGAGATCACCAAATATCTGAGTTTGCCAGTGACATTCCATAAAAACAATTGTAACTAGTGAGTGACTTTAAAAACAAGTATTCCATCTGTTCAAGTATTTTGGAACGGAAGAAATATGAAACTACAAAAACAAAGACTAGTGACCTCTTCCTGCTTCAAGATTCGTGAGCAAGATCCAAGGGCTCCTGGTGTGTTCGCTGGAGATCACCAAATATCTAACGTTCGCCAGTTAGATATACCGTAAAAACAATTGTAACTAGTGAGCAACTTTAAAAACAAGTACTCCCTCTATTCAAAATACTTGTCGTGAATGGAACGAAGGGAGTATGAAACTATAAAGAAACAAATAAAGAGCAAGATCCAAGGGTTCCCGGTGCGTTCGTTGGAGATCACCAAATATCTGAGTTTGCGAGTGACATTCCATAAAAACAATTGTAACTAGTGGGTGACTTTAAAAACAAGTATTCCCTCTGTTCAAGTATTTTGGAACGGAAGAAGTATGAAACTACAAAAACAAAGACAAATAAAGAAAATTGGTCGGGACTTCACCAAAAGTGACAGAAACACCACTTAACAGAAGTAACTAGAATTAAATAAGTTTCAAATGCCGGCGTTTTAGCAACTAACTATAGGTAGCGCTCTGAGATTGGCTATTTACCCGACCAAAATCGGTTGCACTGGCGAAAAATCCCACACCTCGATGTTGAAGAGTTGATTGTTGACCGAAGAGTTGGTTGGTACTCCCTCCGTTTCTTTTTACTCCGCATATAAAATTTGGTCAAAGTCAAACTACACAAAGTTTGACCAAATTTATATAAAAAAAATATGAACATCTACAATATGTTTCATGGTGCATCTGATAATATTAATTTTATATTGTAAATGTTTATATTTTTTAATATAAAATTAATCAAACTCTACAAAGTTTGACTTTGACCAAACTTTATATGCGGACTAAAAAGAAACGGAGGGAGTATTGTCCTCTAGTCCTTGGAGTACATCTTGCTCCTCTCGTCTTGCCACCTTCTAATGTTCTTTACGAGGAGTAAGAGCTCAGCTTGCCATGGGAGCTTAGCCATGGGCTCCTGCCCTGATCGGGGTCTTTCTTTCTTTCCACATAGGAAAACCACGAACACACAATATTGCGCTTTTTCCGTCTTTCTTTGCGAATGTGCATTGTTGGGGAGAGACGGGCTCTTCGGTTGATATCAGGTGATACCATCCTTCATATGTTTCCATGCTTCATAATTTGAAAAGTTACATTCAGTTGTTTCAAAAAAATCTAACAAAGAATCCGAATGCTCGAAAGACATGTGTCTATACCTTCTAAAAATTTGAGATCAAAATTCTAAACACATGTTGAGAGACAAAAATGACAACTCTAGCATTAATAGTGTCAAAAGGAACACAAAACATGAATAGTGTCGAGTGTGAAGATTCGGTGCCCAGTTGCATATGCACCTGGGCGTGAATTGTAAATTCAAATAAATAGCAAAACAAATTAAAAAAACTGTTTATTTTTATCGAAGATGGCCCCATGCTCTAGTTGCGTGCAAATTTTTGTGGTAAAATGACACGCGAGAAGCTCTCGGTCAAAAAGATGGTCTCCGAAGAACATACAATAATAATTCAGAGCCGATTTTGTCTTTTTTAGAGCTCCTCGAATGTCATCCTGACCCGAAAATTTGCACACACCTAACACGTCGGATAAGATTTGTCTCTTTTTTCTCTCATCCGATAAGAGGGGTCACACAGCCCCCACTTTCATTACGAAAAATGGAGTCTTTCTACAGGAGCAAAGTAAAAACTACCATAACATGACTGATACATAGACACATCAGATGCTCCAAATCTAACCTATACTAAGCAAAAGGAACTAAATCAAACAGGAACTATCATCTGAAGCCAGCCACATCAGCTATCAGGAACGACAACTACTCAACAACTACAAATTATGTATCAACAGTCCGAAGGAGGCAAAACACAGGGCATCAAAATTAGCAGAAATGCTTGGTGGCCAGCAAGCATCACATCAGTTGACTTCACAATATCCTCCAGGCAGGTGGGTGCAGTTAGCAGCGACCCATGGGTTTCCTCCGACGCCGGCCGGAGCAGACTCCGGCGTTAACTGCCCGAGGATTAGCAGTTAAACTCTCTGCTGCATCGGCCTTCTCCTCGCTGCGTACCATGTCCTCTGGTTCGGCAATTAGAAACGTACAGTTCGTGGGTGTAACTTCTCTGCAGTTAGCTCTACCAGTTCGTCAGTAAACTTAAGATTGTAGATAGTAGTATAGTACTAGTGCATGACCGACAGAAGATTGCTCAGTTTCGACGTAACATGAGGTTCAGTTTCGACAGTTCAAAGGTAGGTTCATTTTGGTTTGCCCTATTATAGGGCATCTGTTGGAGACGACGCTTGCTCATGCCAAAAAATGCATTTTTTGGTGCCCTGAATTTTACTCTTGAGCCCAAAATGGTGCCCTGAAACAGGGCAGCTATAGAGAGATGCTCTAAGAACAGGGGGCATCGCTCGCGCCCAAGCTTTTCCGAATTGCGTGCCACCGGTGAAACCAAAAACAAGAGTCATGCCCTATCAGGTATCAGGTACGACGTGCCATACAGAGCAAGAACTTGCGCTAATCCTGACGTTCAGTTGGAACCCCAGCATCTTGTTTTGTCAAGTCAGTGTGATTACAATGCAACAACAGGGAGCAGCTGCAGCTGGGAAGGTCTCTTCCTCTCTCGACACCCCGTCCATCCAACACTCACACTAGCTCAACTCACGGAAACCCCGCCACAGCACCACCGTTTTCTCCGTCGACGACAGCCATCGGCGCGTCATCTGGCACCGCCGGACAAGGCGGTGCACGGGGCACCGTCTCAGTTCCGAAGCACATTCCTGCTCTGTTTGCCAAATGACATCGACACTAACACGTCTCGTCCCAGCACCCCATCCCAAAATACACTACGTCACACGAAGTTAACTCCTACTCCTAACTCCTCACTACCGCATCAGTATGACCACATATTACCCCTCAAGTCACCGAGCAACACTACTTTTTTTTCCTTTTCTTATAGGGGCGAGCCAGCGAGCGCGCGAGCGAGCGGCTACTTGAGTAAGCGGCACCGAATCCTTTTCAGCTCTGAGACCGGCGCGGAAGAACCTCCGGCATGCTTCCGGATGGCTCCGACGCAGAGGGGCCTTTTAGGACCCGAGCCGTAGCCGGCGTGCAGTCTCTTGTATTCGCTCAGCTTTATGAGCTGATGGGTCATGGACCACTGCTCGATTTGGCGTAGCGCCGACACGTGGTCTTGGAAGCTGGGCATCATCTCGCTTCTGAAACGAACATGGGAGGGCAGGCATTAGAACAGCAAAACTTTGAATAGGTTGACGTACGGCACCGACGTCTAGAGCACCATGTTCTACTGAAAATGCTAGAGGCAATCTTTCGAGCTGTAACTGAAATATCATCATACCTTGACAAGGAGCCTTGTAGCCCGCCAAGCCTCGCATCGAAGGTTTCCAGAACTTCAGATAAGAGTTTACAGTCCTCCTTCCCGGAGGTGCTTGTCTCGTTCGTTGGCCTGGCAAAAAAAAAAAACACAAGATGAAGACTCTCAAAGTCATAGAAACCAGAAAGAAATAAATTGCTGGTTATGAAAGGGTTATATCGCAGTGACCGAACTCAGATTTTTTCCGCTAGATTTTTGCATAACCCGCTCCTAAGGCACTAAAAATTATGAGGGTAGCTGGTACGTTAAATAGGGATAACATTCAAAAGTAAAGAATGCTTACATGTTTTCGCTTTGCATGAAGTTGTTGGTGTCGCTGACAAAAGATTGAACTGGGTCAGACATATCACTGAGCACCAGTTTACAAATGTGGTACACAATGGCTTCACCGCAATCAGCAACTTTTGCTGCAAGAAGTCTCGCTGGCAGAGCAGGAAGGAGACACTGAATCAAGCTGGTTGTTAAAGTAAGTCTTCTCTGAGCTTGAGAAACGTAGGTGCTATTTTCCGTCGTTGCTTTTTCACCATCAACCTGTTATGCATGATAAGCTTGTCAGTCTATATGAAATTGATGTGGCAACAACAGACATTTTCATGCAATATGTGAGGTATACAAGTATACAACCTTCTCAGTCAATGTGGCATCAGCCCAAGCCAATTCAGGTGTCCTGCATAGAGAAAATACAAAGCATGCATTAGCCTCTTGAACATGTATGCCAAAACAAGTCAAACAAAAGAGCCCAAATACATGATTCCTGCAAAATAAATATGATTTTGTGAAGGACAATTTTCTAACTCCAATCAATCACCTTCTACATTGCAGTCTCCCACCCTCGAACATGGCTTGTGCATGCGATGCTAAAACATCTGCTGTTGACCTTTTCCGCTTCTTTGACCGTGAACCCACCTCGTCATCAAACTTCATAACTGGCAAACCGCTTGGGTGTGAAGCTTTGCTTGCTGAGAGCAGGATACTTTGACGTGAACCCACCTCGTCATCAAACTTCATAACTGGCAAACCGCTGGGGTGTGAAGCTTTGCTTGCTGAGAGCAGGATACTTTGATGTGAACCCACCTCGTCATCAAACTTCATAACTGGCAAACCGCTTGGGTGTGAAGGTGATTGCTTTGATGACGAGGTGATTGCTTTGATAACTGGCAAACCGCTTGGGTGTGAAGTCGTCATTTGTCCAACCTTCTTAAGCTCTGTTCTTCCAACAAATGCCGAGTCGGGGTCCTTGGACAAGCTCGGAGCAGGCAGCTGAACACGAACAGTCTGCGTCATGGGAAGCTGCATATCTGAATCATGTTTGCCAACTTCCTTAAGCTCTGTACCTGCAGTAAATGATGATTTCGGGTCCTCGGACAAGCTCACAGCAGGCAGCGGAACATGAATAGCCGGTGTTATGGGAGGCTGCATATCTGAATCATGTTTGTCAACTTCCTTAAGCTCTGTTCCTCCAATAAATGACGATTCCGTGTCCTCAGGTAAGCTCACGGTAGGAAGCAGAACATGACTAGCATGTGCCATGGGAAGCGGTATATCTGAATCATGTTTGCCAACTTCCTTAAGCTCTGTTCCTCTGATAAATGATGATTTCGGATCCTCGGATAAGCTCATAGCAGGCAGCTGAACACGAACAGTCTGTGTCATGGGAGGCTGAATATCTGAATCATGTTTGCCAACTTCCTTAAGCTCTGTTCCTCTGATAAATGATGATTTCAGATCCTCGGATAAGCTCATAGCAGGCAGCTGAACACGAACAGTCTGTGTCATGGGAGGCTGAATATCTGAATCATGTTTGCCAACTTCCTTAAGCTCTGTACCTCCAATAAAGGATGAGCTCGGGTCCTTGGACAAGCTCACAGCAGGCAGCGGAACATGACTAGCCTGCGTCATGGGAGGCTGCATATCTGAATCATGTTTGTCGACTTCCTTAAGCTCTGTTCCTTCAACAAATGATGACTCAGAGTCCTTGGACAAGCTCGGAGCATGCAGCTGAACACGAACAGTCTGCGTCATGTGAAGCTGCATATCTGAATCATGTTTGCCAACTTCGTTAAGGTCTGTACCTCCAGTAAATGATGATTTTGGGTCCTCGGACAAGCTCACAGCAGGCAGTGGAACATGACTAGCCAGTGTTATGGGAGGCTGCATATCTGAATCATGTTTGTCAACTTCCTTAAGCTCTGTTCCTCCAATAAATGATGATTTCGTGTCCTTGGGTAAGCTCATGGTAAGCAGGGGAACATGACTAGCCTGTGCCACGGGAAGCGGTATATCTGAATCATGCTTGTCGACTTCCTTAAGCTCTGTTCCTTTGATAAATGATGATTTCGGATCCTCGGATAAGCTCATAGCAGGCAGCTGAACACAAACAGTCTGTGTCATGGGAAGCTGAATATCTGAATCATGTTTGCCGACTTCCTTAAGCTCTGTACCTCCAATAAAGGATGAGTTCGGGTCCTCGGACAAGCTCACAGCAGGCAGCGGAACATGACTAGCCTGCATCATGGGAGGCTGCATATCTGAATCATGTTTCTCGAGTTCCTTAAGCTCTGTACCTCCAACAAATGATGACTCGGAGTCCTTGGACAAGCTCGGAGTAGGCAGCTGAACATGAACAGTCTGCGTCATGGGAAGCTGCATATCTGAATCATGTTTGCCAACTTCCTTAAGCTCTGTACCTCCAGTAAATGATGATTCTGGATCCTGGGACATGCTCACAGCAGGCAGCAGAACATGACTAGCCGGTGTCATGAATTGCTGCATATCTGAATCATGTTTGTCAACTTCCTTAAGCTCTGTTCCTCCAATAAATGACGATTTCCTGTCCTCGGGTAAGCTCATGGTAGGCAGCGGAACATGACTAGCCTGTGCCATGTGAAGCGGCGTATCTGAATCATGTTTGTCAACTTCCTCAAGCTCTGCTCCTGCGATAAATGATGATTTCGTGTCCTCAGATATGCTCACAGAAGGCAGCCGAACATGACTAGCCCGTGTCATGGGAAGCGGCATATCTGATTCATGTTTACCAACTTCCTTAAGCTCTGTGCCTCCAATAAAGGATGAGTTCGGTTCCTCGGACAAGCTCACAGCAGGCAGCGGAACATGACTAGCCTGTATCCTGGGAAGCTGCATGTCTGAATCATGTTTGTCAACTTCCTTAAGCTCTGTTCCTCCAATAAATGATGATTTCGGATCCTCGGACAAGCTCGTAGCAGGCAGCGGAACATGACTAGCATGTGTCTGTTTGTCAACTTTTTTAAGCTTTGTTCCTCCAACAAATGACGAGGTCGGGTACTCGGACAAGTTCGTAGCAGGCAGCTGAACATGACTAGTCTGTGTCAAGGGAAGCTGCATATCTGAATGATTTTGGTCAACCTTCTGAACCTCTGCTCCAATAAATGATGAGTTGGGGTCCTTGGACAAGCACGGAGCAGGCAGCTGAACAGTAGTCTGTGTTAAGGGCATCTGCATAGCTGTATCATGTAGGTCAGCCTTCTTAAGCTCTGTTCCAATAAATAATGAGTTGGGGCCCTTGGACAAGCTCGGAGCAGGCAGCGGAACAGTAGTAGTCTGTGTCATGGGCAGCTGTACATCTGAATGTCCAGTATCAGTTGAAGAGTGTACCATCATACCAGGATGTGCCGCCCATACACCTTGGGTTGCCAGTGCTTCGTCACGGTATAGGTGGCTCCTTTGACCATCCACGCCTATCACGAACTCTTGATAAGGGTTAGCAAAATTGTCAATCAATTCCAAATTAGTATCACTAGATACATTCTGTTGCTGCTGCTGCATTGAAGTATGGCTAAAAGATAACAGGAGATCGCCATTTGTCCCCAGGCTAGTCATTGAATTGGACTCACTAACATCATTTTGACAACTCCCTAAAGGAAAAACAGTACCTGGCATGATTTCCCATTGAGAAGCTGAAGAATAAGATAAACCACATGACTGGGAAGTAGATTGATATTGTTGAGTCCAAGAAGATCCATAAGAGACAGTTGACTCAGTCACCCCAGCTTGTGTAATATATGGGGCAGTATTAGTCATGAATGTAGCAGAAATGCTTTCCACTAATTTAGCCTTTTTTTCAAGGTCAACAATATTTTCACTGCATTTCATCACATTTAATTATATTAAAATTTCAGAAATGCAAAATAATAAATTTGGCAATGGTGCCAAAAAAAAAATCACTCATGGAGTGTTAGTTCTGTTGCTCCTAGCAGAGTAAGCAAAATCAATCAAAATGTCATTAGCTAAGAAAGCATACTGAAAGCATATCTTACATTTTTTGTTACCACCATTACTGTATGTGTTTCAAGGCATCATTTTGCTGTTTCAGGAACAGCAGCAAGAAGCATTGACATTATTAATGGAGCATCAACAACTAAACTAACACCTTTATGTAGAAAGAGTTTCAAGATTTATATTCAATAGAACAACTATAATTCCGTGCGAGAGAACTTGCAGGTTTCTGGTTTGAACTTAAAAGGAGAGGGGAAAATCAAGACTTCAGTCACATAGTCACAGCAATGATAAGATGAGATTGCAAAGTTTCCGTTTACCCTTTCTGTAACATTTCATATGTCTGTGCAAAGGTATCACTTGAAGCTCCAAATGAATTTAGGAGTGAATCAATTTCCATTTGCTCTTCACAATCATAAAGGTTCATTCCACTATCTACAGATCCATCTGGACCATGAACAAATGAGCTGAACTGTATGTCCTGGGTTATTGGCAAATCAAAAGATTCATCATGGCCAGGATTTCGCCCCAATTCAGCAGAATGCATTTCATCTCGATGTTCATAAACATGGCTTGTGGTCGCCTCTTTCTGTTCAGCCACTTTGAGCTCAAAAGATGATATGTCTTGATCATTATCATACAGGAGGTCAACAGAGTTATGTAAGTTATGCATAGCGCTGGTATTTGTGACCATGGTTTCAGCCTCTCCAGGGAAGGGTAAGAAGTTTGAGGTGAAAGACGGACTTGCTAAACAGCCATTGTCCCAAACAACTTGATGCTGCATGGTATTCCCACCTGAAAGTTCTGTGTTATTGAAAGTCAAGTCACTGCACTCTTCATTAGCCGCTTCCAAAGCCTGTTGCATTTGCATAAGAGCAGCCCAGGTCCCATCCTGCGTGTCTGCAATGCAGTCATCACTTTGCATAGGGCTGCTATATGGATAACACGCAATTCCTGTGCTGCAGCTACTCCCAAATGAGATAGCTCTGTCGTCATAACCATCCGTGTCATGAGAAGTTATTTCTTCTACATGATCAAGGCAGGAGGATGCATTAGAAGGTCTACTGCGATGTGTTTTTATGCCACTATTTTGCACCTGATTTCCATCAGGTGCTAGAGGCTGAAGTGGTCTGAAAAAGTGGTCAAATTGTTGATATTCCCTGAGTGCAGCAGAAGCATTATTCAGAAGAAAATCTGGAACGCTTGGTAAAGATCCTTTATCTTGAAAGCCTTGCGTTGAAACTGGATAACCGTACTGTAAAGCCCGGTTGAAATATTCCTGATTAGCATCTTGTGGAAAACCAAATGCGCTTGGGTCGAGTGACAAATCTTCTGAACCCGATCCATCTACTTTTGCCAACGTTTTGGCACAGTTGCCAGGCTGGAACTGCATTTTGACTGGTTGACTGATTAACCACTGGATTCCTGGCAATGGAGAGTACCTACAGTCGGAAAATTAAGCATGGGAGAAATATTAGTTGAGGTCAAATGAGGGTGCATAACTGAACACTATCTATTTCCTCCTTAAAAGAGCATGTAACTCTGCTTTCTTCCCTTGAAATTATTCGCATTTCAGTAACTCGGTAGATTTGCGGACATGCAAATCAGCACGAGGGCGCATCTCAAAACCACATGCAATACAGGACACCTGAATCCTCATCACAAAGATCATACAAACCAAATTAAACCAGAGCATTAGAACCAATTAGTAAGCTAGGATTCAGCATCCTGATAAAAACAAACTTGCACTCCTACAGCCCTGCACTGACCATGACTTCGCCTCAATTACCTAATACCGCCACCAAGAATCGACATGCATGTAGCCGGTAAAACCAAAAGCACGCCACGGCGAATACCACCAAGAAACTACAACAGTAAGGCAGCACTTCTAACCGAGCTTAACACCACCACACCTAATTAACTAACTAAAGCCCTAAGGTACTGTTTGAGCACACCACAAAATACACACACATCGAGCGCGCCCCCAGCACCGCTCGACCAGCCCGACATTGCGGAGAGACGAGCCTAACCGCTCGCCCGGAGAACCGAGCCCAAGCGGCCACGCAACGCAAGCAAGATGGTTTAGCGAGGAGCCGCAGGGCTTACCGAGGAATGGCGACACGCGGCCGAGAGCGCGGTGCGAGGGTGGAGCTCCTCCGCGCGGCCTCCCCGCGGCGGGCCGTGCTCCCCGGCTAGGGTTTTGGGGCCGCTGGTGGGTGGAGAGTGAAGAGGGAGGCGCGGGGTGTCGTCAGAGCGGCGACAGGAAAGGGGAGCGGAGGCGGAGTGAAGTGGGGCGTGGTCGGAAGACTCGCGCTTTGACTTTTCAGCCCGCGTCGGACGAAAGCGGCGGCGGCGTGGGGGCCAGGCCGTGGGCCGCACCGGGCCGGGCGCCCGGGCCCAAACGTTTTTTTTTAGCCATTCAGGTGTACTGTACTGCCTTCTTCTCTCTCTCCTCGGTTTCCTCTTCAGCTTCTCTCCTTGGTTCAGATCGTCTTTTCAGATTCAGAAAAAAAAAGAAGGAGAGATGAAGGAGGCGACGGCGTCGGGGGGCGGCGCGACGGCGGGGGCGAACGACCCGAGGCAGCCGGGGACGGCGAGGCCGTACGCGCCGCCCAAGCTGTCGTCGCAGGACCTGCCCGTCGACTACGCGGGCTTCCTCGCCGTCGTCTTCGGCGTCGTCGGCGTCATGCTCCACGTACGTTCCAGCCAACCAGGCAGTCTCGGCCACGCGTTGCTCACGCTCGCGCCTCCGATCCGTCTACGGCCCCGTCTGCGCCCCAGTCTGCGCCCCAGTATTTTTGACCTCTCGTCGCCTTGGGCGTCACCGGCGTCATGCTCCACGTACGTGCTCCTAGCCAGCAAACGATCTCCGCCGCGCCCCCCGTCTATCTGCGCGCCCGCCCGTCGTCCTGCCGCGCGGATCGATCTAGTTTATCGGTAGGGAGCAGCAGCCGCAGGTTAGCGGGCTGGGCACTTAGATCTGGGCGAGCGGGTGCCTTGGTGGGTGATGGATCTGTGCGCCCCTTCGTAGTCGGTCGAGATGATGCGTTTTCCCTAGTCAATCCGATGCTGCTAGACTATCTGATTTTGGTTCGTGTTGGTCCCGTTGTGAGGTTGACTTTGCTGTGTGGTTTTACAGTACAAGGTTTGCTCGTGGATCGCCATCATCTTCTGCGCGCAGTCGCTGGCAAACATGAAGAACTTCGAGAATGACCTCAAGCAGCTCTCCATGGCTTTCATGTGAGTTTTCTTCACATTAATGTGGTTTATGTGTTAATCTTAGATTTCAGCTAGTATATATGCAGTTAAAGTCTAGATAGTCGAGCAGCAGCATTTACCTTTGCAGTCGGTGGGTCACTTGACATCAAATATACTGGGAATTCTCAATTGCCATTTAGTTTTTGTGTTGCTAGTAGTGGGGGAATTATGCAATTGAATTTTCCCCTCTTTGGGCATTTGATACCGGGGCACTTGACGTGGAGGGGCTCTTTTTACCCCATTTCTTCTATATAGTAAAGTACGCACACTCGTGCGTACTCGAGAAAAAAAGAAGATACCGGAGCACCTTAGTTTGTGGGTAATTTGGTAACATTGGATAATGATTTATGTGTTGCGTCATTGGGACCAGACTTGTGGCTTTATCTGTAATTCTTGATGGAAGTCAGAATGCTATTTTAGTCCTTTTGTTATTACTGATGTTATAGAAATGCTTCCTTGCATTGATCTAAAAATCACTTTGAATTTTGGTCCTTGCAGTTTTTAAGAATATTAATATTCAATTTCCTACATGTGTGGTAGAGTTCCTAGCAAAGTGCTGTTGTACCGCAAAAATATTCTAATTAGACATGCCAATTCCGGAAGCTAAAAACATTGGGTGGCTATTGTGCCAAAATATCAATGAATTATTATTAAAGTTAATTATTATAGACATTTTGTTCATCCTCTTCTAAATTCTGCTATGTGGCAAGTACGGAAGAAACTAATAAACTATCACCTGATAAAGGACAGTATGTGGCTATGGCCTTATGAAGAAGCCTTTTATTTGATTCTTACAGTAAACTAAACAAGTGTTTCTGCACTGGCTTTTGCTCATCTTGCATGGTTCTGGTGCTGGAAATCCTGTTTTTCCTATTTTGGCAGTCCTTTGAACTGTCTGTATACAAATTTATGTAAGGTTGTTTAGTTTCTCCTGGGCTAGCAGTTGCAGCTTTTAGACCTCTAGATCTAGCTTTTGTTTTGTTTGGCAGGCACATGGATGCTTGAACCTTGTTCTCTGTTATCAATATGATGGTGGAATCTGGCCGGAAGGTCGTTTGAAAAAAAAAACTAGCAAGTGTATGTACTTATGTAGAAGGCAAATCACATTGTGTTTGTAGTTGTAGGTTTGTATTGTCAGAGCAAACTTTAGGATCGGAGAAAATTTTAGGGATGGTTTGTCTTTGCATTGATAAGGAACTATTATCAGTAACCTGTTCATCTCAACTCCCAAGCATAGATCTCATTTCCAAGGAGAGATCCAAGGAGAGATCCAAGGAGAGATTGTATGTCTATCATGAAACGGCAGGCTACTAGTTACAGTAAAACAAGTGGTTTTCACTTGTGAGATCTTCATGAGTTGATATTAGGTCATTAGTGTTCCATTGTTGTGAGTATAGTTGACTTATCATGGATACTAGTGAAGTTCAATTTTTTGCCATGTGGTGCAAAGTAAATAAGAACTGTAGTTACACACTAATAATTGCGACTGATGGAGCTGATTTGCTCAGTAAAATGATACTATTAAAGTTGAATGCCATTTCATGTTCTCACTATTTTGCACTGCTTGATTGTTTGCTCTTTATATATCCACTTATCATCTAGGGCTTGGATGTATCCTCTTTATCACCACTGAAATAGCTATCTGTTTGATTATTTGGTAAAGTTTAGAAATAAAAGATCTAATATGAAAATAGCATCTACTACTAACTAAGCAAAACATTAATGGTCAAGCCACTAGTGTGCATAAAGATAGGAAGGGGGCTACACAGGAGCGCATATTGTTTGCATGACTTTTCTTCTGTTTTACTGACTTGAAATTTGGACTCGTTCATCTGAAGAAGTCTGTTTTGAGAAAAAATATCTTTTCTTTCCTAGCAAAGTACTGCTGTACCACAAAAATATTCTAACTGAACGTGCTAATACCGGAAGCTAAAAACATTGGGTTTTGCTTATCTTGCTTGTTCTGAAGCTGTGCCAAAACATCAATGGATTACTATTGACAGCTTGTTCATTCTCTTATAAATTCTAGTATTCTACCAGTTGTTTAAGTACAGAACTAATAAACTATCACCTGATAAAGGTCAGTATGTGCCTTATGGAACGCCTTTTGTTTAATTCTGTATTACAGTAAAGTAAACAAGTGTTTCTGCGCTGGCTTTTTTATCTTGCTTGTTTCTGATGCTGGACCCTGTTGATCCTGTTTTGGCAGTCCTTTGAACTGTCTGTAAAAAGTTCTGTAAGGTTGTTTACTTTCTCCTGGACTAGCAGTTGTGACCTTTTAGACCTCTAGATCTAGCTTTTGTTTTGTTTGGTATGTGCACATGGATGCTTGAATGTTGCTGTTCCGTCATCGATATGATAGTGGAATCTGCCCGGAAGGGCGTTTGAAAATGAAAACTAAACAGGTGTGAAGTGTCGCTTAGAAGGCGAATCACATTAGGTGCTGTAGTTGTGTATTGACCAGAGCAAATTTTAGGGATGGCTTGTCTTTGCATCGTTAAGGAACATTCCCTACCATTGATCACATTCCCTAGAAATTGTATGTCTATTGTGAAACAGCAGGCTACTATATTGTTACAGTTAAAGAGATTGTCATGACTAATTAGCTGGTCATTAGAGTTCCATTATTGTCACTATAGTTGACTTGTCATGGATACTGGTGACCGGTGAGGTCCATTTGGCAATTTGGTCCAAAGTAAATAAGAACTAGAGAGTACACACAAAAAATTGTGACTGATGAAGATGATTTGCTTAGTAAAGAGATATTAAAGTTATTGCACTTTCATGTTCTCACCCTTTTGTACTGGTTGACTGGTTATCTTTTTTTTCCTGAAATTTAGTGTAAATGCTGCTTCTCTCTGAACCAAGTAGAAATGTAATTCGATGAACCAAAGGGATATTCAGGATAACAGTAACTGTGTTGAAAGTTCTTCATATCCACCAAAATATCTATCTTTTTGATTACTTGGTAGAGTTGAGAGATACCTCCGTAAAGAAATATAAGAGCGTTTACAGAGGGAGTAAGAGATAAAGATGGGTTTAGTATGAAAACATCATCTACTAAATAAACAAAAATGTCAATTGTCAAGCCACCAGTATGCATAAAGATAGGAAAGGCCATACATAGAAGCGCATCTTGTTTGCAATATTTTTCTTCTGTTGTACCGACATAAAATTCGGACTCGTTCATCTGAAGAAGTCTGTTTTCAGAAAAGATCTCCATCTTCCCATCTCCAAAAAGCTTGGATAGTGTTTTAACCTTTTATAGTCAGATTGCATTACAACTATCCATATAGCATGCTTTGTCGTCTTATATCTCGTTTTACTTGTACTATAATATCACTGTTTTCTACTCCCTCTGTAAAGAAATATAAGAGCATTTAGATCACTAAAGTAGTGACCGAATCTTATATTTCCTTACAGAGGGAGTACTTCTGGTCCTTCGTTTCCTGATGTAAGTTCATAAATAGCTCATCTCTTTAACTGAAATTTGCAATATTTCCAGGTTTGCTGTCATGGGTTTGGTGACAAACTATTTCGGGCCTCGCCCAGGCGGGGCAAAGCGCTAATCTGCATACAATTACCATGTGCTTTATGAAGTTTCTTGTTAAATTTTTGGTTAGGGACCAAGACATGTATTATGCTGCTCAGTAACTTATTTGCACGGTACTTGTTCTTACAGTTTTATTATGAAGATGGTCGAAGGGCCTTTGCCTACATCAACACATTGGTCAATTCCCTGCGAGCTTTTGGTTTTGTATCGTTTTATTTATTGGAGTAGCAATCACCTTAGTTCTCATGCATGCTCAGGATCAAATGTTGTTAACGTGGCCCTTGCTTTGTCTTCTTACGCGTGCACGCAGCTGCAGTAGCCGCTCACATGAAACATCTACTGGTTCATTCAAAGAAAAGAAGCTTGCGTGTTTTTTTTTTTTGAAATTAGAGCCTCATTGTCCCATGACAGCAACCCTGGCAATGTTGGTTGGTGGTATCACTCAGCGAAACTGTGAACTGTTAAGATCTTGGAGTTGGAGCGTGGTGGTAAGCAACGCACTTTGGTGCCGAAGATCAGCTCAACAACAAGGGTTTCGAATCTGTTTTCAAACCTGTCAAGTGTCTAAAAAATTCCTCTCAGTTTTCAAACCTGTCGACCAATCAAGTGCAATCATGTGAAGTGTCTAAACAACCCGTCGCCATGTACCACCGATGCCTGATAATTTATTTGCTCTTCCAGTTTAATTCCAAGATGCTTGAGCTCTGGTCAAAGAGTTGTTGCTTGGTATTAGAGCATCTCCAGCCGTTCGGCCCCCCAGAACACCGAAAAAGTGCAGTCTAGGGCCGAACCGGCGTTAATTTCAGCGTGGGGCCAACGTGTTTCCAGTCGCCGCCCCAGGTCGTCCCCAAATCGGCTCAAACACGACACAAACTTGGTGATTTCATTCAAATTTGTATAAAAAACATGGTTTAAAAACAACTACGCCTAGCCCTACTACGCTGCCGCCGCCGCCCGCCTTCTACATGCCGAGGAGCCTGTAGAACCGGGTGTAGTCGCCGCCGCCGTTGTCATCGTCGTCGTCGCCGCCGCCGTCCCAACTGCACCCCTAACCGTGGTTGCCGACGCTGGGGAGGGAGGGGGGGTTGACGGCTGGCGCGTCCTCGTCGTCATTGTCGAGGACGACGCCGCCGCCCGCCCTCGTCGCGTCCATGGCGCCGAGCTTTGATCTCCTCGTAGGCCCGGGGCTGCCGCTCCACCTGCTCACGGGCGTAGTTCGCCTTCGCACACTTGAGGGCGTCTTGTCATCGGCGGCCATGTCCTCGTGCTCCTTCACGGGGAGCAACGTCGGCTCGGTCTTCGGTCGGACGAGGCGGAAGGAACGAGGGGAGGGGTGGCCGCCCTCATTGATGACGAGGGCGCCGCTGTGGGTGCGGCGCCCAAGCGGTGTCTCCTGCGGCTCCGGCTTGACGGGGCGGAACGCCGGTGACCCGGAGGAAAGCGAACCGGAGCCCGACGAGGAGGAGGTCGCCATCTCCATTCCTCGCAGCGTCCAGGAACTACCGCGGCGGCGAGAAGGACGGGGGCGCCGGGTACTCGAGGCGCGGCGTGTTGCCGCCCTCGATGTGGTCAAAGACGGCTTCGAGGGTGCGGCCGGGCACGCCCCACCATTCGCGCTGCCTGGCGGAGTTGAGGCGGCCGCGGGCCATGACGCCATTTGTGGAGGCGACATGGTCGGCGTGGCGGCGGTCGAAGTACATCACAGCGTGTGGCTGTAGGCCGTGTACCTCGGCTCGTTCCGCTGCGCCAACGATATGGACGAACGGATACACGCTATCTCGGCGCGCCGTTCAGCACCGATGGGCGCCGGGGGCACCGGGACGCCGCCGGCGCTCAGCCTCCACGAGCCCGGCACACGCATGTCCGGTGGCGCCGGGTAGTCGGCCTCGTAGAGAAGGCGCGCCTCGTCCTCGCGCAGATGGCGTCGGCCGAAGCCGTTCGCCCCCGCGGCGTCGCCTGGGTAACGCTCGGCCATTGCTCGTCGGTGGGAGAAGAGTGGGAGAGAGGGGCTGCGGTGGCGAGAGGGGGCGAGGGTGAAGGAAATATGCCCTAGAGGCAATAATAAAGTTATTATTTATTTCCTCATATCATGATAAATGTTTATTATTCATGCTAGAATTGTATTACACGAAAACATAATACATGTGTGAATACATAGACAAACATAGTGTCACTAGTATGCCTCTACTTGACTAGCTCGTTAATCAAAGATGGTTATGTTTCCTAACCATAGACATGAGTTGTCATTTGATTAACGGGATCACATCATTAGGAGAATGATGTGATTGACTTGACCCATTCCGTTAGCTTAGCACTTGATCGTTTAGTATGTTGCTATTGCTTTCTTCATGACTTATACATGTTCCTGTGACTATGAGATTATGTAACTCCCGACTACTGGAGGAACACTTTGTGTGCTACCAAACATCACAACGTAACTGGGTGATTATAAAGGTGCTCTAAAGGTGTCTCCGAAGGTACTTGTTGAGTTGACGTATTTCGAGATTAGGATTTGTCACTCCAATTGTCGGAGAGGTATCTCTGGGCCCTCTCGGTAATGCACATCACTATAAGCCTTGCAAGCAATGTAGCTAATGAGTTAGTTACGGAATGATGCATTACATAACGAGTAAAGAGACTTGCCGGTAACAAGATTGAAATAGGTATTGAGATACCGACGATCGAATCTCGGGAAAGTAACATACCGATGACAAAGGGAACAAACGTATGTTGTTATGCAGTTTGACCGATAAAGATCTTCGTAAAATATGTAGGAGCCAATATGAGCATCCAGGTTCCGCTATTGGTTATTGACCGGAGACGTGTCTCGGTCATGTCTACATAGTTCTCGAACCCGTAGGGTCCGCACGCTTAAAGTTAGATGACGGTTATATTATGAGTTTATGTGTTTTGATGTACCGAAGGAGTTCGGAGTCCCGGATGAGATCGAGGACATGACGAGGAGTCTCAAAATGGTCGAGACATGAAGATTGATATATTGGACGACTATATTCGGACACCGAAATGGTTCCGGGGGTTATCGGATATATACGGGAGTACCGGGGGGTTACCAGAAACCCCCGGGGGGTTAATGGGCCTCATGGGCCCAAAGTGGAGAAGAGGAGGGGCGGCCAGGGCAGGGCGCGCCCTCCCCTCTAGTCCGAATAGGACAAGAAGGGGGGTGGCGCCTTTCCTTCCTCCCTCTCTCCTTCCTTCCCCTCTCCTACTTGGACAAGGAAGGAGGAGTCCTACTCCCGGTGGGAGTAGGACTCCTCCTGGCGCGCCCCCTCCTGGCCGGCCGCCCCCTCCCCCTTGCTCCTTTATATACGGGGCAGGGGGCACCTCTAGCAACAACAACAATTGATCCTTGAGATCTCTTAGCCGTGTGCGGTGCCCCCCTCCACCATAGTTCACCTCGATAATATCGTAGCGGTGCTTAGGCGAAGCCCTGCGTCGGTAGAACATCATCATCGTCACCACGCCGTCGTGCTGACGGAACTCTCCCTCAAAGCTCAGCTGGATCGGAGTTCGAGGGACGTCATCGAGCTGAACGTGTGCAAGAACTCGGAGGTGCCGTGCTTCCGGTGCTTGATCGATCAGACCATGAAGACGTACGACTACATCAACCGTGTTGTGCTAACGCTTCCGCTTTCGGTCTACGAGGGTACGTGGACACACTCTCGCCTCTCGTTGCTATGCATCACCATGATCTTGCGTGTGCGTAGGAAATTTTTGAAATTACTACGTTCCCCAACAGTGGCATCCGAGTCTGGTTTTATGCGTAGATGTTATATGCACGAGTAGAACACAAGTGAGTTGTGGGCGATACAAGTCATACTGCTTACCAGCATGTCATACTTTGGTTCAGCGGTATTGTTGGATGAAGCGGCCCGGACCGACATTACGCGTACGCTTACGCGAGACTAGTTCTACCGACGTGCTTTGCACACAGGTGGCTGGCGGGTGCCAGTTTCTCCAACTTTAGTTGAACTGAGTGTGGCTACGCCCGGTCCTTGAGAAGGTTAAAACAACACTAACTTGACGAACTATCATTGTGGTTTTGATGCATAGGTAAGAACGGTTCTAGCTAAGCCCGTAGCAGCCACGTAAAACTTGCAACAACAAAGTAGAGGACGTCTAACTTTTTTTTGCAGGGCATGTTGTGATGTGATATGGTCAAGATGTGATGCTATATTTTATTGTATGAGATGATCATGTTTTGTAACCGAGTTATCGACAACTGGCAGGAGCCATATGGTTGTCGCTTTATTGTATGCAATGCAATCGTCCTGTAATAGCTTTACTTTATCACTAAGCGGTAGCGATAGTCGTAGAAGCAATAGTTGGCGAGACGACAACGATCCTATGATGGAGATCAAGGTGTCGCGCCAGTGACGATGGTGATCATGACGGTGCTTCGGAGATGGAGATCACAAGCACAAGATGATGATGGCCATATCATATCACTTATATTGATTGCATGTGATGTTTATCTTTTATGCATCTTATCTTGCTTTGATTGACGGTAGCATTATAAGATGATCTCTCACTAAATTTCAAGATAAAAGTGTTCTCCCTGAGTATGCACCGTTGCCAAAGTTCGTCGTGCCCAGAAACCACGTGATGATCGGGTGTGATAAGCTCTACGTCCATCTACAACGAGCGCAAGCCAGTTTTGCACACGCATAATACTCAGGTTAAACTTGACGAGCCTAGCATATGCATATATGGCCTCGGAACACTGAGATCAAAAGGTCGAGGGTGAATCATATAGTAGATATGATCAACATAGTGATGTTCACCATTGAAAACTACTCCATTTCACGTGATGATCGGTTATGGTTTAGTTGATTTGGATCACGTGATCACTTAGATGATTAGAGAGATGTCTATCTAAGTGGGAGTTCTTAAGTAATATGATTAATTGAACTTAAATTTATCATGAACTTAGTCCTGGTAGTATTTTGCAAATTATGTTGTAGATCAATAGCTCGCGTTGTTGCTTTCATATGTTTATTTTGATATGTTCCTAGAGAAAACTGTGTTGAAAGATGTTAGTAGCAATGATGCGGATTGGACCCGTGATCTGAGGATTGTCCTTATTGCTGCACAGAAGAATTATGTCCTTGATGCACTGCTAGGTGACTGACCTATTGCAGGAGCAGATGCAGACGTTATGGACGTTTGGCTAGCTCAATATGATGACTACTTGATGGTTTAGTGCACCATGCTTAACGGCTTAGAATCGGGACTTCAAAGACGTTTTGAACGTCATGGGCCATATGGGATGTTCCAGGCGTTGAAGTTAATATTTCAAGCAAATACCCGAGTTGAGAGATATGAAGTCTCCAACAAGTTCTATAGCTAAAAGATGGAGGAGAATTGCTCAACTAGTGAGCATGTGCTCAGATTGTCTGGGTACTACAATCGCTTGAATCAAGTGGGAGTTAATCTTCCAGATAAGATAGTGATTGACAGAGTTCTCTAGTCACCATCACCAAGTTAGTAGAACTTCGTGATGAACTATAGTATGCAACGGATGACGAAAACAATTCCCGAGCTCTTCGCGATGTTGAAATCAACGAAGGTAGAAATCAAGAAAGAGCATGAAGTGTTGATGATTGACAAGACCACTAGTTTCAAGAAAAGGGCAAAGGGAAAGAAAGGGAACTTCAAGTAGAATGACAAGCAAGTTGTCACTCCCGTGAAGAAGCCCAAAGCTAGAGCAAAGCCTGAAACCGAGTGCTTACAATCGCAAAGGAAATGGTCACTTTGAAATGCAAATGCCCTGAATATTTGGTGGATAAGAAGGATGTCAAAGTGAACAAGAGTATATTTGATATACAGGTTATTGATGTGTACCTTACTAGTGTTTATAGTAGCCCCGAGTATTTGATACTTGTTCGGTTGCTAAAAATTAGTAACTCAAAACAGGAAGTTCTGAGAATAAGCAGAGACTAGTTGAGGTGAAGTGACGATGTGTGTTGGAAGTGGTTCCAAGATTGATATGATCATCATCGCACACTCCCTATACTTTCGGGATTAGTGTTAAACCTAAATAAATGTTATTTGGCATTTGCGTTGAGCATGAATATGATTTGATCATGTTTATTGCAATACGGTTATTCATTTAAAGTCAGAGAATAATTGTTGTTCTGTTTACATGAATACAACTTCAATGATCATACACCCAATGAAAATAGTTTGTTGGATCTCGATCGTAGTGATACACATATTCATAATATTGATGCCAAAAGATGCAAAGTTGATAATGATAGTGCAACATATTTGTGGCACTGCCGTTTAGGTCATATCGGTGTAAAGCACATGAAGAAACTCCATAAAAATGGACTTTTGGAATCACTTGATTATGAATCATTTGATGCTTGCGAACCATGCCTTATGGGCAAGATGACTAAAACTCCGTTCTCCGGAACAATGGAACGAGCCACTGACTTATTGGAAATAATACATACCGATGTATGCGATCCAATGATTGTTGATGCTCGTGGCAAGTATCGTTATTTTCTGACCTTCACAGATGATTTGAGCAGATATGGGTATATCTACTTAATGAAACACAAGTCTGAAACATTTGAAAAGTTCAAAGAATTTCAGAGCGAAGTGGAGAATCATCGTAACAAGAAAATAAAGTTTCTACGATCTGATCGTGGAGGAGAATATTTGAGTTACGAGTTTGGCCTTCATATAAAACAATGTGGAATAGTTTCACAGCTCACGCCACATGGAACACCACAGCGTAATGGTGTGTCCAAACGTCATAACCGCACTTTATTGGATATGGTGCGATCTATGATGTATCTTACTGATTTACCACTATCGTTTTGGGGTTATGCATTAGAGACAGCTGCATTCACTTTAAATAGGGCACTATCAAAATCCGTTGAGACGACGCCTTATGAACTGTGGTTTGGCAAGAAACCAAAGTTGTCGTTTCTTAAAGTTTGGGGCTGCGATGCTTATGTGAAAAAACTTCAACCTGATAAGCTCGAACCCAAATCGTAGAAATGTTTCTTCATAGGATACTCAAAGGAAACTGTTGGGTACACCTTCTATCACAGATTCGAAGGCAAGATATTTGTTGCAAAGAATGGATCCTTTCTAGAGAAGGAGTTTCTCTCGAAAGAAGTGAGTGGGAGGAAAGTAGAACTTGATGAGGTAACTGTACCTGCTCCCATATTAGAAAATAGTTCATCACAGAAACCGGTTCCTGTGACGACTACACCAATTAGTGAGGAAGTTGATGATATTGATTATGAAACTTCAGATCAAGTTACTACTGAACCTCGTAGGTCAACCAGAGTAAGATCCGCACCAGAGTGGTACCGTAATCCTATTCTGGAGGTCATGTTACTTGACCATGGCGAACCTACGGACTATGAGGAAGCGATGATGAGCCCAGATTCCGCGAAATGGCTTAAGGCTATGAAATCTGAGATAGGATCCATGTATGAGAACAAAGTATGGACTTTGGTTGACTTGCCTGATGATCGGCAAGCCATAGAAAATAAATGGATCATCAAGAGGAAGACAGACGCTGATAGTTGTGTTACTATCTACAAAGCTAGACTTGTTGCGAAAGGTTTTCGACAAGTCTACGATGAGACTTTCTCACCCGTAGCGATGCTTAAGCCTGTCTGAATCATGTTAGAAATTGCCACATTTTATGAAATCTGGCAAATGGATGTCAAAACTGCATTCCTGAATGGATTTCTGGAAGAAGAGTTGTATATGATGCGACCAAAAGGTTTTGTCGATCCGAAAGGTGCTAACAAAGTGTGCAAGCTCCAACGATCCATCTATGGACTGGTGCAAGCATCTCGGAGTTGGAATATATGCTTTTATGAGTTGATCAAAGCATACAGTTTTATACAGACTTGCGGTGAAGCCTGTATTTACAGGAAAGTGAGTGGGAGCACTACAACCTTTCTGATAAGTATATGTGAATGACATATTGTTGATCAGAAATAATGTAGAATTTTCTAGAAAGCATAAAGGAGTGTTTGAAAGGAGTTCTTCAAAAGAAAGACCTCAGTAAAGCTACTTACACATTGAGCATCAAGATCTATAGAGATATATCAAGACGCTTGATAAGATTTTTCAAAGGGTACATACCTTGATAAGATTTTGAAGTAGTTCAAAATGGAACAGCCAAAGAAGGAGTTCTTGCCTGTGTTGCAAGGTGTGAAATTGAGTAAGACTCAAAACCCGCCCATGGTAGAAAATAGAAAGAGAATGAAAAGTCATTCCCTATGCCTCAGTCATAGGTTCTATAAAGTATGCTATGCTGTGTACCAGACCTATTGTATACCTTGTTCCGAGTTTGGCAAGGGAGTACAATTTTGATCTAGGAGTAGATCACTGGACAGCGGTCAAGAATATCCTTAGTGAGGACTAAGAAAATATTTCTCGATTATGGAGTTGATAAAAGAGCTCATCGTAAAGAGTTACATCGATGCAAGCTTTTACACCAATCCAGATGACTCTAAGTCTCAATCTAGATACATATTGAAAGTGGGAGCAATTAGCTAGAGTAGCTCCGTGCAGAGCATTGTAGACATAGAATATTTTGCAAAATACATACGGCTCTGAATGTGACAGACCCGTTGATTAAACTTCTCTCACGAGCAAAACATGATCACACCTTCGTACTCTTTGGGTGTTAATCACATATCGATGTGAACTAGATTATTGACTCTAGTAAACCCTTTGGGTGTTGGTCACATGACGATGTGAACTATGGGTGTTAATCACATGCAGATGTGAATGTTAGTATTAAATCACATGGTGATGTGAACTAGATTATTGACTCTAGTGCAAGTGGGAGACTGAAGGAAATATGCCCTAGAGGCAATAATAAAGTTATTATTTATTTCCTCATATCATGATCATGATAAATGTTTATTATTCATGCTAGAATTGTATTTCCCGAAAATATAATACATGTGTGAATACATAGACAAACATAGTGTCACTAGTATGCCTCTACTTGACTAGCTCGTTAATCAAAGATGGTTATGTTTCCTAACCATAGACATGAGTTTTCATTTGATTAACGTGATCACATCATTAGGAGAATGATGTGATTGACTTGGCCCATTCCGTTAGTTTAGCACTTGATCATTTAGTATGTTGCTATTGCTTTCTTCATGACTTATACATGTTCCTATGACTATGAGATTACGTAACTCCTGATTACCGAAGGAACACTTTGTGTGCTACCAAACGTCACAACGTAACTGGGTGATTATAAAGGTGCTCTAAAGGTGTCTCCGAAGGTACTTGTTGAGTTGACGTATTTCGAGATTAGGATTTGTCACTCCGATTGTCGGAGAGGTATCTCTGGGCCCTCCCGGTATGCACATCACTATAAGCCTTGCAAGCAATGTAGCTAATGAGTTAGTTACGGAATGATGCATTACATAACGAGTAAAGAGACGTGCCGGTAACGAGATTGAACTAGGTATTGAGATACCAACGATCGAATCTCGGGCAAGTAACATACCGATGACAAAGGGAACAAACGTATGTTGTTATGCGGTTTGACCGATAAAGATCTTCGTAGAATATGTAGGAGCCAATATGAGCATCCAGGTTCCGCTATTGGTTATTGACCGGAGACGTGTCTCAGTCATGTCTACATAGTTCTCGAACCCGTAGGGTCCGCACGCTTAAAGTTAGATGACGGTTATATTATGAGTTTATGTGTTTTGATGTACCGAAGGAGTTCGGAGTCCCGGATGAGATCGGGGACATGACGAGGAGTCTCGAAATGGTCGAGACATGAAGATTGATATATTGGACGACTATATTAGGACACCGGAATTGGTTCCGGGGGTTATCGGATATATACCAGAGTACCGGGGGTTTACCGGAAACCCCTGGTGGGTTAATGGGCCTCATGGGCCCAAAGTGGAGAAGAGGAGGGGCGGCCAGGGCAGGCCGCGCGCCCCCTCCCCCTCTAGTCATGTAAGGGCATTTTATCCCTAAGGTGTTTTGGTGATTGATGACAATGCTTTTGCGGACTAGTCGTGTGCCTTGAGTATTTCAGTCGCTTCGTCGCTAGGCACAAGACGGTTTGGTACCCCTCAAAGACTTTTGAAGACGGTGGTGTTCTACGTCTCTTTTGGTGGATTTGAGTCGTAGGATAGCCGTACTATTAAGAGGGGGTCCATGGTGGAAAGGTTCGGGTGGAATCATTACGTACACGTTTTCTCCCTTGCACCGCCTTTCCCTTTGCGCCTTGGAGCTTCCTTTGTTATCTTCATTGTTGTGCAAAAAGAAGGATTCCTAGTGTTGCTTCTGAGGCATGCGGTAGTACTGCTCCTAGAAGCGGTAGTACCGCAAGCCCTTGCGGTAGTACCGTAGGAGCACACAGTAGTACCGCTCCTATGGAGCTGTAGTACCGTGGCCTCAGACCAGGCTCAGCCTCTCTTGCGGCTGTAGGGGCGGATGTAAGTTTTTACATCCGCGCCCTACGCGGTAGTACCACCCCATGCGTGCGGTAGTACCGTCAGTCCTGGTCCGGCTCAGTAACACAAGCGGAGGTAGGGGCGGGTGTAATTTTTTACATCCGCTCCCTACGCGGTAGTACCGCACGCCTGACGCGGTAGTACCGTGTCGGATTTTTGCACTATTCGATTTTCAGCGGAAGTAGGCACGGATGTATTTTTATTCACCCGTGCCCTTCCCAACCTAGTCCATTATGGCCTTGCGGAAGTACCTCAAGGGGGAGCGGTAGTACCGCGTCAGCGGCAGCACCGCTCTCAGCCCTGGCGGCTCTGGCCTGGACTAGCCCCTGACGTTGCAGCGGTAGTACCGCGGTCCTTCGCGGTAGTACCGTGAGCCTATGTGGTAGTACCGCTTGTCAGGAGTGGTAGTACCGCAGGTCGCGGGCTGAGTAAGTGGATAACGGTTGGATCTGTCTCTCCACTATATAAGCGGTGTCTTCTTCCTTTAGTTGACGACCTCTTCCATCCCTAAGCTCCATTGTTGCTCCAAGCTCCATTTTCGCCCGATCTCTCTCCCTAGCCAATCAAACTTGTTGATTTGCTCGGGATTGGTTGAGAAGGCCCCGATCTACACTTCCACCAAGAGAAATTTGATTCCCCCACTAATCCCTAGCGGATCTTGTTACTCTTGGATGTTTGAGCACCCTAGACGGTTGAGGTCACCGCGGAGCCATAGTCCATTGTGGTGAAGCTTCGTGGTGTCGTTGGGAGCCTCCAATTAAGTTGTGGAGATTGCCCCAACCTTGTTTGTAAAGGTTCGGTCACCGCCTTCAAGGGCACCAATAGTGGAATCACGACATCTCGCATTGTGTGAGGGCGTGAGGAGAATACGGTGGCCCTAGTGGCTTCTTTGGGAGCATTGTGCCTCCACACCGCTCCAACGGAGACGTACTTCCCCTCAAAAGGAAGGAACTTCGGTAACACATCCTCGTCTTCACCGGCTCCACTCTTGGTTATCTCGTGCCTTTACTTATGCAAGTTTATTTGTGTTATATCCCTTGCTTGCTTGCTGTTGTTGCATCATATAGGTTTCCCACCTAGTTGCTATCTAGACAACCTACTTTGATGCAAAGTTTAATTTGGTAAAGAAAAGTTAAAAATTGTTAGTTTCCTATTCACCCCCCTCTAGTCAACTATATCGATCCTTTCAATTGGTATTAGAGCCTCGTCTCTTTTTTAAGGACTTTGTCGTCCGAAGAGTATGGTTGACACCATAGACGGTGGGGAGGAGCACTCCGGTGTGAATCCGTTCTTGTCTACGGACGATGGGGAAACCGCGATCTCTCGTGAGGAATTCAATGTGGCTTTGGACACATTGAAAACCTCCATGACGACCGAGGTTGAAAGCATGTTTAATAAATTCATTGAAGGGCTTAAACTATCTACCGCACCGTTGAAAATGGGTGATCCCACTAACAAGGTGACGGATGCTAACTCCAACAAGGGGGAAGCTACTAGTGAAAAAGCTCCTTCTTCTAGTGGTAAGAATGGCACCGACATCTTTGCCCATGTGGAACCTCCACCGGTGTATGGTGGATCGATTCCCTCTACTCATTTGAATCATGCCGGTCCTCCTCCTAAGATTGTGAAAAATGAGGATTTTGATTCTTGGGTTTATCGCTTTAAGCGTCATTTAAATCATGTGAACACTAATTTTGAAGAATCATTGAAGAAGGTTTCTATCCGCATGACCGAAGCAACTTTGCGCCTAGAGAAGCCGCGGACAATCAATTCAATGAGAATGCTCTCTTCATCATCCAAGATGCAATTCCACCCGAAGATCTTCCTCATCTCCGGCCCTACGCTATGGCCAAAGATGCTTGGCACCAAGTTGTTTCCCTCTACTGGGGAAGCGCAAGCATTCAACGCTCCAACTATGAAGTGGTGCAAGATGAAGCCGACGAGTTTGCCATGAAAGAAGATGAAGAACCTCGTGAGCTTTATCGGAGAGTAACCAAACTTGCGGTCTCTCTCCGAGATCATGGGAGCAAGGACACGGATGACAATTGGATCAAGCGCAAATTCCTCAAGGCAATGATGCCTTACCACAAGGCCATGTCCTCCGTCATTTGTCAACGGCCGGACTTCCACACCTTGTCCTCAAGTGAAGTGTTGGATGAGTTTGTGGCTATGAGCATCTTGGACAAGACCGCCGACAATGCGGTGCTTCGCTCCCAAAGAGCAAAGAAGCCCAACCTTGCTTTGAAGGCCAAGGTTATTGTGGAGGAAGAGGACGAAGAGGAATAAGAGGAGAGCAACCTCGAAGATACAAAGTATGCCTATCATGAACACATGGATCCTGCTTCAAGGAAATTTTGGAGCAAGAAGAACTCAATGCCCAACTTCAACAAGAACAATTCAAGTGGTGCCAAGGGCAAGCAACGCATGAGGACTTGCTTTAATTGTGGCAATGTGAGCCACTTTGTTGCGGAGTGCCCGTATGAGAAGAGGGAAGACAATGGTGGCAAGCTCATCCGAAAGGATAAGGCCAAATCTTTCCCCAACAAGAACAACTTCACCAAGAAGACTCCTCCTAGGGTGTTGGTGGTACAAGAAGAGTACAATGAGGAGGATGATGATGATGAAGATGGTGAGTCGGTTTCCATGGCCTCTGTTGCCATTGCATCAACTACACGGGAGTCTCTCTTTGACTCACTCAATGAGAACATCACCGCCAAGTGCCTCATGGCTAAAGCCACCAACAAGGTAACCCCCAACATCAAAACTACCATCATTAATAATCCTTCGTTGATGGATTGCATTGATGAACATGAGGGATCTAGTGTGGAGGAGAATGAGTTTGGGTCCTTTATGGGTAAACTCAAGGGTAAATCCAAGAAGCACTTCGTTGCTCTCTTGGAACAACTTGGTGAAGCCAATGTCATGATCGAGGCTCACGAAGAAACCATCTCTAAGATGGAGGGGTATAGTCGTGACTATGCGATGAGATTTCGGATCTTTCCAGTGCTCTTGAGGAAGAGCGTGGTCTTCGTTTGGCTCTTGAGGAGTCATACAACGATGACCATGCTAAACTAAAGAAAGATCTTGATCATGCTCTTGTTGTGTCTCGTGTGCTAAATTCCGAGAAAGCCGAACTTGGGATTGATCTTGCTAGACTCAAGGAGGAGTTTAATATACTTGACAAGGCTCACAAGGCCTTGAAGGGTATTCATGCTAACCTTAAAGAGTCTCATGATCAACTCCAAGTGAAGCTAACCAAGGAGAAAGCCACTTTTCCTCATATGGTTTTAATTGATAATGCAAATGCTACTAACCCTTGTTGTGAGCATGAGCATCTTATTGAGGAGAATGCTAAGTTGAAGGAGCAACTTGAGAAAGGCCTTGTGTCGTGCATACAAGGTGAGAAGAACCTCAACGACCTTTTGAGTAATCAAAAGGAAGTGGTTGCCAAGGAGGGTATTGGGTTCGCACCCAAGCCCAAGAACAAGAAGAAGAATGACAAGACCAAATGACCTCCTCCTCTCAAGCAAACTTTTGTGAAGGAAGGAGAGGGTGCTCTGTAGCACCTTGAAGTATGTCTAGAGGGGGGGGGGTGATTAGACTACTTGACCAATAAAAACCTAACCTTTTCCCAATTTTAGACTTTGGCAGATTTTAGCTATTTTTGAACAAGTCAAGCATTCTTCACACAATTCAAGCAAGCATGCAAAGAGTATATTAGCAGCGAAAAATAAAGCATGCAACTTGCAAGAATATAAAGGGAAGGGTTTGGAGGATTCAAACGCAATTGGAGACACGGATGTTTTTGTCGTGGTTCCGATAGGTGGTGCTATCGTACATCCACGTTGATGGAGACTTCAACCCACGTAGGGTAACGGTTGCGCGAGTCCATGGAGGGCTCCACCCACGAAGGGTCCACGAAGAAGCAACCTTGTCTTTCCCACCATGGCCGTCGCCCACGAAGGACTTGCCTCACTAGCGGTAGATCTTCACGAAGTAGGCAATCTCCTTGCCCTTACAAACTCCTTGGTTCAACTCCACAATCTTGTCGGAGGCTCCCAAGTGACACCTAGCCAATCTAGGAGACACCACTCTCCAAGAAGTAAAAAATGGTGTGTTAATGATGAACTCCTTGCTCTTATGCTTCAAATGATAGTCTCCCCAACACTCAACTCTCTCTCACAGGATTTGGATTTGGTGGAAAGAAGATTTGAGTTGAAAGCAACTTGGGGAAGGCTAGAGATCAAGATTCATATGGTTGGAATGGAATATCTTGGTATCAACACATGAGTAGGTGGTTCTCTCTCAGAACTGGTAAGTTGGAAGTGTAGGTTTGTTCTGATGGCTCTCTCCACGAATGAAGAGGAGGTGGAGGGGTATATATAGCCTCCACACAAAATCCAACCGTTACACACAATTTACCAAACTCGGTGGGACCGAATCATCAAACTCGGTCGGACCGATTTAGTAAACCTAGTGACCGTTAGGATTTTCGGTGGGGCTGACATGCATCTCGGTAGGACCGATATGGTTAGGGTTAGGGCATACCGTAATCTCGGTGAGACCGATCACACAAATTCGGTGAGACCGAATTTGGTAATTAGCTAACCAGAGAGTTGGTCAGGTAAACTCGGTGGGACCGATTTGCTCTTTCGGTGAGACCGAAAAGTTACAAA
The DNA here is from genome assembly GCA_021605205.1 of Aegilops longissima. Taxonomy (NCBI): domain Eukaryota; kingdom Viridiplantae; phylum Streptophyta; class Magnoliopsida; order Poales; family Poaceae; genus Aegilops; species Aegilops longissima. Next base: position 611,536,523 of record CM038680.1, read on the forward strand.
AGGGAAACAGAGAGTTTACATTGTAATCTCGGTGGGACCGATCGCTCACTTCGGTTAGACCGAAACGTTACGAAGGGAAACAGAGAGATTACAATCCCATCTCGGTGAGACCGAGATCCTTATCGGTGAAACCGATTTGCCTAGGGTTTGTGGCGGTGGCTATGACATCTGAACTCGGTGGCGCCGGATAGAAAGAATCGGTAGGGCCGAGTTTGACTTTGGGTTTAGGTCATATATGGATGTGAGAAAGTAGTGGAGGGTTTTGGAGCATATCACTAAGAACATGGAGCAAGAGGCTCATTAAGCAACACCTCATCCCTTCTTGATAGTATTGGCTTTTCCTATAGACTCAATGTGATCTTGGAACACTAAAATATAAAATGTAGAGTCTTGAGCTTTTGAGCTTGAGCCAATCCTTTGTCCTTAATATTTTGAGGGTTCCACTTTCATCATCCATGCCATGCCATTCATTGAGCTTTCCTGAAATATTCATCTTGGAATAGTATTAGCTCAATGAGCTATATGTTGTTATGAATTACCAAAACCACCTAGGGATAGTTGCACTTTCAATCTCCCCCTTTTTGGTAATTGATGACAACATATAGATCAAAGCTTCGACAAATGATAGTAAAATTGAAAAACATCGTCGCTTTGAGAAGTATGTGATAAGCAAGAGCTCCCCCTAAATTTGTGCATGTTATAAAATTTGCTTTGGACTGCAAATGCACAAGTAATTAGGCTCATGGGTTACTCTTCCATGTCACATTCATCTTGGTGGAGCGCTCAAAATAATAATGATTAAATACATGTACTCATCACCAAGCATAGTGAATGATCATATAATGATAAATAAGATAATATCATAAAAGGCATAAGTGTAGCTTATGATCAAACACATGATCATCAATGTCTCACAGGTAATGCATAGTATCTCAAGCAATCAAACGCAAATAAAGTTCAACCGAAAAGACAAGAGAGAACAAAAGCAAATCTCTCTCTCTCTCGAAGCCTATGATCTATACATTTTTCTCCCCCTTTGGCAACAAGTTACCAAAAAGTTCCTAGAAAATGCATAGCACTATGTCGTCTCTCAGGCTTGGTCTTCTGGTGGTGGCGTAGAGATGGCTCCTTGGACGAAGACTTCAGTAGATGTGGTAGGAGCTGAAGGAGTTGGAGCTAGAGCTGGTGCTGAAGAAGTGGCTCTAGTGTCTGGAGTTGGTACTGCAGCTGACCTCTGAGCTCTAGGCACTCTGTCAAATGCATCAGTTGTCGTCTTGCCCTTCCTCTCCTGCATATCATCTTGTAACTGCTCCACAACCGATGAATCTCGCCATTTTGACATCAGGATCATAGAATTTTTGTTCCATGATTCTCTCCAGGCTCTCCTGGTTTTGAGTTAGGGTGGCCAACCCCTTCTCAGTCCGTAGAGTTGATGCTATCAAGTAACCAAGCTGCTCCTGCTTGTTCTTCAGAAAGTAATCAGATGCCTCTGCTTGTGTTGGCATCTTTGCAGCTTTCTCTTGCCTTGCCTTCTCCTTTCTCTCCTGAGCTTGCACTGATGATGGTTCATTCTCAGTCATGACAACTTGATTGTCCTCAAATTCAGGATAGAGAACCATGTGTTCTTTATCCAATAGATACTTTCCTGTGCCCATCTTCGAGTTTATCAACTCCTGAATCTATGGGGCATATCCACAGCTTCTCTTCTGATCTGCTGCTGTCCTCTTAATTGTCTCGACTATGAGGCTCATGACCTTGAATTTCTGAGGCACATCAAAAACATGAAGCAAATTGATTGCATGCCCTCTAATCATGTTGTGGTCACCTGATTTGGGCAATAGAGTATGCCTTAAGATCCAGTTGATCGTAGGCAGCCCTGACAGCAGAAAGTGGACTGATCCAAACTTGAAGGTCTCAAGTGCATCATCCGGGATTTCCTTGTACATGTGTGACATAGAGTTATGATCCATTTTCTTCTTACCATAAATGTCCAGGTCATCCTCACTTTCCTTTGGGGAATTGATCAAACTTGCCCATTCCTCTATGGTAGACGATATCTGGTTCCTTCGACATCCACACTATCCTCGCCATCCGGATAGAAATGTCTTGTGGAGTAGAATTGCATGATAAGTTCATCGCTCCAGCTTGGTGAACTTCGCCCAACAAAATCAGCAACTCCACACGCACCAAGCTGTCATATACTCTGTGGTAGTGTTCTGCGTTCTCCTTCATGTAGGTCCAGTCGACCCATCTCATATTGCAAACTATGGGCTTCTTATCCAGCAAGATAGTCTCATAAAAGTCCAGCTGCTCCTTGGTGTGGAACCTGTAGTCCACAGCTGTCCTTCTCCTCGTGGCATATGGATCTGTCTCTCTCGATAGCCTCAACCCATGATCTCTCCTGGTCTTCATGTTTTCAGCCACAGGATGAGCATCATTGTGGTCTGGGATCTTGGGTTTGAGCTTCCTTAGGACCTGCCCTTCTTCATCTTCTTCAGCATCTATCTCAGGCATTGGGGCCTTGTTCTTTTCAGCTCCTGGTATGTTCCTGGTATTCCTCTTGGGTGCATTCTTGGGCTGGGGGGCAACTTTGGGCTTTGAAGTTGCAGCCCCTGATTTGATAGCATCGCCCATCAGCTTTTATGCCTTGGGTGCTGGTTCTGCAACCTCTTCTTCTTCTTCCATCATGGAAGGCTTCCCAATCACTCTTGCCATGGTCTTCTTGACCCTTTCTTTCCTTTTCTTTCCCTCTGCAGCAACACGCTCTTTGGGTTGAGATTCCAAAGGAACTTGAGTAGACACTCTGGCTTTGGACATTGGTTGTCTGCCTGCTGGCCTTTTGATTTTCAAACCAGGCTTCACTGCAGATGAGCCGAACTCCCTCTTGAGCACTTTCTTCTTGGAGCTTGCCTCATCCTCCACTGCCACATAATCCTCATCCTCAGACTCTGAGGTCTTCTTATTTCTTGTCCTTGTGGCAGCCTTGGGCAAATTGCTCGGAGTGCTTCTGCTCCCCTCATCTGAGCTGCTTGAGGGACTAGTGCCCTCGCACAATTGGATCTGCTCTTCAGATTTGTTCTGGCTATCACTTTGGTCTGACATGCTGTTCAAATGACTGCTGACCCTGTGAATAGTTATAGATGAGGTAGAGTGGATGAGCATCACAAAATGCAGAGATCTTTGCAAAAGAATGATTCAAAAAACTTAGTTTTAGTTTCCCACTCAAAGCATTTCGGATCTACCGATTTTCGAACTCGGTGATACCGAAGCAGTTTTGGAACCTAAACTAGTGAACTCAGTCAGACCGAGTCACAGTTCGGTGGCACCGAGACTGCTAGGGTTTCACAAGGTTCGGAAATCGGTCACACCGATTAGCAATTCTCGGTCAGACCGAGACTTACTAGTGCAATGGCATTAGCCAAATCGGTGGGACCGAGTTTTTCAACTCTGTGGGTCCAAGATGGTTTCGGCGGAAACCTAACCCTAAATTTTCGAATTGCAACTATTCTAAGGATTGATTTGACTGGATAGGAGTGTTTCAATCATGGCAAGATGCATAATGAACACAATGTGCTGAGAATCGGACGAGGAAAGCACTGTGATCGAGTTCATACCCTAGTTCGGCGGGAACTCGCTACGGCGGAGGAGAATTCCGTTGACGGCGGCGAAGAACAGCGACAGGAGGCGGCTGGCGACGAAGTCGACGATCCGTAGACCAAGTTGGCAGAACGAGCTATGCGCGGGCGAGAAGATTCGGAGAAAGTTTTCCAAAATTTTCCCGTGCGTATATATAGCCCGACCCTGTCGGTGTGACCGAGTGGTACAACTCGGTGGCACCGAGATGCAAAACTGTGAACAGTTATAGCAACTCGGTGTGACCAAAAAGTACAAATCGGTTGCCTCGAGATGAAAACCTAGATCGACTTAGTAATCTCGGTATGAACGAAAATCACAAAGAAGTTTTGGAAGTTTAAGTCTATGACGAATCGGGGACTCCGAGTGCTCCTCACACATAGTGGTTCGAATCTGACTTGATCAAATTTTGTGATGTAGCATGAATAGAGTTTGAGACGAGAAAAGCATAGATAGCTAGAGAAGGTTCTTAGGCATTCTTGTCCATCCACTTGGCCAAAGAAAAAGAAGCCAATCAATCAAAACAACAAGTGGATGTCCTCGAATGAGTAAGTATGCAACCAACATGCTCACACAATAAGATGACAAATGAAATATGTGACAAAGCATGCACAACCAATTCTAGCATCTATCAAACAATTGGTGATGACTAGGTCATCTATATATGAGTATATTGACTTAGGAGTCAAATGATAACATTTGATCATAGGTCATACTCATCGTTTAAGCTCAAGTGGGGTTACCACTTTTACATAAAGCATTTATGTGTTCACATCATTAGAGTTGCTTTGACTCAATTCTTAGAGTTAAGCTCCCCCTAGATGTGAGATCCCCCCTTAGAGGGATAAACTAACCTTGGGTTTTGTCGATGATGACTTCATGTAGGTGTTGAAGATGTGGATGCTCAATGTTGATGTAGATCGGTTGGAGCAATCCTTTGGAGTGAGTTGCACTTTCAATACCTACATGGGTTAGTCCCACAAGGAACAAGCAAGAATATCCATAGACAGAGTGATGCACACACAAAATGATGTCCATGAAAACTTTAGGTTACCTTGTCCCTTGCCTTACCAACATGAGGGTTTGTGACTCCTTGAACTAGTGCAAGATATGGAAGTTGATTGCACTTGTCCTTGCCATAATGATATGAGTGAAGAATGTTGGCGGAGTCACGCTCAAGAACTCTCTAGTTCTTCTTCTTCGGGATCCACATCATCTTGATGAGAATCCTTGGTGTAGTAGTTGTACTTGATGAAGTAGAACTTGACGTAGTCTTGGGAACCCACTTGACCAAGGCCTTAGGTGCTTCTTCAAATGCATCAATTTCCTCTTGAAGCTTGTCCTTGCCTTTGTTCTTGTGGTCTTGTGGTGGAAGATCATCTTGTGCTTGTGTTCCCTTGAAGGAAGTAGGATCATACTTCTCTTGTTGAGGAACAAACTTCGTCTTGGGGTATTGATCTTCTTCCCACTCAACTCCATTGGCATTGAACTTTCGCTCAAAACCAACACCTTGATTCTTCCGTGCCTTCCTTGCTTGCGCACAATTTCCTCAAATTGCTTACTCCTGGCAAGACTCTTGTATACACCTTTCTCTATAATTCCCTTCAATAAGCTGTTTTCTTGCTCAATTGTAACTTGGATAAGAGGATCATTAGTGGAATCAAGAGAACTACTAGAAGCAACAATATTGGATTTAGCATTATTATTGTTACTACTAGGGGAAGAATCTTTCTTGTTCTTGTTACTAGACTTGACTTGAGGCATGCAAGTAGATAAGAGTAAACGCTTGGCAATGTAAGAAGAACTTTTCTTACGAAGATCATCATTGATCGCTTTTAGGAACTCATGCTCTTGCTCAAGATTGAGATTTTCAAAGCGTAACTTCTCATGAGCCCTTAAAATTTCTCGATGATCTTCGAAGATAGTTTCATGAGCTAACTTAAGAGTGTTTAGTTCTTTAGTTAGACGCTCAATTTTCTCCTTATAATTAGGGCTGGACGAAAATCTCGAAGCTCGTGAGCATAATGAACGCTTGATTGTTCGGCTCGTTTCGGCTCGTGCTCGTTAGTTACTGAACCAAGCTGAACAGTGTTTTTTGCTCGTTAAGATTAACGAGCTTAACGATCGAGCAAACGAGTTTCGCGAGCTAACTCGTTTAGCTCGATAAGTTGCAATAGTTTTATTTAGCCTAAACCACTTCAGCCCAGCCCCCAGCCGGCCAGCCTACTTCGGCCCGCAGCCCCCCACCAGTCACCAGGCCCAGCCGCCCAGGAGATCCCCCCGTCGCCAGAAGACCTAGTCAATCACGACTCCAGTCAACCACGACTCCTCTCCTCCTCTTCCCGAGCCAGCCGCCAGGAACTTACGGCGAACCCAAGCGAGGGCAGTACGGCGGCGGCCCTCTGCTCTAGTCCGGCGGCGGCCGTCGACCTTCCGGCGTCCAGACCTCTGGTATCTCCTCCTCCGTTCACCTCTCACCTCTGCCATCTCCATTCCCCCAGTCCCGACCTCTTTCCTCCGCCGTCTCTAACTCCCCCAATCCCCATGTGCGAGCCCAGTGGAAGAATGGATGGACGCCGGCGGCCATCACCTTCTGTTACAGCTGCGAGCATGGAGTCGCGGAAGAGACCGGCTGCCTCTGATTGTGCGTCACGGGAGTCTCCCTCCACCGCAGCACGGCCCGCCCCTCGTCTTCGACCACAAGCATAGAAAAGGGCAAGAGTGGATGCACCAATGTCTGATGTTGATGATGCTAGATCAGGAGAGGTAGTTTCCTTTTGTGCTCATGTGTTTAGATGGTTAAATCTGAACAATTCAGATCATATGAATGTGTACTCCATTAGTAGCGATGTGTGCCTACTTGTGTGAAATCCATCAGATCATATGATATGTTTTTGCCTACTTGTGTGAACAATTCAGATCAGGAGAGGTAATTTCCTTTTGTGATCATGTGTTTAGATGGTTAAATCTGAACAATTCAGATCATACGCATGTGTTTTTGTGCATTGTTTTCCCCTACTTGTTGCCATTTAATTGCATCATAAAGTACTAATTTTTACTTGTGTGTACTGTGTTCGATTGCAATTTTGTTTATTGATGCATTGATGCTGATGATGCCAGATTAGGAGCGATGCAAATATTTTTCTGATTGCAATTTTGGTATAGAATAGAACTCTAGTTACAGCTTTAGACATTGAATTTTTTGCTATATTTGTAAAGAACTCTAGTTACAATATAGATTAATAGAACTTCATTATTCATATTCCTAATCAATCATGCAGTGATGACTTGTTAATTTTGATTATCCAAATCATGGTATTTATTTCTGCATAGGCTAGTGATGTAGAGGAATGGGTCGAGGTTAACGAAGGATATAAAGAGGTTGATGAGGCAGATGCGTATGACATGAATGATGATATGTCAGATCCTTCTCTAGGATTGGGTGGCAAAGAAAATGATGTAGAAGGTGAGGTCAATGACACTAAGAAAACAAAGAGAGGGAAAGGGAAAAATGCAACAATTGAAGTTGGTAATAAGGTTAAGGTGAGGAAAACTAGAGTTAAGCGTGCACCATGTTGGCAGCATTTCAAGGAGGTCAAAGCTGTATGCAAGAAGAAACCAGGGGCAGTTGTCACGAAGGAAAAATGCTTGCATTGTTGTAACTTGTTTGCTTATACTCCAGGGGGGCCAACTACTAGTCTGAATCGGCATACAGATGTTTGTGCGGTCTATCTGAACAAGAAGGGAAGACAACAACGACAAGGTACAATCAATTTGGATCCTGAAAAGCTAGGTGCATCTCTTGTAGTGAATCATGAATATAATCATCCAGAAGTTGTTAAAATCATAGCAAAGATGATAATTGTGCATGAATATCCTTTTAGGATGGTAGAGCATGCTTGGTTTAATATCCTCATGAGATATATGAATGCATCATACAAGTTCATTGGTAGGAAGAAAATTAGAGCCGAATGCATGAAGGTGTATCTTTCTGAGAAAGAAATCCTTAAGAAGGAACTAAGGTCTGTTGAGAGCATTAGTTTGACAAGTGATATATGGACTTCCAACCAGAATCTTTCCTACCTAGCTGTTGTTGCTCACTACATAGATGATGATTGGGTTATGCAATGTCGTGTTTTAAACTTGATAGAGTTAGACCCACCTCACTCAGGCTTTATCATAGCTCAAGCCGTTTTTGAATGCTGCCAAGAATGGAAAATAGAAGATAAGATCATGACAATGACCATGGATAATGCTGCCCCGAATGACTCTGCTGCTAAGAAATTGATGGACAAGTTCACTGCTAGGAAATCAGCAAAATTCATACCTAAGTACTTCCATGTTCATTGTTGTGCACACATAGTAAATTTGATAGTCAATGACGGCATGGAACCATTGCAACCTTTGATATGCAAGCTTAGAGAAACTGTCAAGTACTTGAAAAAATCTCCATCGCGCATGTCGAACTTCTTGTCAGATTGCAAGTCTCTCAATATTAAAGTTGGAAAAGGATTATGCCTAGATATAGCGACTAGATGGAGTTCTACATACAGAATGGTAGACACTTGCACTTTGTATAAGGAAGCTTTCAATGAGTATGCACAATCAGATTCTAACTATGTGTGGCAGCCGACAATGAAGATTGGGTGTTATATAGCAAAATTCAACCGATCCTGAAATCATTTGTTTGAGGTAACCACTATACTATCGGGATCTACTTACCCCACTACCAACATTTTTATCCTTACATCATGAATGTTAAGATTGCTATAGTAGAGCATGCTTTCTCCGAGATGACAATTTAAAAATGATGGGGAAGCAATGCTTGATAAGTTTGATAAATATTGGGATAGCAATCACAGCCGTAAAACCAAAATCGGAAAGATAAAAAGGTAAAGAATAGTGTCATGGTGATTGCCACGATTCTTGATCCTAGATTTAAGATGAAACTTGTGGACTATTGTTTCAAGAAAATGTATGGTAAAGAGAAGGGCAGTATTGAGGTGGAAGATATCAAAACAGAGTTCTTTGATCTCAGATGCCACATATGAGATGGAAAATCGTCAAAATGAGAATTCTAACATCAATGAGCAAAGTTCAACTTCAAGTAGGCAAGCATCTACATCTATGACCACATTGTCGAGTGGGTTTCAATCCTTCCTCGAGGAGACAAATTCTGAGCCATGCAAATCTGAATTGACTAGTTATCTTGAAGACAAGACTCATCCCATTAATGATCCAAATTTCACATTACTTGACTGGTGGAGGTTGAATGGTCATAGATATCCTATTGTGGCAAAATGGCAAAGAAGTTCTTGACTGTACCAGCTACTAGTGTCTCATCGAGTCGACATTCTCTACAGGAGGTAGAGTTCTTGATGACTACCGTAGTTCTCTAACCCCAAGCATGGTTGAGGCACTTGTTTGTGCTTCTAGCTTCATCAAAGGATCAAAAGAAAACCACATTAGGTCTACAATCATAGTGGTAATATATAGTTGTTGTTTCTTGTCTATTACTTATAAGCTTTGACATACTATTTCTAAATTGACCGTCTAACTGAAATTGCATTTCCCTTTGTAGGAAGATGACATTGATGATGATGTTGAGTTCATTCCATTTCCTGAATCTATGGTGGAAAGCAACTAACAGGTTGGTGCTTGGCTACTCGTTTAGACTTGCAATTTTTATTTTGCAACTTTGTTTTCTTTCTCTTGTACTGTTTATAGTGCAATGCCTCTTTTGTAAATTAAACCTTCTCCTATTTAAGTTCTACTACACTACTATAAGTGAAACCTGAAAGTTTACTTTCTTTGTTTGAAAATTTGCATGTAGGAAAAGGAAAACTCTGCAAGTTCATGGAGGCATAGGCAGCAAGGTGGAAGGGCTCCGGACCGTTCTTTTCTTGTTGGATGTAGCGTTTGCTACTCTGGACAGTTCTTACTGCTGGTTGTAGCATGTTGCTACTATCTTAAAAGTTTAAATTATGCAAGGTGATAGGTGCACCAGACTTGTTGGTGTTTGCCATCTGCGTATTAGTGTTGCTACTTTATGCTATTAGTGCTGCTACGCACTAGTCTTGCTCCCATTTTGACTTGAACGCCTTTTTTAATTCATGCTATTGTGAAATTGTGATGGAAACCTTCTGTGTGGGGTTTGGCACTTTGGCTGTAGCTTGCTATTATTTTAAAATTCAAATTATACCTTAACGCCTATGTTTAATTTATGCCATTGTGAAGTTTTGATGGGATCAGAGATTCTTTTGTGTAATATATGCCATTGTGATTTGTGAATTTTTAGTGGGAACATGGGATTCTTCTATATTCTTTATTACCTTAACGAGCACTCGTGAACGTTCGCGAGCATAACGAGCTCATAACGAACCGAGCCGAACAGAGATTTTAGTTCGTTAATATTAACGAGCTTATTGATAACGAGCTTAACGATAACGAGCTTAATGATAACGAGCCGAACGAGCCGAGCAGCTCGTTAATCCAGCCCTACTTATAATTGTCATTCGTTTCAACTTGATTAGCATGATTAATTGACGTTTCTTCATAGTATTCATCACTAGAGTTGTCAATAAGTAAATCATCATCACCTAGCAAGTCATCTTCATCAACAAAATCAACATACTCAGGGTGTGTTACCTTAGGACCTTTGGTCATGAAGCATCTACCAATTCCTTCATTTGGTGATTCAAATATGTCGTAGGAGTTGGTTGACACAAGTGCTAGACCGGCAACACCTTCATCTTGAGTGTATTCGAAGTCGGAGTGATAGCTTCTCTCGGAGTGATGGTCGGAGTCGGAGCGAGATAACCATTCACCAACATGAGCTTGATGTCTTCGTTTTGTGTAGCTCTTTGATGACTTGTCCTTCCCTTCCGAATCCTTGCTTCTCCGTGAGGGTCTTCGTTCATAACGATCATCTCTACTCCTTCTCTCTCTTGGTGGTGATTCTTCTCTTCTACTTCTTCTCTTGGGAGAATCTTCTCTTCTTTTAGGGTGCCGTACACTCATTGGAATAGTGTCCGGTCTCCCACAATTGTAGCAATTGCGCCTCGACTAGAAGATCTTTTGTCATTGTAGGACCTTGACTTAGAGCTTCTTTCTTTGCTTCTAATCTTGTAGAATTTGTTGAAGTTCTTCACCATTAAGCTCAATTCTTCATTGAAGGTTTGTTTCTCACTTGATGATGTGGGGCTTCACATGAGGCTTTGTAAGCACCACTCGACTTGTTGTGAAGTTCCTCCTTATTCTTGAGTGACATCTCATGAGCAACAATTCTTACAATGACTTCAGAGGCTTGAGATCTTTGTAATTGGGCATCATCTGGATCAATGTGCACACGGTATCATATTTTCCATCCAATGCTCTTAGGATCTTCTTGATGATGAATCTATCGGTCATCTCTTCACTTCCTAAGCCGGCAATCTCATTTGTGATAAGAGCAAGCCTAGAGTACATTTCAGCGACACCTTCACCATCCTTCATTTTGAACTTGTCAAGCTGACTTTGGAGCACTCCAACTTGGATTCCTTGACGGAGTCGGTACCTTCGTGCATATCAATCAAAGTATCCCAAATTTCCTTTGCATTCTCAAGATGGCTGATTTTGTTGAATTCTTCGGGGCACAATCCATTAAAGAGGATATCACAAGCTTGAGCGTTGTATTGCAACATCTTCAACTCTTCCGCACTAGCTTCATGGTTCGGTTCTCTCCCATCAAAGAATTCACCTTGCAAGCCAATACACACAATAGCCCAAACGGCGGGGTTATGTCCGAGAATATGCATTTTCATCTTATGCTTCCAACTAGCAAAATTAGTGCCATCAAAGTAAGGACCTCTACGATGATAATTTCCCTCGCTAGACGCCATACTCTCCTAGGTTGTGAAACCAAGGCTATGACCACCAAAAGCTATGGAAATCAAGGCAAATGGAGACCAAAGCTCTGATACCACTTGTAGGACCTTGAAGTATGTCTAGAGGGGGGGTGATTAGACTACTTGACCAATAAAAACCTAACCTTTTCCCAATTTTAGACTGGCAGATTTTAGCTATTTTTGAACAAGTCAAGCAATCTTCACACAATTCAAGCAAGCATGCAAAGAGTATATTGGCAGCGGAAAATAAAGTATGCAACTTGCAAGAATGTAAAGGGAAGGTTTTGGAGGATTCAAATGCAATTGGAGACACGGATGTTTTTGTCGTGGTTCCGATAGGTGGTGCTATCGTACCTCCATGTTGATGGAGACTTCAACCCACGTAGGGTAACGGTTGCGCGAGTCCACGGAGGGCTCCACCCACGGAGGGTCCACGAATAAGCAACCTTGTCTATCCCACCATGGACGTCGCCCACGAAGGACTTGCCTCACTAGCGGTAGATCTTCACGAAGTAGGCGATCTCCTTGCCCTTACAAACTCCTTGGTTCAACTCCACAATCTTGTCGGAGGCTCCCAAGTGACACCTAGCCAGTCTAGGAGACACCACTCTCCAAGAAGTAACAAATGGTGTGTTGATGATGAACTCCTTGCTTGTGCTTCAAATGATAGTCTCCCCAACACTCAACTCTCTCTCACAGGATTTGGATTTGGTGGAAAGAAGATTTGAGTGGAAAGCAACTTGGGGAAGGCTAGAGATCAAGATTCATATGGTTGGAATGGAATATCTTGGTCTCAACACATGAGTAGGTGGTTCTCTCTCAGAAATGGTAAGTTGGAAGTGTAGGTTTGTTCTGATGGCTCTCTCCATGAATGAAGAGGAGGTGGAGGGGTATATATAGCCTCCACTCAAAATCTAACCGTTACACACAATTTACCAAACTCGGTGGGACCGAATCATCAAACTCGGTCAGACCGATTTAGTAAACCTAGTGACCGTTAGGGTTTTCGATGGGGCTGACATGCATCTCGGTAGGACCGATATGGTTAGGGTTAGGGCATACCGTAATCTCGGTGAGACCGATCACACAAACTCAGTGAGACCGAATTTGGTAATTAGCTAACCAGAGAGTTGGTCAGGTAAACTCGGTGGGACCGATTTGCTCTTTCGGTGAGACCGAAAAGTTACAAAAGGGAAACAGAGAGTTTACATTGTAATCTCGGTGGGACCGATCGCTCACTTCGGTTAGACCGAAACGTTACAAAGGGAAACAAAGAGATTACAATCCCATCTCGGTGAGACCGAGATCCCTATCGGTGAAACTGATTTGCCTAGGGTTTGTGGCAGTGGCTATGACATCTGAACTCGGTGGCGCCGGATAGAAAGAATCGGTAGGGCCGAGTTTGATTTTTGGTTTAGGTCATATGTGGATGTGAGAAAGTAGTAGAGGGTTTTGGAGCATATCACTAAGCACATGGAGCAAGAGGCTCATTAAGCAACACCTCATCCCTTCTTGATAGTATTGGCTTTTCCTATAGACTCAATGTGATCTTGGATCACTAAAATATAAAATGTAGAGTCTTGAGCTTTTGAGCTTGAGCCAATCCTTTGTCCTTAATATTTTGAGGGATCCACTTTCATCATCCATGCCATGCCATTCATTGAGCTTTCCTGAAATATTCATCTTGGAATAGTATTAGCTCAGTGAGCTATATGTTGTTATGAATTACCAAAACCACCTAGGGATAGTTGCACTTTCATGCTCCCAAGGAGAAGAAGAACTATATGCGAAGGGTTGTGATGTCAAGAAGGGCAATGCCACCCCTTCCAACAAAGCCGGCGACTTTAACCCTTCTTATGTGTTGTGTCGTGCTAGTGATGGGCATGTCTATGCCAAATTTGTTTGTTCTCCTTATGAGTACATTGAATGGTCTATTTGGGTTCCTAAGACCCTTGTCGCTAACATCAAAGGACCCATTATAAAGTGGGTACCTAAAAACAAGCATTGATCTCTTGTAGGTGTTTTCTTCCGGTGGGGGATCATGGTTGCTCGATAGTGGAGCTACAAATCATATGAACAAGAGAAAGGACTTGGTGGTGGACGTTTACAAGATTCCATTTATGCCCACCAATGTCGAGTGGGGTGACGCCTCGTCTTCTAAGGTATTGGGACTTGGCAAGGTTGTCATTTCTCATGATCTCACGATCGAGAAGGTCATGCTTGTTGAGTCCCGTGCATACAATTTACTTTCCGTTCGTCAACTTGCAATCATGGGCTTTGCAACCTTCTTTGATATTGATACCGTGGCCCTCTTGTGGAGCAAGACTCTTAAAGTAGCTTTTGTTGGGCATGTCGAGAACGGTCTATATGTGATTAACTTCTCGGAGTGACCCACTAAGACCGCGACATGCCTAATGGCTAAAGTTGACGTGGGATGGCTTTGGCATCGCCGTTTAGCCCATGTCAATATGAGATCTTTGCAAAGTCTTCTTAAGGGGGACCATGTCCGTGGACTAACAAATGTTAGTTTTGCCAAAGGTCGTGGTTGCAGTGCTTGTATCAAAGGAAAGCTACATGAGAAGGCTCACCGAGGGAGTCCTGGACTAGGGGGTGTCCGGATAGCCGAACTATCATCTTTGGCCGGACTCCTGGACTATGAAGATACAAGATTGAAGATTTCGTCCCTTGTCCGGATAGGACTTTCCTTGGCGTGGAAGGCAAGCTTGGCGATACGGATATGTAGATTTCCTACCATTGTAACCGACTCTGTGTAACCCTAACCCTATTCGGTGTCTATATAAACCGAAGGGTTTTAGTCCGTAGGAAGAACAACAATCATACCATAGGCTAGCTTCTAGGGTTTAGCCTCTCTGATCTTGTGGTAGATCTACTCTTGTACTACCCATATCATCAATATTAATCAAGCAGGAGTAGGGTATTACCTCCATCGAGAGGGCCCGAACCTGGGTAAAAACATCATGTCCCTTGTCTCCTGTTACCATCCGCCTAGACGAACAGTTCGGGACCCCCTACCCGAGATCCGCCAGTTTTGACACCGACATTGGTGCTTTCATTGAGAGTTCCTTTGTGTCGTCACCTATAGGCCCGATGGCTCCTTCAATCATCAGCAACGACGCAGTCCAGGGTGAGACTTTTCTCCCTGGACAGATCTTCGTATTCGGCGGCTTAGCACCGCGGGCCAATTCGCTAGGCCATCTGGAGAATATCGAAAGCTACACCCCTGGCCATCAGGTCAGATTTGGAAGCTTGAACTATACGGCCGATGTCCGCGGAGACTTGATCTTCGACGGATTCGAGCCACGACCGAGGCGTGCCGCCTTTGTCTCGATGGGTACAATCTAGCTCGCCGCCGAACGAGGCCACGAGGCCGCACCAGACTCGCCCGACCCTTAATCCGAGTCGGTTTCACCGACCGAGGACGGTTAGTTGGACACCGCCTCGGGGCTGAAATCTCTGGCGATTGAGCGAACACCATCCCTGTCCTTTGCAAAGCTCGTGACTCCTGTGTGCGGACTCCTTTCCGGACTCAACCTCCAGCATACCGCCAAATCCGATCGGGCGCTAGTTATGGAGTTCACCGCCGCGACATCTTTCGAACTCGCCTTTGGCAATATCCTGAACTCATTAAAGTCTCTCTCTTTGTCGAGGAGCCCTGCCAAACTACGGTCGGAAGGTTGGGATTCGGATGACGAAGAAATTCAACGCCCACCCACCACCCACTTTGTAGCCACCGCCGATGACTTAACAGACATGCTCGACTTGACTCCGAGGACATCGACGATATGGACGACGACGCCGGAGATGACCAAGAACCAGCGCCCACAGGGCACTGGATGGCCACCTCAACTTATGATATATATATGGTGGACACACCTAAGGGAAGCGACAACGAGGAACGACGAGACGCTGCGAAAGAAAATTCCCTCGGGAAGCAGTCAAAGCGGCGGCGTAAGCGCCGCTCAAAACCCCACCTCGACAAAGATAGCGCCCACACAGACCCAACCATTGAGCAGGGTGAGCCGGCCGACGACGAACATGCCATTGAGCAACCGTCCGAACAGGCCAACTTGGACAAACAACCCGTCCCCGGCAAGGACAACGATCCGGACGATCTCACGCCGGACACGTCATTGGATCAAAGAACCTCCACAAAGAGCTCCTCGCTATCGCGCGTAGCTTGAAAAAGCGAAACAGAGGCTCGTAACAGCGGAAGACGACTCAATGAGATGGAGTAAATTACTCAACACTGCAGACAAATATGGCGGCGGCCGCCAAGCAAAGAGCTACCCAAAGCGCAAACTACGCCCGAATTCGATGAGGAGGCCGAGAGCCCCACGATCAAAAACAAAGAGGCCGCGGGTCGGATAGATGACCACATGGCAAACGAGAAGCGGCAAGCGGCGCCGCACACAAGCCGGCACGCGATCCGCATTAGGATTCGCACCAAAAGGATGGCCCAGTTAGATCTATCTACGGGCCAAGGAAACAAGTTCTGGCGAGCAATACAACACGTCAAATATCCGAACATCACGGCACACCCAAATACAGGGGCGCCGTGCACCCTCTATGTTTCACCGATGAGGTGCTGGATCATGAATTTCCAGCGGGATTCAAGCCCGTAAATATAGAGGCATACGACGGAATGACAGACCCTGGAGTCTGGATTGAGGATTATATCGTCCACATACACATGGCCAGAGGAGATGATCTCCACGCCATAAAATACCTACCCCTCAAGCTCCAAGGGCCAGCCCGGCATTGGCTTAAAAGCCTCCCCGAAAACACCATTGGTAGTTGGGAAGAGCTTGAGGATGCTTTTCGGGCCAATTTCCAGGGAACCTATGTCCGACCTCCGGACGCAGACGATCTAAGTCACATAACCCAACAGCCCGGAGAGTCAGCTCGAAAATTCTGGAACAGGTTCCTCACCAAAAAGAACCAAATAGTCGACTGTCCGGACGCCGAAGCCTTAGCAGCTTTTAAACACAACGTCCGAGACGAATGGCTCGCTAGACACCTTGGCCAGGAAAAGCCAAGAACAATGGCCGCACTAACAAGCCTCATGACCCGCTTTTGCGCGGGCGAGGATAGCTGGCTAGCAAGATGCAGATACCAGCGACCCAAGTACATCCAAGTCGAGGATGGGAATGGGAAACCACGACGCAACAAGGACCAGCGCGGATTAAGGAAACGGTCCAAAGAGCACGCCATCAACGCCGGATTCAAAAGCTCACGGCAGAACAATAAAAACTGCCCTTAAGGACAATAGCGATGAGCTATCCAACTTAAACAAAATCTTGGACAAGATATGCCAAATCCACAAGACTCCGGAAGCCCGCAAACCATACCCACAGAGATTGTTGGGTCTTCAAGCAGTTCGCGACTCAATGCCGAACATAAGGGCCTCGACACACCAAGTGAGGATGATGACGAGCACCACAAGCGAGCCCCGAAAACAAAAGAATTTCCCACAAGAGGTCAAAACAGTAAACTTACTTCAAGTAACAAAAGGGAAAACAGAGCGGCACCCATTGAATTACGCTACGCACAATCTACCCAATGAGTCCCAACACTGGTTGTCAAAACCAATTACCTTCGACCATCAGGACTACTCCGAAAGTATCCGGAACGCAGGATGGACTGCCTTGATACTAGAACCTATAATCGACGATCTTCAATTTACGCAAGTCCTAATGGACAGCGGCAGTGATTTAAACCTGCTATGTCAGGACACAATCCGCAACATGGGGATAAACCCAAACAGGATTAGCCATCGCAACACTTCCTTCCCAGGAATAATGCCAGGCACATATGCCCATTGTACGGGCTCCCTACTATTGGAAGTTATGTTTGGCTCACCCGACAACTTCCGTCGGGAAAAGTTGGTCTTCCACATCGCCCCATTTAAAAGTAGCCATCAAGCACTACTGGGACGCGAAGCTTTCACCCGCTTTAACGCAATACCGCATTATGCATCTCTTAAACTTAAAATGCCCGGTCCACGAGGCACCATTTCAGTAAAAGGAAGCTGCGCGTGTCCCTCAAGGAAAGAATGTGAAACTGCCTTAACAGCCTCACACTAATACGGCCTTGCTGGCCAAAAGCGTCTACAGCAGGTCGTTCAGACCCCGAACACGGTTAGGCGAGTCCGGCATAAATAAACATGATGCTTACTAGCCACAGACTTCTTACAAGGGCTCCACGCATGTACAACAAGAGACAATAAAGCTCAATTTTACTCATTTTTGAATCATACTCTATTTTATTTCCAATTACATTTTAGCGCGATCTTTTTCAAACTAATTTCCTTTCTTTTACAGATGAACGCCGTGCTATACCCATCCAGGATACGGCACAACGGAGACACATGCACAGACGTGCAGCAGGGACCCGTTGCAAGGATTCTTTTCAGATTAAGACCCTGCGTAAACCTTTTTCACTGTCTCTTGTTGTTACTCATCCCCCGTTCTCTTATTATAACCGAGGAGGAGGCTGGCGTTTTGGCATCGGCCGTGTCAGAAGTTTGCACGTACCTGGACACCAGGGGCTTGTTACCAAGGGCATTGTTCGGCCCGCTCTATAAAAGACCGAATACCTTAGGGAGTGTTCGGCGTCTCGAGTTAGGCCTTATATGCATCAGCTCCGAATCATGTCTTTGGTGAAATGTTGGGTTTGCCCGCTCCGTGTTTTGCTGCCTTACGCCCGCTTCTATCGCTAACGCGGCACCGGAGAACTATGCAATTGTGCCCGGTTCGCCGGGCGAGCACTTCATGAGAAAGCCAAAAGCGATGTCATGATATAGCGAGAGACTGGTCAACCACTCGATGACTCACCGGAATGTTTAGAATTCCTCCGCATTAACGAAGGACCGTTTTCCGGTCAAGCACATACACACCCCGAATTCGGGAGAGTGCGGTGCCCCCAGGGGCTATATAGTAGCCCCACCATCGAACTCCTATGGCTAAGTGAAAGTGATAAAGCATTATAGTCCGGTTGCCTAGTTTGCTACGCTACCACCTCCTTTATAGGACCAAGATGTTGGATTAAGTGTGAAAGCGCGACTTCTTTGCAAACACCCCCGCACTATGTGCGTGGGGGCTGAAGCCGAAGACTGCCATCTTTCAGGTTATATACATATATACATCAACGGCGCCAGAGGCAGTTTGCTACTTGAAGGCACAAGTATAAAAGCTTTACATTAAATTGAAACGTTGTTTCATAAAATTATACATGTCATTCAAACATAACATCCTTCGAGCATCGTCTCTATTAAACGAAGCGCCGGAAGAACTTCCTCAAAATAGCGCCGACGGTACTCGGCTGCCGTCCGAATCTAGGGACGCAATATCGGTGGCCTTCATCTCAGCCCAAGATGCCTTGACACGGGCAAGAGCCATCCGCCCCTCAATACACACCGACCGCTTCATTGCGTCGACACGCGATACCGCACTAAGGAACTGCTGCACTAAGCCAAAATAACTCTTGGTGGGGTCCGCCGCCACAAATGAGTCATGACATGCTTCATGGCAAGTCCGGATAATCGATTTAGCTCGGCCATTCGGCCAACCGATCGGTCAACGGAAGAGGATGCGCCGGACTATGGAATTGCGACCAAAATAGCTCTTCCCTTCTATGCCCCTTCTGGCCTCGGAAGTGCTCAATCGCGTCCACATCGCTCGCCGCTAAGTCCGGATAAGCATCCTCCGAATTCCACACCTTGTCCAACTGAGCATACTTCGGATCCGTATATTTCCTCCGCAGTAGAAACGGTTTTCCAGCCGCAATATCCCGGCCCGACTCAGCTCCTCCTTGGCAGCTCTCATAGCGAACGGGCATCCTTGGATTCGGCGGTGGCCTTTCTCAGTCCTCTTGTTCCGCTTTGACGTTCTTTTCAAGAACCTCGCAGAGTCGGTAGTATTCTTCATTTCAGGCCAAATCGGCCATTTCCTCTTTGCTTTGGCGTTGAGCAGCCCGTTCGCTTTTCAGCTCTTGACCGCCTTTAAAGCGGCCGATTACTCTTTGGGCTTGCTCTTTAGCTTGGGCAAGTTCCGCCGCAGCCTCTCCACAGCAGCGGCACCGTCGCATCAAAGCATACAAGTAGTAAGGCATGGGCGCCAAGCTCCCTTACCAGGTGTCCGCGAGAAGTCGCATACCTTGTGACTCGTCAAACCGCTTATTGACCAGCGCGATGTCCGCATCCGCCTCGTCAAGTTGCCGCTTTAGTTCGGCAAATTCATCATCCGCTAGCCACCGGACGCCCCGCCACCTACATAGGAACGGCGACATGTTAGTACTGAGATTATGATCCTCGGCACGCTGTCAGTTGTGACAGCATACCGAGTCTCAGGGGCTACTATCTATACAGGGCGCATTCTATATGCATAACTGTCGAAGGTACATCATTTTTTCGTACCTCAAACCCTCACAAGAAACTTCGGTAGCTTCATGCAATCCGCTCTCGGCGGATGCAATTCTTTCAATTACCGTAGCCATTAGCGCACGGTGATCTTCTCGAGATATACGCTTCGCCCGAGCAGGTCCTTCACTCCTCCGACCGCACGCCCGATTGGCGCGGACCGTCCGCCCCGCCGGACTCGGGAAACTCTCCGTGGCGACACTTCAGTGGTCGCCTCCTCGCACGAAGGCACGATAGGTGGAGCGTTTACTCTCTATCATCTCCGGACGAAGATCCTCAAGACAAGCTCACGAGAAGGGCTGAGATCCGAACTACAAGGTACAATATCGGTTATCTTCGAAATAAATACAGGGATGTTCTTTATTCACATGACCCCTTCTTTTTACTCACGGCTCCCTGGAGGGCTGATCCCCTTGGGGAAATAGTGCGGCTGGGGTACTTCCCGGCGCCGGACTTTCTGATGAAGGCTTCTTTCCCGCTTTGAGGCCTTGGCTTCGGGTCTTGAGCGGTCCTCTTCTCCCCTTGGAGGGAGGATCCTGATCCCTCTTCCTTAAAGCCTCCTTCATGGAGGCGAGTTGCTTCCTGCTCCCCCTTCGCCTTCTTTAAAAGGCGCGGCCTTCAACATCTTGGTCAAGATGGGATCCGGCGTGGTCTCTGGGAGGGGAGCCGGACACCTTATCAACTTTGCCTTGGCTATCCACTCCTGTTGAAGAAACGGCTCCCTTAAAGGGCATATATATGATAAATGAATGAACAGCCTGTCCGTTCTGAGGTTACTTACTTGAGTATCTGGTGATTGCAGCTTAGACCTGCGTCCTCGGTCAAGTTCGGACACTTCTCTTGTGATCCAAAGAACAGTTTGTACATCTCCTTGGGCGTCGCGCCCATAAAATGTTGGAGAGCTCATGGTCCCTCCGGATTAAATTCCCATAGACGGAGGGGGCGACGTTTGCAGGGCAGAAGGCGCCGAATCAGCATAACCTGCGCCGCCACGACCAGATTGATCTCTCTTTCTTGGAGGTCTCGAATACGATCCTGCAACAGAGGAACGTCCTTGGACGGCCCCCAGTCGAGCCCCCGGTTGACCCATGATACCAGCCGCTGTGGTGGACCTGAGCGGAAGGCGGGTGGTGCCACCCATTTGGTGCCCCTGGGAGCGGTGATATAAAACCACTCCCGTTGCCATAAACCAAGCTCCTCTTGAAAAGAGCCCTTGGGCCACGGAGCATCAAGACACTTGCTTATGACCGCCCCTCCAAGACTCGCTTGTTGCCCTCGATCATCTTCGGCTCCACCTTGAAGGTCTTGAGCCACAATCCAAAGTGAGGGGTAATATGGAGGAAGGCTTCACATACGACAATGAATGACGAGATATGGAGGATGGACTCCGGATTCAAGTCATGGAAATCCAGCCCATAATAAAACATGAGCCCCCGCACAAAGGGATCCGTCGGGAAGCCTAAACCCGAAGGAAGTGAGACACGAACACCACGCCTCGCCAGGCTCGGAGTGGGAATGACCTGCCCCGAGCAGGCAGCCTATGAGAAATATCGCCGGTTAGATACCCGGCGTCGCAGCTTTAGCACATCTTCTTCGTGACGGAAGAAGACATCCATCGGCCGAGCTGGTCGGAGCCGGACATCGTCGAAGGTCCGAAGCGCCTAAATCTGAAGCTTTAGGTGTTAGAACTCGAAGCGCGAGGCGAACTCGATGGAGGGTGGAAAAAAGAAGAGGGCCTTGGTCTCATTATAAAGAGGTTGAATACCAAGAGCCCTCCCCGTGGTCGATTGGGACTCGCCTTCTATAGAGGAGGCGTGCCAACGGGCACGGTTGGGTTACCCACATCCGTATTGATGAGAATCCCGGAATAAGGAGGCACGATCTACGCTTTTATAAGACGTGCCAAGGAAACCGCCTCGCTAAACGCGCTGAGGTGGGCTAGTAAAAAAAACGATTCGAATAAAGGCTTGGCCGTGGTGTGATGTCACGCCGCGGAATACGTCAGCAGATCTGTGCAAAAATTATTCTCTCTATGGTGGTATGTGGAACTTGTTTTGCAGAGCCGGACACTATCCTTGTGTTCAAAACCTTCTAAGTATTCGGAGGAGGAACCCGCCTTGCAATGCCGAAGACAATATGCGCGCCGGACTCGTCGTCATTGAAGCCTGGTTCAGGGGCGATATGGATATGTAGATTTCCTACCATTGTAACCGACTCTGTGTAACCCTAACCCTATTAGGTGTCTATATAAACCGAAGGGTTTTAGTCCGTAGGACGAACAACAATCATACCATAGGCTAGCTTCTAGGTTTAACCTCTCTGATCTCGTGGTAGATCTACTCTTGTACTACCCATATCATCAATATTAATCAAGCAGGAGTAGGGTATTACCTCCATCGAGAGGGCCCGAACCTGGGTAAAAACATCGTGTCCCTTGCCTCCTGTTACCATCCGCCTAGACGCACCGTTCGGGACCCCCTACCCGAGATCCGCCGGTTTTGACACCGACACTCACCCTCCCAGTACTATCATTTTCTCGAAGAGGCCTTTGGAGCTTCTTCACTTGGATATCTTTGGGCCTCCATCCTTTGATAGTCTTGGGGGTAGAAAGTATTGCTTGGTGATTGTGGATGACTATTCAAGATACACTTGGGTATATTTCTTCAAGAGGAAGAGCGAGACCCAACAAACCGTCATCGACTTTGCAAATGAAGCTCAACATCAACACAATGCAAAGATCTTGACTATAAGAAGTGACAACGGCTCCGAGTTCAAGAACTACACCTTGGATGAGTTTTTGAGTGATGAGGGAATCAAGCATCAATATTCGCACCTTATACCCCTCAACAAAATGGTGTAGCGGAGAGGAAGAACCGGACGTTGATGGATGCGGCAAGGACCATGATGGCGGAGTTCAAGTCTCCATACAACTTTTGGGCCAAAGCCATCAACACCGCATGTCATGCATCTAATCGGCTCTACCTCCGCAAAGGCTTGAACAAGACTCCTTACGAGATACTCACCGGCAACATACCAACCTCAAGTACTTTCGGGTGTTCGGGTGTAAGTGTTTCATTCTCAAGAAAGGTGTCCATTTGTCTAAATTTGGGGCTAGAGATTATGAGGGCATATTTGTCGGTTATGCTACAAACTCTCATGCTTACCGTGTTCTCAATAAGTCCACGAGACTTATTGAGGAAACGTGTAACGTGGAGTTTGATGAGAATAACGGCTCCCAAGTGGAGCAAAGTGGCACTTGTGATGTAGGTGATGAAATTCCTCCTCAAGCCATAAGAAGAATGGGTGTTGGTCACATCCTACCCATTGAGGAACCCCTTGTGGCCGAAGGAGAAGGACAATGTTCCACTCAAATAGAACCATCACCAACCCAAGACCCACACGCTTCCGAAGAACAAAATGAAGGCCCTCAATCTCATGCCCTCAATCTCATGAACAAGACCAAGGGAAAGATCAACCTCAAGATGGTGTTGAATCACCAAGTGATGCCCAAGGTCAAGTTCTCCCCTTCGAGCAAGTTCAAGATCACGAGCAAGCTCAAGATCAAGAACAAGCTCAAGATGGCGCTCAAGATGATCAAGTTACCCCTCCTCGTTTCACATCCGAGGAGCAATTAGAGCGTCGTGCCGTGAATATTGCTTCCAAGCTCACCACCAAAGGTCATCTCATGGAGAATGTGGTTGGAAGCCTAAGAAAGGGCATAAGCACTCGTAGACAATTAGAAAACTATTGCGAACATCATGTGTTTGTCTCTTGTGTGGAACCCCAAAAGGTCTATGAGGCGCTCGAAGATCCGGATTGGCTCAATGCCATGCATGAAGAACTCAATAACTTCGAGTACAACAAGGTGTGGAGATTGGTGCCAAGGCCAACGGGGAACCACAATGTCATTGGAACCAAGTGGATATTCAAGAACAAGCAAGATGCTCATGGGACCATCGTTCGCAACAAGGCAAGATTGGTGGCACAAGGCTACTCCCAAGTCGAGGGTATCGACTACGGTGAAACCTTTGCTCCCGTTGCTCGCCTTGAATCCATTCGTTTGTTGATTGCATACGCTTCTCATCACAACTTTAAGTTGCAACAAATGGATGTTAAAAGTGCTTTTCTTAATAGTCCTATTAATGAGTTGGTATACATCAAGCAACCCCCCGGGTTCGAGGATCCCTACTTTCCCGATCATGTGTATCAACTCGATAAGGCACTCTATGGCCTTAAACAAGCCCCACATGTGTGGTATGACCACCTTACCGAGTTGTTACAAGACCGTGGATTTGAAGTTGGGCTAATCCACCCCACTCTTTTTACTAAGAAGGTCAAAGGGGAGTTGTTTGTATGCCAACTATATGTTGATGATATTATCTTTGGTTCCCCTAACAAAGCTTTCAATGAGGAATTTGCTGCTCTCATGACCTCCAAGTTCAAGATGTCTTCGATGGGAGAGTTGAAGTTCTTCCTTGGTTTCGATATCAAGCAAAGAAGAGAAGGTACCTTCATCAACCAAGCCAAATACACTCAAGACATGCTAAAAAGATTCAAGCTAAGTGATGTCAAGCCGGCTTCTACTCCAATGCCTACCAAGTGCCAACTTGACATTGATCCCAATGGTAAAGCGGTGCATCAAAAGGTATATCGCTCCATGATAGGCTCCTTGCTTTACCTTTGTGCATCTAGACCGGATATCATGTTGAGTGTGGGAATATGTGCACGGTTTCAAGCAAGATCAAGGAAAGCCACTATGTGGCGGTCAAGCGAATCTTCGATATTTGGCTCATACCCCAAACTTTGGCTTATGGTACCCAAGAGGAGCAAACTTCAAGCTTGAAGGATATACGGATTCCGATTGGGCGGGAGACAAAGTGGATAGGAAGTCAACTTCTGGAGGGTGTCAATTTCTGGGTTGCTCTTTGGTGAGTTGGTCTTCCAAGAAGCAAAGTTGTGTGTCTCTCTCGTCCACCGAAGTGGAATATGTGGCGGCCGGTAGTTGTTGTGCACAATTCCTATGGATGAGGCAAACTTTAAAGGAGTACGGTGTCATTTGTGACAAAGTGCCTCTTTGGTGTGACAATGAAAGTGCCATCAAGATTTCTCTCAACCCGGTGCAACACTTCAAGACGAAGCATATTGAGATTCGGTATCACTTCATCCGGGATCATATTAGGCGAGGGGAGATCGAGCTCAAGTATGTCAACACTCATGATAACCTTGCATATATTTCCATGAAGCCCTTGGATGAAGCAAGATTTCGCGAGTTAAGGCATGAGCTAAATATCATTGATTCAAGCAATGTGGCTTGAACCCTTGCACACCCCACCACACTCAACTTGTTGTCTAGTTTAGGTGTAGGCATGGACATAGGGGGAGTGTTGTTCTCTCAATGAACTCTCCCTCCCCCCATTATGCATAAATTGATCAACTCTTTCACATTAGCCATTTTTGATGGTACATGTGCTTCAAAGACGAGTCTTGGTCATGGGCCCAAGGATAATTCGTCGTGGTGCTATACCAATCAACTCAAACATAGGTGGCTCCGGCCACCGCCCCCTCCTTGGAGAGGTTGTGTCTCGTTTTGGTCTTTGTTGCCTCTTGTTTGTTTGCGATGTCTCGCTTGCTTGCTCGTTGGTGTGTGTGTTCTCTTGAAGGTTCCGTGCAAAGTCGTTATCTTTCCCGTGCTTGAAACTGCATTTTCCTGGGTTCATGGTACTACCGTGGTCCGCCACGGTACTACCGCAAGGACACGGTACTACCGCAACCAGCACGGCAGTAATTTTTTACTGCGGCTGGTGGAGCAGTACTACCACCACGGCGCGGTACTTCCGCCCGGGCGGTACTACCGCAATGAGTCGCGGTACTACCGTGGAGTAGCCAGCGCAGGGGGAGTTCCAACTCCCCCATACCCATTCACTCCTTCTTCCCACGCCGCCTCTCTCTCCTGCCCACGAACAGCGCCGGAGACCCTCGCCGGATCTCCCTCTCCGGCTGCTCTCCTCGGATTCCGACCGGTGGGATATTTCCCAACCACTTCCTCTTGCCATGGAACAAGGTCTTTCCCCCAAATCCCTCTCTTTTTGGCTTGTTCCTTTGCTTCTAGGTTTTTGGGGAGATACTAGTTGTTCTTGATATTTTAGGCTAAATCTTTGCAAGAGTAGGATGGAGGAGAGTAGTATTGCGTAGAGTTTGTACATCATATGTTGCCCCCTGGTAGATTTGATCGACCGTAGTACCGCTTTGTCATCATGGTAGTTCCCAGATTCACTTGCTGTTTCGGATCTAAAAACGCGCGGTACTACCACACCTCCCGCACGGTACTACTGCCGGTGCGGTACTACCGCACCTCCAGCGCGGTACTACCGCGCTCGCGGTACTACCGTGATTTGGTGCGGCACTAATTTTTTAGTTCCGCGCGACCAAGCAGTGCTACAGTCGCTGTCAAATCTATCATGTGGCACTTATCATGTGCGAATTCTACTTGTTTCACTGTTTTGCTGCGTTCTTTGCACTGATCCTTCTCGCGTTTCTTGCGTGTTTGTTTTGTGGTGTGTGGCTCAGGTTCTCATGCTCCCCGTTCCAACCCAAGCCGTGACACGAGCTCCAAGCATCTGCGCAATCAAGATGAAGCTCCTGAGGGCTCCAGTGCCCCCCAACACAGGACCAAGACCACGCCACCAAGGACAAGGAACTCGTCATGGGTATGGATGAGATGCCCCAGGCCGAGTTTGTCATTCGAAGGAAGATCAATCCATATGTGAATACCCGAGCTAACATGTGAGGCAATGATCTCTTCTGGTCCAAGCAGCAGAATCTGATCTATCTGGATGTGATCAAGGCAAAGCAGAACATCTACGTGGAAGTTCACTGGATTGACATGCATCATATGAGGCAGGACAAGCACCGTGGCTACTTTGGATAGGCATTGGATCTAGTGGAGTAGTTCAGCATTGAGCACATGCTCACCTTTCACAAGGATTTTGTGTTGGAAATATGCCCTAGAGGCAATAATAAAAGTATTATTATTATATTTCCTTGTTCATGATAATTGTCTTTTATTCATGCTATAATTGTATTATCCGGAAATCGTAATACACGTGTGAATACATAGACCACAATATGTCCCTAGTGAGCCTCTAGTTGACTAGCTCGTTGATCAATAGATAGTCATGATTTCCTGACTATGGACATTGGATGTCATTGATAACGGGATCACATCATTAGGAGAATGATGTGATGGACAAGACCCAATCCTAAGCATAGCACAAGATCGTGTAGTTCGTTTTGCTAGAGCTTTTCCAATGTCAAGTATCTCTTCCTTAGACCATGAGATCGTGTAACTCCCGGATACCGTAGGAGTGCTTTGGGTGTACCAAACGTCACAACGTAACTGGGTGACTATAAAGGTGCACTACGGGTATCTCCGAAAGTGTCTGTTGGGTTGACACGGATCGAGACTGGATTTGTCACTCCGTGTTACGGAGAGGTATCACTTGGGCCCACTCGGTAGTGCATCATCATAATGAGCTCAAAGTGACCAAGTGTCAGGTCACGGGATCATGCATTACGGTGCGAGTAAAGTGACTTGCGGTAACGAGATTGAGCGAGGTATTGGGATACCGACGATCGAATCTCGGGCAAGTAACATACCGTCGACAAAGGGAATAGTATACGGGTTTGCTTGAATCCTCGACATCGTGGTTCATCCGATGAAATCATCGAGGAGTATGTAGGAGCCAACATGGGTATCCAGATCCGCTGTTGGTTATTGACCGAGAGCCGTCTCGGTCATGTCGCATGTCTCCCGAACCCGTAGGGTCTACACACTAAGGTTCGGTGGCGCTAGGGTTATTAGGAAGACTTGTATGTGATTACGAATGTTGTTGAGTCCGGATGAGATCCCGGACGTCACGAGGAGTTCCGGAATGGTCCGGAGGTGAAGATTTATATATGGGAAGTTGTCATACGGACACCGGAAAGTTTCGGGGGCATATCGGTATTGTACCGGGGCCACCGGAGAGGTTTCGGGGGTCCACCCCTCTCGGAGGGCCTCATGGGCCACAAGGGGCAGGGAACCAGCCCCTGGAGGGCTGGGCGCCCCCTTGGGCCCATGCGCCTAGGGTTGGGGGGAACCCTAGTGGGGGCGCCCCCTTTGCTTGGGGGGCAAGCCCCCCTCCCTGGCCGCCGCCCCCCCTCTAGATCTCATCTAGAGGGGCCGGCCCCCCTTGCCCCTTCCCCTATAAATAGAGGGGTGAGGGGAGGGCTGCAAGACACATCCAAGGCGCAGCCCCTCCCCTCCCCAACACCTCTCCTCCTCTGTTGAGTGCTTGGCGAAGCCCTGTCGGAGTACTGCCTCTCCACCATCATCACGCCGTCGTGCTGCTGCTGGAGCCTTCTTCCTCAACCTCTCCTTCCCCCTTGCTGGATCAAGAAGGAGGAGACGTCGTCCGTTCCGTACGTGTGTTGAACGCGGAGGTGCTGTCCGTTCGGCACTTGGTCATCGGTGATTTGAATCACGGCGAGTACGACTCCATCATCCCCGTTCCTTGAACGCTTCCGCACGCGATCTACAAGTGGTATGTAGATGCAATCTCTCTCCCATGACTCGTTGCTTAGATGAACTCATAGATGGATCTTGGTGAAACCGTAGGAAAATTTTTATTTTCTCAACGTTCCCCAACAGTGGCATCATGAGCTAGGTCTATGCGTAGTTCTCTATTGCACGAGTAGAACACAATTTTGTTGTGGGCGTAGATCTTGTCAACTTGCTTGCCACTACTAGTCTTTTCTTGCTTCAGCGATATTGTGGGATGAAGCGGCCCGGACCGACCTTACACGTACGCTTACGTGAGACAGGTTCCACCGACTGACATGCACTAGTTGCATAAGGTGGCTAGCGGGTGTCTGTCTCTCCTACTTTAGTTGGAGCGGATTAGATGAAAAGGGTCCTTATGAAGGGTAAATAGAAGTTGACAAAATCACGTTGTGGTTATTCGTAGGTAAGAAAATGTTCTTGCTAGAACCCAATTGCAGCCACGTAAAAGATGCAACAACAATTAGAGGACGTCTAACTTGTTTTTGCAGCAATTGTCATGTGATGTGATATGGCCAGAAGTTGTGATGAATGATGAATGATATATTGTGATGTATGAGATCATGTTCTTGTAATAGGAATCATGACTTGCATGTCGATGAGTATGACAACGGCAGGAGCCATAGGAGTTGTCTTATTTTTGTATGACCCGTGTCATTGAAGAACGCCATGTAAATTACTTTACTTTATTGCTAAACGCGTTAGCCATAGAAGTAGAAGTAGTCGTTGGCGTGACAACTTCATGAAGACACGATGATGGAGATCATGATGATGGAGATCATGGTGCCATGCCGGTGACAAGATGATCATGGAGCCCCGAAGATGGAGATCGAAGGAGCTATATGATATTGGCCATATCATGTCACTACTTTATATAATTGCATGTGATGTTTATTATGTTTATGCATCTTGTTTACTTAGAGCGACGGTAGTAAATAAGATGATCCCTTATAATAATTTCAAGAAAGTGTTCCCCTAACTGTGCACCGTTGCTAAAGTTAAATCGTTTGAAGCACCACGTGATGATCGGGTGTGATAGATCCTTACGTTCACATACAACGGGTGTAAGACAGTTTTACAGATGCAAAACACTTAGGGTTAACTTGACGAGCCTAGCATGTACAGACATGGACTCGGAACACAAGAGACCAAAAGGTCGAACATGAGTCGTATGGAAGATACGATCAACATGGAGATGTTCACCGATGATGACTAGTCCGTCTCACGTGATGATCGGACACGGCCTAGTCGACTCGGATTGTGTAATGCTTAGATGACTAGAGGGATGTCAATCTGAGTGGGAGTTCATTAAATATTTGATTAGATGAACTTAATTATCATGAACTTAGTCTAAAGTCTTTGCAAAATATGTCTTGTAGATCAAATGGCCAACGCTCATGTCAACATGAACTTCAACGCTTCCTAGAAAACCAAGCTGAAAGATGATGGCAACAACTATTCGGACTGGGTCCGAACCCGAGATCATCCTCATAGCAGCCAAGAAACAATATGTCCTAGAAGCGCCGCTAGGTGAAGCACCCATCGAGAGAACCAAGACATTATGAATGCTTGGCAGTCTCGTCTTGATGATTACTCCTCGTTCGGTGCGGCATGCTTTACAGCTTAGAACCGGGGCTCCAAAAGCGTTTGGAGCAACACGGAGCATATGAGATGTTCGAGGAGCTGAAAATGGTTTTCCAAGCTCATGCCCGGTCGAGAGATATGAAGTCTCCGACAAGTTCTATAGTTGTAAGATGGAGGAAAACAGTTACATCGGTGAGCACATACTCAAAATGTCCGGTTGCACAACCGCCTGTCCCAGTGGACATTAACCTCCCGGACGAGGTGGTCATTGACAGAATCCTTGATCGCTCCCACCAAGCTACAAGAGCTTTGTGATGAACTACAATATGCGGGGATGGTGAAGACCATTCTGAAGTATTCTCAATCTGAAGTCAGCAGAGGTTGAAATCAAGAAAGAACATCAAGTGTTGATGGTTAATAAAACCACTAAGTTCAAGAAGGGCAAGGGTAAGAAGAACTTCAAGAAGGGCGGCAAGGATGTTGCAGCCCGCAAAGCAAGTTGCGGGAAGAAGTCAAAGAATGGACCCAAGCACGAGACAGAGTGCTTTTATTGCAAAGGAAGGGCCCTTTGAAGCGGAACTGCCCCAAATACTTAGCGGACAAGAAGGCCGGCAACACTAAAGGTATATTTGATATACATGTAATTGATGTGTACCTTACCATTACTCGTAGTAACTCCCGGTATTTGATACCGTGTCGTTGCTCATATTTGTAACTCACAGCAGGAGCTGCGGAATAAGCGGAGATCTGGCGAGGGGCGAGGTGACGATGCGTCGGGAATGGTTCCAAGGTCGATGTGATGGCCGTCGCACGCTACCTCTACATTTACCTACGGGATTAGTTTTAAACCTCAATAATTGTTATTTAGTGCCAAGTTTGAGCATGAACATTGTATCAGGATCTCGTTTAATGCGAGATGGCTACTCATTTAAATCCAAGAATAATGGTTGTTCTATTTATATGAGAGATATGTTTTATGGTCATGCTCCGATGGTCAATGGTTTATTCTTAATGAATCTCGAGCGTAATATTACACATATTCGTAGTGTGAATACCAAAAGATGTAAAGTTGATAACGATAGTCCCACATACTTGTGGCATTGCCGCCTTGGTCACATTGGTGTCAAGCGCATGAAGGAGCTCCATTCTGATGGACTTTTAGAGTCTCTCGATTATGAATCATTTGACACATGCGAACCATGCCTCATGGGCAAAATGACCAAGACTCCATTCTCGGGACAATGGGCGAGCAACCAACTTATTGGAAATCATACATACCGATGTAAAAGGTCCAATGGCGTTGAGGCTCATGGAGGATATCGTTATGTTCTCACTCTCACCGATGACTTGAGTAGATATGGGTATGTCTACTTGATGAAACACAAGTCTGAGACCTTTGAAAAGTTCAAGGAATTTCAGAATGAGGTAGAGAATCAACGTGACCGAAAATAAAGTTCTTCGATCAGATCGTGGAGGAGAATATTTAAGTCACGAATTTGGTACACACTTAAGGAAATGTGGAATCGTTTCACAACTCACGCCGCTGGAACACCTCAACAGAACGGTGTGTCCGAGCGTCGAATGTCGCACTCTATTGGATATGGTGCGATCTATGATGTCTCTTACCAATTTACCGCTATCATTTTGGGGATACGCTCTAGAGACAGCTACATTCACTTTAAATAGGGCACCGTCTAAATCCGTTGAGACGACACCGTATGAATTATGGTTTGGGAAGAAACCTAAGCTGTCGTTTCTAAAAGTTTGGGGATGCGATGCTTATGTCAAGAAACTTCAACCCGAAAAGCTCGAACCCAAGTCGGAAAATCGTCTTCATAGGATACCCTAAGGAAACCATTGGGTATACCTTCTACCTTAGATCCGAAGGCAAGATCTTTGTTGCCAAGAACGGATCCTTTCGGAAAAAGTTTCTCTCGAAAGGAATAAGTGGGAGGAAAGTAGAACTTCGATGAAGTACTACCTCTTGAACCGGAAAGTAGTGCAGCTCGGAAAATGTTCTGTGGTGCCTACACCTCTTGGAGAGGAAATTAATGATGATCAAGGTACTTGGATCAAGTTGCTCTTGAACTTCATAGGTCCACAAGGACACGTTCCACACCGAGTGGTATGGCAACCCTGTCACGGAAATCATGTTGTTAGACAACGGTGAACCTTGAACTATGAAGAAGCGATGGCGGGCCCAGATTCCAACAAATGGCTTGAAGCCATGCAATCCGAGATAGGATCCATGTATGAAAACAAAGTATGGACTTTGACAGACTTGCCCGATGATCGTGAGCGATAGAAAACAAATGGATCTTTAAGAAGAAGACGGACGCGGATGGTAATGTTACCATCTATAAAGCTCGACTTGTCGCTAAAGGTTATCGGCAAGTTCAAGGGGTTGACTACGATGAGACTTTCTCTCCCGTAGCGAAGCTGAAGTCCGTCTGAATCATGTTAGCAATTGCCGCATACTATGATTATGAGATATGGCAAATGGACGTCAAAACGGCATTCCTTAACGGCTATCTTAAGGAAGAACTGTATATGATGCAGCCGGAAGGTTTTGTCGACCCTAAGAATGCTAACAAGGTATGCAAGCTCCAGCGATCCATTTATGGGCTGGTGCAAGCATCTTGGAGTTGGAACATTCGCTTTGATGAGATGATCAAAGCGTTTGGGTTTATCTTGAGACTTATGGAGAAGCCTGCATTTACAAGAAAGTGAGTGGGAGCTCAGTAGCATTTCTCATATTATATGTAGATGACATACTTTTGATGGGAAATGATATAGAACTCTTGGACAACATTAAGGCCTACTTGAATAAAAGTTTTTCAATGAAGGACCTTGGAGAAGCTGCTTACATATTAGGCATCAAGATCTATAGGGATAGATCGAGACGCCTCATAGGTCTTTCACAAAGCACATACCTTGATAAGATTTTGAAGAAGTTCAAAATGGATCAGTCCAAGAATAGGTTCTTGCCTGTACTGCAAGGTGTGAGATTGAGCTCGGCTCAATGCCCGACCACAGCAAAAGATAAAGAAGAGATGAGTGTCATCCCCTATGCTTCAGCCATAGGATCTATTATGTATGCCATGCTGTGTACCAGACCAGATGTAAACCTTGCCGTAAGTTTGGTAGGTAGGTACCAAAGTAATCCCGGCAAGGAACACTGGACAGTGGTCAAGAATATCCTGAAGTACCTTAAAAGGACAAAGGACATGTTTCTCGTTTATGGAGGTGACGAAGAGCTCGTCAGAAGGGTTACGTCGGCGCTAAGCTTCGACATAGATCTGGATGACTCTAAGTCACAAACCGGATACGTGTATATGTTGAATGGTGGAGCGATGGCTGGTGCAGCTGCAAGCGAGCGTCGTGGCGGGATCTACATGTGAAGCGGAGTACATGGCAGCCTCGGAGGCAGCGCATGAAGCAATTTGGGTGAAGGAGTTCATCACCGACCTAGGAGTCATACCCAATGCGTCGGGGCCGATCAAACTCTTCTGTGACAACACTGGAGCTATTGCACTTGCCAAGGAGACCAGGTTTCACAAGAAGACCAGGCACATCAAGCGTCGCTTCAACTCCATCCGTGAAAATGTTCAAGATGGGGACATAGAAATTTGCAAAGTGCATATGGATCTGAATGTCGCAGATCCGTTGACTAAACCTCTTCCGCGGGCAAAACATGATCAACACCAGAACTCTATGGGTGTTCAATTCATCACAATGTAACTAGATTATTGACTCTAGTGCAAGTGGGAGACTGTTGGAAATATGCCCTAGAGGCAATAATAAAAGGATTATTATTATATTTCCTTGTTCATGATAATTGTCTTTTATTCATGCTATAATTGTATTATCCGGAAATCGTAATACACGTTTGAATACATAGACCACAATATGTCCCTAGTGAGCCTCTAGTTGACTAGCTCGTTGATCAATAGATAGTCATGATTTCCTGACTATGGACATTGGATGTCATTGATAACGGGATCACATCATTAGGAGAATGATGTGATGGACAAGACCCAATCCTAAGCATAGCACAAGATCGTGTAGTTCGTTTTGCTAGAGCTTTTCCAATGTCAAGTATCTCTTCCTTAGACCATGAGATCGTGTAACTCCGGATACCGTAGGAGTGCTTTGGGTGTACCAAGCGTCACAACGTAATCGGGTGACTATAAAGGTGCACTACAGGTATCTCCGAAAGTGTCATTGGGTTGACACGGATCGAGATCTGGATTTGTCACTCCGTGTTACGGAGAGGTATCACTAGGCCCACTCGGTAGTGCATCATCATAATGAGCTCAAAGTGACCAAGTGTCTGGTCACGGGATCATGCATTACTGATGCGAGTAAAGTGACTTGCCGTGTAACGAGATTGAGCGAGGTATTGGGATACCGACGATCGAATCTCGGGCAAGTAACATACCGTCGACAAAGGGAATAGTATCGGGTTTGCTTGAATCCTCGACATCGTGGTTCATCCGATGAAATCATCGAGGAGTATGTAGGAGCCAACATGGGTATGAAGATCCGCTGTTGGTTATTGACCGAGAGCCGTCTCGGTCATGTTCGCATGTCTCCCGAACCCGTGAGGGTCTACACATAAGGTTCGGTGGCGCTAGGGTTATTAGGAAGACTTGTATGTGATTACCGAATGTTGTTGAGTCCGGATGAGATCCCGGACGTCAAGAGGAGTTCGGAATGGTCGGAGGTGAAGATTTATATATGGGAAGTTGTCATACGGACACCGGAAAGTTTGAGGGCATTTCGGTATTGTCTGGGGCCACCGGAGAGGTTCGAGGGTCCACCGGGAGGGCCACCCCTCTCGGAGGGCCTCATGGGCAAGGGCAGGGAACCAGCCCTGGAGGGATGGGCGCCCCTTGGGCCCATGCGCCTAGGGTTGGGGGAACCCTAGTGGGGCGCCCCTTTGCTTGGGGGGCAAGCCCCCTCCCTGCCCCTCTAGAGGGGCTGGCCCCCTGCCCTTCCCTATAAATAGAGGGGTGAGGGAGGCTGCAAGACACATCCAAGGCGCAGCCCTCCCTCCCAACACCTCTCCTCCTCCGTTGAGTGCTTGGCGAAGCCTGCCGAGTCTTGCCTCTCCACCATCATCACGCCGTCGTGCTCTGCTGGAGCCTTCTTCCTCAACCTCTCCTTCCCCCTTGCTGGATCAAGAAGGAGGATACGTCGTCCGTTCCGTACGTGTGTTGAACGCGGAGGTGCTGTCCGTTCGGCACTTGGTCATCGGTGATTTGAATCACGACGAGTACGACTCCATCATCCCGTTCCTTGAGCGCTTCGCATCACGATCTACAAGTGGTATGTAGATGCAATCTCTCTCCCATGACTCGTTGCTTAGATGAACTCATAGATGGATCTTGGTGAAACCGTAGGAATTTTTTTTTCTGCAACGTTCCCCAACATTTTGATCCAGAGATCATAGCACCGTTCTTCGCTTCAGTCTACTTCGGTATCGATGAAGTAAGGACCTTTACTTGGATGACCAATGGTCGAGGGATGTCTGCTACATGGAAGGAGTTCATGGAGTTGCTTCAAGTTCCAGATGAAGGGCTCGACACGCCAGTTGGAGTTCGCCCTCATGCCAACTCTGAGTCTGCCAACAAGAACAAGCTCATGCCATTCCTAGTTGAGAAGACACTTCCCAACAAGAAGAAGGTGTGGGTGCTTAACCCATTTCTTGACATCATGCATCGGCTCTTCCGGAACACACTATTCCCGCGCATTGGTGACATGGGCCAGGTGCATGCTTACCTCATTGACATGATGCTGCTTTGTGAGGAGGCTCGTCAGGCTCAAACTCAGCCACTCGATGTCTCACATATCATGTGGTGTGAGATTTAGTTTGCCGTGTTCAACCGTAAGGTCCCCATCTATGGGCCTTACCTGTTTCACCTGATCTCCAAGACTTGGGAGAAGCTCTTTCCCACTAATGAGTTTGAAGCTCCAGGCTGGATTCGTCATGAGCCCATCAGGGTCCGCATCAAGCCCCAATGGGCTAACACCACCACTTCTGCTGAGGCTGCCAGGATGGATGTGGATGCATATGAGGATGAGGAGGAGCCAGCAGATGAGGTCAGCTCTGAGGGTTACACCCCTCCCACCTCTGAGCCATCTTGGGCTAAGAGGCTGAAGAACAAGATGAAGACCTTGTTCTGCATGCAGGCCAAGGGACAATACAGGACTCATGTTGCCTCCAAGGAGAGTCGCTGCCGTGACAAGAAGATCATGAGGCTGTTTGGAGAGGATGTTTATGGCGGTTCTGAGGATCCCATCACTCCAGAGGCTGAGTGGATGACGAAACAAGGCTTCAGGTGGACTGATTCTGAGGAGGACGTCGAGGAGACCGTTCCTGCTGCCGAGTCTGACGAGGACCGTACGTCAGACTACTCCGCTTGAGCCACCACTTGTGTGTAGGTGTCCTCTCTGCCTTTTTGGCGTCTTGCTGCCAAAGGGGGAGAGAGTGTAGGGATTTGCGAGAGTCTTGTGTTTGCTTTGCTCGTGTTTGTTTCGTTGAACCTTGCTAGCTTTGGTTTAGTTTGCTCGTGAGACTTGGTCTATCATATGGTGTAAGACATATGCACTCTATCGTACCTTATTACCTTATTGAGCTTGTCATATTGTGCTATTTATGTTATACTCATATTTACTATCTTGCTTAGTGTTAGTCTTTTTGTTGCAAAATATGCTTTGTCTCTAAAATATAGGGGGAGTGTTGATCCTAGTTACGTGCCGTGCAGTCCAAAGCACTTTACCCTCTGGCACGCATCTAGGGGGAGCTCGTCTATATTTTAGAGTTGTGGGGTTTGCTTATGTGCTATATTCTTTCCCTTTGTGCAAATCCCGTATTGTCATCAATCCACCAAAAAGGGGGAGATTGTAAGGGCATTTTATCCCTAAGGTGTTTTGGTGATTGATGACAATGCTTTTGCGGACTAATCGTGTGCCTTGAGTATTTCAGTCGCTTCGTCGCTAGGCACAAGACGGTTTGGTACCCCTCGAAGACTTTTGAAGACGGTGGTGTTCTACGTCTCGTTTGGTGGATTTGAGTCGTAGATAGCCGTACTATTAAGAGGGGGTCCGCGGTGGAAAGGTTCGGGTGGAATCATCATGTACACGTTTTCTCCCTTGCACCGCCTTTCCCTTTGCGCCTTGGAGCTTCCTTCGTTATCTTCATTGTTGTGCAAAAAGAAGGATTCCTAGTGTTGCTTCTGAGGCATGCGGTAGTACTGCTCCTAGGAGCGGTAGTACCGCAGGCCCCTGCGGTAGTACCGCAAGCCCTTGCGGTAGTACCGTAGGAGCACACAGTAGTACCGCTCCTATGGAGCTGTAGTACCATGGCCTCAGACCAGGCTCAGCCTCTCTTGCGGCTGTAGGGGCGGATGTAATTTTTTTACATCCGCACCCTACGCGGTAGTACCGCCCCATGCGCGCGGTAGTACCGTGAGTCCTGGTCCGGCTCAGTAACACAAGCGGAGGTAGGGCGGATGTAATTTTTTACATCCGCTGCCTGCGCGGTAGTACAACACGCCTGGCGCGGTAGTACCGTGTCGAATTTTTGCACTATTCGATTTTCAGCGGAAGCAGGCATGGATGTATTTTTATTCACCCGTGCCCTTCCCAGCCTAGTCCATTATGGCCTTGCGGTAGTACCGCAAGGGGGAGCGGTAGTACCGCTCTCAGCCCTGGCTGCTCTGGCCTGGACTAGCCCCTGCCGTTGCAGCGGTAGTACCGCGGTCCTTCACGGTAGTACCGTGAGCCCTCTTGATAGTACCGCTTATGCGGAGCGGTAGTACCGCAGGTCGCGAGCTGAGTAAGTGGATAACGGTTGGATTTGTCCCTCCACTATATAAGGGGTGTCTTCTTCCTCTAGTTGACGACCTCTTCCATCCCTAAGCTCCATTGCTGCTCCAAGCTCCATTTTCGCCCGATCTCTCTTCCTAGCCAATCAAACTTGTTGATTTGCTCGGGATTGGTTGAGAAGGCCCCGATCTACACTTCCACCAAGAGAAATTTGATTCCCCCACTAATCCCTAGCGGATCTTGTTACTCTTGGGTGTTTGAGCACCCTAGACGGTTGAGGTCACCACGGAGCCATAGTCCATTGTGGTGAAGCTTCGTGGTGTCGTTGGGAGCCTCCAATTAAGTTGTGGAGATTGCCCCAACCTTGTTTGTAAAGGTTCAGTCGCCGCCTTCAAGGGCACCAATAGTGGAATCACGGCATCTCGCATTGTGTGAGGGCATGAGGAGAATACGGTGGCCCTAGTGGCTTCTTGGGGAGCATTGTGCCTCCACACCGCTCCAACGGAGACGTACTTCCCCTCAAAAGGAAGGAACTTTGGTAACACATCCTCGTCTTCACCGGCTCCACTCTTGGTTATCTCGTGCCTTTACTTGTGCAAGTTTATTTGTGTTATATCCCTTGCTTGCTTGTGTGCTTGTTGTTGTTGCATCATATAGGTTGCCCACCTAGTTGCTATCTAGACAACCTACTTTGATGCAAATTTTAATTTGGTAAAGAAAAGTTAAAAATTATTAGTTGCCTATTCACCCCTCTCTAGTCAACTATATCGATCCTTTCAAGTCCGAATAGGACAAGGAGGGGGGGGGGCGCCCCCCTTTCCTTCCTCCCCTCTCTCCCTTCCTTCCCCCTCTCCTACTTGGACAAGGAAAGGAGGGAGTCCTACTCCCGGTGGGGCGCGCCAGGAGGGGCGCGCCAGGAGGTGCGGGACGGGCCGACATCGGCATCCGTGTTGTGGTGGCGGGTTACAGGGGACGGAGCTGAGCTAGAGCAGCTGCCAGTGTTGACCCGCGACCGCTGTAGCGTGATGCGGAGAGCCACCTTCTTGTCGTCGCCCTCCGCCTCACGGACGAAGGTGTCCTAGTCATTCTCCTTGTCGTATTTGTCAACTCTGACCCCGCCAGTTCTCGGCGCTGGGACTGAGAGGGGGAAGGGAATGGACATGTGGAGTGGAGGGGAATCGATGGAGTGCGAATCGAAAGTGAAATGGAGCTAGGGTTTGATCTGGATGGGAATTTTAGTGGGGACGGAGTGGGGCCCATGTGTGCCAGCGTGGGCCAGGCTGATGTGGCAGACGCGTCCAAGTACTCCCAGGTCCCCCCATATCTGCCCAGATTTGGGCTAGATATGATGGGTGCGGGCAACCTAGGCACATAGGGCGGTAATGAGGCACTAGTTTGCGTCATTTTTTTACCGGTTAGTAACTGGGTCGTTCGACCGGACATATATGGGCGGTTTGGAGTTGGTGGGGACGACGGGTGAACAACGAAGACAAACATTTGGAGGAAGACCAGCCACAAGCGAATTCGACTATAACACGAATTTCTTTTTAGTTAATCACGAAGGCACTCTCTTCGAATTCCATGCAATGTGACCATACTAATACATTTTACTTGTAGTATCACTATATTCAAGATAACATTTATTTAGGAAATTGCAGATTTGTCAGGCTATTATTTTTTCTTATGCTCTGGTGGAATGGTAAAGACTTGGTTCGTCCGGTTTGCACGATGAGTATTCTCCATTACACATTTTAAGGCCTTTGATGCGAAGCATTCGTGCTAACTGCATATATTGCTTATGCAGGATGGGTACGAGTCAAGGAAGATGTTCCTATTATACTTGCTCAAATATCACGCGAATGAAGCTAAAGACGACATTACTGATATTGTACGAGATTTTTTTAAGCGCATCAAATAGATCTTAATTTGTAACAGATTTTTAGTTGGATCACGTTCTATATATATGCATCATCAAATTGTCTTTTTTTATCAGTTTACATTACAAGTGAAGTGTACTTTAATTAGTATGCAATTGTGTCTGTGTTATATTGTCTCTGCGTGTGAAATTTAACATGCATCATCTTTATATAACTTCAACAAAATATTTCAGAAGCCCGTGGCAACGCACGGGCATTCTACTAGTTCCAGTTATATGTATCTCTTAGAGTAATGACCTTGGCAGTCCGAGCTAGTATTGTTCGTATCAGCTATGCACTAGCATTGTTTGTAAATTATCTGGTGTTTGTGAACCATCATTGTGTTCCAATGGAAGTGAAATTTGCTATCTTGTATATTTATGTGAACTATCCCTGTCAGCTATATTGTGAACTATCCTTGCACTAAACATGTACCGTAATGATTTTTGACAGTGAGAACACATATATGCCGTGAACTTTTGCACTAAACTCTTTCCAGTACACATATATGAAGTGAACATGTCAAAGCATAAGTGTTGAACGTGAACATTACATAGCAGGTTTACAAATTTAGTAGTCTTATGATCAGCACAATGATCATAAACAGAACATAGCCATTACAAGTTCTGTGCCCGATCATAAGCAGAAACACAAAAGTCATGAAGATCCCCATTTCTGACGACATATTTCTCCTCACCTAAATTCATCTTGCTAACCCTTGTAGGTTTCTTGAAGCCTAGCCTGGTCTGATTGGAAGACGCACCTATTTTCATTGGCTTGTTTCTCTGGCATGAATCTAACCTTTCCTCCTCTGCCGTTGAACTACTTGCTGTAGTTTGTGTCCTCTTGGTTATTCTGCATTTCCCAAGCTTGTTTCCTTGCAGCCTCCCCACGAGTGAAAAACGGGCTTTCTTTCCTTGAAACAGAGTATAATTAAGCAAGTCAGTCGCTCACCTAAAAGAGTGCTCAATTCACTTTCAGGAACCCTATATTCAATAAGCCCTAGCATGATGCATATGAAATTCCATGAAATCAAACAACAGACATAGGGGAACTAGAAATCATTACTTAATCCACTTGGGAATGACTCGATCTTCACATAAAACCATGCCACACCTGGATAATTTTGACTTACTGTACGTCGGAGCCGCAACCTCAACCAGCCACCGTATCAAGCACTCATCGGCGCCGCAGAGCACCGTTGGAAGATGCGGCGGCGAGCTGCTTCGCTCCTCTGCCGTCCCTGGGCTGTTCACGTGCTGGACCTGCCGACGATCAATCGATCATCAGGCGGCCGCCGCTATCCAAGACTCCAAGGTCGATTACTTCTGGTCTCACAAGAGGAACGGGCGACGCGGATGACTGATGAAAGCAGATCCTGGGGGCGGCGAACGCAAAAACACCCAGGACTGGCAACGGTTGCCCGCGAACTCGTCTGTAGCTGACCTGGACGCCGCGGCGTACGCATGCGTACCCCAGGACTGGTCGCACAAGTTCCAGGGCCGTACTGACATCGTATTTACAACTTTAGAGATCGTATTGGATCAGTTTCAGAGTTTAGGGACCGTTTTGGTCCTTGCCGGCGAGTTCAGGGACGGCTAATGCATTTTACTCCACACGACAAAGGAAGCACACTTGGCAAACACAATAAACGCGGAAAGCCTCACACGGCAAAAAGATGCCACGTGGCATGTCCATTGCGTCTGATGGCTATGTGACTTGAAGTTATCTTTGTCGAAAGGCGAAAGCTAAGCCAGGACGCCCGTCATCCCACCTGCTACTGAAACATTTTGACCTGACAGGGTGGGCCACGGGACCCATCTGTCACCGAAACATTTGCAAATTATTCGATTTTCTAAATAACACAAATCTAGAAACGTTGTCTTTGCCGAGAGCTAAGCAGGGGCGCTTGGCATCACACATGTCACTGAAACATTTTGACCTCACATGTGGGCCCATAGGACCCACCCATCACCGAAACATTTGCAAATTATTTGAATTTTTTTAAAATAATACGAGTCCAAAAACATTGTTGTTGCCGAGAGCTAAGATGCGGCACTCAGGTAACCCCTCTTCTGAGTGCGCGCTCTCGGGAAAGGTTGTATTTCCGAGTGTTATTCTTAGAAATATGTCCCATTGCTTCTGTTGTCTGTTTGTTTTTTCTTTAATACCTGCAACTGAAAATAAATACACACGTTTTCTGCCTATAACTTGAGTGCAGAAAATGGCATATCATATCAAATGAATGTGGGAGCTCGAGCATATCACACACATATAAAATAAGGAATGATTCATACAAGATCACATAGGCATAATTCATACAAGTACACAGAACAAAAAACATTACTCGAGCACATCACACACATATC
The DNA here is from genome assembly GCA_021605205.1 of Aegilops longissima. Taxonomy (NCBI): domain Eukaryota; kingdom Viridiplantae; phylum Streptophyta; class Magnoliopsida; order Poales; family Poaceae; genus Aegilops; species Aegilops longissima. Next base: position 611,578,780 of record CM038680.1, read on the forward strand.
ACATAGGCATAATTCATATAAGCTCACATAGGCTAATTCATACAAGTTCATAGAACAAAAACATTATTTGAGCACATCACACACAAGTTCACATATTCATACATAGGCTTAATTCATGCAAGTTCATATAGCAAAACACATGCAAATTCTAAGTTTGTAGCCGCGTTGCACACCACATGGACACATTCTCTATGCTTTTGGAGGAGGTGGGGCAACATTTCCACCCCCTTGATGTTAGCATTGTCCATAGATATATAATAAAATGATGTCTATATTAATAGAAAGTTGAACCTCAAGCTTTTGCTTGTGCGTCTTTATCCTTCGTTTGTTTCCACTTGTTCCCTCGCTCTTGCCTCCTGTTTCGCCTGCCACCGTTCCTCCTCTTCAGCAGCCCACTTCTCCAATAAAGCCTACAATATGGCATTAGTCTCATCTCATATAGGTTGCAATGATTCTTTTTCAAGGACACGCGGCAACTTCATATTCACCTGATTTGCCGGCGGCTCTTGGTAAGTACGTCACTCGGCATCGGCTCTAGGGCTCGCCTGTCAGGTCATGGACACGTGGCAACTTCCTATTTGTTTTCTTTGCAGAGAAGGGATCTTGGCAAAGACATGTCTCGACATTAGGAGCTAGACACGTGGTAGCTTCATACTCATTTTGTTTGCCGAGAAAGGCTCTTGGCAAAGACATGTCTTGGAATTATGCTTGTGTCCCGCCTGTTAGGAGTTGGACATGTGGCAGCGGCATAATCCTTGCCGAGCAAACATGAAGAACTTCAAGAATGACCTCAAACAACTCTCCATGGCTTTCATGTGAGTTTTGTTCACATTTGTGTGGTTTATGTGTTAATCTTTGATTTCAGCTAGCATATAGTTAAAATCTAGATAGTCGAGCAGCAGCATGTACCTTTGCAGTGGGTCATTTGACATCTTGTCTTTGTATATACTTGGAACTCTCAATTTCTGTGTACCTTTTGTGTTGCCACTTTTGGTGGAGTTATGCAATTAAAATGTGGGTTTCCCTAGTTTCCCCCTCTTTGGCCATTTGGCATCATAGCTCCTTAATTTGCAGCTTATTTTGTAACATTGGAATAATGATTTATTGGTTGCATAATTCAGGTAGAATAGGCTTTGTGGCTTTCTCCTATAATTCTTGATGGAAGTAAGTCAACATGCTATTGTAGGCCTTCTGTTATGTGTATTCACATTGATCTTAAGATCACTTCAAATTTTGTTCCTTGCCATTTTAAAGAATTTCTGACATGTGTAGCCGAATTCCTAGCGAAATATTGTTGTACCGCTAAAATATTCTAACTAAACATGCTAATACCGGAAGCTAAAAACACTGGGTTTTGCTTATCTTGCTTGTTTTGAAGTTGTGCCAAAATATCAATGGATTACCATAGACAGCTTGTTTATTCTCCTGTAAATTCTAGTATTCTACCCTGGCTTTTTCTTATCTTGCTTGTTTCTGGTGGTGTTGGATCCTGTTGATCATGTTTTGGCAGTCCTTTGAACTGTCTGTAAAAAGTTATGTAAGGTTGTTTACTTTATCCTGGGCTAGCAGTTGTGACCTTTTAGACCTCTAGATCTAGCTTTTGTTTTGTGCACATGCATGCTTGAATGTTTTTGTTCCTTCATCAATATGGTAGTGGAATTTTCCCGCCAGTAGGTCTTTTGAAAAAGGAAACTAAACAAGTGTCACGCAGAAGGCAAATCACATTATTTGCTGTAATTGTGTATTGACGAGAGCAAATTTTAGGGATGGTTTGTCTTTGCATCATTAAGGAACATTCCCTAGAAATTGTATGTCTATTGTGAAACAGCAGGCTACTAGTTACAGTCAAAGAGATTGCCATGACTAATTAGCTGGTCATTAGTGTTCCATTAGTCACTAGAGTTGACTTGTCGTGGATACTGGTGACCGGTGAGGTCAATTTGGCAATGTGTTCCAAAGTAAATAAGAAATAGAGTTGACTTGCCGTGGCTACTGGTGATCGGTGAAGATAGATATTTTGGTGGTGATAAAGAGGAAACATCTAAGCCCCAAATGATATGAAAGTTGATTGCGCTTCCATGTCCTCACCCTTTTGTAATGGTTGATTGGTTATCATTTTTCATGAAATTTAATGGAAATGCTACTTCTCTCTGAACCAAGTAGAAATGTAATTCAATGAACAAAAAGGATATCCAGGATAATAGTAACTGTGTTGAAAGTTTTTCATATACACACTTATCATTTGGGGCTTGGAAGTTTCCTCTTTATCACAACCAAAATATCTATCTATTTGATTACTTGGTAGAGTTGAGAGGTAAGAGATAAATGTGGGTTTAGTATGAAAAACACCATCTACCAAATAAACAAAATGTCAATTGTCAAGCCACTAGTATGCATATAAAGATAGGAAAGGGCCTACATAGAAGCACATCTTGTTTGCATTACTTTTCTTATGTTGTACTGACTTAAAATCCGAACTCGTTCATCTGAAGTCTGTTTTCAGAAAAAGGATCTCCATCTTCCCATCTGCAAAGAAGCTTGGATAGTATTTTCCCCTTTTATAGTCAGATTGCATTAACAACTTTCCATATCCTCATAAACATATCTATATATCATCACACTTTGTCATCTTATATCTCGTTTTACTTGTACTATAATATCGCTATTTTCTACTTTTGGTCCTTCATTTCATGATGAAAGTTCATATATAGCTCATCTATCTATTTAACTAAAATTTGCAATCTTGCTAGGTTTGCTGTCATGGGTTTGGTGACGAACTATTTCGGGCCTCGCCCAGGCGGCACAAAGCTAATCTGCACTCCATGCGCTGTATGAAGTTTCATGTTAAATTTTTGGTGCCTGGAAGGTACTAACATGGTGGCGCCCACCCACATTTCCGAATCCTTGAGTCGGGCACGTGTCAAATGTACGATTTTTTTCAAAACTATCACTTTTTTAATAGCAAATTCATAAACTATAGCATCCAATGCCAACAAATCAAAACTATCACCCTGTCGGCTACGTGTGGGCCGAAAAGGTAGTTTTTGGCCTCCTCTTGGTCGAAAAGGACTTTTTGGCCGTGCCTTGGCCGAAGAGGTGCGTACCTGGGCCGAAAAGACCTTTTTGGTCAGCAGTAGGCCGAATAGTCCTTTTTTGGTTAGGAGTAGGCCGAAAAGTCCCTTGGGCCCACCTTTTCACGTTAACGGTTGGCCGAAGTTGCATGGCTCCACTCTTCGGCTTACGTTAGGCCGAAATGTTTTTTATTTTGGCATATAAATATTGTGCAACCATTGCCCATCTTAGACATTGAAAAAAATATATTTTCGTGCAACCTTTTCCCGTCAATATTTTCCCGCCAACTCTTTCCCTCCATATGTTCCCTCCACCCCTTTCCCACCAACCCCTTCCCGCCATATCTTCCCGCCACCCGTTTCTCGCCAACCCGTTCCCGCCATATGTTCCCGCCAACCCTTTCCCGCCATACCGTAGTCATTCTTTGCCGCCATTTTCTCCTCTCTACCTATAAAACCCCCTTCACACGAAGGTGGATAAGCAGTCCAGTGTAGTGTAGTCAAGATGTCCCATTATCCTTTCGATCGTAGTTTTCTCCCTAGGATGAGCAGATGTCTTCTGAGGCTAGCCACCAATTTCAGGATGGACAATAGGATAGTTCCATGGGATGAACTCGCCGGTAGTGACACCATAATGAATGAGCTGTCTCACGAATTACGTAGGTCTGGGTGGCCTGAAAGGACCTATGAGGAGGTACGGAAAGAACTTCTTAGGTTGCATGAAAGGTGGAAGAAGGTAGTGGAGCCGAAGAGTGAAACTTTCAGAAGGACTGCAGCAAAGCATCCATTTTTATGGGTCGACGACAGCGAGGGCGAAGATGATATCTTCATGCCGCCGCTTCCGGTTACGCATCCTCGAAGGCAAGAGTTCGCATCGTCCAAGGGCAAGAGTTACGCATCCTCGAAGGGCAAGAGTTACGCATCGTCCAAGGGTAAGAGTTACGCATCCTCGAAGGGCAAGAGTTACGCATCGACGGAGGATGATGATGATGCCTTCATGTAGTTTTTAAGCTGTATTCCAGTTCTGCCATTTAATTCAGATGTCCTTGCATTATAAGTTTGTACTGTCTTATTGTAGGGCATTATGTTCTATCTTAATTTCATTTTGTAGTATGTAAGGTTGTAGTCTCTTTGGAAATGTAACTGGAATAACAATGTGAATTAATAGTAATATGTCTCTCGCATACGTAAAACAATATATGTCTCCTGATCAGATAGAAACAAGTGCGATAGTAACACATACATGAAGCATGTCTCATACATAAATACTGACTCACAGATGCGAATAGTCTGAAACTAACATAGATAATGACCCATACATAGATAACCATATCACTGCGGGGGACGATGACGATTCTGGGTCTTCCTCAAGCGAGGACCGAAAGGCGATAAGCGCCAAGGCGGTGGACAAGGCTCACGATAACCATGACCATAGTTAACCTCGTCTATCACAGTCTATGTCTCCTGCGTCGGTTGTGGTGGTGGAGTGTGAAACACTATCTACGAGAAGTCATAAGTGTTTGCAGCTTGGTCATCATCCTAGCCGTCGCCCTCAAAGTATGAAGCACCACCACTAAGCATGGGTGACTGCACTGAATGCATGAACGGTTGCGACTGGTTGTCTCCTGCGGTAAGTAAAACATGTAAAATTGATACAAATGCATGAACGAAGCACCACCACTAAGCATCGGTGACTGCAGAGAATGCATGAACGATTATTACAGTGTTGAAAAGAATGTTGTGAGTAGCGTTACCTAGTTCCATCTGCTGATGCCAGTAAGTGCTCCCTAGTTGTTAAGGAGGTGGTTGATGCCAGGAAGAGCTCCCTGGCTGTGAAGGATGAGGTTCTGAACGGTGCACAGAGGGTCGTGGTTCTGAATGGTGCACAGAGGGTCGTGGTTACGAATGTTATGCGAGAGGGGCGTGGCGGGGCGATGTCTTTGGAGGAGGAAGTGCAACATCCGAAGATCGTCTACACGTAACAGCTGCGTAAATCCCGCGTAGCTTGTCATCAAGACGCCTCAACCATCAGACGTCCTCTCGCGGTGGGATAGTATCTCCCCTCTGAAAGCGCTGCATTAAGGCGGAAACCTCCTCTCGCGCCTCTATTGTCTAGTCACCCTGTACACGAAGAGTTAACCAATTAGATCTTCGTTGTATGATAGACACCACGAATAGATAACCAAGAGAATATGTCCAGGTGAAGAAAGGACTTAACATATGAGAACCACGGCACGTACCGCGTGGTGTCTGGTTCCCACAATAGAGGCAGTTGGGTACATGTCGCTGGTGAGTGGGGCTTCGATCTGATCAGGAGCAGCTGATGGAACCTAGTAGATCCTCGTTGTATGCCGGTAACGCTGCAGATACAACACAAACTTTTCCCAGTTAAAGGGACGAACCTCATCCCAGATATTTGTCGGCGCGCTAGTCCATTCTCAATGTAAGGGGTAATGCTCTGAAGCCAATAAGCCATGGACTTGTTTCCTCCTAGAAGACTGTCCCTGAGATTGACATGCGCGTTACATGATTAGGTATATTCTAAATGCAGAGCTGACAACTAAAATAGTATTAGTACTAACTTTTGCATGTGTTCTGGTAAGTGTGGAATATCTGGAATGCCAGGCCCTTGATATAGACTGAACTGTCTCATCACCCTATGAAGAGCCATCTCCTCAACGTCATGTCGAACACCAACTTGTCCTCGGTCATCCAATAGTGCTGATCTCTAGCGCACAATCCAGAAATCCCAACTTGGCACCTCGATGATATAGCCTGATGTGAGTATGGCTCCAAGATAACTTGATCCTCGTACAAACTATCAACTTATGCCGTGAAGGTAGCAGCCCCTAACCTGGCTATGCGCAAACTGTCCCTGTGCATGACAACAAATAAGCATTAGTAATACTATTGAATGACAAGAAATAATCAAATTAGTTATTACTTAATATAAAAGTACCTCTCGCCGTGCCCAAACAGATCCCATAGTAGGCAAGTCGCCGATAGCAGGTACATAAGCCCCAGCTAAGTCCTCCAAACCAAAAGGTTTATCAACGTAGACATAGGGTCGTCCAATAGGGAATCTCTCGTATGGCCAGAGCTGCAACAATAATGGACATCCAACAAGACTAGATTTTCTAGACTTCAACAAGCAAGCTTTACAGAAGCCTCTGTACGTAGCCGCTAGCACAGCAGAACCAAAACTCCTCTGCAGAATATCCCCAGGGCAACGTGCGTCAGCTATCTCTCGTGCAATACCGATGAGTCGTGCATCGATAGTGGTCACGTGTTTCTCCGTAAACATCGTCTTGCCGAACAACCAAAAAATATATGCCTCTAGGGACCGGTCAATCTGTGCCTCTGACAACTGAACATCGGGATATCCTAACAAGACAATCTACATAGAAACGTAATGATTATATGAACATCGAGCAACTAAAAAAACAACATTTGCTTAAGTGGCCGTGAAGGTTACCTGAAACTGGCTCAACCATCTAAAAAGAGGCTCGTGAGGATCGTTGTCTATGGCCATAGCAGTTGGCATCGCGGCCAAAAAACGGGTCTGCATAGATGCTTGCCAACCTGCCTCTAAAGGACCTATGACAGCACCGGCCAGAAGTAATCCCAACAAGTATGACACATCATGTAAAGTAGGCGCCATCTCTCCCTAGGGAAAGTGAAACGTATGTGTCTCTAGTCTCCATCTATCTACTAAGCATGTAAGGAGTGACTTGTCGTAAGAGAAACGTTTCACTTGCCTCTTGCGTAACTGCAATGGTTCACCTGCCTCATCTAAGTCCGGACCATCAACCCACTCATCCAATGTACCCTCAACCAGCCATGCCAAGGATAGAAGTCCATCCCAACTTAACCTACAAAATAAAGAGATTGTAGCATATTGTGAGCGACTATGAAAAGTATGTCAAACATAGTAAGTCATTATATGGATTCCATTATATGCACACATACCTATCAACCCATGAATTGTGTATCATCCAGTTAGACTTTGGGGTGCAAGTGACTAACACGTCTAAGTTCTTGCCCGCTTCCATAAGGGTGATACGTCTCCAACGTATCTATAATTTTTTATTGTTCCATGCTGTTATATTATCAATCTTGGATGTTTTATAATCATTTTATAGTCATTTTATATCATTTTTTGGTAGTAACCTATTGACATAGTGCCAAGTGCCAGTTGCTGTTTTTTTCCATGTTTTTTACATCGTAGAAAATCAATATCAAACGGAGTCCAAATGCCCCGAAACTTTACGGAGAATTTTTATGGGCCAGAAGGAACACAACGGGCCCAGGCTGCGCCTGGGGGGTGCCCCGAGGGAGGCACAAACCACCAGGGCGTGCCAGGAGGCCCAGGCGCGCCCTAGTGGGTTGTGCCCACCTCGGGTGCCCCCCTGGACCGCCTCTTTGCTCTACAAATACCCCAATATTTCCAGAACCCTAGAAGCATCGACAAAATATTCATCCAGCCACCGTAGAGTCCAGAACCACCAGATCCAATCTAGACACCATCTCGGATGGGGTTCACCACCTCCATTGGTGCCTCTCTGATGATGCGTGAGTAGTTCTTTGTAGACCTTCGGGTCCGTAGTTAGTAGCTAGATGGCTTCATCTCTCTCTCTGAATTCTCAATACAATGGTCTCTTGGAGATCCATATGATGTAACTCTTTTGCGGTGTGTTTGTTGGGATCGATGAACTTTGAGTTTATGATCAGATTTATATTTTTATATCCATGAAAGTATTTGAGTTTCTTTGATCTCTTTTATGCATGATGTCTTATAGCCTCATATTTCTTCTCCGAGATTTGGGTTTTGTTTGGCCAACTTGATCTATATCTTGCAAAGGGAAGAGGTGCTTTGTAGTGGGTTCGATCTTACGCTGCTTGATCCCAGTGACAGAAAGGGAACCGACACGTATGTATCATTGCTACTAAGGATAAACCGATGGGGTCTATCTCTACATAGATAGATCTACATCATGTCATCATTCTTGTTGCATTACTCCGTTTTTCCATGAACTTAATACACTAGATGCATGCTGGATAGCGGTCGATGTGTGGAGTAATAGTAGTAGATGCAGGCAGGAGTCAGTCTACTAATCTTGGACGTGATGCCTATATAATGATCATTGCTTCGATGTCGTCATGAGTATTTCAAGTTCTATCAATTGCCCAACAGTAATTTGTTCACCCATTGTTTGCTATTTTTCTCGAGAGAAGCCACTAGTGAAACCTACGGCCCCCGGGTCTCTTTCTCATATTATTTTCCTTTGCGATCTATTTTCCTTTGCTTTTATTTTCATATCTATTAAACCAAAAATACGAAAATACCTTGCTGCAATTTTTCCTTTTTATTTTATTTGGCGCTCGATCTATCAATTTACTACAAGTTTATCTCACGTCCGTTTCCCACTTGAGGCGCCGTACCCCGAAAGGGATTGACAACCCCTTTAACACGTCAGGTTGCGAGGATTTGTTATCTGTGTGCAGGGGCTGTTTACGTTGTGTTGCTTGGTTCTCCTACTGGTTCAATAACCTTGGTTTCATATCTAAGGGAAATACCTACTGATGTGTCTCCAACATATCAATAATTTTTTATTGTTCCATGCTATTATATTATCTGTTTTGGATGTTTAATGGGCTTTAATAGGCTCTTTTATATTATTTTTGGGACTAACCTATTAACCGGAGGCCCAGTGTGAATTTCTGTTTTTTTGCCTATTTTAGTGCTTCACAGAAAAGGAATACCAAATGGAGTCCAAACGGAATAAAACCTTCGCGATGATCTTTCTTGGACCGAAAGCAATCCAGAAGACTTGGAGTTGAAGTCTGGAACGCCACGAGGAAGCCATGAGGCAGGAGGGCGCGCCCAGGGGGGTAGGCGCGCCCCCACCCTCACGAGCCCCTCATAGCTCCACCGACGTACTTCTTTCGCCTATATATACTCTTATACCCTAGATCGATCAGGGAGAGCCACGAAACCACTATTCCACCGGCGCAACCTTCTGTACCCGTGAGATCACATCTTGGGGTCTTTTCCGGCGATCTGCCGAATGGGGAATCAATCACGGAGGGCTTCTACATCAACACCATTGCCTCTCCGATGAAGCGTGAGTAGTTTACCACAGACCTTTGGGTCCATAGTTATTAGCTAGATGGCTTCTCTCTCTCTTTGATTCTTAATACAAAGTTCTCCTCGATGTTCTTGGAGATCTATTCGATGTAATACTCTTTTGCGGTGTGTTTGCCGAGATCCGATGAATTGTGGATTTATGAACAAGATTATCTATGAATATTATTTGGTTCTTCTCTCAATTCTTATATGCATGATGTGATATCTTTGCAAGTCTCTTTGAATTATCGGTTTAGTTTGGCCTACTAGATTGATCTTTTCTTGCAATGGGAGACGTGCTTAGCTTTGGGTTCAATCTTGCGGTGTCCTTTCCTAATGACAGTAGGGGCAGCAAGGCACGTATTGTATTGTTGCCATCGAGGATAAAAAGATGGGGTTTATATCATATTGCTTGAGTTTATCCCTCTACATCATGTCATCTTGCTTAATGCGTTATTCTGTTCTTATGAACTTAATACTCTAGATGCATGGTGGATAGTGGTCGATGTGCGGAGTAATAGTAGTAGATGCAGAATTGTTTCGGTCTACTTGACACGGACGTGATGCCTATATTCATGATCATTGCCTTAGATATCTTCATAACTATGCGGTTTTCTATCAATTGCTCGACAGTAATTTGTTCACCCACCGTAATACATGCTATCTTGAGAGAAGCCACTAGTGAAACCTATGGCCCCCGGGTCTCTTTCTTATTATATTGCATCTCTTTTATTTACATCGCATCTCGTTTACTATTTTGCAATCTTTACTTTCCAATCTATCCAACAAAAATACCAAAAATATTTACTATCTTTACTACCTTTATTAGATCTCACTTTTGCGAGTGACCGTGAAGGGATTGACAACCCCTTTTTCGCGTTGGTTGCAAGGTTCTTGATTGTTTGTGCAGGTACTAGGTGACTTGTGCGTTGTCTCCTACTGTATTGATACCTTGGTTCTCAAAACTGAGGGAAATACTTATGCTACTTTGCTGCATCACCCTTTCCTCTTCAAGGGAAAATCAATGCATGCTCAAGAGGTAGCACCTATACCGCCGCTGTGCTGCATCATCCCTTCCTCTTTGGGGAAATACCGACGTAGCTTCAAGCGTCATCAAAAGGAATTTTCGGTGCCGTTGCCGGGGAGGATCTTCAACATATACCAGGTTCCTAATCACAAATCTCATCTCCTTGCAATTTACATTATTTGCCATTTGCCTCTCGTTTTCCTCTCCCCCACTTCACAAATATTTGCCGTTTTATTCGCCTCTCTTTTTCTTTCGCCGTTTTTCTTGCTCTCCAGTCTTGATGGCTAGTGTCGGTGTCAAAACCGGCGGATCTCGGGTAGGGGGTCCCGAACTGTGCGTCTAGGCGGATGGTAACAGGAAACAAGGGACACGATGTTTACCCAGGTTCGGGCCCTCTTGATGGAGGTAAAACCCTACGTCCTGCTTGATTGATATTGATATTGTGGATGTTTACAAGAGTGGATCTACCACGAGATCAAGGAGGCTAAACCCTAGAAGCTAGCCTATGGTATGATTGTAAGGGTTGTTGTGATTGTTGTCCTACGGACTAGAGCCATCCGGTTTATATAGACACCGGAGAGGGCTAGGGTTACATAGAGTCGGTTACAATGGTAGGAGATCTACATATCCGTATCGCCAAGCTTGCCTTCCACGCCAAGGAAAGTCCCATCCGGACACGGGGGGAAGTCTTCAATCTTCTATCTTCATAGTCTTGGAGTCCGGTCGATGATGATAGTCCGGCAAATGATAGTTCGGCTGATGATGATAGTCCGGCTATCCGGACACCCCCTAATCCAGGACTCCCTCAGTAGCCCCTGAACCAGGCTTCAATGACGATAAGTCCGGCGTGTATATTGCTTGGCATTGCAAGGCGGGTTCCTCCTCCAAAGGATAGAAGATTGTGAACACCGGGATAGTGTCCGGCTCGCAAAATAAATTCCACATTCCTCCGTAGAGAATAATAATATATACGAGTTCAATCTGCTGGCGTTTTCCGTGGCATGACGTCACACCACTACCAAGCCATTACTCGAATTGTTTTTACTTTACCACCTCAGCGCATTTAGCGAAGCGGTTTCCTTGGCACGTCTTGTCGAGCGAGATCGTGTTTTCCCTTAATCCGGGATTCTCATCAATACGGGCGTGGGTAACCCAACGCGTCATTGATGGTGGCGCTTGGGAGATAAGCGAGTTTTACCAGGCGGTGGGGGCGCTTAAGACTTCGCCCGCCCATATAAGGGATAAGATTCACCTTCTCACCTCGCCTTCTTCCTCCTTTGCTTATCCATCTCCGCGCTTTCGAGCTCCAGCGCCCAAGCTCACGCATCTCGTCTCGACCTTCTCCGACCATGTCCGGCGCGGAGGTAAATGGTTGGCCTCCACCGTTAAGGAGGAGCAATCGCCAAACTTCTGCGGCGCGGATACCTCTCCGGCGACATCAGCGCACCGGCTGCCCGACGAGGGCAGCTCATCCCACCCCTGGCCCCATGAGAGGGTTGTCTTTCTTTCCCACTTCCTCCATGGATGGGCTTTCCACTTCGTCCCTTTGTCCGGGGCTCATGTTCTACTACGGCCTGGATTTCCATGATCTGGCGCGAACTTCATCCTCAACATCTCGGCGTTTATCGTGGTGTGTGCGAGGCCTTCCTCGCATCCAGCCCCACTTCGCTTGTGGCTCAAGACCTTCAATGTCAAGCGAAGGTAGTGAAGGGCATTCAAGCGGAGTCTTGAGGCGCCATGTTGGGCAAGATGCCCAACGTCCTTTAGTTCAAGGGCCTTCGTGGAATCCGTCAAGGGTGGCAATCGGGGTGGTTCTACATCACCGAGCCGCGTGACCCTAAATGGGCGGCGGCCCCGAGTTTAGATCTGGTATCCCCACGCAGCTCACCTCCCGGAAAGAGAAGGGCTTCTTGTGGGGCAGTTTGAAGGAGCCGACGGACTCCAAACCTGTATCAAGAAGCTGGTGAAGAAGCTCGGGCTAGTTAACGTGGTCCAAGTCATGCTCGTCCGCGGATTCTCCCATGCCAAGCGGGCATTCAATCTATGGGAGTTCGATCCGGAACAGCACCAGCGCTGAACAAGCTCTTGACACAACGTCTGAAGGCGCTGGAAGGTGCTGTTTAAGCGCGCAAGCCCCGCATCCGCGATCAAGATCGCGGATTTTGCTAGCAACACCAGTGACGAGGTAAGTGATTCTACCCCTTACGGGACACTCGTTTTCCATAGTTTGACTCTATCACGTTTTAAATTCCCCTTTTCCTTTGACAGACTGGATGAAGAAGGCGGAGCAGATTACTGTCCGGCTCCTATGCCGAAAATCCAGCAGGCGCTCGTCTAGCGAGGCTGCTGGTTCCGCACCGCACGTGGTGCGGAGAAGAAAACCAAGAAGGAGGCCACGGGTGCTCGAAAGAGTGCCCGTTTTCAGTGTCCGACGACTCGGGGCTGACTCCTCCCCGAAAATGAGGAGGAGGAAGAGGACTCTCTCCCGAGGAGGAGAGAGGAAGAGGAAGGCTTCCCCAACAGGGGAGGCCAAGGGTCAAGAGGGAAGGACTGTTCCCGGACAGCTCCGCCAACATCAACGTTGGCGAGGAAGAATGGCCTTCAAGGGCCAGGCCCCGCGAGATCGTAAGTATCCGGTTCTGAATGATTTATAATTTCTTTTCTGCGTCACATAGTGTCATTCTAACGCCGCATGCTGCCTGTAGTCCGGCGGTGATGATCTCCCGCTTCATCGAAAGGGTCGTTGGCTTCGTCGGATGTAGACTCCATTCCGACCGCCTCCACCCTCGCGATCTTTGAAGACGCCGAGGTGGGATCCCGAAAGGACCCATCGGGGAGGCTCGGGCGCCACAAGGCGCTCTCCGGACTTTGCGCCGGACTCCTACAAGAACCCGCGTGGTTCCGGAGTCCGCCGCGCCCTTCGAGCGAAGGGCAAGACCGTGGCGCCGCGGCTTCCGTCCAACCGGGCGTCGGGTAACCTGTTGGGCGCTGCGGCGCTTCCATCGAGGAAGAACACCGCACTATTATGAGTGCGGTGATTCGAAAGTGCAGCTTCGCCAAAGGCGGGCTGACCAAGCTCGCAATAGCCTTCTATCGAGCTTTGATGTAAGAAGTTAAAATATGCAATGTAATACCGCATAGACAGTGGCCCTGATGCTCGGTTCGGTGTTCGGAAAGAAAAGCGGACTGAGGATCTAAAAAGATATCGCAGGGTTGCTAAAAATTATGTCAATATGGGTTGCAGGCTGCGCTGCTGACCTCTGCCGCCTTGATCATGGAGGTCGGTGCGTTGAGCGAGGAGCTCGGCGGTCGGGCAAGAGCTCGGCCGCGCCAAGAAGCAGCTCAAGACAAAGAAGGTGAGTAACACCACTTTGAATTTGTACCTTCTGAAAAAGGATTTAGGTTGCGACGAAAAATAACAAGGATAACATGGGTACTGCAGGGCCACGAGCGAGGTGGCGGCCTGAAGGAGGCCGTGTCCGCAGCCGAGCATAATGCGGCCACAGAACAGGCAGAGCGAGAAAAGCAAGAGGCGAGGGTGGCGGTGGTTCAGCAAGAGCTCCGTGCTCTCATGGAAAAGCATGAGAGTTTTGAGCGTGACTCAAAGACTTCGAGTCCGAGCTTGCCTCGGCTCTCGAAAGTGCTAAACCGCCAAGGCCGAGGCCCATAAGTCCCTTCAGAGGTTGAATTGATGAAGAAGATAGCGGCGGTAAGGCATTTTTCATGCAAGCAAGCATGTGAATGTAAATTACGTGATACTTACCCGGTTCGGAGCTCTCGAGGCGTTTGCAGATCTGCCTCGCAGGCGTGTCCGACGCCGCCGCATTCTACCGAGCCGAGGAGGGAGCTCAGCGGAGAAGGTCTTCGGTCTCAAGTATCTTTGAGGCCGGCCATCCGTGCCCCTAGCGACCAGTGAAGCAGCTGGTCGAGCTTCAAGGTGGCCGAGCAGGCCATGAAGGGCTCATAGTCCGGCCAGGGCCGGAGAGGCCATGCACAGGAGCTACTTCGCCTTGTGCGACGGCTGGTGGATCGTGCCCTGGGGTGGAGGTTATCAAGCGCTCCGCCTGTATTGAAGGTGCTCGTCGGGCCCTTGCCCGCAAAAGGTGCATTGGGGCAAGCTGGATGCGGAGAAGCTAATCAGCGACGCGCCACCAGCGGGCAAGGAGCATCGTCGCCCGAACTTTACTATAAGGCTGTCTGAAGGGTGCCCGCAAGATTGCGGATGAGTGCCCCGAGGATGTAATTATTGAGTGAATTCGCAATGTGTTATCCTGTGCGCTGAAAACTTTGTTCATATCGCTAAGCAACGCTTGTTTAATTTAAAATATTACCTTCATGCGGCCGTTTATTAAATCGAGAGATGGCAAGTCGTCGGCTTCAGCCCCCATGCCACGAGTCTTTGGGGTGTTCGGGATAAACTTGAGCACTCTTGTTCCCATTTTGGGTCCATCTAGGGGGCGCTCAACACAACGAACAGGCAACCGGACTTATAGTGCTTGAACACTCTCACTTAGCCATAGAATTCTATAATTTTAAATTTCGTGAAGCCCCTAGTATTCGAAGACCGAATTGGGCGCTATCCACGCCTTCATCGGACATAATCCGAACTTCGCTCAAGCGGCGTAGGTCTTTAAGGACCCGAAAGGACCTCTCGAACAGCGACCAGTCTCACGCCTTATCATGCCGGTCAGTTTTAGCTTTCTCCACGAGGCGTTAACCGGCTCAACCGGGCGCAATCGCGATGGTTCTCCCAAAGCTACCTTAGCCGATAGAACGGAAGCGTAAGGTGCCAAACATGGGAGCAGGAAAACCCAACTATTGACCCAAGACAAGATTCGAGCCGATTCATATAATGCTATAAGTTGAGGTGCCGCACTTGTGAAAGTGTCGGACTTTATCACACCATAAAGCGGAGGACATAAGCCCTGGTGTGTTTGGCGTACCAAGATGCACGGTGCAACATGTAAGTAAATGAACATATATATATATATATATATATATATATATATATATATATATATATATATATATATATATATATATATATATATATATATATATATATATATAAAGTAATGCAATTAAAGGCAAAAGTGCTGCATTTTATTCGAGAAGATATGCTATCAGTGCGGAATGATACAAATAGTGCGGAAAGCAAGGGATTGGGCGAATTAAAGGCGTCTCCCTCGAGGGTAGGCAGCGAATGTTGTATTTTAACAAATTTAATGCTCGTGATGGAGACCACACGAGTGTTCGTCGCGCCTTTGTCCTTCCTGGCTGTTGCATCATGAGTTCGGCGGTTCGCTGCGGACTGAGTTCTGTATAAAAAGAGAAAATAAGACAAAAAAGCGACACACTTGGGAGCCCCCGTGTGGTCGAACCGCACTGGTCTGTTGTGGTGGTGCCCTTCCCCTATGCCCATGGTATCTCCAGGCGTAATTATGTCTGTGAGAGTTTTTCTTGCCATTTTGCGAGGGCTGGGGTTGGGGCAGCATTACTCTGGCGACGCGAACGTGCTGTGGTCTTGGTTGATGTTGCTCCGGTAGCGTTTGGTCGTGTCCGGTCGTTTAACGGCGGACTCGAGAATTGCCTTAAAAGGCTGCTCAGACTTCCGCCGAGAGCATTGTATGTTCCTCCGTTCGGAGGGAGCGTTCGTGTTTCCATTGACCGTGATGACTCCACGAGGTCCTGGCATCTTGAGCTTAAGGTATGCATAATGTGGCACCGCCTTGAACTTTGTAAACGCGGTTCGTCCGAGCAGAGCGTGATAGCCGCTCGGAGCGGGACTATGTCGAAGATTAACTCCTCGCCGGAAATTATCCGGGATCCAAAGACCACTTCGATTATGGCGAGCACTGCATAATTGGCCTCGACACCTGGTATGGCGCCTTTGAAGGTCGCTGCGTGTAGGTTTAATCCTTGAAGGGTCTATGCCCATCTGGCGCACTTTATCCTGATAAAGCAGGTTCAGGCTACTGCCGCCGTCCATAAGGACTCTCGTGAGGTGAAATCCATCAACGATTGGGTCTAAAACCAATGCGGCGAATCCGCCATGGCGGATGCTGGTCGGATGGTCTCTTCGATCGAAAGTGATCGGGCAAGAGGACCATGGGTTGAATTTTGGGGCGACTGGCTCCATCGCGTATACGTCCCTTAGTGCACGCTTCCGCTCCCTCTTGGGAATATGCGTTGCGTATATCATGTTTACCGTCCGAACTTGAGGGGGGAATCCCTTTTGTCCTCTGTTGTTCGGCGGCCGGGTCTCTTCCTCGTCATAGCTGTGTAGCCCCTTGTCACTGTTTTCGGCGATTAATTTGCTGCTGCTTGAATACCCAACAATCTCTGTTGGTGTGGTTAGCTGGCTTTTCGGGGTTCCATGTATCGACAAGAGCGGTCGAGTATTCGGTCCAAATTGGGCGGGCCGGCGTGGTTCTTTTGAATGGCTTCTTCGTTGAACGGGTTTGGAGCCTCGGAATCCGGCGTTGACTGCCGTATCCTCATTGATTTCGCCGTTAATGCGGCGTTTGTTTTTGTTTCGACGCAACCTGCCGTTGCGGTCCTTGGTATCCGGACTGCCAGCGTTTTTTCTGAGGTTGTTACTGCGAGCGAGCCAGCTATCCTCTCCCGCATGAAGCGGGTCATGAGGGATGTGAGGGCTGCCATGGATTTCGCTTCTCTCTGTCCTAGGTGCGGGCCAGCCACTCGTCGCGGATGTTATGTTTCAAGGCAGCGAGTGCCTCGGATCCGGACGGTCGACGATTTGATTTTTCTTTGTTAAGAACCGTGTCCGAATTGCTCGGCCGATTAAATCGCTCTGGATTATGTGGCTTAGGTCATCTGCGTCCGTGGTGGTCGCACATACGTGCCTGGAAGTTGTCGATTTAATCGGCTTCCGTGTCTTCCAACATCCAATTAACTCTGTGGGCAGGCTGTTAAGCCAATGCCGAGCTGGTCCTTTAAGCTTGAGGGAGATATTTGATGGCGTGAAGATGCGTCGCCATGGGCCATGTGTATATGGAGGAGATAATCCTCAATCCGGACCGCGGGTCTGTTGTGCCATCGTGAGGATTCGATATTAACGGGTTTGAACCCTTCAGGATTTGATGATCCATTACTTCGTCGGTGAAGCATAGTGGGTGTCGGCGCCTCAGATTGAGCAATATCGTGGCGTAGCTCGAGAGCGTTATGCGCTATGTTCTGCCCGGCGGAGTAGTTGTATCCGGTGCGACGGTATTCGCCGTGGGTCGTGGGCGTCCACGTGATCCATAGATAGATATGGATTGTCTTGCCTTGTCCTCAATATATCTCGCAAGTCCGATCGTTCCCCGTGGCTTCCTGCTTTTAGAGCGATGCCGGGTGCGGTTTTAGTGGAGGGCTTGCACGCCTCTCTCGCGCCACGAGCTGGTCGGTCTGCCGTATATCGCTGGTGATGCTGCCTCCTCTAATCGGGGAGCAACTTGCGTTTTGGGTAACTTTGGAGGGGCGTTCGAGTTCATACTCTTGACGCGAGGAGCTCGGTCCATCCGTCGGCGATGGGTCTTGATCAGCTTGAAGCTGTTGTTGCTTTTTCTTTAGGCTGTTTGCCGTGGCCATTAGCCTGCATCTAAAACGCTCTTGCTCGACGGGATCCTCGAGCACGACAAATTAAATGCGTCCGAGGCTTGCCTCATCTCCGGAGGAGGTAAGTAATTGTCATCCTCGACCTCTTAAATGCCGCCCTCTCCCGAGGGCTTGCTTCTGCCTCCTCTGCGCTGGATCGTCTTTGGAGGGAGTTGTCTTCGGCACTTTCGGGGTGTTATTATCTCCGTGCGGAATCTCCATTCTTCGGTGGCGGGATTTAGAGCGGCGCCACGACGTCGGGCGCTTGGGCTGTTTCTTTAAGAATCGGCCTCCGCTGCTTCTTCGCCGTCCCCATCTTTTGGGGTGTCCACCATGTATATGTCGTATGACGAGGTGCTCTTCCAAAGTCCTGTAGGCATCGGTTCTTAGTAGTCTCCGCATCGCCGTCCATACCGTCGATGTCTTGAGTCGTAGTCAAGTATGTCGGTTAAATCGCCGACGGTGGCTACGAAGTGGGTGGTGGGTGGGATCTGAATTTCTTCGTCATCCGCATCCCAACCGTCCTGGTCGAAGTTCGCCAGGCTCTCCGGATAGCGAGAGATGCTTCAATGAATTTATGATATCGCCAAGGGCGAAAAGTGCTGAAAGATGTCCGGGCGGTGAATTCCATGATCGGCGCCAATCGGATTCGACCGCGGGGCGCAGGAGGTTCGAGTCCGCAGGAGTCCGGCACCTCGAGTCATGGGTTTCACGGGACAAGGTAAGTGTTGGCTCCATCGCCGTAGGAATTGCGGCTCCCGAGGCGGTGTCCAGCCATCCGTCCTCGATTTGAGCGATCGGCTCCGAACTATGAGTCGGAGCGGATCCGGGTGCGGCCCCCAAGGTGTTGTCCGGCGGCAGAGTTAGGTCATGCCCATCGCGACAGCGCGTCACGCTCGGCTGTGGCTCAAATCCATCGAGGATCAAGTCCCCACGGATATCGGCCGTGAAGTTTAGGCTTCCAAACCTGACCTGACGGCCAGGGGCGTAGCTTCGATCTGCTCCAGATGGCCAAGGAGTTAGCCAGCAGCGGCCGCCGAATCTGAAGATCTGTCCGGGAGAAAGGTCTCACCCAGACTGCGTCGTTGTTGATTGAAGAGGCCATCAAGCCTATCGGTGGCGACACGGAGGAACTCAATGAAAGCACCAATGTCGGTGTCAAAACCGGCGGATCTCGGTAGGGGGTCCCGAATCAGCGTCTAGGCGGATGGTAACAGAAACAAGGGACACGATGTTTACCTAGGTTCGGGCCCTCTTGATGGAGGTAAAACCCACGTCCCGCTTGATTGATATTGATATTGTGGATGTTTACGAGTGGATCTACCACGAGATCAAGGAGGCTAAACCCTAGAAGCTAGCCTATGGTATGATTGTAAGGGTTGTTGTGATTGTTGTCCTACGGACTAGAGCAATCCGGTTTATATAGACACCGGAGAGGGCTAGGGTTACATAGAGTCGGTTACAATGGTAGGAGATCTACATATCCGTATCGCCAAGCTTGCCTTCCACGCCAAGGAAAGTCCCATCCGGACACGGGGGGAAGTCTTCAATCTTCTATCTTCATAGTCTTGGAGTCCAGTCGATGATGATAGTCCGGCAAATGATAGTTCGGCTTGATGATGATAGTCCGGCTATCCGGACACCCCCTAATCCAGGACTCCCTCAGCTAGCGTTCCTACTCCTCCTTTGTCACTCGATTTTGAAGTTCTTTACTTCAAGCAAAGACAAGGAGAAAATTTGAAAGATGCCTAGTATACGCTTATGGAATCTTATATTATTTCCAATTTAAAGGGGGACGCAAAAGTTTTGCTTCATAATTTTTACATAGGATTGGCTTTGCATCATAGACAACTCCTAGATTTTGCCGCTAAAGGAAATTTGAGCTTGATGCCAATTCTGCCTATGAAATTTTAGAAGGGATTTTGGGAATTCCACCTCAAACGAAGGGGTTCCCTTTTACCCCTGAGGGACTCCAAATGTTGGACAAACTTGGTGATTTGCATAAACATATGGCTGAAATACAGAAATATAATGAACCCCTCAAACACCTCAATGGTAGTATCAATCGCATGAATACCCCGATTACTCTTTGCAATAAGCGATTGGATATTTTGGATCTTAAGATGGTTTCTTTCCCGGACAATTTAGGGAAGTGTAAAGAGCCTCCCGGGTTTGAGAAAACCCTTAAAAAGTTGCCAAAACTCCGAAAGACAAAACTTAGATCCTTGCTTTATGCCTAGCTAAGGGCGTAAAACTATAGCGCTTGTTGGAAGGCAACCCAATGAATAAATTTATTTTTGCCTTCTGTTTTTTGTTCTTGAGTGTTAGCACAATTATGCTATTGTTATGATTGTGTTTTTTGTGTTTTAGTTAGTGTTTGTGCCTAAAGGAAATATGCCCTAGATGCAATAATAAAGTTATTATTTATTTCCTTATTTCATGATAAATGTTTATTATTCATGCTAGGATTGTATTAACCGGAAACTTAGTACATCTGTGAATACATAGACAAAACAAAGTGTCCCTAGTATGCCTCTACTTGACTTGCTCATTTATCAAAGATGGTTATGTTTCCTAACCATAGACATGTGTTGTCATTTCATGAACGGGATCACATTATTAGGAGAATGATGTGATGGACAAGACCCATTCATTAGCTTAGCATTATGATCATTACAGTTTCATTGCTACTGCTTTCTTCATGACTTATACATGTTCCTCAGACTATGAGATTACGCAACTCCCGAATAATGGAGGAACACCTTGTGTTCTATCAAACATCACAACGTAACTGGGTGATTATAAAGATGCTCTAAAGGTGTCTCCGATGGTGTTTGTTCAGTTGGCATAGATCGAGATTAGGATTTGTCACTCCGTGTGTCGGAGAGGTATCTCTGGGCCCTCTCGGTAATGCACATCACTATAAGCCTTGCAAGCAATGTGACTAATGAGTTAGTTGCGGGATGATGCATTACAGAACGAGTAAAGAGACTTGCTGGTAAAGAGATTCAATTAGGTATTGAGATACCGACGATCAAATCTTGGGCAAGTAACATACCGATGACAAAGGGAACAACGTATGTTGTTATGTAGTTCAATCGATAAAGATCTTCATAGAATATGTAGGAGCCAATATGGGCATCCAGGTTCCGCTATTGGTTATTGACCAGAGAGGTGTCTCGGTCATGTCTACATAGTTCTCGAACCCGTAGGGTCCGCACACTTAACGTTCGTTGACGATAGAGTATTATATGAGTTATATATGTTGGTGACCGAATGTTGTTCGAAGTCCAGGATGAGATCACGGACATGACGAGGAACTTCGGTATGGTCCGGAGATAAAGTTTGATATATGTGATAATAGTGTTTGGTCTCCGGATGGGTTCCGGAATTCACCGTAAGGGGTTCCGGATGTTTTCCGAAATGTTTGGATACGAGAACACTTTATTTGGGCCAAAGGGGAAAGCCCACAAGGCTTTTGGGAAGTGCAAAAGGAAGTTTTGCGGAGACCAGAGGCTAGACGTCAGGAACCCTAGCGTCTAGGGGTAGACGCCGGGAACCCTGGCGTCTAGCCTTGGAATCCGAGAAGGACTCTTGCCTTTCAGGAAAAACCGACTTGGAGGAGGCTTTTACTCCAAGTTTCGACCCCAGGGCTCAACTTATAAATAGAGGGGAAGGGCTAGCACCAGAGACACATCAAGAAACACCAAGCCTTGTGCCGGCAACCCCGTCCCTCTAGTTTATCCTTCTTCATAGTTTCCGTTGTGCTTGGCGAAGCCCTGCGGAGATTGTTCTTCACGAACACCGTTACCACGCCGTCGTGCTGCCGAAACTCATCTACTACTTCGCCCCTCTTGCTGGATCAAGAAGGCGAGGACGTCATCGAGCTGAACGTGTGCTGAATGCGGAGGTGCCGTATGTTCTGTAATTGATCGGGATGGATCGTGAAGGTGTACGACTACATCTACCGCGTTGATAAACGCTTCTGCTTATGGTCTACGAGGGTACGTAGACAACACTCTCCCCTCTCGTTGCTATGTATCACCATGATATTGCGTGTGCGTAAGATTTTTTTTGAAATTACTACGTTCCCCAACAGTGGCATCTGAGCCAGGTCTATGTGTAGATGTTTTATGCACGAGTAGAACACAAGTGAGTTGTGGGCGATAATAGTCATACTGCTTACCAGCATGTCATACTTTGATTCGGCGGTATTGTTGGATGAAATGGCCCGGACCGACGTTACGCGTATGCTTACGTGAGACTAGTTCTACCGACGTGCTTCGCACACAGGTGGCTGGCGGGTTTGAGTTTCTCCAACTTTAGTTGAATCGAGTGTGGCTATGCCCGGTCCTTGTTGAAGGTTAAAACAGCACATACTTGACGAAAAATCGTTGTGGTTTTGATGCATAGGTAAGAACGGTTCTTGCTCAGCCCGTAGCAGCCACGTCAAACTTGCAACAACAAAGTAGAGAACGTCTAACTTGTCTTTGCAGGGCATGTTGTGATGTGATATGGTCAAGACATGATGCTAAATTTTATTGTATGAGATGATCATGTTTTGTAACGGAGTTATCGGCAACTGGCAGGAGCCATATGGTTGTCGCTTTATTGTATGAAATGCAATTTCCATGTAATTGCTTTACTTTATCACTAAGTGATAGCGATAGTCATAGAAGCAATAGTTAGCGAGACGACAACGATGCTACGATGGAGATCAAGGTGTCGCGCCGGTGACGATGGTGATCATAATGGTGCTTTGGAGATGGAGATCAAAGGCACAAGATGATGATGGCCATATCATAACACTTACATTGATTGCATGTGATGTTTATCCTTTATGCATCTTATTTTGCTTAGTTTGGCGGTAGCATTATAAGATGATCTCTCACTAAATTTCAAGGTATAAGTGTTCTCCCTGAGTATGCACCGTTGCGACAGTTCGTCGTGCCGAGATACCACGTGGTGATCCGGTGTGATAAGTTCTACGTTCACATACAACGGGTGCAAGCCAGTTTTGCACACATAGAGTACTCGGGTTAAACTTGACGAGCCTAGCATATGCAGATATGGCCTCGGAAAACTGGAGACCGAAAGGTTGAACGTGAATCACATAGTAGATATGATCAACATAGTGATGTTCACCATTGGAAACTACTACATCTCACGTGATGATCGGACATGGTTTAGTTGATATGGATCACGTGATCATTTAGATGACTCGAGGGATGTCTATCAAAGTGGGAGTTCTTAAGTAATATGCTTAATTGAACTTAAATTTATCATGAACTTTGTCCTGATAGTATTTGCATATCTATGTTGTAGATCAATAGCTCACAAATAGCTTCCCCGTTTTATTTATGATATGTTCCTAGAGAAAACTAAGTTGAAAGATGGTAGTAGCAATGATGTGGACTTGGTCCGTGATCTGAGGCTTATCCTCATTGCTGCACAGAAGAATTAAGTCCTTGATGCACCGCTAGATGACAGACCTATTGCAGGAGCAGATACAGACGTTATGAACATTTGACAAAGCTGGGTATGATGACTACTTTATAGTTTAGTGCACCATGCTTTACCGCTTAGAACTGGGACTTAAAAAATGTTTTGAATGCCATGGAGCATATAAGATGTTCCAAGAGTTAAAATTGGTATTTCATACTCATGCCCGTGTCGAGAGGTATGAGACCTCTGACAGTACTTTGCCTAAAAAATGGAGAAGAATGGCTCAACCAGTGAGCATGTGCTCAGATTGTCTTGGTACTACAATTGCTTGAATCAAGTGGGAGTTAATCTTCCAGATAAGATAGTAATTGACAAAGTTCTCTAGTCACTATCACCAAGTTACTAGAACTTCGTGATGAACTATAATATGCAAGGGATGACGAAAGTAATTCCCGAGCTCTTCGCGATGTCGAAATTGGCGAAGGTAGAAATCAAGAAAGAGCATCAAGTGTTGATGGTTTACAAGACCACCAGTTTCAAGAAAAAGGGAAAGAAAGGGAACTTCAAGAAGAATGGCAAGCAAGTTGCCACTCCCATGAAGAAGCCCAAAGCCTGAAACTGAGTGCTTCTACTGCAAAGGAAATGGTCACTGGAAGTGGAACTGCCCTAGATGCTTGGCGGATAAGAAGGATGGCAAAGTGAACAAAGGTATATTTGATATACATGTTATTGATGTGTACTTTACTAGTGTTTATAGCAACCCCTCGGTATTTGATATTGGTTCAGCTGCTAAGAGTAGTAACTTGAAACGGGAGATGCAAAATAAATAGAGACTAGTTAAGGGCAAGGTGATGATGGGTGTTGGAAGTGATTCCAATGTTGATAAGATCACCATTGCACACTCCCTTTACCTTTGAGATTAGTATTGAACCTAAAATAAATGTTATTTGGTGTTCGCTTTGAGCATGAATATGATTGGATCATGTTTATTGCAATACGATTATTCATTTAAGACAAAGAATAATTGTTGTTCTATTTACATGAATAAAACCTTCTATGGTCATACATTCAATATAAATGGTTTATTGAATCTTGATCGTAGTGATACACATATTCATAATATCGAAGCCAAAAGATGCAAAGTTAATAATGATAGTGCAACTTATTTGTGGCACTGCTGTTTAGGTCATATTGGTGTAAAGCACATGAAGAAACTCCATGCTGATGGGCTTTTGGAATCACTTGATTATGAATCACTTGATGCTTGTGAACCATGCCTCATGGGCAAGATGACTAAGACTCCATTCTCCGGAACAATGGAGCGAGCAACTGACTTATTGGAAATAATACATACTGATGCATGCGGTCCGATAAGTGTTGAGGCTCGCAGCGGGTATCGTTAATTTCTGACCTTCACAGATAATTTGAGCAGATATGTGTATATCTACTTGATGAAACATAAGTCTGAAACATTTGAAAAAAGTTCAAAGAATTTCAGAGTGAAGTGGAAAATCATCGTAACAAGAAAATAAAGTTTCTACAATCTGATCACGGAGACGAATATTTGAGTTACGAGTTTGGTCTTCAATTAAAACAATGTGGAATAGTTTCACAAACTCATGCCACCTAGAACACCACAACATAATGGTGTGTCCGAACGTCATAACGGTACTTAATTGGATATAGTGTGATCAATGATGTCTCTTACCGATTTACCACTATCATTTTGGGGTTATGCATTAGAGACAGTTGCATTCACATTAAATAGGGCACCATCTAAATCCATTGAGACGACACCTTATGAACTGTGGTTTGGCAAGAAACCCAAGTTGTTGTTTCTTAAAGTTTGAGGCTGTGATGCTTATGTGAAAAAGCTTCAACCTGATAAGCTCGAACCCAAATCGAAGAAATGTGTCTTCATAGGATACCCAAAAAGAGACTGTTGGGTACACCTTCTATCATAGATCCGAAGGCAAGATCTTTGTTGCTAAGAATGGATCCTTTCTGGAGAAAGAGTTTCTCTCGAAAGAAGTGAGTGGGAGGAAGCTAGAACTTGACAAGGTAATTGTACCTTATCCCGAATTGGAAAGTATTTCTTCACTGAAATCAGTTCAAGTGATGCTTACACCAATTAGTGAGGAAGTTAATGATGATGATCATGAAGCTTTGAATCAAGTTACTACCGAACCTCGTGGGTCAACTAGAGTACGTTCCGCACCAGAGTGGTATGGTAATCCTATTCTGGAGTTCATGTTACTTGACCATGCCGAACCTACGAACTATGAGGAAGCGATGATGAGCCCAGATTCCACGAAATGGCTTGAGGCCATGAAATCTAAGACGGGATCCATGTATGAGAACAAAGTGTGGACTTTGGTTGACTTTCCCGATGATCGGCAAGCCATAGAAAATAAATGGATCTTCAAGAGGAAGATGAACGCTGATAGTAGTGTTACAATCTACAAAGCTAGACTTGTCGAAAAAGGTTTTTGACAAAGTTCAAGGTGTTGACTACGATGAGATTTTCTCACTCGTAGCAATGCTTAAGTCTGTCCGAATCATGTTAGCAAATTGCCACATGTTATGAAATTTGGCAAATATCTAGATTAGCTAGAGTAGCTCCGAGCAGAGCATTGTTGACATAGAAATTTGCAAAATACATACGGATCTGAATATGGCAGACCCATTGACTAAACTTCTCTCACAAGCAAAACATGATCACACCTTAGTACTCTTTGGGTGTTAATCACATGGCCATGTGAACTAAGATTACTGACTCTAGTAAACCCTTTGAGTCTTGGTCACATGGCGATGTGAACTATGGGTGTTAATCACATGGTGATGTGAACTATTGGTGTTAAATCACATGGCGATGTGAACTAGATTATTGACTCTAGTGCAAGTGGGAGACTGGAGGAAATATGCCCTAGAGGCAATAATAAAGTTATTATTTATTTCCTTATTTCATGATAAATGTTTTTTATTCATGCTAGAATTGTATTAACCGGAAACTTAGTACATGTGTGAATACATAGACAAAACAAAGTGTCCCTAGCTAGTATGCCTCTACTTGACTAGCTCGTTTATCAAAGATGGTTATGTTTCCTAACCATAGACCTTTGTTGTCATTTGATGAACGGGATCACATAATTAGGAGAATGATATGATGGACAAGACCCATTCGTTAGCTTAGCATTATGATCATTACAGTTTCATTGCTACTGCTTTCTTCATGACTTATACATGTTCCTCAGACTATGATATTATGCAACTCCCAAATACCGGAGGAACACCTTGTGTGCTATCAAACATGACAACATAATTGGGTGATTATAAAGATGCTCTAAAGGTGTCACCGATGGTGTTTGTTGAGTTGGCATAGATTGAGATTAGGATTTGTCACTCCGTGTGTCGGAGAGGTATCTCTGGGCCCTCTCGGTAATGCACATCACTATAAGCCTTGCAAGCAATGTGACTAATGAGTTAGTTGCGGGATGATGCATTACAGAACGAGTAAAGAGAATTGCCGGTAAAGAGATTGAACTAGGTATTGAGATACCGATGATCGAATCTCGGGCAAGTAACATACCGATGACAAAGGGAACAACGTATGTCGGTTCGACCGATAAAGATCTTCGTAGAATATGTACGAGCCAATATGGGCATCCAGGATCCACTATTGGTTATTGACCAGTGAGGTGTCTCGGTCATGTCTACATAGTTCTCGAACCCGTAGGATCCGCATGCTTAACGTTCGTTGATGATATAGCATTATATGAGTTATGTATGTTGGTGACTGAATGTTGTTCGGAGTCCCGGATGAGATCACAGACATGACGAGGAACTCCGGAATGGTCCGGATATAAAGTTTGATATATGGGATAATAGTGTTTGGTCTCCGGAAGGGTTCCAGAATTCACCGGAAGGGGTTCCGGATGTTTCCCGAAATGTTTGGATACGAGAACACTTTATTTGGGCCAAAGGGGAAAGCCCACTAGGCTTTTGGAAAGTGCAAAGGAAGTTTTATGGAGACAGAGGCTAGACACGGGAACCTGGCGTCTAGGGGTAGACACCGGAACCCCGGCGTCTAGCCCTGGAGTCCGAGAAGGACTCTTGCCTTTCGGGCAAAACCGACTTGGAGGAGGCTTTTACTCCAAGTTTCGACCCCAGGGCTCAAAATATAAATAAAGGGGCAGCGCTAGCACCAAAGACACATCAAGAAACACTAAGCCATGTGCCGGCAACCCCATCCCTCTAGTTTATCCTCCGTCATAGTTTCCGTTGTGCTTGGCGAAGCCCTACGGAGATTGTTCTTCACCAACACCATCACCATGCCGTCGTGCTGCCGGAACTCATCTACTACTTCGCCCCTCTTGATGGATCAAGAAGGCGAGGACGTCATCGAGCTGAACGTGTGTTGAACACCGTACGTTCGGTACTTGATCGGAACAAATTGTGAAGCTGTACGACTACATCAACCGCGTTGATAAACGCTTCCGCTTACGGTCTACGAGGGTACATAGACAACACTCTCCCCTCTCGTTGCTATGCATCACCATGATCTTGCGTGTGCGTAGGATTTTCTTTTGAAATTACTACGTTCCCCAACAGTGCCAAGTAAAGCCTTTAGGATCTTCTTAGGTGATAGTTGTTTGATCTTGCTGAAAAATAGAAACTTTTGCGCTCACGAAAACAATTCTCATTTTTTACCAGAGCGTGATTAAATACCAATTCCTATTGCAGTAGATCAATATACAAATTTCTCAGGTCGTCCTAATTTTTCAGAATTTTTGGAGTTCCAGAAGTTTTCGAAATAGTCAGATTACTACAAACTGTTCTGTTTTGACAGATCCTGTTTTCTTTGTGTTGTGTGCTTATTTTGATGGCTCTATGGTTTTCTTTGATGAGTTTTTGCCATAGAAAAGTTGGAATACAGCAGATATAATGCAAAAATAAAATATGAATTGGTTTGGTACAGTACTTATAGTAGTGATTTGCTTTCTTACACTAACGGATCTCACGAAGGTTTTGTTGAGTTTTGTGTGATTGAAGTTTTGAAGTTTGGGGTTATCTTAAGATGGATGAAGGAATAAAGGATAGAAGAGCCTAAGCTTGGGGATGCCCCGGCATCCCAAGCTATTATCCAAAGATGAGCAACCAATTAAGCTTGGGGATGCCCCCGAGTGGCATCCCCTCTTTCTTCTAACGACCATCGGTATTTTACTCGAAGCTATATTTTTATTCCTCACATACTATGTGTTTTGCTTGGAGCGTCTTGTATGATATGAGTCTTTTCTTGTTTTATTTTGTGTTTTAAGTCTTCATCCCTTGCTGGATGATACGTCTCCATCGTATCTATATTTTTTTATTGTTCCATGCCAATATTCTACAACTTTTACATACTTTTGGAAACTTTTTATACTATTTTTGGGACTAACATATTGATGCAGTGACTAGTGCCAGTTCCTGTTTGTTGCATGTTTTTTGTTTCGCAGGAAATCCATATCAAACGGAGTCCAAACGAGATAAAAACTGACGGATATTTTTTAGGAATATATGTGAATTTTGGGAAGTGGAATCAATGCGAGACGATGCCCGAGGGGCCCACGAGGGTGAGGGGCGCGCCCTGGGCCCTCGTGGCCACCCCGTAAGGCGGTTGGTGCCCTTCTTTCGCCGCAAGAAAGCCAATATCCAGATAAAAATCATGTCCAAATTTCAGCCCAACCGGAGTTACGGATCTCCGGGAATTTAAGAAACGGTGAAAGGGCAGAATCAGGGAATGCAAAACAAAGAGAGACATATCCAATCTCGGAGGGGCTCTCGCCCCTCCCATGCCATGGAAGTCAAGGACCAGAGGGGAAACCCTTCTCCCATCTAGGGAGAAGGTCAAGGAAGAAGAAGAAGAAGGGGGGCTCTCTCCCCGTCTCTCCCAGTGGCGCCAAAACGCCATCGGGGCCATCATCATCACCGCAATCTACACCAACACCTCAGTCATCTTCACCAATATCTTCATCACCTTCCCCCATCTATCTACAGCGGTCCACTCTCCCGCAACCCGCTGTACCCTATACTTGAACATGGTGCTTTATGCTTCATATTATTATCCAATGATGTGTTGCCATCCTATGATGTTTGAGTAGATTTTCGTTGTCCTACCGGTAATTGGTGAATTGCTATTGGTTTAATTTGCTTGTGGTTATGTTGCTATCCTTTGGTGCCCACCATATGAGTGCGCGCATGGATCACACCACGTTGTATGTTGATAGGACTATGTATTGGAGAGCAAGAGTGACAGAAGCTTCAACCTAGCATAGAAATTGATGCATACGGGATTGAAGGGGGACCAATATATCTTAATGCCATGGTTGGGTTTTACCTTAATGAACGTTAGTAGTTGCGGATGCTTGCTAATAGTTCCAATCATAAGTGCATAGAATTCCAAGTCAGGGATGACATGCTAGCAGTGGCCTCTCCCACATAAAACTTGCTATCGGTCTAGTAAAGTAGTCAATTGCTTAGGGACAATTTCACAACTCCTACCACCACTTTTCCACACTCGCTATACTAACTTTATTGCTTCTTTACCTAAACAGCCCCTAGTTTTTATTTACGTTCTCTTTATATTATTCCAAACCTATCCAACAACACGTACAAAGTACTTTTAGTTTCATACTTGTTTTAGGTAAAGCGAACGTTAAGCGTGCGTAGAGTTGTATTGGTGGTCGATAGAACTTGAGGGAATATTTTTTATACCTTTAGCTCCTCGTTGGGTTCGACACTCTTACTTATCTAGAGAGGCTACAATTGATCCCCTATACTTGTGGGTTATCAAGACCTTTTTCTGGCGCCGTTGCCGGGGAGTTATAGTGTGGGCTGAATATTTTCGTGTGTGCTTGTTTGCTTTATCACTAAGTAATTTTATTTGCTGTTCTAAGTTGTTCTCTATCTTTAGTTATGGATATGGAACATGAAATACCAAAAAAATCAGGTTTACTCGCTACTCATGGAGATGGGGAACCTCCTAAAACCCTCGATGCTCATTATGTGAAAGATATTATGTACTACTTTAATAATCCCGAGAAAACCCCATTCAATTATGTTATGGGAGACACGTTGGATCAACGTGAATACTTTAGGGATTATCGCTTGACTCAAAAAGGGAAACTATTATGGGATCAAATTTATATGTTGCATTGGTATGTTCGGCAACTATGCTTGAAATATAATTATACTTATTGCTCTAGGATGAAGGCTCCACACCTTCCCTTTACATGCAAATTTAATGATAATGAAACCTTAGCTTCTTATGCTAATGGTATATATGATTACTATGATGTGGAACGAATAGAAGAATTTGTTGCTTTTAAGGGTGCTTGTGAAATTGAATCTTTGTTTAAAGAGTTTGAAGATTTTGATGATTCAGTTTATAGACCTGAAAATTTTAGCTATCCTTAAATATTGCTATGAGAATTATAAATACAATTATGATATTGACGAATTTATTGAGAAAGTCTCCGCTATCCGAGAAGAGAATAATATTTTGCAGGAGTCTATGGAAGAAGAAATTGATGAAACTGTGAGCTCATTGGATGAAAAAGATGACGAGGAGAGCGAAGAACAAAAGGAGGAAGATCGGATTAGCTACATGTGCCCACCTTCTAATGAGAGTAACTCTCCAACTCAAACATTATTTAATGTCCCTTCGTTCTTACCGAAGGATGAATGCCATGATAATTGCTATGATCCCGTTGATTCGTTTGAAATATCCCTTTTTGATGAACTTGATGCTTGCTATGCTTGTGGCCAAGATGCCAATATGAATTATGCTTATGGAGATGAACTTGCTATAGTTCCTTATGTTAAACATGAAATTGTTGCTATTGCACCCACACATGATAGTCCTATTATCTTTTTGAATTCTCCCAACTATACTATATCGGAGAAGTTTGCCCTTATTAAGGATTATATTGATGGGTTGCGTTTTACTACTACACATGATGATTTTGATAGATATAATATGCATGTGCTTGTTGTTCCGACTTGCAATTATTATGAGAGAGGAACTACATCTCCGCCTCTCCATGTTTCCAATAAGATAAAATTGCAAGAAACTGTTTATACTATGCATTGGCCTTTACTATGTGTGCATGAATTGCTCTTTTATGACATGCCGATGCATAGGAAGAGAGTTAGACTTCGTTGTTGCATGATATATGTTACTTTGTTCTCAATACTAAATCACAAATCATTTTTAATTAAAATTGCCTTTAATATACCTTGGGATCCGGGTGGATCCATTACTTGAGCACCTTATGCCTAGCTTAATGGCTTTAAAGAAAGCACTGCCAGGGAGACAGCCAGGAAGTTTTAGAGTGTGCTTTTATAAAGTTTAAAAACAATAATAATGTGCTAAGGTTTGCCTTTAGGATGTTTAGATTGCTTGTTGGTTTGTGCGGTGCAGAAACTGAAACTTTGGCTGTAGTGCGCGATTTTATATTTTTTACTAGAACGTCAAACGGTTCTGAAACATTTTGCACTGTATTAATATACAATTTTTTATTTTTCCTAATTATTTCAGAATTTATGGAGTACCAGAGGTATGGTGAATGTTCAGATTACTACAGACTGTCCTGTTTAAGACAGATTCTGTTTTTGATGCATAGTTTGCTTGTTTTGATTAAACTATCGATTTCTATCAGTGGATTAAGCCATGGAAAATTTATATTACAGTAGCTACAATGCAAAAACAAAATATGAATTTGCAACAGTACTTAGAGTAGTGATTTGCTTTATTATACTAACGGATCTTACCGAACTTTCTGTTGAGTTTTGTATGGATGAAGTGTTCGAGGATCGAGGAGGTCTCGATATGAGGAAAAGGAGGAGAGGCAAGATCTCAAGCTTGGGGATGCCCAAGGCACCCCAAGTAAATATTCAAGGAGACTCAAGCGTCTAAGCTTGGGGATGCCCCGGATGGCATCCCATCTTTCTTCAACAAGTATCGGTATGTTTTCGGATTCATTTCGTTCATGCGATATGTGCAAATCGAGGAGCATCTTTAGCATTTAGTTTTCACTTTTATTTTATGCACCATGCTGGTATGAGATAGTCCTTGGTTGATTTATAGAATTCTCATTGCACTTCACTTATATTCTTTGAGTATGGCTTTATAGAATGCTTCATGTGCTTCACTTATATCATTTGAAGTTTGGATTGCCTGTTTCCCTACACATAGAAAACCACCATTTGTAGAATGCTCTTTTGCTTCACTTATATTTGTCAGAGTGTGGGCATATCTTTTATATAAAGAATTAAACTCTCTTGATTCACTTATATCTATTTAGAGAGATCATAGGAATTGGTCATTCACATGGTTAGTCATAAAATCCTACATAAAACTTGTAGATCACTGAATATGATATGTTTGATTCCTTGCAATAGTTTTGTGATATAAAGATGGTGATATTAGAGTCATGCTAGTGGGTAGTTGTGGATTGTAGAAATACTTGTGTTGAAGTTTGTGATTTCCGTAGCATGCACGTATGGTGAACTGTTATGTAACGAAGTTGGAGCATGAGGTATTTATTGATTGTCTTCCTTATGAGTGGCGGTCGGGGACGAGCGATGGTCTTTTCCTACCAACCTATCCCCCTAGGAGCATGCGCGTAGTACTTTGTTTCGATGACTAATAGATTTTTGCAATAAGTATATGAGTTCTTTATGACTAATGTTGAGTCCATGGATTATACGCACTCTCACCCTTCCATCTTTGCTAGCCTCTTCGGTACAGTGCATTGCCCTTTCTCACCTCGAGAGTTGGTGCAAACTTCATCGGTGCATCCAAACCCCGTGATACAATATGCTCTATCACACATAAGCCTCCTTATATCTTCCTCAAAACAGGCACCATACCTACCTATTATGGCATTTCCATAGCCATTCCGAGATATATTGCCATGCAACTTCCATCATCATCATATACATGAATTGAGCATTCATTATCATATTGTGTTGCATGATCGTAAGATAGCTAGCATGATGTTTTCATGGCTTGTCTGTTTTTTGATGTCATTGCTACGCTAGATCATTGCACATCCCAGTACACCGCCGGTGGCATTCATATAGAGTCATATCTTTGTTCTAGTATCGAGTTGCAATATTGAGTTGTAAGTAAATAAAAGTGTGATGATCATCATTATTAGAGCATTGTCCCGTGAAAAAAGGAGAAAGGACAAATAAAAAAAGAAAGGCCAAATCAAAAAAAGAAGAGAAAGGCCAAATAAAAAGGAAAGGTCCAAAAAAAGAAAAAAAGAAGGGACAATGCTACTATCATTTTTTCACACTTGTGCTTCAGAGTAGCACCATGTTCTTCATATAGAGAGTCTCTTGAGTTATCACTTTCATATACTAGTGGGAATTTTCATTTTAGAACTTCGCTTGTATATTCCAACGATGGGCTTCCTCAAATGCCCTAGTTCTTCAAGAGCAAGCAAGTTGGATGCACACCCACTTAGTTTCAGTTTGAGCTTTCATACACTTATAGCTCTTAGTGCATCCGTTGAATGGCAATCCCTACTCCTCGCATTGACATCAATTGATGGGCATCTCCATAGCCTGTTGATTAGCTGCGTTGACGAGCAGGAATTAAGCTTGGGGATGCTAATACGTCTCCGTCGTATCTATAATTTTTTATTGTTCCATGCCAATATTCTACAACTTTTACATACTTTTGGCAACTTTTTATACTATTTTTGGGACTAACATATTGATCCAGTGCCCAGTGCCAGTTCCTGTTTGTTGCATGTTTTTTTGTTTCGCAGAAAATCCATATCAAACGGAGTCCAAACGAGATAAAAACTGACGGAGATTTGTTTTGGAATATATGTAAATTTTGGGAAGTGGAATCAACGTGAGACGATGCCCGAGGGGCCCACAAGGGTGAGGGGCGCGCCCCAGGGGGTCAGGCGCGCCCTGGGCCCTTATGGACACCCCGTAAGGCGGTTGGTGCCCTTCTTCGCTGCAAGAAAGCCAATATCCGGATAAAAATTGTGTCCAAATTTCAGCCCAATCGGAGTTACGGATCTTCGGGAATTTAAGAAACGGTGAAAGGGCAGAATCAGGGAACGCAGAAACAAAGAGAGACAGAGGGACAGATCCAATCTCGGAGGGGCTCTCGCCCCTCCCATGCCATGGAAGCCAAGGACCAGAGGGGAAACCCTTCTCCCATCTAGGGAGAAGGTCAAGGAAGAAGAAGAAGAAGAAGAAGAAGAAGAAGAAGGGGGGCTCTCTCCCCCTCTCTCTCGGTGGCGCTGGAACGCCGCCGGGGCCATCATCATCATTGCAATCTACACCAACACCTCCGTCATCTTCACCAACATCTTCATCACCTTCTCCCATCTATCTACAGTGGTCCACTCTCCCGCAACCCACTGTACCCTCTACTTGAACATGGTGCTTTATGCTTCATATTATTATCCAATGATGTGTTGCCATCCTATGATGTCTGAGTAGATTTTCGTTTTCCTACCGGCAATTGGTGAATTGCTATGATTGGTTTAATTTGCTTGTGGTTATGTTTCTATCCTTTGGTGCCCATCATATGAGCGCGTGCGTGGATCACACCATAGGGTTATTTGTATGTTGATAGTACTATGTATTGGAGGGGAAGAGTGACAGAAGCTTCAACCTAGCATAGAAATTGATGAATACGTGATTGAAGGGGGACCAATATATCTTAATGCTATGGTTGGGTTTTACCTTAATGAACGTTAGTAGTTGCGGATGCTTGCTAATAGTTCCAATGATAAGTGCATAGAATTCCAAGTCAGGGATGACATGCTAGCAGTGGCCTCTCCCACATAAAACTTAGTATCGGTCTAGTAAAGTACTCAATTGCTTAGGGACAATTTCGCAACTCCTACCACCACTTTTCCACACTTGCTATACTAATTTTATTGCTTCTTTACCTAAACAGCCCCTAGTTTTTATTTACGTGCTCTTTATATTATTCCAAACCTATCCAACAACACCTACAAAGTACTCTTAGTTTCATACTTGTTTTAGGTAACGTGAACGTTAAGCGTGCGTAGACTTGTATCGGTGGTCGATAGAACTTGAGGGAATATTTGTTCTACCTTTAGCTCCTCATTGGGTTCGACACTCTTACTTATCGAAATAGGCTACAATTGGTCCCCTATACTTGTGGGTTATCACTGGACACACCTATTTGAGAGAGCCAAAATTATGTCATGACTTGTTAGAATTGCTCTCCATGCTTCACTTAAATTTTTATGGACAATGGACTTGCTCTAGTGCTTCACTTATATCTTTTTGAGCACTGTGTGCTTTATTATTTTTGAAGAAATACTCTCTTGCTTCACTTAGATTTATTTGAGAGTTAGTAAAATTTCAAGAAATTCTCTCTTTCTTCACTTAAATTAATTTGAGAGAAAGAAAGAAAAAATATGCTCATGATCTTTATTATATTTGTTTGAGCTTATGAAAAGCAACACATGAAAATTAGTCCCAAAGTGATAGATATCCAAGAAGGACATAATAAAAACTTTCATGAAGATCATTGGACAAAATAAACTTGATTCTTAGTAACAGCTTTGAGATATGATGATGTGATATGTGAGTTATGTTGATGAGTAATTGTGCTTTAGTAAGAATATTGGTGTTAAGGTTTGTGATTCCCTATGCAAGTACGAAAGTCAATAGTCATGCAATGAAATTATATCCTACTTGTGGTGCATTATTCGGTGTTATTTATGCTTAATGCTTGCTTATGAGATTATTCGTTTCTTTTTTGGCCTCTTCTCAATCTTTTGCTAGCCTTCATTTTGCACCAAGTATGTTCTCTACTTGTGCATCCAAAAACCCTTAAACCAGTTTTGCCACATGAGTCCACTATATCTAACTATATGTGGTATTCATCTGCGGTTCAAAGCAAATTTGTATGTGCCACCTCTAATTTTCAAAATAAACTTCTCTTTTGTGTGTTTGTTTCGCTCGCGGAGCGGTGAGGGGTGGCTAATATTTTCCATGCTAGATGTGTTAATCTCAAGATGAGTGTTTATTCACTTGTCATTGCACAAGAGTAAGGCAAATGTATTAGGGATGCCCAGTCCCGAAATGAAAAATGAATTTACTTTATGTTGTCAAATAATAAATTCCTTGAAAAGTGTTGGTATGGAGGGCAACCGTGGATACGGCTAGCCATGGAAAGTGAAAGTATGGTTGAAAAAGGAATAAACTTTATTTTCTATTTGGGAACCGCCTATGATATATCTAGCATGGAAAGTGTTGGGAACTCTAAGTCGTTTTCGTGGGTGGGATGGATACACCTCCCAAAATATTTTTATCTCTAAGTTTTTCGCTTTGAGCTCTGGCACCTCTTCAAATCCCTACTTCCCTCTGTGAAGAAGCTCTAGACTGTTTCAGAGATGCTGGCCTTCTGCAGTTCATAACTGACAAAGAGCATTGGAATGAGGAGCTTCTGCTGCAATTCTATGCCACTCTTCACATTTGTGGCTACAACAGGGATCCGAAGACTTGGGTCCTTGAGTGGATGACAGGTGATGTGCACCATGAAGCCAAAGCTCAAGATATCATTGAGCTTACTTCCCTGCCCACTCGAAGTGAGCTCTATGAACCTGGTTGTCAGCTACACAGGAATGCATTGGAGAGCATATTTCAGAAGCCTGAGCCCAACATGAGTCAGATGCTCAGCATGATGAAGTCACTGCCACAAGATGCTGAATATCCTAAGGAATTCTTTGTCGAAGACCTTGAGTATCTTCCCCGTACCATTTATCACATAGTTAGGCGAACTCTATGGTCCGTCAAAGGACATTCTCCTGCAGCCAAGCTTGAAGGCACGATGAAGACATTGATGTTCTATATTCTCAATGGCATCAGCTTCAGTGCTCAAGATTTCTTCATCATGCAACTTGCTGCATCTGGAATTGATCTATTTGGCTTGAGGTTTTATGCTCCATGGGTGATGCACTTAGTCAAGCTTCACTCTTCTGTCAACTATCAGCCCTCTGTGCATAATCATCTTATCTTCTTTCCTGAGGTTGATATGTCTGCTGAAGCCATCTACCCTGAGCCTGCCAAGGAGCCACTTTATCTTCATAATGCTGATCTCCAAAGCTTTTCACACCCAATTGAGGGAGTTCTTGCCGCAACTCGTGTTTATCCTCTGGCGGAAATACACGTGCACCTCATCGTGCAACTATTGAAGCCACTGAAAGCACCATTGCTCAAAGGCTTCGAAAGCGATCGCGTGTACTCAGTGACTGAGAGCTTCTTGTGGCCTTACATAAGAAATAGGATAAGCACCATGACTAGCTAAAGCGTCAGATGCAAAGCCTCTTGGTGGATGTCAATCGCATTCGCAATCTTGCCACCAAGAACATTCGTATCACATGAAGCCTGTCGGAGGTCTTGGAAGAGTCTGACTTTGCTAAGCTCTGAAGACGATCTTTGCGAAGATGGCTTCACAGAGCGCTACAAATTTGATTCCACGCCTCCCCGAAATGCCGTCTTGCATCGTACTCCTTCCTTACAAGACTCGGAGTATTCATCTTCGACTACAACTGTTGTTGCGAGAGTTGTCGATGAAGAAGACAATGCCACTTCACCAACCATGACTTCACCGCGTCTCGACACTGCACCAGGACCTTCTGCATCACCGGACTCCAACATCGACCCTGCACCTTCATCTACTCCTGATGGGAACGAGTAGATGCTCTATGTCTTCAAACCTTTTTGGTCCTTACTGAAAAAGGGGGAGAAGCATATGAGTTGATAGTCTTCAAGCGAGTCCATATGGGTGGTTGCTATATCTTTTTGCCAAGTGGTTACAACTCACGTTTTTGATACATTTGGTTCTTTGGGTTCTAACACTTAAACTTGATGGCCATCTGCTACTTTGTCTGCTATCCTGTGATGCGATGATAAATTCCGCATGAAGTCATTCTGCAGACGTCCATTTTTCATTATGCATGTCATTATCTTCGTTATATCTTTTTATGCATGATGAATTGTCTTCATCAGTTGAAGAGGATCTCCACAAGTAAAACCAGCCATGTGCATTTGCATTCAAGAGCAAACTACTTATATGCACATCTTCAGGGGGAGCCTTTTGCTACTTATGAAGACAATGCCTTAACCCTTACAATTTCACATACTTTTATCCCTGTTGGAAACTTCAACCAGTTTGTCATCAATCACCAAAAAGGGGGAGATTGTAAG
Source organism: Aegilops longissima (assembly GCA_021605205.1). Lineage (NCBI taxonomy): Eukaryota > Viridiplantae > Streptophyta > Magnoliopsida > Poales > Poaceae > Aegilops > Aegilops longissima. The sequence goes on from CM038680.1 coordinate 611,617,310, forward strand.
TGCATTTAGTGCCACCCCTGGTTGGTTTCGGAGTATTAACGACAAACTTGGTTGAGGGACTAATGTGTTTGTGAGAATTGCAGGATAAGACAGGTAGTAGTCCATCATTGATTCGGTTTACCTACCGGAGATGACATTGAAGACAATGGTGGTATGTGAAGATATTCACAACGAAGATTATGACTCGAGAAGACATTCACGTGAAGACTATGAAATGCGAAGACATAGTTGTTTCGTAGTTTCCTTTTCTTCTTTGTTGAGTCATAGGAACCACCACACTGATTAAGTGGGGTCCAAGTGAACAAAGTCAGAGTGACTGAAGTGATGATCAACCCAATCCTATGTCTTCGAGTGAAGACAATGAGAGAAAATCTTATCCAGAGCTGGATGAGTCAGCTTTACTTGTAGCCCAAGTCAAGCTGCCACGTGTGTTTGAAATCTGACTGTTGGACACGTGTCAGTTCCTTAGTGACCCAGGGTCATTTCGAACAAATCCGGTCGGGTTGCCTCCTGGCTATAAGTAGCCACCCCCTACACCATAAATTGGTGGCTGCTCAGAGTTAGTGCACGGCTTTTGTCGTTTGAGAGCAACCCACCTCTGAAGCATTTGAGAGAGAGATCCTTGCAAGGACAAAGCCCAAAACACCCAGAGCCAAAGAGTGTTAGGCATCACTGAAGTCTTTCTGTCCGCGTGATCTGAAGACTTATTACACTTGAGGACTGTGAATCCTCCAGTCGGTTAGGTGTCGTGTTCTGAGCATCCAAGAGTCATTGTAGATTGTCGGTGAACGGAGTCTGTGAAGGTTTGGAAGTCTACCTTGAAGACTTACCTGGGTGATTGGGCGAGGACTAAGTGTTCTTAGCTCAAGAGGAATAAGGTGAAGACGCGGTCTTCTGAGTTGAATCTCAGCCTCCCTAACCAGATGTACAGTTGTCACAGCAACTGGAACTGGTCCAACAAATCCTTGTCCTCTCCAAGCAACTGGTTCTATCACTCCCTCTCTTTACTTATAGTTTGTCTTCACGAAGTCATTGCCTGCTTGCATGATCTGATTTACTTCACTGTGTGAAGACTGTTGTTGTTTGGCTTCATGTTATCATCCATCCTGATCATACTACCTAGCTGCTAATAGTCTTCGAGCTTTCACTTCATTGCTTACTTGACTATGGCCTGCCTAGTGTAGTCTACCTTCCGCTTCATATCAATAGGTTCATTTCTATTGTCTGTCTTCGAAACTCCCATGTTTTGAAGACTTTCAAAAAAATCACCTATTCACCCCCCCCCCTCTAGTCGATAACTAGCACTTTCATTTATAATCATTTTATAGTCATTTTATATAATTTTTTGGTAGTAACCTATTGACATAGTGCCAAGTGCCAGTTGCTGTTTTTTTCCATGTTTTTTACATCACAGAAAATCAATATCAGACGAAGTCCAAATGCCCCAAAACTTTATGGAGAATTTTTATGGGCCAGAAGGAACACAACGGGCCCTGGCTGCACCTGGGGGGTGCCCCGAGGGAGGCACAAACCACCAGGGCATGCCAGGAGGCCCAGGCGCACCCTGGTGGGTTGTGCCCACCTCAGGTGCCCCCCGGACCACCTCTTTGCTCTATAAATACCCCAACATTTCCAGAACCCTGGAGGCATCAACGAAATATTCATCCAGCCGCGGCAGAGTCCAGAACCACCAGATCCAATCTAGACACCATCTCGGATGGGGTTCACCACCTCCATTGGTGGCTCTCCGATGATGCGTGAGTAGTTCTTTGTAGACCTTCGGGTCCGTAGTTAGTAGCTAGATGGCTTCATCTCTCTCTCTCTCTCTGAATTCTCAATACAACGGTCTCTTGGAGATCCATATGATGTAACTCTTTTGCGGTGTGTTTGTTGGGATCGATGAACTTTGAGTTTATGATCAGATCTATATTTTTATATCCATGAAAGTATTTGAGTTTCTTTGATCTCTTTTATGCATGATCTTGTATAGCCTCATATTTCTTCTCCGATATTTGGGTTTTGTTTGGCCAACTTGATCTATTTATCTTGCAACGGGAAGAGGTGCTTTGTAGTGGGTTCGATCTTACGGTGCTTGATCCCAGTGACAGAAAGGGAACCGACACGTATGTATCATTGCTACTAAGGATAAAACGATGGGGGTCTATCTCTACATAGATAGATCTTGTCTACACCATGTCATCGTTCTTATTGCATTACTCCATTTTTCCATGAACTTAATACACTAGATGCATGCTAGATAGCGGTTGATGTGTGGAGTAATAGTAGTAGATGTAACCACGGATCCTCACCATGGATCTAATCACGGATCCTCACCATGGAAGGCCTATTGCATTGGGATTTCAACCCTGGACTTGCAGTAGCAGATCAGGTACGTCGAAGATTTGGAGAAACGGTTCACTTTTCTGCTTCTCGCAACACCAATGAGTTCTTCTTGGTCGCCTCTTTCTCTTCGGCCTCTTTTCCTCTTTTGGAAGATTCCGTGAGTGTGGCTTTACAATGTTGTATTGGTGGGCATCCCAAGGGATTTAAGGTGGTTAAGCTCAGTGACAGATCTTTTCGCTTCTCTGTGGCCGGCAACAAAGTGGGTCATTTCATTCATGGGCTCAAAGATCGTATTTGGCCAGATTGTATATGTCATTTTAATCTTTTCAATGGTCGCTTCAATAGATACACACATTTTGATCATCAATGACATGCTGATGAACTTCTAGAGCCCATTGCGGCGCGCAGCCCTGTGGCCATTCGTTATAGACAACCAGTGTTTCAGGACACGTCGATCAATCCTGCCTCTGTGAAAGTTCTTAGCAAATTTGATCTCGTCCCTATAACGTCCATGAATTTCCATGACAAGAACAACAACGAAGCCTCGTGTTCTTCCTCATTGCCGTCGTGCATGATCGAGCCGATAGTGGAGGAGAATATTTCGGACCGCATTAATGGGGACAATCAATGTGCCTCGGAAATCTCGGGTCTATCTGAGCATTCAATTGTGATTGGCAGTTTTCGGTTTTCAAATATCAACGATTATCCACAATTGCCGCAAAGCTTCCTTACTTCTGCTATCCGGTATGCACCGCCACATTCCTCCTGGCCACCGATTTCGTCTAATTCTCATATTGTTGATTTGTCGCGTGCAGGGTATTCACAAAAGCAAGTCTCTGATATTGCCAAGTATTGGGGTCAATTATGTGCTAAATGCTTACAATGAGGACATAATAAGAAGTTTTGCCATGCACGGCTTATTTGCCTTACGTGCTCTGCACCAGGACATAAATGCCATAATTGCCCTTCCAAAATAAGGTATATGCATTCCATTACTTCAGTTATGGATGCTAATCAGCAAAATCAACCTCTGGTTGACCGGCATCGGCATCAAATCAACACCTCCCCTGCAATCACTCCAACCTGCCCCCCCCCCCCCTCCCCCCGCCCCACTCGTCCGGCGAGCCGCACCATCTCAACCGTCCGCTACAATATCTGTGGTTTTTACGGTCATCGGGCCACCTCCTGCTAGCGGCGGCGGTGGGCCCAGCGGTGGCAGTAGAGATCAAAATGTTGGAGATATACCCTAGAGGCAATCATGTATGATGATATTTGCTATGTGTTTATGAATAAAGATAGTCCTTGGACATTATCAATGATGTGTATTAGCAAGTACGTGACTTGTTTGTGGGACTATGCATTGTATGATGACTGTCCTAAAAGGTCCCTAGTCGAAAGGGCTGTGTGGACGCCAAGACCGACTAGACTAGCATATGACACGGTCGATGGCTTGGTCTCACTAGCCATGGAGCATTGGATGCTAACCGGATAATATGGACTTGGAAAGGTCTGGTCGGATTCGACATAGTCGGATCCGAGTCGAGATAAGGTCCGAGTCGGACAGACCCAACTATGAGACGCAGCGATATGTCATCTGTGAGTCTCTAGTACAACATACGTTCTATGTCCTAAGACCTGAGCTGACGCATGTACTCGAGATGGTGATAGACTTTCTTTGGGCCGACCAAATGCTACTCCATGACTGGGTAGTTACAAAGGTAGGTTTCGGGTTTGTCCAATCCCATGCTGTGAGACATGGTCGTGTAAGATGGGATTTGCCCCTCCGATCAGGAGAGATATACTCTGGGCCCCTCGTGTGATCTGACCAGGGAAAGCATGGCCATGCGACAAGGATTATGAGATAATCCGGATTGTGGTCGGTATCACTGGAACGAGAAAGAGGTCGGGCTAGCACAAGGATGACAGTCTCGCCTTGAGCCCGACAACATATATCGTGCATCAAAGGAAACAGAAGTGTGACACGTTGTACAGGTTCGCCTAACCAGCTTCATAGTCAGCTTGGTGGTCGGCACGCCTTGCTAGAGGCCGCTACCAACCGTACAGGTCGGAGGTGATCCGAACTGTGACCAAGCCGACTTGAACCTAAGGGGTCGCACGCTTAAGGGAAGGAACCTACGAGGTCGGTTCAGTGACACCGGTCGGATGTGATCCGAACTGGACTAGGAACGTGACCGAGTAGACTTTGGGCTTTAGGGTCCGTGTGAGGCCCAAGTGTTGAGCCCGCGGCGGACGCCTATATAAAGTGGAGGTGCGGCACACTCATTAGTTCGATCGCTTCGGCGCTGCGACTAGGGTTTGCATGTGTTGCGAATAGCCACCTCCACTCGCCGCCGACTGTGTGATCGGACCTAGCGATCCGCCGACGACGTTCCTCCCGCACGCGCAGATACCGTTAGAGGCGGTGCACTTGTGCCACTCCGCGAACTCAGACGTGGGATCGGACGACCGCCGCCGAGGGAGATCGAACGAGGAGGAGACGATCCACGCAGACGCCGCTGCCCCAACTCTTCTTCGCTGCACGGCATCGCGCTGCCTAGTGGTAACAAACCTTGATCCATCTCCCGTAGCATGTTCTTGGATGTTCTGCGCGTAGGAATTTTTAATTTGCAGTCGACGCACCCTACCGTAGAACCCAATAGTGGTATCAGAGCCTCTGCTATAGGATTTGGATTCAGATCGTATGCATATTAGATATGTGGAGGCGCGATGAGATCTGTTGTCCTTGAAAGATCGGCTATGTGCACGGTTGATGTGATCAATCGCACATGGGGATCGTTGAGGCTATGTTTTCTCAAATCGATCGATGAGGTCGTGATACGATCTACCCCTACCGGTCGGTCATCCGCCATCGGGTTAACAGTGAAACGTAAATCCGAATCGGATTCGCGATGATCGATAAGATCGGTCAGATCAGAGAATTCGGCGTGATCGGAGTTCAGATGTGATCTGTGATTTCCGAAAACGTATGCGTAGCGCCGTGTATTTCGTACCTGACAAACAAACTGGTAGAATGCGATTCTATGCATAACTTTGTTTTGCAGGTTTGATGTGAATAGTATGGCTCATGTGTATGTGATGCATGTGTGTAATTTATACGTGGCCTGCGTGTCATGTTTGTCAGCCGGCAGGAGCCAAAGTGCTGTCATTATATTGTATAATGACCTGCGTGTCGACTTGTGACTCTATGTAAAATTCATTACTAGTTGTAGTAGTTGGATAATAGAGATCAGGTTGGCGGCTTGGCGTCCCGGCGTGACAAACAAGATGGAGTTCGTAGATGGTCATCGGAGTTGGAGCCGACCTAGAACAACGTCCATGAAGGAGCCATACTATTTCACAATATGCTTATATTTGTGATTGTTATGCATCTTTGTTTCTATGCATGTTAAAATGATAGAATGATCCTCATGAATATCAAGCTTAATTGCCATCCCGATGTTGCACCTTCGCACGCCAAGTACGCCTAGTAGTGGGCTCATAAAATTGGGGTGCTGCTGGGTGTCCTTGAACTCAAGGGTTCGTGTTGGACACGGACATGCACCGCATCAAAGTTAACTTGGCAAGGCTATCAAAAGCGGTTTTGGGCCTTCGGCAAAGAAGGTTGGGAGCCGGGTATGAGATACCTTCCCGATCGGTGAGTCGTATAGAGATACGATTAGCAAGGAGTTGCTTACCGATAGGTATGTTGGCTAGCAAAGGATGCTAAAGCTCACTAGTCGCATGCGCTAGTCGGATCCTGAATCACCGAGAGTTTGCGGAGGATGCCAACTTCAAAGGGAGTATTCTGCTTAGGCTAGAATTACTCTACATGAACACATTGCTTAGTGATTGCATATTTTCTGTTGTAGATCAATGGCACCACCTGCTCAACCCAACTTTGCATTGAAATCAATTCGAAAAGGATAAACTGAATGGAACAAACTTTACCACCGGTATAGAAATTTGAGAATTGTTCTCAAGCACGATAAAAGGAACATGTTCTAGAGGATCCACTTCCAGAGGAACCTGCGATAATGCTAGTGCCACAGCTAAGAATGCCTACGAAACTCGTTGATGAATCAACGAGATCAGCCGTCGATGTGGCTTGTATGGAGCCCGATTTGCAACAGCATTTCAAAATGTTGAGGCTTACGATATGATCGAGAGTCTCAAGAGCATGTTTCGCATACGTGCTAGGACCGAAAGGTTCAACGTCTGGCGATCCTTGATGGATTGCAAGCTGAAGGAAGGTGATCCATCGAGCCCACATGTGATCGAGATGATCGGATATGTGCAAGCTTTGGATCGTTTGGGCTTCCCGCTCTTGGATGAGCTGGCTCTCGATGCTGTTCTGGTTCTCTTCCGCCCAGCTATGGGACGTTCATCTCGAACTACCATATGCATGGCATGGATAAGAAGCTCACTGAATTGCATGGGATGCTCAAAGTGGCGAGCAGGATATTAAGAAAGGCACGCATCAAGTGTTGATGGTGCGAAATCGCTAAGTTCAAGAAGAGTTGGTCCAAGAAAAGGCTAAGGCAAAGGGCACGGAGACGGTAACCTCTGCCGCTACCAAGTCTGGACCGGACTCAAGACCGCTTGCTTTCACCGCAAGGAGACCGTCACGAAGAGAAATCAGCAAGTGGCTTGCGAGCATGGCAAGAAGGCCGGAAATGCTTCTTCGTGCAAAGGTACACTTGTTGCATATGTTATAGACATTTACCTTGCTGACATACCTAGTAGCTCTTGGGTATTTGATACCGGATCGGTTGTTCATATTTGCAACTCGATGCAGGGGCTGGTAAGAACTAGGCGTGTGGCACAAGGGAGATTGACATCGTGGTCGGCAACAAAGCAAGAGTTGCTGCGTTGGAGGTCGACACGATGCAGCTCCAGCTTCCTTCCGGATTCATAATGGAATTGAATAATTGTTATTACATTCCTGCACTTAGTCAGAACATTATTTCTGCCTCATGTTTGATGAGTCAAGGTTATGAATTCAATTTAAAAGAAAATGGTTGTTCGATATTTTTGAATGGTATGTTCCACGGCTATGCACCCATTGTTGATGGGCTATTTATATTGAATCTAGAACAGGAACCGGTCTATAACGTGAATGTCAAGAGGCATAAGCCAAATGAGATAAATCCGACATACTTCTGGCATTGCCGGCTTGGACACATTAGTCTGAAACGCATGAAGAAGCTCCATGATGATGGGCTCCTAACTTCGTCCGACTTCAGGTCGTTCGAGACATGTGAATCATGCTTGCTCGGCAAGATGACTAAGTCTCCTTTCGCAAAGAGTTGCGAGAGGCGTCCGAGCTGTTGGAGCTTATACACGTGATGTGTGTGGTCCAATGAGCACAACCGCCGAGGTGGCTATCGATTTCATGACTTTTACCGACGACTTGAGTAGATATGGATATATCTATTTGATCGAGGCACAAGTCGGAGACTTTTGAAAAGTTCAAAGAGTTTGAACGAGGTTGAGAATCAGCTCGGAAGACTATAAAGCTTCGCGATCTGATCGTGGAGGTGAGTACATGAGCCAGGAGTTCGATGATCATCTGAAAAGTCGAGGTATAGTACTCAGCTCACACCTCCGCACGCCACGGAGAAACGGCGTGTCGAACGGAGGAATAGGACCTTGTTGGACATGGTCCGGTCTATGATGAGCAAATCGGATTTACCCTTGTCATTTTGGGGATACGCCTAGAAACTGCAGCTTTCACACTTAATAGGGTACCATCAAAATCCGTAGACAAGACACCGAATGAGATGTGGACCGGAAGAGTCCCAGTTTGTCTTTTCTAAAGATTTGGGGTTGTGAAGCATTTGTCAAGCGACTTATGTCGAGACAAGCTTACACCCAAGTCGGATAAATGCATATTCGTGGATACCCGAGGGAAACCTTGGGATATAGCTTCTATAACCGGAAGAGAACAAAGTGTTTGTTGCTCGAACGGGTTTTCCTTGAGAAAGAGTTTCTCGGTCGCGAGGCCGGTGGGAGGACGGTTCGACTCAAGATATTCGAGGACCACTCGGGACGGCTCGGCTGGTGATGAAATCATACCGAGTCACCGGTCGGGGACCCGTAGTGGAAGCGGCACCGGAACCACGGAGGTCGGAAAGATTGCGCAGAGTGCGCGATGTATTGTTGCTAGAAAGCGACGAGCCGGCCACGTATGCGGAAGCGATGGTGAGCCCAGATTCCGAGGCATGGCTAGAGGCCATGAAATCCGAGTTAAAGTCCATGGATGAGAATCAAGTCTGGGACTTGGTTGATCCGCCACCTGGCGTAACTGCCATTGGTTGCAAATGGGTCTTTAAGAAGAAAACCGATGTGGATGGAAATGTTCAGATCTACAAAGCTCGGCTTGTCGCTAAAGGTTATGGACAAGTTCAAGGAATTGACTACGATGAGACTTACTCGCCGGTAGCGATGCTGAAGTCGGTGAGGATCATACTAGCTATAGCTGCATATTTCGATTACGAGATATGGCAGATGGATGTCAAAACGGCTTTCCTTCACGGAAATTTAACCGAGGACGTGTATATGATACAGCCCGAGGGTTTTGTCGATCCGACTAGCACTAGTAAGGTATGCAAGCTCAAGAGATCCATTTATGGGTTGAAGCAAGCATCTCGAAGTTGGAACATTCGTTTTGATGAGGTCGTCACTGGTCTCGGTTTCATCAAAAGCTTAAGAGGACTCTTGTTTATACAAGAAGTTAAGTGGGAGCTCGATAGTGTTTTTGATCTTGTATGTGGACGACATACTACTGATCGGGAACGATGTTTCGATGTTAAACTCGGTCAAGGATCATTGAATGGCAAGTTTTCGATGAAGGACCTTGGTGAGGCAGTCTATATTTTAGGCATTAAGATCTATAGAGATAGATCGAGGAGGCTGCTCGGCTTAAGCCGAACACGACATAGATAAAGTGTTGAAGCGGTTCAACATGAGTGAGGCGAAGAAAGGGTTCTTGCCGCTCTCACATGGTATAAGGCTAAGCGAGACTCGAGTCCTTCGACATCCGATGAGCGAAGCAGGATGAGTAGGATTCCGTATGCCTCAAAGAATCGGATCCATCATGTATGCCATGATATGTACAAGGCCTGATGTTGCTTTTGCAATAAGCCTAACAAGTAGATACCAGGCCAACCTGGTGAGAGTCACTTTGGGCAGCGGTAAAGACTATTTTGAAGTACCAAAAGGACTAAAGAGATGTTCCTAGTTTATGGAGGTGAGGAAGAGCTCGTCGTGAGGGGTTACGCCGATGCTAGTTTCCAAACCGGCAGAGATGATTGTCGATCACAGTCCGGATTCGTATACGTCCTGAACGGAGGAGCAATTAATCGGATGAGTTCCAAGCAGGATACGGTGGCGATTCTACCACGTGCGAATACATTGCGGCTTGTGAAGCTGCAAAGGAAGGTGTTTGGATCCGCATTTTCTGGATGATCTTGGTATTTTCCCAGCCTCGGTGAAATCGTTGGACCTTTATTGTGATAATTCTGGTGCCATCGCACAAGCCAAGGAGCCGAGGAATCACCACAAGGTCAGACACATAGACCGGAAATATCACCTGATACGAAAGATCGTAAAGAATGGTGATGTAGAGTTACGCAAGATTCACACGGATGCAAATGTTGCAGATCCGTTGACTAAGCCTCTTCCACAACCCAAGCATGAGGGGCACATTAGAGCCATGGGCATTCGATGTCTATTTGATTGACTCTAGTGCAAGTGGGAGACTGTTGGAGATATGCCCTAGAGGCAATCATGTATGATGATATTTCCTATGTGTTTATGAATAAAGATAGTCCTTGGACATTATCAATGATGTGTATTAGCAAGTACGTGACTTGTTTGTGGGACTATGCATTGTATGATGACTGTCCTAAAAGGTCCCTAGTCGAAAGGGCTGTGTGGACGCAAGAGTCGACTAGACTAGCATATGACACGGTCGATGGCTTGGTCTCACTAGCCATGGAGCATTGGATGCTAACCGGATAATATGGACTTGGAAAGGTCTGGTCGGATTCGACATAGTCGGATCCGAAGTCGAGATAAGGTCCGAGTCGGACAGACCCAACTATGAGACGCAGCGATATGTCATCTGTGAGTCTCTAGTACAACATACGCTCTATGTCCTAAGACCTGAGCCGACGATGTACTCGAGATGGTGATAGACTTGCTTTGGGCCGACCAAACGCTACTCCGTGATCGGGTAGTTACAAAGGTAGGTTTCGGGTTTGTCCAATTCCATGCTGCGAGACATGGTCGTGCAAGATGGGATTTGCCCTCCGATCGGAGAGATATACTCTGGGCCCCTCGTGTGATCTCGACCAGGAAAGCATGGCTATGCGACAAGGATTATGAGATAATCCGGATTGTGGTCGATATCACCGAACGAAAAGAGGTCGGGCTAGCACAAGGATGACAGTCTCGCTTTGAGCCCGACAACATATATCATGCGCAAAGGGAACAAAAGTGTGACATGTTGTACAGGTTCGCTAACCAGCTTCATAGTCAGCTTGGTGGTCGGCACGCCTTGCTAGAGGTCGCTACCAACCGCATGTGTCGGAGGTGATCCGAATCGTGACCAAGCCGGCTTGAACCTAAGGGGTCGCAGCTTAAGGGAAGGAACCTACGAGGTCGGTTCAGAGACACCGGTCGGATGTGATCCGAATCGACTAGGAACGTGACCGAGTAGACTTTGGGCTTTAGGGTCCGTGCGAGGCCCAAGTGTTGAGCCCGCGGCGGACGCCTATATAAAGTGGAGGTGCGGCACACTCATTAGTTCGATCGCTTCGGCGCTGCGACTAGGGTTTGCATGTGTTGCGAATAGCCACCTCCACTCGCCGCCGACTGTGTGATCGGACCTAGCAGTTCGCCGCACGACGTTCCTCCCGCACGCGCGGATACCGTTAGAGGCGGTGCACTTGCGCCGCTCCGGCGAACTCGTACGTGGGATCGGACGACCGGCCGCTCGAGGGAGATCGAACGAGGAGGAGACGATCCACGCAGACGCGCTGCCCCAACTCTTCTTCCGCTGCACGGCACTGCGCGTCTAGTGGTAACGAACCTTGATCCATCTCCCGTAGCATGTTCCTGGATGTTCCGCGCGTAGGAATTTTTAATTTGCAGTCGACGCACCCTACCGTAGAACCCAACACAAAAACCCTCTCGGCCGCCCTAGACTGCTCGCATTCCACCTCCTCGCCCGCCCCGCTTCCCAATGAGGCCCAGCTCCCTGCTTTAGCTGCTCCGCCACCCACCACCGCTCTCATCGCCCGTCCCGAGCCCTCCGCCGCCCACACCACCATGGCAAACTACCCGGTGAATCCCATCCCATTTCTGCCGCCTGGCTGGTCGGTCGAGCCAGGTCCGGTGGACCGCAAGGTGCGGGCCGACATGGCCGTCAACCCCATCCCACCGCTCAATAATAGCTTCTTGGCCATTGCGGAGGCGAACAGATTTGTGCCTTTGCATCTCCGGGAGGGGCTCCACGAAACCATTGAAGGCCTTCTGCATGAATCCGGTCTACACACCACCGAGGCTTCTGACCATCCCCTGGTATCGGTATGTTTGCATTTGCCAACTCCTTCATCAGAGATACTGTTGTAAACACTACATTCCAGCTAGATGAGGAAGATTTGGTAGTTTCCTTTGTGCGCCATAACGCGGCTTTGAACATGCGCCACACTACCTATGGACCAGAAGTTTGGTTAACGTACATCGGCTTCCCTGATGACTACCAAACTGATTTCTACCTGCAACGCTCTGTTGATGATTATGGTCTTCTTGTTTCTTGGAACAATCCCAATATCGACCGTAGAGTTGTGCTGATCAAAGTCAGGGTTATTCACATGCATCTGACCCCTAAGAGCATCGTCATCCATCAGTTAGGTGGGGATCGTGCCTACTGGACTGCTGCAGTGTTCATTCTTCGGGGAGCAGACTAGAACGCTCATGATCATGAAGTGCCTGTTGCTGATGAGGAACCACCGCCTACTAGTGGTGTGCCGCACCCCATGTTTGGAGAGGGCCTCACTGCTGAACAGCTATACCAGCAGCAACTGCAAAACTGGCTCATTCAAAATGGTGTTGCTAATGAAAATGGACCTCACAATGCTGCCCATCAGGATGCTCCTCAGAACGCTCAGTGGGATGCTTGGCCTGAACCCCCAGTGCCTCAAATGCATGCAGCTCTGGTCAACTTTCAGGCTTGGTTAGCAGCTCAGGGCCTACGTTTTCAGGATGGCATCTTACCTGAAGATAATGTTTCAAACAGTCTTAACTCTGCTTGGGATTCTAGTTCTTCTGGTAGCACCTATGGGTCACTCCAAGTTGCTGATGGCCCTGTCAATACTCTGTTGGTGATTCCTGCTAGACATGATGTGATTGTTGTGGACATTGCAGTTTCTTTCGATAATCTTCATGTTAACATCTCTATGGAAGGTAATGATCTGGCCAATGTACTGATCAATGACATAATTCCTCACAACACATTTACTGCTTACCTCTCTAGCTCTATTATGTCTGATGTTGCTGCTTATGGCCCTCGGAGCTCTGGATATGGATTACCACCGCTTTCTCTACAAACTATTGTTCCTGTCTCTGGATTCCAAGTGGAAACTGTTGATACTCTATTCTCAGTTCGTTTTTCTACACGAATTCTGAACATGTCCCCTAGGCCATCTGCAATACAGATCTAAGAGATTTTGTCAGATAATGATGCCCTCACTGATGATGTTGACTTGCTGCCTACAATTGATGTGTCTCTGTATGCTATGGTGGAACATTTCCAACCCCCTCCTGAAGATGCTCATCAGTCTGCTCTGCCTGAAGATGCTCATCAATTTGCTCTGCCTGAATCCCTTGACCAACTGGCTACTACTACCGCGGCTGCTGCTGAATCTGCTGACACTCTTGCTCAGCAGGAGGAGATTTCTTCTTTGGCACCAACTGAAGGTTTAAATGATGGGCCTCTTGCACTCCCTCAACCTTTTGAGGCCTCTGAGTTGGGCTTGGCCCAAGTGCTGCCACCAGGCCCATCCCCGGCTCGCGCGCGCCGCTCAAAGTTTCAGGTTCCATTGGTCACGACTGAAGTTAGGCGCAGTACTCGCTCTACCAGGTATGATGGCTTCAGGGTGCCTCAGATTTCTGAGGTTCGAGCTACTACTTCCAAGGTCAAGCCTCATCAAACTCCATCTGCTGCTTCAAGCTCTTCGGCGCCTCCACCTGTCCAAGCCCCTCCACCCACACCTCTTCGCATTATGCAGGAGATAGGTATCAACCGCTATGCTGTCCCTCCTGCTGAGTTCACTGACGAGGCGTTGCTGGCTACTGTTATCCCTGATGATCAGGCCGGGATGGAGGGGGAGGCTGCTCCCTCCTTGGAGTAATCTGCTGGCTCTTCAGTATGCCCCTTTTGCGTAACTGGAATGTACTCTGTTGGAACATTCGCGGTCTAAATTTGGACAAAAAATTTCTAGCTCTGTCTAATGCTATCTCTGTTAGTGGTTGCGCCATAGTTTTCCTTCAGGAAACTAAAAAACCTCTTGTTGATCTGGCGTTTATTAAAACCTGTTTCCCTAAGAGATTTGATAAGTTTTCTTTCGTTCCTTCTAGAGATGCCTCAGGTGGCATTCTTACTATTTGGAACAGCTCTGTCTTTTCTGGTGATGTGATCGTCTCGAATGACTTCGTTTTGGGTGTCAAATTCACCAACACAATTTCTGTGCAGTCATGGTCTCTGTATAATGTTTATGGACCATGTACAGGTCCGGCCTGACTTTATTCAGTGGTTATATGACATGGATATTCACTCAAATGATGACTACCTTTTCCTTGGTGATTTCAACTTTATTCATGGCCCTGAGAACCGCAACAAACCTGGTGGTGACCCCAATGACATGTGCACTTTCAATGATATTATACGTAAACACAACCTAATTGAATTACCGCTCAAGGGACGTCTGTATACGTGGAGCAATATGCAACAAGATCCATTGTTAGAACAACTTGACTGGTTCTTCACTTCTCTGCACTGGACTCTTGTCTACCCCAACACTATTGTAAAACCTCCTTGCAAACTGGTTTCCGATCATACTCCTTGTGTGGTAAGCATTGAGACAAAAATCCCACGTGCCAAGCTTTTCTGATTTGAAGCTTATTGGTTACAACACCCTGGATTCATGGATGTTGTTAGAAATACTTGGGCTCGTCCTGTCAACTCCTCCAATGCAGCCACGGTGCTTTGAGAACACAAACAAAACTCTCAATAAGCTGGATGATCTAGAAAACTTGAGACCTCTCACCAACCCTGAACGCAACTTTCGTAAGATCATCAAAACTCACCTTCTAAGGTTGTTGGATTATCAAAAGCAGTATTGGAGAAAACGTTGCACCATTCGCTGGGTTAAATTCGGTGACGAAAACACCAAATTTTTCCAGGCTGTTGCCACAGAGCGTTACATGAAGAATAATGTGGCTATTCTACAAACTGATGATGGCTTGATGGTGGAAGATCACACGGGCAAAGAAGCGCTCTTATGTTATGCATACACAGAGCGACTGGCATGTCCAACCCTACACAAATGTGATTTGATCTTCCAACACTTATTCAACCGACTGCAAACATTGATCACCTCACGGCTCCATTTACAAAAGATGAAATTGATGGGGTTGTCAAAGAAATGCCTGCGGACCATGCGCCCGGCCCAGATGGTTTCAGTGGGTTGTTCCTTAAAGCTTGTTGGCCAATTATCAAGGAAGATTTCTATACGCTCTGCGCTCAATTCCATGCTAGTGAACTAAATCTCCAAAGTATTAATGATGGCCTCATTACACTCATCCCCAAGAATGGCTCACCCACCATAGTTAATGACTACCGCCCAATCACTTTACTCAACTGCTGTCTCAAGCTCATCACTAAACTCCTGGCCAGTCGACTGCAAAAAGTGATCCTACGCATCATTCATCGCAACCAATATGGTTTCATCAAAGGAAGTTCCATCCAAGATTGTTTGGCTTGGACATTTCAGTATATCCACCAATGCTAGGCCTCCAAAAGACAGATTGTGCTCCTAAAGCTAGACTTTCCTAAAGCCTTCGACACCATTGAGCACGAAGCAATGATCAACATTATGAAACACATGGGTTTCAATGATAAATGGCTGTCTTGGATCCGTGCGATCTTCTCCTCGATACGCTCGTCCATTCTTCTCAACAGTGTGCCGGCCCGCCAGTTTCACTGCAAGCATGGTGTTAGACAGGGCGACCCCCTCTCCCCTCTCATTTTCATCCTCGCGGCTGATCTCCTGCAATCAGCTATCAATGACGCCTTCAGGAGAGGTCTGATTCATCTGCCCTTGCCCTCCAATAGTAATATGGATTACCCGATTGTCCAATACGCCGACGACACGATACTTCTCATGCATGCCTGCCCTAGACAAGCGGTAATCATCAAGAACATTCTGTCTGATTATGGCCAGTCCATTGGCCTGAAGATTAACTTTCATAAATCCACATTGATCCCCATCAACTTGGACCAGCAAATGGCTGCAGATATTGCCTCAATCTTTGGCTGCTCTATTGGATCTATGCCCTTCACCTACCTCGGCCTGCCCCTCGGCACCTCCAGGCCATCGCTCCATGATTTTATGCCTCTGGTTAGCAAGGTGGAACGAAATCTTTCTTCCACGCTATCCCTCATGTCGTACACTGGGAAGCTTACACTGCTCAACACCGCAGTCACGTCTCTTCTCATCTATGCTATGTGTACGCTAAAGTTCTCACCTAAAATCATTGATATACTGGATAAAATCAGGAGAAGGTGTCTCTGGGTTAAAAAAAACTGATCAAGGTGAGAAATCTAACTCACTTGTTGCCTGGGACATGGTTTGTAAGCCGAAGAACAAGGGAGGGCTCGGTGTGATAAACCTCAAAATCCAGAATGAAGCTCTGCTCTTGAAGTTTTTACACAAATTTTACAACAAGTTGGATATTCCATGGGTGCAACTTACTTGGGACACATACTATGAACAGAAAATCCCGCACGCTGTGGACCCGGTTGGCTCCTTCTGGTGGCGCGACATTCTTAAACTAACGCCGACTTTCCGCGGGATTTCCAAGGTTAATATTGTGTGTGGCTCCACTGTCCTTTTTTGGAAAGATCTCTGAGCTAATCAACTACTCCAAGACTCACATCCTCGGGCTTTCTCATACGCAATCAATGAAGATGTCTCTGTCCGCGATTTCTTGGAGATCACGTCTCTTGGAATGGCCTTTCACCTACCACTCTCCCCCCAAGCGTTCGATGAGGTCAGGCAAATTCAGGCAGTCGCATCATCTATCCAACCAACAACCTCGGCCTCGGACGTCTGGAGCTATGTTTGGGGCAACACTACCTACAGATCAACGGATTTCTACCAATTATTTTTTAGAGAGGTCCAGGTTCACAAAGTGTTTGGCTGGCTTTGGAAGTCTAAATGTACCATGAAGTTGAAAGTCTTTGCTTGGCTACTTCTCCATGATAGGCTGAACACCAAGAATATGTTGAAAAGACGCCATTACAATATCGGTGACGACCACAACTGTCTGTTGTGTGGGCGCAACATCGAGGAAATGGTTGAGCACATGATTTTTACGTGCACGTTTAGTAAGCGATGCCGGCGAGCCCTGGATATCAACTGGGAACCCTTCAGAGATAGGATGCAAGCTATTGAATACCAAAAAATGACCCACCCCACGCCAATGCTGTTTGAAAAATTCACTATGGCCGCGTGGAGCATTTGGAAGGAAAGAAACAATAAGCATTTCAGAGCAATCAACCCCTCCTTCCACTCGTGGCTGGATAGATTCAAGAAGGACTTTGAACTTCTGCAACATAGGGTGAAAGAGGCAAATAGGCCTCTAGTGCTGGATTTTGTTAACTCTTTACACTAGACCCTTCCTTCTATTTCTTCTAGGTGGGACACAAAGTAGTCCACCTACTACCCCCCCCCCCCCCGATGTAAATATTCACATTGTACAGTTACTTTGTTTTAATACATTTACACAGTAGGAGCCTTTCCTACTGTTTCTGGTCAAAAAAAGTAGTAGATGTAGGCAGGAGTCGGTCTACTAATCTTGAACGCGATGCCTATATAATGATCATTGCCTGGATATCGTCATGAGTATTTGAAGTGCGATATCTGTGTGCAGGGGCTGTTTGCTATTTTTCTCGAGAGAAGCCACTAGTGAAACCTACGGCCCTCGGGTCTCTTTCTCATATTATTTGCCTTTGCGATCTATTTGCCTTTGCTTTTATTTTCAGATATATTGAATCAAAAATGCAAAAATACCTTGCTGCAATTTTTCCTTATTTATTTTATTTGGCGTTCCATCTATCAATTTACTACAAATTTATCTCACGTCTGTTTGCCACTTGAGGCGCCGTACCCCGAAAGGGATTGACGACCCCTTTAACATGTCGGGTTGCGGGGATTTGTCATCTGTGTGCAGGGGCTGTTTATGTTGTGTTGCTTGGTTCTCCTACGGGTTCGATAACCTTAGTTTCATATCTGAGGGAAATACCTACCGCCATTGTGCTGCATCATCCCTTTCTCTTTGGGGAAATACCGACGTAGCTTCAAGCGACATCAATGGGCGCCCCGGTGCTTTCTATCGATGTTACCATTAAGCAACGCATATGAAGACATATCTGCAATTCAAACAACAAATCTCAGGTGCAAATAAAACATAGTACAAACATACTACAAAGTAAAACTGTCCAGACATATTACAAATTAAAACATAGTCCAGACAAATTACAAATTAAAACATAATCCTGACATATTACAAATTAAAACATAGTCCTGACATAGTACAAATTAAAACATAGTCCTGACATATTACAAATGAAGACATAGTCTAGACATATTACAAATTATAACATAGTACGACACATTATATATCTTGTGAGTTATTTCTTCCTCGTCCGCCCCTTCAGCCTCGACTACCACGACCACGTCCGCCTTTTGATCCTATTGTCGCAGTCGTCGATATGGAAGCACCATCTTCGTCCAGGCCGGGACAATATTTCATCCTATGCCCATAAGCCGCGCATAACAAACATTGACTGGTTGCTCCACCAACTTCAGATTGGTCCATATCGTTTCGGATCCGACGGGCCTTTCTTCTGCCCCTACTTGTTCGGTGAAGTTCCGGATCTGGGATGTATACTCTCTCACCGTCGTTTACCTTGTTGAAATTGCCGACGACTCTAAACCCTGTCATCTCACATGTCCATGTGTTGAGTACTGCCTCTTTTAAATAGTATGGGGACACGAAGGAGATAGCGTCCAACTCAATCTGGCCACAGGCAGCCAACACATGTGAGCAAGGTAGGTGCAACAACTTCGGTTTGTTGCATGTGCACTCACACGTTGGATATAATTTTGTTCCAATTTTTACCTCGTGCGTCTTCACCTCATTTGCAGAACCAAAACCATCTGTAGGAAGCTGAACCTCATACCTCCTTTCATGATTACCTATCAGTCTGATAGTGTGCTTCTTTGCTTTCTCTATCTTCTTTGCCATGTACTCCATGACACGGCTACAATAAGGTGTGTTCTGATTATCTGCAATATGCTTCCTTGCTAACTCGTGCCTTTCTCTGAAATATCTCAGAGTGCCATGGAATACGGCCTCCACAATAGCTGTAAGTGGAAATGCTCTATTCCCTCTGAGTACAAAATTATACACCTCTGCAAGATTGGTTGTCATGTGGCCATACCTAGCTCCATGGATGTCATGCAGCAAAGACCAATTCACATGAGGCTCTTTCTCTATCCACTCAGAAAAATTATTTATTGCCCTCCCCTTCTTTCTCTTAGTATTAGGAGGGTCAATTGCTGGCAAGTCACAGAGACCTACTGGCACCTCTAGCTCTGCGATGAGTGCTGCTAATTTAACCTGATCATGTTCCATTTTCTTCCTCGCACGAACCTGCTTCTTAGTAGACTCATCTAGTTTTGACCAAATAAATCCATATTTGCACTGTTGGTTCTGCTTGCATAATTTTTTGAACAAGTTCATCAACCACTTGTTCTTGAACTGTGAGAAAAAAATTGCCCCAAGATGGCGCATGCACCATCGGCTCTGCAAGTCTTTCCAAGGAGTTGGTTCATCAGCTGTTGGATTACTTAGTGTCTTCACGGCCTTCAATATACCAGCATGTCTGTCATGAATGATACACACGTTTGGTTGGTCATGCACGATGGCAATTTCACTTGCCGGAAGAACCATACCCAGCTAGGAAAGTTCTCACGCTCCACAAATGCCATGGCAAGTGGGATGATTTGATTGTTCCCGTCGACACCAATAGCAGTCAGGATTTGCCCTTTGTACTGACTGGTCAGGAATGTACCATCCACAAACATAACAGGAGGACAATGCCGGAAAGCTTCGATGCACATAGCGAATGAGAAGAATACTCATTTCAACACCTTGAAATCTGGTATACTCGGAAACCTCGTGTGTTGTACGTTCACATACGTGCCGGGATTCCTCTCCTTCAGTATGTCAAGGAGATACACAATATTAACATATGAGTCGAAGAACGTCCCAAAACTTTCCTCCATAGCCTTCTGCTTAGCCCTCCAAGCCTTCCCATAAGGAATGAGATAATTCCATCTGACCTTCACTGCTGTCTGGACGTGTTTTGCTTCCATATATTTCTTCTCTACTATATCAGTATACATGAGTTGTGCAATGAGAGTTGAAGTCAGGTTAGGATGATTCACCAGCAGGTTTTTCCTCACACAATTATGCGGGACGACATTGGTGACAACCCAGTGGATGTCATACTTCGGCACGTGCCCGTGCACCTTCCCAGGACAACCTGTTTCAACACATTTCACGGTATAATTTGTTGGGCTTGATACGTGTGTCCGAAAAACCCTCTGTGTAGACATAACCCACTTTATCACCGCATACTTCAATTTTTTCTTTGTATCAAACATAGCCCCTATCTGGACTAGGTTCAAATTATACTGCCATGGAGTCTCATGGCCATCGTTGACCGTAAGGCCGGTCGATATGTCCTGATCCCATGCAGAAGGAATCGGTACCTCCACTTCATCCTCGGAATTTTCAGAATCTAGATCCTCCGCCAATCCATCCTCGTCCTCTTCCTCCATCACCTCTGCATTTCATCCCCTTCCTCGTCCCCATCAGCAAAACCAGAACCATCTAATATTATCGACTGGCTACTCTACCAGTATTAGAACCACAAATATTGTGTGGCACGTAGTCCGACTCTTTCTCGGGTTGGCTAGCATCCACATCGGGTGGCTGTGACCCGGATAAATCAATCTCATTAGCCACTTGACTGCCCTGGCTGGGTCCATACCCCCCTGTGGAGTTGTACAGTATTTGAAGGAAATATGCCCTAGAGGCAATAATAAAGTTATTATTTATTTCCTTATATCATGATAAATGTTTATTATTCATGCTAGAATTGTATTAACCGGAAACATAATACATGTGTGAATACATAGACAAACAGATAGTCACTAGTATGCCTCTACTAGACTAGCTCATTAATCGAAGATGGTTAAGTTTCCTAACCATAGACATGTGTTGTCATTTGATTAATGAGATCACATCATTAGGAGAATGATGTGATTGACATGACCCATTCCGTTAGCTTAGCACTTGATCGTTTAGTATATTGCTAATGCTTTCTTCATGACCTATACATGTTCCTGTAACTATGAGATTATGCAACTCCGTTTACGGAGGAACACTTTGGTACTACCAAACGTCACAACGTGGCGGGTGATTATAAAGGAGTACTACAGGTGTCTCCAAAGGTACTTGTTGGGTTGGCGTATTTGAGATTAGGTTTTGTCACTCCGATTGTCGGAGAGGTATCTCTGGCCTTCTCGGTGATACACATCACATAAGCCTTGCAAGCATTACAACTAATGAGTTAGTTGTAAGATGATGTATTACGAGCGAGTAAAGAGACTTACCGTAACGAGATTGAACTAGGTATTGGATACCGACGATCGAATCTCGGGTAAGTAACATACCGATGACAAAGGAACAACGATATCGTTATGCGGTTTGACCGATAAAGATCTTCGTAGAATATGTAGGAACCAATATGGGCATCCAGGTTCCGCTATTGGTTATTGACCGAGAATGGTTCTAGGTCATGTCTACATAGTTCTCGAACCCGTAGGGTCCGCACGCTTAACGCTTCGATGACAGTTCATTATGAGTTTATAAGTATTGATGTACGAAGGTTGTTCGAGTCCGGATATGATCACGGACATGACGAGGAGTCTCGAAATGGTTGAGACATAAAGATTGATATATTGGAAGCCTATGTTTGGACTTGGAAGGTTCCGGATGAAAACAGGAAGTTACTGGAACACCGGGGTTACGGAACCCCACGGAGGTCTATGGGCCTTGATGGGCCATAAGAGAGAAGAGGAAGGGCCGCCAGGCAGGCGCGCCCCCTCCCCTCTAGTCCGAATAGGACAAGGAGAGGGGGCGGCGCCCTTCCTCTTCCCCTCCTCCAATCCTAATCCAACTAGGAGAGGGGAGTCCTACTCGGTGGGAGTAGGACTCCTCCAGCGCCTCCCCTAGGGCTGGCCGCACCCCCTTGGCTCCTTTATATCTGAGGCGGGGCACCCCATGACACACAAGTTGATCTACGGATCGTTCCTTAGCCGTGTCGGTGCCCCCTCCACCATATTCCACTTCGGTCATATCGTCAGAGAGCTTAGGCGAAGCCTGCGCCGAGAAGTCATATCGTCAGCGAGCTTAAGCGAAGCCCTGCGTCGGTGGAGCATCATCATCGTCACCACGCCGGTCTTGACGGAACTCATCCCGACACTTTGCTGGATCGAGTCCGGGATCGTCATCGAGCTGAGCGTGTGCAGAACTCGGAGGTGCCGTCGTTCGGTGCTTGGATCGGTCGGATCGTGAAGGCGTCGACTACATCAACAGCGTTGTTATAACGCTTCGCTTTCGGTCTCACGAGTGCGTGGGCGGATACTCTCCCTCTCGTTGCTATGCCATCACCATGGTCTTGCGTGTGCGTAGGAAATTTTTGAAATTACTCGTTCCCCAACATGGTATCGAGCCAGGTTTTATGCGTTGATGTCATATGCACGAGTAGAACACAAGTGAGTTGTGGGCGATATAAGTCATCTGCTTACCAAAGATGTCATACTTTGGTTCGGCGGTATTGTGAGATGAAGCGGCCCGGACCGACATTACGCGACGCTTACGCGAGACTGGTTTCACCGCTCGAGCACTAGTTGCTTAAAGGTGACCGGCGGTGTCTGTCTCTCTCACTTTAGTTGAACCGAGTGTGGCTACGCCCGGTCCTTGCGAAGGTTAAAACAGCACCAACTTGACAAACTATCGTTGTGGTTTTGATGCGTAGGTAAGAACGGTTCTTGCTCAGCCCGTAGCAGCCACGTAAAACTTGCAACAACAAAGTAGAGGACGTCTAACTTGTTTTTGCAGGGCATGTTGTGATGTGATGTGGTCAAGGCGTGATGCTATATTTTATTGTATGAGATGATCATGTTTTGTAACCGAGTTATCGGCAATCGGCGAGAGCCATATGGTTGTCGCTTTATTGTATGAAATGCAAAAGCCATGTAATTGCTTTACTTTATCACTAAGCAGTAGTGATAGTCGTAGAAGTAATAGTTGGCGAGGCGACAACGATGCTACGATGGAGATCAAGGTGTCGCGCCGGTGGCGATGGTGATCATGACGGTGCTTGGCGATGGAGATCACAAGCACAAGATGATGATGACCATATCATATCACTTATATTGATTGCATGTGATGTTTATCCTTTATGCATCTTATCTTGCTTTGATTGGCGGTAGCATTATAAGATGATCTCTCACTAAAATTATCAAGAAGTGTTCTCCCGAGTATGCACCGTTGCGAAAGTTCTTCGTCTTTGAGACACCACGTGATGATCGGGTGTGATAGGCTCTACGTTCAAATACAACGGGTGCAAAACAGTTGCGCACGCGAATACTCAGGTTAAACTTGACGAGCCTAGCATATAACAGATATGGCCTCGGAACACGGAGACCGAAGGTCGGCGTGAATCATATAGTAGATATGATCAACATAGTGATGTTCACCATTGAAACTACTCCATCTCACGTGATGATCGGACATGGTTTAGTTAATTTGGATCACGTAATCACTTAGATGACTAGAGAGATGTCTGTCTAAGTGGGAGGTTTTAATATGATTAATTAAACTTAAATTTATCATGAACTTAGTACTGATAGTATTTTGCTTGTCTATGTTTCTTTGTAGATAGATGGCTCGTCTGTTGTTCCGTTGAATTTTAATGCGTTCCTTGAGAAAGCAAAGTTGAAAGATGATGGTAGCAATTACACGGACTGGGTCCGTAACGAGGATTATCCTCATTGCTGCACGAGAAGAATTACGCCCTGGAAGCACCGCTGGGTGCCGAGCCTCTTTGCAGAGCAACGCCGAAGTTGTGAGCGTCTGGCGAGCAAAGCTGATGACTACTCGATAGTTCGATGTGCCATGCTTTACGGCTTAGAACCGGGTCTTCAACGACGTTTTGAGCGTCATGGAGCATATGAGATGTTCCAGAGTTGAAGTTAATATTTCAAGCAAATGCCGGATTGAGAGATATGAAGTCTCCAATAAGTTCTATAGCTGCAAGATGGAGGAGAATAGTTATGTCGGTGAACATATACTCAAAATGTCCGGGTATAATAATCACTTGATTCAACTGGGAGTTACTCTTTCGGATGATAGTGTCATTGACAGAATTCTCCAATCACGCCACCAAGCTACAAGAGCTTCGTGATGAACTATAATATGCAAGGGATGACTAAAACAATTCTGAGCTCTTCGCAATGCTAAAAGCATGGAGGTAGAAATCAAGAAAGAGCATCAAGTGTTGATGGTCAACAAGACCACTAGTTTCAAGAAAAGGGCAAAGGAAAGAAGAAGGAAACTTAAAAAGAACAGCAAGAAAGTTGCTGATCAAGAGAAGAAACCCAAGTTTGGACCTAAGCACAAATCGAGTGTTTTACCGCAAGCGGTCGGACACTAGAAGCGGAACTGCCCCAAGTATTTGGCGGATAAAAAGGATGGCAAGGTGATCAAAGGTATATGTGATATACATGTTATTGATGTGTACCTTACTAATACTCGCAGATAGTACCGGTATTTGATACTGGTTACATTGCTAATATTTGCAACTCAAAGCAGGAACTACGGATTAGCGAAGATTGGCTAAGGGCGAGGTGACGATCGGCGTGGGAAATGGTTCCAAAGTCGATGTGATCGCGGTCGGCACGCTACCTCTACATCTACCATCGGGATTAGTTTTAGACCTAAATAATTGTTATTTGGTGCCGGCGTTAAGCATGAACATTATATCTGGATCTTGTTTGATGCGAGACGGTTATTCATTTAAGACAGAGAATAATGGTTGTTCTATTTATATGAATAATATCTTTTATGGTCATGCACCCTTGAAGAGTGGTCTATTTTATTGAATCTCGATAGTAGTACACATATTCATAGTGTTGAAACCAAAAGATGCAGAGTTGATAATGATAATGCAACTTATTTGTGGCACAACCGTTTAGGTCATATCGATGTAAAACGCATGAAGAAACTCCATCTTGATGGGCTTCGAATAACTTGATTATGAATCACTTGGTACTTGCGAACCGTGCCTCATGGGCAAGATGACTAAAACACCGTTCTCCGGAACTATGGAGCGAGCAACTGATTTGTTGGAAATCATACATCTTGATGTTTGTGGTCCAATGAATGTTGAGGCACGCCATGGTATCGTTATTTTCTCACCTTCACAGATGATTTGAGCAGATATGGGTATATCTACTTAATGAAACACAAATCTGAAACATTTGAAAAGTTCAAAGAATTTCAGAGTGAAGTGGAAAATCATCGTAACAAGAAAATAAAATTTCTACGATCGGATCGTGGAGGAGAATATTTGAGTTCGAGTTTGGTTTACATTTGAAACAATGTGGAATAGTTTCGCAACTCACGCCACCCGAACACCACAGAGAAATGGTGTGTCCGAGCGTCGTGTCGTACTTTACTTGATATGGTGCGATCTATGATGTCTCTTACTGATTTACCGCTATCGTTTTGGGGATATGCTTTAGAGGCGGCCGCATTCACGTTAAATAGGGCACCATCTAAGTCCGTTGAGACGACACCGTATGAACTGTGGTTTGGCAAGAAACCAAAGTTGTCGTTTCTTAAAGTTTGGGGCTGCGATGCTTATGTGAAGAAACTTCAACCAGATAAGCTCGAACCCAAATCGAAAATGTGTCTTCATAGGATACCCAAAGGAGACTGTTGGGTACACCTTCTATCACAGATCTGAAGGCAAAGTTTTCGTTGCTAAATTCGGATCCTTTCTAGAGAAGGAGTTTCTCTCGAAAGAAGTGAGTGGGAGGAAAGTAGAACTTGATGAGATAACTGTATCTGCTCCCTTATTGGAAGGTAGTTCATCACAAGAAACGGTTCATGTGACAACTACACCAATTAGTGAGGAAACTAATGATGATGATCATGAAGCTTCAGATCAAGTTACTACTGAACTTCGTAGGTCAACCAGAGTAAAATACGCACCAGAGTGGTACGGTAATCCTATTCTGGAAGTCATGTTACTTGACCATGGCGAACCTACAAACTATGAAGAAGCGATAGTGAGCCCAGATTCATGAAATGGTGGAAGCCATGAAATCTGAGATGGGATCCATGTATGAAAACAAAGTATGGACTTTGGTTGACTTGCCGATGATCGGCAAGCCATTGAGAATAAATGGATCTTTAAGAAGAAGACTGACGCCGATGGTAATGTAATCGTCTACAAAGCTCGACTTGTTGCAAAAGGTTTTCGACAAGTTCAAGGGGTTGACTACGATGAGACTTTCTCACCCGTGGCGATGCTTAAGTCTGTCCGAATCATGTTAGCAATTGCGCATTTTATGATTATGAAATTTGGCAAATGGATGTAAAACTGCATTCTTGAATGGATTTCTAGAAGAAGAGTTGTATATGATGCAACCAGAAGGTTTTGTTGATCCAAAGGGTGCTAACAAAGTGTGCAAGCTCCAACGATCAATTTATGGTGCAGTGCAAGCCTCTCGGAGTTGGAATAAGCGCTTTGATAATGTGATCAAAGCATATGGTTTTATCTGACTTTTGGAGAAGCTTCAGTATTTACAAGAAAGTGAGTGGGAGCTCTGTAGCATTTACGATATTGTATGTGGACGACATATTGTTGATTGGAAATGATATGAATTTCTGATAGCATAAAAGGATACTTGAATAAAAGTTTTTCAATGAAAGACCTCGGTGAAGCTGCTTACATATTGGGCATCAAGATCTATAGAGATAGATCAAAACGCTTAATTGGACTTTCACAAAGCACATACCTTGATAAAGTTTTGAAGAAGTTCAAAATGGATCGAGCAAAGAAAGGTTTTTACCAGTATTACAAGGTGTAAGATTGAGTCGACTCAATGCCCGACCACAGCAGAAGATAGAGAGAAATGAAAGATGTTCCTATGCTTCAGCCATAGGCTCTATCATGTATGCAATGTTGTGTACCAGACTGACGTATGCTTAGCTGTAAGCTTGGCAGGAAGGTACCAAAGTAATCCAGAGTGGATCATCGGACAGCGGTCAAGAACATCCTGAAATACGAAAAGGACTAAGGATATGTTTCTCGATATGGAGGTGACAAAGAGCTAGTCGTAAATGGTTACGTTGATGCAAGCTTTGACACTGATCCGGACGATTCTAAATCGTAAACCGGATCGTATTTTTATTAAACGGTGGAGCTGTCGGTTGGTGCAGTTCTAAACAAAGCGTCGTGGCGGGATCTACATGTGAAGCGGAGTACATAGCTGCTTGGAAGCAGCAAATGAAGGAGTCGGATGAAAGAGTTCATTTCCGATCTAGGTGTCATACCTAGTGCATCGGGACCAATGAAGATCTTCTGTGACAATCTTGGTGCAATTGCCTTGGCAAAGGAATCCAGATTTCACAAGAGGACCAAGCATATCAAGAGACGCTTCAATTCCATTCGGGACCAAGTCCAAGTGGGAGACATAAAGATTTGCAAAATACATACGGATCTGAATGTTGCAGACCCGTTGACTAAGCCTCTTCCACGAGCAAAACATGATCAGCACCAAGACTCCATGGGTGTTAGAATCATTACTGTGTAATCTAGATTATTGACTCTAGTGCAAGTGGGAGACTGAAGGAAATATGCCCTAGAGGCAATAATAAAGTTATTATTTATTTCCTTATATCATGATAAATGTTTATTATTCATGCTAGAATTGTATTAACCGGAAACATAATACATGTGTGAATACATAGACAAACAGATAGTCACTAGTATGCCTCTACTAGACTAGCTCATTAATCGAAGATGGTTAAGTTTCCTAACCATAGACATGTGTTGTCATTTGATTAATGAGATCACATCATTAGGAGAATGATGTGATTGACATGACCCATTCCGTTAGCTTAGCACTTGATCGTTTAGTATATTGCTAATGCTTTCTTCATGACCTATACATGTTCCTGTAACTATGAGATTATGCAACTCCGTTTACGGAGGAACACTTTGGTACTACCAAGCGTCTGGCGAATCGGGTGATTATAAAGGAGTACTACAGTGTCTCCAAAGGTACTTGTTGGGTTGGCGTATTTGAGATTAGGTTTTGTCACTCCGATTGTCGGAGAGGTATCTCTGGGCCTTCTCGGTGATACACATCACATAAGCCTTGCAAGCATTACAACTAATGAGTTAGTTGTAAGATGATGTATTACTGAACGAGTAAAGAGACTTACGGTAACGAGATTGAACTAGGTATTGGATACCGACGATCGAATCTCGGGTAAGTAACATACCGATGACAAAGGAACAACGATATCGTTATGCGGTTTGACCGATAAAGATCTTCGTAGAATATGTAGGAACCAATATGGGCATCCAGGTTCCGCTATTGGTTATTGACCGAGAATGGTTCTAGGTCATGTCTACATAGTTCTCGAACCCGTAGGGTCCGCACGCTAACGTTTCGATGACAGTTCATTATGAGTTTATAAGTATTGATGTACCAAGGTTGTTCGAGTCCGGATGTGATCACGGACATGACGAGGAGTCTCGAAATGGTCGAGACATAAAGATTGATATATTGGAAGCCTATGTTTGGACTTGGAAGGTTCGGATGAAAACAGAAGTTACGGAACACCGGGGTTACGGAACCCCACGGGAGGTCTATGGGCCTTGATGGGCCATAAGAGAGAAGAGGAAGGGCCGGCCAGGCAGGCCGCGCCCCCCCCCTCTAGTCCGAATAGGACAGGAGAGGGGCGGCGCCTTCCCTCTTCCCTCCTCCAATCCTAATCCAACTAGGAGGGAGTCCTACTCGGTGGGAGTAGGACTCCTCGGCCGCCTCCCCTAGGGCTGGCCGCACCCCCTGGCTCCTTTATATCTGAGGCAGGGGCACCCCATGACACACAAGTTGATCTACGGATCGTTCCTTAGCCGTGTCGGTGCCCCCCTCCACCATATTCCACTTGGTCATATCGTCGTAGAGCTTAGGCGAAGCCTGCGCGGAGAAGTCATATCGTCGCGGAGCTTAGGCGAAGCCCTGCGTCGGTGGAGCATCATCATCGTCCCACGCCGTCGTCTTGTGGAACTCATCCCGACACTTTGCTGGATCGAGTCCGGGATCGTCATCGAGCTGAGCGTGTGCGTAACTCGGAGGTGCCGTGACGTTCGGTGCTTGGATCGGTCGGATCGTGAAGGCGTCGACTACATCAACCGCGTTGTTATAACGCTTCGCTTTCGGTCTCACGAGGGTACGTGGACGGATACTCTCCCCTCTCGTTCCTATGCCATCACCATGGTCTTGCGTGTGCGTAGGAATTTTTTTGAAATTACTACGTTCCCCAACAGTATTCTCCTCCTTCGCCACAGGTTGCATAAGGGTATATGGGTGGATTCTTCGGTCTCAGCAACGTCTTAACAGGTTCAACCAATGCTGGCTCCTATCTATCGGCATCAACTTCCACTTGACATTTTTACAGGATTTGATCCACAATGCATGAATACTGACGGAAAATACTTGAGGATCCAGCCTGAAACTAGTTGTCAACCAGTACTTCAACTGTCTAATGTCCAGTCTGTCCGGGTCTGCTAGTGTCATGACGCCATTTTTGAACTTGCTAAGATCAACCCCCAACTCATTATATCGAACATTACTAGCGCCGTAGTAAACAGTCAAATTTACTGATTCAGATATTTTCACTTGTCAGACATTGTCATCTTCTCATTAATCACAACGAACACTAAATTACCCGCTACACTAACTATGTGCTAAAATTCCCCCACAAATATATTAACACTACAATTCGCAATATGACTTATCTACACTAACTAAACTATACAATTCAGAGAAATTTTGTGATGACATGGTAATACCTTCGAAGCGTGTGCCCCTAGCTTCTTGCTCCTCTCTTCGACTCAGCGGCACCGGCCACCTCGCGGAGTACTTGCACCACCGGACAACGACAGCGCCGCCCCCTCGACGACCGGAGGTTCAACTCCGGTCACCCCCCAAGCCGCACCTCCTCCTCACCACCTCCTCCTCCTCCGCAGCTGCTGCTCCTCCTCACCACCACCTCGTGCCCAAGTGCACGCCCTCCTCCCCACCATGGCTACTCCTCCCCAAACGCACCAAAAACTATCCCATAGCAAAAAAACACCGTAGGCGGGCGGGGATTGCAATGATCTACCGATTCAGTGGCTTGGATGTGAAAATGGGTGGCAAATGGAGGAGATCGGTGCGGGGTGGCGAGGTACAGAGAAGAAAAGAGAGAGAGAAAGGAAGAACAGAGGCGAGAGGAAGGAGACGGGCGCGGGGCTTATCCACAGCTTTTCGATCGCTGGGAGGCCGAAGAGCCTTTTCGGCCCACTTCGGTCGCCAGGTGGCCGAAGTTACAATTTCGCCCCCACCAACGGCATGTCTTCGGTCAACCACGGGCCGAATAGCCCTTTTCGGCCAAGAGGAGGCCGAAAACACCCTTTTCGGCCCACGCGTGGCCGGCGGGGTGCTAGTTTTGATTTTTCTGCACTGCATGCTATAGTTTCCGAATTTGCTATAAAATACGTGATAGTTTTGAAAAAAAATCCAAATGTACCACCTCACTTGTAGGGACAAAGACATGTATCATAATGCTCAGTAATTTATTTGCAGGGTACTTATTCTTCCAATTTTTTATAAAGATAGTTGAAGGTTCTTTGCCTACATCACCACATTGATCAATCCCCTGCGAGCTTCTGGTTTTGTATTGTTTTATTTATCGGACTAGCAATCACTTTCACTCTCATGCATGATCAGGATCAAATATTGTTGATGTGGCCCCTTGCTTTGTCTTCTTATGTGGGCATGCAGTCGCCGCCCACAAGAAACCTCTGCTGATTCATTCAAAGAGAAAGACCCTAACTTTACAAAATGAAATTAGAGCAAAGATGCCTCTCAGTTTTCAAACTTGTTGACCAATCAAGTGCAGCCGTGTGAAGTGTTTAAACCACCCCTTCTCGGTGCCGTCGCCATGTGCACCACACTGGAACACGGATAGAAGAAATCACCTATACAAAGCATAAACCACGGGACCAAAACTCCCCAACCAAACAGGCCAAGTACTTCCTGCCTCCGTGTCTGACGGGGAGACAGTACTACTACGTGGGACGGTGAGGTTGCCATGGGTGGACGGTGGGACGGTACTTCCTGCCTCCTTGCTTCAGTGGGGCTAAAATCACTGTTCTGACCTCTTCAGCAATCTTTATCACAAAATAAACTTGACATAAAAGTATTTCACGATCTGGCCCTTTTAGCAACGCTATAGGGCGTTTCTTCTCCACATAAAAACACCAAGATAGTTCACGTTTCGGCTCCACATTCAAACGCCGAGCTAGCTCGCGTTTTTGCTCCATATGAAAACGCCAAAATGGCTGGCGTTGCTGCCCAGGCCGAAACGCCATGAGCTTTGGCGTTTCTAGCTGAAACTCTCGAGTGCATGCAAATAGTACTCTTTGTTTGTGCATGCAAATCATTAGTAGGCTTTCTTTGCATGCTAATTTAGGAGATGGTGGAGTACTACATATAATTTAAGTGCTCACGGATCTTTACATGCATGCATCAAAGCACGGCATGCATACAACATACGTCTTGTCAACTTGTTGCGTCAGTGCATGTAGCCTGCAGTACTAGCTCATGGTTAGCTGCATTTTTCTTCAACGGCTAGCTCTTGTACTACACTATACTACTAGTACCATATAAGACAAGACAGTAGATATTCTTGCATGAGGTGATTTAGCTTTAAGCTGCATGGGCTACGATCCTAGTTCTTGGATAGGAGCAGGTACGTCTCATTTATTTAGGATAGAAACGTATGCATGCATATGGAAACGCCAAGGCTCGTGGCGTTTCGGCCTGGGCAGCAACGCCAGCTATCTTGGCGTTTTCTTATGGAGCAAAAACGCAAGCTAGCTCGGTGTTTGAATGTGAAGCCGAAACGCAAGCTATCTCGGCGTTTTCATATGGAGAAGAAACGCCACGGGCTGTGGCATTGCTAAAAGGGTCATATCATGAAACACTTTCATGTCGAGTTCACTTTGTGACAAAATTGTTGAAAAGATCAGAACAATGATTTCGGCCCTTAAGTGGCAGGTGTATTAATAATAACACTAACCTCTATTTCTAAATATATAAGGCGTTTTTGCGGTCATATACGAACAAATAACAAAGGGGATCCTAGCTACTACAAGACGAAGTCGAAGCGCTGTTATCGGCGGGGAGTCGTCAACTTTTACAATGCGCGTAAAATGATCGCACTTCGTCAGCGCTGGCATTCAGGGTGGAGTGGGTAAGATTGAGATCTAACCGTGACCAGATAATTCAGATAGGTATGAAAAATGGTGTACTCCAGTAAGTAACTCTTGCCATAGCCGCCACCCTCATCATCAGCTCTGACTTTTTTTCCACAAGGCGCCAAACCCTACTTGCATCAATGAGTGCACTAGTGAATAGTGATAGCTTTGTAGTATTCTACTTTTATTTAGCCTTTCGCTGGTCAAGAGCAACTCTAGCCGATCCCCTATCCGGCTATAGAGGAGGTTTTACTCTTCTAACCGATACCTGAGCGATCCCCAAAACCTAATAGAGGAGTAAATATTTTACTCCGCCTCGTATCCGGCGCCTAAATATACACGGTCGCGACAGCATGGAGTAAAGTCCTGCATCTCTCGCGCCTCCCCGCCCCCTCCCCCCATCGACTCTTCACCGGCGCACCTCCCGACAACCGTCTGTCGGCCCTGCCGCTAGCTCGTCGCCTCCCTTGGCCTTCGCCGCCCTTCTGCCCGACTCCGAGCCCGTTCTCCAGCCGTCGCCGTCACCGGAATCAAGGTGAAACGCCGCCACCGTCGCCGTCAAGGTGAAACGCCGCCACCGTTGCCATAACCGATTCATCGGATTGCTCTCGAATCTTCTTCCTCGTTGGCGGCCGCCACATCTGACCTTGCTTTCGCACCGCTTCAGGTCATTCCCACGTGTCGCTGCTTGCTGGTTTGGCCTAAACGTCGACGGCAGGCCAGTGCACCACCACGGCCTTGCAAGTGTTCGACGGTTTTGCCTAGGTGAGTTTTTTTCTTCTTCTTTCGTTTTGTTTGTTTGTACAATTGTATTGAACTGAATCGTTTGAATTGAAAATGAAGAGGTTGAGGGAGATGATGTTCAAGGACTCGTCGTCATCTGAAGAAGAAGACGATGAAGACTTTGAAACCGTTCTTAGCATGATTTTCAATGATGATATTCGGCGGCGGAGAAGAGGATTGCAGTTCGGCCGCATAAAACTCAATTGTGATAGAGCTAAGGGCCATGCCAAAATCATGAGAGACTACTTTGATCCAAATCCAACCTATCCAGAAAAGTACTTTCCCCGGCACTTTCAGATGCACACACGTCTTTTTTTTTCTCACGACTGCAAAAGCCCGCGCTTCCTAGTTGTACTTTTACATGTTATTTTCTACATTTGGATCATTCAGTGTGTTTAAATTTGAACTATTCGGTTTGCAAGCTATATTCGTGATTTGCTTGAACATTCATATTTATGTTTAGTTTCTATATGTGTGTTAATATGTAGTGTTGCAATGTAAACTAGAATTGCATAAGTTAGAAAAAAAATTATACTCCGCTATATTTAGGGGATCGGCTAGGTCCGACCGAAACTTAGTGGAGTAAATATACCCCACTAAAGTTTACTCCGTCATTTACTCCTCTAATTTATAAGGGATTAGCTCCAACGCAGTCTTTGGCATGCTGAACCGCACAAGGCAGACCACCACTCCGAAAATAACTTCAATATATTATAGAGCCAGGTCGTGTTGCCAATTAGCCACGAGCTTCAAGTCTTTGCTTCCTTGGCGTGTATTTTGGAGTTGCAATCGCTGTCTTTATATCATCCACGCTCAAGAGTCAAGATGGTGGTTCCTTGGCGTGTGAGTATTTTGGAGTTGCAATCACTTTCATCACCTCACTTGCTGTACGTGTATGCAGCCACAACCGATCGCCGGTTGGTTCAAAGAAAATCTTGCCAGATTTGTAGCTGCGCATATCATATTTCTCCCCCAATGGGGGCGGAGACAGGCAAACCGGAGGCACCAGAATCATAGACGAGATGAGGATCGAGAACCCGTGGTGACGGCACTGAGCACTTTGCTTGGACTTGGCACATGATGGCGGCACTTGGTTGGCTGATCGCTCCCTTGTCGCTCTCGGCGTTTTCAACGCCTGCCTGCGTGCGTATGCGTCGCGGATCCATACTCCCCGAGATCTGCACCTGTTTTGCTAGCCTAATCTTATGTTTTTTTTTTTTTGAAACGAGGCAAAAAAATTGCCATTTTCATTAGTTAAGAAGGAGAGAATTGCCCGGTTAATTGACGAAAAACCGGGCTAAAACCGATACAATCCAACCCACATAACATGGGTACCACCAGCCAACCTGATCGGCAACATGGGATCATAGAGCTACAAACCGCTGCACAAAAACCATGACGACACATGCCAACAGAAGGCCACACGCGCAAACAACCAACAACTCCGACTCTGATGATGATCATCACAACGGATATACGTAGGACTTGTGCCGACCGTGCCCTCCGTAACCGACCACCGAGCGCCTGTCATCGTCATCGCATGGAGACACTCCACTGCAGCTCCGACTTCAAAGCAACCAACGGAAGAGCACCTCGGACACGCCGGGAAGATCCGACTACCGAAGCCCGAGCCGCGACCAAAGCTCCTCTCGACGCCATCATCGTTACCAAACAGAAATCAGCGCCCCCGAAATGGCCGCCTCAGCAAACCACGCGGTGAAGATGCCACCATCCACTGGTCTCCAGGTTGTGGCCGTCTCCGAGACGATGCCCCCAAGGAGGAAGAGGACGTGAAGGCGCCTTCATCGCCCGATCGCGAAGATCTGAGGTTTTCCTCCGCAGCCAAGGCCACGGGGAGGGGGGAGGAGCACCACACAACAACAACGCTTCCAAAAAAGAGCACGACGCCCACGGGGGCCGCCGTCGCCAGATCCGGCAAAGGCCAGACATAGGATTTCCCCCGAAGATGCTCAACCACCACCTGCCCGCACCTGCGTAGCCAACAAACCCCATCCTGCTGAGGCCGACCCTGAAGCCGTCGAACTCCAAACTGGCCACCGGATCCCTTGATCCACCCTGCCCAGTCACTCGCCACCCCCTGGCTGAAGCCGCCACCACCAAATCCGGGGCCGCCGCCCCGGCAACCGCAGTCCTTCGCCGACGAAGACATCCAAGCAAGAGGAACCCAGCCAGGCCCATCGGTCTAGGCGCGCCAGATTCAGAGGCAAGCCCCCCCCTCCCAAACTGCAGCGCGGAGCCCCGCACCTTGCTGCAAGAGCGTCCGAGGACGGACGAAGCCGCCGCCGGGATAGGAGCAGCAGGCCACCTAGTAGCAGCGTCTGAGACGCGACGAGCCGAAGCCACACCGCCAAGGGAGCCGCACCAAGCCGCCATGCCCGCTGTCCAAACCACTCCGTCGGGCACCGCGCCATGCTGCTGCTCCGCAAGGAGGGAGGGGAGCAGAAACGAGCCGCCGTGCCGCCTGACTGTCTGCGCTGCTCGGGGAAGCCATCGCCGCCGGGGCGCCCGAATCATCGGGAAAGAGCCGTTGCGCAAGAAGCTAGCCCCACCGCCGCCGTCCGCCGCGTGGGCTTAGCCCGGCGGTGCTATCCGGCGGCGGCGAGGGGAGGTAGGCGGGGAAGGTGGTGGTTGGCAGTGTGGCGGATCTGGATTCCGAAGCCGCCCGAGAGACGACGCGGGAGACGGGGATAAGTTTGTACAACTGATGCTTTGACATGCATTTTTTAAGAGACTTCACATGTGCCGTGTCTGATTGTCGTGCGACCTATTGCGTTTTTCTCGAGCCTCCCTCCTATAGTCTGGTAGAGTTTTTTTTTTTAGAAAACTTTCAATATATTCATCAACTTGTCAAGGTAGTACAAGAAACATTAGAAGTAAAATTTATATCTAGGTCCATAGACCATCTAGCGACGACTATAAACACTAGAGTCGGACAAACATTGTTGTAGTAAACAGTCGACAAGTCATAATTCGAGCATATTTTACGGGTCGTTTGATTGCGCACAAAGTCTCATGCTGTATGAGAGCAGAAACATAAGCACCGCGTTTCGTTATATGTCCGGTGCAATGTTTGATCGGATTACTCCCACCTTCTGTTCATATTATGGATTTACCTCACACCATCACACTTGTAACATTTTTGCTTATGAGCGTCTATAGGGGCGCGTTTAGTTATCTGCATTGTTTTTGGGCACTTTCCATACTTGTCTCAACTGGGCCTGGCTGAGCATATGCAGGCAAAAAATCAACAGGCAAAAAATCAACATCTGCATGTTGATTGGTTGCCTGCATGTGCCAAAACGACATGCATGTTGTTTGGTTGCGGCCTTGTTTGAAGGGAAGCACAAGTCCGGTTGTTTGATTACATCCACGACAGTTGTGTGGTAACTTTCTCCTCAATATGGTGAGGTTACCAAAGGCACACATGAACTACTAACAACTAAACTAGTAGCAACACAATGATCTTAGGCACAAACATAAGTCATGACCACACAAAAAAAGTTTTAAACCAACATAGTAAGAGAAGTTCTAAACGACACCCAAGTCTTAAAAGAACCAACAAGGAACGGGCAACAGGAGCTCAGACGGTTGCGGCGAAGGCATCGCGGTGCTCCTTGCACTTGATGACCACCTCCAAGCCCTCGTCGTTGACGACGATCACCTTCATGGGCGATCTCGAATTCTGAAGATCCGTTTATGCCGTGTTGCGTGCTGCCCAGCCGACCACATATATAGTATTTTTTACAGTAAAATTGCGTACGAATATCACCGGCCACTGGGGCATCGACGACTTTTACCACTTATCTGAACTGACTGGTAGCGCAGGCGTTGGGTGGGGGTTCCACGACGGAGTTGACACTAAAGAAACCACGGCCTGTCGGGCGGTCATGGTGATAGCCAGCCATTCCAGGAGGATAAGTTTGTTGGCGCGTAAAGTCTGCGCTAGCTCTGTTTAATAAGCCCTTGCTGCTGTTTAAGAATTTACTCTTCAACTGCAGTTCGTTCGCCAGCGATAGAATTCCAACGGCCAGATCAATCGTCCGATATGTATGACAAAAATACTAGCAAACTCGTCGCTGCCGACACCTTCATCAGCAGCAGCTCTGACACTTCTTTCTTAGTACTAGCGCTAGAAGGCGACAAACACCACCTGCATCCGATAAGCATTTGCACATATTACTATTGCACATATTACTGGAGTAGCTTTGAATGATTGTTTGGCTTCATGCTATTCAGTACCTCACCACCAGCTCACGGCCGGGATAAGCTATTTAGGTAGTACTATTTCGCAGGGAGGGGAACTTTTGGTCTATGGGTGTATATACACCTTATATGGAAAAAAAAATTAATAATTCAACCAAAAGTCGAAAATTCATGCAAATATTTTTGAAATAAACTTGACCTTCTATTGTACTCATGAGAAAATAAATCCTAAAAAAATATCCCTTTGACTTCTTTTTAAAAAAGACAAATTTTTGACTAAGATAGTGTGAATAGTGACCTATAATAGCAAATAAATTTTGTCTTTTTTGCTGTGAGGTCAACTTTTGTTTTTTTTTCATCCAGATTTATTTACTAGTGTAAAAGTAAGTCAAGTGTTTTGTCAAAATAGTTCTCACCTATTTTGACTTTTTATTAAAATAATAAAAAAATCCCATATAGGGTGTATATATACCCATAGACCAAAGTGTATTTCCCTATTTCGCAGGAAGCTACTGCCCCCCACTATCGGAGTTCTTCCATTCCACACACACTCTACTGCGTTTGCACCTCCGGCGTATTTCTACTGCCGCTGCCGTGCGCGCGGACTGCGGAGAGGGAGAGGCTGAGCCATGGCCAAGGGCCACGTGATGGTGCTGCCCATGCCGTGCCAGGGCCACGTCGTGCCGCTCATGGAGCTCTCGCACCGCCTCGTCGACCACGGCTTCCAGGTCACCTTCGTCAACACCGAGGTGGACCACGCCCTCGTGCTCGCCGCCATGGCGCCCGACGGCGGCGCCGCGCTGCGCGGCATCCACCTCGCCTCCATCCCGGACGGGCTGGCCGGCGACGAGGACCGCAAGGACCTCAACAAGCTCATCGACGCCTACTCGCGCCACATGCCGGCCTACCTGGAGAGGCTCGTGGGGGAGATGGAGGCGGCGGGAAGGCCCAGGGTGAAGTGGCTCGTCGGCGACGTCAACATGGGCTGGTCCTTCGAGGTCGCCAAGAGGCTCGGCATCCGGGTCGCCTCCTTCTGGCCGGCCTCCGCGGCGTGCCTCGCCATCATGCTCAAGATCCCCCACCTCATTCAGGACGGCGTCCTCAACGACAAGGGTATGTGTATGTATGCTTTTGCTTCCATGTACTCATCGATTTCTTCACCGGCCCGGCGCGATTGAATACCGTACGTGTACTGTAGGATGGCCGGAGCGGCAGGAGACGCTGCAGCTCGCCCCGGGGATGCCGCCGCTGCACACGTCGCTCATGTCGTGGAACAACGCCGGCGCTCCCGAAGGGCAGCACATCATCTTCGACCTCGTCTGCCGGAACAACAAGTTCAACTACCTCGCCGAGATGACCGTGTGCAACTCGTTTCAGGAGGCGGAGGCCGGCGCGTTCAAGCTCTTCCCCAACATCCTGCCCATCGGCCCGCTCTTCGCCGACGGGGAGTTCCACAAGCCCGTGGGCAACTTCCTGCCGGAGGACGCGAGGTGCCTGAAATGGCTCGACGCGCGGCCCGACGGCTCCGTCGTCTACGTGGCCTTCGGCAGCATGGCCATCTTCGACCCGCGCCAGTTCCAGGAGCTGGCCGAGGGGCTGGAGCTCGCCGGCCGGCCGTTCCTGTGGGTCGTGCGCCCGGACTTCACCCCCGGCCTGAGCAAGGCGTGGCTCGCCGAGTTCCAGCAGCGCGTCGCCGGCACCGGCATGATCGTCAGCTGGTGCTCCCAGCAGCAGGTCCTGGCGCACCCCGCGGTGGCGTGCTTCGTGTCGCACTGTGGGTGGAACTCGACCATGGAGGCGGTGAGAAATGGCGTGCCGGTCCTGTGCTGGCCCTACTTCTGCGAGCAGTTCCTGGACCGGAGCTACGTCACCGACGTGTGGAGGACCGGCCTCGCCGTGTCCCCCGCCGAGGACGGCATCGTGGCCAAGGAGGAGGTGCGGAGCAAGGTGGAGGGGGTCATCGGCGACGCCGGGATCAGGAAGAGGGCGTCCTGGCTCAAGGACGCGGCGTCCGAGTGTATCGCCGAGGGCGGCTCGTCGCACACGAATTTCAACAAGTTCATCGACCTGCTAAGCCAATGAGAGAGTACAACATATATTGTAATGACGGTAGTGCTCTGTGTACGTGGCGGGTGTGGTGTAGCTTATGCGGTTTGTGGCGATCGACATCTCGGGTCAGTCAAGTTTTATTTTTAGTTGGGTCAGTCAAGTTACAAGATTGCAAGATCTGTTGAATCTTTCTCTAAAAGTTCATCAGCTATCATGGCTACGGGTGCTCCCGAGCCATGGCACACGACAAATATATGTGTAAAGCGAATCAACCTGTGGTTGAGTTGGTTAGGTGGACAGTGGCATCCCCAATCCACCAGGGTTTAAATTCTGGTGCTCGCATTATTCCTGGATTTATTTCAGAATTTCCGGTGATGCGCTTTCAGTGGGAGGAGACGTTTCCCGTCGACGACGAGGCGCCTACGGTGACTTCGTAAATCTCAAGATGATATCTTGGCTCAGTCTCGAGGTGCTCATAGGGGTAAGGTGTGCGTGTGTGCATTCATAGGGTGAGTGTATGCGCGTGTATATGAGCGCTTGCTTGAGTCTGTACTGATGCTAAAAAAAAAAAGAAATATATGTGTAAAGATGAATCAATCATGCACCGAGGACATCAAGTTCGAGTTAAAAATGTGGTTCTCCAAGCAGCGTGGGAGCGGGTGTCATCGTGGTTCAAATTCTGTAGGGCATGAGTTAGCTAAAATTGGTCATTTGCGTTAGCTAAATGACAGCATTGGCTTTACCTGAGCACCTTTAACTTAAAAAGTTCTGCTTTACCAAGAAACATTTGCCATGATACATCTATTTGACCGAGAAAAACACATAGATGTGCAATTTTCATCTGAATACATCCGACTAGTCTCCTGTTAGATTTGTTTTCATCAACAAAACCTAACCAGGCCATCCATTTATATCCCATCAGAGTCAACCCAAAACTAATATTCAATGGAGCCCTAGATATATAATACTTCCTCCGTTCTACAATATAGTGCACCTGCGCTTCCCGAGATTCAAGTTTGACCGTAAATTTAACCAACGAGACCGATTACAGCGTGAGCAAATTATACTACTGAATTCATATAAAAAATACGAATTCAATGGTACTTCATGATTTTTGCTCCCACCGCAATCGGTCTTGTTGCTTAAATTTATGGAATGGGGAGAGTATGTACTAAAAAGAACGTTATTCTTTGACCTAGAGTGACGTTCTCCAGCAGGCATCTCCCTCCTACTACAAGAACTCTTTTTTAACCCTCATCAGGTCTTTCCAAAAAAGGAGAATCAAGTTTGGTTGTCACTTCACTTGTGCTATTTTTTTTTTTTTGAATGCAGGCACTTACTACCTCTTTCTCAGTTTATAGGGCGTGCGTGTACCCCTAGATCGTCAATTTGACCAACCTAATACAAGTCATATATTACAAAAAATATACCAACATAAATTTTGGAGTTTCTATTTTCAAAAGATATAATTTTTATGTTATATAGTTTATATTAGGGTGATAAAATTGACAACCTAGGTATATGCGCAGGACTTGTAAACTGAAACGGAGGTAGTAACTCTTGCTACATACCATCTTCATTTAACATCTTAAATAAGGATGCAGATTTGGTGAACATGGATGCGCGCGCACCCTTTATAAATAGTAAATTCGAAAAATTGCTAGAAAAAACAAAAAAAAAATCTGAATTTATTTTTTAATATACAGTCAACCGGTATACTCGCATATGAAGTTTCACGAAAAAATCACATCCGTTGTAATCTGGGCAAAAATGACAAAACCAAAGCTAATCGAAACTATATTAAAAAAAATACTATTTAATGAATAGTATGGTCACATTTGTATTTTCTTCACTAAGAATACCATGGGTGTCAATACATCATGAAACTTCACATATGAGTAGAATGATCGACTAAGGTTCATACCGCGAAATTTCAGAATATTTTTATTTTTTCTAGTATTTTTATGAATTTTGCTATTCACATGGGTGCGCGCGGACCCATGTTCACCTTTGTATTTTCGCTTAAATAATAACTTGATTGGTAGTAAGTAACTACTCCCTCCGTCTCAAAATAAGTGTCTCAACTTTGTACTAGCCTTAGTATAAATTTGTATTAAGCTCAAGACACTTATTTTGGAACGGTTGTCTAAAAAAAACTTATTTTGGGACGGAGGGAGTATTATTTTATATCAAGGACCTCTTTCCTTAGTCTTTTGGCCTTCGGATCACACTCCACCTAGTTATCCTATATTTTTGTTCTTATCATGGAAATGCCGCGTTGGGACATGGAGCTAATCGAGGATGGAATCTAGACCGACAATAAGTTGGAGATGGGTGAGGTATTTCTGCATACTACAATAGAATATCCTTCTTATCACAAGTATATGTAATGTGTGACCTGCAACCACTAATTAGTAGGTCCCATCAAGTTTGGCTATATAGACAAGTGATTACTTGTGACAGCTGCCATCCACATTGTTTTGATGGATTCTAATCTTCACTGAGCTCAGTTATTCACTAGATAATGATGGAAATCCCAAGTAGGATTTCATCAGTAATTCACAACCGGTTTAGTGAATAATAATCGATAAGCTAAATCCGTACGCACATGAGTGAAAGGGTCCTCTACCAAGTCTTCTTCATCACCATTGTTTATCCTTTAGTTCTCTTTGATGTGGTTTCAAAGTTCCTTCTTATCCACTTTCCATGCCTATCAAGCTCGGTGTAGCAATCATGCCCATCAAGCTCGGCCTAGCAATGATGGGCACTCCACTTGGCAATTGGAAGTTCACTTGCTCAACACATCCGGCCCAGTGGTTGCATTGCTCTTGGATTGTTGTCCAAGGATGATTTAGTGATCCGATTGTGCGGTTCAAGGGAATGGTCACATTCTTGTTGTAGTACTCCTCGATTCGGGCCCAAAATTTCTCCTTTGTTTCGTCGGCACTGACCGTGGCATCAAGAGAGATGTTGACCCAAGCTTTGTTTTTCTTGGTCTTGTATTACCCTTCCTACCCTTCCTCTTCATTACTTGACCTCATCTTCCTCGTCTATAACATGGGTTCCTCTTGTTTGGGTATATGGAATTGACATTGCAATGTCATCGAGCCCAAGTATGTGGCCTGAATTCAATTTATGCATGAAATCGGCGACATTATCATTAAATTGCTCACTACAAAAATTCAGGAAGAACGTAGCAATCAATATAAAATCATGCCTCACTTTGCAACGCAATTGCAAATAATGAAACAAAAAGAAGAAGAAAAATCAATCTTGCGGGTAGTTCGCCGAGCATGTCATCGTCGTTGGTAGTACCGTCCGAATCGACCCCGTCCTCGTCCTGTTGGGGAACATAGTAATTTCAAAAAAAATCCAACACACACGCAAGATCATGGTGATGCATAGCAACGAGAGGGGAGAGTGTTGTCCACGTACCCTCGTAGACCGAAAGCGGAAGCGTTAGCACAACGCGGTTGATGTAGTCGTACGTCTTCACGATCCGACTGATCCAAGTACCGAACGTACGGCATCTCCGAGTTCAGCACACGTTCAGCTCGATGACGTCCCATGAACTCCGATCCAGCAGAGCTTTTCGGGAGAGTTCCGTCAGCAC
Organism: Aegilops longissima; assembly: GCA_021605205.1. Classification (NCBI taxonomy): domain Eukaryota; kingdom Viridiplantae; phylum Streptophyta; class Magnoliopsida; order Poales; family Poaceae; genus Aegilops; species Aegilops longissima. Next base: position 611,660,353 of record CM038680.1, read on the forward strand.
GACGGCGTGATGACGGTGTTGATGATGCTACCGACGCAGGGCTTCACCTAAGCACCGCTACGATATTACCGAGGTGGAATATGGTTGAGGGGGGCACCGCACACGGCTGGGAGAGATCAACAGATCAACTTGTGTGTCATGGGGTGCCCCTAGCCTCAATATATTAAGGAGGAGAGGAGGAGAGGGGCCATCCCTCTCTATGGCGTGCCCTGGGGAGTCATACTCCCACCGGGAGTAGGATTCCCCCCCTTCCATGTAGTAGGAGTAGGAGTCAAGGAAAGGGAAGAGAGAAGAGAAGGAAGGAGGGGGCGCAACCCCTCCCCCTAGTCCAATTCGGACTAGGTCTTGGGGGGGGGGGGCGCAGCCTCCCCTCTCTCTTTCCCCTAAAACCCAATAAGGCCCATATACTCCCCGGCAAATTCCCGTAACTCTCCGGTACTCTGATAAATACCCGAATCACTCGGAACCTTTCCGATGTCCGAATATAGTCGTCCAATATATCAATCTTTACGTCTCAACCATTTCGAGACTCCTCGTCATGTCCCCGATCTCATCCGAGACTCCGAACTACCTTCGGTACAAAAAACACATAACTCATAATATAAATCGTCATCGAACGTTAAGCGTGCGGACCCTACGGGTTCGAGAACTATGTAGACATGACCGAGACACGTCTCCGGTCAATAACCAATAGTGGAACCTGGATGATCATATTGGCTCCCACATATTCTACGAAGATCTTTATCGGTCAAATCGCATAACAACATACGTTGTTCCCTTTGTCATCGGTATGTTACTTGCCCGAGATTCGATCGTCGGTATCTCAAAACCTAGCTCAATCTCGTTACCGGCAAGTCCCTTTACTCGTTCCGTAATACATCATCCCGCAACTAACTCATTAGTCACATTGCTTGCAAGGTTTATAGTGATGTGCATTACCGAGAGGGCCCAGAGATACCTCTCCGACAATCAGAGTGACAAATCCTAATCTCGAAATACACCAACTCAACAAGTACCTTCGGAGACACCTGTAGAGCACCTTTATAATCACCCAGTTACGTTGTGACGTATGGTAGCACACAAAGTGTTCCTCCGGTAAATGGGAGTTGCATAATCTCATAGTCATAGGAACATGTGTAAGTCATGAAGAAAGCAATAGCAACATACTAAACGATCAAGTGCTAAGCTAACGGAATGGGTCAAGTCAATCACATCATTCTCTAATGATGTGATCCCGTTAATCAAATGACAACTCATGTCTATGGCTAGGAAACTTAACCATCTTTGATTCAATGAGCTAGTCAAGTAGAGGCATACTAGTGACATTATGTTTTTCTATGTATTCACACATGTACTAAGTTTCCGGTTAATACAATTCTAGCATGAATAATAAACATTTATCATGAAACAAGGAAATAAATAATAACTTTATTATTGCCTCCAGGGCATATTTCCTTCAGTCTCCCACTTGCACTAGAGTCAATAATCTAGTTCACATCATCATGTGATTTAACACCAATATTCATATCTGTATATGATTAACACCCATAGTTCACATCATCATGTGACCAACAGCCAAAGGGTTTACTAGAGTCAATAATCTAGTTCACATCGATATGTGATTAACACCCAAAGAGTACTAAGTGTGATCATGTTTTGCTCGTGAGAGAAGTTTAGTCAACGGATCTGTCACATTCAGAGCCGTACGTATTTTGCAAATATTCTATGCCTACAATGCTCTGCACGGAGCTACTCTAACTAATTTCTCCCACTTTCAATATGTATCCAGATTGGGACTTAGAGTCATCTGGATCGGTGTAAAAGCTTGCACCGATGTAACTCTTTACGACGGGCTCTTTTATCACCTCCATAATCAAGAAATATTTCCTTAGTCCTCACTAAGGATATTCTTGACCGTTGTCCAGCGATCTACTCTTAGATCAAAATTGTACTCCCTTGCCAAACTCAGAGCAAGATATACAATAGGTCTGGTACACAGCATAGCATACTTTATAGAACCTATGACTGAGGCATAGGGAATGACTTTTCATTCTCTTTCTATTTTCTGCCATGGTCGGATTTTGAGTCTTACTCAACTTCACACCTTGCAACACAGGCAAGAACTCCTTCTTTGACTGTTCCATTTTGAACTACTTCAAAATCTTATCAAGGTATGTACTCATTGAAAAAACTTATCAAGTGTCTTGATCTATCTCTATAGATCTTGATGCTCAATGTGTAAGCAGCTTCACCGAGTTCTTTCTTAGAAAAATCTCTTATTCATGTATCCTTTTATCCTATCCAGAATTTCTATATCATTTCCAATCAACAATATGTCATCTACATATAGTTTTAGAAATGCTACAGAGCTCCCACTCACTTTCTTGTAAATACAGGTCTTCTCCAAAAGTCTGTATAAAACCATATGCTTTGATCAACTCATCAAAGCGTATATTCCAACTCCGAGATGCTTGCACCAGTCCATGCATAGATGGATCGCTGGAGCTTGCACATTTTGTTAGCACCTTTAGGATTGACAAAACCTTTTGGTTGCATCATATACAACTCTTCTTTAATAAATCCATTAAGGAATGTAGTTTTGACATCCATTTGCCAGATTTCATAAAATGTGGCAATTGCTAACATGATTCGGACAGACTTAAGCATCAATACGAGTGATAAAATCTCATCATATTCAACATCTTGAACTTGTTGAAAAACTTTTTGCGACAAGTCGAACGTTGTAGATAGTAACACTACTATCAGCGTATGTCTTCCTCTTGAAGATCCATTTATTTTCTATGGCTTGCCGATCATCGGGCAAGTCCACCAAAGTCCACACTTTGTTCTAATACATGGATCCCATCTCAGATTTCATGGCCTTCAAGCCATTTCGCGGAATCTGGGCTCATCATCGCTTCCTCATAGTTCGTAGGTTCATCATGGTCTAGTAACATGACTTCCAGAATAGGATTACCATACCACTCTGGTGCGGACTGTACTTTGGAAGACCTACGAGGTTCTGTAGTAACTTAATTTGAAGTTTCATGATCATCATCATTAGCTTCCTCACTAATTGGTGTAGGAATCACTGGAACTGATTTCTATGATGAACTACTTTCCAATTCGGGAGTAGGTACAATTACCTTATCAAGTTCTAATTTCCTCCCACTCACTTCTTTCGAGAGAAACTCCTTGTCTTGAAAGGATCCATCTTAGCAACGAATATCTTGCCTTCGGATCTGTGATAGAAGGTGTACCCAACAATTTCCTTTGGGTATTCTATGAAGACGCACTTCTCCTATTTGGGTTCGTGCTTATCAGGTTGAAACCTTTCACATAAGCATCGCAGCCCTAAACTTTAAGAAACAACAACTTTGGTTTCTTGCCAAACCATAGTTCATAAGGCGTCGCCTCAACAGATTTTGATGGTGCCCTATTTAAAGTGAATGCAGCTGTCTCTAATGCATAACCCCAAAACGATATCGGTAAATCGGTAAGATACATCATAGATCGCACCATATCCAATAAAGTGCGGTTACGACGTTCGGACACATCATTACGCTGTGGTGTTCCATGTGGCGTGAGCTGTGAAACTATTCCACATTGTTTTAAATGAAGGCCAAACTCGTAACTCAAATATTCTCCTCCACGATCAGATCGTAGAAACTTTATTTTCTTGTTATGATGATTCTCTGATGACCCACAAGTGTAGGGGATCTATCGTAGTCCTTTCGATAAGTAAGAGTGTCGAACCCAACGAGGAGCAGAAGGAATTGATAAGCGGTTTTCAATAAGGTTTTCTCTGCAAGCACTGAAATTGTATGTGATAGATAGTTTTGTGATAAGATAAATAGTAACGAGTAACAAGTAAATAAAGTAAATAAAGTGCAGCAAGGTGGCCCAATCCTTTATGTAGCAAAGGATAAGCCTGGACAATTTCTTATAATGAGAAAAGAGCTCCCGAGGACACATGGGAATTATCGTCAAGCTAGTTTTCATCACGCTCATATGATTCGCGTTCGGTACTTTGATAATTTGATATGTGGGTGGACTGGTGCTTGGGTACTGCCCTTACTTGGACAAGCATCCCACTTATGATTAACCCATATTGCAAGCATCCGCAACTACAAAAGAAGTATTAAGGTAAACCTAACCACATCATTAAACATATGGATCCAAATCAGCCCCTAACGAAGCAACGCATAAACTAGGGTTTAAGCTTCTGTCACTCTAGCAACCCATCATCTACTTATTACTTCCCCATGCCTTCCTATAGGCCCAAATAATGGTGAAGTGTCATGTAGTCGACGTTCACATAACACCACTAGAGGAAAAGACAACATACATCTCATCAAAATATCGAACGAATTCCAAATTCACATGACTACTAATAGCAAGACTTCATCCATGTCCTCAGGAACAAACATAACTACTCACAAAGCATATTCATGTTCATAATCAGAGGAGTAATAATATGCATAAAGGATATGAACATATGATCTTCCACCAAGTAAACCAATTAGCATCAACTACAAGGAGTAATCAACACTACTAGCAACCCACAGGTACCAATTTGTGGTTTGGATACAAGATTGGATACAAGAGATGAACTAGGGTTTTGAGAGGAGATGGTGCTGGTGAAGATGTTGACGGAGATTGACCCCCTCCTGATGAGAGGATCGTTGGTGATGACGTTGGTGATGATTTACCCCTCCCGGAGGGAAGTGTCCCTGGCAAAACAGCTCTGCCGGAGCCCTAGATTAATTCCGCCAAGGTTCCGCCTCGTGGCAGCGGAGTTTTGTCTTGTAAGCTTGCCCACGATTTTTTCCAGTGTAAAAGCCTTCATATAGCAGAAGATAGACACTGGGGGCCACCGAGGCCCAGGAGGCAGGCGCGCCCGGTGGGGTGGCGCGCCCCCTCCCTCTGCCAGGTGTGGGCCCTCTGATGTATTTCTTTCGCTCAATAATTCTTATTAATTCCAAAAATAGGTTTCGTGGAGTTTCAGGATTTTTGGAGCAGTGCAGAATAGGTTTCCAATGTTTGCTCCTTTTCCAGCCAGAATTCCAGCTGCCGGCATTCCCCCTCTTCATGGTAAACCTTGTAAAATAAGAGAGAATAGCCATAAGTATTGAGATATAATGTGTAATAACAACCCATAATGCAATAAATATTGATATAAAAGCATGATGCAAAATGGACGTATCAACTCCCCCAAGCTTAGACCTCGCTTGTCCTCAAGCGGAAGCCGATATCGAAAAATATTTCCACATGTTTAGAGATAGAGGTGTCGATAAACATAAAATACGGACATGAGGGCATCATGATCATTCTTATAACAGCAACATAAATAGATTTTATCATACAATTTCTTATGCTCAAGTAACAATCAATTCACAATGTCAAGTATGGTTCAGAAATTACATTGAGAACTAACAAACTATAATCTTAGTCATTGAAGCAATTGCAATTTATCATAACATCGGAAAGTGTCAATAGTACCAATCCCGGACTTGGAGACAAGAATTGGATACAAGAGATGAACTAGGGTTTTGGGAGGAGATGGTGCTGGTGAAGATGTTGATGGAGATTGCCCTCTCCCGATGAGAGGAGCGTCGGTGGTGATGACGACGATGATTTCCCCCTCCCGGAGGGAAGTGTCCCTGGTAGAACAGCTCTACCGGAGCCCTAGATTGGTTCCGCCAAGGTTCCGCCTCGTGGCGGTGGAGTTTCGTCCCGAAAGGTTGCTTATGATTTTTTCCTCGACGAAAGACCTCATATAGCGTAAGATGGCCATCGAGAGCCAGCAGGGGCCCACGAGGCAAGGGCGCGCCACAGGGGTAGGCGCACCCCACCCTCGTGGCGGGTGGGTCCCCTCCGTGAACTTCTTCCGCTCAATATTTTTATATTTTTCAAAAATGACTTCCGTGGAGTTTCAGGACTTTTGGAGTTGAGCAGAATAGGTCTCTAATATTTGCTCCTTTTCCAGCCCAGAATTCCAGCTGCCGGCATTCTCCCTCCTTATGTAAACCTTGTAAAATAAGAGAGAATAGGCATAAGTATTGTGATATAACATGTAATAATAGCCAATAATGCAATAAATATCGATACAAAAGCATGATGCAAAATGGACGTATCAACTCCCCCATGCTTAGACCTCGCTTGTCCTCAAGCGGAAGCCGATAACGATAAATATGTCCCCATGTTTAGAGGTAGAGGTGTCGATAAAAATAAAATACGGACATGAAAGCATCATGATTACTCTCATAACAGCAACATATATAGATATTGTCATATGATTGCTTATGTTCAAGTAATAATACATTCACAATGCAGAGTACGAATCATAAACTTTATTGAGAACCAACAAACTATAATATCAGTCATTGAAGCAATTGCAATTTATCATAACATCAGAAAGAGTCTATGTTAGAGCTTAATATCAAGTCCACATACTCAACTATCATTTAGTCTTCTATAATCGCTAACACTCACGCGGTACTTGTGGTTACGGAGTTTTAATCGGACACAGAGAAAGATAGGGGCTTATAGTTTCGCCTCCCAACCTTTTACCACAAGGGTAATGTCAACAATAATAACTCATGCTCCCCTATATCCAATTAGATATATATATCAGGATCTTTCCAACATACTTTGCTTGCCAAAGGATAAAGTGTAAAAGGGAAAGGTGAAGATCACCATGACTCTTGTATAAGGTAGAGGATAATAACAAAAGATAGGCCCTTCGCAGAGGGAAGCAGAGGTTGCCATGCGCTTTTGTGGTTGGATGCACAAAATTTTAATGCGAAAGAACGTCACTTTATATTGCCACTTGTGATATGAACCTTTATTATGCAGTCCGTCGCTTTTATTTCTTCCACATCACAAGATCGTATAAAGCTTATTTCTCCCACACCAATCAATCATATATATTTAAAGAGCATTTTTTATTGCTTTGCACCGATGACAACTTACTTGAAGGATATTACTCAATCCTAGGTAGGTAAAAACTGGTTTAAGGGTTTTGGAAGCACAAGTAGTATCTCTACTTGGTGCTGAGAATTTGGCTAGCATGAGGGGGAAAGGCAAGCTCAACATGTTGGATGATCCATGACAACATACTTTATCTCAGATATAAGAAAACATGACCCATTACATTGTCTTCCGTGTCCAACGTCAACTCTTTAGCATGTCATATTTTAATGAGTGCTCACAATCATAAAAGATGTCAACGATAATATATTTATATGCGAAACCTCTCTTCCTTTATTACTTCCTATTAATTGCAACGATGACCAAATCTATGTTTACCAACTCCCAACAACTTTTAATCATCATACTCTTTCTATGTGAAGTCATTACTCTCAATAAGATCAATATGAGCTCTTTGTTTCTTTGTATTCTTTTTCTTCTATTCACTCAAGACCATGGCAAAATAATCAAGCCCTTGACTCAACACTAATCTTTATTATATAGCTCACGGACTCGATTACATAGAGAGATCATAAAGCAAAAACTCAAAACTAGATCATGCCATAAACTTTATTCTACTAGATCAATATACTACTAATAAGATTGAACTAAGAAAAACGGTAAAGATAGGAGTGTGATGGTGATACGATACCGGGGCACCTCCCCCAAGCTTGGCAATTGCTAAGGGGAGTGCCCATACCCATGTGATTATATCTCCTTCTTTGTTGAAGAGGATGGTGGTGATGTTGACTTAGTTGATGGCATAGACTTCTCCCTTAATTTGCGCTTGAGGACAGAAATTTGGTCCCTCAAATCATCAATCTCCCACTCCAGGGTTAATATCTTTTTGCATAGGTCCTGCTTATTTTCCTGAAAGAGACGAAAAGGGATAAACTCGATCTTTGGTTTCTTTACCCTATCAGGGAGACTTGACTTTTTGAGCTCCACATGCATGTCCTCAGGATGAGGTAATGGGGCTTCATCTTCATCTAAGCTCGTCTCCTCCTTCCCCTTGGGTTCATAGTCCTAGATCTTCTTCCTCCGTAGTCCAACCATCGTGCTCCACATCTCCATAGACATTAGGATTTGCTAGGTAATCATCCACATAGATTTCTCCTTCTGAATCCTGGGACGACATGTTGATCTAATCTGCAGCAGCAACAACTCGAAACAAAAACAGAGGATATTTGCGTGATACAGGAGTCAAAACCTTTGGGAGAATATATAACGAATTTTTACCGACCAAAATATGTAACGTGCAAGAAAACGGAGTCCAGAGAGCACACGAGGTGCCCACGAGGTAGGGGGTGCCCCCGGGGGTAGGGCGCGCCCTCCACCCTCGTGGGGCCCTCGTGTCCCTCCCGGACTGCTACTTATTTTTCTATTTTTCTAAATATTCCAAAACGGAGAGATATTGCCTTAAAAATTGTTTTGGAGTCGGTTTACTTACCGTACCACATACTTATTCCTTTTCGGAGTCTGGAAAGTTCTGGAAAGTGTCCCTTATGTATTCCTCCGGGGTTACGGTTTCAATAACATTGGTTTCAACATCTATAGGATTACCTGAGATATAATGTTTGATTCTTTGACTGTTTACCACCTTCGGATTTGCGCCTTCGAAGTTGTTGATTTTTATGGCACCGGAACGATAGACCTCCTTGATGACGTAGGGGCCTTCCCATTTAGAGAGAAGTTTTCCTGCAAAAAATCTTAAACGAGAGTTGTATAGCAATACATAATCACCTACATTAAACTCACGCTTTTGTATCCTTTTGTCATGCCATCTTTTAGCTTTTTCTTTAAACAACTTGGCATTTTCATAAGCTTGGGTTCTCCATTCATCAAGTGAGCTAATATCAAATAACCTCTTCTCACCGGCAAGTTTGAAATCATAGTTGAGCTCTTTAATAGCCCAATATGCCTTATGTTCTAGTTCGAGAGGTAAATGACATGCTTTTCCATAAACCATTTTATACGGAGACATACCCATAGGATTTTTATATGCAGTTCTATAGGCCCATAATGCATCATCAAGTTTCTTGGACCAATTCTTTCTAGACCTATTGACAGTCTTTTGCAAAATTAATTTGAGCTCTCTATTACTCAATTCTACTTGGCCACTAGACTGTGGGTGATAAAGAGATGCAATTCTATGATTAACATCATATTTAGCAAACATCTTACAGAAAGCACCATGAATAAAATGTGAACCACCATCAGTCATTAAATATCTAGGGACTCCAAACCTCGGAAAAATAACTTCTTTCAGCATTTTAATAGAAGTGTTATAATCAGCACTACTAGTTGGAATAGCTTCCACCCACTTAGTAACGTAATCAACAGCAACTAAAATATGTGTATACCCATTAGAGGCAGGAAAAGGTCCCATATAATCAAAGCCCCAAACATCAAATGGTTCAATAACAAGTGAATAATTCATAGGAATTTCTTGACGTCTACTAATATTACCGATTCTTTGACATTCATCACAAGATAAAACAAACTTACGGGCATCCTTGAAGAGAGTAGGCCAATAAAAACCAGATTGCAATACCTTATGTGCAGTTCTATCTCCAGCGTGGTGTCCTCCATAGGCTTCGGAGTGACACTGCGTGGATCGATTCTGTTCATGCTCGGTACACAACGCCTAATAACACCATCTACTCCTTCTTTATAAAGATGTGGGTCATCCCAAAAGTAATGTCTCAAATCATAGAAGAACTTTTTCTTTTGTTGGTATGTGAAACTAGGTGGTATAAATTTAGCAACAATGTAATTAGCATAATCAGCATACCATGGAGTACTATGAGAAGTATTTATGACATTTAATTGTTCATCAGGAAAGCTATCATCAATAGGTAGTGGGTCATCAAGAACATTTTCTAACCTAGACAAGTTGTCTGCAACGGGGTTCTCAGCTCCCTTTCTATCAACAACATGCAAATTAAATTCTTTTAGCAAGAGAACCCATCTAATAAGTCTAGGTTTAGCATTTTTCTTTTCCATAAGGTATTTAATAGCAGCATGATCAATGTGAATCATTACTTTAGAATCAACAATATAAGGTCTAAACTTATCACAAGCAAATACGACTGCTAAGAATTCTTTTTCAGTAGTAGCATAATTTCTTTGAGCATTGTCTAGAGTTTTACTAGCATAATGGATAACATTTAATTTCTTATCGACTCTTTGCCCTAGAACAGCACCTACTGCATAATCACTAGCATCACACATAATTTCAAAGGGTAAATTCCAATCAGGTGGCTGAACAATAGGTGCAGAGATCAATGCTTTTTTAAGTGTTTCAAATGCTTCTACACAATCATCATCAAAGACAAAGGGTATATCTTTTTGTAATAAATTAGTCAGAGGCCGAGAAATTTTTGAGAAGTCCTTAATGAACCTCCTATAAAATCTGGCGTGACCAAGGAAACTTCTTATACCTTTGATGTCCTTAGGACATCGCATCTTTTCAATAGCGTCAACCTTGGCTTTATCAACGTCAATACCTCTTTCAGAAACTTTATGCCCCAAAACAATACCTTCATTAACCATAAAGTGGCACTTTTCCCAATTCAAAACAAGATTAGTTTCTTCACACCTCTACAAAACTCGATCAAGATTGCTCAAGCAATCATCAAAAGAAGATCCATAGACTGAAAAATCATCCATGAAAAATTCACAAATCTTTTCACAGAAGTCAGAGAATATAGCCATCATGCATCTTTGAAAGGTAGCAGGTGCATTACATAAACCAAAAGGCATACGTCTATAAGCAGAAGTACCAAAAGGGCAAGTAAAAGTAGTCTTTGATTGATCCTTGGCTGATACAGTTATTTGAGAGAAACCAGAATAACCATCTAGAAAGCAATAATGTGTATGTTTGCAAAGTCTTCTAGCATTTGATCGATAAAAGGTAGGGGGTAATGATCTTTCTTAGTAGCCTTATTTAATTTGCGGAAATCAATTACCATCCTATAACCTGTAATAATTCTTTGCGGAATCAACTCATCTTTATCATTAGGAACAACAGTAACACCTCCCTTCTTAGGGACACAATGAACAGGACTTACCCACTGACTATCAGCAACGGGATAAATTATACCTACCTCTAGAAGCTTTAGTATTTCTTTTCTTACCACTTCTTTCATCTTAGGATTCAGCCGTCGTTGATGATCACGAACCGGTTTGGCATCTTCTTCCAAATTTATTTTATGTTGAGATAGAGTGGAACTAATGCTCTTAAGATCATCAAGAGTATATCCAATAGCAGCCCGGTGCTTCTTCAGAGTTTTCAATAATCTCTCTTCTTCATGTTCTGAAAGGTTAGCACTAATAATAACAGGATAATCGTCTTTTCATCAAGATAAGCATATTTAAGATTATCAGGCAACAGTTTAAGCTCAAACACGGGATCACCCTTGGGTGGAGGAGGATCCCCTAGGATTTCAACAGGCAAATTGTGTTTCAGAATGGGTTCCTGATTAAAGAATACTTCATCTATTTCCCTTCTTTCATTCATAAACATATCATTTTCATGGTCTAGCAAATATTGTTCTAAAGGATCACTAGGAGGTACGGCAATAGAAGCAAGACCAATAATTTCATCCTTACTAGGCAATTCTTCCTCACGGTATTGTCTACTAAATTTAGAGAAATTAAACTCATGAGACATATCACCCAAACCAATAGTAACAACATTATTTTTGCAATTTATTCTAGCATTGACAGTGTCCAAGAAGGGTCTACCAAATATAATGGGACAAAAGCTATCTTGTGGGGAACTAAGAACAAGAAAATCAGCAGGATATTTAGTTTTCCCACACAAGACTTCAACATCTCTAACAATTCCCATTGTTGATATAGTATCTCTATTGGCAAGTTTAATTGTAACATCAATACCTTCTATCTCAGCGGGTGCAATATCATGCATAATTTATTTATACAAGTCATAAGGTATAACACTAGCACTAGCACCCATATCACATAAGCCATGATAACAATGATCTCCTATTTTAACAGAAATAACAGGCACGCCTACCACATGTCTATGTTTATCTTTAGCACAGGGTTTGGCAATTCTAGCAGTTTCACCGCAGAATTGAATAACATGTCCATCAATATTATCAGCTAAGAGATCTTTAACAATAGCAACATTAGGTTCAACTTTAATTTGCTCAGGAGGTGTATAAGTTCTAATATTTATTTTACGAACCACAATTGAAGCTTTAGCATGATCCTTTATTCTAACAGGGAAAGGTGGTTTCTCAACATAAGAAGTAGGAACAACAGGATCATTATAAGTGACAATCTTTTCTTCAACTTTAATAGGTGCAGCTACTTTTACTTCTATGGGAGGATGATATTTAAACCACTTCTCCTTGGGGAGATCAACATAAGTAGCAAAGGATTCACAGAAAGAAGCTACTATCTTAGAGCGATGCTTTCTCCTTCACGAGGCCAAAAATTATATATATAATTGTGATCACGATGAACAAGATGCATAGGATAATACCTTTGACGAAATTCCTTCTTCATTCGTTTATAGTTCCATGATCCCGTGTCATCACATAGCCTATACTATGTCGATGCATCTCCCTTCAAAGATAAAGGGAAGACCTTCTTCTTAACAACATCATCGGGTATACCTGCAAGCTTAAATAATCCACAAACTTCATCCACATATAATAGGTGTTCACCAGGATGCTTTGTTCCATCTCCTGTAAAAGTATTAGCTAGCAGTTTTTCTAACATACCCGAAGGAACTTCAAAGGGAATATTTTCATTTTCAGTAGGTTCAGTAGGTTGCGGAGCAACTCTTTGCTCTACTGGTCGGGGTGAAGATACCCCGAACAAGCCCCTCAGAGGATTACTTTCCGTAGTAACAAGTGACAGTTAATTTCAGCACACTATATAAATTTTTCCTTACCAAATTCCACCTACCAGAGGCGCTTCACTCCCCGTCAACGGCGCCAAAAAAGAGTCTTGATGACCCACAAGTATAGGGGATCTATCGTAGTCCTTTCGATAAGTAAGATTGTCGAACCCAACGAGGAGCAGAAGGAAATGATAAGCGGTTTTCAGCAAGGTATTCTCTGCAAGTACTGAAATAAGTGGTAACAGATAGTTTTGTGATAAGATAATTTGTATCAAGCAACAAGTAATAAAAGTAAATAAAGTGCAGCAAGGTGGCCCAATCCTTTTTGTAGCAAAGTACAAGCCTGGACAAACTCTTATATAAGGAAAAGCGCTCCCGAAGACACATGGGAATATCGTCAAGCTAGTTTTCATCACGTTCATATGATTCGCGTTTGGTACTTTGATAATTTGATATGTGGGTGGACCGGTGCTTGGGTGCTGTTCTTACTTGAACAAGCATCCCACTTATGATTAACCTCTATTGCAAGCATCCGCAACTACAACAAAATTATTAAGGTAAACCTAACCATAGCATGAAACATATGGATCCAAATCAGCCCCTTACGAAGCAATGCATAAACTAGGGTTTAAGCTTCTGTCACTCTAGCAACCCATCATCTACTTATTACTTCCCAATGCCTTCCTCTAGGCCCAAATAATGGTGAAGTGTTATGTAGTCGACGTTCACATAACACCACTAGAGGCTAGACAACATACATCTCATCAAAATATCGAACGAATACCAAATTCACATGACTACTAATAGCAAGACTTCTCCCATGTCCTCAGGAACAAACGTAACTACTCACAAAGCATATTCACGTTCATAATCAGAGGGGTATTAATATGAATAAAGGATCTGAACATATGATCTTCCACCAAATAAACCAACTAGCATCAACTACAAGGAGTAATCAACACTACTAGCAACCTACTAGTACCAATCCCGGACTTGGAGACAAGAATTGGATACAAGAGATGAACTAGGGTTTTGAGAGGAGATGGTGCTAGTGAAGATGTTGATGGAGATTGCCCTCTCCCGATGAGAGGATCGTCCGTGGTGATGACGGCGATGATTTCCCCCTCCCGAGAGAAGTGTCCCCGGCAGAACAGCTCTGCCGGAGCCCTAGATTGGTTCCGCCAAGGTTCTGCCTCGTGGCGGCGAAGTTTAGTCGCGAAAGGTTGTTTATGATTTTTTTCCTCGACGAAAGACCTCATATAGCAGAAGATGGCCATCGGAGAGCCAACAGGGGGCCCACGAGGCGGGGCGCATACAGGGGTAGGCGCGCCCCACCCTCGTGGCCAGGTGGGTCCCCCTCTGGTGAACTTCTTCCGCTCAATATTTTTTATATTTTCCAAAAATGACTTTCGTGGAGTTTCAGGACTTTTGGAGTTGCGCAGAATAGGTCTCTAATAGTTGCTCCTTTTCCAGCCCAGAATTCTAGTTGCCCGCATTCTCCCTCCTTATGTAAACCTTGCAAAATAAGAGAGAATATGCATAAGTATTGTGATATAACATGTAATAACAGCCCATAATGCAATAAATATTGATATAAAAGCATGATGCAAAATGGATGTATCAGTCAACAATAGAGCTTTTTAGCAAGTCCACATACTCAACTATCTTGTAGTCTTCTACAATTGCTAACACTCAAGCAATACTTGTGGTTATGGAGTTTCAGCCAGACACTGAGAAAGATAGGGGCTTATTGTGTTGCCTCCCAACGTATTCACCTTTAGGTGATGTCAACAATAATAGCCCATGCTAACTTACATCCAATTGGATATATATATCATAATCTTTCAAACACGAGGAGCTTGCCAAACGATAAAATGAAAAAGGGAAAGGTGAAGATCACCTTGACTCAAGCATAAAGTAAAAACATAAAGTAAAAGATAGGCCCTTCGCAGAGGGAAGCAGAGGTTGTCATGTGCGTTTAGGGTTGGATGCACAAAATCTTAATTCAAAAGAACGTCACTTTATATTGCCCCTTGTATTTGGACCTTTATTATGCAGTCCGTCGCTTTTACTACTTCCACAACAAGATCGTATAAAGCTTATTTTCTCTGCACTAATAAGCCATACATATTTAGATAGCATTTTTATTGCCTGCACCATGAAAACTTACTTGAAGGATCTTACTCAATCCATAGGTAGGTATGGTGGACTCTCGTGGCAAAACTGGGTTTAAGGGTATTTGGAAGCACAAGTAGTATCTCTACTTGGTGCGAGGAATTTGGCTAGCATGAGGGGGAAAGGCAAGCTCAACATGTTTGTAAGGTCAATGACAATATACTTTAAGTGAGATGTGAGAAAACATAAACCATTACGTTGTCTTCCTTGTCCAACGTCAACTCTTTTAGCATGTCATACTTAATGAGTGCTCCCAATCATAAAAGATGTCCAAAATAATATATTTGTATGTGAGCCTCTCTTTCCTTATCACTTCCTATTAATTGCAACGATGACCAAGACTACGTTTATCAACTCTCAACAACTTTTATGCATCACACTTTCTATGTGTGAATTCATCACTAACCATAAGATCAATATGAACTCTTTTATTCTTTCTACTTCCTCAAGATCATAGCAACATAGCAAAGCCCTTGACTCAACACTAATCTTTATTATAGATAGCTCACGGACTCGATTACAAAAAGAGATCACAAAGCAAAACTCAAAACTACTTGATATCAAAACTTCAATCTACTAGATCAAGATACTACTAAAAGGATCGAACTAAATAAAACGGTAAAGATAGGAGTGTGATGGTGATACGATACAGGGGCACCTCCCCCAAGATTGGCAGTTGCCAAGGGGAGTGCCCATACCCATGTGATTATGTCCTCGGAGGTGATGAAGGTGGTGATGATGACGGTGGATAATCGCACATTGAGCGTAAAAGCTCCTCAAACTTGCGGATAATGCCCTTGAGTCCGGCGATATGATCCTTCAACAGAATATTCTCCTGTGTGAGATACTTGTTCTGTATGCGAGCTAACTCAATCATCTTGAAAGCTTCAATCTCTGTTGGAGTAAAGAGGTTAGATAAAGGTTGAGGGATGTCTTCTTCTTTCACCGCCGGAGCTTGAACCTCCATGGCCTTCTTGATCCCTCCATCCTTGTTGATCTCTTCCGGTTCTTCTCTTTTCAGCTCTATCTTCAATAGCCAAGCATCCTTGTCTTTGTTGTTGGAGGAGGGCAACATCATGGTGCTCTTGATTTGCAGCAGAAATAGCTCGAAACAAAAACAGAGGATATTTGCGTGGTACGGCGGTCAAAACCTTCGGGAGTATATATAATGAATTTTTACCGACCAAAATACGTAAAGTGCAAGAAAACGGAGTCCGGGAGGCACACGAGGTGTCCACGAGACAGGGGGACGCACCCAGTAAGGGTGGGCGCGCCCTCAACTCTGTGGGGGCCTCGTGTCCCTTTCGAACTACTTTTTTCTTCCTAAAATTCTTAAATATTCCAAAACTTATAAAAATTGCCCTTGGAGTTGTTTTGGAGTCGGTTTACTCACTGTACCACATACCTATTCTTTTTCAGAGTCTGGAACGTTCTGGAAAGTGTCCCTTATGTATTCCTCCGGGGTTATGGTTTCAATAATATTAGTTTCAACATTGATAGGATTACCTGAAATATAATGTATAATTCTTTGACCGTTTACCACCCTCGGACTTGTGCCTTCGAAGTTGTTGATTTTTATGGCACCAGAACGATAGACCTCCTCGATAACGTAGGGACCTTCCCATTTAGAGAGAAGTTTTCCTGCAAAAAATCTTAAACAAGAGTTGAATAATAACACATAATCTCCTACGTTAAACTCACGCTTTTGTATCCTTTTGTCATGCCAGCGTTTGACTTTTTGTTTGAATAACTTGGCATTCTCATATGCTTGGGTTCTCCATTCATCGAGTGAGCTAATGTCAAACAACCTCTTCTCACCAGCAAGTTTGAAGTCATAGTTGAGCTCTTTGATAGCCCAATATGCTTTATGTTCAAGTTCTAGAGGTAAATGACACGCTTTTCCATAAACCATCTTATATGGAGACATACCCATAGGATTTTTGTATGCAGTTCTATAGGCCCATAATGCATCATCAACTTTTTTGGACCAATTCTTTCTAGATCTATTCACAGTCTTTTGCAAAATTATTTTGAGCTCTCTATTGCTCAACTCTACTTGACCACTAGACTGCGGATGATAAGGATATGCGATTCTATGATTAACATTATACTTAGAAAGCATCTTACGGAAAGCACCATGAATAAAATGTGAACCACCATCAGTCATAAGATATCTAGGTACTCCAAACCTCGGAAAAATAACTTCTTTAAGCATTTTAATAGAAGTGTTATGATCAGCACTACTAGTTGGAATAGCTTCTACCCACTTAGTAACGTAATCAACAGCAACTAAAATATGTGTATAACCATTAGAGGCAGGAGAAGGTCCCATATAATCCAAGCCCCAAACATCAAACGGTTCAATAACAAGAGAACAATTCATAGGCATTTCTTGACGTCTACTAATATTACCAATTCTTTGGCATTCATCACAAGATAAGACAAACTTACGAGCATCTTTGAAGAGAGTAGGCCAATAAAAACCAGATTGTAGTACCTTGTGTGTAGTTCTATCTCCAGCGTGGTGTCCTCCATAAGATTCAGAGTGACACTTGCGTAGCATCCGTTCATGTTCATGCTCAGTCACACAATGTCTAATAACACCATCTACTCCTTTATAAAGGTGGGGGTCATCCCAAAAGTAATGTCTTAAATCATAAAAGAACTTTTTCTTTTGCTGGTATGTGAAACTAGGAGGTATAAATTTAGCAACAATATAATTAGCATAATCAGCATACCAAGGAGTAGTACGAGAAGCATTAACGACCGCTAATTGTTCATCAGGAAAGCTATCATCAATAGGCAGTGGGTCATCAAGAACATTCTCTAACCTAGACAAGTTGTCTGCAACGGGGTTCTCGGCTCCTTTTCTATCAATAATATGCAAATTAAATTCTTGGAGCAGGAGAGCCCATCTAATGAGCCTAGGCTTAGCATCTTTCTTTTCCATAAGATATTTAATAGCAGCATGATCAGTGTGAATAGTAACTTTGGAATCAACAATATAAGGTCTAAACTTATCACATGCAAACACAACTGCTAAGAACTCTTTTTCAGTAGTAGCATAATTTCTGTGGGCAGTATCAAGAGTCTTACTAGCATAATGGATAACATTCAATTTCTTATCAACTCTTTGCCCTAGAACAGCACCTACAACATAATCACTAGCATCACACATAATTTCAAAAGGTAAATTCAATCAGTGGCTGAACAATAGGTGCGATGATCAAAGCTTTCTTAAGTATTTCAAATGCTTCTGCACAATCATCATCAAAGACAAAAGGAATATCTTTTTGCAATAAATTAGTCAGAGGCCTACAGATTTTAGAAAAGTCCTTAATAAACCTCCTATAAAAACTAGCATGACCAAGGAAACTTCTTATACCTTTTATGTCCTTGGGACATGGCATCTTTTTGATATCATCAACTTTAGCTTTATAAACTTCAATACCTCTCTCAGAAATCTTATGTCCCAAGACAATGCCTTCATTAACCATAAAGTGACACTTTTCCCAATGCAGGACGAGACTAGTGTCTCCGCATCTCTGCAAAACTCGGTCAAGGTTGCTCAAGCAATTATCAAAATAGGATCCATAAACGGAGAAATCATCCATGAATACCTCACAAATCTTTTCACAAAAATCAGATAATATAGCCATTATACATCTTTGAAAGGTAGCAGGTGCATTACATAAACCAAAAGGCATATGTCTATAAGCAAGTACCGAAAAGGCAGGTAAAAGTAGTTTTTGATTGATCCCCCGCTGACACAGGTATGTGAGAGAAACCAGAATAACTATCTAGAAAGCAGAAATGAGTGTGTTTGGATAGTCTTTCTAACATTTGATCAATAAAAGGTAAAGGGTAATGATCTTTCTTAGTAGCTTTATTTAATTTACGGAAATCAATTACCATCCTATAACCTGTAATAATTCTTTGCGGGATCAATTCATCTTTATCATTAGGAACAACGGTAATACCTCCCTTTTTAGGAACACAATGGACAGGGCTTACCCAATCACTATCAGCAACGGGATAAATTATACCTGCCTCAAGGAGCTTTAGTATCTCCTTTCTTACCACTTCTTTCATCTTGGGATTTAGTCGTCGTTGAGGATCTCAAACTGGTTTGGCATCTTTCTCCACTGTAATTTTGTGTTGGCATAATGTGGGACTAATGCCCTGATAACCCACAAGTATAGGGGATCGCAACAGCTTTCGAGGGTAGAGTATTCAACCCAAATTTATTGATTCGACACAAGCGGAGCCAAAGAATATTCTTGAGTATTAGCAGTTGAGTTGTCAAT
This sequence comes from Aegilops longissima, assembly GCA_021605205.1. NCBI lineage: Eukaryota > Viridiplantae > Streptophyta > Magnoliopsida > Poales > Poaceae > Aegilops > Aegilops longissima. The sequence goes on from CM038680.1 coordinate 611,679,685, forward strand.
TCAACCACACCTGGATAACTCAGTATCTGCAGCAAAGTGTTTAGTAGCAAAAGTGGTATGATAATAAAGGTAACGGTAGCAAAAGTAAAGATAAATGTTTTGGGTTTTTTTAGTAGTTGTAACTGTAGCAACGGAAAAGTAAATAAGCGAAGAACAATATGTGAAAAGTTCTTAGGCAATGGATCAGTGATGGATAATTATGCCGGATGCGATTCCTCATGCAATAGTTATAACATAGGGTGATATAGAACTAGCACCAGTTCATCAATGTAATGTAGGCATGTATTCCATAAATAGTCATACGTGCTTATGGAAAAGAACTTGCATGACATCTTTTGTCCTACCCTCCCGTGGCAGCGAGGTCCTAGCGGAAACTAAGGGATATTAAGGCCTCCTTTTAATAGAGAACCGGAACAAAGCATTAGCACATAGTTGATACGTCTCCAACGTATCTATAATTTTTGATTGCTCCATGCTATATTATCTACTATTTTAGGCAATATTGGGCTTTATTATCCACTTTTACATTATTTTTTGGACTAACCTATTAACCGGAGGCCCAGCCCAGATTTGCTGTTTTATGCCTATTTCAGTGTTTAGAAGAAAAGGAATATCAGACGGAGTCGAAACGGAACGAAATCAACTGGAGAAGTTATTTTTGGAAGGAAACCTACTGGATAGACTTGGAGCCTACATCAGGAGATGAGGGAGGTGCTCACGAGGGTGGGGGCGCCCCCCCTTGGGCGCGCCCCCTGCCTCGTGGGGCCCCCCTAGCTCCACCGATGTACCCCTTGCACCCATATATACCTATGTATCGTAAAACTTCCAAAACATAAGATAGATCGGGAGTTCCACCGCCGCAAGCCTTTGTAGCCACCAAAAACCTCTCGGGAGCCCGTTCCAGCACCCTGCCGGAGGGGGAACCCATCACCGGTGGCCATCTTCATCATCCCGGCACTATCCATGACGAGGAGGGAGTAGTTCACCCTCGGGGCTGAGGGTATGTACCAGCAGCTATGTGTTTGATCTCTCTCTCTCGTGTTCCCTCTATGGCACGATCTTGATGTATCCCGAGCTTTGCTATTGTAGTTGGATCTTATGATGTTTCTCCCCCTCTACTCTCTTGTGATGAATTGAGTTTCCCCTTTGAAGTTATCTTATCGGATTGAGTCTTTTATGAGAACACTTGATGTATGCTTTGGTGACCAACTTGCGGGTTCCGCCCATGAACCTATGCATAGGGGTTGGCACACGTTCTTGACTCTCTGGTAGAAACTTTGGGGCACTCTTTGAAGTAATTTTATGTTGGTTGGATGAATCTGAGATTGTGTGATTCATATCGTATAATCATGCCCACGGATACTTGAGGTGACAATGGAGTATCTAGGTGACATTAGGGTTTTGGTTGATTTGTATCTTAAGGTGTTATTCTGTTTGTGACACTTATAGGAATAGCCCAACGGATTGATTGGAAAGAATAACTTTGAGGTGGTTTCGTACCCTACCATAATCTCTACGTTTGTTCTCCGCTATTAGTGGCTTTGGAGTGACTCTTTGTTGCATGTTGAGGGATTGTTATATGATCTATCTATGTTATTATTGTTGAGAGAACTTGCACTAGTGAAAGTATGAACCCTAGGCCTTGTTTCCTATCATTGCAATACCGTTTACGCTCACGTTTATCACTTGTTACCTTGCTGTTTTTATATTTTCAGATTACAAAAACATATATCTACCATCCATATTGCACTTGTATCACCATCTCTTCGCCGAACTAGCGCACCTATACAATTTACCATTGTATTGGGTGTGTTGGGGACACAAGAGACTCTTTGTTATTTGGTTGCAGGGTTGCTTGAGATAGACCATCTTCATCCTACGCCTCCTATGGATTGATAAACCTTAGGTCATCCACTTGAGGGAAATTTGCTCCTGTCCTACAATCCTGTGCACTTGCAGGCCCAACAACGTCTACAAGAAGAAGGTTGTGTAGTAGACATCAAGCTCTTTTCTAGCGCCGTTGCCGGGGAGGTGAGTGCTTGAAGGTATATCTTTAGATCTTGCAATCGAATCTTTTTGTTTATTGTTTTAGCACTAGTTTAGTTTATAAAAGAAACTACCAAACAAATGGAATTGAGTTTGTCTCACACGCTTCATCTTTTTAATATCTTTCGTGAGAATGATGCAAAGGAAAATTGTGCCCAAGTACTAGAAGAAGAATTACATAGAATGCTTGGCATGAAATATGTGAATGATGAGCATGATTGCAATGTTGTTAGTATGAATTCCTTAAATATCCATGATGCTAATGATATGCAAAGCCACAAGCTTGGGGAAGCTATGTTTGATGAAGATGATATTTTTTGTACCCCAAGCTTTGATGAGAAAATTTACTATGATGAAAGCATGCCTCCTATCTATGATGATTATTGTGATGACACGTATGCTTTAAATAATAATGATAACCATGAAACTTGTCATCTTGATCTTAATTTTCAATCACATGATAGTTATTTTGTTGAGTTTGCTCCCACTATTCCGAACGAGAAGAATTTTGCTTGTGTGGAGAGTAGTAAATTTTCTATGCTTGTAGATCATGAAAAGAATGCATTAGGTGCTGGTTATATTGTTGAATTCATTCATGATGCTACTGAAAATTATTATGAGAGAGGATCATATGCTTCTACATATTGCAATAATATCAAGTTTCCTCTCTATGTGCTCAAAATTTTGAAGTTATGCTTGTTTTGCCTGCCTATGCTAGTTGATTATTGTTCCCATAAGTTTTTTTCTCACAAAATCCCTATGCATAGGAAGTGGGTTAGACTTAAATGTGCTAGTCATATTCTTCATGATGCTCTCTTTATGTTTCAGTTCTTATCTTTTATGCGAGCATCATTGAAATCATCATGCCTAGCTAGGGGCGTTAAACGATAGCGCTTGTTGGGAGGCAACCCAATTTTATTTTAGTTTCTTGCTTTTTGGTTCTGTTTAGAAATAAATAATCCATCTAGCTTCTGTTTAGATGTGGTTTTATGTTTTAATTAGTGTTTGTGCCAAGTAGAACCTTTGGGAAGACTTGGGTGAAGTCTTTATGATCATGCTGTAAAAAAACAGAAACTTTAGCGCTCACGCGATTAGATAGAACTTTTTACTGGAGAGTGCTATTTAGTTGATTCTTTTTGAAGATTATTACTAGACAAATTCCTCAGGTCCACCAATTTATTTTATAATTTTTGTAGTTCCATAAGTTTGCGTTAGTTACAGATTACTACAGACTGTTCTGTTTTTGACAGATTCTGTTTTCATTGTGTTGTTTGCTTATTTTGATGACTCTATGGCTAGTAAAATAGTTTATAAACCATAGAGAAGTTGGAATACAGTAGGTTTAACACCAATATAAATAAATAATGAGTTCATTACAGTACCTTGAAGTGGTGTTTTGTTTTCTTTCGCTAACGGAGCTCACGAGTTTTCTGTTAAGTTTTGTGTTGTGAAGTTTTCAAGTTTTGGGTAAAGATTCGATGGACTATGGAATAAGGAGTGGCAAGAGACTAAGCTTGGGGATGCCCAAGGCACCCCAAGGTAATATTCAAGGATAACCAAGAGCCTAAGCTTGGGGATGCCCCGGATGGCATCCCCTCTTTCGTCTTCGTTCATCGGTAACTTTGCTTGGAGCTATATTTTTATTCACCACATGATATGTGTTTTGCTTGGAGCATCATTTTATCTTGTTAGTATTTGCTTGCTGTTAGTTAGAATAATGTTTTGCATCTTTAGTTTCAATAAAAAAGTCAAGGATAGCCTTTGCCATGCTTATTTTGCTAGTATACATGTTGCTGTTCAAAAACAGGAAGTTTACCGCTGTTGCAAAAATTCCCTAGAAAAGTCAGAGCATGATATAATTTTGAAACTTTTTTCATAATGAGCTCTGATAAATTTACTACGGTGGTAATTTTAGTTCATAATTTTTGGAGTTAGGGAAGTATTGATACTCTTGCATTCTTTACAGACTGTACTGTTTTGGCAGATTTCTGTTATGTTTGCATTGTTTGCATGTGTTTGCTTGTTTAATGATTCTATTTAAGGATAGGAGTATTAAATAAGCAGAGGCATTTAGTATGCAATGTTGAATAATAATTTAGTGATTTGTTACAGTAGAAAATGATAAGGTTTTGCATTGGTTTATACTAACCTATCTCACGAGATCTTGTTGAGTTTGGTGTGGATGAATCTTTTGAGAAATAGAGAAACCATGATATGAGAGGAATTAAGGAGAAACAAAAGTTCAAGCTTGGGGATGCCCAAGGCACCCCAAGATAATATTTCAAGAAGTCTCAAGCATCTAAGCTTGGGGATGCCCCGGTAGGCATCCCACCTTTCTTCTTCAACAACTATCGGTTAGTATTGGTTGAGCCTAAGTTTTTGCTTCTTCACATGAGTTGTGCTATCCTTGCAATGTCATTTTATTTTGTTTTTCTTGATGTTTGAATAAAGTATCAAGATCTGAAATTATTAAATGGGAGAGTCTTCACATAGTTGTATAATTATTCGACTACTCATTGATCTTCACTTATATCTTTCGGAGTAGTTTGTCATTTGCTCTAGTGCATCGCTTATATCTTTTAGAGCATGATGGTAGTTTTGTTTTGGAGAAATATATGAACTCTCATGCTTCACTTATATTATTTTGAGAGTCTTAAATAGCATGGTAATTTTCTTAAATAATCCTAATATGCTAAGCATACAAGATTTGTAAGAATTCTTATGAGTGTGTTGAATACTAAGAGAAGTTTAATGCTTGATAATTGTTTTGAGATATGAAGATGGTGATATTAGAGTCATGCTAGGTGAGTAGTTGTGAATTTGATAAATACTTGTGTTAAAGTTTGTGATTCCCGTAGCATGCACGTATGGTGAACCGTTATGTGATGAAGTCGGAGCATGATTTATTTATTGATTGTCTTCCTTATGAGTGGCGGTCGGGGACGAGCGATGGTCCTTCCCTACCAATCTATCCCCCTAGGAGCATGCGCGTAATACTTTGCCTCGATAACTTGTAGATTTTTGCAATAAGTATATGAGTTCTTTATGACTAATGTTGAGTCCATGGATTATACGCACTTTCTTCCTTCCACCATTGCTAGCCTCTCTAATACCGTGCACTTTTTGCCGGTATCATACACCCACCATATATCTTCCTCAAAACAGCCACCATACCTACCTATCATGGCATTTCCATAGCCATTCCGAGATATATTGCCATGCAACTTTTCACCGTTCCGTTTATTATGACAAGCTCCATTATTGTCATATTGCTTAGCATGATCATGTAGTTGACATCGTATTTGTGGCAAAGCCACCATTCATAATTCTTTCATACATGTCACTCATGAATCATTGCATATCCCGGTACACCGCCGGAGGCATACACATAGAGTCATATTTTGTTCTAAGTATCGAGTTGTAATTCTTGAGTTATAAGTAAATAAAAGTGTGACGATCATCATTATTAGAGCATTGTCCCAGTGAGGAAGGATGATGGAGACTGTGATTCCCCCACAAGTCGGGATGAGACTCCGGACGAAAAATAAAAAAAAATAAAAAAATAGGCCTAAAAAGGAGAAAAGGCCCAAATAAAAAATTAAAAAATGAGAGAAAAAGAGAGAAGGGGCAATGCTACTATCCTTTTACCACACTTGTGCTTCAAAGTAGCACCGTGATCTTCATGATAGAGAGTCTCTCATTTTGTCACTTTCATATACTAGTGGGAATTTTTCATTATAGAACTTGGCTTGTATATTCCAATGACGAGCTTCCTCAAAATGCCCTAGGTCTTCGTGAGCAAGCGAGTTGGATGCACACCCACTTAGTTTCTTTTGTTGAGCTTTCATATGCTTATAGCTCTAGTGCATCCGTTGCATGGCAATCCCTACTCACTCACATTGATATCTATTGATGGACATATCCATAGCCCGTTGATATGCCTAGTTGATGTGAGACTATCTTCTCCTTTTTGTCTTCTCCACAACCGCCATTCTATACCACCTATAGTGCTATGTCCATGGCTCACGCTCATGTATTGCGTGAAGATTGAAAAAGTTTTGAGAATGTCAAAAGTATGAAACAATTTCTTGGCTTGTCATCGGGGTTGTGCATGATTTAAATATTTTGTGTGGGGAAGATGGAGCATAGCCAGACTATATGATTTTGTAGGGATAACTTTCTTTGGCCATGTTATTTTGAGAAGCCATAATTGCTTAGTTAGTATGCTTGAAGTATTATTATTTTTATGTCACTATGAACTTTTGTCTTGAATCTTATGGATCTGAATATTCATACCACAATTAAGAATATTTACATTGAAATTATGCCAAGTAGCACTCCGCATCAAAAATTATCTTTTTTATCATTTACCTACTCGAGGACGAGCAGGAATTAAGCTTGGGGATGCTTGATACGTCTCCAACATATCTATAATTTTTGATTACTCCATGCTATATTATCTACTGTTTTAGGCAATATTGGGCTTTATTATACACTTTTATATTATTTTTGGGACTAACCTATTAACCGGAGGCCCAACCCAGATTTGCTGTTTTATGCCTATTTCAGTGTTTCGAGGAAAAGGAATATCAGACAGAGTCGAAACGGAACGAAATCAACTGGAGAAGTTATTTTTGGAAGGAAACCTACCGGATAGACTTGGACCCTACGTCAGGAGATGAGGGAGGTGCTCACGGGGTGGGGGGCGCGCCCCCCTGCCTTGTGGGGCCCCGGTAGCTCCACCGACGTACCCCTTGCACCCATATATACCTACGTATCGTAAAACTTCCAAAGCAGAAGATAGATCGGGAGTTCCGCCGCCGCAAGCCTCTGTAGCCACCAAAAACCTCTCGGGAGCCCGTTCCGGCACCCTGCTGGAGGGGGAACCCATCACCGGTGGCCATCTTCATCATCCCGGCGCTATCCATGACGAGGAGGGAGTAGTTCACCCTCGGGGCTGAGGGTATGTACCAGTAGCTATGTGTTTGATCTCTCTCTGTCTCTCGTGTTCTCTCTCGTGTTCCCTCTATGGCACGACCTTGATGTATCCCGAGCTTTGCTATTGTAGTTGGATCTTATGATGTTTCTCCCCCTCTACTCTCTTGTGATGAATTGAGTTTCCCCTTTGAAGTTATCTTATCGGATTGGGTCTTTTATGAGAACACTTGATGTATGTTTTGGTGACCAACTTGTGGGTTCCTCCCATGAACCTATGCATAGGGGTTGGCACACGTTCTTGACTCTCCGGTAGAAACTTTGGGGCACTCTTTGAAATATTTTTATGTTGGTTGGATGAATCTGAGATTGTGTGATGCATATCGTATAATCATGCCCACGGATACTTGAGGTGACAATGGAGTATCTAGGTGACATTAGGGTTTTGGTTGATTTGTATCTTAAGGTGTTATTCTAGTACGAACTCTAGGGCTGTTTGTGACACTTATAGGAATAGCCCAACGGATTGATTGGAAAGAATAACTTTGAGGTGGTTTCATACCCTACCATAATCTCTATGTTTGTTCTCCGCTATTAGTGGCTTTGGAGTGACTCTTTGTTGCATGTTGAGGGATTGTTATATGATCTATCTATGTTATTATTGTTGAGAGTGTTGGGTAACGTAGTAATTTCAAAAATTTTCCTACGATCACACAAGACCATGGTGATGGCATAGCAACGAGAGGGGAGAGTATCTGTCCACGTACCCTCGTAGACCGAAAGCGAAGCGTTATATCAACGCTGTTGATGTAGTCGACGTCTTCACGATCCGACCGATCCAAGCACCGTTACTCGGCACCTCCGAGTTCTTAGCACACGCTCAGCTCGATGGCGATCCCGGGCTCCGATCCAGCAAAGCGTCGGGAGGAGTTCCGTCGGACGACGGCGTGGTGGCGATCTTGATGTTCTCTTGTCGCAGGCTTCGCCTAAGCACCGCTACAATATGACCGAGGTGGAATATGGTGGAGGGGGCACCGCACACGGCTAAGGAACGATCACGAAGATCAACTTGTGTGTTCTAGGGTGCCCCCTGCCCCGTATATAAAGGAGCAAGGGGAGGGCGGCCAGCCCTTGGGGCGCACTAAGGGAGGGAGTCCTCCTCCTAGTAGGAGTAGGACTCCCTTTCCTAGTCCTACTAGGAAGAGGAAGGGGAAGGAAAGAGAGGGAGAGGGAGAGGGAAAGGGGGGCTGCGCCCCCTCCTAGTCCAATTCGGACTCCCCATGGAGGGGGGGCGCGCCACCTCCTGGTGCAGCCCTCTCTCTCCCCTCTTGGCCCAATAAGGCCCATAACTTCCCCGGGGGGTTCCGGTAACCCCTCCGGCACTCCGGTTTTCTCCGGAAACTTCCGGAACCTTTCCGGTGTCCGAATATAACCATCCAATATATCAATCTTTATGTCTCGACCATTTCGAGACTCCTCGTCATGTCCGTGATCACATCCGGGACTCCGAACTCCTTCGGTACATCAAAATACATAAACTCATAATATAACCGTCATTGAAACCTTAAGCGTGCGGACCCTACGGTTCGAGAACTATGTAGACATGACCTAGAACCATTCTTGGTCAATAACCAATAGCGGAACCTGGATGCCCATATTGGTTCCTACATATTCTACGAAGATCTTTATCGGTCAAACCACATAACAACATACGTTGTTCCCTTTGTCATCGGTATGTTACTTACCCGAGATTCGATCGTCGGTATCCAATACCTAGTTTAATCTCGTTACCGGAAAGTCTCTTTACTCGTTCCGTAATACATCATCTCACAACTAACTCATTAGTTGCAATGCTTGCAAGGCTTATGTGATGTGTATTACCGAGAAGGCCTAGAGATACCTCTCCGACAATCGGAGTGACAAATCCTAATCTTGATTCATGCCAACTGAACATATACTTTCGAAGACACTTGTAGAGTACCTTTATAATCACCCGATTACGTTGTGACGTTTGGTAGCACACAAAGTGTTCCTCCGTAAACAGGAGTTGCATAATCTCATAGTTGCAGGAACTTTGTATAAATCATGAAGATAGCATAAGCAACATACTAAACGATCAAGTGCTAAGCTAATGAAATGGGTCTTGTCAATCACATCATTCTCCTAATGATGTGATCCCATTAATCAAATGACAACACATGTCTATGGTTAGGAAACATAACCATCTTGATTAATGAGCTAGTCTAGTAGAGGCATACTAGTGACTATCTGCTTGTCTATGTATTCACACATGTATTATGTTTCCGGTTAATACAATTCTAGCATGAATAATAAACATTTATCATGATATAAGGAAATAAATAATAACTTTATTATTGCCTCTAGGGCATATTTCCTTGATCTCCCACTTGCACTAGAGTCAATAATCTAGATTACACAAGAATGATTCTAACACCCATGGAATCTTGGTGCTGATCATGTTTTGCTCGTGGAAGAGGCTTAGTCAACGGTCTGCAACATTCAGATCCGTATGTATTTTGCAAATCTCTATGTCTCCCACTTGGACTTGGTCCCGAATGGAATTGAAGCGTCTTTTGATATGTTTGGTCCTCTTGTGAAATCTGGATTCCTTTGCCAAGGCAATTGCACCAAGATTGTCACGAGAAGATCTTCATTGGTCCCGATGCACTAGGTATGACACCTAGATCGGAAATGAACTCTTTCATCCAGACTCCTTCATTTGCTGCTTCCAAGCAGCTATGTACTCCGCTTCACATGTAGATCCCGCCACGACACTTTGTTTAGAACTGCACCAACCGACAGCTCCACCGTTTAATAAAAATACGTATCCGGTTTGCGATTTAGAATCGTCCGGATCGGTGTCAAAGCTTGCATCGACGTAACCATTTACGACTAGCTCTTTGTCACCTCCATATACGAGAAACATATCCTTAGTCCTTTTCGGTATTTCAGGATGTTCTTGACCGCTGTCCATGATCCACTCTCGATTACTTTGGTACCTTCCTGCCAAGCTTACAGCTAAGCATCGTCGGTCTGGTACACAGCATTGCATACATGATAGAGCCTATGGCTGAAGCATAGGAACATTTTTCATTTTCTCTCTATCTTCTGCTGAGGTCGGGCATTGAGTCTGACTCAATCTTACACCTTGTACTACAGGTAAAAAACCTTTCTTTGCACGATCCATTTTGAACTTCTTCAAAACTTTATCAAGGTATGTGCTTTGTGAAAGTCCTATTAAGCATCTTGATCTATCTCTATAGATCTTGATGCCCAATATGTAAGCAGCTTCACCGAGGTCTTTCATTGAAAAACTTTTATTCAAGTATCCTTTTATGCTATCCAGAAATTCTATATCATTTCCAATCAACAATACGTCGTCCACATATAATATCGAAATGCTACTGAGCTCCCACTCACTTTCTTGTAAATACAGGCTTCTCCAAAAGTCTCAGATAAAACCATATGCTTTGATCACACTATCAAAGCGTTTATTCCAACTCCGAGAGGCTTGCACGGACCATAAATTGATCGTTGGAGCTTGCACACTTTGTTAGCACCCTTGGATCAACAAAACCTTCTGGTTGCATCATATACAACTCTTCTTCTAGAAATCCATTCAAGAATGCAGTTTTACATCCATTTGCCAAATTTCATAATCATAAAATCGGCAATTGCTAACATGATTCGGACGGACTTAAGCATCGCTACGGTGAGAAAGTCTCATCGTAGTCAACCCCTTGAACTTGTCGAAAACCTTTTGCAACAAGTCGAGCTTTGTAGACAGTTACATTACCATCGGCGTCGCCTTCTTCTTCTTAAAGATCCATTTATTCTCAATAGCTTGCCGATCATCGGGCAAGTCTACCAAAGTCCATACTTTGTTCTCATACATGGATCCCATCTCAGATTTCATGGCTTCAAGCCATTTTGCGAATCTGGGCTCACCATCGCTTCTTCATAGTTCGTAGGTTCACCATGATCTAGTAGCATGACTTCCGAAATAGGATTACCGTACCACTCAGTGCGGATTTTATTCTGGTTGATCTCTGAAGTTCAGTGACAACTTGATCTGAAGTTTCATGATCTTCATCATTATCTTCCTCACTAACTGGTGTAGGTGTTACGTAAACTGATTTACGTGACGAACTACTTTCAATAAGGGAGCTGGTACTATTACCTCATTAAGTTCCACTTTCCTCCCACTCACTTCTTTCGAGAGAAACTCCTTCTCTAGAAAGGATCCATTTTAGCAACGAATGTTTTGCCTTCGGATCTGTGATAGAAGGTATACCCAATTGTCTCCTTTGGGTATCCTATGAAGACACATTTTCGATTTGGGTTCAAGCTTATCAGGTTGAAGTTTCTTCACATAAGCATCGCAACCCCAAACTTTCGAAGCGACAACTTTGGTTTCTTGCTAAACCATAGTTCATAAGGCGTCGTCTCAACGGATTTTGACGGTGTCCTATTTAACGTGAATGCGGCCGTCTCAAGAGCATATCCCCAAAATGATAGCGGTAAATCTGTAAGAGACATCATAGATCGCACCATATCTAGTAAAGTGCGATTACGACGTTCGGAAACACCATTGCGCTGTGGTGTTCCGGGTGGCGTGAGTTGCAAAACTACTCCGCATTGTTTCAAATGTAGACCAAACTCGTAACTCAAATATTCGCCTCCACGATCAGATCGTAGAAACTTTATTTTCTTATTACGATGATTTTCAACTTCACTCTGAAATTCTTTGAACTTTTCAAATGTTTCAGACTTATGTTTCATTAAGTAGATATACCCATATCTGCTTAAATCATCTGTGAAGGTGAGAAAATAACGATATCCGCCACGAGCTTCAACATTCATCGGACCACATACATCTGTATGTATGATTTCCAATAAATCTGTTGCTCTCTCCATAGTACCGAGAACGGGTTTTAGTCATCTTGCCCATGAGGCACGGTTCATAAGTGCCAAGTGATTCATAATCAAGTGACTCCAAAAGTCCATCAGCATGGAGTTTCTTCATGCGCTTTATACCGATATGACCTAAGCGGCGATTGCCACAAATAAGTTGCACTATCATTATCAACTCTGCATCTTTTGGTTTCAACATTATGAATATGTGTATCACTACTATCGAGATTCATTAAAATAGACCACTCTTCAAGGGTGCATGACCATAAAAGATATTATTCATATAAATAGAACAACCATTATTCTCTGATTTAAATGAATAACCGTCTCGCATCAAACAAGATCCAGATATAATGTTCATGCTCAACGCGGCACCAAATAACAATTATTCAGGTCTAAAACTAATCCCGAAGGTAGATGTAGAGGTAGCGTGCTGACTGCGATCACATCGACTTTGGAACCGTTTCCCAGCGCATCGTCACCTCGTCCTTTGCCGTGTTAAGCAATCCGTAGTCCTGTTTGAGTTGCAAATATTAGCAATGAACCAGTATCAAATACCCAGGTACTACTGCGAGCTCTAGTAAGGTACACATCAATAACATGTATATCACATATACCTTTGTTCACCTTGCCATCCTTCTTATCCGCCAAATACTTGGGGCAGTTCCGCTTCCAGTGACCAGTCTGCTTGCGGTAGAAGCACTCAGCCAGGTTTAGGTCCAGACTTGGGTTTCTTCTCTGATCAGCAACTTGTTTGCTGTTCTTCTTGAAGTTCCCCTTCTTCTTCCCTTTGCCTTTCTTCTTGAAACTAGTGGTCTTATTGACCATCAACACTTGATGCTCCTTCTTGATTTCTACCTCCGCAGCTTTTAGCATTGCGAAGAGCTCAGGCATAGTCTTTACTAACCCTTGCATATTATAGTTCATCACGAAGCCTTTGTAGCTTGGTGGCGGTGATTGAAGAATTACATCAATGACACAATCATCCGGAAGATTAACTCCCAGTTGATTCAAGTGATTGTAATACCCGGACATTTCGAGTATGTGCTCACCGATGAACTATTCTCCTCCATCTTGCAGCTATAGAACTTATTGGAGACTTCATATCTCTCAATCCGGGCATTCTGTTGAAATATCAACTTCAACTCTGGAACATCTCATATGCTCCATGACGTTCAAAACGTCGTTGAATACCCGGTTCTAAGCCGTAAAGCATGGCACATTGAACTATAGAGTAGTCATCAGCTTTGCTCGCCAGACGTTCTTAACGTCGTCGGTTACATCGGCGAAGGTCTGGCACCTAGCGGTGCATCCAGGGCGTAACTCTTACGTGCAGCAATGAGGATAATCCTCGAGTTACGGACCCAGTCCGTGTAATTGCTACCATCATCTTTCAACTTTGCTTTCTCAAGGAACGCATTAAAATTCAACGGAACAACAAAGACGAGCCATCTATCTACAATAAACATAGACAAGAAAAATACTATCAGGTACTAAGTTCATGATAAATTTAAGTTCAATTAATCATATTACTTAAGAACTCTCACTTAGACAGACATCTCTCTAGTCATCTAAGTGATCACGTGATCCAAATCAACTAAACCATAACCGATCATCACGTGAGATGGAGTAGTCTTCAATGGTGAACATCTTATGTTGATCATATCTGCTACATGATTCACGCTCGACCTTTCGGTCTCCGTGTTCCGAGGCCATATCTGCATATGCTAGGCTCGTCAAGTATAACCTGAGTATTCTGCGTGTGCAAAACTGGCTTACACCCGTTGTAGATGGACGTAGAGCTTATCACACCCGATCATCACGTGGTGTCTCGGCACGACGAACTTTGGCAGCGGTGCATACTCAGGGAGAACACTACTTGATAATTTTAGTGAGAGATCATCTTATAATGCTACCGTCAATCAAAGCAAGATAAGATGCATAAAGGATAAACATCACATGCAATCAATATAAGTGATATGATATGGCCATCATCATCTTGTGCTTGTGATCTCCATCTCCGAAGCACCGTCATGATCACCATCGTCACCGGCGCGACACCTTGATCTCCATCGTAGCATCGTTGTCGTCTCGCCAACTATTGCTTCTACGACTATCGCTACCGCTTAGTGATAAAGTAAAGCAATTACATGGCGTTGCATTTCATACAATAAGCGACAACCATATGGCTCCGCCGATTGCCGATAACTTCGGTTACAAAACATGATCATCTCATACAATAAAATATAGCATCACGTCTTGACCATATCACATCACAACATGCCCTGCAAAAACAAGTTAGACGTCCTCTACTTTGTTGTTGCAAGTTTTACGTGGCTGCTACGGGCTGAGCAAGAACCGTTCTTACCTACGCATCAAAACCACAGCGATACTTCGTCAAATAGACTCCGTTTAACCTTCTCAAGGACCGGGCGTAGCCACACTCAGTTCAACTAAAGTGAGAGAGACAGACACCCGCCACACCTTTAAGCAACGAGTGCTCACAGCGGTGAAACCAGTCTCGCGTAAGCGTCTGGCGTAATGTCGGTCCGGGCCGCTTCATCTCACAATACCGCTGAACCAAAGTATGACATGCTGGTAGGTAGTATGACTTGTATCGCCCACAACTCACTTGTGTTCTACTCGTGCATATGACATCAACGCATAAAACCAGGCTCGGATGCCATTTGTTGGGTAACGTAGTAATTTCAAAAATTTCCTACGATCACACAAGACCATGGTGATGGCATAGCAACGAGGGGGAGAGTATCTGTCCACGTACCCTCGTAGACCGAAAGCGGAAGCGTTATATCAACGCGGTTGATGTAGTCGTACGTCTTCACGATCCGACCGATCCAAGCACCGTTACTCCGGCACCTCCGAGTTCTTAGCACACGTTCAGCTCGATGACGATCCCCGGGCTCCGATCCAGCAAAGCGTCGGGGAGGAGTTCCGTCAAGACGACGCGTGGTGGCGATCTTGATGTTCTCTCGTCGCAGGCTTCGCCTAAGCACCGCTACAATATGACCGAGGTGGAATATGGTGGAGGGGCACCGCACACAGCTAAGGAACGATCACGAAGATCAACTTGTGTGTTCTAGGGTGCCCCCTGCCCCGTATATAAAGGAGCAAGGGGAGGGCGGCCAGCCCTTGGGGCGCACCAAGGGGGGGAGTCCTCCTCCTAGTAGGAGTAGGACTCCCTTTCCTAGTCCTACTAGGAAGAGGGAAGGGGAAGGAAAGAGAGGAGAGGGAGAGGGAAGGGGGCTGCGCCCCCCCTCCTAGTCCAGTCGGACTCCCCATGGAGGGGCGCCACCTCCTGGTGCAGCCCTCTCTCCCCTCTCGGCCCAATAAGGCCCATAACTTCCCGGGGTTCCGTAACCCCTCCCACTCCGGTTTTCTCCGAAACTTCCGGAACCTTTCCGGTGTCCGAATATAACCATCCAATATATCAATCTTTATGTCTCGACCATTTGAGACTCCTCGTCATGTCCGTGATCACATCCGGGACTCGAACTCCTTGGTACATCAAAATACATAAACTCATAATATAACCGTCATTGAAACCTTAAGCGTGCGGACCCTACGGTTCGAGAACTATGTAGACATGACCTAGAACCATTCTCGGTCAATAACCAATAGCGGAACCTGGATGCCCATATTGGTTCCTACATATTCTCTGAAGATCTTTATTGGTCAAACCGCATAACAACATACGTTGTTCCCTTTGTCATCGGTATGTTACTTACCCGAGATTCGATCGTCGGTATCCAATACCTAGTTTAATCTCGTTACGGAAAGTCTCTTTACTCGTTCCGTAATACATCATCTCACAACTAACTCATTAGTTGCAATGCTTGCAAGGCTTATGTGATGTGTATTACCGAGAAGGCCTAGAGATACCTCTCCGACAATCGGAGTGACAAATCCTAATCTTGATTCATGCCAACTCAACATATACTTTCGGAGACACTTGTAGAGTACCTTTATAATCACCCGATTCGTTGTGACGTTTGGTAGCACACAAAGTGTTCCTCCGTAAACGGGAGTTGCATAATCTCATAGTTGCAGGAACTTTGTATAAGTCATGAAGATAGCATAAGCAACATACTAAACGATCAAGTGCTAAGCTAATGAAATGGGTCTTGTCAATCACATCATTCTCCTAATGATGTGATCCCATTAATCAAATGACAACACATGTCTATGGTTAGGAAACATAACCATCTTCGATTAATGAGCTAGTCTAGTAGAGGCATACTAGTGACTATCTGTTTGTCTATGTATTCACACATGTATTATGTTTCCGGTTAATACAATTCTAGCATGAATAATGAACATTTATCATGATATAAGGAAATAAATAATAACTTTATTATTGCCTCTAGGGCATATTTCCTTCAGAGAGACTTGCACTAGTGAAAGTATGAACCCTAGGCCTTGTTTCCTATCATTGCAATACCGTTTACGCTCACGTTTATCACTTGTTACCTTTCTGTTTTTATATTTTCAGATTACAAAAACCTATATCTACCATCCATATTGTACTTGTATCACCATCTCTTCGCCGAACTAGTGCCCCTATACAATTTACCATTGTATTGGGTGTGTTGGGGACACAAGAGACTCTTTGTTATTTGGTTGCAGGGTTGCTTGAGAGAGACCATCTTCATCCTACGCCTCCTACGGATTGATAAACCTTAGGTCATCCACTTGAGGGAAATTTTCTCCTGTCCTACAAACCTGTGCACTTGCAGGCCCAACAACGTCTACAAGAAGAAGGTTGTGTAGTAGACATCAATAGTGAATACATGAACTCCTCAAACTACGGTCATCACCGAGAAGTATCCCGATTATTGTTACTTCGGGGTTGTCGGATCATAACACATAATAGGTTACTATAGACTTGCAAGATAGGATCAAGAACACACATATATTCATGGAAACATAATAGGTTCAGATCTGATATCATGGCACTCGGGCCCTAGTGACAAGCATTAAGCATAGCAAAGTCATAGCAACATCAATCTCAGAACATAGTGGATACTAGGGATCAAACCCTAACAAAACTAACTTGATTACATGGCAAATCTCATCCAACCCATCACCGTCCAGCAAGCCTACGATGGAATTACTCACACACGGCGGTGAGCATCATGAAATTGGTGATGGAGGATGGTTGATGATGACGACGGCGACGAATCCCCCTCTCCGTAGACCCGAACGGACTCCAGATCAGCCCTCCCGAGAGAGATTAGGGCTTGGCGGTGGCTCCGTGTCGTGAAACGCGATGAAACTTTCTCTCTGATTTTTTTTCTCCCCGAGACGGAATATACGGAGTTGGAGTTGAGGTCGGAGGAGGTCCTGGGGGCCCACGAGATAGGGGGGCGCGCCCTAGGGGGGGGGCGCCCCCTGTCTCATGGACAGGCCCTGGGCCCCCTGGTGTATTTCTTTCGCCCAATAATTCTTATAAATTCCAAAAAGTGCCTCCATGGATTTCCAGGACATTCCGAGAACATTTCTTTTCTACACATAAAACAACATCATGGCAGTTCTGCTGAAAACAGCGTCAGTCCGGGTTAGTTTCATTTAAATCATGCAAGTTAGAGTCCAAAACAAGGGCAAAAGTGTTTGGAAAAGTAGATACGTTGGAGACGTATCAACTCCCCCAAGCTTAAACCATTGCTTGTCCTCAAGCAATTCAGTTGATAAACTGAAAGTGATAAAGAAAAACTTTTACAAACTCTGTTTGCTCTTGTTGTTGTAAACATGAAAAGCCAGCATTCAAGTTTCAGCAAAAATTATGAACTAAGCATACTCACAATAACACATAGGTCTCACAGTTACTCATATCAGTAGCATAATCAGCTAGCGAGCCATAATAATAAAACTCAGATGACAACACTTTCTCAAAATAATCATAACATGATATAACAAAATGGTATCTTGCTAGCCCTTTCTGAGACAGCAAAACATAAATGCAGAGCACCTTTAAAGATCAAGGACTGACTAAATATTGTAATTCATGGTAAAAGAGATCCAGTCAAGTCATACCCAATATAAACCAATAGTAATGAATGCAAATGACAGTGTGCTCTCCAGCGGGTGCTTTTAATAAGAAGGGTGATGACTCAACATAAAAGTAAATAGATAGGCCCTTGGCAGAGGGAAGCAGAGATTTGTAGAGGTGCTAGAGCTCGATTTTAAAATAGAGATTGAATAACATTTTGAGCGTCATACTTTCGCTGTCAACGCAACAACTATGAGATGGCTGTATCTTCCATACTACATGCATTATAGGCAGTTCCCAAACAGAATGGTAAAGGTTTATACTCCCCCAACCACCAACAAGCATCAATCCATGGCTTGCTCGAAACAACGAGTGCCTCCAACATACAACAGCCCTAGGGGAGTTTTGTTTAATTATTTTGATTTGCATTGATCTTTTTGGATCATGGGATTGGGCATCCCAGTTACCGGCACTTTCTCGTGAATGAGGAGCGGAGTCCACTCCTCTTGAGAATAACTCACCTAGCATGGAAGATATAGGCAGCCCTAGTTGAAACATGAGCTGCTCGAGCATACAAAACAGAATTTCATTTGAAGGTTTGGAGTTTGGCACATACAAATTTACTTGGAACGGCAGGTAGATACCGCATATAGGAAGGTATAGTGGACTCATATGGAACAACTTTGGGGTTTAAGGAGTTTGGATGCACAAGAGTATTCCCGCTTAGTACAAGTGAAGGCTAGCAAAAGACTGGGAAGCGACCAACTGAGAGAGCGACAACAGTCATAAACATGCATTAAAATTAATTCACACCAAGAACAAACATGAGTAGGATATAATCCACCATGAACATAAATATCGTGAAGGCTATGTTGATTTGATTCAACTACATGCGTGAACATGTGCCAAGTCGAGTCACTCAATTCATTCAAAGGAGGATACCATCCCATCATACCACATCATAATCATTCTAATAGCATGTTGGCACGCAAGGTAAACCATTATAACTCATAGCTAATCAAGCATGGCACAAGTAACTATAATCTCTAAATGTCATTGCAAATATGTTTACTTCATAATAGCTGACTCAGGAACGATGAACTCATCATATCTACAAAAACAAGAGAGGTCGAGTTCATACCAGCTTTTCTCATCCCAATAAGTCCATCATATATCGTCATTATTGTCTTTCACTCGCACGACCGAACGATGTGTATAATAATAAGAGTTCACGTGCACTGGACTAAGCTGGAATCTGCAAGCATTCAACTCAAGAGAGAAGACAAGTAATATCGGCTCTAAATTAAATAAACAATCATGCATATAAGAGCCACTAAGCATTTTCAATATGGTCTTCTCGACCCCCAAAAGAAAGAAAAGAAAATAAAACTATTTACATGGGAAAGCTCCCAACAAGTAAAATAAGAACGAGAAATCTTTTTGGATTTTCATTTTAATTTCTACTACAAGCATGGAAATTAAACTAACTATTTTTTTTGGTTTTTCCTAAGGTTTATCAAACACACAAGAAGAAAACTAGAAAAAGAAATTTAAACTAGCATGGATAATACAATGAAAGAGTATGAGCACCGAAGACTAGTGTGTGAACATGAATGTAAAGTCGGTGAGAAATATGTACTCCCCAAAGCTTAGGCTTTTGGCCTAAGTTGTCTAGTACCAAGGACCGCCTGGCTGATATCCATAAGTGAAACTGGGTTGTCTGAGAGATCACGGTGACCGCCTCCTGAGCAGCAGCGTGTTGGCGAGCTGCCTCCATTCCCCTCTCATATTCAATGGCTTCTTCCCTGGTGACAACATATCTTCCTTTTGCCTGATAATCAAAAAGGTAGGGAGCAGGAAGAGTGACAGGGACGACGTTGCGTCTGTTATAGATTAGTCGATGATGGAGGAATTGCCCCCAAGTTACGTGCAACTATTATTCTGCTATTATTCTCCCTTTCTACTATTATTCTGCAACATAACGTGCAACTATTGCCCCCAAGTTATAACCTTTATAACCTGACACAGCACTCTTGAGGACACAAAGATCAGGAGCACACATGTGACATAGTTCGTCCTTACCATTAATGCATCTACCAATAAAGAGAGCAAAGTAATGTATAGCAGGAAAATGAATGCTCCCTATGGTAGCTTGTGCTACGTCCCTAGATTCTCCCACAGTAATACTAGCAAGAAAATCTCTAAATTCAGATTTGGGAGGATCATTAATATTACCCCACTGCGGGAGTTTGCAAGCAGTTGTGAAATCCTCTAAATCCATGGTATAAGATGTATCATAAATATCAAACATGACACTAGGAGAATTACGCGCACAGTTATATTTAAACCTCCGCACAAAAGAATCAGTCAACTGATAGTACTGCGGACACTTATCTTGTAAGAAGTCCTCCAGCTAGGCATTACACACATATGCGTCAAATTCCTCCTTAAAGCCTGCTTCGACCATAAAATCATCGGATGGCCACTCACAAGCCCGTACATTTGCGTCCCTCGGCAATTCAACATCTTGCTCACGTATAGCAATCCTTGGCCCTTTCTTCGCCGAGGAACCTCCTTGGTACATTCTTCTAAGCATATTTCTTTTTCTGAAAATTTCTGAAATTTTAGTAACTTCAAAACAAAAGTGAATAAAACTAAACAAGATTGATAGCAACTACTCCTACAAGTGCCTAAAGCCTATATCATGCATTGGAATTGCTTGGGACCTCAAAATTTAACAAGCAAGCTCAAGAACATGGTCACCTATTGTAACGACCAAACCTCGAAGGATTTGAGTCTCTGTGCTTACCGTGCTAGTCCCTGGATCGAACTCGCTAGCACACACAGTATAGATGAATACCAGAATAGCAAGTGCATCATTTATTACAATGTTGATCCAGAATATATAAAATAAAACAATCTGCATAGCACTTGGCTAGCTTTATTCAATCAAACAGCGGAAAGTAGCAGAAAAATAACAATGAGTCCCATCATAGCCCACTGGCGATGCTGAGTGCAGACTCGTGACCCTAACGGTACCTTACTCTTCGTCTGAATATCCTGCAACATGAGATGTTGCAGCCATATAGGTCAATACTTGGAATGTATTGGCAAGTTACACATGAGTAATAATATAGCAGACCTACATGTATATGCATAGTACAACAAAGGAAGGCTTGAGGGTTTATTTTTGCAGAAAGCTGATTTTGTCCTCATAACTACCTAATGGACAAATTTTTATTTAGTTCTCTATTACTACAATTAAATACACAAGGTTGAGTTGGCAAAATCAACTCCAACCTACCCTTTTATTAAGTTGCCCACAAATATTATTAAGTGTCACATCTGTCAAGATCATCCAACAACTGTAATGGCATAGTCGCTCAAATTTACCCATAACCGGGGGCACGGCTAATCATGATTAGTTTTAATACTCTGCAGAGTTTTGTACGCTTTACCCATCGGATCCAATCCGAAGATTGAGACAAAGTCTTTGAAGAGGTTCCTTAACCACCGACGGCCACATCCCACCTACATATGCTACATCACGTCGACACCTTTATGCAGGCGGGTTCCAACAAGCGATCAACTAAGCGAGCCCATATAGCCAAGTGGCCGCACATGGAAGCTACTAGTCACTAAGTCTGTCGATCTTTTTGAACACAGGCGGCATTCCACTTAGGGTGCACTCTCATGAGCGCATGGCCTTAGAAAAGGTGCAAGACCCCATGATGCCTTCCCTCAACACCAAGCAATACCACTTCTGCCCAGAGGTGAATTAAATCCTTAATTACTACTCATTTTAGTTATATATATATAATACTCATATAAACTCAATGAATACACGAACCACCCCCGTCTACAAAAGCATAACAACCTACAACTACCACGATTTGCAAAGACGGGAAGATAGCTCAACAGCATATCAAAATAACATAGTACTCCTATACATGCATATATTCATAGTGATATAACTACATGCATAGAAAACAATAGGTAAAGGATGATCAACATGTAACTTGCCTTGGTTCTGATTCAGAAAGTCACACTCCTGACAATAGCTCGCGTCACACTCTGGACAATCTACACGTTTCACACAATTCAACAAATCAATCATTTAAACACAAATAGAACCAAAATAAAACCAACAGCAAGAAAACCATTTTTAAAACTCAACAACATAATCTTAACATCACCTAAATTGCACTACGGTCACAATGCAAAAAGAATCACTCGATTCCGATAAACGGTTTGAAAGTTACGACCTCCGGAAGGTTTAATTTGAATTTGAACGAATTCAAATTTAAACAGTGCAAACATGAGAAATTTTGGTGCTGTCATGAAGGGCTGATTTTTGTGAGTGCATAGGAAAAAGAATACAGAAAACAACAGAAGACGCCTGGGCGCTGTAGCGAACTCCTGTAGAAGCTCCTGTAGCGAACTCCTGTAGCGAACTGCCACGTGTTAGCGCGTGATTGGCCGGGGTTTGCTGTGCGTGCGTGCTCACCGGAAAACAGGGGACGCGGCGGCGGCGGGTCGGGCGTCGGCGGTGGAGCTTCTCCGGCGGGTCTCCGGAGAAGGTGAAGCGGCGGATGGGTGCGGCGGTGAGTGGCGGAGGTGTAGGTGAGGTCGAGCAGCGGCGAGGCGGATCGTGTGGCGGCAAGAAGAAGACTGAACGCGGCGGCTCCGGCGGTGGCGGACGAGCTTGAGTTGCTCGCTCCGGTGGCTCTCTGCCCACGAAAATAAGTCAGCGAAGCATGGCTTCGAGGGTGAAAGCGAAGGGTGCAGGCGGCTGAGCTCTGCGAGTTCTTACGGCGACGGCAACGACCGGCGAACAGCGGCGGCCGGTGGATCTCCAAGACGAGATGCGTTTCGCCCTAACCAGAGCGTGCGGCGATGGAGAAGATCGAGGAGGGGATGCGAGGGTTCATCGAGGGCGTGGGCTCGCATAGGCCACTCAGGTGCACACGGGGTCAACCAGGGCGCCGGGTCGAGTCGGGCTCGTGCTCGGGTGCGCGTGCGGCGGCGCGTCCGACTCGGGGTGGAAGACAGCAGTGCGGGTCGGGTGCGGGTCAGGTGCGGGTCCCCCCGGTCAGTGGCCCGAGGCGACGGCGGATCGGGCGTGGCGCTGCTGGCTGCTACATACCGCTTCGCGGGAAGCTGGGCCACGGTTGTGCGGGCGCCTGTTGGGCCGCGGTGCAGTGCTGCGTGCTGTGTTTTTTTTAACGAAAACTACAGCAGCAGAACAAAATAAATAAAATAAAATACACAATATAAATTCTAAATAAAAATACCTAGACACACAGTAAAAATAGCTCTACAACTATAAACTACAGGAACACTAGTTCCAACTCTAATGCAATTTTGTAAAATAATTTTGATGCAATAGGCCACTCAAACAGCAATAAAACAAACAAATAAAATATTTTGAAGATCACAAAAATTACCAGAACATATCATATGAACTCGAAATAATATTCTGCACATTATGAATATTTTTAAAATAGGGGAGAAGTCATGTTATCTCCACTCCGAATAAATTTCCTTTTGTTGCATAATGATTTGAATATTCTGAAAAAGCAAATAATGCAATAAAAATATGATATGCATATGATCTATTAACATCCTAATTTAGGAAAATTGGGATGTTACACCTATGCAGGAAAAAATTGCAATGAATAAAGCACTAGAACAAAAACTAATTGGACCAATGGAGGAGTCACGTACCAAGCAACAATCTCCCAAAGCAGTTTTGTGAATGGAGCTTTGAGCAAGGAGATCGAAAACCGCAGCAAAATGAGCTAGAACTCGTGCTTGAGCTGGATGGGGATTTTTTTGGGTGGAAGATGAAGTGTGTGGGTGCTGGCATAAGTGGAGGGAGCCACGGGGCCCACGAGGGCAGGCGCGCCCTCTGAGGGGCGCCCTCTCTCGTGGCACAGTGCTTGGCCCTCCTGCAGTGTTTTTAGTGCCTAAAATCCTCAAATATTCCAGAAAAAATCATACTAGATTTGCAGGGCATTTGGAGCACTTTTATTTTCGGACTATTTTTTAATGCACGGATAATTCAGAATACAGACGGATAATACTATTTTTGCTTTATTTATTCTAAATAACATAAAGTAAAAAGAGGGTACAGAAGGTTGTGCCTTCTAGTTTCGTCCATCTCGTGATCATCAAAATGAACCCACTAACAAGGTTGATCAAGTCTTGTTAACAAACTCATTCTGAATAACACGGAACCGGAGAAATTTCGAATAACACTAAGTTACCTCAACAGGGATATGAAAATCCCCACAAATAAGAATATCATACTTTTCTTGACAGTAGGGAGAGGAAATTTAAAACCTCCAAAAATGATAGTTGGAACTTTTTCAATAGAATTGATACTATGACCTTGAGATTGTTTCCTCGGAAAGTGCACCGTATGCTCATTACCATTAACATGAAAAGTGACATTGCCTTTGTTGCAATCAATAACAGCCCCTACAGTATTAAGAAAAGGTCTACCAAGGATAATAGACATACTATCGTCCTCGGGAATATCAAGAATAACAAAGTCCGTTAAGATAGTGACATTTGCAACCACAACAGGAAATCCTCACAAACACCGACAGGTATAGCAGTTGATTTATTAGCCATTTGCAAAGATATTTCAGTAGGTGTCAACTTATTCAATTCAAGTCTGCGATATAAAGAGAGAGGCATAACACTAACACCGGCTCCAAGGTCACATAAAGCAGTTCTAACATAATTTTTTTAATAGAGCATGGTATAGTTGGAACACCCGGATCTCCAAGTTTCTTTGGTATTCCACCTTTAAAAGTGTAATTAGCAAGCATGGTGGAAATTTCAGCTTCCGGTATCTTTCTTTTATTTGTGATGATATCCTTCATATACTTAGCATAAGGATTTACTTTAAGCATATCAGTTAAGCGCATACGTAAGAAAATAGGTCTAATCATTTCAGCAAAGCGCTCAAAATCCTCATCATCCTTTGACTTGGATGGTTTAGGAGGAAAGGGCATGGGTTTCTGAACCCATGGTTCTCTTTCTTTACCGTGCTTCCTAGCAACAAAATCTCTCTTATCATAACGTTGATTCTTTGATTGTGGGTTATCAAGATCAACAGCTGGTTCAATCTCTACATCATTGTCTTTGCTAGGTTGAGCATCAACATGAGCATTATTATTAACATTATCACTAGGTTCATGTTCATCACCTGATTGAGTTTCAGCATCAGAAATAGAAATTTCATTGGGATTCTCAAGTGTGTTTACAGTAGGTTCACTAGAAGCATGCAAAGTTCTATCGTTTTTATTTTTCTTCTTTTTAAAAGAACTAGGTGCCTCTAAATTATTTCTCTGAGAATCTTGCTCGATTCTCTTAGGGTGGCCTTCAGGATACAAAGGTTCCTGAGTCATTCTACCAGTTCTAGTAGCCACTCTAACATCAAAGTCATTTTTATTATTTAATTCATCAAGCAAATCATTTTGAGCTTTAAGTACTTGCTCAGCTTGAGTAGCGACCATAGAAGCATATTTGCTAACGCGGTGAAGTTCATCTTTAACTCTAGCCAGATTATCACCTACGCGTCCTATCTCGAAAAGCATTATTATTTAACTCTCTACCAACATAAGCATTAAAACTTTCTTGCCTAGCCATAAAGTCATCAAATTCATCTAAGCAAGGGCTATGAAATTTAGTAGAGGGTGTTTCAACTTTATCATATCTATAGAGAGAATTTACCTTTACTACCTGTGTCGGGTTATCAAGACAATGTGGTTCTTCAGGCGGTAAATTAAGACCATGTATTTCTTAAATAGGTGGTAAATTCTTAACATCTTCAGCTTTAATACCTTTTTCTTTCATGGATTACTTTGCATCTTGCATATCTTCAGGACTGAGAAATAAAACACCTCTCTTCTTCGGAGTGGGTTTAGGAATAGGCTCAGGAGTTGGCTCAACTGGTTCAGGAATTACTTCAGGAACTGGCTCAGGGAAGAGTCCAATTATTTTCATTAGTCAACATATTATTCAATAGTATTTCAGCTTACCATTGTTCTTTCCTGAAAACACAACCAGCACAACTATCCAAGTAGTCCTTGGAAGCATCGGTTAGTCCATTATAAAAGATATCAAGTATTTCATTTTTCTTAAGAGGATGATCAGGCAAAGCATTAAGTAACCGGAGAAGCCTCCCCCAAGCTTGTGGGAGACTCTCTTCTTTGATTTGCATAAAATTATATATTTCCCGCAAGGCAGCTTGTTTCTTATGAGCAAGGAAATATTTAGCAGAGAATTAATAAATCATATCCTGGGGACTACGCACACAACCAGAAGCAAGAGAATTATACCAAGTCTTAGCATCACCCTTTAATGAGAACGGAAATATCTTAAGGATTTATAAATAGCGAGACTTCTCATCATTAGTAAACAAGGTGGCTATATCATTCAATTTGGTAAGATGTGCCACAACAGTTTCAGATTCAAGGCCATAAAAAGGATCAGATTCAACTAAAGTAATAATATCGGGATCAACAGAGAATTCATAATCCTTATCAAGAATACGATAGGTGAAGTAGCAAAAGCAGGATCGGGTTTCATTCTAGCATTAAGAGACTGCTGCTTCCATTTAGCTAATAATTTCTTAAGATCATTTCTATCATTGCAAGCAAGGATTTCAAAGCAGCTTTTCATTCATAACATAACCCTTAGGAACAACAGTAATACATAATCATTGGGGAACCTTCATCATCACTATCATCGATAATAGGATCTTGATAATTTCATCCCCCTAACTTTAGCAAGTTGTTCATCTAGAAATTCACCTAATGGCAAAGTAGTATCACGCACGTAAGTAGTTTCATCATGCATAGCAGAAGTGGCATCATCAATAACATGCGACACATCGAATTCATAGCAGTAGCAGGTTTAGGTGCATAAGCTTACTAATAACGGAAGGAGAATCTAGTGCGAGCTAGATGGCAGTTCCTTACCTCCCTCGTAGTTGAGGGCAAAATATTGGTTTTAGCGTCTTTCAAGTTCTTCATAGTGATCAACAGATATAAATCCCAAGTGACTCGGAGAATGAGCTATGCTCCGTCAGCGGCGCCGAAATTGGTCTTGATAACCCACAAGTATAGGGGATCGCAACAGCTTTCGAGGGTAGAGTATTCAACCCAAATTTATTGATTCGACACAAGGGGAGCCAAAGAATATTCTTGAGTATGAGTAATTGAGTTGTCAATTCAACCACACCTGGATAACTTAGTATCTGCAGCGAAGTGTTTAGTAGCAAAAGTGGTATGATAATAAAGGTAATGGTAGCAAAAGTAAAGATAAATGGTTTTGGGTTTTGTAGTAGTTGTAACTGTAGCAACGGAAAAGTAAATAAGCGAAGAACAATATGTGAAAAGCTCGTAGGCAATGGATCAGTGATGGATAATTATGCCGGATGCAATTTCTCATGCAATAGTTATAACATAGGGTGATATAGAACTAGCTCCAGTTCATCAATGTAATGTAGGCATGTATTCCGTAAATAGTCATACGTGCTTATGGAAAAGAACTTGCATGACATCTTTTGTCCTACCCTTCCGTGGCAGCGGGGTCCTAGCGGAAACTAAGGGATATTAAGGCCTCCTTTTAATAGAGAACCGGAACAATGCATTAGCACATAGTGAATACATGAACTC
This sequence comes from Aegilops longissima, assembly GCA_021605205.1. Classification (NCBI taxonomy): domain Eukaryota; kingdom Viridiplantae; phylum Streptophyta; class Magnoliopsida; order Poales; family Poaceae; genus Aegilops; species Aegilops longissima. The sequence goes on from CM038680.1 coordinate 611,707,303, forward strand.
CTCAAACTACGGTCATCACCGAGAAGTATCCCGATTATTGTCACTTCAGGGTAGTCGGATCATAACACATAATAGGTGACTATAGACTTGCAAGATAGGATCAAGAACACACATATATTCATGAAAACATAATAGGTTCAGATCTGAAATCATGGCACTCAGGCCCTAGTGACAAGCATTAAGCATAGCAAAGTCATAGCAACATCAATCTCAGAACATAGTGGGTACTAGGGATCAAACCCTAACAAAACTAACTTGATTACATGGTAAATCTCATCCAACCCATCACCGTCCAGCAAGCCTACGATGGAATTACTCACGCACAGCGGTGAGCATCATGAAATTGGTGATGGAGAATGGTTGATGATGACGACGGCGACGAGTCCCCCTCTCCGGAGCCCCGAACGGACTCCAGATCAGCCCTCCCGAGAGAGATTAGGGCTTGGCGGTGGCTCCGTGTCGTGAAACGTGATGAAACTTTCTCTCTAATTTTTTTCTCCCCGAGACGGAATATATGGAGTTGGAGTTGAGGTCGGAGGAGGTCCAGGGGGCCCATGAGATAGGGGGGCGCGCCTTAGGGGGGGGCGCCCCCTGTCTCGTGGACAGGCTCTGGGTCCCCTGGTGTATTTCTTTCGCCCAATAATTCTTATAAATTCCAAAAAGTGCCTCCATGGATTTCCAGGACATTCCGAGAACTTTTCTATTCTACACATAAAACAACATCATGGCAGTTCTGCTGAAAACAACGTCTGTCCGGGTTAGTTTCATTCAAATCATGCAAGTTAGAGTCCAAAACAAGGGAAAAAGTGTTTGGAATAGTAGATACATTGGAGACGTATCATGCCCTTAAGATCATCCAGAGTATATCCAATAGTTGCTTGGTGCTTCTTCAGAGTTTTCAATAATCTTTCTTCTTCTTGCTCTGAAAGGTTAGCACTAACAATAACAGGATATATTTTCTTTTCATCAAGATAAGCATACTTAAGATTATCAGGTAACGGTTTGAGTTCAAACACGGATCACCCTTGGGTGGAGGGGATCCCCAAGAATTTCAACGGAAGATTATGTTTCAAAGACAGGGTTCTGTTTAAGGAACACTTCATCTATTTCCCTTCTTTCCTTCATAAACATATCATTTTCATGGTCTAGCAAATATTGTTCTAACGGATCAGTAGGAGGCACGGCAATGGAAGCAAGACCAATAATCTCATCCTTACTAGGTGGTTCCCTATCACGAGGTTGTCTACGAAACTTAGCAAAATTAAACTCATGAGACACACCCTCTAAGCCAATTGTAACAGATCCTTTTCACAATCAATCCTAGCACTAGCTGTATTCAAGAAGGGTCTACCAAAAATAATGGGACAAAAATCATCTTGTGGGGAACCAAGAACAAGAAAATCAGCAGGGTATTTAACCTTCCCACACAAGACTTCAACATCTCGAACTATCCCAACTGGTTTAATGGTATCCCTATTAGCAAGCTTAATAGTAACATCAATGTCTTCTAATTCAACGGGTGCAATGTCATGCATAATTTCTTTATATAAAGTATAAGGTATTGCACTAGCACTAGCACCCATGTCATATAAGCCATGATAACAATGATCCCCTATTTTAATAGAAATAACAGGCATGCCTACGACAGGTCTATGTATCTTAGTATCTGGTCTAGCAATATTAGCAGTCTCATTACAGAAATAAATAACATGCCCATCTAAATCATCATCCAAGAGATCTTTAACCATAGCAATACTAGGTTCAACTTTGATTTGCTCAGGAGGTGTATAAGTCCTAGTATTACTCTTACGAACAACAGTCGAAGTTTTAGCATGATCCTTTATCCTAACAGGAAAAGGAGGTTTCTCAACATAAGTAGTAGGAACAATAGGATCACTATAGGTGACAGTCTTTTCTTCAACTGCAATAGGTGCAACTACTTTCACTTCAATGGGAGGATTATATTTAAACCATTTCTCCTTGGGGAGATCAACGTGAGTAGCAAAAGATTCACAGAAAGAAGCTACTATCTCAGAGTCAAGTCCATACTTAGCGCTAAATCCACGAAAAGCATCGGTATCCATGAAAGATTTAACACAATCAAACTTAGGTGTCATACCTGACTCCTTACCATCGTCGGAACCCCAATCTTCAGAGTTGCATTTAATTCTTTCCAATAAGTCCCATTTGAAATCAATAGTCTTCAGCTTATAAGAACCAGCACAGGAAGTATCGAGCAGGTTGCGATCATTGAGAGAAAGCCGAGTATAAAAATATTGAATAATCATTTCCCGGGAGAGCTCATGATTGGGGCATGAATATAACATTGGTTTAAGCCTTCCCCAAGCTTGAGCGATGCTTTCTCCTTCGCGAGGTCAGAAATTATATATGTAATTACGATCACGATGAACAAGATGCATAGGATAGAACTTCTGGTGAAATTCCAACTTCAATCGTTTATAATTCCAAGATCTCGTATCATCACATAGCCTATACCATGTCAATGCATCTCCCTACAAAGATAAAGGGAAGACCTTCTTTTTGACAACATCATCGGGAATACCTGCAAGCTTAAATAATCCACAAACTTCATCCACAAAGATAAGGTGTAAATCGGGATGCAATGTTCCATCTCCTGCAAATGGATTAGCTAGCAGTTTCTCTATCATACCCGAAGGAATCTCAAAGTAAATATTTTCAAAAAGTTCAGTAGGTTGAGGAGCAACTCTTTGCTCTTCTGGTCGGGGTGAAGATACCCCGAACAATCCCATCAAAGGATTAGTTTCCATAGTGACAACTAACAGAAAATTTCAGCACACTATATAAATATTTTCTTACCAAGTTCCACTCACCAAAAGCGCTACACTCCCCGGCAACGGCGCCAGAAAAGAGTCTTGATGACCCACAAGTGTAGGAGTTCTATCGTAGTCCTTTCGATAAGTAAGAGTGTCGAACCCAACGAGGAGCAGAAGGAATTGATAAGCGGTTTTCAGTAAGGTTTTCTCTGCAAGCACTGAAATTGTAGGTGATAGATAGTTTTGTGATAAGATAAATAGTAACGAGTAACAAGTAAATAAAGTAAATAAAGTGCAGCAAGGTGGCCCAATCCTTTATGTAGCAAATGATAAACCTGGACAATTTCTTATAATGAGAAAAGAGCTCCCGAGGACACATGGGAATTATCGTCAAGCTAGTTTTCATCACGCTCATATGATTCGCGTTCGGTACTTTGATAATTTGATATGTGGGTGGACCGGTGCTTGGGTACTTCCCTTACTTGGACAAGCATCCCACTTATGATTAACCCCTATTGCAAGCATCCGCAACTACAAAAGAAGTATTAAGGTAAACCTAACCACAACATTAAACATATGGATCCAAATCAGCCCCTAACGAAGCAACGCATAAACTAGGGTTTAAGCTTCTGTCACTCTAGCAACCCATCATCCACTTATTACTTCCCCATGCCTTCCTCTAGGCCCAAATAATGGTGAAGTGTCATGTAGTCGACGTTCACATAACTGTTGGGGAACGTTGCAGAAAATAAAAAAAATTCTACGGTTTCACCAAGATCCATCTATGAGTTCATCTAGCAACGAGTGATAGGAGTGCATCTACATACCTTTGTAGATCGCGAGCGGAAGCGTTCAAGAGAACGGGGTTGAGGGAGTCGTACTCGTCGTGATCCAAATCACCGATGACCAAGTGCCGAACGGACAGCACCTCCGCGTTCAACACACGTACGGAGCAGATGAAGTCTCCTCCTTCTTGATCCAGCAAGGGGGAAGGAGAGGTTGATGAAGATCCTGCAGCACGACGGCGTGGTGGTGGATGTAGCAGAGTTCCGGCAGGGCTTCGCCAAGCGACTACGGGTGGAGGAGGTGTAGCAAGGGGGAAGGGAGGCGTCAGGTGCAAGGGTGCGGCTGCCCTCCCTCCCCCCTCTATATATAGGGTCCCCAGGGGGGGCGCCGGCCCTAGGAGATTGAATCTCCAAGGGGCGGCGGCGAGGGTGGAGTGCCCCAAGGCAGTGGGCGCCCCTCCCTAGGTTTCCCAACCCTAGGCGCAGAGGGGCCGGGGGGCACCAGCCCACCAGGCTGGTTCCCTCCACTTCAGCCCATGGGGTACTCCGAATAGGTGGCCCCACCGGTGGACCCAGGACCCTTCCGTGGTCTGGTACAATACCGGTGACCCCTGAAACTTTCCCGATGGCCGAAACTCGACTTCCCATATATAATTGTTTACCTCCGGACCATTCCGGAACTCCTCGTGATGTCCGGGATCTCATCCGGGACTCCGAACAACTTTCGGTTTGCTGCATACTTATATCTCTACAACCCTAGCGTCACCGAACCATAAGCGTGTAGACCCTACGGGTTCGGGAGACACGTAGACATGACCAAGACGACTCTCCGGTCAATAACCAACAACGGGATCTGGATACCCATGTTGGCTCCCACATGCTCCTCGATGATCTCATCGGATGAACCACGATGTCGAGGATTCAAGCAACCCCGTATACAATTCCCTTTGTCAATCGGTACGTTACTTGCCCGAGATTCGATCGTCGGTATCCCAATACCTCGTTCAATCTCGTTACCGGCAAGTCACTTTACTCGTACCGTAATGCATGATCCCATGACCAAACACTTGGTCACTTTGAGCTCAATATGATGATGCATTCTTGAGTGGGCCCAGAGATACCTCTCCGTCATACGGAGTGACAAATCCGATCTCGATCCGTGTCAACCCAATGACACTTTCGGAGATACCCGTAGTATACCTTTATAGTCACCCGATTCGTTGTGACGTTTGGTACACCAAAAGCACTCCTACGATATCCGGAGTTACGATCTCATGGTCTAGGGAAAGGATACTTGACATTGGAAAAGCTCTAGCAAACGAACTACACGATCTTGTGCTATGCTTAGGATTGGGTCTTGTCCATCACATCATTCTCCTAATGATGTGATCCCGTTATCAATGACATCCAATGTCCATAGTCGAAAACCATGACTATCTATTGATCAACGAGCTAGTCAACCAGAGGCTCACTAGGGACATGTTGTAGTCTATGTATTCACGCGTGTATTACGATTTCCGGATAATACAATTTTAGCATGAATAAAAGACAATTATCATGAACAAGGAAATATAATAATAATCCTTTTATTATTGCCTCTAGGGCATATTTCCAACAGTCTCCCACTTGCACTAGAGTCAATAATCTAGTTACATTGTGATGAATCGAACACCCATAGAGTTCGGTGTTGATCATGTTTTGCTCATCAGAAGAGGTTTAGTCAGCGGATCTCGACATTCAGATCCGTATGCACTTTGCAAATTTCTATGTCTCCATCTTGAACATTTTCACGAATGGAGTTGAAGCGGCGCTTGATGTGCCTGGTCTTCTTGTGAAACCTGGGCTCCTTGGCAAGTGCAATAGCTCCAGTGTTGTCACGAAGAGTTTGATCGGCCCCGACGCATTGGGTATGACTCCTAGGTCGGTGATGAATTCCTTCACCCAAATTGCTTCATCGCTGCCTCCGAGGCTGCCATGTACTCCGCTTCACATGTAGATCCCGCCACGACGCTCTGCTTGCAGCTGCACCAGCTTCTCGCTCCACCATTCCACATATACACGTATCCGGTTTGTGACTTAGAGTCATCGGATCTGTGTCGAAGCTAGCATCGGCGTAACCCTTTACGACGAGCTCTTCGTCACCTCCATAAATGAGAAACATGTCCTTAGTCCTTTTCAGGTACTTCAGGATATTCTTAACCGCTGTCCAGTGTTCCTTGCCGGGATTACTTTGGTACCTTCCTACCAAACTTACGGCAAGGTTTACATCAGGTCTGGTACACAACATGGCATTCATAATAGACCCTATGGCTGAGGCATAGGGGATGACACTCATCTCTTCTATATCTTCTGCCGTGGTCGGACATTGAGCCGAGCTCAATTTCACACCTTGCAATACAGGCAAGAACCCTTTCTTGGACTGATCCATATTGAACTTCTTCAATATCTTATCAAGGTATGTGCTTTGTGAAAGACCTATGAGGCGTCTCGATCTATCTCTATAGATCTTGATGCCTAATATATAAGCAGCTTCTCCAAGGTCCTTCATTGAAAAACTCTTACTCAAGTAGGCCTTAATGTTGTCCAAAAGTTCTATATCATTTCCCATCAAAAGTATGTCATCTACATATAATATGAGAAATGCTACAGAGCTCCCACTCACTTTCTTGTAAACTCAGGCTTCTCCATAAGTCTGCATAAACCCAAACGCTTTGATCATCTCATCAAAGCGAATGTTCCAACTCCGAGATGCTTGCACCAGCCCATAAATGGATCGCTGGAGCTTGCATACCTTTTTAGCATTCTTAGGGTCGACAAAACCTTCCGGCTGCATCATATACAGTTCTTCCTTAAGATAGTCGTTAAGGAATGCCGTTTTGACGTCCATTTGCCATATCTCATAATCATAGTATGCGGCAATTGCTAACATGATTCGGACGGAATTTAGCTTCGCTACGGGAAAGAAAGTCTCATCGTAGTTAACCCCTTGAACTTGCCGATAACCCTTAGAGAAAAGTCGAGCTTTATAGATGGTAACATTACCATCCGCATCCGTCTTCTTCTTAAAGATCCATTTGTTTTCTATCGCTCGCCGATCATCGGGCAAGTCTGTCAAAGTCCATACTTTGTTTTCATACATGGATCGTATCTCGGATTGCATGGCTTCAAGCCATTTGTTGGAATCTGCGCCCGCCATCGCTTCTTCATAGTTCGAAGGTTCACCGTTGTCTAACAACATGATTTCCAGGACAGGGTTGCCATACCACTCTGGTGTGGAGCGTGTCCTTGTGGACCTCTGAGTTCAGTAGCAACTTGATCCAAGTACCTTGATCATCATCATTAATTTCCTCTCCGATCGGTGTAGGCACCACAAGAACATTTTCTGAGCTGCACTACTTTCCGGTTCAAGAGGTAGTACTTCATCGAGTTCTACTTTCCTCCCACTTACTCCTTTCGAGAGAAACTCTTTTCGAAAGGATCCATTCTTGGCAACAAAGATCTTGCCTTCGGATCTAAGGTAGAAGGTATACCCAATGGTTTCCTTAGGGTATCCTATGAAGACGCATTTTCCGACTTGGGTTTGAGCTTTTCGGTTGAAGTTTCTTGACATAAGCATCGCATCCCCAAAATTTTAGAAACGACAGCTTAGGTTTCTTCCCAAACCATAATTCATACAAAGGTCGTCTCAACGGATTTAGACGGTGCCCTATTTAAAGTGAATGTAGCTGTCTCTAGAGTATCCCCAAAATGATAGCGGTAAATCAGTAAGAGACATCATAGATCGCACCATATCCAATAGAGTGCGATTCGACGTTCGGACACACCGTTCTGCTTGAGGTGTTCCAGCGGCGTGAGTTGTGAAACGATTCCACATTTCCTTAAGTGTGTACCAAATTCGTGAATATTCTCCTCCACGATCTGATCGTAAGAACTTTATTTTTCGGTCACGTTGATTCTCTACCTCATTCTGAAATTCCTTGAACTTTTCAAAGGTCTCGGACTTGTGTTTCATCAAGTAGACATACCCATATCTACTTAAGTCGTCGGAGAGTGAGAACATAACGATATCCTCCATGAGCCTCAACGCTCATTGGACCGCACACATCGGTATGTATGATTTCCAATAAGTTGGTTGCTCGCTCCATTGTTCCGGAGAACGGAGTCTTGGTCATTTTGCCCATGAGGCATGGTTCGCATGTGTCAAATGATTCATAATCGAGAGACACTAAAAGTCCATCAGCATGGAGCTTCTTCATGCGCTTGACACCAATGTGACCAAGGCGGCAGTGCCACAAGTATGTGGGACTATCGTTATCAACTTTACATCCTTTGGTATTCGCACTATGAATATGTGTAACATTACGATCGAGATTCATTAAGAATAAACCATTTACCATCGGGGCATGACCATAAAACATATCTCTCATATAAATAGAACAACCATTATTCTCGGATTTAAATGAGTAGCCATCTCGTATTAAACGAGATCCAGATACAATGTTCATGCTCAAACTTGGCACTAAATAACAATTATTGAGGTTTAAACCTAATCCCGTAGGTAAATGTAGAGGTAGCGTGCCGACGGCGATCACATCGACCTTGGAACCATTCCCAAAGCGCATCATCACCTCGTCCTTCGCCAGTCTCCGCTTATTCCGCAGCTCCTGCTGTGAGTTACAAATATGAGCAATGGCACTGGTATCAAATACCCAGGAGTTACTACGAGTACTGGTAAGGTACACATCAATTACATGTATATCACATATACCTTTAGTGTTGCCGGCCTTCTTGTCCGCTAAGTATTTGGGGCAGTTCCGCTTCCAGTGACCCTTTCCTTTGCAATAAAAGCACTCGGTCTCAGGCTTGGGTCCATTCTTTGACTTCTTCCCGGCAACTGGCTTACCGGGCGCGGCAACATCCTTGCCGTCCTTCCTGAAGTTATTCTTACCCTTGCCCTTCTTGAACTTAGTGGTTTTATTGACCATCAACACTTGATGTTCCTTCTTGATTTCTACCTCCGCTGACTTCAGCATTGAAAATACTTCTGGAATAGTTTTCACCATCCCCTGGATATTGTAGTTCATCACAAAGCTCTTGTAGCTCGGTGGGAGCGACTGAAGGATTCTGTCAATGACCGCCTCGTCCAGGAGGTTAATGTCCAGCTGGGACAAAGCGGTTGTGCAACCTGACATTTTGAGTATGTGCTCACCGACAGAACTGTTTTCCTCCATCTTACAACTATAGAACTTGTCGGAGACTTCATATCTCGACCGGGCATGAGCTTGGAAAACCATTTTCAGCTCCTCGAATATTTCATATGCTCGTGTTGCTCAAAACGCTTTTGGAGCCCGGTTCTAAGCTGTAAAGCATGCCGCACTAAGCGAGGGAGTAATCATCGTGCGTGACTGCCAAGCGTTCATAACGTCTTGGTTCTCTCAGGATGGGTGCTTCACCTAGCGGTCCTTCTAGGACATATGCTTTCTTGGCAGCTATGAGGATGATCCTCGATTCGGACCCAGTCGAATAGTTGTTGCCATCATCTTTCAGCTTGGTTTTCTCTAGGAGCGTTGAAGTTCATGTTGACATGAGCGTTGGCCATTTGATCTACAAGACATATTTGCAAAGATTTTTAGACTAAGTTCATGATAATTAAGTTCATCTAATCAAATTATTTAATGAACTCCCACTCGGATTTGACATCCCTCTAGTCATCTAAGTGTTACATGATCCGAGTCGACTAGGCCGTGTCCGATCATCACGTGAGACGGACTAGTCATCATCGGTGAACATCTCCATGTTGATCGTATCTTCCATACGACTCATGTTCGACCTTTCGGTCTCTGTGTTCCGAGGCCATGTATGTACATGCTAGGCTCGTCAAGTTAACCTAAGTGTTTTGCATGTGTAAAACTGTCTTACACCGTTGTATGTGAGCGTGGAATCTATCACACCGATCATCACGTGGTGCTTGAAACAGACGAACTTTAGCAACGGCGCACAGTTAGGGGGAACACTTTCTTGAAATTATTATGAGGGATCACCTTATTTACTACCGCCGTTCTAAGTAAACAAGATGCATAAACATAATAAACATCACATGCAATTAAATAGTAGTGACATGATATGGCCAATATCATATAGCTCCTTTGATCTCCATCTTGGGGCTCCATGATCATCTTGTCACCGGCATGACACCATGATCTCCATCATCATGATCTCCATCATCGTGTCTCCATGAAGTTGCTCGCCAACTATTACTTCTACTACTAAAGCTAATGGTTTAGCAATAAAGTAAAGTAATTACATGGTGTTGAATCAATGACACGCAGGTCATACAATAATTAAGACAACTCCTATGGCTCCTGCCGGTTGTCATACTCATCGACATGCAAGTCGTGATTCCTATTACAAGAACATGATCTCATACATCACAATATATCATTCATCATTCACCACAACTTTTGGCCATATCACATCACAAGGCAATTGCTGCAAAAACAAGTTAGACGTCCTCTAATTGTTGTTGCATCTTTTACGTGGCTGCAATAGGGTTCTAGCAAGAACGTTTTCTTACCTACGAAAAAGCCACAGCGTGATTTGTCAACTTCTATTTACCCTTCATAAGGACCCTTTTCATCGAATCCGCTCCAACTAAAGTGGGAGAGACAGACACCCGCTAGCCACCTTATGCAACTAGTGCATGTCAGTCGGTGGAACCTGTCTCACGTAAGCGTACATGTAAGGTCGGTCCGGGCCGCTTCATCCCACAATACCGCTGAAGCAAAATAAGACTAGTAGCGGCAAGAAAGTTGACAACATCTATGCCCACAACAAATTGTGTTCTACTCGTGCAAAGAGAACTACGCATAAACCTGGCTCTGATACCATTGTTGGGGAACGTTGCAGAAAATAAATTTTTTTCTACGGTTTCACCAAGATCCATCTATAAGTCCATCTAGCAACGAGTGATAGGAGTGCATCTACATACCTTTGTAGATCGTGAGCGGAAGCGTTCAAGAGAACGGGGTTGAGGGAGTCGTACTCGTCGTGATCCAAATCACCGATGACCAAGTGCCGAACGGACAACACCTCCGCGTTCAACACACGTACGGAGCGGATGACGTCTCCTCCTTCATGATCCAGCAAGGGGGAAGGAGAGGTTGATGAAGATCCAGCAGACGACGGCGTGGTGGTGGATGCAGCAGAAGTTCGGCGAGGCTTCGCCAAGCGACTACGGGAGGAGGAGGTGTAGCAAGGGGAAGGGGCGCCAGTGCAAGGTGCGGCTGCCCTCCTCCCCCTCTATATATGGGGTCCCAGGGGCCCGCCCTAGGAGATTGAATCTCCAAGGGGGGCGGCGGCCAGGGGGGTGGAGTGCCCCCAAGGCAAGTGGAGGCGCCCCCTCCCCTAGGGTTCCTTCCCAACCCTAGGCGCAGAGGGGGGCCGAGGGGGGGGGCACCAGCCCACCAGGGGCTCGTTCCCCTCCCACTTCAGCCCATGGGGCCCTCCGGGATAGGTGGCCCCACACGATGGACCCCCGGGACCCTTCCGGTGGTCCCGGTACAATACTGGTGACCCCCGAAACTTTCCCGATGGCCGAAGCTCGACTTCCCATATATAATTCTTTACCTCCGGACCATTCCGGAACTCCTTGTGACGTCCGGGATCTCATCCGGGACTCCGAACAACTTTGGTTTGCTGCATACTTATATCTCTACAACCCTAGCGTCACCGAACCTTAAGTGTGTAGACCCTACGGGTACGGGAGACACGTAGACATGACCGAGACGACTCTCCGGTCAATAACCAACAGCGGGATCTGGATACCCATGTTGGCTCCCACATTCTCCTCGATGATCTCATCGGATGAACGATGATGTCGAGGATTCAAGCAACCCCGTATACAATTCCCTTTGTCAATCGGTACGTTACTTGCCCGAGATTCGATCGTTGGTATCCCAATACCTTGTTCAATCTCGTTACCGGCAAGTCACTTTACTCGTATCGTAATTCATGATCCCATGACCAAACACTTGGTCACTTTGAGCTCAATATGATGATACATTACCGAGTGGGCCCAGAGATACCTCTCCGTCATACGGAGTGACAAATCCCAGTCTCGATCCGTGTCAACCCAACAGACACTTTTGGAGATACCCGTAGTATACCTTTATAGTCACCCAGTTACGTTGTGACGTTTGGTACACCCAAAGCACTCCTACGATATCCGGGAGTTACACGATCTCATGGTCTAAGGAAAGGATACTTGACACAGGAAAAGCTCTAGCGAACGAACTACACGATCTTGTGCTATGCTTAGGATTGGGTCTTGTCCATCACATCATTCTCCTAATGATGTGATCCCGTTATCAATGACATCCAATGTCCATAGTAAGGAAACCATGACTATCTATTGATCAACGAGCTAGTCAACCAGAGGCTCACTAGGGACATGTTGTAGTCTATGTATTCACACGTGTATTACGATTTCCGGATAATACAATTATAGCATGAATAAAAGACAATTATCATGAACAAGGAAATATAATAATAATCCTTTTATTATTTCCTCTAGGGCATATTTCCAACAATAACACCACTATAGGAAAAGACAACATACATCTCATCAAAATATCGAACGAATACCAAATTCACATGACTACTAATAGCAAGACTTCACCCATGTCGTCCTCAGGAACAAACGTAACTACTCACAAAGCATATTCATGTTCATAATCAGAGGAGTAATAATATGCATAAAGGATCTGAACATATGATCTTCCACCAAGTAAACCAATTAGCATCAACTACAAGGAGTAGCCAACACTACTAGCAACCCACAGGTACCAATTTGTGGTTTGGATACAAGAGATGAACTAGGGTTTTAAGAGGAGATGGTGCTGGTGAAGATGTTGATGGAGATTGACCCCCTCCCGATGAGAGGATCGTTGGTGATGACGTTGGTGATGATTTCCACCTCCCGGAGGGAAGTGTCCCTGGCAGAACAGCTCTGCCGGAGCCCTAGATTGATTCCGCCAAGGTTCCGCCTCATGGCGGCGGAGTTTCGTCCCATAAGCTTGCCCACAATTTTTTCCAGGGTAAAAGCCTTCATATAGCAGAAGATAGACACCGGGGGGCCACCAGGGGGCCCAGGAGACAGGGGCGCGCCCAGTAGGGGTGGGTGCGCCCGGTGAGGTGGCGCCCCCCTCCCTCTGACAGTGTGGGCCTGATGTATTTCTTCCACTCAATAATTCTTATTAATTCCAAAAACAGGTTTCGTGGAGTTTCAGGATTTTTGGGCAAGTCTGAATAGGTTTCAATGTTTGCTCCTTTTCCACCCAGAATTCCAGATTGCGGCATTCCCCTCTTCATGGTAAACCTTGTAAAATAAGAGAGAATAGCCATAAGTATTGAGATATAATGTGTAATAACATCCCATAATGCAATAAATATTGATATAAAAGCATGATGCAAAATGGACGTATCATTCTCCACTTCACTCTGAAATTCTTTGAACTTTTCAAATGTTTCAGACTTGTGCTTCATTAAGTAGATATACTCATATATGCTCAAATCATCTGTGCAGGTCAAAAAATAACGATACCCACCGCGAGCATCAACACACATTGGAGCGCATACATCGGCATGTATTATTTCCAACAAGTCAGTAGCTCGTTCCATTGTTCCGGGGAACGGAGTTTTTAGTCATCTTGCCCAAAAGGCACGGTTCGCAAGCATCAAATGATTCATAACCAAGTGATTCCAAAAGTCCATCTTTATGGAGTTTCTTCATGCGCTTTACACCGATATGACCCAAACGGCAGTGCCACAAATAAGTTGCACTATCATTATCAACTTTGCATCTTTTAGCATCAATATCATGAATTTGTGTATCACTACGATCGAGATCCGACAAACTATTTTCATTGGGTGTATGACCATCGAAGGTTTTATTCATGTAAACAGAACAACAATTATTCTCTGACTTTAGATGAATAACCGTATTGCAATAAACATGATCAAATCATATTCATGCTCAACGGAAACGCCAAATAACATTTATTCAGGTTTAACACTAATCCCGAAAGTATAGGGAGTGTGCAATGATGATCATATCAATCTTGGAACCACTTCCAACACACATTGTCACTTCACCCTCAACTAGTCTCTGTTTATTCTGTAACTCCTGTTTCGAGTTACTAATTTTTAGCAACCGAACAAGTATCAAATACCCAGGGGCTACTATAAACACTAGTAAGGTACACATCAATAACCTTTATATCAAATATACCCTTGTTCACTTTGCCATCCTTCTTATCCACCAAATATTCAGTGCATTTCCGCTTCCAGTGACCATTTTCTTTGCAGTAGAAGCACTCAGTTTCAGGCTTTGGTCCAGCTTTGGGCTTCTTCGCGGGAGTGACAACTTGCTTGCCATTCTACATGAAGTTCCCTTTCTTTCCCTTTTCCCTTTTCTTGAAACTAGTGGTCTTGTTAATCATCAACACTTGATGCTCGTTCTTGATTTCTACCTTCATCGATTTCATCATCATGAAAAGCTCGGGAAACGTTTTCGTCATCCCTTGCATACTATAGTTCATCACGAAGTTCCAGTAACTTGGTGATGGTGACTAGAAAACTCTGTCAATCACTATCTTATCTGGAAGATTAACTCCCACTTGATTCAAGCGATTGTAGTACCCAGACAATCTGAACACATGCTCACTAGTTGAGCAATTCTCCTCCATATTTTAGCTATAGAACTTGTTGGAGACTTCATATCTCTCAACTCGGGTATTTGCTTGAAATATTAAATTCAACTCCTAGAACATCTCATATGGTCCATGACGTTCAAAACATCTTTGAAGTCCCGATTCTAAGCTGTTAAGCATGATGCACTAAACTATCAAGTAGTCATCATATTGAGCTAGCCAAACGTTCATAACGTCTGCATCTGCTCCTGCAATAGATCTGTCACCTAGCGGTGCATCAAGGACATAATTCTTCTGTGCAGCAATTAGGATAAACCTCAGATCACAGACCCAGTCCGCATCATTGCTACTATCATTTTCAACTTAGTTTTCTCTAGGAACACATATAAAACATAGGGAAGCAACAACGCGAGCTATTGATCTACAACATAATATGCAAAATACTATCAGGACTAAGTTCATGATAAATTAAAGTTCAATTAATCATATTACTTAAGAACTCCCACTTAGATAGACATCCCTCTAATCATCTAAGTGATCACGTGATCCAAATAAACTAAACCATGTCCGATCATCACGTGAGATGGAGTAGTTTTCAATGGTGAACATCACTATGTTGATCATATCTACTATATGATTCACGCTCGACCTTTCGATCTCCAGTGTTCCGAGGCCATATCTGCATACGCTAGGCTCGTCAAATTTAAAACCCAAGTATTCTGCGTGTGCAAAACTGGCTTGCACCCGTTGTAGATGAACATAGAGCTTATCACACCTGATCATCACGTGGTGTCTCGGCACGACGAACTTTGGCAACGGTGCATACTTAGGGAGAACACTTTTATCTTGAAATTTAGTGAGAGATCATTTTATAATGCTACCGTCAATCAAAGCAAAATAAGATGCATAAAGGATAAACATCACATGCAATCAATATAAGTGATATGATATGGCCATCATCATCTTGTGCTTGTGATCTCCATCTCTGAAGCACCGTCATGATCACCATCGTCACCAGCACGACACCTTGATCTCCATCGTAGCATCGTTGTCGTCTCACCAACTATTGCTTCTACGACTATCGCTACCGCTTAGTGATAAAGTAAAGCAATTACGAAGCGATGCATTGCATACAATAAGCGACAACCATATGGCTCTGCCATTGCCGATAACTCTGTTACAAAACATGATCATCTCATACAATAAAATTTAGCATCATGTCTTGACCATATCACATCACAACATACCCTGCAAAAACAAGTTAGACGTCCTCTACTTTGTTGTTGCAAGTTTTACGTGGCTGCTACGGGCTGAGCAAGAACCGTTCTTACCTACGCATCAAAACCACAACGATAGTTCGTCAAGTTAGTGTTGTTTTAACCTTCTCAAGGACCGGGCGTAGTCACACTCGGTTCAACTAAAGTCGGAGAAACTGACACCCGCCAGCCACCTGTGTGCAAAGCACGTCGGTAGAACCAGTCTCGCGTAAGCGTACGCGTAATGTCGGTCCGGGCCGCTTCATCCAACAATACCACCGAACCAAAGTATGACATGCTGGTAAGCAGTATGACTTGTATCGCCCACAACTCACTTGTGTTCTACTCGTGCATATAACATCTACGCATAAACCAGGCTCGGATGCCACTGTTGGGGAACATAGTAATTTCAAAAAAAATCCTACGCACACGCAATATCATGGTGATGCATGGCAACGAGAGGGGGGAGTGTAGTCCACGTACCCTCGTAGACCGAAAGCGGAAGCGTTAACACAACGCGGTTTATGTAGTCATACGTCTTCACGATCCGACCGATCCAGGTACCGAACGTACGGCACCTCCGAGTTCAGCACACGTTCAGCACGATGATGTCACACGAACTCCGATCCAGCAGAGCTTTGCGGGAGAGTTCCATCAGCACGACGGTGTGATGACAGTGTTGATGATGCTACCGACGCAGGGCTTCGCCTAAGCACCGCTACGATATTACCGAGGTGGAATATGGTGGAGGGGGGTACCGCACACGGCTGGGAGAGATCCACGGATCAACCTGTGTGTCATGGGGTGCCCCTAGCCTCAGTATATAAAGGAGGAGAGGAGGGAAGGGGCCGGTCCTCTCTATGGCGCGCCCTGGGGAGTCCTATTCCCACCGGGAGTAGGATTCCCCCCCCCCCCCCTTCCATGTAGTAGGAGTAGGAGTCAAGGATAGGGAAGAGAGAAGAGAAGGAAGGAGGGGGCGCAGCCCCTCCCCCTAGTCCAATTCGGACTAGGTCTTGGGGGGGGCGCAGCCTCCCCTCTCTCTTTCCCGTAAAGCCCAATAAGGCCCATATACTCCCCGGCGAATTCTCGTAACTCTCCGGTACTCTGATAAATACCGGAATCACTCGGAACCTTTCCGATGTCCGAATATAGTCGTCCAATATATCGATCTTTACGCCTCGACCATTTTGAGACTCCTAGTCATGTCCCCGATCTCATCCAGGACTCCGAACTACCTTCGGTACATCAAAACACATAACTCATAATATAAATCGTCACTGAACGTTAAGCGTGCGGACCCTACGGGTTCGAGAACTATGTAGACATGACCGAGACACGTCTCCGGTCAATAACCAATAGTGGAACCTGGATGCTCATATTGGCTCCCACATATTCTACGAAGATCTTTTATCGGTCAAACCGCATAACAACATATGTTGTTCCCTTTGTCATCGGTATGTTACTTGCCCGAGATTCGATCGTCGGTATCTCAATACCTAGCTTAATCTCGTTACCGGCAAGTCTCTTTACTCGTTCCGTAATACATCATCCCGCAACTAACTCATTAGTCACATTGCTTGCAAGGCCTATAGTGATGTGCATTACCGAGAGGGCCCAGAGATACCTCTCCGACAATCGGAGTGACAAATCCTAATCTCGAAATACACCAACTCAACAAGTACCTTCGGAGACACCTGTAGAGCACCTTTATAATCACCCAGTTACGCTGTGACATTTGGTAGCACACAAAGTGTCCCTCCGTTAAACGGGAGTTGCATAATCTCATAGTCATAGGAACATGTATAAGTCGTGAAGAAAGCAATAGCAACATACTAAACGATCAATGCTAAGCTAACGGAATAGGTCAAGTCAATCACATCATTCTCTAATGATGTGATCATGTTAATCAAATGACAACTCATGTCTATGGCTAGGAAACTTAACCATCTTTGATTCAACGAGCTAGTCAAGTAGAGGCATACTAGTGACATTATGTTTGTCTATGTATTCACACATGTACTAAGTTTCCGGTTAATACAATTCTAGCATGAATAATAAACATTTATCATGAAATAAGGAAATAAATAATAACTTTATTATTGCCTCTAGGGCATATTTCCTTCACGTCCGTCAAACATGAAGAGGGTGGTGGCGCGGTAGCAGGAGGCCGCTAACTACTCGTCGGCGCCACGACAAGTCGGGGAGGGGGGGGGGGAGGGCGTCACTGTGGTCGCATTCTTCTTTTTCCTCGTCACCGCCATCAAGTTGTCCACCGGCTGACAGTCTCTTTTGTCGGTCAACTTGGCCAAAACCAGCACAGCCTAAGTAGCAGAGCAACTGCTGGTGACCGTCGTCGACGTGGGGCTATCGATGATGTTCTTCCCTACCCGTCGCCGTTCTGCGGTGGCGCCACAGAATTCTTGGGCGCCGGTGGGTCTCTGGCATTGAAGATGGTGCCCATGGGTGCGGCGTGGGTTGGCCTTTGCATTCCCTTGGTCATTGGAGAAGGGGCCGGCCGGGACAAGGACACGGGTGGCATCATCGTGGTTGGGGGGGGAGTTGTGTGCAAGTGGAAGGCAACACAAATTTCTGCTCAGGCGCACACGGCTGGACTAAAAAGTCATACTTAGAGAAAGTTTGATTTTAGGGGATCTGGTAGATAGATTCCCCTCTAAATTGTACTCTTTTAAGGGATCTGCTAGAGAAGCTCTAAGGAGGTATTAAGATGTTTGGAGATGTTATAATACACCATGAATGGAGAAGTTCTTGTCACGATGCTCACGATTTAGCAAAATGTTTTCTGTTTTAGGATTTCTCGGCAGGTTTTGCTCCTCCCGTGGCTACCAAATTCTCAACATGTATTGTGTAGGTATATGTCATTATCTAACAAAGTTTAGCATTAAAAAAAACTTGTGAATCTTTTTCTAGACGTAATTGGCCATTGTGGATGTTATTCCAGCCTTTAAAAAAAATACTGAGCTAGGGACTTAGTTTTCTTAGATCAACCTGCTAATTTAAATACTGGTGAAGAATGTTTATTTTTTCGACAAAGTGTGGATTTTTATGGACTAAAATAGTATCAAAGTGTATACAAGCACAATAAGCACACATTCGGCATCTGCATAGGTATGATGCACACAGCCAACACCAACGCATGCCCACACACACAAAACGCCGTAAAAATAGCGAAGTCATATAAGATGAAATCTATGCCTAAGCGAGAAAAAAAGAAAAACCCTAAGTGATGAAATCCACGGTCGACAAATTACAACAATGACCATATCCACTCCAATTACCTCATGCCGCCACAAGAACAACGAGGTTTTTTAATAGCAACACATTCAAGAATGAGTGGAGAATGTTTATTGGGATACCGATTACATCATGCGGAATAGAGGCCAAAGATGACGAACACATAACAAGCAAGTTTGCGAACTTCAGAAGGGAAACCCTCCTTGGTGAACAAATCTTCCGAATAAGATTACCATGACGGCCTCCAAAGCTGGCATTTCCTATTTGCCGCTCGTTGTTGTGACAAACGTTACAGGCATTCCTGCTAACGGGCGCATACCCCCTTCTCACGTTGGGCCGGCCCACTTTTGACTTCTTTATATTTTCCAAACTCCAAAAAATGTGCTAGAGCCAGGTTTCGAACCCACATCGTTGAGACTATAGTATAGCGACTGAACCATTCGACCACTTCACTTTATTTGGGTACACACATGTTTATTTTCTTATCTTCTTCTTCTTCTTTTCCTTTTTTCTTCCATTTTTTCTTTCTTTTCCAAATTCGTGAAACTTGTTTTCTTTATGAAATTTTTTCAGCAAAGTCGACGAACTTTTTTCTCGGATTCGGTGAACCTTTTTTCAAATTTGATGAACCATTTTCAAATCCGATGAACATTTTAAAAATTTGATGAACTTCTTTCAAATTAAATGAACCTTTTTTAAATTTGAAGAATGCTTTTTTCAAATTTGATGAACTTTTTTCAAATTCATTGAACTTTTTTTAAAAACCATGAACTTATTTTCAAATTTGATGAACTTTTTCCAAATCCGATGAAAATTTTCCAAATTCGATGAACTTTTTCCAAATTTGATGAATTTTTTTTCAAATCTGATGAACTTTTTTCAAATGCGATGAACTTTTTTTTTCAAAAACGATGAACTTTTTTCACTTTTTCAAAAACTTTCTACAAAATCGATGAACTTTTCCTTAAAAATGACTAACTTTTGAACTTTTTCTTCAAAACTGATGAACTTTTTCTCAAATCGATGTTTTTTTTTAATTTGTGAGTTTTTCGTCAAAAATGATGAATGTTGGCTCAGAATTGATGAACATTTTCAAATTCATGATTAATAGCGTAGCCGCACTTGTACTTATATAATAAGCGCTATTATTAGATAGAAGTGTTCAAATGCGCATAGTGGTTAGTAAAGCAGGATTAAAGTTGTGGTGCTGTGAGTTCGAATCCCGGTGGAACCAATATTTTGCTTTTTTCTGGAGTTTTTGGTTCGCTGCGCTTTGTCTTACTGGGCCAGCCCAACAAGGGGGCTGCGTGTGCGCCAAAAACCAGTTCGGGCGCAGAAGGCGCCGAACAGGAGCTCTCGGGAAACTTCTAAAGCCTTCCCTGAATCAGCCTTTTCACTTTTTTCTTGTTTATTTTCTTTAGCTGTTTGTTCTGTTTTCATTTTTCTTTTTTAAAATACGTGAACATTAGTGTCTATTTTAACTGATTTTTCAATTTATTTTTCACTTTTAATTTTACCCATGTTCAAATTTGACACAACTTTTGAAATTGATGAATATTTTTTAAATTAGTGCACATTTTCCTAATTCATGAACATTGTCGATGATTTTTTAAAAAAAAACTGGGAGCATTGTTTGAATCAATGAATTTTCGTAATCCATTACAATTTTTTAAATTAGTAAACATTTGTAAGATTTGAGAACATTTTTGAAATTCATGAACATTTTCTAAAATGGTGCTTTTTTGAATAAGTATTTATTTTTGAAATTTGGGATTTATTTTGAAATTTTCGAGCATTTTTGAATTCATGAGCATTGTTTATAATTTTTCAAATTTTTTTAAAGTCCATGAACACTATATGAAATTCCGCACATTTTTAAATTTTGTGAAGTTTTCCCAAATTAAGAACATTTTTTAAATTCTGTAACAATTTTCTGAATTTCGCCACATTTTCGAGATCTCGTACATTTTTTGAATTTGATACTCATGAACTGTTCTTGAAGTGAAAAATAAATATAAAACATAAAAAATGAAAGAATTAATGACAGGAGCGCCAAGCGATTACATCGGCTGGCCTAGGGAGCCACTAGTTAACGGACGCTTCTTCGGGAGCCTCACAACGATCAGCTTCACTTGGCGCGCTCTCAGCCGCCCGCCATGTGTCGCGCTCTTGTCGCTCCCTTCGGATTTGTATTTTTTTCGCACACATTTTCGGCTTCTTAAATGGTTCTTTTCGGTTTTCTTCGACGTTTCGGTTTTCCGCTGGTCTTCCTTAACATTTGGATTAAAAAAATTCGAGGAATTTTTTGCGCGAAAAATACTTTTTCTGTTTTTCCCTCCGTGAGAGTCACAGTTTTGCTTTCGCGAGACACACGGTTGTGCTTTCGCGAGAGTCACGGTCGTGCCTCTTTCGGAAAGAAAAAAAACCCGTGCTCTCGGTTCGGTTTTTTGTTCGGTTCATTCATGAAGTTTTTTGTCAAAACCTATTAACATGGGATCTAGTTTTGAAGATCTCGGCGTGAGGAATCCAACGGTGAAAAGGGTTCGAGATTTGTACACACGGTTTAAGAGATAAAACGTTTTAATAAACGGATCTACCAAAAAAAGGGAAAACTCCCAGGTTGCGACAAGTGGCACACATGCATATCGCCGAGCCAACAAGAGCTAGAGCTACGTGACTAACTATGAACAGCAGCTTGGCTGCCCATGCCAGACATGAAAACAAAGCAACCTTGGCAAACAGGAAGTTGTCGAGGATGCTCGTGAAGCAGAGGAAGGAGAAAAAGCAGAAGACGACCCCAGTGAACATGATGCCACGGCACCACTTCACAGTCGGTGCCGGTAGCTCGTCGACGGTCTTCTTGCCGCGAAGCATCCACATCGCAAGAGTGACGCAGCTGGCCTGCTCAGCGCAGCACACCAATGTTGTGAAGCATGATATGTACAGCGCGTCATAGACATCGTTGTCGGCGATGCACTTGGATGGCAAAACAAACGCCGACGACTTTGGCTCATGCCCGATCTTCATCCCCGTCGCTGCAATACTGGTGATGAAGGCACCCAGGCACAATAGCTGGGTCCAGGGGCGGACCCAGGATAAAAATGACCCGGGGTCCCATGTCTATCACATATAACAATACAATATACCTAGAATACGATATGACTTTGAATATGATTACCAAAGGCAGCGGCGGAGCGCGGGGGGAGGGGGCATTGGCCCCCCTGTTACATGAATTCTTGAGAAAGGAAAAAAGGCCCACGTACAAGCCCAGGTTGCGACAAGTGGCACACATGCATCGCTTCACTTGTCACAACCTGAAAAGGTAAGAGTAATCTTTGCAATGAGTACTCCTCAATTAGTGATTTCGGAGAAAATATTGATGCATTGCACCAAGCCGAGTCAGCGACTGTACCAGGCGGGTCATGTAGTAGCTTTTATTTTATGGTTTTGAGAATCTTATAGAAGGTCTCGGTATATTTTATCTACTTTTACTTATCAGTTTATTTTCTTTTTAGTTATTAAAAAACTCAAATGTTTACATATTAAAAAGGAACATATTTTTTAAAATGTTCGAATTTATTTGGAAATTTGTTTTTAAAACACTTCCTTTCTTAAAATGAATGAAAAATAAAAAAAGCCAAAATTTTAAAAACGTAAATAATTTCATGTTTTCCTATAAAATCATTTTACGAAACCAAAAAATCATTCGATGCCGAAAAAAGCAAAGAATCCAGAGCTAGCTTTCTTTAGCGGAAGAAACCAGAGCTAGCGCTCGTTCACTACCTTGTGTTGCTAGATGGGTCGACCCACCCGGATGCACGCTTGTGGGTTTGGCCGCCTATTTGATGGGTCTCCCTCGAAAGCTCCGATTGATATATCCATCGCAAGCGTCATACAAGCCAACTAGCCAAGGCAGCGGGAAGATGGCGGAGTGACATGGCTTTAGGACAGGCCAATGCTTCCATAGAAGTGGAAATTGCTTTTGGATCCCTGACTCCATGGAGCTCCTATTTTTTCTGTTATCTTTTCTTCAAAAAACCATTTTTTTTAAGTTTTAGAACATTTTGAAAAATATTAAACATTAACCTATGGATGTATACTAGATCTCCATATTTTTTTCATGATGAAATACGTTTTGATTCAAGCTACAAAAGAAATCATGTCTTTCTAGCACATGCACTATTCACTATAAAAGTACTGTATTTGTTCGTGAAACTATACAAAAATGTTGTATACATATATGTTCATGTGTATTTTTTCAATTTAAAATCTAATTTTCGATTATTTTTTTTAAAAACAGGGTTCCATGGAGGTGGGGAGAATAAATCCACTCTCCCCTACAAGGGTCAATTATCGATGGCCATATGATGTAGGTGCCCATACAACGACATAGGAACATATCGCCCGTCCTTTCTTCCCATTCACTCACCGTGCGAGTACTACCACCCCCACATATGGCGAACGGGACAAGCAGACGCCCGGTTTCATCCTTCTCCGCAGGAAACGACGAGAACCACGCAGAAAGCCGCCCTTATCATCAGTCTCTGAGTTTCTAGTTCTACCGCTCCGGCTACAGCGCACCGAGAGAGTGAGTGAGTGCCCACGCTGCCGCACTGCCGCTACGCACATTGCCTGTCCATCCATCCCGACCGGCGACCGCCGAATCGGCGATGGCCGGCGCGGCGCCCCACGTCATGGTGCTGCCGTTCCCGGCGCAGGGCCACGTCACGCCGCTCATGCAGCTGTCGCACTGCCTCGTCGACCACGGCCTCCAGGTCACCTTCGTCTGCACCGAGCCCATCCACAAGCTCGTTCTTGACGCCCTGCAGCGGAACGCCGACGGCGACAGCGGCGGCGGTGAGGCGCTGGACGGGATCCGCCTGGTCTCCATACCGGACGGCCTGGCCGACGGCGACAGCCGCAGGGACCTAGGCAAGGTCCTGGCCGGGGTCTTGGGGCGCGTGCCGGCCTACGTGGAGGAGCTCATCAGGGAGACGGAGGCGTCCGGGGAGAGGAAGGTGCGGTGGCTCGTCGCCGACTCCACCATGGCGTGCTGCTACCAGGCCGCGAGGAATCTCGGCGTCCGGGTCGCTTCCGTCTGCCCGGCGTCCGCGGCGTGCCTTGTCACGTCGCTTAGGATTCGTCAGCTCATACAGGATGGCTTCTTCGACGACAAAGGTGCGTGCTCCACTGCTGTACTTGTTTGTATGGACTATGTTTCTTTATTTTTTGGGAACTTTTTCGGAGTTAGTACTACTAAAGTTACTGCCTTGAGAAATCTCAATCTATTTACCCAGAGAAATGCAATTGTTTCCTCGGATTCACAAACCCAAAGGAGGATTACACATGGATAATGTGCAGGCTTCCCGAAGAGACACGGGAAGATCGAGCTCGCCCCCGGCATGCCGCCACTCTGCCCGACGCAAATGGCATGGAACATCGACGGCGCGCCCGAAGGACGGCAGGTGGCTTTCGAGCTGGTGGTCGGGATGGCTCAGGTAACCAGCCTCGCCGAGATAGTCATGTGCAACTCGTTCCTCGAGGCCGAGACCGCGGCGTTCGAGCTGTTCCCCAACGTGCTGCCGATCGGACCGCTGTTCGCCGACCAGGAGCTCCGGAAGCCCGTCGGGCAGTTCTGGCCAGAGGACGCCAGCTGCTTGGAATGGCTCGACGCGCAGCCCGCAGGCTCCGTCGTGTACGTGGCGTTCGGCAGCCTCGCCATCTTCGACCCGCGGCAGTTCCAGGAGCTGGCCGAGGGGCTGGAGCTCACCGGCCGGCCGTTCCTGTGGGTGGTGCGCCCGGACTTCACCTCCGGCGGTGTCAGCAAGGCGTGGTTCGAGGAGTTCCAGAAGCGTGTCGCCGGTAAGGGCGTGATCGTCAGCTGGTGCCCCCAGCAGCAGGTGCGCGCCCGGTGCACTGCCAAGAACTGTAGCATCATGCCATGCGTTTTGAGTCCGGCCATGATCCATGTTTATCTCGACGTACATGTAGGTTCTGGCGCATCCGGCGGTGGCATGCTTCGTGTCGCACTGCGGATGGAACTCGACGATGGAGGGGGTGAGGAACGGCGTGCCCATCCTGTGCTGGCCCTACTTCTCCGACCAGTTCGCGAACAGGAGCTACGTCTGCGACATTTGGAGGACTGGTCTGGGCGTGACGCATGGCGAGGATGGCGTCGTGACCAAGGAAGAGGTGAAGGCCAAACTCGAACAGGTCACCGGCGACAAGGGGATCGCGGAGAGGGCGCGGATGCTCAGGGATGCAGCTCGTATGAGCATTAGTGAGGGCGGCTCCTCGTACGGGAATTTCAAGAGATTTGTTGATCTCCTGACGGAGTGAGCTGCACCAATTCACTCCTCTAGAGTTCTAGTATCCTTATCGTGGCATTCTGAGATAGGCTCAGGAGAATATGCTACTATTATATTGGACTTGATTGTGAACGAATATGGTTCCGGCTTGAGGCATCTCCAACAAATCCGCGTTCCCTAATTTATTTATTTTTAATATCGAATGAGTTGGACCAAAAACAGAGCTCCAACAGCTACCTTCTTCTCAATATATATAGATTTATTTTGTGATTAAAAAAACCATCTTCTTCTAAATGAGTGTGCGTGTTGGGGGGGTGGGGGATGACTCTCTGAATATGCTCGCTAATACTGCCACATCAGCGTTCATCCGCAGAACCGATGCCGACCGTCATCAGAGAACCATGGGACACCCGCCGTAGTCTGCGGACCGCCGGCGGAGCTGTTGAACCCACGTTAGACCCCCGCCACCACCGGAGCACCGCCGCACCATCACCAACTAATTGACAAGCTGGTCTTGTATGTCATGTTGGTTATTTGGGGGAGGGGGCATGCTCATGAGGAGGCACACTCATGGGCCAAGGCAGGGGCCAAAGGACTAGCCATCATCACACCGTAGGCGTTGTAGGCTAGGTTGGGGCTAAGCATACCCAATCTCTAACATGCTCGCGCTAGGTTTTGCGCTATATGATGTACGCATCGCCCTAGTGCCCACTCCCTAACTCTCCTGTACAACAACTCTTCTCCCTATCAATGAATGATACGCAAGCTTTACGTATTCGTGAAAAGAAAAGAAAAATGGCGGAGGGGGAGGGTATTAGGGTTCTACTGGAGCATCCATCCCGAGTAAAGTGTTATTGGGGAGCCCCAATAAGTGGTTCTTGGGGGATTTTTGGTGAGCATCACTTTGCGTCTCCTCCCAGTCTCTCATGCGACCACGATGGTGCCAACCTTGCCGAATCCAGCCACCACTGATCTCCGTTCCCTTCCCCATCCTCTTCCCACTCCTTGCTGGATCTCGTCTCCCCAGTAACCAATTGACCCCATCTCCTCTATGAGCGGTATGTCGTAGCCGTGTCTACTCAGCTCGGACGATGCACCGTGCGTGGAGTAGTGCTAAACTCGGTGGTTCCTCCGCGCTGATGGGTGCATGCTACGTAGAAGCACCACATCCACCCAATGTCGTACGACATCCTAGTGGCGAGCTCTTTTGCAACGGCTATGACGATGAGCAACCACGCCGCCCTATGGTACAATGTCTTTCGGTGCCCGCATCAACAGCTATGATTGATGTAGATTCGTGAAAGGATTTAGAGGGATGGACGGTGCCCAAAGGGATCCCATCAACTATGCATGAAGGTGATATGGTGGTTTTACCCAAGTTCAGGTACCTTGACGGGTAATAGTCCTACACTCTGTCTATCTATCTTTATTGGTCAGTGAGAATATTACAAACAAGGTGATCTATTGAGCTTGGTTAAGGGTATAATGCTTCGTGTGACCTCATTTCTAACAGAGGCTTGCATGTCCTATAGTTAGACTAGAGCCGATAGTTTGGTAGCTATAATGGGGTGATACGATATGATTAGGTGATCCTGCGATCATGGGGAATGCATCTCCCATTACAATCAGATCTCCAGCATAATACTCCCGCCCTTAGGCCAACTTCACCGCGCGACCCCAAACGGATGTCCGTTTTGTCCGGATTCTGTCTGTTTGGATAGGGATTTGAGGTCGTGTCTGGGCGTGTCTTGGGATGCGGTGGCCGTGCGCCCAGCGCGCGTCCGCATCCATTTGCCCCATCCTGTCCGCGTATACTTAAAAAACTAAAAACAACATTTCAAATGCCAAGCCCTAGTTTAGGCCAGCGGCCCCGGTTCATCCCGCCGGCAACAGAGCCAGCGGCCTACACGTCCATCGCCGGCATCAGCTAGCGGCCGGCAACACAGCCAGCGGCCGGCAACACAACCGTCCTCCAAAATGAATGTTTTCTCGCCGGCACAGTGCTAGCGGCCCGACGGGCGGGCGGCACCCATGCCAGCCTCAAAAAGAACGGCCACGCCGATCGGACGACCTAGTTCAAGCCTTCGGTGTCGAGCATCTCCTTCTGCCTGGCCTCGAACCAGGCCCTCGTCTTGTCGCTCATCTTCGACAAGTCCACGCTCATGATCGCAAGTGCCACCTCCTTCGCTTTGGTGGCGGCATTGGTGGCCTCGATGCCGAGCTGCCTCTGCCTGGCATTGACGTTGTCGGCCTCGATGTCGAGCTGCCTTTGCCGGGCCGCCTCCTCCATGTCGAGCTGCCTTTGCCGGGCCGCCTCCTCCATGTCGATCTTCCTCCTCTTGGCCGCCTCCTCCATCTCAAGCTTCTGTCTTTGAAGGTCCAGGTATTGCTTCATTTGCTCGTCCTTGCTTTGCCGCTTCTTCTCGTCCCTCACATCCTTTTGGGACATCATGCCATGCAAAGTCTCATGCAAGGCCATGGATGAGGCGTCACGTATGTCGTCCACCTTGGAGTTGGTCTTGCCCCTCGGCCTCTTCAACGCCTCGCCATCCCCACCTCCGGCGAACTTGGCCGTCTTCTTGCCTCTCTTTCTTTGAAGTTCACGGTATTGATCCTTAAACTTAGGGCAATTGTTGATGATCGTCCAACAATGCGTAAGAGTGAATGGCTTGTCATTGTGCCGGGCCTTGAATGCCTCCAAAGATTGAAATGCCTACACCACATGATCAACAACAAGTGAACATGTAAACATATACACGGCCGAAGTCTCATGGCCGTAGCAAGGAAAGGGCTAGAAAGAGGAGAGCATACCAGGTCCCCGACGCCGAGACCACTCACGGGCCGTGCTTCAACGCTCTCAAATGCGGCGCAATACTTGTTGCACTCTTGTTGGATGAACAACCATCTTTTTTGAATCAAGCCGATGCCACGGTTGCTTGTAATTTGGTAGGGCTCAAACATCTTCCTTTAATGGAATGTTTTGTGGACTCTCGTCCAAAAAACAATGCCCTTTTGTTGCGCGCCGGTCCTCGGATCTTAGCTAATCTCCATCCAAGCTTGGCAAATCAACTTGTCCTCATCTTGTGTATATGGACCCGCGCGAATGCTCTTCCTCTTATTTTGAGCCTCCGCTCTTTGGGTGAGCTCGTCGATGAACAATGGCGCACCACTAATATCAACGTCATTGCCTTCTTCTTCTTCTTCTTCATCACCTTCGACATAGATGTCATCGTCTTCATGCCACGAGTCACCATGGTCGTAGTCAGCATGGTCGTCGGCCTCTTCATCGGGGACGTACTGGGCGCGGCCATCCTGACTTTGGGTCTCCTCGGGGTCGTAGGTACGGCCATGCCCACTCTCGAAGATCACGTCCTGCATGTAGCGGTTGTAGAAGGGGTCGTCGACCGCTGGCGTTGGGGTTGGCATTCCGTCAAACAAGACGCGGGGGGCCGGCATGGTGCCCGTGCCTGCTTTCTCATCTCGACGGCCGCGGGGCGCGGTGTGGACGGCGCGAACAAGCCCACGTCCGGCGACCCCGAGAAACGGGTCTGGCCGTCGTGCCTTGGCGGAGAAAAGCCGGGCGACATGGGCGCGGTGCGCGACGTCGGGCGATCGACAAGTCGTAGGCGGGCGACCGACGAGCTGTGCTTTCGCCAGCCGGCGGCAGCTGCGAGAACCCGACAGACGGCCCATGCCAAGCATGAGGATGGCGTGCGCTTTGTTGACGAGTCCTCCTTCTCGTCGGCAGCGGCCTTGCGCCCTGCGACCTCCAAATTCGTCGCGCTGGCGGCGAACTTACGCGGCGGCATTGACCTTGAGGACCGCTCTCCGTTCCCTCCTCTTCGCGATTCGCGTCCAACAGCGATCTCCTCCGCGTGCACTCCGACCGCGGCTTCCTTGGCGCCTTCTTCTTCACCTTTTGCGGCGGGTCGACGGCGAGCCGCGGAACTTCGGCGGGTGTCGGCCATGGACGGGGGAGAGAGGGGGCGGCGGGAGGGACGTGGGAGGGTTTGGGGCAAATGGCGTCAGATGGGCGTGGGGGGGTTTTGGTTTCTCCCACCGACATGCGGGCCAGGGGAGGACAAGCGCGCGTCCCCGCCCGTCCACGCGCTGTCCGTTTCACCCCAAAACCGGCGCATACTTGGGCCGGGGATGGGTCGAAAGCGGACACAAAGCGGATAAAAGTCCGTTTGCGCCCGCACGCTGGGCCGCCTCTTTGGTCCCTTTTACCCCAAACGGACGGGGACGGACAGGATAGGGTCGCGCGGTGGAGTTGGCCTTATACTCTTCGAGCGTCTACTAGGACATGACGGGACACAAGAATCAGGAGTCCTTGGATACTCTTCTGGGTGATTTGATCCGGGCACACACGTAAAGCAACCTCCCCTGAGTAGGTATCCTTACTCACGACAATATCAACAACTAGTTTCAAGGGAGAAACAATCCATCTAGATCCATGCGTTGAAACTACAGACCAATCAAGGCACTCAGCAGTCAGCACAGGGCAGATATTCTACTCACAATGAGTTATCCCCAGTTACATAAGCATATGATGTTTTAGATTTTATGTGGTTCACATAAGAAACATCATCACTGTTATTTGCATGTGATTCAACATTAACCGTTCTAGTTTATTCAAATAATGAAATGTAATAATAAATCATCGTGAATTACGGAAGAACCATAACCCTTTCCTCAAAAGTAAACCTTCACGAGCCCTAACCTTATCGCAAGACATCAAATTAAGTCTAGAGCGTGGGCATTGCTCGTCGTCCCCACCCTTTTTCTCTCTTCCTCCTCTTGTGACTCTCCCCAAAACTTCCCATCCCTATCTCTTCCTTCGGCAACGGCGTCGGAGGACAAGGAGCGAGGGACGTGGGGGGACTTCGTCGTTATAGATGTTAGGGCTAAGTTTAATACTCCCTCCGTTCCATAATGTAGCGCATATAGATTTTCTACAAAGTCAAATTTTATAAATTTTGACCAAGTTTATAGAGAAAACTATTTATACCTACAATACAAGATGTATATAATATGAAAGTATGTCTTGTGATGTATCTAAGCACATGTATTTAGTATTCTAGATGTATATGATTTTCTCTATAAACTTGGTCAAAGTTTATAAAATTTAATTTTTAGAAAAATCTATATGCGCTACATTATGGAACGGAGGGAGTAGTAGTTTAAAGGTTGCGCTTGTGGCTACTGGTGTCATGCCGTGTCGGAGATGTACTTCTTTGCCTATAAGCGGCATCGATTGGCGGCAGATTGTTTCTTCGTCTCCGCATCCATGTGGCATGCGAAGTAGGAAGGAACATTCTTCGCTCTCTCCCTCAGTAAACTAGGCGGAGCAGTGAATCTGGTGCATCAGGCTTTCCCTGCCCTCTTTTTACATTGTTGTGGAGACATAAGGAAGGAGGGTGGATTGGTGTGCAGCCCATTCAGATCCGGCATTGCAGGGGACTTGCGTGCGGCACTGGATGTTCATTGGTTGATCTTTGTCCCCTACATCAACCTCGGCCGCCGGAACAGATGATTAAATAAGCAAGCTATTTTGGCGAGCTTTATTAACCCTCCATGGTGAGGCCATGGCTCCTTTGCCCGGTGATGGCAATAATTTATCTGAAGATGGCGGAGAAAGCAGGACTACATTGCATTTTATCTCTTATATTCAGGGCCCGTTCTGAATCTATCTAGCTTCAAGCTTCCGAAATTTCCGGAGTGGATCCAGCCCGAACGCTTTTCTGGAGAGAAGCTAGATTCACGAAGCGTTACTGGGCTGTAGTGCAATTTGATGGAGCGAGCTTTTCCCAGCTCCACGTTTTCCCAAAACAGAAGTTCCACTTATTTACGAGGAGAATGCTACCGCCAAGGAAAACGTTTCAGCCTTCTCTTCCTCGCTCGAACAGGTACCCATCCCACAACGCACCATATCTCTTCCTCTCCCTCTCTCGTTCTGTTCCTCGCGAAACCCTCACCGCCGCCGCCGCCGCCGCCGGCCCCCGCCCCCCGGTCGCCGGCCGGAACTGCTCTTCCGCATACAGATTCGGCCTTCCCAGGCCTTGTCCCTCCGATTCCCGTACTCGTCGCCGCCATTCCCGTCGTAAGGGAGGAGCAGCGACCCCATGGGAAGGAGCAGCGCGCCCCCACGCCATTGACGGCCGAGAGGCCCTCCCGAGCAGGAGCAGCATCCCGGCGACCGAGCCCCCTCCCCCAAACCTCAACGTGAGCTCCCTTGCCTTCTTCCCTATGTTCTGCATGGTAGTATGGCATTATTGGGTCGTATAGGTTGAACTGTTGATGCAAATTGGGTGCTATGGCTGCTGAATGTGTAAATGTTTTGTTGGCTGTGTAGTGCTATATGTGTCAAAGCAACGTATGTGTGCACTAGGTTGCTGATAAATTTACAATTTTTATTCCTACTGAATGGCTGCAGAATGTGCTATATGTGTGCAAAAAATTTGGTGGCTCTGTAGTGCTATATGTGTGCAGCCATTCTGCCATGTGTGTAGTAGGTTGCTGCTAGTAGGTTGCTGCTGAATGTGCATTTTTTTATAACTGTACTCCTTTATATGTGAAGTGAGCTGCTGAATGGCTGCTGAATGGAGTGTTGAAAACACTCGGATTATCTCCGAGTTGTTTGCTGAGCAAGTGAAAGCCGGAAATAGGCCAGGCAATTACCTGACACCAAATGCGTTTGATGAGTGTGGAAAGCAATTTAAGATGAGAACTGGGCTAGACTACACATATACGCAATTGAAAAACAAATGGGACAAGCTTAAAGGTGATTTCAGCCTATTCAAGAAACTCAAGTTCCGGGAGACCGGAGCCGGATGGGACTATGTGAACAACACCGTGTCACAAGATGATGAGTGGTGGAAAAAGGCTAAAATTGTGAGTTCTCTCGCTGATGTATCGCATATCTTAATTCCTTCGTACCATTTTATTTACTAATAAAGTGTTTTCTTTGTTCTATTACAGGACATTAAAGGTTGTGGCAAGTTCAAGAAGAAAGGACTTGCTAATGAGGAAAACTTGCGGGTTATATTTGGAGATATCACAACTGATGGTACTGACCATTGGAATCCCTCTTCTGGCATACCTCCCCCCTCTAGTGCGGCGGTGAAAGCCGCCATCAATGTTGATGACATCGAAGATCTTGATTTGGATGATACCGGAGAAGAAACATCTCAAGCAACACCTACTTCATCTAAAGTGAGGCTTGGGATCATCATTCCGGAGAAGCACAAGAAACCAAAGACCGCACAAGTGATGTGTGACCAAGTTACAAGAATTGGTGACATTGCCGAGGCTTCTCACTCATCATTTCAGTCTTTCATGAAGCAAGATGAGGCAAACTGTGTGAACTCGGTCATGGATGAAGTTATTGCTTGTGGTGCAACAGTCGGTGTGAGAGGGATCCGGATTATGTTCCAACTATTCCGGAGAGATACAAGAAGTATGTTATTCCTCCAAATGCATCGGATGTTTCAACACCGGCGGAAAGT
This sequence comes from Aegilops longissima, assembly GCA_021605205.1. Lineage (NCBI taxonomy): Eukaryota > Viridiplantae > Streptophyta > Magnoliopsida > Poales > Poaceae > Aegilops > Aegilops longissima. The sequence goes on from CM038680.1 coordinate 611,739,916, forward strand.
GGTCCTAACATGGATTTGTTTAGACACGAACTAGCTACCGCCATTGCTCTAAGTTGGTGAAGTAATCATGTTCATGTCTTTAGATGTGTGACCATTTTGATTTGCAAACTTTATATGCAAATTGACACAGTTTGTTCTTGAAGCTTTTGTTGTATGACACATGACAAAGCGAGTCATTCATCTTTATTATAACTTGTGTTAACTGGGAATATTTGTGATCTTCTGAAAAATACTTTTGTGCTGTACTTTGAACATTACAGTTCTAAAAATAGCTCCCTGGATACCTCTCTGTACGCTCTTTGTACAACCACAAAATCTCAGAAAATTGCTCCTCTAAAAAAGTATAAGGATAGAAATATATTTGTGCTATATTTTAAACACTACAGTACTAAAAAAAGCTCTCTGAATAGCTCTCTGTACAGCCACAAAATCGCAGGAAATAGCTCCTCTAAAAAAAAGGATAGAAATCAAGCCAGCCATCCTTTCTCTATCTCTATCTACGCATGTGGGCTGCACTTTGCCCCGCAATGGGCTGTTCCGTGCCAGCCTGAGCTGGGACGAGCATGCCTGCAGGCCCACTAGCTGGGCTGAAACCCTGCTGTAGCGATTTGCGAGCGCTCGAGAAGCTCTTTTGTTGCCGAACGAATTCCAAGCGCCAGGTGAAGTGAGAAGCCAAGTTTAGAAGCTGAATCAGAGAAGTTTTAGAGAAGTGGAGGACATTAGAACAGGCCCTCAGGTTCTTGTTTGTAAAAAGAAAGAATCTAATTATAATCTTTATTTCTTTGAATGTCCTTTTTGTAGTGTTGTATCACCTTTTGATATTACAACAGCTTCAGGCAGTGAACCAACCAGTGGTTGGATGGTTAGGAGGACGGTGGTATCCTCAGCCCACCAGGGTTCAAGCCCTGTTGCTCGTATTTAATCTGAATTTATTTCAGAATTTTCGGTGATGCGCATTCAGTGGGAGGAGACATTCCCATTAACTACGAGGCGCCTGCGATGATGTCGTAAAATCTCATAATGATATTCTGGGTCAGTTTGACCTTCTGGCCCCTTCCCGTGTCATAAAGAAAACAAGATGAGTGAACTTTCTTTTCGGAAAGGAGAAAAAAGATGAGCACGTAATGCAATGGATAATTTGGCGTATTGTTGTTGGTCACGTATGCATTTGCATGGCACCCATTCGACTGACACAAGATAGATAATGCTGGACACACACGGACCCATATACTTCCATTTTGCTTCCGCAAACTGTATTTGGAAGAAACTCTTCCTTTTCGTTTCCGTTACGTTTTTTTTTGGATATATATGAGATGCTGGTGTCCGTGCCCATTCGCAGCTGTTCGCCACACATTGCATCACCGGCAGATTGTGCTTGTAACAGAGCAGCCGCAGCAGTAGGTGCACGCGGAGGGAGGGAGGCCGGCCATGGCGAAGGGTCACGTGCTGGTGCTGCCCATGCCGTGCCAGGGCCACGTCGTGCCGCTCATGGAGCTCTCGCACCGCCTCGTCGACCACGGCTTCGAGGTCACCTTCGTCAACACCGACGTGGACCACGCGCTCGTGCTCGCAGCCATGGCGCCGGACGGCGGCGGCGAGGCGCTGCGCGGCATACACCTCGCCTCCATCCCGGACGGGCTGGCCGACGACGAGGACCGCAAGGACCTCAACAAGCTCGTCGACGCCTACCCGCGCCACATGCCGGCCTACCTGGAGAGGCTCGTGGGGGAGATGGAGGCGGCGGGAAGGCCTAGGGTGAAGTGGCTCGTCGGCGACGTCAACATGGGCTGGTCCTTCGAGGTCGCCAAGAGGCTCGGCATCCGGGTCGCCTCCTTCTGGCCGGCCTCCGCGGCGTGCCTCGCCATCATGCTCAAGATCCCCCACCTCATTCAGAACGGCGTCCTCAACGACAAGGGTATATACGCAAATTCCGCCGTCCGAAACTCCATTCTGATTTTGGTTCGTCTTCTTGGTTAGGAGCAGATGATTTATCGAATATTCTACTGCACTGTAGGATGGCCAGAGCGGGAGGAGACGCTGCAGCTCGCCCCGGGGATGCCGCCGCTGCACACGTCGCTGCTGCCGTGGAACAACGCCGGCGCCCCCGACGGACAGCACATCATCTTCCAGCTCGTGTGCCGGAACAACAAGTTCAGCGACCACGCCGAGATGACCGTGTGCAACTCGTTCCACGACGCCGAGGCCGGCGCGTTCAAGCTCTTCCCCAACATCCTGCCCATCGGTCCGCTCTTCGCCGACAAGCACTTCCAGAGGCCCGTCGGCAACTTCTTGCCGGAGGACACTAGCTGCCTCAAATGGCTGGACGCGCGACCTGACGGCTCCGTCGTGTACGTGGCCTTCGGGAGCATGGCCATCTTCGACCCGCGCCAGTTCCAGGAGCTGGCCGAGGGGCTGGGGCTCACCGGCCGGCCATTCCTGTGGGTGGTGCGCCCGGACTTCACCGCCGGCCTGAGCAAGGAGTGGCTCGACGAGTTCCAGCAGCGCGTCGCCGGCACGGGCATGATCGTCAGCTGGTGCTCCCAGCAGCAGGTCCTGGCGCATCCCGCCGTTGCCTGCTTCGTGTCGCACTGCGGGTGGAACTCCACCATGGAGGCGGTGAGAAATGGCGTGCCGGTGCTGTGCTGGCCCTACTTCTGCGAGCAGTTCCTGGACCGGAGCTACGTCACCGACGTGTGGAGGACCGGCCTCGCCGTGTCCCCCGGCGAGGACGGTGTTGTGACAAAAGAGGAGGTGAGGTGCAAGGTGGAAAGTGTAATCGGCGACGCCGACTTCAGGAAGAGGTCACAGTGGCTCAAGGACATCGCCTCGAGGTGCGTCAGCGAGGGCGGCTCATCGCACGAGAATTTCACTAGATTTGTGGACCTTCTAAGTGAATGAACCAAAACCATACTGTGTATGCGTGTGAACTTAGTTTGCTATATACTCCCCCTCCGTTCCAAAATAAGAGCCGCTAATTAAACTTTATATTAAATCAGCGCCATTTATTTTAGGACGGTTGAAGTAGTATCTAAGTGCACATGATAACCGGTACATTGTGGCGGAAATCGATTATAATGCATTTTTAATGAGATTTGGTTGTATGAAATGTAAGTATTTAAAATAAGAATATGTAACAAAGCCAAAAAAAAGTATGATTTGTTGTATGTTGTAAAAAAGTATTATATATCGGATTGAGTTGGGTCTTTTCCTATGTACTCCATCCGTTTCTAAATATTTGTCTTTTTAGAGATTTCAAATGAACTACCACATACGGATGTATATAGACATATGTTAGAGTGCAGTTTCACTCATTTTGCTTCGCATGTAGTCACTTGTTGAAATCTCTAGAAAGACAAATATTTAGGAACGGAGGGAGTACTTCTCATGCATGATTAAATGGTAAGTTGTTATGTTTGTATAGAGAAATAAGTTAGTGAAGATCGAAATGCCAAACATAGACAAAGCTCCATGGAGGCCTTAATTTAACACTTCAAAATTCAAATTTTCCGTCCAAAAAATTCTGAAAAAAATACATATGTACCTACAGACATAATGTGCATGCGTGTAATTTTTCAGGCCGAAATATGTAAAAATGAGAGTTACGCAAAAGAACCAAATGTGGAGCTTTTTAGCATAGGTACTGTTCATCCTCAAAGTCCATGATTTTGGTTTCTTTTGTGCGGCCCGCAATCAAGGTATTTCATTTTGAAACTTTACACACATATACATTTCATCCTTTTATACATGTGTTATTTTTTCAGAATATTTTGAAACTGAAAATTTTGAATTTTAAAAATTTCAAAATTAAGGTCTGGAGCTCAGCCTCCAAAATGCTGTATAGGATGTGTGGCGAGTAATGTTCTATGGATGCAATTTCATTTTTACGACAATTTCCATTACAGACCAAATAAGTGATGAAATCATTTCCTCCAAGCGACGGAAAAGAATTTCAATAGATGATCTTTCCGGTGACACATTGATAGGAACCATGCATGCTCTAGCAAAATTGACAGGCAAACCAGTGGTCCAAGGCCAAAAAAAGTATATAACATCCTTTCGAAGGAAAATTGTTGAGCTCGACAAGCTTCCATTACAATGAGAGGATTATTGGTATACTGCACTATAGGAAAATCAGACTCTTAAAAATAAACAGAAGATATCTGACTTGGTTGAAATAGATGATTTAAAATAAATTACAGCAAGTCAACGGCTAGCTAGGACAAATAACAATGATGAAAGAGGATCACCCTAACAAACCCCTCGCTAGCACAGTAGCACTCAAATTTCTTAGAGGCCAGGAGTAATAATTACTTGAATCCAACCCAGTCACCAACCATGGAACCCCGTGATGAAGAATTTGTATAATCACATAAGGTTCTAGAATATAAAAAGCTTCCGCAAAATCTAGTTTGAGAAGGACAACCTGTTTCCAGAATGCTTACATTGGTGCAACTACTCAAAAGACTGATGTATATTACGCAACCTTCTTCTTATAGACTTGTGTTGGGCCTTCAAGCGTAGAGTTTTGTAGGACATTAGCAAATTTGATGACCTAAGGTTTATCAATCCATGGGAGGCATATGATGAAGATGGTCTCTCAAACAACCCTGCAACCGAATAACAAAGAGTCTCTTGTGTTCCCAACACACCCAATACAATGGCAAATTGTATAGATGCACTAGTTCGGCGAAGAGATGGTGATAGTGTAATATGGATGGCAGAAATATATTTTTATAATCTGAATAAATAAAAACAGCGAGGTAACTAGTAAAAAAGTGAGCAAAAACGGTATTACAATGCTTGAAAGTAAGGTCTAGGGTTCATACTTTCACTAGTGTAAAGTCTCTCAACAATGATAACATAATTAAATTATATGACAATCCCTCAACGTGCGACAAAGAATCACTCCAAAGTTTCTATCGGAGAACGTAGCACGAAAACGTGCATCAACCCCTATGCATAGATTACCCCAACGTCACCTCGGAAATCCGCGAGTTGAGTGCCAAAACATACATCAAGTGAATCAATAGAACATCCCATTGTCAGCACAGATATCCCATCACAAGACATACATCAAGTGTTCTCAAATTCGATACTCAATCCAACATAACGAAACCTCAAAGAGCAAGACTCAATTCATCACAAGAAGATAGAGGGGGAGAAACACCATATGATCCAACTATAGTAGCAAAGCTCGCGGTACATCAAAATCGTGCCAAATCAAGAACACGAGAGAAAGACAGAGAGAGATCAAACACATAGCTATTGGTACATACCCTCAGCCCCGAGGGTGAACTATTCCCTCCTCGTCATGGAGACTGTCGGGATGATGAAGATGACCTTCGGTGATGGTTTCCCCGTCTGGCAGGGTGCCGGAACGGACTCCCGATTGATTTTTCGTGGCTACAGAGGCTTACGGCGGCGGAACTTCCGATCTAGGGTCCTTTTCGAAGGTTTCTATATTTATAAGAAATTTTTAGCGTCGGAAACAAGTCAAGGAGGTGCCCGAGGGGCCCACAAGCCCTCAGGGCGCGCCCCCTAACTTGTGGACTCCTCGGGACTCTTTTGGTCCAGCTCCGATGCATAGGGCGGTCTCTTTTGGTCCACCAAAAATCACTGTAAATGATGCGGATCATCCCATTGTCATCCCCACGGATATTACCCTAACTACCCAAGCACCAAGTAGACCCATGACAAGAGCTCGTGCACGTGCTATTCAATCCGAGGTGACATCTCTCCTTCTTGAGCTTCCCTTACATTCGAGTGAGACATGGTTGCTGCCTAAGTCAAAAAATACTATGTGTAATCAGGTACAACACACAAGCCACGGAGAAAGGTGAGGAGAAAGGTGAAGATTGTCATCCGGAAGAGAAAATGCTTACTCACACACATTTGTGTGCTAAAATAACATTGATCACTCTAGTTTATATGCCATTATACGACTAAAAAAATCCTGCCTACGTGCCATAGTGGAAAACTAAAAGCCAAGGGCATCCAATGAGTTCGTTAAAAGACATTTTCACCCTCAATGGCATATAAGAATAATCTGGACAGCGATCTCCTTATAAATTACATGTAACTGAAGTTATTCATAGAAAAAAGCAGCGTTTTCTTGTAATTTCAGCATGATAATTTGGCTTGTAAGCTTACAAATGTAGCAAGATCAGAACCAGTTGGGGGGAGAGGCAAACCCAAAAAGAAGGACCTTTAACTTTTGTTATAAGTTGTTGTTGCATGCTTCAACTGTATATCTCATACATAACGTCAAAATATGTGACCTCACTAATCTATTCCTCTTAACATGCAAAAATGCCACGTCCACATGCAATCACGTCTGGGAAAAGATCCACCTAACATGCAACTATGCATGTGGAACAATTATGCTACTTGTATTCAACACATTTTTGCAACTATGTACTCCCTCTGTACCGAAATAGTTGTCGTTGGAGTAGCTGAAAAATAGTTGTCGTTGGAGTAGTTGAAGTATTTCGGTACAGAGGGAGTAGTAATTAACTATAGTAAATCATATATAGATTACATTTTAATTATGCTATTATCAATCCAATATTCATATTCCAATGTCATTGAGATATATTGCTACCAGTTCCCATAGCGACCATCTAGTGATTAAAGTTCGTGGGCCATAATGCACTGCACATCTATGCTTTCCTCTCATCTACCTCCTTCATCGATCATAAACGAATACGTCAATTTTTTCACCAATAATTCTACACTTACGAAAGATGCTACGTAAGTTTACTAAACCTTCCCTAAATCCTCTCCTCCACCCCCTGATTTTAACCGGGGTGGGGTCCAACCGCTAATCTTGATCCAATTAATTACCTCCATGTCAGTTTTTACGTAAAACCCTCACGTTAGCTTTTGTACGTGTAGCATTAATAGATGTGTGTGTAGCTGGAGTTCGTCTCAGAACAATTCGATATGGGAACAAGGGGAAGAGTGGCACCGCCACCTTGAAGGGCTCCTCACTGGCCACACAATGTAAGCATCTGGAAAAGCATGGACACTCAATAAACTAAGCACTTCTGCTTCGGTACACCCCCCTTAAACACATCAAGGGCTGAGATTCACCCATACCCCTTCGCTGCCAGGGGCACGATCGTCTTATGTAAAAAATATTGCCCCAGCGTCATCATGGCGATACCCCAGCGCTTTGTGTATGCGCTGCTGCGGATTTGAGCCGAGCGGCTTGGCGAGCGAGCCGAGCCGAGCAGTTGGGAGCCCCGATGTCGTGTTTTTTTAAGTCGGCGTTGACCGTGGGGCGTCGCGATGTGGGCGTGGCGGCAGCGGCGTATCGTCATGTGATAACTGCATTGCAGTAATGGCGGCGTGCATGCAGCGCCGATCGCTCGCGGCCCTCCATCGCTGCCGGCGTCGGCGACGGGCGCTGCCGCCGCCTTCCGCCTCGGGCGGCGATAGACGCGACCGTCGGTTGCCGCCATCGTCGACCGCCCGCCCGCCAGACGCCACCGACGCGTCGACCGCTGCGCCAGCGCTTCTCACGCCGCCTACTTTGCCGCGCCGCTTCCACACGCCGCCTCGCATGCCGCGCCGCGCTTCTCACGCCGCCTACTTTGCCGCCCGCGCCTTCACACACATCATTGCTGCGCGCGCCGCCCGCCACCGCCGCCTCTCCCTCGGGCGCGCGCCACCGACGGCTTCGCCCGCCACCTCCTCCCCGCCTTCTATAAAAAGAGCGCGCCATGCCGTGACATTTCCCTCGCCCGCCCATCTCTCTTCTCTCTCGCCCGCCCATCTCCCTCTCCTCGCGGCAATGTCTTCCAGTGACTCCGACGAGGCGCGCGGTCGACCGGCGTCGGCGCTGAGCCTCACCATCGCCGACACGGAGCTAATGGCCCGGTGCGGCGTGTTGAAAGCCGCCGGCAGCGAAGGTGCCGGGCCATGGCGGATCGGGCGAACGGCATCCCCACCATGGGACCGCCGCCCGACGAGGGAGCAGCTCCGCGAGTTCGGCGGCCGGTACAACCGAGGGCCCGCGCGTTTCTCGCGCGGGAAGAACTTCGACATCGTCCTCGGCGCGTTCGAGGGACGCGGCGGCGGACGATCGTCGGGGACATTACCGGCGAGGCCGGCACTTCCCGCCGCCGCCGCCGCTGCCCACCTCCACCGCCCCATCGCTTCCCGACAGGCGCCCCTGGCCGGTCTTGGTCGACATCCGCGGGCGCAGAGCCGCCCTCGCGCAAGACGGAGACCCGACGACACGCCGGGGCTACTTGCGGCGCTGGCCGGTCGGCAGAGGAGGCGGCGGCGGCGGCCACTCGTGAGGAACGAGAGCGGTGGCGGCCATAGCGGCGGTCAGGTGAGCAGCGGTAGCGGAAGACAATCGGTGGGATTTTAGCAGCGACGATGACGACGCGACGATAATGGCGGCGACGGCGGCGAAGGAGAGGCAGGCAGTATGGCGCCGGTCGTCGACCTCACCGCCGGCAGCGACGACGAGTAGCTTAGTTTAGGGTTATGTAATAGGAGTGCTCGGTTATGTTTAGGGTTATGTAAAATATTTTGAATTATGAATGAACTCCGAATGGTTTATCTAAAAAAATTCCGGATGTTTAATTTGATATTAGTCATGCAACTTAAAAAAATAAACGGAAACATGAATTTGAACGGTACGAGACGATACTCGACACACAAATTGTAGAAAAATCAGTCGCAAAATGCATGCATGGGTCATGCATGCACAGCACAAACATAAAAATTATAAAAAAATCTTGAAGCGATAAAAAATATTTAAAACGTGGCATGCATCCTACTGATGATGGTGGAACACTATAAACAAAATTATTGAAGGCAAAAAAAATAGTAATGCAAAAAAAAAGTCCACCTGTGCTTGCACGCCGCAATCGCGCTTAATCGGTCCGCCCGATCAAGCCGGGTGGCGAAAGGGCGCCCTTCGGCCAGATACAGCCTGCAGCACAGCCAACGGGATGTTGGCGGGCGGGCGGGAATCGGGGAGTTCGAATAGGTGGTCGGAGCTCGGTATATAAGCCGGTGGCGGCGGCGTTCGGCGGGCGAGGTGGGACTAAACTTTAGTCCTCACCCCCGCCGACCCTGCCCTCAAGACCACAAGACACTTAATGGGCGGCCCAGGGCGCCATCGCAAGACGGTCGTTCGGCGGGCGAGGTGGGACTAAACTTTAGTCCTCACCCCCGCCGACCCTGCCCCAAGACCGCAAGCAGAGTCAATGGGCGGCCCACGCTACCGTCACAAGACCGTCACTGTGCCGCCAATGCACGCTGTCGAAGGCTTTTTGGTTTTTTGTTTTAAAAATAATATTAATAAAAATCCATACGTAATATAGAATTGCTAACTATATTTATTATAATAATAATGAGTTGTTTATTAAAATTTATACAAAAAACTAATGAGTTTTTTATAATTAATTGCTAAAACAATAATGAGTTTTTTGATAATTAATTCATAATGAGTTTTTTTGTAATGAATATTTTAATCAGTTATTTCTGTCAATTAGTAATTACATTTTTAATATTTATGTAATGTTAATAAATGTCTAAATAATATTTAAAATATATGCAAAGTTTATATTTTGAAAGACATAAATCTTGTTAACAATTGTACAATACATAGGGCTTTTCATTATTGGAAAACCCTAGAAAATGCGCCGAGCGCTGGAAAAAAACGTGAATTAGCGTGGGTGCTGTGGATGGTGATGGCAACGTGTGGAAAAAGTGTCGTGACGTTTGACGGAGAAGAAAAAACCGTAGTTGGGAACCCCCTCCCCGGCAGACCGAGAGGTAGGTGGTTGCACTGGGGCTACATGATGGCATGCATGCAATTGCACCAAAGTGTGCGTACATGTGGGCACGGCCAAAGTAGGCCCCTACGCAAGGTTGGAACGAAAACGGACACAAAACGGACGTTGCGTCACGTCCAGGCAGTGTTTTTGCGATTTTCGACCTGGAAAACCCTAGAAAATGCGCCGAGCGCTGGAAAAATACGCGAATTGGCGTGGGTGCTATGGATGGTGATGGCAACGTGTGGAAGAAAAAGTGTCGTGACGTTTGACGGAGTTAAAAAAAATCGTAGTTGGGAACCATATTTAAAAAAAATTGTTTTCCGTTTGAAGTTAAAAAATAAACAAAATGACAAAATAAACATATTTAATACTGTGATATGGCTCTACATAACTGCCCGGCAGTACACTGTCTGGCAGTGAACTGCCCGGCCAGTTAGGTAAAGTCACATCACAATATAAGATATGACCATGCATGGACTACCGGAGGCGGCTATATAAACTGGTGTGGACATCATTCGGCTGCCGAGGTGGGACTAAATTAGAATGGCTGCTGCATTGGCCGACCACGGTGACGGTCTTGTGACGGCGGCGCGGGCCGTCCGATTGACTCTGCTGCGCGTCTTGAGGCAGGGTCGGCGGGGTGAGGACTAAAGTTTAGTCCCACCTCGCCCGCCGAACGATCAGTCGCGATGGCGCCCTGGGCGCCCCCATTAAGTGTCTTGTGGTCTTGAGGCAGGGTCGGCGGGGTGAGGACTAAATTTTAGTCCCACTCGCCCACCGAACGACGCTGCGACCGCCTTATATACCTGCCTCCCACGTCCCTTTCGAACTCCTCGATTCCCGTCCCCGTCCCGCCATCGCCCGATTGGCTGTCTGCAGTCGTAGCTGGGCGAAGGCCGGCCCTTTCGCTGTCCGGCTTGATCGGGCCGGACCGATTACGCACAGTTGCGGCCTGCAACCACGTTGGGCTGTCTTTTTTTTGCATCACTAATTTTTTTTGCCTTCCATGAGTCACGGCGCGGGGGGAGGTGGGAGGGGCGCTTTTTTAGTCCCACCTCGCGCGTCCGGGGGTGTGGTATGTGCTGTTTTGACCTAATAAATTATTGAAAATTCATAAAGTAAAAAAAAACCACAAATAATAATGAGTTCTTTATTATACTTTATAATGAATATTATGGTTAGATATTATCATTTATAATGAATAATAATAATGAGTTATTCATTATACTTTATAATGAATAATAATAATGAGTTATTCATTATACTTTATAATGAATAATAATAATGAGTTCTTTATAATTAATTAGTAAAACAATATTGAGTTCTTCATATCAGATCAGTGCCGGTTGTGTTGGTGGTACGAGGTGGCATGCACGAAACGTAACCCAAGTTTGGGAGGCAGTGGGCAAGCCCACCTTAGGGCCCCACGCAAAAGTTGAACGAATTCGGACACCATACGCACGTTGCGTCACGCCCGGTCAGTGTTTTCGGTGCGATTCACGAAGAAAATCATAGGAAATTCATACGGTGCCGGAAAATTATGAAAACTTGCACGCATGATGGACCTGGCGAGGGGTGCGTGTCCAAAAAGTTTGGGGTCCACCGGCTGAGTCAGAAAAGAGAACGCAGTACCTGGCTGACATGGGCCATATCAGATCAGTGCCGGTTGTGTTGGTGGTACGAGGTGGCATGCACGAAACGTAACCCAAGTTTGGGAGGCAGTGGGCAAGCCCACCTTAGGGCCCCACGCAAAAGTTGAACGAATTCGGACACCATACGCACGTTGCGTCACGCCCGGTCAGTGTTTTCGGTGCGATTCACGAAGAAAATCATAGGAAATTCATACGGTGCCGGAAAATTATGAAAACTTGCACGCATGATGGACCTGGCGATGGGTGCGTGTCCAAAAAGTTTGGGGTCCACCGGCTGAGTCAGAAAAGAGAACGCAGTACCTGGCTGACATGGGCCATATCAGATCAGTGCCGGTTGTGTTGGTGGTACGAGGTGGCATGCACGAAACGTAACCCAAGTTTGGGAGGCAGTGGGCAAGCCCACCTTAGGGCCCCACGCAAAAGTTGAACGAATTCGGACACCATACGCACGTTGCGTCACGCCCGTCGGTGTTTTCGTGCGATTCACGAAGAAAATCATAGGAAATTCATACGGTGCGGAAAATTATGAAAACTTGCACGCATGATGGACCTGGCGAGGGTGCGTGTCCAAAAGTTTGGGGTCCACCGGCTGAGTCGAAAAGAGAACGCGAGACTGGGCCGACATGGGCCATATCGGATCGATGCGGTTGTGTTGGTGGTGCGAGTGGCATGCACGTAAACGTAACCCAAGTTTGGGAGGCAGTGGGCAAGCCCACCTTAGGGCCCCACGCAAAAGTTGAACGAATTCGACACCATACGCACGCTAAGTCCACGCCCGGTCGGTGTTTTCGGTGCGATTCACGAAGAAAATCATAGGAAATTCATACGGTGCGGAAAATTATGAAAACTTGCACGCATGATGGACCCGGCGAGGTGCGTGTCCAAAAGTTTGGGGTCCACCGGCTGAGTCGAAAAGAGAACGCAGACTGGCCGACATGGGCCATATCGGATCGAGTGCGGTTGTGTTGGTGACGAGGTGGCATGCACGAAACGTAACCCAAGTTTGGGAGGCAGTGGGCAAGCCCACCTTAGGGCCCCACGCAAAGTTGAACGAATTCGGACACCATACGCACGCTTGCGTCCACGCCCGGTCGGTGTTTTCGGTGCGATTCACGAAGAAAATCATAGGAAATTCATACGGTCCATGTGAACTTTTTGAAATGGTTGCATTAAAAAATGCATGAATAATATCTGAGGTTAAAAAAACATCGAAGATAATGGCTCTCTTTTTGAAGAATATGCATGATCCATGTGAACTTTCACAAGCTCTAAGCAGGTGAAGACTCACATCGATCCTGCATATCCTCCAAATAGAGTCCCACGAACTGAGATGTTTGTGCATTGACTAAAAGAAAACTATATAAAGGAGTCAACGGCGCGCCGGCTTAGCGATGTGGTATTAAACTACAGTGCATGTTTTTAATAAATGCATCGTGGGCCAGCCGGCGGTAGTTTCACGGGACGGGCCAAGTGGCCCACTATGGCGTGACCACGTCGATGATACCGTACGTGCGTGCATGGCATGGAAACCAAGCCGCCATTACCTCGCCCCAATACCGCCTACCCACGCCGCCTCCACGCGCATCCTCACCCGTCCCCGATCGGACGGTCGCACCGCCGTGGCCGTCAAACTCCCTTCCTGCCCGGCTGACGGCGCCATCTACGCTGCGACTTGGATCTCAGTTCGGCGTGCCGTCTCGGCAAATTCGCGGCACCCTAAACCCTAGGACGGGCCGTCGGCCAGCAAGCCTCTGTGGGCAGGGCGTGCGGCTGCCACGGCTAACCCACACCGGTGGGGTTTGGCAACGGGCTGCCGGTGCTCGTCTAGACGCCGGAAGGTATGGTATTAAACCATATGTAATTTTATTAGAATCTCCTAACTAGTTAGATAACTGGCATCTTATTTAGAATGCAAGAATTGGGAGATGTGTACTGCTCGGTTGAGAAGTGGTGTGAATTGGTGGAAAAATTCACACCCAGACAGCGATGATGCTACGTGGCACAAGTTTGGACTGTATGTTGAGAATTCCTTCCGTGAAAATGAGGAAAAATTTATTGAATTTATGATTACAACATATGATAGTACTAGAAAGCGATTTATTATTCGACCAAATACAGACGGCATCAGTGTGCTTAATGAAGATGTTTACGACATATTCGGGCTACGTAACGAGGGTGATGATGTCAGTAGCATGATAGCAACAGTACAACTAGATGCCAAAAAATTGTTCGAATCGGTTTCTAGACAAAAGAACAGGCCTAATCCTCATCGATGAGTTGATAAAAAATATTGTTGACACTCGGTCATATGATGATGATTTTGTGAGAAGGGTCGTACTGGTTCTTATGGGTACAGTCTTAGCACCACAATCCACCAAGTTTGTTCCTTATCGTTATTACAAAATGGTGGAGGACGTGAACGCTATCAAGTCATACAATTGGAACGATTTTACGTTGAGGGTGTGCATGGATGCTATTAAAAAATCGGTCGAAGATCTTGAAAAATTCAAGTGGCCTATCGGGAACTTGTCTCTTCTTCAGGTACAAGAAATTTGTAATAGTTGTATGTACATATATTTTTATGTGATCTATGTGTCCGACTTGTTGTGTTTACTATCATGTAGTATATATACTGGGAAAAAGTTGAGCCAATTGGTGTGGATACATTTGATCCTTTGTCTCGTGAATACCCACTAATGGTTAACTGGCCGAAACGGAAGGGAAAAGAGAGACGACTATGACAACATGCACGGCGTGGCACCGGCAATGTAAGTCAATAAGTATAGTCCTTATTGGTTGCAAATAGTATTAACTATAGTTGTTATTTTATTTATTTATTTTTTTGTTGTACAGCTTGAAAATTGCGTTAGCCAAGAGTACAGACGTGCTAAGGTAGCACGTGAAGGGACTGTCCCAGATGAAGAAAAGAAGAAACCTAAACGGAAAGGTGGTGGCAGGAGTAGAAAGCCAAGCACGTCAGGGGTTTCATCGAACACGACTAACAGTATGGACCGTGTGATGACATACATAAAGCTGCTTCACAAGGAGGTTCTCAATATACCGAAAGATGTGCACAGGTAATGTAGAAGTTATATTAAACATGTTAGTTGTTCAAATGCTGATCGTGTTTCATTTGTGTTTGTAGATGGTAATGGAAAAGTTGAACACGGAAGGTGTGCTGTACAAACCCAATAAGAGGGACAACAATGATGAATTTGTTAATGTACGTCAAGGAGTTGGGATGGAGAATGGCCAGTACAAGTCATCAAAATATTGGCCAGATATTGATTCACCTACCGACGTGGAGCTAGTAACATCTTTCACGTGTTTCAATGATACGGACGTGCCCGTTGATGACACGGGTGCTCGATGACGACACCGGGTAAAGGTGACGCTACTGATCCTTTCATTATACACGATAATGAAAAATCCCCATGTTCGCCATCAACTGTACGCATAAAAGAGTTTCCGCCTATGTCCCGAACCCCGCAAAATGCTGATATTTCTGATGAGTCTATGGGTGGTTTGTCACCAACAAAGTCTGAAGACATGTGTGAGAGTTTCCCGGCAAAGAGCAACATAGGTAATGGTGAAGGCAGTCAGGACAATGAAGGTAAACGCAAACGAAATCCGTCGAAATATTGTCAATCCCGTCGACCTTCTCATTACCCGCAAGAAACGTGTTAAAAAAGTAAGTCAAGTATTACTTTATAATTCATTCATGCTTTACGAAATTTTTATTATTTTTAACAACTGTAGCTGCATTGTTTTAGATCTGTTTGCATCGTCACCATCTTCAATTCTGGCAAGTACTCTTAATATGACTCGGATCACATAGAGGCAGCCAGAGTTTTTGTTGAGACTCTCGATCGACTAAGAAGCATGCACACCGAACCGTGGTCGATATGCCGCCACCAGATGGGGACATATGCACGCCAGCTATGCTTCACGATGTCCTGAAGTTTAAATGGTTGAATGGCGCTGTAAGTATGACTTTGGTTTTAACAAGACTCTCATTTCAACTTCACAAGTTGATAGAATTTTTTTGTTTATGTATGCAGATAATCAATGCATATTGTAAACACCTACAACACCGTGATTTCTCTGACCGTTTCATATCAACAACGTGGTTCCCAAAATTTATGTTAAGTAGGGCTAGGGGAAAGACCAAGTCAATTAATGATTTAGAATCAGAACAAGTTACAAAGAAAGCAAAAGTCGCCGCAAGAGTAATGGATGAGTATTTCAGACGGGACAAGGTATTTCTTTCATATTTATTTGTTTTGTTATTCATTGCTATTTAATTGCGCTAACATCATTTGATTACTATATAGGCGTATTTTCCTATGCACGTTAATGATAATCATTGGATAACCATAGTGATGCACACCGTCAAGGAGGAGTTTCAAGTTCTTGACTCAAATTCTAAAGGCGCAATTAGCCAAAGAATTCGCAATATGATTGGCACCCTGGTGCGCTAAAATTTTTACACTCGCATTCAGAAAATTATTGAGTCATACGTTAAATTCTGGTTTGTTACTTTCTTTCAGAGATCTGAAATATCTAAGGATGTTATGGAGGCCAACTCTATTATTGAATCAAAAAAATTTCCAGATGTCTCATCGTGGCCAATTAATGAGTATAAAATGCCGGCACAACAAGATGGGTAAGTTAAATGAGTACATGATGCCGGCACAGCATGCTATATCCTAAGCTGATCACACATGTTTATTGCAGAGTGTCTTGTGGACTTTTGTGATGTGGTGTATAAAATACTGGGGCGGAGATCGCTGGACACATGAATTTGACCAGCAAGAGATTAATGAGTCAAGGCCACGTATTGTCGCGAAATCATTTTTCCGAGGTCAACAGATTAGACAAAGTGAAGATGAAAATTGTTAAAATCATGGAGAAGGAGTAGTTATTAGCATTGGTAGGGTTTTTGTCCCGTAGAAGGTTTCCCTACCGTTCTTGGATACTTTGATCGATTGTAATGCGACATGGCACTGGGATAGATTTCGACAATTTTCCACGCTTTATTTATTGCTTTCGTGAGACACTACACATTTAAATGCGTGTGGGCAAATAATATTTTTCTGTCCTAAAATGTATCAGTTTGCCTCTGCCATATTACGGACATATTTGGTTCATGACTTAGCTAGCCACGCCAAAGGTGTGTTGTGCCTAAGGTGTGGCGCTTGTTTTAGCCGCCACACTTTGCTGTAGAAATTTGCCCCTAAATTTGCCCTTTTGTTCCTACTCATGGCGGTCATTTTTATTAAAAATATGCCCGCCGTCCTGAGTTGGTGCGGTGAGGATAAAACCTGCACAATATCCCACGCCGATTCGGTGGCAGCAGCGGCGCTGGATCCGACGAATATTCCAGGCCGTGCGGTGGACGCCCGCCGAGGCAGTTCTTGGGCCCGCGCGACTCCAGCTAGTGCGGGTTGGCGCCATTGGCAGTCGCCACGCTGCTGGTCTGCTGGCGCAGCACCCGGCCGACCGACAGCGCGCCGACGCCTCGTCCCCGCCCCAGCCAGCGGGCACATGCAACGATCCCGAGGGGAATATGGCGATCTGTCGGCCCATAAACGACGTGCGTTGGTAGCGTCGGGCCTATCCTATTCATGCGCCACCTGCCATGGCGAGACGCGCCGACCAGCGTCTTCGCCTTCTCACAAGCTCGCAATGAAATATTAATGAATGCCTGCTGTGCGCCGTGGCCTCCACGCTCATGGCCGAAGGTGTTGTAGTCTCACTGTTCAGTGCGCGCAGCCGCCACGGCTGGGTTTTTTTTAAATGGTCACATACATTCATTAAAATTTAAAATGTCCATAACTTGACTAAGCCATGACACCAGTAACACATTCATACAAATATAAGATGTTTCACACATAAAAATATAAATCGCATGTCTCATAACATTGAACAAGGTGGCATAAATATTATCTCAAAGTGCCATCTCTATTATTCTTAAACAAATAAACTGAAAGTGGTAATGACTTTCATTGAACAAGGTGGTTTAGAGAATAAACTCAAAGTGCCATATATCTTATTCTTAAACAAATAAATTAAAATTGCCACTGGCTTCAATTGATTATGAATACTTCATATTTATGCCCGGTTCCTACATAACAAATTGTAAAGAACTCATCAGACAATTGTGAAGAGAGAACCAGAAAATAATTAAAATTATGGAAAACTTACTTTTCATTCTCAGGGCACGCTTGCCGCCTATGGCCCTCTCTCTTACAAATGCCACAAAGAGGACGGGTTTTTCTCAGAAAATGATATTGGTCTTCCATTTTTGTAACATTTGGATCTTTCTTTGCCCGCCCTGTCTTGCTCTGTTTAGGGCGCCCTTCAGGAAACTTTCACGGATCACCTATGACATCAACATGTTGTTCCCACGACGTGGCTCCTCATGCACATTTCTTGTACTACCAACGCATCATCATCAGGGACCTTTTTCTTCGCTATTATGTTCTGCAGACACTGCATCAACTCATCATAGACAAATGGATCATTTGAAGCAACATGAAAAGCTTCAGCTCCTGTTATACTGAGTTGACTATAGCGAGCACGCTGCTCTGCCCTGTCCAACCCCAGCCAAACAAGTCACTCTTTCGCTGTGCAGGCAGCCCACCTCTCGCAACTTTCGACATCCTCTTAAGGATGCAACACTTAGGTATTTTAGATATTTTAGATGCACCAACACATACAGAATGTGTTTGCAAGGCAATCCTTTCCAAGCATTCGCCCACAACTGCATTCTATCATATTCTCGAGTTTTCAGGTCGATAATTCAGGCTGAACTGAAATTTCCGGTTATTCCTCCATGTCACGATGAAGGTGTGGCAGTCAACTCCCACTAGCGTCTCAAAATCTCAAGCTCTCCCATCTTCTTCAGATCTTGTTGAAGAATATAAAATTGGAATGAGTGAATACTTTGGCGGCATGCTTCTCAATATCCTTATATTCTGTGATGATGGTGGCAATGACTGATTTGAAACACAGTCATCATGCGCCTCGCTCTCACGTAGTCGGACTATGCAATTCTCATAATGCACAACTAGGTCAACAATAGTCATACCGCCGTCCAAGTGCAGGTGAAGACAAGAGTTAAGACTTTCACTCCTCTGATTACTGCGCATACCCAGAAAAAAACCATCTGACAGATATGATGCTGCCCACAGAGTCCTCTTCCTGTACATCCTACTCAACCACTCTTCTGTTTTATCAGTCTTCCATTTACGAACGAAAGCGTGCCATCTCGCCTCAAAGTTGGCTGGTGAGGTGGAGTAGTACAACAGTGCCCTGAACTCACTTAGCGATTTGTAATTAAGGTGCTTCTGCATGTTTTTTTCCACGTGCCATGAGCAGAGACGGTGCAACACATCAACCAAAACCAACCGAATAGCTCGTATCATTGCAGCGTCTCCATCTGTGATGATTGACCTTGGCTTTTTCTGACAATTGGCCTTCAGGAATGTCTGGAGCAGCCACACATATGTCGCTTCGGTCTCATCGGACACAATGGCACAACCAAAAACTGTGGTGCAACGGTGATTGTTTACACCAACAAAGGGGATGAACGGCATACCGTATCTGTTCATCTTATATGTGCTGTCGAACACCGTGACATCTCCATACAGTTTATAGTCCCGCCGCGATCGCATCGCACTGAACATGCTCTTCAAACGGCCCTCCTTATCGAAAGCACGTACTCAAAGAAAAACTCTGGATCCTTCTCTTTTCTGCTCCTCATAATCCCAATTGCCGTGTTAGCATCACCCTTCGCAATCAACTTCATTTTTCTCGGCAACATAGGTTGTACACGCCTCGCCTCAGAAACCCACACTTATCATACGAGCCATACCTGCTAATGAAGCTGTCAACAATGATATGCTTTCTGATCCCAGCTCCTTCCATCGCCAATATCTCAGCTATCCGGTGATCTCCCATCACTCGATGTGACCGCAGAAATACCACCTCATCTGGTCTAGCCAACAAATGGTTGTGATCATCCATAAAAGCTGCCACGAACCAAACTCCACGTCCTTTGTCCAACTTCACGACAAAATGTGCGCCACACTGCAACGAGTCTCTGGTCTTAGCCTGCGGGTACGGCCCTCCGGTTTAAAAATTTATCTGACGCTTTCCTGCCCTCGAGCAAACGTATCTCCTATACCGAACAGTGGTTGAAAGTCCTTTTCCTCGTTTCACCTTATCTTTTCGATACTGAATCCACGGTCTTTGGCGTAGTTATTATAGAACATGTGAGCCTCCCATTGTGATGCAAATGTCATACCCATAACCTTCAACTGTGTCTCCAGCGACGTTGCTGGATTTCAGCTTCCTCAATGTCCATATTAGCTCCATCCTCATGCTCATCTCCATCTTCACCACTCCAACCATCAAAGTTAGCCTACAATATTCCATGTAAGCAAGTGTAAGTTGCCATTACCAACTATTTATTATTCAATGACATCTTAAATTGTGGACCGAACCTGGCTTATGTTATCCCCGAAAGATTCAACACCATGATTTTCCTCGTTGTGAACGTCAATATCCTCCTGCACATTAAAAAATCATATGCACGTGTAAGTACCATATGGTTCTTCATCCGACAAAAAGAATGTACAAGACACTTACGTTTTCACTACAAGCACCCTCCTCCTTCTTATCAAAATCCTCCTCGGGTAAATTATCGATCGACGACCAGGATTCATTGTCGCTGCCATCATCATCATCTTTACTATCATTACCATTTGTACGATCAACACTATCGCTACCATCCCACTCACTCGTGTCCAAAAACAGATCCGTAAATCCAGTTTCTTTATCCATTATATGATCTCTCAACCTACACTGCAATATTATAATAAAATTTGATCTATCAATTTTAAAACAAATTAAATGTACTACTGAGAAATTCTTATCTAACAAGATATTGCACATAATTATTTACAGATTTAATTTTTTGACGAACTAAAAGGCTTACATGGCATGCACGCAGCACTTCGCCCGCTGGCGTGGCTGCGGACGGCGAGGACGTTGCGGAGAGGTTGATCACGGAGTTGCGGGCGGCGACGGCGTCCACGTAGGCCACGCCACCGCGACGACCTGCACGGAGGCGACATCACGTCGGCGGGCGACTCGAAGATCTGTCCGCCGGCCGATCCCGGTGAAGACGGGAGAAGGCGGCGATCGGCGAACGGGAGGACGTTGGAATTGGCAGCGTGATCACGCCTAGATCGGCGGGAAAGGCGGCTATCGGTGGGTAAGGTCGGCGATCGGCGGGCGGGCGACGTTGGAATGGGCCGCTGATCAGCGCAGGTCGTGGGTTTTTTTTTCGCGACGGCGAGAGGGTAGTTCTTGAGCCAGCCAGATCGGCTCGAGCCGTCGCTCGGCTCTACCTGTATGGGTACGCCAGATACGGCGCGGGATACGTTAAGCACCAGATGCCCAAAATGCCCTTATACGTTAAGCGGGGGGTGTACCAAGCAAGCCTCTAAACTAAGATGTACGGGGGAGAACACGAGTCGACGAGCAGTGACAAAGAGCAGCTTTCAAGAATGGGTATGCAGAGTGACAAAGTTCCATGTTAATCCAAAATACTTAGAGATCAACAATGGGCAGAAACAAGATACAATTGTTCACTCTAACAACACCCCCTAGATAGTTTAGAGAGAATGGAAAGTTGAGCATAAATTGGTGAAAGAAAATAGAGTAAAATAGCTCTGGTACGGAGGGCGTGGCTGCATGGTGCACTTTGATAGGAGCATGAAGACCAAGAACCAAACTGAATCTTCCGCGAAAAGGAAGTAGCAACATGTGTGTGGCATTGTCCATGACCCAAGATGCATTATGGTTTACCTTGCACGGAGGCAGGGAATATCAACCCCATAAAGTTGCTTTACAACACAAGAATTGTTGGAACTATAGATATCTTTTACATATACAAGAAGTTTGGTTGTGTTGTGACACTCGAAAAACAAAAGCAGTGTTTTGCTTGACGGCATGTTGACGAACGAAGCGTTTGTGTCTTTGCTGCGTGCACCGACACCAAGGAGCATCACGATGGAAAATTTAATGACACAACCTCTCGGTGTCGCATTAGCTAATCAGTTATCAAATTATACAGGCTGCGACACCAACGAGTACTCTGATTTAAGCTGCGACACCAACGAGTACTAATCATGTCTCTTGACACTGACACATAAACTTGTCACCTCCGATTTTGATATGCAACCACGCATCATTAGTTGCTAGTGAGCCACCCCCCTATAAAGCGAGGTTATGACGATTGAAACTGCTGCCAGTGCCAGGACAGACAGAGCCACTCTGTGATGATTTAAGAGCATACCTTTTTAAAAATGATTTGATTGAAGACCTCTGCCACGCGGTGTTGCAAGAGCATACTGTAGTGTATGATTGCTTGTGTCAATACAGCCAGCCCGACAGAGATCGTGTTTGGCTGCCTCTACGGAGTTGAGTGCAGTTACGTGGAAGCAAAGGAGCGATGAGATTACCTCTTGTTTGAAATTGCTCCATGACGTTGATGTGCCTTCTGGACGTGCGTCGCAGAATTCACAAGCGACGACGGGGTGTAAATTGGAAACGTAACAACTGATCACCTGCATGGGCTGGAAACCGAGATAACAGGGCCCGTCGGAAACCGAAACTGCGCACTAGACTCATCATCCTCACTCGAAAGGCCCAAGAAGGAAAATCGCCCACCCCCCACCAGACGGCAGCGCCGGCGACAGCCGGCAGCCGGCCTCGCCGATCGTAGTCGTACCAGAGGGCAGGGAGGAGACGACGAGATCGTTTAGTGCGGCGACGGGCGCAAGTGCCAAAACAAAGCGCGCTTATCAGTACCTCTCCGTCTCTCTTTCTCTCCGTACGCTGCTTGTCCAATATTGGCAGAAAAGGCAGCGCCTCTCCGCAGCTCGCTTCCGACATCAAACCCGGCCGTAAGTCGACCAGCAGCATGGCCGGCGCCGGGCCTCACGTCATGGTGCTGCCGTTCCCGGCGCAGGGCCACGTCACGCCCTTCATGGAGCTCTCGCACCGCCTCGTCGACCACGGCTTCCAGGTCACCTTCGTCTGCACCGAGCTCATCCACGCGCTCCTGCTAGACACCGGCACCGGCGGCGACGCGCTGTGCGGCATCCGCCTCGTCTCCATACCGGACGGCATGGCCGACGGCGACGACCGCAGGGACCTCTCCAAGTTCGTGGGCGCCATCACGCGGTACGTGCCGGGCTACGTGGAGGACCTCATCAGGGAGACGGCTGCGTCCGGGCAGAAGGAGGTGAAATGGCTCCTCGCCGACGTCAACCTGGGGTTCTGCTACCAGGGCGCCAAGAACCTCGGCGTCCGGGTGGCTGCCGTCTGGCCGGCGGCCGCGGCGAGTCTCGGGATGTGGTCCAGCATTCCCAAGATGATAGAGGATGGCTTCATCGATGACAAGGGTACCAAATATCCATACTTCTACTGCTTAGTTTTTTTTTTTTTGAAAAGAGGCAAAAGATTTGCCTCATTCATTAAATAAGAGGAATAGAATTTATGTTCGTGTTACAATACTGACAGCACCGCAACACCCAAAATAAAGGTGACCAACTACTCTCGCGTCATCAAGTATCCCAACTTTGTTGCACCCGCTGATACCCAAAGCGTGGCCTCCTTTTTAATGTTGGCGAGTAGAACCGTCGGCGGAGCACTCTTCTGACGAAACACTCGCGCATTCCTCTCGTTCCAAATGGTCCAGGCGACTAGCATGGTGAGCGAGGCCATCGCCTTCCTGTTGGGGATAGATGTATCGGAGAGGCCCACCCACCACCCTTCGATGTTGCTTGAGAGGTGCCATGAGGAAGTATCAATGCTCACCAGTTGCAGCCAGTCCTTGACTAATCCCCATAGGCGGATAGAGAAGCGACATTTGTAGAAAAGGTGGTCAACAGACTCTTGCTCCTGCTTGCAAAGTGTACAAAGGCCACAGTTTGGCCATCCGCGCTTCTCCAATCTGTCTGCCGTCCAAATTCTTTTTTGAATAGCCAGCCAAGCGAAGAACTTGACTTTGGGGGGAGCCCAAGCCCTCCACACAGTGTGCTCCATAGGGGATTTGATTGTGCCAAGGAATTGCGCTTTGTATGCCGACTCGGCCGTGTATTGCCCGCTAGCGGTGTGCTTCCATACAATATCATCTTCGGCATCCTCCTCGAGATGGAAGCCATGAAGCGTTGTCCAGAGGGTGACAAACTGGACGTAAGTGATTCAGCGAAAAAGAGTCCGGGATGCATATTCTCGAGACCCGCGCGTTGTTTGAGAGCTTCGCACCTTCCAATTTTTCCTCGTGGACGCCTCGTAAATTAGAGGTGCAATGTCCCTAGGCTTGCGGTCATTCACCCATGGCGCATCCCAAAAAGGCGTCCTTGCTCCATTTCCAACAAAGATTAACGTGGAGGCATAGAACAAGGAGTAGTCCATCGTGTTGCACGGGTTTCCCATACCCACCCAAAGCTTGGTGGGCTCTTTCCATTCAAACCATAACCAACGCAAGCGAAGAGCCCGAGCAAATTTCTCCGTGTTAAGTATGCCAAGGCCACCAAGATCCTTTGGCCGGCACACCGCATCCCAATTCACCTTGCATTTTGCACCAGTGGTCTTGTCTGTGCCCTCCCAGAGAAAGGCTCTTTCGAGCTTGTTTATGTTGTGTAGAGTGGACGTTGGCACAATGAGCGGCGTGATGGAGAAGACGAGCTGCGAAGACAGCACCGACTTCACAAGGGCACATCGACCAATGGCAGTGATATTCTGGCCATCCCAAGTGGTCAACTTAGAGGCCGCTTTGTCCTCTAGGTACTGGTAGTCGACCTTTCTAAGCTTCCACACCGAGAGAGGAAGCCCCAAATATTTCATTGAAAACGGCCCGTGGCGCAGGAAGGGCCTGAAGGATGCATGTCAAGTTGAGTTGTCCGCACCGAATGGGAACCACTGAGCTCTTCCGAAGTTTGTGACAAGGCGGTGACATTGCCGAATAGATGTAGAATGATGGCTAGGTTGTCAATGTCTTTCTTGATTGGGGCCATAAAGACTGCTGCATCATCAGCGTATAGGGAAGTCCTAACAGCCACGCCACGCCCACGGATCTTGTGAAAGAGCCCTTTTCTCGATGCTAGCTCAAGAATCTTGTGCAGCGGGTCCATGGCAATGACAAATAGCAAGGGGAGACCGGGTCCCTTATCCGAAGCCATGGCCGTGAGGGATGGGCTTGCTTGGCACACCATTCAAAAGGATGCGCGAGGACGAGGAGCATAATAGGGCGGCGATCCAGTTCTGAAACATGGGCGGAACCCAAGCCTCTGAAGAAGGTCCAAGATATACTCCCATTTGACAAAGTCAAAAGCCTTCCGAATATCAAGCTTGAACAGGAGGGACGGAGTTTTCCGCATGTGGAGGCGTCGCGCCAGATTGCGAACATACATGAAATTGTCATGGATACTTCTCATCTTTATGAAGGCACTCTGGGCATTTGAGATGAGCTTATGCATATGGGGGGCCAGGCGGATTGCCAATATTTTCGCAATAATCTTTGCAATGGCGTGAATAAGACTAATAGGGCGATAGTCAGAAATATCCTCGGCCCCTCTTTTTTGGGAGGAGCACAACATTTGCAGTGTTGAGCCAATGAAGGCCAGTTAATGCGTAGATTGGCAAAGGAGGAGACCACCGTCATGACGTCCACCTTGATGGTACTCCAACATTTTCTAAAGAAGAGACCGGTAAACCCATCCGGCCCGGGAGCCTTGTCCCCAGGCATTTGGTTAATGGCGTCCCGCACCTCATCCTCGGTTATGGGGTCCCCGAGGCAAGCCAAATTGTGGGTCTCCAAATTGAGCTCCTCCCAATTAAAGTCTATGGATCTCGCCTCCCCCTTTTCCATGACGCTAGAAAAGTGCGCATGTACGAGTTGCTCCTTTTGCTCATGATCTGTGACCCAGCCGTGATTGTGTTTGAGCCGATGAATGTGATTCTTTCTCCTCCTGGCATTGACCCGCCGATGAAAAAATTTGGTATTTGCGTCCCTTCTCTACGAGGTGGCATAGCCTAGCACATTGCTTTTTGCGAGCACGCCAAGCACCGCAAACCCAATGATTCTCCTTTTGAGCCTGGACCAAGGTCCGCCTCCATGGTAGAGAGCTGCCTGGACTCCTGCGCGATGTCCAGACGCAGGATGACGAGAAGAGCCGCATGGTGGAGTAACTTTGCCCTAGAGAACAGCCCCTTACTCCAGGCAGAGAGGCGATCTCCAGTTATTTTCAATTTGTGGTGCAACACATGGAAGGGCTCAGTGTGCACAGTCTGTTCATTCCAAGCCTCTGAAACAACATCCTGGAATCCTGGAAGGGCGGCCCAAAAATTTTCAAATTTGAAGGCACGAGGCCTCCGTGGTCCTTTGTCATCAGCAAGCAAAAGCGGGCAGTGGTCAGAGAGCGACGAGGACAACGCATGGAGAATATGCGTGCCGAACTGGATGTCCCACTCCGCGTTGCAAAAGAAAGAGTCCAACTTGCATAATGTCGGGTTTGATCGCTCATTAGACCAAGTGAAGCGTCTGTTTTGAAGGTGGATCTCTTTAAGATGACAACTCTGTAATGTTGTCCGAAATCTGCTTAGTTTTCATTGTTTAATTATATACTCCCTCCGTCCGGAAAAGCTTGTCCTTTAAATGGATATATTTGGCATTAACTTGGTATTAGGTACATCCATTTAAAGGACAAGCTTTTTCGGACGGAAGGAGTATCTTAAAAGAAAAGTTTCCATTATTTGATATATACATAATACATACCCCTGTGTTTCAAAATATTTAAAGTTCTACACATTTGTCCCAAGTCAAACTTTCATAAAATTCTACCGAGTTTGGTGAAAACTTTCCTAATATATAATACATGGAACATATATAGTTTAAAATATAAATTATGCTAAATCCAATGAAACTAATTTTCTGTTGTAGAAGTTGGTCTTTTCTTTTAATAGATTTGGTCGAACTTAAATAAGTTTAGTTTAGGACAAATCTAAAACTTCAGAGATTTTGAAACGGAAGGAGTACTTAAAACTAAAAAAAATATTTTGACAAAAAAAATATTGTGAATGATCTAAAAAATCATTTGAGGAAAAGACACTAAAGGGCATCTTAGATCTGATAATTAGAAAAAAGTTGTCAGTTCAATGGAAAGACAACTAGACACCAAATAACCAATAAAGTCCAAGAGGCAAATTTTCAGTGAAGTCCAAGAGGCAAATCCACGTTGGGTCAGATACTTTTTTGTGTATGGCATATCGAACTAACCACAAATTACATGTTAAGTCATTTCGAATTAAATTTTGAGCATAGTTCCATTTCGAACAACATTTGGTGACTGCCCAAATGAGATTTTTTTCTATGTAGATATGGGAAGCTTTATTGTTTAATTTCCGGCATCTGTATCAAAAGGCCTCATCTCATTCGCCCACTCAAGTCTGAACCATGCATTGTTTGTTTGTTAAAAGATAAGCTACAATTTTTGCAAAAAAAAAAGGTAAGTTAGAATCTTGCTGAATTAAAAAACTCTGCAGCAATTCCGCCAACTAATAAAAGAACTCTGCAGCAACTCTGCTGCAGAAGTCATATATATGTGCATTCAGCTTTGCGACTTTTGCCTTGAAGCACACGTGATAAAAAATAAGTAAATTGCAGGCATGGCAAAGCGAGAGGGGATATATGAGATCGCCCCCAAGATGCCGCCGATCTGCATGTCACGCATGCCGTGGTGCATCGACGGCCCACCCGAGGGGCAGCAGCTGGTCTTCAAGCTGGTGGTCACCGACAACGCCCAGGCGACCAGCCTCGCCGAGATCGTCGTGTGCAACTCGTTCCTCGACGCCGAGACAGCGGCGTTCGGGATGTTCCCGGAGATACTGCCCATCGGCCCGCTGTTCGCCGATCAGGAGCTCCGCAAGCCCGTTGGGCAGTTCTGGCCGGAAGACGTAAGCTGCTTGGAGTGGCTCGACGCGCAGTCCGAAGGCTCCGTCGTGTACGTGGCGTTCGGCAGCTTCACCATCTTCGACGCGCGGCAGTTCAGAGAGCTCGCAGAGGGTCTGGAGCTCACCGGCCGGCCGTTCCTGTGGGTGGTGCGCCCGGACTTCACCTCCGACGGCCTCGGCAAGGCGTGGTTCGACGAGTTCCAGATCCGCGTCGCCGGCAAGGGCATGATCGTCAACTGGTGCCCCCAGCAGAAGGTGCGTACATTATCAAGAACTGTGCGTCTATGGGCGCTCAATGGAAGCTTCAGGTTCTGATCCATGTCAACATGCAGGTTCTGGCGCATCCCGCCGTGGCGTGCTTCGTGTCGCACTGCGGGTGGAACTCGACGATGGAGGGGGTGAGGAACGGCGTGCCCATCTTGTGCTGGCCCTACTTCGCCGACCAGTTCACGAACCGGAGCTATATCTGCGACATCTGGAGGACCGGCTTGGCCGTGACGCTCGGAGATGGAGTCGTGACGAAGGAGGTGGTGAAGAGCAAACTTGAGCAGGTCATCGGTGACGAGGGAATCGTGGAGAGGGTAGGAGTGCTCAGGGATGCAGCTCGTAGGAGCATCGGCAAGGGCGGTTCCTCGTATGAGAATTTCCAGAGATTTGTTACCCTCCTAAATGAGTGAGCTGCATTTCACTATACACTGTGTGAGACAGACGACCAAACATTTTTTGTGTTTCTCTTTTTATTTTATTATATATTGTGCACGCTTTTCTGGCATGTTTCCCTAGCGATCCAAAAAATATTGAATTTGCAAAAATTATGATTGCTCACCAAGTATGCACGTGATGCCCTAGCGTACACATGACACATCTTAATCTGTAAGAACAAATCCGAACGATTTTAAGCTGCTTACTGTACGGAATTTCCAATACAAAGTAGGTTATGAAGAACAAAATCAGCATGAAAGGAATGTGCTATGTATCACAAATAGGTTGTGAAAGGAGTAGGGGGAGGATGTATGCACGTGCATTCATAGAGATAAGTGTATATGCATATATGTAAGCGTTTGAGATTGTACTATGTTTAAAACACACCATTTCAAGAAATTGAATAACACCCACTGTAACGCAGGATGGTACACTCCCAACTTACAGACAATAAATTTTAACTCCATAACCGCATCTACCAAGATTATGATATACTCTATTCATGAACCTTTTTTCTAAGAAGTCCTAAGGCTATATATTAAATAGTGCAGGTCCTTACAAGCACACCTTTATAGAAAAAGAAAAATACATCCACATCTTTAGGTTGCCGAAGTCTACTTCCTCTTGCAACAATCAAGGGCGCGCAGTGAGCAATCCTTGTAGTTGCCTCTGGGCCTTCATCTCGATGGAGTAACTTTGTTTCAACCAAGGAGCTTGTAGAAGCAGTGGCCGAAAAGTCGTTGATGTAAGAAATCGATAAGTGGTAGCTGCTCGACCTGCTTGGGAGTGGAGATTAATCGGTGAATCGGCCTATTAACTGGATTAATTGGTCGACCATTAACCGGTAGATTAAATATGAACTTTCCAACATATATCTAGTTTTTTACGTATTATACCATACTTTCATGTTCTCATCTATGTAATATACCAAAATATGCTACTATTAATCAAACCGTAGCTATTGAGGAGCGAGAGGGGGATGGGAGAGGTTATGGGCCAAAATTTTGGGCTCATTTGCACGCAACTCAATGGGCCAGCAACGATTAATCGACCTAACAATCGATTAATCAGTCTAACAAACCAATTAATCAGCCTAACAAGTTAACACGGCGAATATATGTTATTTGATTCGGCAGCCCAACGAGTAGCGATTAACTGGCCCGTTAACTGATTAATCGAATGAATTCTTGAACAGTATGTAGATCAGAAGATGCCGGCGGCCGCAATGTGCGTAGAAAATCACCGCCCCTGAGAAGAAAACACCCAAAAGAGCCTGCAAGTACTCCAAAGACCACAAGTGTCGGCCGAATCTATACGGATCCACCGGAGCTCAAAACTGTCTGAATCCAGGAAGATACGTTGAAGGCACACCTCCACACGCCCTCCATGGACGCTAAGTGCACTGCCGAAATGGGGAAAGGACAGGGAGAACATTATTCCTAAACCGGGGCAACTCCCCCGCCCTAGCCGCCCCGACCAAGACACAAAGACTTCCTAAAGCCTGTTACCACCCATGATCATATCTCGGCGCTCTCCTCTGAAGAATAGGACAAGCCAAGTAGCCACTAAAGGTTACCGAGTCACGGGATTTGAGTCGCCAATGCACGCTGCTACAATGGCACTGCACAACCGCGTCGAATCCATCACATCCACTGTGCCATAATGTGAATGCTGCTCTGCCATTCACACGCAGGGCTTGCGCCAACACGCATAACAAATTGGTCCTCCCGTCACCAAGCCACCCCTGAAGGCACCAAAACATAAGATAACCTCCTATCACCATTGGCGCTGCAAGGTGTTTACCTAGCAGCGCACCCTTGCGGTGGCGAACGCAGTAGGAGGCAATGGGTTTCCCTAACTGGGTAGGCCATTTATGGCTTAATTATGCCCTATCTTGAAATTCTACAACAAGTCAAAGACCCCATTCATCTTCTTGAAATAAAGCAAGGCCGACCTGTCCATAAAACCATTTGATAAGTAGTTATGCATGTACAAGCAACCAGTCTTCAAAATAACCGTTTTGTGCATAGGCACTCCAATATAGACATGACCGAAATGATGTGGAACGCAAAAGTGAAAAAAAAACATTTAGTGGAAAGGGGCAAAACCAAAATTAAGTAGGTTGGATCCAACTCAAGAAAAAAGATTAATAGGAGTATATACTATTTGTAGTCATTTAGCGCAAGAGCTATACGTTGCCCGTACTGATTCCTAATGTGTTTCGCAAGAGCTATACACTCGCTGTATGTGGGCCGGCGCAGTGAGGGATGAGTTGAGGAGAGGTTTTGTATTGTTTTGTATTTGTTTTTCTTTGTTTCTTTCTCGATTTTCATAATTTCTTCATTGCTTTTCACCATTTCTTTCTTTTTTTATTTCTTCACCACATGTCTACATTTTGATATGCATTTTATATTTTTTTGTATACACCAGGAACAATTTTTTGTATGCATTTTCCAAATACATGATTATTATTTTTCAAATATTTGTTTTGGTGTCTAATTTTTTCATACAAATTGTAAAAAGAATTGTATACATCTAAAACATTTATGTATATGTTTCATATTTTTAAATAAATATTTTTACATTTTCTATATACTTGTTTTTGAACATTTTTCCAATACGTGTTAAACATTTTTCAAATGCATGTTGAAAGAGTTTTTGTATGATGCCAATTTTTCCCTTGAACTATGCAGACATCTTTTTACATCTAAAACATTTTTTAAAAGAAGAGCACAAACATTTTGTTTGAAACACATGATCATTTTTCTAAATGCAACGAGCATTTTTTTTGAATGGTACAGAACATTTGTTTACATTGTATAATATTTTTTTCAAAATGAAAGATACATTCTCTTTTAAACACATGATTTTTGTTTGAAATTTTCATACGTTTTTTTGAAATTGAGCGGACACTGCATTTACAAAAAAAAATAATGTGCGGTGAACACTTTGAAAATTAACCATTTTATTATTATATATGTATTTAGCAATAAGCGTGATGCATAGCCGCGCCCGTCATTTAGGAGATGGACAGAGGTGTAAGTGCAGCGCCTGAAAACTCTGGTTAGCCTGTTATGTGTGTATTATTGTTGGCCACACAAACCAATCACAAGGGTTGGTGCAGCCATGATTGAACTAACACATTTATAAACCACAAATCTGCACTCTCTGATCCATGTGCTTTCCTCCTTCTACCTCAGAACAAACCTTATTATGGTCTGCAGTACCACTACCTACTAATTACAACTTGTGTGTTCCACAGAACTTAATTTTCCCGACCGAATGGAGCATCGTGCAGCACAGATTGTCTTGCCGGTACCTGCAGGTCAATCTCTGTGGCAAGGAACTTTTTTTTTGTCTTGCCGGCACCTGCAGGTCAATCTCTGTGGCAAGGAGTTACCATGCAAGTGAAATCAATGGTCAATGGAGGCGGCCCGAGCGGGGCCTCTCTGACATATTAGCCCGGTCCGGCCCAGCCCGTTGTGCCGGCGGGCCTGAACCCAACTATAAAAACTGCCGCACGGACACGACGCACCGAAACGCAACAGAGAAACAAACGCTGGCGGCACAGGCTGCAGCCTGCAGCAAGCTAGTTGAGCGGCATCCAGCTCGCCATGGCCGTCACCGTGTCCTCCGCCGCCCGCCACCTCCTCCTCCTCGTCACCGTGACCGTCGTCTCCGTCGCGGCCGCGACTCCATCCTCGCCGGGGCGGCCGTTCCGGGCGTTGTACGCGTTCGGCGACTCGTTGACGGACACGGGCAACACGCACTCGACGACTGGGCCCTACTCCTTCGGCGTGTCCCACCCGCCGTACGGCGCCACCTTCTTCCACCGCCCCACCAACCGATACTCCGACGGCCGCCTCGTCGTCGATTTCCTCGCCACCGACGTCCTCGCCCTCCCCTCCTTCCTCCCGCCCTACCTCTCCACCCTCTCCCGCAACGCCACCGCTACCAGAGCTAGCTACTCCGGCGTCAACTTCGCGGTGGCCGGCGCGACGGCCATCGAGTACGAGTTCTTCGCCAGGCAGAACCTCAGCGCCAACATCACGCCGCAGTCCATCATGACGCAGCTCGGCTGGTTCGACGCGCACCTCAAGACGCGCAATGACAAGAGCGTCGGTGATGCGCTGTTCTGGGTGGGCGAGATCGGCGCCAACGACTACGGGTACAGTTTCATGGCCCCTGACGCCCTCCCGTCAGAGCGCATCCGGAACATGGTCATCGATAGGATCACCACCTTCCTCCAGGTTATTCCATGTCGCTACTCGCTAGCACTTCACAAATGCATCCACTAATCAAGAACACAATGAGCATGCATGTCGACGGTAGGTATACAGTAGTATTTTCGTTTCAGGGCTGTTCTCGATAAGTAGCTGGTGAAAATAAAATGCAGCTAGAGTTCAGAGTTCAGAGTTCGGTGTGGTTAATTAATATCCAAGGAGTGGGCGCTCTACTGTGTGCAGCGGGTGTTGGATCACATACAGATACATCATACATGGTTAAAATATTCAACTAAATTTCAATGAAAATTTCGCATATTTTGATAGGGTCTGAACTATTTTTTGTCCTGAAAGTTCGAGCTAAATTAAAATCCAAAAAAATTGAAATTTCAAAATGCAAAAAAAAAAAAAAACCGAAATTTCGCATGTTTCGGTAAGGCCCGAAATTTTTTTGTTTACGAAATTAAAAACCTTGATCACATACAAAAATTATATACTGCAAGATTCTTCTCCTTACTAGGGTTCATTTCTCATCACTATTATAAGTAACTATACTTGCTATTATAGGATCGAGTTCGTACTCATTAATTGATAATGAATGTGTTGGTTAGATCTACAATGTTCCACGAGATAATGGACACGAAGCACATAACAAGGATGAATACTCATTCATCATCTTTAACCATTCAATTGTCTTAACATCGTAGGTGGTCATGATTTGTGTGGTGGCCCTCTCCTTCTCCAGTGCGACATTTGTCACTAATGTAAAGATTTCACAGGACATATCCATATAGCAAATATATTTTTGTTAGTTTTAAGGATAAAAGATAATGATAAGTAAATTAAGTGTGGGTACGATGAGAGCTTGATGACTGCAAGGGCACGGATCACCACTTTTCACGAAAGTATTTCAAGATATAATTATTAAACATGAGAAGCTAAGGTTAGACATTCCCGGTTTACCATAGCTAGAGGTGTCATGGTCTCTAGTTGTGGTCGCACTCAAACCAGAGTTAGTATAGCCTACTCGCGGTATCTTTTATCAAGTCATGCAGATGGTAAAATAAACAAAACTAGGAACATGTAAAGTAAAAAAAAAAGGATTAAACAACTAAACTACAAAAGTGTTTGGCTTTTGGGCACGAGACCTAACTAGTCCGATTGGAAAGAGGGTGAAGCCAAGGCTAAGCATGCCACAATATATGACTCGTACACATGCCCCTCGCACAAGTACCACCCACTTAACATTATGTAAGTGTACAATAGTAATTAAGGGTTTCTCTGTGGAGGAGACAAAGAGCAAACAAGTCCTAGTTACTCCCTCTAGTCAGCAACCTATGACAAAGTGTTTTTTTTTCATCTCTTTTGTATTACACATTCTTTTTCAAATAACACCTCAAAAGATGGGCAGTGGGTTCCTGCATTTTCATATAGAAGAAGAGAGGTGCCGGTTATTTAGGGAAAACCAGGCAAAACCAATAGATTAATCATGAAATATATCGGGTATTGTAATATAGATAATTATCTCTATAAGCTTCAAATTTGTGAAACTTGACTTTTGAGAAAACAAACACTTATTTTATGAACATATTAAGTGCAAATTTGTCTCAACCATCAGAATGATTTCTAGTAGGCGACTAATAAAGAAACATGGAAAAAAATGCAGGGGCTGCTGAAGAGAGGGGCCAAGTATGTGGTGGTGCAGGGGATGCCGCTGACGGGGTGCTTGCCGTTGGCGATGACGCTGTCGCAGCCGTGGGACCGGGACAACCTCAGCTGTGTGGCGTCCATCAACCGACAGAACCTCGACCACAACCACCACCTCCAGGCGGGGCTCCACCGGCTCCGGCGTAGCCACCCGGACGCCATCATCGCCTACGCCGACTATCACGCCGCGCACCTCGCCGTGGTGCGCAGCCCAGCCAGGTACGGCTTCGCGGAGCCCTTCAAGGCCTGCTGTGGCACAGGCGGCGGCGCCTACAACTTCGAGATCTTCTCCACCTGCGGCTCGCCGGAGGTCGCCACCGCCTGCGCCCAGCCCGCCAGGTACGTCAACTGGGATGGGGTGCACATGACCGAGGCCATGTACATGGTCGTCGCCAACATGTTCTTCCACGACGCCACCGAGACGTACTGCCGGCCGACCTTCAGCTCACTGCTGGCCGCCAGGAAAGGCCACGCCAAGTGAGCGCCAATGTCATTGTCATCATCAACTTAATCAACACCAGTCTGATAGCCATCGTAATTCAGTTGAATTGTGATCCCCAGTACCTCGACTGAATCCAGTGCAATTTATCAGACATATGTAGTTGACGTTGTGGTGACGAACAGAGTTAAACAAAGTATCAGGTTAAAATGGCCATGTCAAATTTCTGCTCTTCCAACAAGACAGAGACAAACTGCATCAATAGTCACTGACGGACTGACCACGCCATGACGCAAAGGATGGAAAGTTAGTTGACATACACGATAAAATTCTATCAAAAAATAAACTGAAACACAAAGTTGCCGTGCTTGCCAACTAAAGTTGTCATCATTGCGTCACTAAACTTGCCATTGAGAACGGTCGATTTGCCATGTGCTCGTACCTAACGTTCGGGTGTCATCACCTAAATGAATGCACCTCACGTAAAAATAGCATCATCATATAGAAATCAACGTTAAAACTGTGATAAATCCCATTCCTCCGGAGGAAGGATAAAAACCTCAAATCTTTGGCTTAAAGAGAGAAAGTCAGGCAGAAAACTGACCGTAATTAGGTGTTAGCTCATATGGTAGTCGCTGACGAGGCTCCCTCGCTGATGATGCAGTCGTCCAACCTCATCGCCAACTGAGTCGCTGACTCGCCCTTACCTTGAACAGCCGGTAGTCAAAAGGATACAAGCCTTCTTGTTGTTTATACGAAAATTCAGGTCCTAAAATCAAAATAAGAACAACTCTAGCAAAGTCGCCCTATGGGCAGCCTCCCTAACGCATATTGAAGCGCGCTTTATATGCATTTGGAGCCTGAGAAGATGTGTGCAAACACATAAATGTCATAATGCGGTCTCCATCCCCCTCCTATTTTCTTCTTTCTATACTAGTGAGCCATTCAGATAAAGTAATTCAATAATTCAACAAACATTACTACAAACCATTAATCTGGATAATAATTCAAATTACCAAACAATCCAAATTCAACAAATAATTCTATCAAATAAACTGTTCAAGTAAAACAAATTGAACACCCTATCTTCCATCAATCTAACAATGATGCTCAATGAGATCTTCTTTCAGCTGATGGTGCGAGGCCAGGTCTTCAATCTTTTGGCGCGCCTTAAGAAATTCTTGAATGCGGCACGTGTGCATGTGAAGCTTGATGATTGTGCCAATATCTTCATAGTTAATGAGGCTTGGCATATCCTCACTAAAAAAACACTTATATGCTGATACGTGTTTGTCACAGTATGTGAAGTTTTCTATCACGCGTTGGAAATATGAGCAATTTACCATTCATTAACAAAAATACTAGATAAAGCATGACTAAAATAGTAAATATAAAGCAAGTCATGCAATCTGACAGAGAGAAGGTAAACATCGTCTGCATATATGAACTTGAGGTAAACACATCTAGAACAGACACTAGATGAAGTTGCTTATATGAAACAGAACCTAACATACGTAGGGCAGAAACTAGAGCCAAGAACTGTAGGAGGACTTCTAACAGAAAGGAGAAGAACACGTCGGCACAGCAGCAGCAGGTTACGCTGGACTTGGGGTCGGTGTCCTCGCCTGCCATGTCGTCGAGTAGGTCGTGGACGTTGGGGAAGAAGTCGTCGTCGGGGAAGTAGTCATTGGCGACCGGATCGTCCGTGATGAAACAGCCAGTAGTCGCGCTGAGCGCTCCCTAAAAACCTTATCACCCTTCTCCCGTACAGGACTCAAAAGGTGCGGTCTCGGAGGCCTATTGTCTCGATGTGCGGTGCATGCCGCAAGCCGGGATGAGGAAGACAGCAGTAGCGCAGAGATTGGAACTGTGTGGCGAAAGGAAGATGACCTTCTGATGTATCTCTCGGGAGGGGAGCGACCTCTCTTATATAGGCACAACAGAGGGACGTGAACAGGCTGCGCCGGGAGGTGAAGCAATGGAGGGAGACGAAGTGAACAGGCAGCACGCGAAGAGGTGTGCCGTTCGTATTCATTATCCACGACCGCAAAAACTTTTCAGCTCCATGGTGACCTTTCGCATACCCGTAGTGCGTGGCAAAAATTAGACATCGGCTCGGCTCATTCTCGCAACCCGTGTCGCGTCGCGTCGTGACGAGGCGTGGCGGACAGCGGAGGAGGAGCGCGTGTGGATGTCCCTCTTGTTCTTATGCTCATACAAGTGGGGAAAGAACCTCCCTTATAAGGAGGTCCAATTCCCACTCAACTAGCAATGTGGGACTAAACTTTAGTAGTATCCCTTGCCTTGCATAAATGGGCCTCTATGATTTATTAGGAATTTCTGAAATAGTTATTGGGCTGCCCCAATATAGACTAAATTTCAGCAATCCCCCACCAGATTCCAGAGGCACACAGAAATTTTCCTTTGGTTCCAAAACACTGTTTTATATACCGGTACTGCAGTGGAGACTGTTAAGTTGAACTTCCACCTAGAACTCTATGCTACACTAGTAAGCAACTTGAACAGTGGACTGGGCCTTAAACTGCAAGTTTTCTGCGAATCTAGCTTCACATAAAGCCTTGACCGATACGTGGCTACCGTGGGTCTTCCCGCTGGTGGAGCTTATCGTCATACTCGTGATCTTTCATGAGTTTACTAGAGAGAACCCTACTCTCATAGATTACGACGTTTGACAATCGAGACTCATATAGGTGTGTTCTTCAAGAGATGTTCGCAGATAACATCTCCGCTTAAATAAGCCACTTAGAACACATTAAGA
The DNA here is from genome assembly GCA_021605205.1 of Aegilops longissima. Classification (NCBI taxonomy): domain Eukaryota; kingdom Viridiplantae; phylum Streptophyta; class Magnoliopsida; order Poales; family Poaceae; genus Aegilops; species Aegilops longissima. The sequence continues at coordinate 611,777,250 of CM038680.1, forward strand.
TATACATCAACCTGCCATGCAGATTAGGAGAGTATTGCATCTTCATGGAGTGGTATTGTGAATAGTAGGGATACTCTCCTCTCAGTTGACCAACAGCTTGTCTTCCACATCTAATTCACGGGATCTCCGATCACAAAGAATATGTTACCACTGTGAACAACTCATATTATGGGTCTCATACCCATCTCCCTCGATCCATTATCTATCACATTACGCGATAGACCCTTAGTAAAAGGATCTGCCAGATTTTTAGACGTTTGGATATAATCCAACGCAATAACTCCGGGGTTTTCCATTTTTCTGACAGACTTTAACCTTCTTTGAACGTGTCTTGATGATTTCATGTTATCCTTTGAGCTGCTCACTTTCGTGATCACAGTTTGATTGTCGCAGTTCATAAGGACACCCGGTACAGGTTTCTCAACAACCGGCAAGTCATTCAAGAGCCGGCGAAGCCAATCTGCTTCAACCGTAGTTGTATCTAGTGTTTTGAGTTCTGCTTCCATTGTTGACCTTGTTAAGATGGTCTGCTTGCAAGACTTTCAAGAAACAGCGCCACCTCCATGAGTGAATACATATCCGCTCGTGGCCTTTATCTCATCAACATATGAGATCCAGTTTGAGTCACTATACCCTTCAAGCACCTTTGGTGCCCCGTGTAGTGAATTCCATAATTTGCAGTGCCTTTCAAATAACGCAAAACTCTCTCTAGAGCTTTCCAATGCACATCTCCTGGTTTTGAGACAAACCGACTCAGTTTGCTAACAACAAAAGAGATGTCAGGTCTTGTAGCACTGGCTAAGTACATAAGCGAGCCAATAATCTGAGAATACTTCAATTGATCTCTAGCAATTCTTCAATTCTTTCGAAGCAGCACGTTAGCGTCATATGGTGTTGGAGAGGGCTTGCAGTTACTATAGCCAAAGCGACTCAAGATCTTTTCCACATAGTGAGATTGAAGCAATGTATTCCCACCATCATCATCTCTCAACAACTTGATGTTCAGAATGACATCAGCCACTCCTAGATCCTTCATCTCAAAGCAGCGAGATAGAAAATCCTTGACCTCCGTAATAACATTCAGATTTGTTCCGAAAATCAGTATATGTCATCAACATACAAGCAAAGCATAACTCCTCGCCCCACCATGGCGATAGTACACACATTTGTCGACCGTTCACAACAAAGCTGCAGCTGTTAAAGTTCTTCGAACTTCTCATGCCACTGCTTTGGGTGCTTGCTTGAGTCCATACAAAGACTTCAACAACTTGCACACTTTCCTTCCTGACCATCTATTACAAACCCATCTGGTTGTTCCATATAAATTTCCTCATTCAACTCTCCATTTAGGAAAGCAGTCTTAACATCCATCTGATGAACGAGAAGACCATGTGAGGCAGCTAGTGAAAGTAGAACTCGAATAGTGGTCAGTCGAGCCACAGGTGAGTAAGTATCAAAGAAGTCTTCACCTTCCTTTTGGGTATAACCCTTAGCCACGAGCCAAGCCTTGTACTTTTCGATAGTACCATCAGGCCTAAGCTTCTTCTTGAATACCCATTTGCATCCTATAGGTTTGCACCCATAAGGACGATCAGTTATCTCCCAAGTTTCATTCGCCAAGATGGAATCCATCTCACTATGAACTGCTTCCTTCCAGTAGTCAGCATCTTCAGATGCATAGGCCTCTGAAATAGAACTGGGAGTGTCATCTATGAGATACACAAGAAAATCATCACCAAAAGACTTTGCAGTCCTCTGTCTCTTGCTCCTAGTAGGAACTTCATTGTTCTCCTCCACAGGACTTTCAAAGTGTTCCAACGAAATGCCAGGTTCGGTAATTGTAACTGGTTCCCGATTCGATGAACTAGGCATCTCCTGATTAGATGAGGTAGCCATATACTTTATGGGAAAGATATATTCAAACAAAGTCGCATCATTCGACTCCATGATCGTACCGACATGCATGTCAGGTACCTCAGATTTTATAACCAAGAATCTATAGCCAATGCTATGAAAAGCATATCCCAGGAAAACACAATCCACGATCTTTGGTCCAAGCTTCCGCTTCTTTGAATTGGAACATTGACTTTCGCCAAACAACCCCATGTTCGCAGATAAGAGAGTTTTAACCTTTTCTTCTCCCATTCCTCGAATGGAGTTATCTCTTTGTTCTTTGTGGGGACTCGATTTAGAACATGACATGTTTGTCAATATCGCCTCCCCACCATGCCTTGGAGAGACCCGATGTGTCTAACATGGCGTTAACCAAATCGTTAGAGTACGGTTCTTTCTTTCGGCCACCCCATTTGACTGAGGTGAGTAGGGAGGCGTCCTCTCATGGATTATACCATGTTCCGCACAAAAAACATCAAATTCATTGGAAAAATACTCTCCACCACGGTCAGACCTAAGCCTCTTGATTTTTCGATCAAGATGGTTTTCCACTTGAACTTTATAGATCTTGAAAAAGTTCAAAGCCTCATCCTTAGATTTCAGAATACACACGACAGTATCTAGTGGAGTCGTCAATTAACATCATGAAATATTTCTTTCCACCTTTTGTCAAAACACCATTCATTTCACATAGATCCGAATGTCTAAGTTCTAGTGGTGCAAGATTTCTCGTCTCCGCAGTCACGTGAGACTTACGAGGTTGCTTAGCTTGCACACACACTTGACACTTAGATCCCTTGACAGTGATGAAACTAGGGATTAAGTTCAACTTCGCTAGTCGCGACATGCAACCAAAGTTAACATGACAAAGACGTGAATGCCACACATTTGATTCACTATTGTTGCAAATATGATTAACAACTTTATTGCAAACGTCTGACAAGGATAACGGAAACAGGCCTCCTGAGTCATAGCCTTTACCAACAAAGGTTCCATACTTGGATATTACTTATTCGACTCAAAGACAAGCTTGTAGCCATCTCTACACAGAAGAGATCCGCTAACAAGATTTTTATTGACGGAGGGGACATAATGCACGTTCTTCACCGCATGATCTTCCCGAAGTAAACTTCAGATCGACCGTGCCAACACCACGAACGAAGCACTTGAACCGTTGCCCATCAAGACGGTTGAAGTCCCTATGATCCGATAAGACGAAAACATGGAAATATCACCGCATACATGCACATTAGCACCTGTGTCAATCAACCAATCAGGAGAATGACATACTGAAAGAATAGTGGGAAATATACCATACCCAGCATCCTTCATGTCAGTGTCTTCAATGACAACATTAGCGGTCTTGCCGCCTTTCCCAGTATGACGCTTGTCATAGCGATTAGGGCAACTAGGAGCCCAATGATCAGGATCTCCACACACATGACAAGCACCTTTCTTTTTGACATTCTTCTTCTTGAAATTCGTGTGTTGCACAACCTTGTTCTTTTCATCAAACTTTGCTTTACCATCAAACTTGCCCTTGTTCTTGAACTTGTGGGGTCAGAAGTTCGCTTCGCACCACATTGGCACTAGATCCTCCTCAATATCTCGAGCACGTGTGTCCTTTGCTCTCGCCTTTTCTTCCACATCAAGAGTACCAATGAGATCCGGAAGGAAAACTCCCGTCTCTTATGCTTCATGAGGTAGCAAAGTTCCTCCATGAAGGAGGAAGCTTAGTGATGATACCCCGCAACAAACTTGTCCGGTAGCATGCAATTGAAGTGCTCAAATTCTCTAGCAAATGATCTGTATCTCATGAGCCTGCTCAACCACGGGCGTTCTTCACCATCCTGTAATCATAGAATTGCTCCATGATGTACAACTCGGTGGCCGCATCCGAGACCCCAAACTTGGCCTCGAAAAGTCCCCACATATCTTTTCCATTGTCAATTGACGATAAGCATCAACTATGTTCTCATCAAGAACACTCAAGAGAGCAGCCTTAAACAAGGTATCCATTTTCTGAAAAGCTTGTGCCTATTGGGCATCTTGCTCTCCTTCAGGTTTGCCAAGAGTGGCGTCATAGCAGCTCATGGTCTGAAACCATAAGACTGCTCTCACGCGCCACCTCTTATAGTGGATACCCTCAAACATAGGAGGTCTCATGGAAGCAGCAAAACCACTCGGGGTAAATTGCCTATAATAAGATTTTTGGATTGTTGGAAATATGAGCAATTTACCAAATGATTTTATTAACAAAAATACTAGATAAAGCATGACTAAAATATCAAATATAAAGGAAGTCATGCAATCTGACAGAGAGAAGGTAAACATCGTCTGCATATATGAACTTGAGGTAAACACATCTAGAACAGACACTAGATGAAGTTGCTTATATGAAACAGAACCTAACATACGTGGGATGAAACTAGAGCCAAGAACTGTAGGAGGACTTCTAATGAAAGGAGAAGAACACGTCGGCACAGCAGCAGCAGGTTACCGAACTTGGTCGGTGTCCTCGCCGCCATGTCGCCGAGGAGGTCGTGGACGTTGGGGAAGAAGTCGTCGTCGGCGACCGGATCGTCCGTGATGAAACAGCCAATAGTCGCGCCGGCGCCCCCAAAAGCCTTATCACCCTTCTCCCGTCACAGACTCAAAAGGTGCGGTCTCGGAGGCCCTCTTGTCCCGACGTGCGGTGCCGCCGCAAGCCGGGATGAGGAAGACAGCGATGCGCAGAGATTGGAACTGTGGGCGAGAGGAAGAGGACCTTCGATGTATCTCTCGGGTGAGGAGCGACCTCTCTTATATAGGCACGCAGCGGAGGGGCCTTGAACAGGCTGCGCCGGAGGTGAAGAAACGGAGGAGACGAAGTGAACAGGCAACGCGCAAAGAGGTGCGCTGTTCGTATTCATTATCCACTACCGCAAAAACTTTTCAGCTCCGAGGTGACCTTTCGTATACCCGTAGTGCGTGGCAAAAATTAGACATCGGCTCGTTCCCGCAACCCGCAACCCTCGGCGCGGCGCGGCATGACGAGGCGGGCGGCGGAGGAGGAGCGCGCGTGGATGTCCCTCTTGTTCTTATGCTCATACAAGTGGGGAAAGAACCTCCCTTATAAGGAGGTCCAATTCCCACTCAACTAGCAATGTGGGACTAAACTTTAGTAGTATCCCTTGCCTTGCACAAATGGGCTAAGTGGGCCTCTAGGATTTATTAGGAATTTCTGAAATAGTTATTGGGCTGCCCCAATATAGACTAAATTCCAGCACGTACACATGACGATTTTATGATAGAATCAAGATAGTTATACATGTGCTGTCGCGAAATTTTTCCATGACAATGCATAATTTATTGTCATTGAAGTGTTCACTTCTTCGACACAGTTCATAATCTACTTTTCAGGCTGGTAAAAGCCTATGGTATTTTTTGGCTGAACTAAGGCCCATACCGAGCTGTTAGAGGCCCGAAACTACTTGGGGCCCAGTTTACATTCATGACTACTAATGGCCCCGCATGATTATAGGCCCACGTGAGGAGTGGGGGGTCATGCAGTCTATGATGGGCCCGATACTCGTTTTGGTTCATATATAAAGTGAGTTGTGGGCCGACTAGTTTGCATAGCGTAAAACCAACTATTAAAGAAAAGCAAAAAACAAAAGAAGAAGCACATAAAAACTTTTTTTTCTTCTGGCGAGAAAAACTTCCAATCTATCCATCTTCAATCATGGTAGTACAACACTAGAAATAATAAAAATTACATCCAGATCCATAGACAACCTAGCGATGACTACAAGCACAGAAGCAAGCCGAAGGCGCGCCGCTGTCATCGCCCCTTCCTCGCCGGAGCCGGGTAAACCTTGCTAGTAGACAGTCAGGAAGTCGTCGTGCTAAGGCCCCGTAGAACGGGTGCACCAGAACAACAACCTCCGCCGATGAAGAGTGTAGATCAAAAGGATCCAACCTGAAGACACACGAACGAAGACGAACGACGAATAGATCCGAGGAAATCCACCAAAGACAGATCCGTCGGAGACACACCTCCACACGCCTACCGATGATGCTTGACGCATCACCGGAGCGAAGACTAGGCAGGGAGACCTTTATTCCATCTCCAGGGTGCCACCGCCGTCTCGTCTTCCTGCGCAGGACACAAACCCTAACCGGCAAGGGCTGAGATCCACTCCACCTCCATGACCCTAGGGCCACTAGAGACGGGACGGACTGGCGGCGGCGCCGGTGGGAGGCGGCGGCTGGCTAGGTCATGTACGAGTTGGAGGTAAGCACATAAAAACTCAAAAGAGGGGAGGGGGGAGGGATGGGTTGGGCGGTACATGTAATGTGCTTCAACCAATAGCAAATCAACTGACCCAAATACATGGTCAGTAAAAAACAGCCAAACCAGCTCACAAAACAGCGCGTGAAAGAAAGGCACGAATCTCAAAGCAAAAATCAATTGTAAAAAGATCGACTAACTAAAATTAATTTCCAGGCGACTTACATATGACTAAAGTGAGAAAAAGAATGCCCAAAACAATGTCTTCCTTCTTGCTTTCTCCTTCACTCTCTTGCTTGTTTAACGTTAGGTTCCATGGTCGGGGTGTACGCGGATCGATAACTTTTATTACTAGTAAGTTTACACGTGCAAAGCACGTGTAATCTCGAAATAATTCTAAGCCTCCCATGTTGCATCAGGATGTCCTTTGCAGTCGGAGAACACGTCTCTAATAGTATATTTGTGTCGTAGTGGTTATATAGCGGACATATGTGCCACCTTCAATTATCCCTGACATTTGCCAAATTGATGAAGTATTAAGAAATGAATTAATATCACTACATTTGATCCATGAATGTTATTTAATAACAGGTCATACCTAATACCACATGCGTATACTTAATCCCGATCTTGACAAACTCATCATATGAAACCACAAAAGAAAATCCATTCAATCAATTACACAAAACACAGACTTCTGAAGTATTGAATAGCAACAAAACAAAACTGTAAATTACTTTGCATCAATCATGACTTAAGTACGCGCAAATTCCAGTGAAATCAATCATCCGACCCACTATTGTGTGCACAAGGGATTATACATAAAAGTGAAAGAAATAATATCGACTTAATCTTTTAGTAAATCTAGTATGATTGGAGAAGCATGGAGATATTTTACTGGCCTTGATGCCTAGTAGAAGGAAAATAATAGAGCACAGAGACTTACCAATGGCTAGTTGTCATGATGTTTTTTTTTCATAAATATGCCATCTCTGAATTTATTGTACTGACATCGCTGACTATCTTCTAAAAAGGATAAGACCTGAGCAATGAGCTACCAATTTTCCTTCACCAATATGATGGACCTCTCAAATGGGGCTTGTTGCAACCAGCAAAGATCCTACATCTTATCACCTTAGATTCGGAATATTAGCTTCAGCATCGCAACAACTTCAAGATTTGCAGTACTATTATCTACGCTACTTTTGTGCCCTTTCATATAAGTAACAACACCTATAAGATCATCGATATGCATCTTTATACTAAGGCAAAATGAAATAATAAGCATCTACATGATAACAGGAAGGTCAGTTTTATACCAGACTGCTTGTGAATGTACTGATTAATCACATTGACTTGGTTTTTTCATATGGATAACACTATGCAGTTCCTTCAGCTTGGTGAGAACAAATGCATAGGTAGAAGACGCCTACACATCTGAAATTGCTAATTAGCTGAAAACGCGAGTCTGATCAGATTTTGATAACACAACAGAATAGAAAAATACATCAGATCAATATGACACCTGGTGGCTGGTGCATGGCAAGGGCATGTAACTGGCCAAACTTAACGCAATGACAGATCCAAAGGCCATGGTCGCCGCTGAGCTCTGCGTTGGTTCCCGGCAGTGGATGCAGCCTATGGAAGCCGAGAACCGGGGGGCAGCGTCCGCGGCACCTGCTCAATGTCGACCACGAAGGGAGACCACCGCTGACTATGTTGCTCGCCATTCTCCCGCCAAGAAGGGGATCAAAGGATCTGCTTGGAGGATGTCGAGGACGCGAAGCTAGTGAGGCAGCTGTCCGCGGAGCCGCCAGGATGGACGGCGAATAACACCGTAGAACATGAGGCGTCCTCGACGGCCTGCTAGGTGGTGTTGGAGGCGGCTTCCAGACGACTGGGAGGATGCGCCGTCCCGGCAATAAGCCGTGTGGTGGAGGAGGCGCTGTCCCCGACGGCCGCCAAGTAGTGTAGGGAGGCGCCGACGGCCGAGGCGAGGCGAGGCGATGGGTTGGGGCAACACAGAGATGGGAGGGGAGGCGTCGTGAAGGTGCGGTGGCTGGAGGCGATTGGGAGTGGAGCGATGATGCAGCGGTTACTTTCCTTTCTTTCTTTCTTGATTGACGTGGGCAGTTTAATTCCTTTCGTGCCAAAGGAAGGTGATCACGGAAGACAAAGTACTTTCCTTTCTTTCTTTCTTGATTGACGTGGGCAATTTCTTTCCTTTCGTGGCAAAGGAAGGTGATCATGGAGGAGAAAGTTGTGTTTAGCGTTAAACACGTTTAGTCGCTCACCATTAGGACAATAACAACTGTTGGATGAATGCGAATGGATGGCCGAGATCTGTTGGATCTGCCCCACTGGATCTTCTTATATTGGTATAGATATAGATATAGATATAGATGTTTCCCTAGGGTAGTTTCCATAGCTGTGTCCTATTGTGTTTTTTATTTTTATTTTGTGAGGAGACAGGGAGTGCCCTATTGCTAATTGTTTTGATCTCATCTGATTCTTGTGGTTTAAGAATAGTGCGTGCGCTTATCCCTAGTTATTCTGTACATTTTTTCTTTATTTTCTAGGATGTGCAAGAGTGCAAGAGGGTTGCTTGGTGGAATGGTCGTCGTCTGTCAGTCAAGCAGTCGCTCACTCCCACTCACGGGAGTACTAGGAATAGCACCATCCTCCAATAATCGGCCGACATCTGTCTTAAACATCTGAACTAAACTCTCTCTCTCTCTCTTGATTGTGATCGGACGCCGGTACCATTTTCCCTCAACCTCCAGTTCGACCGCCACACAACAGCTATCCGCGAGGCTTCGGACGCGATATCCATCCGATCTACCGGCATGGAAGGCGCCGCGCCTCACGTCATGGTGCTGCCGTTCCCGGCGCAGGGCCACGTCACCCCGCTCTTGGAGCTGTCGCACCGCCTCGTCGACCACGGCTTCCAGGTCACCTTCGTCTGCACCGAGCCCATCCACAAGCTCGTTCTCGACGCCCTGCCGCAGAACGGCGGCGGCGAGGCGCTGGGCGGGATCCGCCTGGTCTCCATACCGGACGGCCTGGCCGACGGCGACGACCGGAGGGACCTGTGCAAGTTTCTCGACGGGATCTCGCGGTGCATACCAGGTTATGTCGAGCAGCTCATCAGGGAGACGAAGGTGCAGTGGCTCGTCGGCGACGCCAACATGGGGCTGTGCTTCGAGGTTGCCAAGAAGCTCGGCGTCCGCGTCGCCTGCGTCTTCCCGGCGTCAGCGGCGGGCCTTGGGACGTTGCTCCGGCTTCCCCAGCTGATAGAGGGCGGCTTCTTCGACGACAAGGGTACCAACGACCCATCCATCTTACACACCTGAAGTTCTGAACAGTGGATTGACATTTTTCTCTGAAGAAGAAGAAACAGCGGACTGAATTGTTTCTTCTCTGAATAAACGCAGGCTTCCCGAAGCGACGAGGCGCGTTCGAGATCGCCCCCAACATGCCGCCGATGTACACGTCGCACATGCCGTGGAGCATCGACGGCGCCGCCGAGGGGCAGGAGGTATCCTTCCGGCTGGTGTCCAGGAACACCCAGGCGACCAGGCTCGCCGAGATCATCGTGTGCAACTCGTTCCTCGACGCCGAGACCGCGGCGTTCGAGCTGTTCCCCAGCATAGTGCCCATCGGCCCGCTGTTCGCCGACCAGGAGTTCCGGAAGCCCGTCGGGCAGTTCTTGCCGGAGGACACGGGGTGCCTGAAGTGGCTCGACGCCCACCCCGACAAATCCGTCGTGTACGTGGCCTTCGGCAGCTTCACCATCTTTGACCCGCGGCAGTTCCGTGAGCTCGCCGAGGGGCTGGAGCTCACCGGCCGGCCGTTCTTGTGGGTCGTGCGCCCGGACTTCACGACCAACGGCCTGAGCAAGGAGTGGTTCGACGAGTTCACGAACCGCGTCGCCGTCAACGGCAGAGGCATGATCGTTAGTTGGTGTCCCCAGCAGCAGGTATCATACATTATCATCAACTTACCTAGCTCTCATGCTATGTTTAATCTGTGCGCCTCAGACCTCATGGCATATTGTAAGCGTCAGATCGTGATGGCGAACTTTTTAAATTTCGTTTTCAACGTGCAGGTCCTCGCACACCGCGCGGTGGCGTGCTTCGTGTCGCACTGCGGTTGGAACTCGACGATGGAGGGGGTCAGAAATGGCGTGCCCATCCTGTGCTGGCCGTACTTCGTCGACCAGTTCGCGAACCGGAGCTACATCTGCGACGTTTGGAGGACCGGACTGACCGTGACGCCCGGTGAAGATGGCGTCGTGACGAAGGAGGAGGTGGCCGTCAAATTGGGATCGGTTATTGGTGACGAGGGAATTGCAGAGAGAGCAGGTATGCTCAGGGATGCAGCTCGCAAGTGCCTCAGCGAGGGCGGCTCCTCGTATGAGAATTTCAAGAGATTTGTTGATCTTCTAAGCGAATGAGGGGCACTTTTTTTTTCTTTCTTCCTGTGATGGTCGCTACGATTTGTTGATCCAAGGGAGTTAAATCGTGGGAAACTAGTGTTAAGGAGTGTAGTTAATTTAGAGTTGTGTAGACAAATACTCCCTCCGTCCAATAATATAAGAGCGTTTTTGAGAGGATAGAGAGAGTATATATTTTTGACAGGACGTCGTCGCCGTGGTACGTCCGACAACTCTCTGGCTCCACCTTGCGCGTGATGACACATTGTCCGACTGGATTTTTTGAGATTTTTATTTGGGAAAACGATGGATTCTGATGTTTCGTCTAACAAGGAGTATGGACCGACGGAGCTTGACCAATTGATTCAAGATTAGTTCTTCGATTCGTCGGATTCGGGCGAAGAAGTGGGCATGATTATGCTTGTGAGCATGTAAGAGGATTAGAATTAGAGAAAGAAGATTAGAACCACATTAGCTTTCTAATTATGAGGATTAGAAGAATTAGATTTAACTCTAATTGAAACAACTAGAACTAGACTAGAGAACTAGAGGGAGGGGGGGAAAGAATGTTGACGCGCAGCGAGGGGTCTCTCGGGATCTGGTGGACGGGTACGACCGCATCCAACGGTGCACGAGGCGAGTGGCGCCAGGTTTGGGCCGGACGACCGGCACATAGCATTGATCTTACGAAAATCTGCACGTATATAGGCAATTCGTCAATGTTTATTGTCATTTATTTATTTTTACTATTCTTTCAATTTTAGTGTTTTTTCTAGGGGTTTCAATTTTAGTGTTTGTAAGTGAGCATTTGAGCTGGTGACCACAGACTCCAGGCCGCTATTAAGAAAGTTGAGCCTAGCACAAGAAACCCTCTTGGCCGGCCCGGCCACATACACGGCCTCGCGCAAACAACTACAATGACCCGATTAATGGCGACTGTTTTTGATCTTATGCTAAGTTGGACTGACAATCATGCCCATCCACCACATGATCCAAATATGATGAAAGTCGTTGGCACCTTCCATCGGCAATTTCAGTTCGAAAACTCACAGGCGCGGACGAGCACGCCTGCTCACGGAATCGCTAGCCGCTACCTTGTTTCGTGATGTGAGCCGCATGGGGTATTTCCGGGCGTACAGGTGGTCGGAAAACACCCGTACTCGGCGCTGTACTGATGGTTATACGCACGTGGATAGCGGAAGGCCGTTTGACAATTGACGGCGTCTCGGTCTTGTACATGCACGTGACTTCCCTCCCCCCTGTTCCAAAATCAAACTGCACGAGTAACAGTGCGTCAAAAACTCTGGCGCCCGCGTGGATGAGCTGCAGCATCAAGCAATATAGGGTGCACCTGTAAATCAAATCTCAGCCTAAGAAATTCATTATGGACACCTCAAAACCAACCCTGTGATTGAAAATAAAAAGACAAAAACACCACTCCTTGCAGCAAAAACAGGATGGACACAAAGCAAAAACTCCATTCACGATAAAACAACTCTCAATCACATATGGGAATAACTCGAAACTACAGCGACAACTACATGAAAAGCACCTGCACATCTCGCCACACCAGGTAAGGCAGCGTTTTAATCAGCCAAACGGGACATAACAACATAGCGCTCAAGGTGGTGACATCACAAGTACATGTGCTACAATTATAATTATTAGTAGACCAATAAATAATTCAGGTCTACACACGGCTACTGAGCCCTCAACATACAGGAAAAAAAATGTTGCTCAAGCACGCGACGATGAAACCTGATGGTTAATCAGGTCACTAACACGGTTGCAGTCCATTATCCAGAACATGCAGCGTAACCTTAGGGTTGCTGCAGGTGCTCTTCCGATGACCCCCTATAACTCCACAGTTTGAACATTTGGACTCTTTCCTATCTTTCTGAGCGTGGTCACGCCTCTGTGGCCAGGTTGTGCTGGCCTCCCGGTCGAAAAGAAGCATCATGTATTGTCGTACAAACAGATGCATGGGGCAGCTTGCCGGAACATAACCTTTCTGGTTGGCACTTTCGCTCCATCACGTATTGGTCATCTTTCCACAAAATTTTTCTCTAAAGTATGGCTTCGCCGACTTCTTCCTCACTTGTTATATTTGTCTCAAGGGTGTTTATGCGGGCCATAAGTCTCCGTGAGCACCCCTGAGCAGTTTCAAACTCATCAACCACCAGCATGTGATAGACGATCTTGTGAAAATTAGATCTGAAATTGCTCCGTTTCATGTAATATGAACCTAGAGGTGTCTTTCACATTCTTAAGAAACATACCACTTGAATCATCAGTGTGTGTTGTTCGCATCACTTTCTCTATCACGACCTCCATCGCCTCGCGCTGATCTCCAGAGACACACAAAACCTTGTGATCAATCAGCAAACTGAAAATGAAAAAAAAAGCTCATCCCAATAATAACATAAGTCATACACTGACAACATGCTACCTAAAAAAACTGGCTAATTATGGTACGGTTCATTGTTTCATGCACCTGTTAGCAAGGTTTGGGGATGTTTGCCTTGCCACCCATCATGCGGATAAATTAATTGAAAACCCACTCGAAGGTTTCCGCCATCTCATCCCTTAGAAGCAACTCTGCCAAAGATCACAAACCATGCATGGCTGCATCATTTACAATGTCTCAGTTATATGAACCACATCGGTCTTAACTATGACGAACGCAGCGTGCAAACATATGCCATCATGTATCAGCGACACATTTTAATTTAGATGGATTTCATTCCAAGCAGAGTGTGTAAAGTCTGGAAAAAACACATCATGTGAATAATACAGCTTGTACAGGCTATCACTGAATTACCTCTTCGTCCACCCCGGCGCATCGCCCACATCACCTATGTTGTACTCCATGGCCGCGTCCAACAGATCTGACTCCGCCTCACTCTCAGTTTTTCTAATGCATTGTTTGCCACCCAATGAATGCCCCCAATGGTCACATCACGGTAGCAAGCCAGCGGCATTGCTGCCAATCTGCTGAGCCGCATCACCCCAGTAAATTCGACCAGAATCAGACCGTTTTTGTTCAAGATAATGTACACTAGTGCCTGGTCCCAGCTCTATTTTTCGTCCCAGAATTTTGGAACAGGAACAGAATTCAGACCGAATTCTGAAACCAGGTCCTGGTTCCTTTTCCCAAGCAGAATTTGGAATCAGAGCATAACTCAGGGAAACAAGAGAGGGCAGTGATATGTACAAGTGAGTCCCTCGCCAGCCAACCTAATTCACAATTTCTCCAACAACCGAGACAGGACAACAACAACAACAACAGGGCAGTAAAATCACTAATTATACAGATCATGTCCACATTTCCATCTTTGGTTTGATTAGGCATGCTAGTATACTGAACATATGTGCTTCCTAATTACCTAATAATTATTAAAATACAGAACAAGATCGCATCATCAGAATACAAATAGAATTTGCCTGGTTACTCAATTAGGAAGATCAAGAACACGTCACCAAAAAATACAAAAGAAAATACTGTCACGCATCTAACTACATCATCCTAGAACAGATCATGAATAGATTAAGAACAGATCAAGAACACAATGGACAGAGAAGGTCTCGAAATCCTAACCTCACAAGATCTGCAGGAGAAGGAGGAAGAGATGGCGTGGATATCCAGAGATTGGCCTTGGTGCCACTTGGCGGCGGCATCAAGGGTCCATCCTCGTCGGAATGGGATCCTAGTTGAGATGCAGGTCGTACCCGGCGCTTGGTGTCGCACGGATGTGCTGGCACTGGACGAGGAGGAGAGGATCAAGGGGAGGCGGAGGGGGGCACTGGACGAGGAGGAGAGGATCAAGGGGAGGCGGAGGGGGGCCCGGAAGGCTCGGGGAGGCGCACCGCCGCAGGACGAAGAGGAGGGACTCGTCGGGCGGCGCTGGGCTCGTGGAGTCGTGGGGGTAAGTTATGGGCCGGTAGGTGCGTCATGTACCATTGGATCATATGTACGTCTTGCCGTCACAACATCGTCAAATCGAACGGCGGACTCACCGTATCCCACTGTTCAGCGCTACGTTCCTTCTTGCTGCCCCACATACTCGCATTCAATGCACACCACGACGCGTCCTTGTTCTATTCGTACACGAAGCGAGAGCAAACGAGCTCGTCCACCGCATCGCCGCTCTCATTTCAGTTCGCCATCTCTATCTATAAAGCAGTGGCGAATTACAAAACTTCCATATCGATCCCAAGCTGTCGTGCAGCGACAGCGCCATACGCACAAGCTGCCGTACTTATTATATTCCAAATAGCACATGCGAACTACTCCACTAGAAAACACTCGGTGGTCGTGATCCTCCTTTTGGAATAAAAACTAGTACAACCTTTCAAGCTGGGTAGTAGCCAGTAGGTCTCGCATCCATGGCTGCCCCTCCTAGTCCTCGGCCTCCTGTCATGGTGCTTCCCTTCCCTGCGCAAGGCCATGTCATGCCCCTCATGGAGCTCTCCCACCGGCTCGTCGCCCACGGCCTCGAGGTGGACTTCGTGAACACGCACTACAAC
The DNA here is from genome assembly GCA_021605205.1 of Aegilops longissima. Lineage (NCBI taxonomy): Eukaryota > Viridiplantae > Streptophyta > Magnoliopsida > Poales > Poaceae > Aegilops > Aegilops longissima. The sequence goes on from CM038680.1 coordinate 611,792,378, forward strand.
CACGACCGCGCCCTCAAGGCCATGGCCGCCGAGAGAGGAGCCGTTGACCCCGACGGCATCCACATGGTCTCGCTCCCGGACGGCATGGGCCCCGACGGCGACCGCACCGACATCGCCTTGCTGGGCAGCGGCTTGCCGGCGGCCATGCTCGGACCCCTCCAGGAGATGATCGGGTCCAAGAAGATCAAGTGGCTGATCGCCGATGCGTCCATGTGCTGGGCGATGGAGCTGGCCGCCACGGCCGGCGTCCGCGTCGCCCTGTTCTCGACTTTCTCGGCCGCCGTCTTCGCGCTCCGGCTGCACGTGCCCAAGCTGATCGACGACGGCGTCCTCGACGAGTGTGGTAATTAAGAAGAAACCAAATCAAGTAGAGAGCACTGTGCTCTGTGTCGTTGTTAATTATGTGACTCAGAGATCGAGTGCTTGTATGAATGAAATGCAGGGAACGTGAAGAGGAACGAGACGATCCAGCTGAGCCCCAAGATGCCGCCGATCGAGGCTGCCGAGCTACCATGGGTCTGCGTGAGCAGCCTGCCGGAGAGACGCAGGTTGATGATTCAGATCTTGCTCAAGACCAACCCCGTGATACCGCTCGCCGCCATCGTCATCTGCAACACCTTTGACGGGATCGAGTCGGAGGCGCTGGATCTCCTCCCCAACGCGCTGCCCGTCGGCCCCCTCGAAGCACCGGCGGCGTCCAGGTCTGCCGGCCAGCTCTGGCCAGAGGACCCGGTCTGCCTCCCCTGGCTCGACGCGCAGGCCCGCGGCTCCGTCATCTACGTGGCGTTCGGGAGCTTCACCGTCTTCGACGCGGCGCGGATCCAGGAGCTCGCCGACGCGCTGGAGCTCACGGGCCGGCCTTTCCTTTGGGCGGTCCGGCCGAACATCACCGCCGGAATCGGTGAAGACTGGTTCGACGCGTTCAAGCGCCGCGTGGATGGCAAGGGGCTGGTCGTGGGCTGGGCGCCGCAGCAGCGCGTGCTCTCGCACCCCGCCGTCGCCTGCTTCGTGTCGCACTGCGGGTGGAACTCGACCATGGAAGGCATGCTGCACGGCGTGCCGTTCCTCTGCTGGCCCTACTTCGCCGACCAGTTCGCCAACCAGAGCTACATCTGCGACGTGTGGGGCACCGGCGTCAAGGTCCACGCCGACGAGAGAGGCGTGGTCACCAAGGAGGAGATCAAGAACAAAGTCGAGAAGTTGCTGCGTGACGATGGGATAAAGACAAGGGTAGCTACGTGGAAGGACGCGGCGTGTACGAGCATCGCAGAGGGAGGGTCGTCAGATCGGAACCTGCTCAAGCTTGTGAAATTGCTATCACAACAATAGTCTTCCGATAACGTAATATTTCTTCAATAAAGTCTATGTATTTTCCGCTCGACTAGTTCAACGTTTGTGCTAAAGTTGAGATAAATCCAAATGGGTGTGGCTTGGTCTCAGTCGACTGAGATTTAAATAAGTCTTAGTCAACTTACATAATATGCAAGAGAAAAAAAGAAAAAACTATAGAAAAAAATATGTATGGATCTCAATATAAGATCTTACGAATATAGCATGGACTAAGACTTCGTTAAGTCTCATTCGACTAAGACTTAGAAAGCTTAAATGCAAATATGCCAAATCACAATTGAATATGCAATGGTTGGTTTGATGGTCCATGGAATTTCCTATTATCGACAACTTGAATATGCAAGAGCTCACTATGCCTGGTCGTCAGTTCACCTCGGCAAACACCTGGTCGATTCCTACTTACTTAAATTTGATCTGGTTAAAACACATCTCCCCCCACGTCACTCCTTCCAGAGTGACACGGTGGAGACCAAAATCGCGGTCGCTGTCGGCCCCCCTCTCTCTCCACCCTCCTCATCGCCGCCGAAGGATGCGGCTAGGCAAATCCCCCGCGTAGTCGGCGGAAGCGGGGCCTTCTCTTCTCGCGGCGGCGCGGGCCTGTGCTTAGCCCTGGTGCAGCCGTGGGCGCTCATTGCCGGTAGCTGGGCTCGCACTGGCGACCGTTCTCGAGGCGGTGGTGGTGCTTAGCGTTAGTGGAGGCTCGTGAAGGGATGGGAGGAGGGGCGTGCGGTGGTCGCTACCTTGTGGGACCGATCTGGGCCAGTGTCTCGGGAACCCGGTTCTAGCTACGTTGTGGTGGCGCGGAGGTCGGCCGGTGCGCAGTCAGTCAAATCCAATAATGGTGTTCATTACTAAGTATTACAAAGATAAGTTTGGGCATGAAGTTGAAAGTATTTTTTTTCCTAGATGAGTCAATACCTGATGACATCCCACATATCTTACTAGCAGAAAATGAGTTTTGAACTGCTCCTTTCTCGGAGGAGTAAATTTGAAATGTGGTGTTTCATATGGAACACAAGATCTCCGACCTGGATGATTTTTTGGCTGATTTTATCAATTTTTAGGGACGTAATTATATTGGAGTTGTTATATTAGTTCAACAGTCTACATACAGAAAACGTTGACATTACCCTTAGAACTTTGGGAAAATTATGAGCCTAATTGGTTTCATGCCAATTGTTGGCAAGTTTAAAAATTTGGCTCTCAATTGGTTGGCTACCAATTGGTTCTTGCCCATCTCTCAAAAAGTTGCCAACTTTTGGCAACTTTTGGTTTTGCCAAATATTGGCTTGCCAAATATTGGCAATGCCAAACTTTGACAGCGAACCAATTAGCCTCTATACTCATGCTCAACACTAAGGAAGGAATTCATATTCAGCAATATCAACCGATTTGTCATCTAAATGTCAGTTTTAAGATTTTTATGAAGGTCGAAATTAATCGGCTGAACGGGGTGACTGACTATGTGGAATGCCCCACTCAAATTGCTTTCATGCAGGGTTGGAACATACTCGATGGCACCATTTTGTGTTGCATGAAATTGCACATGAGTTTCACTGGAGAAAGTTGAGTGGGGCCATCTTAAAAGTAGACTTTGAAAAATTCTACGATAAAGCCCAAGTGACCATTCATTCTACAAACTCTTTGTATGAATGGGTTCTCACCGAAATGGTCTAGGTGCGTAGAAAGTTTACTCTATGGTCAATGATGATGTTGGTAGCTACTCTTGTTGGACGGACTAAAGTGGCTGGCCAGGTTGGCAGGGTGATCCCTCAATCGGCACAATGTGGCTTGCCCACTCTGCAGTATGCGGTGACACCACACTCTTTATGGATCGTGACTTAGATAAAGCAATAAAGCTCTTGTTTTATTCTTTTGAGAAAAAAAATTCATTTTACTACCCTGAACAAAGTTGGTGGTTCACATAACCGCCTGATCTTTATTTTTGCTCCCTTCACCCCTTGAATCGACTGGCTGCTGACACGGCGATGGTCAATGGCGGGTTTGACCTACGAGTGGGCCTTCCTCGTTGGGTGGGGCCAACAGTCGGGAATCATCAACCCTCTCCTCGCGTAGGAGATAGCAGGGCAGTGGCGCGGTGCCACAGTGACGCAGGCGGCTTGAGAGTGTGGGGGCGACCAGATCCAGGGACTGCGACCCCATTTGGTCTTGTTTCGGCCGGATCCAAAGTTTGGCGAGGGTGTGAACACGGCACGGCGGCGAGCTTGTGCCAGCGACGACCCATCCATAGGAGGTAGCACGGCAGCGGCGACGGCGCTGTAGCGATGCAGGTGGAGGGGGGAGGTGAGGGGGGCGGCCAAATCCGGGGTTAGCGACCCCATCTGGTCTGGTTTTGGCCGCATCCGATGTCCGGCGGAGGTGTGAAGACGGCCTTCCGGCGAGCTTGTGGCAATGGCGTGACCTGTACTCGAGGCAGGAAAAGAGAGAAGGGAGAGGAAAGGGAACGGAAGGGAGGAAGGAGAAGCAGGGGCTCGGGGCGACATCTTGGAACTCCGGCAGTCGCCGGCGTCAGCCAGTAGCGGCGGGGTCGGGCGCGGTGCTCTGGGAGGCAAGCTGCGAGGGGAGGCTCGGGCGAACCTCCTCTGTCTCCGCCCAGCCTGACGAGGGAGACCTACCCGCAGGTCAAAACCGCCCATTGACCATTGCCACGTCAGCAATCTGTCAAGTCAAACCATCCAGGGATTGATTTTGCCCAGTATGGGATTGTTTAGGGGGTGAAAGGAGCAGAAATAAAGATCAAGGGGTTATGTGAACCACCAACTTTCTTCAGGGTAGTAAAATGGACTTTTTTCTTCTTTTGAGGAACTTTCCAGACTTCAAGATAAATTTCCATAAGAGCATACTTTTCCGCTTCAATGAGACTGCAGATTCGGCAACGAGTATGATGAGATCTTTAGTTGCTATCCTGGTTAGTTCCTGACTCGATATCTTGTATTCATATACATGTATGAGGGCCTATTTTGGCATGAGAACATAGCTGAGTACAACCCATGCACCCTACCAAAAGTAGGTTGAGTAGGGAACTTTTGAGATCATGCTTCCCAAACACAACCTGGGAAGTCACACCCCTCCCAACTGCGGAAGATATGCGCCGCCAGTCAGGATGCTACGTTCTAAAGAGTTGATGGCTGTAGGATCGAAAGTATGTCTACAGTGGGGGTGATTAGATTACTTGACCAAATAAAAACCCAGCCTTTTCCCAATTTTAGTTATGGGTTGATTTTAGCAAATCTAGCAAGTCAAGCATCACCCTACACATGCAACTCTAAGAGTATAGCAGCGAAAAGCAAGACACTGCACATGTAAGTAAATGAGGTGTTTGGAGAAGGCAAACGTAATGGGGACACAAAGATTTTTGGCGTGGTTCCGATAGGTGGTGCTATCATAGGTCCACGGTAATGGAGACTTCAACCCAAGAAGGGTAACGGCTGCGTGAGTCTGCGGAGGGCTCCACCCACTAAGGGTCCACGAAAAAGCAACATTGTCTATCCCACCATGGCCATCGTCCACGAAGGACTCGCCTCACTCAGGTTGATCTTCACAAAGTAGGTGATCTCCTTGCCCTTACAAACTTCTTGGTTCAACTCCACATCATGTCAGAGGCTCCCAAGCAACACCTAACCAATCTAGGAGACATCACTCTCCAAAAGGTAATAGATGGTGTGTTGATGATGAAATCCTTGCTCTTGTGCTTCAAATTATAGTCTCCTCAACACTCAATCTCTCTCTCACAGATTTTGCTTGGGTAGGAGAAGGATTGGAATGGAAAGCAACTTGGGGAGGCTAGAAATCAAGATTCGCATGGTAGGATTGGAATCACTTGATCTCAACACATGCGTAGGTGGTTTTCTCTCAGAAAACGAATGGTGGAAGTGTAGCTTCGTTCTGATGTCTCTCTTACTAAGTAAGATGGGTTGGATGGGTATATATAGACTCCACACGAAATCCAACCGTTACACACATTTCACCAAACTTGGTGGCACCGACTGGAATTATTGGTGAGACCAACCTGTGCAAAAGATATGAACGTTGGAGGTCTCAGTGGGGACCGACTTGAAACATCCCGGAGTGACCGATGTGCAATGGTAGGGCAAACCTTGCTTTGGTGGCACTAATTGCACCATCTCGGTATGACCGAAATAATTGCAATAAGGCAACAGAAGGTTGGTAAGCCATCTCGGTGGCACCGATTGCAAGACTCAGTACGACTGAAATAATTGCAACGTATGACAGAGAATTGGCAAGGCCATCTCGGTGAGACCAAGATCTATATCAGTTGATCCGATTTCTTAGGGTTTTGTTGTGGCAGTGTCTAGATGTACTCGGTGGGTCTGGGTACGTAGGATCCAGTGGGAGCGAGTTAGCTTGAAGTGGTTTTGGACATATTTGGATAGATAAAGTGGCTAAGGGTTTTGAAGCAATATCACTAAGCACTTGAGCAACCAGATCATCATCAAAACCTCATCCCCTTTTAATAGTATTGGCTTTCCTATGGACTCAATGTGATCTTGGATCACTTAACCAAAAATGAAGAGTCTTGAGCTTTTACCAATCCATGTCCTTAGCATTTTGAGGGGTCCACATTCACTAGTCCTTGCCATGGCAATCATTGAACTTCCTGAAATCTTGAACTTGAATTGATATTAGTTCAATAAGATATATGTTGTTATTAATTACCAAAACCACCTGAAGATTAGTTGTACTTTCAATGGCACACCATCTTCTTCATTTGTCTTATGTTTCGCTGTATGATGCTTCTTTGAGAACTCTTCCCCAAATCTTACTAGGGTATAATAGTCCTAGGCCTTATGGTTGCCTTTTGTATGTAATGGATACAGTGCATCCATTATCTTCTCAAAGTCTTTTGATCTATGTGGCCTTGGCCAACCTTTTTCCGTTGTTGCAACCAAGTCATCACAATTTCAATTTTGACCCATCTTGGAGGACTAAAAAGTGTTCATCTTGTTTCACTTGAATGACCAATCATCATTCTGTTGTTTTCCAGTCACATCATGGTGCATACTTCAAACATCTCTTACAAAGAGGTAGGCAGAAGAATTTTGATCGGATCTTCGTCCTTGACCCCCTTTCGGAAGGCGGTCATAGCTGTGCGACACGTAATATTTAAAATGTTGTTTCATTTTCCAGAGAACACTTAATGAACTCCTGTAGAGATTACTTCTTCCTCTGATGAAGCTTATACAAATCCCACCCTATTCCTGGCCTGTCATAGGCTCCATGAAAATTTGTTATGAAAGCTTCGCAGAGCTCCTCCATGAACCAATTGTATTCGAAGAAGTCCCATTAGCCAACCCCGAGCGGAAGGATCCAACTAGTAAGGTAAATGATTTGATGCTATCCATCCCTCTGGTTCCGCCCATGATGTGTTTGACGAAATGTCTAGCTCAATTGTTTCTTGCTTTCACATGTTGTTGCCCTCTCATTAACGTATTAGTGCAACCGGCGCTTTTGATCACTTCTAAGTAAAACACTACTTGAATGAAAATGCTATTTATTGCCAACTTGGTGTTATCCATTTCACAGTTTATTAAACTGCCCATATAACAATAATCCCTTCCTTGCAATTTCAACATGTTGTCATTGCGCTATTAATGAACATGTGGTTTGGGTGCAGGTTTGTGTCTTGTGAGGATTTGGTTTCTAACATACCAGCAAATGTCATCTGTCATATTCATTCCAAGAAAACATGTATGCACTATCTTTGTGGCTGCACATATTGGTGATACATGATGACCCACAAGTATAGGGGATCAATGGTAGCTCTTTTCGATAAGTAAGAGTGTCGAACCCAACGAGGAGCAGAAGGAAATGACAAGTGGTTTTTCAGTAAGGTAATGTCTGCAAGTGCTGAAATTGTAAGTAGTGGGTAGTTTGATAGCAAGATAATTTGTAACGAGCAAGTAACGATAGTAGTAACAAAAGTGCAACAAGGTAGCCCAATCCTTTTGAGGCAAAGGACAGGCCAAAATGGTCTCTTATGATAAGCAAAGCGTTCTTGAGGGTACACGGGAATTTCATCTAGTCACTTTCATCATGTTGGTTTAATTCGTGTTCGCTACTTTGATAATTTGATATGTGGGTGGACCGGTGCTTAGGTGTTGTTCTTACTTGAACAAACCTCCTACTTATGATTAACCCTCCCGCAAGCATCTGCAACTACGAGAAAAGTATTAAGAATAAATTCTAACCATAGCATTAAACTTTTGGATCCAATCGGTCCCTTACGAAATAGCGCATAAACTGGGGTTTAAGCTTTTGTCACTCTCGCAACCCATCATCTAATTGCTACTCCAAAATGCATTCCCTTAGTCCCAAATATGGTGAAGTGTCATGTAGTTGACGTTCACATGACACCACTAAGGGAATAACAACATACATACTATCAAAATATCGAACACATATCAAATTCACATGATTAGTTGCAACATGATTTCTCCCGTGACCTCAAGAACAAAAATAACTACTCACGAATGATAAACATGCTCATGATCAGAGGAGTATTAGATAGCATAATGGATCTGAACATATAATCGTCCACCAAATAAACCATATAGTAATCAACTACAAAATGTAATCAACACTACTAGTCACCCACAAGCACCAATCTATAGTTTCGGTAACAACATTGAACACAAGAGATGAACTAGGGTTTGAGATGAGATGGTGCTATTGAACATGTTGATGGAGATTTCCCTCCCCAAGATGGGAGAGTTGTTGGTGATGATGAGGATGATGATTGCCCCCTCCGGGAGGGAAGTTCCCCCGGCGGAATCGCTCTGCTGGAGGGCAAAAGTGCTCCTGCCCAAGTTCCGCCTTGAGACAGCGGCGCTCTGTCCCGAAAGTCCTCCCCTTATTTTTTGTAGGTCAAAATTACTTATATACCAGAAGATGGGCACCGGAGGTGGGCCTGGGTGAGCACAACCCACCAGGGTGCGCCTGGGCTCCCTGGCATGCCCGGGTGGGTTGTGCCCACCTGGTGGACCCCTCTGGTAGTTATTTGTTCCAATAATTCTTAAATATTCCATACAAAATCTTCGTGAAGTTTCAGCTTGTTTGGAGTTGTGCAGAATAGGTAGCCTGACGTAGCTTTTCCAGGTCCAGATTTCCAGCTGCCGGAATTCTCCCTCTTGGTGTGTACCTTGCAAATTATGAGAGAAAAGACATTAGAATTACTCCAAAAAGCATTATTATGGATAAAAACATCATAAATAACAGTAAGAAAACATGATCAAAATGGACGTATCAACTCCCCCAAGCTTAGACCTCGCTTGTCCTCAAGCGAAAACCGAAATCGAAAAGCATGTCCACATGCTTTGAGAGAGATGTGTTGATAAAAACAAAATACGGACATAGAAGCATCATGTTGATTATTATAACAGCAACAAAATTAAACATAGGACTTTTATCATAGAACTTTTATCATATACTTCTCATGAGTAAGTAACAATTCATCACACAATCGTAGTATAAATCAAAAACTCTATTAGAAACCAACAAACCATGTTCTCAGTCAACTTTGCAACTACAATTCATCATCTTTTCAGGAAGGGTCACGTGTCGGAGCCTTTAGGCAAGTCCACATACTCAACCATCATATAGTCTTCTATGATTGCTAACACTCACCGTGTACACATGAGCAAAACGTTTCAACCGATCACATAGAAAGATAGGGGATTATGGTTTCGCCTCCCAACATATTCACCTCAAGGGTGATGTCAACAATAATAACTCATGCTATCTATATTCAACTGGACATATGTGCCTAGATCTTTCCTCACCACATGATGCTTGCCAAAGGAGAAAAATAAAAAGGAATAGAAGGAAAACTTTGACTCTTTGCATAAAAGTAAATACATAAAAGTAAAAGATAGGCCCTTCGCAGAGGGAAGCAGAGGTTGCCATGTGCTTATTTGTTTGTATGCTCAACCCCTTAGTGCAAAAGAACGTCGTGTTGCATTGCGCCTTGTGATAGTGACCTTTATTATGCAGTCTGTTGCTTTTATTCTTCACCATCACAAGTTTGTGCAACGCTCAATTTTCGCTTACACTAAATGGTCTCACACATTTAGAGGCAATTTTTATTGCCCTTTTTGCACCGATGACAACTTACTTGAGGGATCTTGCTCAATCCCTAGGTAGGTATGGTGGACACTTGAAAATAAGATTTGGGTTTAAGGGTTTTTGGATGCACAAGTAGTATCTCTACTTAGTGCGGAATTTTTGGCTAGCAAAGATAGGGGCAAGCACCACATGTTGAAGGATCTATGACAATGTGACTTCTATGTGAATATAAACAAACATAAATCATTAGGTTGTCTTCCTTGTCCAACGTCAACAATTTTGGCATATAATATTTTGATGAGGGCTCACAATCACAAAAAATTTCTAGGATAGTATATTTATATGTGAATCTTCTCTCCCCTTATTAATTCTTTCATGAGTTGCATCATTGACTAATGCTATGTTTGTCAATCTCTAATAAAATTTTCTACTTATACTTTTCCTTATGTGGTGCCATCACCTACCAAAGGATTATTATATGATCTTCTTAATTTATTTCCTTTCTCTTTTATCTATATCTTATCTCTTTTCTTTCTTATTTCTTTTCTTTATTTGCAACACGAAAGTAAAGAAAGCAAAAACTCAAACTAAACTTTATTATATAACTTGCACACGATTACAAAGATAGATCACTAAGCAAACTCTCAAGGAAGAAAGGATCGAACTAAACTTTTATTCATCTAAAGCAAAAGATCGAACTAAGATAAGTAAAAGCAAAAAGATAGTGGGGTGATACGATACCGTGGCACCTCCCCCAAGCTTGGAGGATGCCAAGGGGAGTGCCCATACCCGATACTTAATTCTCCTTTGGTGGCGAAGAAGAAGGTGGTGGTGGTGAAGAAGCGATCCTGTCCTTAAGGATCAAGAGATTCTCCAACCGACGGATGACGCTCCGGAGATAGATGATATGCTCTTCATGCAGAATATTTTCGTGAGTGAGATACTTATTTTGTATGTGAACTATTTCAATGACGCGAAAAGCTTCAATCTCAGCAGGAGTAAGATGAGAAAGGTAGGGCTTAAGGATATCTTCTTCCTCCTCCTCGGCCAGTAGTGCTTGTGCTGCCACCGGGGGTGGATCTACGGTAGCTCCCTTGCCCTTGTCTCCCTTGACGGCGTCTGTAGGATCCTCCCTCTTCGTCTCGATCTTCATCAACCAAGCATATTCATCCATGTTGTTGGAGGAGCAGGAAGACATGATGCCTGGCTTGATAAATCTGACCGGAAATAGCAAGAGAACAGAGGATTTCTCCGTGATACGGTGGTAAACCGCTTCGGGAAGTATATATAGATTTTTTATCTTGGAGGACAAGCATACGGAAGAAAAACAGAGTCCGGAAGGTGTCCCACGTGTGCCTGGCGCCCCCTGGTGTCTTGTGCCCACGAGGGGACGCTTCCTAGAAGTTTCTTTATTTCCAAAATTCTTAAATATTCCAAAACTGATAAAAAATATTTTTGCGGATTTTTTGGAGTCCATTTACTTACCGATCACATACCTCCTTCACGATTCTGGAGTGTTCCGGAAGGACTCTTTTATGTGTTCTTCCGGTGTGAAAGTTTGGATAATACTAATTTCAACATTAATGGGTGTACCTGAGATATAATGCTTTATTCGTTGCCCATTGACAACCTTCGGGTTAGTACCTTCGGAATTATTTATTTTGATGGCTCCAGACCGATAAACCTCCGCGATAACATACGGGCCTTCCCATTTTGAGAGGAGTTTTCCTGCAAAGAATCTGAAATGAGAGTTGTACAAAAGAACATATTCCCCAGCTTTAAACTCACGCTTTTGGATTCTTTTTTCATGCCATCTTTTAACTTTCTCTTTGAATAATTTTGCGTTTTCATAATCTTGGGTTCTTGATTCATCTAATGAGATTATATCAAATAACCTCTTTTCCCCAACAAGTTTGAAATCATAATTGAGTTCTTTGATTGCCCAATATGATTTATGTTCTAACTCAAGAGGCAAATGACAAGCTTTTCCATAAACCATTTTGTAAGGAGACATACCCATAGGATTTTTATATGTTGTTCTATAAGCCCAAAGTTCATCATCTAATTTCTAAGACCAATTCTTCCTGGACCTATTGACATTCTTTTACAAAATCAATTTTATTTCTCTATTGCTAAGTTCAACTTGACCACTAGACTGAGGATAATAAGGTGATGCAATTCTATGGTTAACATCATATTTGGCAAGCATTTTACGGAAAGCACCATGAATAAAGTGTGAACCACCATCAGTCATTAAATATCTAGGGACTCCAAACCTTGGGAAAATAACTTCCTTAAGCATTTTAATAGAGGTGTTGTGATCAGCACTATTGGTTGGAATAGCTTCTACCCATTTAGTAAAATAATCAACACTAACCAAAATATGTGTATACCCATTAGAGGAAGGAAAAGGACCCATGTAATAAAATCCCCAAACATCAAATGGTTCAACAGCAAGTGAATAATTCATAGGCATTTCTTGACGCTTACCGATATTACCTATTCTTTGACATTCATCACAAGATGAGACGTACTTACGGGCATCCTTGAAGAGAGTAGGCCGATAAAATCCAGACTGCAATACCTTATGAGCAGTTCTATCTCCAGCATGTTGCCCTCCATAAGCTTCGGAGTGACATTTCCATAGGATTTTGTCCCTGTTCATGCTTAGGTACACAACGTCTAATAATACCATCTACTCCTTCTTTATAAAGATGTGGGTCATCCCAAAAGTAGTGTCTTAAATCATAGAAGAATTTTTTTTCTTCTGTTGGTATGTAAAGCTAGGTGGTAAATATTTAGCAACAATGTAATTAGCATAGTTAGCATAGCAAGGAGTACTATTAGCAACATTTATTGCAGCTAACTGCTCATCAGGAAAACTATCATCAATAGGTAGTGGGCCATCAAGCACATTTTCAAGCCTAGACAAGTTATCAGCTACGGGGTTCTCAGCTCCTTTCCTATCAATGATATGTAAATCAAATTCTTGCAACAAGAGAACCCATCGAATAAGTCTAGGTTTAGAATCTTTCCTTTCCATAAGATATTTAATAACAACATGGTCTGTGTGAACAGTTACTTTGGAATCAACAATATAAGGTCTAAATTTATCACAAGCAAACACCACGACTAGAAATTCCTTTTCAGTAGTAGCATAATTTCGTTGAGCACTGTCTAGAGTTTTACTAGCATAATGAATAACATTCAGTTTCTTATCAACTCTTTGTCCTAGAACAATATAATCACTAGCATCACACATAATTTCAAAAGGCAAGTTCCAGTCAGGTGGTTGAACAATAGGTGCAGAAATTAAGGCTTTCTTGAGTGTTTCAAAAACTTCTAAACAATCATCATCGAAAACAAAAGGAATATCCTTTTGCAAAAGATTTGTAAGAGGCCTAGAAATTTTAGAAAAGTCTTTGATAAATCTCCTATAGAAACCAGCATGACCAAGGAAACTACGAATACCTTTGATGTCCTTAGGATATGGCATTTTCTCAATTGCATCAACCTTAGCTTTGTCCACTTCAATGCCCTTCTCAGAAATTTTATGACCCGAGACAATGCCTTCATTAACCATAAAGTGGCACTTCTCCCAATTCAAGACAAGATTTGTTTGTTCACATCTCTGCAAAACTCGATCAAGATTGCTTAAACAATCATCAAAAGACTTCCCATAAACAAGGAAGTCGTCCATGGAAACCTCAACAATCTTTTCACAGAAGTCAGAGAATATAGCATTCATACATCTTTGAAAGGTAGCCGGTGCATTACATAAACCAAAAGGCATACGTCTATAAGCATAAGTTCCAAAGGGACAAGTAAAAAGTGGTCTTTTCTTGATCAGGTTGAAAAACATGTATTTGTGAAAAAATAGAGTATCCATCAAGGAAGCAAAAATGTGTGTGCTTGGATAATCTTTCAAGCATTTGATCAATAAAAGGCAGAGGGTAATGAACTTTTCTAGTTGCTTTGTTTAATTTTATAAAATCAAATACCATTCTATAGCCTGTAACAATTCTTTGTGGAATAAGTTCATTTTTATCATTAGGAACAACAGTTATTCCTCCTTTCTTAGGAACACAATGAACAGGACTTACCCATCTACTATAAGCTATAGGATAGATTATACCTGCTTCCAGAAGTTTTAATATTTCGGTTCTTACCACTTCTTTCATCTTCAGATTTAACCGACGTTGGTGATCAACAACGGGTTTAGCATCAGGTTCCATATTAATTTTGTGTTGACATAGAGTGGGACTAATGCCCTTTAAATCATCAAGAGTATATCCAATAGCAGCTCGGTGCTTCCTTAGAACTTTCAATAATCTTTCTTCTTCATGTTCTGAAAGGTTAGCACTAATAATAACATGATATATGTTCTTTTCATCAAGATAAGCATATTTCAAAGTGTCTGGCAATTGTTTTAATTCAAACACAGGATCACCTTTAGGTGGAGGAGAACCTCCTAGAGTTTCAATAGGCAAATTGTGTTTAAGCAGAGGACGTTGTTTAGAGAAAATCTTATCTATTTCATTCCTTTCATGCATATGTACATCATTTTCTTGGTCTAGCAAATATTGTTCTAGTGGATCAGTGGGAGGCACAACAATAGAAGCAAGACCAATTAATTCATCTTTACTAGGCAATTCTTTTTCAGGAAGCTTTCTACTAAACTTGGAAAAATTAAACTCATGAGATTCATCACCAAAACTAACACCGACAGTTTGTTTCTCACAGTCTATTTTAGCATTAACGGTGTTCAAGAAAGGTCTACTAAAAATAATGGGACAAAAGTCATCTTGTGGGTAACCAAGAACAAGGAAATCAGTAGAGTATTTTATTTTCCCACACAAGACTTCAACATCTCTAACAATCCCAATTGGTGATATGGTGTCTCTATTGGCAAGTTTAATAGTGACATCTATTTCTTGTATCTCTACGGGTGCTATGCCATTCATAATTTCTTGATATAAGGTGTAAGAATTATCACTCACATTAGCACATATGTCACATAAACCACGATAATAGTGATCTCCTATTTTAACTGAGATGACAGGCATGCCAACAACAGGTCTATGTTTATCTTTTTTATCAGGTTTGGCAATCCTAGCAGCTTCTTCACTGAAGTAAATAACATGCCCATCCATATCTTCTTCCAAGAGATCTTTAACCATAGCAAGGCTAGGTTCTACTTATTTGTTCATCAGGTTTAGGTGTTCTAATATAACTTTTGTTAACCACCGTTGAAACTTTAGCATGTTCCTTTATCCTAACAGGGAAAGGTGGTTTCTCAATATAAGCAGAAGGAACAACTAGATCAACATTATAAATTATAGTTTCTTCTTTAACTGGTACCGGTTCTTTAATTTCTTCTTTATAATGTGGGTGATATTTAAACCACTTCTCTTTAGGGAGATCAACATGAGTAGCAAATGATTCACAAAAGGAGGCTACTATCTCAGACTCCAGTCTATATTTAGTGTTAAACTTTTGAAAAGCATCAGTATCCATAAAAGATTTAACACAATCATACTTAAGCTTAATACCTGACTCTTTACCTTCTCGAGTTCCCAATCTTCAGAGTTGCGTTTAATTCTTTCCAAAAGATCCCACCGGAATTCAATAGTCTTCTTCATAAAAGAACCAACACAAGAAGTATCAAGCATGGTTTGATCATTACGTGAAAGCCGAGCATAAAAGTTCTGGATAATAATTTCTCTTGAGAGCTCATGGTTGGGGCCTGAATATAACATTGACTTAAGCCTCCCCAAGATAGAGCGATACTTTCTCCTTCACAAGGCCAAAAAGTTGGTTTAATTCGTGTTCGCTACTTTGATAATTTGATATGTTTGTGGACCGGTGCTTAGGTGCTGTTCTTACTTGAAAAAATCTCCTACTTATGATTAACCCTCCCGCAAGCATCCGCAACTACGAGAAAATTATTAAGAATAAATTCTAACCATAGCATTAAACTTTTGGATCCAATCGGTCCCTTAGGAAATAGCGCATAAACTGGGGTTTAAGCTTCTTCACTCTCGCAACCCATCATCTAATTACTACTCCTCAATGCATTCCCTTAGTCCCAAATATGGTGAAGTGTCATGTAGTCGACGTTCACATAACACCACTGAGGGAATAACAACATACATACTATCAAAATATCGAACACATATCAAATTCACATGATTACTTGCAACATGATTTCTCCCGTGACCTCAAGAACAAAAGTAACTACTCACAAATTATAAACATGCTCATGATCAGAGGAGTATTAAATAGGATAATGGATCTGAACATATAATCTTCCACCAAATAAATCATATAGTAATCAACTACAAGATGTAATCAACAGTACTAGTCACCCACAAGCACCAATCTATAGTTCCGGTAACAAGATTGAACACAAGAGATGAACTAGGGTTTGAGATGAGATGGTGCTGATGAAGATGTTTATGGAGATTGCCCTCCCCAAGATGGGAGAGTTGTTGGTGATGATGAGGACGATGATTTCCCCCTCCGGGAGGGAAGTTCCCCCGGCGAAATTGATCCGCCGGAGGGCAAAAGTGCTCCTGCCCAAGTTCCGCCTCGAGACAGCGGCGCTCCGTCCTGAAAGTCCTCCCCTTAACTTTTCTAGGTAAAAATGACTTACATACTAGAAGATGGGCACCAGAGGTGAGCCTGGGTGAGCACAACCCACTGAAGGAAATATGCCCTAGAGGCAATAATAAAGTTATTATTTATTTCCTTATATCATGATAAATGTTTATTATTCATGCTAGAATTGTATTAACCGGAAACATAATACATGTGTGAATACATAGACAAACAGAGTGTCACTAGTATGCCTCTACTTGACTAGCTCGTTAATCGAAGATGGTTATGTTTCCTAACCATAGACATGAGTTGTCATTTGATTAACGGGATCACATCATTAGGAGAATGATCTGATTGACTTGACCCATTCCGTTAGCCTAGCACTTGATCGCTTAGTATGTTGCTATTGCTTTCTTCATGACTTATACATGTTCCTGTAACTATGAGATTATGCAACTCCGTTTACGGAGGAACACTTTGGTACTACCAAACGTCCACAACGTAATCGGGTGATTATAAAGGAGTACTACAGGTGTCTCCAAAGGTACATGTTGGGTTGGCGATTTGAGATTAGGTTTTGTCACTCCGATTGTCGGAGAGGTATCTCTAGGCCTTCTCGGTAATACTCATCACCTAAGCCTTGCAAGCATTGTAACTAATGAGTTAGTTATGAGATGATGTATTACGGAACGAGTAAAGAGACTTGCTGGTAACGAGATTGAACTAGGTATTGGATACCGACGATCGAATCTCGGACAAGTAACATACCGATGACAAAGGGAACAACGATGTTGTTATGCGGTTTGACCGATAAAGATCTTCAGAGAATATGTAGGAGCCAATATGGGCATCCAGGTTCCGCTATTGGTTATTGACCGAGAATAGTTCTAGGTCATGTCTACATAGTTCTCGAACCCGTAGGGTCCGCACGCTTAAGGTTTCGATGATGCTTATATTATGAGTTTATGAGTTTTGATGTACCGAAGGAGTTCGGAGTCCCAGATGAGATCGGGGACATGACGAGGAGTCTCGAAATGGTCGAGACGTAAAGATCGATATATTGGACGACTATATTCGAGTTCGGAAAGGTTCGAATGATTCGGTATTTTCGAGTACCGGAGAGTTACGGGAATTCGCCGAGGAGAAGTATTGGGCCTTATTGGGCCCTGCGGAAAGAGAGAGGGCTGCCTAGGGCAGGCCGCGCGCCTCAAGGCCTAGTCCGAATTGGACTAGGGGAGGCCGCACCCTTCCTCCCTTCCCCTTCCTTCTCTCCTACTCCTACTAGGAAAGGAGGAGTCCTACTCCCGTAGGAGTAGGACTCCCCCTTGCGCGCCTCCTCCCTTGGCCGCCACCTCCTCCTTGCTCCTTTATATCACGGGGCAGGGGGCACCCCATAACACACAAGTTGATCTACGGATCGTTCCTTAGCCGTGTGCGGTGCCCCATCCACCATATTCCACTTCGGTCATATCGTCATGAGCTTAGGCGAAGCCTGCGCCGGTGAAGTCATATCGTCATGAGCTTAGGCGAAGCCCTGCGTCGGTGGAGCATCATCATCGCTACCACGCCGTCGTCTTGACGGAACTCATCCCGACACTTTGCTGGATCGGAGTCCGGGATCGCCATCGAGCTGAGCGTGTGCAGAACTCGGAGGTGCCGTGCGTTCGGTGCTTGTATCGGTCGGATCGTGAAGACGTGCGACTACATCAACCGCGTTGTTATAACGCTTCGCTTTCGGTCTCACGAGGGCGTGGACAGACACTCTTCCCTCTCGTTGCTATGCCATCACCATGGTCTTGCGTATGCGTAGGAAATTTTTGAAATTACTCGTTCCCCAACAATGGCATCGAGCCTGGTTTTATGCGTTGATGTCATATGCACGAGTAGAACACAAGTGAGTTGTGGGCGATATAAGTCATACTGCTTACCAGCATGTCATACTTTGGTTCAGCGGTATTGTGAGATGAAGCGGCCCGACCGACATTACGCGACGCTTACGCGAGACTGGTTTCACCGCTTGAGCACTAGTTGCTTAAAGGTGACCGGCGGGTGTCTGCTCTCTCACTTTAGTTGAACCGAGTGTGGCTACGCCCGGTCCTTGCGAAGGTTAAAACAGCACCAACTTGACAAACTATCGTTGTGGTTTTGATGCGTAGGTAAGAACGGTTCTTGCTCAGCCCGTAGCAGCCACGTAAAACTTGCAACAACAAAGTAGAGGACGTCTAACTTGTTTTTGCAGGGCATGTTGTGATGTGATGTGGTCAAGACCTGATGCTATATTTTATTGTATGAGATGATCATGTTTTGTAACCGAAGTTATCGGCAACTGGCAGGAGCCATATGGTTGTCGCTTTATTGTATGAAATGCAAAAGCCATGTAATTGCTTTACTTTATCACTAAGCAGTAGCGATAGTCGTAGAAGAAATAGTTGGCGAGACGACAACGATGCTACGATGGAGATCAAGGTGTCGCGCCGGTGACGATGGTGATCATGACGGTGCTTCGGAGATGGAGACCACAAGCACAAGATGATGATGACCATATCATATCACTTATATTGATTGCATGTGATGTTTATCCTTTATGCATCTTATCTTGCTTTGATTGACGGTAGCATTATAAGATGATCTCTCACTAAAATTATCAAGAAGTGTTCTCCCTGAGTATGCACCGTTGCTAAAAGTTCGTAGTACCCAGACACCACGTGATGATCGGGTGTGATAAGTTCTACGTCCATCTACAACGGGTGCAAGCCAGTTTTGCACACGCAGAATACTCAGGTTAAACTTGACGAGCCTAGCATATGCGAGATATGGCCTCGAACACGGAGACCGAAAGGTCGAGCGTGAATCATATAGTAGATATGATCAACATAGTGATGTTCACCATTGAAACTACTCCATCTCACGTGATGATCGGTTATGGTTTAGTTGATTTGGATCACGTGATCACTTAGATGACTAGAGAGATGTCTGTCTAAGTGGGAGTTCTTAAGTAATATGATTAATTGAACTTAAATTTATCATGAACTTAGTCCTGGTAGTATTTTGCAAATTATGTTGTAGATCAATAGCTCGCGTTATTGCTTCCCTATGTTTGTTGCTTTCATATGTTTATTTTGATATGTTCCTAGAGAAAATTGTGTTGAAAGATGTTAGTAGCAATGATGCGGATTGGATCCGTGATCTGAGGTTTATCCTCATTGCTGCACAGAAGAATTATGTCCTTAATGCACCGCTAGGTGACAGACCTATTGCAGGAGCAGATGCAGACGTTATGAACGTTTGACTAGCTCAAAATGATGACTACTTGATAGTTTAGTGCACCATGCTTAAAGGCTTAGAATCGGGACTTCAAAGACGTTTTGAACGTCATGGACCATATGAGATGTTCCAGGAATTGAAGTTAATATTTCAAGCAAATACCCGAGTTGAGAGATATGAAGTCTCCAACAAGTTTGTAGCTAAAAGATGGAGGAGAATCGCTCAACTAGTGAGCATGTGCTCAGATTGTCTGGGTACTTCAATCGCTTGAATCAAGTGGGAGTTAATCTTCCAGATAAGATAGTGATTGACAGAATTCTCTAGTCACCATCACCAAGTTAGTAGAACTTCATGATGAACTATAATATGCAAGGGATGACAAAAGTAATTCCCAAGCTCTTCGTGATGCTGAAATCGACGAAGGTAAAAAACAAGAAAAGAGCATCAAGTGTTGATGATTGACAAGACCACTAGTTTCAAGGAAAAGGGCAAAGGGAAGAAGGGGAACTTCAAGAAGAACGGCAAGCAAGTTGCTGTTCGAGTGAAGAAGCCCAAGTCTGGACCTAAGCCTGAGACTAAGTGCTTTTGCTGCAATGGAACTGGTCACTGGAAGCGGAACTACCCCAAGTATTTGGCGGATAAGAAGGATGGCAAATTGAACAAGAGTATATTTGATATACAGGTTATTGATGTGTGCCTTACTAGTGTTTATAGTAGCCCCGAGTATTTGATACTTGTTCGGTTGTTGAGATTAGTAACTCAAACAGGAGTTACGTAATAAACAGAGACTAGTTGAAGGGAAGTGACGATGAGTGTTGGAAGTAGTTCCAAGATTGATATGATCATCATCGCACACTCCCTATACTTTCGGGATTAGTGTGGAACCTAAATAAATGTTATTTCGTGTTGAGCATAAATATGATTTGATCATGTTTATTGCAATACGGTTATTCATTTAAGTAAGAGAATAAATTGTTGTTCTGCTTACATGAATAAAACCTTATATGGTTACACACCCAATGAAAATGGTTCATTGGATCTCGATCGTAGTGATACATATTCATAATATTGAAACCAAAAGATGCAAAGTTAATAATGATAGTGCAACTTATTTGTGGCACTTGCCGTTTAGGTCATATTGGTGTAAAGCGCATGAAGAAACTCCATGTGATGGACTTTCGAATCACTTGGTTATGAATCATTTGATACTTGCGAACCGTGCTGTTTGGGCAAGATGACTAAAACTCCGTTCTCGGAACAATGGAACAAGCTCTTGACTTATTGGAAATAATACATACCGATGTATGCGATCCGATGAGTGTTAAAGCTCATGGCATGTATCGTTATTTTCTGACCTTCACAGATGATTTGAGCAGATATGGGTATATCTACTTGATGAAACATAAGTCTGAAATAGTTGAAAGGTTCAAAGAATTTCAGAGTGAAGTGGAAAATCATCGTAACAAGAAAATAAAGTTTCTGCGATCTGATTGTGGAGATGAATATTTGAGTTACGAGTTTGGTCTTCAATTGAAACAATGTGGAATAGTTTCATAGCTCACGCCACCTGGAACACCACAACGTTATGGTGTGTCCGAACGTCGTAACCGTACTTTATTTTGATATGGTGCGATCTATGATGTATCTTACCGATTTACCACTATCGTTTTGGGTTATGCATTAGAGACAGCTGCATTCACATTAAATAGGGCACCATTAAATCCGTTGAGACGACACCGTATGAACTATGGTTTAGCAGTAAACCTAAGCCGTCGTTTCTTAAAAGTTTGGAGTTGTGATGCTTATGTGAAAAAGTTTTCACCTGATAAGCTCGAACCCAAATCGGAAAAGTGCGTCTTCATAGAATACCCAAAGGAAACTGTTGGGTACTCCTTCTATCACAGATCCAAAGGCAAAACATTCGTTGCTAAGAATGGATCCTTTCTAGAGAAGGAGTTTCTCTCGAAAGAAGTGAGTGGGAGGAAAGTAGAACTTGATGAGGTAATTGTACCTTCTCCCTTATTGGAAAGTAGTTCATCACAGAAATCAGTTCCAAGATTCCTACACCAATTAGTGAGGAAGTTAATGATGATGATCATGAAACTTCAGATCAAGTTGCTACCAAACCTCGTGGGTCTTCCAGAGTAAGATCCGCACCGGTGTGGTACGGTAATCGTGTTCGGAAATCATGTTACTAGACCATGATGAACCTACAAACTATGAGGAAGCGATGATGAGCCCAGATTCATGAAATGGCTTGAGGCCATGAAATCTGAGATGAGATCCATGTATGAGAACAAAGTATGGACTTTGATGGAGTTGCCCGATGATCGGCAAGCCATATTATATAAATGGATCTTCAAGAGGAAGACAGATGCTGATAGTAGTGTTACTATCTACAAAGCTCGACTTGTCGCAAAAGGTTTTCGACAAGTTCAAGGTGTTGACTACAATGAGATTTTCTCAATCAGAAGCGATTCTTAAGTCTGTCCGAATCATGTTAGCAATTGCCACATTTTATGATATCGGCAAATGGATGTCAAAACTACATTCTTTAATGGATTTATTAAAGAAGAGTTGTATATGATGCAACCAGAAGTTTTTGTCAATCCTAAAGGAGCTAACAAAATGTGCAAGCTCCAGCGATCCATCAATGGACTGGTGCAAGCATCTCGGAGTTGGAATATACGCTTTGATGTGTTGATCAAAGCATATGATTTTATACAGACTTTTTGGAAAGGCCTGTATTTACAAGAAAGTGAGTGGGAACACTACAGCCTTTCTGATAAGTATATGTGATTGACATATTGTTGATCGGAAATAATGTAGAATTACTCTGCAAAGCATAAAGGAGTGTTTGAAAGGAGTTTTTTTTCAAAGAAAGACCTCGTTGAAGCTGCTTACATATTGAGCATCAAGATCTATAGAGATAGATCAAGACGCTTGATAAGTTTTTCAATGAATACATACCTTGACAAGATTTTGAAGTAGTTCAAAATGGAACAGTCAAAGAAAGAGTTCTTGCCTGTGTTACAAGGTGTGAGATTGAGTAAGACTCAAAACCCGACCACGGCAGAAGATAGAAAGAGAATGAAAGTCATTCCCTATGCATCAGCCATAGGTTCTATAAAGTATGTCATGTTGTGTACTGATCTATTGCATACCCTACCACTAAGCTAGGCAAGGAGTGCAATAGTGATCTAGGAGTAGATCAATGGACAGCGGTCAAAATTATCCTTAGTAGAATAAGGATATGTTTCTCGATTATGGAAGTGAAAAAGGTTAGGTAATGCGTAAAGGGTTACGTCGATACAAGTTTTAACACTAATCTAGATGACTCGAGTCTCAATCTGGATACATATTGAAAGTGGGAGCAATTAGCTAGAGTAGCCCGTGCGAGCATTGTAGACATAGAAATTTGCAAAATACTTACGGCTCTGAATGTGATGACCCTGTTGACTAAAATTATCTCACAAGCAAAACATGATCACACCTTAGTACTCTTTGGGTGTTAATCACATAGCGATGTGAACTAGATTACTGACTCTAGTAAACCTTTTGGGTGTTGGTCACATGTCGATGTGAACTATGGGTGTTAAACACATATAGATGTGAACTATTGATGTTAAATCACATGGCGATGTGAACTAGATTATTGACTCTAGTGCAAGTGGGAGACTGAAGGAAATATGCCCTAGGGGCAATAATAAAGTTATTATTTATTTCCTTATATCATGATAAATGTTTATTATTCATGCTAGAATTGTATTAACCGGAAACATAATACATGTGTGAATACATAGACAAACAGAGTGTCACTAGTATGCCTCTACTTGACTAGCTCGTTAATCAAGATGGTTATGTTTCCTAACCATAGACATGAGTTGTCATTTGATTAACGGGATCACATCATTAGGAGAATGATCTGATTGACTTGACCCATTCCGTTAGCCTAGCACTTGATCGCTTTAGTATGTTGCTATTGCTTTCTTCATGACTTATACATGTTCCTGTAACTATGAGATTATGCAACTCCGTTTACGGAGGAACACTTTGGTACTACCAAACGTCACAACGTAATCGGGTGATTATAAAGGAGTACTACAGGTGTCTCCAAAGGTACATGTTGGGTTGGCGTATTTCGAGATTAGGTTTTGTCACTCCGATTGTCGGAGAGGTATCTCTAGGCCTTCTCGGTAATACTCATCACCTAAGCCTTGCAAGCATTGTAACTAATGAGTTAGTTATGAGATGATGTATTACGGAACGAGTAAAGAGACTTGCTAGTAACGAGATTGAACTAGGTATTGGATACCGACGATCGAATCTCGGACAAGTAACATACCGATGACAAAGGGAACAACGTATGTTGTTATGCGGTTTGACCGATAAAGATCTTCGTAGAATATGTAGGAGCCAATATGGGCATCCAGGTTCCGCTATTGGTTATTGACCGAGAATAGTTCTAGGTCATGTCTACATAGTTCTCGAACCCGTAGGGTCCGCACGCTAAGGTTTCGATGATGCTTATATTATGAGTTTATGAGTTTTGATGTACCGAAGGAGTTCGAGTCCCAGATGAGATCGGGGACATGACGAGGAGTCTCGAAATGGTCGAGACGTAAAGATCGATATATTGGACGACTATATTCGAGTTCGGAAAGGTTCGAATGATTCGGTATTTTTCGAGTCTGGGAGAGTTACGGAATTCGCCGAGGAGAAGTATTGGGCCTTATTGGGCCCTGCGGGAAAGAGAGAGGGCTGCCTAGGGCAGGCCGCGCCCCTCAAGGCCTAGTCCGAATTGGACTAGGGGAGGGCCGCACCCTTCCTCCCTTCCCTTCCTTCTCTCCTACTCCTACTAGGAAAGGAGGAGTCCTACTCCTGGTAGGAGTAGGACTCCCCCCTGGTGCGCCTCCTCCTTGGCCGCCACCTCCTCCTTGCTCCTTTATATACGGGGCAGGGGCACCCCATAACACACAAGTTGATCTACGGATCGTTCCTTAGCCGTGTGCGGTGCCCCTCCACCATATTCCACTTCGGTCATATCGTCGCGAGCTTAGGCGAAGCCCTCGCGATGAAGTCATATCGTCGCGAGCTTAGGCGAAGCCCTGCGTCGGTGGAGCATCATCATCGCCACCACGCCGTCGTCTTGACGGAACTCATCCTCGACACTTTGCTGGATCGGAGTCCGGGATCGCCATCGAGCTGAACGTGTGCGAGAACTTCGGAGGTGCCGTGACGCTCGGTGCTTGGATCGGTCGGATCGTGAAGACGTCGACTACATCAACCGCGTTGTTATAACGCTTCCGCTTTCGGTCTACGAGGGTACGTGGACAGACACTCTTCCCTCTCGTTGCTATGCCATCACCATAGTCTTGCGTGTACGTAGGAAATTTTTTGAAATTACTACGTTCCCCAACACCCACCAGGGCGCGCCTGAGCTCCCTAGCGCGCCCAGGTGGGTTGTGGCCACCTGGTGGGCCCCCTCGGGTAGTTATTTGTTCCTATAATTCTTAAATATTGTTGGAAATATGCCCTAGAGGAAATAATTAAAGGATTATTATTATATTTCCTTGTTCATGATGATTGTCTTTTATTCATGCTATAATTGTATCATCCGGAAATCGTAATACACGTGTGAATACATAGACCACAATATGTCCCTAGTGAGCCTCTAGTTGACTAGCTCGTTAATCAATAGATAGTTATGGTTTCCTGACTATGGACACTGGATGTCATTGATAACGGGATCACATCATTAGGAGAATGATGTGATGGACAAGACCCAATCCTAAGCATAGCACAAGATCGTGTAGTTCGTTTTGCTAGAGCTTTTCCAATGTCAAGTATCTCTTCCTTAGACCATGAGATCGTGTAACTCCCGGATACCATAGTAGTGCTTTGAGTGTACCAAACGTCACAACGTAACTGGGTGACTATAAAGGTGCACTACAGGTATCTCCGAAAGTGTCTGTTGGGTTGTCACGGATCGAGACTGGGTGTAACGCCCCGAATTCGATGCGCCAGGTGTCTTCCAGTTATTCGCCGTCGTTGCCATGTCATGTGCTTGCGTGTTGCACTTTGCCATGTCATCATCTGCATCTTTATCATGTTGTCATGTGCATCGCATTTGCATACGTGTTCGTCTCATGCTTCCGAGCATTTTCCCCGTTGTCCGTTTTGCAATCCGGCACTCCTATGTTCCCCGGCGCTCCCTTTTACCTCTTTTCGTGTGCGGGTGTTAAACGTTCTCGGAATGGACCGAGGTTTGGCAAGCGGCCTTGGTATAGCACCGGTAGACCGCCTGTCAAGTTTCGTGCCATTTGGAGTCCGTTTGATACTCCAACGGTTAACCGGGTAACCGTTAAAGCCTCTTTTGTGTGCAGCCCAACACCCCTTTCAAAGTGGCCCAAATCCCAGAAAACTCCCCTCCATGCTCTCGGTCGTTCGATCACGATCGCGTGGCCGAAAACCGTGCTCCATTTGGATTCTCCTAGCTCCCTCTACCTATAAATCAGTCCCCTCCCCCGAAATTCGCGGATGAACCCTAGCCCCGCTCCCCTCGCGCCGCCGGACATGTCCGCTCCCTCGCCGGACATGTCCACCGCCTCCAGCCACGTCGCCCGGCCAATCCCCGCGCGCCACCTCACCCCAGCGGCCGCTCCCGACGAACCGGAGCGCGCCACGTCAGCTCATCCGCCGCCAGCCAGCCGCCTCCACCGTGCCAGACCCGCAGGACCCAGATCCGGCCCGTCCGGCCCGGATCCCGTCACCATGGGCCGCGCTCGGTCCGTGCCAAGCGCCTCCCGCTCCCGATCTGAACGGCCAGGGCCGAGTCCCGCCGAGCGCCACCGCCTCGTCTCCTCCCGACCTCCCTCGCGCGCCTCCCCGCCGGCGACCGGCGCCGCCGCCGGCCACCACAACCACCAGGCTAGGCCCCCGTGCCTCTCCTCGTCCCGTTCTTCTAGCTCTCTCCCTCATCCACGAGCTCTCCCTCTCTCTCACCTTCACAGGAGCTTCCATGGCCGCCTCGATCTCCACGCTCGTGCCGCCCCAAGCTGCCTCAACGCCGGGAATGGGTTGCCCCGTGCCCGATCTACCCATTCAGGGCCTTCCCGGCGCTCGCCGGAGTCCCACGCCCCCTCCCCGTCGGCGTTGACTTCCGCCATGGCTGCTCTGTGCGAGGAATGGATCTTCTTCGACCTGCCCGTTTTTTCGCAAGGTGAAAAACGGCTAAGTCCCCGAAGTATTTTGACATTTTCATGCCATGTTCGTCATGCCGTATCTCTGTATCTGTAGCTCCGTTTCGTGTGTGTAATATGCCAAATTGTTCGTCTCAATGAGTAATTCATTTCATTCCATTGCACCATATTCATTTGAGCTCATCTTGATGCCTGAATCTTCGTTGTAGGAGTGCTATATGATGTTAACCTGCTGAAACTGTCAGAACATGCACTTTTGTCATTTTTTCCATGATTGATGTGTGCATCCTTTGAGGTTGATGTCTACATGAGTTTTGAACTATGTCATGCCATCTTCACATTGGTGCTATCCATGTATTTTTATGATTCCTGTACTGAGTGCATCAAGCTTGTTAAGTAGGGTACTTGCTGTTGCTGTTTTTCTTGTCTGAATCTGCTATATCATGATGCTATGTTAACCTGCTTCTAAAAGTCATTCTGTGCATAATCTGGAGATGTTCACTAAGGATGTTTTGTTATACATGTCATGCTCTATCTATTCATGCCCTTGGTTGCATTTATAGGTTGCTGTAGCTTGTTTTAATATTCCTCTCAAATTGCTAAATAATGTTGCTGTCAGCCTGTTAACATTAAGTTCAGTTGTTGCCATGATTGTTGTTAGCCATCCATGCACTCTATGAACTTGATCTTGCCATTCTTAGCTTCACAAACATGTCTTCTTACTGTTTGTTTCCTTGCCATGCCATGTATTGATCTGTGGTGAGTGGTTCAAGCTCATCAACATGCCTACTTATCGTTGTTCCTGCCATGTTTAAATCTGTAATATAACTTGCCATGTTTACATGGGTGCCATCATATTTTCTGATCCTTTGTGGCTCATGGTCACTAAAGGACTTTTGTTCTATGCAATTAGTAGATTCATGCCATGCCTTTGTTTGCCATGATAAGTTCCTGTAGCATGTTGTTTGATAGCTCTAAACATTGCAACCTGATGTTATTTCTGCAAAGTCTGAAACTGTTATTATTTGCAATCTTGCCATGTGTGTTTGAGCATGTTCTAGTGATTTCTGAAGATACCTCAGTTTTCATGTTTTGTTATGCTTTACCTGTACATCATGCCCATGCCTTTTGTTCTTATATTGAGATGCTGTAGCATAGTGTTTTGATGCTTGCAATATGCCTAGTTGCTGTTTTGGACAGCTTGTCCTTTAAACTTGTATAGGGTGTATGTGTTGCACCGTTGCTCCGTTTTGAGTGTGCTCTATATGAAACTTGCTTGGAATTGCATGTAGCTTCATATTACCATGTTGCATCCATGTTTTGAGGTGTTTGCTTGATGTTTGTATGCATTTTGTATCAATGCCATGCTTATCTTGTTTTGCTCATATCTTCTAGGCCGTAGCTCCGAATTTAATGAACTTTATATCTAACTTGACTAGAATTTCGTCTAGATCATCGTGTTGCATCTTAAATTTCTGTTTAACAACTTGAACTTAAGGTTTATTCAGTTCTGGACCAATTTCGAAATTTGCATATGAGGACTTACCGGAATTGTTATATGTTGTTTCCGGCCTCATTTAAACTTGCTTCGATGCGTTGCTCTTGTTTGCATCATCTCTTGCCATGAGTAGCTTCATCTAGCTTTGTCATGCATCATGCTTGTTGTGCATCATGTATTGTTCATGTGTGGTGTGTTTACCTATGTTATG
Organism: Aegilops longissima; assembly: GCA_021605205.1. Classification (NCBI taxonomy): domain Eukaryota; kingdom Viridiplantae; phylum Streptophyta; class Magnoliopsida; order Poales; family Poaceae; genus Aegilops; species Aegilops longissima. The sequence goes on from CM038680.1 coordinate 611,820,606, forward strand.
TGCTTCTTCTCGATAGTTCCCGTTTCGTTGCAATCGTGAGGATTCGTTCGTCTACGCTTGGTCCGTCTTCATGGCTTCATCTTCTTCATGGACTCGTTCTTCTTCCTAGCGGGATTTCAGGCAAGATGACCGCTACCCTGGATCTCACTACTATCATTGCTATGCTAGTTGCTTCGTTCTATCGCTATGCTGCGCTACCTATTAACTGTTTATCAAGCCATCCCAAATTGCCATGTCAGCCTCTAACCTTTGACACCTTTCCTATGCAAACCGTTGTTTGGCTATGTTACCGCTTTGCTCAGCCCTCTTATAGCATTGCTAGTTGCGGTGAAGTTGAAGATTGCTCCATGGTGGACAGGATTTTGGTTGGGATATCACAATATCTCTTATTTAATTAATGCATCTATATACTTGGTAAAGGGTGGAAGGCTCGGCCTTATGCAGTGTTTTGTTCCACTCTTGCCGCCCTAGTTTCCGTCATATCGGTATTATGTTCCCGGATTTTGCGTCCCTAACGCGGTCGGGTGATTTATGGGACCCCTTGACAGTTCGCTTTGAATAAGACTCCTCCAAAAAGGCCCAACATTGGTTTTACCATTTGCCTCACCACCACCTACTTTTCCTTGGGAGTAATTAACCCAAGGGTCATCTTTATTTAGCCCCCGGGCAATGCTTGTCTAAGTGTTGGCCCGAACCGAGTAGATCGCGGGCCCCTCGGGAAACTTCGGGTCTGGTTTTACTCGTAGGATGTCTCATCCGGTGTTGCAATCGAGAACGAGATATGTGCAGCTCCTATCGGGATTGTCGGCGATCGGGCGGCTTTGCTGGTCTTGTTTTATTGCTTGTCGAAATGTCTTGTAGCCGGATTCGAGACTGATCGGGTCTTCCGGGAGAAGGAATATCCTTCGTTGATCGCGAGAGCTTATCATGGGCTAAGTTGGGACACCCTGCGCAGGTTTGAACTTTCAAAGCCGTGCCATGTTATGTGGCGATGGGAATTTGTTAATATCCGGCTGTAGTAAACTTGAAGTAAACTCTTCTAAAATACACCAACCGTAAAGCGTAACCGTGAGTGTCTCTTTTCGGGTTGATCGAGAGGAGAACACGGTTTCGGGTTATGTCGGACGTAAGTAGGAGTTCGGGATCACTTCTTGATCATTACTAGTTGACGACCGTTCCTTTGTTTCTCTTCTCGCTCTCATTTGCGTATGTTAGCCACCATATATGCTTAGTCGCTGCTGCAACCGCACCACTTTACCCCTTCCTTTCCCTTTAAGCTTTGCTAGTCTTGATACCCATGGTAATGGGATTCTTTGAGTCCTCGTGGCTCACAGATTACTACACCACCGATTGCAGTACAGGTTTGCGATGATCATGGCGAGAGCGATGTTTGCTTGTTTGGAGTACTTCTTACGCTTCTTCTTGATCGGGGATAGGTTCGAGTGTCGGCAGCTGGGCTAGCAGGTGGATATTGTTTGAGTTTCTGTTTATGTTTCATCCGTAGTCGGATGTTGATCTCTTGTATATGATGTGATGTTGTATTCATGTGGCATTGTATGCCTTATGTATGTATCCCCAGCTATTGTAACATCCCAAATTTTCAATTTGGCATGTTATACATAGGTCATCCATGCATATCATATTTTATTGCATATTCATTTGCTATCCTCGAAAATCCTAAGCAACTCAAGGACCCTCGGAGAAGTTGGGGATTTTCGATTTTCACAATTGAATTTTATCAATCAATGAAAGTCGAGGATATTGGATTTTAATTATTGTTCTCTCGGAAAAATATTTCAAGTTTAAAATAAATGAGGGAGATAATATGACTTCTCCAAAATAATTGAAATAACGGAGGAAAATGTTAAAATCATTATTGGGATTTTATTTAATTTTATTTGGAATTTTATGTGCCCTAGAAAATATTTGCACGCTTTAAAAGTTGCATTTTATGGGCCAAGAAAAGTTCATCCAGTTCTAAATATTTTATTTAGACGGAGAAAACTTATTTTGGAATTTTAGATTTTTATTTATTTTTCTAGGAATTTTTTCTTTCATGGAATAAATTTAAAAAAATGAACGATTCATACCGACCGGGCCAAAGGCCCACCGAGCCAGCCGGCCCACGAGCGCCGCCGCCTCCTCCTCACAGCCGCAGGTCGAGGCACGGACGCCGAGGGAGTCCGAGCGGACTCCACCCCGGCGACCCCTTCCCAAGCCGCCGCCGCCGCCGCCCTTTATAAGCCGTCGCCCGCCTCCGCCACCACCCGCCACCACCCGACCCGCCCCACCGGAGCGACCCGCCCGAGCAGCCGGAGCCCGCGCCGCCCCTCGCCGCCCCTCGCGCCGTCGCCGCCGCCTTCGCCGTCGCCGCCGCCTTTCACCGTCGCCGCCGCCCCTCGCCGACCCGCCTCACCCGGACCCGCCGGAGCCGCGCTTCGCCCGGACGCGCCTCGCCGGAGGTACCCGACCGCCGCCGGTTTTTTCGGAAAACCCTTCGTTTTTAAAAAAAAACCCTAGACCATTTAAAAAAAACAGTTTATTTTCGTCGGTTTATTTATTTAACGAACGTCCGTTCGTCCGTTCGTTTTAACGAACGCGTTCACTGTTTAAGTTCTGTTAACGAACGTTCGTTCGTTTAACAGTTCGTCGTTTTTCTTTTATTCGGATTATTCCGCGGTTATTCCGATCGCGATTTCAGATCCAATTTTCAAACCTGTTTATCTTTTCGCTCGTTTATCGGAATCAGGCGATTCAAGCGCCTGGAGTTTCGTATCGAAACCCTCTTTCCGAATAATCAACTCAAACCAGTTTTTCACATTGTAAAATTTGACTCTAGTTCAGATTAGTAAACGGACCTTATTTCTTTCGCCGTTTGAGTTTCGTTGTTTCGTTTGGTTTGATTCTTTTTGCAAGCCGGAGTTCTTAAGTTGAACTCTCCGGTCAACCTCTTTCAGTTGAAGTTTTATTTGTGCATTCTTGTTGTATGCTTATATATGTATTGTTTGCTTGCGATAGAATTCCCGGAGTGCGAAGCGTGTTACTACGATTCTCTAGGATTTACGGATCGTCAGCAAGGCAAGTAACACTTGATCATATCTTTTCCTACCCAGTTTTTATGCATTAGTTTCAACCGTCAACCATTGCATGATTAGGAAGTCATTAATTTGCGGGTTGGGAAGTAGATGATGAGGTAGGAACCTATTGCCCTGTTACTTTCAAACCTTGGGAGTTACTTCTACGTGATGCTTATATTGCCATGCTATGCTCGTAGATGTGGTTTGGGTTTGAGAGATATTCACGACAGATGTGAGATTGTTAATTAATGGTTTACTTTAAGGTGGCAACTTAAATACACATCTGGGTGGATTGAGGCACTGGGGAACCCAGGTTGTCTGCTTTTTTGGAAATCCCGGGTACTGTGTGATCTTCCTATGGACCGCCACCAGTGCTCAAAGGGAACTGAGATTATTCATGCTAGAAAACTTTCGTGTGCAGCCACAAGCTATTATGGGCTCTAGCATAGTTGAGTAAGTTACATGAAGCTCTCAAGAGGTAGGTCAGCAGGTAGTGGGTTTATAGGTTTGGTATGATCTATCCGAGTAGAGAGTTAATGTTTACGAAAGACGTGTCTCGGTCATCCGTCTCTCAAAAATCATGAAGTGCGAGAAACCAACGGAGGCGATCAAGTCTTGTGGGGAAAAGTCATAAACCTCTGCGAGTGTACAATCCAATCATGGTTAGCCGTGTCCCGGTTATGGACAATTCGAGTATCTAGTACTTGAGTATTCACATGTATCTCATCACTCTAAATTAATATTGCTGGGATGTTAATTACCTTAATTGGGATCATCTGAGTTGGGGGTACCTTCTCAATGATGTTTCAACCACCATGATAGTTAAAGTAAAATTTATTCCTTTGATGTAGGGAAAAACTTGCTTTCCGCAAAATTGTAACCATAGAGCTTTCCACCAGCCATATATGCATGTAGTATAGCTTATTCTTTCATTACTCTCTATGTGTTACATTGCCAGCATATTCCATGTGCTGACCGTTCTCGGGCTGCAACGTATTATGTTGCGCACTTTTCGAACGAGGAGTAAGGATTTGTAGGTTGTTGCCGTGCAGCTCGCTTATGCCGTTGGAGTTGATGGACTCACTTTACCTTCCAAGCCTTCATTGTTATCGCATTAGATGGCCTTAAGCCATATTATTGTAATAAGTTCTCTTTGAGACATTCGATGTAATAAGTGTGTGATTGCTACTCTGTTATAAATCCTTCGAGTACTGTGTGTGTCAGCATTACCGATCCAGGGATGACACCGAAGCACAGAGACTTGACCATCTGAGGTTGGGTCGCTACAGCTATTATGTAATGTTGATGTAATGATATCCACCTTGCAAAAGTGTCTTCAAGATGCGCTTCTATCCTTGGTGGGACCTTCGAGTTCCTTTAGGATAGGGTCGCATCTTGGGCGTGACACTGGGATTTGTCACTCCGTATTACGGAGATGTATCACTGGGCCCACTCGGTAATGCATCATCATAATGAGCTCAAAGTGACCAAGTGTTTGGTCACGGGATCATGCATTACGGATGCGAGTAAAGTGACTTGCGATAACGAGATTGAACGAGGTATTGGGATACCAACGATCGAATCTCGGGCAAGTAACATACCGATTGACAAAGGGAATTGTATACGGGGTTGCTTGAATCCTCGACATCGTGGTTCATCCGATGAGATCATCGAGGAGCATGTGGGAGCCAACATGGGTATCCAGATCCCGCTGCTGGTTATTGACCGGAGAGCCGTCTTGGTCATGTCTACGTGTCTCCTAAACCCGTAGGGTCTACACACTTAAGGTTCGGTGGCGCTAGGGTTGTATGAAAATGAGTATGCAGCAAACCGAAAGTTGTTCGGAGTCCCGGATGAGATCCCGGAGGTCACGAGGAGTTCCGGAATGGTCCGGAGGTAAATAATTATATATAGGAAGTGCTGTTTCGGCCATCAGGAGAGTTGCGGGGGCCACCGGTATTGTACCGGGACCACCGGAAGGGTCCCGGGGGTCCACCGGGTGGGGCCACCTATCCTGGAGGGCCCCGTGGGCTGAAGTGGGGAGGGAACCAGCCCCTGGTGGGCTGGTGCACCCCCCACTTGGGCCCCCATGCGCCTAGGGTTGGAAACCCTAGGGTGGGGGGGGGGGGGCGCACCACTTGCCTTGGGGGGTACTCCACCCCCCCTGGCCGCCGCCCCCTTGGGAGATTCCCATCTCCAGGGCCGGCGCCCCCCCTGGGGGCCTATATAATGGAGGGGGGGAGGGAGGACAACCGCACCCTGAAGTCTTGGCGCCTCCCTCCCCCTGCTACACCTCCTCCTCCTCCCGTAGTTGCTTGGCAAAGCCCTGCCGGAGCCCTGCTGCATCCACCACCACGCCGTCGTGCCGCTGGATCTTCATCAACCTCTCCTTCCCCCTTGCTGGATCAAGACGGAGGAGACGTCACACTGACCGTACGTGTGTTGAATGCGGAGGTGCCGTCCGTTCGGCGCTAGGATCTCCGGTGATTTGGATCACGACGAGAACGACTCCCTCAACCCCGTTCTATTGAACGCTTCCGCACGCGATCTACAAGGGTATGCAGATGCATCTCTCTCTCTCTCGTTGCTAGATGAACTCATAGATAGATCTTGGTGAACGTAGGAAAATTTTATTTTATGCAACGTTCCCCAACAATGGCATCATGAGCTAGGTCTATGCGTAGTTCTCTATTGCACGAGTAGAACACAATTTGTTGTGGGCGAGATGTTGTCAACTTTCTTGCCGCTACTAGTCTATTTTGCTTCAGCGGTATTGTGGGATGAAGTGGCCGGACCGACCTTACACGTGCGCTTCGTGAGACAGGTTCCACCGATCGACATGCACTAGTTGCATAAGGTGGCTAGCGGGTGTCTGTCTCTCCACTTTAGTTGGAGCGGATTCGACGATAAGGGTCCTTATGAAGGGTAAATAGAAGTTGACAAATCACGTTGTGGTTTTTCAGAGGTACGAAACGTTCTTGCTAGAACCCTATTGCAGCCACGTAAAAGATGCAAAAACAATTAGAGGACGTCTAACTTGTTTTTGCAGCAATTGCCTTGTGATGTGATATGGCCAAAAGTTGTGATGAATGATGAATGATATATTGTGATGTATGAGATCATGTTCTTGTAATAGGAATCACGACTTGCATGTCGATGAGTATGACAACGGCAGGAGCCATAGGAGTTGTCTTAATTATTGTATGACCTGCGTGTCATTGATTCAACGCCATGTAATTACTTTGCTTTATTGCTAAACCGTTAGCTATAGTAGTAGAAGTAATAGTTGGCGAGCAACTTCATGGAGATACGATGATGGAGATCATGGTGTCATGCCGGTGACAAGATGATCATGGAGCCCCGAAGATGGAGATCAAAGGAGCTATATGATATTGGCCATATCATGTCACTACTATATAATTGCATGTGATGTTTATTATGTTTATGCATCTTGTTTACTTAGAACGACGGTAGTAAATAAGATGATCCCTTATAATAATTTCAAGAAAGTGTTCTCCCTAACTATGCACCGTTGCTAAAGTTCGTCGTTTCGAAGCACCACGTGATGATCGGGTGTGATAGATTCCTACGTTCACATACAACGGGTGTAAGACAGTTTTACACATGCAAAACACTTAGGTTAACTTGACGAGCCTAGCATGTACAGACATGGCCTCGGAACACAAGATACCGAAAGGTCGAACATGAGTCGTATGGAAGATACGTTCAACATGGAGATGTTCACTGACGATGACTAGTCCGTCTCACGTGATGTCAGACACGGCCTAGTCGACTCGGATCATGTAACACTTAGATGACTAGAGGGATGTCAAATCTGAGTGGGAGTTCATTATATAACTTGATTAGATGAACTTAATTATCATGAACATTAGTCTAAAATCTTTGCAAAATGTCTTGTAGATCAAATGTCCAACGCTCATGTCACCATGAACTTCAACACGTTCCTAGAGAAAACCAAGCTGAAAGATGATGGCAGCAACTATTCGGACTGGGTCCGGAACCTGAGGATCATCCTCATAGCAGCCAAGAAACAATATGTCCTAGAAGCACCGCTAGGTGAAGCACCCATCCCGTAGAACCAAGACGTTATGAATGCTTGGCAGTCTCGTCTTGATGATTACTCCCTCGTTCAAGGCGCATGCTTTACAACTTAGAACCGGGCTCCAAAAGCGTTTTGAGCAACTCGGAGCATATGAGATGTTCGAGGAGCTTAAAATGGTTTTCAAGCTCATGCCGGGTCGAGAGATATGAAGTCTCCGACAAGTTCTATAGTTGTAAGATGGAGGAAAATAGTTCATCGGTGAGCACATACTCAAAATGTGCAGGTTGCACAACCGCTTGTCCCAGCTGGACATTAACCTCCTGACGAGGCGGTCATTGACAGAATCCTTGATCGCTCCCACCAAGCTACAAGAGCTTTGTGATGAACTATAATATGCAGGGGATGGTGAAAACTATTCCTGAAGTATTTTCAATGCTGAAGTCAGCAGAGGTAGAAATCAAGAAGGAACATCAAGTGTTGATGGTCAATAAAACCACTAAGTTCAAGAATGGCAAGGGTAAGGAGAACTTCAAGAAGGACGGCGAGGATGTTGCCGCGCTCGGTAAGCCAGTTGCCGAGAAGAAGTCAAAGCATGGACCCAAGCCTGAGACTGAGTGCTTTTATTGCAAAGGAAAGGGTCACTTGAAGTGGAACTGCCCCAAATACTTAGCAGACAAGAAGGCCGGCAACACTAAAGGTATATTTGATATACATGTAATTGATGTGTACCTTACCAGTACTCGTAGTAACTCCTGGGTATTTGATACCGGTGCCGTTTCTCATATATGTAACTCACAGCAGAGCTGCGGAATAAGCGGAGATCGGCGAAGGATGAGGTGACGATGCGCGTCGGGAATGGTTCCAAGGTCGATGTGATGCCGCCGGCACACTACCTCTACATTTACCTACGGGATTAGTTTTAAACCTCAATAATTGTTATTTAGTGCCAAGTTTGAGCATGAACATTGTATCAGGATCTCGTTTAATGCGAGATGGCTACTCATTTAAATCCGAGAATAATGGTTGTTCTATTTATATGAGAGATATGTTTTATGGTCATGCTCCGATGGTTAATGGTTTATTCTTAATGAATCTCGAACGTGATGTTACACATATTCATAGTGTGAATACCAAAAGATGTAAAGTTGATAACGATAGTCCCACATACTTGTGGCACTGCCGCCTTGGTCACATTGGTGTCAAGCGCATGAAGAAGCTCCATGCTGATGGACTTTTAGAGTCTCTCGATTATGAATCATTTGACACATGCGGACCATGCCTCATGGGCAAAATGACCAAGACTCCGTTCTCCGGAACAATGGAGCGAGCAACCAACTTATTGGAAATCATACATACTGATGTGTGCGGTCCAATGAGCGTTGAGGCTCGCGGAGGATATCGTTATGTTCTCACTCTCACGGACGACTTAAATAGATATGGGTATGTCTACTTGATGAAACACAAGTCTGAGGCCTTTGAAAAGTTCAAGGAATTTCAGAATGAGGTAGAGAATCAACGTGACCGAAAAATAAAGTTCTTACGATCAGATCATGGAGGAGAATATTTAAGTCACGAATTTGGTACACACTTAAGGAAATGTGGAATCGTTTCACAACTCACGCCGCCTGGAACACCTCAGCGTAACGGTGTGTCTGAACGTCGTAATCGCACTCTATTGGATATGGTGCGATCTATGATGTCTCTTACTTATTTACCGCTATCATTTTGGGGATATGCTCTAGAGACACCTACATTCACTTTAAATAGGGCACCATCTAAATCCGTTGAGACGACACCGTATGAATTATGGTCTGGGAAGAAACCTAAGCTGTCGTTTCTAAAAGTTTGGGGATGCGATGCTTATGTCAAGAAACTTCAACCTGAAAAGCTCGAACCCAAGTCGGAAAAATGCGTCTTCATAGAATACCCTAAGGAAACCATTGGGTATACCTTCTACCTTAGATCCGAAGGCAAGATCTTTGTTGCCAAGAACGAATCCTTTCTTGAAAAAGAGTTTCTTTCGTAAGGAGTAAGTGGGAGGAAAGTAGAACTCGATGAAGTACTACCTCTTGAACCGGAAAGTAGTGCAGCTCAGGAAAATGTTCCTGTTGTGCCTACACCGACTGGAGAGTAAATTAATGATGATGATCAAGGTACTTCGAATCAAGTTGCTACTGAACTTCGTAGGTCCACAAGGACACGTTCCACACCAGAGTGGTATGGCAACCCTGTCACGGAAATCATGTTGTTAGACAACGGTGAACCTTCAACTATGAAGAAGCGATGGCGGGCCCAGATTCCAACAAATGGCTTGAAGCCATGCAATCCGAGATAGGATCCATGTATGAAAACAAAGTATGGACTTTGACATACTTGCTCGATGATCGGCGAGCGATAGAAAACAAATGGATCTTTAAGAAGAAGATTTAACGGATGGTAATGTTACCATCTATAAAGCTCGACTTGTCGCTAAAGGTTATCGGCAAGTTCAAGGGGTTGACTACGATGAGACTTTCTCTCCCGTAGCGAAGCTGAAGTCCGTCCGAATCATGTTAGCAATTGCCGCATACTATGATTATGAGATATGGCAAATGGACGTCAAAACGGCATTTCTTAACGGCTATCTTAAGGAAGAACTGTATATGATGCAGCCGGAAGGTTTTGTCGACCCTAAGAATGCTAACAAGGTATGCAAGCTCCAGCGATCCATTTATGGGCTGGTGCAAGCATCTCGGAGTTGGAACATTCGCTTTGATGAGATGATCAAAGCATTGGGGGTTATGCAGACTTATGGAGAAGCCTGCGTTTACAAGAAAGTGAGTGGGAGCTCTGTAGCATTTCTCATATTATATGTAGATGACATACTTTTGATGGGAAATGATATAGAACTTTTGGACAGCATTAAGGCCTACTTGAATAAAAGTTTTTCAATGAAGGACCTTGGAGAAGCTGCTTATATATTAGGCATCAAGATCTATAGAGATAGATCGAGACGCCTCATAGGTCTTTCACAAAGCACATACCTTGATAAGATATTGAAGAAGTTCAAAATGGATCAGTCCAAGAAAGGGTTCTTGCCTGTATTACAAGGTGTGAAATTGAGCTCGGCTCAATGTCCGACCACGGCAGAAGATATAGAAGAGATGAGTCTCATCCCCTATGCATCAGCCATAGGGTCTATTATGTATGCCATGCTGTGTACCAGACCTGATGTAAACCTTGCCGTAAGTTTGGTAGGAAGGTACCAAAGTAATCCCGGCAAGGAACACTGGACAGCGGTCAAGAATATCCTGAAGTACCTGAAAAGGACTAAGGACATGTTTCTCGTTTATGGAGGTGACGAAGAGCTCGTCGTAAAGGGTTACATCGACGCTAGCTTCGACACAGATCTGGATGACTCTAAGTCACAAACCGGATACGTGTATATGTTGAATGGTGGAGCGATGGCTGGTGCAGCTGCAAGCGAGCGTCGTGGCAGGATCTACATGTGAAGCGGAGTACATGGCAGCCTCGGAGGCAGCGCATGAAGCAATTTGGGTGAAGGAGTTCATCACCGATCTAGGAGTCATACCCAATGCGTCGGGGCTGATCAAACTCTTCTGTGACAACACTGGAGCTATTGCACTTGCCAAGGAGCCCAGGTTTCACAAGAAGACCAGGCACATCAAGCGTCGCTTCAACTCCATTCGTGAAAATGTTCAAGATGGAGACATAGAAATTTGCAAAGTGCATACGGATCGGAATGTCGCAGATCTGTTGACTAAACCTCTTCCGCGAGCAAAACATGATCAACACCAAAACTCTATGGGTGTTCGATTCATCACAATGTAACTAGATTATTGACTCTAGTGCAAGTGGGATACTGTTGGAAATATGCCCTAGAGGCAATAATAAAAGGATTATTATTATATTTCCTTGTTCATGATGATTGTCTTTTATTCATGCTATAATTGTATTATCCAGAAATCGTAATACACGTGTGAATACATAGACCACAATATGTCCCTAGTGAGCCTCTAGTTGACTAGCTCGTTAATCAATAGATAGTCATGGTTTCCTGACTATGGACATTGGATGTCATTGATAACAGGATCACATCATTAGGAGAATGATGTGATGGACAAGACCCAATCCTAAGCATAGCACAAGATCGTGTAGTTTGTTTTGCTAGAGCTTTTCCAATGTCAAGTATCTCTTCCTTAGACCATGAGATCGTGTAACTCCCGGATAACGTAGGAGTGCTTTGGGTGTACCAAACATCACAACGTAACTGGGTGACTATAAAGGTGCACTACGGTATCTCCGAAAGTGTCTCATTGGGTTGTCACGGATCGAGATCGATATGTCACTCCGTATTACGGAGAGGTATCACTGGGCCCACTCGGTAATGCATCATCATAATGAGCTCAAAGTGACCAAGTGTTTGGTCACGGGATCATGCATTACGGTACGAGTAAAGTGACTTGCCGGTAACGAGATTGAACGAGGTATTGGGATACCGACGATTGAATCTCGGGCAAGTAACATACCGATTGACAAAGGGAATTGTATACGGGGTTGCTTGAATCCTCCACATCGTGGTTCATCCGATGAGATCATCGAGGAGCATGTGGGAGCCAACATGTGTATCCAGATCCCGCTGTTGGTTATTGACCGGAGAGCCGTCTCGGTCATGTCTACGTGTCTCCCAAACCCGTAGGGTCTACACACTTAAGGTTCGGTGACGCTAGGGTTGTATGAAAATAAGTATGCAGCAAACCGAAAGTTGTTCGGAGTCCCAGATGAGACCCCGGACGTCACGAGGAGTTCCGGAATGGTCCGGAGGTAAAGAATTATATATAGAAAGTGTTGTTTCGGCCATCGGGAGAGTTTCGGGGTCATCGGTATTGTCTGGGACCACCGAAGGGTCCCGGGTCCACCGGTGGGGCCACCTATCCCGGAGGTCCCGTGGGCTGAAGTGGGAGGAACCAGCCTGGTGGGCTGGTGCGCCCACTTGGCACCCTAACGCCTAGGGTTGGAAACCCTAGGGTGGTGGCGCACCACTTGCCTTGGGGACTCCACCTCCGGCAGCCGCCCCTGGGAGATTCCCATCTCAGGGCGGCGCCCCACAGGGGCCTATATAAGGAGGGGGAGGAGGGCAGCCGCACCTCAAGTCTTGGCGCCTCCCTCCCCTGCTACACCTCCTCCTCCTCCTCCCGTAGTTGCTTGGCGAAGCCTGCCGAGCCTCGCTGCATCCACCACCACGCCTGTCGTCTTCTTGGATCTTCATCAACCTCTCCTTCCCCCCTTGCTGGATCAAGACGGAGGAGACGTCACACTGACCGTACGTGTGTTGAACGCGGAGGTGCCGTCCGTTCGGCGCTAGGATCTCCGGTGATTTGGATCACGACGAGAACGACTCCCTCAACCCCGTTCTATTGAACGCTTCCGGACGCGATCTACAAGGGTATGTAGATGCATCTCTCTCTCTCTCTCGTTGCTAGATGAACTCATAGATAGATCTTGGTGAACATAGGAAAATTTTATTTTATGCAACGTTCCCCAACAAATATTCCATAAAAAATCTCTATGAAGTTTCAGCTTGTTTGGAGTTGTGTAGAATAGGTAGCCTGACGTAGCTTTTCCAGGTCCAGAATTCCAGCTGCCGGAATTCTCCCTCTTGGTGTGTACCTTGCAAACTATGAGATAAAAGGCATTAGAATTACTCCAAAAAGCATTATTATGGATAAAAACATCATAAATAATAGTAAAAAAACATGATGCAAAATGGGCGTATCAATACACTTCGATATGGTCCATTTAATCATAGTCTACAATGGAGGTGGAAGGAACTAGTAGATTTAGCTAGAACACATTTTAGGGGACTACTAAGGATAATTGGTTGGAAAATCTAATGATTCAACCAAAGACTTTCAGGCTGGCCTTGGCTTTATATGCCTTAATATTTCAACAAAGGAACGGATTTGCATCTCTCCAACTCCTTCCAAAGTAGAGACCTGGAGTGGATTGAACATTGATATCGGTGCTCTCCTTAATAAGTATCCCCACACTTTTCATATTTTCATGCACCCTTTCAAGAAAAATCATTGTTGCAAGATTACACAAGGATGGTTGACTTGATTGCAGAGGAAGATGTTGTGATCAAGGAGAAGGAGACCGGCATTGTTTGGTGGCTAAAGAAACCTCTCATGCTCTCTATGAAGGGAACTCTAAATATGCATGCATATGTCTCACAAGAAAGGAACATGGGTCGCCTGATGATTACATGTCTTCTATGCTACCAAAGCATCGACGTGATTTATTTCTTGAATCCCCTGATACTCTGTCACTTGCCTATTTCGGGATTAAGAATTAGTTGTTGAGGAGGTTTAAGAATGGAGGGAGAAAGATTACACAGAAAAATGGCTGATGAATCAGAGACAAAATATGCTTTTCCAATCAACTTCCCTACTGGCTTTAAAATGGAGAAAGATTTTAGGCAAAAACTCAAGAACTGGTGTAGGCTTGTCTATACCAAACCTTATGAAAAGAATGATTTGCATCCTATCCAAATTGTGGACCGACTTGAGAAATGTATTGTTGGTATTATCCATGAACTCTTAAGCTTAGCAGTACGAATATGATACTAGTTGAGAGATTGTCACACTTCAGGAGAGTTTTTACTATGTAGTTAAATGCGTGGGAACTTGTTTTTAGGCACTCTAGCATTTTCTACATCTCGACACAAGGAATCACACAGACAGTCCTTCTAAATGAGAGTCATAGTAAAGGATTTATGATTGACCCTAACCATATATACGATGCACAAAGGAAAATGCTAGATTTGATTCTTAGGATGTAGTAACATTAGTGAACCAGAAAGTGCAATTTGGTTTGAGTAGTACGATACGGGAAGCATCATGACTCGCAAAATAACACATGCCAATTGGATACTATGAATTCCATACTAGAACTTGAACTTGAAAGTGATTCACATCGCAAGAACCATTTTACTCAGAAATTTCCTAAAAAATTATTATGTGACCGAAAAGAAAAGTAGCTCGAGTTATCGGTCTTGAGCATGTGATGTGGTGATAGTATCCGACCTATAGTACTACAATAAGTGATGTTTGATTTTGATAGTTTCCATTTTTCAACTAGCACATTCAACATTTCCACATGTACCTTTACACATAGATCCATCCATATCCTATATGGCCATAGCCTCCTAAATCTGCAGATGCAGCTCTCCTCCTGGAGACCTAGTTAGTCCAACAATCTGTTTGTCCAGACAATGATAGCATAATTCGCTTGGTAGAATCCCCCAATATAAAATAAGTTGAGCTTCTATTCTGAGTTATACAACATTGCCACAGTTGCATCCATCTCCTAGTCATCTATTCTTGAGCCTGTCCAGAGAGGTGCTTGTCTGTTAGCTGATGTTGCTTGTATGCAAGAAGAGCTTCCCTCTCATCATGAAGAGAACTACCATGTGTGCCATCATTTGCTGCAGCATTTTGAAGAACATGCCACGACACATTGACGGCCTGAACAACTGTCATCACGTCCTGCAAGTTATCCCGTGTCAGGTTCAAAATCAGAGGTATGCATGTGAGGTCCCGTTTAATTGGCAATACACATATGTGATGTCCCTTTCTCTGCTCCTCACTATACAATATCATATGAGAACTCTTGGAAGTTGGAATGCTAGCATGATCGATTAGAGAATTTGTAGGATTCCTCGGGGCCACAATGATATTGTTGTTAATCATCCTCCTCACTCTTGTGCATGTTGATGAAGATCTAGGAGTGAACACATAATCAGTTGTGCTACCTGAGTAGAGGCCACCTCTGGCGGTGGTGGAAGTACTCTTACCGGAGGCGCCACGGGCCCGAGCCTCCCATCTGCATCCCAAAAGTGCTTCGACAGTGGTAAGCGGACCAATAGTTCCAAACACCACTAGCGCAGCTAGCCAAACATCTCCAGGGGTAAGATACCAAACGGAATTGTTTGAGGGGGCCAAAAGGCTCTATTTTTTCGATACTAAACCTCCCAAAAAAAGAGATCTTCTATGATTCTTCCAAAGCTGGGGGGGGGGGCAGTGTCCCCCTCAGGCTTTTACATAACGAAAAATTGCTCTGCTAAGATTAGTTACTACAAAGCAGAGGGTACCCAATGGCAAAACATAGCTAATTGTCCAATGCAGTACAAAGCTGATCGAGCAGTGGTTCCTAATGGCAGAATAAGCTAATTGCAGACACAGTTGCACTCGAAGCAGATCAAGCAGAGGGGCTAAGTGCAGCACATAGTAATGTAAGCACCTGTTGTGAATATCGTCAAGCTAACAAGAGCTAGAGCAGCGTCTCCAACTATGAATAGCACCTTGGTTGGCCATGGCAGACATGAAAACTAAGAAACTTTGGCAAATACGAAGTTGTCGAGGATGCTCGCGAAGCAGAGGAAGGAGAGTAGGCAGAATATGACCCCGGTGAACATGATCCCATGGCACCATTTCACGCTCGATGCCGGCAACTCTTCGACCGTCTTCTTGCCGCTAAGTATCCACATGGAAAAGGTGACACAACAGGCATGCCCAGCGCAACAGACCAGTGCGGCGAAGCACAAGAGGTACAGTGCGTCGTACACATCGTTGTCGGCGATGCACTCGAATGGCAGCACGTGCGCCGATGACTGCGGCTCGTGCCCGATCTTCATGTCGGTGGCCAGAAGGCTCTATTTTTTCGATACTAAACCTCCCCAAAAAAGAAATCTTCTATGATTCTCCCAAAGCTTGGGGGGGCGATGCCCCTCGTGCTTTTACATAGCTCTGCCATTGGCAAGTGCCTTAGTACTTACTTAGATTTTCTTCCTCATGCTTATGGATTGAATTACCTTTCAGCTAATGTAAATATACATGAATGAAAGATATAATAATTTGTTCGATAAGTGTGCATATCAAGTTTTATTTGATGTCTTTCACGATTAAAAATAGGTGGTGGAGATACAATAAATTGTTCACTTGTTGCCAAAGGATAAATTTAAAATCAACAACTACTTGGTAGGCAATTCGAAAATGCGGTGGAAATCACATATAGCCAGAAACATAATATCTACATAAGTCTTGCACATAAGTATGTGGTAAATAGACGTTTCCGGTAAGTGTGGACTTTGTATGTTGGTTCATGATCTGATGAATGAGATAGCTCAGACTGTGTAAAGGAATATTTTCGTCTTTTACCAATCCTTTCACCATCTATGTCAAAATATATATATGCTGAACTCAGATGGGGTCAAAAATAACATGATATGAAGAGTATCCTCAGCGAACTTGCAACGTTATTTCTAATTATCATGTGTAAGCTAGAGGCACGCAGCGTGCCAACTTTATTTCCAAGAAAGCCTTTTGATGTATTTCTATTTTACCATTCAAGAATATATTTGGATATGTCGCAACACTTTGTATGGACTTGGAATATATTTGTTCTTTTAACAGGATAGGCATGACTTCCAAAACCTTCATATAGGAAATAAACGAACTCACTAACAATCATGGACAATGGATAGCTAGCTCATTATCCTTTTTTGGAGGGGGGAGGGGGTGGTACATATATGCTAGGCTCCCAACCTCCCATGGAGGATTCATGCAAGAATGTTTGTTCTAAACAGGATGGGGCATGTAAAGTTTAATCTCTTTTGTCACCATAATACTCCTTTATATTCACCTTATACTTACAACATCTTTGACTGAAACACATTTATGATATTTAACTTATTTTGGGGTTTGTTCATGCTCCATGTGACAAATGATCAATCTTATAGAGTCCAAGTTAAGAAAGTTTTTTTTCCTTTCATACTTTTTATCATGTAGATTGAAATTTGCACATGTGAAATCTAGTGATGGAGTACAAGTTTATGAAGTAGTATATAGCCTTTTCGGATAGTGAAAATTGGGTAACGTGCCAACCTCTTTTCCATATATGCCATTGCATCAATATTTGTTTTAATATGTAGGTAATAATATTAATGCATGGAGATTTGGTAACACCTCATCCAACATTGCGATATGATTGAATTTTTTCATATGTGTGGATATATTTCATAATCTCCCCATGCAAAAATAAAAAGATCACAGAAGCAATGACTTCTTTCTCCTAGTATACCATTGATTATTTACACTAGCAAATTTTGATTCTCCCTTGATCTTCAACTGGATCCTGTGGGAGGTGTATATACACAATTCACCTTATTTTTCCTCCGTATTGTTGTTGGCAAAGATTTCAGGAATGAATTGACGATTGGGAGTACATGCCAAGTTACTTTTGACTACTCAAAAGATTATAGACATTATATATAACCTCTAAGTTCTCTTGTTCACGAGACAGTTTAACTAACAGGAGTTTTGCCATTGCATTAATAAGTGGTGAATATTGTACATTAGCTGGAAAAAACAACTTACAGAGAAGAAAAACTCAGCCTAACATTGTACACCAAGGCTTGAAATAGCCAACCTTGAGGAAAAACTCAGACTAGCCGCCAGAAGTCTCAACATAGAGGCTAAAATCAGTAGTGGTAAGCCTGCCAACATTCATCGCTGAAGTGCTAATCCCACTGAAGATTATATTGGTTCCTTTCCTTCCAGAAATTCCAGATAACATAAGAGGCCCTGGAAAGCATCTCCTTTCTTATCTTTAGTACTAGCCGCAAGCAAGGAAATGCACCAAAAGCACTCAAAAGAGCCTATTAGAGCACCGACAAGAAGCTCCGGGTGAGAGCTGCTCAAATATTGCCACACTTGCTTCACATATGGGCAACAAAAGCACCAGGTGAATAGCCAATTCTAGGTCATGATCACATAGCTTGCATCTGTTAGGAAACGTTGCATGAAAAAACAAAAAAATTCTACGCACACGCAATGATCTATCCATGGAGATGCATAGCAACGAGGGGGAGAGTGTGTCTACATACCCTCGTAGACCGTAAGCAGAAGCGTTTCTAAACGCGGTTGATGTAGTCGAACTTCTTTGCACTTCAACCGATCAAGTACCGAACGCACGGCACCTTCGCGTTCTGCACACGTTCAGCTCGGTGACGCCCCTCGCCTTCTTGATCCAGCAAGATGTTGAGGTAGTAGATGATTTCCGTCAGCACGACGGCGTGGTGACGGTGATGGTGAAGTGATCCTTGTATGGGCTTCGCCTAAGCACTACGAAATATGACCGAGGGTGTAAATGGTGGAGGGGGGCGCCGCACACGGCTAGGCAATTGTCTGGGGTGTGCTAGGGCCCCCCCCCCCCACATATATGTAGGTGGGAGGGATAGGGGACGTAGCCAAGGAGGCGCCCAAGTAGGCCGAATCCTACTTGGGGTCTCCCCATGGCCGGCGCCCCCCTTCCTTATCTGCCGGAGGCGGAAGGAAAGAGGAGGGAGGAGGGAAGGAATGGGGAGGCCAAATCCCTCCCGTTTCCTTCTCCCTTCCCCTCTTTCCTTCTCCTCTGATTTGGCTCATATGGGGGGGGGGGGGCGCACCAGCCCCTAGTGGCTGGTGTGTTTCCCCTCTTGGCCCATTAGGCCCATATCTTTTGTCAGGGGTGCCCGGAACCCTTCCGGTGACCCGATATGTACCCGACTACCTGGTACCCCCGGAACACTTCCAGTGTCTGAATACTATCGTCCTATATGTCAATCTTTACCTCTCGACCATTTCGAGACTCCTCGTCATGTCCGTGATCTCATCTAGGACTCCGCACAACATTTGGTCACCAAATCACATAACTCATATAATACAATATCATCATCGAATGTTAAGCATGCGGACCCTACGGGTTCGAGAACTATGTAGACATGATCGAGACACCTCTCCGGTCAATAACCAATAGCGGAACCTGGATTCCCATATTGGCTCCTACATAATCTATGAAGATCTTTGTCGGTCGAACCGTTATGACAACGTACGTAATTCCTTTTGTCTATCGGTATGTTACTTTCCCGAGATTCAATTGTCGATATCTTCATACCTAGTTCAATCTCGTTACCGGCAAGTCTCTTTACTCGTCCCGTAATACATCACCTCGTGACTAACTCCTTAGTTGTTTGCTTGCAAGCTTATGATGTGTATTATCAATAGGGCCCAAATATACCTCTCCGATACTCGGAGTGACAAATCCTAATCTTGATCTATGCCAACTCAACAAACACCTTCGGAGATACCTGTAGACCATCTTTATAATCATCCAGTTACGTTGTGACGTTTGACAACACACAAGGTATTCCTCCGGTATCCGGGAGTTGTATAATCTCATAGTCGAAGGAATATGTATTTGACATGAAGAAAGCAATAGCAATAAAACTGAACGATCATAATGCTAAGATAATGGATGGGTCTTGTCCATCACATCGTTCTCCTAATGATGTGATCCTGTTATCAAATGACAACTCATGTCCATGGTTAGGAAACCTTAACCATCTTTGATCAACGATCTAATCTAGTAAAGGCTTACTAGGGACATGGTATTTGTTTATGTATTCACATATGTATTAAGGTTTCCGATCAATACAATTCTAGCATGAATAATAAACCTTTATCATGAATAAGGAAATATAATATAAAATAACAACTTTATTATTGCCTCTAGGGCATATTTCCTTCAGTCTCCCACTTGCACTAGAGTCAATAATCTAGTTCACATCACCATGTGATTTAACACCCATAGTTCACATCGCCATGTGACCAACACCCAAAGAGTTTACTGTAGTCAATAATCTAGTTCACATCGCCATGTGATTAATACCCAAAGAGTACCTAGGTGTGATCATGTTTTGCTTGTGATAGAAGTTTAGTCAACGGGTCTGACACATACAGATCCGTATGTATTTTGTAAATTTCTATGTCTACAACGCTCTGCATGGAGCTATTCTTAGCTAATTTCTCCCACTTTCAATATTTATCCAGATTGATACTTATAGTCATCTGAATCAGTGTCAAAGCTTGCATCAACGTAACTCTTTACGACGAACTCTTTATTACCTCCATAACCGAGAAAATATTTCCTTAGTTCTCTAAGGATAATTTTGAGCGTTGTCCAATGATTTACTCCTGGATCACTATTGCATCCCCTTTCCAAACTCATGGCAAGGCACACAATAGGTCTGGTACACAGCATGGCATACTTTATAGAACCTATGGCTGAGGCATAGGGAATGACTTCCATTCTCTCTCTATCTTCTGTCGTGGCCGGGCTTTAAGTCTTACTCAACTTCACACCTTGCAACACAATCAAGAACCCTTTCTTTGACTGATCCATTTTGAACTTCTTCAAAATCTTGTCAAGGTATGTGCTTTGTGAAAGTCCTATTAAGCGTCTCGATCTATCCCTATAGATCTTGACGCCCAATATATAAGTAGCTTCACTGAGGTCTTTCATTGGAAAATTCTTACTCCAGTATCCTTTTATGCTATCTAGAAATTTTATATCATTTCCAATCAATAATATGTCATCCACATATAATATCAGAAATGCTACAGAGCTCCCACTCACTTTCTTGTAAATACAGGCTTCACCATAAGTATGTATAAAACCATATGCTTTGATCGCCTCATCAAAGAGTGTATTCCAACTTCGAGATGCTTGCACCAGTCCATAGATGGATCACTGGAGCTTGCACACTTTGTTAGCACCTTTAGGATCGTCAAAAACCTTCTGGTTGCATCATATACAACTCTTCTTCAAGATATCCATTAATGAATGCAGTTTTGACGTCCATTTGCCATAAAATGTGGCATTTTCTAACATGATTCGGATAGACTTAAGCATCGCTACGGGTGAGAAAGTTTCATCGTAGTCAACTCCTTGAACTTGTTGAAAACCTTTTGCGATAAGTCGAGCTTTGTAGATAATGACATTACTATCATCGTTAGTCTTCTTCTTGAAGATCCATTTATTCTCAATGGCTTGCCGATCATCAAGCAAATCCACCAAAGTCCACACTTTGTTCTCATACATGGATCCTATCTCAAATTTTATGGCCTCAAGCCATTTATCGGAATCTGGGCTCATCATAGCTTATTCATAGTTCGTAGTTTTGCCATGGTCTAATAACATGATTTCCAGGACAGGATTACCGTACCACTCTGGTGCGGAGCATGCTTTGTTTGACCTACGAAGTCCAGTAGTAACTTGATCCGAAGTTTCATGATCATCATCATTAGCTTCCTCTCTAGTTGGTGTAGGCATCACGGGAACGGATTTCTCTGCTGTGCTACTCTCCAATTTGAGAGAAGGTACAATTGCCTCATCAAGTTCTACTTTCCTCCCACTCACTTCTTTCAATAGAAATTCCTTCTCTAGAAAGGGCCCATTTTTGCCAACAAAGATCTTGCCTTTCGGATCTGTGATAGAAGGTGTACCTATTTATTTTCCTAGGATATCCTATCAAGACGCACTTCTCCGCTTTGGGTTCGAGCTTATCAGGTTGAAGCCTTTTGACATAAGTGTCACATCCCCAAACTTTTAACAAATGGCAGCTTAGGTTTCTTGCCAAACCACAGTTCATATGGTGTCATCTCAGCGGATTTAGACGGCGCCCTATTAGCGTGAATGCGGCTGTCTCTAATGCATAACCCCAAAACGATATTGGCAAATCGGTAAGAGACATCATAGAACGCACCATATCTAATAAAGTATGGTTACGACGTTCAGACACACCATTAAGCTGTGGTGTTCCAGGTGGCGTGAGCTGTGAAACAATTCCACATTGTTTTAAATGAAGGCCAAACTCGTAACTCAAATATTCACCTACACGATAAGATCGTAGAAACTTTATTTTCTTGTTACGACGATTCTCTACTTCACTCTGACATTATTTGAACTTTTCCAATGTTTCAGACTTGTGTTTCATCAAGTAGATATACCCATACCTACTCAAATCATCTGTGAAGGTCAGAAAATTATGATACCTGCCACGTGCTTCAACACTCATCGGACCGCATATATCGGTATGTATTATTTCCAATAAGTCATCAGCTCGCTCCATTGTTCCGGAGAACGGAGTTTTAGTCATCTTGCCCATGAGGCATGGTTCACAAGTATCAAATGATTCATAATCAAGTGATTCCAAAAGTCCATCTGCATGGAGTTTCTTCATGCGCTTTACACCAATATGACCTAAACGGCAGTGCCACAAGTATGTTGCACTATTATTATCAACTTTGCATCTTTTGGCATCAATATTATGAATATGTGTATCACTATGACCGAGAGACACCATTATCGATGGTCATGTGGTCGAACTATTCACGTCTTTCAATTCCAAGACGATGAGCTTGGTTGCGAGGCACTGTTGTGCACGACATTTGTGAGATTCAACTTAGATTTCGGTAGAGGGATTTGAGGCCTTCTTACATGTGACTTTAGCATGCAAAACGGACACGTAGCTAGTGTCAACCCGCAAGCTGTAAAAATAAAATGTCTGAACTGGGATATTGGTTCATGGAGAGAATATTGGACTATTTTGTACTTCATTGAAGTACCGATTAAATTGAAGGTGAATGAATTACCCCCCCCCCCCCCCGGTATATAGTTGAGGTGGATATTCCCTCAAGGAACTTGCGAGTGAATATTGCGTATTAGAATACTTTCAATCAACTCCTATAGGGAACCAAGATAATGTTGATGCATGCTTGAAGGAAACGATGAGCTGACCAGCGAAAATAATCATGACAAATACGATTAAGGCATTTTTATCACATGTAATATTGATCACCTAGTGCAAAGATTGTCAATTATAACCAAATCCAAGAAAAAAGATCATTTGAACAATACCAATGGAAACCATGAGACAGGAAAATACAGATTTCACTCACTCTAGACAATGTTAAATAGTTAATTAAAGAACAAATATGATATCCTAAGAGGATACTAATGTATAGGAACATGGTACTTAAGAAACAAAAACTCACCAGAACAAAATTTGAAATGAAAAGAAATTCTGGAACTAATGTCGGCCAACTGAAACTGATGTTCTACTTTAATTCTATCGATTAGTGCCACCCACATTAATCTACCATCTTCTCCATTCTGATCTTACCCGAGGTTAGTGGCTTTAACCCCCGCGATCAATGCCACTGTCCTTTAATTTTGCCCTTCAAATTCTTATACATGCGTATAATCCATGCCTCATCCTCCAGTTATTAATTCCAAGAAGGCTTGTTCATAGGCAACTTGCTCACATATTTAAACTCGTGATGACATTTTGGGTTACGAAGCGATGTGGGACTCTTTTTTAATGAGTAAATTAACATGAAAAGGCTTATTAGGATCCCACTTGGGCCTTTGCTGACCTGCGTGCAGCTTGGACGTGTTGTCTTTTTGTGTGAGCGCTATATCTCGCATTCAACGAATCCGAAGGTTCTCTCGCGTCGAACGCTAGAGTATCAGGCCAGCCCACTATCGCATATTTTCCCAAAAAATAGAGATAAATGGGTGCGCGAGAGAGATCATCCTGCATTTGTTTGTTTGGCTTTATTTTTTCATTTTCTTATTTACTTGGGTTTATGTTGTTTCTTTTTTGGTTTTCATTCTACATTTTTGTATATGTCAACAACATTTTTTCCATACACGTTTTTTCCACTATAAATTTAATATTTTTAATAAATCGTCCATATTTTTTCTATACACATTTTAAAATTTTCCAAATACTTGATTAACATTTTTATAAATACAAGATCAACATTTTAAATAAATGGTTAATATTTTTATTCACACTTTTAAACTTTTTCAAATGTTGATTAACATTTTCAAATCCAGGATTAACATCTTCTAATACATGGTCATCATTTTCAAGCACATTTAACATTTTTCAAATGCTTGATTAACATTTTATAAATGCAAAATTAACTTTTTTAACACATGGTCAATATTTTTATACACATTTACTATTTTCCAAATACTTTTCAATATTTTTCAAATGCTTGATTAACATTTTATATACATGATCAAAACATTTCATCAGTTTTTAATACATGGACAACATTTTTCTATACACATTTAACATTTTTCAATTGTTTGATCTGCTGGAAATATGCCCTAGAGGCAATAATTTTGTATTACTATATTTCCATGTTTATAATTAAGAGTTTATATTCTATGCTATAACTGTTATGATCCAGGAATATGCGATTCAGTGGAAAACCCATATGCACACATGGAATGATAAAAGATAAAATATGATTCCTAGTATTGCCTCTAAGACTAGCTCAAGTGTTGTTGGTGATCATGTTTTCTGAATCTTAGGATATTTTAAGTGTGACGATAGTCGTGAAACAATATTGAGAATATGACGTTGGAAGAACGATCATACTGAATTGACCCAAACTTGTTTGTTATACTTTGAGATACAATTGTCATAAGTCAATTGTTATAAGACTGAGTGTTAATGTTTGATTTTGTTCCTTAGACCATGCGAGTAGTCGCAGTCACTAATTATCTTTTGATGGACTTTGTGGTTGCTCAAACGTCATCTGTAACTAGGTGATCATAAGGACAACTTCCAAGTTCATCATATGGTTTGACAATGGACTAGATAGCTCGAGAGTGGAATTTTCTTCTCCGATGTGGAGAGATATTCTTAGGGGCCTCTCAGTGTGAAGGTGTTCATCATCTTCTGGCCAGACACATGTGATTATGTCACGGCCTCACAGGGATGCCGGAACATGTCTACGAGAAAGAAGAAGGAAATCGGTAACGACAAGGCTGGTATAGTGAGCATTTGTATGACTCAAGAGGATACCGATACATCTCACCTCGGGTTTTGTAAAGTATCATGAAGCAAAAGGATCATCATATGATACCCAAAGGTTCATCCGAATGTCATTCGTCTACACATAGGGATCGATATGGACGTCCACGGTTCCGCTATCGGTCATTGAACACAGGAGTTTTTTCATGTATATGTTTTATTGAACCTGGTCACAAGCTTAGGGTAATCATGATCTTCTGGGTGTTAATAGGACGGGAGTAATGACAATATATTTTTTAAATAGTTTCACTAATATTCGAAATAGTTTTGAGAGGAACCGGAAGCATTTCAGGGTCACCGTAAGGGTTTCAGAGTTTATCGGGCAATACCGGGTTGTGTGAATATGGTTGGATTTTGCCGAATATGGTTGGGTTTTGCAAATCAGTGTACGCCTGCAAAAATGGATAAACTGCTGGAGTTGGTTCGGATTTCAGTATATATGCTGCAATGTTTTATTTGGTGAGCTTGGTTTCAGTGGAAAATTGCTGTTGTTAGGAATTTTTATGTGAGGCACATGAAGCATTTGGATTCAGTGTATGTGGCTTAGTTATGGATTTTGTTCGGATTGGGCTCGGATTTAGTGTGTACGTTGCAAAATGTTTAGTTGGTGAGATTGTTCTTAGATCAGAAAGAAACAGGACTGGATTATAATTCATATAATGATTGATATTAGTAATTTAGCATGTGAGGTGCAGGAATTGTTCCGATGGTCATGTCCTGTTTTGGATATGTGACGTATGGTAGGGGTAAAATGTGTGTTGTTAGGGTTGTTGTCAGCTGAAGGAATGGTCTAGTTAGAATGTCTGCTGTTAGAGATGTTTTCGATATGTGATATGTGCCGTCGGCCAATCATGTGTTATTTTTAACTGGTTTTGTTGCTGATGGTTGGTGTAGTACACAAGCTGTTGAGACATATGGTTATTGGAAAATGTTACGTTCTTGATCCATGTTTGAATTCAGTACGTAGTGTGCATTGTACATTTGAGGAGCTTGGGTTCAGTGGAATACAAATCAATGTATTGTAAGGGGTGTAACAATTTTTTTGGAAGATTATCTGGTGACGAATGTGTTGGAAATATGCCCTAGAGGCAATAATAAAGTGGTTATTATTATATTTCTTTAATCATGATAAATGATTATTATTCATGCTATAATTGTATTGACATGAAACTTAAATACATGTGTGGATACATAAACAAATATCATGTCCCTAGTGAGCCTCTACTAGACTAGCTCGTTGATCAAAAGATGGTTAAGGTTTCCTAACCATAGACATGTGTTGTCACTTGATAACGGGATCACATCATTAGGAGAATGATGTGATGGACAAGACCCATCCGTTAGCATAGCATATGATCGTTCAGTTTATTGCTACTGCTTTCTTATTGTCAGATACATATTCCTTCGACCATGAGATCATGCAACTCCCGAATACCGGAGGAATACCTTGTGTGCTATCAAACGTCACAACCTAACTGGGTGATCATAAAGGTGCTCTATAGGTATCTCCAAAGGTGTCTGTTGAGTTGACATGGATCGAGATTGAGATTTGTCACTCCGTGTGACAGACAGGTATCTCTGGGCCCTCTCGGTAATACAACATCACAAGAAGCTTCCAAGGAAAGTGACTAAGGAGTTAGTTACGAGATGATGTATTAAGAAACGAGTAAAGAGACTTGCCGGTAACGAGATTGAACTAGCTATGAAGATACCGATGATCGATTCTCGGGCAAGTAACATACCGACAAACAAAGGGAACTACGTATGTTGTCATAAAGGTTCGACCGATAAAGATCTTCATAAAATATGTAGGAACCAATATGGGTATCCAGGTCCCGCTATTGGTTATTGATCGGAGAAGCGTCTCGGTCATGTCTACATCATTCTCCAACCCGTAGGGTCCGCACGCTTAACTTTCGGCAACATTTTGTATGATTTATTGGACTAACCTATTGATCCAGTGCCTAGTGCTAGTTCCTGTTTTTTTGCATGTATTTTGTTTCACACAATATCCATATCAAACGAAGTCCAAACGTGACAAAAATTTACAAAGAGTTATTTTGGAATATATGCGATTTTGGGGACTTGGAATCAATGCAAATGGAGGCCCATAGTGGGCAACATACACCAGGGCGTGCCCTAGGCCCCTAGCACGTGGTGGTGGGTTGTGCTCAACTCGTACGTCGGTTGGATCTCTACTTCGGGCACAAGGAAGCTTATATTCGAAAAAAAATCATGTTAAAATCTCAGCGCAATCGGAGTTAAGGATCTCGGGGAATATAAGAAACGGTTTTCGGCCAGATCTGAGGAATGCGAAATAGAAGAGAACATAGAGGGAGATCCAAACTCGGAGCAGCTTCACCGAGGTCTTTCATTGAAAAAATTTTATTCAAATATCCTTTTATGCTATCCAGAAATTCTACATCATTTCCAATCAACAATATGTCATTCACATATAATATTAGAAATGCTATAGAGCTCCCACTCACTTTCTTGTAAATACAAGCTTCTCCAAAAGTCTGTATAAAACCATATGCTTTTATTACCTCATCAAAGTGTATATTCCAACTCCAAGATGCTTGCACCAGTCCATAAATGGATCGCTGGAGCATGCACAGTTTGTTAGCACCTTTAGGATCGACAAAACCTTCTGGTTGCATCATATACAACTCTTCTTTAGGAAATCCATTAAGGAATGCAGTTTTGACATCCATTTGCCAGATTTCATAATCATAAAATGCGGCAATTGCTAACATGATTCAGACAGATTTGAGCATCGCTACGTGTGAGAAAGCCTCATCGTAGTCAACTCCTTGAACTTTTCGAAAACCTTCTGCGACAAGTCAAGCTTTATAGACAGTAACATTACCACTAGCTTCAGTCTTCTTCTTGAAGATCCATTTATTCTCTATGGTCGCCGATCATCGGGCAAATCCACCAAAGTCCACACTTTGTTCCCATACATGGATCATATCTCAGATTTCATGGCCTCAAGCCATTTATCAGAATCTGGGCTCATCATACCTTCTTCATAGTTCGTAGGTTCATCATGGTCAAGTAACATGACTTCCAGAACAGAATTACCATACCACTCTAGTGCAGATCGTGCTCTGGTTGACCTACGAGGTTCTGTAGCAACTTGATCTGAAGTTTCAGGATCATTATCATTAGCTTCCTCTCCAGTTGGTGTAGGCATCACGGGATCGGATTTCTCGGATGAGCTACTTTCCAAATTGAGAGAAGGTACAATTATCTCATCAAGTTCTACTTTCCTCCCACTCACTTCTTTCGAGAGAAACTCCTTCTCTAGAAAGGTTCCATTCTTGGCAACAAAGATCTTTCCTTTGGATCTGTGGTAGAAGGTGTACCCAATTGTTTCCTTAGGGTATCCTATGAGGACGCACTTCTCGGATTTGGGTTCGAGCTTATCAAGCTGAAGCCTTTTGATATAAGCATCGCATCCCCAAACTTTAAGAAACGACAGCTTAGGTTTGTTGCCAAACCATAGTTCATACGGTGTCGTCTCAACGGATTTTGACGGTGCCATGTTTAACGTGAATGCAGATGTCTCTAATGCATATCCCCAAAAAGATAGTGGTAAATTGGTAAGAGACATCATAGATCACACCATATCTAATAAAGTGCGGTTACGACGTTCGGACACACCATTACGCTGTGGTGTTCCAGGTGGCGTGAGTTGTGAAACTATTTCATATTGTTTTAAATGAAGGCCAAGCTCGTAACTCAAATATTCACCTCCACGATCAGATCGTAGAAACTTTATTTTCTTGTTATGATGATTCTCCACTTCACTCTGAAATTCTTTGAACTTTTCAAATGTTTCAGACTTGTGTTTCATTAAGTAGATATACCCATATCTGCTCAAATCATTTGTGAAGGTCAGAAAATGACGATACCCGCCACGAGCCTCAACACTCATCGGACCACATATACATCAGTATGTATTATTCACAATAAGTCATTAGCTCGTTCCATTGTTCCGTAGAATGGAGTTTTAGTCATCTTGCCCATAAGGCACGATTCGCAAGTACCAAATGATTCATAATCAAGTGATTCCAAAAGTCCATCTACATGGAGTTTCTTCATGTGCTTTACACCGATATGACCTAAACGGCAGTGCCAAAAATAAGTTGCACTATCATTATCAACTTTGCATCTTTTGGCATCAATATTATGGATATGTGTATCACCACGATCGAGATTCAACAGAAATAGACCACTCTTCAAGGATGCATGACCATAAAAGATATTACTCATATAAATAAAACAATCATTATTCTCTGATTTAAATGAATAACCGTCTCGCATTAAACAAGATCCAGATGTAATGTTCATGCTCAACACTGGCACCAAGTATATTAAGGTCTAAAACTAATCCCAAAGGTAGATGTAGAGGTAGCGTGCCGACGGTGATCACGTCGACCTTGGAACCATTCCCGACGCGCATTGTCACCTCATCCTTACCCAATCTTCGTTTAATCCATATTCCCTGTTTCGAGTTACAAATATGAGCAATCGAACTGGTATCAAATGCCCAGGCACTACTACAAGAATTAGTAAGGTACACATCAATAACATGTATATCAAATATACCTTTGTTCACTTTGCCATCCTTATTATCCGCCAAATACTTGGGGCAGTTCCGCTTACAGTGACCAGTCCCTTTGCAATAGAAGCACTCAGTTTGAAGCTTGGGTCCAGCTTTGGGTTTCTTCCCGAGAGTGACTACTTGCTTGCCATTCTTCTTGAAGTTCCCCTTCTTACCCTTGCCCTTTTTCTTGAAACTAGTGGTCTTGTTAACCATCAACACTTGATGCTCCTTCTTGATTTCTACCTCCGTAGCCTTTAGCATTGTGAAGAGCTCGGGAATAGTGTTTTCCATCCCTTGCATATTGTAGTTCATCATGAAGCCTTTGTAGCTTGGTGGCAGTGATTGAAGAACTCTGTCAATGACACAATCATCTGGAAGATTAACTCCCAGCTGAGTCAAGTGATTATGGTACCCAGACATTATGAGCATGTGCTCACTGACAGAACTGTTCTCCTCCATCTTGCAGCTATAGAACTTGTTGGGACTTCATATATCTCAACTCGGGCATTTGCTTGAAATATTAACTTCAACACTTGGAACATCTCATATGGCCCATGATGTTCAAAACATCTTTGAAGTCCCGATTCTAAGCCGTAAAGCATGGCACACTGAACTAGCGAGTAGTCATGAGATCGAGCTTGCCAGACGTTCATAACGTTAGTTTCTGCTCCTGTAGCAGGCCTTTCACCTAGCGGTGCATCAAGGACATAATTCTTCTGTGTAGCAATGAGGATAATCCTCAAGTTACGGACCCAGTCCGCGTAGTTGCTACCATCATCTTTCAACTTAGCTTTCTCTAGGAACACATTAAAATTCAAGGGAACGGTAGCATGGGCCATTGATCTACAACATAGATATGCAAAAACTATCAGGACTAAGTTCATGATAAATTAAGTTCTATTAATCATATTACTTAAGAACTCCCACTTAGATAGGCATCCCTCAAGTCATGTAAATGATACGTGATCCAAATCAACTAAACCATGTCCGATCATCACGTGAGATGGAGTAGTCATCAATGGTGAACATCTCTATGTTTATCATATTTACTATATGATTCACGTTCGACCTTTCGGTCTCCAGTGTTCCGAGGCCATGTGTGTACATGCTAGGCTCGTCAAGTTTAACCTGAGTATTCTACATGTGCAAAACTGGCTTGCACCCGTTGTATGTGAACATAGAGCTTATCACGCCCGATCATCATGTGGTGTCTCAGCACGAAGAACTTTCGCAATGGTGCATACTCGGGGAGAACACTTATACCTTGAAATTTAGTTAAGGGATCATCTTGTAATGCTACCGCCGTGCTAAGCAAAATAAGATGCATAAAGATAAACATCACGTGCAATCAAAATATGTGACATGATATGGCCATCATCATCTTGTGCTTTGATCTCCATCACCAAAGCAACGTCATGATATCCATTGTCACCGGCTTGACACCTTGATCTCCATCGTAGCGTTGTGGTCATCTCGCCAACTATTGCTTCTACGACTATCGCTATCGCTTAGTGATAAAGTAAAGCAATTACATGGCGTTTGTATTTCATACAAAGCGACAACCATAAGGCTCCTGCCAGTTGCCGATAACTTCTAAAAAACATGATCATCTCATACAACAATGTATATCACATCATGTCTTGACTATATCACATCACAACATGCCCTCCAAAAACAAGTTAGATGTCCTCTACTTTTGTGTTGCAAGTTTTACGTGGCTGCTACGGGCTTCTAGCAAGAACCGTTCTTACCTATGGCACAAAACCACAACGGTGATATATCAAGTTTGTTGTTTTAACCTTCAACAAGGACCGACTGCAGTCAAATTCGATTCAACTAAAGTTGAAGAAAAAGACACCCGCCAGCCACCTTTATGTAAAACTAGTTGCATGTCTATCGGTGGAACCGGTCTCATGAACGCGGTCATGTAAGGTTGGTCCGGGCCGCGCCGCTTCATCCAACAATACCGCCGAATCAAAATAAGACATTGGTGGTAAGCAGTATGATGATCACCGCCCACAGCACTTTGTGTTCTACTCGTGCATATCATCTACGCATAGACCTGGCTTTGATACCACTGTTGGGAAATGTAGCATGCAATTTCAAAAAAATTCATACGCTCACGCAAGATCTATCTAGGAGATGCATAGCAACAAGAGGGGGAGAGTGTGTCCACGTACCCTCATAGACTGAAAGCGGAAGCGTTTTCTTAACACGGTTGATGTAGTCGAACGTCTTCTCGTTCCGACCGATCAAGTACCGAACATACGTCACCTCTGAGTTCTGCACAGGTTCAGCGTGATGACGTCCCTCGAGCTCTTGATCCAGCAGAGGGTCGAGGAAGTAGATGAGTTCCGTCAGCACGACGGCGTGGTGACGGTGATGGTGATGTGATCCGTGTAGGGTTTCGCCTAAGAACCGTGAGAATATGACTGGAGGCGTAAACTGTGGAGGGGGCACCGCACACGGCTTGAAACAATTGATGTGTGTTGTAGGCGCCCCCCCCCCCACCCGCCCACATATATAAAGGAGGGAGGGAGAGGAGGCCGACCCTAGGCGCACCCCAAGTAGGAGGAGTCCTACTTGGGGTCCTAGTTGGATTCGCCCCCCGTCCTTTTACCATAGGGGGAAAGGGGGAAGTAGAGAGGGGAGGAGAAGGAAAGGGGGGCGCCTCCCCTTATCCTTGTCCAATTCGGCCTCCTTCCCTGGTGGGGGGCGCTCCACCCCTTGTGGGCTCATGTGCCTCCCTCCTATGGCCCATATATTTCCCGGGGGGTTCCGGTAATCCCTCCGGTACTCCGATATGTACCCGATACAATCCAGAACACTTCCGGTGTCCGAATACTACCTTCCAATATATCAATCTTTACCTATCGACCATTTTGAGACTCCTCGTCATGTCCGTGATCTCATCCGGGACTCCGAACAACATTTGGTCACCAAAACACATAACTCATATAATACAAATCGTCATCGAACGTTAAGTGTGTGGACCATACGGGTTCGAGAACTATGTAGACATGACCGAGACACCTCTCCGGTCAATAACCAATAGCGAAACCTGGATGCTCATATTGGTTCCCACATATTCTACGAAGATCTTTATCGGTCGAACTGCTATGACAACATACGTTATTCCCTTTGTCATCGGTATGTTACGTGCCCAAGATTCGATTGTCGGTATCTTCATACCTAGTTCAATCTCGTTACCGGCAAGTCTCTTTACTCGTTCCGTAGTGCATCATCCCGTAACTAACTCATTAGTCACATTGCATGCAAGGCTTCATATGATGTGCATTATCGAGAGGGCCCAGAGATGCCTCTTCGATACTCGGAGTGACAAATCCTAATCTCGATCTATGCCAACCCAAGAAACACCTTCGGAGATACCTGTAGAGCATCTTTATAATCACTCAGTTATGTTGTAACGTTTGATAGCACACCCGGTGTCCGGGAGTTGCATAATCTCATAGTCGGAGAAATATATATTTGACACGAAGAAAGCAGTATCAATAAAACTGAAAGATCATTATGCTATGCTAACAGATGGGTCTTGTCCATCACATCATTCTCCTAATGATGTGATCACATTCATCAAATGACAACACATGTCCATGGCTAGGAAACTTAACCATCTCTGATCAACAAGCTAGTCTAATAGAGGCATACTAGGGACACAGTGTTTTGTCTATGTATTCACACATGTATCATGTTTCCGGTTAATACAATTCTAGCATGAATAATAAACATTTATCATGATATAAGAAAATATAAAATAACAACTTTATTATTATCTCTAGGGCATATTTCCTTCACAAAGCCCCCACGTTTGTCTTCGGCTTGCAAAGGAAAGTGCTTCCGGACTGCGCGGTGGATCGATACAGGCCTGCGTTGGATGGCACAGCACGTCCGGATCGTGCAGTCCAGACGGTTGCGGACAATTTGAGAGTCAGCGTTGAAGATGCCCTAACATATTTTGTATTGCAAACAGTTCGTACAGTTAGCAGGTTAAAATCGTTCCGAAATTATTTTCTACAGATTAAGATGTGCGCGCTAGGGAACCACCATATTTGGTGAGCAATCATATTCTGGGAAGATGTAC
Source organism: Aegilops longissima (assembly GCA_021605205.1). NCBI lineage: Eukaryota > Viridiplantae > Streptophyta > Magnoliopsida > Poales > Poaceae > Aegilops > Aegilops longissima. Next base: position 611,854,233 of record CM038680.1, read on the forward strand.
GCAAAGGAAACGCGCCAGAAAGCGTGCACAATGTATAATATCTACTATATATATACTTATAGGAAAGTGCTAACTTCCAAATGTTCGGAACTTAAGTAACAGATCCGCACAACCTTCTCCAATCACTCTTTAATCACGCATGCAGTCACTCACAGGCAGATTTCCTTCGCGCCCATGTAGACTGTTTGGACAATAGTTACATGCAGAAAAAATAAACAAGTTGATGTCAGTAAAGATTCCATCTAAAAATAAAATTTAAAATGTTTTGTATCTCAAACCGTCGGTCCGATTGAAAAACCGTTTTCACATAAAAGATTTGTCACGACGAGACCTTCAAAACTAGATCCCATGTTGATATGTTCAGACGAATTTATTTTTTAGGTAAAAATTATCACGCCTATGCAACGTAAGTTATCACGGTTGTGGTACATAAATTATCATGTTGTTTACACAGAAAATTACTAGGAATGAAAATGGTTCCTTCAACCTTCTCTTCACATGCACAAGCTTGCATGTATTAGAGGGAGATAAGAAATCTGATGTCATCCTAGATTCTTCCTTGTTTTAAAATTTCAAAATGTTTTCTATCTCAAACCGTCGATCAGATCAACAACTCGTTGTCACATAGAAAATACGTCGCGGTTAGACCTACGAAACTAGATCCCATTTCATATGCTTTGCTGACTTTTTTCGTGCAAATAGTTACCGTCCTGAAATCAGTAAGTTATCAACTTCTATGTGTGTATATTATCATGTTATTTACACATGAGTTATCGTGGTATGTTTTCAACAAAAAAAATTACCGGGATAAAGTTACAGCTGTGTTTGCCCGGGAGTTATCACACCCGCGCTTCGTGTATTACCACGTTATTTACACATAAATTATCGAGGGTATGTTTTCAAACAACTTCATCCCCCGTGGTCAAATGTTACCACGATGTTTATACGTGAGTTATCAAGTCTACGATGTGTATATCACCTTGCTATTTACACTGAAGTTATCAGGAGAGCGTATGGTTTCAAACAACTTCCTCCCCTCCCCTCACCCTGGGTCAAAGTTACCGCGGGGTTTTTTGCGTGCGTTATCATGTATATAGTGCGTATAGTACCATGCTATTTAGACGGAAGTTATCAGCGTGGGCTAACTAAGTTATCAACTCTTTTGTGTGTATATTCCATGCTATTTACACACGATTTACTGATAGGTGTTTTTCAATAGCCCCCCCCCCCCTCAAAAACTATCACATCTGGACTAAGTTATCAACTCAGTTGTGCATATATTACCATGTTATTTACAAATGAGTTACCGGGTCAAAGTTATCACCGTGTTTGTATGTAAGTTATCAGGTATGCGATGCATAAATTACGATGTATTCGCGCAAAAATTACCGGGGACATATGTCTTCAACTTTATTTTGTCGGGTTAACTTATCAATGTATTGCACATAAGTTATCAGGTTTGTGGTGCGTAAATCACCATGTTATTCACCCCAGAAGTTATCAGGAGTGTATTACAACAACCCCCTTCCCCGCCAAAGCCCTTGCATTGTTTGTACGCAAGTTATCAGGTGTGTGGTGCGTAAATTACCATGTTCTTCACACAGAAATTATTAGGGGTATGTTTTCAACAACCTCCTCCCGCCATCACAATGGTTGTACATAAGTTATTAGATGGGCGATGTGTAAATTACCATGCTAACTACACATTGACCCCATCGTATTAACATTGTCCGTCAGTACCATCGGGGCGTCTTGCAGCGACACCATCATAGCCATGTGAGTTGAATTATGTTGAACTCTAGTACTACTACGTACATGATTTTTTCTACAATGATAATATAGAAACCAAAAGTCAACTACTCCCTCCGTCTAGGTGAGTAAGTCATCTTAGGTTGTGCATTGCGACCAAGAAGGAGGGAAAAATGAGATACCTTAATGTTTATTTGCTAATTAATAGCATTGCATGCAATGAACTGACCACTGCATGTCGTGTTTGGTAGTCTTAGGTCATTAAAAGCATGCAAACTCCTCATCTCTTATTGGTTGATATGTCAAGAAACAAAAAACAAGGTAGAAGTTAATGCATCGCGCCTAAGTGTTTTGGGATTATGTGGTTTCTTACGATGACTTACACACCTAGACAGAGGAAGTATGAAAATTCCCTTTCGTTTACACAAGAACTAGATATAGAATAGACGGTTGTTGTGAAAATGTACTAATCCGACGGCTTCATAGCCACTAAACGAGACATTAACCCCATAAAAGAAGGAGCATGCACATGCCTTGTTGGTTGCGTTAAATGTGTCGTGCAGTGGCTCAAGACCGATGCTTTATTCCCGTACAAAACGTGTGGCATACATGCTTTTTTTGGACGCATGCATGCTTATTAGTTGGCTAATTAATCCAGCATTAATTGTTGCGAGATTTTGGGTGGGAGAAAAATTCGGCAGGATCAGAGCAATGAGAGTGCGGGAGGTGCGGTTTCAAAGGAAAGCGCTAATTAAAATAAAGGAGATCGCTAAGACTAGCCACAATGAAGAATAACATACACTAGTAACATACACATATCCCTAGACTATGTTACTACCTCAATAGTGGGTAGTAACATAAGTGTGGTAACATGCAAAGCTACATTTATTAGGTTATAGACTCATATTGCATTGGGACATGTGATGTTACAGTAACTAGCTAAGTTACTAGTACTACATCTCTCCTCATTAACTCATTGCCACATAAGCAAATTTGCTGAGTTGGACTCGATGTTACTACTGAAGTTACTCCCACTGTGGCTAGTCTAATTGATATCGATAGTATCGCAAACTGAGGCCAGAATATCGGGAGAGAGGGAAGACGAGCGCGCCCGCAAGATCCGGATCGAACGACGAAGAGGTCGTTCGGACCTGTCGCTAATGTCCAGTCGGCAGAAATATGGTGGTGTTTGGTTCTTTAGTCCTAGGAATTTTTCTAGTCCCTAAGACTTTTTGAAAAAGACTCTCAAGGATGTGCTTCTAAGGACTTTTAGCAAAAAGTCCCAAAAAAGTCCCACCATGTTTGGTTTGCTAGGGACTTTTTCTAGTCCCAACATAAAAAAGTCTCTGGAACCAAACACCTCCATAGCTTTCTCGATACTTACATACTACTTAAAAAACACGCAGGCTTCCTTTTCCTGCCTTTGCCTTTTGGACCGTTCCTGCCTCATCCCTCGTCAAACCTTCCCCGCACCCCTTCCTTGTGATCCGCTGTTTTTTCTTTTCTGATGGTTTACTTCATCGCACTCCGGTCTTTCCCGTCCAACTTACCTTCTAGGCCTGACCGACGCCACCCCCATGACCCATGCCTTCCCCTGTCTCCTTCTCACTTCCCCCGGTCCGGCTAGGGTTTCGATCCGCCGCCGCTCCCCTGCAACAGTGCTTCCTAAATCTGTGACATAGCACATGGCGCTGTGAGGGCATGGCCAACGCTCCATGCTGGAGTGCTGCCCTGCAGTCCACGTTGGATGAAAAGGGGACAGAGAGAAAAGAGTGCTGCCTGCAGAGCCAAACGGTCTCTTGCAAAGGAGGCTAGTGCTTCAACCAAAAAGAAGAAGAAAAGAAGAGGAAAGAGGCAAAATCATATGCAAAGGGTAGCAGAGGACCACAACAAACATGTGTAGCCATGGATTTAGAGGGAAAAGAAGATGACCAGAGAAAGAATATAGGAGGGACCATACGGTGAATGAACGTGATGCTTAATCTACTTGCCCTGCGTAGATCTTGGGGCATCACCATACCACTGCCCCCATTGTACATGCCCTGAGGACGACGAGGATGTGCTTGGCCGGCGCGGGCGACTTCGTGGCCTCGTGGCTTGTCAAGCTGCTCCTCTCCCGGAAGGTAACCCAGTTTAGACCAATTAGTCTGTGCAATGTGGTGTATAAAATTATTCCAAAAATGATTGCCTCTCGCCTAAAGGTGTTCCTACCAGATATTATTAGCCCAACTCAAAGCGCGTTCGTGCCTGGAAGACTTATTACAGATGACGTATTGGTGGCATATGAATGCTTCCACACCATCAAGAAAAAGAGAGCAGGCAAAGAAGGATTATGTGCGATAAAATTGGGTATGCATAAAGCATATGACCGAGTTGAATGGCCTTTTCTCAAGGAGATTATGCTCAAACTTGGATTTCGTGAGGTGTGGGTAAATTTTATTATGGAGTGTGTTTCTACGGTTAAATATCGTATTCGGTTTAATGCGGAGGAAAGTGAAAGTTTTAAACCTACTAGGGGGCTGAGGCAAGGAGACCCATTGTCTCCTTACCTGTTCCTGTTATGGACAGAGGGTCTCACAGCTTTACTAACGCATGCGGAAGAAAATGGGAATATTTCAGGAGTAAAGGTTTGCAGAGATGCCCCATCTGTCATGAACCTTCTTTTTGCTGATGACTCTTTAATCCTTATGAAAGCAAATTTGCAAAGTGCGGAAACATTAAAATCATTTCTAGATTCGTATTGCGCAGCTTCAGGGTAGATGGTCAGTGTCGACAAATCCAGCATCTTTTTTAGCCCTAATACAGGAGCGGACACTAGAGAACAAATGTGTACAATTCTCAATATAATGACTGAGGCCTTGAATGACAAATATTTAGGACTGCCGGCCAATGTGGTTTTAGATAAAACCGATTGTTTTCAATACTTAATCGATCGTATTGTTCAGAGAATTAGTGGTTGGAAAGAAAAACTTCTGTCAGCTGGAGGAAAGGAGATCTTACTTAAAGCGGTTGTTCAAGCTATTCCCACCTATGCAATGTCGTTCTTTAAAATTCCTAAAAAATTTTGCAAAGGAATTATTCACGCGATGACGCATTTCTCGTGGGGAGATGAGGACTGTTGGGGAACGTAGTAATTTCAAAAAAATTCCTACGCACACGCAAGATCATGGTGATGCATAGCAACGAGAGGGGAGAGTGTTGTCTACGTACCCTCATAGACCGAAGCGGAAGCGTTGATGCAACGTAGAGGAAGTAGTCGTACGTCTTCCCGATCCGACCGATCCAAGCACCGAAACTACGGCACCTCCGAGTTCTAGCACATGTTCAGCTCGATGATGATCCCCGGGCTTCGATCCAGCAAAGCGTCGGGGATGAGTTCCGTCAGCACGGCGGCGTGGTGACGATCTTGATGTTCTACCGTCGCAGGGCTTCGCCTAAGCACCGCTATGATATGACCGAGGTGGAATATGGTGGAGGGGGGCACCGCACACGGCTAAGGAACGATCACGAAGATCAACTTGTGTGTTCTAGGGTGCCCCCTGCCCCCGTATATAAAGGACCAAGGGGGGAGGCCAGCCGGCCCTAGGGGGCGCGCCAAGGAGGGGGGGAGTCCTCCTCCTAGTGGGAGTAGGACTCCCCTTTCCTAGTCCAACTAGGAAGAGAGAGGGGGAAGGAAAGAGAGGGAGAGGGAGAGGGAAAGAGGGGCCGCGCCCCCCTCCCTAGTCCAATTCGGACTCCTCATGGGGGGGGGCGCCACCTCCTGGGCTGCTGCCCTCTCTCTCCCCTCAGGCCCACTAAGGCCCAATACTTCCCCGGGGGGTTCCGGTAACCCCTCCGGCACTCCGGTTTTCTCCGAAATCACCCGGAACACTTCCGGTGTCCGAATATAGTCGTCCAATATATCGATCTTTATGTCTCGACCATTTCGAGACTCCTCGTCATGTCCGTGATCACATCCGGGACTCCGAACAACCTTCGGTACATCAAAACATAAACTCATAATAAAACTGTCATCGTAACGTTAAGCGTGCGGACCCTACGGGTTCGAGAACTATGTAGACATGACCTAGAACTATTCTCGGTCAATAACCAATAGCGGAACCTGGATGCTCATATTGGCTCCTACATATTCTACGAAGATCTTTATCGGTCAAACCGCATAGCAACATACGTTGTTCCCTTTGTCGTCGGTATGTTACTTGCCCGAGATTCGATCGTCGGTATCTCAATACCTAGTTCAATCTCGTTACCGGCAAGTCTCTTTACTCGTTCTGTAATACATCATCCCGCAACTAACTCATTAGTTGCAATGCTTGCAAGGCTTAAGTGATGTGTATTACCGAGAGGGCCCAAAGATACCTCTCCGACATTCGGAGTGACAAATCCTAATCTCGAAATACGCCAACCCAACAAGTACCTTCGGAGACACCTGTAGAGCACCTTTATAATCACCCAGTTATGTTGTGACGTTTGGTAGCACACAAAGTGTTCCTCCGTAAACGGAGTTGCATAATCTCATAGTCATAGGAACATGTATAAGTCATGAAGAAAGCAATAGCAACATACTAAACGATCAAGTGCTAAGCTAACGGAATGGGTCAAGTCAATCAGATCATTCACCTAATGATGTGATACCATTAATCAAATAACAAATCTTTGTCCATGGTTAGGAAACATAACCATCTTTGATTAATGAGCTAGTCAAGTAGAGGCATATTAGTGACACTCTGTTTGTCTATGTATTCACACATGTATTATGTTTCCGGTTAATACAATTCTAGCATGAATAATAAACATTTATCATGAAATAAGGAAATAAATAATAACTTTATTATTGCCTCTAGGGCATATTTCCTTCAGTCTCCCACTTGCACTAGAGTCAATAATCTAGATTACACAGTAATGATTCTAACACCCATGGAGTCTTGGTGCTGATCAGGTTTTGCTCGTGGAAGAGGCTTAGTCAACGGGTCTGCAACATTCAGATCCGTATGTATCTTGCAAATTTCTATGTCTCCCACCTGGACTAGATCCCGGATGGAATTGAAGCGTCTCTTGATGTGCTTGGTTCTCTTGTGAAATCTGGATTCCTTCGCTAAGGCAATTGCTCCAGTATTGTCACAAAAGATTTTCATTGGACCCGATGCACTAGGTATGACACCTAGATCGGATATGAATTCCTTCATCCAGACTCCTTCATTTGCTGCTTCCGAAGCAGCTATGTATTCCGCTTCACACGTAGATCCCGCCACGACGCTTTGTTTAGAACTGCACCAACTGACAGCTCCACCATTTAATGTAAACACGTATCCGGTTTGCGATTTAGAATCGTCCGGATCAGTGTCAAAGATTGCATCAACGTAACCATATACGATGAGCTCTTTGTCACCTCCATAAACGAGAAACATATCTTTAGTTCTTTTTAGGTACTTCAGGATGTTCTTGACCGCTGTCCAGTGATCCACTCCTGGATTACTTTGGTACCTCCCTGCTAGACTTATAGCAAAGCACACATCAGGTCTGGTACACAGCATTGCATACATGATAGAGCCTATGGCTGAAGCATAGGGAACATCTTTCATTTTCTCTCTATCTTCTGCAGTGGTCGGGCATTGAGTCTTACTCAACTTCACAACTTGTAACACAGGCAAGAACCCTTTCTTTGCTTGATCCATTTTGAACTTCTTCAAAACTTTGTCAAGGTATGTGCTTTGTGAAAGTCCAATTAAGCGTCTTGATCTATCTCTATAGATCTTAATGCCCAATATGTAAGCAGCTTCACCGAGGTCTTTCATTGAAAAACTCTTATTCAAGTATCCCTTTATGCTATCCAGAAATTTTATATCATTTCCAATCAGTAATATGTCATCCACATATAATATTAGAAATGCTACTGAGCTCCCACTTACTTTCTTGTAAATACAGAGCTTCTCCAAGTCTCAGATAAAACCAAATGCTTTGATCACACTATCAAAGCGTTTATTCCAACTCCGAGAGGCTTGCACCAGTCCATAAATGGATTGCTGGAGCTTGCACACTTTGTTAGCTCCCTTTGGATCGACAAAACCTTCTGGTTGCATCATATACAACTCTTCTTCCAAAAATCCATTCAGGAATGCAGTTTTGACATCCATTTGCCAAATTTCATAATCATAAAATGCGGCAATTGCTAACATGATTCGGACAGACTTAAGCATCGCTACGGGTGAGAAGGTCTCATCGTAGTCAATCCCTTGAAATTGTCGAAAACCTTTTGCAACAAGTCGGGCTTTGTAGACAGTAACATTACCGTCAGCGTCAGTCTTCTTCTTGAAGATCCATTTATTCTCAATTGATTGCCAATCATCGGGCAAGTCAACCAAAGTCCACACTTTGTTCTCATACATGGATCCCATCTCAGATTTCATGGCTTCAAGCCATTTTGCGGAATCTGGGCTCACCATTGCTTCTTCATAGTTCGTAGGTTCATCATGATCTAGTAGCAACTCTGGTGCGGATCTTACTCTGTTTGATCTACGAGGTTCAGTAGCAACTTGATCTGAAGTTCCATGATCATCATCATTAACTTCCTCACCAATTGGTGTAGGTGTCACTGAAACTGGTTTCTGTGGTGTACTACTTTCCAATAAGGGAGCAGGTACAGTTACCTCATCAAGTTCTACTTTCCTCCTACTCACTTCTTTTGAGAGAAACTCCTTCTCTAGAAAGTTTCCGAATTTAGCAACAAAAGTCTTGCCTTCGGATCTGTGATAGAAGGTGTATCCAACAGTCTCCTTTGGATATCCTATGAAGACACATATCTCTGATTTGGGTTCGAGCTTATTAGGTTGAAGTTTTTTCACATAAGCACCGCAGCCCCAAACTTTAAGAAACGACAACTTTGGTTTCTTGCCAAACCATAGTTCATAAGGCGTCGTCTCAACGGATTTCGATGGTGCCCTATTTAACGTGAATGCGGCCGTCTCTAAAGCATAACCCTAAAACGGTAGCGGCAAATCTGTAAGAGACATCATAGATCGCACCATATCAAGTAAAGTACGATTACGACGTTCGGACACACCATTACGTTGTGGTGTTCCGGGTGGCGTGAGTTGCGAAACTATTCCGCATTGTTTCAAATGTACACCAAACTCGTAACTCAAATATTCTCCTCCACGATCAGATTGCAAAAACTTTATTTTCTTGTTACGATGATTTTCAACTTCACTCTGAAATTCTTTAAACTTTTCAAATGTTTCAGACTTATGTTTCATTAAGTAGATATACCCATATCTGCTTAAGTCATCTGTGAAGGTGAGAAAATAACGATATCCGCCACGAGCCTCAACATTCATCGGACCACATACATCTGTATGTATGATTTCTAACAAATCTGTTGCTCTCTCCATAGTACCGGAGAACGGTGTTTTGGTCATCTTGCCCATAAGGCACGGTTCGCAAGTACCAAGTGATTCATAATCAAGTGGTTCCAAAAGCCCATCAGTATGGAGTTTCTTCATGCGTTTTACACCGATATGACCCAAACGGCAGTGCCACAAATAAGTTGCACCATCATTATCAACTCTGCATCTTTTGGCTTCAACATTATGAATATGTGTATCACTACTATCGAGATTTAATAAGAATAGACTACTCTTCAAGGGTGCATGACCATAAAAGATATTACTCATATAAATAGAACAACCATTATTCTCTGATTTAAATGAATAACCGTCTCGCATCAAACAAGATCCAGATATAATGTTCATGCTCAACGCGGCACCAAATAACAATTATTTAGGTCTAATACTAATCCCGAAGGTAGATGTAGAGGTAGCGTGCCGACATGATCACATCGACTTTGGAACCATTTCCCACGCGCATCGTCACCTCGTCCTTAGCCAATCTTCGCAATCCATAGTCCTGTTTGAGTTGCAAATATTAGCAACTGAACCAGATCAAATACCAGTGCTATGCGAGCATTAGTAAGGTACACATCAATAACATGTATATCACATATACCTTTGTTCACCTTGCCATCCTTCTTATCCGCCAAATACTTGGGGCAGTTCCGCTTCCAAAGGACCGATCTGCTTGCAGAGAAGCACTCGGCCAGGGCTTAGGTCCAGGCTTGGGTTTCTTCTCCGAGCAACAACTTGCTTGCTGTTCTTCTTGAAGTTCCCTTCCTCTTCCCTTTGCCCTTTTTCTTGAAACTAGTGGTCTTGTTGACCATCAACACTTGATGCTCCTTCTTGATTTCTACCTCCGCAGCCTAAGAGCTTGGGAATTGTCTTATCCATCCCTTGCATATTATAGTTCATCACAAAGCTCTTGTAGCTAGGTGGAAGTGATTGGAGAATTACATCAATGACGCTATCATCCGGAAGATTAACTCCCGTTGAATCAAGTGATTACAATACCCGGACATCTTGAGTATATGCTCACCGACGTAACTATTCTCCTCCATCTTGCAGCTATAGAAATTATTGGAGACTTCATATCTCTCAATCCGGGCATTCTTCGAATATTAACTTCAACTCCTGGAACATCTCATATGCTCCATGACGCTCAAAACGCCGTTGAAGTCCGGTTCTAAGCCGTAAAGCATGGCACATTGAACTATCGAGTAGTCATCAGCTTTGCTCGCCAGACGTTCTTAACGTCGTCGGTTGCCATCAGCAAGAGGTTCGGCACCCAGCGGTGCTTCCAGACGTAACTTTTACGTGCAGCAATGAGGATAATCCTCAAGTTATGGACCCAGTCCGTAATTGCTACCATCATCTTTCAACTTTGCTTTCTCAAGGAACGCATTAAAATTCAACGGAACAACAAAGACGGGCCATCTATCTACAATCGACATAGACAAGCAAGATACTATCGGTACTAAGTTCATGATAAATTTAAGTTCAATTAATCATATTACTAAAGAACTCCCACTTAGATAGACATCCCTCTAATCCTCTAAGTGATCACGTGATCCATATCAACTAATCCATGTCCGATCATCACGTGAGATGGAGTAGTTTCAATGGTGAACATCATTATGTTGATCATATCTACTATATGATTCACGCCGACCTTCGGTCTCCGTGTTCGAGGCCATATCTGTTATATGCTAGGCTCGTCAAGTTAAACCTGAGTATTCGCGTGTGCAACTGTTTTGCACCGCTGTATTTGAACGTAGAGCCTATCACACCCGATCATCACGTGGTGTCTCAGCACGAAGAACTTTTGCAACGGTGCATACTCAGGGAGAGCACTTTTACTATGATAATTTAGTGAGGGATCATCTTATAATGCTACCGTCAATCAAAGCAAGATAAGATGCATAAAAGATAAACATCACATGCAATCAATATAAGTGATATGATATGGCCATCATCATCTTGTGCTTGTGATCTCCATCTTCGAAGCACCGTCATCATCACCATCGTCACCGGCGCGACACCTTGATCACCATCGTAGCATCGTTGTCGTCTCGCCAATCTTATGCTTCTACGACTATCGCTACCGCTTAGTGATAAAGTAAAGCATTACAGGGCGATTGCATTGCATACAATAAAGCGACAACCATATGGCTCCTGCCAGTTGCCAATAACTCGGTTACAAAACATGATCATCTCATACAATAAAATTTAGCATCATGTCTTGACCATATCACATCACAACATGCCCTGCAAAAACAAGTTAGACGTCCTCTACTTTGTTGTTGCAAATTTTACGTGGCTGCTACGGGCTTAGCAAGAACCAATCTTACCTACGCATCAAAACCACAACGATAGTTTGTCAAGTTGGTGCTGTTTTAACCTTCGCAAGGTCCGGGCGTAGGCACACTCGGTTCAACTAAAGTTGGAGAAACTGACACCCGCCAGCCACCTGTGTGCAAAGCACGGCGGTAGAACCAGTCTCGCGTAAGCGTACGCGTAATGTCGGTCCGGCCACTTCATCCAACAATACCGCCAACCAAAGTATGACATGCTGGTAAGCAGTATGACTTATATCGCCCACAACTCACTTGTGTTCTACTCGTGCATATAACATCAACACATAAAACCTAGGCTCGGATGCCACTGTTGGGGAACGTAGTAATTTCAAAAAAAATCCTACGCACACGCAAGATCATGGTGATGCATAGCAACGAGAGGGGAGAGTGTTGTCTACGTACTCTCGTAGACCGAAGCGGAAGCGTTGATGCAACGTAGAGGAAGTAGTCGTACGTCTTCCCGATCCGACCGATCCAAGCACCGAAACTACGGCACCTCCGAGTTCTAGCACACGTTCAGCTCGATGACGATCCCCGGGCTTCGATCCAGCAAAGCATGGGGGAGGAGTTCCGTCAGCACGACGGCGTGGTGACGATCTTGATGTTCTACCGTCGCAGGGCTTCGCCTAAGCACCGCTATGATATGACCGAGGTGGAATATGATGGAGGGGGGCACCGCACACGGCTAAGGAACGATCACGAAGATCAACTTGTGTGTTCTAGGGTGCCCCCGCCCCAGATATAAAGGACCAAGGGGAAGGCCGGCCGCCCTAGGGGCGCGCCAGGAGGGGGAGTCCTCCTCCTAGTGGGAGTAGGACTCCCTTTCCTAGTCCAACTAGGAAGAGAGAGGGGAAGGAAAGAGAGGAGAGGAGAAGGAAGAGGGCCGCGCCTCCCTAGTCCAATTCGGACTCCTCATGGGGGGGGGCGCCACCTCCTGGGCTGCTGCCCTCTCTCTCCCCTCAGGCCCACTAAGGCCCAATACTTCCCCAGGGGGTTCCGCTAATCCCTCCGGCACCCCGATTTTCTCCGAAATCACCCGGAACACTTCCGGTGTCCGAATATAGTCGTCCAATATATCGATCTTTATGTATCGACCATTTCGGGACTCCTCGTCATGTCCATGATCACATCCGGGACTCCGAACAACCTTCGGTACATCAAAACATAAACTCATAATAAAACTGTCATCGTAACGTTAAGCGTGCGGACCCTACGGGTTCGAGAACTATGTAGACATGACCTAGAACTATTCTCGGTCAATAACCAATAGTGGAACCTGGATGCTCATATTGGCTCCGACATATTCTACGAAGATCTTTATCGGTCAAACCGCATAACAACATATGTTGTTCCCTTTGTCATCGGTATGTTACTTGCCCGAGATTCGATCGTCGGTATCTCAATACCTAGTTCAATCTCGCTACCGCAAGTCTCTTTACTCGTTCTGTAATACATCATCCCGCAACTAACTCATTAGTTGCAATGCTTGCAAGGCTTAAGTGATGTGTATTACCGAGAGGGCCCAGAGATACCTCTCCGACATTCGGAGTGACAAATCCTAATCTCGAAATACGCCAACCCAACAAGTACCTTCGGAGACACCTGTAGAGCACCTTTATAATCACCCAATTACGTTGTGACGTTTGGTAGCACACAAAGTGTTCCTCCGGTAAACGGGAGTTGCATAATCTCATAGTCATAGGAACATGTATAAGTCATGAAGAAAGCAATAGCAACAGACTAAACGATCAAGTGCTAAGCTAACGGAATGGGTCAAGTCAATCAGATCATTCACCTAATGATGTGATCCCATTAATCAAATAACAACTCTTTGTCCATGGTTAGGAAACATAACCATCTTTGATTAATGAGCTAGTCAAGTAGAGGCATACTAGTGACACTCTGTTTGTCTATGTATTCACACATGTATTATGTTTTCGGTTAATACAATTCTAGCATGAATAATAAACATTTATCATGAAATAAGGAAATAAATAATAACTTTATTATTGCCTCTAGGGCATATTTCCTTCAAGGACAACCAAGGAGGATGCATTGGATGGCTTGGTGGAAAATGTGTGTACCGAAGAACAAAGGAGGAATGGGTTTTTGGGGATATCCATTGTTTCAATTTAGCTATGCTTGCTAAACAGGCTTGGCGTCTTATCGAGAATCCGAATTCTCTATGTGCTACTATTTTGAGAGTCAAATACTATCCTGACGGCGACTTTGTTGAACACTAACCTGAAGAAGGGTTCTTCCTTCACCTGGCAAAGTATTATGGCGGGTGTGAGCTCCTGAAGTGTGGTCATATTTGGCGAGTGGGAAATGGGCAGAATATTGACATTTGGGCAAACCGTAAAATTGTTACCCCTAAGGGAGGCCAGTTGTTACGGAAGGTAGCATATTTGATTGATCCAATCCTAAATAGTTGGGATGAAGATCTCCTCAGACAGACTCTATGGCCTATTGATCTTCAGCGAGTGCTTGCGATGCTTGCGATCCCAATATCGCAACATGATATGTCAGATTTCCTAGCTTGGAATTTCACAAAAAATGAGATTTTTTCGGTTCGGTCTGCTTATTTTGTGGAATGGGACCACCAATATGGGAACAAGTTACGACATACCAATGGGATGTGACGTACCACGATCATCCTATTTGGGCGAGGATTTGAAGTCCAGCAAAGGTTAAAATATTTATTTGGCGTACACCTCATGGGACTCTTCCGTGTCGTGTTAACTTAGCTAATAGACATGTGAAAGTCTCGCCTAAGTGTCTTGCCTGCTCATCTGGGGCAGAAGACACAAAACATCTGTTGTTTCTATCTGACAGAGCAAAAGAAGTCTGGAGAAGACTAGGGATGAACGATATTATCGACAGAGCTTATAAAATAGACTATGCGGGTGAGGCAATATTGGAATATTTACTTTCAGTACCAGATCAAGAACTATGTATTATGGGCACTCGTAATGTGTGTGACATGATTGCCATATCAGCCTGGTACTTGTGGTGGGAAAGACGCAAATTGGTACACAATGAGACTACTCAGAATGCACAACAAATATCCATGGGATACGCGCTCTAATTGCCAATTTTGTTAATGCCTCCTCGTCGAAGGCTTCCATGAAAAGAGAAAGATGGTCTAGCCCCCTGAGATTTGTTAAATTTAACGTTGATGCTTCTTTTGACCATGACCTTCTCAGGGGTACGATTGGGGCGGTCTTAAGAGATGACAAAGGTAGGTTCATCGGTGGGGGAAATGGTAAGATTGACTGGTGTGCAGATGTGTTGATGGCTGAAACCTTGGCATTAAAATTTGGCCAATCGCTTGCGCAAAGGACGGGTTGTAATCGCATAATTATTGATTCGGATAATATGGAGGTGATTGAGACCATGAACGAAGGAGGACGATCGTCGGGGGCAGCAGCTGCAATTTTTTTATGACTGTTTTCACTTAGCTTTTGCTATTTCTAGATTCGAGCATTGTAATAGAGAAGCAAATAAAGTTGCTCATGAATTTGCCAAGTTGGCTAGATTTTTCTTCATTTCTGATTGGCTCGAGGAACCATATAATGCAATTGTACCAATCCTCGTAAATGATGTAATGATTATTTCTAATGAATAAAGCTCGAATTTTCTTTAAAAAGAAGCTGCTCCTCTCCCGTGCCGGCGGCCGCTACGCCGTCCATGGCACCGTTCGTGACCCCGGTAAGATCTTAAATCGTTGGATTCTTCTGTGACCATGACTGATGCTAAATGAAAATTTGATCTCATGTTCCTGTGGGAAGGCGACGCCAAGAACGCGCACTTGCATTGCTGGACGGCGCCGCGAAAAGGCTACGGCTATTAAGGCCGGCCTGCTGGAGTACATCTTCCATGTTGCCTGCCCTGTGCTCGGCAACCACACCTCAAACCCGAGATACTTATCCCCTTTCCCGTTTCCCTCCCTCTCATTTTGTTCTTTGAAATTCAGTCAATGTTACTGATTTCTCAACAAGCAGAAGGCACAGCTGAACACGTCTTGCTCTGTTCTTGTAGTCCAACAAGCGCCTCCATGCTGCTGTAGAACAACAAATGTCCTTTTAAAGTGCTCGTGCCGTCACTGGCACCATGAATGCCCTAAGAGCTTTGCTCTGAGGCTAAGGTAAAGAGAGTTGTGATGGTGTCTTTCGCCGCTGCTGTCATGGTGAATCCCAGCTGGCCTGAAGGCAAGCCGATGGAAGAAAACTGCTGGTCTGACGTCAATTACTACAGAACCACAGAGGTGAGATCACCAACATGGGTCATTATTGTTCCTTAAGTATGGTGTAATTAATTTCTTGACATGTCAGAACTTACTGCAGTGTGATGTTGCACTTGTGCTAGAGAGTATAACACAGTTGCTAATTCTTAATTGTCATACAATTATGAAGAATTGGATTCTTAGTTATGCAACATGTGGTTTTCAGTTTGCACAGGTTCTAATTCTGCACCCCATTGTTCTGTCAGAATTGGTACAACGCTTGGTGTGCCGAATTCTGAAAGCGTCATGGGAGCACCCATCCTTGTTCCAAGCCTCCTGAACTGTCTCCCTAAACCCAGGCAAGTTAACCCAAAAAGATTCAAATCTGAACTCATGGTAGCGCTTGGTCACCATCTTCTTGAGCAACAATGGGCTGTGGTCCGAAATGGCCGTGGAGGCAGGCATCAAATGGTACTGGGGGAACTTGAGTTCCCAGTCACGAGACATGAGGATGCGGTCAAGCTTGGAGCAGGTGTGGTGGCTATTGTCACTGGACCAAGTAAATTTCTTGCCAATTAGCTGAAACTCTCGGAGTTCAAGATCCTTGATGACGCTTCTAAACCGTCCCATCATCCGAATGTTGACATTGGAGTTGTTCTTCTCATTTGCTCTCGCGATCAAATTAAAGTCCCCGGCAAATTAGCCATTCATTCTGCGCCAAAAGCTTGATGTTGCGGATCTCCTGCAGAAATGCAATCTTGTCTTGATCCTCCTGTGGCCCATATACAACAGTCAACGTCCATGAGGAGCCATCTTGTCTATCATCCTGAGTTCTGCTTCCTCAAGAATTTTGTTAAATGACAACCCTGGTCCGCCCTTCAGGCATATGTGTGGCCTTAGACAGGGCGACCCCTTGTCCCTGATGTTGTTCATTCTCGCCATGGAGCCACTTCGGAAACTGTTGGATCTTGCAACGGAAGGCGGTGTTCTAACTAAGCTGGGACCTAAGGCAACCAGATTTCGTACAAGTATGTACGCTGATGATGCGGCCCTGTTTTTAAACCCTATCAAGGACGAGGTGCGTGCAGTCAGAGCAATATTGGATAGGTTTGGGGAGGCCTCTGGTTTAAAAATCAACACCCAGAAATGTGTTGCATATCCAGTTAGGTGCGAGGGGCTTGACTTCCAGGATATTATCCAAGATTTTGGTGGGATGGCAGGCTCTCTCCCGTGTCGTTACCTTGTACTGCCGCTCAGCTATCGCAAGCTTAGGAGAATTGAGGTCCTCCCTCTCATAGATGGCATGGCCGGAAGGCTTAAAGGATGGAAAGGCAAACTGATGGCCAAACCTGGAAGGCTCACTCTAATAAATTCTGTGCTTACATCCATGGCCACCTATTTCTTAACCAGTTTTGCAGTTGACAAATGGGCAATAAAGAAAATGGAAAAGATTCAGCGAAACTTTCTTTGGAATGGTGACGAGGAGTGCAACGGGGCCAAGTGCCTTGTCAACTGGAAGAGGGTCTGCTCCCCGGAGGATCTTGGTGGCCTTGGAATCAAAGACATTGCCTGCTTCAGTAGGGCATTGCGGCTGCGTTGGGCTTGGCTAGAGTGGAGCCCCACTTCAAGGCCTTGGCAAGGCACCCCCATCCCATGCGATCGCACGGACATGCTGCTTTTCTCAGCTTGCACGGAGATTTCGCTGGGGAATGGGCAACGGGCAAGTTTCTGGAATGATCGATGGCTGTTGGGAATGGATCCTGTGGATGTGGCCCCCGGTTTGTTCGGTTTGGCACGACGGAAAAGGCTTTATGTGAAGGAAGCTCTTGCTGGTAATCACTGGATGAAGGGCCTGGAAAGAATTGCTTCCGAGGAGCTGCTGGATCAACTTGTCAAGTTATGGGAGCTGCTGCAACCCATTGTCCTTTCTGATGTTCCTGATACCATCCGGTGGAAGTTCACTAATGACGGAGGCTACTCCGCTGCGTCTGCTTACAATGCTCAGTTTATTGGTCGCATCGCTGAGCCACAGTTGCATGCTTCATTTAGGATCAAGGCCGAGCCGAAGGTAAAGTTCCATCTGTGGCTCCTGATTCAGAATAGGAACTGGACGGCTGATCGGCTTGCGACGAGGGGATGGCCACACAATGACAAATGCATGTTCTGTGATCAAGTTCTGGAATCAGCTGCCCATCTGACTCTCACTTGCCCATTTGCCTGGGAGGTCTGGTTTTCCTTCCAGCAAAGTGATCCAGAGGCTGCACTTGTTGGTTCAACAGCAATGACAATCAAGGGATGGTGGAGACGGATCTGGAACCTGCAAAACAACCCAACTTCTTGCACGCAGATCACATCGGCTGCTTACGTTGCTTGGAATCTTTGGAAAGAGAGGAATAGGCGAACGTTTGAAGGAAAGAGATGCTCTCCCGAAACAGTTGCTGCTATGGCCAGAGACGAGATTTTACTGTTCAAGGAGGCTACTGCGTAGTTTCTTTCTTTTTCTAGTTTTTGGGTTCTGTATGTGTGCGTGGGTACTTGAGGCTCTGTACAACACCTGGGAACTTTGGTTCCTTTTCCCTCTTCTAATATGAATAGGCAGAACTACTGCCATTGCCTTTCAAAATTGGTACAACCATTTCAAAATACTAGCAGAGGTTTTAGTTCATGAATTTATTGGCATCTTTTATATTTGTTGCCACTTTTTTTATACTTTACAGTGGGCATTGAAATACAACTAAAGGTGTTTCCGTCTGTTTATTTAAGAATATTTTTTATTCTTAAACTGCATAAATCACAGTCTTCTATGTTGATCACAAGTTTTTCTGAAGCTACTTAATTTTGACTTGTAAAATGTTTCTTTTAAGATAAGCTTCTCCATCGTACTAATTATTTTTCTTGCTACTCAATGTTATTTTGAAGAAGGAAATCAAGGGAGTAAAGGGAAGAAAGTGAAAGGAACCATAAGGAGAAATCTAGAGCAAGACATATGCTTCGTATTAACTTAAATTCAAAAATCAGTATGATGTTGATGACTGTCATGGATAAAACAAGTAAGTATATAGTTCTTTTAACTATTGACATAGCACAGCTTAGCCGATCGCACCCACCAACACTGGATTCTAGAGGACGTCTCATAGGAAACATTTTGTTGCAAGTTTCTTCGCCATTGGGCACATTTCATCACATTATATAGCATGTGGACTTTATACATGCTGCTGCAAAATTCTTTACCATTGAGCACAATTCATCAAATTCTATGGCCTGCAGGGCATTATATATGCCGGCTGCCATGCATGCACATCTGGAACTGAAGAATTACAAGATGTTGTGCTTGTTATATGTCTTGTTGGATTAGTTGTGTGCAAGATTCATGGGGCGTAGTAGGATTTCGCAATAGACCATTTCCTACAATAATGTTTCTTTGTCGATCTGTAGGTGCTGACTGCATTAGTCAGCACCTAGGGATCATTACATTATTTCATTCAAACTATTTTCAGAGTGGTTTTCATGAGGTGATCATGATTTACATATGTTATTATCTGTGCTCGTGCTCGTGTGTGGGTTGTATATTTTTTTCTGTCGTGTCGGATGCACTATTAACACTACTAGTGTGTTTGCTTGGTGAGACTTAACGTACGAGTGGAGAAAGATACTGATTTATAAGGTACAAAAAAGTCTACTATGTTTTTCCAAGTATTGAAGCACAATGGTGAAGTCCTCCCCACTTGTGTCAAGAGGTCCTGGGTTTCAACCAGCCTCTCTGCACTGCACTTTGTAGGGGTAAGACTAGGTTCCTATAATCCATCCCTAGACCCCACCTTGTGCAGGAGCTTCTATGCACTGGGTCTGTCCTTTATCGAAGCTCGATATATATGTGCGTGAATTTTAAAGGTACATACTTACACAATTGATGCGGAACCACCAAAATACTTTTGAACCACAAACATATAATTACACCCGTAGCAACGCACGGGCAATTACCGAGTAAAAAAAAAAGAAACACAAAAAAAGTTTCTCGGTATACACTAAAATGCAGCTCACTCGTTTAGGAGGGTAACAAATCTCTTGAAATTCTCATATGAGGACCCGCCCTCACCAATACTCCTACGAGCTGCATCCCTGAGCATCCCTACCCTTTCCGCGATTCCCTCGTCGCCAATGACCTGTTCAAGTTTGCTCTTCACCTCTTCCTTCGTCACGACTCCATCTCCGAGCGTCACGGCCAAACCGGCCCTCCAGATGTCGCAAATGTAGCTCCGGTTCGTGAACTGGTCGGCGAAGTAGGGCCAGCACAGGATTGGCACGCCGTTCCTCACCCCCTCCATTGTCGAGTTCCACCCGCAGTGCGACACGAAGCACGCCACGGCGGGATGCGCCAGAACCTGCATGTTGACATGGATCAGAGACCTGCCACTTACAATGGACGCATCATGGAGTTCTTGTTCTTGATTATATATATGTACTGCACCTGCTGTTGGGGGCACCAGCTGACGATCATGCCCTTGTCCGCAACGCGGCTCTGGAACTCGTCGAACCACGCCTTGCCAAGGACGTCGGAGGTGAAGTCCGGGCGCACCACCCACAGGAACGGCCGGCCGGTGAGCTCCAGCCCCTCGGCGAGCTCTCTGAACTGCCGTGGGTCGAAGATGGTGAAGCTGCCGAACGCAACGTACGCAACGGAGCCTTCGGACTGCGCGTCGAGCCACTCCAAGCAGCTGACGTCTTCCGGCCAGAACTGCCCGACGGGCTTCCGGAGCTCCTGGTCAGCAAACAGCGGGCCGATGGGCAGCATCTCCGGGAACAGTTCGAACGCCGCTGTCTCGGCGTCGAGGAACGAGTTGCACACGAGCATCTCGGCGAGGCTGGTCGCCTTCGCGTTGTCATAGACCACCAGCTGGAAGACTTCCTGCTGCCCCTCGGGTGGGCCGTCGATCAACCATGGCATGCACGACGGGCAGACCGGCGGCATATTCGGGGCGATCTGGTACGTCTCCTGTCGCTTTGCCACGCCTGCACATGTCATTTTGTTGCATGCGTTTCATGGAAAAAGTCGCAAACCCTCTACAAAGATCCTGAACAAAACGTTAATCTTGTATTGACTTTTTTTTTTTTTTTTGCGGGGAAAACTTTCAATCTATTCATCTTCAATCATGGTAGTACAACGAGCACTAGAAATAATAAGAATTACATCTAGATCCGTAGACCACCTAGCGACGACTACAAGCACTGAAGCGAGCCGAAGGCGCGCCGCTGTCATCGCCCCTCCATCGCCGGAGCCGGGCAAACCTTGTTGTAGTAGACAGTCGGGAAGTCGTCGTGCTAAGGCCCCATAGAACCAACACACCAGAACAGCAACCGCCGCGGATGAAGAGTGTAGATCAAAAGAATCCAACCTGAAAACACACGAACGAAGACGAACGACGAACAGATCCGAGCAAATCCACCAAAGACAGATCCGCCGGAGACACAACTCCACACGCCCACCGATGATGCAAGATGCATCACCGAAACGGGGGCTAGGCGGGGAGACATTTATTCCATCTTCAGGGAGCCGCCACCGTCTCGCCTTCCTGAGCAGGACACAAAACCTAGCAAAGCTTGAAAACAAATCTACAAACGAAGCCCTCCCACCGCAGGACCGAGATCCACCCGCCCCATGGCCATAGGGCCACCGGAGACGGGATGGACCGGCGCCGGCGCCGGTGAGAGGCAGAAAGCTAGGGTTTTTGGGAGGCGGCGGCTAGGTCCTGGGAGGCGGCGGCAATCTTGTATTGACTTAGTCAAAGCTGCTGATTGATATGCAATCTGCACGAATGATGCACATATGACTTCTGGTGCAGTATCTTTAATTCGGCAAGATTCTACTAGGTTTTTTTTTTTTTCAATTCAAGAAGATTCTAGCTAGACTGTTGGCCTAGCATCAGAAGACTTTGCTTCAAAACGTGGGACACGAATATACCTCCTACTGTCCTAGATTCATAGTTATAGTAAATTCCATAATGAACAAGTTATTCCTTGCAAAGTGAACCTCGTTTATTTTTCAAGACACCTTAAATTTGATTTAGAGAGCATTTGTTTTTGCAATAAAGCTTCCCTTATCTAAATAATCTCATTTGAATAGTCACTATAGTCATCTCTAGCAGAACTCCTCTCCTATAACTTATCGTGCATTCCCTTGCTCACCATCACCATCACCCTGACCACGGCTAGCACCATCACCACCACAGTCGAACACCGGTTGGACCTAAATATCACCAGGAGTGAGTTCCCAATATTTCCTCATTGTGTCATCGATCGAGCTCGAATACATGTAGATGATAGCACGCTCTCTAGGCATTGTGTCAGACACTTGGCGGACATGGTCCTCTCCAAAGGCTGCGGTAGTGGTAGGTGGCGACGAAGGAGGTGAGGGGTGGTCGGAGATGGATTACAAGGCGTGGAAATCACTGGATGTGAGAAGGCATCGGAGTGGATGAGTCGCCACCTCGTCGATAACCTTGTCTGTCGGCGGCGGCTTCCTCGTCTGTTTGTTGTCGGCCAGCGCAATCGGAGGGCGCCTGATAATCTTCACGGACAGCGCGGTCTTGCCGCCGGTCTTCGTGGTCGGCTTGGCAGACCGTACGGTGGTCTTCGTCTTGAGCCGCTTCCTTTGCATGGGAGGTTGTGCGTTCGTCGACCTCGGCCTCGTAGCACCGACAATAGTGGTCGGTGGGTTGCGGAGGTGGCCAACGGTTCCATTCCCATCAGAATTAGGACCTTCGGTGGCTGCGTCGGTGGCATTAGGCGATGGAGGCGGGAAGAGTAGATGTCGCGGGCAGGAGTTTGGATAGAGAATCTTTTAGTGAGAAATGTTGGCGGCTACTCAGAAGTAAGAGAGGGTGGGAGCATTTTGGGCTTAACTTCTATTTTTTTTAGAAGTTAACCGCTTGAGGGTTAGGCTAGGTGCAACTTAACTACTCAAAACTAAATCTTTAGAGGAGTTAGCCCTTTTTTAGAGTTCGATTAGAGATGCTCTATATGTGGTTCAAAATGAAGCTATGCTCACTAAATTTAATTCAAAATGCTTAAAAAAGATTATAATTGAAATATAGCTGTATTTCATTAAAATATTGCAAGATGTCGGCTTGACTTAGCAAGTGTGCAAAACAACCTCTTAAATCCGCAGCTAAAGAGAACCGCAGTGACATAAAACTGTTCCAAAAGTTGCGGATTCTTCCCAATACTTAGTTTTTCTCACTGTATACATGGTACTATCTCCGTTTGAAAATGATTGAAGTTATGTGTTTGTCCTAAGTTAAACTTATTTAAGTTTGATCAAATCTATAGAAAACTATGTTGACATCCACGACATCATTTTTCTTTTGCGAGAAACTTTTAATCTATCCATCTTCGATCGTGGCAGTACAAAGAACAACACAGATAATAAAAGTTACAACACGATATTAGTCTCATGAGATTCTTTATGAAATATATTTTTCGTACTATGTGTATTTAGTCTTGTACTAGATCTTAGCATATTTTTATGTAAAGTTGATCAAATTTAAGCAAGTTTGACTTAAAAAACTAAAACTTCAATTATTTTGAAATGCAGGGAATATCATACGAAGTGACGACGAACAGCAATAAATGAAATAATCGAAACTAGGCAGTAGAACGATGGATCTTTCATACCCTTGTCATCAATGAAGCCATCCTCTATCATCTTGGGAATAGTGAACCACGTCGCCAGACTGCCGGCGGCCGCCGGCCAGACGGCAGCCACCCGGACGCCGAGGTTCTTGGCGCCCTGGAAGCAGAACCCCAGGTTGACGTCGGCGATGAGCCACTTCACCTTGTTCTCCCCGGACGCCTCCGTCTCCCTGATGAGGTCCTCCACGTAGCCCGGCACGTACCTCGTGAGCCCGCCCACAAACTTGCAGAGGTCCCTGCGGTCATCGCCGTTGGCCAGGCCGTCCGGTATGGAGACCAGGCGGATGCCGCCCAGCGCGTCGCCACTGGTGCCGGTGTCGAGGAGGAGCGCGTGGATGAGCTCGGTGCAGACGAAGGTGACCTGGAAGCCGTGGTCGACGAGGCGGTGCGAGAGCTCCATGAACGGCGTGACGTGGCCCTGCGCCGGGAAAGGCAGCACCATGACGTGAGGCACGGCGCCGGCCATGCTGGTCGATCTGCGGTGCGCGTGTGTGTCGGTGTGTATGTGTGTGTCGTGTGAGTGTGTGTGAGAGTAGGCAGACAGAGAAACAGAGGTACTGATAAGCGCGCGCTGTTTTGGCATTTGCGCCGTCGGCGCACTAAACGATCTCGTCGTTTTCGCTCTGCCCCGGTGCGATCCGCCAGGCCGGCCGGCTGCCGGCTGTCGCCGGCGCTCATGATGATGGACACGAGGAACGATTCAGTGAGAAGTGGGGGCTGACCCAGTGGGGCTACTTTGCCATCTTGGGCCTTATACGAGTCTAATGAAATTTTGGTTTCCCGCGGGCTGTGTGATCCCGTTTTCCCGCGGGCTGTGAGGAAATGATCTCCAATCGCGAGAACCAACCAAGCCTGTTATCGAGAGCGTCTTATGCTTCATTTCGTTTCTCTACCGTGGCCACGACATCTTCACCCGCAGCGCAGACTGCATGTTTGATGAAATTTCACGTCCAGAACCCCCAAGTAGCACTGAATCACACTGTCTACTCGAGAGGCCACGTCCATTTTTTTTAAAAAAGGAGGATGACCCTCGGGCTCTGCATCTGGGCGATGCATACGGCCACTTTATTAATTATTCTCACAAGACCTTACAAAGTAATACAACAGTAAGACTAAAGCCGCCGTCTAAGCAACAAACTGTCGCTACACCTATCCAGTTAATGAAGAGGCGCGGATAGTCTAGGCCTAATACTAAACAGACATCGCAACCAAACCTAACATCTAAGACCTGAGGACCTAACATTTAAGACTTGAGAGGCCACGTCCATGGAGCGCAGCGCAGCGCATCCAACGCCTTGAGGTCATTGGGCTGGCTGTACACAACTCCATAGAGACAACCAATGAACCAAACACGATCTCTGTCGGGCTGGCTATACCGACACGGGCAATCATACACTTAACGTAACGCTGTGCTCTTGAATCATCACAGAGTGGCTCTGTCTGTCCTGGCAGCAGTTTCAATCGTCGTTGTGTACTCCCTTCGTTTTAAAATAGATGACTCAATTTTATAATAACTTTGTACTGAAGTTAGTATAAAATTGGGTCATTTTTTTTTTCTCGAATATGCACGAACGTGCATACTTTCTATTAAAGAGGGAGAATGGGGAAAGAGCCCCTCCACAATTGGCGTCACATATTACATGCACCCAACTCGACGGCTATGCCAGCCCGCTCCACGGCAATACTCTTCTAAGTTACAATCTCGCTCTCGCCCACCGTGTCACTACCCAAAAGACACATCGCCCTTGATGATCCCGGCCATCTTCCATGCGCTGCCCTCAGCTTCAATCCTAGCCAGGAGTCGCTCCACCGAAGGTGTGCCCCGGTCGAACACAATCGCGTTTCGGTACTTCCATAGCTCCCACATTACAAGAATGGCTATCGCGCGTGCGTCCTTCTTGCTCTGGCCTGTATCGTTTACGACTTGGCACCAATCAGAGAGCAAAGTGTTCCTTGCTGGAGCCCACGTTACCTGTCCAAGGCCTTGGCCTACCGTGATCCAAACCTGCCGTGCAAACACACAATCCAGCAGAAGGTGCCCAATTGTCTCCTTCTCTTGATCGCAGAAGGGGCACGCCTCCATGTGATCAAGGCCACGTCGAGAGAGACGATCCGAGGTCCAGCACCTGTTTCGTAAGGCAAGCCAAGCAAAGAAACGGCATTGGAGGGTGAGGGAGTCCTGGATAAGGGGGTATCCGGACAGCCGGACTATATACATCGTCCGAACTATTGAAGCGTGAAGATACAAGACTCAAGACTTCGGCCCGTGTTCGGATGGGACTCTCCTTGGCGTGGAAGGCAAGCTTGGCAATCCGGATATTGTGTTTCCTTCCTTGTAACCGACTCCATGTAAACCCTAGCCCTCTCCGGTGTCTATATAAACCGGAGAGGATGGTCCTTAGAAGGCCGATCACATCTACAATCATACCATCATAGGCTAGCTCTTAGGATTTAGCCTCTACGATCTTGTGGTAGATCTACTCTTGTACTACCCATACCTTCAATATTAATCAAGCAGGAAGTAGGGTTTTACCTCCATCGAGAGGGCCCGAACCTGGGTAAACATCTGTGTCCCTTGCTTCCTGTTACCATCAGCCTTGCCGCACAGACCGGGACCCCCTACCCGAGATCCGCCGGTTTTGACACCGACATTGGTGCTTTCATTGAGAGTTCCTCTGTGTCGTCGCTGTGGGGCTCGATGGCTCCTTCCATCATCGTCAATGACACGGTCCAGGGTGAGACTTTTCTCCCCGGACAGACTTTCGTGTTCAGCAGCGTCGCACTGCGGGCCAATACGCTTGGCCATCTGGAGCAGATCGATGACTACGCCCCTGGCCTCCAGATCAGATCCGCAAGCCTGAACTACGCGGCTGACCTTCGCAGAGACTTGATCTCCGGCGGATTCGGGCCTGCGTCAGGAGCACCGGACAGCCACGACGGGCATGGCTTTGACCTGTTGTCGGGCAACACTCGGGATATTACCCCTGCAGTAGCCCCGGACTCAAATCCGGAGCGGGCTGCGCCGCCTAAGGACGGAGGGCTAGACTTCGTCCCGCAGGCTGCACACTCATCGGCGATGGAGCCGAACACGGGTCTCACCTCTACGGTGGCCCGTGACGTTGGACCCCCAGATTCGTATCCGGTTGTTGGTTCCAGCCCGCGCACCCTTGAGCCTACCGAGCCAGGTTGGACTCCGATAATGGAGTTCACTGTTGCGGATATCTTCCAGCACTCGCCTTTTGGAGACATGCTGAACTCGTTAAAAACCCTCTCTTTGACAGAAAATCTCGGGCGAATTATGTCCTACCGAGGGAAGAAGCGACGAGGAAACTTCGTTACCCACCCACCACCCACTTAATAGCCACGGTCGATGATTTAACCGAAGTGCTCGACTTCAACTCCGAAAGCATCGACCGTATGGACGAGGATGCAGGAGAAGATTTAGAATCTATAGGGTGCCGGTTCCGCCCCATCACACGACATATACATGGTGGAACGCCCAAGAAGGACGAAGGCGACAAGCCGGAAGATAAAACCCTTGGGCAAAAGCCAAAGCGACGGCGCAGACGCCGCTCCAAGTCCAAAGAACAAGAAGATAGCGGCAAGAGCGCGGAAGGATCGACATTCGTCAACCCGAAGGCAACAAATACCATACGGAACCAGCGATGGAGCAGGACGAGCCAGGTCACGCCGAACAAATTTCGGAGCAGACGCCCGAGGACAATGATCCAGAAGGACAAGATCATCAAACCGGCACAGAACAAGAAGATAGTCCGGATGACGATGAATTCGCCATTCCGGAAGAACGCGTGGAACGAGATAACCTCCACAGAAAGCTTATGGCCACAGCAAGAAGTCTGAAGAAACAGAAGCAACGGCTTAAAACCGCGCAGGATACGCTCAATCGAAGATGGAATAAAATGCTAGACACTGAAGAAAGATATGGCAACTATCGCCACACAAAGAACTATCCAAAACGCAAGCTACTGCCAGAATTCGACGATGAGGCCGTTCCACCAAAGAGTAACACGGCCAGGAAGCCAGACGTACCACTTCATAACGGCAACAAAGCAGCTACCGACGCCGCACACGATCCACGTGAGCACCCGAATAAGAAGGCTGGCGCAGCAAGGACCATCTACGGATCCAAAGGACACACCACGGCGAGGGACTGTGGTCATCAAAACGATTATACTGATCAAACACCAGTTCGGAATAAACACTGGACACAACAACAGCCGACGGCATGCCACATCACGTCCAGATATAGAGGGGCTGCTCACCCCCTGTGCTTCACCGAAGAAGTACTGGACCATGAATTTCCACAGGGCTTTAAACCTGTGAACATAGAGGCATACGACGTAATCTACGTAACCGTGGGTCTGGATAGAGGACTTTATCCTGCATATACACATGGCTCGTGGGGATGACCTCCACGCCATCAAATACCTTCCCCTCAAACTAAAGGGACCAGCTCGACACTGGTTGAAAAGCCTCCCTGAAAATTCAATTGGGAGTTGGGAGGAACTCGAGGATGCTTTCAGGGCCAATTTTCAAGGGACTTATGTCCGGCCTCCGGACGCTGACGATTTAAGCCACATAATCCAACAACCCGGAGAGTCCGCTCGCAAGCTTTGGAACAGATTCCTCACTAAAAAGAATCAAATTGTCGATTGTCCGGATGCCGAAGCCCTAGCGGCATTCAAACACAGCATCCACGACGAGTGGCTCGTCAGACACATCGGCCAAGAAAAGCCAAGGACAATGGCAGCCTTAATAAGTCTTATGACCCGCTTTTTGCTGGTGAGGATAGTCACTAGCCCGTAAAGGCACCAAAGACCCAAAGACATCCGAAATAAGGGATGGCAACAGGAAACCACGGCATAATAAAAACAAACGCCAAAACAAGGAAGAAAGCCTGGATAACACAATGGTTAATGCCGGATTCAGGGGCTCTCGACCTAATCAGCAAAATAAGCCATCTAAAGGCAAGAAGAAGGACCGCTCTGTCCGAACAGAGTCTGGACAGACTATGCCAAATTCATGGCACTTCGATAAACTCATAACCACAAAGACGTAGAGTGCTGGGTCTTGTGCAAGCCGGCAAATTAAATGCCGAACACAAGGGAAGGGAGACACCAAGTGAAGACAAGGATGAACCTCGCCAGCGAACACTAGGGGACAGAAAAAATTCCCGCCAGAGGTTAAAACAGTGAACATGATCCACGCGACTCGTACATCCACGAGAAGGCATGAACGCGCACATAGAGACGCGCGCGATACAGAGCCCATCGTACCTACACCTAACTACTGGATGTCTTATCCGATCACCTTCGATCGCCTGGACGGCCGAACTTTTATTCGGCGCGAAGGATCAGAGGCCATAGTGCTCGACCCAATAATCGACGGATACCATCTCACCCACGTTCTCATGGACGGCGGCAGTAGCCTCAATCTAATATACGAGGACACGGTCCGCAAAATGGGGATAGACCCATCCAGAATCAGTCATAGCAACACCACCTTTGAAGGGGTGATACCAGGCGTTGAAGCCTACGGCAGGGGCTCCGTCATACTATAGGTAACATTCGGCTCTCCAGGCAACTCCAGAAGCGAAGAACTACTCTTCATCATCACACCCTTCCAAAGCAACTATCATGCATTGCTTGGAAGAACGGCCTTCGCCCGATTCAACGCATTGCCGCACTATGGCTACCTTACACTCAAGATGCCTGGTTCACGTGGCGTCATCACCATTAGCGGAATATCATAGCGCTCTTCACGCGCAGAGGAATACGCGACGACCCTAGTGGCCGGACTATAAGCAGCCTCCAATATCACAAAAACATGATTGGTCGTTATGACCACAGACACGGTTAGACGAGTCCGGTAGCCCAGATAAAATTAAATCAGGGCACCGCATATGTAATCCCATAGAGGACACCAGGGGCTATAAATATTCAATAAAGCCCCACACCTGGCTCAACCTTATTAGCAGGCCAACATTTTATACTTTTATCATCCATCGCATACTTACGTTGTACTCTTCTACGAGTTCTCTTTTCCACAGACAACATTCGCGCGATGCCCTTCCAGGATACGGCACAACGGAGACAAAGGCGCAGACGTGCAGCAGGGCCCCGCTCAACATGTTTCTTTTTAGCTTAAGCCCCTGTGTAAACCTTTTCTATTGCCTCTTGTTGTTTAACCATCCCATGGGTTGCATACCCACAGAGGATACTGCTGTTATTGGCATTTCGCCACGACAGACTTACGCACGAACCTGGAAACACAGGGTTTATAATGATTGGACATTCTTGAGCTCATCATCTGTTATAAAGTCCAATACCTTGGAGTGTTCGCGCCACGAGTTTGGCCTTATATGCATCAGCTCCAATCATGTCTTTGGTCAAATGTTGGGTTTGTTCGGCCCTGGGTTTGCCGCCTTTACGCCCGCTATTATCGCTAAGGTGGCTAAAGGAGAACTACTGCGTGCCCTGGTTATTCCGATGAGCACCTCAAGAGAGAAAGTTTAAAACTGATCGTCATGATACAAATAAAGACCGATCAACCACTCAAAGACTTATCAGATCTTTAGGATCCTCCAGATTAACGAAGGACCGCTTCCGGTCATGTACACACGCTATCAGATTCGATGCAAGCGAGAGTACCAGGCTACATAGTAGCCCCACCATCGACTCCCATGGCTGCTTAAAGCGTTCTGGCTATATAGTCCGTTGCCTAGTTCGCCGTGCGATCACCTCCTTAATGGACCAAGACGTTGGATCAAGTGTGACTATGCATATTTTTTCTCAACACCCCGCATTATATGCGTAAATAGCCAACGATTGCTAACTTTCGAATCACATATTCATATATATATATAAACAGCCGCACAGGGGACATAGTCATATTTTCAGGCAAACAGTATAAATATAGCATCATAATCAAAATAAACATTGTTTTTTACAATGATTCGATTCATCACTCGAACAACACACCCTTCGAGCACTGCGCCTCTATTAGACGGGCACCTTCGGTGACCTGCGCCAAGTAGTGCTCGGCCGGATATTGGCCCCCCGCCGGATCCTGGGTCGCTATAATGGTGGCCTCCATATCCGTCCAATAGGTTTTGACGTGGGCAAGAGCCATCCGAGCACCCTCTATGCACGCCGACCTTCTCATGGCATCGATCCGAGGCACGGCCCCAAGGAATTGTTGCACCAAGCCAAAGTAATCGTCCGCTTAGGCCCTGTGGCCAAAGATGGTCTATTACGCATCACATTGCAAGCCCGACAGCCCGTGAAGCTCCGCTTCAGCAGCCATCTTGTCACTTTTTAACGGCAGCGGCGAGTGGGAGCATTGAATTGCACAGAAAAGCTTATCCACTTCCTTGTCACCTCGATCTTCAAGAATTTGGCAGCGTCACTGTACTCTTCGCCAAATCTGCATACGGCGTCATTCAGGACTCCAGCGTCCATCCAGGGAGCGATTGATCGAAAAACTTCGCTCAGAAAGCAACAAGGAGCCCCACCGTGATTTTTCCGGCCTGTTGAAGCTCCTCCCGCGCACCCCTGAGTTTGGTGCGTATCTCCTTGGTGTCATTCAGTGCCTTGTTCAGATCGGCCGAACTATCTTTATGCTCCTTTTTAAGGAGCTCATACCAGTCAGCGGCATTTTTTAACTCAACAGCCATTTCGCTATCTTCTCTCGCTTCGGCGATGAGCAGCCTGTTCGCTCTCAATTCCTTGGCCGCTTTTAGGACAGCCGATTGCTCACCCAAGCCTGTTCCTTGGCTTGAGCAAGTTCCGCCTGTGGCCTCCACGGAGCAGCACCTCTCGCAAGTCCAAACATATTGCATTAACACCATGCCGCCTTCATATTTTCCCATACAAAGGAAGGCGGAGCACATACCTTGTGATTTGTCCAGCCGCTCGTTCACCGGCGTGATATCGGCATCAATCGATCCAATCTGCCTCGTTAGTTCGGCAACCTCAACGGACTGGTCAGCGGCCGGACCCACAGGTACCTGGACATATTTACAGCGCAGTCATTGATTTTTGATCCCTCGTTTGCCGCCTAAGGCGGGCAACCAGAGTCTCAGGGGCTACTATCTCTGTGTAGCACACCTAGCGGCGTCCTCACAACCAAAAATAATAGTGTATTCTTCACTACATACCTCAAAGCCTCCGAGCAGGCTTGTAAACGCTTATTCAAACCGCTTGTAGCGGATGAAATTTTCTTAAGCACTTCACTTATCGGGAGCGTGGCTCGCCCAAAGAGGGTTACCAAGACGTCTGCCGACATCGAACTGTGTCGGACCCTTCCCATCGCCTCAGAGGAGCCAAACGCCCAAGGCCAGTGGCGGCCGACGATTGGCTTCCGGCTTCGCAAATCCGATTCCTCCATGACGACACCTCGGTGTCGCCCGCTTCATGAGTCGGAGAGGAAGGTGGGGTTCACTCTCCATCATCTCCGTGGAAGGTCCCTCAAGACGAACTCTGTCGAGAAGAGCTGCTAGCCGGACTGCAATAGACGAATCTTGGTTATTAATGTAGGAGAAACACAATACCTTCAAATTAAATGATTGACTTACGGCTCGGTGGAGGGCTGGCCCGTCGGTGGGCATGACGCGGTGAGGGTGCCCATTGGGGCAGGGCCCCCTGTGTAACGCCCGGATGGTTTTGCAACAGTAACCCCCCCGGTTCTGTTAATTGACTAATCGTTGTTTCGAATCTGTCAAAAAAATAATAACAAAAAAGAAAAAGAATAAACTCGGGGATAACCCCCACCGGCCCGCCCACCGGCCCTCTCCTTCTCCCTTGGCCCATCTCCTCTCCCCTCTGGCGGCCCACCGCCCAGCCCCCACTAGAACCCCCATCGGTGGCTAACCCCAGCCACCGCCCCGCACTTCCCCTCCCCTTCTCGCCTCCCTCGCCCCCCTCGTCCCGACCGATCTGGATCGGGCGCCACCGACCGCCCCCTGCCGGGCGATCCCCCGCTGCCTCTGTTCCCCCGCCGCCCCGCCTCGGTCCTCCCTCCTCCTCCACACCGCCTGGGACTCCTCCTCCTCCACACCCCCCACCGAGCCCGGGCGATCATCATCGGCTCGGCCTCGCCCGCCCGCCCGGCGTGGTCCCCGCCCCCCCCCCGCCCTCCTGCCCCGACCTCCCCGAGCAAACCGGCCGTGGCCCCGCCCCCCCGTGAGGCCTTTCCCCTCTCCTCCTCTACCCCCTCCCCGTCGGCGTCCGGCTCCGGCCGCCCCGCCTGGCCCCCCTCCGGCCCTCCCTCCCGGCCCCCTGCTCCGGCCACCCAGACCGCCCCTCCCCCGACCCCTCGACCTCTCCCTGCGGTTCGGCCCGTGGCCTCGGCGGCCCGGCCGCCCGCCACCGTGGCCCTGCCTCCCTTCCTTCCCCTCGTCGGCGACCCACGCAAGCCCCGAGACCCGAGCCTCCTCCCCTTCTTCCCCTGTTCGGCCGCTTCCGCCTCCACTTCTCGGCTCCCCTTCTCCGAGCCCCAACTGCCGCCTGTCGCCCCCCCCCTCACCGTGCGCTGCCGCCGGGCGGCCAGGGCCAGGCCGCCAGCACAGCGCCCGATCCGCCTCGGTGGTCGCCGCCCGACCGGGCCGGGTCAGGCCTCGATCGGGCGGCACTGCACTCCAAGGCGCCCGCACCCGTTTGGCCAAGTGCCACTGACAGGGGGCCCCACCCCCAAATTAAAACGAAAAAGAATGTTTTAATTAAACAGAAACGAAAAATGAATTAAAAGTGAATTAAACTAATTAACTAAATAACTAATTAATTAATTAATTGAGTAATTAATTAATCTAATTAATTCTGGATTAGTTAAACCTAATCATTAGCTAATTAATTGGGTAATTAATTAAACTAATTAATCCTGGATTAATTAATACTAATCATTAGTTAACTTAACTAACTAAGATTAATTAACCCTGATTAGGTTAATTAGGCTTAGTGAATGACATGTGGGACCCACTGGCAGGGTTGACTTAGTCAACCTGTGCTATCGATGACGCCAAGATGACCTCATGCTGATGTCATAAATGCTTTTTCGAAATTAATTAAATAATTAATTAAAATTCCAGAAATTAATAAAACCTTTTATAAATCATAACTTTTAATCCGTAATCCGGATTAAAATAATTTCAACATGAAAGTTGCTCAGAACGACGAGACGAATTCGGATACGCAGTCCGTTCGTCCACCACGCGTCTCTAACCTATCAAACCTGTAAACTTTCTCCTCCGGTTCATCTGTCTGACAGACGTCCGGAGATCGGATAACTTCCTGATGCTTTCCCCCTAAACCAAGACCCTCTTACCACGTTAGGGCACGCCTAGCATCGCTTCTTGGCATGTCATGCATCGTTATGCATCTGTTATCGTGTATTCATTGTTTCTTCCCCCTCTTCTCTTCGGTAGACTACGAGACCGACGCTGCAGCTGGCCAGTTCGACTACAGTGCTGACGACCCCTCTCTCTTGCCAGAGCAACCAGGCAAGCCCCCTTTGATCATCCCGATATCGCCCATTCCATTCTCTTATTGCTTGCACTAGATTTTTGCTACTGTTATTGTTGCCCTTATTCTCATTGTATAGCCTGCTTATTGTAACCTGCTTTGTTACCTACCGCTTATCCTAAACTGCTTAGTATAGGTTGGTTAGAGACCCATCGCTGACCCCCACCTTGTCCTTGTTGCCCTCGCTTCATCATTGAAGACCCGATCAACGGGATAGAAGACCAGGCCCCACACCGCACATCACTTCCCTTAGTTGCTCGACACTACTAGGTTATTATCGAGTACCGAGGGTGAAACCTCTACAAGACCTCCGATATTAACCCCAGTAGTATAGCTATCCGGTTGTGGACATCGAGGGTGATTTCCTCCTTAACCACTTCGACACGACTGTCGTGCAACCCTCAAGTGTGGACCTCGAGGGTGAATCCTCTTATGTTCACCTTGACGACTACATTGAGTGGAATACACCGGGTGATTCCTCGTGTTTTCCCTTGATGTTTGGACTCACGGTTACTTGGACTTTTACCATCATTATTTGGAAAGACGGGTCGACCACGAGGGTACCAGCGTGCTTAATTGCGAGTGATGTGGAGACGGGTTGACCGGAGGGTGCCCGCGAGATAATTACGAGGCGTGGCGGGCATTCCTAGCCCTTGCCGCAAGTCCTCGAGACGGGCAACGGGTCACATCTTTCGTGAGTCTCGCTTGTTACCGCTGCCCTAATCCACTACGATTTGGATATTTGATCCGAGGGGCCTCGCCCGATAGCACTAACCATCACGTGGGCTAAGTATGGGCGTTCAAGGTCAGATACATCAGCCGGCTTATTAGACGTCACGTCGGAGCGGCGCCCGGATTGGACTGAACGCTGTTAGGCTAGGTCTGCTTCCGCCGCCTCGCAACGTCAAGAGGAGTTCCTGGGAGATGGCCCATGACCCACAGGGGCATAGGTTTAGTCCGCGCGTCTGGCCTCTCTATTAAGCCTAGGTCGGGTTGCGGCGTATTGTTTGGCCGAGGCCGCATGACCTCGAAAGTGTGTCCGCCGGAGTTAAGCGGCGTGGTGGGTAAGTTGGTGCACCCTGCAGGAAGAAAACATCTATCGATAGCCTGTCCTCTGATAACGGACACTTGGAGTTGTATCCCGATCGATACAACTAGAACCGGATGCTTGAGTTGAGACATGGATATGAGCAATGGTTTCGCGAGAATTGGGTTGTGATAATAATCGGATAGTATGGTCTCGGATTTCTTTCTCGCAGGAGTCGAGAAAGGATCTCTCGCCGAGGTTGATAACACTACTGCTACTTTAAGTTATGTTACTCTACTCCTCTTGTTTGCTGCAAGATGGTGGATTCCTAAGATGCTAGTCTTCGATAGGACTAGGCCTTCTCTCTATTCTCGCATTTCTGCAGCTTCAGTCCATCGATAGGCCTTTACACATATATCCATGCATATGTAGTGTAGCTCCTTGCTTAAGTAGTACTTTGGATGAGTACTCACGGTTGCCTTGTTCCCCTTTTTCCCTATCTCTACTCGATTGCTGCTATCGACGATGGAGCCGGATCCAGACGCCACCGCCTCGGCATTTACTACTCGGAGGCGCCTACTACTACGCAGCCCACGACGATTTACCAGAGTGACCTAGGAGGATCCCGTGCAGAGGCCTGTCCTCTTCGATCAGATCCCGTTTGTGCTAGCCATCTTATGGCACCTTGTTTAACTTATGTCTCGTACTCAGATATTGTTGCTTCCGCTGACTTCGCCTATGATCGAGCACTTGTATTCGAGCCCTCGAGGCCCTCGGCTTGTATTATGATGCTTGTATGACTTATTTTATTTGTAGAGTTGTGTTGTGATATCTTCCGTGAGTTCTTGATCTTGATCGCATACATTTGCGTGCATGATTAGTGTACGATTGAATCGAGGGCGTCACAAGTTGGTATCGAGCCGATCGCTGTAGGAATCCCCTTCCAACTCCTTGGCGAAGTCGAGTCTAGACATTGCAAAACTTTTACTAACATGGCTGTGTGTCTTATGGGCACACGCCGCCATTGGGTGGTATTAGGATCTTTTACTCCTCGACCTTTACTCGGGGCTCAACTCTCTTCTACTCGGGTTAAACAATTTTACTAACTATCACTAGGATCCCGTGACCGCATTCACCCCAAAGTTGGATATAGCCCTAGTTGTTTTTGGAATTGTATTTGAGCAATTTCCACACCGTCATTTGACTCCTTTGAAACGCCTTTGTTTTCAGATGGAACCCACGAGGCAGGTCGTGCGCCACACGACGGCCATTGGTGCCTCGGGATCACTGCGGTGCTAGCCGAGATGATGACCTATCCGGGTTATCGCTGGCACCCCGAGTACACCGCCTATGAGGAGTACCAGACTATAACCAGAGCAGATGCAGCGCCATCGTCCACCTCTACTCTCGGAGTACGAGTCCACTCTTGTGCTGCACACCGCACATGGTGTTGGAGTGACCATCGATATGGCAGTCCACGATGTTGCTTATGCTGCGATCGACACGCCTTCGTGCAGAGTATCGAGAGTTGGACACCTCCCCTTCGAGCACATTGCTATCGCGTCGATGTTGGTGAGGAGGGTTACTACACCGCTGCCTACACCACTTTGCCACCAGAGAGCCTTTCCACCATCGTAACTTTGTTCGCATGCGCGATGGGCTGGATCGAGCTAACCGAGCTCTTCGCCACGAGTTGTACATCACCCGTCAAGACCTCTACCGTGCTCGACGCTGATGCACCCTTTGTCCGTTCCGAGAGCTGCGCGCTCTGCGATCTACCCCGCCAGACCGTGATGCCCGAGGGAGTTGGTTGGCGGACGTGGGAGGCTACTCTCCCGACTTGGCCCTTTCCTCGCCACTGGACGCCGGATTCAGCACCGAGTATCCGCGCCCTCGTGTCACCGACGTGGAGGACTATCCACCGCCGACTACCAGCTTTCAGCTACAGCTACCTCCGCAGATCGCGTGGGACTGATGTAGACTTGCTTGTTAGCATTTGATGTATTCGCCATGAGCTCGTGCGCCTATGATGTAGTAGTCTATGTAATCGGACTCTATGTATCGAACTCTATGCATGATTCCTTTTGTAAGATATGCCAACTACTATGTAGTTTCCATCATGCTACTTTCATTATGCGTGTTTCATCATGAATGATTCTTGTCTCTTGCTTATCTTCTCAAATGCTGAACTACCCCTGTTATATAATAGCAGGATGGTTAGGCCAGCAGGTCGTGGTCGTGGTGCCAACCTTCCACCACCGCCTGAGTACATGGCTGGTATGATCCAACAGCTCGAGATGAATCGCCAGTTCATGGAGAACATGATGGCTCAGTTCCTCGCCCCAATATGAACCAAAGACCCAAACGGAACAACTCTGCAGGAATTCATACGCCTGAACCCCAGCGTGTACCGCAGCTCAACTCAGCCACTGGATGCTGATGACTGGCTCCGTGACATCACCTATGAGATGGAGTCTGCTAATGTAGCCCCTGCCAGCTATGTCACCTTTGCTTCCTTCTTCCGAAGGGACCCGCAGCTCAATGGTGGGACAGCCACCGTCGTACTCTGCCGCTTGGGACACTCATCACTGGCGACTTCCAGTTGCCTTCGCGCCCGCTTCATCCTCAAGGGTCATGGACCGAAGAAGCGTGAGTTCCGCAACCTCACCCAAGGCAACAAGACTGTTGAAGCCTATCAACGAGAGTTCTTGGACTTGTCTCGCTATGCTGAAGAGGATATTGCAACTGATGCACGCAGACAAGAGAAGTTCCGTGACGGACTTCAAGCTGACATCAAGCTCGCACTTCTAGTGCACGACTTTGCTGATTTCGCCACCTTGGTGAACAAAGCTATCAATGTCGAAACTGGTCTGCAGGAATACCAGAGCTCTAACAGGCGCAACCGTGACACCGCTCATCTTGGGCCCGTCCTCGCAAGCGCAAGATATGGATTCCCAATAGCATGTACCAGCCCAATGCATCCGCTTCAAAGCGTAACTATGCTACACCTCGCCCGCCTACAACTAAGCAGCCAAGCTTCCAGCTCCACCACCCCAAGCTCCTGCTCCCACTCCCAATAATGGCTTATGCTTCAAAGTGGACAGCCAGGGCACCGTGCTAGAGAATGCAACGAGAACTGAATCAATCGGCCCTCCCAAAGAGCTGGCCGTGGAAACACCTGAACCGCAACAACACCGCAAGTCTTATGGGCAAGCTCAAAGCCAACCACGTTGAACTGAACGAAGCTCAAGACCAGCCTGCTCATCGTGATGGGTACACTCCTCGTAAATTCAGTACCAGATCTGTTTTATTCGATTCAGGAGCATCACATTCATTCATGTCTGAAGATTTTGCATTCATGCATGGCCTTAAAAGCGAAGACATGAATGCTTCACTATTAGTACACACCCCCGCGGGCCAATGTCGGACTTCCATGATTTGCAACGACGTCCCCGTTGAAATCGAAGGAATGGAATTCCTTGTCTCTCCTATCGTGCTAAAGTCTTGTAGCATTGACCTCATTTTGGGGATGGATTGGTTGAAAGCGCATACGGCGACAATCGTTTATGCCACTAAGACCGTCCATCTGCTGCACCCTTCGATGAAATCGTAGCTACAATGCTCGTTCGGTTCAAAATGCCGAGGCAAGGCTCTATGCATTGAATGCATTGAACGCCGCACCCTCGAGGGAATTGAAAACATTCACGCTGCTTTGCGATTTCCAAGACGTTTTTCTGAAGAACTTCCAGGATTCCCCCGCTAGAGCTGTCGAATTCGTCATCGACTTGAAACCGTGCACCACTCCTATAGCCAAGCCGTCCCTACAAGATGCCGCCGCGATGAACTCCTTGAGCTAAAGGAGGAAATCGACAAATCTCTTCAAAGCGGTTTCATTCGCCCAAGTTGCTCACCTTGGGGAGCACCTTCTCTCTTTGTCAAGAAGAAGGATGGGACAAACCGATTGGTCCAAGACTACCGTCCTATAAATCAAGCTACCATTCGAATAAGTATCCTCTTCCTCGGATCAATGATCTTTATGATCAACCGGCTGGTTCGTCGGTGTTCTCGAAACTCGACTTGAGGTTGGGTTACCACCAGATCCGTGTTCGTGAGGAGGATATCCCCAAGACCGCATTTGTGACTCGTTATGGTTCATACGAGTACACCGTCATGTCCTTCGGCTTAACCAATGCTCCAGCCACCTTCTCTCGCTTTGATGAACTATATATTCATGGATTACCTCGACAAGTTCGTCGTGGTTTATCCGGATGATATCCTGATCTATTCCAAGAATGAAGAAGAACATGCTGAACATCTTCGCCTCGTCTTTGGAAAAGCTACGAGAGCATCAACTCTATGCCAAGTTCTCCAAATGTGAATTCGGCTTCCAAGTAACCTATCTTGGGCATGTCATTTCTAAGGATGGTATTGCCGTCAACCCCGAACGAGTTCAGGCTATTCTCGATTGACTCCTCCAAGAACGTTATAAGTCGAAGTTTTCTCGGTCTCGCCACTATTGCCGTCGATTCGTCGAGAACTTCTCCAAGATTGCCGAGCCTCGACTAATCTATTGCATAAAGGCGTCAAGTTCCAATGGATGATAAGTGTCGAAAGTTTCCGAACTCAAGGACAAGTCGACAACTGCCCCAAAGGCTAGCTCCTCCCGATACTAAGAAGGACTTCGTCATTTATCGCGACGCTTCTCGTCAAGGATTAGGCGGTGTCCTAATGCAAGAGCGCAAAGTGGTTGCTTATGCCTCTCGGCAGCCATGCGCCTCACGAGGAGAACTACCCAGTTCACGACCTCGAACTTGCTGCTGTCATTCATGCGCTAAAGCAATGGCGACATTACCTTCTCGGTAATCGCTATGAGATCTACACCGACCACCAAAGTCTGAAGTATCATTTACTCAGCCAGACCTGAACCTCCGTCAGCAGAGATGGATGGAGACTGTTGCAGACTTTGATTTGGGAATCTCCTATACGCCAGGCAAGGCTAATGTGATGGCTGATGCTTTGAGCCGCAAGTCTTACTGCAACCACCTTCAGGTTCACAAAGTTCAGCCCTCACTTGTTGAAGAATTCAGCAGGCTGAACCTCCATATTGTTCCTCCGGGTGCACTCGCTCCCCCCCCTCCGGAGTTCCGCAAGATGAATCTCCGTGTTGTTCCCCAGGATCCTCTTTACCACGGCTGTTGAACCCGATCTCTTGGGCACCATAAAGACAATGCAGGATCGACTCGAGGTCTACAAGCTTAAACAAGACGTCAGGAAAGGAAATCCCTCATCCTTCACTATTGCTGATGATGGCGCCTTGTACTTCAAAGGCCGCCTAGTGGTGCCTTGTAAGAAGGACAACCTGGATATGACTCAGAAGGTTATGCAAGAAGCTCATGATACGCCTCTATGTATCCACCCTGGCAGTACAAAGATGTATCAAGACATTCGTCAGAGATTCTGGTGGTCTAATATGAAGCAGGA
The DNA here is from genome assembly GCA_021605205.1 of Aegilops longissima. NCBI lineage: Eukaryota > Viridiplantae > Streptophyta > Magnoliopsida > Poales > Poaceae > Aegilops > Aegilops longissima. The sequence goes on from CM038680.1 coordinate 611,894,684, forward strand.
CATTGCTCGCTATGTTTCTGAGTGTGACGTTTGCCGTCGTATCAAAGCAGAACATCAAAGGCCTGCTGGAACTCTGCAGCCTATCTCTATTCCCGAATGGAAATGGGACCATGTTGAAATGGACTTCGTCACCGGATTTCCCAAATCGCAGAAAGGTAATGATGCTATTCTTGTCGTCATTGACCGGCTTTCTAAAGTTGCACATTTTCGGCGGTCAAAGAAACGATCATTTGCTAGCCAGCTTGCAACGCTCTATATGTCCAAATTGTTTCACTTCACGGTATTCCATCGGTTATCGGTTCGGACCGTGGCAGCTTATTCACTTCAAGATTCTCGCAAGTTTCAAGAAGCTATGGGGACTCATTTATCTTTCAAGATCGCTTTTCATCCGCAGTCTCAAGGGCAAGTTGAACGTGTCAACCAAATTCTCAAGACATGCTTCGAGCTTGTGTCGCCTCATTCGCAAGAAATGGGAGGAATCTCTCCGTATGCTGAGTTCTCTTATAATAATAGCTTTCAAGCTAGTCCAAGATGGCCCCTTCAAGTGTTATATGGACGAAAGTGCCAACCCTCTCGAACTGGTCGAAATCGGGAACGCCCACTCTTGGTCCGGATATTATCCAACATGCGAAGAACAAGTCCGCATTATTCGCGAGAATCTCAAGACTGCTCAATCGCGTCAAAAGAGTAATTATGACCGCATCACAAAGACATGGTCTATCAACCTGGCGAAAAGGCCTATCTTCGCGTTACACCAATGAAGGGTGCTCACCGCTTCGGGGTCAAGGGCAAGCTAGCTCCTCGCTATATTGGCCCTTTCACTATTCTGGAAAGGCGTGGAAAAGTGGCTTAGAAGACGAAGCCACCTGGGAACGCGAGGATCGTCTACGAGATGAATATCCCGCCCTCTTTCCTTCTACCTCCTAAATCTCGGGACGAGATTTTTTGTAGTGGAGGAGATTTGTAACGCCCGGATGGTTTTGCAACAGTAAACCCCCCCCCGGTTCTGTTAATTGACTAATCGTTGTTTCGAATCTGTCAAAAAAAAATAATAACAAAAAAGAAAAAGAATAAAACTGGGGGGGATAACCCCCCCTACCGCCCAGCCACTGGCCCTCTCCTTCTCCCTTGGCCCATCTCCTCTCCCCCCTTGGCCGCCCACCGCCCACCCCCCCCACTAGAACCCCCATCGGTGGCTAACCCTAGCCACCGCCCGCCTCCCCCCTTCTCGCGCCTCCCTCGCCCTCGTCCCGACCCGATCCGGATCGGGCAGGCGCCACCGACCGCCTCCCCGCCGGCGATCCCCCCGCCGCCCCCCTCCGCCCCCGCCGCCTCGGTCCTCCCTCCTCCTCCACACCGCCTGGGGACTCCTCCCTCCCTCCTTGGCCCCCACGAGCCCGGCCGGACGCACATGATCCGGCCGGCCTCTCGCCGCCCCTCCCAGGCTTCCCCTGCCCCTCCCGCCCGGCCTGCCCGACCTCCCCGAGCAAACCGCCGTGGCCCTGCCCCCTTGTTAGGGCCTTCCCCTCTCCTCCTCTACCCCCTCCCGTCGGCGTCCGGCTCCGCCTGCCCGCCCACAGAACGCCCCCCTCCGGCCCTCCTCCGGCTCCCCTGGCTCCAGGCCGCCCAGCCCACCACGCCCCCCCCCGACCCCTCGACCTCTCCCCCCGGTTCGGCCCGTAGCCTCGGCCCGGCCTGCCCGGCCACCGTCGCCCCCCTCTCCCTTCCTTCCCCCTCGTCGGCGACCCACGCGGCGCCGCCGAGACCCGAGCCTCAAGGCCCTTCTCCCCCGTTCGGCCGCCTGCCTCCCTTCTCTCTCCCCCCTTCTCCCGAGCCTCAGAACCGCCGCCGCCCGCCCCCTCACCGGCGCTGCTGCTGGGCCGTGGGCGCGCCAGGCCGCTGGCCGCCCAGCCTCGATCCGCCTCGGTGGTCGCCGCCCGACCGGCCGGTCGTGCCGATCGGCGGCACCCGCACCTCATGGCGCCAGCACCCGCTTGGCCAAGTGCCAGACAGGGGGGCCCCCCCAAATTAAAAACGAAAAAGAATGTTTTAATTAAATGCGAAACGAAAAATGAATTAAAAGTGAATTAAACTAATTAACTAAATAACTAATTAATTAATTAATTGAGTAATTAATTAATCTAATTAATTCTGGATTAGTTAAACCTAATCATTAGCTAATTAATTGGGTAATTAATTAAACTAATTAATCTGGATTAATTAATACTAATCATTAGTTAACTTAATTAACTAAGATTAATTAACCACGATTAGGTTAATTAGGCTTAGTGAATGACATGTGGGACCCACACGGCGGGTTGACTTAGTCAACCTGTTGGTCGATGACGCCAAGATGACCTCATGTTGATGTCATAAATGCTTTTCAAATTAATTAAATAATTAATTAAAATTCCGAAATTAATAAAACCTTTTATAAATCATAACTTTTAATCCGTAATCCGATTAAAATAATTTCAACATGAAAGTTGCTCGTAACGACGAGACGAATTCGATACGCAATCCGCTCGTCCACCACGCGCCTCTAACCTATCAAACCTGCAAACTTTCTCCTCCGGTTCATCTCGTCTGACAGACGTCCGAGACGGATAACTTCCTGATGCTTTCCCCTAAACCAAGACTCCTCTTACCACGTTAGGGCACGCCTAGCATCGCTTCTTGGCATGTCATGCATCGTTATGCATCTGTTATCGTGTATTCATTGTTTCTTCCCCTCTTCTCTTGAGACTACGAGACCGACGCAGCGCGTGGCGGTTCGACTACAATCTTGACGACCCTCTCTCTTGCCGAGCAACCAGCAAGCCCCCTTTGATCATCCCGATATCGCCCATTCCATTCTCTTATTGCTTGCACTAGATTTTTGCTACTGTTATTGTTGCTCTTATTCATTGCATAGCCTGCTTATTGTAACCTGCTTTGTTACCTACCCCTTATCCTAAACTGCTTAGTATAGGTTGGTTAGAGACCCATCGCTGACCCCCACCTTGTCCTTGTTGCCCTCGCTTCATCATTGAAGACCCGATCAACGGGATAGAAGACCAGGCCCGACACCGCACATCACTTCCCTTAGTTGCTCGACACTACTAGGTTACTATCGAGTACCGAGGGTGAAACCTCTACAAAGACCTCCGATATTAACCCTGTAGTATAGCTATCCGGTTGTGGACATCGAGGGTGATTTTCCTCCTTAACCACTTCCGATCGACTCGTCGTGCAACCCTCAAGTGTGGACCTCGAGGGTGAATCCTCTTATGTTCACCTTGACGACTACATTGAGTGGAATACACCGGGGTGATTCCTCGTGTTTTCCCTTGATGTTTGGACTCACGGTTACTTGGACTTTTACCATCATTACTTGGAAAGACGGGTCGACCCACGAGGGGTACCAGCGCTTAATTGCGAGTGATGTGGAGACGGGTTGACCGGAGGGTGCCCGCGAGATAATTACGGGCGTGGCGGGCATTCCTAGCCCTTGCCGCAAGTCCTCGAGACGGGCAACGGGTCACATCTTCGTGAGTCTCGCTTGTTACCGCTGCCCTAATCCACTACGATTTGGATATTTGATCCGAGGGGCCTCGCCCGATAGCACTAACCATCACGTGGGCTAAGTATGGGCGTTCTGCGTCGTATACATCACCGAAGCTTATTAGGCGTCGGCGTCGGGCGGCTACCGGATTGGACTGAACGCTGTTAGGCTAGGTCTGCTCCGGCCGCCCTGCAACGTCAGGAGTTCGGGGAGATGGCCCATGACCCACAGGGGCATAGGTTTAGTCCGCGTGCTGGCCTCTCTATTAAGCCTAGGTCGGGTTGCGGCGTATTGTTTGGCCGAGGCCGGCATGACCTCGGAAAGTGTGTCCGCCGGAGTTAAGCGGCGTGGTGGGTAAGTTGGTGCACCTCGCAGGAAGAAAACATCTATCGATAGCCTGTCCTCTGGTAACGGACACTTGGAGTTGTATCCCGATCGATACAACTAGAACTGGATGCTTGAGTTGAGACATGGATATGAGCAATGGTTTGCGATGAGAATTGGGTTGTGATAATAACTGGATAGTATGGCTCTGGGATTTCTTTCTCGCAGGGAGTCGAGAAAGGATCTCTGGCCGAGGTTGATAACACTACTGCTACTTTAAGTTATGTTACTCTACTCCCTCTTGTTTGCTGCAAGATGGTGGATTCCGGAAGATGCTAGTCTTCGATAGGACTAGGCCTTCTCTCTATTCGGCATTTCTGCAGCTTCAGTCCATCGATATGGCCTTTACACATATATCCATGCATATGTAGTGTAGCTCCTTGCTTGCAGTACTTTGGATGAGTACTCACGGTTGCCTTGTTCCCCTTTTTCCCTATCTCTACTCGATTGCTGCTATCGACGATGGAGCCCAGGATCGACGCCACCGCCACGGCGACTACTACTCCGGGGCGCCTACTACTACGCAGCAGCCGGCGACGGCGACCTGGAGTGACCTAGGAGGATCCTGGCAGGAGGCCTGTCCTCTTCGATCTGTATCCCGTTTGTGCTAGCCATCTTATGGCACCTTGTTTAACTTATGTCGTACTCAGATATTGTTGCTTCCGCTGACTTCGTCTATGATCGAGCACTTGTATTCGAGCCCTCGAGGCCCCGGCTTGTATTATGATGCTTGTATGACTTATTTTATTTGTAGAGTTGTGTTGTGATATCTTCCCGTGAGTTCTTGATCTTGATCGTACACATTTGCGTGCATGATTAGTGTACGATTGAATCGAGGGCGTCACACCCTGGGGATAGCTTTTTCCCTGGTTTGGGCATCTCTGCCTCCAAGTCTTCGGAGGCAGCCCTCTTCTTCCCGCGCGGTGATAAGGCCTTGGCCTCCCTTTTCGGACTATCCTCCTCAGGGGAGGTAGTAATTCCCCCGGTCTGGATGCATAATGTGTGAAGTTCGCCTTCACTGCCCTTTCCTTCGCCTTTCCCCGAGGGGATTTTGCTGAGCGCCCGGCCAAGCATCTTGGCGATGGTTGGACCAGGCGAGCCTTCGGGAAGTGGCGCCGGACACCTGATTCTCTCCGCCTTGATAAGCCATTCCTGGCCGCGGAGGGTTTTTTCAGAATAATGATTATGACAAATATAAACGAAGTGTCCGGCTTTAAGGTTACTTACTTGGGCATCTAAGCGGTTGCAGCTTAGGCCCGCATCCTCGGTGGTGTCCGGACACTTTACTTGTGACCCGAAGAATAATTTACACATCCCTTCGAGCTTCACGCGGAAGAAGTGTTTAATAGTCCGCGGACCCTCCGGATTAAACTCCCACATCCGGAGGGGCCGACGTTTGCACGGCAACATCTGACGGATTAGCATCACTTGGTTTATGCTGACAAGATTTATGTCCCTCTCAATAAGCTCCCGGAAGCGGTTCTCGCGATCTTGGTACATCGCCAAAGAGCCCCAATTTCGCCCCACGCCGGTCCAAGACGCCAATCAGGACGGGGCCCGAGCGGAACTCGGGGGCGGCTACCCACTTTGAGCCTCTGGGAGCTGAGACATAAAACCACCTCCGTTGCCGTAATTAATCAGATACTTCTGGGAAAGAACCCTCTGGCCATGGGGCATCGGCGTTCCTGCTAATTACGGCACCTCTGCACTCTGCATGCCGCCCCTCGATCATGTTTGGCTTCACATTGAAGGTCTTGAGCCATAAGCCAAAGTGGGGGGTAACATGGAGAAAGGCCTCGCACACAATAATGAACGACGAGATGTGGAGGATGGCGTCTGGAGCCAGATCGTGAAAATCCAGTCCATAGTAGAACATGAGCCCCCTCACGAAGGGGTCGAGGGTGAGGCCTAGGCCTCGGAGGAAGTGAGGAACAAACACAACGCTCTCGTTGGGCTCTGGCGTGGGGATAATTTGCCCTGGAGCAGGTAGCATGTGCTGCATATCGGTGGTCAGGTATCCGACCTCCCTAAGCTTTGTAATGTCCCCCTCTTGGATTGAGGAGGCCACCCACCGGCCTTTTACGTCGGATCCGGGCATACTGGAGGATCTAGAGGGTCGGAGCTTAGGTCTTGGGCGCTGGAGCTCGAGGTACGAAAAGAAGCGAGAGAGGTGGAAAAGAGGCGTAGGCCTCAACCCCTTTATAAATGGGATGAATATCAAGAGTCCTCAGCGTGGCCGCTTGAGACTTATCCGAAAGAAACACATGGAGTCATACCAACGGTCATCGTGTGGTTGCGCGCCCGTATTGATGGAAAATCCCGTAATAAGAGGAGCACGATCTCTGCTTTGGCAGAACGTGCCGATAAAACCGCCTCGCAACACGAGTTGAGGTAGGGCACGAAACACCGGTTCGCATTGGACCAGGCCATGATGCAAAGACACGACGTATAAGGGTTGTCGGCATAACGGATTCATAACTTGTGGAGATCATCTTGCGGAGCCGGACACTATTCGTCGTAACAGGCATTTTTGGAGTATTCGGAGATGGAACCCGCCTTGCAATGCTGAAGACAAGACTGCGCGCCGGACTCATCGTCATTGAAGCCTGGTCCAGGGGCTACTGAGGGAGTCCTGGATAAGGGGGTATCCGGATAGCCGGACTGTATACATCGTCCGGACTATTGAAGCGTGAAGATACAAGACTCAAGACTTCGGCCCGTGTCCGGATGGGACTCTCCTTGGCGTGGAAGGCAATCTTGGCGATCCAGATATTGTGTTTCCTTCCTTGTAACCGACTCCATGTAAACCCTAGCCCTCTCCGATGTCTATATAAACCGGAGAGGATGGTTCTTAGAAGGCCGATCACATTTACAATCATACCATCATAGGCTAGCTCTTAGGTTTTAGCCTCTACAATCTAAGGTAGATCTACTCTTGTACTACCCATACCTTCAATATTAATCAAGCAGGAAGTAGGGTTTTACCTCCATCAAGAGGGCCCGAACCTGGGTAAACATCTGTGTCCCTTGCTTCCTGTTACCATCAGCCTTGACGCACAGATCGGGACCCCCTACCCGAGATCCGCCGGTTTTGACACCGAGAGAGGGGCGCACGGTTCTTCCACGCAAATTCGGCCGTCGGCACAGCCTGCCTTCCCCAGAACTTGGCGGCATAAGATGATCGGGTGGAGAACACGCCATTTGTCTCCCAGGCCCATCGAACAGCGTCTGGCCGCTCATCTATAATCGTCACTCGAGAAGTCCGTTCCCAAAGGATCATGAACTCGATCAGGAGATTTGGGGTGAGCTCCGGGCCGAGGTCGCGCACCCACGTGCTTTCGTTGAGCGCCTGATGCACCGTGCGCCCGGCCCTGACGCCTGTCTTGACCCGCTCATAGATCCTCGACGCCAACTCCTACACCCGATGCCCATCCAACCATCTGTCCTCCCAAAAGAGCGTGCTCCTGCCATCATTGAGCTCTGTGTGCGTTGTGGCTCTGAAGAGTTGCAGCGACTCCTTCGGAACCTGGATCCTGAACTCGGCCCAGGGCCTCGAGGGATCGGTCCACTTCAACCACGGCCACCGCGCCTTAGTAGCAATGTTGAGCCACCTAAGGTTTGGTACGCCCAAGCCGCCAGCCCACTTGGGCGAGCAGATCATGTCCCATGCCACATCGCACTTCCCGCCTGGCGCCTGAGCCTTCGCGCACCATAAGAAACCACGACATATCTTGTTAATCGCTGCCAGTGCCTTCGGCGGAATGTCAAGTGCCAGCATCGCATGAATCAGGATTGCACAGAGCACCAATTGCACAAGCAAGAGCCTTCCACTCTTGGGCATCATCGCACCTTTCCACTTGGGCAGCGCCCTGGCTACGTGATCCACCAGGCCTGCAAGTTGTGTTGTGGATTGCTTCCTGATAGTCAAGGGCAGCCCCAGGTATTTGCACGGAAAGGACCCGCCTGGGCACCCAAGAAGGGCTTGGACCCCACTCATGGTTTCTGGTGTGCAGCGGATAGGGTATGCTGCGCTTTTTTGGTCATATTGACATGCAATCCAGAGGCTTCGCCGAACAACTTTAAGATGGCCGCGCACACCCGGATATCAGTATCACGGGGCTTGATGAACACCATCACGTCATCAGCAAACATGGAGAGCCGATACATCAGTCCTCGGCGAGCAAGCGGTGAAAGGATGCCACAGTCGGTAGCACGCTCAAACATCTTTTGAAGAGGCTCCATAGTCAAGATAAACAGCATCGGTGAGAGGGGGTCGCCCTGCCGAAACCCCTGGCAGTTCTAGATGGGCCTACCAGGCGCGCCATTTATCATGATTCTGGTAGATGAGTTGGCCAGCAGGCTACAGATCCAATTAATCTAGCGATCCCCAAAAACCATCGCCCTCAAGGTCTCCAAAAGGAACGGCCAGCTCACTGAATAGAACGCCTTCGAGATGTCCAGCTTAAGCATGACAGCAGCTTCTTTTAGGGCATGGAGACGGCGAGCTGTGCACTGTACGAGCATAAAGTTGTCGTGTATGGATCGGCCCTTGATGAACCCGCTCTAGTGCGCGCCCACTAGCTCCGGGAGCTCGCCAGCAAGCCTATTGACCAAAACCTTGTCTAGGATCTTCACCGCTGCATGCACTAGGCTGATAGGCCTAAAGTCCTTGATATCCACTGCCCCTTCCACCTTGGGCAAGAGCGTGACGATCACCTTGTTTATTGCCGGGAACCCTCGCAAATCTCCTCGGTAGAACGCGGCAAGAGCCGTCATGAGGTCTTCTTTGATGATGTGCCAGCACGAAGCGTAAAATCTCCCTGTGAAGTCGTCCGGGCCCCACGTAGTGGTGGCTCACTAGGGACTAATGATGCATGGTTGCATATAAAGATCAGAGGTGACATGTTCATGTGTCAATAGATGATTGGTACGAATCACATAATCAAGTTATACAGGACAATATTCTCCATCTACCCGTTGGTGTCGCAGCCTGTATAATTTGATAACTATAAGCGATGCGACACCGGAAGGTTGTGTCATTAAACAAACCATTATGATCCACTCCTTGATGTCGGTGTTAGCGACGGAGAAAATTGCTAATTAGTCGGAGACGAGCTGGTGCCGTTGCTGAAGACTGCGCCCAAGGGAATCCGCCACCCGTAGTAGTCGGCAAAATCATGTACTACCTTGTCCGCGAGTGGCTGCTCAAATAGCTTGTTGTATCGCTACAAAGCATCGGGGTAGATGAGCTCATCATCGCGAAGGATCCCGAGCCTGCGGAGTAACACACTGTAAGTGCATCTAGTGCCCCTTAGTGATTTTGGTGTATTGAAGACTTATAGGTTAAGGGACTGATGCGTTTGTGAGTGTACACAGGTCTATAAGTCTATGAGGAGTTTGATAATTACAGAGAAAGTCGACCCTTAAAAATGAAGTTCTTCAACTGAAGACTTTGAAAGTGAAGAAATTGGTGCGACCTTGAAGACCTGGAATCCATTCGAGGAACATGAAGCGTGAAGACTTTTGTTATCATAGTTTCATTTTCTCTTTCTTGAGTCATAGGAAACACCGTACTATTAAAGGGGGTCGAGGAAATACTAAGGAAAAATTTCCATGTGATGCTCAACTCAAAATCCTACACCTACCAATCCCTTCGAGTGAAGCCATTGGAAATCTCATACAGTTCAGTCAATTTCTTCAGTGACAGAGACGAAGTTCTTCTGGTCTCTGAGGAATTTGTTATGACTGAGGCGTTAGGAATTCGCCAGTGCGGATTGCCTACACAGTGAGGAACATGAGAGCCCTGAGGAATTTGAGAGTCAAAATTCTGACCGTTGCTGTGCTATGCGCCAGCTGTCCCAAAATATCTACCCACCTAACGGTCATATCATTGAAGGGAATTTATGTCTTATCATGTCGGGCTGCTCCCTAGGCTATAAATAACCGCCCCCTACAACCACTAGCTGGTTGGCTGCTCCGAGAGAAACTGACACTTGTCATTTGAGAGCATCCCATCCTCCGAGGACTTTGAGCGAAAATCATCAAGTGAGGAAAACCCAAACCCAAAACACCTACAAACCCAAAGTGATTGAGCATCACTGAAGAGATTGATCCTGCGTGGATCCGACGCTTGTTACCTTTGAAGACTGTGCTTCTTCCAGACGGTTAGGCGTCATGGTCTAGAGCATCCAAGAGGAATTGTGGATTGCCGAGTGACCGAGTCTGTGAAGGTTTGGAAGTCACCTGAAGACTTACCACGAGTGATTGGGCGAGGTCTGTGTGACCTTAGCTCAAGGAGAATACGGTGAGGACTGTGTGTCCGCAGGTTTAAATACCTAGCCGCTCCAACCAGACGTACAACTGAGACAGCAGTTGGAACTGGTCTACCAAATCATCGTCTTCACCAAGCTTACTGGTTCTATTTTCTCAACTCTTTCATTTCCTCATTTCAGTTGTTGTGTGCTTGTTCATATCTATTTGAAGACTTTGGCTGAAAACTTTCTCAATTTCCTCAGTTCAATTTCTTCAGTCTGTCCGTCTTCATCCTGTGTTATCCTGTGTTTACACTTTCTGTACTCTGTGCTTGCCTTCATTTCATCATGATGACTATGCTTGTGTTCTGTTATGTTTACTTTTGAGTACTTATTCCGCTGCAAGTAGTTCTTCGCTAAGGAATTTCCTCACCAGCAAATTCCTCAGTGAAGAATTCATAAAAATCTCCTATTCACCCCCCTCTAGTCGATATAACGCACTTTCACACGCGTTTGGCCTTCGCCTCTTGAGTCAAGCCCGCAGTCAGCCTGGGCGATGTGGTGGCTTTGTCTCGGGGTAAAGTTTGGGTGTAGATCCTTCTTTCTTTTCCATGGAGTAGGGGTCGGAAGTAGTGGGGCGGGGCGCTGTAAGATGCTTTGAAGAAAGTTGTTGAGCGCGTCATCAGACCCGGAGGAGGGGGTAGTTGAACCGGCAGCATGCCCATGCAGCGATGTGGCCAAAGGGGGGCCAACACTTGGCGAGTAGGGCGCAGCTGCCGCAGACAGGAGGCTGGGGCTGCTCAGCGAGGCAGGTGGGGAAGACACACCTACGGTCGGTCACGAGGGGGGGCAGGTGTTGGCCCGGGACACGAGATGAGGGTGCCTCGGGATTAGCCAAAGTATCCATGGGCCCAGCTATGGTAGGAACTACCACGGGCCCGACTCCTGTCAGCGCGTGGGAAGGCTCGAACCAGTTTGAACTGGCCACGCCTTTGTTGCTAGCGCAGGAGGGCGGCCACCTCGGGCGGCGCGAGCTTGGGCGAGGCGGGATGAACTGTGGGCGGCAAGCAGGAACGGGAAGCCCGCGGTGAGGCCACATGAGTAGCAGGATCGACTGCGGGTGAGGGGGCCTACCAAGTCAGCAGCAAAACGGGGGGTGGTCTTGGCAGAGGGGCCACGGTCAAGGGTCGTGACTGGGTCGTGGTCTCAATGGGCAAGCGGAGGCGGCTTTGCGCTGGGGCCCGCAGGGGGACGTCAGCCACGGAGGTATGGGGTCCATGGATCCCCTGCCAGCTACGTGACGACGGGGAGGGGCAACGGCGTCGCTGCCGGCCGGTCGTGGAGCGCCCGTTGCCGTTGCCAGAAGATGGCCTGGAGGTTGTGCAGTTTCCGGAGCAACGCAGAAAATCATGGCAACGCGGCCAGTCATCGGGACAAGGCGGAGAAGGAGGGAAGTCGAAGGGGTCGTTGTCATCGGCCGGTGGCTGGGGTGGTAGAGGCGGGGAGGGAAGCCAGTAGTCGATGGAGCGGGTCACATGGATGGTCACTGGATAATGCAGAACACCCAATGCAAAACGCTCCGCCACTCCGGGTTGGCGCCGGCGAGCACGGCGTCCTCCTCGGGGAGGTAGAGGTAAGAGGATTTAGGGATCATGTCAGGGTTAGGAGTCCAAGCCGACAGGCGGAAGGTAGACATGTCCGAGCCATCCCTAGTCTCCGGAGCAAGCTCATCGATCATGCAAAACGGACCAAGCATCATCACGGCGGAGGCCAGCCGCCACGCGTGATCGGGGATGCCGGAGATCTCGATATCAACCTTAAAATGGAGGAAGACACGCTGGGCATCATCGAGGCGGCTCCAGGGACGCCGGAGAATACGGAATCACGGGCCACAGGCGACGCCAGCGGCCACGCACGCGCGGTCGTCCATGCGATGGAAGCGGATGATGAACTGCGCAGGTCCATGGTGGTGCATAGAGAAGGCGTTGGACATGATGTCGAACCGCCCACTGAGCAGGCCGGTGACCTTAGCGCAGGTGACTCCAGAACGACGTCCGGCAACCTTGGCGACCAGGGCACGCTGGAGCGCCACCTTGGCCATGTCGAGGTCAGGGGAGCGGGGGAGGAAGCATAGCGCACCCGCGGGCCAGAGAGAGGGGTGTCCAGACATGGCGGAGACCGGGCCTGAGGATGATACTTCTCCAACGTATCTATAATTTTTTATTATTCCATGCTGTTTTATTATCAATCTTGGATGTTTTATAATCATTATATAGTCATTTTATATCATTTTTTGGTACTAACCTGTTGACATAGTGCCAAGTGCCAGTTGCTGTTTTTCTGCATGTTTTTTACATCGCTGGAAATCAATATCAGAAGGGGTCCAAATACCACGCCAATTTACAATGATTTTTATGGGCCAGAAGGAACACAATGGGCCCTGGTTGCACCTGGGGGGAGTCCCGAGGAGGGGACAACCCACCTGGGCGCGCCAGGAGGCCCAGGCGCACCCAGGTGGGTTGTGCCCACCTCGGGTGCCCCCTGGACCGACTCTTTGCTCTATAAATACCCCAATATTCCAGAAACCCTAGAGAGTCGACGAAATTTTCATCCAACCGCCGCAGAGTCCAGAACACCGAGATCCAATCTAGACACCATCACGGAGGGGTTCACCACTTCCATTGGTGCCTCTCTGACGCGTGAGTAATTCTTTGTGGACCTTCGGGTCCGTAGTTAGTAGCCAGATGGCTTCCTCTCTCTCTCTCTCTCTCTCTCTCTCTCTCTCTCTCTCTCTCTCTCTTGAATATCAATACAATGATCTCTTGGAGATCCATATGATGTAAGTCCTTTTTGCGGTGTGTTTGTTGGGATCTGATGAACTTCGAGTTAATGATCAGTTATATCTTTTTATATCCATGAAAGTTATTTGAGTTCTTTCATCTCTTATATTACTGATCTCTTATAGCCTCATATTTCTTCTCCGATATTTGGGTTTTGTTTGGCCAACTTGATCTATTTATATTGCAATGGGAAGAGGTGCCCGGTAGTGGGTTCGATCTTATGGTGCTTGATCCCAGTGACAGAAAGGGAACCGACACGTATGTATCGTTGCTACTAAGGATAAAAAGACGGGATCCATATCTGCCGCAATAGATAAACTGATCTTGTCTACATCATGTCATCGTTCTTATTGCATTACTCCATTTTTCCATGAACTTAATACACTAGATGTATGCTGGATAGCAGTCGAGTAATAGTAGTAGATGCAGGCAGGAGTCGATCTACTAATCTTGGACGTGATGCCTATGTAATGATCATTGCCTGGATATCGTCATGATTATTTTAAGTTCTATCAATTGCCCAACAATAATCTGTTCACCCACCGTTTGCTATTTTTCTGAGAGAAGCCACTAGTGAAACCTACGGCCCCGGGTCTTCTTTCTCATATATTTGCCTTGCGATCTACTTTTTCGTTGCGTTTATTTTCAGATCTATTAAACTACAAATTACAAAAATACCTTGCTGTAATTTATTGGTATCGCGATCTATTTATCCTATCTACAAATTTGTTGGGGAACGTTGCAGAAAATTAAAAATTTTCCTACGGTTTCACCAAGATCCATCTATGAGTTCATCTAAGCAACGAGTCATGGGAGAGAGATTGCATCTACATACCACTTGTAGATCGCGTGTGGAAGCGTTCAAGGGAACGGTGATGATGGAGTCGTACTCGCCGTGATTCAGATCACCGATGACCAAGTGCCGAACGGACAACACCTCCGCGTTCAACACACGTATGGAACGGACGACGTCTCCTCCTTCTTGATCCAGAAAGGGGAAAGGAGAGGTTGAGGAAGAAGGCTCCAGCAGCAGCACGACGGCGTGATGATGGTGGAGAGGCAGTACTCTGACAGGGCTTCGCCAAGCACTCAACATAGGAGGACAGGTGTTGGGGAGGGGAGGGGCTGCGCCTTGGAAGTGTATTGCAGCCGTCCCCTCACCCCTCTATTTATAGGGAAGGGGCAAGGGCCGGCCCTCTAGATGAGATCTAGAGGGGGCGGCGGAGGGGGGGCTTGCCCCCAAGCAAAGGGGCGCCCCACTAGGGTTCCCCAACCCTAGGCGCATGGGCCCAAGGGGGCGCCCAGCCTCCAGGGGCTGGTTCCCTGCCCTCAGGCCCATGAGGCCCTCCGAGAGGGGTGGCCCTCCCGTGGACCCCGAACCTCTCCGGTGGCCCCGTACACATACCGATATGACCCCGAAACTTTCCGGTGTCCGTTTGACAACTTCCCATATATAAATCTTTACCTCCGGACCATTCCGGAACTCCTCGTGACGTCCGGGATCTCATCCGGGACTCCGAACAACATTCGGTTATCACATACAAGTCTTCCTAATAACCCTAGCGTCACCGAACCTTAAGTGTGTAGACCCTACGAGTTCGGGAGACATGAGACATGACCGAGAAGACTCTCCGGTCAATAACCAACAGCGGGATCTGGATACCCATGTTGGCTCCCACATGCTCCTCGATGATGTCATCGGATGAACCACGATGTCGAGGATTCAATCAATCCCGTATACTATTCCCTTTGTCAGACGGTATGTTACTTGCCCGAGATTCGATCGTCGGTATCCCAATACCTCATTCAATCTCGTTATCGCAAATCACTTTACTCGCACCGTAATGCATGATCCGTGACCGCACACTTGGTCACTTTGAGCTCATTATGATGATGCACTACCGAGTGGGCCCAAGTGATACCTCTCCGTAATACGGAGTGACAAATCCAGCCTCGATCCGTGTCAACCCAATGACACTTTCGGAGATACCGTAGTGTACCTTTATAGTCACCCGATTCGTTGCCAGACGCTTTGGTACACCCAAAGCACTCCTACGGTATCCGGAGTTACACGATCTCATGGTCTAAGGAAAAGATACTTGACATTGGAAAAGCTCTAGCAAAACGAACTACACGATCTTGTGCTATGCTTAGGATTGGGTCTTGTCCATCACATCATTCTCCTAATGATGTGATCCCGTTGTCAATGACATCTAATGTCCTTAGTCAGGAAACCATGACTATCTATTGACCAACGAGCTAGTCAACTAGAGGCTTACTAGGGACGTATTGTGTTCTATGTATTCACACGTGTATTACGATTTCCGGATAATACAATTATAGCATGAATAAAAGACAATTATCATGAACAAGGAAATATAATAATAATCCTTTTATTATTGCCTATAGGGCATATTTCCAACAGTCTCCCACTTGCACTAGAGTCAATAATCTAGTTACATTGTGATGAATCAAACACCCATAGAGTTCTGGTGTTGATCATGTTTTGCCCGCGGAAGAGGTTTAGTCAACGGATCTGCGACATTCAGATTCGTATGCACTTTGCAAATTTCTATGTCTCCATCTTGAACATTTTCACGGATGGAGTTGAAGCGACGCTTGATGTGCCTGGTCTTCTTGTGAAACCTGGGCTCCTTGGCAAGGGCAATAGCTCCAGTGTTGTCACAGAAGAGTTTGATTGACCCTGACGCATTGGGTATGACTCCTAGGTCAGTGATGAACTCCATCACCCAAATTGCTTCATGTGCTGCCTCTGAGGCTGCCATGTACTCCGCTTCACATGTAGATCCCGCCACGGCGCTCTGCTTGCAGCTGCACCAGCTTACTGCCCCACCATTCAACATATACACGTATCCGGTTTGTGACTTAGAGTCATCCAGATCTGTGTCGAAGTTAGCGTCGACGTCACCCTTTACGACGAGCTCTTCGTCACCTCCATAAACGAGAAACATGTCCTTTGTCCTTTTCAGGTACTTCAGGATATTCTTGACCGCTGTCCAGTGTTCCTTGCCGGGATTACTTTGGTACCTTCCTACCAAACTTACGGCAAGGTTTACATCAGGTCTGGTACACAGCATGGCATACATAATAGAACCTATGGCTGATGCATAGGGGATGACACTCATCTCTTCTTTATCTTTTGCCGTGGTCGGGCATTGAGCCGAGCTCAATCTCACACCTTGCAGTACAAGCAAGAACCCTTTCTTGGATTGATCCATTTTGAACTTCTTCAAAATCTTATCAAGGTATGTGCTTTGTGAAAGACCTATGAGGCGTCTCGATCTATCCCTATAGATCTTGATGCCTAATATGTAAGCAGCTTCTTCAAGGTCCTTCATTGAAAAACTTTTATTCAAGTAGGCCTTAATGTTGTCCAAGAGTTCTATATCATTTCCCATCAAAAGTATGTCATCTACATATAATATGAGAAATGCTACAGAGCTCCCACTCACTTTCTTGTAAACGCAGGCTTCTCCATAAGTCTGCATAAACCCAAACGCTTTGATCATCTCATCAAAGCGAATGTTCCAACTCCGAGATGCTTGCACCAACCCATAAATGGATCGGTGGAGCTTGCATACTTTGTTAGCATTCTTAGGATCGACAAAACCTTCCGGCTGCATCATATACAGCTCTTCCTTAAGATAACCGTTAAGGAATGCTGTTTTGACGTCCATCTGCCATATCTCATAATCATAGTATGCGGCAATTGCTAACATGATTCGGACGGACTTAAGCTTCGCCACGGGAGAGAAAGTCTCATCGTAGTCAATCCCTTGAACTTGCCGATAACCCTTAGCGACAAGTCGAGCTTTATAGATGGTGACATTACCATCGGCATCCGTCTTCTTCTTAAAGATCCATTTGTTTTCTATCGCTCGCCGATCATCGGGCAAGTCTGTCAAAGTCCATACTTTGTTTTCATACATGGATCCTATCTCGGATTGCATGGCTTCAAGCCATTTGTTGGAATCTGGGCCCGCCATTGCTTCTTCATAGTTCAAGGTTCACCGTTGTTCAACAACATGATTTCCGTGACAGGTTGCCATACCACTGTGTGTGAACGTGTCCTTGTGGACCTCACGAAGTCAGTAGCAACTTGATCCAAGTACCTTGATCATCATCATTAATTTCCTCTCCAAGAGGGTGTAGGCACCACAGAACATTTTCCTGAGCTACACTACTTTCCGATTCCAGAGGTAGTACTTCATCGAAGTTCTACTTTCCTCCTGCTTACTCCTTTCGAGAGAAACTCTTTTTCCAGAAAGGATCCGTTCTTGGCAACAAAGATCTGGCCTTCGGATCTAAGGTAGAAGGTATTGTTAGGTAACGTAGTAATTTCAAAAATTTTCCTACGCACACGCAAGATCATGGTGATGCATAGCAACGAGAGGGGAGAGTATCCGTCCACGTACCCTCGTAGACCGAAAGCGGAAGCGTTATATCAACGCTGTTGATGTAGTCGTGCGCCTTCACGATCCAACCGATCCAAGCACCGTTATTCGGCACCTCCGAGTTCTTAGCACACGCTCAACTTGATGATGATCCCGGGCTCCGATCCAGCAAAGCGTCGGGAGGAGTTCGGCAAGACGACGGCGTGGTGGCGATCTTGATGTTCTACCATCGCAGGCTTCGCCTAAGCACTGCTACAATATGACCGAGGTGGAATATGGTGGAGGGGGCACCGCACACGGCTAAGGAACGATCACGAAGATCAACTTGTGTGTTCTAGGGTGCCCCTGCCCCGTATATAAAGGAGCAAGGGGAGGGCGGCCAGCCCTTGGGGCGCACTAAGGGGGGGAGTCCTCCTCCTAGTAGGAGTAGGACTCCCTTTCCTACTCCTACTAGGAAGGGGAAGGAAGAGAGAGGAGAGGAGAGGGGGCGCCCCCCCTAGTCCAATTCGGACTCCCCATGGGGGGCGCGCCACCTCCTGGTGCAGCCCTCTCTCCCTTTTTGGCCCAATAAGGCCCATAACTTCCCGGGGTTCCGTAACCCCCCGGCACTCCGTTTTCTCCGAAACTTCCGAACCTTTCCGTGTCCGAATATAACCATCCAATATATCAATCTTTATGTCTTGACCATTTCGAGACTCCTCGTCATGTCCGTGATCACATCCGGACTCCGAACTCCTTCGTACATCAAAATACATAAACTCATAATATAACCGCCATTGAAACCTTAAGCGTGCGGACCCTACGGTTCGAGAACTATGTAGACATGACCTAGAACCATTCTCGGTCAATAACCAATAGCGGAACCTGGATGCCCATATTGGTTCCTACATATTCTACGAAGATCTTTATCGGTCAAACCGCATAACAACATATGTTGTTCCCTTTGTCATCGGTATGTTACTTACCCGAGATTCGATCGTCGGTATCCAATACCTAGTTTAATCTCGTTATCGAAAGTCTCTTTACTCGTTCCGTAATACATCATCTCGCAACTAACTCATTAGTTGCAATGCTTGCAAGGCTTATGTGATGTGTATTACCGAGAAGGCCCAGAGATACCTCTCCGACAATCGGAGTGACAAATCCTAATCTTGATTCATGCCAACTCAACATATACTTTCGGAGACACTTGTAGAGTACCTTTATAATCACCCGATTCGTTGTGGACGCTTGGTAGCACACAAAGTGTTCCTCCGTAAACGGGAGTTGCATAATCTCATAGTTGCAGGAACTTTGTATAAGTCATGAAGAAAGCAATAGCAACATACTAAACGATCAAGTGCTAGGCTAACGGAATGGGTCAAGTCAATCAGATCATTCTCCTAATGATGTGATCCCGTTAATCAAATGACAACTCATGTCTATGGTTAGGAAACATAACCATCTTCGATTAACGAGCTAGTCAAGTAGAGGCATACTAGTGACACTCTGCTTGTCTATGTATTCACACATGTATTATGTTTCCGTTAATACAATTCTAGCATGAATAATAAACATTTATCATGATATAAGGAAATAAATAATAACTTTATTATTGCCTCTAGGGCATATTTCCTTGATCTCCCACTTGCACTAGAGTCAATAATCTAGTTCACATCGCCATATGATTTAACATCAATAGTTCACATCTATATGTGGTTAACACCCATAGTTCACATCGACATGTGACCAACACCCAAAGGGTTTACTAGAGTCAGTAATCTAGTTCACATCGCTATGTGATTAACACCCAAAGAGTACTAAGGTGTGATCATGTTTTGCTTGTGAGATAATTTTAGTCAACGGTCTCATCACATTCAGAGCCGTAAGTATTTTGCAAATTTCTATGTCTACAATGCTCGCACGGAGCTACTCTAGCTAATTGCTCCCACTTTCAATATGTATCCAGATTGAGACTCGAGTCATCTAGATTAGTGTTAAAACTTGCATCGACGTAACCCTTTACTGACTTAACCTTTTTCACTTCCATAATCGAGAAACATATCCTTATTCTACTAAGGATAATTTTGACCGTTGTCCATTGATCTACTCCTAGATCACTATTGCACTCCTTGCCAAGCTTAGTGGTAGGGTATGCAATAGATCCGGTACACAAGATGACATACTTTATAGAACCTATGGCTGATGCATAGGGAATGACTTTCATTCTCTTTCTATCTTCCGTCGTGGTCGGGTTTTGAGTCTTACTCAATCTCACACCTTGTAACACAGGCAAGAACTCTTTCTTTGACTGTTCCATTTTGAGCTACTTCAAAATCTTGTCAAGGTATGTATTCATTGAAAAACTTATCTAGCGCCTTGATCTATCTCTATAGATCTTGATGCTCAATATGTAAGCAGCTTCACCGAGGTCCTTCTTTGAAAAACTCCTTTCAAACACTCCTTTATGCTTTGCGAATAATTCTACTTCATTTCCGATCAACAATATGTCATTCACATATACTTATCGAAATGTTGTAGTGCTCCCACTCACTTTCTTGTAAATACAGGCTTCACCGCAAGTCTGTATAAAACTATATGCTTTGATCAACTTATCAAAGTGTGTATTCCAACTCGAGATGCTTGCACCAGTCCATAGATGGATCATTGGAGCTTACACATTTTGTTAGCACCTTTAGGATTGACAAAACCTTCTGGTTGCATCATATACAACTCTTCTTTAAGAAAACCATTAAGGAATGCAGTTTTGACATTCATTTGCCAGATTTCATAGAATGTGGCAACTGCTAACATGATTCGGACAGACTTAAGCATCGCTACAGTTGAGAAAATCTCATTGTAGTCAACACCTTGAACTTGTCAAAAACCTTTTTGCGACAAGTCGAGCTTTGTAGATAGTAACACTACTATCAGTGTCCGTCTTCCTCTTGAAGATCCATTCATTTAACATTACTTGCTGATCATCGAGCAGGTCAACCAAAGTCCACACTTTGTTCTTATATATGGATCCTATCTCAGATTTTATGGCCTCAAGCCATTTCGCGGAATCTGGGCTCATCATCGCTTCCTCATAGTTCGTAGGTTCATCATGGTCTAGTAACATGACTTCCGAACATGATTACAGTACCACTCAGTGCGGATCTTACTCGAAGACCTCACGAGGTTTGGTAGCAACTTGATCTGAAGTTTCATGATCATCATCATTAACTTCCTCACTAATTGGTGTAGGAATCACTTTGAAACTGATTTCGTGATGAACTACTTTCCAATAAAGGAGAAGGTACAATTACCTTATCAAGTTCTACTTTCCTCCCACTCACTTCTTTCGAGAGAAACTCCTTCTCTAGAAAGGATCCATCTTAGCAACGAATGTTTTGCCTTTAGACCTGTGATAGAAGGTGTACCCAACAGTTTCCTTTGGGTATTCTATGAAGACGCACTTCTCCGATTTGGGTTCGAGCTTATCAGGTGAAAACCTTTTCACATAAGCATCACAAAACTTTAAGAAACGACACTTAGGTTTCTTGCTAAACCATAGTTCATACGGTGTCATCTCAACAGATTTAGATGGTGCCCTATTAAACGTGAATGCAGCTGTCTCTAATGCATAACCCCAAAACGATAGTGGTAAATCGGTAAGATACATCATAGATCGCACCATATCATAATAAAGTACGGTTACGACGTTCGGACACACCATAACGTTGTGGTGTTCCAGGTGGCGTGAGCTGTGAAACTATTCCACATTGTTTTCATTGAAGACCAAACTCAGAACTCAAATATTCATCTCCACGATCAGATCGCAGAAACTTTAATTTCTTGTTACGATGATTTTCCACTTCACTCTGAAATTCTTTGAACCTTTCAACTATTTCAGACTTATGTTTCATCAAGTAGATATACCCATATCTGCTCAAATCATCTTGTGAAGGTCGAAAATAACGATACTTGCCACGAGCATCAACACTCATTGGATCACATACATCGGTATGTATTATTTCCAATAAGTCAAGAGCTTGTTCCATTGTTCCGAGAACGGAGTTTTAGTCATCTTGCCCAAATGGCACGGTTCGCAAGCATCAAATGATTCATAACCAAGTGATTCCGAAAGTCCATCAAGATGGAGTTTCTTCATGCGTTTTACACCAATATGACCTAAACGGCGATTGCCACAAATAAGTTGCACTATCATTATTAACTTTGCATTTTTGGCATCAATATTATGAATATGTGTATCATTATGATCGAGATCCAACAAACTATTTTCATTGGGTGCATAACCATCGAAGGTCTTATTCATGTAAACAGAATAACAATTATTCTTTAACTTCAAATGAATAACCGTATCGCAATAAACATGATCAAATCATATTCATGCTCAACGCAAACGCTAAATAACATTTATTTGGCTTTTAACACTAATCTCGAAAATATAGGGAGTGTGTGATGATGATCATATCAATCTTGGAACTATTTCCAACACTCATCGTTACCTCCCCTTCAACTAGTTTCTGTTCATTCTGCAACTCCTGTTTCGAGTTACTACTCTTAGCAACTGAACCAGTATCAAATACCGAGGGGTTGCTACGAACACTAGTAAAATACACATCAATAATCTGTATATCAAATATACCTTTGTTCACTTTGCCATCCTTCTTATCCGCCAAATACTTGGGGTAGTTCCGCTTCGAGGACCAGTTCCATTGTAGCAAAAGCACTTAGTCTCAGGCTTAGGTCCAGACTTGGGCTTCTTCACTCGATTAGCAACTTGCTTGCCGTTCTTCTTGAAGTTCCCCTTCTTCCCTTTGCCCTTTTCCTTGAGACTAGTGGTCTTGTCAACCATCAACACTTGATGTTTTCTTGATTTCTACCTTCGCCGATTTTAGCATCGCGAAGAGCTTGGGAATTGTTTTCGTCATCCCTTGCATACTATAGTTCATCACGAAGTTCTAGTAACTTAGTGATGGTGACTAGAGAATTCTGTCAATCACTATCTTATCCGGAAGATTAACTCCCACTTGATTCAAGCGATTGAAGTACCTGCACAATCTGAGAACATGCTCACTAGTTGAGCGATTCTCCTCCATCTTTTAGCTATAGAACTTGTTGGAGACTTCATATCTCTCAACTCGGGTATTTGCTTGAAATATTAACTTCAACTCCTGGAACATCTCATATGGTCCATGACGTTCAAAACGTCTTTAAAGTCCCGATTCTAAGCCGTTTAAGCATGGTGCACTAAACTATCAAGTAGTCATCATATTGAGCTAGACAAACGTTCATAACGTCTGCGTCTGCTCCTGCAATAGGTCTGTCACCTAGCGGTGCATCAAGGACATAATTCTTCTGTGCAGCAATGAGGATAAACCTCAGATCACAGATCTAATCCGCAATATTGCTACTAACATTTTTCAATACAATTTTCTCTAGGAACACATATAAAAACACAAGGAAGCAACAACGCAAGCTATTGATCTACAACATAATCTGCAAAATACTACGAGGACTAAGTTCATGATAAATTTAAGTTCAATTAATCATATTACTTAAGAACTCCCACTTAGATAGACATCTCTCTAGTCATCTAAGTGATCACGTGATCCAAATCAACTAAACCATAACCGATCATCACGTGAGATGGAGTAGTTTTCAATGGTGAACATCTTATGTTGATCATATCTACTATATGATTCACGCCGACCTTTCGGTCTCCGTGTTCCGAGGCCATATCTGCATATGCTAGGCTCGTCAAGCATAACCTGAGTATTCTGCGTGTGCAAAACTGGCTTGCACCGCTGTAGATGGACGAGAGCTTATCACACCCGATCATCACGTGGTGTCTCGGCACGACGAACTTTGGCAACGGTGCATACTCAGGGAGAACACTACTTGATAATTTTAGTGAGAGATCATCTTAAAATGCTACCGTCAATCAAAGCAAAATAAGATGCATATAGGATAAACATCACATGCAATCAATATAAGTGATATGATATGGCCATCATCATCTTGTGCTTGTGATCTCCATCTCCGAAGCACCGTCGTGATCACCATCGTCACCAAAGATGACACCATGATCTCCATCATCTTGATCTATATCAATGTGTCGTCACATGGTCGTCTCGCCAACTATTGCTCTTGCAACTATTGCTATCGCATAGCGATAAAGTAAAGCAATTATTTGGCGCCTGCATCTTATGCAATAAAGAGACAACCATAAGGCTTCTGCCAGTTGCCGATAACTTCAACAAAACATGATCATCTCATACAACAACTTATATCTCATCACGTCTTGACCATATCACATCACAACATGCCCTGCAAAAACAAGTTAGACGTCCTCTACTTTGTTGTTGCAAGTTTTACGTGGCTGCTACGGGCTTAAGCAAGAACCAATCTCACCTACGCATCAAAACCACAACGATACTTCGTCAAATAGACTCCGTTTTAACCTTCTCAAGGACCGGGCGTAGCCACACTCGGTTCAACTAAAGTGAGAGAGACAGACACCCGCTAGCCACCTTTAAGCACGAGTGCTCGTAACGGTGAAACCAGTCTCGCGTAAGCGTACGCGTAATGTCGGTCCGGGCCGCTTCATCTCACAATACCGCTGAACCAAAGTATGACATGCTGGTAGGCAGTATGACTTGTATCGCCCACAACTCACTTGTGTTCTACTCGTGCAAAACATCAAACCATAAAAACCTAGGCTCGGATGCCACTGTTAGGTAACGTAGTAATTTCAAAAAATTTCCTACGCACACGCAAGATCATGGTGATGCATAGCAACGAGAGGGGAGAGTATCCGTCCACGTACCCTCGTAGACCGAAAGCGGAAGCATTATATCAACGCGGTTGATGTAGTCGTACGTCTTCACGATCCAACCGATCCAAGCACCGTTACTCCGGCACCTCCGAGTTCTTAGCACACGTTCAGCTTGATGACGATCCCTGGGCTCCGATCCAGCAAAGCGTCGGGGAGGAGTTCCGTCAAGACGACGGCGTGGTGGCGATCTTGATGTTCTACCGTCGCAGGCTTCGCCTAAGCACTGCTACAATATGACCGAGGTGGAATATGGTGGAGGGGGCACCGCACACGCTAAGGAACGATCACGAAGATCAACTTGTGTGTTCTAGGGTGCCCCCGCCTCGTATATAAAGGAGCAAGGGGAGGGCCGGCCAGCCCTTGGGGCGCACCAAGGAGGGGGAGTCCTCCTCCTAGTAGGAGTAGGACTCCCTTTCCTACTCCTACTAGGAAGGGGAAGGAAGAGAGGAGAGGAGAGGGAGGGGCCGCCCCCCCCCTCCTAGTCCAATTCGACTCCCCATGGGGGCGCGCCACCTCCTGGTGCAGCCCTCTCTCCCTTTTTGGCCCAATAAGGCCCATAACTTCCCGGGGTTCCGGTAACCCTCCGGCACTCCGGTTTTCTCCGAAACTTCCGGAACCTTTCCGGTGTCGAATATAACCATCCAATATATCAATCTTTATGTCTCGACCATTTCGAGACTCCTCGTCATGTCCGTGATCACATCCGGGACTCGAACTCCTTCGTACATCAAAATACATAAACTCATAATATAACCGTCATTGAAACCTTAAGCGTGCGGACCCTACGGTTCGAGAACTATGTAGACATGACCTAGAACCATTCTCGGTCAATAACCAATAGCGGAACCTGGATGCCCATATTGGTTCCTACATATTCTACTGAAGATCTTTATCGGTCAAACCGCATAACAACATACGTTGTTCCCTTTGTCATCGGTATGTTACTTACCCGAGATTCGATCGTCGGTATCCAATACCTAGTTTAATCTCGCATCGAAAGTCTCTTTACTCGTTTAAGTAATACATCATCTCGCAACTAACTCATTAGTTGCAATGCTTGCAAGGCTTATGTGATGTGTATTACCGAGAAGGCCCAGAGATACCTCTCCGACAATCGGAGTGACAAATCCTAATCTTGATTCATGCCAACTCAACATATACTTTCGGAGACACTTGTAGAGTACCTTTATAATCACCCAGTTACGTTGTGACGTTTGGTAGCACACAAAGTGTTCCTCTGGTAAACGGGAGTTGCATAATCTCATAGTTGCAGGAACTTTGTATAAGTCATGAAGAAAGCAATAGAAACATACTAAACGATCAAGTGCTAGGCTAACGGAATGGGTCAAGTCAATCAGATCATTCTCCTAATGATGTGATCCCGTTAATCAAATGACAACTCATGTCTATGGTTAGGAAACATAACCATCTTCGATTAACGAGCTAGTCAAGTAGAGGCATACTAGTGACACTCTGTTTGTCTATGTATTCACACATGTATTATGTTTCCGGTTAATACAATTCTAGCATGAATAATAAACATTTATCATGATATAAGGAAATAAATAATAACTTTATTATTGCCTCTAGGGCATATTTCCTTCAGGTATACCCAATGGTTTCCTTAGGGTATCCTATGAAGACGCAATTTTTCGACTTGGGTTCGAGCTTTTCAGGTTGAAGTTTCTTGACATAAGCATCGCATCCCCAAACTTTTAGAAACGACGGCTTAGGTTTCTTTCCAAACCATAATTCATACGGTGTCGTCTCAACGGATTTAGACGGTGCCCTATTTAAAGTGAATGTAGCTGTCTCTAGAGCGTATCCCCAAAATTATAGCGGTAAATCGGTAAGAGACATCATAGATCGCACCATATCCAATAGAGTGCGATTACGACGTTCGGACACACTGTTACGCTGAGGTGTTCCAGGCGGCGTGAGTTGTGAAACGATTCCACACTTCCTTAAGTGTGTACCAAATTCGTGACTTAAATATTCTCCTCCACGATCTGATCGTAAGAACTTTATTTTTCGGTCACGTTGATTCTCTACCTCATTCTGAAATTCCTTGAACTTTTCAAAGGTTTCAGACTTGTGTTTCATCAAGTAGACATACCCATATCTACTTAAGTCGTCTGTGAGAGTGAGAACATAACGATATCCTCCGCGAGCCTCAATGCTCATTGGACCGCACACATCGGTATGTATGATTTCCAATAAGTTGGTTGCTCGCTCCATTGTTCCGGAGAACGGAGTCTTGGTCATTTTGCCCATGAGGCATGGTTCGCATGTGTCAAATGATTCATAATCGAGAGACTCTAAAAGTCCATCAGAATGGAGCTTCTTCATGCGCTTGACACCAATGTGACCAAGGCGGCAGTGCCACAAGTATGTGGGACTATCGTTATCAACTTTACATCTTTTGGTATTCACACTATGAATATGTGTAACATTACGCTCGAGATTCATTAAGAATAAACCATTGACCATCGGAGCATGACCATAAAACATATCTCTCATATAAATAGAACAACCATTATTCTCGGATTTAAATGAGTAGCCATCTCGCATTAAACGAGATCCTGATACAATGTTCATGCTCAAACTTGGCACTAAATAACAATTATTGAGGTTTAAAACTGATCCCGTAGGTAAATGTAGAGGTAGCGTGCCGACGGCGATCATATCGACCTTGGAACCATTCCCGACGCCAAGATCGTCACCTCGCCCTTCGCCAGCCTCCGTTTATTCCGCAGCTCTGCTGTGAGTTACAAATATGAGCAACGGCACCGGTATCAAATACCGGGAGTTACTACGAGTAATCGGTAAGGTACACATCAATTACATGTATATCAAATATACCTTTAGTGTTGCCGGCCTTCTTGTCCGCTAAGTATTTGGGGCAGTTCCGCTTCCAGTGGCCCTTCCCTTTGCACTTGCTTACCGGGCGCGGCAACATCTTTGCTGTCCTTCTTGAAGTTCTTCTTACCCTTGCCCTTTTTGAACTTAGTGGTTTTATTGACCATCAACACTTGATGTTCTTTCTTGATTTCAACCTCTGCTGACTTCAGCATTGAGAATACTTCAGGAATGGTCTTCACCATCCCCTGCATATTGTAGTTCATCACAAAGCTCTTGTAGCTTGGTGGGAGCGATCAAGGATTCTGTCAATGACCGCCTCGTCCGGAGGTTGATCTCCACTGGGACAAAGCGGTTGTGCAACCTGACATTTTAAGTATGTGCTCACCGATGAACTGTTTTCCTCCATCTTACAACTATAGAACTTGTCGGAGACTTCATATCTCTCGACCCGGGCATGAGCTTGGAAAACCATTTTCAGCTCCTCGAACATCTCATATGCTCCGTGTTGCTCAAAACACTTTTGGAGCCCCGGTTCTAAGCTATAAAGCATGCCGCACTGAACGAGGGAGTAATCATCAGCATGAGACTGCCAAGCATTCATAATGTCTTGGTTCTCTGGGATGGGTGCTTCACCTAGCGGTGCTTCTAGGACATATAGTTTCTTGGCTGCTATGAGGATGATCCTCAGGTTCCGGACCCAGTCCGAATAGTTGCTGCCATCATCTTTCAGCTTGGTTTTCTCTAGGAACGCGTTGAAGTTCATGTTGACATGAGCGTTGGCCATTTGATCTACAAGACATATTTTGCAAAGACTCTAGACTAAGTTCATGATAATTAAGTTCATCTAATCAAATTATTTAATGAACTCCCACTCAGATTTGACATCCCTCTAGTCATCTAAGTGTTATATGATCTGAGTCGACTAGGCCGTGTCCGATCATCACGTGAGACGGACTAGTCATCGTCGGTGAACATCTCCATGTTGATCGTATCTTCCATACGACTCATGTTCGACCTTTCGGTCTCTTGTGTTCCGAGGCCATGTCTGTACATGCTAGGCTCGTCAAGTTAACCCTAAGTGTTTATGCATGTGTAAAACTGTCTTACACCCGTTGTATGTGAACGTAAGGATCTATCACACCCGATCATCACGTGGTGCTTCGAAACGACGAACTTTAGCAACGGTGCACAGTTAGGGGGAACACTTTCTTGAAATTATTCTAAGGGATCATCTTATTTACTACCGTCGTTCTAAGTAAACAAGATGCAAAAATCATAATAAACATCACATGCAATTATATAAAGTAGTGACATGATATGGCCAATATCATATAGCTCCTTTGATCTTCATCTTCGGGGCTCCATGATCATCTTGTCACCGGCATGACACCATGATCTCCATCATCATGATCTCCATCATCGTGTCTCCATGAAGTTGCTCGCCAACATTACTTCTACTACTATGGCTAACACGTTTAGCGATAAAGTAAAGTAATTTACATGGAGTTGAATCAATGACACGCAGGTCAGACAATAATTAAGACAACTCCTATGGCTCCTGTCGGTTGTCATACTCATCGACATGCAAGTCGTGATTCCTATTACAAGAACATGATCTCATACATCACAATATATCATTCATCATTCATCACAACTTATGGCCATATCACATCACATGACAATTGCTGCAAAAACAAGTTAGATGTCCTCTAATTGTTGTTGCATCTTTTACGTGGCTGCAATTGGGTTCTAGCAAGAACGTTTTCTTACCTACGAATAACCACAACGTGATTTTGTCAACTTCTATTTACCCTTCATAAGGACCCTTTTCATCTAATCCGCTCCAACTAAAGTAGGAGAGACAGACACCCGCTAGCCACCTTATGCAACTAGTGCATGTCGATCGGTGGAACTGTCTCACGTAAGCGTCACGTGTAAGGTCGGTCCGGGCCGCTTCATCCCACAATACCGCTGAAGCAAGAAAAGACTAGTAGCGGCAAGCAAGTTGACAAGATCTCGCCCACAACAAAATTGTGTTCTACTCGTGCAATAGAGAACTACGCATAGACCTAGCTCATGATGCCACTTTGTTGGGAACGTTGCGAAAATTAAAATTTTTCCCACGGTTTCACCAAGATCCATCTATGAGTTCATCTAAGCAACGAGTCATGGAGAGATATTGCATCTACATACCCCTTGTAGATCGCGTGCGGAAGCGTTCAAGGAACGGTGATGATGGAGTCGTACTCGCCGTGATTCAGATCACCGATGACCAAGTGCCGAACGGACAGCACCTCCGCTCAACACATGTACGGAACGGACGACGCCTCCTCCTTCTTGATCCAGCAAGGGAAAGGAGAGGTTGAGGAAGAAGGCTCCAGCAGCAGACGACGGCGTGATGATGGTGGAGAGGCAAGATCTCGGCAGGGCTTCGCCAAGCACTCAACGGAGGAGGAGAGGCGTTGGGAGGGAGGGCTGCGCCTTGAAGTGTATTGCAGCCTCCCTCACCCCTCTATTTATAGGGAAGGGCAGGGGGCGGCCCCTCTAGATGAGATCTAGAGGGGGGCAGGGAGGGGGCTTGCCCCCAAGCAAGGGGGCGCCCCCACTAGGGTTCCCCAACCCTAGGCGCATGGGCCCAAGGGTGGGCGCGCCCAGCCCTCCAGGCTGGTTCCCTGCCCTGTGGCCTATGAGGCCCTCCGAGAGGGTGGCCCTCCCGGTGGACCCCGAACCTCTCCGGTGGCCCCTGTACAATACCGATATGACCCCAAAACTTTCCGGTGTCCGCTTGACAACTTCCCATATATAAATCTTTACCTCCGGACCATTCCGAACTCCTCGTTACGTCCGGGATCTCATCCGGGACTCAACAACATTCGTAATCACATACAAGTCTTCCTAATAACCCTAGCGCCACCGAACCTTAAGTGTGTAGACCCTACGGGTTCGGGAGACATGCGACATGACCAAGACGACTCTCCGGTCAATAACCAACAGCGGATCTGGATACCCATGTTGGCTCCTACATGCTCCTCGATGATGTCATCGGATGAACCACGATGTCGAGGATTCAATCAATCCCGTATACTATTCCCTTTGTCGACGGTATGTTACTTGCCCGAGATTCAATCGCCGGTATCCCAATACCTCGCTCAATCTCCTTACCGCAAATCACTTTACTCGCATCCGTAATGCATGATCCCGTGACCGGACACTTGGTCACTTTGAGCTCATTATGATGATGCACTACCGAGTGGGCCCAAGTGATACCTCTCCGTGTACGGAGTGACAAATCCAGCCTCGATCCGTGTCAACCCAATGACACTTTCGAGATACATGTAGTGTACCTTTATAGTCACCCAGTTACGTTGTGACGTTTGGTACACCCAAAGCACTCCTACGGTATCCGGGAGTTACACGATCTCATGGTCTAAGGAAAAGATACTTGACATTGGAAAAGCTCTAGCAAAACAAACTACACGATCTTGTGCTATGCTTAGGATTGGGTCTTGTCCATCACATCATTCTCCTAATGATGTGATCCCGTTGTGAACGACATCTAATGTCCATAGTCAGGAAACCATGACTATCTGTTGACCAACGAACTAGTCAACTAGAGGCTTACTAGGGACGTATTGTGTTCTATGTATTCACACGTGTATTACGATTTCCGGATAATACAATTATATCATGAATAAAATACAATTATCATGAACAAGGAAATATAATAATAATCCTTTTATTATTGCCTCTAGGGCATATTTCCAACAAAATTTACCTCACGTCCTTTGCCTATCTTGAGGCGTCGTACCCCGAAAGGGATTGACAATCCCTTTAACACGTCGGGTTGCGAGGTGTTGTTCTTTGTGTGCAGGGGCTGTTTACGTTGTGTTGCTTGGTTCTCCTACTGGTTCGATAACCTTGGTTTCATATATGAGGGAAATACCTACCACCGCTGTGATGCATCATCCCTTCCTCTTTGGGGAAAAATCGACGTAGCTTCAAGCAACATCAAAAGGAATTTCGGGCGCCGTTGCCGGGAGGATCTTCAACATAATCAGGTTCCTAATCACAAATCTCATCTCCTTTCAATTTACATTATTTGCCTCTCGTTTTCCTCTCCCACACTTCACAAAAATTTGCTTTTTTTCGTTTCTCTTTTTCCGTTCGCCGTTTTCTTGCCGGATCTATTTTTGTGTGCATCATTGTTTGCCGGTATGGATAGTTCTTCCTCTATTGCTTACACCCCCGAGGACTAGGTCCTCAACTTTAAAAAGAGGAGGAGAAAATTTAAAAGATGCTTGGTATAGAATTTGCAATGCTCATAATAGATCTATCCGTAAGCAATCTACCGTTGTGCTTCTGGTTGTTTTTATGTTGGCATCACCACTTGGTATAGATTCGTCCTTGATACGATTACCGGTGGAAATTTCTTAATGAGTCCTCCTTTTGATGCTCTTAATGCTATGGGAAATTTAGTAGGCTCATCACCTCTTGTGGTTAATGAAACAATTTTGACTCTTGAGCATGTTATGGAAAGACTAGATGCTATTGAAAAGAAAATGCTCACCAAGATCATATGGAAATCTATTATATTATTAAGACATAAGTAAAACAAGCCACCACGTTCTTCCACATAGGTTAAAAAAAGTTATACATCGTTGATTTTTATGGCAATGGTCGAGATTTAAAAGTTATAGATGTTACGCAAAACTACGGTCACGTGTCATTATGTCTCTACACGTGCAAGTCTAAGGGATAGATAAATCTTAAAAATAAAATAAAGGACACGTACACATGTTGTAACAGAAAGAGTTTGATTCCCTAAAAACAAGGAAAGAGTTTGAATAGTAGAATAGAAAAAAAGGGGGTTTCCGTCGTCCATGTGATGGAAAGCTGGAGCTTAAACCGAAAAGCATATTACTACGGCAAGGCAGGAACGTATTTTTTCTACCAAAGACTACTGTGTCATGATGGCTCTACATGTATCTCTAGCGGGCAAGTAAATGCCAAAAAAAACTCTAATGGACACGTGCATTTGTTTGTAACAGAAAGAGAATAGTACTAGAATAGAAGGAAAAAAGGGGTTCTACGTCCATGTGTGATGGAAAGCAATGAGGTAGGCAAGTCTTTTACCTGCCAAATACGCGAGTTGCCGCGGCACGGCTCCAATACCACGAAGCACTCCCACGATCCCATCGGGGCTGGTGGCGCTTCCAGGGTCATGGTCGCGACTGAAGCTGCCCCGCATCAGCGTGTTAGACAAGATGCCGCTGAGCTGTTAGAAGCAACACAAGGAGAACTATAAGCCCACAAAGAAGGGAAACACTATGGAAGAATGTCATAATCCAAACCAAGAAGTGCAAGATCACCGTTGAGAGGGAAGGCAAGGTCGGCGACCAGGGCGCACTTCGCCCTCTGCGACAAGCAGGCAACACCCTGCCGGAGGCTGATATCGGTGCCATCACTTCCCAGCTCGATGTGGACAGCCTTAACGCCCATGCAACAACTATCTAACTGTCGTCTTGCATGACGCTCGACACTGGCAGGCTGTATTCAGCGGACTCGGTGTTATTCAGTCATTGTCGCCGTGGAGCTGCCGCCGGGCTGGAAGCCCAAGTTTCTGCCACAGCGCCACCGACTCCGAGGGATTGCGGGCGCAACCAGCTCGGACAGCAATGGCATCCGGCGGGAGCAATAGCTGAGTCGACACTAACGAGGAGCAAGTAACCATTCTGTATATATTGCAGCCTGCACCACATGCCCGCATGGTAAGTGCTTTACCTTTTTGCGAGCCAGGTGTCACTAGCTTTTCTTCTGGCAATCCATAGTGAATAATACATTTTTTAGTGTCAACACTTTTTTGTTTGCCTATAATTCCCCACGATGAACAAAGAGATTTGTACGATGTTTAAAAAACAATCTTCATGGTTACAAGGTTGTTTCCTAGAGAATTCAAAAAATAATTCTAGGACAAAAATGTTCTTTTTATGCAAATTTGCATGTGCTTGAAGCATGAATATGTACACATGCAAAAGATCCCTTTTGTTATGGGACAGTAGTTAGACAATACTTTTGCACCAAGCATATATGGACAATAATATTGCATGGGCTATATAGGGATGAGACCGAGCAAGGTCAACTGATAATAGGAAGACAACAAAAACCTGGCAAAAACAAAGAACAAAGGTTAACTGAGTTTTAAAACGAGTTGCCAGCCACAACCTAGCAAAGTATCTCATACATGTCGACGGGCCTGTAAGAGAGGCACATGCAAAGATCGTCCAATCAATAATAATAGAAGACAAAAACTTTCTGTTTAACATAAAATTTCTGTACATGCATATGATCATGGCCGTTCAAGAATATGATTTTTTTAAACATAGTACGTACATAATTCTTTTATGTTGTGGATAAAGAATGTCACTCTATAAACATAGAAATCATTTTTTTGCAAACAATAGTATGCTTAATACGAAGATTTCTACCTAAGTCTGGATTGTGTTTCCTCAAACCACACATTTTGGCTAAAATCTTCTTCTATAATTATTGTATATCATTTCTATGATGGAAACAAAATAAAATAAAATGTCAGCTGGCCACTAGGCAAGATATTGAGAACGCAGTATTGTGGGTGCGATCAAAAAATAACAAGTTATGATGAGCTCGAGTGAGCGAACATTTCACCAGTTTCGATACCATTAGCCAATAATTACATTGTTCGAGGTTGAAAAGCAAGATAGATATTTGGAGATGATGCATCAAACAAAAACAGAATAAGTATGGTATGAGATTAATATGAAAAACTAACTTCTATACGGTCAAACAGAAGGCAGAGGAAGGAATGGACAACAATCTTTGTCAACGTTTATATTTTCTCTGAAACCCCTAAAACAATATTAGTGAAAAAAAGCTAGAGAATAGGCTAACTGTTTGATTATGGAACATACACAATGTTATTTCTTTTTGTTTCTCTATTTGCTAACTACTTGATAAAAAATATTGAGAAAAAGTGTACCAAAGTTCAATCATGTTTTATTAAGATGTTAACGTTCATAGGTACCAAAGATGATATATGAAATAAAAGCGGAAAGAAAAGACAACAAAACATAAAATGTATAGCAAATCTAGGCGCGCAAATGCGCGGGTTACCCTGCTAGTTATATACAAAAAGATGCAAAATTTTGCTACTAATCTTGGGTCAAAAGCGGGTGATATTTTTAAGTTGTTAAAAGAGAGGGGTACTTTAATCCATGAAAGAATAGAAGAAAGTCCGTCTCGGATCGATAAATTGGAAGAAATCTTTAGTAATCTAAGAACGGCTTTTACTACCACTAAAATTGTTGAGGAAACTCCCGTAAAGAATAAGAAATCTAGGAACAAGGGTGCATCTTCTAGTAATAATGATAAAGGAGACCTTAAGATGATTAGCATCCATCCGGATTTTGTTGAAGTGATAAGAGATCCTTTTTGTAAGAATGAAATATTTAAATTTACTCTGAGGAGTATTGCTATTGAAGGTATTATGCTAAATGTTTGAAGGATTCTAATTGTTTGATTGAAGAGTTGGACAAAGATGACAAAACTTAGATCCTTGCTTTATGCCTAGCTAAGGGCGTAAAACGATAGCGCTTGTTGGGAGGCAACCCAATGAATAAATTTTATTTTTGCTTTTTGCTTTCTGTTCTCGAGTGTTAGCACAATTATGTTGGTCGTCCTAATTTGGTAGAATTTTTGGAGTTACAGAAGTATTCGAAAGTTCCAGATTACTATAGACTGTTCCGTTTTGACAGATTCTGTTTTCTTTGTGTTGTGTGCTTATTTTGATGGCTCCATGGTTTTCTTTGATGAGTTTTTGCCATAGAAAAGTTAGAGTACAGTAGATATAATACAAAAACAAAATAAGAATTGGTTTGACACAACACTTATAGTGGTGGTTTGCTTTCTTTTACTAATGGATCTCACAAGGGTTTTGTTGAGTTTTGTGTGATTGAAGTTTTCAAGTTTTGGGTTATCTTACGATGGATGAAAGAAGGATATGAGAGCCTAAGCTTGGGGATGCCCCAGCATCCCAAGATATTATCCAAGAATGAACAACCAACTAAGCTTGGGGATGCCCCCGAGTGGCATCCCCTCTTTCTTCTAACGACTGTCGGTATTTTACTCGAGACTATATTTTTATTCGTCACATGATATGTGTTTTGCTTGGAGCGTCTTGTATGATATGTGTATTTGCTTGTTTTAGTGTTTTAAGTCATCAATCCTTGCTGGACGCACCTATTTGAGAGAGCCAAAATTATGTCATGACTTGTTAGAATTGCTCGCTATGCTTCACCTAAATTTTTATGAGCAATGGACTTGCTCTAGTACTTCACTTATATCTTTTTGAGCACGGTGTGCTTGGTATTTTTGAAGAAATGCTCTCTTGCTTCACTTAGATTTATTTGAGATTTAGTAAAATTTTGAAGAAATTCTCTCTTGCTTCACTTAAATTATTTTGAGAGAAAGAAAATATGTTATGCTCATGATCTTTACTTATATTAGTTTGAGCTTATGAAAAGCAACACATGAAAATTAGTCCCAAAGTGATAGATATCCAAGAAGGATAAAGAAAGAAGAAAATATATGTCATGAAGATCATTGGACAAAATAAACTTGATTCTTAGTAATAGTTTTGAGATATGTGAGTTATGTTGGTGAGTAATTGTGCTCTAGTAAGAATATTGGTGTTAAGGCTTGTGATTCACTATGCATGCATGTAAGTCAATAATCATGCAATAAAAATTATATCCTACTTGTGGTGCATTATTCGGTATTAATTATGCTTAATGCTTGCTTATGAGATTATTTGTTTCTTGGTTGGTCGCTTCTCAATCTTTTTGCTAGCCTTCATTTTGCACCAAGTATGACCTCTACTTGTGCATCCAAAATCCTTTAAACCAGTTTTGTCACATGAGTCCACTATATCTACCTATATGCAGTATTCTTTTGCCGTTCTAAGCAAAACCGTCTCTAATTTTCAAAATGAACTTCTCTTTTGTGTGTTTGTTTCGCTCGCGGAACGGTAACGGGTAGCTAATATTTTCCCTTCTATATGTGTTATTCTCACGATGAGTGTTTATTCACTTGTCGTTGCACGAGAGTAAGGCAAAGGTTTTAGGGATGCCCAGTCCCGAAATGCAAAAATGAATTTACTATTATGTTATCAAATAATAAATTCCTTGGAAAGTGTTAGTATGGAGGGCACCCGTGGATACTGTTAGCCATGAAAAGTGAAAGTTATGGTGGAAAAAGGAATAAACTTTATTTTCTGTTTGGGAACCGCCTATGATATATCTAGCATGGAAAATGTTGGGATGCTCCAAGTCGTTTTCGTTGGTGGGATGGATACACTTCCCAAAATGTTTTTATCTCTAATTTTTTTCGCTTTGAGCTCTGGCACCTCTACAAATCCTTACTTCCCTCCGCAAAGGGCCTTTCTTTTACTTTATGCAATTTTTATTTTTAAAATTGAGTCTCCATCCTCTCTTATAAAAGCACCAACTAGGGGACAATATGATCGTACTTAAGTATTGGGTGCAGCTAATATTCGAGTGTGTTTCATGAATGGATCAATGTTTGAGCATGATGGGCTAGGGATAACTTCTTTTAGCATTGATATTTTGAAAGACATGGTTGCTTGTTAATATGCTTGAGTATCTAAATTATTATGTCAAAACTAGACTGTTGCTTCGAATCACATAAAAGTCCAAATGTCCATGTTATGAAGAAAAGAATATGATATGACATGATAAAAAACACTCCAGATCAAAAATTATGTTTTATCACTTACCTACTGGAGTACGAGCAGGAGTTAAGCTTGGGGATGCTGATACGTCTCCAATGTATCTATAATTTTTTATTATTCCATGTTGTTTTATTATCAATCTTGGATGTTTTATAATCATTATATAGTCATTTTATATTATTTTTTGGTACTAACCTATTGACATACTGCCAAGTGCCAGTTGTTGTTTTCTGTATGTTTTTTACATCGCAGAAAATCAATATCAGAAGGGGTCCAAATACCACGCCAATTTACGATGATTTTTTATGGTCCAGAAGGAACACAATGGGCCCTGGTTGCACCTGGGGGGAGTCCCGAGGAGGGGACAACCCACCTGGGCGCGCCAGGAGGTCCAGGAGCGCCTAGGTGGGTTGTGCCCACCTCGGGTGCCCCCTGGACCGACTCTTTGCTCTATAAATACCCAATATTCCAGAAACCCTAGAGGAGTCGACGAAATTTTCATCCAGCCGCCGCAGAGTCCAGAACACCGAGATCCAATCTAGACACCATCACGGAGGGGTTCACAACTTCCATTGGTGCCTCTCTGATGATGTGTGAGTAGTTCTTTGTAGACCTTCGAGTCCGTAATTAGTAGCCAGATGGCTCTCTCTCTCTCTCTCTCTCTCTCTCTCTCTCTCTCTCTCTCTCTCTCTCTCTCTCTTGATTATCAACACAATGATCTCTTGGAGATCCATATGATGCAAGTCCTTTTTGCGGTGTGTTTGTTGGGATCTGATGAACTTCGAGTTTATGATTAGTTATATCTTTTTATATCCATGAAAGTTATTTGAGTTCTTTGATCTCTTATATGCGTGATCTCTTATAGCCTCGTATTTCCTCTCCGATATTTGGGTTTTGTTTGGCCAACTTGATCTATTTATCTGGCTATGGGAAGAGGTGCCTGGTAGTGGGCTCGATCTTACGGTGCTTGATCACAGTGACAGAAAGGGAACCGACACGTATGTACCGTTGCTACTAAGGATAAAAATACGGGATCCATACCTACCGCAATAGATAAACGGATCTTGTCTACATCATGTCATCGTTCTTATTGCATTACTCCGTTTTTTCATGAACTTAATACACTAGATGCATGCTGGATAGCGGTCGATGTGTGGAGTAATAGTAGTAGATGCAGGCAGGAGTCGGTCTACTAATCTTGGTCGTGATGCCTATATAATGATCATTGCCTGGATATCGTCATGATTATTTGAAGTTCTATCAATTGCTCAACAGTAATTTGTTCACCCACCTTTTGCTATTTTTCTTGAGAGAAGCCACTAGTGAAATCTACGGCCCCCGGGTCTTCTTTCTCATATATTTGCCTTGCGACCTACTTTTTCCTTGCGTTTATTTTCAGATCTATTAAACTAAAAAATACAAAAATACCTTGCTGCAATTTATTTGTTCCGCGGTCTATTTATCCTATCTATAAATTTACCTCACGTCCTTTGCCTATCTTGAGGCGCCGTACCCCGAAAGGGATTGACAACCCCTTTAACACGTCGGATTGCGAGGTGTTGTTCTTTGTGTGCAGGAGATGTTTACGTTGTGTTTCTTGGTTCTCCTACTGGTTCGATAACCTTGGTTTCATATCTGAGGGAAATACCTACCACCGTTGTGCTGCATCATCCCTTCCTCTTTGGGGAAAAAACCCGACGTATCTTCAAGCGACATTAAAAGGAATTACTCGCGGCGTTGCCAGGAAGGATCTTCAACATAATCAGGTTCCTGATCACAAATATCGTCTCCTTGCAATTTACATTATTTGCCTCTCGTTTTCCTCTCCCCCACTTCACAAAATTTACCTTTTTTTTGCCTCTCTTTTTCCGTTCGCCGTTTTCTTGCCGGATCTGTTTTGGCATGCATCCTTGTTTGCCGGTATGGATAGTTCTTCCTCTATTGCTTGCACTCCTGAGGACTAGGTCCTCAACTTTAAAAAGAGGAGGAGAAAATTTAAAAGATGCTTGGTATAGAATTTGCAATGCTCATAATAGATCTATCCGTAAGCAATCTACCGTTGTGCTTCTGCATTGTTTTTATGTTGGCATCACCACTTGGTATAGATTCGTCCTTGATACGATTACCGGTGGAAATTTCTTGAGTCCTCCTTTTGATGCTCTTAATGCTATGGGAAATTTAGTAGGCTCACCACCTCTTATGGTTAATGAAACAATTTTGACTCTTGAGCATGTTTTGGAAAGACTAGATGCTATTGAAAAGAAAATGCTAACCAAAGATCATATGGAAATTATATACAAAAAGATGCATAATTTTGCTATTAATCTTGGGTCAAAAGCGGGCGATATTTTTAAGTTGTTAAAAGAGAGGGGTACTTTAATCCATGAAAGAATAGAAGAAAGTCCGTCTCGGATTGATAAATTGGAAGAAATCTTTAGTAATCTAAGCACGGCTTTTACTACCACTAAAATTTTTGAGGAAACTCCCGTAAAGAATAAGAAATCTAGGAACAAGGATGCATCTTCTAGTAATAATGATAAAGGAGACCTTAAGATGATTAGCATCCATCCGGATTTTGTTGAAGTGATAAGAGATCCTTTTTGTAAGAATGAAATATTTAAATTTACTCCAAGGAG
Source organism: Aegilops longissima (assembly GCA_021605205.1). Lineage (NCBI taxonomy): Eukaryota > Viridiplantae > Streptophyta > Magnoliopsida > Poales > Poaceae > Aegilops > Aegilops longissima. Next base: position 611,934,226 of record CM038680.1, read on the forward strand.
TATTGCTATTGAAGGTCTTTATGCTAAATCTTTGAAGGATTCTAAGTGTTTGATTGAAGAGTTGGACAAAGATGACAAAACTTAGATCCTTGTTTTATGCCTAGCTAAGGGTACGTACAACAATACGGTTGGATGGGCAGCTACAACATGGACGTGTTTAGTTGTTTGTATGCTGATTGGTAGATTGCAAATAGATGAAATCTTTTATTTGGCACGTTGTTTGGTTACATCAATTCCTTGCATAGCACGATGTTTAAAGCACTCCAGGGCAGTTTCCACTCATGCTGGCTCATGCAGACCGAGATTTTCTCCTTTTTCGTGCCAGTTTGCCTTGGCTTGTATGACGGTTGTGATGGATATATCAATAGGAGCTTTCGAACGAGCCCCGTCAAATAGGCGGCCAACCACACAAGCGTGCATCCGGGTGGGCCGACCCATGTAGCAACACAAGGTAGTGAGCGAGCGCTAGCTCTGGTTTCTTCCGCTAAAGAAAGCTAGCTCCAGATTCTTTGCTTTTTTCGGCATCGAATGATTTTTTGGTTTCGTAATATGATTTTATAGGGAAATTATTTACGTTTTTAAAATTTTGACTATTTTTTAATTTTAATTCATTTTAAGAAAGGAAATATTTTGAAAACAAATTTCAAAATAAATTCAAACATTTTAGAAAATATGTTCCTTTTTAATATATAAACATTTGAGTTTTTTAATAAATAAAAAGAAAATAAACTGATAAATAAAAGTAGAAAAAAGAGACCAAGACCTTCTATAAGATTCTCAAAACCAGAAAATAGAACCTACTACATGGCCTGCCCGGTACAGTTGCTGGCTCGGCTTGGTGCAATGCATCAATATTTACTCGGGAGTTCCTATTTATGGCTCGGGCCGTCAGATAACCTCCAATCGCGCATTATGGGGCAGCCCATGTAATCGCTGGCCACTCCTATTTTTAATTCTTTCATATATATATATATATATATATATATATATATATATATATATATATATATATATATATATATATATATATATATAGATGTATCACCATCCCTTCATTCCTTTATATAAGATGTATTTGGTTTTCAAAAGTCAAACGAGTGCAAGTTTGACCAAGTTTTAGAAAAATATATTAATATTTACAATATGAAATTTATATCATTTGATCGATCATGAAAGGTAGTTTCATATTTTATCTATTAGGTATTGCAAAATGTTTCTATTTTTTCTATAATCTTGGTCAAACTTTTAAATGGTTGACTTGCATGGAAACAAATATACCTTATATTCTGGAATGGAGGGAGTATATATTAAGAACAGTTCATGAGTATCAAACTAAAAGAATCTACGGTATTTTGAAAATATGCTGAAATTCAGAAAATTTGGGAAAACTTCGCAAATTTTAAAAATGTGCGGGATTTCATAAAGTGTTCATCGATTTTAAAAATATTGAAGAATTGTAAAACAATGCTTGAATTCAAAAAAATGCTCGACAATTTCAAAATAAATCCCAAATTTCAAAAATAAATACCAATTAGAAAAATCACCAATTCAAAAAATGTTCATGAATTTCAAAAATGTTCTCAAATCTTACAAATGTTTGCTTAATTAAAAAATTGTAATGGATTACGAAAAATTCATCGATTCAAACCATGCTTATTTTTCAAAAAGAAATCATCGATAATGTTCATGAATTGGGAAAATGTGCAATAATTTAAAAAATATTCATAGATTTCAAAAGTTGTGCCAAATTAGAAAATGGGTAAAATTAAAAGTGACAAAGAAATTAAAAGATCAGTTGAAAAAGACATTAATGTTCACGTATTTTAAAGAATAGAAATAAAAATGGAACAAACAACTAAAGAAAATAAACAAGAAAAAAGTGAAAAGGCCGATTCAAGGAAGGTTTTAGAACTTTCCCAAAACCAGCTGGAAAAAGACATTGAAAAACTTTGTTATGGGTCCGTCCATGACACATGCGTACGCCGAGGGGTGGTGCGCATTTCGTCGGTACCTATCATGGTACTAGATAAATTGAATTCCTTCGTTTGTCACAGCCGGCGGCAAATAGGAAATGCCAGCTTTGGAGGCCGTCATGGTAATTCGGAAGATTTGTTCACCAAGGAAGGGTTTCACTTCTAAAGTTCACAAACTTGCTTGTTATGTGTTCATCATCTTGGGCCTCTATTTCGTATGATGTAATCGGTATCCCTATAAACATTCCCCACTCATTCCTGAATGCGTTGCTATTAGAGAACTGCGTTGTTCTTGTGGTGTCATGAGGTAATAAGTGTGGATATCTAAAATTATATTCCCTTTTAATATCTAAAATTAGAATTTTTAACAACTAAAAAGAAAATAAACTGATAAAATAAAAGTAGAAAAAAATAGTCCGAGACCTTGTAAAAGATTCTCAAAACCGGAAAATAAAACCTACTACATGGCCCGCCCGGTACAGTCGCTGACTCGGCTTGGTGCAATGCATCAACATTTTTTTTCCGGAATTCCTATTTATCGCGCGGGCCGGCAGATAAACACCAATCACGCACCCCCTAACAGCCAGCCCATGTAATCACTCTCCTGTTTTTCTTCTTTTTTCTTCGTTCATTTTCATTTTTTTACTTTTCTTTTTTTATTTCAAGAACTGCTCACGAATTTCAAATTCGAAAAAAATGCAAGATATTTCAAAAATGTTCTTAAATTCAGAAAATTGTTCCCGAGTTTATTTATTTTTCTTCATTTCGAAAAACTTCACATTTTAAAAATGGTCGGGATTTCATAAAATGTTCATAGATTTACAATATATTGACCACTTATAAAACAATGTTCATGAATTCAAAAATGTTCAAAAATTTCAAAATAAATCCCAAATTTTCAAAAGGAATATTGATTCAAAAATCTCTGATCAATGAATATCCACGAATTTCAAAATATTTTCTCAAATCTTAGAAAAGTTCGAATTTTAAAAATTGTAATGGGTTACAAAAAATTCATCGATTCAAACTATGCTCCAATTGTTTTAAAAAATTGTCTATTCATACAGTGTTCCTGATTTGGGCACCTAATTTAAAAATATTCATGGATTTCAAAAATTGTCCCGAATTTGAAAATGGAAAAAAGGTGAAAAAGAAATTATGAAGATCATTTGAAAAAAGGCATTAATGTTCACGTATTTTAAAAACGAAAAATGAAAATAGAACAAACAACAGGAGAAAATAAACAAGAAAAAGGTGAATAGACCGATTCAAGGATGGTTTTAGAACTTTCCCAACACCAGCTAGAAAAAGACATGGAAAACCTTTGTTATTGGTCCGTCCATGAGCCATGCATACGCCGAGGGGTGGTGCGCGTTTCATCGGTACCTATCACGGTACTAGATAAATTGGATTCCCGTAGTTTGTCGCAGCGAGCGGCAAAATAGGAAATGCCAGCTTTGGAGGCCGTCATGCTAATCTTATATATTCGAAAGATTTGTTCATCAAGGAAGGGGCTCACTTCTGAAGTTCACAAACTTGCTTGTTATGTGTTCGTCATCTTGGGCCTCTATTCCGCATGATGTGATAGGTATCCCTATAAACATTCTCCACTCATACCTGAATGTGTTGCTATTAAAGAACTTTGTTGTCCTTGTAGTGTCATGAGGTAATCGGTGCGGATATGGTCATTGTTGTAATTTGTCAATCATGTATTTCATCGCTTAGAGTTTTTCCTTTTTTTCTCGCTTAGGCATAGATTTAGTGTTATATGACTTTGCTATTTTTGTGACGTTTTGTGTGTGTGAGCATGTGTTGATGTTGGTTGTGTGCATCATACCTATGCAGAGGCCGAATGTGTGCTCATTGTGTTTGTATACACTTTGATGCTTTTTTGAGTCAATAAAATCTGCCCTTTATCAAAAATATAAACATTCTCCGCTAGTATTAAAATTAGCAGGTTGATCTAAAAATAACTAAGTCCCTGGCTCAACATTTTAAAAAGGTTGGAATTAGATCCACAGTGGCCAATTACGTCTAGAACAAGATTCGCAAGTTATGTTCTTTTTTAAATGCTAAACTTTGTTAGATAATGGCATATACCTACACAACACATGTAGAGAATGTGGTAGCCACGGGAGGAGCAAAACCTGCCGACATATCCGAAAACAGAAAACATTTTGCTAAATTGTGAGCATCGTGATAAGAATTTCTCCATTCATGGTGTATTATAACATCTCCAAACATCTTAATACCTCATTAGAGCATCTCTAACCGATCCCTTAAAAGAGTCAAATTTAGAGGGAATCTATCTACCAGATCCCCTAAAACCAAAATTTCTCTAAATATGACTTTCTATCTCTAAAACTTCCCACGAACGCTCACTCTTAGTCCAGCTGTGTGCGCCTAAGCAAAAATTCATGTTGCCTTCCGCTTGCACACAACCTTCCCGCCAACCCGGACGCTGCTGCCCTTGTCCTTGTCGTCGCTCGGCTCCTTCCACAATGACCAAGGGAATGCAAAGGCCATCCCCTGCCGCACCCTTGGGCACCATCGTCGGTGCCAGAGACCCACCGGCGGCCAGGAATTTTGCGGCGCCACCGTAGAAACGACAACGGTTAGGGAAGAACATCATCGATAGCGCCACATCAACGACGGTCACCGGCAGTCGCTCTGCTGCAATGACGGTACCGGCATTGCCCAAGTTGACCGGCAAAAGGGACTGTCAGCCGGCGAACAACTCGGTGGCGGTGACGAGGACAAAGAAGACCGGGTTGCTCCCCCTCAACTTGTCGTGGCGCCGTCTAGTACTAAGCGAACTCCTGTTACCGCACCGCCACCCTCTTCACCTTTGACGGACGAGGACGAGGTGGATTCGGATGGTACGACCAATGACGTCCTACTTGTGATAAGAAGGATATTCTATTGTAGTATACAGAAATACCTGACCAATCTTCAACTTATTGTCGGTCTAGATTCCATCCTCGATTAGCTCCGCGGCATTTTCATGATAAGAACAAAAATATAGGCTAACACGGTGGAGTGTGATATGAAGGCCAAAAGACAAGGAGAGCTCGGGGTGGAGGTCCTTGATATAAAATAATACTCCCTCCGTTCGGAATTACTTGTCGTAGAAATGGATGTATCTAGATGTATTTTAATTCTAGATATATCCATTTCCGAGACAAGTAATTCCGAACGGAGGGAGTAGCTACTTACTACCAATCAAGTTGTTATTTAAGATGGTAAATGTAGCAAGAGTTAAGCGCCTCCATTCAAAAAAAAATTAGCACAAGTGACAACCAAACTTGATTCTCCTTTTTTGAGAGACTTGATGAGGGTTAAAAAGAGTTTTTTTATAGTAGGGGCAAGATGCCTGCTAGAGAACGCCACTCTAGGTCAACAATAACATTCTTTTTAGTAGATATTATATATATTTTTAGAAAAGGAGGATGACCACCGGCCTCTGCATCTGGGAGATGCATGCGGCCATTTTTATTGATTATTCTCGAGGACCTTACAAAGTAGTACAACAATATGTCTGAACCCGCCATCTTGACAACATATGCCGCTACTCCTATCCAAATGATGAAGGGGTGCAAGCTGGGCATATACCCAGACCTCTCACCTAGGCCTAACATCTAAAGCCGGAAGCCCCGACCGAGCCACATACGGGTCTGGGGCACAATCCAGTCGGATGCACTCACATGTGTCATCGCCACCATCTTCCATTGGTCCATCTTCAGAGCAGATTGAGGTACCAACCTTGACAGGTGATGAAGTCATGTACCTGGGGTAGGGTCATAGACCTGCCCAAAGGTACCCTCCACAAGGACACTCGCAAGAGAAGCGGCCTTCCAGTCGACCTGGTAGGTTTCCACTCGACAGATTCAAAGACACTCGACCATGAAGACCCACTCGACCACCAGGAGTCCAAGAGCCATTCGGTGCCCAAACGGTCTGTAGTTGAATAGTCTTTATAATCATAATGACACTTTATGTAAGGCGTTACCAGTAACGCCTAGCCTTAACGCACCTTAAACCCACTGCTACGTGGGCTGGCTGGGGTCCTGGCGCACTCTATATAAGCCACCCCCCTCCATAGGTAGAGGGGTTCGCACCCCTGTAACACAAACGCATATAATCCAGTCGACCGCCTCCGGGCTCCGAGACGTAGGGCTATTACTTCCTCCGAGAAGGGCCTGAACTCGTAAATCCCTTGCGTATACAACTACTCCATAGCTAGGATGTTGCCTCTCCATACCTACCCCCCATTCTACTGTCAGACTTAGAACCACGACAGTTAGCGCCCACCTTGGGGCAGGTGTTCTAGCGATTTGTTGGAGAAGTTGGGGTTCTTTCGATCTTCTACATCATGGTTTCAGGTGGAGCTCTGGTTGACGGCCACGAGATCCGTCTCGGTGCGCTCACGTTCGTCGCCGACGACTTCGCTTGGCTTCAGGAGGCTCCACTCGACGTGGACGCGCTCCCCGTCCGCTGGGCGACGACTTTCAGCGGTGTGTCCGGCGTCCTCCTGCGGCAACCGTCGACCCAAGATGGGTCGGCTCTGTCTGCGTCTTCGCTCCCAGTCTCCCACCGGCGCAAGCGTTCCGGTCGGTCGAGGCTTCAGCGGTGGGTGAGGCATGTGGTGGCCCGCCAGTCGGCCACCCCCCAAGTCGCGGCGATCGAGCCCGACAAATCTCTCTATGGCCTGTTCGACCTGTCGACTGGCTCCGCAGAGACTGCGTCCGAATGCGATAGCGATGACCGGGCGGCAGAGGTTACGATGGTCGATGGACCACGCAGTCCCCCGGATTCACCCGCACCAACGGAGGTGACGGTGGAGGCGATCCGGAGCAAGCCCACGAAGAGTACCTGCCCGAGCCCCTCACTTCGCTCCAGAGGGAGGAGCTTCGCCGTCGGAACATAGATGCACTTCACACTCCTATCGTTGGAGAAACCCCCGAGGCTCGTGCCTTGGAGGATGCGCGCTTGGCCAACCTGGCTGAGCGCACTCGACTGGAGAACCTTCAGCGAGTACTCGACGAGCGCGCGCGACCAAGAGTTCCAGAATCCAGTCGACGTCAGCTCTTTCAACCACCAACTCAGGTATATCGAACTCCGATTCAGAATTTAGCGGCTGCCGCCCGTATAGCAGAATCAATTCAGCCTTCCCAGTCGAAGGCGGGTAGAGGTTCGCTGCAAATCAGAGATCTGCTCCGGGCGGCAGGAGATCAAAACTCAGTTGTATCACAGTCGCGGAACAGGATTCGCAGCCGATCCGTCGCTGCGAATTCAGTCCAGTCGGCCCATAGTCCGAGATCGCCCCGGGCGTGAGGAACGTGGGGCGGCGTGATGATCAATACAAGGGCATGAGCAAGATGAGCACCGATTCGATCGCAACGATCGACATCGAGTGCCCACCTCCCCAAGGGGTGGATCATACGCTCCTCGGCAGCAGGACGGCGACGCCAAAGACAAGTTGGGCGAAGAGTTCCAATCGACCCGTGGAACCAGGCTTTGATGCGAGATCTATTATCGCTCAAGGTTTGGTCGACAGAATAGAGCTCACCGAGACGGCCATGATAGAGATGTTCCTCCAAAGCAGCAGAGTTCATGTCTCGTGACGAGTGTTTCAGCAGAGCCATCGAGCCGCGTTGATTCCTCCCAACTTCAGGTTGGCGATCGAGTCGATAAGTTCATCGGTGAATCCAAGCCCGACACTTGGCTTGAAGATTATCGAGTGGCTGTTCAGATCGGCGGTGGCAACGATGAGGTAGCCATGAAGCATTTGCCTCTTATGTTGGAGGGTTCAGCTGTATGGTTGAATCGATTAGCACCAGCAGATGTTTACACTTGGGAAGATCTTGCCCGAGTGTTTGTCGGACATTTGAAGGAACTTGCAAGCGACCAGCAGGATTGACGGAGTTGCAGTCGTGTGTACAAAAGTCGAGTGAAACTTTGAGAGATTATATCCAGAGGTGGATCACTTTGCACCACACAGTCGAGAATGTATCCGATCACCAGCGATCTGTGCCTTCAAAGAAGGTGTCAAGAACGAGAGTTGAGTTTGAAATTTGGTCGAACCGAGATATGACCCTGAGTCGGATGATGGAGATTGCCACCAAGTATGCAAATGGTGAAGAAGAGGATCGGATCCGGAGTGGTAAATACAAATCGGCCGCCAATGAGGCCGGCAGAGGAAATTCCAGTCGGAAGCAGAAGTGCAAAGCCGAGCCAGCCGCTCCCGGAGAGGCCTTGGCTGTGACCCCAGGAAAGTTCAAGGGGAAACCCAAGGGTCCTTGGAACCCTAAGAAGGTGAAAGACCAGGATGGAAACGACGTGTTGGATTTGCCATGTCATATTCATACAAAGAAAGATGAAGAGGGTAAACGATTTACCGAAACATACCACTCGACAGATTGTCGGTTTTGATTCAGCGCCCAAGGAAACAGCTCAAGGATAAGGATAAGGAAAGACAAAGTTGAGGACAAAGATGACGGTGATGATGGATATCCCGGTCAATTCCACCACGATGATTTTTGCCGACGTCGAAGCAAAGGTCGATTGAAGGTTATCAATCGGAAGTGAACTTGGTTGCTCGGCGACTCCCAATTATCTGAAATGGTCCTGCACCGCCATCACATTCGACCGGTCGATCACCGACGACATTGCCACCCCAGGAGGCAAGCATTGGTGGTCGACCCACTTGTTGAGGGCACTCGACCGACCAAAGTCCTGATGGATGGTGGTAGTGGCTTGAACATATTGTACGCGGAGACGTTGAAAGAATGGGTATTCCGATGTCCAGACTCAGTACCAGTAACATGAGCTTCCACGGAGTCATTCCTGGAAAGAAGGCTGAGTCACTCGACCAAATTGCTCTTGACGTAGTTTTTGGTGATTCGAAGCATTTCCGGAAAGAAAAGTTGACCTTTGAGGTCGTCGATTTCCAGAGCGCTTATCACGCTATTCTGGGAAGGCCAGCTTATGCACGCTTTCATGGCCCGACCATGTTACGTGTATCTTAAACTCAAGATGCCTGGTCCCAAGGGCGTGATCACCGTTACGGCAATCGGAAGAAGGCGGAAGAGTGCTTCCGAAAAGGCTCTAAGATCGCCGATGCTCGGTTGGCGTGGTAGAGCTACAAGAGTATCGAAAACTGCAGATCCGAGTGATTTGTTGCGAGCTAAGAAGCCTGCTTCTGAGTCAGCATTTCACCGACCGGTGAGACGAAACAGGTTCACATTCACCCGACCGATCCCAATGCTGCTCCGACCAACATCTCAACAACACTCGACTCAAAATAGGAAGAAGCGCCATCCGGTTCCTCCGTGAGAATGGGACATCTTTGCATGGAAGCTTGTTGACATGCCGGTGTTCCTGTGGAGCTGGCTGAGCATCGCCTATGAGTCGACCCAAAATTCAAACCGGTTAAAGAATATCTTCGGTGGTCCGCCGTCCAGAAGAGAAAGGCCATTAGCGAGGAGGTGGCTCGGCTCTTAGCGGCAGAGTTCATCCGAGAGATCTACCACTCCGAGTGGCTCGCCAATGTCGTCATGCTCCCCAATAAGGACAAGTCGTTGCGCATGTGCATCGATTTCAAGCATATCAATCGGGCCTGCCCGAAAGATCATTTCCCTCTTCCTCGCATTGACCAAATAGTCGACTCAACTGCGGGATGTGAGAGGTTGTCTTTTTTAGACGCCTATTCCTGGTACCATCAGATCCGTCTGTATGGACCCGATGAGATTAAAACAGCGTTCATCACTCCATTCGGGTGCTTCTGTTATGTCACCATGCCATTCGGTCTCAAGAATGCCGGAGCCACATTCATGAGGATGATTCAAAAGTGTTTGCTCACTCAAATCAGTCGGAATGTGGAAGCGTACATGGATGATATAGTGGTCAAGTCAAGAAAGGGTTCCGATCTGTTGACTGACCTTGCTGAAACATTTGCCAATCTCAGGAGGTATGATATCAAGCTTAACCCATCAAAGTGTACATTTGGAGTTCCCGTGGAAAGTTACTCGGTTTTCGCTTTACGAGCGAGGAATCGATGCTAACCCGAAAAGGTTGGCACCATACTCGAATGAAGCGCCTGCGCGTGCACGGTGTCCGAAACTTATTGGATGCTTGGCGCTTTAAGTCGATCTCTCGCCTCGGTGAAAAGGCATTGCCTCTTTACCGATTGATGAAGAAGTCAGACAAGTTCGAGTGGACTCTAGAAGCTGATGCAGCGTTTGCAGAGCTCAAAGCTCTGCTCTCCACCCAGCCGGTGCTTGCTGCCCCAATCAGCAAAGAGCCTTTGCTGCTTTACATTGCAGCCACTGGACAAGTCGTCAGTACCGTACTTACGGTCGAGCGGGAAGAAGAAGGAAAAGCCTTCAAAGTTCAACGCCCAGTTTATTATCTTTCTGAAGTTCTGACCCCATCAAAGCAAAGATACCCTCACTATCAGAAGCTTGTTTATGGGATCTATATGACCACAAAGAAGGTTGCTCATTATTTCTCCGATCATTCCATTACACCATCGTGGGCGCCCCATTGTCGGAAATTCTTCATAACAGAGATGCAACTGGTCGAGTGGCAAAATGGGTGATTGAACTCCTTCCCCTTGATATCAAATTCGAGGCAAAGAAAACCATCAAGTCCCAAGCAATAGCAGACTTCCTCGCCGAGTGGACTGAACAGCAGCTTCCTACTCAAGTTCACTCGGAGCACTGGACTATGTTTTTCGACGGCTCCAAGATGCTGAACGGTTCTGGTGCAGGGGTTATATTGGTTTCCCCCCGAGGAGATAGGCTCAAATATGTTCTCCAGATTCACTTTGATTCTTCCAACAACGAAGCAGGATATGAAGCATTCCTGTATGGGTTGCGCATGGCCATTTCACTCGGCGTCCGTCGCCTTATGGTCTACGGCAACTCGGATCTGGTTGTTAATCAAGTGATGAAAGAGTGGGATGTCAGAAGCCCAGCTATGACAGGTTATTGTAATGCAGTGAGAAAGCTGGAGAAGAAATTCGAGTGGTTAGAGCTTCATCATATACCCCGACTGAAAAATCAAGCTGCAGATGATTTGGCGAAGGTAGGATCCAAGAGGGAAGCCATTCCTAGTAATGTATTTTTGGAGCACATTCATGCACCATCAGTGCAGGAGGATCCTTTCACAGAAAAAGCCCTGCAACAAAAGAGTGCCAATGATCCGACTGAAGTTGAGGTCCCAGCCGTGGTCGACCTAATTATGGAAGTTGTGGTCATCACTCCCGACTGGACGGTACCGTACATCGCATATATCCTAAGGAAAGAGCTCCCAGAGAATGAAGAAGAGGCTCGACAGATCGTCCGACGATCCAAGGCCTTCTGAGGATCAAGGGACAGTTGTTCGAGAAAGCGTGGTCGAGTCGGCTAGAAGTGTATCACGCCAGAAGAAGGTCAGATAATTCTTGAGGATATCCACTCGGGGACCTGTGGCCATCATGCGTCCTCTCGGACCATTGTGGCTAAAGCATACCGAGCGGGATTTTACTGGCCGAAAGCAAATGAAATGGCAAAGGAAATAGTTGACAAGTGTGAAGGATGTCAGTTCTATTCCAACATGTCGCACAAGCCCGCCTCAGCCTTGAAGACCATTCCACTCGTCTGGCCCTTCGCTGTTTGGGGATTGGACATGATTGGACCGTTGAGAACTGGCAGAAGCGGCTTCACTCATTTGCTAGTAGCAGTCGACAAGTTCACCAAGTGGATCGAAGCCAAGCCCATCAAGAACCTCGATGCATGCACTGCTATCAGTTTCATCAGAGAGTTGATATTCAGATATGGAGTTCCGCATAGCATCATCACCGACAATGGGTCAAACTTCGATAATGACAAGTTCAAAGCCTTCTGCGCCTCTCAAGGCACGCGGGTCGACTATGCTTCAGTGGCTCATCCTCAGTCGAATGGACAAGCAGAACGTGCAAACGGCCTCATTCTCAAAGGGCTGAAACCATGGCTGATGCGTGATCTCAAACACGTAGCAGGAGCTTGGGTCGACGAACTTCCATCAGTTCTCTGGGGATTGAGGACCACTCCTTATCGGTCGACTGGGAGAACTCCATTCTTCCTGGTCTATGGAGCTGAAGCAGTTCTGCCGAGTGAACTGCTTCACAATGCGCCTCGAGTCGAACTATACTCTGAAGAAGAAGCGGAACAAGCCCGACAAGATGCAGTCACCTCTTGGAAGAGGAGAGAGAAATGGCCCTGATCCGCTCGACTATCTATCAGCAAGACTTGCGTCGATTCCATGCCAGAAATGTGAAGAGTCGAGCCTTCCAAGAGGGAGATTTGGTCCTCCGAGCGGATCAACAGAAACCACACAAGCTCGCTCCCACTTGGGAAGGTCCCTTCATCGTCACAAGAGTTCTCCACAACGGAGCGTATCATCTCTACAACGTTGATCGCCAGATCGACGAGCCTCGAGCTTGGAACGCGGAGCTGCTCCGCCCCTTTCACACTTAATACTCACTCGGTTGAGATGTAATAAAAGTACTTTTGTAGTTTGTTTATCTAAGACAAGAATGTTATAATTTTCCCAAGAATTGTTATTACTTTTGTTGAAATTTCCCCGGTGGGTGGCTTAGTTGCGAATCCGGTTCGCCTAAGTTTGTAAAAAATCCTTTCCGAGTGGCGAGCCAGTCTCTCACTCGGGGCTTAGCTGCGAATCCGCTTCGCCTAAGTATTCAAAATCCCACCGAGTGGTGAGCCGCCTCCCACTGGGGCTTAGCTGCAGTCCAAGTACTCACCTAAGTATTCAAAATCCCACCGAGTGGTGAGCCGCCTCCCACTCGGGGCTTAGCTGCAGTCCAAGTACTCGCCTAAGTATTCAAAATCCTACCGAGTGGTGAGCCGCCTCCCACTGGGGGCTTAGCTGCAGTCCAAGTACTCGCCTAAGTATTCAAAATCCTACCGAGTGGTGAGCCGGCCTCCCACTCGGAGGCTTAGCTGCAGTCCAAGTACTCGCCTAAGTATTCAAAATCCTATCGAGTGGTGAGCCGGCCTCCCACTCGGAGGCTTAGCTGCAGTCCAAGTACTTGCCTAAGTATTCAAAATCCTACCGAGTGGTGAGCCAGCCTCCCACTCGGAGGCTTAGCTGCAGTCCAAGTACTCGCCTAAGTATTCAAATCCTACCGAGTGGTGAGCCAGCCTCCCACTCGGGGGCTTGCAACAGCCCAAGGATTCGCCTTAACATCCAAAATAATGAAAATCGCAAGGACGACGAGGTGCAGGTCGACTGCTACCTTCTCCTTCAAAGCTACGCCATAAAAATCCTACCGAGTGGAGAGCAAACCTCCCACTCGGGGGCTTAGCTGCAGCCCAGTGCTCGCCTAAGTAATAGAAATCCTACCGAGTGGAGAGCAAACCTCCCACTCGGGGCTTAGCTGCAGCCCAGCGCTCGCCTAAGTAATAGAAATCCTACCGAGTGGAGAGCAAACCTCCCACTCGGAGGCTTAGCTGCAGCCCAGTGCTCGCCTAAGTAATAGAAATCCTACCGAGTGGAGAGCAAACCTCCCACTCGGAGGCTTAGCTGCAGCCCAGTGCTCGCCTAAGTAATAAAAATCCTACCGAGTGGAGAGCAAACCTCCCACTCGGAGGCTTAGCTGCAGCCCAGTGCTCGCCTAAGTAATAAAAACCCTACCGAGTGGAGAGCGAACCTCCCACTCGGAGGCTTAGCTGCAGCCCAGTGCTCGCCTAAGTAATAAAAACCCTACCGAGTGGAGAGCAAACCTCCCACTCGGGGCTTAGCTGCAGTCCAAAGGTCACCGAGTAAGGAATTCATCCCAATCCGCAAGGACGACGAGGTGCAGGTTGATGTTACCTTCTCCTTCGGAGCTTCGCCACAGGTACAATGTGCGGTCCATCCCAATCCGCAAGGACGACGAGGTGCAGGTCGACTGCTACCTCCTCCTTTGGAGCTTCGCCACAAGTACAACATGCGGTTCATCCCAATCCGCAAGGACGACGAGGTCGATCGCGATCTGTGTTCCATCTCTACCTGCAGGATAGATGAAGCACAAGTCGACTGGAGTTCCAACGGAATATCTTCCGAATGAGGAACAAAGTTCTCTCGAAGGCAAACAAAGCATGTTAAAGGATAAATCAAGTTCGGATAAACGTCCTACGGATCCAAAGGTGCTCAGGCGTTAAGCCTGTTAAAATTTATCGGTTACAAAAACCACTCGGCATTCCGAGGCAAATTTAAGGTGGGACTTAGAAGTTTTTTACTCCTCCGGCGGAGGACTGGAAGGTGCAACAAACTGGTCGAGGTCGATTCCGTCGGCAATACGGGTAGCAGCAGCGATGAAAGTCTCCATGAAAGATCTGAAGTCGTGCTTCCTGGTGTTGGCAACCTTGAGAGACACCAGCTTGTCCTCTTGCGCTTCCTTGAAGTGGACACGAACCAGAGATAGAGCAACATCAGCACCACACCTGGCAGAAGACTTTTCCCATTCTTGCACTCGACTTGGAATCTCATTCAGTCGAGTCATCAGGGATTCAAGGTCATTCTGCCGTCCCGATCCGGCCAGAGTCGAGTCGATCCGCGACACTGCAACTTTCAGTCGAGCAAGATAATCCACCACGCTAGCAACGCGAGACTCCAGTCGGAGCACATTCATAGCAGCTTTGTCCTTCACAGGAAAGTTAATGGGGTCAAAGCTGGTTTCCACTCGACTGGTTTCTTCTTCGAAGTTTTGATAGAATTCTGAAAACACAGCTCAGACTCAAAATAACGATCATGTGATGAGTCGGTGATAGCAAGACAGTCGGGAGATTACCTTCAAGCATGAGAAACAGCTTCTTGGCGAGCCCTCCAAGATAAATCTCCAGGTCATTTCGCTTCCCCGCCAGTTGGCCAGCCTTGTCAGACAGAGCAATCTTGTCGTTCTTCAGTCGACTAACTTCCTTGTTAGCCGCGTCAAGAGCGGCTTTCAGCTTGGCGTTTTCATCTTCAAGTTTGTCGACCGAGGCAAGCTTCTCTTCAATGAGCTTTGTTTTCTCCAAAGCCGCCTATACGTACCTCTGCAAGGTCAAGGTCCTTCTTCTTCAAAGTCTCTTCCAGTTTATCTGCAAAGCAACAATGAGAACAGAGTTGAGAATGAACAGAAAAACAAAGGCAGTTGTCAAAAGTTCTCACCAGCCATACCTTTTGCTTCATCCTTTGCCTTCTGCAAATTCTCCTGAGCAAGCTTCAAATCGAGGTTGAGCTGGATCTGTTTGTTCTCTAACTCAGTATAGCGAGCCACAAGCTCGCAAGATTTCTACAAAGAGTCAACCAACGAAAGACATCAAAGACAGATCACTTCCGAGTGATTAAGGAAAAATAGTCGCATTTCTAAGACTACAGTCGAATCAAAACATTCGACAGTAGTCTCAGGGACTACACCCAGCGGGTGCACTCAGCGTGCCCCCACTGGTTTTACCAATTTGGTTCGACCAGTCGACCAAAAGAGGTAAAAAAACAACAACACACAGTTGTTTAGACTATAGTTGACTGCACGCAGTCGACCATAGTCTCGGGGACTACACCCAGTGGGTGCACTCAGCGTGCCCCCACCGGTTTTATGTTCCATTCGACTTGGTCCGTCCGGTCGAGTGAAGAAGTTCACAACATAAAGACTATAGCCGATCGCACGCAATGACCATAGTCTCGGGACTACACCCGTGGGTGCACTCAGCGTGCCCCCACAAAAATTAATCGACACACCCACCCAAAGGGTGTACAGATATGGAAATCTCCGAAGGAAGCAGTTTGGTAGCATATCCTAACAAAGCAAGCAACGATCGACTTACTTGGACATTGCTCGAGAGCTGAACTAGCATCATAGGTCGCTGGCTAGCCTCTCGGACCGCTTTCACTTGCTCCATCATGATCCCTGCTCGGCGATGGCCTCCTTAGCAGCACTCACTTGGTCTTCCGGACGTGGTGTATAGCAAAGAGAGATGGTGGATCAGCGATCGACGAAGTGGGTCGGGCACTTGTCACCGTACAATGAAGACACGAAGCCCGAGTGGGGTTGCCTCCCTCGGAAACCAGCGTCTCAGGAATTGCCGCGACTGGAGCAGCCTTGCCAGCAGGCACTCTCTTGTTCTTCCTCTTCCTCAATGGCGCTTCCTCGTCATCGTCGGGGAGATCAATGACGTGAGGCGGAACTACAAGAAAGATTCAAAAGTAAACATGGAAGTCCAATCGACTAAAAGCTCCAGTCGACTAAAAGCGAAACCTCAGAGATCATACCAAGGTTGGAGGTGGCAGCATCCTCCATTTCTTGATCTTCGTGCTTGGCTGAAGTCTCGGAGGTAGCGGCACTGTAGATTTCAAGAATCGGCTGATCAGTCATCAAGTCGACCAAAAGTTCACTCATGTTGAATAAGGAAATACAAGGTTCTGTTGGTTACCCGGAGATGGTGGGGATGACCATCCGCATCTTGGGCAGAGCCTTCGCCTGCTTTGACGACGTTGCTCGAGGTTGCTTCGGCGGTTTCTCAGTCGGCGCAGGGGAAGTTGTCCTAGGTCCCTTCGTCGACTGCTCAGTGGGCACAACAGCTTTACCGCGCCCGGCCGCCGGGTCATGCATCAACTTGGACCTTCCCTCCGAGCGAGGAGGATCGACGTCTTCCTCCTCTTCCTCCTCCTCCTCCTCTTCTTCAGAGCTGTCATCCCCCTCATCCTCCTCGCCGTTGGACTCCCATTCCTCCTGACTTTCACCTCCACTTCCTTCTTCTTCTTCGACTGTTTCCTGCGCCCCGTTGGGCATCGAGTACATCTCAGTGGTGACCTAGAAGACAACAAAACAAGGCGAAAGTCAGTCGACGAATTGGCATCTAAACAGAATGAATGCAGCCGAATCACAGTCGGAGATAAGTGGTTGTACCTTGTCTACTTTGTAAGTCTGGTCGAGTGGTGGAATCCTCCTAGCTCCGCGAGGGTTATCTTTGTTTCCTGTGATGGCAGTCATCCACTTCTCCAGTGTGGCGTCATCGACCTCCTCTGGATGGACCCGAGTGGTATCATCCGTACCAGAGTACATCCACATCGGATGACCTCGGTATTGGAGTGGCTGAATACGCCGTCGAGGAAAACCTCCAGAGATCCATGCCGGTCACCCGTCGCGAATGAGCTGGACTACGCGCCCATCAGCAATTTTACTTGGGCCTTCTCCTCTGGTAACACCTTCAGGGAAGATGGCTTGTTCACTCGACTCATGGAGAAAGGAGGGAGCCCAGTCGACTGCCCCGGCGTCGGCTGGTCTTGGCAGTAGAACCAGGTCAACTGCCACCCTCTAACCGAGTCGGGGAGAGTCATAGCCGGAAAGGCGCTCTTCCCCCTCATCTGGACCCCGAGTCCCCCACACATCTGGATTACTTGGGTTCTCTCGTCATTCGGGTTCGTTTTCTTCACCGTCCCGAGAGCGACAGTGAATATGTGCTGAAGAGACCCCAATGCGGTCGACAACCCAAGAAGTTTTCGCATAACGAAATGAAAGCAGCAAGATAGATAATGGAGTTGGGAGTGAAATGATGGAGTTGCGCTCCAAAAAAGTTCAGAAACCCCTGGAAAAAGGATTCGGTGGCAGAGAAAATCCCCGATCTACGTGGGTGGCCAGGAGAACGCACTCACCCTCTTCAGGCTGCGGTTGCCACTCCGTTCCCGGAAGCCTCGTCGACCCATGGGGGATCAGTCCTTCATTGGCCAGATCGGTGAGGTCCTTCTCGGTGATGGTCGAGCGGATCCAGTCTCCTTGGACCCAGCCTTGCGGCAGTTTGGACCGCGAAGAGGATCCGCCCCGACTGGGCGCTCTCCCCTTAGCCTTCGCCGCCGCCTTCTTCACCCGTTCCAGGGCTGCGGTCTTCTCCTTCACCATGGTCGCCGGTGAAGCAAGTACTGAGCTGCGGCGCTGGACAGGCTAAGAGCGCAGCGAGAAGGTTTGGAGGCGGAGGGAGGAGAAGATTGAGGTCGCACTGTTCAAAATACCCTGTCCGGCGCTTTATATGGGGCCGCTTCCGAGTGGCTGACCGGTAGGCCCAGGCAATCCCGTCAAATCCCGCAACAGGCGCGCACGTGATACGTGGCGAAAAAGGTGGTGCAAAGATCGAGGCATCATCGTCTTATCCCATCCGAGTGCCACAGTTTTCTCCGCTTCGCGCGCTTCCCAAAATTCAGATCCCGCGAAATCCGCTAACCGCGGAGCAACCCGTCAGATAGCAGATTTCCTCCGATCCGTCGCTCGGAAATCCTCAAGTTCACAGAGTTCACTCGACAAAACATGAAGAATGGATCAAGGCGACTGAAAGAGAAGTTGATGCCATCACTAAAAGGTCGTTGATCCAGAGTAAGACACACTCGCAACACGAAGAACAGGTCAGAAAGATTATCAACTCCTTCCTCACTCAAACCTCGATCCATTCGGGGGATAATGATGAAGTCATGTACCTGGGGTAGGGTCATAGACCTGCCCAAAGGTACCCTCCACAAGGACACTCGCAAGAGAAGCGGCCTTCCAATCGACTGGTAGGTTTCCACTCGATGATTCAAAGACACTCGACCATGAAGACCCACTCGACCACCAGAGTCCAAGAGCCACTCGGTGCCCAAACGGTCAGTAGTTGAATAGTCTTTATGATCATAATGACACTTTATGTAAGGCGCTACCATGAACGCCTAGCCTTAACGCACCTTAAACCCTCTCACACGTGGGCTGGCTGGGGTCTGGCGCCTCTATATAAGCCACCCCTCCACAGTAGAGGGTTCGCACTCGTAACACATACGCATATAATCCAATCGACCGCCTCCGGCTCCGAGACGTGGGGCTATTACTTCCTCCGAGAAGGGCCTGAACTCGTAAATCCCTTGCGTATACAACTACTCCATAGCTAGGATCTTGCCTCTCCATACCTACCCCCCATTCTACTGTCAGACTTAGAACCACGACAGCAGGTTCCTCCGCCATCGATGCCACCATGATGCCAAACGACGACCACCAACTATGCCAGTCCATCTCCAAGCCGAAGGAGCGCTACCACAAGATGAAGACCGGCGGTAGAATAGATGAAACGTTGCACACATTGCCGCTGCCAAACACCTCACACGCACCGCAAAGCGCCCACCGTGCTTCCGGGAACCCGAGGCGACGCCTTCAAGAAGGAAAATGACGAGGGTACGACGCCGTCGCCCACAAGGGGAACTAGAGCTTTCGCCCAAAAGAAGAGCACAGTGAAAGATGGGAGAGGACCTCGACAAGGCCTCCAAGAAGGGAACCGACGCCCAGCAAAGGCGCCGCCATTGTCGTGGCCTCCGCCGACGGCCAAGGGTTTCCCCCGGTCCCGCCCCCATCCCATCCACTCGGCCAAAGACCTGGCCAGAGGAGCGCACGCAGCCGGAGAAGGCGTTCGACTTCATCGATGCAGGCACCGGGTGACGGGGCACCCCGACCCACTATAGTAGACGTCCACCGAGACCTTGCCGCCCGCGCGGCCGAAGTCGCGGACCACCAGCAACCACGGTCGTCGCCCGCAGAGGCAACGCCGTCCACACCACTCGAGGCCGCTGCCCCGGCATCCACCCACCGCACACATCCCGTCGAAGCATGGAGAAAGACCCACACCGACGCCACCAGGGAGCACCACACAGCGACCCAGGCCGGGCAGGACGAGGCAGGGCCACGCGGCCAGATCCGGGCGGATCCGACGAGCCCCGACCCACCAGCCGCCAGATCGGAGGTGCGCCCTGTTCCAGGGCCGAGCCGGCCTGATCTGATGGGCGGAGCCGTCCCCCAGGAGGCCCCCGCACAGGATCGGGAGGGGGCGACTAGACGTCGGCCGCCGCAGAGGGCCGGCAGGAAGCGGGTGGCGGCATCTGGTGTGGGGAAGGGAGGGTCTCCAGAGGCCGAGGCGGGCGTGCGGGGAAGCCCCGACGACGGCCGCTGGCGGCGGGGAAGAGGAGGGCGGCGGAACCGCGAAGCGACTAGGTTTTCGCCCAGAGCGGACGACGCGGGGGGGGGGGGGGGCCAAGTGTGCACCTTCTTCACACTGAATATTAGTTTTGGGTTGACTCTGACTAGATATAAATGGATGGCCTGGTTAGGTTTTGTTGATGAAAATAAATCTAACAGGAGATTAGTCGGATGTTTTTTTTTTGCGAGAAAATTTCCGATCTATTCATCTTCAATCATGGCAGTACAACAAATACCAGAAATAATAGAAATTACATCCAGATCCGTAGACCACCTAGCGACAACTACCAGCACTGAAGCGAGCCGAAGGCGCGCCGCCGTCATCGCCCCTCCATCGCCGGAGTCGGGCACAACTTGTTGTAGTAGACAGTCGGGAAGTCGTCGTGCTAAGGCCCCATAGGACCAGCGCACCAGAACAGCAACCACCGCAGATGAAGAATACCGTAGATCAGAAAAATCCAATCCAAAGACACACGAACGTAGACGAACAACGACGAGATCCGAGCAAATCCACCAAAGATAGATCCGCCGGAGACACACCTCCACACGCCCACCAACGATGCTAGACGACGCCGGACGGGGCTAGGCGGGAGACCTTTATTCCATCTTCGTGGAGCCGCCGCCGTCTCGTCTTCCTGAGTAGGACACAAACCCTAACAAAACTGAAAGAAACGATTAAAAACGGAGCCCTCCCGCCGACCCTTGCCGAGATCCACTGCGCCCCCATGGCCCTAAGGCCATCGGAGAGGAGGCGGACCTGCGGCGGCGGTGGCGGGAGGCAAAAACCCTAGTTTTTTGTAGAGGAGAAGGAGGATACAGGCGGCTAGATTAGTCGGATGTATTCCGATGAAAATTGTACATCTCTGGGTTTTTCTCAGTTAAATCGTTGTACATGGCAAATGTTTTCTTGGCAAAGCAGAACTTTATAAGTTAAAGTTGCTCGGGTCAATTGCCAAAGGCACACACAGCTACTTAGGGACGGCACAATAGTGACCCAGCCAATGCTATCATTTGGCTAACACAAAGGCCAAATTTAGCTAAGGGTGTGTATACCATGTCTTAGTCAAGTAATATAGTATACAATCCAAAAATATATTTTTTTACAATCTCTATGCAAGATCAAAGGAATATAGCATAGACATAACGAAATCTTAATCGAGTGAGACTTAGCAAAACTGTTTAGCTAACTCATGCCCTACATAATTTGGACCAGGATGGCACACGCTCACACGCTGCTTGGAGAACCACATTTTTAATTGATGTCCCCGATGCATGATCGATTCATCTTACACATATATTTCGTGTGGGGGCACCCAAAGCCATGGACCCATGGCAGCCGTTGAACTTCTAGAAAAAAAATTAAACAGATCTTGCAATCTTGTAACTTGACTGACCCAACTAGAACTAAAGTTGACTGACCGGAGATGTCGATCACACCCGCCACGTACACAGAGCACCGTCGTAGCCTATTGGTACTCGCTCATTGGCTTAGCAGGTCGATGAACTTGTTGAAATTCTTCTGGGACGAGCCGCCCTCGGCGATGCACTCGGACGCCGCGTCCTTGAGCCAGGACGCCCTCTTCCTGATGCCCGCGTCGCCGATGACCCCCTCCACCTTGCCCCGCACCTCCTCCTTGGTCACGATGCCGTCCTCGCCGGCGGACACGGCGAGGCCGGTCCTCCACACGTCGGTGACGTAGCTCCGGTCCAGGAACTGCTCGCAGAAGTAGGGCCAGCACAGGACCGGCACGCCATTTCTCACCGCCTCCATCGTCGAGTTCCATCCGCAGTGCGACACGAAGCACGCCACCGAGCGGTGCGCCAGGACCTGCATGCCGGAACCAAACAGATTCACACGTTACGGCACTGCGCAGCTACGATCGACACGTCAAGTGACACGGATGAGCGTGGCGGTTTGTAGGTTTGGCGTGACCTGCTGCTGGGAGCACCAGCTGACGATCATGCCGGTGCCGGCGACGCGCTGCTGGAACTCGGCGAGCCACGCCTTGCTCAGGCCGGGGGTGAAGTCCGGGCGCACCACCCACAGGAACGGCCGGCCGGCGAGCTCCAGCCCCTCGGCCAGCTCCTGGAACTGGCGCGGGTCGAAGATGGCCATGCTGCCGAAGGCCACGTAGACGACGGAGCCGTCGGGTCGCGCGTCCAGCCATTTCAGGCACCTCGCGTCCTCCGGCAGGAAGTTGCCCACGGGCTTCTGGAACTCCCTGTCGGCGAAGAGCGGGCCGACGGGCAGGATGTTGGGGAAGAGCTTGAACGCGCCGGCCTCCGCCTCGTGGAACGAGTTGCACACGGTCATCTCGGCGAGGTCGTTGAACTTGTTGTTGCGGCACACGAGGTCGAAGATGATGTGCTGCCCTTCGGGGGCGCCGGCGTTGTTCCACGACATCAGCGACGTGTGCAGCGGCGGCATCCCTGGCGCCAGCTGCAGCGTCTCCTGCCGCTCCGGCCATCCTACAGTACACGGTATTCAATCGCGCCGGGCCGGTGAAGAAATCGATCAGCCCATGGCAGCAAAAGCATACATGTATGGCACATACCCTTGTCGTTGAGGATGCCGTCCTGAATGAGGTGGGGGATCTTGAGCATGATGGCGAGGCACGCCGCGGAGGCCGGCCAGAAGGAGGCGACCCGGATGCCGAGCCTCTTGGCGACCTCGAAGGACCAGCCCATGTTGACGTCGCCGACGAGCCACTTCACCCTGGGCCGCCCCGCCGCGTTCATCTCCCCCACGAGCCTCTCCAGGTATCCCGGCATGTGGCGCGAGTAGGCGTCGACGAGCTTGTTGAGGTCCTTGCGGTCCTCGTCGCCGGCCAGCCCGTCCGGGATGGAGGCGAGGTGGATGCCGCGCAGCGCGGCGCCGCCGTCCGGCGCCATGGCGGCGAGCACGAGCGCGTGGTCCACTTCGGTGTTGACGAAGGTGACCTGAAAGCCGTGGTCGACGAGGCGGTGCGAGAGCTCCATGAGCGGCACGACGTGGCCCTGGCACGGCATGGGCAGCACCATCACGTGGCCCTTCGCCATGGCTTAGCCTCTCCCTCTCCGCGGTCCGCACGCACGGCAGCAGCAGCAGTAAAAGACGCAGGGGCTGCAAACGCAGGGGCAAGCTGGCCATCACCGCGCACCACAGCCTTATGTGGACGAATGCCGATCGTGGGGGACAGAAACTTCCTGCCAAATAAAATAGCTTATCTCGGTCGTGAGCTCTGTGTGCGTTGTGCAGCATGAAGCCAAAAAGTCATTCAAAGCTACGATTAGTCGCTTCTGCACAGTGCAATACAGTAATATGTATGCTTATCGGATGCAGGTGGTGTTTGTCGCCTTGTAGCACTAGTAAGACAGAAGAGTCAGAGCTGCAGCTGATGAAGGTGGCGGTCGCAAGGAGTTTGCTATTTTAATTAGTCAACTAATCTCTTTGGCTTATCATACATCTCGATTGATTGACCTGGTCGGTGGAACTCTAAGAGCAACTCTCTAGCAGACCGGGTAAAATCCCGACCCGCAAAACACATTTGCAGTTCGACATAAAACTCGTTTGCGGGTCAAGAACGAGCGCGACAGATCAGAAACCGTAGATGAAAGTGCATAATTTGAAAAAACAGATTCGCGGGAGAAATTGTAATATAATAGTTCATCATCACACATTATATATATTAGTTCATCACATGATCACTATAAACATTAGTTCATACTACATACTACATCCGTACTAGTACTAGAGGTGGTGGGGATCTCACGGCGGCGAGCTCGTGGCCATGGACGACACCGTGGAGGAGCTCAATCCTCCCCGCCGGAGCTGCCGAGGTCGATGTACTTCTCCCTCTGCTCCTCACGGATGCGCTGCCACTCATCGTCCTTCTCCTTGGCGGCGAGGTTGGCCGCGACCGCTTGCTTGAATACGAGGTCTTCGAGTTCCTCGTGGTGACGTTGTCGCTCCCGCCTCCTTGCGCAAGCTCCGCTCGGCAATGAGGGACGCGACCGCGTCGACATCGGCGACGAAGTCCTCCGGCTCGATGCCTCCGTGGCTACCGAGCTCCTCGAGCTCCTGCTTGACGGGGACCTCCTCCGGTTCCTCTGGCTCCTCCGACCACTCCTTCACGGGGAGAAGGCCCGCGCTTGAAGAGGAGGAGCTCCCGGCGTAAGAAGAAGATCTCGCCGCCGAGGACGAGCCCGCGGCCGAGGACGGCGTACGACCGTGCCGACGGTCGTATTCGTCCGTCTCCCGGACACGGAAGCTCGGCGGCGGCGAGAGTCTCGCCGCGGTTGGTCCACTTTCTCGACCCGCGCTTCCTCGCGCCGTCTGACCGGACGCGCCGCTCGCGCTCGGGGTCGCCGCCACCACCGGATCTGCTCCCGGAGCCCCGTCCGGAGCTCCACATGCGGCCCCCACATGGCGGATGGAGGCGGAAAGGGCTCACGGGCA
The DNA here is from genome assembly GCA_021605205.1 of Aegilops longissima. Lineage (NCBI taxonomy): Eukaryota > Viridiplantae > Streptophyta > Magnoliopsida > Poales > Poaceae > Aegilops > Aegilops longissima. The sequence continues at coordinate 611,958,626 of CM038680.1, forward strand.
GCGAGAAATGTGTGGTCGGAGTGGGGGATTACGCGAGGAGGCCACGGCGGGGGATAGGGTTTCAACCCGCAAACGCGTCGCGAACCCGTAGATACATTGGTTGGGGCAAGCGGTTTGCGGGCCACGGTAAATATTTTTGCGGGCCGATTGAGTATACAAGCTCTATTCTTACCAGAAAATCAGGCCGAGCCCATATACTCGCCGGAATTTTACGGGTCGGGGGTCTCCTAGAGATGCTCTAGCGCTGGCGAACTGCAGTTGAAGAGCATTCTTAAATAGCAGCAGGGCTTATTAAACAGAGCTAGTGCAGACTTTATACGCCAACAAACTTATTCCCCTGTAATGGCTGGCTATCACCGACCCGCCCGACAGGCTGTGGTTTCTTTAGTGTCAACCTCGTCGTGGAACCCCCGCCCAACGCCTGCGCTTCCAAAAGTGTGTTCAGGTAAGTGGTAAATCGTGGATTCCCCGGTGAATTTCTCACGCAAATTTTCCGTAAAAATTAAAAATATACTAATGGAATTTCGTCCTTTGCGGAGTGCCAGGTACATTCAGCGATGGGCCAAATAAACTCGGCAAAGTCTTTGCCGAAAATTATTCTCGGTAAAGAGTGCTCAGCCTACGCCTCTCAGGCAAACAAAATCTTACTGAGAGCCATTCATTGGGGACTCGGCAAACAGTTTGCCGGGAGCCAAACGGTACCTCTCGACAAAATAAAGAGACTTCACGGCCATGGGATAGAGACCGCGGTTGCCACGTGGTACGTCTTTGCCGAGAGCTTGGTGGTGGCGCTCAGCAAGGATTACGCCGCCGTGACGTGTCCAACTCCTGACAGGCGGGACCCAAGCATAATTCCGAGACATGTCTTTGCGAGAGCCTTTCTCGGCAAACAAAATGAGTAGGAAGCTGCCACATGTCCAGCTCCTAAAGCCGAGACATGTCTTTGCCGAGAGCCCTTCTCGGCAAAGAAAACGAATAGGAAGTTGCCATGTGTCCATGACCTGACAGGCGAGACCTAGAGCTGATGTCGAGTGACGTATTTACCGAGATCCGCACTCGACGAAGTAGGTGAATAGGAAGTCGCCACGTGTCCTTGAAATTGAATCATTGCAACATATATGAGATGAAACTAATGCCATATTGCAGGCTTTATTGGAGAAGTGGGCTACTGAAGAGGAGGAACGGCGGCGGGCAGAACAAGAGGCAAGAGCAAGGGAACAAGCGGAAACAAACGAAGGATAAAGATGCTCGAGCAAAAGCTTGAGGTTCAACTTTCTCTTAATATAGACATCATTTCAATATACATCTATGGATAGTGCTAATGCAAAATCAAGGGGGTGGGAATGTTGCCCCTCCTCCTCCTCCTCCAAAAGCATAGAGAATGTGTCCATGTGGTGTGCAACGCGGCTAGAAACTTAGAATTTGCATGCGTTTTGCTCTATGAACTTACATGAATTAAGCTTATGTACGAATATTATGTGAACTTTGTGTATGATGTGCTCGAGTAATGTTTTTTGTTCTATGAACTTGTATGAATTAGCCTATGTGAGCTTGTATGAATTACGCCTATGTGATATGTGTGTGATGTGCTTGTGTAATGTTTTTTGTTCTATGAACTTGTATGAATTAGCCTATGTGGGCTTGTATGAATTATGCCGATGTGAACTTATATGAATTATGCCTATGTGATATGTGTGTGATGTGCTCGAGAAATTTTCAGGAGCCCCTTCATTTGATATGATATGTCATTTTCTGCACTGAAGTTATAGGCAGAAAACGTATGTATTTATTTTTCAATTGCAGATATTAAAGAAGAAACAAATAGACAACAAAAGCAACGAAACGTACATCCGACAACAACACTCGAAATAGAACCTTTCCCGAGAGCACGCGCTCAGAAGAGGGGTCACCTGAGTGCCGCGTCTTAGCTCCCAGCAACGACAGCGTTTCTGATCTCGCAAGAAAAGAGACAACGTTTCTGGACTCGTATTATTTAAAAAGATTTTCAAATAATTTGCAAATGTTTTAGGGACAGGTGGGCCCATAGGACCCGCCTGTGAGGTCAAAATGTTTCAGTGACAGTGATGCCGAGCGCCCCGGCTTAGCTCTTGGTAAAGACAACGTTTCTACATTTATGTTATTTAAAAAATCAAATAATTTGCAAATATTTCAGTGACAAGTGGGGCCTATGGCCCATCTATCAGGTCAAAATGTTTCAGTAGCAGGTGGGATGACGAGCGCCCCGGCTTAGGACATGGCACATGGCATCTCTTTGCCGTGTGAGGCTCTCGGCGTCTACTGCGTTTGTCAAGTGTGCTTCCTTCGCCATGTGCTTTGCTTTTTTGACTCAGTAATAACATCTCATTGCCATGTGCTGGTCTTTACCGAGTTTTACTCTCAGCGTATATCTATTTGCGGAGTGCCCGTGGTTTGTCACTCGGCAAAGAGCCACACGCTCGGCGCGGAGAAACTCCAATAACGACGGGTATTCAAAATTCGATAGAGATCGTCCTGACCAGCCATATTTCCTAGCCAAAAACCAAACTGATAAGGCAAGAGAACCATGTGAGGTGAGCTCTCTTTAAGAAACGCATACGCTAGCAAAACAAGCCCATAGCTTGGGGAGTGTGGACCTGCGACGCATGCGCACGCAGGCAGGCGTTGAAAACGCCGAGAGCGACAAGGGAGCGATCAGCCAACCAAGCGCCGCGATCATGTGTCGGGTCCAAGCAAATGCCCAGCGCCGTCACCACGGGCTCTCGTCATCTCATCGTTGATTCTGGCGCCTCCCGCTGTATGTCTCCACGCCATTGGGGGAGTCCCGCTTCAGTACAAGCTCCTTCACAAAACGTATGAAGGTAGTATGGTCTTTTCAGAGATACGTATACGACCACCGTATGGGTCTTCTTTGGGGACGTACGCATAGGGATCGGGATTCGAACCAACAACCCCAAGGTTCACAACCACTCTTGCTAACCAACTGGGAAGCCTACGTCTTGTTTGGCAATATACTTGTTGTTTCTTACTTCTTGTTCGCTGGTCGGTTTTTTATTTATTTTCCTTTTTTGTGTTTTAGTTTCTTTTTTTCCTTTTTTCTGTTTTAGTCAAATTCGTGAATTTACAAATCCGTGCACTTTTTTCATTTTTTTTCTTTTCCAATCTCTCCAAACATTTTTGTTCCAAATTGCAGGAACCTTTTGAAAAACTCATGATTTTTTAAAATTCATGAGCTTTTCAAAATCAATGCACTTTTTTTTCAAACTCGATGAAAAATTTCAATTTTGTGTTTTTCTCAAATTGATAAACTTCTTTTTTAAAATCCATAAACTTTTTCAACTTTTATGAACTCATTTTCAGTATTGATGAACTTTTTTCCAAATATATGACCTTTTCTTCGTTTTTCAGCGATTTTTTTTGATTTTTTTGCGAACTTAAGTTATTTCCTGATTTTTTTAACCAGGCATGGATGCCTACCATGGGCACGCTCCCTTGCTGACAAAAGTTGGGGTCATTCCTCACATGTCCAACCAAAAACCATGTTAGACAGAGGGTGTTCGGGCGGGTCAAAAGGGTCTATTTGTGAACACTTGTTTTTTCACATCCGTCAGATGGTGCCAATTTTTTTTCATCACCTTATATCACCAATTCATGCCACCATGCCAAGTTGTTTTCGTTTTGCCAAGTTCTGTATTTTCTGGAGTTTTCTCGGCGAAAAAAGGTCGATAAATGGCCAAATGTGTCGCAGTGTGCAAACGATGTCCGAACTCATTCAAACCAAGCATGAATGCCTGCCATGGGCACACACCCTTGGCGGCCTAATCTAGGGTTATTCCTCTCATGTACACCAAAAAACATGTTAGAGAAAGGGTGTTCGGGTGGCTAAAAGGCTCCGTTTCTGAACGCCTGGTATTTTGCATCCGTCAAATGGCCTCAATTTTTCCCATCACCTTGTATCACCAATTCATGCCATCATGTCAGATTATTTTCATTTTCAACAAGTTTTATATTTTCTGAAGTTTTCTCGGTGAAAAAAGACCGATAAATGACCGGACGTGTTGCAACGTGCAAACAATGCCCGAATTCATTCAAATTAGACATGTATGCCTACCATGGGCATGCACCCTTGGTGGCAAAAGTTGGGGTCATTCTCACATGTACAAAAAACATGTTAAACACACGGTGTTCGGGTCTATTTGTGAACACCTCGTTTTTCGACATCCGTCAAATGCACTATTTTTTCCCATCACCTTATATCACCATTTCATGCCACCATGCCAACTGGTACTTTCATAGGACAAGTTTTTTTTTTTTTTCAATTATTTCGGTGAAATAAGAGCGTGCTGACAGTATCGTAAGTAGTTCGAAACAGGATGGATGGATGCCTATTATGTCCATGTCAGGCTACTGCAAAAATCCGTTTGAATCAGGCATGGGTCATTTATTCATAGTGCAAAAAAAACAGCAGTTAAGACTAGGGTGCCGGACTAGCCCAGATGGTTGCATCCGTGAGCACCTAGTTTTCTTGAATTCAATGCTTCTGTTATTTAAAATATGAAATTTCCATAATTATGAACCAACATCAACATATCTTTATTTTCTAACCATTTATTTTTAATTTGTCAATAATTTTGGAATCTCAAATTATTTATGAAAATGTTAAAAACATTAACTATTTTATAAAAATCTTTAAAAATCCCAACAGTTGTTGAAAATTGTGAAAAAAAAACTAAACTCAAGAAAGGAAAAAAAAGAAATAACAGAAAAAGGAAAGAAAATATAATATATAGATAGGGAAAAGTGCGACAGCCATGGCCCAACACGCCGTCGGGGCCTGTTGAGCGAGCCCAAGCATGCTACCACGTTTTGTACAGGAGGCAGAAAAATGGAATCAAGACACAAGTGGTTGGTTGGCCCGCTTGGTTACTTTTTGCTATGTATTAGAATAGGAGGTTTCGAGTTCGAATCACGTTGCATGCATAATTTTTTGGAGCTTAACCAATAAGAGAAGGATTGAATGGGTTGGTCCGCGTGTGTCGCCCATGGCCCGTTAGGGGCATGTATTTGATACGTACGGCGCGGATAGGGGCAGAAGCTTATTTGAAATACGACCATCATACCTTTCATTATGTATTATGAAAGGATATGGATCAATCTCAGCCCTTCATGTGTTTAGGGGAGTTGTACTGAAGCGGAAGTGAGGGGAGAAATGTCATATGCGCGACTACAAACCAGGCAAGATTTTCTTTGAACCAACCGGCGATCGGTTGTGGCTGCATACACGTACAGCAAGTGAGATAATGAAAGTGATTGCAACTCCAAAATACTCACACGCCAAGGAACCACCATCTTGACTGTTGAGCGTATAAAGGAAGTGATTGCAACTCCAAAATACACGCCAAGGAAGCAAAGACTTGAAGCTCGTGGCTAATTGGCAACACGACCTGGCTATAAATATACTGCACTACCAGTAAACTACGTCAACTTTATTGAAGTTATTTTGGGGTGGTGGTCTGCCTTGTGCGGTTCAGCATGCCAAAGACTTTGTTGGAGCAACTCTAGCCGACCCCCTTGTAAAATATAAGAGTAAATGACGAGGTTAACCTTAGTGGAGTATATTTAGTCCACTAAGTTTCGGCCAGACATAGCTGATCCCCTAAATATAACAGAGTATAAATCTTTTTCTAACCTATGCAATTCTAGTTTACATTGCAACTACATATTAAAACACATATAGAAACTAAACATAAATATGAAGGTTCAAGCAAATCATGATTATAGCTTACAAACTGAATTCAAAAATTTACAAACCGAATAACTCAAATTTAAACACGCCGAATGGTTAAAATGTAGCAAATAACATGTAAAAGCATAATTAGGAAGCACGGGCTTTTGCAATGGTGATAAAAAGACCTGTGTGCATCCAAAAGCGCCGGCGAAAGTACTTCTCCGGACATGTTGGATTTGGATCAAAGTAGTCTATCATGATCTTGACGTGGCCCTTCGCTCTATCACAGTTGAGTTGTATGCGACCAAACTGCGATCCTCTCCTAGGTCGCCGAATATCATCATTGAAAATCATGCCAAGAACGGTTTCAAACTCTTCTTCATCTTCTTCTTCTTTGAATGATGACGAGTCCTTGAAGATCATCTCTCTCAACCTTTTCATCTTCAATTCAAATGATTCGGTTCAATTTGGTTGTACAAAACAAACGAAATGAAAGAAGAAAAATAAAAAACTCACCTAGGCAAATTGTTGAGCACTTGCAAGGCGGTGGTGGTGCACAGGCCGTCCAGCGACATTTAGGCCAAACCAGCAAACAACTATGTTTGAGAATGACTTGTAACGTTGCGCAAGCAAGGTCAGATGTGGCGGCTACCAACGAGGAAGAAGATTCAAGAGCAATCCAACGAATCGGTTATGGCGACGGCGGCGGCTTTTCACCTTGATTCCGACGACGGCGATGGCCGGCGAACGGGCTCGGAGTAGGGCAGAAGGGCGGCGAGGGCCAAGGGAGCCAACGAGGTAGCGGCAGGTCCGGTGGATGGTCGCTGGGAGGTGCGTCAGCGAAGAGGCGGTTGGGTAGTGGAGATGAACTATTTAGATGAACATGGCCATCCCCGTTGTGCCTGATTTGACCGGTTCAATCACCTTTCCCCTGACTCAGTTAATCAGGCATTGTTGTTCATAGAAGTACGATCCAGATCATCCCCTCATGGAGTGGCCTTATTAAGCACCATGAATCCCGTTAATTAAATAGTGGATGGGCATGAATTATTCTTCTTCCTTCATGTAACTGTGCAGGTTTATACTGAATTTGATAGAACACCTCAGGTCACTGTAATCCCGTCAGCATGTTGATAACTTCAACGGTGCCAAGGACTTAGCCTGCGAGCAGGTAACTAAAGTTTTAATCCACAATTAAATCTCCCAATTAACCTCACCGTGTCAATTGGTTTCAATTCCTGCATGGTCAGTTTCTGTTCGTACAAGTGGTGCTGGACTGGACGAATTTGGAGTCCCCTTCTACTGTACCGACCTCAAAACATTAGGTTGACATGTTGGGATTTAGTCAGCGTCCCGTTCATTCCACTAGCCATATTAGGTTATTCCTGATTGGCTCATTTCCAAATCCTCCTCTACCATTTTGCTACTTCACCCTGAGGTTATCATACAGTGTTAATTGTTTACTACCTTCTACCATACCTTCTGTAATTATGTTCATGGGATGTTTGTATTATTTGCGTATCTGACAATGCATGTTTATTCGTTGGTCTTATAGGATGAAACGATGTTCATATTAATTGTGTATCTGACAATGCATGCTTATTCGTTGGTCTTCTAGGATGAAGTCAAATTGTGTTAATTATATGTTTTCCAATATCAGAACAACTAAGCATAGATGCTTACGATACATGGACGACTGGACTTACCTGATTAAATTTGACTAGAAATAGAAGGAATCTCAAGACAACGATTTTTCTTTAATAACTGTTAACTTTTTGCTTGGTGACTCGATGTCTAGGTTTCAGCTCCCGTATCATATGTTTGCCTCTTATGATATTAACATATCTCATTTTCTTTCCAATTGTCACGACTTCACTATATGAATGTTCACATTTTCATACAGTTGAATAAATGCCTCTTTTAAAATCCCTGTAAACCAACCAAGTGTACGAGAACTATTTCAATTATTTTACAAGCTAACTTGAATCCTGAGAACATGAATGCATGACAGTGCTAAACCTTTGTACTAAGTTTCTACTAAAATTTATTTTTTCAACGTAAATATCAAATACTTACAATGTAAAAGACAAAAAATTCCGCGGCAACGCGCGGGGAATCATCTAGTTGTAATAATACACCGGCCACTGAGCGATCCATTGGTGAAGCAAGGAGGCAGGAAGTACCGTATCACCGTCCAGGCATATGGCAACCTCCACATAGGGGTAGTACTGTCTCCCGGGAGACACGGAGGCAGGAAGTACTTGGCCAAACAGTTCTTATCCTGGTTAGACTATACTAGAAGCGTACATGCGCGCTTCGCTGCGCCGTTTGTCAGGCCATTTGTTGTGACTTGTGAGGCTCAATGCACATTCATTTGGTTAATGGGCCAGTTAAGCTCTCATTATTCTTTCGTTGACACAAAACCACAATACAGATAAACTGCAACAAAAATTTAAGCCACTTCAAATACGGATAAACTGCATTTGGTTAATGCCTCGGCAGCACCCCCAAGTGGCGCAGAACCAACATGCAGAAGAAGGCCGCGCGCGTGTGGCAGCATCAGCATCCGGCACGCATGCATGCATGCTCAACTTTGTCGACTTGTTAATACGACAAGAATGATCGATCGTGGCTAAATTTCGTGTTTTGACACTTTTTCCAAACTTATTTGAAATCTGATCCTAGTCTGAAATATTTTTGAGATCTGACCTTTTTGCTACCGCCAGGGACCATGACGGTAAGGTATAACAGCCTACCGCCAAGGATCTTGGCGGTAGGGTTGCATGCCCTACCGTCAAAAACTTCTAAGTATTGAACACAGTGCGTGCTCGTGCCTACCGCCAAGCACCTTGACGGTAGGGTTGTGCAGGCTACCGCCAACCCGTTTAGCGGTAGCGATGTTTCCTATCACAAAGTCCTCGGCGGTAGGTTGTTATACCTCATCATGGTCCTCGACGGTAGCAAAAGGGTCAGATCTTGAATTTTTTTTAAACTAGGGTCAGATTTCAAATAGGTTTTAAAAAAGGATCAAAACACGAAATTTAGCCATCGATCGTCTTTCGCACGGTACGACGTTTTGTTTAACTCACTCACGTACGCTCTAGTGACACAGCGAATCCAAGACCAAGACCCGCAAACTCCTTTTTACCGGAGCGGGGATGTACCGGCATAGCATCCACCGTTCAGCTGCTTTGTGATCCGAGTCTAAGTGGGACCCATTCATATGTATACCCATGTATTGTGGCAGATAATCATCTGTATATGGTCAAATCAATATCACATCAATAGGCCCCATGGCAGGAAAGGCAGTACTATTTGCAGTGGGTTGTATGCATGCATGCGGCATCTCTCCTCTCTCTCTCGCATTTTATTTTTGTTTACATTTTTAGATGGCCAATATATTTTACAGTAATATTCTATTATTGAAAAATTTCATATATTCAAATTCCTGAACATAAGATCTTTAGAATAAGACCAATCTTGAATATATTTAAACTAGTTTAATTTTTACTATTTCAAACATATCAAAATACTAATTTCACTCATTTCAAATTACAATTTTGAAAAATGAAATCAGTTGTTGATATGATTGAAACCACTTTTCAGAATATAGTTTTCTTTGTAAGTTTCATATTTCAGCTTCTGAAACTATGTCTTCAATGGGGTGTCTGTAATGTGTTTTTCTGAAACTAGTGAAATCTATCTTTTGTAATGAGTGTAATTAGTTTTTTGAAACAAGTGAAATATTGTATTTCAATTGAGCGACTGTAATGTATTTTCTGAAATGAGTGAAATAAGTTATTTAAAAAGTAAAGTTTATTATTGAAACGAGTGAAATCTAGTTTTTCAATTGAGTGAGTGTAATATTGTTTCTGAAATAAGTTTCTTGAAACGAGCTAAATATAGCTTCAAAATCTAATGTTTTATGGAAATGATTTCAAAGATAATTGAAATATATAAAACAAAATATATTTCAAATATATGCAAAATTGATCTTGTTTTCAAGGTCTTGTCACCACGAATTTAAATATACAAAATATTTCAATATCGGACATTTGGTTTAAAAGATATGAATCATTAAAAATATGGGGATGAAAATAAAATGCATGTCATATGTATGGCCTGAGAGAACGCAGGCATGCATGCACAGTTCTCTCTACCCAACTCTCTTTTTTCTGTAAAAAGCTGACTTCATCTGACACTAGTTGACTAGTACATGTATTACTATGTGTATTCTATATATATCCGGAAATAGAAAAAAAAAAGCTGCACGAATCTTGACGAAAATGACCAACGGCGGATGCGGCTCCGATACATCCCGCCTCCGGTAAAATAACTTAGTCGGACCAAGACCAGCATGCATGCGTGCGTGCGTCCGAGCCTCCGCCCCGTGCGCTCGTCTCTCGTCGCCGCCACTTCCGCCCCCGCCCGGAGGTCTCTCTCCTCTCCGGCCGGTCAATTCCAACATGGACAACAAAGATCGCATCTTTTTCAAACTCCGCTCTGGTCAAGGAGCATGCGTTAGACGTGCGCAATGGCAGGACCGCCAAGGCTCGCACGTAAAGTCAGCTATATATCCTCTCGCCGGCCATAAACGTCTCTCGGCCAGCCACAGCTGTATATTCTCTTTTCCTCTTCAATATGTACGTGCGTCGTCACTTCTTTTTTACGCGGCCAAGTACTATAAAGATCGCATTTTTTCCAGTCTTCCCTCTGCGACCATTGCCACGCGATCGACGATTCCAACAATGCCACGAGCCCGCTCTAGTATGTAGTATGGAGTACCTAGGACTCATCTAAATGAGATTTAATTTAGTCTCGTTCACTTGAAAAACAAGAACAGATACAACCCACGTCAGCACACACGCATCTTATAGCATCACATTCAATGGCTATAAAAGATGAATGAGACCAAATCATATCTCATCTAGATGAGTTCTAACAAAACTGTATGTAGTATCCTTCCTCTCCGGACAACGCATAGGTCTGCTCCCACCCCACCCGACCCGACCCGACCCGCACTCTCTACGTGCGTGTGCACCTCAATCAATTGCACCACGAATCAACACCGCACGGTCGCCATCGACGCACATAACCGAGCTCGTACCTCCACGCTTCAACTTGGACGGCCGCGGGCTATCCACAATTGTAACCACGCCCGAGTGGCAGCTAGCATGCGTGCGTCATTGCCCTCTCGTCCTCCCCGTTTTGCGTACCTACGTGAGAGACCAAGCACGTGCTCTCTGGTGCACGCACTCCGGGTGTTCGACGCGATGCTCGCTATGCTATTCACGTTGCCTGACTTGCCCTGGTCGGATAGGACAGTGGCCGGTTCATTGGCTTGTTTGTGACAAAAAAACCAGAGTGTTCAACATGCTTTTTTTTTTTCAAATTGTTGACATCGCATCAAATGAACAAAGGCGCCGTTCTCAGTTTTTTAATCGGACCGTCGGCTCGGTTCATTTATTAAAACTAAAACTATATATGCCGCCGCCTGCGGGGTTGATAGGCCTTTGGTCTTCCCGATTTATCGAATCGAGCCCCTACCTTGGACCATAATTTTGGCGTTGCATACAAGGGGTTTTCACGCCTTTCGAGGCAGCCATAATTTGTTCACGCCATAATTTTGACGTTGCATACGAGGAGCCAAAGAGGTTCAAAAGTTTTGGGCGGAAAAATTGACGAGACAAAACGCCCCCACCCACCGTGAATGAAATGAAAATTGTGCGTGCGTGCGTTGCATCCCCAACCAACCCCTCCCGATGCATTCCCCCCTGCGCCGCCGCCGCCCCCACACTACTCTCCCCCATCGGCGACGCCTCCACCTCCGCCAAGAGCAAAACTCACGGCCACCGCTGCCACTCTGCCTGTCCTCCGCCTCCCGGCGGCCCATCCACCTCGAGATGTACGGCGGCGGCGTCCCATCCACCTCGAGATGTACGGAGACGGCGTCCCATCCACCTCGAGATGTACGGAGACGACGTCTCATCCACCTCGAGATGTATGGCCACGCCGTCCCGGTGGAGAACCTAGCCGCAGCTGGTCGCCGGTGCACCTTCGCTGCGCGCCCCACGCGCCCCCATGGATCTGCGGCGACCACCGAGGTGAGCTCTGCCTGCCTTCCATCGATCCAGGCCCTCTCCTCTTCTCCTTAATCCCCTTACCTGTTCGTTCGATTCGGAGCAGTAGGGCGAGGACGACGACGCCCCGCACATGGTCGAGCTCGACAGAAGAAGGTGCCTTTGTCGCCGTGGTCTGCGCCGGTGTGCTCCACGTCGTCTACGAGGGCGACCTCCTAGCTCGGGTAAGTCCCCTCCGTGGTGCCCAAGTCAAGCCATGGGGTTTGTCCATAAGGTCCCCTCCCCTGTCTCTCTCTCATTTGTTTTGATTTGATTTCGCATGCTATTCGTCAAGTTGGTGCTACTACCTAGAGTATCCCGACGACGGAGGAGGAGAACAAGGACCACCGGCGCCAAGGGCTGACGAGAACCAACACCTCCAAGCAGCCATGGTGCTCGGATCCCTCCCCTGGAGCGCGTCAAGGTACTTCTTGCCCTCCTCGCAGCATGCATCTCTCCCACTCTCTCAACTCTTGTTGTTCGTGATGATAGATCCCAAGGCTCCTTGTTTTTTTTTCTGTTTTTTTAGAGTAGAAAATGTTGACACTTGAGGAATTGCCATGGTGATTCATGCATAACAACAAGGAATCCTTCCAAGAGAGCATTGGTATGGTGTCACAAAGGACAGCAGCAGCAGAGAGAATATTGACACCTCTATCTGAAAAACATCACGAAGTGTTAGCTTTTGGTAGGAAGACAACATGTACGTAATCTAAGATCAGATCTTGACTAGTAGATATATACAAGCTAAATCAAATCAAGCTTCAGAGAGGCACACTTACCTTTGGCAGCAACTTTTTCTTGTTATTGATGTTGATGAATGCAGCAATCACACAAATAAATAAAGCTACCCAATAAAACTGATGCATGTTGACTGATCCTCTAGTTCTCTTAAGCTCATAATATTGTTTGGTAGACGCATGGATGGATGGACACGTACAGCTAGCAGCCTAGCAGTGCTAGAAACAAATAAAAAAAATCTTGTGATTGATTCATGGTCATGGCACAACAAGGATGAATACTTGCTAATTGGTGGTCGTGGTGGTCGTTGTACATGTTTAGATGCCCCTACCCTTTCTTCTGTTCTAGGTCAATTATCTAGAAATCCCCAATTTCTAGTTCTTAGTTACTGTTCATGGCAAAAGATTAGTGCAGGATTCTCTCACTTGAAGCCATGCCATGCCAGCCTTGGGTTCATCCTCTCGGCAATGCCATTTGATTTGTCTTGATTCAAGGTCAAAGTGCAAACCGGGTCTAATGTCTACTACACAACCTTCTTCTTATAGACGTTGTTGGGCCTCCAAGTGCAGAGGTTTGTAGGACGATAGCAAATTTCCCTCAAGTGGATGACCTAAGGTTTATCAATCCGTGGGAGTCGTAGGATGAAGATGGTCTCTCTCAAACAATCCTACAACCAAATAACAAAGAGTCTCTTGTGTCCCCAACACACCCAATACAATGGCAAATTGTATAGGTGCACTAGTTCGGCGAAGAGATGGTGATATAAGTGCAATATGGATGGTAGATATAGGTTTTTGTAATCTGAATATATAAAAACAGCAAGGTAGCACGTGGTAAAAGTGAGCGTAAACGGTATTGCAATGCTAGGAAACAAGGCCCAGGGTTCATACTTTCACTAGTGCAAGTTCTCTCAACAATAATAACATAATTGGATCATATAACTATCCCTCAACATGCAACAAAGAGTCACTCCAAAGTCACTAATAGTGGACAACAAACAAAGAGATTATGGTAGGATACGAAACCACCTCAAAGTTATCCTTTCTGATCGATCTATTCAAGAGTCCGTAGTAAAATATCACGAAGCTATTCTTTCCGTTCAATCTATCATAGAGTTTGTACTAGGATAACACCTTAAGACACAAATCAACCAAAACCCTAATGTCACCTAGATACTCCAATGTCACCTCAAGTATCCGTGGGTATGATTATACGATATGCATCACACAATCTCAGGTTCATCTATTCAACCAACACAAAGAACTTCAAAGAGTGCCCCAAAGTTTCTACCGGGGAGTCGAGACGATAACGTGTGCCAACCCCTATGCATAAGTTCACAAGGTCACTGAACCCGCAAGTTGATCACCAAAACATACGTCAAGTAGATCACGTGAATATCCCATTGTCACCATAGATAAGCACATGCAAGACATACATCAAGTGTTCTCAATTCCTTAAAGACTCAATCCGATAAGATAACTTCAAAGGGAAAACTCAATCCATTACAAGAGAGTAGAGGGGGAGAAACATCATAAGATCCAACTATAATAGCAAAGCTCGCGATACATCAAGATTGTATCACCTCAAGAACACGAGAGAGAGAGAGAGAGAGATCAAACACATAGCTACTTGTACATACCCTCAACCCCGAGGGTGAACTACTCCCTCCTCGTCATGGAGAGCGCGGGGATGATGAAGATGGCCACCGGTGAGGGATCCCCCCTCCGGCAGGGTGCCGGAACAGGGTCCCGATTGGTTTTTGGTGGCTATAGAGGCTTGCGGCGGCGGAACTCCCGATCTATTGTGCTCCTCGATGTTTTCGGGGTATATGGATATATATAGGCGAAAGAAGTCAGTCAGGGGAGCCACGAGGGGCCCACGAGGGTGGGGGCGCGCCCTGGACCCTCGTGGCCACCTCGTTGCTTCCCTGATCATAGATTTGTCACGGCAGATGTCCTAGTGTGAGTACTTAGTCGTGAGGCCAGTGCATCTATGTGGTAGCTTGAGAGGGGTTGATCGGGACGAGAGACGCGAGGGGGATCATCACAAAACGCGGATTTAGACAGCTTCGGGCCCCGGGAAACATCATCCGGAATAGCCCTACATGTTGGGCTTTCTCTCATTATGCTCATGAGGGAGTCGCCGCATAAGCCGGCTCCCCGTTTGTGTCTAGCCCTAGATATTGTATCTTGTCGCCTCATTCTTCCTTCGATCAATGTGCTCCACTTGATAACCCTTGAAGTGCCCAGCTACAGCATCAACTTCACGACGATAAGCCGCCATGAGGGGGTCCTTGGAGTCCCACTTGCCTGACACCTGTTGAGCCACGAGATCTGAGTCGCCCAAACACCTTACCCGGCTCAAATTCATCTCTTTGGCCATCCGAAGACCATGGAGTAAGGCCTCATATTCAGCTGCATTATTAGTACAAGGAAACATGAGCCGGAGCACATAACAAAATTTGTCACCTCGAGGGAAGTTAAACGACTCAGCCCCGAGCCTTCCAAATTGCTTGGATCCATCAAAGTGAATAGTCCAATACGTGTTATCCGCTTCTCCTCGGTGTCTGCAGCTCTGTCCAATCATTGATAAAGTCCACGGGGCTTGAGACTTAATAGCAGTACGTGGCACATACTTCAAACCATGAGGCCCAAGCTCGATGGCCCACTTGGCGACTCGTCCTATGGCCTCTCTATTCTGGACGATGTCTCCCAAAGGAGCAGAGCTTACCAAAGTGATGGGGTGACCCTGGAAGTATTGCTTAAGCTTCTGGCTCGCCATGAACACCCCATAAACAAGCTTCTGCCAATGCGGATATCTTTGCTTAGACTCAATGAGCACCTCACTGATGTAGTAAACGGGTCGTTGAACCGGATGCTCCTTGCCAGCCTCCTTGCGCTCCACCACAATTGCAACACTGACAACACGTGAGTTAGCAGCCACGTATAATAGCAGCGGCTCTTTATCAATGGGAGCCGCAAGAATAGGTGGTTCAGACAACTGTCTCTTTAAATCTTCAAAGGCAGCATTAGCAGATCACCCGCATAAACTCGCTCTGCTTTTCTTCATCAGCTGATACAACGGTATGGCCTTCTCATCTAACCGGCTTATGAACTGGCTTAAAGCAGCGATACGACCCGCCAGTCGCTGAACATCATTGATGCACGCCGGTTTAGCCAAAGAGGTGATAGCCTTGATCTTCTTTGGATTAGCTTCAATACCTCTGTTAGAGACCAAAAAACCCAAAAGTTTGTCTGCTGGCACACCAAACACACATTTGGCCGGGTTAAGCATCATCTTGTAGACCCGGAGATTTGCAAAGGTTTCCTTCAGATCATCTAGCAAGGTTTCCTTCTCTATGGACTTCACCACTATATCATCCACATAGGCGTGAACATTGCGTCCAATTTGATTGTGGAGACAGTTCTGTACACCCCGCTGATAAGTCGCCTGGGCACTCTTGAGCCCAAAAGGCATAGACACATAGCAGAAGGCTCCAAACGGAGTAATGAAGGCCGTCTTCTCCTGGTCCTTGACTGCCATCTTGATCTGATGATAACCAGAGTAAGCATCCAAAAATCTCAAGCGCCCACAACCCGCCGTAGCATCAATGATTTGATCAATACGAGGGAGAGGAAAAGGATCAGCCGGAAAAGCCTTATTTAAGTCCGTGTAATCCACACACATCCGCCAGGTGCCATTCTTCTTAATTACAAGCACTGGGTTAGCCAACCACTCAGGGTGAAAAGCTTCAACAATAAACCCGGCCGCTAAGAGCCGGACCACCTCCTCACCAATAGCTTTCCGCCTCTCTTCGTTGAACCGCCGGAGAAACTGTTTGACCGGCTTAAACTTCGGATCAATATTAAGAGTGTGCTCAGCGAGTTCCCTCGGTACACCCGGCATGTCAGAAGGTTTCCATGCAAAGATGTCCCGATTCTCACGGATGAACTCGATGAGCGCGCCTTCCTATTTAGGATCCAGATTGGCACTGATGCTGAATTGTTTAGATGAGTCGCCTGGCGTAAAATCAACAAGCTTGGTTTCATCAGCTAACTTAAACTTCATCGCCGGGTCATGCTCTGTGGTCGGCTTCTTCAGAGGTGTCATATCCGCCGGGTCAACGTTATTTTGATAAAATTTTAGCTCCTCAGCTGCGCAAACAGACTCGGCATAAGGCGCATCGCCCTCCTCACATTCCGGGGCTGTCTTTCGACTCCCATGCACAGTAATGGTGCCCTTGTGACCCGGCATCTTGAGCTGCAAGTAAACATAACACGTCCGAGCCATGAACTTGGCGTAAGCCGGCCGACCAAACAGAGCGTGATATGGGCTTTTGATTTTGACCACCTCAAAGGTTAATTTCTCAGCCCTAGAGTCATATTCATCTCCAAAGGCCACCTCCAGCTCAATCTTTCCAACAGGGTATGCCAACTTACCAGGCACCACTCCATGGAAAACGGTGTTGGATGTCTTCAAATTTTTGTCAGTCAACCCCATACGTCGAAAGGTCTCATAATAGAGGATGTTGATGCTGCTACCTCCATCCATGAGTACCTTAGTAAACTTATATCCACCGACTTGAGGTGCTACCACCAAAGCTAACTGACCCGGATTGTCAACCCGGGGAGGGTGATCCTCTCTACTCCACACAATAGGCTGCTCTGACCACCTTAAATAACAGGGAATCGCCGGCTCAACAGCGTTCACAACCCTTTTATGAAGCTTCTGTTCCCGCTTGCATAAGCTAGTGGTGAACACATGATACTGTCCACTATTCACCTGCTTTGGATTGCTCGATAACTGATCGCTGCTGCTGCTGACCTCCTGACCAGATGCTGGTGATTATAGCCACCTTGATTTCCCGAAGCCGAATTTGAACCGCCACCCGGGCCATGAAAACCGCCGGCACCTGAGCCGCCACCCGACCCATGATTGCTGTCGAACGTGTTGGAATTCTTGAAAGCCTTCATGATCGCGCAATCCTTCCATAAGTGAGTGGCCGGCCTTTCCCAGGTGCCGTGTCTCGGACAGGGTTCACTGAGTAGCTGCTCAAGAGATGGACCTGACCCGCCAGATCGAGGGGGCGGCTGATACGTCTCCAACGTATCTATAATTTTTGATTGCTCCATGCTACTTTATCTACTGTTGTAGGCAATATTGGGCTTTATTATTCACTTTTATATTATTTTTGGGACTAACCTATTAACCGGAGGCCCAGCCCAGATTTGCTGTTTTATGCCTATTTCAGTGTTTCGAGGAAAAGGAATATCAGACGGAGTCAAAACGGAACGAAATCAACTGGAGAAGTTATTTTTGGAAGGAAACCCACCTGATGGACTTGGACCCCACGTCAGAAGATATGGGAGGTGCTCACGAGGGTGGGGGCGCGCCCCCTGCCTCATGGGGCCCCCGTAGCTCCACCGACGTTCTCCTTTCACCCATATATACCGTCGTACCCAAAAACTTCCAGAACAGAACATAGATCGGGAGTTCCGCCGCCGCAAGCCTCAGAACCACCAAAAACCAATCGGGACCCCTTTCCGGCACCCTGCCGGAGGGGGGATCCATCTCCAGTGGCCATCTTCATCATCCGGGCGCTTTCCATGACGAGGAGGGAGTAGTTCACCCTCAGGGATGAGGGTATGTACCAGTAGCTATGTGTTTGATCTCTCTCTCTCTCTCTCTCTCTCTCTCTCTCTCTCTCTCTCTCTCGTGTTCTCTCTCGTGTTCCATCTATGGCACGATCTTGATGTATCCCGAGCTTTGCTATTGTAGTTGGATCTTATGATGTTTCTCCCCCTCTACTCTCTTGTGATGAATTGAGTTTCCCCTTTGAAGTTATCTTATCGGATTGAGTATTTTATGAACACTTGATGTATGTCTTGGTGATCAACTTGCGGGTTTCGTGACATTGGGAACCTATGCATAGGGGTTGGCACACGTTCTTGATTCTCCGGTAGAGACTTTGGGGCACTCTTTGAAGTACTTTTATGTTGGTTGGATAAATCTGAGATTGTGTGATGCATATTGTATAATCATGCCCACGGATACTTGAGGTGACAATGGAGTATCTATGTGACATTAGGGTTTTGGTTGATTTGTATCTTAAGGTGTTATTCTAGTACGAACTCTTTTATAGATTGATCCGAAAGAATAACTTTGTGGTGGTTTCGCATCCCGACCATAATCTCTACGCTTGTTCTCCGCTATTAGTGTCTTTGGAGTGACTCTTTGTTGCATGTTGAGGGATTGTCATATGTTCTATCTATGTTATTATTGTTGAGAGAACTTGCACTAGTGAAAGTATGAACCCTAGGCCTTGTTTCCTACCATTGCAATACCGTTTACGCTCACTTTTACCACTTGTTACCTTGCTGTTTTTATATTTTCAGATTACAAAAACCTATATCTACTATCTTTATTGCACTTGTATCACCATCTCTTCGCCGAACTAGTGCACCTATACAATTTACCATTGTATTGGGTGTGTTGGGGACACAAGAGACTCTTTGTTATTTGGTTGCAGGGTTGTTTGAGAGAGACCATCTTCCTCCTACGCCTCTTGCGGATTGATAAACCTTAGGTCATCCACTTGATGGAAATTTTCTACTGTCCTACAAACCTGTGCACTTGCAGGCCCAACAACGTCTACAAGAAGAAGGTTGTGTAGTAGACATCAGGCTCTTTTCTGGCGCCGTTGCCGGGGAGGCTAGGTAAGTGAAGGTATATCTTTAGATCTTGCAATCGAATCTTTTTGTTTCTTGTTTTAGCACTAGTTAGTCTATAAAATAAAACTACAAAAATGGAATTGAGTTTGTCTCATACGCTTCATCTTTTTAATATCTTTCGTGAGTATGATGGAAAGGAAAATTGTGCATTAAATTGTTTGGCACTAAATCTGTGAATGATGAGCATGATTGCAATGTTGTTAGTATGAATTCCTTGTATATCCATGATGCTAATGATATGCAAAGCCAAGCTTGGGGAAGCTATGTTTGATGAAGATGATATTTTTTATCCCCCAAGCTTTGATGAGCAAATTTACTATGATGAAAGCATGCCTCCTATCTATGATGATTATTGTGATGACACGTATGCTTTAAAGAATAATGATAACCAGGAAACTTGTCATCTTGATCTTAATTTTCAATCACATGATAGTTATTTTGTTGAGTTTGCTCCCACTATTCCGAATGAGAAGAATTTTGCTTATGTGGAGAATAGTAAATTTTCTATGCTTGTAGATCATGAAAAGAATGCTTTAGGTGTTGGTTATATAGTTGAATACATTCATGATGCTACTGAAAATTATTATGAGGGAGGAATATATGCTTGTAGCAATTGCAATAATATCAAGTTTCCTCTCTATGTGCTTAAAGTTTTGAAGTTATGCTTGTTTTTCTTTCCTATGCTAGTTGATTATTGTTCCCATAAGTTGTTTGCTCACAAAATCCCTATGCATAGTAAGTGGGTTAGACTTAAGTGTGCTAGTCATATTCTTCATGATGCTCTCTATATGTTTCAATTCTTATCTTTTATGTGAGCATCATTGAAATCATCATGCCTAGCCAGGGGCGTTAAACTATAGCGCTTGTTGGGAGGCAACCCAATTTTATTTTAGTTTCTTGCTTTTTGGTTCTGTTTAGAAATAAATAATCCATCTATCTTTTGTTTAGATGTGGTTTTATGTTTTAATTAGTGTTTGTGCCAAGTAGAACCTTTGGGAAGACTTGGGTGAAGTCTTTATGATCATGCTGTAAAAAACAGAAACTTTAGCGCTCACGAGATTAGCTATAACTTTTTGCTGGAGAGTGCTATTTAGTTGATTTTTTTTGCAGATGATTACTAGAAAAATTCCTCAGGTCCACCAATTTATTGTAGAATTTTTGGAGTTCCATAAGTTTGCGTTAGTTACAGATTACTACAGACTGTTCTGTTTTTGACAGATTCTGTTTTCATTGTGTTGTTTGCTTATTTTGATGAATATATGGCTAGTAAAATAGTTTATAAACCATAGATAAGTTGGAATACAGTAGGTATAACACCAATATAAATAAAGAATGAGTTCATTACAGTACCTTGAAGTGGTGTTTTGTTTTCTTTCACTAACGGAGCTTACGAGTTTTCTATTAAGTTTTGTGTTGTGAAGTTTTCAAGTTTTGGGTAAAGATTCGATGGACTACGGAATAAGGAGTGGCAAGAGCCTAATCTTGGGGATGCCCAAGGCAACCCAAGGGAATATTCAAGGACAACCAAGAGCCTAAGCTTGGGGATGCCCCGGAAGGCATCCCCTCTTTCGTCTTCGTTCATCGGTAACTTTACTTGGAGCTATTTTTTTATTCACCACATGATATGTGTTTTGCTTGGAGCGTCATTTTATTTTCTTTAGCTTTGCTTGCTGTTAGTTAGAATAATGTTTTGCATCTTTAGTTCCAATAAAAAAGTCAAGGATAGCCTTTGCCATGCTTATTTTGCTAAGTATACATTTTGCTGTTTGAAAACAGAAAGTTTACCGCTGTTGAAAAAATTCCTCAGAAAAGTCAGAGCATGATATAATGTTGAAACTTTTTTCATATAAAGCTCTGATAAATTTATTACAGTGGGAAGTTTATTTCATAATTTTTTGAGTCAGGTAAGTATTGATACTCTTGCATTCTTTACAGACTGTACTGTTCTGGCAGATTGCTGTTATGTTTGCATTGTTTGCATATGTTTGGTTGCTTAATGATTCTATTTGAGGATAGGAGTATTAAATATGCAGAGGAATTTAGTATGCAATGTTGAATAATAATGTTAGTTATTTGTTACAGTAGAAAATGATAAGGTTTTGCATTGGTTTATACTAACCTATCTCACGAGTTCTTGTTGAGTTTGTTGTGAATGAAGCTTTTGATAAAAAGAGAAACCATGATATGAGAGGAATTAAGGAGACACAAAAGTTCAAGATTGGGGACGCCCAAGGCACCCCAAGATATTATTTCAAGAAGACTCAAGCATCTAAGCTTGGGGATGCCCCGGTAGGCATCCCACCTTTCTTCTTCAACAACTATCAGTTAGTATCGGTTGAGCCTAAGTTTTTGCTTCTTCACATGAGTTGTGCTATCCTTGCAATGTAGTTTTCTTTAACTTTGCTTGCTGTTTGAATAAAGTATCAAGATCTGAAATTATTAAATGGGAGAGTCTTCACATAGTTGTATAATTATTCGACTACTCATTGATCTTCACTTATATCCTTCGGAGTAGTTTGTCTTTTGCTCTAGTGCTTCACTTATATCTTTTAGAGCACGGTGGTGGATTTATTTTGTAGAAATTTATGAACTCTCATGCTTCACTTATATTATTTTGAGAGTTTTAAATAGCATGGTAATTTTCTTAAATAATCATAATATGCTAAGCATAAAATATTTTTAAGAATTCTTATGAGTGTGTTGGATACTAAGAAAAGTTTGATGCTTGATAATTGTTTTGAGATATGGAGGTAGTGATATTAAAGTTGTGCTAGTTGAGTAGTTGTGAATTTGAGAAATGCTTGTGTTGAAGTTTGCAAGTCCCATAGCATGCACGTATGGTTAAAGTTGTGTAACAAATTTGAAACATGAAGTGTACCTGGCTTGTGCATCCTTATGAGTGGCGGTCGGGGACGAGCGATGGTCTTTTCCTACCAATCTATCCCCCTAGGAGCATGCGCGTAGTACTTGATTTTTGATGGCTTCTAAATCTTTTCAATAAGTATATGAGTTCTTTTGACTAATGTTGAGTCCATGGATTATATGCACTTTTATCTTTCCGCCATTGCTAGCCTTTTCAGTACCGTGCATTGCCCTTTCTCACCTTGAGAGTTGGTGCAAACTTCGCCGGTGCATCCAAACCCCGTGATACGATACGCTCTATCACACATAAACCTCCTTATATCTTCCTCAAAACAACCACCATACCTACCTATTATGGCATTTCCATAGCCATTCCGAGATATATTGCCATGCAACTTCCATCATCATTATCATGACATACATTACTTTTGTCATATTGCCATTGCATGATCATGTAGTTGACATCGTATTTGTGGCAAAGCCACCATACATTATTTTCCATACATGTCACTCTTGATTCATTGCACCATCCCGGTACACCGCCGGAGGCATTCATATAGAGTCATACCTTGTTCTAGTTTCGAGTTGTAATCCTTATGTTGTAATCAATAGAAGTGTGATGATCATCATTATTAGAGCATTGCCCAAAAAAAAGAGAAAGGCCAAAAAAAAGAAAGGCCCAAAAAAAAACAGAAAGGCCAAAAAGAAAAAAAAGAAAGGCCCAAAAAAAAAAAAAATAATAAAATAAAATAAAAAAGGGCAACGCTACTATCTCTTTTTCCACACTTGTGCTTCAAAGTAGCACCTTGTTCTTCATGTAGTGAGTCTCATATATTGTGCTTCAAAGTAGCACCTTATTCTTCATGTAGAGAGTTTCATATGTTGTCACTTTCATATACTAGTGGGAATTTTTCATTATAGAACTTGGCTTGTATATTCCAACGATGGGCCTCCTCAAATGCCCTAGGTCTTCATGAGCAAGCAAGTTGGATGCACACCCACTAGTTTTCTTTTGTTGAGCATTCATTTTTAGCTCTAGTGCATCCGTTGCATGGCAATCCCTACTCCTTGCATTAACATCAATCAATGGGCATCTCCAAAGCTCATTGATTAGCCTCGTTGATGTGAGACTTTCTCCTTTTTTGTCTTCTCCACACAATCCCCATCATCATATTCTATTCCACCCATAGTGCTATATCCATGGCTCACACTCATGTATTGCGTGAAGGTTGAAAAAGTTTGAGATTATTTAAGTATGAAACAATTGCTTGGCTTGTCATCGGGGGTATAGAAGTTGGGAACATCTTTGTGTGACGAAAATGAAGCATAGCCTAACTATATGATTTTGTAGGGATGAACTTTCTTTTGCCATGCTATTTTGAGAAGACATGATTACTTTGATTAGTATGCTTGAAGTATTACTATTTATTTTATCAATATGAAGTTTTATTTTGTAATCTTTCGGATCTGAATATTCATATCACAAGGAAGAAAATTTACATTGAAATTATGCCAAAGTATCACTCCGCATCAAAAATTCTTTTTTATCATTTACCTACTCGAGGACGAGCATGAATTAAGCTTGGGGATGCTTGATACGTCTCCAACGTATCTATAATTTTTGATTGCTCCATGCTACTTTATCTACTATTTTAGGCAATATTGGGCTTTATTATCCACTTTTATATTATTTTTGGGACTAACCTATTAACCGGAGGCCCAGCCCAGATTTGATGTTTTATGCCTATTTCAGTGTTTCGAGGAAAAGGAATATCAGACGGAGTCAAAACGGAACGAAATCAACTGGAGAAGTTATTTTTGGAAGGAAACCCACCTGATGGACTTGGACCCCACGTCAGAAGATACGGGAGGTGCTCACGAGGGTGGGGGCGCGCCCTCTCCCCCGGGCGCGCCCCCCTGCCTCATGGGGCCCCCGTAGCTCCACCGACGTTCTCCTTTCACCCATATATACCGTCGTACCCAAAAACTTCCAGAACAGAACATAGATCGGGAGTTCCGCCGCAAGCCTCGAACCACCAAAACCAATCGGGACCCTTTTCCGTACTCCTGCGGGGGGATCCATCTCCGTGGCCATCTTCATCATCCGGCGCTTTCCATGACGAGGAGGAGTAGTTCACCCTCGGGCTGAGGGTATGTACCAGAGCTATGTGTTTGATCTCTCTCTCTCTCTCTCTCTCTCTCTCGTGTTCCATCTATGGCACGATCTTGATGTATCCCGAGCTTTGCTATTGTAGTTGGATCTTATGATGTTTCTCCCCTCTACTCTCTTGTGATGAATTGAGTTTCCCTTTGAAGTTATCTTATCGGATTGAGTCTTTTATGAACACTTGATGTATGTCTTGGTGATCAACTTGCGGGTTTCGTGACATTGGGAACCTATGCATAGGGGTTGGCACACGTTCTTGATTCTCCGGTAGAGACTTTGGGGCACTCTTTGAAGTACTTTTATGTTGGTTGGATAAATCTGAGATTGTGTGATGCATATCGTATAATCACGCCCACGGATACTTGAGGTGACAATGGAGTATCTAGGTGACATTAGGGTTTTGGTTGATTTGTATCTTAAGGTGTTATTCTAGTACGAACTCTTTTATAGATTGATCCGAAAGAATAACTTTGTGGTGGTTTCGTACCCGACCATAATCTCTACGTTTGTTCTCCGCTATTAGTGTCTTTGGAGTGACTCTTTGTTGCATGTTGAGGGATTGTCATATGTTCTATCTATGTTATTATTGTTGAGAGAACTTGCACTAGTGAAAGTATGAACCCTAGGCCTTGTTTCCTACCATTGCAATACCGTTTACGCTCACTTTTACCACTTGTTACCTTGCTGTTTTTATATTTTCAGATTACAAAAACCTATATCTACTATCTTTATTGCACTTGTATCACCATCAGTTCGCCGAACTAGTGCACCTATACAATTTACCATTGTATTGGGTGTGTTGGGGACACAAGAGACTCTTTGTTATTTGGTTGCAGGGTTGTTTGAGAGAGACCATCTTCCTCCTACGTCTCTCGCGGATTGATAAACCTTAGGTCATCCACTTGAGGGAAATTTGCTACTGTCCTACAAACCTGTGCACTTGCAGGCCCAACAACGTCTACAAGAAGAAGGTTGTGTAGTAGACATCAGCGGCCTCCCCTTGCGTCTTTGATTGTTACCCTGCGCATTAGCGTTGGCCACAAACTCCGAATTACCATCGGCTTTACGCTTGTTGCCTCCTTGATTAGCCGGGTTATATTGCTGGTCCTTTCCATTGCCCTTCTTCTTTCCCTTTCCCGTCTTTTCCTCACCAGACGCAGGATCCTTGGTATTATAAGAATCGGCGTATTTGACTAGAGCCGCCATCAGCTGACCCATATCATTGCAATCACGCTTGAGGCGCCCTAGCTTCTGTCTCAGCGGTTCAAATCGGCATTTTTTCTCCAACATGAGGACTGCAGAGCCGGCATCCATCTTGTCAGACGAATGTATTATCTCCTTGACCCGGCGCACCCACTGAGTGGTAGATTCACCCTCCTCTTGAAGGAAATATGCCCTAGAGGCAATAATAAATTTATTATTTATTTCCTTATATCATGATAAATGTTTATTATTCATGCTAGAATTGTATTAACCGGAAACATAATACATGTGTGAATACATAGACAAACAGAGTGTCACTAGTATACCTCTACTTGACTAGCTCGTTAATCAAAGATGGTTATGTTTCCTAACCATAGACATGGGTTGTCATTTGATTAACGCGATCACATCATTAGGAGAATGATGTGATTGACATGACCCATTCCGTTAGCTTAGCACCCGATCGTTTAGTATGTTGCTATTGCTTTCTTCATGACTTATACATGTTCCTATGACTATGAGCTTATGCAACTCCCGTTTACCGAAGGAACACTTTGTGTGCTACCAAACGTCACAATGTAACTGGGTGATTATAAAGGTGCTCTACAGGTGTCTCCGAAGGTACATGTTGGGTTGGCGTATTTCGAGATTAGGATTTGTCACTCCGATTGTCGGAGAGGTATCTCTAGGCCCTCTCGGTAAGGCACATCACTTAAGCCTTGCAAGCATTGCAACTAATGAGTTAGTAGCGGGATGATGTATTACGGAACGAGTAAAGAGACTTACCGGTAACGAGATTGAACTAGGTATTGAGATACCGACGATCGAATCTCGGGCAAGTAACATACAGATGACAAAGGGAACAACGTATGTTGTTATGCGGTCTGACCGATAAAGATCTTCGTAGAATATGTGGGAGCCAATATGAGCATCCAGGTTCCGCTATTGGTTATTGACCGGAGACGTGTCTCGATCATGTCTACATAGTTCTCGAACCCGTAGGGTCCGCACGCTTAACGTTACGATGACAGTTTTATTATGAGTTTATGTGTTTTGATGTACCGAAGGTTGTTCGGAGTCCCGGATGTGATCACGGACATGAGGAGGAGTCTCAAAATGGTCGAGACATGAAGATTGATATATTGGAAGCCTATGTTTGGACATCAGAAGTGTTTCGGGTGAAATCGGGATTTTACCGGAGTACCGGGAGGTTACCGGAACCCCCCGGGAACTTAATGGACCTTAGTGGGCCTAGGTGGAAGAGAGGAGAGGCGGCTAGGGCTGGGACGCGCGCCCCTCCCCCCCAGTCCGAATAGGACAAGGAGAGGGGGCGCCCCCTTCCTTCTTCTCCTCCACCTCCCCCTCCCAAGTCCTAATCCAACTAGGAAGGGGAGTCCTACTCCCGTGGGAGTAGGACTCCTCCCGGAGCGCCTCTCCCTTGGCCGGCCGCACCCCCCCTTGCTCCTTTATATACGGGGGCAGGGGGGCACCCCAAAGACACAACAATTGATCTGTTTGATTTTTTAGCCGTGTGCGGTGCCCCCCTCCACCATAGTCCACCTCGATAACACTGTAGTGGTGCTTAGGCGAAGCCCTGCGTCGGTAGAACATCAACATCATCACCATGCCGTCGTGCTGACGAAACTCTCCCTCAACACTCGGCTGGATCGGAGTTCGAGGGACGTCATCGGGCTGAACGTGTGCTGAACTCGAAGGTGTCGTACGTTCGGTACTTGACCGGTCGGATCGTGAAGACGTAATTAACCGCGTTGTGCTAACGCTTCCGCTTTCGGTCTACGAGGGTACGTGGACAACACTCTCCCCTCTCGTTGCTATGCATCACCATGATCTTGCGTGTGCGTAGGAATTTTTTTGGAATTACTACGTTCCCCATTAGTGGTATCAGAGCCTGGTTTTATGCGTAGATGTCATATGCACGAGTAGAACACAAGTGAGTTGTGGGCGATGTAAGTCATACTGCTTACCAGCATGTCATACTTTGGTTCGGCAAGATTGTTGATTTGCGCCCGGACCGACATTACGCGTACGCTTATGCGAGACCGGTTCTCCCGACGTGCTTTGCACAAAGGTGGCTAGCGGGTGTCAGTTTCTCCAACTTTAGTTGAACCGAGTGTGGTGATACGTCTTCGTCGTATCTATAATTTTTGATTGTTCCATGCCAATATTCTACAACTTCCATATACTTTTTGGCAACTTTTTGTACTATTTTTGGAACTAACATATTGATCCAGTGCACAGTGCCAGTTCCTGTCTGTTGCATGTTTTTGGTTTCGCAGAATATCCATATCAAACGGAGTCCAAACGCGATAAAAAGGGACGGAGATTATTTTTGGAATATTTGGAAAATCTGGGAGAAAGATCAACGTGAAATGGTGTCCGAGGTGGCCACGAGACAGGGGCCCACGCCCGTACCGGGAGGGCGCGCCCCCACCCTCGTGGGCCACCCGTAAGGCGGTTGATGCCCTTCTTCGGCCGCAAGAAAGCTAATTTTTGGAAAAAAAATCACGTCGAAGGTTTCAGTCCAATCGGAGTTACGGATCTCCGGATATAAAAGAAATGGTGAAAAGGCAGCAGAACAGAACGCAGAAACAGAGAGAAACAGAGAGATAGATCCAACCTCGGAGGGGATCTCGCCCCTCCCACGCCATGGGAGCCAAGGACCAGAGGGGAAACCCTTCTCCCATCTAGGGAGGAGGTCAAGGAATAAGAAGAAGAAGGGGGCCCTCTCCCCCTTGCTTCCGATGGCGCCGGAGCGCTGCCGGGGCCATCATCATCACTGCAATCTTCACCAACAACTTCACCGCCATCATCACCAACTCTTCCCCCCTCTATGCAGCGGTGTAACCTCTCTCTTACCCGCTGTAATCTCTACTTAAACATGGTGCTCAACGCTATATATTATTTCCCAATGATGTATGGCTATCCTATGATGTTTGAGTAGATCTGTTTTGTCCTATGGGTTATTTGATGATCAAGATTGGTTTGAGTTGCATGTTTTATTATTGGTGTTGTCCTATGGTGCTCTTCGTGTCGCGCAAGCGTGAGGGATTCCCGCTGTAGGGTTTGCAATATGTTCATGATTTGCTTATGGTGGGTGGCGTGAGTGACAGAAGCACAAACCCGAGTAAGTAGGTTGTTTGCGTATGGGATAAAGGGGACTTGATACTTTAATGCTATGGTTGGGTTTTACCTTAATGATCTTTAGTAGTTGCAGATGCTTGCTAGAGTTCCAATCATAAGTGCATATGATCCAAGTAGAGAAAGTATGTTAGCTTATGCCTCTCCCTCAAATAAAATTGCAATAATGATTACCGGTCTAGTTATCGATTACCTAGGGACAAATAACTTTCTCGTGACAACAAGCTCTTTACTAAAACTAATTTAGTTGTGTCTTCATCTAAACATCCCCTAGTTTTTATTTACGCACTCTTTATGTTCTTGCAAACCTATCCAAAAACACCTACAAAGTACTTCTAGTTTCATACTTGTTTCCGGTAAAGCGAACGTCAAGTGTGCGTAGAGTTGTATCGGTGGTCGATAGAACTTGAGGGAATATTTGTTCTACCTTTAGCTCCTCGTTGGGTTCGACACTCTTACTTATCGAAAGAGGCTACAATTGATCCCCTATACTTGTGGGTTATCAAGACCTTTTTCTGGCGCCGTTGCTGGGGAGTCATAGCGTGGGGTGAATATTCTTGTGTGTGCTTGTTTGCTTTATCACTAAGTAATTTTTATTTTTGTTGTTCTTAGTTGTTCTTTATCTTTAGTTATGGATATGGAACACGAAATACCAAAACATTTAGGTGTACTTGCTACTCATGGAGATGGGGAACCTCCTAAAACCCTCGATGCTGGTTATGTGAAAGATATTATGTACTACTTTGATAATCATGAGAAAACCCCATTCAACTATGTAATGGGAGTAAGTTGGATCAACGTGAATACTTTAGGGATTATCGCTTGACACAAAAAGGGAAACTATTATGGGATCAAATTCATATATTGAAGTGGTATGCTTGGAAACTATGCGTGAGTTATGATTATACTTGTTGCTCTAGGATGAAGGCTCCACACCTTCCCTTTTGATGCAAATTTAATGATAATAAAACCTTAGCTTCTTATGCTAATGGTATATATGATTACTATGATGTGGAACAAATAGAAGAATTTGTTGCTTTTATGGGTGCTTATGAAATTGAATCTATGTGTAAAGAGTTTGAAGATTTTGATGATGCTGTTTATAGATCTGAAAATTTAGCTATCCTCAAATATGAAGGAAATATGCCCTAGAGGCAATTATAAAGTTATTATTTATTTCCTTATTTCATGATAAATGTTTATTATTCATGCTAGAATTGTATTAACCGGAAACATAATACATGTGTGAATACATAGACAAACATAGTGTCACTAGTATGCCTCTACTTGACTAGCTCGTTGAATCAAAGATGGTTAAGTTTCCTAGCCATAGACATGAGTTGTCATTTGATTAACGGGATCACATCATTAGGAGAATGATGTGATTGACATGACCCATTCCGTTAGCCTAGCACTTGATCGCTTAGTATGCTGCTATTGCTTTCTTCATGACTTATACATGTTCCTGTAACTATGAGATTATGCAACTCCGCCACGGAGGAACACTTTGGTGCTACCAAACGTCACAACGAATCGGGTGATTATAAAGGAGTACTACAGGTGTCTCCAAAGGTACATGTTGGGTTGGCGATTTCGAGATTAGGTTTTGTCACTCCGATTGTCGGAGAGGTATCTCTGGCCCTCTCGGTAATGCACATCACTATAAGCCTTGCAAGCAATGTAGCTAATGAGTTAGTTACGGAATGATGCATTACGTAACGAGTAAAGAGACTTGCCAATGAACGAGATTGAACTAGGTATTGGATACCGACGATCGAATCTCGGGCAAGTAACATACCGATGACAAAGGGAACAACGATGTTGTTATGCGGTTTGACCGATAAAGATCTTCGAGAATATGTAGGAGCCAATATGGGCATCCAGGTTCCGCTATTGGTTATTGACCAAGAATAGTTCTAGGTCATGTCTACATAGTTCTCGAACCCGTAGGGTCCGCACGCTTAAGGTTTCGATGATGGTTATATTATGAGTTTATGAGTTTTGATGTACCGAAGGAGTTCGAGTCCCGGATGAGATCGGGGACATGACGAGGAGTCTCAAATGGTCGAGACGTAAAGATCGATATATTGGACGACTATATTCGAGTTCGGAAAGGTTCCGAATGATTCGGTATTTTTCGGAGTACCGGAGAGTTACGGAATTCGCCGGGAGAAGGATTGGGCCTTATTGGGCCTGCAGGAAAGAGAGAGGGGCTGCCTAGGGCAGGCCGCGCCCCAAGGCCTAGTCCAAATTGTACTAGGGGAGGGGCCGCACCCTTCCTCCCTTCCCCTTCCTTCTCTCCTACTCCTACTAGGAAAGGAGGAGTCCTACTCCCGTGGGAGTAGGACTCCCCCCTGCGCGCCTCCTCCCTAGGCCGCCACCTCCTCCTTGCTCCTTTATATACGGGGCAGGGGGCACCCCATGGACACACAAGTTGATCTACGGATCGTTCCTTAGCCGTGTGCGGTGCCCCTCCACCATATTCCACTTCGTCATATCGTCATGGAGCTTAGGCGAAGCCCTCGCCGGTGAAGTCATATCGTCATGCGGAGCTTAGGCGAAGCCCTGCGTCGGTGGAGCATCATCATCGTCACCACGCCGTCGTGCTGACGGAACTCATCCCCGACGCTTTGCTGGATCGGAGCCCGAGGATCGTCATCGAGCTGAACGTGTGCAAAACTCGGAGGTGCCGTACGTTCGGTGCTTGGATCGGTCGGATCGTGAAGACGTACGACTACATCAACAGCGTTGTTATAACGCTTCCGCTTTCGGTCTACGATGGTACGTGGACAGACACTCTCCCCTCTCGTTGCTATGCCATCACCATGGTCTTGCGTGTGCGTAGGAAATTTTTTGAAATTACTACGTTCCCCAAGAGTGGCATCCGAGCCTGGTTTTATGCGTTGATGTCATATGCACGAGTAGAACACAAGTGAGTTGTGGGCGATATAAGTCATACTGCTTACCAGCATGTCATACTTTGGTTCGGCGGTATTGTGAGATGAAGCGCCCGGACCGACATTACGCCAGACGCTTACGCGAGACTGGTTTCACCGCTCGAGCACTCGTTGCTTAAAGGTGACCGCGGGTGTCTGTCTCTCTCACTTTAGTTGAACCGAGTGTGGCTACGCCCGTCCTTGCGAAGGTTAAAACAGCACCAACTTGACAAACTATCGCTGTGGTTTTGATGCGTAGGTAAGAACGGTTCTTGCTCAGCCCGTAGCAGCCACGTAAAACTTGCAACTACAAAGTAGAGGACGCCTAACTTGTTTTTGCAGGGCATGTTGTGATGTGATATGGTCAAGACGTGATGCTATATTTTATTGTATGAGATGATCATGTTTTGTAACCAAGTTATCGGCAATCGGCAGGAGCCATATGGTTGTCGCTTATTGTATGAAATGCAAAGCCATGTAATTGCTTTACTTTATCACTAAGCAGTAGCGATAGTCGAGAAGCAATAGTTGGCGAGACGACAACGATGCTACGATGGAGATCAAGGTGTCGCTACCGTGACGATGGTGATCATGACGGGTGCTTGACGATGGAGATCACAAGCACAAGATGATGATGACCATATCATATCACTTATATTGATTGCATGTGATGTTTATCCTTTATGCATCTTATCTTGCTTTGATTGACGGTAGCATTATAAGATGATCTCTCACTAAAATTATCAAGAAGTGTTCTCCCGAGTATGCACCGCTATGAAAGTTCTTCGTGCTGAGACACCACGTGATGATCGGGTGTGATAGGCTCTACGCTCAAATACAACGGGTGCAAAACAGTTGCGCACGCGAATACTCAGGTTAAACTTGACGAGCCTAGCGATAATAGATATGGCCTCGAACACGGAGACCGAAAGGTCGAACGTGAATCATATAGTAGATATGATCAACATAGTGATGTTCACCATTGAAACTACTCCATCTCACGTGATGATCGGACATGGTTTAGTTGATTTGGATCACGTGATCACTTAGATGACTAGAGAGATGTCTGTCTAAGTGGGAGTTCTTAAGTAATATGATTAATTGAACTTTAATTTATCATGAACTTAGTCCTGGTAGTATTTTGCAAATTATGTTGTAGATCAATAGCTCGCGTTGTTGCTTCCCTATGTTTTTATATGTGTTCCTAGAGAAAATTGTATTGAAAAATGTTAGTAGCAATGATGCGGATTGGATCCGTGATCTGAGGTTTATCCTCATTGCTGCACAGAAGTATTATGTCCTTGATGCACCGCTAGGTGACAGACCTATTGCAGGAGCTGCTGCAGACGTTATGAACGTTTGGCTAGCTCAATATGATAACTACTTGATAGTTTAGTGCACCACGCTTAAACGCTTAGAATCGGGACTTCAAAGACGTTTTGAACGTCATGGACCATATGAGATGTTCCAGAGTTGAAGTTAATATTTCAAGCAAATACCGAGTTGAGAGATATGAAGTCTCCAACAAGTTCTATAGCTAAAAGATGGAGGAGAATCGCTCAACTAGTGAGCATGTGCTCAGATTGTCTGGGTACTTTAATCGCTTGAATCAAGTGGGAGTTAATCTTCCAGATAAGATAGTGATTGACAGAATTCTCTAGTCACCATCACTAAGTTACTAGAACTTCGTGATGAACTATAGTATGCAAGGGATGATGAAAACAATTCCAAAGCTCTTCGCGATGCTAAAATCGGCGAAGGTAGAAATCAAGAAAAAACATCAAGTGTTGATGGTTGACAATACCACTAGTCTCAAGGAAAGGGGCAAAGGAAGAAGGGTAACTTCAAGAAGAACGGCAAGCAAGTTGCTGCTCGAGTGAAGAAGCCCAAGTCTGGACCTAAGCCTGAGACTAAGTGCTTTTGCTGCAATGAACTGGTCACCGAAGCGGAACTACCCCAAGTATTTGGCGGATAAGAAGGATGGCAAAGTGAACAAAGGTATATTTGATATACAGATTATTGATGTGTATTTTACTAGTGTTCGTAGTAACCCTCGGTATTTGATACTGGTTCGGTTGCTAAGAGTAGTAACTCAAACGGAGTTGCGTAATGAACAGAAACTAGTTGAAGGGAAGTGACGATGAGTGTTGGAAGTAGTTCCAGGATTGATATGATCATCATCGCACACTCCCTATACTTTCGGGATTAGTGTTAAACCTAAATAAATGTTATTTGGTGTTTGCGTTGAGCATGAATATGATTTGATCATGTTTATTGCAAAACAGTTATTCATTTAAAGTCAAGAATAATTGTTGTTCTGCTTACATGAATAAAACCTTCAATGGTCATACACCCAATGAAAATAGTTTTCAAAACGGTTATTCATTTAAAGTCAAAGAATAATTGTTGTTCTGTTTAAATGAATAAAACCTTCAATGGTCATACACCCAATAAAATAGTTTGTTGGATCTCGATCGTAGTGATACACATATTCATAATATTAATGCCAAAAGATGCAAAGTTAATAATGATAGTGCAACTTATTTGTGGCACTGCCGTTTAGGTCATATTGGTGTAAAGCGCATGAAGAAACTCCATGCTGATGGAATTTTGGAATCACTTGATTATGAATCACTTGATGCTTGCGGACCATGCCTTATGGGCAAGATGACTAAAGACTCTGTTCTCCGGAACAATGGAGCGAGCAAATGACTTATTGGAAAAAATACATACTGATGTATGCGGTCCGATGAGTGTTAAAGCTCACGGCAAGTATCGTTATTTTCTGACCTTCACAGATGATTTAAGCAGATATGCGTATATCTTCTTGATGAAACATAAGTCTGAAATAGTTGAAAGGTTCAAAGAATTTCAGAGTGAAGTGGAAAAATCATCGTAACAAGAAAATAAAGTTTCTGCGATCTGATCGCGGAGACGAATAATTGATTTACGAGTTTGGTCTTCAATTAAAATAATGTGGAATAGTTTCACAGCTCACGCCACCTGGAACACCACAATGTTATGGTGTGTCCGAACGTTGTAACCGCACTTTATTGGATATGGTGCGATCTATGATGTCTCTTATCAGTTTACCACTATCGTTTTGGGGTTATGCATTAGAGACAGCTGCATTCACGTTTAATAGGGCACCATCTAAATCCGTTGAGACGACACCGTATGAACTATGGTTTAACAAGAGACCTAAGCTGTCGCTTTCTTAAAGTTTGAATTGTGATGCTTATGTGAAAAAGTTTTCACCGATAAGCTCGAACCCAAATCGGAAAAGTGCGTCTTCATATAATACCCAAAGGTAACTATTGGGTACACCTTCTATCACAGATCCGAAGGCAAGTTTTTCGTTGTTAAGATGGATCCTTTCTAGAGAAGAAGTTTCTCTCGAAAGAAGTGAGTGGGAGGAAAGTAGAACTTGATGAGGTAATTGTACCTTCTCCTTATTGGAAAGTAGTTCATCACGTAAATCAGTTCCATGATTCCTACACCAATTAGTGAGAAAGTTAATGATGATGATCATGAAACTTCAGATCAAGTTGCTACCAAACCTCGTGGGTCTTCCAGAGCAAAATCCGCACTGCATGGTACGGTAATCGTGTTCGGAAGTCATGTTACTAGACCATGATGAACCTACGAACTATGAGGAAGCGATGATGAGCCCAGATTCGCGAAATGGCTTGAGGCCATAAAATCTGAGATAGGATCCATATATGAGAACAAAGTGTGGACTTTGGTTGACTTGCTCGATGATCAGCAAGACAAGTTAAATAAATGGATCTTCAAGAGGAAGACAGATGCTGATAGTAGTGTTACTATCTACAAAGCTCGACTTGTCGCAAAAGGTTTTCGACAAATTCAAAGTGTTGACTACAATGAGATTTACTCAAGCAGTAGCGATGCTTAAGTCTGTCCGAATCATGTTAGCAATTGCCACATTTTATGAAATCTGCAAATGGATGTCAAAACTACATTCTTTAATGGATTTATTAAAGAAGAGTTGTATATGATGCAACCAGAAGGTTTTTCAATCCTAAGGAGCTAACAAAATGTGCAAGCTTCAGCGATCCATCTATGGACTGGTGCAAGCATCTCGGAGTTGGAATAAACGCTTTGATAGTGTGATCAAAGCATATGGTTTTATACAGACTTTTGGAGAAGCCTCGTATTTACAAGAAAGTGAGTGGGAGCACTACAGCATTTCTGATAAGTATATGTGAATGACATATTGTTGATCGGAAATAATGTAGAATTATTCTGCTAAGCATAAAGGAGTATTTGAAAGGAGTTTTTCGAAGAAGGACCTCAGTGAAGCTGCTTACATATTGAGCATCAAGATCTATAGAGATAGATCAAGACGCTTGATAAGTTTTTCAATAAGTACATACCTTGTCAAGATTTTGAAGTAGTTCAAAATGGAACACTCAAAGAAAAGTTCTTGCCTGTGTTGCAAAACGTATGGAATTGAGTAAGACTCAAATCCCGACCACGGCAGAAAATAGAAAAGAGAATGAAAGTCATTCCCTATGCCTCAGTCATAGGTTCTTGCCTGTGTTGCAAAACGTATGGAATTGAGTAAGACTCAAATCCCGACCACGGCAGAAAATAGAAAAGAGAATGAAAGTCATTCCTATGCCTCACCATAGGTTCTATAAAGTATGCTATGCTATGTACCGACCTATTGTATACCTTGCTCTGAATTTGGCAAGGAGGTACAATAGTGATCTAGGAGTAGATCATCGGACATTGGTCAAGAACATCCTTAGTGAGGACTAAGGAAATATTTCTCGATTATGGAGGTGATAAAAGAGCCCGTCGTAAAGAGTTACATCGATGCAAGCTTTTTACACTGATCCAGATGACTCTAAGTCTCAATCTGGATACATATTGAAAGTGGGAGCAATTAGCTAGAGTAGCTCCGCAAGAGCATTGTAGACATAGAATATTTGCAAAATAGATACGACTCTGAATGTGACAGACCCGTTGACTAAGCTTCTCTCACGAGCAAAACATGATCATCCCTTAGTACTCTTTGGGTGTTAATCACATAGCGATGTGAACTAGATTATTGACTCTAGTAAAACCCTTTGGGTGTTGGTCACATGACGATGTGAACTATGGGTGTTAATCACATACATATGTGAATATTAGTGTTGAATCACATGATGATGTGAACTAGATTATTAACTCTAGTGCAAGTGGGAGACTGAAGGAAATATGCCCTAGAGGCAATTATAAAGTTATTATTTATTTCCTTATTTCATGATAAATGTTTATTATTCATGCTAGAATTGTATTAACCGGAAACATAATACATGTGTGAATACATAGACAAACATAGTGTCACTAGTATGCCTCTACTTGACTAGCTCGTTGAATCAAAGATGGTTAAGTTTCCTAGCCATAGACATGAGTTGTCATTTGATTAACGGATCACATCATTAGGAGAATGATGTGATTGACATGACCCATTCCGTTAGCCTAGCACTTGATCGCTTAGTATGTTGCTATTGCTTTCTTCATGACTTATACATGTTCCTGTAACTATGAGATTATGCAACTCCGTTTACGGAGGAACACTTTGGTGCTACCAAACGTCACAACGAATCGGGTGATTATAAAGGAGTACTACAGGTGTCTCCAAAGGTACATGTTGGGTTGGCGATTTTGAGATTAGGTTTTGTCACTCCGATTGTCGGAGAGGTATCTCTGGCCCTCTCGGTAATGCACATCACTATAAGCCTTGCAAGCAATGTAGCTAATGAGTTAGTTACGGAATGATGCATTACGAACGAGTAAAGAGACTTGCCAAGAACGAGATTGAACTAGGTATTGATACCGACGATCGAATCTCGGGCAAGTAACATACCGATGACAAAGGAACAACGTATGTTGTTATGCGGTTTGACCGATAAAGATCTTCGTAGAATATGTAGGAGCCAATATGGGCATCCAGGTTCCGCTATTGGTTATTGACCAAGAATAGTTCTAGGTCATGTCTACATAGTTCTCGAACCCGTAGGGTCCGCACGCTAAGGTTTCGATGATGCTTATATTATGAGTTTATGAGTTTTGATGTACCGAAGGAGTTCGAGTCCCGGATGAGATCGGGGACATGACGAGGAGTCTCGAAATGGTCGAGACGTAAAGATCGATATATTGGACGACTATATTCGGAGTTCGGAAAGGTTCCAATGATTCGGTATTTTTGGAGTACCGAGAGTTACGGAATTCGCCGGGAGAAGGATTGGGCCTTATTGGGCCCTGCGGGAAAGAGAGAGGGCTGCCTAGGGCAGGCCGCGCGCCCCCCCAAGGCCTAGTCCGAATTGGACTAGGGGGAGGGGCCGCACCCCTTCCTCCCTTCCCCTTCCTTCTCTCCTACTCCTACTAGGAAAGGAGGAGTCCTACTCCCGGTGGGAGTAGGACTCCCCCCTTGGTGCGCCTCCTCCCTAGGCCGGCCACCTCCTCCTTGCTCCTTTATATACGGGGGCAGGGGGGCACCCCATGGACACACAAGTTGATCTACGGATCGTTCCTTAGCCGTGTGCGGTGCCCCCCTCCACCATATTCCACTTCGGTCATATCGTCATGAGCTTAGGCGAAGCCCTGCGCCGGTGAAGTCATATCGTCGCGGAGCTTAGGCGAAGCCCTGCGTCGGTGGAGCATCATCATCGTCACCACGCCGTCGTGCTGACGGAACTCATCCCCGACGCTTTGCTGGATCGGAGCCCGGGGATCGTCATCGAGCTGAACGTGTGCAGAACTCGGAGGTGCCGTACGTTCGGTGCTTGGATCGGTCGGATCGTGAAGACGTCGACTACATCAACCGCGTTGTTATAACGCTTCGCTTCGGGTCTCACGAGGGCGTGGACAGACACTCCCCTCTCGCTGCTATGCCATCACCATGGTCTTGCGTGTGCGTAGGAATTTTTTTGAAATTACTACGTTCCCCAACAAAATATTGCTATGAGAATTATGAATACAATTCCGATATTAATGCACTTACTGAGAAAGTCTCCGCTGTCCAAGAAGAGACTAATATTTTGCAGGAATCTATGGAAGAAGAAATTGATGAAACTGTGAGCTCATTGGATGAAAAAGATGAGGAGGAGAGCGAAGAACAAAAGGAGGAAGAGCGGATTGATCCTCCGTGCCCACCTTCTAATGAGAGTAACCCTTCAACTCATACATTGTTTAATTCCCCTTCGTGCTTACCGAAGGATGATTGCTATGATGACTATTATGATCCCATTAATTCTCTTGAAATATCCCTTTTTGATGATGCTTGCTATGCTTATGGCCAAGATGCCAATATGAATTATTCTTATGGAGATGAACTTGCTATAGTTCCTTATGTTAAACATGAAATTGTTGCTATTGCACCCACACATGATAGTCCTATTATCTTTTTTAATCCTCCCGATTATACTATATCAGAGAAGTTTGCACTTATTAAGGATTATATTGATGGGTTGCCTTTTACCGTTGCACATGATGATTTTGATAGATATAATATGCATGTGCTTGCTGCTCCTACTTGCAATTTTTATGAGAGAGGAACTATATCTCCACCTCTCTATGTTTCCAATATGATAAAATTGCAAGAAACTTTTTATACTATGCATTGGCCTTTACTATGTGTGCATGAATTGTTCTTTTATGACATGCCGATGCATAGGAAGAGAGTTAGACTTCGTCATTACATGATATATGTTACTTTGTGCTCACTACTAAATTAAAAATCATTGCTAATTAAAATTGGCTTTCATATACCTTGGGATCCGGGTGGATTCACTACTTGAGCACTATATGCCTAGCTTAATGGCTTTAAAGAAAGCGCTGCCATGGAGACAACCCGGAAGTTTTAGAGAGTCATTTATTTCTGTTGAGTGCTTTCATATAGTTTAAAAACAACAAAAATAAAGAGGGGAACCCAAAACTTTTCAAAAAGAAAAGCGAAAGTGAGAAAGACAAGCATTGTTGAAGTGGGAGCTAGCCTTGAACTTTGTTCATGCTCACAGAAACTTTGTGAATCTTGATTACAGAAACTTTTCAACAAAAATAATTATCCCCTTGTACAATTCCATTGTATTATAAAAATAATGTGCCAAGGTTTGCCTTTAGGATGTTTACAATGCTTGTTGGTTTGTGCGATGCAGGACAGAAACTTTGGCTTTTTTACTGGAACGTCAAATGGTTCTGATTCTTTTTGCACTGTCTTGCTGTATAAATTGTTTATTTTTCCTAATTTTGGAAGAATGTTTCAAGTATCAGAAGAATGATGAATGTTCAGATTGCTATAGACTGTTCTGTTTTAGACAGATTCTGTTTTTGATGCATAGTTTGCTTGTTTTGATGAAACTATCAATTTGTATCAGTGGATTAAGCCATTAAAAAGTTATATTACAGTAGAAAAAAAATGCAAAAACAAAATATGAATTGGTCTGCAACAGTACTTAGAGTAGTGATTTGCTTTATTATACTAACGGATCTTACTGAGTTTTCTGTTGGAGTTTTGTGTGGATGAAGTGTTCAATGATCGAGAAGGTCTCGATGTGAGAAGAAGGAAGAGAGGAAAGAGCTCAAGCTTGGGGATGCCCGAGGCACCCCAAGTAAATATTCAAGGAGACTCAAGCGTCTAAGCTTGGGGATGCCCCGGAAGGCATCCCCTCTTTCTTCAACAAATATCGATATGTTTTCAGATTTGTTTCTTTCATGTGATATGTGCAAATCTTGGATCGTCTTTTGCATTTAGTTTTCATTTTTTATGCACCATGCTGGTATGAGATGGTCCTTGGTTGATTTATAGAATGCTCTATGCACTTCACTTATATTCTTTGAGTATGGCTTTATAGAATGTTTCATGTGCTTCACTTATATCATTTGAAGTTTGGATTGCCTGTTTCTCTTTACATAGACAACCGCCATTTGTAGAATGCTCTTTTGCTTCACTTATATTTGTTAGAGCGTGGGTATATCTTTTGTAGAAAGAACTAAAACTCTCTTGCTTCACTTATATATATATATATTTAGAGAGATGACAGGAACTGGTCATTCACATGGTTAGTCATAAAACCCTACATAAAACTTGTAGATCGCTGAATATGATATGTTTGATTACTTGCAATAGTTTTGCGATATAAAGATGGTGATATTAGAGTCGTGCTAGTTGAGTAATTGTGAAATTGAGAAATACTTGTGTTGACGTTTGCAAGTCCCGTAGCATGCACGTATGGTGAACCGTTATGTAACGAAGTCGGAGCATGAGGTGTTTATTGATTGTCTTCCTTATGAGTGGCGGTCGGGGATGAGCGATGGTCTTTTCCTACCAATCTATCCCCCTAGGAGCATGCGCGTAGTACTTTGTTTTGATGACTAATAGATTTTTGCAATAAGTATGTGAGTTCTTTATGACTAATGTTGAGTCCATGGATTATACGCACTTTCACCCTTCCATCATTGCTAGCCTCTTTGGTACCGTGCATTGCCCTTTCTCACCTCGAGAGTTAGTGCAAACTTCGCCGGTGCATCCAAACCCCGTGATACGATATGCTCTATCACACATAAACCTCCTTATATCTTCCTCGAAACAGCCACCATACCTACCTATTATGGCATTTCCATAGCCATTCCGAGTATATTGCCATGCAACTTCCGTCATCATCATATAAATGACTTGAGCATTTATTGTCATATTGCTTTGCATGATCGTAAGATAGCTAGCATGATGTTTTCATGGCTTGTCCGTTTTTTTGATGTCATTGCTATACTAGATCATTCCACATCCCGGTACACCGCCGAAGGCATTCATATAGAGTCAAATCTTTGTTCTAGATATCGAGTTGTAATATTGAGTTGTAAGTAAATAAAAGTGTGATGATCATCATTATTAGAGCATTGCCCCAGTGAGGAAAGGATGATGGAGACTATGATTTCCCACAAGTTGGGATGAGACTCCGGACGAAAAAATAAAAATAAAAAAAATAAAAAAGAGAAAGGCCAAAAAAAAGGAGAAGGCCCAAAAAAAAGAAAAAAATTTAGAGAAAAAGAGAGAAGGGGCAATGTTACTATCCTTTTACCACACTTGTGCTTCAAAGTAGCACCATGTTCTTCATATAGAGAGTCTCTTGAGTTATCACTTTCATATACTAGTGCGAATTTTTATTATAGAACTTGGCTTGTATATTCCAACGATGGGCTTCCTCAAATGCCCTAGGTCTTCATGAGCAATCAAGTTGGATGCACACCCACTTAGTTTCAGTTTGAGCTTTCATACACTTATAGCTCTAGTGCATCCGTTGCATGGCAATC
This sequence comes from Aegilops longissima, assembly GCA_021605205.1. Taxonomy (NCBI): domain Eukaryota; kingdom Viridiplantae; phylum Streptophyta; class Magnoliopsida; order Poales; family Poaceae; genus Aegilops; species Aegilops longissima. The sequence continues at coordinate 612,000,589 of CM038680.1, forward strand.
CCTACTCCTCACATTGACATCAATTGATGGGCATCTCCATAGCCCGTTGATACGCCTAATTGATGTGAGACTTTCTCCTTTTTTGTCTTCTCCACACAACCCCCATCATCATATTCTATTCCACCTATAGTGCTATGTCCATGGCTCACGCTCATGTATTGCGAGAAAGTTGAAAAGGTTTGAGAAACGTCAAAGGTATGAAACAATTGCTTGGCTTGTCATTAGGGTTGTGCATGATGTGAATATTTTGTGTGGTGAAGATGGAGCATAGCCAGACTATATGATTTTGTAGGGATGAGCTTTCTTTGGCTATGTTATTTCAATAAGACATAATTGCTTGGTTGGTATGTGATGTATACTACGCAACCTTCTTCTTGTAGACGTTGTTGGGCCTGCAAGTGCATAGGTTTGTAGGACAGTAGCAAATTTCCCTCAAGTGGATGACCTAAGGTTTATCAAACCGTGGGAGGCGTAGGATGAAGATGGTCTCTCTCAAGCAACCCTGCAACCAAATAACAAAGAGTCTCTTGTGTCCCCAACACACCCAATACAATGGTAAATTGTATAGGTGCACTAGTTCGGCGAAGAGATGGTGATACAAGTGCAATATGGATGGTAGATATAGGTATTTGTAATATGAAAATATAAAAACAACAAGGTGACTAATGATAAATGTGAGTGAGGGAGTCCTGGACTAGGGGGTGTCCGGATAGCCGAACTATCATCTTTGGCCGGACTCCTAGACTATGAAGATACAAGATTGAAGACTTCGTCCCGTGTCCGGATGGGACTTTCCTTGGCGTGGAAGGCAAGCTTGGTGATACGGATATGTAGATCTCCTACCATTGTAACCGACTCTGTGTAACCCTAACCCTATTAGGTGTCTATATAAACCGGAGGGTTTTAGTCCGTAGGACGAACAACAATCATACCATAGGCTAGCTTCTAAGGTTTAGCCTCTCTGATCTCGTGGTAGATCTACTCTTATACTACCCATATCATCAATATTAATCAAGCAGGAGTAGGGTATTACCTCCATCGAGAGGGCCCAACCTGGGTAAAACATCGTGTCCCTTGTCTCCTGTTACCATCCGCCTAGACGCACAGATTCGGGACCCCTACCGAGATCCGCCGGTTTTGACACCGACATTGGTGCTTTCATTGAGAGTTCCTCTGCGCGCCGCCGCCGGAAGGATGCCTCATCCGCCTTTAAAGACGATACTATCGCCAAAGGAGCCTTGGCCACCGGTCGACTCTTCGCTAGGTGGTTTCTCATGACCGCCAGGTTCCATCGCGCGCGACGATGACTTCTCGGGTCATCGAAACCAATCTTCACGCTAACTCGGAACTCGCCGAGAAGTTAGATCCGATCGAGCTCTCCTCCGTAAACGAGCTCTTGGATCGCATCGCCGCACTGGGAGTCACCACAGACTACGACCAAATCGGGCTTAAAACCGAGGAGAGAGATCAACTCTCCCCAGGCTACCCATCATGTTGCTGTGATAGAGGAGCAATACGGCGATTCTTCTTCTATCTTAAGGAGTAGCTACGTCCGGATTCCCGATCCTTCCATGCCGGATTGCCGCAGAGGGACGGACGTCGATCAAGCCCTGAACTTAAAGTCAGGCGGCGGGTTGGATTCATTGGATAGCATTCAAAAATCCAAACTTCCAAGTTCGGAAAATTCTCGGCCCCTGAGTCTTAAATTGGACGGGGTTCCGGATCTAGTTCCACTTGCCCACCCAAACATTAGCGATCTATCCCGAATTCGGCAAGAGCCCGCTGAAACAGTACATCATTACTGGGCCAGATTCCTCCTGGTTATGGACAGGATAAAGGACTGCCGAGAGGAGGACGCAATCTCACTTTTCTGCAATAATTGCACGGACAAGGGAATCCTAAACGCCATAAGTCGTCGCGAAATTACACGCTTTGATGACTTGGTGACCATAGTACAAAAGTACTGTGCGATGGAGAGTGCTCGGAAAACCGAAAGTAAATTTTGGGATAATCCGGCCCCGAATACATCCCTAGTCCGAAATAAAAGGGTGCATCATCACCAAGCACCTGGGTTAAACCCCAAAAAATCAAAACCCCCTAAAGGGTACGGAACCGTACTGGAGGGTTGGCTAAACGGACCCTGCAAAATTCGTAGCAGAGAGGGCGCCACTCCAACACATAGCCTTCGAGCATGTTGGATACTACGGCAGGTGGCCAAAAGTGGCGAAGAGCTTCTAGCCTCAGAATCCAAGCCCAGCAACAACAGTACGGTGTTAACAGTCTTCGAGACTTTCGCATCAAATAACATGCGGAAACGAACACTCCGCAACCTTGCCGAATTCTACCAACTAGCAACAATAAATCCATGGAGTGACACGGCTATTACCTTTAATGCCAGTGACGAACCCAAAATCCGAACAGCCCGAGCACCAGCCGCATTGGTCCTCAGTCCAATAGTGGACGACTTTCGCCTTACTAAGGTACTCATGGATGGCGGCAGCGGACTAAACCTCATCTACGAGGAAACCCTCCGTAAAATGGAAATAGTCTGGAACCGCATTGAGCGAAGCAGCACAACCTTTAGAGGAATAATCCCTAGCCGGGAAGCATGCTGCACAGGAAAAATCACATCGGGCGTAGTGTTCGCTCACGGACAATTACAGGTCCGAGGAGGTCACATTTCAAGTGGCCCGCTCAGCAGCGGATATCACGCTTTATTAGGGCGAGAGGCATTCACAATTTTCAAGCTATACTCCATTATGGGTACATGAAGCTTAAAATACCCGGACCTAACGGAATCATCACTCTCTAGTGATCCGAACATAGCACTCGCTACCGAAAACAAGACAGCCACACTAGCCCTCGAGGCACTATCCGGCCTTAGCGGCCGAGGAACTCATCGCGATGCGCTCCACGGTGAACAGGGGCGATGTGATACTTGATAAAAGATCCAAGTCCACCTCTTTTAAACCAGCGGATGAAATAGTCAAATTCCAAGTCCACCCAACGGACCTGCAAAGACGGCCTCCATTGGGGCACAATTAAACCCTGATGTAGACGCCTTTTCACGAGAATTTCTACGAGAAAACTGGGACATTTTTGCCTGGCACCCTTCAGACATGCCAGGAATCCCACGTCGGCTGGCCGAGCACATCCTAAATATCCTAAAAGGATTCAAGCCAGTCAAACAGGCTCTTCGGCGCTTTTCCGAACCCAAGAGACATGCCATGGGAGAAGAGCTAGCCAAACTTCTGGAAGCCGGATTCATCAGATATAAAACATCCGGACTGGCTAGCAAATCTGGTGATGGTACCAAAGAAGGATAAATCCTGGCGCCTATGTGTTGATTTCAAAGACCTTAATAAGGCTTGCCCAAAGGATCCCTTCCCCCTCCCTCGCATTGATCAAATTATTGACGCTACAGCAGGACACGACTCATTGTGTTTCCTCGACGCTGCTCGGCTACCACCAAATCAAGATGGCGGAGCCAGACCAAGCTGCAACAGCATTCATCACTCCATACGGCCCATTCTGCTTCAACACAATGCCCTTCGGGCTAAAAAACGCCGGTGCAACATATCAGCACATGATTCAGACATGTCTGGCAAACCAGATCGGCAAGACAGTGGAGGCATATGTAGATGACGTGGTCGTCAAATCCAAGCATGTCGAAACTCTAGTAGACGACTTGAGGCTCACATTCGACAATCTCCGAAAATACGACATTAAGCTCAATCCGGAAAAATGCGTCTTCGGCGTTCCAGCCGGAAAGCTCTTGGGCTTCATTGTGTCCGGTAGAGGAATTGAAGCAAACCCAGCCAAGATCGGAGCTCTGTCACAATTGGATATTCCAAAAGACCTCCAACAAATACAAAAGTTGACTGGATGCGTAGCGGCTCTAAGCCGCTTTATCTCCCGTTTGGGAGAAAAGGCGTTACCCCTTTACCACCTCCTTCGGCGCACCGAACACTTCGAGTGGACGGATGCCGCCACAGCCGGACTCGAGGAAATAAAAGCCATATTGGCAACAAATCCGGTCCTGGCCGCGCCCAGCGTGGGTGAACCAATGCTATTATATATCGCCGCAACACATCAAGTTGTCAGCGCGGTACTCGTCGTCGAACGAGAAACGGACGGACACCGGTTCCCTCTTCAAAAACCGGTTTACTATGTGTCCACTATCCTAACTCCATGCAAGTCCCGGTACCCGCATTATCAAAAGGTAGCATACGCGGTGTTCATGGCATCCCGGAAGCTGCGACACTACTTTCAAGAGTGTTCGATAACGGTAGCCTCCGAAGTACCTCTTAACGACATTATAAACAACCGCGACGCGACGGGCCGGATTGCTAAATGGGCCATAGAGCTCCTTCCATTCGAGATAACCTATAAGCCACGACGAGCTATTAATTGCAGAGTTTTGGCCGACTTCGTGGCGAATGGACCGTTTAACTCCCTAAAGAGTACGGCGATACTCCAATTGGATTATGCACTTTGACGGCTCCAAAATGTTGGCGGCCTGGGGCTGGTGTCGTCCCGACGTCCCCAACCGGGACACAGTCCAATACGCCCTTCGATAATGTATACGGACTCCAACAACGCAGCGAATATGAGGCCCTTCGCACGGCCTCCGGATGGCGCTCTATGGGCATTAAACGCCTAGAGGTGCGCGGGGATTCGAACCTCGCGATATCTCAAATAAACGGAGACTTTGATGACAAAGATCCGAAAATGGTAGCGTACCGCAATGCGGTCCTAAAAATGTCAGCACGGTTCGAGGAGCTCGAATTTCATCATATAGCCCGGGATAACAACCAGGCGGCGGCCGTATTGGCACGCATCGGCGCAAAACGCGATGCCGTCCCACCCAACATCTTCCTGGAATGGCTGTTCAAGCCATCCGTACTATGGGAAGGGGAGTCCGAAGATAACAATCCGGACCCAACCGCACTGCCTGACACCGAACACTCTGACACAATCGGAGGCTCTGCCAACGAGATAACATCCTCCGCCCACGAAATAATGGCGGTTATCGCCCCGTGGACGGAACCATTCCTAGCCTACCTAACTAGGCAGGAACTCCCCGAAGACCAAAATGAGGCTCGCTGCATAGTACAGCGATCCAAAGCCTATAAAGTCCATGAGGGAGAGCTATATAAGAAAAGCACAACAGGAGTCCTTCAAAGGTGTATCTCCGAAGAGGAAGGGCGAAACCTCCTGGCTGAAATTCACGCCGGACTGGGTGGGCACCACGCCGCAGCCCGGGCCCTTGTAGGCAAGGCCTTCTGTACAGCATTTTATTGGCCGACGACCCGGGCAGATGCACAGGATTTAGTCCAACGATGCGTCGGTTGCCAGATTTTTGCTAATCAAAGCCACATGCCACCCACCGCCCTCAAAACTATACCCATCACCTGGCCGTCATGCGGTGCAGGGGCTTGACATGGTTGGACCCCTTAAGGGAGGAACCCACAAGCAAAAATACCTATTGGTCATGGTGGATAAAATCACCAAATGGATAGAGGCCAAGCCTGTTAAAACGGCCGAATCCGGACCGGTGATAGACTACATATCAGGGGTAGTGCACCGTTACGGCGTCCCCCACAGTATCATCACTGATAACGGCACCAACTTCACGGCCGATGAGGTCAAATTATGGTGCAAAAACATGGGCATCAAGCTCGATTACGCCTCAGTCTATCACCCTCAAACCAACGGTCAAGTCGAATGAGCAAACGGTCTAATCATGAGCGGCATTAAACCCAGACTATTGTGGTCCCTCAAGGAATCTAACACGCACTAGGTTGAGGAGCTCGACTCCGTACTCTGGGGGTTGCGGACCACGCCGAATCGTACTACCGGATTCACACCATTTTTTATGGTGTACGGCGCAGAGGCAGTCTTGCCCTGCGACATAATACATGACTCACCTCGCGTGCGCATGTATGAAGAAAGAGAAGCCGAGCTCGATCGGTAGGACAGTTTGGACGCATTGGAGGAGGAGCGCGACGTGGCAAAAGCTCGTTCCGCATTTTATCAACAGCAGGCTCGAAGATATCAAAGCAGGGAAGTACGGGCCAAAGCTTATAACGTTGGCGAACTAGTTCTACGCCTGTCGGACAATAAAAAGGACAAACTCAAGCCCAAATGGGAAGGTCCCTTCATCATCAACCAGGTCCTGACCGACGGAGCATACCGTCTGCGAAACGCATCGGATAACCGACTCGAGCCGAACCCATGGAACGCAGCCCATCTAGGACGATTCTACGCCTAAGCGCCGGACTCCAAGTTCGTCTCCTTCCTCCGTCCACATTTTCTATTTTTTCTGTCTTTTATTTCTCTCCTTCTTCCTCCTTCTTCTTGAAGCCTTTAGAGGCTCGTTTAGCTCTGTTAGCACATATTTGACGCGCTGTCCGCTCATTATACTGGGGCTTCTTTAATGAAGCTTATTTATACGGGCTTCATGCCCAACATATGCGCCAAACTTCCGCATGTACCTTTTATTCACCATTATATGCATCGATATGACTTAAGTTTTGGCCATTGCACGGCTTCGTGCTTACCCTCGTTCCCGATTGTTCGGCTAGGTGGTAAAGGGAGCACCTCTGCGATTGTTACTGCCGGGTCAGCCGGATGTGTACCTCAGACTGGGTGAAGCCAAAAGCTAGCGTTCTTAAGGGAATATTCGGTCGTGATTTTTAACTATTTATCCATCTGCCCCCAGATGATTTTCTGCTTTCTTAGCAGTTTTTGACATGCACTTTAGGGCATGCATCCCAGCGAAAGGAACCCTTAAAAGAACTATTCTCCCTGGAAGATGTTTCTTACTATGCATGTAATATAACATAACTAGTTGGGCACTTGTCTGATACAGCAATAATGACCCCTACGCCTTGTCTCCATGCATGCCCCGGTTCTTATATAACCGCAAGGGTATTCGAGACACACTCGGACTATTGGGTCCCGAGGTCGGCGAAAAGGACCGCTATGACAAAGATCTACAATCCGCTAGAAGACATTTTTCATGTCATATTTAATTACATAGTCAACTCGACTCATTGTATTCCTCCTCAATGCCATCTAATAGGCTATCTAATTTACAATCTTGCTGGAATACTTGGCGGCCAATTCTACTTGGCCGTACACTAAGCTTACAGGATCTCCTTCCCATCAGCCCCACAGTCCGACCTCGCCATGTGGTTTGGGTCAACCTTCGTGTACCGCGTCTTTACCATGGCCCAGCCTCCTGGCGCCTTGATGGCAGGCCGATATCTTCCATACGTCGGAAGCGCCGCCGTGCTCCTTGAAGCCGCTCTGCCAGCTCCCCAATGCCTTCGGGCAGGGAGATAGATGGCCACAAGGCCTGGCCGACGCATTTCATCATCTGCCGAACTCGTTCATGCAGCTGACGCAGTTCGGGAAGAAGATCACCCGAAGAACTGGGCATCTCCTCCTCAGGACGACCTGTGAGCAAACCTACATACATGTTTATGTTAGTCGCCTTCCTCACCGAACTCTCTCAAAGTTCGCTCAAGCTCTTACTGAAAATGCCATGACGAAGCCGTCGATTCTCCTTTACGGAGTCAGACAACTGGGCACGCCTTTAGTTCCTCACCCAGTTGGGTGTTGGCATCTTGGAGGTTATTTTTCTCCTGCCGCACCCTTGTAAGCACATTCTCGCCGGCCTTCAACCGGTGCAAGAGCTGTTGCTTGTCCGGATCTAGTCCGGCGCCATCTGCAATATTATTGTCAGATTTACACACACGCCGCGCTTCACAAACTAATTATCTTTTGAAGCATATATTACCAGAGGGGGTCTCTGTGGCTCCCCCTGTAGCGGCTAGTGCGGCCTCAATTTGGGCCTTGCATTCTTCAAGCTCCTGAGACAGTCAGGTATTCCTTTTTGTAAGATCCTGCATAACAAATGATCCTTAAATCAATTATTCTAACTATTTTAAGTCTCGGGGCTCTTGGCATATATAATCATCAAATTTCTCACCAGATGTCCTTTACATACTGCTCCGTGGCTCTGGCTAGACCATCTTGAGCGGCACGGAGGTGCGCATCTCCCGAATTAAAGGCATTCAAGGCCTCTTGGGAGAAACATGCGTCACGAAGAACTGTCCGGCGGCGCCTGTGATTCACGTCGCTCTCCACCTCGGAATTGGTGGCGGACAGTCTGTCGGCATCCTCTGTCGGAGGAGCATCCGATGCACGCCTCGTGCTCACCTCCGCTTCTGGACCCGGCTTTGGAGCCTGGCTGGCGGAGGTTCGATTGGCAACCTCTCCGAACTCAGTCCGGCGAGCGCTCTTTTTCCTGAAAAGAGCACCAGCGTTAGTACACCTTCCAGGAATCAATCCTGGGAATATGGTGACGCGCCATACCGTTCTGTGGAGTTTCGATCTGAACTGCACTTTTTTAGCCTCAGGGGCCAGACGCCTTTGTTGGCCAGCCGCTGGCTCGGCCTCCTGCCTCGAAGGCACCCCCTGCGAAACACCATTGGTATACGGTGATCAAAAAATAAAGCATGGATGGGTCATTATCAGAGTATTGGGACCTCGGTCTCAGTTACCTGTGAGGCTGGAAGTATTTCGGGGTAATCGGCCGTAATGGCAACCAAAGCATTGTCGATGCTAAGTTGGTGGAACACCCCGTCGATCAACTCCACCTTTATATCCGGATCCTCTTCAGAGGCCGGATCGAGGGACCGTTCCGGATCCTCGGGTTGTGGGGGCGGGCTGTGTATCTTCTCCACGGCCCGGCGTAGTTCCTGCGTAGAAACCATAAAATGAGATATTTAACCACGGGAACATGGATCGGACAGGCCACAAAGATATTTGCTTACCCAACTTCGAGGATTATTCGAAGAAAACCCGTTCAGTGGATTGACGCGGAGAAAATCCTCCTCTTCCCCTTTGCACATGGCGGACAAGGTCTTCACCAGTTCGGTAACCGATCCCGGCCCTTTGCGGCCATGACGGGTGGCATCGCCCTCCCGCTGAAGTCCCACATGGGTGGCCCCTATATTGGGCGGCTGCACTCCCCTCATAATGCAGGTTGCCATGACTACAATCATGGTCAATCCGCATGAGCCATAATCTTATTCGGCTCATCAAGTAAAGGACGCCCCGGTCATTTTCCTCCGGGGGCTCATGGGCGCCAGCTTAGGCGCTTCTTCGAGGGCGTTGCTAAACTCCGGAAGGCCGATCCGAACAGAATCCGCAGCGGACGCCCTCCATGTAAAACCATTCCGAAGCCAGTCTTGGGCGCCGCTTTCGGGTTCCGGATAGATATCCGGTCCCGGCGATGCGCCATAGTTCGGCTCCGCCCACTTGATATATTGACCCCTCATGCGAACGGGTAATAGGCAGAATAATCTCTTCCACAACGCAAAATGAGCCTCGATGCCCAAGAACAGTTCGCAAAGGGCCACGAAGCCCGCGATATGCAAAATGGAGGCAGGCGTAAGGTGGTGCAACTGGAGGCCGTAGAACTCCAAGAGCCCCCGGAGAAACGGATGGATTGGAAATCCGAGTCCTCTTACTAGATAAGAGATAAAGCACACCCGCTCTCCTTTAGTGGGATCGGGGACACTCTCCGCTTGTTTTCCGCCCTTGTAGGTGGCAAGTCCGGCTCGAACCGGAACCATGAAGGCCGGGGGAAGAAATCCCTTGGTTTGGAGTATCACTAGCTCGCTATGCGGGACTGAGCATCTCTCCCAATTTCCAGGCTGAGGGCTAGGAGCGCGAGAGGAGGAGCCGCGTCGACTGTCCATGGTGGAATGGATTTTTGTCAAAGGCGCTCTGATGAAAGCTCGCGGAGGGGGGATGGTGTGATTCAGATCTAGATCCTCGTCCCTTTTATAGACAGCTCATTTGCGCAGCTAGGGGGGTAAGTGTAAAAATACCCTGGCTTTTTGCATTCATTCAAACACGTGGAAGATGGCCATTGTTGGGCGTGGAAGCCAAGGAGCGCGACATTTATCAGAAGCCGGACACTATTCGACAAGTATATGGAATTTGGAGAAGAACCCGCCTTGCAATGCCGAAGACAATCTACGCGCCGGACTCATCGCCATTTGAAGCCTGGTTCGGGGGCTACTGAGGGAGTCCTGGACTAGGGGGTGTCCGGATAGCCGAACTATCATCTTTGGCCGGACTCCTAGACTATGAAGATACAAGATTGAACACTTCGTCCTGTGTCCGGATAGGACTTTCCTTGGCGTGGAAGGCAAGCTTGGCGATACGGATATGTAGATCTCCTACCATTGTAACCGACTCTGTGTAACCCTAACCCTATTCGGTGTCTATATAAACCAAAGGGTTTTAGTCCGTAGGACGAACAACAATAATACCATAGGCTAGCTTCTAAGGTTTAGCCTCTCTGATCTCGTGGTAGATCTACTCTTATACTACCCATATCATCAATATTAATCAAGCAGGAGTAGGGTATTACCTCCATCGAGAGGGCCCGAACCTGGGTAAAAACATCGTGTCCCTTGTCTCCTGTTACCATCCGCCTAGACGCACAGTTCGGGACCCCCTACCCGAGATCCGCCGGTTTTGACACCGACAGTGAGCGTAAACGGTATTGCAATGCTAGGAAACAAGGCCTAGGGTTCATACTTTCACTAGTGCAAGTTCTCTCAACAATAATAACATAGATAGATCATATAAAAATCCCTCGACATGCAACAAAGAGTCACTCCAAAGCCACTAATAGCGGAGAACAAACGTAGAGATTATGGTAGGGTACAAAACCACCTCAAAGCTATTCTTTCGGATCGATCTATAAAAGAGTTCGTACTAGAATAACACATTAAGACACAAATCAACCAAAACCCTAATGTCACCTAGATACTCCATTGTCACCTCAAGTATCCGCGGGTATGATTATATGATATGCATCACACAATCTCAGATTCATCCAACCAACATAACTAAAAGTACTTAAAAGAGTGCCCCAAAGTTTCTACCGGAGAGTCAAGAAAACGTGTGCCAACCCCTATGCATAGGTTCATGGGCGGAAGCCGCAAGTTGGTCACCAAAACATACATCAAGTGGCACATGATATCCCATTGTCACCACAGATAATCACGGCAAGACATACATCAAGTGTTCTAAAAAAAGACTCAATCCGATAAGATAACTTCAAAGGGGAAACTCAATTCATCACCAGAGAGTAGAGGGGGAGAAGAAACATAAGATCCAACTATAATAGCAAAGCTCGCGATACATCAAGATTGTGCCAAATCAAGAACACGAGAGAGAGAGAGAGAGAGAGAGAGAGAGAGAGAGAGAGAGAGAGAGAGAGAGAGATCAAACACATAGCCACTGGTACATACCCTCAGCTCCGAGGGTGAACTACTCCCTCCTCGTCATGGATAGCGCCGGGATAATGAAGATGTCCACTGGTGATGGGTTCCCCCTTTGGCAAGGTGCCGGAACGGGCTCCCGAGAGGTTTTCAGTGGCTACAGAGGCTTGCGGCGGCGGAACTCCCGATCTAATCTCTGTTCTGGAAGTTTTACGATACGTAGGTATATATGGGTGCAGAAGTGCGTTGGTGGACGAAGGGGGGGCCACGAGGCGGGGCGCGCCCGGGGTGGCGCCCCCCACCCTCGTGAGCACCTCCTTCTTTCCCGACGTGCACTCCAAGTCCATCGGGTGGCTTTCCTTCCAAAAATAACTTCTCCAGCTTGATTTCGTTCCGCTTTGACTCCGTCGATATTCCTTTTCCTCGAAACACCGAAATAGGCATAAAACAACAAATCTGGCTGGGCCTCCGTTAATAGGTTAGTCCCAAAATAATATAAAAGTGGATAATAAAGCCCAATATTGCCTAAAACAGTAGATAATATAGCATGGAGCAATCAAAAATTATAGATACGTTGGAGACATATCAAGCATCCCCAAGCTTAATTCCTGCTCGTCCTCAAGTAGGTAAATGATAAAAAGACAATTTTATGTGGGATGCTAGTTGGCATAATTTCAATGTAATTCTTCTTACTTGTGATATGAATATTCAGATCCGAAAGATTCAAGACAAAAGTTCATATTGACATAAAAACAATAATACTTCAAGCATACTAACAAAGAAATTATGTCTTCTCAAAATAACATGGCCAAGGAAAGTTCATCCCTACAATATCATATAGTTAGGCTATGCTTCATTTTCGTCACACAAAGATGTTCCCAACTTCTATACCCCCGATGACAAGCCAAGCAATTGTTTCATACTTAAATAATCTCAGACTTTTCCAACCTTCACGCAATACATGAGCGTGAGCCATGGATATAGCACTATGGGTGGAATAGAATATGATGATGGGGATTGTGTGGAGAAGACAAAAAGGAGAAAGTCTCACATTGACGAGGATAATCAACGGGCTATGGAGATGCCCATCAAGGAGTAGGGATTGCCATGCAACAGATGCACTAGAGCTATGAATGCTCAACAAAAGAAAACTAGTGGGTGTGCATCCAACTTGCTTGCTCATGAAGACCTAGGGCATTTGAGGAAGCCCATCGTAGGAATATACAAGCCAAGTTCTATAATGAAAAATTCTCACTAGTATGGAAAGACAACTTATGAGACTCACTATATGAAAAACATGGTGCTACTTTGAAGCACAATATATGAGACTCACTACATGAGGAACATGGTGCTACTTTGAAGCACAATATATGAGACTCACTACATGAGGAACATGGTGCTACTTAGAAGCACAAGTATGGAAAAAGAGATATTAGCATTGCCCTTTTTTTTGGGCGTTTCTTTTTTTCTTTTTGGCCTTTCTCTTTTTTGGGCAATGCTCTAATAATGATGATCATCACACTTCTATTGATTACAACATAAAATTACAACTCAAACTAGAACAAGATATGACTCTATATGAATGCCTCCGTGATGTACGGGATGGTGCAATGAATCAAGATTGACATGTATGAAAAATAATGCATGGTGGCTTTGCCACAAATACGATGTCAACTACATGATCATGCAATGGCAATATGACAAAAGTAAAATATGTCATGATGATGATGAACAAACGGTGGAAAGTTGCATGGCAATATGTCTCGGAATGGCTATGGAAATGCCATAATATGTAGGTATGGTGGCTGTTTTGAGGAAGATATAAGGAGGTTTATGTGTGATAGAGCGTATCGTATCACGGGGTTTGGATGCACCGGCGAAGTTTGCACCAACTCTCAAGGTGAGAAAGGGCAATGCACGGTACCGAAGAGGTTAGCAAAGGAGGAAAGGTAAAAGTGCGTATAATCCATGGACTCAACATTAGTCAAAAGAACTCATATACTTATTGCAAAAATTTAGAAGTCATCAAAAACCAAGTACTACGCACATGCTCCTAGGGGATAGATTGGTAGGAAAAGACCATCACTCGTCCCTGACCGCCACTCATAAGGATGCACAAGCCAGGTACACTTCATGTTTCAAATTTGTTACACAACTTTAACCATACGTGCATGCTACGGGACTTGCTAACTTCAACACAAGCATTCTTTTAATTCATAATCACCCAACTAGCATGACTCTAATATCACCATCTTCATATCTCAAAACAATTATCAAGCATCAAACTTTTCTTAGTATTCAATACACTCATAAGAATTCTTACAAATCTTGTATGCTTAGCATATTAGGATTATTTAAGCAAATTACCATGCTATTAAGACTCTCAAAATAATATAAGTGAAGCATGAGAGTTCATCTATTTCTTCAAAATAAAACTACCACCATGCTCTAAAAGATATAAGTGAAGCACTAGAGCAAATGACAAACTACCCCGAAAGATATAAGTGAAGATCAATGAGTAGTCGAATAAATATACAACTGTGTGAAGACTCTCCCATTTAATAATTTCAGATCTTGATACTTTATTAAAACAGCAAGCAAAGCTAAAGAAAATAAAATGACACTCCAAGCAAAACACATATCATGTGGTGAATAAAAATATAGCTCCAAGTAAAGTTACCGATGGAAGTAGACGAAAGAGGGGATGCCTTCCGGGGCATCCCCAAGCTTAGGCTCTTGGTTGTCCTTGAATAATACATTGGGGTGCCTTGGGCATCCCCAAGCTTAGGCTCTTGCCACTCCTTATTCCATAGTCCATCGAATCTTTACCCAAAACTTGACAACTTCACAACACAAAACTTAACAGAAAACTCGTGAGCTCCGTTAGCGAAAGAAAACAAAACACCACTTCAAGTGTAGCGACCTGACCCGAATGGATCAAGTCTCTGTGCTTAAGTGTCATCCCTGGATCGGTATGCTGACACACACAGTACTCGAGGATTTATAACAGAGGTAAATCACATGTATAAAGTAACGTAAATACTATTACCTCAATCCAAAATAGCGGAAGTAACAAGGTTGTGGATTCCCATCAACACCAACGGCAAAGTTGAGTGTAGAAATCGTAACCCTAACGTATCACTTACTCGTCGTAAGATCCTGCAACATGAAACGTTGCAGCCCGAAAACGGGTCAGCACATGGAATATGCTGGCAATGTAACACATAGAGAGTAATGAAAGAATAAGCCTATACTACATGCATATATGGCTCGTGGAAAGCTCTATGGTTATAATGTTTTTGCGAAAAGCCAATTTTTCCCTACTGCAAAGGAATAAATTTATTTAACTATCATGGTGGTTGTTGAACATTGAGAATGGTTGACAACATCCTCAATCCCAATTAAAAAACTCATTAACAACCCAACAATATTAATTTGAGTAACATGATGAGATCAACAGGATAATCCAAGAACTAGATACTCAAGATGTCCATAACCGGGGACACGGCTAACCATGATTAGTTTATACACTCTGCAGAGGTTTCTGCACTTTTCCCCACAAGAATCGATCTCCTCCGTTTGATTTCTCGCACTACATGGTGTTTGAGAAACGGATGACCGAGACATAGTCTTTCAGAAGCGCTAGCACCTTACATGTGGGTAGACCGTACCAACCTACAACCCCTACATCAGCTAGTCTACCCGTAAGAGTTCGCGCAACTTAGTCAACTATGCTAGAGCCCATAGTAGCATGTGGCTGCACACGGAAGTTTCTAGCATAAATAATCTCATGATCCCTTTGAGCCTGGGTGGCGGTCCGAAGAAATACAGGCAAATCCTGATAGAAACCAGGTGCCTCAATCCACCCAGATGTGTGTTTAAGTTGCCACCTTAAATAAACCATTAATTAACAATCTCACATCTGTCATGGATACACTCACCCAATCCACGTCTACTAGCATAGCATGGCATAATAAGAAAACATAGAAGTAACTCCCAAGGGTTGATAATAAAACAGGTAATAGGTACTACCTCAAACTACTTCCCAAAACCCACAATTTAATAAGATCCTAATCATGCAGTGTTTGAGGATAGATCTAATGCATAAAACTGGGTAGTAGAAAAGGTATGATCAAAGTGTTACTTGCCTGCAATGTTGATGAAGATGATTCGCACTCAAAACTCTTGATAGTTCTACTCGTCACACTCCGGTCAATCTATCGTAAGCAAGCAATAGTAACCACACATAAGCAATCACTCAAAAGATCGGGAAGAACAAAGAAAACGATTCAGAAAACATCAAAACCAAGAAAATAACTCTTGCAACATAAAACAATTTCTAACAGTACCAAAATTATATGAATTTGGCCTTATCAGAAAGTTTAGGTCAAGAGCTTCGATTTGCAATAAGAATCAACTAAATCGGAGTTACGAAACTCAAGTTATGGTCAAACGAAGTTCAAATTCAAATCTGATCTAATTCAAATTTTAAACTTTCAAAAACATGTTTGAGTTGGATTACTGGATAGAGGGGATCATAACAAAGAAGTGGGCGTTGGTTTCGTTGGATTTGGACTAACGAGTAAAAAGTTGTGAGTGTTTGAAAACCAGGGGTTAAACTGGAAAAAAATACTACATCTAGGTCCCTGGCCACGTGTCAGATTGTTAGTGGCTGAAACTGTTCGCTGCATAGACTAAACAGCGAACTTCCGCTACTTAGCACATACCGGTTCGGAAGGGAAAAAAACTACTAGATCTAATCTTGGCCGCCGATTCTAGATCGAACGGAGGAGGCGGTGACGGCGACTTACTGCAGCGGCGGCGGCGTCGGTGGCGAAGGGCAACGGCGGCGGGGCGTCGGGCTTGACCGAGGCGGCTGCTCCGGGGCTCACCGGCGACGACGGAGTAGCGGGGAAGGGGCAACGCGTCGAGGTGGATGCAGCGGTGGGGTCGGCGGCGCTCGGGGGCGTCAGTACGGAGCGCGGCGGCGGCGACAGATCTCGTCGGAGGCGGGAGCTCCGGCGAGGGCGGCGGTTGTGGTGGAGGAGGAGAGAAACAGGGCCAGGGCTCCGGTATTTATAGACGGGGTCGGAGAGGCTTGCGGGAGGGGCAAGGCGAGGCGGCGGAGGAGTCCGCGGTGGCTACGACGGCGTCCGGCGACGTGCGGGAGTCGAACTCCGGCTCGGGGAGGGAGACGACTGCGAGGTGGGCTAGGCCGCGGCCTCCTACGGGCGCGCGTGTGGGGAAGTGGCCTGCGGGGAGGCACAGCTGGCTGGGCCGCTTGCTGGCCTGGCGCGGTCGGCGGGGCTGAACAGTTTTTTTTAAATAAACAGACAGCCAAGGAAAGAAAAAAAAAGAAAAGAAATGAAACAGAAATATAATATAGGCATATTATATATCAAAATTTTCAGAAAATTATGTTCTACAACGTGGACATTTTTGTCAAGTAAAATAAAATCCAGAAAAATTCAAATAATTCAAAGAGTGCTACTGCTCTAATAAAATCCACTGAAAATCATTTTAAAAATACCAAAATTAATTCAAATTTATTTCTCTCCAATTTTCTGATGTAGGGAATCATGGTACCCTATTTTCCATATATTTTTTTTGGATAAAAATAATTTGAATAAAACTCAAATAACTCCAAATTGAAAATAAATTCAAAAGAACTTTGAATTTAATTCTTTGAAACTCCCAACTCATATTTCATATAATTTGAAGAAGTCATTTTATCTTCGCTCGTGAAAATCATTGAGTTGCATAAAGTTTCAAAATTGGAAATATGTCTGAATGAAATCCAAATCTTTTCTAAACCCTTTTTCATTTATTAAATGGAAGAAGTCATGTCATCTTCTCTCCAGGGTTTTGTGATGAAAAGAATTTAAATTCCCGAAGATCATAAAAGCAAAATGAAAGTTTGGGAAAGTCCTTTTATTCCCTCTCATTTAACTTTCAAAAAGTTTCAAATTCACTCACTTTCAGTCAATCAATCAAACAATCAATCAAAACTATCTATTTAATATAACATTCCAAAATTTAGAATTTTGGGATGTTACAAAACTACCACCCTTAAAATGAATCTCGTCCTCGAGATTCGGAGAGGCTAGAAAGAAATAGGTTAGGGTTTGGGGGTCTTCTCACAAATCCATCGATCGTCTCCGGGGTCTCGGGTGCTACCTCCCTTAGAAATATGGTTACTGTTCCATCAAAACTCATATACTCCATCCTTTTGTTCACAGGGTCGGTCTTCTCAGATCTTTCAGGAAAATGCCTTCTCTGGGCTCTTCCGGTAGTGGCATAACCTTTTCCTCAATTCTTCTGTCCTTTCATCTTGGTACGGTTATCCCGAGACTGGGTCTTCTCTGCTACGGGTCTGGCGCCAATACTAATCAGCTATCGATATCTCATGGTGGTCAACGATTTATGGTTTGTCCTGCAGGAAATGGGTCTGGGTTGAACCTCACCGTATATCCTACAATTGGCAACAACTGCCGTGTACAAGGGAAAATACTTATACCATTCTAAGATTTAAACAGGGTTTTGATCGTCGTCTCTCTACTATAGGTAAGTCACTCAGATTTACCATCCCATATTGCAAAGCGAATAATAAGAGTAAGTCGGTATGGTGATCAATCCATCCCGCACCCAAATCATTACCTTGTACATGGTTTAGGGAATCTCGCATTCTAACACTCGGTCATCCTCACAAGCATTGCAGAATTTCTCTTGTGGACGAACCAAGTTCGGAAAATCCATTGATTCTGTAAGCCAAACAAACATCTATCGTTCCTTAACAACTCTCAGGTTTTGCGTAAACTCCTATAAGATCGTCTGTCGATAAAATCGTAACTTCTTCCAGTGTTTTTCCTTCAACAAGAATGTGCTTGCTTCTTGGCAGGTCTTGGGGCCATGTGGGTTATGGCCCATCTCATCACTTGAAATCCTTGAACACATCATCTGGGCAACTGATCATTATCCCAACATCCAACTTCCTGGCATACTTAAATCCATCCAATTGTACTGTCTCCCTTCCTTCTATTGGTACCAAACTAGGACATGATTACTCAGACTCATCATGGAATTTCCATTGATCCATATTTCCAACATCATACCTCCTTTATATCCAATATTAATTCATCTCTTCATCCTCGTGGAATGTCCCACATACCGAGATAAAAACTTATACTTATGAAGTCCATACTCCACTTCGTGGAACATCATTATCCTTTCCAGGGTCAAGCGTCCTTACAGGGGAATATTGGCCATCTCTGCATGGCACTTCTTCAACTGGGAAATGTGAAACACATCATGAACTCCTGACAGTCCTTCGGTTGACTCCAATTTGTTGGCCACTTCTCCCATACGCTCCAAAACTCGGTATGGTCCTACAAATCTCGGGGCTAACTTTCCCTTAACTCCAAATTGTTTAACTCCTCGCAGAGGGGACACATGAAGACATGCTCCGTCTCCAATTTCATAGACTACCTCCTTGCGTTTTTGAGTCTGCATAACTCTTCTGCCTGGACTGAGCTACCTTCAGTCTATCTCGAATCAACTTAACATTCTCTTCTGACTCCTTGATCACATTTGGTCCAAACAACTGACGGTCTCCAACTTCATCCCACATCAACGGTGTCTGGCTCCTTCTCCCATACAAAGCTTCAAAAGGGGCCATCTTCAAACTGGCTGGGTAACTGTTGTTGTGTGAGAACTCCGCGTAAGGTAGATTATCATCACTACTAGATCCAAAATTTAGTGCACACGCTCTCAACATGTCCTCCAGAATCTGATTGACTCTCTCGATTTATCCATCTGTCTGCGGATGAAAGGCTGTACTGAACTCTAGCCTAGTACCCAAAGTCTGGTGCAGCTGATTCCAAAACTTTGAGGTAAACTGTGTTCCTCTATCTAATACGATGGTCCTTGGAACTCCATGCAGACATACGATCCTGGTCAAATATATCTTGTACAACTTCTCACTTGTATAGGTGGTTTCACTGGGATAAAGTGAGCCACTTTGGTCAAGCGAATCAACTACTACCCAGATAGAATCATATCCCAATCGGGTTATGGGAAATCCTGTAATGAAATTCATGCCAAGCTTATCCTGCTTCCATTCGGGTATCTGCATAGGCTGTAGTAATCCCGCTGGCTTCTGATGCTCTACTTTTACTCTCTCTGGCATACATCCCCTACGACTACATACTCCGCAATTTCCTTCTTCATACCAGTCCACCAGAAACGCTCCTTCAAATCCAAATACATCTTGGTGTTTCCAGGGCGAATCGAGTATGGTGAGTCATGAGCGCTCCTAAAGTATTAACTTCCTGATCTTTGCATTATTGGGCACATATACATGGTCCTCGAACCATAAAGTGTCTTGCTCATCCTTACAAAAACCTTTGGCCTTTCCTTTGCTCATCCTCTCTTTTACCTCAGCAATCTCTTTGTCATACTTCTGAGCTTCACGGATCTTTCTCAACAATGTAGACTGAACTTCCATTGCTGCAACAAAACCTTTGGGAACAATCTCCAACCGAAGTTCCCTGAGATCCTTGGCTAACTCCTTTGATAATCCTCCACTTATGAGGGTATTCGTCCTTGTTTTCCTTACTGTTGTGTCCTATTTCTCCACAAAGCTTGTATGCACAAGGTTTCTTCATATCCTTTCCATAAGGCCTCAACTTCTGGGACACTAGCCAAGACTTTAACAAAGTCCACTCAAATTCTTTCTGAATGGTTACTCCTTGCCATCCATTAATGGTTTGGTACATCCTCCACCAGGTAGCATCACCTCTTTCAAAGAACGGAAGAGCATGCTGGGCCATATTCTTTCCGGCTATAGGGTTATTCTCCATTTGATCCTCCAAGTTTTGAATCCATCGGTCTGTCTCCAATTGACTCAACGGTCCAGAAAATACAAGCTCATCTCCATTCATCCTCTATTGGGTCCATGGGTTTGGGGTGGGATAAGAGAGATCGAGAGGGAGGGATACACACAATGCAAACAATTGTTTTGAAAAGACAGATTTTATTGTGGCTGTCGGAAAACATCAAACAAATGACAACTCACAATCGTCGCATCTAACGTAAGTATATAACAAGGGTTTGGTCTTCTAATGGTCAATAAATCTTCAAAGTCATCAAACTCTTCGATTCTTGTTCATGTCTCCGATGGCTTCTTCTGATCATGCTTGTCCTTCTCAAGTTCTTTTGCAATATCATCTCTTTTGACGCAGAGTCTCTCGTGACGTCCTTTAATATTCTGGAGTTGCATTCCAAACCTCCGGTTTCAACATCCTTGACATGATCCATGATCCTACTGTCCTTCAGTTACTGACGAATCTCCGGTATCTCGATGTTTTTCTTCTCCAGCTTGGCTACTTCAGCTTCTGGGTCCTGAGTTTCTTCACGAAATACTTCTTTGTCGAATACTGCTTCCTGTAAGTCCATCTTAAAATCCTTGATGTAATGCTCCAGATCCCGGTGTTACATCAGCTAAGGTTAAAACTTCACCTCTTGCTGATAGGTGCTCCATCAGCCTTCTATCATCCAATCCTTCCATGCATATGCATGCTTAACTCTGCACGATGTCAATAGCATAAACGGGTGATAACATCATGGATACCGTGTTCCTGCTCTTGTCATTTCCATGAGCTAACATTCCATAGTTGATATCTCCTGCCTTAGGGTTTTCCTGACGAAACTTTGAGTTTTCTAACTCTCCATGTTCCGGTCTTACTCCAATACACCTTGATCTCGGGTATTGATAACTTCCATAGTCTGTCAAATTCCATAAGCGTAACCTTCCTAGGTCATAAAAATCCGGGAATTCTTCAGAGCCTTCAAAATCTCCTAGTCTTCGGAGTCTTCAACAGTTGTAGTTTCCGTCATTGTAATGCACGGTAAAAATCCTCTTTAGTCCAAAGTAGTCTTAGTTGTCTGATATCTTGTACTCCTTGGAGTGGTCTCATCAGTCGAACCTTCATGTGGTCAAAAGGGGAAAAGGGGTATGGTCTCACTAAAAGGGAATATTTGAATAAGCTCAGAAGAGAAGAGAGGTAAAAGATCTTTTTTGAAAATGAAGTTGTAGAGAAAAATCTTTCCTATGGGCTTGTCAGTTTCTAGGGTCACGTCCTACAGTCAACATGTGCTCTGATACCATCTTGTAGCGACCTGACCCGAATGGATCAAGTCTTTGTGCTTAAGTGTCATCCACGGATCGGTATCTTTGACACACAAGACTCGAGGATTCATAACAGAGGTAAATCACATGTATAACGTAACGTAAATACTATTACCTCAATCCAAAAAAGCGGAAGTAACAAGGTTGTGGATTCCCATCAACACCAACGGCAAAGTTGAGTGTAGAAATTGCAACCCTAATGTATCACTTACTCGTCGTAAGATCCTGCAACATGAAACGTTGCAGCCCGAAAACGGGACAACACATGGAATATGCTGGCAATGTAACACATAGAGAGTAATGAAAGAATAATCCTATACTACATGCATATATGGCTGGTGGAAAGCTCTATGGTTATAATGTTTTTGCGAAAAGCCAATTTTCCCCTACTACAAAGGAATAAATTTATTTAACTATCATGGTGGTTGTTGAACATTGAGAATGGTTGACAGCGTCCTCAATCCCAATTAAAAGTACTCATTAACAACCCAACAATATTAATTAGAGTAACATGATGAGATCAACAGGATAATCCAAGAACTACATACTCAAGACGTCCATAACCGGGGACACGGCTAACCATGATTAGTTTATACACTCTACAGAGGTTTGTGCACTTTTGCCCACAAGACTCGATCTCCTCCGTTTGATTTCTCGCACTACATGGTGTTTGAGAAACAGATGACCGAGACATAGTCTTTCAGAAGCGCTAGCACCTTACATGTGGGTAGACCTTACCAACCTACAACCCCTACATCAGCTAGTCTACCCGTAAGAGTTCGCACAACTTAGTCAACTATGCTAGAGCCCATAGTAGCATGTGGCTGCACACGGAAGTTTCTAGCATGAATAATCTCATGATCCCTTGAGCCTGGGTGGCGGTCCGAAGAAATACAGGCAAATCCTGATAGAAACCAGGTGCCTCAATCCACCCAGATGTGTGTTTAAGTTGCCACCTTAAATAAACCATTAATTAACAATCTCACATCTGTCATGGATACACTCACCCAATCCACGTCTACTAGCATAGCATGGCATAATAAGCAAACGTAGAAGTAACTCCCAAGGGTTGATAATAAAACAGGTAATAGGTACTACCTCAAACTACTTCCCAAAACCCACAATTTAATAAGATCCTAATCATGCAGTGTTTGAGGATAGATCTAATGCATAAAACTGGGTAGTAGAAAAGGTATGATCAAAGTGTTACTTGCCTGCAATGTTGATGAAGATGATTCGCACTCAAAACTCTTGATAGTTCTACTCGTCACACTCCGGTCACTCTATTGTAAGCAAGCAATAGTAACCACACATAAGCAATCACTCAAAAGATCGGGAAGAACGAAGAAAACGATTGAGAAAACATCAAAACCAAGCAAATAACTCTTGCAACATAAAACAATTTCTAACAGTACCAAAATTATATGAATTTGGCCTTATCAGAAAGTTTAGGTCAAGAGCTTCGATTTGCAAAAAGAATCAACTAAATCTGAGTTACGAAACTCAAGTTATGGTCAAACGAAGTTCAAATTCAAATCTAATCTAATTAAAATTTTAAACTTTCAAAAACATGTTTGAGTTGGATTACTGGATAGAGGGGATCATAGCGAAGAAGTGGGCGTTGGTTTCGTTGGATTTGGACTAACGAGTAAAAAGTTGTGAGTGTTTGAAAACCAGGGGTTAAACTGGAAAAAATACTACATCTAGGTCCCTCGCCACGTGTCAGATTGTTAGTGGCTGAAACTGTTCGCTCGTAGACTAAACAGCGAACGTCCGCCACTTAGCGCATACCGGTTCGGAAGGGAAAAAAACTACTAGATCTAATCTTGGCCGCCGATTCTAGATCGGACAGAGGAGGCGGCGACGGTGACTTACTCCACAAGGGCGGGCGTCGGTTGGCGAAGAACGGCAGCGGCGTCGGCTTGACCGGGCGGTTGCTCAAGGGGCTCGCCGGAGACGGCGGAGTAAGCGGGAAGGGCGGCGTCGAGGTGGATGCAGCGGGGTCGGTCGGCGCTCGAGGCGTCAAGACGGAGGGCAAGGCAAAGAGATCTCGTCGGAGGCGGGAGCTCCAGCGAGGGCGGCGGTTGTGGCGGAGGAGGAGAGAAACGGGGCCAGGGCTCCGGTATTTATAGGCTGGGTCGGAGAGGCTTGCGGGAGGGGCAAGGCGAGGCGGCAGAGGAGTCCGCGGTGGCTACGGCGGCGTCCGGCAACGTGCGGGAGTCGAACTCCGGCTCGGGGAGGGAGACGACTTCGAGGTGGGCTGGGCTGCGGCCTGCTATGAGCACGCGCGCGGGGAAGTGGCCTGCGGGGAGGCGCGGCTGGCTGGGCCGTTTGCTAGGCCGGCTGGCCTGGCGCGGTCGGCTGGGCTGAACAATTTTTTTTAAATAAACAGACAATCAAAGAAAGAAAAAAAAGAAAAGAAATAAAATCAAATTTTTTATATATATCAAATTTTTTAGAAAATTATGTTCTACAACGTGGACATTTTTTTCAAGTCAAATAAAATCAAGAAAAATTCAAATAATTCAAAGAGTGCTACTGCTCTAATAAAATCCACTGAAAATCATTTTAAAATACCAAAATTAATTCAAATTTATTTCTCTCAATTTTCTGATGTAGGGAATCATGTTACCCTATTTTCCATATATTTTATTTTTGGAGAAAAATAATTTGAATAAAACTCAAATAACTCCAATTGAAAATAAATTCAAAAGAACTTTGAATTTAATTCTTTGAAACTCCCAACTCATATTTCATATAATTTGAAGAAGTAATTTTATCTTCGCCGTGAAAATCATTGAGTTGCATAAAGTTCCAGAATTGGAAATATTTCCGAATGAAATCCAAATCTTTTCAAAATCCTTTTTCATTTATTAAATGGAAGAAGTCATGTCATCTTCTCTACAGGGTTTTGTGATGAAAAGAATTTGAATTCCCGAAGATCATAAAAGCAAAATGAAAGTTTGGGAAAGTCCTTTTATTCCCTCTCATTTAACTTTCAAAAAGTTTCAAATTCAGTCACTTTCAGTCAATCAATCAAAACTATCTATTTAATATAACATTCCAAAATTTAGAATTTTGGGATGTTACATCAAGGTACTGTAATTAACTCATTCTTTATTTATATTGGTGTTAAACCTACTGTATTCCAACTTCTCAATGGATTATAAACTATTTTACTAGCCATAGATTCATCAAAATAAGCAAACAACACAATGAAAACAGAATCTGTCAAAAACAGAACAGTCTGTATTAATCTGTAACTAGCGCAAACTTTTGGAAATCCAAAAATTCTAAAATAAATTGGTGGACCTGTGGAATTTTTATAGTAATATTATGCAAAAAGAATCAACTAAATAGCACTCTCCAGTAAAAAGTTCTAGCTAATCTCGTGAGCGCTAAAGTTTCTGTTTTTTACAGCATGATCATAAAGACTTCACCCAAGTCTTCCCAAAGGTTCTACTTGGCACAAACACTAACTAAAACATAAAACCACATCTAAACATAAGCTAGATGGATTATTTATTCCTAAACATAAGCAAAAAAGCAAGAAACTAAAATAAAATTGGGTTGCCTCCCAACAAGCGCTATCGTTTAACGCCCCTAGCTAGGCATGATGATTTCAATGATGCTCACATAAAAGATAAGAATTGAAACATAAAGAGAGCATCATGAAGAATATGACTAGCAAATTTAAGTCTAACCCACTTCCTATGCATATGGATTTTGTGAGCAAACAACTTATGGGAACAATAATCAACTAGCATAGGAAGGCAAAACAAGCATAACTTCAAAACTTTAAGCACATAGAGAGGAAACTTGATATTATTGCAATTCCTACAAGCATATATTCCTCCCTCATAAATTTTTTTCAGTAGCATCATGAATGAATTCAACAATATAACCAGCACCTAAAGAATTCTTTTCATGATCTACTAGCATAGAAAATTTATTACTCTCCACATAAGCAAAATTCTTCTGATTCGGAATAGTCAGAGTATCATAAGAGACTTGAATACTATAAATTGTTTCCATATTAAAAGAGTAATGTTAAGAGAAAGGGTACTCATAATCATGACAAGTTTTATAAATATAATCATCACTACTCTTTATAACATAAGTTTTATCACAATAATCATCATAAGTAGCAACTTTGTTCTCATCATAATCGATTGAAACCTCTTCCAAGATAGTAGATACATTACTAAATAAAGTCATGACCTCGCCAAATCCACTTTCATAAATATTATAAGATTCAACATCCTCCAATATTGTGGGATCACTACTTCCTAAAGTTGACACTCTTCCAAACCCACTTTCATCAGTATAATCATCATAGGTAGAAGGCATGCTATCATCATAACAACTTTGCATATCATAACTTGGGAGACTAAAAATATCATCATTATTAAACATAGCATCCCCAAGCTTGGGATAAACATTAATTGCAGCAAATATATTCTCAAATATGTCATCCTCATCAAACATAGCTTCCCCAAGCTTGGGCCTTTTCATATCATAAGCATAATCACTCTCATCATTAATAGTATGGATAGCACCAATAGTATAGCAATTATTATATTCTTCCAAGCAAGTGCCAAAAAGATTTCCAAGATCATAATAAGTATCATTATCTTCCCAATCATAATCATCACAACGAGCAATAGGCATAACGAGATCATCGTCAAGTGTATCATCTTCATTTTCATGAGGCACAACAATAATAGGAGCAACTTTATTTGGAAGAGGTACCTTTTTACCTCTCTTCCTTTTCCTTTTCTTCTTCTTCACCACATCATGTGTGGGTTCAATCTTCTTTTTGGAGCTCCTTATTAATGAGATTGGTTGAGTAGAAGGCTCCTCCTCATTACCTGATTCATCATAAGAAATAATAGGAGGATATTGGGAAGTATCTTCCCTTTCATTAGTATTCTCTTCATCCTCTATTTGTTTTCTTTTCTTTATGTAATTGGCAATATAAGGATTTTAAATACAATTCACCGCACAATACATGTAAATCTTATCTAGATCAAAATCAAGAAATCTATCAAGATTAAATTTTGGAATACCCTCAGTTATACGTTTCATTTCTTCATAACCCAAAAGAAGGCTAAGTTCTTTATGATGCTCAAGGGTAATCAAATTATCACAATATTTGGACACGACTTGATCATGAAACAAATAGCATTAGAGCTTTAAATGACCATGTTCATTGCAAAGTTCACAAGGGGCATGAAAAATATTGAATCTTTCAGCACATTCATGTAGCTCTTCTTGCAACAATTTGGTTTCTAAGTACTTATGCCTCTTGCAATATTTATCTTGTTTATTTGGTGTGTTAATGCAAACATGCACTCCACAAAAGTTAACATGCTTAGGAGAGATATTTTCATCATGACTAGAGCAATCATCATTAGTACTATGGATATTCAAGGAGTTTATACTAACAACATTGCAATCATGCTCATCATTCAAATATTTTATGCCAAGCATTCTATGTAATTCTTCTTCTAGTACTTGAGCACAATTTTCCTTTCCATCATACTCACGAAAGATATTAAAAAGATGAAGCTTATGAGATAAACTCAATTCCATTTTTTGGTAGTTTTCTTTTATAAACTAAACTAGTGCTAAAACAAGAAACAGAAAGATTCGATTCCAAGATCTAAAGATATACCTTCACTTACCTAGCCTCCCTGGCAACGGCGCCAGAAAAGAGCTTGATGTCTACTACGCAACCTTCTTCTTGTAGACGTTGTTGGGCCTGCAAGTGCACAGGTTTGTAGGACAATAGCAAATTTCCCTCAAGTGGATGACCTAAGGTTTATCAATCCGTGGGAGGCGTAGGATGAAGATGGTCTCTCTCAAGCAACCCTGCAACCAAATAACAAAGAGTCTCTTGTGTCCCCAACACACCCAATACAATGATAAATTGTATAGGTGCACTAGTTCGGCGAAGAGATGGTGATACAAGTGCAATATGGATGGTAGATATAGGTATTCGTAATCTGAAAATATAAAAACAGCAAGGTAACTAATGATAAAAGTGAGCGTAAACGGTATTGCAA
The DNA here is from genome assembly GCA_021605205.1 of Aegilops longissima. NCBI lineage: Eukaryota > Viridiplantae > Streptophyta > Magnoliopsida > Poales > Poaceae > Aegilops > Aegilops longissima. The sequence goes on from CM038680.1 coordinate 612,028,158, forward strand.
TGCTAGGAAACAAGGCCTAGGGTTCATACTTTCACTAGTGCAAGTTCTCTCAACAATAATAACATAGATAGATCATATAACAATCCCTCAACATGCAACAAAGATTCACTCCAAATCCACTAATAGCGGAGAATAAACGTAGAGATTATGGTAGGGTACGAAACCACCTCAAAGCTATTCTTTCGGATCGATCTATAAAAGAGTTCATACTAGAATAACACCTTAAGACACAAATCAACCAAAACCCTAATGTCACCTAGATACTCCATTGTCACCTCAAGTATCCGCGGGTATGATTATACGATATGCATAACACAATCTCAGATTCATCCAACCAACATAATTAAAAGTACTTCAAAGAGTGCCCCGAAGTTTCTACCGGAGAGTCAAGAAAACGTGTGCCAACCCCTATGCATAGGTTCATGGGCGGAACCAGCAAGTTGGTCACCAAAACATACATCAAGTGGCACATGATATCCCATTGTCACCACAGATAATCACAACAAGACATACATCAAGTGTTCTCATAAAAGACTCAATCCGATAAGATAACTTCAAAGGGGAAACTCATTTCATCACAAGAGAGTAGAGGGGGAGAAGAAACATAAGATCCAACTATAATAGCAAAGCTCGCGATACATCAAGATCGTGCCAAATCAAGAACACGAGAGAGAGAGAGAGATCAAACACATAGCTACTGGTACATACCCTTAGCCCTGGGGGTGAACTACTCCCTCCTCGTCATGGATAGCGCCGGATGATGAAGATGGCCACGGTGATGGGTTCCCCCCGTGAGGTGCCGAACGGGCTCCCGAGAGGTTTTGGTGGCTACAGAGGCTTGCGGGCGGAACTCCCGATCTAATCTCTGTTCGGAAGTTTTACATACGTGAGGTATATATGGGTGCAGGGGTACGTCGGTGGACCGAAGGGGGCCCGACGAGGGGCGCGCCCGGGGTGGGCGCGCCCCACCCTCATGAGCACCTCCTTCTTTCTGACGTGCACTCCAAGTCCATCGGGTGGCTTTCCTTCCAAAAATAACTTCTCCAGTTGATTTCGTTCGCTTTGACTCCGTCGATATTCCTTTTCCTCAAACACTTGAAATAGGCATAAAACAAAGAAATCTGGGCTGGGCCTCCGGTTAATAGGTTAGTCCCAAAATAATATAAAAGTGGATAATAAAGCCCAATATTGCCTAAAACAGTAGATAATATAGCATGGAGCAATCAAAATTATAGATACGTTGGAGACGTGTCGATGCTTGAAGTATTATTGTTTTATGTCAAACGATAGACTATTGCCTTGAATCACTCGTGTCTTAATATTCATGCCATGATTAGACATATGATCAAGATTATGCTAGGTAGCATTCCACATCAAAATTATCTTTTTATCATTTACCTACTCGAGGACGAGCAGGAATTAAGCTTGGGGATGCTGATATGTCTCCGTCAGATCTATAATTTTTATTGTTCCATGCCAATATTCTACAACTTCCATATACTTTTTGGCAACTTTTTATACTATTTTGGGACTAACATATTGATCCATTGCTCAGTGCCGTTCTGTCATTGCTTGTTTTGGTTTCGCAGAATATCCATATCAAACGGAGTCCAAACGGGATAAAAACGGACGGAGCTTATTTTTGGAATATTTGGAAAATCAGGAAGAAAGATCAACGTGAAACGGTGTCCGAGGTGGCCACGAGGCAGGGGCCCACGCCCGTACCAGGTGGACGCGCCCCCACCCTCGTGGGCCACCCGTTAGGCGGTTGATGCCCTTCTTCGGTCGCAAGAAAGCTAATTTTTGGAAAAAAATCACGGCGAAGGTTTCAGTCCAGTCGGAGTTACGGATCTCCGGATATAAAAGAAACGGTGAAAAGGCAGTAGAACAGAATGCAGAAACAGAGAGAAACAGAGAGATATATCCAATCTCGGAGGGGCTCTCGCCCCTCCCACGCCACGGGAGCCAAGGACCAGAGGGGAAACCCTTCTCCCATCTAGGGAGGAGGTCAAGGAAGAAGAAGAAGAAGGGGGCCCTCTCCCCGTTGCTTCCGATGGCGCCGAAGCGCTGCCGGGGCCATCATCATCACCGCAATCTTCACCAACAACTTCACCGCCATCATCACCAACTCTTCCCCCCTCTATGCAGCAGTGTAAACTCTCTCTTACCCGCTGTAATCTCTACTTAAACATGGTGCTCAACGCTATATATTATTTCCCAATGATGTATGGCTATCCTATGATGTTTGAGTAGATCTGTTTTGTCCTAGGGGTTATTTGATGATCAAGATTGGTTTGAGTTGCATGTTTTATTATTGGTGTTGTCCTATGGTGCTCTTCGTGTCGCGCAAGCGTGAGGGATTCCCGCAGTAGGGTTTGCAATATGTTCATGATTTGCTTATGGTGGGTGGCGTGAGTGACAGAAGCACAGGCACGAGTAAGTAGGTTGTTTGCGTATGGGATAAAGGGGACTTGATACTTTAATGCTATGGTTGGGTTTTACCTTAATGATCTTTAGTAGTTGCGGATGCTTGCTAGAGTTCCAATCATAAGTGCATATGATCCAACACTACTGGAATCAGCTACTTTGCCATCTGCCAGATCTTTGCCGTCCGCTAGCAGACGACAAAGAAGCTCTTTGCCATCAGCCACCGAAAAGCCGACGGCAAAGAAATGGCAGACGACAAAGAAGCTCTTTGCCATGAGCCATTTCTTTGCCGTCCGCCAGCTGACGGCAAAGAGGGAGGTGGCCCCCACCCACCCGCCCGTTTAAAAAAAACTTAACGCCCCACCTCTTTGCCGTCCGCTAGCGGACGACAAAGAGAGAAAACGGCGGACGACAAAGAGCGACGGACGGCAAAGAGCCGAGTAACTAACGGACGCCACCCCCCCCGCCCGTTATCTCTCTTCTCTTCCTCTCTTCCTCTCTCCTCCCGACGCCCGCCCTAGCTAGATCCACCGCCGCCCCGCCGCCTGGCCGCCCCGCCCTGCCGCCTGCACCCACCCCCCCCGCACCTTGGCCTGTCGCCCCACCACCCTCCCCCACCACACCCGCCGCGCCCGTCGCCCACCACCCTCCGCCTCCTTGCCGCCCGCCCAGCGCCCCGCCTCCGCCGCCTCGTCGCCCCTTCCGCCAGCGCCGCCCGCCCACCCTTGGTCCGTCGCCCCACCACCCTCCGCCCCACCCCACCCGCCGACGCCTGCCGCCCGCCACCCGCCGCCAGCCGCCGCCTGCCGCGGCACCGCCGCCCGGTGCCCCCCCGCCGACCCTCCCATTGCTCGGTGAGGGACTACTAATTTTTTTCTTCTGTTTTTTCATTTTTTTTTGCTGTTTAATTGTTAGTGCTAGATTGTGTTAGTGTTAGTGTTAGAAAAGAATTAGAAGTAGTAGAAGAAGTAGAAAGATGAAAAAAGAAGAAGAAGAAAAGAAGTAGAAGAAGAAGAAAAGAAGAAACGAAAAGAAGTAAAAAAGTAGAAAAAAGATGAAAGAAGAAGAAGAAGAAAGGAAAGAAGAAGAAGAAGAGAAAGAAAGAAGAAAAAGGATAGAAGGAAACACCCCGACCCCCTGACCCTGACCCCGACACCACACCCCGACCCCCTGACCCCCTGACCCCGACCCCCTGACCCCTGACCCCGACACTCAACCCGACACCACACCCTAACCCGACACGACACCCGGACACCCGACACCCGACCCCGAGGCCGATTTAGTTCTTATATTTTTGAATTATTAGTTAGGTCATATATTTTTCGATTTTGTTATGAAAAAATCATATATAATTGTGTTGATCGGGTTGATTTAAATGTGCAGTTGTTTCACTGCTGCGAGGTTTGGTGTTCGACGACCTCGCCGTGCGCTTGACGAGCTCTGCCTTCGCTCGTGGGTGAGCACAAATGACATGTCCTCCTCCCCATTAATTATTTGCTCTGTTCGGTGTTCGTGCCGATGAAATTTGATAGCTAGCTATATATGTGTCTTGAATCATCAGTATGCGTAACCAATATGTGTCTCCCGTTCGAAAGCATCATAGTTATAAATATGCATGCATTTCAATATTTATAACCTTGATTCTTCCGAATTGTCCAACGCTATCCATGGATAGCCCGAGTATGTGTAGATTGGGTTCATATTCCCATATGCTTTGCTCCAGATCCGACGCATAAATTTCTTCAGTGCCTCCCTTGTTGTTCTCCGGGTACACATCCTCTCTGTTTATTGCAGATACGTGTATCAGGAGAACAGCGGGGAAGTGATGCGGAAATTTTGCGTCGGATCCGGAGCATAGCATGGGAAAATGAACCCAACCTACACATACTCGGGTGGGATTAGGACCTATCATTACCTATTAGAGTGTAGGTTGCATGGACGTAATAAAATTGACAAAGTAGATCAACTGATGAATTATACATGGTGAATTATATATATAATTTTTGTGTGTCCAGTAGCTCTGAAAGTCAAGATGAATGATCGTGCGTGGATATATACCGGTCACACTGGTCAGAACAAATGGAGCGCCGAATGGTTCACAAAAACCAAGGGGTTTGTGCAAGCCGCATTTGCAAATGGCCAGAGGAAAACTTGGTGCCCCTGTTTCCGATGCGGCAATTGGGAAAAGAGGACAGAGGCTGAAATGGGTAAACACTTGCAGAAGAATGGTTTTACGCCCGATTATACGGTGTGGACATTTCATGGTGAGTCTGCCGAACATGACCGAGCTGAGGTGGATCGTCATCGCACCGACGAGCATGGTACCGGGATGGAAAACATGGTGCAATACTATGATGATGCTCGGGATTCGGACGAGGAGATGGAGGAACCTGCAAAGGCCTTCAATGAAATGTTGGAGTCTTCAAAACGTCCGCTCCATGAGCACACTGAGCTTTGTCAGTTGGATGCCATCTCACAAGTAATGGCTCTAAAGGCTCAGTTCAACTTGGGCAGAGAATGCTACGACGCAATTATGACAGTATTTGGATGCTTTCTACCCAAAGGCCATGTAATGCCTGCAAACCTGTACCAGGTCGGACAAAATCCTCCGTGCAATCAAGATGCCCTATGAGAAGATACATGCCTGTGAGAAAGGATGTGCCTTATTTAGGCTTGACTATGCGGACTTGAACTATTGTCCCATTTGCAAGTCTTCCAGGTATATTGTGGTAGACAACGGTATGGGTGAGAAGACACAGACCAAAATCCCCGTTTGTGTTCTTCGGTATATGCCAATCGTACCAAGACTTCAACGTCTTTTCATGGTCGAAGAGACGGCCAGACAAATGACATGGCACAAAACAGGCAAAAGAACCGAACTAGATGTAGATGGGAATCTGATGATGGTACACACATCGGATGGTGTTGCGTGGAAAAAGTTTGATGGATTACATGCTGACAAAGCGGCAGATCCGAGGCATCCTCGAGTCGGCATCAACACCGATGGGTTCAGTGTGTTTGGTATGACGGCAGCCCAATACAGTTGTTGGCCCGTATTTGTCTTTCCACTCAATCTCCCCCCAGACAGATTATGCAAAGACCGAACATTTTCCTGACGTTGATAATTCCAGGGCCCAACTATCCAGGGAAAAATATGAATGTGTACATGCATCCGCTTAAGGACGAATTGCAAGAAGCCTGGGATAATGGGTTCAAGACATACAACGCCTATAGCAAACAAAACTTCATAATGCGTGTCTGGTACATGTACTCGACGCATGACTTGCCGGCGTATGCGCTATTCGTTGGCTGGTGTGTGCATGGAAGGTTCCCGTGCCCCACATGCAAGGGAGCTCTTGAGTTTCGTTGGCTTCAAGCCAGTCGCAAGTTTTCTTGCTTCGACATGCATAGACAGTTCTGGATCCTCGCCATAAGTTCAGGAAAGACAAGAAGAACTTCATCGAGGTAGAGTTGTAAAAACTCGCACCACTGCGTTGACAGCCAATGCACCTGGATCAGTTAAACACTCTCGAGCCAGATCCAGAGCGTCCGTGGTACTTCAAGGGTATAATTCGAGCGCGCTGGACTCACAAAACATGCTTATGGGATCTGCCTTATTTCAAAGACCTCCTTTGCCCACACAACATCGACGTGATGCACACTGAGAAGAATATCACCGAGGCACTTTTTGGTACATTGTTCGGCATAGATGGGAAGTCAAAGGATAATACTAAGGCTAGAGTCGATCTGGAGGCGCTATGTGATAGGCCGTTACAAAACATGAAAGAACCGGAAGGAAAGCAGAACTGGACGAAGCCAAAGGCATGGTTCAATCTTGGAAGGCCAGCTATGAGCGAAATTATCTTGTGGGTGAAAATGCAGTTGATGTTCCCTGATGGGTATGCAGCGAATATAAAGAGGGGAGCGAGTCTTGATAAATTGAAGATATTTGGTCTCAAGAGTCATGATTGGCACATATGGATTGAGCGGTAATGCGGTGATGTTATGTGGCTTCATCCCTTAGGATGAATGGCTAATCTTGGCAGAACTCAGCTATTTCTTCCGTGTTCTTTGTGCGAAAGAACTATCGCTGGCATGCTAGAAGAAATGGAAGAGTTAGCGCCGAGTTGATCTGCAAGTTAGAGAAGATCTTTCCACCGGCTTCTTTAATCCAATGCAGCATTTGATTTTGCATCTCCCGACCGAGGCAAGATTGGGGGGGCCCGTGCAAAATCGTTGGTGCTACCCAACTGAGAGGATGCAGAAGTCGCTTCGAGAAAATGTAAAATAAACGTAGAATTGAAGCGCCGATGGCTGAGGCATTCATCATCGAGGAGGCGGCAAACTTCGTGACAGCACACTACTGAAACCAAAAATCGCTATTTGCATAATCCAAGCCTCGGTACAATGCTGACGAGCCTAAAAAGGGTGGATCCAACCTCAGCCTATTCAAAGGGAATCTCGCACCAGCCAGTGTTTCAAATCCAGTATCTTTGGATAAGGTAGAATGGCGGACCATTTCGTTGTATATCTTTAACAACCTGATAGAAGTGCGGCCGTACATCGAGTAAGTTCTCGGTACATTGTTTCGCAACTTCTATTTCCTTTGAACTGCTCTTATCCCTGGATATTTCATACAGTCAATACGTCGCCCTATTCTCGTATGGAGTGGTGATCCAAAAGGATTCCGTCGAAGAGTATGAGCTTCTCGCAAAGCAAGGAGGCGGCTATCCCGGTTTCGTCTCTTGGTTCAAACAAACGGTAAATTCTATTAGACAATTTCATTTCATTCGCTAATTTGTGCGTAATGCAACAATCCTTTCATATTAAACTTGTAGGCAAATTCAGAGTCTATGGACGCCGAATTGAGACAAGTCGCTAATGGTTTTGACCATAAGGTCCGTTCATTTGACAAATACGACATCAACGGGTATCGCTTTTGTACCTATGTCAAAGAGCTATCTATGGCCGACCGAAAGTCTACAAATTGTTGTGTATCTGCTATCGGCGAAGGAGGTACCGAGTATTATGGTAGAGTTGAAGCAATTTATGAACTTCTATTCTATGGTGAAAACCCACCGAATGTCGTAGTCTTCAAATGTTATTGGTTTCACCCGAAGGAGACTAGAAGGACTCATGAACATATAGGGCTAGTTGAAATCAACCAAAGCACCCATTTAGATGTTCTGATGTCTATATTACTGCTCAACAAAGCACCCAAGTATTCTATCTACCGTGGGCCTGCCAAACTAATCCAAATCTGAAAGGTTGGGATGTCGTTTATGAAGTGCCGCCACGTGCTAGACTATCTCTCCCAAAGGAAGAGGATTATGAACCTCACATTAACCCAGACACATATGAAGGAGAATTCTTCCAAGAGACACGTCTTTCCAAAAAGCGTTTCAAGAACCGGTATACTTCAACCCAAAACATTGAAGTAGACAGCGATAGTGAATCCCACATCAACCCAGAGGAGGAACAAGAAGAGCCGGAACAAGAAGAGGTTACTGCTGCGGATGACCTCTCAATGCTTGATCGATTACGTAAAGGTGGCCTTCCACATGTTGATGCCACTGAACCCTATGAGCCCGTCCTTGATTATAGTGATGATGATTATTATGCATTTATTGATGATACTGATCGAGATTATTAGTAGTGTCAGGTATTCAATTTTTTTATGTTGTACTTGATGATGATACACTTTAGTGATATACATATTATTATTCATGTCGGTATTTTTTTTATGTTGTACTAATTTCATTTACTCTTTGTCATGGCAGGTGTTGAAAGATGGAAGGGGAGCCGACTGAGGCCAAGGACAAACGTGCCCAAATTGAAGGTGTGCCACACCATCAAGGTAGCTCCAGCTTATATCAGTTCGGCCGGAATTGGGTATGTGGTTTGCTTCATGATTAATGCAATTCATTCATCATGCTATCTTGAGCCCTTTAATTACTAATTTACTTTGTTTCTATCTTTCAGCCATGCTACAATAAGACGGACAAGGTGCCAGAGGGGTACGACCTGTATGCCATGGCCCACACTGCCTCTTACAAGCAAGTCAAGGGGAAGGCGAGGAAAGGGGAGGAGTTTAACCCGAGCCAGATTCCCTACAATCCAGAGGAGGTGATGATATCTAGTGGCGGGTGGTCCCGTGGCTCCATAGCCATTGATCCAGAGATTGCTCCTGAGACCATGGTGAGTTTAATTTGAATGGACGTTACTTGCTAGTATTAACATTTGAGTGTCATCATGCTAACAAAACATTGGAAATGATCTTTGGTGTAGCGTAACTCCACACAAGCATCACACGATCCTTCTCCAGCTACTGGCACGAGCCAGCCCGCTCCCACACCTCCATGATCAAGGTAAGTTTCTCTAGTTTTTTGCTTAACAAATGCATAAAGACCTAGACTTAGCTTTATTTTCTCCAATATGCTTACCTTAATGACCTAGAGTTAGCTTCTTTTCCTCCAAAATGACTTAATAAGCTTACTGACCTCCAAAACCAACCATTTTACCTAAGTTAGCTCTAAAACGATCTATACTTAGCTTTGTTTCCTCCAAAATGACCTAAGTTAGTTATAATATGCTTAGTTAACTAGGTTTGCTCAATAATGACATATACTTAGCTTACTTATGTAAAAAAAACGGCATAATTGGCTTAGCTAGCTCATAAACGATCCATTTTACCTACGTTAGCTCTAAAATGATGCATTTTACCTAAGTTAGCTCATAAACGATCCATTTCACCTAAGTTACCTCACAAACGATGGCGTGCTTCTTCTTCTAGTCTTCTTCTTCTAGTCAGCTTTTCCTAACTTTCTTATTTGCCATTTTGCAGATTTCATTCACTTCTCGGAAGCTAGCTTGCTATGATGGAGTGCTTATTTTTTATTTCATTCTCTTCTAGTATTCTTCTAGCTTGCTACGATGGAACTTGCTATCTTGATGAAACTTTGCATTGTAATATGTATGTGCAACTTCCTAATGGTTGCAACTTATGTGTATGTGCAACTTGCTATGTATGAATGGATGGAACTATATATGTATGTACGATGAAACTTATGTGCTGTTAAATAGCCCTGTGAAATATATCTATATATGTCATATATATTTGCTGTGAAAATTGTTGGATTAAAAAAACAGAAAAAGAGCCAATATGCAGGCTCTTTGCCGTCTGCCACCGACGGCAAAGGGCTCTTTGCCATCAGCAGCGGACGGCAAAGAGGCCACGTGGCAGGCAACTGTGCTTCCTGGGAGGCTGACCAATTTGGTCAGTTTGCCTTTGACGGTGACGGCAAAGAGAAAAAAAACTTTGCCTACAGCGGCGGACGGCAAAGGACTGCCGTGTAGTGACGTCGGCTGACATCATTCGGCGGATGGCAAAGGCCTGCCGTTAACCACCTAACGGAGTAACAACGCATTTATTGCCGTCTGCATTCTTTGTTGTCCGCTCCGATGGCAAAGAGCCCTTGCCGTCACCACCCGGCAGACGGCAACGTAGTTTTAGCCGCCCCGCATTTTGCCGCCCCTTTTGCCGTCCGCGGCGGACGGCAAAGACCTTTGCCGTCCACCATCCATGCCTTTGCCGTCCGCCGTGGCAGATGGCAAAGTAGTTGATTCCTGTAGTGCAAGTAGAGAAAGTATGTTAGATTATGCCTCTCCCTCAAATAAAATTGCAATAATGATTACCGGTCTAGTTATCGATTGCCTAGGGACAAATAACTTTCTCGTGACAACAAGCTCTTTACTAAAACTAATTTAGTTGTGTCTTCATCTAAACAACCCCTAGTTTTTATTTACGCGCTCTTTATCTTCTTGCAAACCTATCCAAAAACACCTACAAAGTACTTCTAGTTTCATACTTGTTTCCGGTAAAGCGAACGTCAAGTGTGCGTAGAGTTGTATCGGTGGTCGATAGAACTTGAGGGAATATTTGTTCTACCTTTAGCTCCTCGTTGGGTTCGACACTCTTACTTATCGAAAGAGGCTACAATTGATCCCCTATACTTGTGGGTTATCATGTGGCTATGCCCGGTCCTTGCGAAGGTTAAAACAACACCAACTTGACAAACTATCGTTGTGGTTTTTGATGCGTAGGTAAGAACGGTTCTTGCTAAGCCCGTAGCAGCCACGTAAAACTTGCAACAACAAAGTAGAGGACGTCTAACTTATTTTTGCAGGGCATTTTGTGATGTGATATGGTCAAGACGTGATGCTATATTTTATTGTATGAGATGATCATGTTTTGTAACCGAGTTATCGGCACCTGGCAGGAGCCATATGGTTGTCGCTTTATTGTATGCAATGCAATCGCCCTGTAATGCTTTACTTTACCACTAAGCGGTAGCAATAGTCGTAGAAGCATAAGATTGGCGAGACGGAAACGATGCTACGATGGAGATCAAGGTGTCGCGCCGGTGACGATGGTGATCATGGAGGTGCTTCGGAGATGGAGATCACAAGCACACGATGATGATGGCCATATCATATCACTTATATTGATCGCATGTGATGTTTATCTTTTATGCATCTTATCTTGCTTTGATTGACGGTAGCATTATAAGATGTTCTCTCACTAAATTTCAAGATAAAAAGTGTTCTCCCTGATTATGCACCGTTGCCAAAGTTCGTCGTGCCCAGACACCACATGATGATCGGGTGTGATAAGCTCTACGTCCATCTACAACGGGTGCAAGCCAGTTTTGCACACGCAGAATACTCAGGTTAAACTTGACGAGCCTAGCATATGCAGATATGGCCTCGGAACACTGAGACCGAAAGGTTGAGCGTGAATCATATAGTAGATATGATCAACATAGTGATGTTCACCATTCAAGGCCACTCCATTTCACGTGATGATCGGTTATGGTTTAGTTAATTTGGATCACGTAATCACTTAGAGGATTAGAGGGATGTCTTTCTAAGTGGGAGTTCTTAAGTAATATGATTAATTGAACTTAAATTTATCATGAACTTAGTACCTGATAGTATCTTGCTTGTCTATGTTTGATTGTAGATAGATGGCCCGTGCTGTTGTTCCGTTGAATTTTAATGCGTTCCTTGAGAAAGCAAAGTTGAAAGATGATGGTAGCAATTACACGGACTGGGTCCGTAACTTGAGGATTATCCTCATTGCTGCACAAAAGCAACACCAGATGTTATGAACGTCTGGCAGAGCAAAGGTGATGACTACTCAATAGTTCAGTGTGCCATGCTTTACGGCTTAGAACCGGGACTTCAACGACGTTTTGAACGTCATGGAGCATATGAGATGTTCCAGGAGTTGAAGTTAATATTTCAAGCAAATGCCTGGATAGAGAGATATGAAGTCTCCAATAAATTCTATAGCTGCAAGATGGAGGAGAATAGTTCTGTTAGTGAGCATATACTCAAGATGTCTGGGTATAATAATCACTTGATTCAACTGGGAGTTAATCTTCCGGATGATAGCATCATTGACAGAATTCTCCAATCACTGCCACCAAGCTACAAGAGCTTCGTGATTAACTATAACATGCAAGGGATGGATAAGATGATTCCCGAGATCTTCGCAATGCTAAAGGTTGCGGAGGTAGAAATCAAGAAGGAGCATCAAGTGTTGATGGTCAACAAGACCACTAGTTTCAAGAAAAAGGGCAAAGGGAAGAAGAAGGGGAACTTCAAGAAGAACAGCAAGCAAGTTGCTGCTCAGGAGAAGAAACCCAAGTCTGGACCTAAGCCTGAAACCGAGTGCTTCTCCGCAAGCGATCGTCACTTTGCGGAACTGCCCCAAGTATTTGGCGGATAAGAAGGATGGCAAGGTGAACAAAGGTATATGTGATATTCATGTTATTGATGTGTACATTACTAGAGCTCGCAGTAGAACCTGGGTATTTGATACTGGTTCTGTTGCTAATATTTGCAACTCGAAACAGGGACTACGGATTAATAAAACACTGGCCAAGGACGAGGTGACCATGCGCGTGGGAAATAGTTCCAAAGTCGATGTGATCGCGGTCGGCACGCTACCTCTACATGTACCTTCGGGATTAGTTTTAGACCTTAATAATTGTTATTTGGCGCCAGCGTTGAGCATGAATATTATATCTGGATCTTGTTTGATGCGAGACGGTTATTCATTTAAATCAGATAATAATGGTTGTTCTATTTATATGAGTAATATCTTTTATGGTCATGCACCCTTGAAGAGTGGTCTATTTTTGATGAATCTCGATAGTAGTGATACACATATTCATAATGTTGAAGCCAAAAGATGCAGAGTTGATAATGATAGTGCAACTTATTTGTGGCACTGCCGTTTAGGTCATATCGGTGTAAAGCACATGAAGAAACTCCATACTGATGGACTTTTGGAACCACTTGATTATGAATCACTTGGTACTTGCGAACCGTGCCTCATGGGCAAGATGACTAAAACGCCGTTCTCCAGTACTATGGAGAGAGCAACAGATTTGTTGGAAATCATACATACAGATGTATGTGGTCCGATGAATGTTGAGGCTCGTGGCGGATATCATTATTTTCTCACCTTCACAGATGATTTAAGCAGATATGTGTATATCTACTTAATGAAACATAAGTCTGAAACATTTGAAAAGTTCAAAGAATTTCAGAGTGAAGTTGAAAATCATCGTAACAAGAAAATAAAGTTTCTTAGATCTGATCGTGGAGGAGAATATTTGAGTTACGAGTTTGGTCTACATTTGAAACAATGCGGAATAGTTTCGCAACTCACGCCACCCGGAACACCATAGCGTAATGGTGTGTCCGAACGTCATGTCGTGCTTTACTAGATATGGTGCGATCTATGATGTCTCTTACTGATTTACCGCTATCATTTTGGGGTTATGCTTTAGAGACGACCGCATTCACATTAAATAGGGCACCATCAAAATCCGTTGAGACGACGCCTTATGAACTATGGTTTGGCAAGAAACCAAAGTTGTCGTTTCTTAAAGTTTGGGGCTACGATGCTTATGTGAAAAAGCTTCAATCTGATAAGCTCGAACCCAAATCGGAGAAGTGTTTCTTCATAGGATACCCAAAGGAGACTGTTGGGTACACCTTCTATCACAGATCCGAAGGCAAGACATTTGTTGCTAAAAATGGATCCTTCCTAGAGAAGGAGTTTCTCTCGAAAGAAGTGAGTGGGAGGAAAGTAGAACTTGATGAGGTAACTGTACCTGCTCCCTTATTGGAAAGTAGTTCATCATAGAAACCGGTTTCTGTGACATCTACACCAACTAGTGAGGAAGTTAATGATGATGATCATGAAATTTCAGATCAAGTTGTTACTGAACCTCGTAGATCAACAAGAGCATGATCCGCACCAGAGTGGTACGGTAATCCTGTTCTGGAGGACATGCTACTAGATCATGATGAACCTACGAACTATGAAGAAGCGATGGTGAGCCCAGATTCCGCAAAATGGCTTGAAAGCCATGAAATCTGAGATTGGATCCATGTATGAGAACAAAGTGTGGACTTTGGTTGACTTGCCGATGATCGGCAAGCAATTGGGAATAAATGGATCTTCAAGAAGAAGACTGACGCTGACGGTAATATTACTGTCTACAAAGCTCGACTTGTTGCGAAAGGTTTTCAAAAATTTCAAGGGGTTGACTACGATGAGACCTTCTCCCCCGTAGAGATTCTTAAGTCTGTCCGAATCATGTTAGTGATTGCCGCATTTTATGATTATGAAATTTGGCAGATGGATGTAAAAACTGCATTCCTTAATGGATTTCTGGAATAAGAGTTGTATATGATGCAACCGGAAGGTTTTGTCGATCCAAAGGGAGCTAACAAAGTGTGCAAGCTCTAGCGATCCATTTATGGACTGGTGCAAGCCTCTCGAGTTGGAATAAACGCTTTGATAGTGTGATCAAAGCATTTGGTTTTGTACTGCACTTTTGGAGAAGCCTCAGATTTACAAGAAAGTGAGTGGGAGCTCAGAGCATTTCTGATATTATATGTGGATGACACATTACTGATTGGAAGTGATATAGAATTTCTGGATAGCACAAAGGGATACTTAAATAAGAGTTTTTCGATGAAAGACCTCGGTGAAGCTTCTTACATATTGGGCATTAAGATCTATAGAGATAGATCAAGACGCTTAATTGGACTTTCACAAAGCACCTACCTTGACAAAGTTTTGGACAAGTTCAAAATGGATCAAGCAAAGAAAGGGTTCTTGCCTGTGTTACAAGGTGTGAAATTGAGTAAGACTCGATGCCCGACCACTGCAGAAGATAGAGAGAAAATGAAAGATGTTCCCTATGCTTCAGCCATATGCTCTATCATGTATGCAATGCTGTGTACCAGACCTGATGTGGGCCTTGCTATAAGTCTGGCAGGGATGTACCAAAGTAATCCAGGAGTGGATCACTGGACAGCGGTCAAGAACATCCTGAAAGGACTAAGGATATGTTTCTCATTTATGGAGGTGACAAAGAGCTCATCATAAATGGTTACGTTGATGCAAGCTTTGACACTGATCTGGACGATGCTAAATCGCAATCCGGATACGTGTTTACATTGAACGGTGGAGCTGTCAGTTGGTGCAGTTCTAAACAAAGCGTCGTGGCAGGATCTACGTGTGAAGCGGAGTACATAGCTGCTTCGGAAGAAGCAAATGAAGGAGTCTGGATGAAGGAGTTCATATCTGATCTAGGTGTCATACCTAGTGCATCGGGTCCAATGAAAATCTTTTGTGACAATACTGGTGCAATTGCCTTGGCAAAGGAATCCAGATTTCACAAGAGAACCAAGCACATCAAGAGACGCTTCAATTCCATCCGGGATCTAGTCCAGGTGGGAGAAATAGAAATTTGCAAGATACATACGGATCTGAATGTTGCAGACCCATTGACTAAGCCTCTTCCACGAGCAAAACATGATCAGCAACAAGGCTCCATGGGTGTTAGAATCATTACTGTGTAATCTAGATTATTGACTCTAGTGCAAGTGGGAGACTGAAGGAAATATGCCCTAGAGGCAATAATAAAGTTATTATTTATTTCCTTATATCATGATAAATGTTTATTATTCATGCTAGAATTGTATTAACCGGAAACATAATACATGTGTGAATACATAGATAAACAGAGTGTCACTAGTATACCTCTACTTGACTAGCTCGTTAATCAAATATGGTTATGTTTCGTAACCATAGACATGGTTTGTCATTTGATTAACGGGATCACATCATTAGGAGAATGATGTGATTGACATGACCCATTCCGTTAGCTTAGCACCCGATCGTTTAGTATGTTGCTATTGCTTTCTTCATGACTTATACATGTTCCTATGACTATGAGATTATCCATCTCCGCTTACGGAGGAACACTTTGTGTGCTACCAAACGTCACAACGTAATCGGGTGATTATAAAGGTGGTCTACAGTGTGTCTCCGAAGGTACATGTTGGGTTGGCGATTTCGAGATTAGGATTTGTCACTCCGATTGTCGGAGAGGTATCTCTGGCCCTCTCAAGAATGCACATCACTTAAGCCTTGCAAGCATTGCAACTAATGAGTTAGTTGCAGGATGATGTATTACGGAACGAGTAAAGAGACTTGCCGGTAACGAGATTGAACTAGGTATTGAGATACCGATGATCGAATCTCGGGCAAGTAACATACCGATGACAAAGGGAACAACGTATGTTGTTATGCGGTCTGACCGATAAAGATCTTTGTAGAATATGTGGGAGCCAATATGAGCATCCAGGTTCCGCTATTGGTTATTGACCAGAGACGTGTCTCGGTCATGTCTACATAGTTCTCGAACATGTAGGGTCCGCACGCTTAACGTTATGATGATAGTTTTATTATGAGTTTATGTGTTTTGATGTACCGAAGGTTGTTCAGAGTCCCGGATGTGATCACGGACATGACGAGGAGTCTCGAAATGGTCGAGACATGAAGATTGATATATTGGAAGCCTATGTTTGGACATCGAAAGTGTTCCGGGTGAAATCGGGATTTTACCGGAGTACCGGGAGGTTACCGGAACCCCCCGGGAACTTAATGGGCCTTAGTGGGCCTAGGTGGAAGAGAGGAGAGGCGGCTAGGCTGGGCCGCGCGCCCCTCCCCCCCAGTCCGAATAGGACAAGGAGAGGGGGGCGGCGCCCCCCCTTCCTTCTTCTCCTCCACTCCTTCCCCCTCCCAAGTCCTAATCCAACTAGGAAAGGGGGGGAGTCCTACTCCCGGTGGGAGTAGGAATCCTCCCGGCGCGCCTCTCCCTTGGCCGGCCGCACCCCCTTGCTCCTTTATATACGGGGGCAGGGGCACCCCAAAGACACAACAATTGATCTGTTTGATCTTTTAGCCGTGTGCGGTGCCCCCCTCCACCATAGTCCACCTTGATAATACTGTAGCGGTGCTTAGGCGAAGCCCTGCGTCGGTAGAACATCAACATCGTCACCACGCCGTCGTGCTGATGAAACTCTCCTCAACACTCGGCTGGATCGGGAGTTCGACGGACATCATCGGGCTGAACGTGTGCTGAACTCGGAGGTGCCGTACGTTATGTACTTGATCAGTCGGATCATGAAGACGTACGAGTACATCAACCGCGTTGTGCTAACGCTTCCGCTTTCGGTCTACGAGGTTACGTGGACAACACTCTCCCCTCTCGTTGCTATGCCTCACCATGATCTTGCATGTGCGTAGGATTTTTTTTTTGAAATTACTACATTCCCCAACACCGCTTGCTTACAATTAGTTAAGTCCACAATTGACATGGACTGCTTGCAGGTGTCTTTGAAGTTCTGAATGAACCGGGCTTTTAATTTTGCCCATGAGCCGATGGAATTAGGCGGCAGGCCCTTTAACCAATTCCGGGCCGTTCCATCCAACATCATGGTGAAGTACTTAGCCATTGCCGCATCACTGACCTCCAACAGTTCCATGGCCATCTCATAGCTTTCGATCCATGCCCCGGGCTGTAAGTCGGCCGTATAATTTGGCACCTTTCGGGGTCCCTTGAAGTCCTTGGGCAGACGCACATTACGCAAAGCCGACACTAAACAAGGAACACCGCCGGTTCTAGTGACCAGCCTCAACAGAAGTTGCTGGATAGTCCGGCAAGGTTTGATGAGCCACCTGCTGAGCCGCTAGTTGAGCCGCCCGCTCGTCCTCTTGATGTATCATGTCCTGCATCGGATTATAAACGTCGGGCTGGTTACGGCGCTGGGCGTTGCTTGACCAAGCTTCCGACTCCATGTGCCTGCTATAACTCGGACTCCAGCTTGGGCGAGGAGTCGAATGAATCCTGTCTCGACTATAAGAATAAGCCTCTTGCTGAGCCAGAGCCGTCTGGACGAGTTCTCTGATCCTTCGCGTCTCCACCACTGTCGCATCGTCGCCGTCCACTGGGAGAGCCGCCAAACGTGCCGATGCTGCGATCAGGTTCTCCATGGGGTTAGAAAAGTGACCCGGTGGTGTTGGTACGTAGCGGGGCGGGGCCATATTCCCACGAGGAGGTGCCATCACCCGAGGCTGAACCGGTCCCCCTGCCCTGGATGTCATGAATTGATTTGCTTCTGGCGGGTTACTAGGGCCGTCTCCGGGTGTAGCGAAAAGGTTCCGAGGATCATAAACCGAAGGCAAACGGGATTGAATTTTCTGGTGTCTCCTCCTCATCACCTCGTTAGACGCGTTCAGGTTCATTGTAAGCTGGAAAGCCTCTGACTGGAGCTGTTGGACCCGTGCATCCAAAGTTGCCCATTCTGCGGCCAACCTGGTGTCCTCAGCTGCTAAGGCTTCCTTGGCCCAAGCTATTTCCTCACGCACCTGTGCCACCTCTGCATCATGCTCATCTTGACTTGCAGGAATAATGTGGCGCTTAACGGGCCGCTACCTTATCCATGAGATCAAGCAGCACCTGAGCCGGCGGGCGATAGGGCCTCCCCGCCCGGCCGCCTCGACCCAGACGTTATTGCTGCCAAGAGCTGACAGTTTTGGCGGGTTGAGTACCAGCCATGAAGACCCTACCCAGCTTGGCGGCTCAAAGGGTCTCGAATATCGCTGCCATCGAACAGCCCCAAGCCTACCATCTTGCAATTGATACAACGAATCCGTCTCACCAAAGGATGAATCACCATCGGAGTGGACGACCGTCTCACCGCCGTCTACAGATCCTTCGGAAAGTTCTCCTCCGTGGATGCAACCCACGAAGGCACGCTTCACGACGGGTTGAGCACGGGCGGGTCTCACACGCAGAGCCGTCTCGACGAGGTCAGTGCAGTTGTCCGGCTCAGGTCCCGGCTCACCGATCCGACCGATGAAGACGTGGATTCCGCCGAAGGGAACCCGGTACCCGTACTCAATTGAGCCGGCGTAGGGGCCCCAGCCTTCGTCGTCGATATAGATCTTGCCGCGACGACTCTTGGTCATCCGGCCCACAGCATATCCCTTGAGCCCTACGAAGTTGCCCTTCAAGAACTCAAATCCACCGTGCGCTGGCCGCATGGTGGGTGCCATCTATAGTGGAATTGTCACGGCAGATGTCCTCTTGCAAGGACTTAGTCGTGGAGCCATCGCAACTAGGAAGCTTAAAGGGGTTAACGGGACAAGGACACGAGAGAGGTTTCATACTAGTTCGGCCCCTTACGATGAAGGTAAAGCCTACGTCTAGTTGGGTTGGTATTGCTAGGGTTTCGATGACCAGGGAGCGAAATATGCTATGCCCGGCCCTCGATTAGATGTTACTTGCCCTAAGCCCCCAGCGGGACGTCCCCTTATATACACGGGTTGACGCCTGCATGTCTCTGAGTCCCGCCGCTCATAAACAGTGTCCGCTCGGTGACTAGTTAATCTTGCCTTATAATACAAGTCATGCCATTACGGCGGTTTATCACTACGGGCCTTAAGTCGCCTGTGGGCTTTAGACCCTTTATTGAACCGCCATCTTCACGCTTGATCTTGGGCTTCATATGATGAATCACCTTTGCGTAACCCGGACCCTCCGTGGCGGCTTACACAAATAGTTATATATCCAACATTAGGCCCAGATTGATTTGAACCGGTTCATGTCAATCTTAAAATATCTTAAAGAAAGGCCTTCTGTCTTCTGTCCGTGCAAAGGTTATAACCCGCCGTGAGATCATCTTCTGAATCCGTGACCACCCGTCGTGACGTCATCTTCTGTTAAATTCATATTTTACTCCGTCATATCTTTAACGGATCTCTATCTTTACTGACCATTCTGAAAATCGAGGCGTCAGAGTCGTTGGATAATGATGCCTGGCCTCCTTGTTTCTCGAGTTTTTCAGTCGGCCCTTCTTTATAAATAAGCACGACCCCTAGGTTTTTTCCATTCCCCTTCGGTCGTCTTCTTCCTCTCGCGAACCCGCTGCTACTCAAGCTCCGCCGCCGCCGTAGCAGAGCACCGCACCTTCATCAACCTTGGCCGCTGCATCGACCTGAACCGTCCAGAGATCCGCAACGAACCCCCGCAACAAGTCTGCATCTGTATATTTTCTTCTTCCCTGTACCTCAGATCCACATTAGGATTCTCGAGTTCCTCGGTGTTCTTCGCTGTTCGTTACGAACCCTTCATAGATTTCGCCACCGCAGCCTGATTCGATCTATAAGAGAGTAAAAAACTCATGCAGTAGCTGTCTGCCCCCTTTTAAAATGTAAACATTTCACTTGCATAGAGGCCTCATTCGAGCTTATGAACTCATCTGTACTGGCTTTAGGTCTGGAATATTTTCTTTTTTGGAACGACCATTTCTATACCTACTAATAAAGCAAGGTGCGTTTCTCCATTTTTTTCATCCGTTCACCACCGAAAATATTTTTTCTATATCTAAGGTGGTACTAAATTTTTATGGTCCATCTGCTAGAAAAGAAGAAAAATAAGAGTTTGTCCAGAATTTCAGACGCTGGTCGCACACGCTAAGGCCCGTAAAAGCCAACCATTTATATCCTACGCACACAGCTGGGAAACCTTATTTTTCGCTTTGAGCGGCATATAGTTCGAGCTTCCCATTAGTCTCCCAATGTTGGGCCGGCCCATTTTTTATTTTTTCTGTGTTCCTTTTATATTTTTATATTTTTCCTTACAAGTTATTTTATCCTTTTATCATAAATTTATTTGAAATCAAAATAGTTTCCCGCTTTCAAAAATATTTGGTACTTTGAATTTTTTATGTTCGTTCAATATTTGTTTGATATTAAAAAAATGTTCGCATTTTTTGAGTAAGAATTCCAAAAATTTCGAGATTTTTAAAATAAATTTTATTTAAAAATAATAGATATTTGAAAAATGTTCTTTTATTGAAATGTTCACAAAATCAAAATAATGTTCATGATTAAAAAGACATTTTTGAAAATTGTTTTAAATCTTCAAAATAAGTTTCCATTTTCATAAATTGTTCACAAATTCAAAAAAAATGTTCATTTGTCCCGCCTTAGAAATGGTCCAGTTTTCAAAAACTGTTTGTCAATTTAAAAATAAATTCGTATTTCAAGTTTTGTTTGCCTTTTTCCAGAAATTAACGTTTTTTCAAAAAATAAATGCTTGCATGTTTTTTTAAATCAGGAGGTCACCACAACCTCGACAAGAAGGCGGACCTGAAGGGAAAAAATGCACGAGTTGGGTAGTGGCCGCCACTCCAACCAACCCAACTACTACAAAGATCTCGCGAGCCAAACATGACCCGCGAGAACACCATAGCTCTCCTCTCTATCACCCCAATGTTGTGGAGATCGTTTTGATGGACACATCAATTATATCTCCCGTTACAACGCACGGGCATTTGTGCTAGTGATCCAAAATAATAACTGCAACTTGTGAAACCTGTTTATTCCATACTTAGTCAAAAATCTATTTCTGTCAGATCCATTTAGCCACAACGACTCTCATCGACGACTTAAAAAGACAATACTGATTGACAACCTTGACGACTTCTGGCGGTTTTAAAGTAACTTAACTATTTCTGATATTCATAGCGGCTTAACTGACCAGATACAATTAGCCATATATCATTAGGCCCCTTCATAAGCCGCCATATTGAATAGAATTTGAAATGTTTTCCTCCGGGTTAAATTGAACCGGAAAATTTTATTTTGTCACAGGCTTTCATCTGCATAATGGCACCCAAGGTTCCCAAAGCGCCTGTGACCTGTAACTTGGTCAAGTCCATTGTTACTGAAAACACCTTGTCTGATTTCGTGAAGACTGGCTATCTGCCCGAGAAAGAAGTCATGTCCTATCGTGCTCCTAATCCGTCAGAAGAAAAAGCTCAACCCAAGGAGGGGTCCCCAGAAAGAAGTCATGACTCCTATCGTGCCCGAGAAAGAAGTCATGACCGATTAGGAGCACGATAGGACATGACTTCTTTCTCGGGCAGATAGCCGCCTTCACTTAAATCGATAAGGTGTTTTCAAGAATAATGGACTTGACCCAGCTTACAGTGTCATAGGCGCTTTGGTGCCATTATGCGATGAAAGCCTCGTGACAAAATAAAATTTTCCGTTCAATTTAACCCGAGGAAAACATTTCAAATTCTATTCAATATGGCGGCTACTTGAGGGGCCTAATGATATATGGCTAATTGTATCCGGTCGCTAAGCCGCTATGAATATCGCAAAGAAGTTACTTTAAAACCGCCAGAAGTCGGCAAGGCTGTCAATTAGTATTGTCTTTTTAAGCCGTCGGTGAGAGTCGATGTGGCTAAATGGATCTGACAGAAACAGATTTTTGACTAAGTATGGAACAAACATGTTTCACAAGTTGCAGTTATTATTTTGGATCAAATGGTCGTTCCAAAAAAGAAAATATTCCAGACCTAAAGCCAGTACAGATGAGTTCATAAGCTCGAATGAGGCCTCTATGCAAGTGAAAAGGGGTTTGTTTACATTTTAAAAGGGGGCGGACAACTACTGCATGAGTTTTTTAATCTCTTATAGATCGAATCAGTCTGCGGTGGCGAAATCTATGAAGGGTTCGTAACGAACAGCGAAGAACACCGAGGAACTCGAGAATCCTAATGTGGATCTGAGGTACAGGGAAGAAGAAAACTTACAGATGCAGACTTGTTGCGGGGGTTCGTCGCGGATCTCTGGACGGTTCAGGTCGATGCAGCGGCCAAGGTTGATGAAGGTGCGGTGCTCTGCTGCGGCGGCGGCGGCGGCGGAGCTTGAGCAGCAACGGGGTGGCGAGAGGAAGAAGACGACCGAAGGGGAATGGAAAAAGACCTAGGGGTCGTGCTTATTTATAAAGAAGGGCCGACTGAAAAACTCGAGAAACGAGGAGGCCAGGCATCATTATCCAACGACTCTGACGCCTCGATTTTCAGAATGGTCAGTAAAGATAGAGATCCGTTAAAGATATGACAGAGTAAAATATGAATTTAACAGAAGATGATGTCACGACGGGTGGTCACGGATTCAGAAGATGATGTCACGGCGGGTTATAACCTTTGCACGAACAGAAGACAGAAGGCCTTTCTTTAAGATATTTTAAGATTGACATGAACCGGTTCAAATCAATCTGGGGCTTAATGTTGGGGATATAACTATTTGTGTAAGCCGCCTTGGAGGGGCCGGGTTACGCAAAGGTGATTCATCGTATGAAGCCCAAGATCAAGCGTGAAGATGGCGGTTCAATAAAGGGTCTAAAGCCCACAGGCGACTTAAGGCCCGTAGGGATAAACCGCCGTAATGGCAGGACTTGTATTATAAGGCAAGATTAACTAGTCACCGAGCCGGACACTGTTTATGAGCCGGCCAGGACTCTATAGACCGCAGGGCATCAACCCGTGTATATAAGGGGACGACCCGCTGGTGGCTTAGGGCAAGTAACATCTAATCGAGGGCCGGGCATAGCATATTTCACTCCCTGGTCATTGAAACCCTAGCAATACCAACCCAACTAGACGTAGGCTTTACCTTCATCGTAAGGGGCCGAACTAGTATAACACCTTTCTCGTGTCCCTTGTCCCGTTAACCCCTTTAAGCTTCCTAGTTGTCATGGCTCCGCGACTAAGTCCTTGCAAGAGGACATCTGCCGTGACAATTCCACGAGATTCCCGGTTTTCCGGTTCATTTTTCAAACTATGCTGCCTACTAGGGATCGATAGGCCTTTGGTCTTCCTGAATTATCGAATCGAGCCCCTACCTTGGGCCATAATTGTGGCGTTGCATACAAGGGGTTTTCACGCCTTCCGACGTGCCCATAATTTTTTCACGCCATAATTTTGGCGTTGCATGCGAGGAGCCAAAGAGGTTCAAAAAATTTGGGCGAAAAAATTGACGAGACAAAACGCCCTCAGAGCATGTCTAGTAGAGCCCTTAAACCCTCAAATAAACAAAAATAACCATTTTTTACGGATTGAAACGAAAAAACGGCAAATAATAGAACCCCTAAACTCCTAAACCCTTAAACAAAATTTATGGAATGGATCTGGGGTTGCCCTCCCAATCTGTAAAAGTGAGGATTGGAGAGGGAAACCCACCTCCAACCCGCACTCCACCGGTCGTTGCGCGGGAGGGAAATTTCCCCTCGCATGCTTCCTCCCGTCAGACGCCTCGTCGATCCCGTCGCCCCCGCGGCGAGCCATGGAGGCACCGCTGGACTCCTCCGTCACCCCGGCCACCCCGCCCGCGTCCTCCCTCCCTCTGCCCGTCGCCCCGCCCCCGGCCTCGGCCTTGGCGATGCCTGCGCCGGCCCCGTCCTGGCTCCCTCCGTCCACGCCGGAGGTGGTGGCCATCGGCGCGAAGAGGCAGCGTGCTGGCCAGCACGGTGTCCTCCCCCAGCCTGCCCCGGCCGTCGCCTCCGTCACCCCGGGTGCAGCAGCACCGAAGGTGAGGAAGAAGCCCTCCCTTGGGACGAAGGGGGCTGCGGCGCCGAAGGTGAAGAAGACCACCTCCAGGAAGAAGCCGACGCCCGCCCCATTCGCCCCGGCCCCCGCACCTCCGCCCGTCGTGCACGAGGTGCTCGACGAAATGCCTACCCCGTCAACATCGTTCATGGGGCTTCTCGAAGAAGCAGAGGT
Organism: Aegilops longissima; assembly: GCA_021605205.1. Lineage (NCBI taxonomy): Eukaryota > Viridiplantae > Streptophyta > Magnoliopsida > Poales > Poaceae > Aegilops > Aegilops longissima. The sequence continues at coordinate 612,052,602 of CM038680.1, forward strand.
GGACATCGGGGCTCCTTCTCTCGAACCCTTTGGGTTTGGTGATTACTTGCAGGAAGAGGGTGATGAGGAGGAGGAAGGGGAAGATGAGGAGGAGGTGACCGAGATAGAAGAGGAGGCGTCACGCCGCTGCAAAACCCATCGTCGCCGCGGCAAACTATAGCGAGGACGAAGATATTCTCTTGGTTCGTGCTTGGGCACATGTGGGGTTGGATGCAAGCACCGGTACCGATCAAACCGGTAAATGCTATTGGCAACGCATAGATGACGTCTATTGCAAGATCAAGCCGAAGACCGGTGGGTACATCCCTCGTAGTTACCGGTCGCTTCAAGGCCGGTGGGAGTTGATGAAGCCCCATTGTGCTTGTTGGAGTGCGGAAATGGACCAAGTGAAGGATGCACCGCCTAGTGGAACCGTGGAGAGTGACTATGTGAGTACATATATGTTTTGTTTTTCACATTTATTTTGATTTTTATGCTATTGTTATGTGAGTACATATATGTTTACTATGCTATTGGTGGGTTTGTAGGAGGCAATTGCCGACTTGAGGTACAAGGAGATGGCCGCTTCCAAGGGCAAAGCATTCCCATTTAAACATGTTTGGAAAATTCTTCAAACTTATGACAAGTGGAAGTTGAGGGATCAAGATACCACACCCAAGAAGTCGACAATGCTTAGGATGGATGATAGTGAAGATGAGGGAAGGAACGAGCACAAGCCCACTGGAAACAAGAAGGATAAGCTAAGGAAGAAGATGGAAGGAGAGGCGTCAAGCATAAGGGAGAAGATAGAACATATGATTAAGTCAAGGGAGGCATTGCCAATGAAGACATTGGAGACAAAGCTTGTTATCAATGAGAAGAAGAAAGAGGTGAAGGTTGCTCAAGTTGAAGCAAGGCGTGAAGATGCCAAGCGCAAGGCCGACTTGGAGGAGAGGTTGATCAAGGTCAAAGAAGCAAAGGCATGGAAAGAACTCATGGTGGAAGAGAAGGAGCACCAAGAAGGACATGGATGAAGACCAATTGATGTAGTGGAAGGAGTACAAGCAGGACATCACGGAGAGGAAGAGGATATTCCATGGTGTGTCCTCTACTCTTGAAAGTGACACTCTGATGAGTGGTGGTGGCGATGGCGGTGTGGAGGACTCCACCACCGACGACAATGGAGGTGCTTGATGGACGTGGAAGTGGTCTAGGAGATGGCGCCAGGTACAACTTTTTGGTGATGGTGCCGATGAGAGGGGGAAGATGATGATTGTGTGATGTAAACCATTAATCCATGCATCAATGATCTTCATTTCCATGTTTGTTTGAAGGTTGATTGTGTTTTTCTAGTGAAATTTGTGATATGTCAAATGACAGTTTTAAGGGTTGGGGTTGGGGCAAAGACTAGAACCCTCAAACCCAACCCTTATAACCGAATTATAAGGGTTGGGTTTGAGGGTTCTAGTCTTTGCCCCTGTTTTTCAACCCTTAAAAGTGTCAAAAATGGCCAATTCTCAACCCTTAAAACTGGTTTTAGATTTAAGGGTTTGAGGGCTCTACTAGACATGCTCTCACCCACAGTGAATGAAATGAAAATTGTGCGTGCGTGCGTTGCAACCCCAACCAACCCCACAATCCCCTCCCGATCCATTCCACCCCCTAGCGCCGCCGCCACCCCCGCACTCTCCCCCACCGGCGACGCCTCCACCTCCGGTAAGAGCAAAAATCACGGCCATAGCCGCCGCCGCGGCCACTCTCCCTCTCCTCCTCCTCCTCCCGGCGACCAAGACTATGGCGGCCCGTCCACCTTGAGATGTACGGCGGCGGCGTCCCATCCACCTCGAGATGTACGGCAACGGCGGTCCCATCCACCTCGAGATGTACGGCGATGGTGTCCCGATGGAGAACCCTAGCTGGAGCTGGTCGCCGGCGCTCCTCCGCTGCGCGCCCTAGGCGAGCCCCACGGATTTGCGGCGACCACCAAGGTGAGCTCTGCCTGCCTTCCTCGATCCAGACCCTCTCCTCTTCTTCCTTTTCTCCTCGATCTCTTACCTGTTCGTTTGATTCGGAGCAGCGGGACGAGGCACCGCACATGGTCGAGCTCGACGGAAGAAGGTGCCTTGACCGCCATGGTCTGCGCCGGTGTCGTGTACGAGGGTGACCTCCTAGCTCGGGTAAGCAGCACCTCTCCTCCGTGGTTCCCAAGACAATCGAGCTCGTCCACAAGGTCCCCTCCCCCTCTCTCTTTTTCCCTCATTTATTTCGATTTGATTTTGCAGGTTGTTCGTCAAGTTGGTGCTGCTGCCTAGAGTATCCCGACGATGGAGGAGGAGAACAAGGACCACCGGTGCCAACCAACACCTCCAATCCGCCATGGTGCTCCAATCCCTCCCTTGGAGGGCGTCAAGGTCCTTCTTCCCCTCCCCGCAACATGCGTCTCTCCCACTCCCTCAACTCTTGCTGTTCGTGATGATAGATCCCAGGGTTTCTTGCTTTTTTCTGTGATTAGAGAGTAGAAAACATCCGACACATGAAGAGTTGCCATTGTGATTTACGCATAGCAAGGAATCCTGCCAAGAGAGCCTTTGTGATGGGGCCACAAAGGACAACAGCAGCAGCAGAGAGAATATTAACACCTCTATCTGAAAACATCACCTTCTTGATGCGGAATTGTTAGCTTTTGGTAGGAAGACAGCATGTACGTAATCTAAGATCAGATCTTGACTTGTAGATATATACAAGCTAAATCAAATCAAGCTTCAGAGAGGCACACTTACCTTTGGCAGCAACTTTTTCTTGCTGTTGATGTTGGTGAATGCAGCAGTCACACAAATAAATAAAGCTGCCCAATAAAACGGATGCATGTTGACTGTTCCTCTAGTTCTCTTAAGCTCATAATACTGTTTGGTAGACTCATGGATGGATGGACACGTACAGCTAGCAGCCTAGCAGTGCTAGCAACAAAAAAAAAGAAAAACCTTGTGATTGATTCATGGTCATGGCACAAAAACAATGGATGCTTGCTAATCATTGTAAATATTAGATGCCCCTGCAAACTGCAATTCTACCCTTTCTTCTGTTCTAGGTCAATTCTCTCAAAATCCCCAATTTCTAGGGTTTGTTCTTAGCTACCGTTCATGGCTAAAGATTAGTGCAGATTCCCCCACTTGATGCCATGCCATGCCATGCCAGCCTTGGGCTCCTCTTTTGACAATGCCATTTGATTTGTTTCGATTCAAGGTCAAAGTGCAAACCCGGGTCACACGCCAAGGAGCCCTGCTCTTGGTCTCATCTGTTGGTCGTGCGTGAGTGCCACCTTCAACGGCAAGATGATCCAACCCATCTACTGTTGCTAACTGAAGGCAAGCTAGTGGATGTTTAGAGGTGAAATATTCTATACTTCGCCACTTGTTGTTTGTTGTACATGATAGTTATACTTCATCTATTGGATGGATGCCTCCAGCTAGTTACATTGTTGATGGCTTATTCTCATAAGCACCAAAATCTTCTATGACGCATGCTTTCTACAGAAATTATTGTTTATTCAAAGTTTTAAATCTCGTCTCGTGGAATGTGAATGGGAATGGGAATTGGAATTCAAATGGAAATAAACCGCACTGGATTAGATTAGGTTACCTTAGCAATTGATGATACATGTGTGTGCGTGTGTAGAAAGAAAGAATAGTGCATGATTGCCTCACTTGGTATCACGCAAGTCTTGGGTTGCTCCTCTCTTAACCATGCAATTCTATTTGTTTTGTTCCAAGGTCAAATTGCAAAGCTGGGGTTCCTGCCGTGCTCGTGGTATGGCTGCCTTCAATCACAACATCCATTTACCAGCTTCAACTCCTCTCCATGCATTTATCTCACTGAGGCGCCGCTTAGGATGGCTGCGGCTTCGCCGAGCTGCAGAGGACACCAATCTCCGCCCCCCCCCCCCCCGGGCAACAACTTCTTCTAGTAGCACAATATATAGTAACTCAAGATTGACTTTGGTGGGTTGGTGTACCGTTTATCATTGTGTCAAAAGTTGTGGCCTGTTTTAAATGTTAGGGATTTTCTTGATGGTCTTGTATGTTAATTTTCACTTGTGGTGCAACCGAGCTGCTGCAAGTAGTAGTTATAGAGGCACCGAGTTTCTTCTAGTTATATACCCTTGTTTGCTCTCAGGTGGTGCAACTGAGCTGCTAAAGCTGAAAAGTATTAGGGAAACTAAGTTTAATCTTGCTTCAATCCTTGTTGTTCTGATCCTAAAGTCCGTGTTGCTTCATGGTGCAGGAGAACATTCCCTTGGAGGAGGTGTTTGAGAACCTGGGATGAGGTCTCCAGTCTTCGGCCCAAGCAAGCTCGAGAAGGAGGTACTGGTCCTACTCAACATTTTATATCCTCTTTGCTGCTTCCTGTTAACTGAAGTTGGGGTTTATCTTTCTTTTTCATATGTGGGTTGTAGGAGAGCAAATTCCTTAAATTCTTGGGGTTTCATGTGGAATCCGTTCTCACGGATGGCTATTACGCGATTATGAATGCGACTGGAACAAATCTTTAAAACTTGAGAAATTTCATCTCACTGAGCATAACTCACATTATACATTTCAAATATTGCATGCAATTGCCGTCTCACAACTACTCATTCTGGAACTACACACCATGAGAGTATCGTTTTCACTTTAGTGTTAGTTAATCTTAAAGATGGCTCTAAAAAATTAACGGCCACCACTTTTGTGATTCACATGCTTTATAGCAAGACTCTTTGGAAACCGGAAGTCCATGTTTATGTTTCTATTTAATGATTTTTATGATTAAGAAGAGAACCATTCATGTTAGTTGACACTTGACAATACAAGTTCGTAACTTAGTATATTGTCTGGTAAAATGGCATGGACCAGGCAATGTGTCCTTGGTCTCTTTTATTTTACTCTGAGAAACTGAGACGGGTACCTTCAATGATCCAGAGCTTTTAGCTTATCTAACTTTTATGATGTTCTATTAGAGTGGATAATTGATATTCTGTGACTGCTAGTTGGGTCATGGTGTTATGCCCTCTTGCCTGAGTTTTTTTCCTTGCATTCAACGGTACATGCTCTGTTATTAAAGATCTAATCCAAGTCATTCATAGAGATTGAAATGCTAACTTACTTGATGCTACTGAGATGCGGCAAGATCCCGAGCCTAGACACCCAGTTCCTATCATTGCCATCTACTCCCTCCATACCAAAATGCAAGACATTTTTGCAGTTCAAAAAATGTCTTATTTTCTTTTACAGAGGTAGTACTTCCCTAGCGGCCGGCTGCTACCCTAGCTCCTCTCTAGTCGAGGGCTCGAGGCAACTGCAAGAGCGCACCTCTGCCTTTCCCCGTGTGAAGGTAGCCAAAGGCCATCTATTCCTCTTCTTTCTTCGTCTTTTTGATTGTTTTTCTACGCAACCTTATGTTGATTTAGTGGGTATATCACCCGCTCCGATCGATTGATTGAACAAGGCTACTGTATTTGAGCCTTGCCATTTTGCTGGAAGTTACTCCCTCCGTCCCCTAATATAAGACCTTTTAGCCTTTTCGTGATTTGTATGTATGCAGGCACATTTTAGTATGTATATGGTCACTCATTTTAGTATGTACGTAGTCAACATTTTGAAATAGCTAAAAGGTCTTATATTAGGGAACAGAGGGAGTACTTGATATGTGAGATGCTTTTAAATTTTTGTATGTGGTAGAGGATCCATTTATTAGTTTGTGAACCTTCCTGTAACCATTTCAGTAGTTTCTGTAATACACCGAGTTCATGACTTGGGTTGCTGAGCTATATACAATCAAATGGTTAGCCATGCTGGCAAGCTGATTCTAAGGTCATGTAGTGGTATTTGTTTATATGTTGATAAATGGGGAAATCAGGTCACTTCCGAATCCTTCTTACAACTACATTAATCTATATCTGGATTTGTTAGTTAATTGCTATTAATAATTGGCTATAAATTTACCGGGTGCTTGGTGTTTTCCACATGATGTTTCTTATGCATTGCTCCTATATGCAGGTTTTTCTAGCTATCTGATTAAACCCATCGATTTCCTATCCGTAAGGTCATTTGATATGCTAATTTTGACAAACAGTTTGTTTTGTTATGTTGATCTTGTGTTCTAACACATTTTTACTTTGATCTTGCAGTTTGCTTCAACGATTGGCAAGGACAAGACTCACATCAATATTGTGGTCATTTGGCATCTAGACTCTGGCAAGTCGACCACCACTGGCATACAAACTCAGAGGTATTGACTAGCGTGTAATTTGAGGTTGGAGAAGGAAGCTGCTGAGATAAATAAGATATCATTCAAGTACGCTTGGCCAACGTGGGTGCTTGACAAGATGAAGGCTGGGCTGGTAAGATGAATCCCCGTGGAAGTTTGAGACAACCGAGTACTAGTGCATGTTCATTGATACTCCTGTAACTAAATTTGCATTGTGTGGAGTGGGTTAGGATAAAGATTTTGGTTGGTAGTATTTAAAGATCAGGCTATTGCTTGGGTCCAATACTCAGAGTTGGTAGTGTTTAAAGGACGTGTAACATGTGCACACATGTATTCCCAGCTGCATGACATATTTTTCACTTGTTAAGCAAGAAAATGGCTGGGACTTATGTGGAATTTGCAGTGCCTCATTGGATTTATTATGTATGCCTGCCTATTTATCAACAATTTTTTTGGAGAAGAAGTGTGAACTTGATATAGATTGATTTGGAATTGATGATGAGTTATGTGCTGGCTTGCCCAGGTTAGTTAGTTAACCTATATATACGAATGAGAAATGTATGTTTTTTATAAGTGGGCACTTGGACATTTATGCTCTTCTGTGATGCATAGCGGCGAGGTTGAAGGTCCTTTGATGCTGACGAGGGAGGGGCGAGCTCCTCTTGCATGACGAACTTGCTGGCAACCAACCTTTCCATGTTTTATGGTAGTTTGCACCACATGCTGATGCTTATATTGGTAATATATCTGTTCAACTAGTGAATATATGTAGTAACTGGAGGGGAGGATGATTGCTTGCTTCATGCCAAGCTGCTCTTGTTGAGTTGTGCAAAATATAGTAAAAAGTTGTTGGCAGAATGTAATGGGAAATATGGTGGAACGTATTTAGTCTAGTCAGATATGTATGTATCAAAGTTTGCTTGTTTTGAAAGAAAGAAAGAAAAAAAGAAAGATAGATAGAAACTTGAGTCAGTACGTCGTAATCCAATGAAACAATATTCATCTATCCGTCCATCCGTCAAGTTTATCCCTTTTCCCAGCACCAACACGAGTAAATAAAAGCCTGAAATGATACAAGCATGGGTCAACTCCATGCATCCATCATATGTAATTAGGAGCTTATGAAACTATGGAAGGAATAAAGTTTGTGCTCCACTGACATATCTGGTACCCAACTACGCCACTATCAATCTTCCTCCAAGCTGGGTGGATGTAGGGTGTCCCTGACATATCTCTCATCTGCAACCAAATCTCCAACAAACTCTAGTCTGTCTTCCAGCCTGAAGATAACTACCCTTTCGTTGGGCCTGCCTCAACAAACTCTAGTCAATCCTCCTTCCATATAGGCACGCACGCTCCCTCAATTCTCTCGTCTTCTTCCTCGAAACCAAGGCATGCATGCTTCCTCCTTAATTCTCTCGTCTGCTCCTCGCAACTAGGCACTCCCAAATCCAATGCATCCTTTATTTGCTCCATCAAATCGCAGGGCGATCCAACCGGCTTCGATCCATTGGCAGCCCCCTCCACTCGTACACCTCATGCGGATCCCTCTCCCATCCAACGTCTCCCCGCACCCCCCGCTCAATCGCTACTGCCCCCTGAGGGAGTTCCGGACTAGGGGGTGTCCGGATAGCCGAACTATCATCATCGGCCGGACTCCAAGACTATGAAGATACAAGATTGAAGACTTCGTCCCGTGTCTGGATGGGACTTTCCTTGGCGTGGAAGGCAAGTTTGGCGACACGGATATGTAGATCTCCTACCTTGTAACCGACTGTAACCCTAACCCTATCCGTGTCTATATAAACCGGTGGGTTTTAGTCCGTGGACAAAAAACAATCATACCATAGGCTAGCTTCTAGGGTTTAGCCTCTTTGATCTCGTGGTAGATCCACTCTTGTAACACACATCATCAATATTAATCTAGCAGGACGCCGGGTTTTACCTCCTTCAAGAGGGCCCAACCTGGTAAAACATCGTGTCCCTTGTCTCCTGTTACCATCCGCCTAGACGCACAGCCGGGACCCCCTACCCGAGATCCGCCGGTTTTGACACCGACATTGGTGCTTTCATCGAGAGTTCCTCTGTGTCGTTACCGATAGGGCCGATGGCTCCTTCGATCATCAACAACGACGCGGTCCAGGGTGAGACTTTCCTCCCCGGACAGATCTTCGTGTTCGGCGGCTTTGTACTGCGGGCCAATTCGCTTGGCCATCCGAGCAGATCGAAGCTACGCCCGGCCGTCAGTCAGATTTGAAGTTTAAACTATACGGCCGATATCCGCGGAGACTTGATCTTCGACGGATTCGGGCCGCAGCTGCGCCACCAGACCGTCTCGATGGGCATGATCTAGCTCGCAGCGAACAGCGCCACAGGCCGCACCAGATCCGCCCGACCCTTAATCCGGAGCCGATTCCCGATCGAGACAAGTGGTTGGACACCGCCGGGGCTTTAATCTCTACGGCGATCGAGCGAACTCTATCCCTGTCCTTTGGGAAGACTCGACCTGTGGTGCCGGACTCCTCTCGACTCCGAACCCTCGCGCTTCTGCCAATCGAATCCGATTGGCGCCCGTCATGGAGTTCACTGCCGGACATCTTTCAGCACTCACCCTTTGGCGACATCTTGAATTCACTAAAGTCTCGCTTTTATCCGGAGAGCCCTGGCCGGATTACGGTCAGGAAGGTTGGGATGCGGACGACGAAGAAATTCAACGCCCACCCACCACCCACTTGGTAGTCGCTGTCGACGATCTAACCGACAAGCTAGACTACGGCTCCGAAGACATCGACGGTATGGACGACGATGCCGGAGACAACCAAGACCCAGCGCCTACAGGGCACTGGAAGGCCACCTCGTCATACGACATATACATTGTGGACATCCCAAAAGATGGGAACGGCGATGGAACAGAGGAGGATGACCCCTCTAAGAAACAGCCCAAGCGCCGGCGTCAGCGGCGCCGCTCTAAATCCCGCCACAGCAAAATGAAGATTCCGCACCGGAGACAACAATACACCGACAATGTCAAGACAATCCACTCCAAAGAAGATCCAAAGCAGGATGATGGAGACGCCAGCCCTCACGAGAGCGGCGGAAGAAGAGGAAGAGGATTATATGCCTCCTCCGAAAGACGGCAAGCCTCGACGACGATGAATTCGTCGTGCCTGAGAATCCCGTCGAACAAGAGCGTTTTAGACGCAGGCTTATGGCTACGGCGAACAGCCACAAGAAAAAGCAGCAACAGCTTAGAGCTGATCAGGATCTGCTAGCCGACAGATGGACTGAAGTCCTCGCGGCCGAAGAGCATGAGCTCGAACGCCCCTCCAAAAGCTACCCTAAACACAAGCTGCTCCCCCGATTAGAGGAGGAGGCTTACGAACCCGCATCACCAGGAGACAATACGGCTGACCGACCACCCGTGGTCGCGACAGAAGGCCTCTAGGCCCTTCACTAGAACCGCACTCGACATCGCCAAAAAGCACACGGCCAAAGGGGAACGCCCGACCTGCGAGATATATTGAGGACAAGGCAAGACAATCAAGATCGATCTATGGATCACGTGGGCGCCCCGACGCGTGATTTACAACCGTCGCGCGACACAGATAAGTCCGCCGGGCGAACAAAATGCATAAAGCTCTTTTGAGCTCCGTCGTGATATCGCCCGAGATGTAGGCGCCACACACCCACTATGCTTCATGCACGAAGTAATGGATCATCAAATCCCAAGGGTTTAAACCCGTCAATATTGAATCCTATGATAGCACAACAGACCCCGCGGTTTGGATCAAGACTATCTCCTTCACATCCACATGGCCCGCGGTGACGATCTTCACGCCATCAAATACCTCCCCTCAAGCTTAAAGGACCAGCCCGCATTGGCTCAACAGCTTGCCAACAGAGTCAATTGGGAGCTGGGAGGACCTGAAGCCGCATTCCTCGATAACTTCCGTGGCACTTATGTGCGACCACCGACGCTGGTGACCTAAGCCACATAATTCAGCAGCGACGAATCGGCGCACAATTACGGACACGGTTCTTAACCAAGAAAAACCAAATCGCCGATCAGACGGATGCGGAGGCCCTCGCGCCTTCAAGCATAACATCCGCGACGAGTGGCTTGCCCGGCACCTAGGACAGAAAAGCCAAATCCATGGCAGCCCTCACATCACTCATGACCCGCTTCACTGCGGGTGAGGACAGCTGGCTAGCATGCAGCAACAACCTCAAAGAAAAATTCTGGCAGTCCGGACTTCAAGGACCGAAATGGTAGGTCGCGTCGTAACAAAAACAAACGCCGCATTAACGGCGATAACATTGAGGATACGACAATCAATGCCGGATTCAGAGGCTCTAATCCCGTCGTGGAAAAAGCCATTCAAAAGAACTACTCCGGTCCGTCCAATTTGGACCGAATACTCGACCGCTTGCGATACATGGCACCCCAAAAGCCAGTTAACCACACCAGGGGACTGTTGGGTATTCAACAGCAGCAAGTTAATTGCGAAAACAATGACAAGGGGCTGCATAGCGATGACGAGGACGAGACCCAACCGCCGAACAATAGAGGACAGAAGGGTTTCCCCCCACAGGTGCGGACGGTGAACATGATATACACAACGCACATACCCAAAAGGGAGCGGAAGCGTGCACTCAAGGATGTCTACGCGATGGAGCCAGTTGCCCCGAAGTTCAATCCATGGTCCTCCTGCCCGATCACTTTTGACCGAAGGGACCACCCCACCAGCATCCGCCACGGCGGATTCACCGCACTGGTCTTATACCCAATCGTCGATGGATTATACCTAACCAGAGTCCTGATGGACGACGGCAGCAGCCTGAACCTGCTTTACCAGGATACAGTGCGCAAAATGGGCATAGACCCCTCAAGGATTAAACCTACCAAAACGACCTTTAAAGGCGTCATACCAGGTGTAGAAGCCAATTGTACAGGCTCAATTACACTGGAAGTGGTCTTCGGATCCCCGGATAACTTCCGAAGCGAGGAGTTAATCTTCGACATAGTCCCGTTCCGCAGCGGCTATCATTCCTTGCTCGGACGTACCGCGTTTGCAAAGTTCAATGCGGTGCCGCACTACGCATACCTCAAGCTCAAGATGCCAGGCCCTCGAGGAGTCATCACGGTCAACGGAAACACTGAACGTTCTCTCCGCACGGAGGAACATACAGCGGCTCTCGCAGCAGAAGTGCAATGCAGCCTCTTAAGGCAATTCTCAAGTCCGGCCGTTAAGCGGCTGGACACAGCTAAGCGCGCCCGGAGTAACTTACAACAAGACCACAGGCACGCCCGAGCACGCAGCGTAGCGGCGGCCCCAACCCCAGCTCCGCGAACGTCAAAGCAGGTCCTTCGCGTACAACATTACGCTCTGAAGATACCATGGGCATGGGGAGAGGTGCACGATCACGATAAACCCAGACGGCGGCTCAACCACACCAGGGGTTCTCAAGTGTGTCGTTCCTTTTTCTTTTTCTTTTTTACCCTTTAATTCTTACCCACAGGACTCCGTTTGTCAGAGGCCCTGTCCGGCAGCAGACCTGCCGAACTCACGATGCAACAGCCATGGAAGGATAAGGGCTACAACGAATATACAGGTGGTCTCCATTACGAGCATTTTTATACACCAACCTGCAGCCTACCCCTGGAAGGGGACATGTTTAACAGTCCCATACCTTGCTTATCGCACTATTTGCATCGTTCTGCATTCGTAGCAGCACTTATTGAATAAAACAATGCGTCACCTTTTTGCTTATAATTGCATTTCTTTTTCATACATATGTTCATTCATGGCATATTGCATCCGTACACTTTGGTACGACTAATATACACCAGGGGCTTATGTTTCCCGCATTATGGTATAATGAGTCCGAACACTTTCACAAGTGCGGCACCCCGAACTTATAGCACTATATGCATCAGCTCAATCATGTCTCGGTCAATAGTTGGGTTTGCCCGGCTCCGTGTTTTGGTACCTTACGTTCCGCTATATCGGCTAAGGTAGCACCGGAGAACCATCTGCGATTCCGCCCGAGCCTCGGCTGGGTTAATGCCTCGATGGAAAGCTAAAACTGACCGTCATGATGAGGCGAGAGCCGATCGCTGTTCGAGAGGTTTTTGCAAGTCCTTAAAGACTTATGCCGCTTAGAGCGAGGAGCCGGATACTGTCCGCCAAGGCGTGATAGCGCCCAAATTCGCCTTCCGAAGACTAGGGGCTTCACGAAATTTAAAATTATAGAATTCTATGGCTAAGTGAGAGTGTTCAAGCATTATAAGTCCGGTTGCCTTGTTCGCTGTGTTGAGCGCCTCCTAGATGGACCCAAAATGGGAACAAGAGCGCTCAAGTTTATCCCAACACCCCAAAGACTTTCGTGGCATGGGGGCTGAAGCCGATGACTTGCCATCTCTCGATTTGATAAACAACCGCACGTAAGGTAATATTTTAAATTAACAAGCGTTGCTTAGCGATATGAACTAAGTTTTCAGCGCACAGGATAACAAAATGCGAGTCTACTCAAATATTACATCTTTGGAGCACTCACCCGCAATAGTGCGGCGCCCAACACACTCTTATAATACATCTCGGGCGCATGATGCTCCTTGCCCTCCGGTGGCGGGTCCGTCACAAGCTTCGGGCATCCATCTTGCCCCAGTGCACCTTTGCGGGCAAGGGCCCGACGGGCACCCTCAATACAAGCGGAATGCTTGATCACTTCAACCCACGGGCACGCATCCATCAGCCGCCGCAGGGGCGAAGTAGCTCCTGTGCATGGCCTCCTTAGGCCACAGCCAACTATGAGGCCCTTCATGGCCTGTTCGGCCGCCTTGGAGCTCGACCAGCTGCTTCACTGGTCGCTAAAACACCGGATGTCCGGCCTCAAGATACCGAGACCAAGACCTTCTCCGTCGAGCTCCCTCCTCGCCCGGTAGAATGCGGCAGCATCGGACACGCTATGAGGAAGATCTGCGAATGCTCCGGAGAGCTCCAATTCGGGTAAGCAACAGGTAATTAACACTCACATGCTTACTTTGCATGAAAAATGCCTTACCCGCTGCTATTTTCTTCACCGCCTCAATCTCCTGGAGGGCCTTGTAGGCTTCGGCCTTAGCGGCTTTGGCACTCTCAAGAGCCGTTGCAAGCTCGGACTCTCGAGTCTTTGAGTCACGCTCCAAGCTCTCATGTTTTTTCACGAGATCCTGGAGCTCTTGCTGTACCTCCGCCACCCGCGCCTCCTGCTTCTCTCGCTCGGTGCGCTGCGCGGCCGCATTGCGTTCGGCCGCAACCACCGCCTCCTTCAGGGTCGCCACCTTGTTAGTGGCCCCTACAATACCAACGTTATCCTTGTCATTTTTCTTGAACCCAAATCCTTTTCTGTAAGGTACAATTTTCATAAGGTATTACTCACCTTCTTTTTCCTCGAGCTGCTTCTTGGCATGGCCGAGCTCGTTCTCGGACCGCCCGAGGTTTTCCTTCAAAATATTGACCTCCGCAGTCAGTGCGGCGGAGGTCAGCAGCGCAGCCTGCAATCCCATATTGACATATTTTTTATATGACTCCTGCGTTTATCTTTCTAAAGATCCTCAGTCCGGCTTTTCTTTCCGAACACCGAACCGAGCATCAGGGGCTACTATCTATGCGGTACCATTTTACATATATTGAAATTCTTACCTCAAAGCCTGTTAGAAGGTCGCTGCGAGCTTCGGTCAGCCCGCTTTTGGCGAGCTGAACCTTTCAATCACCGCACTCATAACAGGCGGTGTTCCTCGATGGAGGCGCCGTTGAGCGCCTCCAGCAAATTATCCGGCACCTCCGGTTGGACGGAGGCATCCGGCGTCGCGGTCTTGCCCTTCTTACGAATGGGTCGCCCGCCGGACTCCGGGGCCACTGTGGCCTCCGGGGCTGAATCCGGTGCACAGTCCGGGAGGATGTCCCGTCACACCTCCGGGGCCTCCTCCTCCTGGTGGGTCCTTTTCTGGGATCCCACCTCGGCGTCGTCCGCGGCACGGGGGGTGGAGGCAGTCGGAAGGGAATCCATATTCGACGCACCCAAGGACCCTCTCGACGAAACGGGAAGATCATCCTTGGGCGTACTGCAGGGTTGTATGCGGCATTAGAAAGATATTATGTGGCGAAAATAAAAAACCTTGAAGTTATTCGGGAGTCCGGATACTTACGATCTCGCCAGGGGCTTGGCCCTTGGAGGCCAGTCTCGCCGTCGTCATTGGCGCTGGCGGAGCAGTCCGGGAAGAGTTTTTCCTTCTTGATTCTTCGCCTCCCTTGTTGGGGAGGCCTTCCTTTTCTTCTCTCCCCTGCTGGGGAGAGGCTTTTCTCCTCCTCGCCTTGGTGGGAGGAGTCGGCCTCGATTCATCATCCGATAGCACCTGAAAACGGAACTCTTCCGAGTCCCGTGGCCGTCTTCTTGGCCTTCTTCTCCGGCACCACGGGGTGCCAGAGCCAGCAGCCCGTTAGACGGCGTCCGCTGGGTCCTCGCAATGGGGCCGACAGATAATCCGCTCGCCTTCGCCACCATTCTGTCAAAGGTAAAGGAGTCTAGATCCGCATAGAGCCAAACTATGGAAAACAAGTGGTGAAATCACTTACCTCGTCACCGGACGCTGCGGCGGAATCCGCGATCTTGGTAGCGGATGCGGAGCTTCGGCGCCCTTGAACAGCACCTTCCGGACATCTTCGCACGTAGTGTCAAGAGCCCGCCAGGTCCGGTGCTGCGCCGATCAAACTCCCACATGTTGAAGCCCGTCGCCGGGCACGGAGAATCCGTGGATGAGCATGACTGGACTATGTTGACAAGCTTGAGCTTCTTGTCCACCAGCTTCGGATGTAGGCTAGGAGTCCGGTCAGCTCTCGAATCCCCCAAATCCGCCACTCTCTCTCGTGAGGTGAGCCGTAGGAATGCCAGATCTGAATTCGGGGCGCTGCCCAATCAGGGTCACGCGGCTCGGTGATGTAGAACCACCCCGATTGCCACCCCTTGATGGTTTCCACGAACGTGCCCTCCACCCACGTAACGTGGGACATCCTGCCCACCATGGCGCCTCCGCACTCCGCATGGCTGCCCTTCACAACCTTCGGCTTGACATCAAGGTCTTGAGCCGGGCTGGATGCAGAGAATGTTTCGCATACGACGATAAACGCCGAGATGTTGAGGATGAAATTGGGGCCAGGTCATGGAAATCTAGGCCGTAGTAGAACATGAGCCCCTGGACAAAGTCATGAAGCGGGAAGCCCAGTCCGCGGAGGAAATGGGGAAGAAATACTACCCTCTCATGGGGCCTGGGGTTGGGGACGAGCTCTCCCTCGTCGGGGAGCCGATGCGCGATGTTGCTAGACAAATATCCGGCGTCGCGCAGCTTCTGGATCTGCCCCTCCGTGACGGAGGAGGCCATCCACTTGCCTCCCGCTCCAGACATAGTTGGAGAGGGTTGAGGTGAGAAGCGCGGACTTGGGCGCTGGAGCTTGAGTTCGCGGAGATGGATAAGCCAAGGAGGACGAAGGCGCAGGTAAAAGGGTTGGATCTTTGTCCCCTTATATGGGCGGAAAGAAACATGTGTCCCCACCGGCCTGGTAAAACTCGCTTATCCCTCAAGCGTTACAGTCCATGGCGCGGTTGGGTTACCCACGTCCGTATTGATGGGAATCCCGGAATAAGGGGAACACGATCTCTGCTTCGACAAGACGTGCCAAGGAAACCGCTTCGCTAAACGCGCTGAGGTGGAACAATAAAATCAATTTGAGTGAAGGCTTGGTAGTGGTGCGACGTCACGCCACAAAATACGTCAGCAGATTGATCTTGTGTAATATTATTCTCTCTACGGTGGTAAGTGGAATTTATTTTTGCAGAGCCGGACACTATCCTGGTGTTCACAATCTTCTATAAATTATTCGGGGGAAGAACCCGCCTTGCAATGCCGAAGACAACATGCGCGCCGGACTCATCGTCATTGTAGCCTGGTTCAGGGGCTACTGAGGGAGTTCCGGACTAGGGGGTGTCCGGATAGCCGAACTATCATCATCGGCCGGACTCCAAGACTATGAAGATACAAGATTGAAGACTTCGTCCCGTGTCCGGATGGGACTTTCCTTGGCGTGGAAGGCAAGTTTGGCGATACGGATATGTAGATCTTCTACCTTTGTAACCGACTCTGTGTAACCCTAACCCTATCCAGTGTCTATATAAACCGGAGGGTTTTAGTCGGTAGGACAAAAAAACAATCATACCATAGGCTAGCTTCTAGGGTTTAGCCTCTTTGATCTCGTGGTAGATCCACTCTTGTAACACACATCATCAATATTAATCTAGCAGGACGTAGGGTTTTACCTCAATCAAGAGGGCCCGAACCTGGGTAAAACATCGTGTCCCTTGTCTCCTGTTACCATCCGCATAGACGCACAGTTCGGGACCCCCTACCCGAGATCCGCCGGTTTTGACACCGACACCCCCTCTCTCTCTATTTATACATGGACGCGCCCCACTCATTGCTCTTGCTCCTCCTTACTCCTCAAGCCGGCACCACACCACCTCACATCAAGTACAACAGCAAGCACATTGAGCCGCCTGTTGGGGAACGTAGCAGAAACTCAAAATTTTCCTACGAGTCACCAAGATCTATCTATGGAGAGACTAGCAACGAGGGGAAGGAGAGTGCATCTACATACCCTTGTAGATCGCTAAGCGGGAGCGTTCAAGAGAACGGGGTTAAAGGAGTCGTACTCGTCGTGATCCAAATCACCGGAGATCCTAGTGCCGAACGGACGACACCTCCGCGTTCGACACACGTGCAGCCCGGTGACGTCTCCCACGCCTTGATCCAGCAAGGAGAGAGGGAGAGGTTGGGGAAGACTCCATCCAGCAGCAACACAACGGCGTGGTGGTGATGGAGGAGCGCGGAACTCCAGCAGGGCTTCGCCAAGCACTACGAGAGACGAGGAGGGAGAGGGGTAGGGCTGCGCTAACAGGAGAAGAACTTCGTCTGTTGGGCTGCCCCTTTGCCTCCACTATATATAGGGGGATAGGGAGGCTGCGCCCCACCTAGGGTTCCCTCCCTAGGGGTGGCGGCAGCCCCAATCCCCATCCTGGGTGGCGGCCAAGTGGGGGGGAAGCGAGTGCACTGTGCATGGGCCTTTAGGGCCCATCCGCCCTAGGGTTTGCCCCTCTTCTCTCTAGGCGCATGGGCCTTGGTGGGAGGCGCCCAGCCCACCTAGGGGCTGGTCCCTTCTCACACTTGGCCCATGTATGCCTCCGGGCCCGTGGCCCCTCCCGGTGGACCCCGGACCCCTCCGGTGGTCCCAGACACTACGGTGATGCCCTAACACTTCCGGTGGCCAAAACTATACTTCCTATATATCAATCTTTTCCTCCGGACCATTCCAGAACTCCTCGTGACATCCGGGATCTCATCCGAGACTCCGAACAACATTCGGTAACCGCGTACATACTTTCCCTATAACCCTAGCGTCATCGAACCTTAAGTGTGCAGACCCTACGGGTTCGGGAGACATGTAGACATGACCGAGACAGCTCTCCGGTCAATAACCAACAGCGGGATCTGGATACCCATGTTGGCTCCCACATGCTCCATGATGATCTCATCGGATGAACCACGATGTCGAGGATTCAATCAATCCCGTATACAATTCCCTTTGTCTAGCGATATTGTACTTGCCCAAGATTCGATCGTCGGTATGCCGATACCTTGTTCAATCTCGTTACCGACAAGTCTCTTTACTCGTTCCGTAATACATCATCCCGTGATCAACCTCTTGGTCACATTGTGCACATTATGATGATGTCCTGCCGAGTGGGCCCAGAGATACCTCTCCGTCACACGGAGTGACAAATCCCAGTCTCGATTTGTGCCAACCCAACAGACACTTTCGGAGATACCCGTAGTGCACCTTTATAGCCACCCAGTTAGACGTTTGGTACACCCAAAGCATTCCTACGGTATCCGGGAGTTGCACAATCTCATGGTCTAAGGAAATGATACTTGACATTAGAAAAGTTTTAGCATACAAACTACACGATTTGTGCTAGGCTTAGGATTGGGTCTTGTCCATCACATCATTCTCCTAATGATGTGATCCCATTATCAACGACATCCAATGTCCATGGTCAGGAAACCGTAACCATCTATTGATCAACGAGCTAGTCAACTAGAGGCTTACTAGGGACATGGTGTTGTCTATGTACCCACACATGTATCTGAGTTTCCTATCAATACAATTATAGCATGGATAATAAATTATTATCATGAACAAGGAAATATAATAATAATAACTAATTTATTATTGCCTCTAGGGCATATTTCCAGCAGTCTCCCACTTGCACTAGAGTCAATAATCTAGTTCACATCGCCATGTGATTAACACTCACAGGTCACATCGCCATGTGATCAACATCCAAAGAGTTTACTAGTGTCACTAAACTAGTTCACATCATCATGTGATTAAGACTCAATGAGTTCTGGGGTTTGATCATGTTTTGCTTGTGAGAGAGGTTTTAGTCAACGGGTCTGCAACATTCAGATCCGTATGCACTTCGCAAATCTCTAGGTCATATTCTAAATGCTGCTTCCACGCTCCACTAGAAGCTATTCCAAATGGTTGCTCCACTATACGTATCCGGTTTGCTACTTACTGTCACTTGGATAGGTGTTAAAGCTTGCATCGATGTAACCCTTTACGCCGAACTCTTTATCACCTCCATAATCGAGAAACATGTCCTTATTTACTCCAAGGACAATTTTGACCGCTGTCCAATGATCCATTCCTGGATCATTCTTGTACCCCTTGACTGACTCATGGCAAGGCACACTTCCGGTGCAGTACACATCATAGCATACCATAGAGCCTACGTCTGAAGCATAGGGGACGACCTTCGTCCTTTCTCTCTCTTCTGCCGTGGTCGAGCTTTAACTCTTAACTTCATACCTCACAACTCAGGCAAGAACTCCTTCTTTGACTGATCCATCTTGAACACCTTCAAGATCATGTCAAGGTATGTGCTCATATGAAAGTACCATTTAGCGTTTTTTATCTATCCTCATAGATCTTGATGCTCAATGTTCAAGTAGCTTAATCCAGGTTTTCTATTGAAAAACACTTTTCAAATAACCCTATATGCTTTCAAGAAATTCTACGTCATTTCTGATCAACAATACGTCAACAACATATACTCATCAGAAATTCTATAGTGCTCCCACTCACTTCTTTGGAAATACAAGTTTCTCATAAACTTTGTATAAACGCAAAACCTTTGATCATCTCATCAAAGCATATATTCCAACTCCGAGATGCTTACTCCAGTCCTTAGAAGGACTGCTGGAGCTGTGCACACTTGTTAGCATCTTTCAGGATTGACAAAACCTTCTGGTTGTATCACACAACCTTTACTCAAGAATATCGTCGAGTAAACAATGTTTTGACATCCTATCTGTAAGATTTCATAAATCATGCAGTAATTGCTAATATAATTCCAACAGACTCTTAGCATCGCTACGAGTGAGAAAGTCTCATCGTAGTCAACTCCTTGAACTTGTCGGAAAACATCTTAACGACAAGTCGAGCTTTCTTAATGGTGATACATACCATCATTGTCCTTCTTCCTTTTAAAATCCATCTGTACCCAATAGCCTTACGACCATCAAGAAGTTCTTCCAAAGTCTACACTTTGTTTTCACACATGGATCCTCTCTCGGATTTTATGGCCTCGAGCCATTTGCCGGAATCCGGGCCCACCATCGCTTCTCCATAGCTCGTAGGTTCATTGTTGACTAGCAACATGACCTTCAAGACAGGATTAAGTACCACTCTGAAGTAGTGCGCATCCTTGTCGACCTACGAGGTTTGGTAGTGACTTGATCCAAAGTTTCATGATCACTATCATAAGCTTCTACTTCAATTGGTGCAGGCGCCATAGGAACAACTCCCTGTGCCCTGCTACACACTAGTTGAAGTGACGGTTCAATAACCTCATCAAGTATCCACCATCCTCCCAC
This sequence comes from Aegilops longissima, assembly GCA_021605205.1. NCBI lineage: Eukaryota > Viridiplantae > Streptophyta > Magnoliopsida > Poales > Poaceae > Aegilops > Aegilops longissima. Next base: position 612,072,856 of record CM038680.1, read on the forward strand.
TCAACTTTCTGAGACAAACTTTTCCTCGAGAAAGGACCCGATTCAAGAAACAATCCCTATTGCTTTCGGATCTGAATTAGGAGGTATAACCAAATGTTTTGGATGTTCTATGAAGATGCATTTTATTGTTACGACCGGTTTTTCAATAAAAATATTTATTGAACAACCGACCTATGAAGTCCAATATGAGGAAAATCCTTCATCCCGGTAGACAAAACTTTTATACGATAAGCCAGTAGCATTACAATAATACAGGGGTCGGACTGAAGATGCCCAACCAATTATTACAAACACGCCGATAATTATACATAGTGGCGGATATGACTCAAAGGTGTAGGGTGGAAATACTACTGACTCGAGATATGAGTGGTTGGTGGAATAACACAGCGGGTGGTTAATAAGTCTCTCAGATCGGCGGTTCATCGAAAGTCCGAGGTGAGGCTCGATGAATTTATTTGGGTAACGGAAGCGGATATATCACAATGACTAATCCAGGGTCGCACGAGACCGACCGGGATTCCTCTAGGCGCCGGACTCGCTATCGAATTCTTCATCCAGAGATCGCCTTCACAAGATCCGCCAAATCAATAAGCCAGTTGAGTACTTTGAAAGTACTACGCAAGACAGTTCGGACAAAAGATATAACAAATGAATGCATGAATGAGTCATGATTAATTTTAGCAATGCTCAGCTAAATCAGTATAGCAAAATAAATAAGAAGGGAATCGGCGGTAGTCCGCTCGAAAACCCAAAGAAGGATAAACTCAAAACCGATCAAGTGTCCAAGTGACGCCTCGAAGGGTGAAAATAAGTAAAACATGCCACGATCGAGGCGTCGGGCGACACCTCATAAAGGGCTTATATTGAAATAAAAATACATGCGTGCATGATGGACGTCGGGCGACATCACGTAAAGGGCTTATAATAAAAGTAAATAATAACGATGACGCAATGGACGTCCCGAGCAACATCACGTAAAGGGCTTATAATGAAAATAAATAACAACAATGCCGCATCGGACGTCCGAGGGACATCGCAGAAAGGGCTTATAATGAAAATAAATAACAACAATGCCGCATCGGACGTCTGAGCGACATCGCAGAAAGGGCTTATAATGAAAATAAATAACAACAATGCCGCAGTCGGACGTCTGAGCGACATCACGGAAAGGGCTTATAATAAAAATAAATAACAACATTGCCGCAGTCGGACGTCTGAGCAACATCGCAGAAAGGGCTTATAATTCATTATTTATAACTGGCAAGATATAGTGCTCACGGAAAATATTCATCACAAGACAATAAGCGGGTTAGTCCTTTCACATGAAAGTGAACATTTAATACTCAAATGGTTCTCAGGAGTTTCTGTCACTGAGACTGACACTTGACAAGATGAGATGATCATGGTACTTGGACATGAATAAGATGAATTCAAGAATTTTGACTCTGCAGAGTTTGTACCAAAATTGTCCACATCCAACGGATTTTTGTAGTCACGAAGGACTAGTTCCGTTTACGGTATTTCAGAGGAAACACAACTAGCTAGTACACACCCATCATACCTCACGTTGCCAGGAATCACCCTAGACAGCGTTTAAGAAAAACTTTGAGACGGGAGATCACAATCTCGAATAGCATGGGATCAAATTTATATACGCGCTCTAAGGGTGCCCCCTCTCGGTCCCAACCGAAACACCCATGCCCTTGACCGGATGAAAGGCTTTAATCCAGGGCCATGGAACCTTCATCCCGGCCTCTCGATTTGGTGTGTACCAGGAAGTGGTTTGCAACCTACTAGGCCATATCCCTTATGGGAAACAGGTGGTAGTACGGAAAGGAAGACGGACGGGAATCTGACCGATTTATGTTGACACTGGGTCAACGATATGGCATACGCCTGGCATGCTACCACACTGCCATTTTACCCATACTCATGCCAACTCATGGCCATGCAACAAGTTTCCGGCAACTCACGGATTTACCGAGCTCATTTGCCTCAATGCTCACGAGATAAACTGTCATCGAAAATGCTCATGAACGTGCCATGATACAAAAATAACGCAAACATGCCCAGACACTCATCATATCAAAAGTTCAAACTTTGCTTGCCTGGTTCGGAGTAGTCGGGGTCTAGCTCGGCAAAGTTCGCGGTTCCGTCACCTCCTTTGGTATCTACGGTAAACAAAATACACGCACTAACGTAAATATCGTGGGGTACAGAAAGTTGATCCAAATTTTTTTCAATTAAATATGATAAAAAACTAGACAAAAGTTTGAAGAGGACAGAAAAAGAATCACTCAAAAATTCCTTTCTGTTAAAAAGTTATAAGGGTTTTAGCCCAAGGACTCATCTGTAATGAAACAGAAAACTTCCAGGGGGCTTTGCAGAAAAATCCAGAAAAACGGTTAAGAGTGGAAGCGTATTTGCCAAAGTATGCTTTCAGAAAACGATTCAAAAAAAACAAAACAGAGGCTGACGGGCGTGTCCCACCCGTCTGGTTTGAAATTTCAAAACGAGGGAGTCGGGGCTCGTCGGCGCCCGAGAGCCGCGGTGGTCGCCGGCGGCGATCCACGGCGAGGCAGGGAGATCGGAGAGTACCTCCGTGTTCAGGGTGCCATTCCGCGCCTTTGGGTGGTGGCAGAGGTCGTCGGCGAGCACCATGTCAACGACGGTCCTTGCTCCGGCGGATGGCGGTTCGGACGGTCGTGGATCTCGCCGGAGAGAGCTGCGGGGCCAAAATTGAGGTGGGGGTTATCCTACTAGAGGTGGTACGAGGCTACGGGCGAAAGTAGGGCGGCGGAGGAGCCCTCACCGGAGAGAACGATGCCGGAGCCCGAGGCGGACGGAGGTGGCCGGAGTCGAGGAAGAAAGGCCCCTCGAGGCTCTCCCAGTGGCTAGGCGGGGTCTAGTGAGGTGGTGGAGTCGTGCGGGGGCGAGAGCAGGCTCGGGGGTGCTATATATAGCCGGCCCGAGTCGGTTGCCGTGAACGGATAAGTCCGGCGAGTTGATTACGGCGGCGCTGTGGCTGGACGGTCGGCTTAGGAGCTTGAGCATCGCCTAGGTGGAGTAGTGGTGCCATTTTAGGGTCCAGCTCAGCACGGGATGAAGGTTTACGGCTTGCCCTCGACGGAACGGCCGCACGGCCGCCGGCGGCAGAGAGCGCGCTTCTGGCGTGCCAAGCCACGGCGACGGTGCCGCATGCGTCGCGCTGGCAAGGAGGTGGCCACGCTGAGCCACCAGACGCTTAGGCGGCGCCGAACGGCGTTGCACCGCAGTTTTGCCTCGTCGCCGTTCACGGTGATTCGCCGCCGCAAAACGCCGCCAGTGCGGCGGGCAGGCGCCACCGACGCCGGAAGGCGCCAAGCGCGCGTGGAGCTCCGGACAAGCAGGCCAGGCTGCGAGCATCGAGCCAAACGCACAAGTGGGCATGTGACTGAAGTTCTGCTTGAGAAACGACATCGAACTTTCTGAATTTATCAATACTGAAAAAACAAAGGCATGCTAGGTGTTCGACAAAATGATTCTGGTATCCAGGTATTTTTCCTTGAGCTGATTTTTGGTGGAGTGGTCTCTCATTGCAACTAGAGGTTGCCTGAATTTTGGTGGAATTTTTGGAGAAGTGCAGATATGAATTTCACCGAATTTGGCAAATCTGGTCCAAACTTGCAGTGAGTGAAATTTGAAATATTTGAAAAGAAGAAGAGTGGATCAAGATGGTTCTGGGTTGTGGATACCAAGGACTATCCAGGGGTGTGGAGTTGACGTCAAAAATCAAAAGCATTAGGGTACTTGCTTTGCAAATCACCTAGGCTCAAAAGAAAAGACAGAATTATTTTGGGAAGAGAAATAATTGGAATAAAATCCAAAAATGGATTTTATTAGTTTGGACAGAATGTTTGAGTTGTACCAAAGTGGAAGGGGAGATTTTTGGGAAGGTTTTACCATGTGGTGCATGGAAGAATCATGAATGGTTTCAAATATGGGAGAGGATGAAAAACTCCTAGAGTTTCCTTTTGAAAGAAAATAAACTCCAAAGATTTTTCTTGAAATTTTGAGAAGAGGGCAATCAGAAGAAAATTTAAAACCAAACACTAGAGTTGAAGGAGATGCAAAATAAAATATTTGCTAAAGGAAAGAGCTTTGAGAGAGATTTTTGGAAGGGTTTTGGAGACCTCCTTCAAATCCAACAAAATTTTGAAGAAAACCAAAGGAAAAATTTTGGAGTGTCACAACACCTACCCCCTTAGGAAAAATCTCGTCCCTGAGATTCCAGTTGATCCTCAAATAATTGTGGGTGCTCTGTTCGAAGGAAATCCTCTCTTTCCCAAGTGGCTTCACTTTCGGTGTGGTTGCTCCACTGAACTTTGAAGAACATGGTGGTTTTCTGTCGGGTTCTCCTTTCTGACTCTTCCAAGATTTTTATCGGATGCTCCCGATACGTAAGGTCTGGTTGCACATCAATGTTTTTATGTGGTACTTGTTTCTCTGGGTTGCTTACGCACTTCCTCAATTGGGAGACGTGAAATACATCGTGGATGTCGGATAATTCTTCGGGTAAGTCTAGCTGGTAGGCCACCGTGCCTCTTCGTGCTACTATGCAGAATGGTCCGATGAATCTTGGTGCTAGCTTCCTTTAATCTTGAATCGGTGCAGGCCTCTCATGGGTGATACTCGTAGGTACACAAATTCACCGGTTCAAAATGGACTCCACGATGCTTCTGATCGTAATAACTCTTTTGTCGACTTTGGGCTATCTTGAGTCGGTCCTTAATTACCTTGACTTTATCTTCACCTCTTTGAGAAGGTCTGGGCGAAGATATGACTATCTCCGCTTCGACCAATTTAGCGGGTACGACATCTTCGTCTGTCATGAGCTTCAAATGGTGCCATTTGCAGGCTGGACTGATAGCTGTTGTTATATGCGAATTCTGCGTATGGTAAGCTCTCCTCCCAACTGGTCCCATAGGTGAGGACACATGCTCTCAAAGATATCTTCAAGAATCTGGTTTACTCGCTCGGTCGCCCATCCGTCTGGGGATGGTATGCGGTACTGAATGCCAGCTGAGTTCCCAGAGCTTGTTGTAAGTGATCCCAAAACCGGGAGACGAATTGAGTGCCTCTGTCCGAGATTATTTTCTTTGGGACTCCATGTAGGCAAACGATACGGGAGAGGTAGAGCCTAGCAAGCTTCTGAGTGGTGTGTGTTGTCTTCACGGGGATGAAGTGAGCTACTTTAGTCAGTCTATCTGTGATTACCCATATGGCATCATGTCCGTGTTGCGACCGAGGTAGTCCAACAATAAAATCCATTCCAATCTCGTCCCATTTCCACTCGGGTATCTTATTCGGTTGCAATAGCCCGGCCGGTTTCTGGTGCTCGGCCTTGATGCGTTGACAAGAGTCACAACATGCAATAAACGTGGCTATGTTTCTTTTTATACCATGCCACCAAAATGTTTCCTGGAGATCTTTGTACATTTTTGTTCCTCCAAGATGGATTGAATATGGAGCGGTGTGGCCTTCAGCCAGGATTTGTTGTTTAAGGTCATGGATATTTGGTACGCAAAGCCTATTCCCGTACCACAATATTCCTTGCTCATCAATAATGAATTCCGAGGCCTTGCCCAACTTTATCTTCCGTTTTATGCCTTCAATGCTGGGGTGTCCACGTTGAGCCTCTTTAACCTTCTCTATTAGGGTAGGTTGTACTTCTAAGTTTGACACACTGCCTTCGGTGACCACCATCAGGTTGAGCTTTGCGAATTCCTGCTGGAATTCAGGTCTTAAGTCTGGCATGCCGTCGTTGTCCGGACTGGGGTTCCGACTCAGAGCATCTGCTACAACATTTGCCTTGCCCGGGTGGTAGTGGATCCCAACATCATAATCCTTTACTAATTCCAACCAGCGTCGCTGCCGTAAATTTAGTTCTGGTTGTGTGAAAATATACTTGAGGCTTTTGTGGTCCGTGTATATTTCACAACGATTACCAAGTAAAAAGTGTCTCCATTCCTTGAGTGCATAAATAACTGCTGCTAATTCCAGGTCATGGGTAGGGTAATTTTCCTCATGCTTGCGGTTGTCTGGAAACATATGCGACAACCTTGCCTTCTTGCATTAATACGCACCGAGGCACTTTTGAGATGCGTCACAAAATACCTCAAAATTTTGTGTATATCTCGCACAATTAGTACCGGTGCTGTCATCGCTTTCTTCTTTAGTTCTTGGAAACTTTTCTCCCAAAGCTTCCGCCCATTCAAACTTCCTGTCTTTCTTGAGCAGTTCGTCATTGGCTTTGCTATGGTGGAGAATCCTTCAATAAATCTCCGTAGTATCCTTCCATTCCCAAGAAACTTCAGACATCCGTCACGCTGGCTGGTGGCTTCCAGCCAAGTACGGCCTTGACCTTTTCCGGGTCTACGGCGATACCTTCTTGAGTCAAGATCGTGGCCCGAAAACCTACTTGCTTTAGCCAAAATTCACACTTGCTGAATTTAGCGTACAACTGATGTTTCCTGAGTTCTCCTAGTACAATCCGGAGATGTTCAGCGTGCTCTTCTGGTGTTTTGGAGTATACCAGAATATCATCGATAAATACCACAACAAACTAATCCATAAACTTCATGAATACTTTGTTCATGAGGTGAGCAAAATATGCGGGGGCGTTTGTTAGTCCGAATGGCATTATGGTGAACTCATACAATCCATATCTGGAGGTGAAAGCGGTCTTGGGAATATCTTCGGTTCGCACTTTCAGTTGATGGTATCCCGATCTCAAGTCAATCTTTGAGAACACCTTGGCCTTAGCGATTTGATCGAATAAATCATTTATTCGTGGCATCGGATATTTGTTCTTGATTGTGACCATGTTTAGCGCTCGATAGTCTATGCACAATCTCAGTGTTCCATCCTTCTTTTTGGCAAACAAAATTGGTGAACCCCAAGGTGAGGAACTGGCTCGTATGTACCCTTTTTCCAATAATTCCTTTATTTGCTTCTTCAGTTCTACCAATTCGGATGGTGCCATTCTGTAGCTCAGATAATTTTGATTGTTGTTGATACTGTCCACGGTGATTTCCCATATTGATGACTTGGTTCAGTATTTCCTGATGTTGCTGCTGACTTTGTTCATAAAGACGGCACATTTGGGAAAGTGCCGTTTCACTGTCCTGCTGATTTGTCTATCCCTGTGTGAAATTGTTGCCTGGGGGTGTGCCAAAATTTTCCTCTGTCGGAGTTGGCATGGAGCGCGTCCAAGGACGAGACATAGTTCACTCTGGGGATATATTTTGAAACACTCATAAGAAAAGAAATTAAGTCGCAAAAATCAATAAATTCAAGAAGATGCAAAAGGTTGCAAATGCTCCAAGATTTTTCAAGAGAAAAATACGTTTGCGCTCGGAGAAGGACTGCTCATTACATATCTTACACGCAAGCAGTAATTATACAATACGTCACTCAGGATATGCGTACATAAATCCTGACATGTTATTTAGTCTAGTGCACTCCTCCAGATCCTACATGATGCGCAAACAAACTACTTCTCACAGCCTATTTACATATAAACATATCAAACAAGTCGGTACATCGCAAGGCGGCTAAGCGTACTTAGTCGGAGATGGTAAGGATTTCCCTTGGCCTGCCAAGGGTGAGGCGTAGATAGGCTGGGGACTCAACCTCCTCTTTGGAGATAGGCTCCAGACGCGAGGCGCTGCGCGGAGTTGGTGGAGCAGGTGCCCTGTGCGGGACAACTCGAATCTGAGCGGGCACGAGGGGTGGTGCAGAACGAACCGGAGTAGGTGCAATGACGTGGTTGAACTCCTCTGTGGTAGGCAGGCGACGAGTAGCGGTGCGAGCAGCAGGAGCAAACGATGTTGATGACGAGACAAAAGTCAGTGGCGGTGCGGCGCGCAGGAGCTCCCTCCTGTTGGCGGCACAGCCATGGACTGAGTCCATGCGGGCAGCTACAAAGTCATCCACCAGGTTGTCGAAGGCTGCCTCCAAAGCTCGGAGATACTCGATGAGCATCTCAAAAGCTTCGTCCCGTTCTCCTCTGGGGCAAGAGAACGCGTAGTGGCAGGCGTATGGCACGTGACATGGCAGGTAGCGGTAGCGACGAGTCTTCATCGAAGGAAGGATATCCCTGAGACGAGCTATCGCCTCACGGGCTGCCATCTGCAGCGCATGCTTCTCTGTGGGCATGGCTATCCCCACGAACCGGTAGCGCCAACTCGTCCTCTCTTGAATTCCACCGCGGCTTGGTGCATGGTCGACGGTCGTTGACCTTGTGCTGAGAGAGAGAAGATCAAGGCGCACATCCGCCCCATCGCGACTTGGACGATGAAGGAGAGAAGCTTGACGAACCCATCGGGCATGTTGGCGAACATCTGCGACTTCGCATCGTTGCCAGCCATCTACAAAAGTAGGCAAAAGTCCTGAGTAGTCAAATCATAAATTTATGTTGACTATCGAAATTGTCTACATTTGTGAAAAAATAAAATAGCTCTATTATGCTAATAACCGATTAGCGATCGCACCTAGTGGCTTCCTACACATCAGCCTGGCTCGGTACTAAGCTTGTCACGACCGGTTTTCAATAAAATATTTATTGAACAACCGACCTATGAAGTCCAATATGAGGAAAATCCTTCATACCGGTAGACAAAACTTTGATACGATAAGCCAGTAGCATTACAATAATACAGGGGTCGGACTGAAGATGCCCAACCAATTATTACAAACACGCCGATAATTATACATAGTGGCGGATATGACTCAAAGGTGTAGGGTGGAAATACTACTGACTCGAGATATGAGTGGTTGGTGGAATAACACAATGGGGTGGTTAATAAGTCTACTGCATTGGCGGTTCATCGAGCGTCGAGGTGAGGCTCGATGAATTTATTTGGGTAACGGAAGCAGATATATCACAATGACTAATCCAGGGGTCGCACGAGACTGACTGGGATTCCTCTAGGCGTCGGACTCGCTATCGAATTCTTCATCCAGAGATCGCCTTCACAGATCCGCCAAATCAACAAGCCAGGTGAGTACTTTGAAAGTACTCGCAAGACAGTTCGGACAAAAGATATAACAAATGAATGCATGAATGAGTCATGATTAATTTTAGCAATGCTCAATTAAATCAGTATAGCAAAAATAAATAAGAAGGGAATCGGCGGTAGTCCGCTCGAAAACCCAAAGAAGGATAAACTCAAAACCGATCGAGTGTCTGAAGTGACGCCTCGAAGGGTGAAAATAAGTAAAACATGCCACAGTCGGGCGTTTGGGCGACACCTCATAAAGGGCTTATATTCAAATAAAAATACATGCGTGCCGCAGTCGGACGTCGGAGCGACATCACAGAAAGGGCTTATAATAAAAGTAAATAATAACGATGTCATGATGGACGTCTGAGCGACATCACAGAAAGGGCTTATAATGAAAATAAATAACAACAATGCCGCAGTCGGACATCTGAGCGACATCGCAGAAAAGGCTTATAATGAAAATAAATAACAACAATGCCGCAGTCAGACGTCTGAGCGACATCGCAGAAAGGGCTTATAATGAAAATAAATAACAACAATGCCGCAGTCGGACGTCTGAGCGACATCGCGGAAAGGGCTTATAAAAAAAAATAACAACATTGCCGCAGTCGGACGTCTGAGCAACATCGCAGAAAGGGCTTATAATTCATTATTTATAACTGACAAGATATAGTGCTCACGAAAAATATTCATCACAAGACAATAAGCGGGTTAGTCCGTTCACAGGAAAGTGAACATTTAATACTCAAATGGTTCTCAGGAGTTTCTGTCACTAAGACTGACACTTGACAAGATGAGATGATCACGGTACTTGGACATGAATAAGATGAATTCAAGAATTTTGACTCTGTAGAGTTTGTACCAAAATTGTCCACAGCCAACGGATTTCCGTAGTCACGAAGGACTAGTTCCGTTTACGGTATTTCAGAGGAAACACAACTAGCTAGTACACACCCATCATACCTCACGTTGCCAGGAATCACCCTAGACAGTGTTTAAGAAAAACTTTGAGACGGGGAGATCACAATCTCGAATAGCATGGGATCAAATTTATATACGCGCGCTCTAAGGGGTGCCCCCCTCTCGGTCCCAACCGGAAACACCCATGCCCCCTGACCGGATGAAAGGCTTTAATCCAGGGCCATGGAACCTTCATCCCGGCCTCTCGATTTGGTGTGTACCAGGAAGTGGTTTGCAACCTACTAGGCCGTATCCCTTGCGGGAAACAGGTGGTAGTACGGAAAGGAAGACGGACGGGAATCTGACCGATTTATGTTGACACTGGGTCAACGATATGGCATACGCCTGGCATGCTACCACACTGCCATTTTACCCATACTCATGCCAACTCATGGCCATGCAACAAGTATCCAGCAACTCACGGATTTACCGAGCTCATTTGCCTCAATGCTCACGAGATAAACTGTCATCGAAAATGCTCATGAACGTGCCATGATACAAAAATAACGCAAACATGCCCAGACACTCATCATATCAAAAGTTCAAACTTTGCTTGCCTGGTTCGGAGTAGTCGGGGTCTAGCTCGGCGAAGTTCGCGGTTCCGTCACCTCCTTTGGTATCTACGGTAAACAAAATACACGCGCTAACGTAAATACCGTGGGGTACAGAAAGTTGATCCAAATTTTTTTCAATTAAATATGATAAAAAACTAGACAAAAATTTGAAGAGGACAGAAAAAGAATCACTCAAAAATTCCTTTCTGTTAAAAAGTTATAAGGGTTTTAGCCCAAGGACTCATCTGTAATGAAACAGAAAACTTCCAGGGGGCTTTGTTGAAAAATCCAGAAAAACGGTTCAGAGTGGAAGCGTATTTGCCAAAGTACGCTTTCAGAAAACGATTAAAAAAACAAAAGAGAGGCTGACGAGCGGGTCCCACCCGTCAGGTTTGAAATTTCAAAACGAGGGAGTCGGGGCTCGTCGGCGCCCGAGAGCCGCGGTGGTCGCCGGCGGCGATCCACGGCGAGGCAGGGAGATCGGAGAGTACCTCCGTGTTCAGGGTGCCATTCCGCGCCTGTGGGTGGTGGCAGAGGTCGTCGGCGAGCACCACGTCGACGGCTGTCCTTGCTCCGGCGGACGGCGGTTCGGACGGTCGTGGATCTCACCGGAGAGAGCTGCGGGGCCAAAATTGAGGTGGGGGTTATCCTACTAGAGGTGGTACGAGGCTACGGGCGAAAGTAGGGCGGCGGAGGAGCCCTCACCGGAGAGAACGATGCCGGAGCCCGAGGCAGACGGAGGTGGCCGGAGTCGAGGAAGAAAGGCCCCTCGAGGCTCTCCCAGTGGCTAGGCGGGGTCTAGTGAGGTGGTGGAGTCGTGCGGGGGCGAGAGCAGGCTCGGGGTGCTATATATAGCCGGCCCGAGTCGGTTGCCGTGAACGGGTAAGTCCGGTGAGTTGATTACGGCGGCGCTGTGGCAGGGACGGTCGGCTTAGGAGCTTGAGCATCGCCTAGGTGGAGTAGTGGTGCCATTTTAGGGTCCAACTCAGCACGGGAGGAAGGTTTACGGCTTGCCCTCGACGGAACGGCCGCACGGCCCGTCGGCGGCAGAGAGTGCGCTCTGCGCGTGCCAAGCCACAGTGACGGTGCCGCATGCGTGCGCTGGCAAGGAGGTGGCCACGCGGAGCCACCAGGACGCTTGGGCGGCGCCGAACGGCGTTGCGCTGCAGTTTTGCCCCCTGTCGCCGTTACGGTGATTCGGCCGCCGCAAAGCACGCCGGCGCAGGCGGGCCAGGGCGCCACCGACGCCGGGAAGGCGCCAAGCGCGCGTGTGGAGCTCCGGACAAGCAGGCCAGGCTGCGAGCATCGAGCCAAATGCACAGTTTGCATGTGACTGAAGTTCCGTCGGAGAAACGACACTGAACTTTCTGAATTTACTGAATATGAACAAAATAGTGCATGCTAGGTGTTCGACAAAATGATTCTGGTATCCAGGGATTTTTCCTTGAGCTGATTTTTGGTGGAGTGGTCTCTCATTGCAACTAGAGGTTGCCTGAATTTCGGTGGATTTTTTGGAGAAGTGCAGATATGAATTTCACCGAATTTGGCAAATCTGGTCCAAACTTGCAGTGAGTGAAATTTGAAATATTTTAAAAGAAGAAGAGTGGATCAAGATGGTTCTGGGTTGTGGATACCAAGGACTATCCAGGGTGTGGAGTTGAGGTCAAAAATCAAAAGCATTAGGGTACTTGCTTTGCAAATCACCTAGGCTCAAAAGAAAAGACAGAATTATTTTGGGAAGAGAAATAATTGGAATAAAATCCAAAAATGGATTTTATTAGTTTGGACAGAATGTTTGAGTTGTACCAAAGTGGAAGGAGAGATTTTTGGGAAGGTTTTACCATGTCGTGCATGGAAGAATCATGAATGGTTTCAAATATGGGAGAGGGTGAAAAACTCCTAGAGTTTCCTTTTGAAAGAAAATAGACTCCAAAGATTTTTCTTGAAATTTTGAGAAGAGGGCAATCAGAAGAAAATTTAAAACCAAACACTAGAGTTGAAGGAGATGCAAAAATAAAATATTTGCTAAAGGGAAAGAGCTTTGAGAGAGATTTTTGGAAGGGTTTTGGAGACCTCCTTCAAATCCAACAAAATTTTGAAGAAAACCAAAGGAAAAAATTTGGAGTGTCACATTTATCCGCTTTGGGTTCGAACTTATCAACCTGAAACTTTTTCACATAAGCGTCGCAGCCCCAAACTTTCAAGAAACGACAACTTAGGTTTCTTCAAACCATAGTTCAAACGGTGTCGTCTCAACGGAATTACGTGGTGCCCTATTAAAGTGAATGTGGTTGTCTCTAATGCCTAACCCATGAACGATAGTGGTAATTCAATAAGAGACATCATGGTATGCCCCATATCCAATAGGGTGCATCTATGATGTTCGGACACACCATCACACTATGGTGTTCCAGGCGGTGTTAGTTGTGAAACAATTTCCACAATGTCTCAATTGTGTACCAAACTCGCAACTCAGATATCCATCTCTATGATCATATCACAGACATTTTTATCCTCTTGTCACGACGATCTTCAACTTCACTCTGAAATCACTCGAACCTTTCAATAATTCAGACTTGTGTTTCATCAAGTAAATATACTCAACATCTACTCAAATCATCTGTGATGTAAGAACATAACGATATTCATCAGCATGCCTCAAAGACTCATTGGACTGCACACATCGAATGTGTTACTTCCAACAAGTTGCTATCTTGTTCCATCTTCCTGGAAACGAGGCTTTTCAGTCATCTTGCCCATGTGGTATGATTTGCATATCTCAAGTGATTCAAAATCAAGTGAGTCCAAACAATCCATCTGCATGGAGTTTCTTCATGCGTATACACCAATAGACATGGTTCGCATGTCTCAAACTTTTCAAAAACGAGTGAGTCCAAAAGATCCATCAACATGGAGCTTCTTCATGTGTTTTATACCAATATGACTTACATGGCAGTGCCACAAGTAAGTGGTACTATCATTACTATCTTTTGGCATGAAAATGTGTACCACTACGATCGAGATTCTATAAACCATTCATTTTAGGTGCAAGACCATTGAAGGTATTATTCAAATAAACAGAATAACCATTATTCTCCTTAAATGAATAACCGTATTGCGATAGACATAATCCAATCATGTCTATGCTCAACGCAAACACCAAATAAAAATTATTTAGGTTTAACACCAATCTCGATGGTAGAGGGAGCGTGCGATGCTTGATCACATCAACCTTGGAAACATTCCCAACACATATCGTCAGCTCACCTTTAGCTAGTCTCCGTTTATTCCGTAGCTTTTATTTCGAGTTACTAACACTTAGCAACCGAACCGGTATCTAATACCCTGGTGCTACTAGGAGTACTAGTAAAGTACACATTAACATAATGTATATCCAATATACTTCTATCGACCTTGCCAGCCTTCTCATCTACCAAGTATCTAGGGTAATTCTGCTTCAGTGTCCGTTCCTCTCATCACAGAAGCACTTAGTCTCGGGTTTGGGTTCAACCTTGGGTTTCTTCACTAGAGCAGCAACTGATTTGCCGTTTCATGAAGTATCCCTTCTTGCCCTTGCCCTTCTTGAAACTAGCGGTTTTACTAACCATCAACAATTGATGCTCCTACTTGATTTCTACTTTCGTGGTGTCAAACATCGCGAATATTTCAAGGATCATCATATCTATCCCTGATATGTTATAGTTCATCACGAAGCTCTAGCAGCTTGGTGGCAATGACATTGGAGAAACATCACTATCTCATCTGGAAGATTAACTCCCACTCGATTCAAGTGATTATTGTACTCAGACAATCTGAGCACAAGCTCAACAATTGAGCTTTTCTCCCTTAGTTTGCAGGCTAAGAAAATAGTCGGAGGTCTTATACCACTTGACGTGGGCACGAGCCTGAAATCCCAATTTCAGCCCTCGAAACATCTCATATGTTCCGCGACATTTCAAAAGGGTCTTCGGTGCCTCAATTCTAAACCATTTAACATTACCGAACTATCATGTGGTCATCAAAACGTGTATGTCAGATGTTCGCAACATCTACAGACGACGTTCGAGGTTCAGCACACTGAGCGGTGCATTAAGGACATAAGCCTTCTACTGTCCGCATAATTGCTACTGTCAACTTTCAACTATATTTTCTCTAGGAACATATCTAAAACAGTAGAACTAAAGCGCGAGCTAAGACATAATTTGCAAAGGGCTTTTGACTATGTTCAGGATAATAAAGTTCATCTTATGAACTCCCTCTCAGATAGACATCCCTCTAGTCATCTAAGTTGTTACATGATCCGAGTCAACTAGGCCGTGTCCGATCATCACGTGAGACGGACTAGTCATCATTGGTGAACATCTTCATGTTGATCGTATCTACAATACGACTCATGCTCGACCTTTTGGTCTCTTGTGTTCCGAGGCCATGTCTGTACATGCTAGGCTCGTCAAGTCAACCTAAGTGTTTCGCGTGTGTAAATCTGGCTTACACCCGTTGTATGTGAATGTTAGAATCTATCACACCCGATCATCACGTGGTGCTTCGAAACAACGAACTTTCACAACGGTGCACAGTTAGGGGGAACACTTTCTTGAAATTTTAATGAGGGATCATCTTATTTACTACTGTCGTTCTAAGCAAATAAGATGCATAAACATGATAGACATCACATGCAATCAAAAAGTGACATGATATGGCCAATATCATTTTGCTCCTTTTGATCTCCATCTTCGGGGCTCCATGATCATCATCGTCACCGGCATGACACCATGATCTCCATCATCATGATTTCCATCATCGTGTCTCCATGAAGTTGTCTCGCCAACTATTACTTCTACAACTATGGCTAAAGGTTTAGCAATAAAGTAAAGTAATTACATGGCGTAGTTCATTGACACGCAGGTCATACAATAAATTAAGGCAACTCCTATGGCTCCTGCCGGTTGTCATACTCATCGACATGCAAGTCGTGATTCCTATTACAAGAACATGATCAATCTCATACATCACATATATCATTCATCACATTCTTTTGGCCATATCACATCACATAGCATACCCTACAAAAACAAGTTAGACGTCCTCTAATTGTTGTTGCATGTTTTACATGGCTGCTATGGGTTTCTAGCAAGAAACGTTTCTTACCTACGCAAAAACCACATCGTGATATGTCAATTGCTATTTACCCTTCATAAGAACCCTTTTCATCGAATCCGATCCGACTAAAGTGGGAAAGACTGGCACCCGCTAGCCACCTTATGCAACAAGTGCATGTCAGTCGGTGGAACCTGTCTCACGTAAGTGTACGTGTAAGGTCGGTCCGGGCCGCTTCATCCCACAATACCGTCGAAACAAGATTGGACTAGTAACGGTAAGCATATTGAACAAAATCAACGCCCACAACTACTTTGTGTTCTACTCGTGCATAGAATATATGCAATAGACCTAGCTCATGATGCCACTGTTGGGGAACGTAGCAGAAATTCAAAATTTTCCTACGAGTCACCAAGATCTATCTATGGAGAGACTAGCAACGAGGGGAAGGAGAGTGCATCTAAATACCCTTGTAGATCGCTAAGCGGAAGCGTTCAAGAGAATGGGGTTGAAGGAGTCATACTCGTCGTGATCCAAATCACTGGAGATCCTAGTGCCGAACGGACGGCACCTCCGCGTTCAACACACGTGCAGCCCGGTGACGTCTCCCACGCCTTGATCCAGCAAGGAGAGAGGGAGAGGTTGGGGAAGACTCCATCCAGCACTAGCACAACGGCGTGGTGGTGATGGAGGAGCGCAGAACTCCAGCAGGGCTTCGCCAAGCACTACGAGAGACGAGGAGGGAGAGGGGTAGGGCTGCGCCAACAGGAGAAGAACTTCGTCTGTTGGGCTGCCCCTTTGCCTCCACTATATATAGGGGGAGAGGGAGGGCTGCGCCCCCACCTAGGGTTCCCTCCCTAGGGATGGCGGCAGCCCCAATCCCCACCTTGGTTGGCGGCCAAGTGGGGGGGAGAGGGAGGCGCACCAGGCATGGGCCTTTAGGGCCCATCCGCCCTAGGGTTTGCCCCCTCTTCTCTCTAGGTGCATGGGCCTTGGTGGGGAGGCGCCCCAGCCCACCTAGGGGCTGGTCCCTTCTCACACTTGGCCCATGTATGCCTCCGGGCCCGTGGCCCCCCCCGGTGGACCCCGGACCCCTCCGGTGGTCCCAGTGCACTACAGTGATGCCCGAACACTTCCGGTGGCCAAAACCATACTTCCTATATATCAATCTCTACCTCCGGACCATTCCGAACTCCTCGTGACGTCCGGGATCTTATCCGGGACTCAAACAACATTCGTAACAAGTACATACTTTCCCTATAACCCTAGCGCCATCGAACCTTAAGTGTAGACCCTACGGGTTCGGAGACATGTAGACATGACCGAGACAGCTCTCGGTCAATAACCAACAGCGGATCTGGATACCCATGTTGGCTCCCACATGCTCCACGATGATCTCATCGGATGAACCACGATGTCGAGGATTCAATCAATCCCGTATACAATTCCCTTTGTCTAGCGATATTGTACTTGCCCGAGATTCGATCGTCGGTATGCCGATACCTTGTTCAATCTCGTTACCGGCAAGTCTCTTTACTCGTTCTGTAACACATCATCCCTTGATCAACCCCTTGGTCACATTGTGCACATTATGATGATGTCCTACCAAGTGGGCCCAGAGATACCTCTCCGTCACACGGAGTGAAAAATCCCAGTCTCGATTCGTGCCAACCCAACAGACACTTTCGGAGATACCCGTAGTGCACCTTTATAGCCACCAAATTACGTTGTGACGTTTGGTACACCCAAAGCATTCCTACGGTATCCGGGAGTTGCACAATCTCATGGTCTAAGGAAATGATACTTGACATTAGAAAAGCTTTAGCATACGAACTACACGATCTTTGTGCTAGGCTTAGGATTGGGTCTTGTCCATCACATCATTCTCCTAATGATGTGATCCCGTTATCAACGACATCCAATGTCCATGGTCAGGAAACCGTAACCATCTATTGATCAACGAGCTAGTCAACTAGAGGCTTACTAGGGACATTGTGTTGTCTATGTACCCACACATGTATCTGAGTTTCCTATCAATACAATTATAGCATGGATAATAAAAGATTATCATGAACAAGGAAATATAATAATAATAACTAATTTATTATTGCCTCTAGGGCATATTTCCAGCACCGCCGTCAACCAAAGGCAGTTCCGATGATGCAGTGCCCGGCTAGCAGCACAATTGGAGATGCTCTGCCGTCCGTCAGATTGGTCATCCGGGTGTGCGGTAACATCCAGCAGCGTGTCATGTCCTTGCCCTTAGTATGAGCATGATCTAGTCTTGTGGCCACACCCCTTTCTCTGTAAGAGCACTCCCTTTCTCAATCTAACCTTCTCTTAATAAAATCTTGGCATGGCACCACTGTGACTGATGAATTTTTATTTTTGTGAATTTTGTGATGCAGTGATGCGGATGATTGTTTCTGCTAGATGTGGAGGCAGAGATGTGTGCAGCAAGTTTGTGTCGAGGATGATTGTTGGGCCGTTGGCATGTGTTTGTAGAAAGCTATAGGGACTGCCTAACAAACAGACGTCTGATTTTTATTTGGGCTTGGGTTGTTTTTTTCTATCCATTCATGTGTTGCCATCTGTCTCGATTTATTTGGGCCACTGAAGCAAACACACACACACACGCACACACACACACAGAGATAAGTGAATGTTGCACTGACAAGTGATAACAACTATAACAAAATAAAAATTGCGTGTGGTGAACGAATTATACTTAAAAAATACACGTCCTCACCCTTCAGACTAAACTCGAGCAACTCCCTTGTTGATGATCATTATCATTTCAAACTCCATGAATGTGCTGCGCTTGCAAGTGATTAGTACAGCATTACCAACCCTTTGGTCCTTCCCCATTAGAATCTCCTTCCGTCCCTCCTTAAATTTGATTCGTCCGTCCTTAAGAGTCTTGTACACAACATTGGCAATGCTCCCTATTCCCAAGCATATTCTAGCCAGACATGTCCCCCGTGATCTGCCGACCGGGAACTACCTTGAATGGTAATTTCTGTGATGTCCAGGGGGTTACATACATCAGAAAAAAGAGAGAAAAAGAAAAAGGTGTCAGTCCGTGAACAACAAAACTAGGACCGTTGTTACAAAATGAAAGTAGTTATGACAAAGCGTAGCAGACATGGAGAACTAACAGGAACATAATCCACACAAATGTCAAGGGTTACTGAAGACTGACAACTGAAAAGTATTAATCCTTAGAGGGTTACTGAGAACTAACTATGAAGACTAAGAACTGATAAATGATACTAAGAACTGAAAAAACTAGCGAAGAATGAAACTAACTGATGAAACTGAAG
The DNA here is from genome assembly GCA_021605205.1 of Aegilops longissima. Taxonomy (NCBI): domain Eukaryota; kingdom Viridiplantae; phylum Streptophyta; class Magnoliopsida; order Poales; family Poaceae; genus Aegilops; species Aegilops longissima. Next base: position 612,091,837 of record CM038680.1, read on the forward strand.
AAAATGACAACTAACTTAACACGGAAACTACTTAAAAAAATAACTACACAATTGAAAATTGAAACATGACTGAAAACCTATGAACACTATGCATATGATGTCACTCCCTGTTTAAAAACTAAAACCTAACGGATGACTTATACTAAACTGAACACGAAATGAATATATCACTGAAACCATACATTGAACCTTGGAAAAACTAGAAACTATTAACTAAACCCTGAAAAACTGAGAACTATTGACTAAAAACTGAACTCCTAAAACCACATCTATAATATCTAAATAGTTCATCCCCACTACCTTATTTCTCTTGACATGCAGCCTATCCACCTCAGCAATTTGCCACATCAGCATTTTTTCACCTTTTTAATAACAAATTTCTGTTGGAATTTAGATGTGTGGCAACGTCGATCTATTTCCGTACTTATACACCACCAATGGAAGCCCAATTGTCTCATTTAAGAAGCCCAACCGTCTGTCCCCGCGTCACGCTTCCGTTTCCATCTCTCTTCCCCCAAATAAGGGATCGATCGTTTCCCTGGCAACAATACATGCGGGCGGCAGGGGGCGATCTCTACGTGTGGTACGCTCCTCTGGCCGGCCAGCCGCTGGTCCACGGCGGATCTGGTGGCGAGGCCTTGACTCTCTTGGGGTGTCGTTCTGTTGCCGGTGGGATTTGGTCTGGTGCTTTGTAGTGTCGTCGAGACGGAGGCGGTGCTGCTGCTTTCCCTTTGGTCCGATCGAAGTCTCAACCTCCACCGGTGAGCCATACACTCATCTTCTCCATCTTCTCTATTGCATCTATCTCCAACGTGGGCTTAGCTTTTAATTTTTAATTTTAAGTCAACGTGAGAGCAGGTCATCCAACCTCATAGCATGTTGATAGCCGAATGAAGTCGCCGGTGCCTGTTTCAGTTGATCAATTCTCAAGTGTATCTGGTTTTTTTAGGGTCACTCATATATCAGGATTTTTTTAGGGTCTCTCATGTATCAGGTGAGTCCAAATTCCAATCTTTCAGGAATGTCTTGCTGCTTTACCATGTCAACAACATGTAGATGACTGAATACGTCAACTTCTATGTAACCACGCGGATAAATTTGTAGCATTCCCTAAACAAACGCAGCAACATGTATATATTTGAAATATGTAGAAAGTAAAGGTAATGAAAATATAACGACAAATTTGGGATCTGAAATTTTCCGCCGCACTTGTGAAGTCCAGGTCGTGCAGAAGGAGGCTAGGAAGATGCGCATAGGGGTGCTTTCTCTCCCTGCCTCCTACATATCTCTTCTACAGCAGGCACCGGCTACGCGTTCCTCTCTAATTGAGATCGAGTGGATCAGCGTCGCCTCACAAGGTAATCGCCAAAGTTTATCATGACTGAAAATCTTTTGGCCTACATGGTTGTCTGATCGATGTTCTTGGTCTGTAGTTCATCTTTCCCTCTTTTTTATGAATGGGCGGATGCCTTCAGATCTTTGCTACCCGACGGCTATGACTCCGCATCCAACCTCGCCAGCCCTCGCGATTGCCAGGCAAGGAGCTGCAGTGATCCTTCTTCAAATTTTGTGGAGTGTTGTAAAATCGTGATCATATACAATTTGAGAAGGTCAGAGATCCCGTGATTGTTTTTTCTGAAGAACATGTGTTCAGAATTTTTGCCATGTATATCTTGATTGCAGCTTATCCAAAGGAGTGCAGGTTTAAACCATGTTGAGATATTGCAGGTTATCCAAAAGACATGGAAGTACAATAAGGGATCCGACGCATGGATCACATGGGTATCATACTTTGCATTTGTTTGAGGGCTATCCATCTTGATCTCTTTTGGATTCAGCAAGAAAAAAAATACATCGGCATTCAACAGTAGGGTCATCAAATTATCTAATGTAAGATTGTTTATTCTAACATTTTTAGATTATTGATTCTCAAGTCACCCGGCCAGGTAATTCCAGGTTATGATGATATTTTTCCATTAACATTAATGTTTCAGTTGATGTGAATAAAACTATTCACTTTGGAGTTATTTGGGAGAAGTATGCATTCTTTTATCATGATCTCACAATCCGCATCCAAAAACTATTACATCAAGTTTAAATTATATATCTGACAAAAAGTAGTATAGTAGCGTATACCTTTAATAAAAAATATCACAGAAGAACTTATGCATGATCCTGTTGCCATCTTCTCATATGCAAAAGTACACATGTTTCTCTCATCAGAATTTATGCAATTTAATAACAAAAGATTTATGTAGTTGAATAACAATGTGTCAACTACTTTGTTAGGGATTGTCGTCAAAACATGCTATTTATGGTTTCCTTGTGGTGTTTGAGCGTGAGTTTGCTCCATAAGTAAGTTCATATTTATGGTTTCCTCATGGTGTTTGAGCGTGAATTTGTTCCATAACTAAGTTGCTTACACGACAAGGGGCATATTTATGGTTTCCTCATGGAGTATTTTTAGTCCTTTCACATTTGTTGTTGTTCCAGGGAGTTGACAAGTGGAAGACCTTCTTGACTGTGTCACCATTCATAGTAAATAGAAGAGACCCTAAATTGAATCATGGATTTGAAATAGAATTGGGAATTTGTATGCTCAATAGAAAAGTTAATTGTATGGACAAGGTCAGAAGCTTTCGCAATGTACCTACTGTTTTATGCCTTCTTATCCTTACCTCCTCCGAAATTTGTATATATTTTCTCAGTAGTTTCGCATGCTAATGTGCCACAAAATTGTTCATATTTTTTGCCATCTACGGGTAAAAAAAATCACAACAAGTTCCCGCAGCACCGCGCGGGGTATCATCTAGTATAACTGATGACTGGTACACAGTGACAATAATGAAATACTAAGAACTACTAATGATGGAAAATGAAAAAGAGAGAACGCAATAAATAATTTATTAGGACACTCCGATTTATAGACTGAAAATGAAAAAAATGAATGAAAGACAAAAAGAAACATCCTCAGTTTTAGTATTTCTTAGCAGTTGCAGTTTATCAGCTAACCAAATAGAACTTGACGAAATTGAAAAGTAAAACAACAACAAGTAAGGTTAAGAGGCAGTAAATAGAAGTAGAGATTGTTACTAAAATAGGAACATTAATTCTCTAGATCTACTATTATGTAAGGGCAACCAGTAATCTAACAATTTAACTAACTAAATAGGAAATAATTCACTCAAAATCGCCAAACAAACGCATCAATCTTACCAGGGCCGGCCCTGGAGTTTTGAGGGCCCCGGGGCGGACTCCATGAGTGGGCACAGGGGCTGCGGTGCAGGAAAAAAAAGGAAATTCTATTCTTAGATATGGAAAAAATTTGTAAAGCCATAAACTACTTGTCCAAATTACTGGTCTCCGATTTTGGATGTATCTAGACACGATGACTAGGTACATTTGTATCTACACGATGTGTCTGTATCTAGATAAATTTAAGACAAGTAATTTGGGACGGAGCTTGTGTCTAATAATAATAGGTTGTGGTGCTTCAATAATATTGACATCTAATTGCTTTAGATTGCCATTCAAAAAAATAAATGTATTGATAACCTCCTTCTAAAATTTAGTTAACTGACGTGCTCATTTTCTCATTTTTCTTTTCTCGGAACTAGATAAATGTTTTTAGGCAACATGTTTGTAGAAACAGGAGCACTCCTCAACTTTGGATTAGATTAGCAGCAATAATGTGTGCTCCAGCACTGGTGTATTCTGCAGCTATCCAAGTCCAAGACATCGAGACCAAGCGACCAAGACCAGTTATCTCATCCAAGGCTGCAAGTGTTACAAAAATAGGAATACAACTTAATTATCATCAACCAGATTAAAACTGAGGGCTAAAAGAATTCATAAGAAAGATTACCTATGTCATTCGGCTGTTCCTCGCCCTAGCGCAGCCGGCAGCCATTGCAACGCTCCGGCCTGTGTTAGAGTTGCACGGCGTTCGCCCGCTCCATCCTCCGTGTGTGAGGGGAAACGAAGCCATGGGCCCCGAGCGAGTGAGGACTTGCTAGATTGGGTTTCGAGAATTGAAGAAGAAATCAAACTAACAACCACGAAAAAGGTCCTTCCCTCAAACAAAAACAAAAAAACCAACAGCCACGGCTCCACGCAAACACAGGTACACACACGTACAGCAGATCCGTATTCCAGAACGATTTTAGCTTTTTTTTTAGCACTGGAACGAATACAGCTATGTATGCGTTCTTTGGGCTTCTAATCTACATATCACGGATGAGCCTCTCAGGCCTTTTTTGTTTTTGATTAATATTGGGCTTGTACAGCTATACCCAAGCCTTTCATACGTATATATGGCCTGGTCGGGGCCCTAGTTTGGCTGGGCCCCAGGCCGTCGCCCCTGCTGCCCTGGCCCAGGGCCGGCCCTGCCCGCGAGATGGGAAGAAAACTAACTGTCGGCGTCGCTGCTGCACTTTGCCAGAGGGCCACCCGCTGCAGCTACGGCCGCTGGCAGGGGCAGTAGTGGAGGGCGCCGCCGCGCAACTTGCACCCGCGTCAGGAGCATCCGAAGATGTGGAGTAAGGCCAACTCCACCGCATGACCCTAAATTTTACCCCATTTTATCCGGATTTTGTCAGTATGAGGTTGAAATAGGGACAACAAACGCCGGACAGAGGCAGGACAAACTCGATGCACCCAGCGCTATTTACCCATTTTCACCCCATCTCACCAGCTGTCCGTCTTCGTCGTTTCTTCGAACACCTAGCAGGCAGTCGGGGCAGAGGCGGGCACAAGGGGAGCGCACCAGGGGCGGACGGGAACAGCGATGGGCATGGCGCGCGGGTCGCGGCCAGCAAGCACGGGCCAGAGTGGGCACCGGCGCGCACAGGCAGCTGCGGCGACATTAGCAAGGAGCAGCAGCATCAGGCAACAGTAGAGGCCGGCTACGGCAGCGGGCGTCAGCAGCAGCAGAGCAGCGTCAAGCCACGAAGCAGCAGCGCGACTAGCAAGCAGCAGGAGCAGGGGCAGGGGTGCGTCCGCGCGCAGTCGGGGCAGAGGCGGAGGAGGCGGTCGCAGAGGCAGTGCGGGCACACGCCGCCGCATGGCACGGGCAGGTGCTTCCGGCAGCGAGTAGTCGACGGGCATGCCCATGTGTGCGCCGAGCGCCGCCGGCCCTGGATCGAGGTCCACGAAAGCTCGACAGCTCGTAGATTCGCTTCTCCTTCTGCAACTCCATCCACGGCCCGCGAAGACGAGGTAGTTCCTGGCGTAGTTGAGCGGCGCCTCGAGCGCGGCGCGCACCGAGGCAGAGATGAGCTCTGTGACGGCGTCGGCCCGGAACGGGTAGATCTCCAACCGCAGCGGCGAGAAGGAGGCGGCGAGCGCGCTCCGGAGCTCGCCCACCCCGGGCGCGGCGCCGCCGTCGGCCGCGAGGAATTGGAAGAAGAGCGACTCCAGGCAGGAGGCCATGGTGCCCCGGAGGTACTGTGCGTCGAGCATCATCGCGATGTGGGCGAGCCCCGGGCCAGGTACAGGAAAAGGAGAGAGTGACAGGTGGGGTTGAGGGCGGACACAGACGGACGAGGAGGACGCGAAGACGTCCGCTATCTGTCAGCTTTGGCCCCAAACCGAGAGCAACTTTGGTCTCAAAATGGGGCAAAAGCGGACACAGACCGGACGAAACGTTCGTATGCTCCCATGCATTGGGTCGTTCGATTTGTCCATTTTACCTCAAACGGACACAAACAGACGATTTGGGGTAGAAATGGATCACGCGGTGGAGTCGGCCTAACCGCTAGTGGCCGCCAGGTCGCATGATATTGCAGCAGCGAGAGACGTCGATCCCGGACGTCGGCGGCAGCGTCTTCTCTGGTGAGGGGTCGACGGCGGAATAAAGAAAATACATGTATGCACTAATGCGGGAGGCGAGTGTCAACATGGTTCAAAGGACTTACCATTATCAACATCATGATGAGTTTTTGTTTTTCTTCTTTTCACTGATTATGCACCAAAGCCTTGTATCATTACCATCACTGAATGAAAATGCCCGTGCATTAACAAAAATAGTTATAACAAACTGAAGTGGGTGATGTCTTGGCATGATGGGAAGAATAATAGTAAAATTTTATTCTGAATGTCTGATATAGCTGTCAAAGAAAAGTACAGATTTTAGTTGAAGCCACAGGTATCTCTACTTCTCTACTACCTAAAAGAACCGTAAGGTTCCGTCTTCCCTCTTACGTCGCTCGCGATCTTCGTCCGACCTTCGCTCACCCGCGCATTAAGTCGTCCTTCATCCGTGTGGCCAGCATACGCAAGCCCAGCAAGGCCCAAGCCAAAGTCATGCACGGGGCCATTGATTCACACGTCTGGCTCGTCCCTCTTTCGCGGATCTTAAAAAAACGACGTCTCGCTCGTCCCCGATTCCTCTCGCCCTCTTTCTGGGACCTCACCCGCAGTCGGTCCTAACCCTAGCGCCGCCGGCCGCCCCCACCGGCACCGATCGTTCCGGGAAGGTTTCCTCGGCGTCATCAGTGCTCCTTTATCTCCTCCTCCCCCTGCTCCTCGGGTGTAGAAACCAAACCCATCTTTAATCGGACCAAAACCCTAACCCTAGCATTATGGAGGCCCCTCTGCCGCTGCCCACACCGGCCCGCATCCACTGCTACACGCCATGCCCACAGCCGCGTGATGAATGCCACATCGCCGCTAACTACGTGGCCTGCCATGCGACTCCCCGATTCTGTGCCGCGTGCGAATCCGGTCGCTTGTTGAGCCATTGCGGAGGTCGTCGGCATGTCGATAACCAGGGACGACGGGGTCAATGGAGCAGGGCAGCGGGACTCCGTGGTGGAAGTGGAGGGGGCAGAGGGACGCTCCTTGTTGGGAGTAGCCGAGGCGGCGGCAAAGATGCTCGGAAGTCGGAAGTGGAGGAAGCTCAAGTGGCCGGGAGGAACGTGAGATGCAGAGTGTGGAGGTGGTGGTGTGGTGAGGAAGATAGAGAAGGAGTGCATTTGGTTGGTCCAAGAAGCTGCAGGTGACCTGCGAGGCTAGAACTGCCGTCCACCGTGAGGGACGTCTCTGGTCACACCAACGATCTCCATGTCTGTGGGTGAGGAATAGTTGGTACTACTAGAATAGGAAGCTTCAGTACAAATTTCAATCTCTACATAATCCAGCATCGCATGCATGCATAACTAGACCGATGATAATTTGTCTACCTACTGCAGTTTATATATTCTTTCATGGCTTTATTTCATGATTTCAGACTTCAAATTTGAGGATTGTTTGGAAGTTGTACCAACGGCATCATAACTGTTCTATATTATTCTTCATTTCATTTATCATCAGCTTTGGCTACTCGTGCATGCTTTCTGATAATATCCATTTGGCAGCTTCAAGTGCACTGCAAGTGTTGAACTGTGCTCCAGTGAACAACAGCCCATTGGGGCAGTGTACTCAAACAGTGATCCAAGCAGTCACAGTAGTGGATCTGCAAATATTTTTATCAAGCTATTATCTCATCTTTTAATTTGCTTCGCCAGTCTAAATAATCGTTTTTCTCCATATTTATTTTTTATGTGAGCATTTTAAAAAATCCTTTATTCAGAATCTTGATAAGAAAATTGACAACAAATAATTAAAAAATGAACTGGGTGGGAGGAGAAGGAATAAGAGACAAGAGAGGAAATACATAGTCATATTATATTGTTTTGTAAGTTGTAATAATGCACATGCTTCTTAGACTACATATAAAGATCTTACGTAATATATTTGGTAGCAACATAGAGATAATTGTAGTAAGAATGGAGTCAACATCCTATGGTTGCACGACACCGCTAGGAAGCGAGCGGTTGAATTGATGTTGATGTGCATTTTATGTGGGTTTAGCCGCTTAGATCAATGGACGAGGTTGACTGAGCAAATGTTTATTTATTTATTTATTTATTTTACATTTAAGTTTGTGCCGGATTATGAGCCGGATGCCACATTGACGGGCATGTCGAGCTTGGATTGAAAAGGTAGAGATTTTACGGTAGTTTGTGAAGGAAGAAGACTATAAAAAATCTACATTATCATCTGATGTGCAAAAGGATCCTAAAGGTACAAGTTTGGCGCGATTGAAGTTAAACCACTAAGATATGTATGCACCATTATAATGCACGGACAATTACCTATTGTATTAGAATATTTATATCCCGTTGCAACGCACGAGCATTGTCCTAGTTTCAAAAAACATTAGTAATTTAATATCGTTTTGTATGCAATAAGATACAAAGGAAGTAAATATGTTGGAACCATCAGCCGCACAGAATCAGGTTGTATATCATATTACACAGATGGAGGTTGGACTTGTACAGGAAGTCATCCTCGTATATTTTATGATGACCATGGTCATCATACTCTAGCACGCCTGCACTGACATGTAATTCTGCAAATTATGGCCTCCTTTGGTTTATAAGGCAGGGAAATCATAGGAATAGGAAAGTCATAGGAAATGAGATGACATGCATCTCAAATTCTATGAGTAGGAATATAATTGGAGATGTTCTTTGATTCACATCATAGGATTTTCCATTAAGTCTAGGCTAATATTTATTTTCCTATGAAATGTAGAGGATAGGAAGAATTCCTCCATAAAAATATGATTCCATTCCTACAAACCAAAGGGCACTAAAGAAAAATTTCCTATAAAAATCCTATCCTATGGAAATCCTACTCCATTCCTCCAAACCAAAGGAGGTCGTAAGTTTCAAACTGACATACATAATCATAAACCTAAGCTAGTGGCTCTAGTTATGAATGGAGTTGAACTATCCCTCTATTCCATTTCATTTTGATAAACCTGAAGATATTTGTCTGACCTTGATTGTCTGGAAGAAGATATAAAAAATATATTATCTCGCGCATAGTGAACGCCGGACGGAATAGCTTTTTGATGTGCTTCGTGATATGACAGAGAATATGCGGCTCAAGGTACTAATACTGCTATGGAGGATATGTAAGGGATGAGATAATTCATGAGAAAACTGCGCCTCCAACTAATGTTTCCAAAAGGTTCCTCTGCAGCTATGTCTCTTCAATACTTAACATCTGACAAAACCATGATTATGATCTAGTGAAGGGGAAGGGTCGTGATTGGTGAAAATGAAATCTCCAAGGGGGTTGTGATCGTATACTAAACCCTAATTGATGACTTATACTACTAAACTGAACACAAAATGAATATATATCACTGAAAACCATATACTGAACCCTAAAAAGGTTGAAAACTATTAACTAAACCCTGGAAAAACGGAGAACTATTGACTAAAAATTGAACTCCTAAACCATAACCACATATAACTGATGACTGGCACACAGTGACAATAATGAAATACTAAGAGCTAGTAATGTTGAAAAAAAATACAGAGAACCATGTAATAAATAATTTATTAGGACATTCCTGTTTATAAACTGAAAATGACAAAAGTTGAAGAAAAATGAAAATTGAAAGAACAAAAGACACACTAATGAAAAAAATAAAATTATAGAAAGGCACTGAAAACTAAAAGCTGATAAACGAAAGACAAGAAAGCACATCCTCAGTATTAGTATTTGTTAGTAGTTGCAAGTTATCAGCTAACTAAACAGAACTTGATGAAATGAAAAGTAAAGCAACAGTAGGTAATGTTCCGAGGAAGTAAACATCAGAAAAGATTGCTACTACAGTAGGAACATTAATTCTCTAGATCTACTATTATGTAAGGGTAACCAGTAATCCGACGATTTAACTAACTAAACAAAAAATAATCCACCTCGGCGGCAGGTGCTTGCTGATGGTGAGCCTGACGAGAGAGCTCCAGCGAGCTCCTCTCCATACCACCGACTCTCCTACCTCCGGACGTTCCAAGGAAGCACGCCTCCGGCCAACAAGCATTACTTGCAAGCGGCTCGTTGCACACCAAGGGTCTCTAGCCAGCCCATGTTGTAATCACTAGCGAGGCGCCCCCTTTCATCATGGCATATTCTTTGAATTCTAGGATGGTTTTGGGGATTAGAATACATGATCCATAGAAAGCTTTTTTTAATTTGTGTTGGTAACTAGTATACTATCATGGTAGCATGCTATTTTTTAATATGAAAACTGTAAAGAAATATTCTATATTAAGTATAATTAATAGCATACATGGGTGGTAGCTTTTGTAGCATCATGGTCGTTAGTGCTAGGCCAGCGAGATTTGGTTTCAATGTAATGGAGGCATTTGATAAGGGGATGATGCATTTGATGAAGCACTTGTACTACAAATAGGTACATTATTTTGTTGTTGTATGTTTTATAAAGTTAATCCGCTAAATGACCTATATCATCATTGTCTCCTTGGATGTAACTTAATGTGTAAGTGTAAACTACAAAATTAGCTAGTAGCATGTTTCATAAGAATAACTAGTACAAGTTTTCATGATAAAAAACACCATCAGGTTTCTACACTCTTGCATAGGACTTTGGATAAGTGTAGGCATGCAACACATGCCTCTGTTGAGTACATATCATCATGATTTGTTTTGATGATTCAGTAGAATGTTAAGGGTTTGATGCATGTAAAATGGTGCAACTTTGATTATAAACCACTGCATTTGTGCATTCCACAACATTTAGCTGGCCATGCATGCACACATGACTAATTGAGTCATGGAGCTTCCCACTACAATGGACACTGGATGCTGATGAGGAAAGTGCTTCCTAAGCTTGCTGGAGGCATTGTAGGATGTTGATCCAAAATCTGTAACATGAGCGCATGCTGAAAGTTTTATCATGCTGTTGTTGGGTTGTAAAGGAATGACGGTGGTTCAATTGTTGGCTAATTAAAACGAATGAGTGGTTGTCATGGCATGTAGTTTATCCCTTGCATGTGAATAAAAAACCTACCCACCTATTATGCTGCCAAATTTTTTGGCAAAAATTACCCCGACTTGTCAAAATTTTGGCCTTGTTTGTAAGAAAATAAAAACTTTAGGGGGTTTAATGAAAAAATGACCTTGTTTGTAAGAAAATAATATGAAGCATAAAGCACCATGTTCAAGTAAAGGGTACAGCGGGTTGCGGGAGAGTGGACCGCTGAATATAGAAGGGGGAAGGTGATGGAGATGTTGGTGAAGATGACAGCGGTGTTGGTGAAGATCGCAGTGATGATGATGGCCCCAGGCGGCGTTCCGGCGCCACCGGAAGCAAGGGGGAGAGAGCCCCCCTTTTTCTTATTCTTCCTTGACCTTCTCCCTAGATGGGAGCAGGGCCGGCCCTGGAGTTTCGAGGGCCCCGGGGCGGACTCCATGAGTGGGCACAGGGGCTGCCGTGCAGGAAAAAAAGGAAATTCTATACTTAGATATGGAAAAAAAATTGTAAAGCCATAAACTACTTGTCCAAATTACTGGTCTCCGATTTTGGATGTATCTAGACACGATGACTAGGTACATTCGTATCTACACGATGTGTCTGTATCTAGATAAATCTAAGACAAGTAATTTGGGACGAAGCTTGTGTCTAATAATAATAGGTTGTGGTGCTTCAATAATATTGACATCTAATTGCTTTAGATTGCCATTCAAAAAAATAAATGTATTGATAACCTCCTTCTAAAATTTAGTTAACTGACGTGCTCATTTTCTCATTTTTCTTTTCTCGGAACTAGATAAATGTTTTTAGGCAACATGTTTGTAGAAACAGGAGCACTCCTCAACTTTGGATTAAATTAGCAGCAATAATGTGTGCTCCAGCACTGGTGTATTCTGCAGCTATCCAAGTCCAAGACATCGAGACCAAGCGACCAAGACCAGTTATCTCATCCAAGGCCGCAAGTGTTACAAAAATAGGAATACAACTTAATTATCATCAACCAGATTAAAACTGAGGGCTAAAAGAATTCATAAGAAAGATTACCTATGTCATTCGGCTGTTCCTCGCCCTAGCGCAGCCAGCAGCCATTGCAACGCTCCGGCCTATGTCAGAGTTGCACGGCGTTCGCCCGCTCCATCCTCCGTGTGTGAGGGGAAACGAAGCCATGGGCCCCGAGCGAGTGAAGACTTGCTAGATTGGGTTTCGAGAATTGAAGAAGAAATCAAACTAACAACCACGGGAAAGGTCCTTCCCTCAAACAAAAACAAAAAAACCAACAGCCACGGCTCCACGCAAACACAGGTACACACACGTACAGCAGATCCGTATTCCGGAACGATTTTAGCTTCTTTTTTTAGCACTGGAACGAATACAGCTATGTATGCGTTTTTTGGGCTTCTAATCTACATATCACGGATGGGCCTGTCAGGCCTTTTTTGTTTTTGATTAATATTGGGCTTGTACGGCTATACCCAAGCCTTTCATACTATATATGGCCTGGTCGGGGCCCCTAGTTTGGCTGGGTCCCAGGCCGTCGCCCCTGCTGCCCTGGCCCAGGGCCGGCCCTGGATGGGAGAAGGGTTTCCCCTCTAGTCCTTGGCTCCCATGGCGTGGGAGGGGGGAGAGCCCCTCCGAGATTGGATCTATCTCTCTGTTTCTGTGTTCTCCGATCCTTCCCCTTCACCGTTTCCTTTATATCTGGAGATCCGTAACTCCGATTGAAGTGAATCTTTCGCCCAGATTTTTCTCGTAAAATTAGCTTTCTTGCGGCAAAAGAAGAGCATCAACCGCCTTACGGGTGGCCCACGAGAGTGCCAGGCGCGCCCCCTGTCTCGTGGCCACCTCGGGCACCGTTTCGCGTTTATTCTTCCTCCGGAAAATCCCAAATATTCCAAAATAATTCTCCGTCCGTTTTTATCCCGTTTGGATTCCGTTTGATATTGGGTTTCTGCGAAACATAAAACATGCAACAAACAGGAACTGGCACTGGGCACTGGATCAATATGTTAGTCCCAAAAAATAGTATAAAAAGTTGCCAAAAGTATATGAAAGTTGAATAATATTGGCATGGAACAAAAATTATAGATACGACGGAGACGTATCAGCATCCCCAAGCTTAATTCCTGCTCGTCCTCGAGTAGGTAAATGATGATAAAGATAATTTTTGATGTGGAATACTATCTAGCATAATCTTGATCATATGTCTAATCATGGCATGAATATTAAGACACGAGTGATTCAAAGCAATAGTCTATCATTTGACATAAAAACAATAATACTTCAAGCCTACTAATAAAGCAATCATGTCTTTTCAAATTAACATGGCCAAAGAAAGTTATCCCTACAAAATCATATAGTCTGGCTATGCTCCATCTTCACCACACAAAATATTCACATCATGCACAACCCCGATGACAAGCCAAGAAATTGGTTCATACTTTTAACACGCTTCAGCTTTTTCAACCCTCACGCAATACATGAGCGCAAGCCATGGACATAACACTATAGGTGGAATAGAATATGATGATGGGGGTTATGTGGAGAAGACAAAAAAAAGGAGAAAGTCTCACATCGACTCGGCTAATCAACGGGCTATGGAGATGCCCATCAATTGATGTCAATGCGAGGAGTAGGGATTGCCATGCAACAGATGCACTAGAGCTATAAGTGTATGAAAGCTCAACAAAATAAACTAAGTGGGTGTGCATCCGACTTGCTTGCTCACGAAGACCTAGGGAATTTGAGGAAGCCCATCGTTGGAATATACAAGCCAAGTTCTATAATGAAAATTCCCACTAGTATATGAAAGTGAAAACATAAGAGACTCTCTATATGAAGAACATGGTGCTACTTTGAAGCACAAGTGTGGAAAAAGAGGATAGTAGCATTGTCCCTTTTTATATATTTTTGCGGGCTTCTTTGGCCCCATTTTTTATTTAGGCTTCGTTGGCCTCTCTCTTTTTTTCTTTTTTTCTTTTTTTTCTTTTTTCTTCTTTTTTTGGGGACAATGCTCTATTAATGATGATCATCATACTTCTATTTACTTATAACTCAATACTAGAACTCTTTTTTTTTTGCGGGGGATTAGAACTCAATACTAGAACAAAGATATGACTCTCTATGAATGCCTCCGGCGGTGTACCGGGATGTGCAATGATCTAGTGTAGCAATGACATCAAAAAATGGACAAGCCATGAAAACATCATGCTAGCTATCTTACGATCATGCAAAGCAATATGAAAATAAGTGCTCAAGTCATGTATATGATGATGATGGAAGTTGCATGGCAATATATCTCGGAATGGCTATGGAAATGCCATGATAGGTAGGTATGGTGGCTGTTTTGAGGAAGATATAATGAGGCTTATGTGTGATAGAGCGTATCATATCACGGGGTTTGGATGCACCGGCAAAGTTTGCACCAACTCTCGAGGTGAGAAAGGGCAATGCACGGTACCGAAGAGGCTAGCAATGATGGAAGGGTGAGAGTGTGTATAATCCATGGACTCACATTAGTCATAAAGAACTTATATACTTATTGCAAAAGTTTATTATCCCTCGAAGCAAAGTACTACTACGCATGCTCCTAGGGGGATAGATTGGTAGGAAAAGACCATCGCTCGTCCCCGACCGCCACTCATAAGGAAGACAATCAATAAATACCTCATGCTCCGACTTTGTTACATAACGGTTCACCATACGTGCATGCTACGGGAATCACAAACTCCAACACAAGTATTTCTACAATCCACAACTACCCACTAGCATGACTCTAATATCACCATCTTTATATTGCAAAACTATTGCAAGGAATCAAAAATATCATATTCAGCGATCTACAAGTTTATGTAGGATTTTATGACTAACCATGTGAATGACCACTTCCTGTCATCTCTCTAAATAGATAGTGAAGCTAGAGAGTTTAATTCTTTCTAAAAAAGATATGACCACGCTCTAACAAATATAAGTGAAGCAAAAGAGTATTCTACAAATGGCGGTTTTCTATGTGAAGAGAAACAGGCTATTCAAACTTGAAATGATATAAGCGAAGCACATGAAGCATTCTATAAGGCCATACTCAAAAGATTTAAGTGAAGCATAATGAGCATTATATAAATCAACCAAGGACTATCTCATACCAGCATGGTGCATAAAATAAAAGTGAAAACTAAATGCAAAAGACGCTCCAAGACTTGCACATATCGCACGAACGAAACGAATACGAAAACATACCGATACTTGTTGAAGAAAGAGGGGATGCCTTCCGGGGCATCCACAAGCTTAGACGCTTGAGTCTCCTTGAATATTTACTTGGGTTGCCTCGGGCATCCCCAAGCTTGAGCTCTTGCCTATCTTCCTTTTCCTCATATCGAGACCTCCTCGATTAGACACTTTATCCACACAAAACTTTAACAGAAAACTCGGTAAGATCCATTAGTATATTAAAGCAAATCACCACTCTAAGTATTGTTGAAAACCAATTCATATTTTGTTTTTGCATTTTGTCTACTTTAATATAACTTTTTCATGGCTTAATCCACTGATATAAATTGATAGTTTCATCAAAACAAGCAAACTATGCATCAAAAACATAATCTGTCAAAAACAGAACAGTCTGTAGCAATCTGAACATTCACCATACTTATGGTACCCCAAAATTTCTACCAAAATTATGAAAAATAAAAAAATTGTACATAAATACAGTGCAGAAGGAATCAGAACCATTTGACGTTCCAGTAAAAAATGTAAAATCGCGCACTACAGCCAAAGTTTCTGTCCTGCACCGTACAAACCAACAAGCATTGTAAACATCCTAAAGGCAAACCTTGGCACATTATTTTTATAATACAATGGAATTATACAAGGGGATAATTATTTTTGATGAAAAGTTTCTGTAATCAAGATTCACAAAGTTTCTGTGAGCATGAACAAAGTTCAAGGCTAGCTCCCACTTCAACAATGCTTGTCTTTCTCACTTTCACTTTCCTTTTTGAAAAGTTTTGGGTTCCCCTCTTTATTTTTTATAAAAGCACTCAACAGAAATAAATGACTCTCTAAAACTTCCGGGTTGTCTCCCTGGCAGCACTTTCTTTAAAACCATTAAGCTAGGCATATAGTGCTGTAATGAATCCACCCGGATCCCAAGGTATATCAAAGCCAATTTTAATTAGCAATGATTTGTATTTTAGTAGTGAGCACAAAGTAACATATATCATGCAACAACGAAGTCTAACGCTCTTCCTATGCATCGACATGTCATAAAACAACAATTCATGCACACAAAGTAAAGGCCAATGCATAGTATAAACCGTTTCTTGTAATTTTAGCATATTGGAAACATAGAGAGGTGGAGATGTAGTCCCTCTCTCATAATAATTGCAAGTAGGAGCAGCAAGCACATGCATATTACATTCATCAAAATCATCGTGTGTAGTAGTAAAACGCAACCCATCAATATAATCCTTAATAAGCACAAATTTCTCCGATATAGTGTAGTAGGAAGAATTCAAAAAGATAATAGGACTATCGTGCGTGGGTGCAATAGAAACAATTTCATGTTTAACATAAGGAACTATAGCAAGTTCATTTCCATAAGCATAATTCATATTGGAATCTTGGCCACAAGCATAGCAAGCATCATCAAAAAGGGATATTTCAAACAAATCCAAGGGATCATATCAATCATCATAGCAATCATCCTTCGGTAAGCACGAAGGGGAATTAAACAATGTATGAGTTGAAGAGTTACTCTCATTAGCAGGTGGGCACGAGTGATCAATCCGCTCTTCCTCCTTTTGTTCTTCGCTCTCCTCATCATCTTTTTCATCCAATGAGCTCACAGTTTCATCAATTTCTTCTTCCATAGCTTCCTGCAAAATATTAGTCTCTTCTTGGACAATGGAAACTTTCTCAATAAATGCATTAATATAGTAATTGTATTCATAATTTTCATAGCAATATCTAAGTATAGCAAGATTTTCAGGCCTATAAACATCATCATCTAAAGCTTCATACTTTTCAAACAAAGATTCAATTTCATAAGCAGCCCTAAAAGCAACAAATTCTTCTATTTGTTCCACATCATAGTTATCATATATACCATTAGCATAAGAAGCTAAGGTTTCATTATCATTAAATTTGCATGAAAAGGGAAGATGTGGAGGCTTCATCCTAGAGGAACAATTAATATCATATCTCAAGCATAGATCCCGGGCATACCAACGCAACATAATAAATTGATCCCATAATAGTTTCCCTTTTTGTGTCGAGCGATAATCCCTAAAGTATTCACGTTGATCCAACGTGTCTCCCATTATAAAGTTGAATGGGGTTTTCTCAGGATTATCAAAGTTGTACATAAATATCTTTCACATAATGAGAATCGAGGGTTTTAGGAGTTACCCCATCTCTATGAGTAGCAAGTACACTTAATGTTTTTGGTATTTTGTGTTCCATATCCATAATTGAAGATAGAGAACAACTAAGAACAGCAAATAAAAATTACTTAGTGATAAAGCAAACAAGCACACACGAGAATATTCACCCCACGCTATGACCCCCCGGCAACGGCGCCAGAAAAAGGTCTTGATGACCCGCAAGTATACGGGATAGTTGTAGCCTCTTTCGATAAGTAAGAGTGTCGAACCCAACGAGGAGCTAAAGGTAGAACAAATACTCTCTCAAGTCCTATCGGCCACTGATACGACTCTACGCACGCTTGACGTTCGCTTTACCTAGAACAAGTATGAAACTAGAAGTACTTTGTAGGTGCGATTGGATAGGTTTGCAAGATAATAAAGAACACGTAAATAAAAAGTAGGGGCTGTTTAGATAAAGATGCAATAAAGTAAATATAGCGAGTGTGCAAAAGTGGTGGTAGGAGTTGTGAAATTGTCCCTAAGCAATTGACTACGTTACTTGACCGATAATCACTATTGCAATTCTATTTGAGGGAGAGGCATAAGCTAACATACTTTCTCTACTTGGATCATATGCACTTATGATTGGAACTCTAGCAAGCATCCGCAACTACTAAAGATTCATTAAGGTAAAACCCAACCATAGCTTTAAAGTATCAAGTCCCCTTTATCCCATACGCAAACAACCTATTTACTCAGGTCTGTGCTTCTGTCACTCACGCCACCCACCATTAGCAAATCATAAACATATTGCAAACCCTATAGCGGGGATCCCTTACGCTTGCGTGACACGGAGGGCACCATAGGACAACACCAATAATAAAAGATGCAACTCAAATCAATCATAGCAATTCATCAATCACCGATAGGACAACAAAAATCTACTCAGACATCATAGGATGGCAACACATCATTGGAAAATAATATGAAGCATAAAGCACCATGTTCAAGTAGAGGGTATAGCGGGTTGCGGGAGAGTGGACCGCTGAATATAGAAGGGGGAAGGTGATGGAGATGTTGGTGAAGATGACGGCGATGTTGGTGAAGATCGCGGTGATGATGATGGCCCCCGGCGGCGTTCCTGTGCCACCGGAAGCAAGGGGGAGAGAGCCCCCCTTCTTCTTATTCTTCCTTGACCTTCTCCCTAGATGGGAGAAGGGTTTCCCCTCTGGTCCTTGGCTCCCATGGCGTGGGAGGGGCGAGAGCCCCTCCGAGATTGGATCTATCTCTCTGTTTCTGCGTTCTCCGATCCTTCCCCTTCACCGTTTCCTTTATATCTGGAGATCCGTAACTTCGATTGGAGTGAATCTTTCTCCAAGATTTTTCTCGTAAAATTAGCTTTCTTGCGGCAAAAGAAGAGCGTCAACCGCCTTACGGATGGCCCACGAGAGTGCCAGGCGCGCCCCCCTGTCTCGTGGCCACCTCGGGCACCGTTTCGCGTTGATTCTTCCTCCGAAAAATCCCAAATATTCCAAAATAATTCTCCGTCCGTTTTTATCCCATTTGGATTCCGTTTGATATTGGGTTTATGCGAAACATAAAACATGCAACAAATAGGAATCGCATGAGCAATCGGATCAATATGTTAGTGCCAAAAATAGTATAAAAGTTGCCAAAAGTATATGAAAGTTGAATAATATTGGCATGGAACAATCAAAAATTATAGATACGACGGAGACGTATCAAGCCCCACATTCACTGGAGGGCCCCTGGGCAATGGTACATCCCCCCTAGGCAGTGGTGCAGCACCCCTCAATGTTATTTGTTTATGTCCACCTTCACGGCGTGCCATTCCTCAATACTGGGTGGGGATGTTTTTTCCCCAGACATTTACTAGTGAATCAAAAACCATACAAGCATATGGGTTTTTCAAGTACTATTTGAAGGAAATATGCCCTAGAGACAATAATAAAGTTGTTATTTATATTTCCTTATATCATGATAAATGTTTATTATTCATGCTAGAATTGTATTAACCGGAAACTTAGTACATGTGTGAATACATAGACAAACAGAGTGTCACTAGTATGCCTCTACTTGACTAGCTCGTTAATCAAAGATAGTTAAGTTTCCTAGCCATGGACAAGAGTTGTCATTTGATGAATGGAATCACATCATTAGAGAATGATGTGATTGACTTGACCCATCCGTTAGCTTAGCACTATGATCGTTTAGTTTATTGCTAATGCTTTCTTCATAACTTATACATGTTCCTATGACTATGAGATTATGCAACTCCCGAATACCGGAGGAACACTTAGTGTGCTATCAAACGTCACAACGTAACTGGGTGATTATAAAGATGCTCTACAAGTGTCTCCGATGGTGTTTGTTGAGTTGGCATAGATCGAGATTAGGATTTGTCACTCCGATTGTCGGAGAGGTATCTCTGGGCCCTCTCGGTAATGCACATCACTATAAGCCTTGCAAGCAATGTGACTAATGAGTTAGTTAAGGGATGATGCATTATGGAACGAGTAAAGAGACTTGCCGGTAACGAGATGAAACTAGGTATTGAGATACCGACGATCGAATCTCGGGCAAGTAACATACCGATGACAAAGGGAACAACGTATGTTGTTATGCGGTTTGACCGATAAAGATCTTCATAGAATATGTGGGAGCCAATATGAGCATCCAGGTTCCGCTATTGGTTATTGACCGGAGATGAGTCTCGGTCATGTCTACATAGTTCTCGAACCCGTAGGGTCCGCACGCTTAACGTTCAATGATGATCCGTATTATGAGTTTATGTGTTTTGATGTACCGAAGGTTGTTCTGAGTCCCGGATATGATCACGGACATGACGAGGAGTCTCGAAATGGTCGAGACATAAAGATTGATATATTGGATGACTATATTCGGACACCGGGTGAGTTCCGGAGGTCACCAGATATACATCGGAGTGCCGGAAGGGTTATCGGAACCACCGGAGAAGTAATGGGCCTTATTGGGCCTAGGGGAGAGAGAGAGGGGCTGTCAAGGGCTAGCCACGCGCCCCCCATGGGCCTAGTCCGAATTGGACTAGGGGGAGGGGCGGCGCCCCCTCCTTCCTTCTCTCCCCCCTCCTTCCTTCTTCTCCTAGTAGGACTAGGAAAGGGGGGAGTCCTACTCCTACTAGGAGGAGGATTCCTCCCCCCTTGGTGCACCTATGAGGGCTGGCCGGCCTCTCCCTTGCTCCTTTATATACGTGGGGAGGGGGCACCGTAGAACACAAGTTGACAGTTGTCTTAGCCGTGTGCGGTGCCCCCCTCCACAGATTTCCACCTCGGTCATATCGTTGTAGTGCTTAGGCGAAGCCCTGCGTCGGTAACTTCATCATCACCGTGATCACGCCGCCGTGCTGACGAAACTCTCCCTCGGCCTCAGCTGGATCAAGAGTATGAGGGACGTCACCGAGCTGAACGTGTGCAGATCGCGGAGGTGCCGTTCGGTACTTGATCGGTTGGATCGCGAAGGTGTTCGATAACATCAACCGTGTTACTTAATGCTTCCGCTTTCGGTCTACGAGGGTACATGGACACACTCTCCCACTCGTTGGTATGCATCACCTAGGGCCAGTTCTTTTGGGCGGCTTAAAAAATAAGCTGCCCCTTCCCAGCTTAAAAAATAAGTCATCATCAAAATTTATTGACGCTTCTAAATTAGTTAGATCATAACTAGTTTAGAAGCCCCAATAAATAATAGAGATGGCTTATGGAAAAGCTGGGGAAGAGGCAACTTATTTTTTAAGCTACCAAAAGAATTGGCCCCTAGATGGATCTTGCTTGTGTGTAGGATTTTTTTTAAAATTACTATGTTCCCCAACACTATTAGCCATCCATCTCTAACATAGCATCAGTACATAAGAAACTGCACTGACTGAGATTACTTACTACAAAGTAGAGGGTACCTAATGGTAGAACATAGCTAATTACAGACGAACTCAACTAACTAAGAGTACTCACTACAGAGCAGACCGAGCAGAGGGTACCTAATGGCAGAACATAGCTAATTCCAGACGAAATGCATTGATTAGGATTACTTACTACAAAGTAGATCGCACGGAGGGTACCTAATGACAGAACATAGCTAATTGCAGACAGAGGTGCACTCAAAGCTAATCGAGCTGAGGGGCTAATGGTAGAACATATCTAATTGCAGAATAGAGTAATGTGAGCACCTGCGGCGATGACTAACGCCCCAACATGAGCGACAACAACATTCTGAGCTATCAGGGCTGACCCATAGGCCGTGCAAAAGGGTGACCGCCCCATGCCCCAAGAGGGGGGGCGAACTACAAATTGTGCTAGAAACATTATACATTTATACATTACATCTGAAAAAATATTAAATGCATAAAATAAAGGCTTAGTTTGTAGGAGCGCAAGTTCTCGCCACATACTAATAGTCTATACCACGCGGAGCCAAACCAATTCGACTGGCGAAGATGAGTTTAAATACGTTAGTCTCCCTTTATGATGGATGTCTTAGTATCATAATGAAATTTATGATAACGGGATTTCAATATTTAAAACAATACACAATTTTTCATTTGACAAATGGATAGGAGATATCATTTGCATCAAATCAAACCAAGTGAATCTAGACAAGCATGCCATATAATCGAATCATACGCAAAAGTTCAATCAACAAATTTTTTTAGTTCTTCGATGATTCTATTATTGAACCCGACTTGCAAGCCACATTTGCTATTCCCTAGAAGTTTCTATGAATATAGTTGTGTAATATAGCTAGAAGCCACTATTAATATATTTGTTAGTGTTTATATAATTAAGAAATATCTATCATGATATTCAATAATATTAAAATATATAAGAACACACACATAGATATGTAAGTATGTGTATACAATATATTGTTTATGCAATATTAGAAAATTAATTTAAAATTTTTTTAACAAGAGATTGTTGAGCACATCATACAATTTAAATTTTGCATAATAAATTTTTCAATGATATATATTACAATTGTATAACAATAAATAATATAACTATTATTTTGGATCATTGTTATGTGAATAAGTAATAGAAAATTATATTAATTAAAATTATAATATGGTACAATTAGTTTTAAATAAGTATAAAAGTTCAAAATAAAAAATTATGTTCACATCGCCCTGGGCCCAAAAGTGGGTTGGATTAACTCTGCTAGCTATTACAGTGTAACTTCGTATTGGTTCTCTTTTGCCAGCAATGGCCTCTAAGTTTGCTCAATTTTATATTGCTGATTCTTCTGATGAGCCGCAATCGTAGGTTGGATGTTTTTTACAACAAACATTTGAAGACAATAGAAGACACATCCAAAAGAGCTTATACGTAAACATAGACAAAATCGGCCACGAGCACAACCAATTATAAACATTCAACACCGTGAAGATTTGGTTTCCTAATAAAACACACAACATACTAGACTACTCGAACATGCCATACAACATTCATGCGTATACAACTCGTACACCTAGCTAATCACTGGCCACACTAATCACAATTAGCTTAATCCTAGTTGCATTAGTATTTCCAACACACGAGCTAATTGTAGCAGAGAGTGATGCGAGCTCCCGTAGAGAAGATTGCAAACCCAACCAAAGGAATAACCGTGTCCCCAGCAATGAGAACCGCCTTAGCCCACCCACCCATGCATGCGAAGGTGGAAACTCTGGCGAAAACGAAACTATCACGAATGCATATCAAGGAGAGGAAGGAGAGAAGATTGAACAGTAGACCGGTGAAGAGCGCCCCTCGGCATCACTTGACAGTTGACGGTGGGAGCTCCTAGAGAGTTGAGAGTTTTCTTAGATCCCATCATCCGCATTACAAGTGTGGCGCAGCAGACCTGCACCACGTAGCACGCCAAGCTGGCGAAACATGCCAGACGACAGGACGTGCGCCGACGGTGGCTTCAAGTAATCGACCTTCATGCCGGTCGTCACGATGCCGGCCAACAAGTCTGTGAGGCACAGTAGCTGGCTACCCACGACCCCGAAGCTGCCTGGAAAACACAATCAATTCGTCAGATAACAGGATGAACAAGTGCAGTCCTCATGATAGGTAGTTTATCCTCATCCCAGACACGGATCGACCTAACATAAAAAATCAAATAGCTGTTGGAATGGTCGTGAGTGCTCATCTAGACTCTATTTTCTCCATGAATGACCAAGTAGAGGTGAATTTTATCCGGAACAAAACAAATTTTGATAGTCACAACGTCAGCTCTTCAAATAAAATTTTCTCTGGAGTTTCCTCCGAAGCCAGGGGCCCCCCCCTCCCTCAACCTTATACAACAGACAAATGTGGCCGCATGCATGCATGAGCCATCCAGCGGTGCACAAAGCAAAATCAGGCCATACATCTTTTGGCATGAGACAAAACCAGCCCATACACCTTCTTTTTAAGAAAGAACCTTCCAGGAGAGCCCACCACACCCATGCAGCAATAAACAAAACATGTTTAAACAGACCAAGCAAAGGAAGAATGAGATCGAATACATCCTAGAACACTTTCACGCACACACATCGCCCCAACAGAGAAGGTAAAAAAAATTCAAAAACCCCAGAAAAATAGAACCCTTACGGGCCTAGTCTTAGTATACACCATCAAAGCTCTTGGTGGATGCTTTCGGAAAAAAAAATGGTGGATATTAAGCAGCAGTTTTGGAGTTATTGACAATGAATGATTTGGTTGCATATAGCTACTGCATATGCCGTAAACAGACCATATCATGGAGCCAGCACTGCAATCCCCATCTAGAAAGTACAAGTGGAGCCCAATGAATTCTCAAAGAATTACCACCTTATTGCTAGTCCTCATGAGAGGCATTTTGTCTCTATCCGTTTTCACCACCTTATCAGTTTTCATCATTAAATCCGCCTCGACGAGATCTTCAAAACCAGACCCCATGTTGATATGTTTCGACGATTTTTTTTTTCCAAAAGTTGCCATGATGTTTACACTGTAGTTGCCATATTGCTTAAACTAAAGTTGCCATGTGGCAATTTTAGTTTATAGATCATGGCAATTTTAGTTCTTTGATGATGGCAGTTCCAGTACTTTGATCATGAAAATATTTTTTTGTATGAACCATGGCAATTTTAAGTGCATGTATCATGTTAATTTTAATTTATGATGCATGGCAAGTCTAATTTCTTAACTCCCCGTTTTATAATATGTCAAAATTTACTTTTAAATGTAGAAGAAAATAGCTGAAACATATCATGGCAACTTCAGTGTAAACATCATGACAATTCATGTGCAATAGACACGGCAACTTTTAACCAAAAAAAATTCGTCAAAATATATTGATATGAGATCTAGTGGTGAGGGATTTAATGATGAAAACGGATCTTTAATCGGATTTTTCGTTTAAAAGATAAAATATTTTAAAAACAAAAAATCCAAAAAAATTTCCACATGCATGCAGTGACATGCGTAGTCTGTGTGCTATAAAGCGTGTGGGCGGGTTTGGCTCTCACCAGAGACGTGTGGGAGTTAGCGTTGTCCTTTGTTTAACTCATGTACGCACGTAGGAGTACGTCACACTCCATCCACCGCACGTAATCGTTTTTCTTTTCTATTCTTTTCCGCGTCTCCTTCCTCCCTTGATTGTCTTTTTTTTCCTTTTGCATCGATCGTACGCGTAGCTAGCTGCCTAATGCGACGCGGACGATGCCGGTCTCACTGTCACGTACACCTAGTACGTAGTACGAACTAGCAACAAGAAAAAAAAGATAGGCCTTTGGTGGGAGCAACTAATTAACGAGCGCTCCTTCGGGAGCCTCACAACGATCAGCGCCATTTGACGCGCTCTCAGTCATTCGTCACGTGTTGCGTTCTGGACGCTCCCTTCGGATTTTATTTTATTTTAATTTTTCCGCATGCGTTTTCGGCTTTTTAAACGGTTTTTTCTGGTTCTTTTACGTTTTGGTTTTTCACGGGTCTTTCCTAGCTTTTCGAGGAAAAAAATTCAAAAATATATTTTTTTTGCGCAAAAAAACGCATTTTTTTCGCGAGAGGCACGGCCGTGCCTCTTGGAAACGGAAAAAAAAAACGTGTTTTCTGTTTTTTTTCCTTTCGCGAGATACACGGTTTTGCTTCCGCGAGAGGCACGCCTCTTGGAAACCAAAAGAAAACACGTTTTTTGTTTTTTTTCCTTTCGCGAGAGGCACGGTTTTGCTTCCGCGAGAGGCACGGTTGTGCTTTCGTGAGAGTCACGGCCGTGCCTCCTCGGAAACGAAAAAATGCATTTTCTGTTTTTTTCTTTCGCGAGAGGCACAATTGTGATTTTGTCAGAGGCACGGGCATGCCTCTTTCAGAAAGGGAAAAAACCCGTGTTCCCGGTTCGGTTTTTTCGTCCATCTTTTTTCGTGAAAAAAAAGTTCGTTAAAACCTATCAACATGAGATCTAGTTTTGAAGATCTCAACGCGAGGAATCCAACATCGAAAGCGGTTCAAGATTTGGACGCACGGTTTAAAAGATAAAACATTTTGAATAAACGGATCTACGAAAAAAGGAAAAAAATTCAGGTTGCGACAAATGGCGCACACAGCGCGCCACTTGTCGCAACCTGGGGAAGTTAGAGTGATCTTCGCAAGAGTATTTCTTAACTAGTGATTTCGGCCTTTGGTCTTTCCAAATTATCGAATCGAGCCCCATTGGGCCATAATTTTGGCGTTGCATACAAGGGGTTTTCACACCTTTTAAGGTGGCCATAATTTTTTCACGCCATAATTTTGGCGTTGCATACGAGGAGCCAAAGAGGTTCAAAAGTTTTGGGCGGAAAAATTGACGAGACAAAACGCCACCACCCACCGTGAATGAAATGATAATTGTGCGTGCGTGCGTTGCAACCCCAACTGCACCGCCGCCGCCCCCGCACTACTCTCCCCCACCGGCGACGCCTCCATCTCCGGCAAGAGCAAAACTCACGGCCACCGCAGCCACTCTGCCTCTCCTCCACCTCCCGGCAGCCCATCCACCTCGAGATGTACGGCGGTGGCGTCCAATCCACCTCGAGATGTACGGGGACGGCGTCCCATCCACCTCGAGGTGTACGGCGACGGCGTCTCATCCACCTCGAGATGTATGGCGACGGCGTCCCGGTGGAGAACGTAGCCGCAGCTGGTCGCCGGCGCACCTCCGCTGCGCGCCCCACGCGCCCCCCACGGATCTGCGGCGACCAGCGAGGTGAGCTCTGCATGCCTTCCATCGATGCAGGCCCTCTCCTCTTCTCCTCAATCCCCTTACCTGTTCGTTCGATTCGGAGCAGCAGGGCGAGGACGACGACGCCCCGCACATGGTCGAGCTCGACGGAAGAAGGTGCCTTTGTCGCCGTGGTCTGCGCCGGTGTGCTCCACGTCGTCTACGAGGGCGACCTCCTAGCTCGGGTAAGCAGTACCTCCCCTCCGTGGTGCCCAAGTCAAGCCATGGGGTTCGTCCACAGGGTCCCCTCCCCTGTCTCTCTCTCACTTGTTTCGATTTGATTTCGCAGGCTGTTCGTCAAGTTGGTGCTACTGCCTAGAGTATCCCGACGATGGAGGAGGAGAACAAGGACCACCGGTGCCAAGGGCTGACTAGAACCAACACCTCCAAGAAGCCATGGTGCTCGGATCCCTCCCCTGGAGCGCGTCAACGTCCTTCTTGCTCTCCCCGCAGCATTCTTGCCCTCCCCGCAGCATGCATCTCTCCCACTCCCTCAACTCTTGCTGTTCGTGATGATAGATCCCAGGGCTCCTTGTTTTTTCTGTGTTTTGGGAGTAGAAAATGTTGACACTTGAGGAATTGCCATGGTGATTCACGCATAACAACAAGGAATCCTTCCAAGAGAGCATTGGTGTGGTTTCACATAGGACAGCAGCAACAGAGAGAATATTAACACCTCTATCTGAAAAACATCACCTTCTTGATGAGGAATTGTTAGCTTTTGGTAGGAAGACAACATGTACGTAATCTAAGATCAGATCTTGACTACTCCCTCTGTAAAGAAATATAAGAGAGTTTATAGATTACTATACTAAACACACTCATATTTCTTTACAGAGGGAGAAGATATATACAACCGAAATCAAATCAAGCTTCAAAGAGACACACTTACCATTGGCAGCAGCTTCTTCTTGTTGTTGATGTTGATGAACGCAGCAGTCACACAAATAAATAAAGTTGCCCAATAAAGCTGATGCATGTTGACTGTTCCTCTAGTTCTCTTAAGCTCATATAATTGTTTATGGACACGTACAGCTAGCAGCCTAGCAGTGCTAGAAACAAATAAAAAAATCTTGTGATTGATTCATGGTCATGTTCTAGGTCAATTCTGTAAAAATCCCCAATTTCTAATTATTAGCTACTGTTCATGGCTGAAGATTAGTGCAGGATTCACTCACTTGATGCCATGCCATGCCAGCCTTGGGTTGACCCTCTCTTGAGCATGCCATTTGATTTGTCTTGATTCAAGGTCAAGGTGCAAAGCCGGCCGGTTCACATGCCAAGGAGCCCTGCTCGTGGTCTCATCCGTTGGTCGTGTGTGCGTGCCACCTTCAACCGCAAGATGATTCAACCCATCTACTGTTGCTACTGCTGCTAAATGAAAGCAAGCTAGTGGATGTTTAGAGGTAAAATATTCTATACTCCGCCACTTGTTGTTTGCTGTACACGGTAGTTATACTTCATTTATTGGATGAATGCCTGCAGCTAGTTGCGTTGTTGATGGCTATTCTCATAAGCACCAAAATCTGCTATGACGCATGCTTAATCAATATAATTTGTATAGAAATTATTATTTATTCAAAGTTCTAAATCTCATCTCGTGTGGAATGTGAATGGGAACTGGAATTGGAATTGAAATTGAAATAAACTGCACTGGATTAGATTAGGTTACCTTAGCAATCGATGATACATGTGTATTTGTGTGTAGAAAGAAAGAATAGTGAAGGATTGCCTCAATGATATCGTGCAAGGCTTGGGTTGCTCCTCTCTTAACCATTTGATTCTATTTGTTTTGTTCCAAGGGCAAATTGCAAAGCTGGGTTTCCTGCCGTGCTTGTGGTATGGCTGCCTTCAACCACAACATCCATTTGTCCAGCTTCAACCCATCTTTCGCTGCTCCTCTCAATGCGTTTATCCCACCGAGGTTCCGCTTGGGTGCGGCTTCGCCGAGCTGCAGAGGGCGCC
Source organism: Aegilops longissima (assembly GCA_021605205.1). Lineage (NCBI taxonomy): Eukaryota > Viridiplantae > Streptophyta > Magnoliopsida > Poales > Poaceae > Aegilops > Aegilops longissima. The sequence goes on from CM038680.1 coordinate 612,120,253, forward strand.
AATCTCCGGCCGCAGGCAGCAACTCCTTGCAGGTAACACATATGTTGTTGGTCATCAGATATGCCAATGCCAGAACATTGTTCTATGCAATGGATTCACCATTCACTGACATGTTTCGTTGGGTTTCTTTTCAGGAAAATCCTTTCTTGACTCTGTCAAAACAAGATTCACTCATTATGTTATCGTGATTATCCCACCAGAAGAGGTACGTTGTTCTTACCTACATAGGTGTTCCTAAAGTACCACTAATTGTTCCTTTAAGAATGGAACATCCAGTTTTGCACTTACGTCCAGCGCAGTTTCTATATGTGTGGCAAACAAAAAATAGTAGGGATGATGACATTTATTTATATACCTTTTTGACAAGGCAGATTTATTTGGCGGACATGACCATAGTACATACAACCAATTATATTTTCTATGTTTTTAATTGATAAATGGATGCTTCTTTTCTCTTCTTGGTCTGTACATCGAAGTTTACTTTTGATACTGGTGTAGTTTCAGTTTTCGTCGCTGAAGTGATGAACTTGAGGGAGTCATAATAGTAGGAGAATGAGACTGTACAAGGATTACTTTTGTTTTGGTGACAAGCCAGATTTATGGGATGGCTTGGACCATAATGCCCACTACCAATTATAAGGATGAAAACAATCAATTAATTAGTTCATGTGGTTGGTTTATATGTGCTAAACGTCTGTTTGTGATTCTGTCAACCTCTGTTGGTTACCCTGCTTTGTTGTGTCTGAATAGTGCCCCCTATTAACATGACCAGTAATGCTACCTTGCTCCTAGAACTGGTTCTAGCTACTCGCTATGTTCTCCTTATTGATAATTGTAGTTATCCTTGTTAGCACATTGTAGCTGGTTGCTCTTCTAGGATTATGCCTACTACTCCCTCCGTTTCTAAATATAAGCCTTTTTAGAGATTTCAATACTGACTACATACGGATGTATATAGACGTATTTTAGAATGTAGATTCACTCATTTTGCTCCTATGTAGCCCATGTTGGAATCTCTAAAAAGGCTTATATTTAGGAATGGAGGGAGTACAAGTTTAATTACATATATCATGTACTAGCTGAGATTATGTTAACAAATGTTTGCTGCCTCGTTTGGTTGAGTTGATCTACACTCCTTCATTGATGATTGATTGTGACCGAAAGAAAACTTTTCTGCAGGGGCTTGTTGACTACAAGGATCCACTTGGAGTTCCTCTCTGCTCCTACAGGTGATTAATCACCTTTCTATGGCAGCCCGCCGTGGTGAGCAGCAGCGGATGGGTCAGAGCACTAGTCGATGTAGATCCCTCTCGGAGCAATACACCCACCGCTCCAGCACCTTCTTCTGCCCAGTCAAGTAATCTGTCACCACCGTTATTATCAAGGTCCTTCCCTCACGACTACCCTCCCTCCCATGCCCTGTCTCCTTATTCTCCTAACACAACCATGCTGGTTTTACTTGGTTAAACCAAAATAAACCAGATACTTAAGGTCAAATATTGTTCATCACACTAGTATGATAATTCAAGAGGTTTATGTACCTGTTATACAGATGTGATGTGCCTCCTTCATGATTGAGTGATTGTAACTAGAAGAAACCTTCTTTCAAGGGCTCGCCGACCACAAGGACCAACTTAATGCTCCTCTCTGCCTTTTCAAGGTGGGTAATGGTCTCATGAGTGTTTGTTAAGTTGATACAATTTGTTTGTTTGGTAGACGAGCATGGAAATATGCATTAACTTCCTGAAACCTGAGAGCTTGTCTTGACTATTGGCTAGGTGTAGTTCAGGACTCTACGCGTTAGATGACTAGATGGCGATGTTACTGTGCTGTGTTAATCAACACAGTAGCATGTGTGTTCTATTTGATCCTTGAGACCTTATGTTTCTGATGTGAAAGCATATCTGGATCAGTACAACTCTGGATCACTAATTGCAGGTTGGGGGTTATATATCTGTGTGTGGCCTGACTAGTCGTATTGGCTGCTTTGTGTACTTCTCTTATGTGCAAGTTTATTTGGGGTCCATTGGACCTTTTAAGTTTGAATTTATTTATATTGTCACAACTTTCCTGGAAGTCTCCATTCTAAGCGAACCTGCATGCGTACGTGTTGCCAGTTTCTGATGTGCAAGTTTATTTGTATCCAGTGCACCTTTGTATGACTAGTTGTTAAGCTGATATAATTTTTTGGTAGATGCATGGAAATAAGAATTAGCTTTCTTGAAAGTTGAGTGCGTTTTGACTATTGACTAGGTTTCAATTAAGAACTTGACGCCATATATAAGTAGATGTTGATGTTAGCAGCCTCGTTGACAAGACGTGTTGACGTGTACTTCCTGTTAATTGGATCATGCTTCTTTAGTTTTCATTGGTCAACCTATCAATTTGCTTCTGGAATGTGGGTGTTCATGTCTACTTGCTGTCAATAATTTGCTGACAAGTGAATTAATGTTACATTTCAGTATCAACCAACATTTGCACCTGAGGAGTCGACTTGTTGTTGCTAGCACCCGAGACCTAGCCTTCCTGCATCACGCTCGACCATGTTGTCCTGCTCGCGTCCGTCGTCCTCCTCTGTCCCCTGGTAAGCTCGTTGCTCTCCCTCCTCGTTGCAGCAAGATGAGCAGATTTGTCTCATCTCAATTACAAAATTTGTAACCAGGAATGGTTTCTGGTTTGCTTTAGTTACTTACAGTTTTGCAGACTAGCCACATGGATGGCGTAATAGACTGAATCTCTATAACCTTATAAAAAAATTGACAAAATATTTCATTCCTTTTATGCCTGACTAAAAGAGGCTGCAAAAGATCATGTCAAGCTGATTTTTGATTATCATTGATGCACAAGATACACCAGCAAAAATCTAAACAACTTTGTTTGTAAGTTGATTATATCTAAGGGAGACTTGTTTCTCATTTCATCAAATGGAAAAAGGGAGACTTGTTTCTCATTTTGAAAGCGAGTCAGATTGCACTAGTACATGTTTAAAGTTTGTATGGGTGGAATTTATGCCATTCTGCTTGAATATTTGTAATCGTGGGCCATCTATGCATTCCTGCGATGCAAGCGAATCAGGTGCCATGACAGACTTGAATTTTCAAGCTATGGTAATTTGTGTGCTGGCCATCGGGCCATGTTCTTGCATGTCGACGGCCATCGTGCCATGCTCTTGGTTTCGTGCCATGCTCTCTCTCTCTCTCTCTCTCTCCATGTTCTTGGTTTTGTCATACCTTGGTCATCATATAGCGTCAAGCAAATTCTGTTTTTTTAGCCATCATTGAGCTTACCACAGTATCATCGTTTGTGTTCTTGGCTTTGGTGACCATAAATATTGTCATGTCCATGTTATTTAGCTCCAATCGTTGTAGCATCAAACAACCTCTAGATCTTTATCATTAAGATAAACAATTTCATGATGCCTATTTCAGAGTTAATATTCCAAGTCTTCTCACGAGTGTTTTGCATCAGTCTAGACGCTAAGGAGCTTACTACCAAAGCTTTCTTTATGTTATGTCAACTTAAATTATACTACCTTGAACTGGAAAAACGTCTTATATTTTGGTACGGAGGGAGTATTGGTGTTGTGTACTACTCGTCATATTCTGCAACAGTGTGTAGAATCGATTGATACCTCGTTTGTACAGACTCCGGTCACTTGTAGATGTTAACTTGTTGATATCACTTGTTTTCTTGACTCGATGGATATTGTCCATGCATGTTCTTGGTTTTGTCATACCTCAGTCATCATATAGTATCAAACATCCTCTGTTTTTCGTCATCAATATTTGTTTATGATGGTTGTTCCAGAGTTCCTGTAAGGCAGTATTGTATCAATTTAGACTTTTAGAGACACAACGGAACTTACTACTACAGTTCAGTATCAATTTAGACATAATGACGCTATCATCGATTCATTTGTTAATGTCTCTTGGCCTTGGTCGCGATAATACTATCATGTTTTTTGATTCAATCATTGTAGCATCAAATATATTCTCTTAAGTCTTTATCATTAACATAAAATTTTTCATGATGCTCGTTTCAAAGTTCATGTGCCAACCCAAGTCAGCTCACCAGTGTTTTGCATCAATCTGGCGTTGATAGCTTGCTACTACTACAGCTTTGTTTATGTGTCTCCTTATGTTAGATTGTGTATTGCTCTTCTGCTGTTCTGAATCGTGACCTCCCGATTCTGCAAGAGTGTGTGCAATCCATTAATATCCCACTTGTATAGATTTCAGTCTCTCGTAGCTGCTACCTTTAGTTTTTATTTTACTCTTTATTTTTGGATGAGGATGGAGCTGAAACTGTGGATTCTTGTTGCATAGTATGCTTTATGACACCCCGAAATACTCTTGATGGTGATGCATTTTCATGTGTGCTTAAGGGATGCTAGTTAAAAGATCCTGCTGCTGCTAAACCAACCACCACCACCAATTGCTTCAGTTTTATTAAATTGTTGATTTGTGTGCCTCCTTGTTAGATTTGTAAGAGTAGCATGCCTCTGCTTTGGTACTTGCTACATTCATTAGATCTGACCATAGGTTATGTATTGTATAGATCTTTGGAATTGATAAAAGTAACCCGTTGACTCTGTGGAAATAGAGGTGTGCTAACATACTTAAAAGACTTACAATCTAGCTTGTTGCCTATGGTTAAGGCAAGGAATTGTCACTGTTTACCTTCTAGATGCAGTATGCTGACCGCTAACCTAGGTTTTCTAATTTTGCAAAAAAAACTAGGCTGTGTAAATTACTCGTAAAGCAAACAAACGACAACGATGTCTCGTAAAGCTTCAGATTTCTCATATACGACATTTATATGCAGCTCAGTACGTAGTTCAAGTACAATGTTGATGCTAGGTTTGTCCTTGTGTAGGGTATGATACAGCAGCATCACTAATGCAGAGGAGTAGGGGTTGATCATGCCATGCAAGGTGTGCGGTGGTAGGCTCGGTCTCCAGCCTTGGAGTTTTCAGTTGGCCCTGCTGTTGTGCGGGTGTTGTTTGGCATCAGCTACAAAACAACCATGGTGAGCTCCTCTTGCAAATTAGCCATGGTGAACTTTTATTTAGTTTCAAAACATAACAGGACTAATTTCTTGTTATTGTTTGATTACAGTAAGTGATGCACTTGGGTAGACATCTTCTCCTGGAAAGAGTGGAAGTATCTTTTTCTTATTGCAAGATGACCTGTTTATGATCAAGACTCTTTGGATATCAGAAGTGCAGATTTTTGTTGTTCTACTCAATGATTGTATGATAAGAAGCAAACCATGCATGCTAGTTGACGGTATATGTTGGTAAATTGGTATGGTCTGGTAAAATGACAAACCAGGCAATGAGGTCCTGGTCATTTTACTCTAAGAAACTGAGATGGATACCTTCAATGATCCAGAGCTTTTAGCTTATCTGACTTATATGATGTTCTATTAGACAGTAGGTAATATAATTTCCATTTCTGGAAGTGATGCACTTAGGGATCCATTTCTATGTAATGATTTTGCAATTCATGTTACTTGCAAAACCCCATTACTTGGTCATGTTCGTAATAGAGCCTTTAATCATGCTACGGTGATTCTGAATTGTTAGTATTTTAGGGTTCTCTATTCCATTTGGCATGATACGATCATCTTTTGTTGGTCATAATATAACAGATTAGCTATGTTTGGTCCTGGTCTAGCTTTCCTGGTTCCTGTAGCATGCCTAATATTGTCTTGCTACCATTTTTGTTGTGTCCATTAGAGATAGAACTGACTCTTGTTGTTTGATTATTTCATGAGCATGGGTAAAGAATAAAGTAACCTGGAAGTCATGGCTGTTATAGGCTGAGAGAACTTGATGCACTGAAGGGTCACATGGAGTATGTTGTCAATCTGAAGGGGCTCGACATCAAGACCATCCAGCTGTCCGCACATCGAGACCATCCAACTGTCTGAATCTTTTTTCTTAAGGTCCATTATATATGTTCTTCCAATTTAATTTGATGCATTCGATCCTAGAGTTGAATGATACTGCTGATTCTGAGGTCATGATTTTGACTGTCGCAAATTGAGTGTATTATTGTCCTGCTTGCTTGTGATTTGCATGAATCAGAAAAGTACATTTCTGTTAGACACCACCTATTTTCTCTTCAGTTCATATGCATTTGAATATTAGTAACAAGGCTTACGACTTGTGAAGTTATGTTGCTACAAGTACATTGTATTACTGGTGCCTTAACCAAGAGAAGATAGTACATATACTACATGTGTTTTAACATGCAGAAACTCGAATTCATGCAACAATTATGCAACAATTATAATGTACAATCATACTGAGCTCAGAAAAGATCAGAAGAAATATAAGCTAAACTTGAATGCTGAATACAATAGAAAAAAGCAATAATATAGCTGGACCTAAATAATTTGCAATGGAGTAAAGTTTGTGTTGTGACCCAGCTTATCACTTCTCCATTGAATCAAAGGAGGGTTAAAAACGCATGCAGTTTAGGGCGGTCAAGGTCTTCACCAAGACTGAAGTTGTTGTCCTTTAGCAACGCGCCGAGCAAATGATCATTCGATATGATGTTTCAAAATTGATCTTTTAAAAATGAAGGTTCAGCCGGTCACAAATCAGTTACCTATTTCCGTACTTATTCCGCCGAAGTTTGTTGTCATAAATTGAAAAAAAACTTGGTCTAACAATGCTATCCTGCTTTCTAACCAGGTACTAACACCTGGGACAGGTTTGAGATGTGGGTGGACAAGAGGGTCATCGACCTCGTCAGCTACCTGGCCATGGTCAAGAAGATCACCATCGAGCTATGAGGTGGCGGTGATGTTGTATGCTCTCGGCTACAACTATTTGGGTAAGTTCATGGTCTTCCTTGGTGCTGTTGGCGCTAACTCATCATACCACAGCGCCTTTCCGCCTCAGATAACCCACGTCTTGGTGCCCTACTACAATTTGCTTCATAGGTTGTGTCATAGCCTGCATAGATTTGAGTGACAGGATTTGAGTAATATATTTAGTTCAACTGGCTGCCTCTAAAATGTTAGATCGACATAGTGCAGGTTGCAGAAAAGAGAATAGTTGTGCTGCGTAATCTAGAAAAAAGGTTATTTGCTTCTTTGACGATGAAGAAATGACTAGCATATTCTTTTTTGCATTTTACTTGATTCAGTGATTTCTCTTATCTGACTAGGTTCAAACATTCTTGACAATAATTTCATTACTTAAATGCCTGTGATTTGATGCATATGCTAGACCTCATTTTGACATAGTTATATTGATGATCAGTGCATTTTGGTACTCCCTTTCTTGCATTTTTATTTTGGGAAGTTGCAAGTTAGTGTTACAAAAGTTTAAGATGCACAGGATCAAAGAGTATGACAAGATATTCAAGCAGAAATACATGATATGTGTTTGGTGATATGCTCATTTACTTTCTTAATGACATGCTGAAGCTACACTAGATTGGACCTTTTTAATGTTGCTATTTTGTGTGCATGTGTGCTATTATTTCCCTCTTAGGGTATGATAACTATATTTCTTTGTTGTCCCTATGCATCTAGAATGTGGCTATTTTTGCCTCCTTATTAGTTGGTCCTCACTTTGTTCATGATATTAAGTGTCCTCTATATTGTTTGGCATCTTATTATGTTAATTTGGTTTTTTTTTCATTTAGTTACTTAATCAATTGGCTACTCTTTTTTTAATTCACTTTTCAATGCTTCCAGGTTTTCATTATTGTTATCCTGCTACTTTTTTACTTCAAAAATTTCTCTGATATGTTCAGTTGAACTTAGTAGATGAGAATGTATCTGTGGTTCTACTAGAATATACTCATATGGTTGAAGAATTACCAGGTGCAGAGCTTGGCGAAGAGGAGTGGTGCATCACTCATGCAGCTGTTGAGTTTGATGCTACTGGCTCTCTTCTCGGAGAAGAGATGCTGCAAGATCCTGAGCCTAGACGGCCAGTTCCTATCGCTGCCATCTACTCCCTCCGTCCGGAAATACTTGTCGGAGAAATGAATGTATCTAGACGTATTTTAGTTCTAGATACATCCATTTTTATTCATTTTGGCGACGAGTAATTCCGGACAGAGGGAGTACTTTCTAGGTGCTGGCTGCTACCCTAGCTCCTCTTTGCAAGAAGGCACCTCTGCCTTTCCCTATGTGAAGGTAGCCGAAGGCCATCTATTCTTCTTTCTTCACTTTTTGATGTGTTTTGCTACGCAAGCTTATGTTGATTTAGTGGGTATATCACTCGCTTCGATCGATTGATTGAACAAGGCTATTGTATTTAAGCCTTGCCATTTTGCTAGAAGTTACTTGATACGTGAGATGCTTTTTATATTTGTATGTGGTAGAGGATCCATTTATTAATTTGTGAAGCTTGATGTTAAGAAAACCATTTTAGTAGTTTCTATACTACACCGAGTTCATGAATCATGACTTGAACTTTGGTTGCTAAGCTGGCAAGCTGATTCTAAGGTCATGCAGTGGTATTTGTTTATATGTTGATAATGTGGAAATGAAGTAACTTTGGAATCCTTTATACAATTAAATTAATCTATATCTGGATTCGTTAACTATTGGCAATGGATTTACCGGGTGCTTGGTGTTTTCCACATGATGTTTCTTCTGCATTGCTCATATATGCATTTGATGGTTGTCATGGCTAGCAAATCAGTTACCCACATGATGTTAGTAAATTCGAAGTTTAGTTCACGGTTCATTGGATATAACTAAGTGTACCCTATCTGATTAAAGATTAAACCCATGAAATTCCTATCCATAAGGTCATTTGGTATGCTAATTTTGACAAAAAGTTCATTCTGTTATGTCGACCTTGTGTTCTAACATAGTTTTACTTTGATCTTGCAGTTGTATTCAGCCATTGGCAAGGAGAAGACTCGCATCAACATTGTGGTCATTTGGCATCTCAGACTCTAGCAAGTCGACCACCACTGGCCATCTGATGTACAAGCTTGGAGGTATTGACAAGCATGCGATCGAGATTGGAGAAGGAAGCTGCTGAGGTGAATAAGATATAGTTCAATTACATGTGGGTGCTTGACAAGATGAAGGCTGAGCTGGCAAGATGAAGCCTTGTGGAAGTTTGAGACAATCAAGTACTTGTGCATGTTCATTGATGCTCCCGTAACTAAATTTGTATGGTGTGCAGTGGATTAGGATAAAGATTTTGGTTGGTAGTGTTTAAAGATTGTGTTGTTGCTTGGGTCCAATACTCAGAGTTGGTAGTGTTTAAAGGACGTGTAACATTTGCACATGTCTTCCCAGCTGCATAACATATTTCTCACTCGTTAACTAAGCAAGAAAATGGCTAGGACTTTGTGGAATTTGTTGTGCCTTGTTGGATATATTATGTATGCCTACCTATTTATCAACACTTTTATTTGGAACAGACATGTGAACATGATATTGATGATGAGTTATGGTACTGGTTTGTCCAGGTTAGTTAGTTTCTCTATATGTACAAATAAGAAATGTATGATGCATAGCGTGGTGCTGCAACTGATTGATGCCGGAGAGGCTGAAGTCCCTTGAAATTGATGATGAGGGAGGGGCGAGCTCCTCTTGCATGATGAACTTGCTGGCAACCAAGCTTTTCATGTGTTATGGTAGTTCGCACCATATGGTGATGCTTATGTTGTAATATAATCTGTTCAACGAGTGCATATGTACACTAGGGGCCTCAAGGGGAGGCTGCTTTGCTTGCTTCATGCCAAGTTGCTCCTATTGAGTTGCGCAAAATATAATAAAAGGTTGTTGGCAGAATATACTGGGAAATCTGCTGTAACGGATTTTGATAAGCTGCATGACATGCCACCGCCTATGAAAGAAAGAAACTTTAGTCAGAATGTTGTAATCCAATGAAAAATAATCATCTGGCCATCCATCCATCAGGTTTTTTCCTTTGCTCCGGCACCAACATGAGTAAGTAAAACCTGGTGCAAGCATGGGTCAAGTCAATGCATCCATCATATGTAACGAGCAATGTATGAAACTATGAAAGAAAGAAAAAATTGTATCCTCCTCCAAGATGGGGCTACCTGGCATATCTCTCATCTGCACCTAAATCTCTAACTGACTCCGTTTTGAAAACAAGAAAAATCTCCAACAAACTCTAGCCTGCCTTCCAGCCTGAAGATAAGTACCCCCTTTCTTTGGGTGCACGTTGGGCCTGCCTCTCCAACAAACTCTAGTCAATCCTCCTTCCATATGGGCGTGTACGCTCCCTCCGTAATTCTCTCGTCTTCCTCCTCGAAACCAAGGCACGCACCGACGCACGCTCCCTCCTTAAATTCTCTCGTCTGCTCCTCGAAACTAGGCACGCCCAAATCCAATGCATACTTTAATTGCTTCATCAAATCGCATGGCGATCCAACCGGTTTTGATCCATTGGTTGCCTCCTCCTCTCGCGCGCTTCATGCGGATTCCTCTCCCATCCAATGCCTCCCCTCACTCCTCGCTCGTTCGCTTCTACCTCTCTCTCTATTTATGTATGGCCACGCCTCACACATTGCTCTTGCTCCTCCTTTCTCCTCAGGCCGCCACCACCTCACATCATGTACAACACCAAGCATGTCGAGCCGTCGTTAACCAAAGGTCGTTTCGATGATGCACCACGCCGGTAGATGGTCCGTTGATAACCCACAAGTATAGGGGATCGCAACAGTTTTTGAGGGTAGAGTATTCAACCCAAATTTATTGATTTGACACAAGGGGAGCCAAAGAATATTCTTAAGTATTAGCAGTTGAGTTGTCAATTCAACCACACCTGGATAACTTAGTATTTGCAGCAAAGTATTTAGTAGCAAAGTAGTATGATAGTAATGGTAACAGTGGCAAAAGTAACGATAGCAGTTTTGTAGTGATTGTAACAGTAGCAACGATAAAGTAAATAAGCAAAGCACAATATGTGAAAAGCTCGTAGGAATTGGATCAGTGATGGATAATTATGTCGGATGAGATTCCTCATGTAATATTTATAACCTAGGGTGACACAGAACTAGCTCCATTTCATCAATGTAATGTAGGCATGTATTCCGAATATAGCATACGTGCTTATGGAAAAGAACTTGCATGACATCTTTTGTCCTACCCTCCCGTGGCAGCGGGGTCCTAATGAAAACTAAGGGATATTAAGGCCTCCTTTTAATAGAGTACCGGACCAAAGCATTAGCACTTAGTGAATACATGAACTCCTCAAACTACGGTCATCACCGAGAAGTATCCCGATTATTGTCACTTCGGGGTTGTTGGATCATAACACATAATAGGTGGCTATAGACTTGCAAGATAGGATCAAGAACTCACATATATTCATGAAAACATAATAGGTTCAGATCTGAAATCATGGCACTCGGGACCTAGTGACAAGCATTAAGCATAGCAAAGTCATAGCAACATCAATCTCAGAACATAGTGGATACTAGGGATCAAACCCTAACAAAACTAACTTGATTACATGATAAATCTCATCCAATCCATCACCGTCCAGCAAGCCTATGATGGAATTACTCACGCACGGAGGTGAGCATCATGAAATTGGTGATGGAGGATGGTTGATGATGACGACGACTGATGTCTATTACACAACCTTCTTCTTGTAGACGTTGTTGGGCCTCCAAGTGCAGAGGTTTGTAGGACAGTAGCAAATTTCCCTCAAGTGGATGACCTAAGGTTTATCAATCCGTGGGAGGCGTAGGATGAAGATGGTCTCTCTCAAACAACCCTGCAACCAAATAACAAAGAGTCTCTTGTGTCCCCAACACACTCAATACAATGGTAAATTGTATAGGTGCACTAGTTCGGCGAAGAGATGGTGATACAAGTGCAATATGGATGGTAGATATAGGTTTTTGTAATATGAAAATATAAAAACAGAAAGGTAACAAGCGATAAAAGTGAGCGTAAACGGTATTGCAATGCGTTGAAACAAGGCCTAGGGTTCATAGTTTCACTAGTGCAAGTTCTCTCAACAATAATAACATAATTGGATCATATAACTATCCCTCAACATGAAACAAAGAGTCACTCCAAAGTCACTAGTAGTGGAGAACAAACGAAGAGATTATGGTAGGGTACGAAACCACCTCAAAGTTATTCTTTCCAATCAATCCGTTGGGCTATTCCTATAAGTGTCACAAACAACCCTAGAGTTTGTACTAGAATAACACCTTAAGACACAAATCAACCAAAACCCTAATGTCACCTAGATACTCCAATGTCACCTCAAGTATCCGTGGGCATGATTATACGATATGCATCACACAATCTCAGATTCATCTATTCAACCAACACATAGAACCTCAAAGAGTGCCCCAAAGTTTCTACCGGAGAATCACGACGAAAACGTGTGCCAACCCCTATGCATAGGTTCATGGGCGGAACCCGCAAGTTGATCACCAAAACATACATCAAGTGAATCACGTGATATCCCATTGTCACGACAGATACGCACGGCAAGACATACATCAAGTGTTCTCAAATCTTTAAAGACTCAATCCGATAAGATTACTTCAAGGGGAAAACTCAATTTATTACAAGAGAGTAGAGGGGGAGAAGAAACATAAGATCCAACTATAATAGCAAAGCTCGCGATACATCAAGATCGTGCCAAATCAAGAACACGAGAGAGAGAGAGAGAGAGAGAGAGAGAGAGAGAGAGAGAGAGAGAGAGAGAGAGATCAAACAAATAGCTACTGGTACATACCCTCAGCCCCGAGGGTGAACTACTCCCTCCTCGTCATGGAGAGCGCCGGGATGATGAAGATGGCCACCAGTGAGGGTTCCCCCCTCCGGCAGGTTGCTGGAACAGGGTCCTGATAGGTTTTTGGTGGCTTTGGAGGTTTTGCGGCGGCGGAAATCCCGATCTATTCTCTGTTCTGGAAGTTTTAGGGCACGTGGAGTTATATAGGCGGAAGAAGCACGTCAGGGGAGCCACGAGGGCCCCACGAGGCAGGGGGGCGCGCCCTAGGGGGGTGGGCGCGCCCCCACCCTCGTGGCTTCCTCGTTCCTTCCTTGACATGGGGTCCAAGTCCATCTGGTAGCTTTCCTACCAAAAATAACTTCTCCAGTTGATTTCGTTCCTTTTTGACTCCGTTTGATATTCCTTTTCTTCGAAATACTGAAATAGGCAAAAAACAACAAATCTGGGCTGGGCCTCAGGTTAATAGGTTAGTCCCAAAAGTAATATAAAAGTGGAAAATAAAGCCCAATATTGTCTAAAACAGTAGATAATATAGCATGGAGCAATCAAAAATTATAGATACGTTGGAGATGTATTAAGCATCCCCAAGCTTAATTCCTGCTCGTCCTTGAGTAGATAAATGATAAAAAAGATAATTTTTGATGTGGAGTGCTACTTGGCATAATTTCAATGTAATTCTTCTTACTTGTGATATGAATATTCAGATCCGTAAGATTCAAGACAAAAGTTTAATATTGACATAAAAATAATAGTACTTCAAGCATACTAACAAAGCAATCATGGCTTCTCAAAATAACATGGCCAAATAAAGTTATCCCTACAAAATCATATAGTCTGGCTATGCTCTATCTTCACCACACAAAGTATTTAAATCATGCACAACCCCGATGACAAGCCAAGCAATTGTTTCATTCTTTTGACATTTTCAAACTTTTTCAATCTTCACGCAATACATGAGCGTGAGCCATGGACATAGCACTATAGGTGGAATAGAATGGTGGTTGTGGAGAAGACAAAAAAGGAGAAGATAGTCTCACATCAACTAGGCGTATCAACGGGCTATGGAGATGCCCATCAATAGATATCAATGTGAGTGAGTAGGGATTGCGATGCAACGGATGCACTAGAGCTATAAGTATATGAAAGCTCAACAAAAGAAACTAAGTGGGTGTGCATCCAACTCGCTTGCTCAAGAAGACCTAGGTCATTTTGAGGAAGCCCATCATTGGAATATAAAGCCAAGTTCTATAATGAAAATTCCCACTAGTATATGATAGTGACAACATAGGAGACTCTCTATCATGAAGATCATGGTGCTACTTTGAAGCACAAGTGTGGTAAAAGGATAGTAACATTGCCCCATCTCTCTTTTTCTCTCATTTTTTTTATTTTTTTATTTTTTTATTTGGGCCTTTTTCCTTTTTTTATGGCCTCTTTTTGTTCTTTTTTTTTCGTCCGGAGTCTCATCCCGACTTGTGGGGGAATCATAGTCTCCATCATCCTTTCCTCACTGGGACAATGCTCTAATAATGATGATCATCACACTTTTATTTACTTACATCTCAAGAATTACAACTCGATACTTAGAACAAAATATGACTCTATGTGAATGCCTCCGGCGGTGTACCGGGATGTGCAATGACTCGTGAGTGACATGTATGAAAGAATTATGAATGGTGGCTTTTCCACAAATACGATGTCAACTACATGATCATGCAAAGCAATATGACAATGATGGAGCGTGTCATAATAAACGGAACGGTGGAAAGTTGCATGGCAATATATTTTGGAATGGCTATGAAAATGCCATGATAGGCAGGTATGGTGGCTGTTTTGAGGAAGGTATATGGTGGGTGTATGATACCGGCGAAAAGTGCGCGGTATTAGAGAGTCTAGCAATGGTGGAAGGAGGAAGGGTGCGTATAATCCATGGACTCAACGTTAGTCATAAAGAACTCATATACTTATTGCAAAAATCTACAAGTTATCAAAGCAAAGTATTACGCGCATGCTCCTAGGGGGATAGATTGGTAGGAAAAGACCATCGCTCGTCCCCGACCGCCACTCATAAGGAAGACAATCAATAAATAAATCATGCTTCGACTTCATCACATAACGGTTCACCATACGTGCATGCTACGGGAATCACAAACTTTAACACAAGTATTTCTCAAATTCACAACTACTCAACTAGCATGACTCGAATATCACCATCTCCATATCTCAAAACAATCATCAAGCATCAAACTTTTCTTAGTATTCAACACACTCATAAGAATTCTTACAAATCTTGTATGCTTAGCATATTAGGATTATTTAAGCAAATTACCATGCTATTTAAGACTCTCAAAATAATCTAAGTGAAGCATGAGATATCAATAGTTTCTATAAAACAAATCCACCACCGTGCTCTAAAAGATATAAGTGAAGCACTAGAGCAACAAACTACTCCGAAAGATATAAGTGAAGATCAATGAGTAGTCGAATAATTATGCAACTATGTGAAGACTCTCTAACATTTAAGAATTTCAGATCTTGATACTTTATTCAAACAGCAAGCAAAGCTAAAGAAAATAAAATGACGTCCAAGCAAATCACATATCATGTGGTGAATAAAAATATAGCTCCAAGTAAAGTTACCGATGAACGAAGACGAAAGAGGGATGCCTTCCGGGGCATCCCCAAGCTTAGGCTCTTGGTTATCCTTGAATATTACCTTGGGGTGCCTTGGGCATCCCCAATCTTAGGATCTTGCCACTCCTTATTCCATAGTCCATCGAATCTTTACCCAAAACTTGAAAACTTCACAACACAAAACTTAACAGAAAACTCGTAAGCTCCGTTAGCGAAAGAAAACAAAACACCACTTCAAGTTATTGTAATGAACTCATTCTTTCTTTATATTGGTGTTAAACCTACTGTATTCCAGCTTCTATATGGTTTATAAACTATTTTACTAGCCATAGATTCATCAAAATAAGCAAGCAACAAAATGAAAACATAATCTGTCAAAAATAGAACAGTCTGTAGTAATCTGTATCAAACGTATACTTCTGGAACTCCAAAAATTCTAAAATAAATTGGTGGACCTGAGGAATTTGTCTAGTAATCATCTGCAAAAATAATCAACTAAATAGCACTCTCCAGTAAAAAGTTTTAGCTAATCTCGTGAGCGCTAAAGTTTCTGTTTTTTTACAGCATGATCATAAAGACTTCACCCAAGTCTTCCCAAAGGTTCTACTTGGCACAAACACTAATTAAAGCACAAAACCACATCTAAACAGAAGCTAGATGGATTATTTATTACTAAACAGAAACAAAAAGTAAGAAACTAAAATAAAATTTGGGTTGCCTCCCAACAAGCGCTATCGTTTAATGGCCCTAGCTAGGCATGATGATTTCAATGATGCTCACATAAAACATAAGAATTGAAACATAAAGAGAGCATCATGAAGCATATGACAAGCACATTTAAGTCTAACCCATTTCCTATGCATAGGGATTTTGTGAGCAAACAACTTATGGGAACAAGAATCAACTTGCATAGGAAGGCAAAACAAAAATAACTTCAAGATTTTAAGCACACAGAGAGGAAACTTGATATTATTGCAATTCCTACACGCATATATTCGTCCCTCATAATAATTTTCAGTAGCATCATGAATGAATTATACAATATAACCAGCACCTAAAGCATTCTTTTCATGATCTACAAGCATAAATTTTTTATTACTCTCCACATAAGCAAAAATCTTTTCATTCGGAATAGTGGGAGTATCATAAGAGACTTGAATACTATAAATTGTCTCCACATTAAAAGAGTAATGTTCAGAACATGACAAGTTTTATAAATATAATCATCACTACTTTTTATAGCATAAGTTTCATCACAATAATCATCATAAGTAGCAACTTCGTTCTCATCATAATCGATTGAAACCTCTTCCAAGATAGTGGAATCATTACTAAGTAAAGTCATGACCTCTCCAAATCCACTTTCATAAATATTATAAGATTCAACATTCTCCAAAATAGTGGGATCACTACTTCCTAAATTTGACACTCTTCCAAACCCACTTTCATAAATATAATCATCATAAGTAGAAGGCATGCTATCATCATAACTACTTTGCATATCAAAACTTGGGAGGCAAAAAATATCATCATTATTAAACATAGCATCCCAAGCTTGGGACAAACATTAATTGCAGCAAATATATTCTCAAAAACATCATCTTCATCAAACATAGCATCCCCAAGCTTGGGCCTTTTCATATCATAGGCATAATCACTCTCATCATTAATAGTATGGATAACACCAATAGTATAGCAATTATCATATTCTTCCAAGCAAGTGCCAAAAAGATTTTCAAGATCATAAGGAGTATTATTATCTTCCCAATCATAATCATCACAACAAGCAATAGGCATAATGAGATCATCATCAGGTGCATCATCTTCCACAATTATTTTTGATTCATTTTCATGAGGCACAACAATAATAGGAGCAACATTATTTGGGAGAGATATCTTTTTACCTCTCTTCCTTTTTATTTTCTTCTTCTTCACCACATCATGTGTGGGTGCAATCCTCTTTTTGGAGCTCCTTATTAATGAGATTGGTTGAATAGAAGGCTCCTCCTCGTTACCTGATTCATCATAAGAAATAATAGGAGGATATTGGGAAGTCTCTTCCCTTTCGTTAGTATTCTCTTCATCCTCTATTTGTTTTCTTTTCTTTATGTTATTGGCAATATAAGGATTTTCAATGCAATTCACCGCGCAATACATATAAATCTTCTCTAGATCAAAATCAAGAAATCTATCAAGATTAAATTTTGGAATACCCTCAGTTATACGTTTCATTTCTTCATACCCCAAAAGAAGGCTAAGCTCTTTATGATGCTCAAGGGTAATCAAATTATCACAATATTTAGACACGACTTGATCATGAAACAAATAGCATTGGAGCTTTAAATGACCATGTTCATTGCAAAGTTCACAAGGGGCGCGAAAAATATTGAATCTTTCAGCACATTCATCTAGCTCTTCTTGCAACAATTTGGTTTCTAAGTACTTATGCCTCTTGCAATATCTACCTTCCCTATTTGGTGTGTACTTACAAACCCAATGCACTCCACAAAAATTGACATGTTTATAGGAGGCATTTTAATCATAACTAGTGCAATCATCATTAGTACTATGGATATTCAAAGAGTTCATACTAACATCATTGCAATCATGCTCATCATTCAAAGATTTAGTGCCAAACATTTTAATGCATTCTTCTTCTAACACTTTCGCACAATTTTCCTTTCCATCATACTCACAAAAGATATTAAAAAGGTGAAGCGTATGAGACAAACTCAATTCCATTTTTTGCAGTTTTCTTTTATAAACTAAACTAGTGATAAAACAAGAAACAATAAGATTCGATTGCAAGATCTAAAGATCTACCTTCAAGCACTCACCTCCCCGGCAACGGCGCCAGAAAAGAGCTTAGTTGACGGGGTGTGAGTGAGTGCCTCTTACCTAGCCTCCCCGGCAACGGCGCCAGAAAAGAGCTTGATGTCAACTACACAACCTTCTTCTTGTAGACGTTGTTGGCCCTCCAAGTGCAGAGGTTTGTAGGACAGTAGAAAATTTCCATCAAGTGGATGACCTAAGGCTTATCAATCTGCAAGAGGCGTAGGAGGAAGATGGTCTCTCTCAAACAACCCTGCAACCAAATAACAAAGAGTCTCTTGTGTCCCCAACACACCCAATACAATGGTAAATTGTATAGGTGCACTAGTTCGGTGAAGAGATGGTGATACAAGTGCAATATGGATGGTAGATATAGGTTTTTGTAATCTGAAAATATAAAAACAGCAAGGTAACAAGTGATAAAAGTGAGCGTAAACGGTATTGCAATGCGTTGAAACAAGGCCTAGGGTTCATACTTTCACTAGTGCAAGTTCTCTCAACAATAATAACATAATTGGATCATATAACTATCCCTCAACATGCAACAAAGAGTCACTCCAAAGTCACTAGTAGTGGAGGACAAACGAAGAGACTATGGTAGGGTACGAAACCACCTCAAAGTTATTCTTTCCAATCAATCCGTTGGGCTATTCCTATAAGTGTCACAAACAGCCCTAGAGTTCGTACTAGAATAACACCTTAAGACACAAATCAACCAAAACCCTAATGTCACCTAGATACTCCAATGTCACCTCAATTATCCGTGGGCATGATTATACGATATGCATCACACAATCTCAGATTCATGTATTCAACCAACACATAGAACCTCAAAGAGTGCCCCAAAGTTTCTACCGGAGAATCACGACGATAACGTGTGCCAACCCCTATGCATAGGTTCATGGGCGGAACCCGCAAGTTGATCACCAAAACATACATCAAGTGAATCACTTGATATCCCATTGTCACCACAGATACACACGGCAAGACATACATCAAGTGTTCTCAAATCTTTAAAGACTCAATCCGATAAGATTACTTCAAGGGGAAAACTCAATTTATTACAAGAGAGTAGAGGGGGAGAAGAAACATAAGATCCAACTATAATAGCAAAGCTCGCGATACATCAAGATTGTGCCAAGACAAGAACACGGGAGAGAGAGAGAGAGAGATCAAACACATAGCTACTGGTACATACCCTCAGCCCCGAGGGTGAACTACTCCCTCCTCGTCATGGAGAGCGTCGGGATGATGAAGATGGCCAACGGTGAGGGTTCCCCCCTCCGGCAGGGTGCCGAAATAGGGTCCCGATTGGTTTTTGGTGGCTCTGGAGGTTTTGCGGCGGCGGAACTCCCGATCTATTCTCTGTTATGGAAGTTTTAGGGTACATGTAGTTATATAGGGGGAAGAAGCACGTTAGGGGAGCCACGAGGGCCCCACGAGGTAGGGGCGTGCCCCCCACCCTCGTGGCTTCCTCGTTCCTTCCTTGACGTGGGGTCCAAGTCCATCCGGAAGCTTTCTTTCCAAAAATAACTTCTTCTGTTGATTTCGTTCCGTTTTGACTCCATTTGATATTCCTTTTCTTCGGAATACTGAAATAGGCAAAAAACAGCAAATCTAGGCTGGGCCTCCGGTTAATAGGTTCGTCCAAAAAGTAATATAAAAGTGGAAAATAAAGCCCAATATTGTCTAAAACAGTAGATAATATAGCATGGAGCAATCAAAAATTATAGATACGTTGGAGACGTATCAACGACGATGAATCCCCCTCTCCGGAGCCCCGAACGGACTCCAGATCAGCCCTCCCGAGAGAGATTAGGGCTTGGCGGTGGCTCCGTATCGTAAAACACGATGAAACTTTCTCTGTGATTTTTTTCTCCGCGAAAGCAAATATATAGAGTTGGAGTTGAGGTCGGTGGAGCACCAGGGGGCCCACAAGGCAGGGGGCACCCCCAGGGGGAGGGGGCGCGCCCCCACCCTTGTGGACAGGGTGGGCCCCTGGCCTTGATTCTTTCGCCAGTATTTTTTATATTTTCCAGAAGTTATCTCCGTGGATTTTCAGGTCATTCCGAAAACTTATGTTTTCTGCACAAAAATAACACCATGGCAGTTTTGCTGAAAACAACGCCAGTCCGGGTTAGTTTCATTCAAATCATGCAAGTTAGAGTCCAAAACAAGGGCAAAAGTGTTTGGAAAAGTAGATACGTTGGAGACGTATCAACTCCCCCAAGCTTAAACCTTTGCTTGTCCTCAAGCAATTCAGTTGATAAACTGAAAGTGATAAAGAGAAACTTTTACAAACTCTATTTGCTCTTGTTGTTGTAAATATGTAAAACCAGCATTCAAGTTTTCAGCAAAGATTATGAACTAACCATATTCACAATAACACTTAGGTCTCATGTTTACTCATATCAATGGCATAATCAACTAGCAAGCAATAATAATAAATCTCGGATGACAACACTTTCTCAAAACAATCATAATATGATATAACAAGATGGTATCTCGCTAGCCCTTTCTGAGACCGCAAAACATAAATGCAGAGCACCTTTAAAGATCAAGGACTGACTGAACATTGTAATTCATTGTAAAAGAGATCCAGTCAAGTCATACCCAATATAAACTAATAGTAATGCATGCAAATTACAGCGTGCTCTCCAGCGGGTGCTTTTTAATAAGAGGGTGATGACTCAACATAAAAGTAAATAGATAGACCCTTCGCAGAGGGAAGCAGGGATTTGTAGAGGTGCCAGAGCTCGATTTTAAAATAGAGAGGAATGACATTTTGAGCGGTATACTTTCACTGTCAACGCAACAACTATGAGATCTCGATATCTTCCATGCTACATACATTATAGGTGGTTCCCAAACAGAATGGTAAAGTTTATACTCCCCCACCACCAACAAGCATCAATCCATAGCTTGCTTGAAACAACGAGTGCCTCCAACTAGCAACAGCCCTGGGGGAGTTTTGTTTAATTATTTCGATTTGCTTTGATCTTTTTGATCATTGGACTGGGCATCCCGGTTACCAGCCGTTTTCTCGTGAATGAGGAGCGGAGTCCACTCCCCTTGAGAATAACCCACCACTGCAAAAAAAGACACATCCGTGACATTTTGGGCCGAAGGATTTTTTTCTGTCATACATATGACACTTCTATGACGATTATTGTGACAAAACCCGGTATCGTTATAGATGTGGTGGGCTCCTACTTCTATGACAAAAAATCATGACAGAAAATGGGCTTTTCGTCCTGGGCGGGCCGGAGACGGAGCTGCATGACATTCTTTGGGTCGTCCATGACGGAAAAAACCGTGGTAGAAGCGAGGGGGAGGAAAATTTCAGGGAGTTGCCGGTTACGGTGGGAGGTCGGGTCCGAGCGCTGCGCGTTTCTCTCGTACACGTATGCGCGTGTGTGCGAGGCGTTGGGCTCTAATTGAACCCGGCGATTGCACCGCAGTGCTGCGTTCTCGAACCCGACCGATCGATCGATGGCTGTTAATCAACCCGATCGAAGCGATTCTTCGCTATCTGCTGCTAATCAAGCCGATCGATTGGATGAACAGTGGCGTTATGCTGGGGGGTTGGATGAATAGTGGCGGTGGCGTTGCCTCTGGATGAACAGGACCCGTGGTGTTGAGGGCTGGATGAACGATAGATGGTGGAGGGTGCCCGTGGAGGGTGCCCGTGGAGGGTGGTTGAACAGACCCCATGGTGTGGAGGGCTGGATGAGCAGTAGATGGTGGAGGGTGGTTGAGCGATGGCCGGTGGAGTAAGCGCGCGTGGAGGCTGGATGAACAGGAGCCCGTGGAGGCCGGAGGAGGTCGACGGTGGAGATGAACAGATCCGTGGAGTCCTGTTTTGCGCACGCCACACCTTCCCGATGAATAGGACCCCGTTTGACCGTAGGAGGTTCGTTTCGTCCGTTTTGCGGTACGCCACACCCCTCCCGATCAACAGGACCCCCGTTTCGACCGTAGGAGGTCCGTTTCGTCCGTTTTGCGGTACGCCACACCCCTCCCGATCAACAGGACCCCTGTTTCGACCGTAGGAGGTCCGTTTCCTCCGTTTTGCGGTACGCCACACCCCTCCTGATCAATAGGACCCCGTTCCGAATGTAGGAGGTCCGTTTCCTCCGTTGTGTGGTACGCCAGGCCTCGTTTCCATCTCCTGTTCCGTCCAAGCCCTCCCGATGAACACGACCAAGCATTCCGTTCCGACCCAGCCGGTTGGCTCCCCATGAACACGACAATGACACTGTTTCTCCCTTCTGACCCAGCCATGTACACGAGACCTGGCCGTACATATGCACGAGTAGGCGTTCGTGACCCTGCCCGTATGTACGTACGTGGCCGTATTTTCTTTCTTGCACCCTGGCCGCTGTACATACGTGTACATGCTACGTGCGCGCCTCTACTACGACACATGCGTGCCTCTACAATGACCAGTATGTACGTACACGTTCGCGACCAGAATGACAACGCTACGTACGCTTTGACCAGGTGGGTCCCGACTGTCAGGCACTTCCTTGCGTGCGAAAATGTACCTGGTGGGTCCCAGCAGTCAGAGGGGCGAATCGTTTTTTTTGCCCGGACGCACTTCCTTTGCGTGCGAAGATGTAGTTGGTGGGTCCCAGCAGTCAGGGGGCGAATCATTTTTTTGCCTGGACGCACTTCCTTGCGTGCGAAGATGTAGCTGGTGGGTCCCAGCAGTCAGGGGGGCGAATCGTTTTTTTGCCCGGACGCACTTCCTAGCATGCGAAGATGTAGCTGGTGGGTCACAGCAGTCAGGGGGAAACGTTTTTTCGTGAAATACGGTGGCCCGTCTGGTGGGTCCACGCTATCAGGTGGAGGAATCATTATTTTGCGCGTAATAAGGAGGCACTTCCTTGCTGCGGCCGTGGATCCAGCTGTCAGCCTCTCCACGTACAGTCCACGTCCGATGGAAGTCGTTCCTTGACCACGTTGACCACGCTGCGCTGAGAGCACCATGGCGGCGGACGACGGCGAGGCATAGGAAGGGGACGACTCGGAGCCGGGGAAGACGCAGCAGTGGATGCCCACGCGAAGAGGAGTACGAGGGTTCACTGGTTCGGCTGCGGTGTGAGGCTCTTTGCCGCCGAGAATAACAGGGGTGTGGGTGAGTAGAGGGATGGCCTGGCCAGCGGTGGGAGTAGTAGGGGCGGTGAGGCCTCCGCGGCATCACAACCGACCACGGGAGGCAGGAGCACGCGGCACGACCGGCGCTGGTTTGGGCTGCTGGAGCAAGAAGACCAGAGGTTGAAGAAGCACTATGGCCGTTGGATGAACATTGTACGGTAACAGGAGCTAGAATCGTTCATACTGACTAAGTTGACAAAGCCCTCCGTCCCCGTCAACTTGGTAGGCCCACAAGTTAGCCTCCCACTATGATGAGTTCCAGCTGGCAGGGGGAGTATTCATTTCTTTGTGCGTAATAAGGAGGCACTTCCTTGCGTGCGAAGATAGCTGGTGGGTCCGACATGTCAGCGGGGGGCATGTTTTTTCGCGAAATACAGAGGCCCTTCCGGTGGGTCCCAGATGTTAGGTGGAGGAATCATTATTTTGAGCGTAATAAGGAGGCATTTCCTTGTGTGCGGCCATGGACCCAGCTGTCAGCCTTTCCACGCATAGTCTACTTCCGATGCTGTCGGTCGTTGACCACGTTGACCACGCCGCGCCAAGAGCATCCAAGGTGGTGGACGACGGCGAGGCCCCGGACAACAATGAGCCGGAGATGGGAAGACGCGGGAGTAGAGTCGCAGACGGAGAGGTGTACGAGGGTTAACTAGTTCTAGTGCGGTGTGGTTCGGCAGTCGGTGGAGAAGAACAGGAGGTGTGGAGAGGTGGAGGGATGTCCTGGCCAACGGTGGAGTAGCGCTTCATAGCGAAGCGTGCTAAGCACACTGCTAGCAGCAGGAGGCGGGAGGTGGTCCCGGCGGCGCTGGAGGAAGAAGACGAGAGATTGAAGATGGATGTCGGTCGTTGGATGTAAATCCAACGGCTAACGTGTCAGAATCATTTGTTGACTAAATTGACAACGACTTGCGTTGGCGTCGAACTATCGTTCCTATTCTTATATAGGAAAATAGAACAGACCTCTGCGTTTTCTTCAAAAAAAAATACATAAATTGGGCTGCCAAAAATAAAACCTCGGATGGGAGGTCCATAGGCCGGTCGATACATGACGGCCCTAAGAAAATACAAACAGGCCCTCCCATCCGAGGTCGTGGGCTGCGCATGTTAAAAATGAAAGCCTAGACGGGGCAGCCCAAAACCACGTCCAACACTTGCCAAAACTTCGTCCCTCGTTTTCTCTGTGTTTCGCACACTCGACATTGTGTGGGCATTTTGACTGTGCATCATATGAAGATGTGCTATGCATGAATGTTGATCAGAATGATGTTAATCGGCTGGTAGTTCCATTTTCGTCCATGAATAAAACTTCCAACATGATGTTAACCCTGTTTGAAAAGGCCGTGTTAATATAAATGCTCGCCTCGAAAGTTGCGCTTTCTTATCTAAAACTGAACTTGCAGTTTCTTATCTGAAACGAACTTGCGCTTCTTATCTGAACTGAAACTTGCGTTTCTTCTCGAGAATCACATTGTCTGCACTTTTATACTCCTATGAAACTACATTTTTTAAGTGCTAATGTAGCGACCAGACCTCAAACAGTTTGATCTCTGTGCATCAGTGTCATCCCTGGATCAGTAATGCTGACACGCATAGTACTTGAAGGATTTATAACAGAGTAGCAAATCACACACTTATTACACCGAATGTCTCAAAAGAGAACTTATTATAATAAATATGGCTTAAGGCCATCTAATAATGATAACAACGGAAGGCTTGGAAGATAAGCGAGTCCATCAACTCCAAAGGCATCACTAAGTATAGAACCACGACCTAAGGCACCTTACTCGTCGTCTGAAAAGCCTGCAACATGAACGTTGCAGCCCGAAAACGGGTCAGCACATGGAATATGCTAGCAAAGTATCACATAGAGAGTACTATGAAAGAGTAAGGCTATACTACATGCATTTATGGCTGGTGGAAAGCTCTATGGTCTTCCCTACTGCAAAGGAATAAATTTTATTTAACTATCATGGTGGTTGTTATACATTGAGAATGGTTGACAGCATTCTCAATCCCAATTAAACATCATCATTAAAACCCAAACAGTATTAATTTAAAGTAACATGATGAGATTCACATGATAATCCAAGTACTAGATACTCAAGATGTCCATAACCGGGGACACGGCTAACCATGATTAGTTTGATACACTCTGTAGAGGTTTGTGCATTTTCCCCACAAGACTCGATCTCCTCCGTTTGATTTCTCGCACTACATGATGTTTGAGAAACGGATGACCGAGACATAGTCCTTCAGAAGCGCTAGCACCTTACGAACGGATAGACCGTACCAACCTACATCCCCTACATCTGCTAGTCTACCACTGTAAGAGTTCGCACGACTTAGTCAGCTATGCTAGAGCCCATAGTAGCTTGTGGCTGCACACGGAAGTTTCTAGCATGAATAATCTCATGATCCCTTTGAGCCTGGGTGGCGGTCCATAAAGAAAAACAGGCAATCCTGGAATACCCAGGTACCTCAATCCACCCAGATGTGTGTTTAAGTTGCCACCTTAAATAAACCATTAATTAAAATCTCACATCTATCATGGATACACTCACCCAATCCACGTCTACTAGCATAGCATGGCAATATAAGCAAACGTAGAAGTAACTCCCAAGGGTTTGATAATAAAACAGGTAATAGGTACTACCTCAACTACTTTTCCAAAACCCACAGTTTAATTAGATCCTAATCATGCAATGGTTGAGGATTGATCTAATGCATAAAAACTGGGTATGAAAAGAGATATGATCAAAGTGTTACTTGCCTTGCTGATGATCCGTGAAACCTAGAGACTCAAAGTAGCAAGCGGCGCACTCCGGGTACTCTATCGCAAACAAACAACACACAATAAGTACACATCTAATGCACAGGTAAAACTCAAATAAAGGATCTAACCAGAAAGTTCAACTTAAGAACTCCGGTTTGCAAAAAGAAACAACTCGAACAAAGCAAGGAAGAACAAACGGCGAAGGAAACATGCTTCATTTTACTAATCTGGACCTAAGTCAAATTTTACAGAAGCAAAAACCTGTTTGAGTTGATTATTCGAAAAGAGGGTTTCGAGAAGAAACTCCAGGCGCTTGAATCGCCTGATTCCGATAAACGAGCAAAAAGTTATACTAAATAAAAAATCGGATCAGAAATCGCGATCAGAAAAATCGCGGAATAAATCCGAGAAAAAGAAAAACGACGAACAGCTTAATTAACGAACGTTCGTTAACTAGATCTAAACGATGAACGCGTTCGCAAAACGAACGAACGAGCGAACGCTCGCTGTTTAACCTAAACCGAAAAAACCGATCTAAAAAACGAAACTAAAAAAAATAAACCGCGTTAATAAAAAAACCTGGTGGTTTTGTGAGGAAAACCGCCGGCGACGGTGGCCACCTCGGGCGACGGGGCGACGGGGTCGGCGGCGAGCTCAGCGCGGGCGGTCGGGCGGTGGGGCGGCTCGGCGCTGGCGGCGGCGGCGGCGGCGGCGGCTCGGCGGGCTGCGGGTCGAGCATCCGGCTTTAAAGGCCGGCCCCGGAGGAGTCCGGGCCTAACACGGCCTGTAGGTCGGTTCGCGTGTTTTTTAAATAATTCCGTGCAGAAAAACTAACGAAAGAAATACTAAACTGACTCCAAAATTCCCGAAATAAATTTTCCCCGGCTCTAAAATCAAGCCGAACAAGATGAACATTTATTTGGGGCCTAAATACAATTTTGAAAAAACGCGCATTTTTCCTAAATTCGAATAAAATGGCGAAAAACTCCAAATAAAATTTTTATTTGATTTTTTTATTAAATCTTCATTATTTCTTTATTTTGGGAAAGTCATTTTATTCCCTCTCTCATATTTTGATAGTAGAAATAATTGAAGATAAAATAAATAAAATCAAATGATCCTATTTTCAAAATTTGAGAAAACTCAAATATGAAAATAACGAAATCTCCAACTCTCTCCGTGGGTCCTTGAGTTGCGTGAAATTTCTAGGATCGAGCCAAAATGCAATAAAATATGATATGCAAGTGATGATCTATGTATAACATTCCAAATTGAAAATTTTGGATGTTACAAACCTACCCCCCTTAAGATGAATCTCGCCCTCGAGATTCGGGTTGGCTAGAAAATAGGTGATGGTGGGCCTTAAGTAGATCTTCCTCTCGCTCCCAGGTGGCTTCATCCTCGGTGTGGTGGCTCCACTGAACTTTGCAAAACTTGATATCCTTGCCGCGGGTGACTCGGCTGGCATACTCAAGAATTTTGACTGGTTTCTCCTCATAGGTCAAATCATTACCCAACTGAATTGCTTCAAGCGGCACGGTATCTCTCAGTGGTATATCAGCCATATCTGCGTGGCACTTCTTCAACTGAGAAACGTGGAACACGTCGTGAACTCCTGACAATCCCTCGGGCAATTCCAACTTATACGCAACTTCTCCCATGCGCTCCAAAACTTTGTACCGTCCCACAAAACATGGCGCTAACTTTCCTTTAACACCAAAACGCTTAACTCCTCGAAGTGGTGATACTCGAAGATAAACTCTATCTCCGACTTCGTATACTGTCTCCTTGCGTTTTGAATCCGCATAGCTCTTCTGCCTGGATTGGGCTACCTTGAGCCTATCACGAATCAACTTCACTTTCCGTTCAGACTCCTTAACCAAATCCGGTCCAAACAACTGGCGGTGTGCAACTTCATCCCACAACAGCGGGGTTCTGAACCTCCTTCCGTACAAGGCTTCGAAAGGGGTCATCTTCAAACTGGTTTGATAGCTGTTGTTATAAGAAAACTCCGCATATGGCCAGTTCTCATCCCAACTTGATCCATAATCCAATGCACATGCTCTCAGCATATCTTCCAAAATCTGGTTGACTCTCTCGGTTTCTCCATCCGTCTATGGATGAAAAGTTATATTAAACTCTAGTCTGGTTCCCAAAGTTTCATGCAACTGGTTCCAAAACTTTGAAGTGAATTGGGTCCCTCTATCTGATACGATACTCCTCGGAACTCCATGCAGACATACGATTCTGGTCATGTATATCTTAGCCAACTTGGCACTGTTGTAGGTAGTCTTCACTGGAATGAAATGAGCTACCTTCGTCAAACGGTCGACTACAACCCAAATCGAGTCATAGCCTGAACGAGTCCTGGGCAATCCCGTGATGAAATCCATGCCTAACTTTTCCCACTTCCATTCGGGTATTGGCAATGGCTGTAACAATCCTGCTGGTTTCTGATGTTCTGCCTTCACTCTCTGACATACATCACAAACTGCTACATACTCAGCAATATCCTTCTTCATTCCGGTCAACCAGAAAGTATCCTTCAAATCCAAATACATCTTGGTATTTCCTGGGTGAATAGAATACAGTGAATCATGGGTCTCTTGCAAAATCAACTTCCTGATCTCTGGATCACTAGGCACATAAACGCGGTCCTCAAACCATAGGGTATCATGCTCATCCTCACGAAATCCCTTAGCTTTTCCCTTGCTCATTTTCTCCTTAATAGAGGCAATCTCTTTATCCGTCTTCTGAGCTTCCCTGATCTTATCCATCAAAGTAGACTGTATCTCCAATGCTGCTACATGGCCTGAAACGCCCTCGATGCGGCTATATCTCCCACGTGTCGAAGCACGACTTAGAGGCATAACCGCATTGAAAGCAATGTCGCAAGTGAGGTAATCTTCACACAACCCATGTAATACATAAGGGAAAGAGATACATAGTTGGCTTACAATCACCACTTCACACAATACATGGGTAAAACATTACATCATACAGGTACAATCAAGGTCCGACTACGGAACCAAAATAAAAGAAGACTACCCCAAAAGCTACACAGATCCCCGATCGTCCCAACTGGCTCCACTCTTGATCGATGAAACGAAACAACACAATGAACAAGATCTTCATCGAGCTCCTCCTTGAGCTCGGGTGCATCACCTGCACGGTTTCATCGGCACCTGCAAACTGGTTTTTGGAAGTATCCGTGAGTCACGGGACTAAGCAATCTCACACCCATGAGATCAAGACTATTTAAGCTTAAAGGTAGGACAGGGTAGTAAGGTGGAGCTGCAGCAAGCGACTAGCATATATGGTGGCTAACATACATAATGTAGAGCGAGAAGAGAAGCAAAGCACGGTCGAACAACTATGATCAAGAAGTGATCCTAAAGCAACCTCGTCAAACATAACTCCAACACGTGTTCACTTCCCGGACTCCGAGAAGAGACCATCACGTTACACACGCGATTGGTGTATTTTAATTAAGATCAACTTCGGTTTTCTACAACCGGACATTAACAAATTCCCATCTGCCACATAACCGCGGGCACGGCTTTGAAAGTTCAAAACCCTGCGGGGTGTCCCAACTTAGCCCATGATAAGCTCTCGCGATCAACGAAGGATATTCCTTCTCCCGGAAGACCCGATCAGTCTCGAATCCGGCTACAAGACATTTCGACAGCAATAAAACAAGACCAGCAAAGCCGCCGGATGTGCCGACAAATCCTGATAGGAGCTGCACATATCTCGGTCTCGGGGCACACGGATTGTCCAAACTTCCGTAGGCGAACCCAGAGTTGCCCTGGTAGCCACCGGCGGTCGATAGTTTGGACCAGCACTCACGACGAGCACCGGCCCGGGGGTAAAAATAAGATGACCCTTGGGCTCCGAAACCCAAGGGAAAAAGGGCTAGGTGAGGCAAATGGTAAAACCAATGTTGGGCCTTCTGGAAAAGTCTTATTCAAAGCGAACTGTCAAGGGGTCCCATAAATCACCCGACCGCGTTAGGGACGCAAAATCCGGGAACATAACACCGGTATGACGGAAACTAGGGCGGCAAGAGTGGAACAAAACACCGGGCATAAGGCCGAGCCTTCCACCCTTTACCAAGTATATAGATGCATTAATTAAATAAGATATATTGTGATATCCCAACAAATAAACATGTTCCAACAAGGAACAACATCTCCATGTTCCAACAAGGAACAAACTTCATCTTCACCTGCAACTAACAACGCTATAAGAGGGGCTGAGCAAAGCGGTAACATAGCCAAAACAACGGTTTGCTAGGAAAGGATGGTTAGGGGCTTGACATGGCAATATGGGAGGCATGATAAGCAAGTGATAGGCATCGTAGCATAGGCATAGCAAAAGAGCGAGCATCTAGCAAGCAAAGATAGAAGTGATTTCGAGGGTATGATCATCTTGCCTGAAATCCCGCAAGGAAGAAGAACGAATCCATGAAGAAGACAAACGGACGAGGTCGAACGAATCCTCACAACTCCGGAACGAAACCGAAGCTAACGAGAGAAGCAAACCGGAAAGAAGCAAACAACATAGTAAACACACAATCATAAACATGGCATGATGCACAATCAAGTATGATGCATGTCCGGTTTAAAAAGCATGGCATGGCAATATGCACAAACAATCCTACAAATTAAGTGGAGCTCAATATGCAACGGGTTGCATATTGACAAAACACCACATTGACATATTTAGTTTGATCTCGGTTAGGTACTCAACAATATTAAATGTTGTTAAACATGGCAAGAGGGTGAAGCATAATTAAACTACCTATCTAGGCAAGTTTAAATGAGGCCGGAAACAACAACAACAATTCCGGAAAAATCCTCATATGCATATTTCGAATTTGGAACAGATCTGACCTAAAGCATATTTTAGAGTTGTTAAACATGCAAAGTAATGCTACCATGTTAAACTAGGCATTTTTCTACCCCATTTACATATATAATTTATTTAAATCCGAGCTACGGTTATTTAGTTATGAAATAAATCATTTTAGCATGGCATTTAAGCAAATTAATGCAAACAACAATTTTAAGCATATTAATGTTGTTATCATGATCACGGATGACATGTGCAAGTTTTATGCAAATTTTATGAAAACGTTAACATGAGCATTATGAAGCATTGGTCGTCGTGGCGGAAGCGAAAAGGGTGCCACGGCAACGACAACGGAAATGGTGCCACGGCAACATTCCGGTTCCGTTAACTCGATCGAGATATCGGTGCAAAGGGAAGTGTGGACGTGTCATGCAAGGATGGTGGGGTGATCCCGGATTCCGGGTTCCCACGGAACAGTGGCATGGCAAAGAGGGCATCGCAAGGACAAGCGGGCACGGTGCAAACTGGAGCATCTCATACATGCAAGGGCATCTCATCGCGGTCGTCTCGGGTTATACCTTGAGCGTGCGTTCGGGCGGAAGCGTTTACGTGCAGGGAAGTAGACATTCACGGGTCGTCGAGGGAAGTAGTGGTACACGGCGACGGTAGAGGAAGTAGTGTTTCACGTTCGTTTTCGAAGAGGTACTTGACGAGTCCGAATCCCTTCGGGGTTGTCGTGGTACTTGCGGTCTCGCGATGGTAGTCGTACACGGCGTAGGGGAAGTAGACGTTCATGTTCGATGGTAGTGGTACATCTCGTCGCCGAAGTAGTTGTTCATGTCCGTGGATGTTTGGGGTCCACGGGTCTTGAGTCGACGGTAGTGGTACGTTTTTTGTAGATGTTCAAGAGGGACTTGGCGCATCCGATGTCTCCGGGTCGACGGTAGTGGTACTAGACGCATCATGTAGTCGAACTTGGCGATCCGAGGGGTACTTGGCGCATCACCATGTAGTCGACCTTGGCATATCCGAAGGGTACTTGACGAAATCCTAGCGAATGCGATCGTGCGCGTCGTGGTCGGACTTGACAAAAATCACACCGTCGGTGGTGATACACAGCTCGTGACATCTAGGGTCATCGTAGAGGTACTTGTCGGTCTCGGGACGGTCTTGGTCTTGAGGAGATTCGAAAGAGAGCTTGGCGTCCTGGTTGATGGTCGAACACGGCAGGGCAGCTCGGTTCGCGGGGTGGCCCTCCTGAAGTCGCCGGCGGCGGCGGGTGGCGATGGGTCACGGAGATGGCTGGAGGATTAGTGCGGAGGAGCTGCTCGGCCTCGGGGTGCTGCTTGACGCGATCGACGCGGAGGACGGGCAGAGGAGTAGCGCCGGCGGGACTCCGGCGGAGATGAACCAGGCGGGGCCGAGAGGAGAAGCGGGGCGCGGTGAGGAGATCGGGCATGGTGGTTGCGAGGAGGCGACGAGGAGGGGGCCGCGGGGACGGGAGGAGAAGCTAGGCGCGGCGAGCTACGGCCGGCCGGTGAGGAAGTGGAACCGCAAGGCGGCGGGTGCAGCGGTGGCGCGAGGAGCAGGTGGCGCCGGTGGAGGGAGGATGAGGAGGAGGCCGCAGGAGAGGGAGATGGGGGCCTGGCGCCGGGGCGCTCGAGAAGGGGACGCCATGGAGGAGGAGAGGAAGGGGCCGGCTTGTGCGGGCGCCATGAGAGGCGAGAGGGAGATGGGGATCGAGAGGTTCGCGAGAGGGGGATCGAGGGGATCGGGCAGGGGGGTTCGGGCGAAGCGGCGCATTGGGGGCGACGAGGGAGAGATGGGATCGAGCAGAGCTCTCCTTTGCGGCTAGGGTTAGAGGGCAGGGGCCGGCTGGGCCTTGCTGGAGGCCGCGGGCTAGAGGCCGGCCCAGGTAGGGAAGCGCTAGGTGGGCTGGGCCTAAGAGGCCTTAGGCCGGCTAGGCACTCTCTCTCCCTCTCTAAACTCATCAAAAAAAAGAAACGCAAAGAAAGAAAGGGAGAGAAAATAAATGAGTGGACAAGAATTAGGGTATGAGGGTAATTTTTTCGGACTCGCAAAAATATGCTCGTTCCAAGAAAAATAGAAAGGCCATGATTGAAGGAAATAAATTCAAATTCATTTGAATATAATTCAAATGGTTTGAATAGGAAGTGAGGTTTGGGAAGGTCCAAAAATGTTCAGATTTTTGGTGGAGCTCCGGAAAATGATAGAATAAAAATGGCAAGGTTTTGAGGTCAACTCGGAGCAGAAAAGGCATGGGATTTATTTTGCAAGTGGGTTACGGTGATTCCAAAACAATGGAATATTTATTATAGCTCCCTAATAATATTGGGAGGGTATGTTATAAAGAGAAGTCACCATGTGAATCCCTCAATTTAAATGGATCGAAAAATCCATACAATTTATTTAGTTGAGTTTTAAAAATTAAAGATATGATGGCATGATGACATGATGCAATGCAAAAACAAAACAAGCCACACGACAAAACTCGGAAACCCTGGAAGGCAACTGAAGCTCCGGTCTTGGGGCGTCACAACACTCCACCACTACGAGAGGATCTCGTCCCGAGATCTAGGATGGCACCGGAGAAAAAACGGAAGAGGAAGAGGTAAAACAAAGTTGCTTCTCCGACAAACGAGTGAAACCAAAGAAACTTGAGAGGTTGAACAAAATGAAAGAAAGGAAACAACGAAGATGAAGAAAGTTGAAAACACTCTGTTAGAAAAGAGGAACAAGGGATACGGCGAAAACCACGAGGTCTAGTGATAAGATAGATACTGAAACCACTCCGGTTAAAACTAGATAGACAAGGAATAAGATTGATAAAATTTGGGCAGCACTCCGACTGAAAGAAAAAAAAGGAAACTTGATAAGATGAAAAGAACTTGAAGAGATGACACAACCTCCGGTTAAATGGATAAGTAAGAAAAGAATATAATCTTGGCAAAACGAGACGATGGGTCGAAGAGAGCAACATCACAGTGCCTTCGAAACGAAAGAATAGAATCTAGATTGTTGGGATAAAGGGATGGAGAAGAAAATGACCACTTCTACCACAAATGAATTTGGAAAGCACCGGTAAGATTTGGAAAACAAGAGTTGAACGCTTGAATGAATAATTCTGAGTTGATGGGCTCCGGAGAATCAAACTGAAAAGACTCCTAAAATGCTCCGGGTGGGTGAAAAGAATTCTCACAATCTAAAACAATTATGAGGATGGCACGAAGCTAGAACCATGAATCTTGAAGAGAATGGATCAAGATTAAAGAGAAACTCTTCTTCGTTCTTCAAAATTCGAGAATGACGACGAGAAACACCACCATGAATTGTTGAAGCACTCCGGAATGAAAATTAGAAAGGTTGAACCAACAATGAAAAGAATGTGAAAGATCTTGGAGAAAGACATATGACTGATGACAATTCATTCTTACGTCAAGCTTCGAAAAGAATTTGGGAATAGCTCCGGGAAAATAAAAGAGTCAGGTAAGATCCTGGAAAAAGACCTGTGGGTTATGGGCCCACTCAAAAGAACCACCGTTGAACAATTGTTTGAAGTAGATATTGCACCGGTAGAATTAAATGGCTTGAATGAGATAGCATCCTCAAAAGAACTTGAGTGAGTTGAGAATGGGAACTAGAATCTTCTGAGATATCTTCAACACTCCGGGACAATTGAATAACAAGAACTAAAAGATTGTGAGGTGCACCGGTATGAGAAAACATTTGAAACGAGGAAGGGAATATGATCAACACCGAAAACTTGACTTAAATCCACCGGAGAAGAAAATTAGAATGGAACAAAGATAAGGTTAAAGCTTCCTTAGCGTCTTCATGAGAAATCACCGGATAAAACATTGATTGAAAAGAGTGAAGTGACTTCACATGAATAAATGGATACTTGCTTAAAAATAAATGAGTCCTTTAAGAAAAGGGTGGGAGGGCGGGAAAACAAAGGCAACTTAGGTCGGATGAAACGAACACCGTTGAGAAAAAGCTTAGAATTGATCTTGCGAATGTTGGAATGATCGGATCCACTTGAAGAGAAGCACGCCGGTTGAGAAAAGAATTGACATGACAAGCTCAGTGATCAAGAAGGATTAGTATTCACATAGCAATATGAGAACACCATTTAGGAAAAGTATGGAATCAACACTTGGCATTGAAGCAACTTGAATAACACAAAACGGAACAAAACAAAGGATTTGGCTTGCAGAATAAGCCGGAACAAACACATGATAGAGATTTCGCCCAAAGTGTTCGTGGTGGGGCCCACACGGACCTGACGTATAGCGGACGTCACGAATGACAAACAAGACGTCCCGAATCAGCATAGCCAAGGATTCTTTAAGGCGTCTCGCGACCACTTGTAAATCGACCGTGAATGGGCGGACCACTAGACGTTGAACCCCAATCTCAAATCATACATCAGCCGGAAAGAATATCCCGTAAGCTACTAGAATTCCCACCTATAAACTCCGAAACTTTCTGGTTATGCAATCAGGTGTTGGGGATACAGGGACACAAAATATATCACCCAAACTAACAATACCTAGATCCAAATGTATCCATCCGTCAACACATAACCAAGAAATCCTCGAAATCGTGTACCTCGACCTTGAAAAACATCCGTTATACAAGTCATGGCAATACTCCCTTTTCGCCACAATCTTGGGCTATCGGGGTTATCTCACCAACAACTGCACAAAAGAGATTTCGATGTCGGCAAAACTCGGTATTCGAGAATCTGCAACGATAAAATTGTGACGACAACACCTCGGAGCTCAACTCCCGGGACACTGCCACAACCCCTAAATGTCGAGGCACCAAGAACAATGTTCTCGTCACAAAACCATCGAACGATTCCAAGATACCCGTGATCCTAAAATTTTTTAGTGAAATTTGAGGAGAGAAAGTCAAAACTCTCGTCGGGATACCTCACCAGAGCGATTTAAGGGACCGAGGAGTAAAAAGAATCCTACTCTCGATATATATAATCCTAAGACTCAAAACATTTTCCATTCTAGACTCAACAACGCCAAACAAACAATCAAGTAGGGGCTCCTAAGTCGGGAAGGCTCGATTACCAACTTGAACGCCTCGATGCGGCTATATCTCCCACGTGTCGAAGCACGACTTAGAGGCATAACCGCATTGAAAGCAATGTCGCAAGTGAGGTAATCTTCACACAACCCATGTAATACATAAGGAAAGAGATACATAGTTGGCTTACAATCGCCACTTCACACAATACATGGGTAAAACATTACATCATACAGTACAATCAAGGTCCGACTCACGGAACCAAAATAAAAGAAGACTACCCCAAAAGCTACACGGATCCCCGATCGTCCCAACTGGCTCCACTCTTGATCGATCAAACGAAACAACACAATGAACAAGATCTTCATCGAGCTCCTCCTTGAGCTCGGGTGCATCACCTGCACGGTTTCATCGGCACCTGCAAACTGGTTTTTGGAAGTATCTGTGAGTCACGGGGACTCAGCAATCTCACACCCGCGAGATCAAGACTATTTAAGCTTAAAGGTAGGACAGGGTAGTAAGGTGGAGCTGCAGCAAGCGACTAGCATATATGGTGGCTAACATACGCAACAGAGAGCGAGAAGAGAAGCAAAGCACGGTCGAACAACTATGATCAAGAAGTGATCCTAAAGCAACCTACGTCAAACATAACTCCAACACCGTGTTCACTTCCCGGACTCCGCCGAGAAGAGACCATCACAGTTACACCTTGATTGGTGTATTTTAATTAAGATCAACTTCGGGTTTTCTACAACCGGACATTAACAAATTCCCATCTGCCACATAACCGCGGGCACGGCTTTGAAAGTTCAAAACCTGCAGGGTGTCCCAACTTAGCCCATGATAAGCTCTCGCGATCAACGAAGGATATTCCTTCTCCCGGGAAGACCCGATCAGTCTCGGAATCCGGCTACAAGACATTTCGACAGCAATAAAACAAGACCAGCAAAGCCGCCGGATGTGCCGACAAATCCTGATAGGAGCTGCACATATCTCGGTCTCGGGCACACCGGATTGTCCAAACTTCCGGTGGCGAACCCGAGTTGCCCACGTACACCGGCGGTCGATAGTTTGGACCAGCACTCACGAGCGAGCACCGCCCGGGGGTAAAATAAGATGACCCTTGGGCTCCGAAACCCAAGGGAAAAAGGGCTAGGTGAGGCAAATGGTAAAACCAATGTTGGGCCTTCTGGAAAAGTCTTATTCAAAGCGAACTGTCAAGGGGTCCCATAAATCACCCGACCGCGTTAGGGACGCAAAATCCGGGAACATAACACCGGTATGACGGAAACTAGGGCGGCAAGAGTGGAACAAAACACCAGGCATAAGGCCGAGCCTTCCACCCTTTACCAAGTATATAGATGCATTAATTAAATAAGATATATTGTGATATCCCAACAAATAAACATGTTCCAACAAGGAACAACATCTCCATGTTCCAACAAGGAACAAACTTCATCTTCACCTGCAACTAACAACGCTATAAGAGGGGCTGAGCAAAGCGGTAACATAGCCAAAACAACGGTTTGCTAGGAAAGGATGGTTAGGGGCTTGACATGGCAATATGGGAGGCATGATAAGCAAGTGATAGGCATCGTAGCATAGGCATAGCAAAAGAGCGAGCATCTAGCAAGCAAAGATAGAAGTGATTTCGAGGTATGATCATCTTGCCTGAAATCCATAAAGGAAGAAGAACGAATCCATGAAGAAGACAAGCGGACGAGGTCGAACGAATCCTCACAACTCCGAACGAAACCGAAGCTAACGAGAGAAGCAAACCGGAAAGAAGCAAACAACATAGTAAACACACAATCATAAACATGGCATGATGCACAATCAAGTATGATGCATGTCCGTTTAAAAAGCATGGCATGGCAATATGCACAAACAATCCTACAAATTAAGTGGAGCTCAATATGCAGCGGGTTGCATATTGACAAAACACCACATTGACATATTTAGTTTGATCTCGGTTAGGTACTCAACAATATTAAATGTTGTTAAACATGGCAAGAGGGTGAAGCATAATTAAACTACCTATCTAGGCAAGTTTAAATGAGGCCGGAAACAACAACAACAATTCCGGAAAAATCCTCATATGCATATTTCGAATTTGGAACAGATCTGACCTAAAGCATATTTTAGAGTTGTTAAACATGCAAAGTAATGCTACCATGTTAAACTAGGCATTTTTCTACCCCATTTACATATATAATTTATTTAAATCCGAGCTACGGTTATTTAGTTATGAAATAAATCATTTTAGCATGGCATTTAAGCAAATTAATGCAAACAACAATTTTAAGCATATTAATGTTGTTATCATGATGCGGATGACATGTGCAAGTTTTATGTAAATTTTATGAAAACGTTAACATGAGCATTATGAAGCATTGGTCGTCGTGGCGGAAACGAAAAAGGGGTGCCACGGCAACGACAACGGAAATGGTGCCACGGCAACATTCCGGTTCCGTTAACTCGATCGAGATATCGGTGCAAAGGGAAGTGTGGACGTGTCATGCAAGGATGGTGGGGTGATCCCGGATTCCGGGTTCCCACGGAACGGTGGCATGGCAAAAGAGGGGCATCGCAAGGACAAACGGGCACGGTGCAAACTGGAGCATCTCATACATGCAAGGGCATCTCATCGCGGTCGTCTCGGGTTATACCTTCGAAGCGTGCGTTCGGGGCGGAAAGCGTTTCGTAGAGGGAAGTAGACGTTCACGGGTCGTCGAGGGAAGTAGTGGTACACGGCGACGGTAGAGGAAGTAGTGTTTCACGTTCGTTTTCGAAGAGGTACTTGACGAGTCCGAATCCCTTCGGGGTTGTCGTGGTACTTGCGGTCTCGCGATGGTAGTCGTACACGGCGTAGGGGAAGTAGATGTTCATGTTCGATGGTAGTGGTACATCTCGTCATCGGAAGTAGTTGTTCATGTCCCGTGGATGTTCGGGGTCCACGGGGTCTTCGAGGGTCGACGGTAGTGGTACACGTTTTCATAGATGTTCGAAGAGGGACTTGGCGCATCCGATGTCTCCGGGGTCGACGTTAGTGGTACTAGACGCATCATGTAGTCGAACTTGACGATCCGAGGGGGTACTTGGCGCATCACCGTGTAGTCGACCTTGGCATATCCGAAGGGGTACTTGACGAAATCCACAACGAATGCAGTCGTGCACGTCGTAGTCGGACTTGACAAAAATCACACCGTCGGTAGTGATACACAGCTCGTAGACATCTAGGGTCATCGTAGAGGTACTTGTCGGTCTCGGGGCGGTCTTGGTCTTGAGGAGATTCCCGAAAGAGAGCTTGGCGTCCTGGTTCGGTGGTCGAACACGGCAGGGCAGCTCGGTTGCGGGGTGGCCCTCCTGGGGGTCGCCGACGGCGGCGGGTGGCGATGGGTCACCGGAGATGGCTGGAGGATTAGCGGAGGAGCTGCTCGGCCTCGGTGCTGCTTGCCGCGATCGACGGAGAGGACGGGCAGAGGAGAAGGCCAAGGGACTCAGCGGAGATGAACCAGGCGGGGCCGAGAGGAGAAGCGGGGCGCGGCGAGGAGATCGGGCATGGTGGTCGCGAGGAGGCGACGAGGAGGGGGCCGCGGGGACGGGAGGAGAAGCTAGGCGGCGAGCTCGACCGGCCGGTGAGAAGTGGAACTGCAAGGCGGCGGGTGCGGCGGTGGCGCGGGAACAGGTGGCGCCGGTGGAGGAGGACGAGGAGGAGGCCGCAGGAGAGGAGATGGGGCCTGGCGCGGGCGCTCGAGAAGGGGACGCCATGGAGGAGGAGAGGAAGGGGCCGGCTTGTGCGGGCGCCATGAGAGGCGAGAGGGAGATGGGGATCGAGAGGTTCGCGAGAGGGGGATCGAGGGGATCGGGCAGGGGGGTTCGGGCGAAGCGGCGCAGTGGGGGCGACGAGGGAGAGATGGGATCGAGCAGAGCTCTCCGTTGCGGCTAGGGTTAGAGGGCAGGGGCCGGCTGGGCCTTGCTGGAGGCCGCGGGCTAGAGGCCAGCCCAGGTAGGGAAGCGCTAGGTGGGCTGGGCCTAAGAGGCCTTAGGCCGGCTAGGCACTCTCTCTCCCTCTCTAAACTCATCAAAAAAAAGAAACGCAAAGAAAGAAAGGGAGAGAAAATAAATGAGTGGACAAGAATTAGGGTATGAGGGTAATTTTTGGGACTACGCAAAATATGCTCGTTCCAAGAAAAATAGAAAGGCCATGATTGAAGGAAATAAATTCAAATTCATTTGAATATAATTCAAATGGTTTGAATAGGAAGTGAGGTTTGGGAAGGTCCAAAATGTTCAGATTTTGGTGGAGCTCGGAAAATGATAGAATAAAAATGGCAAGGTTTTGAGGTCAACTCGAGCAGAAAAGGCATGGGATTTATTTACAAGTGGGTTACGGTGATTCCAAAACAATGGAATATTTATTATAGCTCCCTAATAATATTGGGAGGGTATGTTATAAAGAGAAGTCACCATGTGAATCCCTCGATTTAAATGGATCGAAAAATCCATACAATTTATTTAGTTGAGTTTTAAAAATTAAAGATATGATGGCATGATGACATGATGCAATGCAAAAACAAAACAAGCCACACGACAAAACTCGGAAACCCTGGAAGGCAACTGAAGCTCCGGTCTTGGGGCGTCACATGGCCTCTCGGAATTATCTCCAAACATAGCTCCCGATATTCCTTGGCTAACTCTTTTGGTAAACCTCCGGTCATTAGTGTGTTGACATGGCTCTTGCGACTCAACGCATCTGCTACTACGTTAGCCTTTCCGGGGTGATAATGCAATCTCATATCATAATCCTTAATGAGCTCCAACCATCTCCTCTGCCGGAGATTTAACTCCTTCTGCGTGAAGATGTACTTCAAACTCTTGTGATCCGTGTACACTTCGCAGTGGTTTCCAATGAGAAAATGTCTCCAAGTCTTCAATGCATGCACTACGGCTGCTAGCTCCAAATCATGTGTAGCGTAATTCAACTCATGAGGCTTAAGCTGTCGTGAAGCATACGAAACAACTCTTCCCTCCTACATAAGCACTGCTCCAAGTCCTCGACGTGAAGCGTCGCAATACACCTCGTAATCCTTGCTTTGATCTGGCAGAATCAACACTGGTGAGGTAACCAAACGTTTCTTCAACTCTTGGAAACTATCCTCACATTCCTCAGTCCAATTGAACTTAGTGTCCTTCTTCAACAACTCCGTCATAGGCTTTGCAATCTTTGAGAAATTCTCAATGAATCTCCGGTAGTATCCTGCCAGTCCAAGAGAACTCCGGATCTCTCCAACTGTTGTTGGTGCTTCCCAGTTTGTCACAGTGGCAACTTTAGTGGGGTCCACTGCTATACCTTCTCCGGATATAACATGTCTGAGAAATCCAACTTCCTTCAACCAAAACTCACATTTGCTGAACTTGGCATATAACCGATGTTCTCTGAGCTTCTCGAGTACCAAACGCAAATGCTCCTTATGCTCTTCTTCACTCTTTGAGTAGACCAAAATGTCATCAATGACCACCACGACGAACTTATCCAAAAATTCCATAAACACCTTGTTCATCATGTTCATGAAATAGGCAGGTGCATTAGTCAATCCAAATGACATAACAGTATACTTATACAGCCCGTACCTGGTGGTAAAAGCCGTCTTAGGTATATCCTGCTCTCGAATCTTAAACTGATGGTGTCGTGATCGCAAATCGATCTTGGAAAATACCTTAGCTCCTTGCAATTGATCAAACAAGTCGTTGATCATCGGAAATGGGTACTTGTTCTTAATGGTCACTTCATTCAATCCTCGGTTATCAACAACCATTCTTAATGATTCATCCTTCTTCTCCACTAGAAGTACTGGCGATCCCCAAGGCGAAGAACTTGGGCGAATAAAACCTTTATCCAGTAACTCCTTAATCTGCTTCTTAATTTCATCCTTATCTTGTGCGGGCATCCTATACGGTCTCTTAGATATCGGTGCGGTGCCTGGCAATAGCTCAATCAAAAACTCAATGTCTCTATCCGATGGCATGCCTGGCAACTCTTCTGGAAACACGTCTGGGTAATCCTTCACCACTGGTACTTCCTCCTGCACAACCCCGATAAGGAATTTACATGTGCCCTCCTCGGCTCATAACGTGCTACATACTTGATTCTCCTTCCTTCTGGGGTGGTAAGCAAAATCGACTTACTGGCGCAATCAATGTTCCCTTCGTACTTTGATAACCAATCCATGCCTAATATCACATCCAATCGTTGCGATTCCAAGACTATTAGGTCCGAGGGGAATACGTAGTTTCCAATCCTTAATGGTAGTCGATCACACCATATACTAGCCATATATTCTGCTCCGGGTGAGGTTACTAGCATGGGTGACCTAAGGGCTTGGGTTGGCAATTTATACTTATCCACAAATGCCCTTGATATGTATGAATGCGATGCACCAGTATCAAAAAGAACAACTGCAGTAAATGT
This sequence comes from Aegilops longissima, assembly GCA_021605205.1. Classification (NCBI taxonomy): domain Eukaryota; kingdom Viridiplantae; phylum Streptophyta; class Magnoliopsida; order Poales; family Poaceae; genus Aegilops; species Aegilops longissima. The sequence goes on from CM038680.1 coordinate 612,162,760, forward strand.
CTTAACAAAAAACTTACCTATTACTGCATCTGGCTGAGCTTCAACCTCCTCCACGGTAACGTGGTTAACCTGTCCCCTGTTGAAAGGGTTCGGCTTCTTCCTTGAGCTTCCATTGCCATTACCATTTTGGGCTTCAGGACATTCATTTGCATAATGCCCAGTCTTCTGGCACTTAAAACAAGTGACTTGGCTCAGGTCTCTCTTGGCTGGGGTTGACGGGTTGGTGCGGTTTTGTCCATTGCTTCCTCCGTTCTCGTTTCCATTCTTGGTGCCATTATGATTGTGCGAGCTACCTCCTCCATGGGTATGCTGAAATTGTCCTCCCGGCTTCGGGGTAAAGCGTAGCTTCTGCTGAGCTCCAGAATTGTATTTCCCCTGTCTATACTTCCTCTTGCGATTGTCAATCTGCTGCTGCTTCCCTTCAATCATAAGAGCACGATCCACCAACTCCTGGTAGTTATTAAAAGTGGCTACCATCAACTGCATGCTCAGCTCATCATTCAGTCCTTCCAGAAACTTCTCCTGTTTAGCTGCACCTGTAGCAATGTCATCTGGGGCATAACGTGCTAACTTACTAAAGTCCTCCACATACTGGCTTACAGTACGTCCTCCTTGGCGTAAGTTGCGAAAATCACGCTTCTTCATGGCCATAGCTGCTGCTGAAACATGGGCAGTACGGAAAGCTTGCTGAAACTGATCACACGTGACAGTGTCAATAGGGTGTGTGGCTGTGTAATTCTCCCACCATGATGCAGCGGGTCCATCAAGCTGATGTGCGGCAAAACGCACTCTTTCCGCATCATTGCATCCTGCAGTGGTCAACTCCCTTCCAACCTTACGGAGCCAATCATCTGCAACAATCGGCTCGGTGCTACTAGAAAACACCGGTGGATTTAGCCTCAAGAAACGAGTCAAATGGTCAACAGGTGGTGGTGGTGGGTTGTTTTTGTTGTTATTGTTGTTGTTGTTGTTGTTGTTGTTGTTGTTGTTGTTGCCTTGGTTCTGTACCCGGGTTTGAATCAAGGCATTCTGCTGCTGAATTAACTGAGTGATCTCCGGTGGGAAAAAAAATCCGGTGTCGCGTCTCGGAGGCATCTGAGGGTTTTAGAGAAGACGAGAAATAGAATAGAACGAGGTCTAGTGAGAAAACACTACTCATATGCACATGAGACAAAAGCAAACAATATCACTCCAATCAATTCAAACAAGGGCATACAATGGTCTAACTATCGTTACAAAAGTGCTTGGACTAAAACTAAATACAATGGGGGAAATTCTACTACTGTTATGGTGGTCAACTAGAAAAACTGCTCCGATGAAGATTCCATGATGTCTGCTCCAGCTTCATCAACATAGTCATCATCACTATCGTCGGGATCCGATTCGGTGTCGTCGATGATGATATAGTTATCCGGGAAAGTGGGATCGTCATCATCTCCTCCTGGCGCGGGGTCTCCCATGAAAACTCCGAGCTTCCTGGTTAAGTGGTCATTCTTCTCCACTAGCACTTCAATTTCTTCCATGTAATCTTCACGTGTAGCCTTGAGTTCTTCCTCTAGCTCCTTGATCTTGGTCATAGCCTTCTGCAGATCCTCCATGCCTACGCACATCTGGTTCTCCTGACGTCAGATGTGCTGGTTTAACTCCTGGATATAAGCTGCGATTGATCTGTCCCTCCTGGTGCTGATCATCTCCCATTGCTCATCTCGTTGCCCACAAATCTGGTAGATAGTATTCTTGAGATCATTGCGGTAAACTTCTCCAATACGTCCCATGGCGATGTGGGCTGCCATGCTCTTTCCTAGACTCCAGGTTGGTGCATCAAAGGAGAACTCTATGGGCTCCGTGACTGGTGCAAATGTCCTTCCTGGAACTTGAACTTGAATCATCCAGCGCTCCTCTTCGGGTAAAGTGGCGTTGTAGGTGCCGGTGAAGCTTGGTACTCCGATGTTTAGGTATCTAGTGACTTCCTTCAAGTGACATCCAAAGGGTGTATCTTCATCCAGTTGTGTGAACTTGTTCCTTGCATCCGCCATCCTAAAAGAATAGAAAAGATGAGGAGTCACAAATGAGAAGAAAGAGTAGTGATCTAGGGCTTTAGCTTAGTGGCCGTGTCCTACAGTCAGCGTGTGCTCTGATACCATCTTGTAGCGACCAAACCTCAAGCGGTCGATCTCGTGCATCGTTGTCATCCTGGATCGAATGTCTTGACACACAATACTTGAAGGATTTATAACAGAGTAGCAAATCACACACTTATTACACTGAACATCTCAAAAGAGAACTTATTACAATAAATATGGCTTAAGGCCATCTAATAATGATAAAAACGGAAGGCTTGGAGGATAAGCGAGTCCATCAACTCCAACGGCATCACTGAATATAGAACCACGACCTAAGGCACCTTACTCGTCGTCTGAAAAGTCTGCAACATGAACGTTGCAGCCCGAAAACGGGTCAACACATGGAATATGCTGGCAAAGTAACACATAGAGTATACTATGAAAGAGTAAGGCTATACTACATGCATATATGGCTGGTGGAAAGCTCTATGGTTACAGTTTTGCATAAAGCCAATTTTTCCCTACTGCAAAGGAATAAATTTTATCATGGTGGTTGTTATACATTGAGAATGGTTGACAGCATTCTCAATCCCAATTAAACATCATCATTAAAACCCAACAATATTAATTTAAAGTGACATGATGAGATTGATAATCCAAGTACTAGATACTCAAGATGTCCATAACCGGGGACACGACTAACCATGATTAGTTTGATACACAAAACACAATTCACAACCTGCAAATACTGACAACCCTAAGCTCCTCCTGACAATTCACAACCTGCCCGACTATTGGGCTGGGGGGGGGGCAGCCCCCTCCTATTCCTCGGCGGCAGACAGCCGCCCCGTGAGACGATGTGAACGGCGAGGGAGACGATGGCGGGGAAGCGTCGTCAGGCCAACTGCTTTTCTCTTCTTGCAGTTGAGTTCGGTCGACGAAGACTCCACCGGCTCGCTTTGGCAGGACACCCTCACAAACGTCACCCTGTAGATGCTCGATCCTTCAATCTCTAGTGGATGATCCATCTGGGATTGATACTCCCACCACCGCTCCCTCACGATCGGATTCGGTGAATCTGTTTGCTCCATGGCCCAGAGGAGCAGCTCTATGTACTCCAGCGCGACCCCTCCAGGAGTATCGCCGCCTTTTCGCTCTGTTGCAGATATTTGGCCATGGATGTCGCCGTCGCCGCTAGTTGGTCCTTGTTGTCAAACCAAGACTGTATCTCCAAATCCTAGCTAGCTTCATAAGGTCGCCGTCTGTGATCCTCACGTATCGGTTGTACTCCTCCATCGATCTACTTCTCCACAGCACCTTCACTCACCGGAGGTGGTTTTTGAATGGAAGAGGAGAGGAGCAGCGCTGGTTTTTGGATTAGAACGGGAGAGGAGCGACGCTGGTTTTGGACTGGAACAGGAGAGGAGGGGTGGTGGTTTTGAAATGGAAGAGGAGAGGAGCGGCGTTGGATTTAGATTGGAACAGGAGAGGAGCGGCGGTGGTTTAAGAGGAGAAGAGCGGAAGAGCGGCGCTGGTCTTGGAAGTATTTTTTGTTGTTTTATGTATTTTGGGTCAAAGTTTGACCACGTCTGTATTTGACAAGCAAGATGTGAATGCATGTCACCAAAAATTGTATCGTTTGGTTCGTATCTGAATGTACTTTCAAATTATATTATTTTTGCAACGTATAACATATATTTTATGTGCGAAAATCATGGTCAATTATAACCCAGAATAAAGGGAGACTAGTTAATGTGGGGTCGCTTTCTTAATTGAAGGGTAAATTGATTTTGATTTTGATCCATCCTGGCCTTGACCCTCTCGCCCAATCCAAAATCGCTGCCGCACGCTCCTCTCCCTCTTCTCCATTGCAAAACCACCTCCTCTCCTCTCCATCATCTCCATTCTAAAACCACCGTCTCGCCTCTCCCTCCTCTGATCTTCTCCATTGCAAAACCACCTCCTCTCCTCTCCATCATCTCCATTCCAAAACCACCTCCTCTCCTCTCCATCATCTCCATTCCAAAACCACCGTCTCGCCTCTCCCTCTTCTGATCTTCTCCATTGCAAAACCACCTGCTCTCCTCTCCATCATCTCCATTACAAAACCACCGTCTCGCCTCTCCCTCTTCTCTATTGCAAGACCACCGTCTCTCCTCCCATCTTCCAAAGCTAGCACCAGACCACTCAGAAGGACATCTATGGAGAGGATGCAGCAGCGAATCAGGCAGATCGCAGGCGGCGTCCAGGCAAAGTTAGCCAGGTTGAAGGAGATCCTTAGTTGGTTTGACAATGAGTGGGAGATTTCGAGGACAGTGCAGGCCACGTGGCAATGTATGCGAAAGAGCGAGACGACGACGATGAGGGCGGTGATGTACATGTACTCCTCGGCGGCAGTCACGCCGCAGTCCTCCGAGTTCATCGAGTATCTCCTATGGGCGATGGAGCAGACAGATTCGCCCGAGGCGACAGTCAGGCGGAGGTGGTGGGCGTACAGGTCGAAGGTCGAGCACCCAGAGGATAACAAATCGATCGAGTATGGTGTGTCTTTTGTGAGGGTGCAGAGCCAGCCGGAGCCACATGTGTATTCGTTCTCCGACCGCAAGAGGAGGCCGGATGGCGCGACATTGCTTCCCCGCCGTTCTCCACGGTTCCCTCGACGCTCGCCTCATTTCAACGGCGGCGGTAGGGTTTAAGGTAAGCTTCGCACTAACCTAATCTTCCACCTGCTCATGCTTACAATCAGTGTGACAGCTAATGAAAATCATGCTTACAATCAGTTTCCGAGTACTACGCCAATCACCCTAAAATAGCTCTGGACCTTTGGGTCAAAGTTGTGACACATTGTACAAATAAAGAAAAATATATTGGTGCTTCTTTCAGAAAAGAGTACTCCCTAGAAAACTGCCAATATAAGCTACTAGTATTTGGTTAGAGGATTTGCTGCCGAGAAAGATCTGTCCACAGAGAGCGCCATACATCCCACTGGTGGTGGTGGATGCCAATGCGTGCATGCAGCATGGTTGGTGTCGGTAATTTTTACTTGGCACACCTCGCACTCTGCATATATGCCGGTTCCATACGTACATTTGTGCAGTTCCACCAAAATGCAGCTGAATAACCCTATTTGCACAGATAATGAAAAAGCATGATTACATTATAGTGGCACTAGTTGATGAAACACACAAAATAAATAGAATAAAATATTGCGATAGTATCATAGTATGCCATGCTGCGGGCGAGATGGGCCTACGGACGCCTCATACGGTATGTCTCATCTTGGACATCGTCCCAAGTCTTCCAGATACACCTTCGCGTTGATGAACATCGATTGTACAGCGGTAGTACAGGAGGCGCCTTGAGACATTCAAATCTCTATTTTGTACATATCAACTAAAACTAAGCATCCCGTTTGCGAAAGCGGCAAACATTAACAATGAGACTAGTTGATGAAACATACTTTAACAAAGAGAAGCACTTTCTTTATCTACATTGGAAATGAAATGATAGAGATGACACTCGCTCTATTTTAACTGTATTATTACTTCATTTTATCAATGCACTAGGGTCGAGTAGGTGGCAAACGAGGTGTACCGTGCGTCGCAAGGATGGAGGCCGGGGGTGCTTAGACTGGGATGTTGAAGCTGGCTTTGGTACGTACTAGTAGGTGGGAGCAGGCTTTCGAATGTGATGGGAACAAGGTAAAGATTAATTGATGGTTTTGGGTTCGAGGCCCGAAACGGCTCCCGATGAGTTTAGCGGAACATAAATTTCAAGTACTACACTGCTCAAATGCATGAATATTATGTTACTGTCAAAAATTGGCACAAAATACGAAGGAGACCAATGGAAGTACTACTAGCAACCCACGATTTAACTACTCGCATGCGCGCAGAGGAGTAATAATGTCTTTCTTCCGCCCTCACGTCCACTCAATTTGCATGCGCTGTATTAATTGACCATCAATGAAGTGAACGACTTTACACGCGTCAAATTATAACATGGGGTGGATCTTGGTACGAAATTGCGTTCGCCCATGTACTCGCGTGTGCGTGCGAGGGAATGAGTGCGTGCGTGGCGTGCGTGCACATCTTCGCTTCGTGCATGTACCGCCAGTATGGCTCAGGGAGGACGAGTACATTCTTATGGAACCAGCAGCACGTCACTGTGATCAATCCACGCAAGGAGGTCGCGACAACGCCTCCACATGTGCCACGTGGCTTCATGAACTGTAAAAGAGACACTGTGTAGTGTGCCATTGGTATTCTAATTTACGTGTTTTGCACATACTCGAAGTACTAGTAAGGTACACGTGCATTGCACGCATCAGATTTTGCAACCAAATTATGAATAAATACCACACTATAGCATGTAAGCTCTGAGTCATATATGCCTGATGTAGCCCTTCGTTTAATTCTTATAGTTCATCTCATTAAAAATCAATTAGAGGGTGCTTGGATACGTTTTAGTCCCATGACTAAAAGTAGTGAGACTAAAACATGCTAGCCTCATTCATGCTTGGATCCAAATACTAAGGAGACTAAAATCAAGTTAATGAGCATTTATTATCCTCCAAACCCTCCAATCCAGAACTCGCCCGTGTTAAAGGAGAGGAGTTAAATGAGGAGAGAGAGGACTAATCCACATTTTAGTAGGGGCACTCCTGACTAAAAAAAATTAGTCTCAAGACTAGTTTTAGCCCCTCTTTAGTCAGGGGTGCTTGGAACTTTAGTCTCTTAAAGAGACTATTTTTAGTCAGACTAAAATAAGTCCCTTGGATCCAAGAACCCTCTTAGTTTTTATAAATAAAAAGCTAAGAACACGGGAATAGGAAAAACATGGGATTATAGTGGAATGTCGTCTTGAATCCTACAGGATTGTACGAGTGTTTGATTGTGCATGGAAAAAACGCAGAATTCTTTCAAAGAGGTTTGAGTGGATGGGATGTTTCCAATGAAATCTAGTGCAAATGAATCATATGGAAAAATTCCTATGGTTTACAATCCTACAAATCAAACAACCAAGATAGGAAAAATTCCTAATTATTAGAATCCTCCAAAATTCCTTTGAGAATCCTTTGAATCAAAGAAGCCCTTAATCTATTTTATGATTCATGGAATTGTGTGTTGTAAAGCATAAAGTAAAAACAAATAATGGCAATTCAACTAGAAAAAAAAGTTTGGGCAGTTATGATACGGAAGATTCTAGAACAAAAGAGAACCACTGTTGTTTTGAGGTTTGTGCATTATGCTTAAGTTCAACCATGGAGTCGCTAGATTATACATGTGGCAAAATCCGGTGGGGGCTAGAAGATGGTGCGAGGGCGAGTGGAGGAGACTATTAAGGAATGCACAAGTGCGAGATCGATATTTAGAGAGAGGCGAACACGTGCGTTGTTGCCTGCGATGGCGGAGCCATGAAAAATAAATGAGCTAGGGGGCCAAGCATTGCTAATCCTTTACGAGTAGGGTAAATTCATGAAATTAAACCTTTTTTAGCAGCAATTGTCTAATGATCACATTCATATTAGCCTCGATATATAGTGATGTTAGGGGGGGGGGCAGGGCCCTTACTGCCCCTATCTTCGCCATTGTGCACGCGTCTGAGAGATGAAGCGGAAGGCATGGATGATGAGAGGGGGACGTTGGATATATAATTAATGTGGGTGTATTACCTATATATGTTAATCCTATATAGAGAGGTATAGATTGATCGATGTGGACGTGGGAAAGAGGGTGAGACCTCACTGGATATATCGATTGATCGGTTTGTGTGGAAAACTATGAAAGACCTAGCTATATACACACATACATAGAGGAACATCGATCATTGCGCATGCACGCGTGAGAGATAAAGAATGCCCGATATGATGGAGAGGGGGATGTGTGTGGGTGTGTGCCTTCATGGGAAACCGACCTGAAGAAAAAGATTGCATGCATGCGATGGATAATGCCGACTGGTAGTGTGTGTGCATGCATGCACGAGAGAAAGTTAGTGGTACAATTATAAAGAGAATACTACTGTGTGGGTGTAAAAGAATAGGTGAGGTCATAATCAATGTAAAGTTGAATTCAAATATTTGAATAAGAGATCCTGATGTTTTAAACCCATGCATGCATGAATATAACGGAGATATGCGCGGTGTGGTTTGGAAACGAGCATGTTGTAATGTATACACATTGAACAAGGTCAGACTGATTTGAATTTGAGATACCGATGGCAGACATCATTTGGCCACGTCGCATCCATGCATGGACACACTATTCTAATTGGAGATGATGGGAGGCTTTCGCATCACATATCTATATCTGTACCCCTATATATATTATATTGTATATTTTTTTTTATTGTGTGCGGGTAACTTTAACTTTGAAAGATGGTCGTTGGATGAGGCGAATCCGATGGTCCAAAGATGGCAAATTTGAGCACTATTGGCCGTTGGATATCATCTAGATTCCACCAGACTTCGCCACATGTATAATCTAGAAGACTCCATGGTTGAACTTAAGCATAATGCACAAACATCAAAACTCAAGCACTTCTTATTTGTTCTAGAATCTTCCGTATCAGAATTGCCCAAATGTTTTTCTACATGATTTGCCATTATTTGTTTTTACTTTATGTCTTACAACGCACAATTCCATGAATCTTAAAATAGATTAGCTTTCTTATAAAAACTAGATGATTTTGAATGAAATGAACTATAAGAATTAAACGAACATCTACATCATGCATATATGACTCAAAGGTTGCATGCTATAATGTGGTATTTATTCATAATTTGGTTGCCAAATCTCATGCGTGCAATGCACGTGTACCTTACTCTAGTCTAAATGGTGTTTGTGTGTGCGTTGTGCGTGTTGAGGTCCAAATTGTCTTTTTTTGGGTACACGTTAAGCTTGTTCTTCCGAAATTTCAAGGCGCGCCATGTTATGCCGAAAATTGAAGCTAGCGTCTCTTTCTATGGTGCTGCGAAACTCACGCCTCTTCAACCTGCGCCTTGTTAGCCCGAAATATTTAAGATATATCTTTGTCTCATTGTGCTCCGACAACTCCGTCCATCTCAACCCGTGCCTTGCTATTCCGAAATTACAACGCGCGCGAAAACTCCCACCTCCTGTGAAATCCCGACACATGAAATGCCCGTGGTACCCCAGAACCGAAAGAACCGCCTCAAATCGGTGGGGGGTACTTTCGTAACTTACCCCACATTTCGGACAAGCGTGTCTCTAAGCCATGGTTCCCCACTGCCATCCCATCCGCCCACCCATTCGTACACCGAGGCCGCGAAAACCCGCGACGAAACCCCACACCCTGCTTCGTCTGCCAACCAGCCGAAGCCTCTTCCCTGATGACTTGTCCACAGCAACAGCTCGATGTCCCTCATCCATCATACCGGATGAGGATCTGTCGTCGATCACATCGTCCCGTCGGTTCAGCCACCCCGTCCTCCACCTCCAAGGAGCTGCCCCGACGTTCCCCTCGTCTTTCGCGCCACCTCCATTCCCACACCGCCGTCTTCACCTGCACCACCGAAAGATCATCATCATCACCGTTTCCTCGGATGAAGCTGCAGCCTAATCGGCGCCACCAAAGAGGTTGTACACTAATCGCCACATTTTCTTCTTGATTCGATCTCACGGTGCTGCCGGCGCTCGGTCCCGAGCCGACACGGCGCGGCTCCATCCACGGCGGTGTCGCCGGCCACTTCCTCCACGGCGTCGCTCCCTCGGCGGCGACGTCCACATCAGTACGAGCTGCTGCTGCTTTAGCTCTCGCTCGCGCTGACTCTTGCTCTCGGTCGCCTGCCTGGTCTACTCTTGCTATTGCTCTTGATCGCGGTGCTGCTCTCGCTCTTGCTCTTGCTTGCGATGCTACTCCAATTTGGCTACACTTCAGTCGACTGAATTGACTTTTGGGTCAGTCGATTTTCAAGGGGTGGGCTCGCCGGGGTGAAGGAAGAACCAGTCGCAGCGGGGAGGGGGGCTCGCCGGAGAGGTACCCCACTATCTATCTTAGGGTAAAGGATGGGGATGGTGGTGCTTGGCGGTGGCGGGCGTTAGCGGGCGGTGGCGTGGGGATCGCCGGAGAAAAGCTCAGCAGGGGGCTAGAGGGATGGCCGGGGCCGTGGCGAATCGGCGATGGGGAGTGTTTTCGAGGCGGGCGGGGCGGCGCACCGCCGGCCGCGGGCGGCGTGGGGCTGCTGTTTGGCCGGTGGTGGCTGGCGGCTCAGGGGGGTGGAGGTTGAAGATGAACCGCAGGCCCTTGATTTCGTATCCAACGGCTGCAAAATCGACTGACCAGAAATGAAAAAGTCAGTCGACCGACGTGTAGCCTCACCTTGCTAGTGCGTTCAGTTTCGACAGCAAAATTCAGTTTCGACAACAAAATTCAGTTTCGACAGTTAAGTTTAGTTTCGACAGTTAAGTTCAGTTTCGACAGTTAAGTTCAGAGATGAGCGGCTGATGTATTTTACATCTAGCACTTTGTGGTTATGTAATTTACGTCATGTATTGGAGATGCTATTAGAATTCCACTCAGGTTAACGTTGTTCGTTGTCTCTCTTGTCCTGCTTCAGCCTCGGCGTCGTATACTCACTGGAGCTGCTCCAACGACGAAACCCTCCATCACAGCGGAGCAGTACCTCGGGCTCCATCTCCAGACGCCTAAGACCTTCTTCCCCTCCTCCGACAGCAAAGTCAGCCGAAGCATCCTCACGGGCCAACCCAATCACGCTGAGATCGACATGGCTTCGCCAAAGAGGTTGTACACTTGCTGCATCTCTTTTTTACTCTACATGTTATATATATTGTCCACTGAGCACTCGTAGTAACAGGAAATACGATTATTTTATCCTACTATATGACAAGCAGTGAGGTACCAGGCAACTTAGCTATCCGTGAAGGACTCTCTTGAACGCCATCATTATTTATCTCTGCGTGTTAGAGCTGTGCATTTGTCGATGGGCCTGGGATTTGAGCTAGTATGGCAGTGGCCTGGGTCCAAAGTAATAGAGGTAGCACAAAAACATTTTTTAGTGTAGGATTTTCCTTGCTCAAGCCTGCCTACTAGAATCGCTAGTGCTTGAAAGGAAAAGTGAATCAAAAACATAGGAATTGGAAAGTTTCCTATGGTACTACTTTTCATGAATTTGGTGCAAAGGAATGGAGCAAAGGAAAACTGTAGGATTTGTTCCTTTAGTGTCTCCTTGAAAGAAAAACCATAGGAATTCTAATTTCCACTTCTCCTCCTTTTCATATTCCTATTCATCAAGCACAAGACTAAGAGATAGTAGCATAATAGCATTATAACCGTACATTTTCTTGTGGTTTGACTTAATCTCACCATGCTTTTTGCATCTGTGATCTTCAATTGTTGTGAATCAAACACCTAGATTGGCGAAATCCTGTGTTTTAAATTCTCTGTTTTGCATGTGCATTCATATCCTATTCTGTCTATTTCCTATCCTGCATTGTTAGAATCCTCAAATTCAAACAAGCCCTTGCTCAATTACTTCATTACAGATATGTGTCAAAGAAAACCTTGTGTGGTTTTCCTGCTCAAGGCGCTGTGTTCCACCCCAGCTCAGCTGCTCCAACGACGGAAGGGTTTACCACAGCAGGGATCCGCTCTCCAGACTGTCTTTCTCCGCCTCAGATCTTCTTCCCCGTCGGCAGCCACGACAACTGCATTACCATCATCAACTGAGTAGATGACCTTGAGGACTACACGGGTCCGCAAGAGAGGTCGAACTCTTCCGTGTCTGCTTACGTTATGCGTCGCTTAATATGATGGCATGCTACATTATTGTCATGTTCACCTATTAGACTCTGAGTCAGGTCCAAACTAATGCTGAAACTTGAGTTTTTAAATGATTGTGGGGTACATATTGGGGCAGCAATCAGTACTATTTGTCTACTATATGGTTAATCTCCTGTGTCTACTATGAGTTTCATGTTGGGTGCATACAAACATTAAAGGAGCCATTATCTGTATTTTTTAACTAAAGCTATTATCTGCCTGCTATCATTGTTTTTGGGTCTATCCAAAGTGTGCTACCATCACTCTGGATTTGTGCATGCACTCCTTACATAATCTCACTATGTTTTATTCCTATGCATGCTAGTTATTGTACACAATGGAACTAATCATGTAGAGCAAAAGAGACGAGCCTTGCGTGGCAATAAAATTTCATGCAGACGTCGTTCCATGGTGGGCGCAAAGGCAGCCCCCCCTCCACCCATTTCGGATCGTAATCAAGAGGAAGATAACTGTTCTGAGGGGGATTCAGAAGGAGAAGACCACTCCTATTTACCCCATGAGGTGTTCGCTCTAACTTGGCATGCTGATGTTGGTAATATCATGCATATGGTACCTTGCATTGCTTACTGTATACATTAAAGATGTCATATGCTTAGTTTAGACATGCGTTGTGTCAATGCCATCTGTTTAGTTTCTTTATCGTATATGTGAATCATGCAATGCCATCTTGTCTAGCCAGGCAACATATATATGAATTTTGCAATGCCACCCTGGTTAGCCAGTCATCTTATATGTGAATTATATCATGCCATCATTTTTTTATTACGTGTTAAATTTGTCAACAATTTTAGTACATTCAATTACTCTTCCTGTGCATCAGCCATTCGGCACGGTCATGGAAAAATCTGGAGTGGAAACAAGGTCTTCAGAGTAGACAATGCTATCTGACGAAGCGCATGTCTTGCTGGTTACCAATAGCTCCTCAGAGGAGGATTCAGAGACAGATGACCGGTCATATCCCCCGAGGTGCATGCCCTAACTTGGCAGGGTTATGTTGCTCATATCGTGCGTATGGTATCTTGCATTGCTATGCCATTTGCTCAGTTTAGACATGCTTTGTGTGAATGCCACCTGTTTAGTGTCTAATTACCATATGTGTGAATTATGCAATGCCATCTTGTTGCAAGACATTATATATGTGAATTATGCAATGTTATCTTGTTGCAAGGCATTATGTATGTGAATTATGCAATGCCATGCTGTTTAGGCAAGCGTCATATATGTGAATTATATAATGCCGTCCTTTTTTTGTATTTCTCATTGCTTTTGTCGACAATGTTTGTATATTCAACTGCTCTTCCTGTGCATCAGCCATTTGAATTGGTGATGGAGAAATCTGGAGTGAAAACAGGGTCTTGAGCGCGACAATGCTACCTGCTGAAGCAGATATCTTGCTGATTCTGAGATAGCTCTTCAAAGGAGGATTGAGAGGCGATGACCAGTCCTATTATCCCCGAGGTGTATGCTCAAACTTGGCAGGTTATATTACTCATATAATGCATAAGTTGTATTCCAATGCTTAGTTTTTACATCATATACACAATATTGAATGCCATCTCCTTAGTTGACACATCATATATGCGATTGCCCTCTGCTCACTTCCTTAGTATATATATCATATATTTGAATTATGTCATGCCATGATGTTTACATAGACAGCATGTATCTGAATTATGGCATGCCAACCCATTTCCTAAAGACATAATATAGTTATATCATCTCATCCTGTTTACATAGTCATCATATTTTAAATTATGTCATTCTATCCGTGAATTATATCATGCCATCATGTTTCCATCAACGGCATGTTTGTGATTTATGGCATGCCAACCACTTTAATAGACACATCATATAGTTATATCATGTCATCCTGTTTACATAGTCATCATATTTTGAAGTATGTCATTCTATCATGTTTAGTTAGCCATCATACATGTGAAATTATGTCATGCTATCCTGTTTAATTAGCCATCATATATGTGAAATTATGTCCTGCTATTCTGTTTGCTTAGACAACATAAATATGAATTATTTCATGCCCTGTTTTCTTCCCTACTATCCATTGCACCCGTCTATCTTACAATGTCTGTACATTCAATTACTTTTCTTGTTTATCAGCCATTTCAATTGGAGGGAGTGATGGCAGTATCTGTGGGAGTAAAAACACGGTCTTCAGAAAAGATTGTGCTACGTGTCGATGCAAATAGAACCACGGTTGTACTTGCCCAACAACCAGCCCCACCACACATAACCCACACTCATGCAGATTGTACCCCTACCCAGTTGGACAGAGAACCAACTACACCCCTTCTAACCCCAACGCCAGCAGATAGACACCTAGTTCCCGTTGACACAGCACCGTCTCCACCACAGAGCACCCAAACACGAGCAGTTAGTAAGGCGACTGCAGTGCCCAAATCACGAGGACCACCACTCCGAACCCAAAGTCAACGCTTAAAGAAGAAGAAGAATTGTTCTCACGTCAGGTTCCATCGCTATGGTTCATAATACTTTGCTCTTGCATCACTGTATTTACTGATACCAACCAATTTCAAATTTGAAGGATGCAATTGAAACTCCAATGGCGCAACAGGTATGTTTTAAACCTGTTTCTTCAACGTGTTTGGCTGTTTGCTGTTGTAACTTGCTCTATGTTGATTTCAGTTTCAATTGAATAAACAGTTGTGTTCTCATGCCATGCACATTACAAGTGTTGTTATTGCTGTGTAGTTTCCCACACTTATATTCTGTCTATGCTGCTTTGTCTTAAATAGATATGATATGATTCGAACTGTATCTATCTTGATTTGGCAACATAAACTAGAATGATATAGACCATACAGTGACCATACTACATAGATATATGTTTGTTTCATGTTGTTATCCTGTCCACCTTACTGCTGAACTAGTTTAACAAAATGAGTTTCATATACTACATTGTAAACCTGAGATGTGTTTGTTTGTTTCTCTTTTAGAACACGGATAAAATATTGGAGAAGAGTACCCTGTTATGCAATGGTAAAGGAAGTAATGCAGATAAGGTTCAAGATAGTGAGACATCCCTGTTGGTCTCCAAGAAAGCTGATAAAAACTATATTGAAGACACTGAGACAACCCCAAAGTCCTGTCTTGATGTAGTGTTCGAGTTACTGGCTACCACTACTGGCACCAGCTCTTCGAACTCGTTGCCTAAATCAGTTCGGCTTCATGAGTCTCAACTTCAAGTTGAAAGAAATCGATCGAGATGTTATCGACGAGGAAGCGAAGGGTGAGGAAGTCCTGCAGAATTCAGATGCATACTTTCTGGCGCAACAGCAAGTGCTGGAGGACTTAAGCGCCAAACAAGAGAAAGTTAATAAGCTTGCTAAGCATCTTGCCATCATTATGGGTACCCAGGATATTGTTTCTTTAGCTCTTCTAAAGTGGTTTCAGTTCTGGACTTGTTTTGCTACGGCGTTTATATGCTGTTGTGCTCCCTATATTTGCACTCGTGGCAAACTTTGATGCCCAGTGGATGTAATATGTGTAATAGCCGTGATAGCCTAGTGTAAGTTGCTTGCTTATTTATTTCCTTGTTGTCTTGTTTATTTGTTTGCTTGTAGTCAGTGCAGTTCTTTTTCTGCGGTTTGCTAGTGGCTGCAATAACCTATTTTTTAAAACTAGGCCACAATAACCATGGGCGAATATTTACTGTAGTGACACTGGACCTACGGGCCATAGAAACAGTGGGCCTTCTATGGTCCGTATAAACAGTGGGCCTTCTATGGGCCGTAGAAACAGTGGGACTTCTATGGGCCGTAGAAACAGTGGGCCTTCTATGGGCCGTAGAAACAGTGGGCCTTCTACGGGCCGTAGAAACAATGGGCCTTCTACGGGCCGTATCATCAATGGGCCTTATACGGGCCGTATGATCGATTGGCCAAACATGGGCCAAACAGACCGCATTCTGGCCGTAAACGGGCTAGAGTTGGAATCGTCCGTTCATGGGCCGACCATAACGGGCCATCGTTAATAGGCCGTATTTGATGACGCTATGAAAATGGCCCAACGTATTAACGGACCACAAATGGGCCGACTGTAACAACGGGCTGAATTTGGTCCACAAGCGAAAAATAGCGATGTGGGCCGTAAGTAAGCGAATCTTTGAAATGAGCCCAGAATAAATGGGCTCGAGAAGGCGAAAATATAACATGGGCTGAAGCATTAGCGGAATAACGGGCGTTAATGGGTATAAAGTGATACCTTTGTTCTATCTGGCGGTTTCACCACGGGCCGTTAATGGGTGTAAAGTGATACCTTTGTTCATTACGGGCCGTTTCACGGGGCTGTTAATAGGCCAAGAGTTACATAGGGCCTCATATGGGCGAAAGGCGTCATGGGCCATACATGGGCTAGAAGTGAAAACGGGCTGGAATCATATTGGATGGCCCAGATGACGCTACTGGGCCTAATTCGAATAGGGCGTAACGGGCCTTGGGTTAGCTGGCTGTAAATGGGCTATATGTGAACAGGCCGTTAACATGCTTTCCATGGGCCGGCCCACCACCTTTTGACCAAGTCAAACGGGCCGGACTTTTCACAGCAATGGGCCTCTGTTGGGCCGTGACACGTGTCGACGTATCATAGGCGCCTTCTTTCCAATGAGTGGATGACATCTGTCCCAGCGATGAGCCGACACGTGTTTCCTCCAGCCGATGATGATTTTACACGTGGAAAATCCCCATTGGTCGGGGCTGTTAATGGGTTATCAGATCCAAAACCCGACCCGATAACTTAACGGCGTTCCGTTACGGTGGATGCCACGTGTCAGTCACCCTTGACGAAAGCACTTCTGTGACGCGCGATTTATCATCATGGAAGTGGACACTTCCGTGATGATAATTTTTATAATTTCATGGAACACTTCTACGACAGCACATGTATGACTATCTTGATTCTGTCATAAAATCATCATGGATGTACATGCATGACATAAAATGCGACCTACTGTGACAAACACGTATCATCACGGAAGTGTATTTTTTTTGGAGTGCACCTAGCATGGAAGATACAGACAACCCTAGTTGAAACATGAGCTGCTCGAGCATACAAAACAGAATTTCAGTTGAAGGTTTGGAGTTTCTGATACGTCTCCAACGTATCTATAATTTTTGATTGTTCCATGCTATTATATTACTTGTTTTGGATGTTTATGGGCTTTACTTTACACTTTTATATCATTTTTGGGACTAACCTACTAACCGGATGCCCAACCCGAATTGCTGTTTTTTTGCCTATTTCGGTGTTTCGAAGAAAAGGAATATCAAACAGAGTCCAAACGGAATGAAACCTTTGGGAGCGATCTTTTTGGAACAAACGTGATCCAGAGGATTTGGAGTGGAAGTCAAGAAACAAGCGAGGCGGCCAAGAGGGTGCCCAGCACGCCCCCTAGGGCTGGGCGCGCCCCCCACCCTCATGGGCCCCTCGAGCGTCCACCGACCTACTTCTTCCTCCTATATATACCCATGTACCCTGAAAACATCAGAAGCGAGCACGAAAACCTATTACCACCGCCATAACCTTCTGTATCCGCAAGATCCCATCTTGGAGCCTTCGTCGGCGCTCCGCCGGAGGGGCAATCGACCACGGAGGGCCTCTACATCATCTCCAAGGCATCTCCGATGAGTTGTGAGTAGTTTGCCACAGACCTTCGGGTCCATAGTTATTAGCTAGATGGCTTCTTCTCTCTCTTTGAATCTCAATGCAAAGTTCTCCTCGATATTCTTGGAGATCTATTTGATGTAACTCTTTTTGCGGTGTGTTTGTCGAGATCCGATGAATTGTGGGTTTATGATCAAGTTTATCTATGGGAAATATTTGAATCTCCTCTGAATTCTTTTATGTGTGATTAAGTTATCTTCGCAAGTCTCTTCGAATTATCAGTTTGGTTTGGCCTACTAGATTGATCTTCCTTGCAATGGGAGAAGTGCTTAGCTTTGGGTTCAATCTTGAGGTGTCCTTTCCCAGTAACAGCAGGGACAGCAAGGCACGTATTGTATTGTCGCCATCGAGGATAAAAATATGGGGTTTATATCATATTGCATGAGTTTATCCCTCTACATCATGTCATCTTTCTTAATGCGTTACTCTGTTCTTTATGAACTTAATACTCTAGATGCATGCTGGATAGCGGTCGATGTGTGGAGTAATAGTAGTAGATCACGCAGCAGGAGTCGGTCTACTTGTCACGGACGTGATGCCTATATACATGATCATGCCTAGATAATCTCATAATTATTAACTTTTCTTTCAATTGTTCGACGATAATTTGTTCACCCACCGTAATACTTATGCTATCTTGAGAGAAGCCACTAGTGAAACCTATGGCCCCGGGTCTATCTTTTATCATATAAGCTTTCAATCTACTTTTATTTGCATCTTTACTTTTCCAATCTATATCATAAAAAACGAAAAATATATTTATCTTATCATATTATCTCTATCAGATCTCACTTTATGAAGTGGCCTTAAAGGGATTGACAACCCCTTTATTGCGTTGGTTCGCGAGTTCTTGTTTGTTTGTGTAGTCGTGGGACTTTTGAGGAGCCTCCTCTTTGGATTGATACCTTGGTTCTCAAAAACTGAGGGAAATACTTACGCTACTATTGCTGCATCACCCTTTCCTCTTCAAGGAAAACCAACGCAAGCTCAAGACGTAGCAGTTTGGCACATACAAATTTACTTGGAACGGCAGGTAAATACCACATATATGAAGGTATGGTGGACTCATATGGAATAACTTTGGGGTTCATGGAGTTTGGATGCACAAGCAGTATTACCGCTTAGTACAGGTGAAGGCTAGCAAAAGACTGGGAAGCGACCAACTGAGAGAGCGACAACAGTCATGAGCATGCATTAAAATTAATTAACACTAAGTGCAAGCATGAGTAGGATACAATCCACCATGAACATAAATATCGTGAAGGCTATGTTTATTTGTTTCAACTACATGCGTGAACATGTGCCAAGTCAAGTCACTCAAATCATTCAAAGGAGGATACCACCCTATCATACCACATCACAACCATTTTAATAGCATGTTGGCACGCAAGGTAAACCATTATAAACTCCTAGCTAATTAAGCATGGCATAAGCAACCATGATCTCTAATTGTCATTGCAAACATGGTTATTCATAATAGGCTGAATCAGGAACGATGAACTCATCATATTTACAAAAACAAGAGAGGTGGAGTTCATACCAGCTTCTCTCATCCCAATCAGTCCATCATATATCATCATTATTGCCTTTCACTTGCACGACCGAACGGTGTGTATAATAATAATAGTGCACGTGCATTGGACTAAGCTAGAATCTGCAAGCATTCAATTCAAGAGAGAAGAAAAAGTAATATGGGCTCTAAGTTAAATCAACAATCATGCATATGAGAGCCACTAAACATTTTCATTATGGTCTTCTCCTCTCTACACCCAAAGGAAAGAAAAGAAATAAAACTATTTACACGGGAAAGCTCCCAACAAGCAAAAGAAGAACAAGAAATAGTTTTGGGTTTTCATTTTAATTGCTACTACAAGCATGGAAATTAAACTAACTATCTTTTTGGTTTTTCTTAAGGTTATCAAACACACAAGAAGAAAACTAGAAAAAGAAATTTAACTAGCATGGGTAATACAATGAAAGAGTATGAGCACCGACAACTAGAATAAGTGTGTGAACATGAATATAATGTCGGTGAGAAATACATACTCCCCCAAGCTTAGGCTTTTGGCCTAAGTTGGTCTATTGCCAATGGCCGCGGCTACTCTCCCCGGTGTACTGAGGAGTGTCATCTGGATACCACTGGCTGGCGATCTCCTCCGAATCCCACTGATAACATGATGGACGATAAGGGTCCAGTGGTGGTTCCAGCTCAGGCTCTGGAGCTGATGTCTGGCCTCGGTGCGCGTACATGGCCGACGGCAAGATGAGGTAAGGGCCTGCAATTAAATCAAACAAAGAACGTGCAGGCAGGGTAATAGTCTCATTGTGTTTCTTATTAAATCTCAGGTTATACAGGAGCATCTTATCATCATTGTCAACAATAAACTCATGCGCTACCATGCTCCTGTAATCTAAAAAGGTAGGGGGCAGCAGTGTCTCCTCTTTCCCATAATGCCTAATAGGTATCTCAAAATGTTTAGCAAGGCGTGCTGCATAGATACCTCCAAAAATGGGGCCCTTTGTACGGTTTAGACTTAACCGTTTAGCAATAACGACACCCATACTAAAAGTGTTATCACCAAATAAGGCATGGAACAGAATAATAATATCAGGAACACTGAGGTTTCCACAGTTTCCGCGACCAATTAAGCATCGACTAGCAAATATGGCAAAGTAGCGTAAAACAGGAAAATGTATGCTAGTTATTCTCGCAATGGAAACCTTCCTCGATTCCCCTACAGTAATAGTGTCAATAAAACCATCCACATCTTTACAATGTGGTTCATCTAGGCTGCCCTCAAAGGGTATTCTACAAACCGCACAAAAATTACGTAATGACATTTCCTTAGTCTCATCATATAAATGAAAAGCTACTGAAGGAGGTGAATTCTTAGGATAATAGTAAAAGTTTTGCATGAAACTATTGGTGAGTAAGAGATGCTATTTGATCCGGTCGTGGAGGAAGTCGGTGAGGCCCGCATTTTCAGCCAAAGAATAAAAGTCTTCATAAATCTCGGCTGCTCTCAAGAAATTATCACAAGGCCACTCACACGGCCTTACTTCCGCGATGCGAGGAAGATTATACTTGGCCTTTTCTTTCTCCTTAGCTTGTTTATCCTTGGAGCTTTGGCTAGAAGAGCCCCTCAAGAACAATCTCTTCACCTTTTTCTGAAAATTTCTGAAATTTTTAGTAACTCAAAATAAAAGTGAATCAAACTCAGCAAGATTGATAGCAACTACTCCCACAAGTGCCTAGAGCCTATATCATGCATTAGAATTACTTCGGACCTCATAAATTTGACATGCAAGCTCAAGAACAGGGTCACCTAGGCAGCAAAATTTTTCAATGAATAAAGCACTAGAACAAAAATTAATTGGACCATTGGAGGAGTCACATACCAAGGAACAATCTCCCAAAGCAGTTTTGTGAATGGAGCTATGAGCAAAGAGATCGAAAATCACAGCAAAATGAGCTAGAACTCGTGCTTGAGCTGGATGGTGATTTTTTTGGGAGGAAGATGGAGTGTGTGGGTGCAGGAATGAGTGGAGGGGGGCTTGTTGGGGAACGTTGCAGAAAATTAAAATTTTTCCTACTGTTTCACCAAGATCCATCTATGAGTTCATCTAAGCAACGAGTCATGGGAGAGAGATTACATCTACATACCACTTGTAGATCGCGTGCGGAATCGTTCACTAGAACATGGATGATGGAGTCGTACTCGCCGTGATCCAAATCACCGATGACCGAGTGCCGAACGGACGGCACCTCCGCGTTCAACACACGTACGGAGCGGATGACGTCTCCTCCTTCTTGATCCAGCAAGGGGGAAGGAGAGGTTGAGGAAGATGGCTCCAGCAGCAGCACGACGGCGTGGTGTTGGTGGAGAAGCAGCACTCCGGCAGGGCTTCGCCAAGCATGTGACGGAGGAGGAGAGGTGTAGCAGGCGAGAGGGAGGCGCCAAGATGCAAGGGTGCGGCTGCCCCCTCCCTCCCCCCTTTATATAGGCCCCCTAGGGGGGCGCCGGCCCTTGGAGATCTGATCTCCCAAGGGGGGCGGTGGCCTAGGGGGGAGGCTTGCCCCCCAAGGCAAGTGGGGCGCCCCCCCACCCTAGGGTTTCCAACCCTAGGCGCAGGGGGGGCCCAAGTGGGGGGCGCACCAGCCCACCAGGGGCTGGTTCCCTCCCACTTCAGCCCACGGGGCCTTCCGGGATAGGTGGCCCCACCCGGTGGACCCTCGGGACCCTTCCGATGGTCCCGGTACAATACCGGTAACCCCCGAGATTCTCCCGATGGCCGAAATAGCACTTCCTATATATAATTCTTTACCTCCGGACCATTCCGGAACTCCTCGTGACATCCGGGATCTCATCCGGGACTCTGAACAACATTTGGTTTGCTGCATACTCATATTCATACAACCCTAGCGTCACCGAACCTTAAGTGTGTAGACCCTACGGGTTCGGGAGACATGCAGACATGACCGAGATGGCTCTCCGGTCAATAACCAACAGCGGGATCTGGATACCCATGTTGGCTCCCACATACTCCTCGATGATCTCATCGGATGAACCACGATGTCGAGGATTCAATTAATCCCGTATTCAATTCCCTTTGTCAATCGGTACATTACTTGCCCGAGACTCGATCGTCGGTATCCCAATACCTCGTTCAGTCTCGTTACCGGCAAGTCACTTTACTCGTACCGTAATGCATGATCCTGTAACCAATCACTTGGTCACTTTGAGCTCATTATGATGATGCATTACCGAGTGGGCCCAGAGATACCTCTCCGTCATACGGAGTGACAAATCCCAGTCTCGATCCGTGTCAACCCAACAGACACTTTCGGAGATACCTATAGTGCACCTTTATAGTCACCCGATTCGTTGTGACGTTTGGTACACCAAAGCACTCTTACGGTATCCGGGAGTTACACGATCTCATGGTCTAAGGAAGAGATACTTGACATTGGAAAAGCTCTAGCAAAACGAACTACACGATCTTGTGCTATGCTTAGGATTGGGTCTTGTCCATCACATCATTCTCCTAATGATGTGATCCCTTTATCAATGACATCCAATGTCCATAGTCAGGAAACCATGACTATCTATTGATCAATGAACTAGTCAACTAGAGGCTCACTAGGGACATATTGTGGTCTATGTATTCACACGTGTATTACGATTTCCGGATAATACAATTATAGCATGAATAAAAGACAATTATCACGAACAAGGAAATATAATAATAATCCTTTTATTATTGCCTCTAGGGCATATTTCCAATAGTCTCCCACTTGCACTAGAGTCAATAATCTAGTTACATTGTGATGAACCGAACACCCATAGAGTTCTGGTGTTGATCATGTTTCGCTCGCGGAAGAGGTTTAGTCAACGGATCTGCGACATTCAGATCCGTATGCACTTTGCAAATTTCTATGTCTCCATCTTGAACATTTTCATGGATGGAGTTGAAGCGGCAACTTGATGTGCCTGGTCTTCTTGTGAAACCTGGGCTCCTTGGCAAGTGCAATAGCTCTAGTGTTGTCACGAAAGAGTTTGATCGGCCCCGACGCATTGGGTATGACTCCTAGGTCGGTGATGAACTCCTTCACCCAAATTGCTTCATCGCTGCCTCCGAGGCTGCCATGTACTCCGCTTCACATGTAGATCCCGCCACGGCGCTTTTCTTGCAGCTGCACCAGCTTCTCGCTCCACCATTCAACATATACACGTATCCGGTTTGTGACTTAGAGTCATCCAGATCGTGTCGAAGCTAAGCGTCGGCGTAACCCTTCTGACGAGCTCTTCGTCACCTCCATAAACGAGAAACATGTCCTTTCTCCTTTTCAGGTACTTCAGGATATTCTTGACTGCTGTCGAGTGTTCCTTGCCCGGATTACTTTGGTACCTTCCTACCAAACTTACGGCAAGGTTTACATCAGGTCTGGTACACAGCATGGCATACATAATAGATCCTATGGCCGAGGCATAGGGGATGATGCTCATCTCTTCTTTATCTTTTGCCGTGGTCGGGCATTGAGCCGAGCTCAATCTCACACCTTGCAGTACAGGCAAGAAACCTTTCTTGGACTGATCCATTTTGAACTTCTTCAAAATCTTGTCAAGGTATGTGCTTTGTGAAAGACCTATGAGGCGTCTCGATCTATCTCTATAGATCTTGATGCCTAATATATAACCAGCTTCTCCAAGGTCCTTCATTGAAAAACTTTTATTCAAGTAGGCCTTAATGCTGTCCAAGAGTTCTATATCATTTCCCATCAAAAGTATGTCATCTACATATAATATGAGAAATGCTCTGAGCTCCCACTCACTTTCTTGTAAACGCAGCTTCTCCATAAGTCTGCATAAACTAAACGCTTTGATCATCTCATCAAAGCGAATGTTCCAACTCGAGATGCTTGCACCAGCCCATAAATGGATCATGGAGCTTGCATACTTTGTTAGCATTATTAGGATCGACAAAACCTTCCGGCTGCATCATATACAGCTCTTCCTTAAGATAACCGTTAAGGAATGCCATTTTGACGTCCATCTGCCATATCTCATAATCATAGTATGCGACAATTGCTAACATGATTCGGACGGACTTAAGCTTCGCTACGGGAGAGAAAGTCTCATCGTAGTCAATCCCTTGAACTTGTCGATAACCCTTAGCGACAAGTCGAGCTTTATAGATGGTGACATTACCATCCGCGTCCGTCTTCTTCTTAAAGATCCATTTGTTTTCTATCGCTCGCCGATCATCGGGCAAGTCTGTCAAAGACCATACTTTGTTTTCATACATGGATCCTATCTCGGATTGCATGGCTTCAAGCCATTTGTTGGAATCCGGGCCTGCCATCGCTTCTTCATAGTTCGAAGGTTCACTGTTGTCTAACAACATGATTTCCAAGACAGTGTTTCCATACCACTCTGGTGTGGAACGTGTCCTTGTGGACCTACGAAGTTCAGTAGCAACTTGATCCGAAGTACCTTGATCATCATCATTAATTTCCTCTCCAGTAGGTGTAGGCACCACAGGAACATTTTCCTGAGCTGCACTACTTACCGATTCAAGAGGTAGTACTTCATCGAGTTCTACTTTCCTCCCACTTACTCCTTTCGAGAGAAACTCTTTTTCCAGAAAGGATCAGTTCTTGGCAACAAAGATCTTGCCTTCGGATCTAAGGTAGAAGGTATACCCAATGGTTTCCTTAGGGTATCCTATGAAGACGCATTTTTCCGACTTGGGTTCGAGATTTTCAGGTTGTAGTTTCTTGACATAAGCATCGCATCCCCAAACTTTTAGAAACGACAGCTTAGGTTTCTTCCCAAACCATAATTCATATGGTGTCGTCTCAGCGGTTTAGGCGGTGCCCTATTTAAAGTGAATGTAGCTGTCTCTAGGCGTATCCCCAAAATGATAGCGGTAAATCGGTAAGAGACATCATAGATCGCACCATATCCAATAGAGTGCGATTACGACGTTCGGACACACCGTTTCGTTGAGGTGTTCCAGGCGGCATTAGTTGTGAAACAATTCCACATTTTCTTAAGTGTGTACCAAATTCGTGACTTAAATATTCTCCTCCACGATCTGATCGTAAGAACTTTATTTTTCGGTCACGTTGATTCTTTACCTCATTCTGAAATTCCTTGAACTTTTCAAAGGTCTCAGACTTGTGTTTCATTAAGTAGACATACCCATATCTACTCAAGTCATCAGTGAGAGTGAGAACATAACGATATCCTCTGCGAGCCTCGACGCTCATTGGACCGCACACATCGGTATGTATGATTTCCAATAAGTTGGTTGCTTGCTCCATTGTTCCGGAGAACGGAGTCTTGGTCATTTTGCCCATGAGGCATGGTTCGCATGTGTCAAATGATTCATAATCGAGAGACTCTAAAAGTCCATCAGAATGGAGCTTCTTCATGCGCTTGACACCAATGTGACCAAGGCGGCAGTGCCACAAGTATGTGGGACTATCGTTATCAACCTTACATCTTTTGGTATTCACACTATGAATATGTGTAATATTACGTTCGAGATTCATTAAGAATAAACCATTGACCATCGGAGCATGACCATAAAACATATCTCTCATATAAATAGAACAACCATTATTCTCGGATTTAAATGAGTAGCCATCTCGCATTAAACGAGATCCTGATACAATGTTCATGCTCAAACTTGGCACTAAATAACAATTATTGAGGTTTAAAACTAATCCCGTAGGTAAATGTAGAGGTAGCGTGCCGACGGCGATCACATCGGCCTTGGAACCATTCCCGACGCGCATCGTCACCTCGTCCTTCGCCAGTCTCCATTTATTCCGTAGCTCCTGCTGTGAATTACAAATATGAGCAACTGCACCGGTATCAAATACCCAGGAGTTACTACGAGTACTAGTAAGGTACACATCAATTACATGTATATCAAATATACCTTTAGTGTTGCCGGCCTTCTTGTCCGCTAAGTATTTGGGGCAGTTCCGCTTCCAGTGGCCCTTCCCTTTGCAATAAAAGCACTCTGTCTCAGGTTTGGGTCCATTCTTTGACTTCTTCCCGGCAACTTGCTTACGGGCGCGCAACATCCTTGCCGTCCTTCTTGAAGTTCTTCTTACCCTTGCCCTTTTGAACTTAGTGGTTTTATTGACCATCAACACTTGATGTTCTTTCTTGATTTCAACCTCTGCTGACTTGACATTGAGAATACTTGGTCTGGTCTTCACCATCCCCTGCATATTGTAGTTCATCACAAAGCTCTTCTAGCTTGGTGGGAGCGATCAAGGATTATGTCAATGACCGCCTCGTCCAGGAGGTTAATGTCCAGTGGGACAAGCGGTTGTGCAACCCGACATTTTGAGTATGTGCTCACTTGTGAACTGTTTTCCTCCATCTTACAACTATAGAACTTGTCGGAGACTTCATATCTCTCGACCGGGCATGAGCTTGGAAAACCATTTTCAGCTCCTCGAACATCTCATATGCTCCGTGTTGCTCAAAACGCTTTTGGAGCCCGGTTCTAAGCTGTAAAGCATGCCGCATTTGAGCGAGGGAGTAATCATCGGCCGCGAGACTGCCAAGCTTTCATAATGTCTTGGTTCTGCAGATGGGTGCATCACCTAGCGGTGCTTCTAGGACATATTGTTTCTTGGCTGCTATGAGGATGATCCTCGGGTTCGGACCCAGTCCGAATTGTTGCTGCCATCGTCTTTCAGCTTGGTTTTCTCTAGGAGCAGCGTTGAAGTTCATGGTGACATGGCGTTGGCAATTTGATCTACAAGACATTTTGCAAAGATTTTAGACTAATGTTCATGATAATTAAGTTCATCTAATCAAATTATTTAATGAACTCCCACTCAGATTTGACATCCCTCTAGTCATCTAAGTGTTACATGATCCGAGTCGACTAGGCCGTGTCCGATCATCACGTGAGACGGACTAGTCATCGTCGGTGAACATCTCCATGTTGATCGTATCTTCCATCGACTCATGTTCGACCTTTCGGTCTCTTGTGTTCGAGGCCATGTCTGTACATGCTAGGCTCGTCAAGTTAACCCTAAGTGTTTATGCATGTGTAAAACTGTCTTACACCGTTGTATGTGAGCGTAAGGATCTATCACACCCGATCATCACGTGGTGCTTGAAGCATTTAACTTTAGCAGCGGTGCACGTTAGGGGAACACTTTCTTGAAATTATTCTAAGGGATCATCTTATTTACTACCGTCGTTCTAACTAAACAAGATGCATAAACATAATAAACATCACATGCAATTATATAAAGTAGTGACATGATATGGCCAATATCATATAGCTCCTTTGATCTTCATCTTGAGGCTCCATGATCATCTTGTCACCGGCATGACACCATGATCTCCATCATCATGATCTCCATCATCGTGTCTCCATGAAGTTGCTCACCAACTATTACTTCTACTACTATGGCTAACACGTTTAGCGATAAAGTAAAGTAATTTACATGGCGTTGAATCAATGACACGCAGGTCATACAATAATTAAGACAACTCCTATGGCTCCTGCCGGTTGTCATACTCATCGACATGCAAGTCGTGATTCCTATTACAAGAACATGATCTCATACATCACAATATATCATTCATCGCAACTTCTGGCCATATCACATCACATGACAATTGCTGCAAAAACAAGTTAGACGTCCTCTAATTGTTGCTGCATCTTTTACGTGGCTGCAATTGGGTTCTAGCAAGAACGTTTTCTTACCTACGAATAACCACAACGTGATTTTGTCAACTTCTATTTACCCTTCATAAGGACCCTTTTCATCTAATCCGCTCCAACTAAAGTAGGAGAGCGACACACCGCTAGCCACCTTATGCAACTAGTGCATGTCGATCGATGGAACCTGTCTCACGTAAGCGTCGTGTAAGGTCGGTCCAGGCCGCATCATCCCACAATACCGCTGAAGCAAGAAAAGACTAGTAGCGGCAAGCAAGTTGACAAGATCTCGCCCACAACAAAATTGTGTTCTACTCGTGCAATAGAGAACTACGCATAGACCTAGCTCATGATGCCTTTGTTGGGGAGCGTTGCGAAAATTAAAATTTTTCCTACGGTTTCACCAAGATCCATCTATGAGTTCATCTAAGCAACGAGTCATGGGAGAGATTGCATCTACATACCACTTGTAGATCGCGTGCGAAGCGTTCACTAGAACATGGATGATGGAGTCGTACTCGCCGTGATCCAAATCACCGATGACCGAGTGCGGAGCAGACGGCACCTCCGCGTTCAACACACGTGCGGAGCGGATGGCGTCTCCTCCTTCTTGATCTAGCAAGGGGAAGGAGAGGTTGAGGAAGATGGCTCCAGCAGCAGCACGACGGCGTGGTGTTGGTGGAGAAGCAGCACTCGGCAGGCTTCGCCAAGCACGTGACAGAGGAGGAGAGGTGTAGCGGGGGAGAGGGAGGCGCCAAGATGCAAGGTGCGGCTGCCCCTCCTCCCCCTTTATATAGGCCCCTGGGGCGGCCCTTGAGATCTGATCTCCCAAGGGGGCGGCGGCCAGGGGAGGCTTGCCCCAAGGCAAGTGGGCGCCCCACCCTAGGGTTTCCAACCCTAGGCGCAGGAGGCCCAAGTGGGCGCACCAGCCCACCAGGCTGGTTCCTCCCACTTCAGCCCACGGGCCTTCCGGGATAGGTGGCCCCACCCGGTGGACCCACGGGACCCTTCCGGTGGTCCCGGTACAATACCGGTAACCCCCGAAATTCTCCCGATGGCCGAAATAGCACTTCCTATGTATAATTCTTTACCTCCGGACCATTCCGGAACTCCTCGTGACGTCCGAGATCTCATCCGGGACTCCGAACAACATTCGGTTTGCTGCATACTCATATTCATACAACCCTAAGCGTCACGAACCTTAAGTGTAGACCCTACGGGTTTGGGAGACATCTGAGACATGACCGAGACGGCTCTCGGTCAATAACCAACAGCGGGATCTGGATACCCATGTTGGCTCCCACATACTCCTCGATGATCTCATCGGATGAACCACGATGTCGAGGATTCAATTAATCCCGTATTGAATTCCCTTTGTCAATCGATGCGTTACTTGCCGAGACTCGATCGTCGGTATCCCAATACCTCGTTCAGTCTCGTTACGGGCAAGTCACTTTACTCAATGCGGTAATGCATGATCCTGTAACCAATCACTTGGTCACTTTGAGCTCATTTTGATGATGCATTACCGAGTGGGCCCAGAGATACCTCTCCGTCATACGGAGTGACAAATCCCAGTCTCGATCCGTGTCAACCCAACAGACACTTTCGGAGATACCCGTAGTGCACCTTTATAGTCACCCGATTCTGTTGTGGCGTTTGGTACACCAAAGCACTCTTACGGTATCCGGGAGTTACGATCTCATGGTCTAAGGAAGAGATACTTGACATTGGAAAAGCTCTAGCAAAGCGAACTACGATCTTGTGCTATGCTTATGATTGGGTCTTGTCCATCACATCATTCTCCTAATGATGTGATCCGTTATCAATGACATCCAATGTCCATAGTCGAAACCATGACTATCTATTGATCAATGAGCTAGTCAACTAGAGGCTCACTAGGGACATATTGTGGTCTATGTATTCACACGTGTATTACGGTTTCCGGATAATACAATTATAGCATGAATAAAAGACAATTATCACGAACAAGGAAATATAATAATAATCCTTTTATTATTGCCTCTAGGGCATATTTCCAACAGGGCCACCATGGGCCCACGAGGCAGGGGGGGCATGCCCAGTCAGAGTGGGGTGCCCTGGACCCTCGTGGCCAGGTGCTTGCCCCCCTGCTGTGTTTTCAGTGCCTAAAATCCTCAAATATTCCATAAAAAATCATACTAAATTTGCAGGGCATTTGGAGAACTTTTATTTTCGGGATATTTTTTATTGCATGGACAATTCAGAAAACAGACAGATAATAATATTTTTG
The DNA here is from genome assembly GCA_021605205.1 of Aegilops longissima. Taxonomy (NCBI): domain Eukaryota; kingdom Viridiplantae; phylum Streptophyta; class Magnoliopsida; order Poales; family Poaceae; genus Aegilops; species Aegilops longissima. Next base: position 612,192,823 of record CM038680.1, read on the forward strand.
CTTTATTTAATCTAAATAACGGAATGTAAAAGGAGGGTACAGAAGGATATGCCTTCTAGTTTCATCCATCTCATGATCATCAAAGGAATCCACTAACAAGGTTGATCAAGTCTTGTTAACAAACTCATTCCGAATAACATGAAACTGGGGAAATTTCGAATAACACTAAGTTACCTCAACGGGGATATGATCATCCCCAATAATAAGAATATCATATTTTTCCTTGAGAGTAGGAAGAGGAAATTCAAAACCTCCAATAATGATAGTCGGAATTTTTCCAATAGAATTGGTGCTATGAACTTGAGGTTGTTTCCTCAGAAAGTGTACCGTATGCTCATTACCATTAACATGAAAAGTGATATTGCCTTTGTTGCAATCAATAACAGCCCCTGCAGTATTCAAAAAGGGTCTACCAAGGATAATCGACATACTATCGTCCTCAGGAATATCAAGAATAACAAAGTCCGTTAAGATAGTGAAATTTGCAACCACAACAGGCACATCCTCACAAATACCGACAGGTATAGCAGTTGATTTATCAGCCATTTGCAAAGATATTTCAGTAGGTGTCAACTTATTCAATTCAAGTCTACGATATAAAGAGAGAGGCATAACACTAACACCGGCTCCAAGATCACGTAAAGCAGTTTTAACGTAGTTTATTTTAATGGACCAAGGTATAGTTGGTACTCCTGGATCTCCAAGTTTCTTTGGTATTCCACCTTTAAAAGTGTAATTAGCAAGCATGGTGGAAATTTCAGCTTCCGGTATCTTTATTTTATTTGTAATGATATCCTTCATGTATTTAGCATAAGGGTTTACTTTAAGCATATCCGTTAAGCGCATACGTAAGAAGATAGGTCTAATCATTTCAGCAAAGCGCTCAAAATCATCATCGTCCTTTTTCTTGGATGCTTAGGAGGAAAAGGCATGAGTTTCCGAACCCATGGTTCTCTTTCTTTACCATGCTTCCTAGCAACAAAGTCTCTCTTATCATAACGTTGATTCTTTGATTGTGGGTTATCGAGATCAACAGCAGGTTCAATCTCTACATCATTATTATTGCTAGGTTGAGCATCAACATGAACATTATCATTAACATTATCACTAGGTTCATGTTCATCACTAGATTGTGTTTCAACATCAGAAATAGAAACATCATTGGGATTCTCAGGTGTTTCTACAACAGGTTCACTAGAAGCATGCAAAGTCCTATCATTTTTCTTTTTCTTCTTTTTAGAAGAACTAGGTGCCTCTAAATTATTTCTCTGAGAATCTCGCTCAATTCTCTTAGGGTGGCCTTCAGGATACAAAGGTTCCTGAGTCATTCTACCAGTTCTAGTAGCCACTCTAACAGCAAAGTCATCTTTATTATTTAATTCATCGAGCAAATCACTTTGAGCTTTAACTACTTGCTCCGCTTGAGTGGTAACCATAGAAGCATATTTGCTAATGAGTTTAAGTTCACCTTTAACTCTAGCCATATAATCACTCAATTGTCCAATCATGTGAGCATTACTCTTTAATTCTCTACCAACATAAGCATTAAAACTTTCTTGTCCAGCCATAAAGTCATCAAATTCATCTAAACATTGGCTAGGAAATTTAGTAGACGGGATTTCAACCTTATCATATCTATAGAGAGAATTTACCTTTACTACCTGTGTCGGGTTATCAAGACAATGTGTTTCTTCAACAGGCGGTATATTAAGACCATGTATTTCTTTAATAGGAGGTAAATTCTTAACATCTTCGGCTTTAATATCTTTTTCTTTCATTGATTTCTTTGCCTCTTGCATATCTTCAGGACTGAGAAATAGAACTCCCCTTTTCTTCGGAGTTGGTTTAGGAATAGGCTCAGGAGTTGGCTCAATTGGCTGTGGAAGAGTCCAATTATTTTCATTAGTCAACATATTATTCAATAGCAATTCTGCTTGGTCGACCGTTCTTTCCCTGAAAACACAACCAGCACAACTATCCAAGTGGTCCTTGGAAGCATCAGTTAGTCCATTATAAAAGATATCAAGTATTTCATTTTTCTTAAGAGGATGATCAGGCAAAGCATTAAGTAATCGGAGAAGCCTCCCCCAAGCTTGTGGGAGACTCTCTTCTTCAATTTTCACAAAATTATATATTTCCCGCAAGGCAGCTTGTTTCTTATGAGCAGGGAAATATTTAGCAGAGAAGTAATAAATCATATCCTGGGGACTACGCACACAACCAGGATCCAGAGAATTAAATAAAGTTTTAGCATCACACTTTAATGAGAACGGAAATATCTTAAGGATATAATAGTAGTGAGATTTCTCATCATTAGTGAACAGGATGGCTATATCATTCAATTTAGTAAGATGTGGCAAAACAGTTTCAGATTCATAGCCATAAAAAGGATCAGATTCAACTAAAGTAATTATTTCAGGATCAACAGAGAATTCATAATCCTTATCAGTAACAAAGATAGGTGAAGTAGCAAAAGCATGGTCATATTTCATTCTAGCATTTAGAGTTTTCTATTTAAGTTTAGCTAATAACTTCTTAAGATCAGATCTATCATTGCAAGCAAAAAGATCTCTAGTAATTTCTTCATCCATAACATAACCCTCTGAAAAAATAGGCAGTTCATACTTAGGGGGAGAACCTTCATCATCACTATCTTCAATAATTTCATCATCTATAATTTCATTCTCTCTAACTCTAGCAAGTTGTTCATCAAGATATTCACCTAATGGCACAGTAGTATCAAGCATAGAAGTAGTTTCATCATAAGTATCATGCATAGCAGAAGAGGCATCATCAATAACATGCAACATATCAAAATTCATAGCAGTAGCAGGTTTAGGTGTCGCAAGCTTACTCAAAACAGAAGGAGAATCTAGTGCAGAGCTAGATGGCAGTTCCTTACCTCCCCTCGTAGTTGAGGGAAAAATCTTATTTCTTTCGTCTTTCAAGTTCCTCATAGTGATCAGCAGATATAAATCCCAAGTGACTCAAAGAATAGAGCTTTGCTCCCCGACAACAGCGCCAGAAAATAGTCTTGATAACCCACAAGTATAGGGGATCGCAACTGTTTTCGAGGGTAGAGTATTCAACCCAAATTTATTGATTCGACACAAGGGGAGCCAAAGAATATTCTCAAGTATTAGCAGTTGAGTTGTCAATTCAACCACACCTGGATAACTTAGTATCTGCAGCAAAGTATTTATTAGCAAAGTAGTATGATAGTAATGGTAACAGTGGCAAAAGTAACGATAGCAGTTTTGTAGTGATTGTAACAGTAGCAACGGTAAAGTAAATAAGCAAAGCACAATATGTGAAAAGCTCGTAGTCCTTGGATCAGTGATGGATAATTATGTCGGATGCGATTCCTCATGTAATAGTTGTAACCTAGGGTGACACAGAACTAGCTCCAGTTCATCAATGTAATGTAGGCATGCATTCCATATATAGTCATACGTGCTTATGGAAAAGAACTTGCATGACATCTTTTGTCCTACCCTCCCGTGGCAGCGGGGTCCTAATGGAAACTAAGGGATATTAAGGCCTCCTTTTAATAGAGTATCGGACCAAACCATTAGCACTTAGTGAATACATGAACTCCTCAAACCACGGTCATCACTGAGAAGTATCCCGATTATTGTCACTTCGGGGTTGTCGGATTATAACACATAATAGGTGACTATAGACTTGCAAGATAGGATCAAGAACTCACATATATTCATGAAAACATAATAGGTTCATATCTGAAATCATGGCACTCGGGCCCTAGTGACAAGCATTAAGCATAGCAAAGTCATAGCAACATCAATCTTAGAACATAGTGGATACTAGGGATCAAACCCTAACAAAACTAACTTGATTACATGGTAAATCTCATCCAACCCATCACCGTCCAGCAAGCCTATGATGGAATTACTCACGCACGACGGTGAGCATCATGAAATTGGTGATGGAGGATGGTTGATGATGACGACAGCGACGAATCCCCCTCTCCGGAGCCCCGAACGGAATCCAGATCAGCCCTCCCGAGAGAGATTAGGGCTTGGCGGCGGCTGTATCGTAAAACGCGATGAAACCTTCTCTCTGATTTTTCTCTCCGCGAAAGCATTTATATAGAGTTGGAGTTGAGGTCGGTGGAGCACCAGGGGCACACGAGGCAGGGGCACGCCCAGGGGGAGGGGGCGCACCCCCCACCCTCGTGTTGGATTTTTAGGTCACTCCGAGAACTTATGTTTTCTACACAAAAATAACACCATGGCAGTTCTGCTGAAAACAACGTCAGTCCGGGTTAGTTTCATTCAAATCATGAAGTTAGATTCCAAAACAAGGGCAAAAGTGTTTGGAAAAGTAGATACGTTGGAGACGTATCATCCGTCGTCTGTCAAATTGGTCGGCTGGGTGCGTGGCAACATCGATAAGCCGTGTCATGTCCATGCCCAGCCCTTTCTCTGTAAGAGCACTTCCTTTCTCGATCAACCTTCTCTTAATTAAATGTTGGTATGGCACCACTCAGATTGATGAGTTTTTATTTTGTGGACCTTGTGATGCAGGGATGCGGATGCATGTTTCTTCTAGATGTGGAGGTAGGGATGTGGGCAGCAAGTTGCTAGACAACAGTGAAAACCCGGCCGGGCGCCAGGCTAGATATGGATGGAGGTATGTTCCTGTCAAGGATGATTGTTGGGCCATTGGCATGTGTTTGTAGAAAGCTATAGGGAGTGACTAACAAACAGACCTCTGATTTTTATTTGGGCTCAGGATGTTTTTTCCTGTCCATTCATGTGTTGTCATCTGTCTAGATTTCAATTACTCTAAAATCATCAATTGCCCAGCCGCTGCTAAATAGAAGTTGTGCTTGCAACCTTCGGCTAACGCACCCAGTGCTTCCCCCATCTACTGTATTTTGGTAGCTCTCACAAATGCAAGGAATAGGACAAGTAATGCGTTGTTCGCTTCAATGTCTTGGCAGCAGGACAAAAACATGCTTGGCACATCCTCCTGCGTAGGAGAGAAAAATGAAATAGTACTCAATAAAACATGAAAAGAAAAAATTGATAAAAAAGATTAGAATCAATGAATGATGTTACTAGTGCAGATTGAGAAAATACTGATGCTATTGAGCACAGCTAGCCAACTGATTGACAATACATACATGAAAGCTGACTGAAGAAAAATATTACTAAAAATGGATGGTTCATAAAAAGGTTGCAAACTGAAGCGCGCATGCAGTGGTAACTGAATGCTCCACTAACAACAACTATAGCAAAATAAAAAATTGTGCGCGGCGAACGAATTATACTTCAAAAAAGCAAATCCTCGCCCTTCTAACTAAACTCGAGCAACTCCCTTGTTGATGATCATTACCATTTCGAGCTCCACAAATGCGCTGCGCCTGAAAGTGATTAGTATAGCATTACCAACACTTAGGTCCTTCCCCATCAGAATCTCCTTCCATCCCTCCTTAAATTTATTCGGCTGTCCTTAAGAGTCTTGTAACAGTGGCAATGCTCCCTATTCCCTAGCATATTCTAGCCAGACCTGTCCCCCGTCATATGCCGATTGGGAACTACCTTGAATGGTAATTTCTGTTATGCCCCATGGGTAACATACATCAAAAAAAGAGAGAAAAAAAGTTGCCAGTCGGTGAGCACTATTGTAGCAGATACAGAAAAACTGAGAACTGACAGCAACATAATCCATAGAAATGTCGATCCTTAGGGTTACCAGAGACTAATAACTGAAAAGTATTGATCCTTAGAGGGGCACTGAGAACTAACTATGAAAACTAAGAACTAAAGAAACTAACGAAGAATGAAACTAACTGATGAAACTTAAGAAAATGGCACCTAACTTAACACTGAAACTACTTACAAAAATAACTACACAATTGAAAACTAAAACATGACTGAAAACCTACGAACACTATGCATATGATGGCACTCCCTATTTGAAGACTAAAGCCTAACTGATGACTTATACTAAATTGGCCACAAAATGATTATACCACTGAAAACCATACATTGAATCCTGAAAAAACAAAAAAAACTATTAACTAAACCCTGGAAAACTGAGAACTATTGACTAAAAGCTGAATTCCTAAAACCACATATAACTGATGACAGCTACAAAATAACAATAATGAAATACTAAGAACTACTAATGCTGAAAAATGAAATAGAGAGAACGTAATAAATAATTTATTAGGACAGTCCTGTTTATAGACTGAAAATGAAAAAAGTTGAAGAAAAAATGAAAATTGAAAGATAAAAGAGACACCAATGACCGAAATAAAATTACTGAAAACTAAAAACTGAAAACTAATAAATTGAATGAAAGACAGAAAGAAACATCCTCAGTTTTAGTATTTCTTAGTAGTTGCAAGTTATCAGCTAACCAAATAGAACTTGACGAAACAAAAAAGTAAAACAACAACATGTAATTTTTAGAGGAAGTAAACAGAAGCAAAGATTGGTACAACAATAGGAACATTAATTCTCTAGATTTACAATTATGTAAGGGCAACCCGTAATCCAACGATTTAACTTACTAAGAAGGAAATAATTCACTCGAAATCACAGAACAAACACATCAATCTTACTGACAGAAACATACAGAGGAGTAGAGGTTCAGAAACTCAGAGCAAATAACATGGATTACAGGATTTCAGAGCTAAAACAACACTATGTTGTGCTATGCTATGGCATGAAATTGCTAGCCTCCACCCCGGATAACAAGAACAATCCCTTGCAATCAAGAATCCTGATCGCCATACAAAATGATTGTAACCGGCGACCATGATAACAACCAATTAATCGAGCGCAAGGAGACAAAACACATAGGATAAAATTGGATAGGAGAGGATAGAGGAGGATGACAACAATCACATACAAAAAAAATACCTCGCAGCAATCGACAATGACTACTTACCCCCACCCCCCTGCACGTGACGGGTGCTTGATGATGGCGAGCCCGACTAGAGAGCTTCGTCGAGCTCCTCTCCATACCAGCAACTCCCCAACCTCCGACCGTTCCAAGGAAGCATGGTCCAGCCTACAAGCACAACTTGCGAGCGGCTCGCCGCACGCCAATTGTCTCTAGCCAGCCCCTGTTGTAATCACCAGCGAGCTCCCCCCCCCCCCCCTTTCAGTATATGGCCATGGTAGCATACTAATTTTTTATATGACAACCATAAATAAATGTTTTATATTAAGTACATGTCAATTAAGAGCATACATGGGTGGTAGCTTTCGTAGCATCAGGGTCATTAGTGCTGGGACGACGAGATTTCGTTTCGATGTAATGGGGACAATTGATAAGGGGACGATGCATTTGATGAAGCACTTGTACTACATAGGTACATTATTCTGTTGGTCTACGTTATAAAGTTAATCCGTTAAATGCCTAGTATCATCATCATCTCCTTGGATGTAACTTAATGTCTGAAGTGTTAACTACAAAATCAGCTAGTTGCATGTTTCATAGGAGTAAGTAGTACAGCTTGCCATGATAAAAAATTCCATCAAGTTTCTGCACTCTTGCATATGACTTTGGATAAGTGTAGGCATGCAACACATGCCTCTGTTGAGTATCCATCCGTCCGGAAATACTCGTCGGAGGAATGTATAAAAATCAATGTATCTAGAACTAAAATACATCTAGATACATCCATTCCTCCGACGAGTATTTCCGGACGGAGGGAGTACATGTCATCATGATTTGTTTTGATGATTCAGTAGGATGTTGAGGATCTGATGCAACTAAAAAGGTGCAATTTTAATTAGAAACCATTGTGTTTTCTGCATTACACAACATTTAGCTGGCCATGGCTGCAGACGTAACTAATTGATTCCATTTTAGTAGTAGAATGAAAAAAAGCATAAGAACAAATAGGTTTTCGTATAATAACCTGATTTTGACCCCCCTAGATGTTTTGCGGACTAACAAGAAGGACATTATCTACAATTTGACTATGTGTCATTAATAATCCGTAGTTATTTTTAGTTTGTTTTAGCTAGTTATGTTTAAATTAACCTCTTATTTTTGGTTTGTCATTATTTTATTTTGTTTAGACAGGGAGCATGCTATGCTAGTTTAGCTGTAAGGCAAGAGAACAGGGTCATGTGCTATGTCAGCATGGGAAGAGAAAGGTCTTCGGCTCAAGACATAGGCATCACGAGGATGAGCAATAAAGTTGTATGCTTACGTCAAGAGGCATGAGGCATGGAGCTGCCCACTATAATGGACATTGGATGCTGATGAGGAAAGTGCTTCCTAAGCTTGTTGAAGGAATTGTCATGGCGAGTGTTTCTCTTGCGTGTGAATAAGAAACCTCCCCAACTGTTATGCTGCCGAAATTTCCGGCGAAAATTACCCCGACTTGTCAAAATTTTGGCCTTTTTTGTAAGAAAATAAAAATCTTGGGGGTTTCATCCAAGAAAATTGACCTTGTTTGTAAGAAGAAAGAAATACTAGGGTGTTCAATGCAAAAACACATTTCCTTTAAGCAAATCATGATCTGGTCCAAAAAAATCACCACGTAAGATCTCACGGTCTGGTCCAACCTCTAGGACTAGCTCAAGTGTTGCAAATGATTATGTTTTCCTGATCATGGGCATTAAGTTAAGTGTAATAAGGATGCTGGCAACTTTGAGAGTATGATTATAGAAAACAATCATATTGAGTTGACCCGTCTTAAGGCTGTTAGAATATTTTGTTCCTTCAGTGGACGTTCTAGTGCCACATTCGTGCAACATGCTGCCTTTGGTACTAAATATCAAACACATCTAACAAACGCGCACCCTTCAGTCAAAGATACAAGCATGTGGGTTTCTCAAGTATTATTAACCATCCATCTCTTAAGGTAATATCAACTCACACAAATAAATACCTGCACTGACCAAGTCACTCAAGCGTATGTAGCTAGTGGCAGAACAAAGCTATATATAGGAGCCTGCACTAAAGAGTGCCACCCCAACAAGAGCGACTACAACGTCCGTGGCTATGACCAGAAACCTAGCCGACGATCCCAAGTAGGGGAACCTCGCAACTTTGACTATCACAAAAGTGTCCACGATGCTTATGACACACGCAAATGGTAGAGTACGGAAGATGACGCTTGTGAAGAGGAGCCCGTGGCACCATTTCACCAGTATATATCGCATATCATGAAAATCATTATAAAATAAAGGCATGAACATCAAAGTTATATTTTAATTCACAAATAAAGCTTAATATGCCATGTACATGTAATTATATAATAGAAATAATAAGTACAAGATACAGATGCTCAATGTTAAACAACTGTTGAATAAATACAACACGACGGGGGCAATGCCCCGTCTATCCATTTATTAATGTTGATGTTAGGTTCAAATAATATATTTATTATTTGTCATGCTCTTGTTGAAGGTGTTGGCTTGAAGCTCAACCTTGGGGTCTTGCGGATGAAATGCCAAGTTCGGCCTCTGGTTGGCATTAGGATACGATTATTGCCAACACACGAGCTAATTGTAGCAGAGAGTGATGCGAGCTCCCGCAGAGAAGATGACGAACCCAACCAAAGGAATAACCGTGTCCCCAGCAATGAGAACCGCCTTAGCCCACCCACCCATGCATGTGAAGGTGGAAACTCTGGCGAAGACGGAACTATCACGAATGCATATCAAGGAGAGGAGGAGAGAAGATTGAACAGTAGACCGGTGAAGAGCGCCCCTCAGCAGCACTTGACAGTCGACGGCGGGAGCTCCTCGAGAGTTTTATTGGATCCCATCATACACATGACAAGTGTGACTCAGATTGACATTGATCATCTCCCGGCAAGAAAAATAAATGTCATACACATATACGCGCACTCTAACCTATCACCAGCTTAGTGTGGCCCGAACCTTCGGTGTTTGCATTCTTGGTCGTATACAACTAACTTACAAGATGAACCTACATTATAAGAATATTCAGAATCAAGTTTATGGACGTGTTCTTTTAATAGGCAATGCACGGGCACATTTACTAGTCAATCAAAACACAGATTTGGCTGTTTGAATATTTCGTTCCTTCACTGGACGTTCTAGTGCCACATTCGTGCAACCTGATGCCTTTGGTACTAAATATCAAACACATCTAACAAACTCGCACCCTTCAGTCAAACATACAAGCATGCGGGTTTCCCAAGTATTATTAACCATCCATCTCTTAAGGTAATATCAGCTCACACAAATAAGTACCTGCACTGACCAAGTCACTCAAGCGTACGTAGCTAGTGGCAGAACAAAGCTATATATAGGAGCCTGCACTAAAGAGTGCCACCCCAACAAGAGCAACTACAACGTCCGTAGCTACGACCAGAAACCTAGCCGACGATCCCAAGTAGGGGAACCTCGCAACTTTGACTATCACAAAAGTGTCCACGATGCTTATGACACACGCAAATCATAGAGTACGGAAGATGACGCTTGTGAAGAGGAGCCCGTGGCACCATTTCACCAGTATATATCACATATCATGAAAATCATTATAAAATAAAGGCATGAACATCAAAGTTATATTTTAATTCAGAAATAAAGCTTAATATGCCATGTACATGTAATTATATAATAGAAATAATAAGTACAAGATACAGATGCTCAATGTTAAACAACTATTGAATAAATACAACAGGGGGGGGGGGCAATGCCCCCCGTCTATCTATTTATTAATGTTGATGTTAGGTTCTAATAATATATTTATTATTTGTCATGCTCTTGTTGAAGGTGTTGGCTTGAAGCTCAGCCTTGGGGTCTTGCGGATGAAATGCCAAGTTCGGCCTCTGGTTGGCATTAGGATACAATTATTGCCAACACACGAGTTAATTGTAGCAGAGAGTGATGCGAGCTCCCGCAGAGAAGATGACAAACCCAACCAAAGGAATAACCGTGTCCCCAGCAATGAGAACCGCCTTAGCCCACCCACCCATGCATGTGAAGGTGGAAACTCTGGCGAAGACGGAACTATCACGAATGCATATCAAGGAGAGGAAGGAGAGAAGATTGAACAGTAGACCGGTGAAGAGCGCCCCTCAGCAGCACTTGACAGTTGACGGTGGGAGCTCCTCGAGAGTTTTCTTGGATCCCATCATACACATGACAAGTGTGACTCAGATTGACATTCATCATCTCCCGGCAAGAAAAATAAATGTCATACACATATACGCGCACTCTAACCTATCACCAGCTTAGTGTGGCCCAAACCTTCGGTGTTTGCATTCTTGGTCGTATACAACTAACTTACAAGATGAACCTACATCATAAGAATATTCAGAATCAAGTTTATGGACGTGTTCTTTTAATAGGCAATGCACGGGCACATTTACTAGTCAATCAAAACACATATTTGGCTGTTTGAATATTTCGTTCCTTCACTGGACGTTCTAGTGCCACATTCGTGCAACATGCTGCCTTTGGTACTAAATATCGAACACATCTAACAAACTCGCACCCTTCAGTCAAACATACAAGCATGCGGGTTTCTCAAATATTATGAACCATCCATCTTTAAGGTAATATCAGCACACACGAATAATATACCTGCACTGACCAAGTCACTCAAGCGTATGTAGCTAGTGGCAGAAGAAAGCTATATATAGGAGCCTGCACTAAAGAGTGCCACCCCAACAAGAGCTGCTACAACGTCCCTAGCTACGACTAGAAACCTAGCCGATGATCCCAAGTAGGGGAACCTCGCAACTTTCACTGTCACGAAAGTGTCCGCAATGCTAATGACACATGCAAATGATAGAGTGCAGAAGATGACGCTTGTCAAGAGGAGCCCGCGGCACCATTTCACCAGTATATATCGCATATCATGAAAATCATTATAAAATAAAGGCATGAACATCAAAGTTATATTTTAATTCACAAATAAAGCTTAATATGCCATGTATATGTAATTATATAATAAAAATAATAATGATGAGATGCACATGCTCAATGTTAAACAACTGTTGAATAAATACAACGTGGAGGGGGGGGCAATGCCCCCCCACTATCCATTTATTACTGTTGATATTAGGTTCAAATAATATATTTCTTATTTCTCATGCTCTTGTTGAAGGTGTTGGCTTGAAGCTCAGCCTTGGGGTCTTGGGGATGAAATGCCAAGTTCGGCCTTTGGTTGGAGGAGAGGAAGGAGAGAAGATTGAACAGTAGACCGGTGAAGAGCGCCCTCAGCAGCACTTGACAGTTGACGGTGGGAGCTCCTCGAGAGTTTTCTTGGATCCCATCATACACATGACAAGTGTGACTCAGATTGACATTCATCATCTCCGGCAAGAAAAATAAATGTCATACACATATACGCACTCTAACCTATCACCAGCTTAGTGTGGCCCAAACCTTCGGTGTTTGCATTCTTGGTCGTATACAACTAACTTACAAGATGAACCTACATCATAAGAATATTCAGAATCAAGTTTATGGACGTGTTCTTTTAATAGGCAATGCACGGGCACATTTACTAGTCAATCAAAACACATATTTGGCTGTTTGAATATTTCGTTCCTTCACTGGACGTTCTAGTGCCACATTCGTGCAACATGCTGCCTTTGGTACTAAATATCGAACACATCTAACAAACTCGCACCCTTCAGTCAAACATACAAGCATGCGGGTTTCTCAAATATTATGAACCATCCATCTTTAAGGTAATATCAGCACACACGAATAATATACCTGCACTGACCAAGTCACTCAAGCGTATGTAGCTAGTGGCAGAAGAAAGCTATATATAGGAGCCTGCACTAAAGAGTGCCACCCCAACAAGAGCTGCTACAACGTCCCTAGCTACGACTAGAAACCTAGCCGATGATCCCAAGTAGGGGAACCTCGCAACTTTCACTGTCACGAAAGTGTCCGCAATGCTAATGACACATGCAAATGATAGAGTGCAGAAGATGACGCTTGTCAAGAGGAGCCCGCGGCACCATTTCACCAGTATATATCGCATATCATGAAAATCATTATAAAATAAAGGCATGAACATCAAAGTTATATTTTAATTCACAAATAAAGCTTAATATGCCATGTATATGTAATTATATAATAAAAATAATAATGATGAGATGCACACGCTCAATGTTAAACAACTGTTGAATAAATACAACGTGGAGGGGGGGAGGGGGGCACTGCCCCCCACCTATCCATTTATTACTGTTGATATTAGGTTCAAATAATATATTTCTTATTTCTCATGCTCTTGTTGAAGGTGTTGGCTTGAAGCTCAGCCTTGGGGTCTTGGGGATGAAATGCCAAGTTCGGCCTTTGGTTGGACTTGTCAACATGGGTGTACATGGACAATCATCTGCCCACCGCAACAAAGCTCCATGAGCCAACACACAAATCATTTGCATTTCAGTGATTAGTTACGGTTGCGGGTACAAAATTCGGCTACAATCATCAATTTTTTTCCTAAAATAAGGAGATTGAATTGTAAGAGGAGTAGAGATGAGAGAATCAACATAGCGGGTTGTGTATTGTATTGAGCCTTGTGGGTAAAAGGCCTCCTAAAGAAAAGACGGAAAGAATTCCTATCTAATTTCGAACAATCCCTAACTACCAAAAAATATATATGTCCCAACATGGTAGAGACAACAACGTGGTCCACACTCCACTCCACAACTTCATAAAAACTTATCAACACGATGTGATGAGTCATTACCCAGATAACCTTTTCTTTGGAAGAGACAAAAATGTGGTCTGTTGACTAGAGATGAGCTGATGCAATCCCTGATGCAACATCAATTGGTCTGGCAGACCCTCATATGCACATGTGTGGGCATATATGTACCAGACTATCAGTCTATTCCTGTCGTCCTTGTCCACAGGGAGACCGAGACCCTTTGACAAACTTTGTTCCTGCAAATTTGTCCAGTCATACTCCATTCTAGCGCGAACAACCTCAATGGCTGCTGCTGCTGCTGCTCAAACTCGTGTCATGGTGCTACCCTTTCCTGCGCAGGGCCACGTCATCCCGCTCATGGAGCTGTCCCGCAAGCTCGTCGAGCACGGCTTGAAGATCGACTTCGTGAACACCGAGTTCAACCACGGCCGCGTCCTCCAAGCCTTGGCAGAGGATGGAGCAATCCCAGGAGGAGTTCACATGCTCTCCGTTCCGGACGGCCTGGGGCCTGCCGACGACCACACGGACATCGGTGCACTGGTCAAGGGCCTGCCGGCCGCCATGTCCGGCCGCCTCGAGGAGATGATCAGGTCGAGGAAGACGGAGTGGATGATAGCAGACGTGTCCATGAGCTGGGCCCTGGAGCTGGCCACCACGGCTGGCGTCCGTGTCGCCTTGTTCTCCACGTACTCTGCGGCCGTGTTGGCGCTCAGGATGAAGCTCCCGAAGCTGATCGAGGACGGCGTTCTTGATGAAAGTGGTAAGAGCAAATCGAAATCTCCATTTTTCATGTCACTTGTTACGTACTTTCCTACTTTTCTCCGTGTCTGGAAATGAACATGGGCACCACGTACGTTACGCAGGGAACGTGAAGAGGCACGAGAGGGTCCAACTGATGCCGCCCGTTGACGCGGCAGAGATCCCTTGGGTCAGCCTTGGCAGCACAACGGAGAGGCGAAGAACCAACATCCAGAACGTCCTCAGGACCAACCGGTTGATGTCGCTGGCTGAGAAGATCATCTGCAACACTTTCATGGAGATGGAACCTGACGCTCTAGCACTGCTCCCAAACGCGCTGCCTCTTGGTCCACTCGTAGCGCCGACGTCGAGGCCGGCCGGACATTTCCTGCCGGAAGACCTGACTTCCCTCGCCTGGCTCGATGCGCAGGCCCCCGGCTCCGTCGTCTACGTCGCCTTCGGGAGCTCCGGCGTCTTGGACGCCACGCAGTTCCAGGAGCTTGCCCGACGGGCTCGCGCTCTCCAGCCGACCGTTCATGTGGGTCGTCCGGCCAAACTTCACCACCGGAGCCACAGAAGGTTGGTTCGACGCGTTCAAGCGCCGCGTGGAGGGAAAGGGGCTGGTCGTGGGCTGGGCGCCACAGCAGCGCGTGCTCTCGCACCCAGCCGTCGCCTGCTTCGTGTCCCACTGCGGGTGGAACTCGACCATGGAAGGCATGCTGCACGGCGTGCCGTTCCTCTGCTGGCCGTACTTCGCCGACCAGTTCGCCAACCAGAGCTACGTGTGCAACGTGTGGGGTACCGGCATCAAGCTTTGCCGAGACGAGCGAGGGGTCGTCGCGAAGGAGGAGATCAAGAGCAAGGTGGCGCGGCTGCTCGGTGACGAGGGAGTCAAGGCGAGGGCGGCCACGTGGAAGGACAGGGCGTGTGCGAGCATTGGAGAGGGAGGGTCCTCGCATGGGTACCTTCTCAAGCTAGTGAACTTGCTAGGAGAGCAGGGATCCCATCCCATCACTGCGTGAATCATCACACCGAGACATCGGACGGCTCCGAACATCTACGTTGACAAATACAAAAAATAAAACTCAAACGGTTTAGATTTAGTTTTATACAATATAGTGAAGTGGTGAGCATGGCATGGTCTGCCTCCGTGTTAGAATGAGTTTTCATTTCAGTGGGAATTACTACAAGAAGACTGTCCTATGGCGTTTTGGTATTTTTGAGTTCTTTATCAGAAAAAATGGTCATATCAAAATAAAATTTTATGTTTTCTCTAGAAGATCTTTATCATATTTTTGCGTTTTTTTAATAAGCCATTGGCTTCATTTCATTTAGCGGAAGAGAGCGGGAAAACAATGTTTGATCAAGCGACCAGTGGGGCGAAAAGAAAAGGGTACATCTGCCTCTCACGGCCGAGAGGCCCGTGGACTAAGAATGCTATCTCTCACGGTACATCCCCAAAGTGGTGCTCGATGCATTTGGCCCCGGCGATCCGCCATTGCTCCATGTCCCTGCGGCAAGCTTCGATGATGTTGCTGACGCTGGGGTGTTTCCCTCTGAAGGTGCATGAGTTTCGCTCGATCCAGATGTGCCATATGATCAGCAGCAGTAACGATCTGGTTCCCTTCTTGGCGCCAGGAGGAGCGCGATCGATGATCAGTCGAACTCGCTCGGTTGTGGATGTCCCACTGCTCCAGTTGCTGTGTCCTAATGCGCTGCAGCCTGCCCATGTCGCAACGGCGTTCCAGACCTGAATGGAGAATGTACATTCCCAGAAGAGGTGTGAAGATGTCTCGAGGTGTCGCACACAGAGCTGACAGAAGTAGTTGTTTTCCCAGCCACACCGCTGAAGTCTGTCATTGCACCAGAGCTGGTCTAAGTGCAGCAGCCAGAGAAGCATTTTCATTTTGCCCGGCCCCCATGCTTTCCAGATCGAGGTCTTGAAATTGAGCAGAGGAGTGTCTTCGAATTGCACATCATATGCTGAGCGCGCAGAGTACAGGCCAGAGCTGCATGCTGTCCATCTGATCGTGTCCGCCGTGCCCTCAACCAGGGTGATTGCGGCGTCTCGCAGCTGCCTGGCCAGTTGAAGTACCTTGTGGATGATGCTGGTGAAGTTGTCGTGGCAAAGGTCGAGAACCCATCGGTCCTGGTGCAGAGCGTCCCGCAAGGTCCTGCATTTCCGGATGGATTGAGCGAAAACCTCCGGGTAGACTGCGCGCAGGGGCCTGCCGTCGAGCCAGTTGGACGACCAGAACGAGGCCGTGGCGCCGTCGTTGATGGTGACCACCGTGCAGGCCGCAAACAGGGCTTCATCGTCGTCGTTGCAGGGAACGCCCGAGCCGACCCAGGGCCAGTTTGGCTGCGTCCAGGCGAGCCACAGCCAGCGGAGCCGCAGCGCGCGGGCGAACGCAGACAGGTCGTGGATGCCCAGGCCGCCAGCGCGCTCCGGTCTTGTGACCATCTTCCAGCCCACCTTACATTTTCCGCCAGTTATCACGCCGTCGTGCACCCAAAGGAAGCGCCTCCTGGCCTTGTCGACGTCCTTGAAGAACTTCTTCGGGGCCCGAAGGATGGTGAGGGCGAAAGTGGGCATGGCCGAGAGCACGCACCTTACCATCACGCGCCGGCCCGCGATTGGTAGCAGCCTGTCCTTCCAGCCCGCTAACCGTGCCCGAATCCTATCTAAGATGAACTGCAGGTGCACTAGTCTAAGCTTGCCGGTGGTGATCCGTAGGCCTAAGTATCTAATGGGCAGCGCCGCCATTGTTCCTCCAAAGTTTTGTAGCACATCAACGAGGTCGATCCCGCCGCAGGCGATCGGGATGACCGAGGATTTTGCTAGGTTCACTTTTAGGCCAGTGGCCTCACCGAAACAGTGCAGGATGTGGAGGAGCTCGTCTATTTCCTGCCGCACTGGGTTGATGAAGATTACTGCGTCGTCCACATACAAGCTGGTGCGCATGCGAGCGGCCCTCCCGGGGATGGGTTGAAGGATGCCGTCTCTAGTGGCAGCCTTGAGCAGTCGATGTAGGGGGTCGATGCAGAGGATGAACAACAGCGGAGATAACGGGTCACCCTGACGGAGGCCGCGAAGGTGGAAGAACTTGTTTCCAGGGATGCCATTGAGCAGGCATGACGACGAGGAAGTTGCAAGGAGCAGCGCGATCCAGTCCCTCCATCTTGGCGGGAAACCCAATTTCTGGAGCAGTTCTAGGATGTACTCCCAGGTAACACTGTCGAAGGCTTTTGCGATATCAAGCTTGAGCAGCAGGGCAGGCGTTTTGCTGCGGTGCAGGGCACAAACTCTGTTTTGGACAAAAAGGAAGCTATCGTGAATGCACTTGGTTCTCTGGAATGCAGATTGCGCGGGGGGAGATGATTGTGGTGATAACAACCGCCAGCCGCATCGAGAGGACTTTGGCAATGAGCTTAGCGATGGAATGCACCAGGCTGATCGGACGGAAATCTCCCATGCAAGTGGCGCCGTCCTTCTTGGGCAGCAGGGCGATCATGGCGGAATTGAGGTCCGCAAAATTGCCCCCAGCGAGCCTGTAGAAGTGGTCGAAAACTGCCATGACATCCATTTTGATTGTGCTCCAGCAGGCTCGATAAAATGCACCGGAGAAGCCGTCCGGCCCTGGGGCCTTGTCGGCCGGCGATGCCACGATAGCAGCCTAGATTTCTGCTTCGGTGAAGGGGTTGTCGAGGCCTGCATTTTGAACAGAGGGCAGTTACAGCGCCTCCCAATTGATGGAGCAGCCTCGCGCCTGCTTGGTGCCAAGCAGCTTGACGAAATGCTCATGAGCAACAACAACTTTTTCGTCGTGAGAGAAGGCCATCCCTGAATCAGAGTGCAGAGAGTGGATGAAGTTTTTTCTTCTGCGGGAGTTGATCTTGGCCAGAAAGAAAGCAATCTTGGCATCTCCAGCTTTGAGCCAGGTGATCCGCGATGCCTGCCGCTTGCGCGCCCGTTCGATCGCAGCAAGGCCGATCATCCTGAGCTTGAGCTGCTTCCGGAGGTGGAACTCAGACGCAGAGAGACGCCGTTTCTCCTGGGCGATGTCTAGCTGCAGGAAGATTTCAGCCGCGAGATGGAACTGAAGCTTGGCGTCGCTGAATAACGACCTGGCCCAGATCCTGAGGTCATATGCAGTCCGCTCTATTTTATGTTTCATCCTAGCGATCGGGCATAGGAGCGTCGATGGCCGAAGCCAGGCCCGCTGCACTGTTTCCTAGAAATGGGGGAACCGGGGCCAAAAGGTTTCAAATTTGAACGGGGGTTTTCGCGCCGGAGCAACAGTATTCGCCAGCAGAAGAGGACAGTGATCCGAGCAAGCGGTCGAGGCAGCCATGAGCATAAAGTTTGGGAAGAGGTTGTCCCACTCCAAGTTGCAGAAAAACTTGTCAATGCCGACAAGAGTTGGATCCTCCCGCTCATTTGACCAGGTAAAGCGTCTGTTCTTGCACTTGATTTCCTTCAGGTTTGCAACGTCGATGGCCCTTCTGAATTTTCCCATGATTCTTCTATTCAGATTCAGGTTGTTCTTGTCACGGGCTTCATATATGATGTTGAAGTCGCCTGTGATGATCCACGGCTCTCCCAAAGGCGGGGCAACTTGATATAGCTCTACCAGGAATGCATCTTTGCGGGCATCATCAGCCGGGCCGTAGGCTGTCGTCAGCCAGAAGGACGCGCTGCTGTGCAGGATTGTCACCTTGGCTGTGATGGAGAAGCAACCAACGGCTTGGGTGATCAAGTCGACTACACGTTTATTCCATAGGATCGCGGATCCTCCCCTGGTGCTCGTCGCCGGCAGCACCGCGCAGCCTTCCATTGTAGTGGCCCCTAGGTCGTAGACGGTGCTAGCAGTCCAGAGTCCAGCTTTGTTTCTTGCAGGCAGAGGATGGTGGCCCTGAGGGAATCAGCGAGCTCACGCACTGCAAATCTCCTGGCTGGGGAGTTCAATCCCCTGACGTTCCAACTCATGATTGAAAATGGCGAGCTAGACATTGGACACAGATGATCTCTCCGGCAACTTCAAATGACTAGTGAATTGCAGCAAATACAGGTACACATCCAACATAACAGGGGCGCGCCCGAGACCACCAACAGGCCCCTGAATTCTCTGGCACGAAGCTAACCGACCAGCCCTATGACAAGAGCTACGAAGATTCAACATAGATCCTAACTCGAATTGGCTTAAGGCCAATCGCTGCCGAAGACTAATACTAAGGTAGATAATCAGACGACCTAACATAACTAAACTGCATATTCAGCTGCATTCGGCCAGCCATGCCGCCCGCAATGCGAAGTGCCTCCGGGTCGAGGCGGGTGAGCTTGGCGATGATGGCGATGTCGTCGTCGGAGAGGGGCTTGTCGAAATGCTTGATGAGAGCTTCAGCAGCCTTGGCAGTCATCGCCTCCTTCGGACACAGCAGGCCCAGATTTTTGACGAGCAGCAGGGACGCGCGCTGCGCCACGGGGACGGAGGAGCTGCCGCTGGCCTGGCGTGCACTGTGCCTGGAGGGAGTTGAGCTTGCCCCGACTTGGGGCGAGGCGCTGGCGGGAACAACTGGGATGATTGGAGCCGCAGCACCGCGAAACAGGTTGCTGCTTCGCCCCTCGAGGCTGTCGCTGCCGCCCAGCTGAAGCTGCATGACCTGCTGCATGACCGCGCCCACATGTACTGCAGTGGAGATGGTCGACGCAGGTGCGCGGCAAGCAGCAGTGGTGTGGCCGGAGGGGAACTCGAGCGGGGAGGCGAGCGTGTCGGTGATGGTCTTGTCGATCCCAAGCATGTCGTTGTCGTTGTCGGCGTGGTGCAAAGGGGGGGGGGGAGGTTGTCAGCATGTCACACCCTGATTATCATGCCACTACACTTAAGCTAACAATCATGATAAAATGTGGATTGACAAAAACTTTTGAGTGTTTTGGACCTTGCCTTGATTGGTTTTTGTCTGTTGTTTGCAAGTGCTCTAAAAATAAAATAAATCCACCAACTCTTATACTCCTTCTCCTTGATTAAAAAACCTTCACCAATGATCATGCCATGTGTATAGGACATAAAAATAATTTCTTGCAAAAATAATTTGGCCAAATAGTATTTTCAAAAATTAGTTTTCCAAAAAACCCTGAATTGAGGTTTGCGCTGCAAGTACTTCATTTGGGGTATGAAAAATATTTCAAAAGGTATATTTGAATCCTATTAGATATAGTACTTCCCACAAACCAAAAAAATATAATTTTAAAAGTTATTTTCCTATTTTATTTAAAAGCTTTTTCTTAAGGCCATAAATGGTCTTTAATAGGGAAAAATTATTTTATTGTTTTAAAAATATTTGACAAAAATCAGGGAAACTCAGTGGGCATATATTTCCCATATATAAGAGTTTCAACACATGGTCATGTTCAAAATATTGAACAAAACCTCCCGAAACCATTTCTGCCCATTTCAAGGATTTGAAATATTTCTACAAGAAATATTTTCATAAACATCCAAGGAAAAACCAGCAAGTCACAAATACATATTGTGATCACCTTGCAAAGCCTCATGTTAATTAAAGTCATTTTGGTTCACCAAATTGCCCCAAAACCCTCTCTGACCAAAATCAAATTTGAACAACTTTGTACTACCAACTTTCTCTCCTTGACCCTAACTTTTGTGATCATGTTCACATGACCAAATGAGGCCACTAAACCAAGTGGTGCATCAAGGGGAAGTCATTTGCTTAACTAGATCTACACAAGTTCATTTCTGCTAATTTCTAGGGTTTACAAAAGTTGCATTGGCAACTTTGCGCAAATAAGCTCCAAATTGGTGGAAGGCCCTAGTTATATGTGCCATTTCACCTTGTGGAGACTCATGGCAATTGGAAATCGTATGCTTGCCCAAACCATTATCAAACACCTTCTGACACTTTCCCAAAATGCCATTTTTGACCTGTTCCACTAATCTCCATGGGCTCAACTTTGTAGCACAGCTGCTCCTAGTCCTCTCCTACCTCCAGTAACTCTCCCCTGGCCAATGCTCAATGATTGAGGGGTAAAATACCCCCATTTACCTCCCAGGACAGCCCCTCTCTCCCTCTCCTTCTACCTCTCTCTTCTCCTACAGGCCACCCAGAGCATCCAAGGCCATCTCCCACTTCTTTACTTCCCCCTAGAGCTACCAGACACTTATGGCCGCGCCCACATTACATAGAAAATGGCCATGCCGGCCATTAGGGCGCTCTAGAGCACGCTACAGTTCGCTCCCGCACTGTAGCCGCCCCCTTCCAACCGCCTCTGGGCACCTCGGGCCTCCCCAGCGCGCCCGACGATGCGCCTCGACGTCCACGACACGCAATTCTATCGAGCCCCTCCTCCCTTGCCCTCGTTCTGCCTCCTCGAGCTCACCCGAGCACGGCCTGGACCGCGCCCATGGTGCACCGGTGCCCCCCCATATAGAGCCTCCCCCCGAGCACTCCCTCGACTCTTCTGGATCCCTCTCTCTCCCGTGCACCTCCCAGACAACATCCCTCTACCTCTAGTGCTCTCCTTCCCTCTCCATGGCCGGAGTGCCGCCGCCGACCGCCGCTCGGATTCGGGCACCACGGCCCCTCTCTCTTCTCCCTACCCACTCCAGTACTCCCTCACCACCACCACGAAGCCCCCCATCGCCTCCATTCTTTCCCGGGACACCCCTGAGCTCGAAACCGGCAATGGCCGATGCCATCCTCCGCCGCGGGCGAAGGCCCGCTCCTCTCCGAGGAAGCTAGCGCCCGTAGTGTGGCCTCCCGGATGTGGCACGTTTCCCCGAGCACTCCGGCGGCTGGATCACCGGAAACGGTGGCCGGTAGCGCCGGCAGTCGACGTCTCCCCTGCCTCGCCTCCTCTGCTTCGGGCAGGAGGTTGAGGATGACCCCATGACGCCCAGCGGGCCCCGCCTGTCAACGTCTTGGCGCAGGGCCTGAGCCACTGACGGGTGGGCCTGCCACGTTTAAGTGGACAAGGGTCCAGATCGGAGCCGCCGCCCGTGTGAGAAGGCGTAGTATCGGAGTACGCCTTCGACGTCGCCTCCTACTCTCGCGTGGCCGAGCCAATGGGCCGGCCCAGTGCGCAGAGGCACTATATTGCGCTCAGCGCGCGCTTTAGGTATAACCTAATTCCTTTTCTTTCTCTTTTTCTGGTAGGATTGTAAAATCCATAAACAATTCAAATCAAATCCAAATTTGATGATTCAAATTTCTAGTAGCTCATAAAATCATGATCTATCTCATGGTGCAACTTGCACATTTTTTCAAGAACTTTTTCTTCACAAACATTTATCAAATCTTGTTTTTCCATTTCTGTGATGAACTTTAGAAAATCACAGAGAGCCCATTTTTGATCCAAATTCCATGATTCAAATTCCTAGATGCTTATAAGTTCAAAACTTAGTTTTTGAACATTTTTCCTAGTACTTTCTACGCCACATAGAATATTGGTCCACTTCTCCATATATTGCCAACTTTGCAAATTCATAGGAAAATCATTTGAACTCCAAATCCAGTGAAACCAACTCCTAGGTGCTTCTAAAATTATTCCTTGTGAAATGGGTTCCTTTGCTCATTTAAAAAAATATATTTCTGTACACTTCTTGCAAATCCACAAATCCCTTGATTCCACCATATTGAAATGTTCAGAGATATCCATTGATCAAATCCCAATGAAACAACTTTGGTCATACCTCATATGACCAAAGGTAACCTAGAAAAGTCCAACTCACATTTTTTAGAGCACTTTTATTTTTGCCTGGTCGTGTTGCTTATTGTGTTTGTTTCCGGTGTTAGTTGACGAAGTAGACGGAGTATTTGGAGAAGGACCAGAAGACTTGAAGACTCTGATGAACCAGGCAAGCAGCCCTTTGACCATGTCTATGAAACCCTTTTTATGCATGTCATATAGCACCATATTGTTGTTGCAACGGAATCATGATGAGGTTGTAACCACTTTGATGGTTTTCCACCGTACTTCCTCGTTGATACTTGCATTGTGCATGACCCTACCTTCTTATGAGGGTTATGCCGGTGGGGGTAGATAGGATGCTAAGTAGTGCTACGCAAAAAGGGACGGGGATAGGCATGGTGATGGAGACAAAGTATTTTCAAAGGACTTTTCGAAAACCCCATCGGGTGCCACTTATGCCCGAGGGAGATAATGAGATGGGTAACCACTTGATGACGAAGTGGTGTACCGAGGCAAGTGTGTGTGTTGTTTTCGAAAACGGATTAGATTTAAGATTTGTCGACTGTCCCAACCTTACATGCGCAACCACTCTACCCTTGTATGGGAAAGGGCATTATTGATTACCTAGGCTGATACTAGCTTGGAGCCCGCATTACTAATGACGGGGGAGAGTTGTTGCTCTCTCTCGGGACGGGGTCGTGCCAGGTAGGGCGGCCAAGAACATTTTTATGGGGCACCGGACACACCATTGGTACCCCGTGCCAGTGGTATGTGATGAATATGGGAGCGATGCTCCACAATTTTAAGATGTGAAATGTTGGGCACGGGGGTTACTACCAATCGAGTGGACTCTATGTTAGTGTCGTCTAGGGAAAGATAGTGATCGGCTGCTTACCCCGGGTACTTGAGGTACCGCGGGTCGTGGATGACGCGGAAGTTCCCCGGATCTTGTGGGTAAAGTGTGCAACCTCTGCAGAGTGTAAAACTATTCGAATAGCCGTGTCCACGGTCAAGGACAGTTGGCTTGACACGATGATCGAGTTGGATTGGTGTCCAACTTCGCTCATGTTGATATCTGTAACTTGTTCATACGGATGTCTTACTCTCATGATGCATACTTTACATGTTGGCAGATCATGTCATTGCACACAAAACTAGCTTTCTGCAAACTACCTACTTAGTGCTATATCATTGCATTATTGTGCCTTGTTTCAATCATGGGTTGCTTAAGTAGTACATTCAAAGTACTCATTGGCTTGCCACTGGTTATTTTATTGGCGAGCATGAAAGAACAGGATATAATGAAGAGTACCTTGGTGACGAACATGCGAGCTAGGGCGCTTCCGGTCGTAATGCCTATAGAGTTAAGGCAGATGGCATGGGTCCAAGTTGTTATTGAAGATTTCCGCGGCGATGATACACTCAAGACTTGACCATAATGGTCCTACTTGTGTAAAATGGTATGTATGGATGTAAGACTCTTGTTATTCAGCTTCTGTGTGTTCAGTAAGCATTGATCTCTGGGATCACTGTACACGTGCATTCGGTGATCTCGACTTATGAGTCGGGGTCCCCACAGAGCTGGTATTAGAGCCATCCTGACTATAGGAAGCCTTAGTTAGCATGGTCGTTAGTTAGGGTAAAACTATTTCCAAAACTACTACTAGTTTTCAAAACTATCTGTACTTCCCTTCCCTTCTCAGTTTTTCGAAAACTAAGGTATACTTTCCCCATCGATCTCTTCCCTTCAAAACTATTGCAAAGCGGTCGCTAGAACCCTCAAGCCCCTGACCACGGGATTCCTTGTAATCCTCGTGGATATCCTAGAAGGAGTACACCTTGCCAAACACTCACCCACCTCTGTTGAACCCAAGATTGGCGACACCACAACAAGACGATGCCAACAGAAGATACGCCTTTGAAGAATGAGGACATGAAGACACAGAGGATGGTGAAACCTTCGGCATTACACCAAGATGCTGCAACCTTAGCCTACAATGACCAGGGCATAGGAAATGCAAGATCATGATATACATCGCTAATAGAGCAATCCTGTCCTTACCATTGTTGTAGCGACAACCACCTGTGGATGAGAACCTCGCCATTTGGTCTGCCTCACGATAGTGAGCAGGAAAACAGTTCTCTTCATCCCCCGCTCTTGGTGTCAATGTTGTCATCAACGTAACCGACATGTTGGACCTCTATTATGCCTTGTTAAGGTCATTGCATAAAGGATTGCCACCTGGAACCGCCGACACCTTAAAAAGGTAAAAGTGATCATCATGATTAGGAAGACAAGAGGAGACCAAGACAACGCCAGCTACGAGGAGCCACCTTCACCCCATCACTTCAACAAGTGAAAAGTTGTTGAAGACTCTTCAGGCTAAACCTGGATCGTTTCATCGAATAACTACAGGAGACGTAGCGACACCCGAGGAAAATCCAGAAGACTGCATGAGGCACAGAGCAAGGCACGACTACTGAATCCGAGAACCCCTAGGGTAGGATGAGTCG
Source organism: Aegilops longissima (assembly GCA_021605205.1). NCBI lineage: Eukaryota > Viridiplantae > Streptophyta > Magnoliopsida > Poales > Poaceae > Aegilops > Aegilops longissima. The sequence continues at coordinate 612,218,429 of CM038680.1, forward strand.
TGTACCCCGTATGCGCAGTCGAGTCCGTATGATGGTTCGAATAGAACCATGATTGTGTGTTGCTTGTTTGTATTTGTTTGTGTTTTGATATCAGTCGCCCTTTTGCCCTAGGTAACAAGTACGCAACTATATCACCTGCCTTATTTTGTTGTTTGTGTTTGGCCCTTTTTGGCACTTGTTTGTTTGCACCTGCACTATAGAACCCCCTTAGGCATCCCCATCTATGCCACTTTTGTCTCTCGTCTCTCTCATAAACTGAAGACCGGCAGGACAAAATACACCAAGGATTCTACTTTGGCAACCAATTACCACTGAAGACTTTTGCTACGGCCTCCTAGACCAAGTGCAGCCCCTTAGAGTTATGGTTGCCCCTCAATATTAGAAACCCATTCCTAGACCCTTCGAGACTTCATAAGATACCCCAGCTCGAATCCTTAACCATGTGCTTAACCCACAGAATTGCAAGAGAACCTGTTAAGCCTCCGTAACCTTTCTTATCACTGGGTTCATTAGGGAACCAGTGGACATAGTGAACGAGCACATTATCATCCTAAGATAGCACCAAAACTAACGATGCCATAGGGAAGACCAATTTGAGGATATAGGAATAGAGGACAAATGACTAGATGAGTTTATATCAATGACTTTGAAGAATCATCCGAGAATATTTGGTGGATTATGAGGCTTTCATGTTGGTAGATGAACTTGGTGGGATCATGATTATAGAGTAGCATAGCTTTCATTACCCCTGAGTAAATTGGATTTATAGGACAATTATGATCGCAAGCTGAAACTCCTGGAAGTGCAAGGATTTGAGTTGATCAGATGATATTGATAGGAGACAATTGATATTACGTAAATAACTTGAGGGAAACATATAGGATTCCTCGTTGTACAAGAGATTTGGATTTAAATAGGTGATCCTAGTTGAGCATAGATGCTGAGTAAGCCTGCAGGATTCGGAGTAAATTGGATTTAGACTGATGATCTCGATCATGATATTATGTTTCACGATGGACAATAAACTAGGAGATTGGATTAATTGTCGGAGTTGATTTAGAGTTATATATAAGCTTGACCTTGGAGTTTACTTTACCATGATAATGGAAATTGGTGGAATGACTATAGTAAGGTAGCCCTTTCAAGTGTTTGGGGATTATAGGAACCTTAGGAGATCATGTGGAACACCATAACCATTGGATTTGTAGAATTAAATGGATTATGTAGTGATTGATGGAAGTTAATGGGCTGTTGGAGTTGATTCGTAGGAAGGAAACAAGATCTTGGAGTGGCTTACGACGTGTTTCCTTAGGATAGAGATGCTTTATCTTAGACCTTGGAAGAATAGGATGAGCACTTGGATTGTCCTGTTTCATTCCAGCTTGGAAGCTTGTATGCTCTACACATGGATTTTTAGGGGTAGCCATACATATGAGTTTGGGGATCGTAGACATATAGGATTTTATTAGACCTCCCCTCGGGAGTCACGAGCATATGGATAACATGAGTGGTGATTGGAGTTGACCTATACGAGATGATGCTCTCGGTGGTATAAGGTTATTTGTTTGGAGGACTAGGTAGAACTATTGGCATCTCAGAAACCTTGCTTAAAGATAAGATGATAAATGTTCACTCACACACTAGAATCCTTGAAACCCTTAAGCCCTACCAAGCCACAACATGGTTGGATCATGAACATGGGCTTGACTCTAGGTCGAGAAGACCTTGGCCAAAACTCAACCAAGACCAGCACCAATACCCCATCATACTTTATGTACCCCATGAACAAGTCCTCCTGGAATACTTAGACAAGTTAGTTGTCATCTTTCTTTGGCGACATACTTGTCTACCCAAAAACAGAAGAAGAGCCGTTCAGCTAGATAGAAGACAATTGAATACCGCGATGTCAAGAAGGAAGAACTACACCAACCACCATCGTCAAGAAGTAAACCTCCGCCTTGAAGATCAGGTGTACCTGCAAGCCACTTCTCTCGGAGGAACCAAGTATTTCCATGACAAGGAAACCCACACCAAGATTCATCGGCCCTCTTCGAGATCACTCCAAGATTTAACAACCCCCTCTGAGATCACTACAAGATGAAGAGAAGACAGTTACCAGCTGGAGTTGCCACCTAAGTTACCCACTATTCACAACGTTTTCCCACAGAACACAACCTCGGCAGTGTTTCCAACTTCCTAACTAGCCCGACCTCTACAAGGACATCGATCACCGAGCCATCGACCTCCAGCCCAATATGACCTACCGCGAGCTACCCATTAGCAACCTGAATCAAGAGGAGCGTCATACACGAAGCCACACCATCAAGTACTTCAAGCTCAATGGAGCACTACACGGAAGCAGAAGCAACATGAGGACTTGAAGACTACCCCAGATCCAAGTTTCTGTATTCCTTTCCACGCCTAGTTTGGGAATCTCGGGGACGAGATTCTCGTAAGGGGGGTAGGTCTTGTTGGAAATATGCCCTAGAGGAAATAATAAAAGGATTATTATTATATTTCCTTGTCCATGATAATTGTCTTTTATTCATGCTATAATTGTATTATCCGGAAATCGTAATACACGTGTGAATACATAGACCACAAAATGTCCCTAGTGAGCCTCTAGTTGACTAGCTCGTTGATCAAAAGATAGTCATGGTTTCCTGACTATGGACATTGGATGTCATTGATAACGGGATCACATCATTAGGAGAATGGTGTGATGGACAAGACCCAATCCTAAGCATAGCACAAGATCGTGTAGTTCGTTTGCTAGAGCTTTTCCAATGTCAAGTATCTTTTCCTTAGACCATGAGATCGTGTAACTCCCAGATACCGTAGGAGTGATTTGGGTGTACCAAACGTCACAACGTAACCGGATGGCAGTCTCCATGGGCATTAAACGTCTAGAGGTGCGCGGGGATTTGAACCTTGCGATATCTCAAATAAACGGAGACTTTGATGCCAAAGATCCAAAAATGGCAGCATACCGCAATGCGGTCCTAAAAATGTCAGCACGGTTCGAAGGGCTCGAATTTCATCATATAGCCCGGGATAACAACCAGGCGGCGGACATATTGGCATGCATCGGTGCAAAACGCGATGCCGTCCCGCCCAACATCTTCCTGGAACGGCTGTTCAAGCCATCCGTACTATGGGAAGGGGAGTCCGGAAATAACAATCCGGACCCAACCGCGCTGCCTGACGCCGAACACTCTGACACAATCGGAGGCTCTGCCACCGAGATAACACCCTCCACCCACGAAATAATGGCGGTTATCGCCCCGTGGACGGAACCATTCCTAGCCTACCTAACTAGGAAGGAACTCCCCGAAGACCAAAATGAGGCTCGCTGCATGTACGGCGATCTAAAGCCTATAAAGTCCATGAGGGAGAGCTTTATAAGATAAGCATTACAGGAGTCCTTCAAAGGTGTATCTCCGAAGAGGAAGGGCGAAACCTCCTGGCTGAAATTCATGCCGGACTGGGTGGGCACCACGCCGCAGCCCGGGCCCTTGTAGGCAAGGCCTTCCGTACAGGATTTTATTGGCCGACGGCCCGAGCAGATGCGCAGGATTTAGTCCAACGATGCGTCGGTTGCCAGCTTTTTGCTAACCAAAGCCACATGCCACCCACCACCCTCAAAACTATACCCATCACCTGGCCGTTCGTGGTCTAGGGGCTTGACATGGTTGGACCCCTTAAGGGAGGAACCCACAAGCAAAAATACCTATTGGTCATGGTGGATAAATTCACCAAATGGATAGAGGCCAAGCCTGTTAAAACGGCCGAATCCGGACCGGTGATAGACTTCATATCAGGGGTAGTTCACCATTACGGTGTCCCCCACGGTATCATCACTGATAACGGAACCAACTTCACGGCCGATGAGGTCAAATTATGGTGCAAAAACACGGGCATCAAGCTCGATTACGCCTCAGTCTATCACCCTCAAACCAACGGCCAAGCCGAGCGAGCAAACGGTCTAATCATGAGCGGCATTAAACCCAGACTAGCGCGGTCCCTCAAGGAATCTAACACGCACTGGGTTGAGGAGCTCGACTCCGTACTCTGGGGGCTGCGGACCACGCCGAATCGTACTCTCGGATTCACACCATTTTTATGGTGTACGGTGCGAGGCAGTCCTGCCCTGCGACATAATTCATGACTCACCTCGCGTGCGCATGTATGAAGAAAGAGAAGCCGAGCTCGATCGGCAGGACAGTTTGGACGCATTGGAGGACGAGCGCGACGTGGCAAAAGCTCGTTCCGCATTTTATCAACAGCGGGCTCAAAGATATCAAAGCAGGGAAGTACGGGCCAAAGCTTACAACGTTGGCGAACTAGTTCTACGCCTGCCGGACAAGAAAAAGGACAAACTCAAGCCCAAATGGGAAGGTCCCTTCATCGTCGACCAGGTCCTGACCGGCGGAGCATACCGTCTGCGAAACGCATCGGATAACCGACTCGAGCCGAACCCATGGAACGCAGCCCTTCTACGAAGATTCTACGCCTAAGCGCCGGACTCCAAGTTCGTCTCCTTCCTCTGTCCACATTTTCTATTTTTGTTGTCTTTTATTTCTCTCCTTCTTCCTCCTTCTTCTTGAAGCCTTTAGAGGCTCGTTTATGCTTTATTCAAGACATATTTGACGCGCTGTCGCGCTCATTATACCAGGGGCTTCTTCAATGAAGCTTATTTATACGGGCTTCATGCCCAACACATGTGTCAAACTTCCGCATGTACCTTTTATTCACCATTATATGCATCGATATGACTTAAGTTTTGGCCAAGCTGGGTTGTTGGCTCTGTGCTTACCCCTCGCTCCCGATTGTTCGGCTAGGTGGTAAAGGGAGCACCTCTGCGATTACTACTGCCGGGTCAGCGGATGTGTACCTCGGTAGGGGTGAAGCCGAAAGCTAGCGTTCTTAAGGGAATATTCGGTCGGTGAACTGAAAGATGATTTTAACTATTTATCCATCTGCCCCGGATGATTTTCTACTTTCTCAGCAGTTTGGACATGCACTTTAGGGCATGCCTCCCAGAGAAAGGAACCCTTAACGGAACTATTCTCCCTGGAAGATGTTTCTTACTATCCATGTAATATAACATAACTAGTTGGGCACTTGTCTGATACAGAAATAATGACCCCTACGCCTTGTCTCCATGCATGCCCCGGTTCTTATATAACCGAGGGTATTTGGACACACTCCGGACTGTTGGGTCCCGATGTCGAAGCGAAAAGGTCTGCTATGACAAACGATCTACAATCCGGCTAGAAGACATTCTTTATGTCATATTCAATTACATAGTCAACTCGACTCATTGTATTCCTCCTCAATGCCATCTAATAGGCTATCTAATTTACAATCTTGCTGGGAATACTTGGCGGCCAATTCTACTTGGCCGTACACTAAGCTTACAGGGATCTCCTTCCCATTAGGCCCCACAGGTCCGACCTCGGCCATGTGGTTTGGGTCAGCCTTCGTGTACCGCGTCTTTACCATGGCCCATGCCTCCCTGGCGCCTTGACGGCAGGCCGATATCTTCCATAGTCGGAAGCGCCACTGTGCTCCTTGAAGCCGCTCTGCCAGCTCCCCAATGCCTTCGGGCTGGGAGATAGATGGCCACAAGGCCTGGCCGACGCCTTGCATCACCTGCCGAACTCGTTCGTGCAGCTAACGCAGTTCGAGAAGAAGATCACCCGAAGAACTGGGCATTTCCTCCTCAGGACGACCTGTGAGCAAACCGACATACATGTTTATGTTAGTCGCCTTCCTCGCCGAACTCTTTCAAAGTTCGCTCAAGCACTTACTGAAAATGCCGCGATGAAGTCGTCGATTCTCCTTTACGGAGTCAGACAACTGGACACGAACATCCTTTAGTTCCTCACCCAGTTTGGTGTTGGCATCTTGGAGGTTATTTTTCTCCTGTCGCACCCTCATAAGAACGCTCTCGCCGGGCTTTAGCTGGCGCAAGAGCTGTTGCTTGTCCGGATCTAGTCCGGCGCCATCTGCAATATTTTTGTCAGATTTACACACCCGCCGCACTTCATAAACTATTTATCTTTTGAAGTATATATTACCAGAGGGGGTCTCTGTGGCTCCCCCTGTAGCGGCTAGTGCAGCCTCAAGTTGGGCCTTGCATTCTTCAAGCTCCTGGGACAGTCGGGTATTCTTTTTTGTAAGATCCTGCATAACAAATGATCCTTAAATCAGTTATTCTAACTATTTTAAGTCTGGGGGGCTACTGGCATATATAACTGTCAAATTTTCTCACCAGTATGTCCTTTACATACTGCTCCGTGGCTCTGGCTAGACCGTCTTGAGCGGCACGGAGGTGCGCATCTCCCGAATTGAAGGCATTCAAGGCCTCTTGGGAGAAACATGCGTCACGAAGAACTGTCCGGCGGCGCCTGTGATTCATGGCGCTCTCCACCTCCTAGTTGGTGGCGGACAATCGGTTGGCATCCTCTGTCGGAGGGGCGTCGAACGCACGCCTCGTGCTCGTCTCCGCTTCCGGACCCGGATTTGGAGCCTGGCTGGCGGAGGTTCGATTGGCAACCTCTCCGGACTCAGTTCGGCGAGCGCTCTTTTTCCTGAAAAGAGCACCAGCGTTAGTACGCCTTCCGGGAATCAATCCTGGGAATATGGTGACACGCCATACCGTTGCGGCGGAGTTTCGATCCGGACCGCACTTATTTTTAGCCTGCAGGGCCGTACTGCCCCTTGTTGCCTAGCCGCCGCGGGCTCGGCTTCCTGCCTCGAAGGTACCCCCTGCGAAACACCATTGGTATACGTTGATCAAAAAATAAGCATGGATGGGTCATTTTCAGAGTATTGGGACCTCGGGCTCAGTTACCTGTGAGGCTGGGAGTATTCCGGGGTAATCGGCCGTAATGGCAACCAAAGCATTGTCGATGCTAAGTTGGTGGAACACCCCGTCGATCAACTCCACCTTTATATCCGGATCTTCTTCGGAGGCCGGATCGAGGGACCGTTCCGGATCCTCGGGTTGTGGGGGCGGGTTGTGTATCTTCTCCACGGCCCGGCGCAGTTCCTGCGCAGAAACCATGAAATGAGATGTTTAACCACGGGAACATGGATCGGACATGCCACAAAGATATTTGCTTACCCAACTTCGAGGATTATTCAAAGAAAACCCGCTCAGTGGATTGACGCGGAGAAAATCCTCCTCTTCCCCTTTGTACATGGCGGACAAGGTCTTCACCAGTTCGGTGGTCGATCCCGCCCTTTGCGCCATGACGGGTGGCATCGCCCTCCTGTTGAAATCCCACATGGGTGGCCCCTATATTGGGCGATCGCACTCCTCATAATGCAGATTGCCATGACTCCAATCATGGTCAATCCGGCATGAGCCAAGAATCTTATTCGGCTCATCAAGTAAAGGACGCCCGGTCATTTTCCTCCGGGGCTTCGGCTCATCAAGTAAAGGACGTCCCGGTCATTTTCCCTTTGGGGGCTCCACGGGTGCCAGCTTAGGCGCTTCTTCAAAGGAGCATTGCTAAACTCCGGAAGGCCGATCCGAACAGGGTCCGGCAGCGGGACGTCCTCCATGTAAAACCATTCCAAAGGCCCGTCTTCGGATGCCTTCTTCGGGGTTCCAGATAGATATCCGGTCCCAGCGATGCGCCATAGTTCGGCTCCGCCCACTTGATATATTGACCCCTCATGAGAACGGGGTACTAGGCAGAATAATCTCTTCCACAACGCAAAATGAGCCTCAATGCCCAAGAACAGTTCACACATGGCCACGAAGCCCGCGATGTGCAAAATGGAGGCAGGCGTAAGGTGGTGCAGCTGGAGGCCGTAGAACTCCAAGAGCCCCCGGAGAAACGGATGGATTGGAAATCCGAGTCCTCTTACTAAATAAGAGACGAAGCATACCCGCTCTCCTTTAGAGGGATCGGGGACACTCTCCGCTTGCTTTCCGCCCTTGTAGGTGGCGAGTCCGGCTCGAACCGGGACCATGAAGGCCGGGGGAAGAAATACCTTGGTTTGGAGTATAACTAGCTCGCTATTCGGGACTGAGCATCTCTCCCAATTTCCAGGCTGAGGGCTGGGAGCGCGAGAGGAGGAGCCGCGTCGACTGTCCATGATGGAATGGGTCTTTGTCAGAGGCGCTCCGATGAAAGCTCACGGAGGAGGGATGGTGTGACTCAGATCTAGATCCTCGTCCCTTTTATAGGCGGCTCATTTGTGCAGCTAGGGGGGTAAGTGTAAAAATACCCTGGCTTTTCGCATTCATTCAAACACGTGGAAGATGGCCATTATTGGGCGTAGAAGCCAAGGAGCGCAGCATTTATCAGAAACCGGACACTATTCGACAAGTATATGGGATTTGGAGAAGAACCCGCCTTGCAATGCCGAAGACAATCTATGTGCCGGACTCATCGCCATTTGAAGCCTGGTTCGGGGGCTACTGAGGGAGTCCCGGATAGCCGAACTATCACCGTTGGCCGGACTCCTGGACTATGAAGATACAAGATTGAAGACTTCGTCCCGTGTCCGGATGGACTTTCCTTGGCGTGGAAGGCAAGCTTGGCGATACGGATATGTAGATCTCCTACCATTCTAACCGACTCTGTGTAACCCTAACCTATCATGTGTCTATATAAACCGGAGGGTTTTAGTCCGTAGGACGAACAACAATCATACCATAGGCTAGCTTCTAGGGTTTAGCCTCTTCGATCTTGTGGTAGATCTACTCTTGTACTACCCATATCATCAATATTAATCAAGCAGGAGTAGGGTATTACCTCCATCGAGAGGGCCCGAACCTGGGTAAAAACATCGTGTCCCTTGTCTCCTGTTACCATCTGCCTAGACGCACAGTTCGGGACCCCCTACCCGAGATCCGCCGGTTTTGACACCGACATTGGTGCTTTCATTGAGAGTTCCTCTGTGTTGTCGCCGTCAGGAAGGATGCCTCATCCCGTCTTTAAAGACGATACTATCGCCAAAGGAGCCTTGGCCACTGGTCAGACTCTTCGGCTAGATGGTTTTCTTATGACCGCCAGTCCGGCCACCGCGCCGACGATGACTTCTCGAGTCATCAAAACCAATCTTCACGTTAATTCGGAACTTGCCGAACAGTTAGATCCGATCAAGCTCTCCTCCGTAAACGAGCTCTTGGATCGCATCGCCGCCCTGGGAGTCGCCACAGACTACGACCGGATTGGGCCTAAAACTGATCTGAGAGAGATCAACTCTCCCCAGGCTACACATCATGTTGCTGTGATAGAGGAGCAATGCGGCGATTATTCTTCTATCTTAAGGACTAGCTACGTCCGGATTCCCGATCCCTCCATGCTGGATTCCCGCAGAGGGACGGATGTCGATCAAGCCCTGAACTTAAAGACAGGCGACGGGATGGATTCATTGGATAGCATTCAAAAATCCTAACTTCCGAGTTCGGAAACTTCCCGGCCCCTGAGTCATAAATTGGAAGGGGTTCTGGATCCAGTTCCACCCACCCACCCAAACATTAGCGAATTATCCCGAATTCGGCAAGAGCCCGCCGAAACAGTACATCATTACTGGGCCAGATTCCTCCTGGTTATGGACAGGATAAAGGACTGCCGAGAGGAGGACGCAATCCCACTTTTCTGCAATAATTGCACGGACAAGGGAATCCTAAATGCCATAAGTCGTCGCGAAATTACAGGCTTTGCTGACTTGGTGACCATAGTACAAAAGTACTGTGCGATGGAGAGCGCCTGGAAAACCGAAAGTAAATTTTGGGATAATCCGGCCCCGAATACATCCCTAGTCCAAAATAAAAGGGTGCATCATTACCAAGCACCTGGGTTAAACACCAAAAAACCAAAACCCCCTAAAGGGTACGGAACCGTACTGGAGGGTTGGCTAAACGGACCCTGCAAAATTCATAGCACAGAGGGTGCCACTCCAACTCATAGCCTTGGAGCATGTTGGATACTACGGCAGGTGGCCAAAAGTGGCGAAGAGCTTCTAGCTTCAGAATCTGTCACACCCTGGTTTTCATGCCACAACACTTAAGCTAATGAATCATGATAAAATGTGGTTTGATAAAAACTTTTGAGTGTTTTGTCTTTGCCTTGATTGATTTTTGTCTGCTGTTAGCAAGTGCTCTAAAAATAAAACAAATCCTCCAACTCCTATACTTCATCTCCTTACTCCAAACTCTTGAACCAATGATCATGCCATGTGTATAGGACATAAAAATAATTTCTTACAAAAATAAGTTGGCCAAATAGTATTTTCAAAAATTAGTTTTTCAAAAACCCCTGAATTGAGGTTTGCAATGCAAGTACTTAATTAAGGGCAGTAAAAATCTTTCCAAAAATATATTTGACTCCTATTAGATATAGGATACCCGAAACCATAAAAATATGATTTTCAAAGTTATTTTACTATTTTATTTAAAAGCTTTTTCTTAAGGCCAGAAATGGACTTTAATAGGTTAAAATTATTTTATGCTTTAAAAATATTTGTGAAAATTTAGAGAAACTCAAGGACATATATTTCCCATATATAGGAGTTTCAACACATGGTCATGTTCAAAATATTGGTCAAATCCCTCAAATACCCTTTCTGGATATTTCAATCTTTTGAAATATTTACAAAGGAAATATTCTCCAAAAATTCCAAGAAAATTCTAGCATGTATCATATGACATGTTTGATGATCTTGACAAGTATCATGTCATGGAGAATAGTATAACCCCATGAAATCCCCTCAAAACCATTTCTGTCCATTTTGAAGTTTGAGCAACTTTACATTGCCAAACATGTCCAAATTCTCTCAAACCTTGTGTACATGCTCAACTGGCCTAATCATTCATCTAGACCAAATGGCACAAGTTGGAGAACAAGTTAACTTGATCAGAGAGCCCCAAAACCCTCTCTGACCAGAATCAAATTTGAACAATTCTACATTACCAACTTTCTCTCCTTGATTCCAACTTTTGTGAGCAGGATCACATGACCAAATGAGGCCACCACACCTAGTGGTGCATCAAGGAGAAGTGATTTGATCAACTAGATCTGCACAAGTTCATTTCTGCCAAATTCTAGGGTTCACAAAAGTTGCATTGGCAACTTTGCCCAAATGAACTCAAGATTGGTGGAAGGCCCTAATTATGTGTACCATTTGACCCTGTCAAGCCTCATGTCAAGTGGAGTTCATCTTCCTGCCCAAACCACCATCAAACACCTTCTGGCAGAAATTAAAAATGTATGGTTTGTCCACTTCCAATAATCTCCTTGAGCCCTCCTTTTTACCACAGCCCCTCCTAGTCCCCCTCTACCTCTAGCGTGCTTCCTTGCCCGAGAAGCAATGATGAAGGGGGGCAGGGACTCATTTTTCTTCTCTGGGCAGCAGCATTATCCCTCTCTCTCAGCCTCTCTCTCCCTCCTTGGCATTTCAGAGCATCCAAGGCTCTCCTCGGCTTTTGCCCATACCCCCTGGAGCTGCCAGACAAAAGTGGACACGCGAGTGCGCGTGGAAAAGCCGCGCATGCCGGCCAAAGACGCGCTCGGGAGCACGCTACCGCGCTCCCGACCGTTGACACGGTGCTCCTGTCCACCTCGAGCCTCCCCCTCGCGCCAGTCGAGGTGTCTCGACGTCCGCAACACGCCACCATCCTGGCCCCCTCCTCTTTCCCTCTCTCTCACCCCTGCGGCGCGTGCCCAGCCGCCCGGCTCGGCCAATGCCCGGCCTGCGCGCTGAGCACCTGGGGCCTCGCCCGCTCTCTCTCTCTCTTCACGGCACCCTCTGCGACTCCCATGAGCGCCGTGACAGCTCCTCTCCCTCCCTCCTGGCCTCCCGAACCGTTGCCGCGGCCACCCGTGCGCCGCATCCACGGTGAGCTACGGGTCGGCTATTTAAGGCCACCCCGAGCCCCCTCTCGACTCCTTTGCCTCTCTTGATGCAGAGCATCCGACGATCATCCCCATGTCCACTTCGACCACTCCCCATGACCCAAGGGTACATAAGATGAGACCTCGACTATACGCCATTGGACACAAGGTGAACTCGCTCCTCTCCGAACCACCACTTTCCACATGTGAGACATGGTTACTACCTCAAATATATGTGCTATGCAGGACCAAGAACAAGGAGGAAGACCATGGACAAGACGGCGAGGACACCGACCGTGAAGTACAAGAAGAAGAGCTGCCAAAGAAACTCCAGCCACCGGACGACCGGTCGGGACCAGACGTCCGGCACCTGAAGCAAACCTGCGCCAAGTACCAGGCTACAGCGAGCGGACGTCCGTCCAGGACCGGACGACCGACCATACCTTCCAGCGAGCGGACGTCCGGCCTCCAGCGGACGACCGGCCCCTTAAGACCCGAGCCGAATCTGCGGAAGGCCGGAGCCAACGGACGACCGGCGACCGGACGACCGGAAATCATCGGACGTCCGGTGCCCCTGGACCCGAGCCAAATCAACGGAAGTCCGAAGAACCCCGGACGTCCGGACGCCCATGAGACACCGGACGACCGGCCCCCGGCGGACGTCCGGTACCTGTCTGCGCACAGTGTTCGGGCCTGAGGCCCATGTACCCCTTCACTTCGCCCCCATTTGCACTAAGACTATAAATAGACCTCTCCCTCCACCTAGTTAGGGTTAGCGTTGATTTAGCTCATTGTTAGATAGAGCTTCGCTCATCCATACCGGATCTACTCCACGAGAGAGACCGCGGCCCCTCTTCGGAGAAGATCCACCTTGGATTCAAGACCCCCTCTTGGGTGGCCCCCATCAAGACCTCCTCACGGAGAAGAACGGCTACCGTTTGTATCGTCCTTTATTGACCTTGAATCATGTATCTCCCTTTGTGTTCATCGATCTAGCACATGTGTGATTGATCTTGTTGGTTTGAGTGATTCTCTTGTGTTTTCCCCGTGATTTCCCTCGTGTTCTTCCGCTCGTTCTTCGTGTTCCTAGTAGGGATCCTCTCCAAACGTGAAAGATCGTCCACATAGGGTTCCGCCCTACATCATCTCTCTCCCTCCCAGGGACCCCTGGACCAACTCACTCCTCTCCCGTGCCCTCCATCCATCACAACGGCCGGAGCGCCGCCGTCGGGCTCCGCCTAAATCCGGGCTATCCCGAGCCTCTCCTATCTCCCTAGCCACTCCAGTACCCTCATACCACCACCTCGAGGCCCTCCGTCACCGCTGCTCATCCCGGGACGCCACGCTGCGTGTCAAGATGGCCGACAGCCTCCTCCGCGCCACCTGTGCCATCGCTGCTGCAGCCCTCCACGGCGTGCGTGTAGCACATGGATGGGTGCGGCATGGCCTCCTGAGCATGCCGGTGGGCGGAGCGTCGCCGGAGACGCTATGTAGCCCCGGCAATCGCCGGCGGGAGCCGCTCCTCCCCGCGGCCGGAGAACGCGCGGGAGGTTGAAGGCGACTGCAAATGGGGCCCAGCGTCGGCGACCCGGTGGCGGCCCCGCCGCTTAAGTGGAAACGGCTGCGGCAAGACGCCTTCGACGTCATTGTCAGTCTCCGCATGGCCGAAGCAGCTGGGCCGCCCACGGTCTATCTGTCGCCCGTGCGCAGGATAAGGTTAAAGCCTTATTTCCTTTTTTCTTTTTCCAGAAACTTGTAAAATCCATAAACAATCCAAATGGAATCCAAATTTGATGATTCAAATTTCTAGTGACTCTATAAATCATGATCTACCTGGTGGCGCAACATGCACATTTTTCCAGAGACCTTTTCTTCACAAATATTTACCAAATCCTATTTTTCCTATTTCTGGATGAACTTTAGAAAATCACAGAGAGCTCAAACTTGATCCAAATTCCATGATTCAAATTCCTAGATGCTTCTAAGTTCATAACTTAGTTTATGAACATTTTTCTTAATACTTTCTGTACCCCACAAATTAATGAGCCATTTCTTCATGTTTGTCAACTTTGCAAATCCATGGAATATCCATTTGAACTCCAAATCCAGTGAAACCAACTCCTAGATGTTTCTAAAATCATGGTTTGTTAAATGGGTACCTTTGCTCATTCTTCAAAAATATATTTCTGTAGACTTCTTGCAAATCCATAAACCCCTTGATTCCATCATATTGAAATGTTCAGAGGTATCCACTGATCCAATTCCAATGAAACCACTCTGGTTATTTTTCATATAACCAGAGATGTCCTAGAAAAGTCAAATTAATATTTTTTGAGCACTTATATTTCCTGCCTTGTTGTGTTGCTTATTGTGATTGTTTCCGACGTTAGTTGACGAAGTAGACGGAGTACATGGAGAAGGGCCAGAAGATTTCAAGACTCAGATGAACCAGGCAAGCAGCCCTTTGACCATGTCTATGAAACCTTTTTATGCATGTCATATATCACTTATTATTGTTTCATCAGAATCATGATGAGATGGTAAACCACGTTGGTTGGTTGCCTCTGTTACTTCCTCATTGATACTTGCATTGTGCATGACCCTACCTTCTTATGAGGGTTATGCCGGTGGGAGTAGATAGGATGCTAAAGTAGTTGCTATGCAAGCGGGTCAGGGTTATGCATGGAAAGAAACAAGTGTGGTTTGACATACTGGCAAGCAGCCCCCAGAGGGTGCCACTGATGCCCCTGGGAGATGATGATGAACTAGGTCATTACTTGGTGGAGAAATAGTGTACCGAGGCTTGATAAAGGTGTTGTTTACAGAGACGGATTAGATTTAAGATTTGTCGACTGTCCCAACCTTACATGCGCAACCACTCCACCCTTATATGGGAAAGGGCATTATTAATTACCTAGGCCGATACTAGCTTGGTGCCCGCATTACTAGTGACGGGGGAGAGTTGGTGCTCTCTCTCGGGACGGGGTCGTGCCAGGTAGGGCGGCCAAGAACATTTTTATGGGGCACCGGACACACCGTTGGTACCCCGTGCGAGTGGTATGTGATGAATATGGGAGCGAGGCTCCACAATTTTAAGTTGTGAAATGTTGGGCACGGGGTTATCGCTAATCGAGTGGACTCCATGTTAGTGTCGTCTAGGGAAAGATAGTGATCGGGTGCTTACCCCGAATGCATGAGGTATCGCGGGTCGTGGATGACACGGAAGTTCCCCGGATCTTGTGGGTAAAGTGTGCAACCTCTGCAGAGTGTAAAACTATTCAAATAGCCGTGTCCACGGTCAAGGACAGTTGGGTGGTGCTGCTTAGACTACGTCCATATGTTTCTGACAAACAACACGGTTTGGTAAATCTATTGACGTGATTCGTGAGGAAGTCACGATGAGCTTGAGCATGAGTTGTTCATAACTCTCTCTCTCGATGTTGATGTCTGTAACCTCCTAATACTTGTTGCAGACGCATTCATATCCTTGATAAATGTTGATCATACTTGCATGAGAAAAACTAGCTTTCCGCAAAAAAAATGCCAAATTAGCAGTAGTGCCTTGCATAGTTATTCTGTTATCACCCTTGGGTCGTTTGCGAGTACATTCAAAGTACTCATTGGCTTGCCACTGGTTATTTTATTGGCCAGGCATGAAAGAACAGGATGTGATGAAGGACACGTGGGTGACGAACATGCGAGCTAGGACGCTTTCCCAGTCAGAATGCCTGTAGGGTTAAGGCAGATGGCATGGGTCCAAGTTATCGACGAAGATTTCTGCTGCAATGTTATACTCAAGACTTGACCATAATGGTCCTACTTGTGTAATACGGTATGTATGGATGTAAGACTCTTGTTATTCAGCTTCTGTGTGTTCACTGAGCATTGATCTCTGGGATCGCTGTACACGTGCATTCGGTGATCTCGACTTATGAGTCGGGGTCCCCACAGAATCCCAGCCCAACAACACCAGTACGGTGTTAACAGTCTTCGAGACTTTCGCATCAAATAACATGCGAAAAAGAACACTCCGCAACCTTGCCGAAGTCTACCAAGTAGCAACAATAAATCCATGGAGTGACACGGCTATTACCTTTAATGCCAGTGACGAACCTAAATTCCGAACAGCCCGAGCACCAGCCACATTTGTCCTCAGTCCGATAGTGGACGGCTTTTGCCTTACTAAGGTACTCATGGATGGCGGCAGCGGACTAAACCTCATCTATGAGGAAACCCTCCAAAAATGGAAATAGATGGAACCGCATTGAGCGAAGCAGCACAACCTTTAGAGGAATAATCCCTAGCCGGAAGCATGCTGCACAGAAAAATCACACTTTGGGCGTAGTGTTCGCTCACCGGACAATTACAGGTCCGAGGAGGTCACATTTCAAGTGGCCCGCTCAGCAGCGGATATCACGCTTTATTAGGGCGAGAGGCATTCACAATTTTCAAGATATACCCCATTATGGGTACATGAAGCTTAAAATGCCCGGACCTAACGGAATCATCACTCTCGCTAGTGATCCGAACATAGCACTCGCGCCGAAAACAAGACAGCCGCACTAGCCCTCGAGGCACTATCCGGCCCTAGCGGCCGAGGAACTCATCTGCGATCGCTCCCACGGTGAACAGGGACGATGTGATACTTGATAAAAGATCCATGTCCACCTCTTTTAAACCAGCGGATGAAATAGTCAAATTCCAAGTCCACCCAACGGACCCTGCAAAGACGGCCTCCATTGGGGCACAATTAAACCTTGATGTAGACGCCGCACTACGAGAATTTCTACGAGAAAACTGGGACAGCTTTGCCTGGCACCCTTCAGACATGCCAGGAATCCCACGTCGGCTGGCCGAGCACAGCCTAAATATCCTAAAAGGATTCAAGCCAGTCAAACAGGCCCTTCGTCGCTTTTCCGAACCCAAAAGAAAAGCCATGGGAGAGGAGCTAGCCAAACTTTTGGAAGCCGGATTCATCAGAGATATAAAACATTCGGACTGGCTAGCAAACCTGGTGATGGTACCAAAGAAGGATAAATCCTGGCTCCTATGTGTTGATTTTAAAGACCTTAATAAGGCTTGCCCAAAGGATCCCGTCCCCCTCCCTCGAATTGATCAAATTATCGACGCTACAGCAGGACACGACTCATTGTGCTTCCTCGACGGGTACTCCGGCTACCACCAAATCAAGATGGCGGAGCCAGACCAAGCTGCAACAGCATTCATCACTCCATACGGCCCATTCTGCTTCAACACAATGCCCTTCGGGCTCAAAAACACCGACGCAACATATCAGCGCATGATTCAGACATGTCTGGCAAACCAGATCGGCAAAATAGTGGAAGCATATGTAGATGACGTGGTCGTCAAATCCAAGCATGTCGAAACTCTAGTAGACGACTTGAGGCTCACATTCGACAATCTCCGAAAATATGATATTAAGCTCAATCCGGAAAAATGCGTCTTCGGCGTTCCAGCCGGAAAGCTCCTGGGCTTCATCGTGTCCGGTAGAGGAATTGAAGCAAACCCAGCCAAGATCCGAGCTCTGTCACAATTGGATATTCCAAAAGACCTCAAACAAATACAAAAATTGATTGGATGCGTAGCGGCTCTAAGCCGCTTTATTTCCCGTTTGGGAGAAAAGGTGTTACCCCTTTACCGCCTCCTCCGGCGCACCGAACACTTCGAGTGGATTTGATGCCGCCACGCCGGACTCAAGAAATAAAGGCCATTTTGGCAACAAATCCGGTCCTGGCCGCGCCCAATGTGGGCGAACCAATGCTATTATATATCGCCGCAACACATCAAGTTGTCGAGACGGTGCTCGTCGTCGAACGAGAACGGACGGACACCGTTCCCTCTTCAAAACCGGTTTACTATGTGTCCACCGTCCTAATTCCATGCAAGTCCGGTACCCACATTATCAAAAGATAGCATACGCGTGTTCATGGCATCCGGAAGCTGCGACACTACTTTCAAGAGTGTTCGATAACGGAAGCCTCCGAAGTACCTCTTAACGACATTATAAACAACCGCGACGCGACGGGCCGGATTGCTAAATGGGCCATAGAGCTCCTTCCATTCGACATAACCTATAAGCCACGACGAGCTATCAAGTCGCAGGTTCTGGCCGACTTTGTGGCCGAATGGACCGAAGCCGAACTCCCTAAAGAGTACGGCGGATACTCCAATTGGATCATGCACTTTGACGGCTCCAAAATGTTGGCCGGCCTAGCGGCTGGCGTCGTCCTGACGTCCCCAACCGGGGACACAGTCCAATACGTCCTTCAGATAATGTATACGGACTCCAACAACGCAGCCGAATACGAGGCCCTTCTGCACGGCCTCCGGATGGCAGTCTCCATGGGCATTAAATGTCTAGAGGTGCGCGGGGATTCGAACCTCGCGATATCTCAAATAAACGGAGACTTTGATGCCAAAGATCGAAAAATGGCAGCATACCGCAATGCGGTCCTAAAAATGTCAGCACGGTTCGAAGGGCTCGAATTTCATCATATAGCCCGGGATAACAACCAGGCGGCGGACATATTGGCACGCATCGGTGCAAAACGCGATGCCGTCCCGCCCAACATCTTCCTGGAACGGCTGTTCAAGCCATCCGTACTATGGGAAGGGGAGTTTGGAAATAACAATCCGGACCCAACCGCACTGCCTGACGCCGAACACTCTGACACAATCGGAGGCTACGCCACCGAGATAACACCCTCCGCCCATGAAATAATGGCGGTTATCGCCCCGTGGACGGAACCATTCCTAGCCTTCCTAACTAGGCAGGAACTCCCCGAAGACCTACATGAGGCTCGCTGCATAGTACGGCGATCTAAAGCCTATAAAGTCCATGAGGGAGAGCTTTATAAGAAAAGCACTACAGGAGTCCTTCAAAGGTGTATCTCTGAAGAGGAAGGGCGAAACCTCCTGGCTGAAATTCATGCCGGACTGGGTGGGCACCACGCCGCAGCCGGGCCCTTGTAGGCAAGGCCTTCAGACAGGATTTTATTGGCCGACGGCCCGGCAGATCTTGCAGGATTTAGTCCAACGATCGTCGGTTGCCAGCTTTTTGCTAACCAAAGCCACATGCCACCCACCACCCTCAAAACTATACCCATCACCTGGCCGTTCGCGGTGCAGGGGCTTGACATGGTTGGACCCCTTAAGGGAGGAACCCACAAGCAAAAATACCTATTGGTCATGGTGGATAAATTCACCAAATGGATAGAGGCCAAGCTCGTTAAAGCGGCGAATCCGGACCGGTGATAGACTTCATATCGGGGTAGTTCACCGTTACGGTGTCCCCACAAGATCATCACGATAACGGCACCAACTTCACGGCCGATGAGGTCAAATTATGGTGCAAAACATGGGCATCAAGCTCGATTCGCCTCGATCTATCACCCTCAAACCAACGGCCAAGTCGAGCGAGCAAACGGTCTAATCATGAGCGGCATTAAACCCAGACTAGTGCGGTCCCTCAAGGAATCTAACACACACTGGGTTGAGGAGCTCGACTCCGTACTCTGGGGGCTGCGGACCACGCCGAATCATACTACCGGATTCACACCATTTTTTATGGTGTATGGTGCAGAGGCAGTCCTGCCCTGCGACATAATTCATGACTCACCTCGCGTGCGCATGTATGAAGAAAGAGAAGCCGAGCTCGATCGGCAGGACAGTTTGGACGCATTGGAGAACGAGCGCGACGTGGCAAAAGCTCGTTCCGCATTTTATCAATAGCGGGCTCAAAGATATCAAAGCAGGGAAGTACGGGCCAAAGCTTACAACGTTGGCAAACTAGTTCTACGCCTGCCGGACAAGAAAAAGGACAAACTCAAGCCCCAATGGGAAGGTCCCTTCATCGTCGACCAGGTCCTGACCGGCGGAGCATACCGTCTGTGAAACGCATCGGATAACCGACTCGAGCCGAACCCATGGAACGCAACCCGTCTACGAAGATTCTACGCCTAAGCGCCGGACTCCAAGTTCGTCTCCTTCCTCCGTCCACATTTTCTATTTTTTTGTCTTTTATTTCTCTCCTTCTTCCTCCTTCTTCTTGAAGCCTTTAGAGGCTCGTTTGCGCTTTATTCGCACATATTTGATGCGCTGTCCGCGCTCATTATACCTGGGGGCTTCTTTAACAGAAGCTTATTTATACGGGCTTCATGCCCAACACATGTGTCAAACTTCCGCATGTACCTTTTATTCACCATTATATGCATCAATATGACTTAAGTTTTGGCCAAGCTGGGTTGCCTGGCTCCTGTGCTTACGCCTACGTTCCCGATTGTTCGGCTAGGTGGTAAAGGGAGCACCTCTGCGATTATTACTGCCGGTCAGCGGATGTGTACCTCGACTGGGTGAAGCCGAAAGCTAGCGTTCTTAAGGGAATATTCGGTCGGTGAACTGAAAGATGATTTTTAACTATTTATCCATCTGCCCCCAGATGATTTTCTGCTTTCTCAGCAGTTTGTACAAGCACTTTAGGGCATGCCTCCCAGCGAAAGGAACCCTTAACGGAACTATTCTCCCTGGAAGATGTTTCTTACTATCCATGTAATATAACATAACTAGTTGGGCACTTGTCTGATACAGCAATAATGACCCCTACGCCTTGTCTCCATGCATGCCCCGGTTCTTATATAACCGCGGGTATTCCGACAAACTCCGGACTGTTGGGTCCCGATGTCGAAGCGAAAAGGTCCGCTATGACAAACGATCTACAATCCGGCTAGAAGACATTCTTTATGTCATATTCAATTACATAGTCAACTCGACTCATTGTATTCCTCCTCAATGCCATCTAATAGGCTATCTAATTTACAATCTTGCTGGGCATACTTGGCGGCCAATTCTACTTGGCCGTACACTAAGCTTACAGGGATCTCCTTCCCATCAGGCCCCACAGGTCCGACCTCGGCCACGTGGTTTGGGTCAGCCTTCGTGTACCGCATCTTTACCATGGCCCAGGCCTCCCTGGCGCCTTGACGGCAGGCCGATATCTTCCATAGTCGGAAGCGCCGCCGTGCTCCTTGAAGCCGCTCTGCCAGATCCCCAACGCCTTCGGGCAGGGAGATAGATGGCCAAAAGGCCTGGCCGACGCCTTTCATCACCTGCCGAACTCGGTCGTGCAGGTGACGCAGTTCTGGAAGAAGATCACCCGAAGAACTGGGCATCTCCTCCTCAGGACGACCTGTGAGCAAACCTACATACATGTTTATGTTAGTCGCCTTCCTCGCTGAACTCTTTCAAAGTTCGCTCAAGCACTTACTAAAAATGCCGCGACGAAGTCGTCGATTCTCCTTTACGGAGTCAGACAACTGGGCACGAACATCCTTTAGTTCCTCACCCAGTTTGGTGTTGGCATCTTGGAGGTTATTTTTCTCCTGCCGCACCCTCGTAAGCACGCTCTCGCCGGCCTTTACCTAGCGCAAGAGTTGTTGCTTGTCCGGATCTAGTCCGGCGCCATCTGCAATATTTTGTCAGATTTACACACCCGCCGCACTTCATAAACTATTTATCTTTTGAAGTATATATTACCAGAGGGGGTCTCTGTGGCTCCCCATGTAGTGGCTAGTACGGCCTCAAGTTGGGCCTTGCATTCTTCAAGCTCCTGGGACAGCCGGGTATTCTTTTTTGTAAGATCCTGCATAACAAATGATCCTTAAATCAGTTATTCTAACTATTTTAAGTCTCGGGGGCTACTGGCATATATAACTGTCAAATTTTCTCACCAGTATGTCCTTTACATACTGCTCCGTGGCTCTGGCTAGACCATCTTGAGCGGCACAGAGGTGCGCATCTCCCGAATTGAAGGCATTCAAGGCCTCTTGGGAGAAACATGCGTCACGAAGAACTGTCCGGCGGCGCCTGTGATTCATGGCGCTCTCCACCTCGGAGTTGGTGGCCGACAATCGGTCGGCATCCTCTGTCGGAGGGGCATCCGACGCACGCCTCGTGCTCGTCTCCGCTTCCGGACCCGGCTTTGGAGCCTGGCTGGCGGAGGTTCGATTGGCAACCTCACCGGACTCAGTTCGGCGAGCGCTCTTTTTCCTGAAAAGAGCACCAGCGTTAGTACGCCTTCCGGGAATCAATCCTGGGAATATGGTGACATGCCATACCGTTGCGGCGGAGTTTCAATCCGGACCGCACTTCTTTTTAGCCCGCGGGGCCGTACTGCCCCTTGTTGGCTAGCCGCCACGGGCTCGGCTTCATGCCTCGAAGGTACCCCCTGCGAAACACCATTGGTATACGGTGATCAAAAAATAAGCACGGATGGGTCATTTTCAGAGTATTGGGACCTCGGTCTCAGTTACCTGTGAGGCTGGGAGTATTCCGGGGTAATCGGCCGTAATGGCAACCAAAGCATTGTCGATGCTAAGTTGGTGGAACACCCCGTCGATCAACTCCACCTTTATATCCGGATCTTCTTCGAGGCGGATCGAGGACCGTTCGGATCCTCGGGTTGTGGGGCGGGCTGTATCTTCTCCACGGCCCGGCGCAGTTCTGCGAAAACCATCAAATGATATGTTTAACCACGGGAACATGGATCGGACAGGCCACAAAGATATTTGCTTACCCAACTTCGAGGATTATTCAAAGAAAACCCGCTCGATGGATTGGCGCGAGAAAATCCTCCTCTTCCCCTTTGTACATGGCGGACAAGGTCTTCACCAGTTCGGTGACCGATCCCGGCCCTTTGCGGCCATGACGGGTGGCATCGTCCTCCCTGTTGAAATCCCACATTGGGTGGCCCCTATATTGGAGCGGCTGCACTCCCCTCATAATGCAGATTGCCATGACTCCAATCATGGTCAATCCAGCATGAGCCAGTAATCTTATTCGGCTCATCAAGTAAAGGACGTCCCAGTCATTTTCCCTCTGGGGGCTCCGCGGGCGCCAGCTTAGGCGCTTCTTCAAAGGAGCATTTCTAAACTCCGGAAGGCCGATCCGAACAGGGTCCGGCAGCGGGACGTCCTCCATGTAAAACCATTCCGAAGGCCCGTCTTCGGACGCCTTCTTCGGGGTTCCAGATAGATATCAGGTCCCAGCGATGCGCCATAGTTCGGCTCCGCCTACTTGATATATTGACCCCTCATGAGAACGGGGTACTAGGCAGAATAATCTCTTCCACAGCGCAAAATGAGCCTCAATGCCCAAGAACAGTTCACACAGGGCCACGAAGCCTGCGATGTGCAAAATGGAGGCAGGCGTAAGGTGGTGCAGCTGGAGGCCGTAGAACTCCAAGAGCCCCCGGACAAACGGATGGATTGGAAATCCGAGTCCTCTTACTAAATAAGAGATGAAGCATACCCACTCTCCTTTAGAGGGATCAGGGACACGCTCCGCTTGCTTTCCGCCCTTGTAGGTGGCGAGTCCGGCTCGAACCGGGACCATAAAGGCCAGGGGAAGAAATACCTTGGTTTGGAGTATAACTAGCTCGCTATGCGGGACTGAGCATCTCTCCCAATTTCCAGGCTGAGGGCTGGGAGCGCGAGAGGAGGAGCCGCGTCGACTGTCCATGATGGAATGGGTCTTTTTCAGATGCGCTCCGATGAAAGCTCGCGGAGGGGGGATGGTGTGACTCAGATCTAGATCCTCATCCCTTTTATAGGCGCCTCATTTGCGCAGCTAGGGGAGTAAGTGTAAAAATACCTTGGCAGTTCGCATTCATTCAAACACGTGGAAGATGGCCATTATTGGGCGTAGAAGCCAAGGAGCGCAGCATTTATCAGAAGCCGGACACTATTCGACAAGTATCTGGAATTTGGAGAAGAACCCGCCTTGCAATGTCGAAGACAATCTACGCGCCGGACTCATCGCCATTTGAAGCCTGGTTCAGGGGCTACTGAGGGAGTCCCGGATTAGGGGGTGTCCGGATAGCCGAACTATCACCGTTGGCCGGACTCCTGGACTATGAAGATACAAGATTGAAGACTTCGTCCCGTGTCCGGATGGACTTTCCTTGGCGTGGAAGGCAAGCTTGACGATACGGATATGTAGATCTCCTACCATTGTAACCGACTCTGTGTAACCCTAACCTATCCGGTGTCTATATAAACCGGAGGGTTTTAGTCCGTAGTACGAACAACAATCATACCATAGGCTAGCTTCTAGGGTTTAGCCTCTTTGATCTCGTGGTAGATCTACTCTTGTACTACCCATATCATCAATATTAATCAAGAAGGAGTAGGGTATTACCTCCATCGAGAGGGCCCGAACCTGGGTAAAAACATCGTGTCCCTTGTCTCCTGTTACCATCCGCCTAGACGCACAGTTCGGGACCCCCTACCCGAGATCCGCCGGTTTTGACACCGACACCCCCCTTGGGCCCATGCGCCTAGGGTTGGGGGGGAAACCCTAGTGGGGGCGCACCCTTGCTTTGGGGGCAAGCCCCCTCCCCTTGGCTGCCGCCCCTCCCCCTCTAGATCTCATCTAGAGGGGGCCGGCCCCCTTCCCCCTTCCCCTATAAATAGAGAGGCGAGGGGAGGGCTGCAAACAACATCCAAGGGGCAGCCCCTCCCCTCCCCAACACCTCTCCTCCTCCGTTAAGAGCTTGGCGAAGCCCTGCCGGAGTACTGCCTCTCCACCACCACCATGCCATCGTGCTGCTGCTGGAGCTCTCTTACTTAACCTCTCGCTCCACCTTGTTGGATCAAGGCGCGGGAGACATCTCCGCTCCGTACGTGTGTTGAACGCGGAGGTGATGTCCGTTCAGCACTAGGATCATCGGTGATTTGGATCACGTCGAGTACGACTCCTTCAACCCCGTTCTCTTGAACGCTTCCGCTCGCGATCTACAAGGGTATGTAGATGCACTCCTCTCTCTCGTTGCTAGATGAACTCATAGATAGATCTTGGTGAAACCGTAGAAAAAAATAATTTTCTGCAACGTTCCCCAACAGTGGCATCATGAGCTAGGTCTATGCGTAGTTCTCTATTGCACGAGTAGAACACAAATCTGTTGTGGGCGTAGATGTTTTCAACTTTCTTGCCACTACTAGTATTATTTTGCTTCAGCGGTATTGTGGGATGAAGCGGCCCGGACCGACCTTACACGTACGCTTACGTGAGACAGGTTCCACCAACTGACATGCACTAGTTGCATAAGGTGGCTAACGGGTGTCTGTCTCTCCCACTTTAGTTGGAGCGGATTCGATGAAAAGGGTCCTTATGAAGGGTAAATAGAAGTTGACAAATCACGTTGTGGTTTTTTCGTAGGTAAGAAAATGTTCTTTCTAGAACCCTATTGCAGCCACGTAAAAGATGCAACAACAATTAGAGGATATCTAACTTGTTTTTGCAGCAATTGTCTTGTGATGTGAT
The DNA here is from genome assembly GCA_021605205.1 of Aegilops longissima. NCBI lineage: Eukaryota > Viridiplantae > Streptophyta > Magnoliopsida > Poales > Poaceae > Aegilops > Aegilops longissima. Next base: position 612,243,628 of record CM038680.1, read on the forward strand.
ATGGCTAAAAGTTGTGATGAATGATGAATGATATATTGTGATGTATGAGATCATGTTCTTGTAATGGGAATCACGACTTGCATGTCGATGAGTATGACAACCGGCAGGAGCCATAGGAGTTGTCTTAATTATTGTATGACCTGCGTGTCAATGATTTAACGCCATGTAATTACTTTACTTTATTGCTAAACCGTTAGCTATAGTAGTGGAAGTAATAGTTGGCGAGCAACTTCATGGAGACATGATGATGGAGACCATGATGATGGAGATCATGGTGTCATGCCGGTGACGAAGATGATCATGGAGCCCCGAAGATGGAGATCAAAGGAGCTATATGATATTGGCCATATCATGTCACTACTATATAATTGCATGTGATGTTTATTATGTTTATGCATCTTGTTTACTTAGAACGGCGGTAGTAAATAAGATGACCCCTCATAATAATTTCAAGAAAGTGTTCCCCCTAACTGTGCGTTGTTGCTAAAGTTAAATCGTTTGAAGCACCACGTGATGATCGGGTGTGATAGATTCCTCGTTCACATACAGCGGTGTAAGACAGTTTTACACATGCAAAACACTTAGGTTAACTTGCGAGCCTAGCATGTACAGACATGGCCTCGGAACACGAGAACGAGAGGTCGAACATGAGTCGTCGGAAGATCGATCAACATAGAGATGTTCACCGATGATGACTAGTCCGTCTCACGTGATGATCGGACACGGCCTAGTTGACTCGGATCATGTAACACTTAGATGACTAGAGGGATGTCAAATCTGAGTGGGAGTTCATTAAATAATTTGATTAGATGAACTTAATTATCATGAACTTAGTCTAAAATCTTTGCAAAATGTCTTGTAGATCAAATGGCCAACGCTCATGTCAACATGAACTTCAACGCGTTCCTAGAAAACCAAGCTGAAAGATGATGGCAGCAACTATACGGACTGGGTCCGAACCGAGGATCATCCTCATAGCTGCCAAGAAAGCATATGTCCTAGAAGGACCGCTAGGTGAAGCACCCATCCTAGAGAACCAAGGCGTTATGAGCGCTTGGCAGTCACGTCTTGATGATTACTCCCTCGTTTAGTGCGGCATGCTTTACAGCTTAGAACCGGGGCTCCAAAGCATTTTGAGCAACACGGAGCATATGAGATGTTCGAGGAGCTGAAAATGGTTTTCAAGCTCATGCCCGGTCGAGAGATATGAAGTCTCCGACAAGTTCTAGAGTTGTAAGATGGAGGAAAATAGTTCTCTCGGTGAGCACATACTCAAAATGTCAGGTTGCACAACCGCTTTCCCGGTGAACATTAACTTCCGGACGAGGCGGTCATTGACAGAATCCTTGATCGCTCCCACCGAGCTACAAGATCTTTGTGATGAACTACAATATGCAAGGGATGATGAAAACTATTCTTGAAGTATTTTCAATGCTGAAGTCAGCAGAGGTAGAAATCAAGATGGAACATCAAGTGTTGATGGTCAATAAAACCACTAAGTTCAAGAAGGGCAAGGGTAAGAAGAACTTCAAGAAGGACGACAAGGATGTTGCCGCGCCTGGTAAGCCAGTTGCCAGGAAGAAGTCAAAGAATGGACCCAAGCCTGAGACAGAGTGCTTTTATTGCAAAGGGAAGGGTCACTGGAAGCGGAACTGCCCCAAATACTTAGCAGACAAGAAGGCCGGAAACACTAAAGGTATATGTGATATACATGTAATTGATGTGTACCTTACCAAGACTCGTAGTAACTCCCAGGTATTTGATCTGGTGCCGTTGCTCATATTTGTAACTCACAGCAGGAGCTGCGGAATAAGCGGAGACTGGCGAAGGACGAGGTGACGATGCGCGTCGGGAATGGTTCCAAGGTCGATGTGATCGCCGTCGGCACGCTACCTCTACATTTACCCACGGGATTAGTTTTAAACCTCAATAATTGTTATTTAGTGCCAAGTTTGAGCATGAACATTGTATATGGATCTCATTTAATACGAGATGGCTACTCATTTAAATCTGAGAATAATGGTTGTTCTATTTATATGAGAGATATGTTTTATGGTCATGCCCCGATGGTCAATGGTTTATTCTTAATGAATCTCGAACGTAATGTTACACATATTCATAGTGTGAATACCAAAAGATGTAAAGTTGATAACGATAGTCCCACATACTTGTGGCACTGCCGCCTTGGTCACATTGGTGTCAAGCGCATGAAGAAGCTCCATGCTGATGAACTTTTAGAGTCTCTCGATTATGAATCATTTGACACGTGCAAACCTTGCCTCATGGGCAAAATGACCAAGACCCCATTCTCCGGAACAATGGAGCGAGCAACCAACTTATTGGAAATCATACATACTGATGTGTGTGGTCTAATGAGCGTTGAGGCTCGCAGAGGATATCGTTATGTTCTCACTCTCACTGATGACTTAAGTAGATATGGGTATGTCTACTTGATGAAACACAAGTCTGAGACCTTTCAAAAGTTCAAGGAATTTCAGAATGAAGTAGAGAATCAACGTGACCGAGAGATAAAATTCTTACAATCAGATCATGGAGGAGAATATTTAAGTCACGAATTTGGTACGCACTTAAGAAAATGTGGAACCGTTTCACAACTCACGCCGCCTGGAACACCTCAGCATAATGGTGTGTCCGAACGTCGTAATCGCACTCTATTGGATATGGTGCGATCTATGATGTCTCTTACCGATTTACCGCTATCATTTTGGGGATACGCTCTAGAGACAGCTACATTCACTTTAAATAGGGCTCTAAATCCGTTGAGATGACACCGTATGAATTATGGTTTGGGAAGAAACCTAAGCTGTCGTTTCTAAAAGTTTGGGGATGCGATGCTTATCTCAAGAAACTTCAACCTGAAAAGCTCGAACCCAAGTCGGAAAAATACGTCTTCATAGGATACCCTAAGGAAACCATTGGGTATACCTTCTACCTTAGATCCGAAGGCAATATCTTTGTTGCCAAGAACGGATCCTTTCTGGAAAAGGAGTTTCTCTCGAAAGGAGTAAGTGGGAGGAAAGTAGAACTCGATGAAGTACTACCTCTTGAACCGGAAAGTAGTGCAGCTCGGAAAATGTTCTGTGGTGCCTACACCGATCGGAGAGGAAATTAATGATGATGATCAAGGTGCTTCGGATCAAGTTGCTCTTGAACCGTGAGGTCCACAAGGACACGTTCCACACTAGAGTGGTATGGCAACCCTGTCCTGGAAATCATGTTGTTAGACAACGGTGAACCTTTGAATTATGAAGAAGCGATTGCGGGCCCAGATTCCAACAAATGGCTTGAAGCCATGCAATCCGAGATAGAATCCATGTATGAAAACAAAGTATGGACTTTGACAGACTTGCCCGATGATTGGCGAGCGATAGAAAAGAAATGGATCTTTAAGAAGAAGACGGACGCGGATGGTAATATTACCATCTATAAAGCTCGACTTGTCGCTAAGGGTTATCGGCAAGTTCAAGGGGTTGACTACAATGAGACTTTCTCTCCCGTAGCGAAGCTAAAGTCCGTCCGAATCATGTTAGCAATTGCCGCATACTATGATTATGAGCTATGGCAGATGGACATCAAAACGGCATTCCTTAACGGCTATCTTAAGGAAGAACTGTATACGATGCAGCCGGAAGGTTTTGTCGACCCTAAGAATGCTAACAAGGTGTGCAAGCTCCAGCTATCCATTTATGGACTGGTGCAAGCATCTCGGAGTTGGAACATTCGCTTTGATGAGATGATCAAAGCGTTTGGGTTTATGCAGACTTATGGAGAAGCCTGCGTTTACAAGAAAGTGAGTGGGAGCTCTGTAGCATTTCTCATATTATATGTAGATGGCATACTTCTGATGGGAAATGATATAGAAATTTTGGACAGCATTAAGGCCTACTTGAATAAGTGTTTTTCAATGAAGGACCTTGGAGAAGCTGCTTACATATTAGGCATCAAGATCTATAGGGATAGATCGAGATGCCTCATAGGTCTTTCACAAAGCACATACCTTGATAAGATATTGAAGAAGTTCAATATGGATCAGTCCAAGAAAGGGTTCTTGCCTGTATTACAAGGTGTGAGATTGAGCTCGGCTCAATGCCCGACCACGGCAGAAGATAAATAAGAGATGAGTGTCATCCCCTATGCCTCAGCCATAGGATCTATTATGTATGCCATGCTGTGTACCAGACCTGATGTAAACCTTGCCGTAAGTTTGGTAGGAAGGTACCAAAGTAATCCCGGCAAGGAACACTGGACAGCGGTCAAGAATATCCTGAAGTACCTGAAAAGGACTAAGGATATGTTTCTCGTTTATGGAGGTGACGAAGAGCTCGTCGTAAAGGGTTACGTTGATGCTAGCTTCGACATAGATCTGGATGACTCTAAGTCACAAACCGGATACGTGTATATGTTGAATCATGGAGCAGTCAGCTGGTGCAGTTGCAAGCAGAGCGTCGTGGCGGGATCTACATGTGAAGCGGAGTACATGGCAGCCTCGGAGGCAGCGCATGAAGCAATATGGATGAAGGAGTTCATCACCGACCTAGGAGTCATACCCAATGCGTCGGGGCCAATCACTCTCTTCTGTGACAACACTGGAGCTATTGCCCTTGCCAAGGAGCCCAGGTTTCACAAGAAGACCAGGCACATCAATCGTCGTTTCAACTCCATCCGTGAAAATGTTCAAGATGGAGACATAGATATTTGCAAAGTACATACGGATCTGAATGTCGCAGATCCATTGACTAAACCTCTTCATGAGCAAAACATGATCAACACCGAACTCTATGGGTGTTCGATTCATCACAATGTAACTAGATTATTGACTCTAGTGCAAGTGGGAGACTGTTGGAAATATGCCCTAGAGGAAATAATAAAAGGATTATTATTATATTTCCTTGTTCATGATAATTGTCTTTTATTCATGCTATAATTGTATTATCCGGAAATCGTAATACACGTGTGAATACATAGACCACAACATGTCCCTAGTGAGCCTCTAGTTGACTAGCTCGTTGATCAAAAGATAGTCATGGTTTCCTGACTATGGACATTGGATGTCATTGATAACGGGATCACATCATTAGGAGACTGATGTGATGGACAAGACCCAATCCTAAGCATAGCACAAGATCGTGTAGTTCGTTTGCTAGAGATTTTCCAATGTCAAGTATCTTTTCCTTAGACCATGAGATCGTGTAACTCCCGGATACCGTAGGAGTGCTTTGGGTGTACCAAACGTCACAACGTAACTGGGTGACTATAAAGGTATACTACGGGTATCTACAAAAGTATCTGTTGGGTTGACACGGATCGAGACTGGGATTTGTCACTCCGTATGACGGAGAGGTATCTTTGGGCCCACTCGGTAATGCATCATCATAATGAGCTCAAAGTGACAAAGTGTCTGGTCACGGGATCATGCATTACTGATGCGAGTAAAGTGACTTGCGGTAACTAGATTGAGCGAGGTATTGGGATACCGACGATCGAATCTCGGGCAAGTAACGTGTCGGCCGACAAAGGGAATTGTATACGGGTTGCTTGAATCCTCGACATCGTGGTTCATCCGATGAGATCATCGAGGAGCATGTGGGAGCCAACATGGGTATCCAGATCCGCTGTTAGTTATTGACCGGAGAGTCGTCTCGGTCATGTCTCGTGTCTCGAACTCGTAGGGTCTACACATTAAGGTTGGGTGGCGCTAGGGTTATTAGGAAGACTTGTATGTGATTACCGAATGTTGTTCGGAGTCCCGGATAAGATCCCGGATGTCACGAGGAGTTCCGGAATGGTCCGGAGGTGAAGATATATATGTGGGAAGTTGTCATATTGTGACGCCCCAAGACCGGAGCTTCAGTTGCCTTCCAGGGTTTCCGAGTTTTGTCGTGTGATTTGTTTTGTTTGAGCATTCATCATGTCATCTCTTGCATTGCATCATCTCATCTTGCCATCATATCATTATTTTTTTTTAAACTCAACTAAATAAATTGTATGGATTTTTCGATCCATTTAAATCGAGGGTTTCACATGGTGACTTCTCTTTATAACATATCCTCCCAATATTAGGGAGCTATATTAGAATAATTCCATTTATTTGGAATTGACCATAACCCACTTGCAAAATTCCAATGCCCTTTCTACTTCAAGTTTGGTCCCCAAACCTTGCCATTATTATTCTATCATTTTCCGGAGTTCCACCAAAAATCCTCGGGCCATTTTTGTTAAATTCTTCATATTTTTGTGAGTCCGGGAAAATTGTCCTCGTTCCCAAATCCTTTCCCCAACCCTCTCGTTCTTTTTGTCTCTCTTTATTTGTTTTCTGCTAAATATTAGTGAGAGAGAGAGAGAGCCCAGCCCAGCTGCCCAGCCAGGCTTCTGGCCATTTCTTCTCCCAAGGCCCAAGGCCCAGCCGCCTCTAACCCTAGCCCAGCCCCCAGCGCATCTCATCTCTCCCTCGGTCCCTCTCCCTCCAGCGCCGCTCCCTGCCCGATCCCCTCGTTCCTTCCCGATCCCTTCGTCCTCCCCATCTCTCCCGATCCCCCGATCCCATCTCTCCCTCTCGATCTCTCCCTCTGGCCGCCGCCACCTCGCCCCGCCTCCGTTCGGCTCCCACGCCGAAGCCACCGCCGCGGCCCTGCCGGATGTGGTGACCCAGCCGCCTCGCGCCGGTCTTCTCAAGCCGCCGCCGTCCCAACTCCGGCGCCCCTGCCTCGCGTCGCCTTCCTCCTCCTGCACCAGAGCCCCTCGCCGCCCTTCTCCACCTCTCCTGGAGCCCGTCCGTCGGCCACCGGAGCCGCTGTTGGCTGCCTGCGGCCTCGCCCCCAGCCGTCCCCGCGGCCTCCACCGTGCTCCTCCCTCCACCGGCGCCATTCGTCCGCACCTCGCCTACTACTTCTCCGCGCCGCCGGACCTCCATCACGCCTCTCTGCCCCGTCGCCCTCCGGCCGCTGCGACCAGGAGCGTCGCCATCCCTCTGCTGTTCCGCCGGCGCTACTCCTCTGCCGTCCTCCACGTCGATCGCGTCAAGCAGCACCCCGAGGCCGAGCAGCTCCTCCGTGCTAATCCTCCAGGCCATCTCCGGTGACCCATCGCCACCCGCCGCCGTCGGCGACCCCCAGGAGGGCCACCCCGCGCGAACCGAGCTGCCCTGCCGTGTTCGACCACCGAACCAGGGCGCCAAGCTCTCTTTAGAATCTCCTCAAGACCAGGACCGCCCGAGACCGACAAGTACCTCTCGATGACCCTAGATGTCTCGAGCTGTGTATCACTACCGACGGTGTGATTTTTGTCAAGTCCGACTCACGACGTGCACGATCTGCATTCGTTGTGGATTTCGTCAAGTACCCCTTCGGATATGCCAAGGTCGACTACACGGTGATGCGCCAAGTACCCCCTCGGATCGTCAAGTTCGACTACATGATGCATCTAGTACCACTACCGTCGACCCTCGAAGACCCCGTGGACCCCGAACATCCACGGGACATGAACAACTACTTCCGATGACGAGATGTACCACTACCATCAAACATGAGCGTCTACAAACCGTATATTTACTACCGTCGCCAAAATCGAGATGTACGACTACCATCGCCGAGATCGCAAGTACCACGACAACCCGAAGGATTCGGACCCGTCAAGTACCTCTTGAAACGAGCGTGAAACACTACTTCCTCTACCGTCGCCGTGTACCACTACTTCCCTCAGCGATCATCGCGAGAACGACTACTTCCTCTACTTCCCTCGACGACCCGTGAACGTCTACTTCCCTCTACGAAACTCGACCCGTCCCGATTGCTCGCTTCGGAGGTATAACCACCGAGATGACCGACCGTGATCGAATTGTCCTTGCGATGCCCCTCTTTTGCCATGCCATCGTTCCGTGGGAACCCGGCAACCGGGAACACCCCACCATCTTGCTCAACTCGCTTCCGCCCACTTTCTTTTGCACCGACATCTCGATGAGCTGTCGGGACCGATATGTTGCCGTGGCACCATTTTCGGATTCGTTGCCGTGGCACCCCTTTTCTTCCACCACGGTGACTAATGCTTCCTAATGCTCTTGTCAACATTTTCATAAAAATTGCATAAACTTGCACATGTCATCCGCATCATGATAACAACAATTAAAATGTTTAAAATTGTTGTTTGCATTAATTTGCTTAAATGCCATGCTAAAATGATTTATTTCATAACTAAATAACCGTAACTTCAGTTTAAATAAATTATATATGTAAATGGGGTAGAAAAATGCATAGATTAACATGGTAGCATTACTTTGCATGTTTAACAACTCTAAAATATGCTTTAGGTCAGATCAGCACCAAATTCGAAATATGCATATGAGGATTTTTCCGGAATTGTTGTTGTTGTTTCCGGCCTCATTTAGTCTTGTCTAAATAGTTAGTTTCATACGCTTCACCTCTTGCCATGTTTAATAACATTTAATATTGTTGAGTACCTAACCGAGAGAGAACTAAATAATTGATGTGGCGTTTTGTCAATATGCAACCCGTTGCATATTGAGCTCCACTTAATTTGTAGGATTGTTTGTGCACTTTGCCATGCCATGCCTCTTTAAACGGACATGCATCATACTTGGTTGTGCATCATGCCATGTTTATGTGATGGTTGTTTACTATGTTGTTTGTTTCTTTCCGGGTTGCTTCTCTCGTTAGCTTCGGTTCCGTTCCGGAGTTGTGAGGATTCATTCGACTTCGTCCGTTTGTCTTCTTCATGGACTCGTTCTTCTTCCTTGCGGGATTTCAGGCAAGATGACCATACCCTCGAAATCACTACTATCTTTGCTTGCTAGTTGCTCGCTCTTTTGCTATGCCTATGCTACGATGCCTACCACGTGCTATATCATACCTCCCATGTTGCCATGTCAAACCTCTAACCATCCTTTCCTAGCAAACCGTTGTTTGGCTATGTTACCGCTTTGCTCAGCCCCTCTTATAGCGTTGTTAGTTGCAGGTGAAGATGAAGTTTGTTCCTTGTTGGAACATGGAGATGTTGTTCCTTGTTGGAACATGTTTACTTGTTGGGATATCACAATATATCTTATTTAATTAATGCATCTATATACTTGGTAAAGGGTGGAAGGCTCGGCCTTATGCCTGTGTTTTGTTCCACTCTTGCCGCCCTAGTTTCCGTCATACCGTGTTATGTTCCCGGATTTTGCGTCCCTAACGCGGTCGGGTGATTTATGGGACCCCTTGACAGTTCGCTTTGAATAAGACTCCTCCAGCAAGGCCCAACATTGGTTTTACCATTTGCCTCACCTAGCCCTTTTCCCTTGGGTTTCGGAGCCCAAGGGTCATCTTATTTTACCCCCGGGCGGTGCTCGTCGTGAGTGCTGGTCCAAACTATCGACCGCCGGTGTACCCAGGGCAACTCGGGTTCGCCTACCGGAAGTTTGGACAATCCGGTGTGCCACGAGACCGAGATACGTGCGACTCCTATCAGGATTTGTCGGCACATCCGGGCGGCTTTGCTGGTCTTGTTTTATTCTGTCGAAATGTCTTGTAGTCGGGATTCGAGACTGATCGGGTCTTCCGGGAGAAGGAATATCCTTCGTTGATCGCGAGAGCTTATCATGGGCTAAGTTGGGACACCCTGCAGGGTTTGAACTTTCAAAGCCGTGCCAGCGGTTATGTGGCAGATGGGAATTTGTTAATGTCGGTTGTAGAAAACCCGAAGTTGATCTTAATTAAAATACACCAACGCGTGTGTAACCGTGATGGTCTCTTCTCGGCGGAGTCCGGAAGTGAACACGGTGTTGGAGTTATGTTTGGCGTAAGTAGTTTCAGGATCACTTCTTGATCATAGTTGTTCGACCGTGCTTTGCCTTCTCTTCTCGCTCTCATTTGCGTGCGTAGCCACCATATATGCTGGTAAACTTGCTGCAGCTCCACCTCACTATCCTGTCCTACCTTTAAGCTTAAATAGTCTTGATCTCGGGGTGTGAGATTGCTGAGTCCCGTGACTCACAGATACTTCAAAACCAGTTTGCGGTGCCTATGAAACCGTGCGGTGTTGGACCCGAGCTCAAGGAGGAGCTCGATGAAGATCTTGTTCATTGTGTTGTTTGTTTGAGTTGATCAAGAGTGGAGCCAGTTGGGACGATCGGGGATCTGTGTAGCATTTGGGGTAGTCTTCTTTTATTTTGGTTCCGTAGTCGGACCTTGATTGTATCTGTATGATGTAATGTTTTACTCATGTATTGTGTGAAGTGGCGATTGTAAGCCAACTATGTATCTCTTTCCTTATGTATTACATGGGTTGTGTGAAGATTACCTCACTTGCGACATTGCTTTCAATGCGGTTATGCCTCTAAGTCGTGCTTCGACACGTGGGAGATATAGCCGCATCGAGGCGTTACAAGTTGGTAATCGAGCCTTCCCGACTTAGGAGCCCCTACTTGATTGTTTCTGGTGTTGTTGAGTCTAGAACGGAAAATGTTTTGAGTCTTAGGATTATATATATCGGAGAGTAGGATTCTTTTTACTCCTCGGTCCTTAAATCGCTCTGGTGAGGTATCCCGACGTAGAGTTTTGACTTTTCTCTCCTCAAATTTCACTAAATTTTTTTAGGATCACGCTGGTATCTTGGAATCGTTCGATGGTTTTGTGGCGAGAACATTGTTCTTGGTGCCTCGACATTTAGGGGTTGTGGCGGTGTCCGGGGAGTTGAGCTCCGAGGTGTTGTCGTCACAATTTTATCGTTGCAGATTCTGGAATACCTGAGTTTTACCGACATCGAAATCTCTTTTGTGCAGTTGTTGGTGAGATAACCCTGATAGCCCAGTACTGTGGCGAGTGCGGGAGTATTGCCATGACTTGTATAACGGATGTTTTTTGAAGGTCGAGGTACACGATTTCCGAGGATTTCTTGGTTATGTGTTGAAGGATGGATACAGCTGGATCTAGGTATTGTTAGTTTGGGTGATATATTTTGTGTCCCCTGTATCCCCAACACCAGATTGCATAACCAGAAAGTTTCGGGAGTTTATAGGTGGGAATTCAAGTATCTCGTAGGATATCTTTCCAACACACACATGATACGATATGGGATCTATCATATGTTTGTTTCCGGCTTATTCTGCAAGCCACTCCTTTGTTTTGTTTTAAGTTGTGGTATTCGAGTTGCTTCAATGCCAAGTGTTGATTCCATACTTTTCCTAAATGGTGTTCTCATATTGCTATGTGAATACTAATCCTTCTTGATCACTGAGCTTGTCATGTCAATTCTCTTCTCAACCGGCGTGCTTCTCTTCAAGTGGATCCGATCATTCCAACATTCGCAAGATCAATTCTAAGCTTTTTCTCAACGGTGTTCGTTTCATCCGACCCAAGTTGTTTTGATTTCCCGCCCTCCCACCCATTTTTTTTCTTCAAGGACTCAGATTTCTTAATCAAGTATCCATTTTTATTGAGTGAAGTTTCTTCATTCTTTTCTTTCAATGTTCTATCCGGTGATTTCTCATGAAGACGCTAAGGAAGCTTTTACCTGATCATTGTTCCTTTCTAATTTTCTTCTCTGGTGGATTTAAGTCAAGTTTTCAGTGTTGATCGTATTCTTTTCATCGTTTCAAATGTTTTCTCATGACGGTGCACCTCTTAATTTTTCACTTCTTGTTATTCATTTGTTCCGGAGTGTTGAAGATATCTCAGAAGATTCTAGTTTCCATTCTCAATTCACTCAAGTTCTTTTGAGGATGCTATCTCATTCAAGCCATTTAATTCTACCGGTGCAATATCTATTTCAAACAATTGTTCAACAGTGGTTCTTTTTAGTGGGCCCTAACCCACAGGTCTTTTCCCAGGATCTTACCTAACTCTTCTAATTTTTCAAGAGCTATTCCCAAATTCATTGCAAAGTTTGACGTAAGGATGAATTATCATCAGTCAAATGTCTTTCTCCAAGATCTGTCAAATTATTTTCATTGTTGGTTCAACCTTTCTAATTTTCATTCCGGAGTGCTTCAATAATTCATGGTGGTGTTTCTCGTCGTCATTCTCGAATTTTGAAGACCTTCCCAAGTTGAGCAATATCTTTCTTCAATCCTTTCAATGAGAATAAGTAGTATGCCAAATCCATTGCTTGCCATCAATTTAATTGGTGAAGGATCAGCATAATGTAATTCTTATTCTTGTTCCATCGAGTAAATTCAATTCCTTATTCCGGAGGATCGTCAAAATTCGTGTTTTCATTTGTTCATCTTTCTTTCCGGAGTTCCAAGTTTTCTCGGTTATATCATTTCAAAGCTTCATCTTATCACTGCAAGGCTTCACCTTGTGTTTTCAACTTCTCTTTCTTTCTATCATCCTTTTATTACCGGAGTTCTTCATGGAGGCTCTACATGGTGCTTCCTCAAGGATTCTTTTCATTCTTCAATTGTTCATCAAGATTTCTCGCGCAGTTAAGATCCGTCAAGCCATACTTCAAAATAAACATGGTGCTCAACACATGTTTTGTTTTGAGGAGCTCAAATATTCTTCTTCTTGCATTGCAAAGTGCAATTCGTTCTACCTTATCATTTGAGGTGGTGTTATGTCATTCTCGACAATTTGAGTTCGTGTTCCATGATTCACTTGTTGTCAAGAATGAGATATTTAAATCCATCAATCTCTTCATTGGAGTTATCTTGGGCTATATTTCACCTAAAGCCTTCCCTAAGGAATGTTGCTAATTATGGTGCTTATAAATGACCCAAGTTCTTCATTGGTCCTCTCGGTGAAATAAGTTTTTTCTCGTCTCCTTGTTGATATCAATCCAATCAATTGTTTCCGTTGGTGGCAGAAGCTCACCTCATAATTTTGAGATGTTTTTCATAAGCCCACTACAAGCTTATTCTTACCGTTGTTGTTTTTCAAACAACTCCGTTCAATCCTACTTCGTAAGGATGCTCTTTCAAATTCATTTATGGTGGGAGATGTTGGTTTCATTCTTCGTTATATTCATTCCAACTTTCTATCGATCATGCATTGTTTTCGAAGGCATTGTGATGTTGCTCTCTTCGACCCATCGTCTCGTTTTGTAAAGATCATGTTCTTTTTCTTGCATTATCCATTTAACCGGAGTGTTGTGTCATCTCTTCAAGTTCTTTTCATCTTATCAAGTTTTCCTTCTTCTTTTAGTCGGAGTGCTGCCCAAATTTTATCAATCTTATTCCTAGTCTATCTAGTTTTAACCGGAGTGGTTTCAGTATCTATCTTATCATTAAACCTCTTGGTTCTTGTCGTATCCCATGTTCATCTTTTCTAACAGAGTGTTTTCAACTTTGTTCATCTTCGTTGTTTTCTTACTTTCAAGTTTTCAACCTCTCAAGGTTCTTTGGTTTCACTCGTTTGTCGGAGAAGCAACTTAGTTTTACCTCTTCCTCTCCCGCTTTTCTCCGGTGCCATCCTAGATCTCGGGGCGAGATCCTCTCGTAGTGGTGGAGTGTTGTGACGCCCAAGACCGGAGCTTGATTGCCTTCCGTGGTTTCGAGTTTTGTCGTGTGATTTGTTTTGTTTGAGCATTCATCATGTCATCTCTTGCATTGCATCATCTCATCTTGCCATCATATCATTATTTTTTTTTTAAAACTCAACTAAATAAATTGTATGGATTTTTCGATCCATTTAAATCGAGGGTTTCACATGGTGACTTCTCTTTATAACATATCCTCCCAATATTAGGAGCTATATTAAAATAATTCCATTTATTTGGAATTGACCATAACCCACTTGCAAAATTCCAATGCCCTTTCTACTTCAAGTTTGGTCCCCAAACCTTGCCATTATTATTCTATCATTTTCCGAGTTCCACCAAAATCCTCGGGCCATTTTTGTTAAATTCTTCATATTTTTGTGAGTCCGGAAAATTGTCCTCGTTCCCAAATCCTTTCCCCAACCCTCTCGTTCTTTTTGTCTCTCTTTATTTGTTTTCTGCTAAATATTAGTGAGAGAGAGAGAGAGAGCCCAGCCCAGCTGCCCAGCCAGGCTTCTGGCCATTTCTTCTCCCAAGGCCCAAGGCCCAGCCGCCTCTAACCCTAGCCCAGCCCCCAGCGCATCTCATCTCTCCCTCGGTCCCTCTCCCTCCAGCGCCGCTCCCTGCCCGATCCCCTCGTTCCTTCCTGATCCCTTCGTCCTCCCCATCTCTCCCGATCCCCCGATCCCATCTCTCCCTCTCGATCTCTCCCTCTGGCCGTCGCCACCTCGCCCCGCCTCCGTTCGGCTCCCACGCCCAGCCACCGCCAGCCCCCTGCGGATGTGGTGACCCACCGCGCCTCTGGCGCCCGGTCTTCTCCAAGCCGCCGCCGTCCCAACTCCGGCGCCCCCTGCCTCGCGTCGCCCTTCCTCCTCCTGCACCAGGAGCCCCTCGCCGCCCTTCTCCACCTCTCCTGGAGCCCCGTCCGTCGGCCACCGGAGCCGCTGTTGGCTGCCTGCGGCCTCGCCCCCAGCCGTCCCCGCGGCCTCCACCGTGCTCCTCCCTCCACCGGCGCCATTCGTCCGCACCTCGCCTGCTACTTCTCCGCGCCGCCGGACCTCCATCACGCCTCTCTGCCCCGTCGCCCTCCGGCCGCTGCGACCAGGAGCGTCGCCATCCCTCTGCTGTTCCGCCGGCGCTACTCCTCTGCCGTCCTCCGCGTCGATCGCGTCAAGCAGCACCCCGAGGCCGAGCAGCTCCTCCGTGCTAATCCTCCAGGCCATCTCCGGTGACCCATCGCCACCCGCCGCCGTCGGCGACCCCCAGGAGGGCCACCCCGCGCGAACCGAGCTGCCCTGCCGTGTTCGACCACCGAACCAGGACGCCAAGCTCTCTTTCGGGAATCTCCTCAAGACCAAGACCGCCCCGAGACCGACAAGTACCTCTACGATGACCCTAGATGTCTACGAGCTGTGTATCACTACCGACGGTGTGATTTTTGTCAAGTCCGACTACGACGTGCACGACTGCATTCGTTGTGGATTTCGTCAAGTACCCCTTCGGATATGCCAAGGTCGACTACACGGTGATGCGCCAAGTACCCCCTCGGATCGTCAAGTTCGACTACATGATGCGTCTAGTACCACTACCGTCGACCCTCGAAGACCCCGTGGACCCCGAACATCCACGGGACATGAACAACTACTTCCGATGACGAGATGTACCACTACCATCGAACATGAACGTCTACAAACCGTGTACGACTACCGTCGCCAAAATCGAGATGTACGACTACCATCGCCGAGATCGCAAGTACCACGACAACCCGAAGGATTCGGACCCGTCAAGTACCTCTTCAAAACGAGCGTGAAACACTACTTCCTCTACCGTCGCCGTGTACCACTACTTCCCTCAGCGATCATCGCGAGAACGACTACTTCCTCTACTTCCCTCGACGACCCGTGAACGTCTACTTCCCTCTACGAAACTCGACCCGTCCCGATTGCTCGCTTTGAGGTATAACCACCGAGATGACCGACCGTGATCGAATTGTCCTTGCGATGCCCTCTTTGCCATGCCATCGTTCCGTGGGAACCCGCAACCGGAACACCCACC
The DNA here is from genome assembly GCA_021605205.1 of Aegilops longissima. Classification (NCBI taxonomy): domain Eukaryota; kingdom Viridiplantae; phylum Streptophyta; class Magnoliopsida; order Poales; family Poaceae; genus Aegilops; species Aegilops longissima. The sequence goes on from CM038680.1 coordinate 612,259,171, forward strand.
ATCTTGCTCAACTCGCTCGCCCACTTTCTTTTGCACCGACATCTCGATGAGCTGTCGGGACCGATATGTTGCCGTGGCACCATTTTCGGATTCGTTGCCGTGGCACCCCTTTTCTTCCACCACGGTGACTAATGCTTCCTAATGCTCTTGTCAACATTTTCATAAAAATTGCATAAACTTGCACATGTCATCCGCATCATGATAACAACAATTAAAATGTTTAAAATTGTTGTTTGCATTAATTTGCTTAAATGCCATGCTAAAATGATTTATTTCATAACTAAATAACCGTAACTCGGATTTAAATAAATTATATATGTAAATGGGGTAGAAAAATGCATAGATTAACATGGTAGCATTACTTTGCATGTTTAACAACTCTAAAATATGCTTTAGGTCAGATCAGCACCAAATTCGAAATATGCATATGAGGATTTTTCCGGAATTGTTGTTGTTGTTTCCGGCCTCATTTAGTCTTGTCTAAATAGTTAGTTTCATACGCTTCACCTCTTGCCATGTTTAATAACATTTAATATTGTTGAGTACCTAACCGAGAGAGAACTAAATAATTGATGTGGCGTTTTGTCAATATGCAACCCGTTGCATATTGAGCTCCACTTAATTTGTAGGATTGTTTGTGCACTTTGCCATGCCATGCCTCTTTAAACCGGACATGCATCATACTTGGTTGTGCATCATGCCATGTTTATGTGATGGTTGTTTACTATGTTGTTTGTTTCTTTCCGGGTTGCTTCTCTCGTTAGCTTCGGTTCCGTTCCGGAGTTGTGAGGATTCATTCGACTTCGTCCGTTTGTCTTCTTCATGGACTCGTTCTTCTTCCTTGCGGGATTTCAGGCAAGATGACCATACCCTCGAAATCACTACTATCTTTGCTTGCTAGTTGCTCGCTCTTTTGCTATGCCTATGCTACGATGCCTACCACGTGCTATATCATACCTCCCATGTTGCCATGTCAAACCTCTAACCATCCTTTCCTAGCAAACCATTGTTTGGCTATGTTACCGCTTTGCTCAGCCCCTCTTATAGCGTTGTTAGTTGCAGGTGAAGATGAAGTTTGTTCCTTGTTGGAACATGGAGATGTTGTTCCTTGTTGGAACATGTTTACTTGTTGGGATATCACAATATATCTTATTTAATTAATGCATCTATATACTTGGTAAAGGGTGGAAGGCTCGGCCTTATGCCTGGTGTTTTGTTCCACTCTTGCCGCCCTAGTTTCCGTCATACCGGTGTTATGTTCCCGGATTTTGCGTCCCTAACGCGGTCGGGTGATTTATGGGACCCCCTTGACAGTTCGCTTTGAATAAGACTCCTCCAGCAAGGCCCAACATTGGTTTTACCATTTGCCTCACCTAGCCCTTTTTCCCTTGGGTTTCGGGCCCAAGGGTCATCTTATTTTACCCCCGGGCGGTGCTCGTCGTGAGTGCTGGTCCAAACTATCGACCGCCGGTGGCCACCAGGGCAACTCGGGTTCGCCATCTTTGGAAGTTTGGACAATCCGGTGTGCCACGAGACCGAGGTACGTGCGACTCCTATCAGATTTGTCGGCACATCCGGGCGGCTTTGCTGGTCTTGTTTTATTGCTGTCGAAATGTCTTGTAGCCGGATTCCGAGACTGATCGGGTCTTCCGGGAGAAGGAATATCCTTCGTTGATCGCGAGAGCTTATCATGGGCTAAGTTGGGACACCCTGCAGGGTTTGAACTTTCGAAAGCCGTGCCCGGTTATGTGGCAGATGGGAATTTGTTAATGTCGGTTGTAGAAAACCGAAGTTGATCTTAATTAAAATACACCAACGGCGTGTGTAACCGTGATGGTCTCTTCTCGGCGGAGTCCGGAAGTGAACACGGTGTTGGAGTTATGTTTGGCGTAAGTAGTTTCGGGATCACTTCTTGATCATAGTTGTTCGACCGTGCTTTGCCTTCTCTTCTCGCTCTCATTTGCGTGCGTAGCCACCATATATGCTAGTCGCTGCTGCAGCTCCACCTCAAGATCCTGTCCTACCTTTAAGCTTAAATAGTCTTGATCTCGCGGGTGTGAGATTGCTGAGTCCCGTGACTCACGGATACTTCAAAACCAGTTTGCGGTGCCTATGAAACCGTGCAGTGTTGGACCCGAGCTCAAGGAGGAGCTCGATGAAGATCTTGTTCATTGTGTTGTTGCGTTTCAGTTGATCAGTAGTGGAGCCCAGTTGGGACGATCGGGGATCTTTGTAGCATTTGGGGTAGTCTTCTTTTATTTTGGTTCCGTAGTCGGACCTTGATTGTATCTGTATGATGTAATGTTTTACTCATGTATTGTGTGAAGTGGCGATTGTAAGCCAACTATGTATCTCTTTCCCTTATGTATTACATGGGTTGTGTGAAGATTACCTCACTTGCGACATTGCTTTCAATGCGGTTATGCCTCTAAGTCGTGCTTCGACACGTGGGAGATATAGCCGCATCGAGGGCGTTACACATATGGTCACCGAAAAGGTTCGGGGGCATATCGGTATTGTACCGGGGCCACCGGAGGGGTTCCGGGGGTCCACCGGGAGGGACCACCTCTCTCGGGGGGCCTCATGGGCCGTAGTGGGCAGGGAACTAGGCCCTGGAGGGCTGGGCGCATCCCCCCTTGGGCCCATGCGCCTAGGATTGGGAAACCCTGTGGGCGCCCCTTGCTTGGGGGCAAGGCCCTCCCTTGGCCGCCGCCCCCCTCTAGATCTCATCTAGAGGGGGCCGGCCCCCTTCCCCTTCCCCTATAAATAGAGGGGCGAGGGGAGGGCTGCAAACAACATCCAAGGTGCAGCCCTTCCCCTCCCCAACACCTCTCCTCCTCTGTTAAGAGCTTGGCGAAGCCTCTTGAGAATCTTGCCTCCACCACCACCACGCCGTCGTGCTGCTGCTGGAGCTCTCTTCCTCAACCTCTCCCTCCACCTTGCTGGATCAAGGCGCGGGAGACGTCTCCGCTCCGTACGTGTGTTGAACGCGGAGGTGCTGTCCGTTCAGCACTAGGATCATCGGTGATTTGGATCACGTCGAGTACGACTCCTTCAACCCCGTTCTCTTGAACGCTTCCGCTCGCGATCTACAAGGGTATGTAGATGCACTCCTCTCTCTCGTTGCTAGATGAACTCATAGATAGATCTTGGTGAAACCGTAGAAATTTTTTATTTTCTGCAAGGTTCCCCAACAGGTCTGTCCCACCCTGATTTTCATGCCACTACACTTAAGCTAACAATCATGATAAAATGTGGATTGACAAAAACTTTTGAGTGTTTTGGACCTTGCCTTGATTGGTTTTTGTCTGTTGTTTGCAAGTGCTCTAAAAATAAAATAAATCCTCCAACTCTTATACTCCTTCTCCTTGATTCAAAAACCTTCCATTATGATCATGCCAGGTGTATAGGACATAAAAATAATTTCTTGCAAAAATAATTTGGCCAAATAGTATTTTAAAAAATTAGTTTTCCAAAAACCCTGAATTGAGGTTTGCACTGCAAGTACTTGATTTGGGGTATGAAAAATATTTCAAAAGGTATATTTGAATCCTATTAGATATAGTACTCCCACAAACCACAAAAATATAATTTTAAAAGTTATTTTCCTATTTTATTTAAAAGCTTTTTCTTAAGGCCAGAAATGGTCTTTAATAGGGAAAAATTATTTTATTGTTTTAAAAATATTTGATAAAAATCAGGGAAACTCAGTGGGCATATATTTCCCATATATAAGAGTTTCAACACATGGTTATGTTCAAAATATTGGACAAAACCTCCCAAAACATTTCTGCCCGTTTCAAGGATTTGAAATATTTCTACAGGAAATATTTTCATAAAAATCCAACGAAAATCCAGCGAGTCACAAATGCATATTGTTATCACCTTGCAAAGCCTCATGTCAATTAAAGTCATTTTGGTTCACCAAAATGCCCCAAAACCCTCTCTGACCAAAATCAAATTTGAACAACTTTGTACTACCAACTTTCTCTCCTTGACCCTAACTGTTGTGAGCATGTTCACATGACCAAACGAGGCCACTAAACCAAGTGGTGCATCAAGGGGAAGTGATTTGCTCAACTAGATCTACACAAGTTCATTTCTGCTAATTTCTAGGGTTTACAAAAGTTGCATTGGCAGCTTTGCCCAAATAAGCTCCAAATTGGTGGAAGGCCCTAGTTATATGTGACATTTCACCCTGTGGAGACTCATGGCAATTGGAAATCATATGCTTGCCCAAACCATTATCAAACACCTTCTGACACTTTGCCAAAATGCCATTTTTGACCTCTTCCACTAATCTCCATGGGTTCAACTTTGTAGCACAGCTGCTCCTAGTCCTCTCCTACCTCCAGTAACTCTCCCCTGGCCAATGCTCAATGATTGAGGGGTAAAATACCCCCATTTACCTCCCTGGACAGCCCCTCTCTCCCTCTCCTTCTACCTCTCTCTTCTCCTACTGGCCACCCAGAGCATCCAAGGCCATCTCCCACTTCTTTACTTCCCGCTAGAGCTACCAGACACTTTTGGCCGCGCCCACATTACATAGAAAATGGCCATGCCGGCCATTAGGGCGCTCTGGAGCATGCTACAGTGCGCTCCCGCACTATAGCCGCCCCCTTCCAACCGCCTCCGGCCACCTCGGGCCTCCCCAGCGCGCCCTACGATGCGCCTCGACGTCCACGACACGCAATGCTATCGGGCCCCTCCTCCCTTGCCCTCGTTTTGCCTCCTCGAGCTCACCCGAGCGTGGCCTGGACCGCGCCCATGGTGCACCGGTGCCCCCCTATATAGAGCCTCCCCCCGAGCACTCCCTCGACTCTTCTGGATCCCTCTCTCTCCCGTGCACCTCCTAGACAACATCCCTCTACCCCTAGTGCTCTCCTGCCCTCTCCATGGCCGGAGTGCCGCCGCCGACCGCCGCTCGGATTCGGGCACCACGGCCCCTCTCTCTTCTCCCTACCCACTCCAGTACTCCCTCACCACCACCACGAAGCCCCCATCGCCTCCATTCTTCCCCGGGACGCCCCTGCGCTCGAAGCCGGCAATGGCCGATGCCATCCTCCGCTGCGGGCGAAGGCCCGCTCCTCTCCGAGGAAGCTAGCGCCCGTAGTGTGGCCTCCCGGATGCAGCACGTTTCCCCGAGCACTCCGGTGGCTGGATCACCGGAAACGGTGGCCTGTAGCGCCGGCAGTCGCCGTCGATGTCTCCCCTGCCTCGCCTCCTCTGCTTCGGGCGGGACGTTGAGGACGACACCATGACGCCCAGCGGGCCCGCCTGTCAACGGCTTGGCGCAGGGCCTGAGCCACTTACGGGTGGGCCTGCCACGTTTAACTGGACAAGGGTCCGGATCGGAGCCGCCTCCCGTGCGAGAAGGCGTAGTATCGGAGTACGCCTTCGACGTCGCCTCCTAGTCTCGCGTGGCTCAGTCAATGGGCCGGCCCAGTGCGTAGAGGCACTATATTGCGCTCAGCGCGCGCTTTAGGTATAACCTAATTCCTTTTCTTTCTCTTTTTCTGGTAGGATTGTATAATCCATAAACAATTCAATTCAAATCCAAATTTTATGATTCAAATTTCTAGTAGCTCATAAAATCATGATCGGTCTCATGGTGCAACTTGCACATTATTGCAGGAACTTTTTCTTCACAAACATTTATCAAATCTTGTTTTTCCATTTCTGTGATGAACTTTAGAAAATCACAGAGAGCCCATTTTTATCCAAATTCCATGATTCAAATTCCTAGATGCTTATAAATTCAAAACTTAGTTTTTGAACATTTTTCCTAGTACTTTCTACGCCACATAGAATATTGGTCCACTTCTCCATATATTGCCAACTTTGCAAATTCATAGGAAAATCATTTGAACTCCAAATCCAGTGAAACCAACTCCTAGGTGCTTCTAAAATTATTCCTTGTGAAATGGGTGCCTTTGCTCATTTAAAAAAATAATATTTCTGTACACTTCTTGCAAATCCACAAATCCCTTGATTCCACCATATTGAAATGTTCAGAGATATCCATTGATCAAATCCCAATGAAACCACTTTGGTCATACCTCATATGACCAAAGGTATCCTAGAAAAGTCCAACTCACATTTTTAGAGCACTTTTATTTTTGCCTGGTCGTATTGCTTATTGTGTTTGTTTCCGGCGTTAGTTGACGAAGTAGACGGAGTATTTGGAGAAAGACTAGAAGACTTGAAGGCTCTGATGAACCAGGCAAGCAGCCCTTTGACCATGTCTATGAAACCCTTTTTATGCATGTCATATAGCACCATATTGTTGTTGCAACAGAATCATGATGAGTTGGTAACCACTTTGATGGTTTGCCACCGTACTTCCTCGTTGATACTTGCATCGTGCATGACCCTACCTTCTTATGAGGGTTATGCCGGTGGGGGTAGATAGGATGCTAAGTAGTGCTACGCAAAAAGGGACGGGGATAGGCATGGTGATGGAGACAAAGTATTTTCAAAGGACTTTTCGAAAACCCCATCGGGTGCCACTTATGCCCGAGGGAGATAATGAGATGGGTAACCACTTGATGACGAAGTGGTGTACCGAGGCAAGTGTGTGTTGTTTTCGAAAACGGATTAGATTTAAGATTTGTCGACTGTCCCAACCTTACATGCGCAACCACTCTACCCTTGTATGGGAAAGGGCATTATTGATTACCTAGGCCAATACTAGCTTGGAGCCCGCATTACTAGTGACGGGAGAGAGTTGGTGCTCTCTCTCGGGACGAGGTCGTGCTAGGTAGGGCGGCCAAGAACATTTTTATGGGGCACCCGACACACCGTTGGTACCCCGTGCCAGTGGTATGTCATGAATATGGGAGCGATGCTCCACAATTTTAAGATGTGAAATGTTGGGCACGGGGGTTACTACCAATCGAGTGGACTCTATGTTAGTGTCGTCTAGGGAAAGATAGTGATCGGGTGCTTACCCCGGGTACTTGAGGTACCGCGGGTCGTGGATGACACGGAAGTTCCCCGGATCTTGTGGGTAAAGTGTGCAACCTCTGTAGCGTGTAAAACTATTCGAATAGCCGTGTCCACGGTCAAGGACAGTTGGGCGGTGCTGCTTAAACTACGTCCAGAGTTTACAAACCGCGTGTGTGTGTGTTGATAAAACTATTTGGGTTAAGTCAGGTGGCTTGACACGATGATCGAGTTGGATTGGTGTCCAACTCCGCTCATGTTGATATCTATAACTTGTTAATAGGGATGTCTTACTCTCATGATGCATACTTTACATGTTGGCAGCTCATGTCATTGCATGCAAAACTAGCTTTCTGCAAATTACCTACTTAGTGCTATATCATTACATTATTGTGCCTTGTTTCAATAATGGGTTGCTTGCGAGTACATTCAAAGTACTCATTGGCTTGCCACTGGTTATTTTACTGGCCAGGCATGAAAGAATAGGATATAATGAAGAGTACCTTGGTGACGAACATGCGAGCTAGGACGCTTCCCAGTCAGAATGCCTGTAGAGTTAAGGCAGATGGCATGGGTCCAAGTTGTTATTGAAGATCTCCGCTGCGATGATACACTCAAGACTTGACCATAATGGTCCTACTTGTGTAAAATAGTATGTATGGATGTAAGACTCTTGTTATTCAGCTTCTGTGTGTTCAGTGAGCATTGATCTCTGGGATCACTATACACGTGCATTCGGTGATCTCGACTTATGAGTCGGGGTCCCCACACAGCATCAGCGAAGAAGGCGGAGACTGGAGAGGCGGGACTGGTCTGATCTGGTGCGGCAGGGGCAGTTGGTGCAGCAGGAGGGGCCACCATCAACCGGAGCGGGAGGGGAGGCGTGGCCTTGAGACTGCTGGCCCGGCCATCGTCCCCAGAGTCACGGCCGCCCTTGTGGTGGCGCCGGTTGACAGGCGTCCTGCTCCGCTGCCTGGGCGGGGCCGTGGGGCCGCGCTTGGGCAGCGGCTCGTGCCTTCCCTGCGGCCTCCCCAGGAGGGTGTCCTTCCATGAGCGGCGCCTCCCCTCTCCATCCTGGTCGTCGCTGTCGCGGCGGGGGCCGAGCTGTAGGCTGCCGCAGCCAGACGGAGCGACGACCTCCAGGTGCCGCCTGGCCTGGCCTTGGCCGTCCTCCACATGCATAGCCCATGTGTCGGTCCACACCGTTGGGCTGGAGCGCTCGTCGTCAGACCCCGAGGAGGGCAGGCCACTCTGAGCGTAGTGCGAGGAGCGCGGCGAGGGAGTGGACCAGTCCTCGACACGGTCGACGTGCATGAGAAGTTGATGCTGCTTGACGCGGGGGGGGGGGGGGGCTTCGCGGCTCGGGAGAGAGGCGCCGAGCATGGTCTCAACACGCCCCGCGCCGCGTGCCGCCTGCCAGATGGTGTGCTTGGTGGCGATGAAGGCGACGTCCCACACCCAGACCCAGCACGCGAAGGTCCGCGTGTGGCCGCGCTCGTGCGTGCGGGTGTCGAGGCGGTCGATGATGCAGTTGACGCCAAGGACCTCGGCCGCGCCCTCCACGGACCACATCTGCAGCGGCATCTTCTCGATCACCACTCAGACGTGCAGCATGAAGTCCTGGTGCACCGCGTGATCGTCTTCGTGCCACGGCTTGATGGAGAAGATGACGCCGTCGACGTTGAGGGAGCCGAGGAGCACGGCATTGTCGTGGTGGGCCGGCAGCTCGAAGAGCACGAGGAAGTCCTCCGGGTCGTGGCTCGTGACCCGTAGCAGGTGGGTAGGAGTGCGCAGCGCGGAGTGAAATTACTGCACACATGACATTTGTTTTCAGTCCTCGTATTGTGAAATTTCACCTCTCTAGGCAGCCGTTCGAAAGCGCAAGGGGACAAGCTTTTATGTTGCTGCTTGGCCTAACTCTAATTGCTTTTAGAGAGTGACTACATGACTAACTACTGACCATGGCCGTAAGATCAAGATGTTCTCATCACTTTTACAACTGGGTCTGGCTATATGCGAGTCGATTGATTCTGTTTTTAGGGTCAGTCACTTTTGTTTTGGGAAATGCTATAGTTCAGCCGGCAGATTAACAAGCTTGTGTCTGTTGTTTTGATTGCACGCCACGCGTCACGCGTGAAGTGGTGAACCAGCCCCACAATCTCTTTTCTGCAACAATGCCTCTGTTGCAAAAAAAAGTTGTGTCAGCGTTCTGGGAACGGGGGTCCCCAAACTTGTCTGCCTGCGGCCCGCGGCATGGCTCCACCAGTGGCCCAGTATAACCCGTCTTCGTCAACCAACACTCAAGACCCTCGCGAGGGGCCAAGCCTCGCGAGGCGGACGACACAAGGCCTCCTCAGGAGCGGCCTCACCAGGCAGGCTCACGAGGGGGCGGAGAGATCAAGGCAAGGTGTATCTCGTGAGGTTCCCGTGATGCAAGCCATGACGACCAAGGCCAGGCGGGCGCCAGCGCGCGCAGTGTCCTCGTTTCCCCTTTGGTGCTAAGGGGGCAAGCGCAGGCGCGGAGTACCGAGGCATCAGGAAAATGTTTTCATATCGGTGCAACAAGACCAAGACCAGCAGGACGGAGGTCATCGTGGAGCCTAAGACGGCGTCACCACCAGCACCTTTGATAGACGAAGACCACCTTTAGTCAGGATAGCTTGTAATAGCTGCCTGATTTCAAATTGCCCGTTGTTGGATCCCTTCCCGCTCAATATTTGGGGAGAGTACATGGGCCTTATAAATAGGACTAGCCACCACAGTAGAGAGGGCAACTGAACTAGCAACAAGACACACCGAGACTGGGGAGACAAGAGAGAACTCGGTTCATCCTCGCATCGACCTAGCACAAGAACACCTCTCCTCAGGAGGTTGTTCTTCCCTTGTACTGTTCATCATCAGCCCAAGAGGCAATCCACCACCACCACACTGGAGTAGGGTATTACAACACAATGGTGACAAGAACCAGTGTAAATCTTCTCTTGTGTTGTGAGTTCATCGAGCTAAGATTAGAGATCGCGGTGAGGCTGAGGGTGAGATTCGGTAGGGGGAAATCTTCATGCGCACCCCAGTGTTCGAACCTCAAGGGTTTTGCCGGAACCCTAAATCCGACATTTGGCGCACCGGGTAGGGGTGCACCGAAGTCTTCCTTCCGCTGTTCCGCGTCACATCGCTTCGTCGCATCCATGTCTGACGCCCGCCAAGCCCGCGCTGAGCGCCGGGCCGCTCTCGCCGCTCTCGCCGCCCAGACGGCACCTGTCGGCGGGCCTCCCCGTCGTTCTCCGTCGCCTGCCGCCACCAGCCCGGCGGGTGCTACGTCTTGAGCTTGCGTTGGTTTTCCCCGAAGAGGAGAGGATGATGCAGCAGAGTAGCATAAGTATTTCCCTCAGTTTTTGAGAACCAAGGTATCAATCCAATAGGAGGCCACGCGCAAGTACCTCGTACCTACACAAAGCAAATAACTCCTCGCAACCAACGCAAATAGGGGTTGTCAATCCCTTCACGATCACTTACGGGAGTGAGATCTGATAGAGATGATAGATAATATTTTTGGTATTTTTGGTATAACGATGCAAAGTAAAATAAAAGGCAAAGTAAAAAAGCAAAGCAATAATAAAGCGTAGGAAGATTAATATGATGAGAATAGACCCGGGGGCCATAGATTTCACTAGTAGCTTCTCTCAAGAGCATAAGTATTTCACGGTGGGTGAACGAATTACTATTGAGCAATTGATAGAATTGAGCATAGTTATGAGAGTATCTAGGTATGATCATGTATATAGGCATCACGTCCGAGACAAGTAGACCGACTCCTGCCTGCATCTCCTACTATTACTCCACTCATCGACCGCTATCCAGCATGCATCTAGAGTATTAAGTTATTGAAAACAGAGTAACGCCTTATGCAAGATGACATGATGTAGAGTGATAAATTCATGCAATATGATAAAAACCCCATCTTGTTATCCTCGATGGCAACAATACAATACGTGCCTTGCTGCCCCTCATCCACCGGGAAAGGACACATAAAGATTGAACCAAAAGCTAAGCACTTCTGGCATTGCAAGAACTACCAATCTAGTTGGCCAAACCAAACGGATAATTCGAAGAGACTTGCAAAGATAACCAATCATACATAAAAGAATTCAGAGAAGATTCATCTATTGCTCATAGATAATCTTGATCATAAACCCACAATTCATCGGTCTCAACAAACACACCGCAAAAAGAAGATTACATCGAATAGATCTCCACGGGAGAGGGGGAGAACATTCTATTGAGATTCAAAAAGAGAGAAGAAGCCATCTAGCTACTAACTATGGACCTGAAGGTCTGAAGTAAACTACTCACACTTCATCGGAGAGGCTATGATGATGATGTAGAAGCCCTCTGTGGAGGATTCCCCTTCCGGCGGAGCTCCGGAACAGGCCCCAAGATGGGATCTCGTGGATACAGGAAGTTGCGGCGGTGGAATTAGGTTTTTGGCTCCGTATCTGATCTGTTGGGGGTACGTAGGTATATATAGGAGGAAGGTGTACGTCGGTGGAGCTTCGGGGGGCCCACGAGGCAGGGGGGCGCCCTCCACCCTCGTGGCCGCCTCCCTCCTTTCTTGACCGCGGGTCCAAGTCTCCTGGATCTTATCTGATGAGAAAATCACCTTCCTGAAGATTTCATTCCGTTTGGACTCCGTTTGATATTCCGTTTCTTCGAAACACTGAAAAAGGCAAAAAACAGCAATTCCGGGCTGGGCCTCCGGTTAATAGGTTAGTCCCAAAAGTAATATAAAAGTGGAAAATAAAGCCCAATATAGTCCAACACAATAGATAATATAGCATGGAGCAATAAAAAATTATAGATACATTGGAGACGTATCAGGCATCCCCAAGCTTAATTCCTGCTCGTCCTCGAGTAGGTAAATGATAAAAAGAGAATTTTTGATGCGGAGTGCTACTTGGTATAATTTCAATGTAACTCTTCTTAATTGTGGTATGAATATTCAGATCCGAAAGATTCAAGACAAAGGTTTAATATTGACATAAAAATAATAATACTTCAAGCATACTAACAAAGCAATTATGTCTTCTCAAAATAACATGGCCAAAGGAAGTTATCCCTACAAAATCATATAGTCTGGCTATGCTCTATCTTCACCACACAAAGTATTTATATCATACACAACCCCGATGACAAGCCAAGCAATTGTTTCATACTTTTGACATTCTCAAAACTTTTTCAATCCTCACGCAATACATGAGCGTGAGCCATGGATATAGCACTATATGTGGAATAGAATGGTGGTTGTGGAGAAGACAAACAGAGGGAAGATAGTCTCACATCAACTAGGCGTATCAATGGGCTATGGAGATGCCCATCAATAGATATCAATGTGAGTGAGTAGGGATTGCCATGCAACAGATGCACTAGAGCTATAGGTATATGAAAGCTCAACAAAAGAAACTAAGTGGGTGTGCATCCAACTCGCTTGCTTACAAAGACCTAGGGCTATTTGAGGAAGCCCATCATTGGAATATACAAGCCAAGTTCTATAATGAAAAATTCCCACTAGTATATGAAAGTGACAAAACGAGAGACTCTCCATTATGAAGATCATGGTGTTACTTTGAAGCACTAGTGTGGTAAAAGGATAGTAACAGTGTCCCTTCTCTCTTTTTATCTCTTTTTTTATTTGGGCCTTTTCTCCTTTTTTATGGCCTCTTTTCTTTTCTCTTTTTTTATTTTTCGTCCGGAGTCTCATCCCGACTTATGGGGGAATCATAGTCTCCATCATCCTTTCCTCACTTGGGACAATGCTCTAAAAATGATGATCATCACACTTTTATTTTTCTTACAACTCAAGAATTACAACTCGATACTTAGAACAAAATATGACTCTATGTGAATGCCTCCGTGGTGTGCGGGATATGCAATGATTCATAAGTGACATGTATGAAAGAATTATGAACGGTGGCTTTGCCACAAATACGATGTCAACTAAATGATCATGCTAAGCAATATGACAATGATGGAGCGTATCATAATAAAAGGAACGGTGGAAAGTTGCATGGTAATATATCTCAGAATGGCTATGGAAATGCCATGATAGGTAGGTATGGTGGCTGTTTTGAGGAAGGTTTATGGTGGGTCTATGATACCGGCGAAAAGTGCGCGGTATTAGAGAGGCTAGCAATGGTAGAAGGGTGAGAAAAGTGCGTATAATCCATGGACTCAACATTAGTCATAAAGAACTCATATACTTATTGCAATAATCTAAAAGTTATCAAAGCAAAGTATTATGCGCATGCTGGGGGATAGATTGGTAGGAAAAGACCATCACTCATCCCCGACCGCCACTCATAAGGAAGACAATCAATAAATAAATCATGTTCCGACTTCATCACATAATGGTTCACCATACGTGCATGCTACGGGAATCACAAACTTTAACACAATTATTTCTCAAATTCACAACTACTCAACTAGCATGACTCTAATATTACTTCCTTCATATCTCAAAACAATTATCAAGCATCGATCTTTTCTTAGTATTCAACACACTCAAAAGAAAGTTTTACAAATCTTGAATACCAAGCATATTATTATTTTAAGCAAATTACCATGCTATTTAAGACTCTCAAGATAATCTAAGTGAAGCATGAGAGATCAAAGGTTTCTATAAAACAAATCCACCACCGTGCTCTAAAAGATATAAGTGAAGCACTAGAGCAAAACTATAATGCTCAAAAGATATAAGTAAGCACATAGAGTATTCTAACAAATTCCAATTCATGTATGGCTCTCTCAAAAGGTGTGTACAAAAAGTATGATTGTGGTAAACTAACAAGCAAAGACGCAAATAATACAAGACGCCCCAAGCAAAACACATATCATGTAGTGAATAAAAATATAGCTCCAAGTAAAGTTACCGATGGAAGTGGACGAAAGAGGGGATGCCTTCCGGGGCATCCCCAAGCTTTGACTTTTTGGTGTCCTGGGATTATCTTGGGGGTGCCATGGGCATCCCCGAGCTTAGGCTCTTGCCACTCCTTGTTCCATAATCCATCAAAAGATTTCACCCAAAACTTCACAACACAAAACTCAACAGAAATCTCGTAAGCTCCGTTAGCGAAAGAAAACAAAAGACCACTTCAAGGTACTGTAATGAACTCATTCTTTATTATATTGGTGTTAAACCTAATGTATTCCAACTTCTCTATGGATTATAAACTATTTTACTAGCCATAGATTCATCAAAATAAGCAAACAACACACGAAAAACAGAATCTGTCAAAAACAGAACAGTCTGTAGTAATCTGTAACTAACGCAAACTTATGGAACTCAAAAACTTCAGCTAAAATAGGACGACCTAGGAAATTTGTTTATTGATCATAAGCAATTGGAATCACTATTTTATCACGTTATGGTGATTTTTAACAATTGTTTTCGTGAACAGAAAGTTTCTGGAAATTACAGCAAGATCAAATAACTATCATCCAAGAAGATCCTATAGGTTTAACTTGGCACAAACACTAATTGAAACATAAACTACATCTAAACAGAAGGTAGATGGATTATTTATTCCTAAACAGAAACAAAAACAAAAATAACTAAAATAAAATTGGGTTGCCTCCCAACAAGCGCTATCGTTTAACGCCCCTAGCTAGGCATAAAAGCAAGGATAGATCTAGGTATTGCCATCTTTGATAGGCAATCCATAAGTGGCTCTCATAATAGGTTCATATGGTAATTTTATCTTCTTCCTAGGGAAGTGTTCCATGCCTTTCTTTAATGGGAATTGGAATCTAATATTCCCTTCCTTCATATCAATAATTGCACCAATCATTCTAAGGAAAGGTCTACCAAGAATAATAGGACATGAATGATTGCAATCTATATCAGGAACGATAAAATCTACGGGCACATAATTCCTATTTGCAACAATAAGAACATCATTAATTCTTCCCATAGGTTTCTTAATAGTGGAATCCGTAAGGTGCAAGTTTAGAGAGCAATCATCAAAATCACGGAAATCTAGCAAATCACACAAAGTTTTGGGAATAGTGGAAACACTAGCACCCAAATCACATAAAGCATAAAATTCATGATCCTTAATCTTAATTTTAATAGTTGGTTCCCACTCATCATAAATTTTTCTAGGGATGGAGACTTCCAATTCAAGTTTTTCCTCATAAGATTGCATCAAGGCATCAACGATATGTTTGGTAAACGCTTTATTTTGACTATAAGCATGCGGAGAATTTAGCACGGATTGCAACAAGGAAATACAATCAATTAAAGAGCAACTTTCATAATTAAATTCCTTGAAATCCAAAATAGTAGGCTTAGCAACATCTAGGGTTCTACTTTCTTCAATCCCACTTTTATCAATTTTAGCATCATAATCTAAAAACTCCGAATTCTTGGAGCGCCTTCTAGGTAAAGGTGACTCATATTCAATCTCATCATTATCAAGATTCATATCGCAAAACAAGGATTTGATAGGGGACACATCAATAACTTTTAGATCTTCATCTTTATTCTCATGGAAATTGGAAGAACACGCTTTAATAAAGGCATCTTTCATAGCACGCATCCTAGCGGTTCTTTCCTTGCACTCATCAATGGAAATTCTCATGGCTTTGAGAGACTCATTGATATCATGCTTAGGATGAATAGATCTAAGCTTTAAAGAATCAACATCAAGAGAAATTCTATCAGTGTTCCTCGCCAATTCATCAACTTTAAGCAATTTCTCTTCAAGCAAAGCATTAAAATTCTTTTGAGAATTCATAAACTCTTTAACACTAGTCTCAAATTCAGAGGGCATCTTATTAAAATTTCCATAAGAATTGTTGTAGGAATTTCCATAATTATTAGAGGAATTACTAGGATAATGCCTAGGATTAATGTTTCCTCTATACGCGTTGTTACCAAAATTATTCCTACCAACAAAATTCACATCCATAGATTCATTATTATTCTCAATCAAAGTAGACAAAGGCATATCATTAGGATCAGAAGAAACACTCTTATTAGCAAATAATTTCATAAGTTCATCCATCTTTCCACTCAAAACATTAATTTCTTCTATTAGATGCACTTTTTTATTAGTAGATCTTTCAGTACGCCATTGAGAATAATTAACCATAATATTATCTAGGAGTTTAGTAGCATCTCCTAAAGTGATTTCCATAAAAGTGCCTCCCGCGGCCGAATTTAAAATGTTTCTAGAAGCAAAATTCAATCCGGCATAAAAAATTTGTATAATCATCCACAAATTTAGACCATGAGTAGGGCAATTACGTATCATTAATTTCATCCTCTCCCAAGCTTGTGAAACATGTTCATGATCAAGTTGCTTAAAATTCATAATATCTATTCTAAGAGAGATGATCTTAGCGGGAGGAAAATACTTAGAGATAAAAGCATCTTTGTACTTGTTCCAAGAATCAATACTATTTTTAGGCAAAGATGAAAACCAAGCTTTAGCACGATCTCTAAGCGAAAAAGGAAATAGCTTCAATTTAACAACATCATTGTCAACATCTTTATTCTTTTGCATATCACACAAATCCACGAAGCTATTTAGATGAGTAGCGGCTTCTTCACTAGGAAGGCCGACGAATTGATATTTCATAACAAGATTCAATAAAGCAGCATTAATTTCACAAGATTCAGTATTGGCAAGAGGAGCAATAAGAGTGCTAAGGAAATCATTATTGTTGGTATTGGTAAAGTCACACAATTTGGTATTATCTTGAGCCATAGTGACAAGCAAGCAATCCAACACACGAGCAAACAAGCGAATGAGAAAAAGGCAAATGGAAAAGAGAGGGTGAATAAAACGGCAAGGGTGAAGTGGGGGAGAGGAAAACAAGAGGCAAATGGCAAATAATGTAATGCGAGAGATAAGGGATTGTGATAGGTACTTGGTATGTTGACTTTTGCGTAAACTCCCCGGCAACGGTGCCAGAAATTATTCTTGCTACGTCTTGAGTTTGCATTGGTTTTCCCCGAAGAGGAGAGGATGATGCGGCAGAGTAGCGTAAGTATTTCCCTCAGTTTTTGAGAACCAAGGTATCAATCCAGTAGGAGGCCACACGCAAGTCCCTCGTACCTACACAAAGCAAATAACTCCTCGCAACCAACGCGAATAGGGGTTGTCAATCCCTTCACGGTCACCGATTTAGAGTGAGATCGATAGAGATGATAGATAATATTTTGGTATTTTGGTATAAAGATGCAAAGTAAAATAAAAGGCAAAGTAAAAGAGCAAAGCAATAATAAAGCGTAGGAAGATTAATATGATGAGAATAGACCGGGGCCATAGATTTCACTAGTGGCTTCTCTCAAGAGCATAAGTATTTTACGGTGGGTGAACGCAATTCTGTTGAGCAATTGATGAATTGAGCATAGTTATGAGAGTATCTAGGTATGATCATGTATATAGGCATCACGTCCAAGACAAGTAGACCGACTCCTGCCTGCATCTACTACTATTACTCCACTCATCGACCACTATCCAACATGCATCTAGAGTATTAAGTTAATGAAAATAGAGTAATGCCTTAAGCAAGATGACATGATGTAGAGGGATAAATTCATGCAATATGATAAAAACCCCATCTTATTATCCTCGATGGCAACAATACAATACGTGCCTTGCTGCCCCTCATCCTTTGGGAAAGGACACCGCAAGATTGAACCCAAAGCTAAGCACTTCTCCCATTGCAAGAACTACCAATCTAGTTGGCCAAACCAAATGGCTAATTCGAAGAGACTTGCAAAGATAACCAATCATACATAAAAGAATTCAGAGAAGATTCAAATATTGCTCATAGATAATCTTGATCATAAACCCACAATTCATCGGTCTCAACAAACACACCGCAAAAAGAAGATTACATCGAATAGATCTCCACGAGAGAGGGGGAGAACATTGTATTGAGATCCAAAAAGAGAGAAGAAGCCATCTAGATACTAACAATGGACCCGAAGGTCTGAAATAAACTACTCACACTTCATCGGAGAGGCTATGATGATGATGTAGAAGCCCTCCATGGTGGATTCCCCTTCCGGCGGAGCTTCGGAACAAGCCCCAAGATGGGATCTCGTGGAAACAGGAAGTTACGGTGGTGGAATTAGGTTTTTGACTCCGTATCTGATCTATTGGGGGTACGTAGGTATATATAGGAGGAAGGATTACGTCGGTGGAGCTTCAGGGGGCCCACGAGGCAGGGGGCGTGCCCTAGGGGGGCTCCCTCCACCCTCGTGGCCGCCTCCCTCCTTTCTTGACCGAGGGTCCAAGTCTCCTGGTTCTTATCTGATGAGAAAATCACGTTCCTGAAGATTTCATTCTG
This sequence comes from Aegilops longissima, assembly GCA_021605205.1. Classification (NCBI taxonomy): domain Eukaryota; kingdom Viridiplantae; phylum Streptophyta; class Magnoliopsida; order Poales; family Poaceae; genus Aegilops; species Aegilops longissima. The sequence goes on from CM038680.1 coordinate 612,277,474, forward strand.
TTTGGACTCCGTTTGATATTCCGTTTCTTCGAAACACTGAAATAGGCGAAAAACAACAATTCTGGGCTGGGCCTCCGGTTAATAGGTTAGTCCCAAAACTAATATAAAAGTGGAAAATAAAGCCCAATATAGTCCAAAACAATAGATAATATAGCATGGAGCAATAAAAAATTATAGATACGTTGTAGACGTATCAGCGGGGAACGAGCAGCAAGCATCCTTGTTGCACCCCTCGGTGCGGCGGGACAGCCTCATCGCCACTCCGTCACTGACCCCAGCTGTTTCGTCGTCCCACGCTCGTCGCGCCCCCACGGATGCGTAGGCCGCGCTGCTTATGGCACGTGAGCTCCTGCATTACCGCCCCGTCGACAACCTCTACGAGGAATGACTCGCTTGCATCACCGAGCTCGTCAGCGCCGCAGGGGGCTCTCCCGCGCCATCCCTCTCGCTGCCTCGCCCTCCGCCAGGTATGGGCAACGTGGCTCATGGAGCGCCTCCACCACCTCTGCCCCAAGATGGCGCCCTGGCGCCATGGCGCGCAGCCCCTGGGTGTGACCCACCACGTCCGGCGCCTGTGCGAGAAGAAGGAAGCTGTCAAGAAATCCCTCGGCCTCAAGAAGGCTCCCCCGTGCTCCCTGCACTGGCCCGACAAGACCGAGTACTTCCTATGACAGCGGTACGCTGGTACCATCAAGAGCAAGCTCCGCGTCAGTAAAGGGCCCCGGTGACCACAACAGGCTGATGCGCCTTCACCCCCGAGCTGCGTAGCGTCGCCTGGTCGGGCAAGTTCAAGCCGGACCTGCCTCCTCGCTATGACGGCACCCCGACGCCGCGGAGTTCTTGCAGCTCTACGAGCTGAGCATCGAGGCGGCCAAAGGCGACGAGAAAGTCATGGCGAATTGGTTTCCCATGGCACTCAAGGACGGTGCTCGCTCGTGGCTCCTAAACCTGCCTCCCGGCTTGATCTCCTCCTGGGACGAGATGTGCAACCGCTTCATTGCCAACTTCCAGGGCACTCGCGACTGCCCCCAGCCGCGGGTGACCTGCGCCGCATCAAGCAGCATCCCGGGGAGACCCTGCAGAAATACATCCAGCGCTTCAACAGTGTCCGCCTCAAGATCGCCAAGGTGACGGACGAGGCCATCATCTCAGCATTCTCTGATGGCATCCGTGACGTCAAGATGAAGGAGGAGCTCGCCATCCACGAGTAGTTGTGCACATCCCTGGAGCTGTTCAACCTGGCGACCAAGTGCGCAAGAGCTGAGGAGGGACGCCTCTCCCTCCTCGAGCTCCCACCTGCCGACCCGGAAGAAAAGAAGACCAAGGCCAAGGACGTGAAGCGCAAGGGAGTGGCTGTGCTCGCGGCAGAACCCAACACGAAGCATGGCAGGGACCAGCTGGAGTCTTCCAAGGGCAGCCGACCGTTCTGCGCCTACCACAACCTCCACACCCACAACACGAACGATTGCTAGGAGCTCAGGGCCATTAGAGAAGGACGCTTCGGTCGACGCCCCGAGCGCAACGACCGGGGCTACGGCCGAGGAGGAGGACACGGAGGAGGACGATAGGACGACCGTGGCCCTCGCCGGGAGTGGCATGACCGACCTCGTGAGGATCGCTGGCAGGACCAGCCTCGCGAGGGCGCCTGGAATGACAAGCCTCGCGACGACCGCCTCCAGGAGAACGCATGCCTTCCTCTGCTGCCGCCGCCGCCAAGAAGGAATGATGACCATCATCAGGACGAGGGGGCTAGGGGCTTCCAGGAGCCATGTGCTATCGCTTGCATCTTGGGAGGAGCTCAGGCCCCAGCCTCTCAGCGTATCTTCAAGCAGTTTGCTCGCGAGGTGAAAGCAGCCCTCCCCAGGCTCGAGGCCACACGCCCGCCCAGGTGGACCAAGTGCGCCATCACCTTCAGCTCGACAGATCAACTCAAGTGCGCGGCTACTGCTGGCGTCCTCCCGATGCTCTGTTCACCAGTCATCAGCAACGTGCAAGTTACCAAGACCCTCATCGATGGTGGCGCAGGGCTTAACTTCCTGTCCGTTGAGATGTTCGACAACCTTCAAGTGCCATACGATCAGCTCCAGCCTACCAAGCCTTTCTCGGGAGTTACTCACGGTTCCACCACCCCGATAGGGCAGGTCCGCCTCCCTGTCACCTTCGGACAGCGCGACAACTACCGTACCGAGCTCATCGACTTCGACGTCGCCCACATCCACCTGCCGTACAATGCCATCCTCGGGTATCCAGCCCTGGCCCAGTTCATGGTAGTGACCCACCACGGCTACAACGTCCTCAAGATGCCAGGAAGCGGCGGAATCATCACGGTCCCCTGCGAAGAGAGAGATGCGGTGTGCTCCCTCGAGCGTTCCTTCCAAGCCGCAGCAATCGATGACCCGGGCAGCAAGAGCGAGAACCCTCCTGAGGCCTTCCCCAAGAAGAAGAAGCAACCGTTCTGCACAGGGCCTCAGGAGGTCAGCATCTCGGGTGGTGCCACGTCAGGATCAGCGCCCGTGCCTGGGGCGCCTCCTTCCATCATATAGGAAGGCGCGCCTGGCGCCCTCCTCGGGCAGGGCTCGGGGGCTCTCTTCTGGAGGGCCTCAGACCTCTCCAACATCACGAGGAAGGCGCTCGGGCACCACTTGGAGGCGTGCTTCTCCACATGTTTCCCTCAGGAAGGCACGGGGCATGGAAAGCCCAACGTTCATGAGTTCATTGCCAAGACCACTCAGGAGCTTCAGGAAGCGAGGGTCGTGCGCGGCGACCTCCGCTCGCCTGGCGTGGCTCCCCATCTAGGCGAGGATGGTGAGTTGAACGTCTGCATCGACGTCCCAGGGCTCAACCGAGCCGCATCTCAGGAGCGCTTCTGGCCTTCGCGCGTGGGGCGCTGCGAGGGTCCGCCGCACAACTACGTTCGCATGCCTTTCGGCCTGCCGAGCGCGGGTGAGGGAGTCTTGGATTAAGGGGTTCTCGGACAACAGGACTATATGCATATGCCGGACTGTTGGACTATGAAGATACAAGATAGAAGACTTCGTCCCATGTCCGGATGGGACTCTCCTTTGCGTGGAAGGCAAGCTTGACGATTCAGACGTGAAGATTTATTTCTCTGTAACCGTCTCTGTGTAAGCCTAGCCCCCTCCGGTGTCTATATAAACCGGAGGGTTTAGTCCGTAGGACGAGAACAATCACAACCATAGGCTAGCTTCTAGGGTTTAGCCTATATGATCTCGTGGTAGATCAACTCTTGTAATACTCATATCATCAAGATCAATCAAGCAGGAAGTAGGGTATTACCTCCATCGAGAGGGCCCGAACCTGGTAAACATTGTGTCCCCCGCCTCCTGTTACCATTAGCCTTAGACGCACAGTTCGGGACCCCCTACCCGAGATCCGTCGGTTTTGACACCGACATTGGTGCTTTCATTAAGAGTTCCACTGTGTCGTCACCATAAGGCTTGATGGCTCCTTCAATCATCCCCAACAACGCCGTCCAGGGTGAAAATTTTCTCCCCGGGCAGATCTTCGTATTCGGCGGCTTCGCACTGCGGGCCAACTCGCTTGGCCATCTGGAGCAGATCGACAGCTACGCCCCTGGCCATCAGGTCGGGTTTGGAAGCTTGAACTACACTGCCGGCATCTGCAGAGACTTGATTTTTGATGGATTCGAGCCCATGGCAGCCGCACCCCGCTGCCACGATGAACATGACCTAAATCTGTCATCAGACTATGTGCCGGAGATTGCGCCTGTAACCGCATTGGCCCTAGATCAAGAGCAAAGCGCGCCATCCGAGGACGGGAGGCTCAACCTCACCACGGAAGCCGCGGACTTGACGGCGCTAGAGCCGAACACAGATTTGACCTCCAACGAGGCCTGTGTCATCGGGACCTCGGGCTCATCTCCGGCCATAGGCTCCGAACCACGTGTATCCGCACCCATCGAATCTGACCGGGCGCCGATCTCAGAGTTCAGCTTCGTGGACATGTTCCAACACTCACCCCTAGGCGATGTGTTAAACTCATTAAAGTTTCTCTCCTTGGCAGGAGATTCTTGGCCGAACTATGTTCGGCTTGAGTGGGAAGCGGACGACGGAGAACTTCATTACCCACCCACCACCCGCTTGATTGCCACTGTCGACGATTTGACCGACATGCTTGATTTTGCCTCCGAATACATCGACGGTATGGACGATGATGCCGGAGAAGAACGAGAACCACCGCCCACAGGGCGCTGGACAGTTACCTCCTCATACGACATATACATGGTGGATACACCCAAAGAAGACAATGGCGATGACAAAAAGGACCTAGTTGATGATAAAACTCCTGGAAAGCAGCCAAAGCACCAACGTCAGTGGCGCCGCTCGAAACCATGCCACAGTAAAAATAGCGATACCGGCACAAGAGGGAATAACACCTCGGACAACACCGAAGACAATAAAGAAACCGCGGACCCAGCAATGGAGCAGGATGAGCAAGGTGATGGCAAACACAGTCTGGGGCCCCTGTCCAATCACAGCGTTGCCGAAGACTCCAATTATCAACCTGTCTCTGAAGAGGAGAACGGTCTGGATGACGACGCATTCATCGTCCCGGAAAAACAATTGGAACAAGAGAACCTCCACTAGAGACTTATCGCCACCGCGAGGAGCCTGAAGAAGAAGAAGCAATGGCTTAAAACCACACAGGATACGCTCAATAATAAATGGAACAAAGTGCTCGACACTGAGGAAAAATACAGCGGCAATGGCCAAACAAATAGCTACCCCAAACGCAAACTGCTGCCCGAATTCGACGATGATGCTATCACGCCCATACCGCCGAATAACAATACGGCCGATCAACCAGGATGATCACCTCATAGTCGAGACAGAGCGGCTAATAATGCCGCACATAAAACCGCACCCCCTCCCTATTAAGGAAAGGAGGTCGCAACCGAGAACCAGAAACATGATTTACGTGAAGACCAGGACAAAAGGGCTGGCAGAACCATGTCCATTTATGGATCCAGGGAACGCGTTCCCGCACAGGATCAGGGCCATCAAACCAAATATGCAGGTAACTCACCATTTCGGAACCAACACCGCACACTGCAACCGTCGGGCCCGTGCCGTGACACAGCCAAATACAGGGGGGCTGCACACCCCTTGTGCTTCACCGATGAGGTACTGGATCATGAATTTCCAGAAGGGTTTAAACCCATGAATATCGAGGCATACGACGGAACGACAGACCCTGCAGTCTGGATAGAAGACTTTATTCCTCACATCCACATGGCTCGCGGAGGAGATCTCCACGCCATGAAATACCTACCCCTCAAGCTAAAAGGACCAGCTCGGCACTGGCTGAAAAGCCTCCCCGATAATTCCATTGGAAGTTGGGAAGAACTTGAGGACGCTTTCGGGGCCAATTTCCAAGGGACCTATGTCCGACCTCCGGATGCAGACGATCTAAGTCACATAACCCAACAACCCGGAGAGTCAGTCCATAAGCTTTGGAACCGATTTCTCACTAAGAAGAACCAAATCATCTACTGTCCGAACGCCGAAGCCTTTGCAGCTTTCAAACAGAGTGTTCGGTACGAATGGCTGGCCAGACACCTCGGCCAGGAAAAGCCAAGGACAATGGCAGCCTTAACTACACTCATGACCCACTTTTGCGTGGGAGAGGACAGCTGGTTGGCCCGTAGCACCACCGGTGATCCTGGCACATTCGAAGTCAATGATGGCAATGGAAAGCCATGACGCAATAAAAACAAGTGTCGGAACAATGGAGAAAGCTCGGGCAATACAACGGTAAACGCCGGATTCAGGGGCTCCAGACCCGGTCAACGGAAAAAGTCACTTAAAGGCAGCAGAGATGGTCAATCTAGCCTAGATAAAATTCTCGAAAGGTCCTGCCAGATTCATGGCACCCCCGACAAACCAGCCAATCATACCAACAAAGAATGTTGGGTCTTCAAGCGGGCTGGCAAGCTCAATGCCGAACACGAGGGGAAGGGACTGCAAAGTGAAGACGAGGACGAATCTCGCCAGCCGAATATGGGGGGACAGAAGAAATTTCCACCAGAGGTCAAAACAGTGAACATGATTTATGTCACTCATATCCCAAAAAGGGAGCGCAAACACGCACTCCGAGACGTGTATGCTACAGAGCCTGTCGCCCCCAAATTCAACCCTTGTCGGCCTATCCGATCACCTTCCATCACAGGGATCATCCGACTAGTATCCGTCACGGGGGCTCGGCTGCCTTAGTGCTTGACCCAATAATTGACGGATATCACCTCACCCGAGTCCTCATGGACGGCGGCAGTAGTCTCAATCTGATATATCAGGACACTGTCCGTAAGATGGGGATAGAGCCGTCAAGAATCAAGCAAAGCAGCACTACCTTTAAAGGACTAATACCAGGCTTAGAGGCCCGCTGCACGGGCACCCTAACATTGGACGTCGTCTTCGGCTCCCCCGACAACTTTCAAAGCGAGGATCTAATCTTCAACATTGCTCCGTTCCTAAGTGGCTATCACGCACTACTCGGACGAATGGACTTCGTGTTGGAAATATACCCTAGAGGCAATAATAAATTAGTTATTATTATATTTCCTTGTCCATGGTAATCGTTTATTATCCATGCTCTTGTATTGATAGGAAACTCAGATACATGTGTGGGTACATAGACAACACCATGTCCCTAGTAAGCCTCTAGTTAACTAGCTCGTTGATCAATAGATGGTTACAGTTTCCTGACCATGGACATTGGATGTCGTTGATAACGGGATCATGTCATTAGCAGAATCATGTGATGGACAAGACCCAATCCTAAGCCTAGCACAAAGATCGTGTAGTTCATATGCTAAAGCTTTTCTAATGTCAAGTATCATTTCCTTAGACCATGAGATTGTGCAACTCCCGGATACCGTAGGAATGCTTTGGGTGTATCAAACGTCACAACGTAACTGGGTGGCTATAAAGGTGCACTACAGGTATCTCCGAAAGTGCCTGTTGGGTTGGCACGAATCGAGACTGGATTTGTCACTCCGTGTAAACGAAGAGGTATCTCTGGGCCCACTCGGTAGGACATCATCATAGTGTGCACAATGTGACCAAGGGGTTGATCACGGGATGATGTGTTCTGAGCGAGTAAAAGACTTGCGGTAACGAGATTGAACAAGGTACGGTATACCAACGATCGAATCTCGGGCAAGTACAATACCGCTAGACAAAGGGAATTGTATACGGGATTGATTGAGTCCTTGACATCGTGGTTCATCCGATGAGATCATCGTGGAACATGTAGGAGCCAACATGGGTATCCAGATCCGCTGTTGGTTATTGACGGAGAACGTCTCGGTCATGTCGCATGGTTCCCGAACCCGTAGGGTCTACACATTAAGGTTCGATGGCGCTAGGGTTATAAAGGAAGTTTGTATGTGGTTACCGAATGTTGTTGAGTCCGGATGTGATCCCGGACGTCACGAGGAGTTCCGAATGGTCCGCAGGTAAAGATTTATATATGGAAAGTTGTTGTTGGGTTCCGGAAAAGTTCGGTTTTTTTCGGTATTGTACAGGAAGCTTCGAAGGTTCGGAGGATTCGGAGGGGTCGGAGGTCCGGAAATTGTTCCATCACGTCCAATACAGCAGCATGGGCTGTGAGGCGCCCTAGCCTAATGGGCCAGGGCACCAGCCCCCCAAGGCCCATGCGTATGGGAGAGGGAAACCCTAAGGGGAGGGCCTCCACTTGACTTGGGAGGCCTCCTCCCCCTTGGCCGCCCCTAGATGGGATCTAGGGCTGCCGCCCCCCTAGGGGTGGAACCCTAGGTGGGGCGCAGGCCCCCTCTCCCCTATATATAGTGGAGGCAAGGGGCAGCCCAACACACGAAGTTCTTCTCATGTTGGCGCAGCCCTACCTCTCTTTCTCCTCATATCTCGCGGTGCTTGGCAAAGCCCTGCAGGATTGCCATGCTCCTCCACCACCACCACGCCATTGTGCTGCTGTTGGACGGAGTCTTCCTCAACCTCTCCCTCTCTCCTTGCTGGATCAAGGCATGGGAGACGTCACCGGGCTGCACGTGTGTTGAACGCGGAGGTGCCGTCCGTTTGGCACTAGGATATCCGGTGATTTGGATCACGGCGAGTACGACTCCTTCAACCCCGTTCTCTTGAACGCTTCCGCTTAGCGATCTACAATGGTATGTAGATGCACTCTCCTTCCCCTCGTTGCTGGTTTCTCCTTAGATAGATTTTGGTGACACGTAGGAAAATTTTGAATTTCTGCTACGTTCTCCAACAGTGGCATCATGAGCTAGGTCTATTGCGTAGATTCTTTGCACGAGTAGAACACAAAGTAGTTGTAGGCGTTGATTTTGTTCAATATGCTTACTATTACTAGTCCAATCTTGTTTCGTCGGTATTGTGGGATGAAGCGGCCCGGACCAACCTTACACGTACACTTACGTGAGACTGGTTCCACCGACTGACATGCACTTGGTGCATAAGGTGGCTAGCGGGTGCCAGTCTCTCCCACTTTAGTCGAAACGGATTCGATGAAAAGGGTCCTTATGAAGGGTAAATAGCAATTGGCATATCACGCTGTGGTTTTGCGTAGGTAAGAAACGTTCTTGCTAGAAACCCATAGTAGCCACGTAAAACATGCAAACAACAATTAGAGGACGTCTAACTTGTTTTTGCAGGGTATGCTATATGATGTGATATGGCCAAGAAGAATGTGATGAATGATATGTGTTGTATGAGATTGATCATGTTCTTGTAATAGGAATCACGACTTGCATGTCGATGAGTATGACAACCGGCAGGAGCCATAGGAGCTGTCTTAATTTATTGTATGACCTGCGTGTCATTGAACAAACCCCATGTAATTACTTTACTTTATTGCTAACCGGTAGCCATAGTAGTAGAAGTAATTAGTTGGCGAGACAACTTCATGGAGACATGATGATGGAGATCATGATGATGGAGATCATGGTGTCATGCCAGTGACGATGATGATCATGGAGCCCCGAAGATGGAGATCAAAAGGAGCAAAATGATATTGGCCATATCATGTCACTATTTGATTGCATGTGATGTTTATCATGTTTATGCATCTTATTTCTTAGAACGACGGTAGTAAATAAGATGATCCCTCATTAAAACTTCAAGAAAGTGTTCCCCCTAACTGTGCACCGTTGCGAAAGTTCGTCGTTTCGAAGCACCACGTGATGATCGGGTGTGATAGATTCTTACGTTCACATACAACGGGTGTAAGCCAGATTTACACACGTGAAACACTTAGGTTAACTTGACGAGCCTAGCATGTATAGACATGGCTTCGGAACACAAGAGACCGAAAGGTCAAGCATGAGTCGTATGGAGGATACGATCAACATGAAGAAGTTCACCGATGATGACTAGTCCGTCTCACGTGATGATCGGACACGGCCTAGTTGACTCGGATCATGTAATCACTTAGATGACTAGAGGGATTTCTATCTGAGTGGGATTTCATGAGATGAACTTAATTATCCTGAACATAGTCAAAAAGATCTTTGCAAATTATGTCGTAAGCTCGCGCTTTAGTTCCACTGTTTAGATATGTTCCTAGAGAAAATATAGTTGAAAGTTGACAAGATGGCGATTATGCGGACAGAAGAAAGCTTATGTCCTTAATGCACGCTCGGTGTGCTGAACCCCAAACGTCGCCATGGATGTTGCGAACATCGGACATACACGCTTTTCTTAACTACGTGATAGTTCGCTTAAACGGTTTAGAGTTGAGGCACCAAAGACGTTTTGAAGCGTCATAAACATATGAGATGTTTCAAGGGCTGAAATTGGGATTTCAGGCTCATGCCCACGCCAAGAGGTATAAGACCTCGACGCGATTTTCTTAGCCTGTAAACTAAGGGAGAAAAGCTCAATCGTTGAGCTTGTGCTCAGATTGTCCGAGTGCAACAATCACTTGAATCGTGGGAGTTGATCTTCCGATGAGATAGTGATGTTTCTCCAAAGTCATTGCCACCAAGCTGCTAGAGCTTCGTGATGAACTATAACATATCAGGGATATATATATGATGATCCTTGAGATATTCGCGATGTTTGACACCGCGAAAGTAGAAATCAAGAAGGAGCATCAATTGTTGATGGTTGGTGAAACCACTAGTTTCAAGAAGGGCAAGGGTAAGAAGGGATACTTCATGAAACGGCAAATCAGCTGCTGCTCTAATGAAGAAACCCAAGGTTGAACCCAAACCCGAGACCAAGTGCTTCTGTAATAAGGGGAACAGCCACTGGAGCAGAATTACCCTAGATACTTGGTAGATGAGAAGTATATTGGATATACATTAAGTTATTGTGTACTTTACTAGTACTCCTAGTAGCACCAGGGTATTAGATACCGGTTCGGTTTCTAAGTGTTAGTAACTCAAAATAAAAGGCTACGGAATAAACGGAGACTAGCTAAAGGTGAGCTGACGATATGTGTTGGAAGTGTTTCCAAGTTTGATGTGATCAAACATCGCACGCTCCCTCTACCATCAAGATTAGTATTAAACCAGAATAATTGTCATTTGGTGTTTGCGTTGAGCATAGACATGATTGGATTATGTCTATCGCAATACGGTTATTCATTTAAGAAGAATAATGGTTACTCTATTTATTTGAATAATACCTTCAATGGTCTTGCACCTAAAGGAATGGTTTATTGAATCTCGATCATAGTAATACACATTTTCACGCCAAAAGATATAAGATAGTAATGTTGGTACCACTTACTTGTGGCACTGCCATGTAAGTCATATTGGTATAAAACGCATGAAGAAGCTCCATGTTGATGGATCATTGGACTCACTCGTTTTTGAAAAGTTTGAGACATGCGAACCATGTCTATTGGTGTATACGCACGAAGAAACTCCATGCAGATGGATCGTTTGGACTCACTTGATTTTGAATCACTTGAGATATGCAAATCATACCACATGGGCAAAATGACTGAAAAGCCTTGGTTTTAGTAAGATGGAACAAGATAGCAACTTGTTGGAAGTAACACATTTTGATGTGTGCACTCCAATGAGTGCTGAGGCATGCCGTGAATATCGTTATGTTCTTACTTCACGGATGATTTGAGTAGATACTAAGTGTATTTACTTGATGAAACACAAGTCTGAATTATTGAATGGTTCAAGTAATTTCAGAGTGAAGTTGAAGATCATCGTGACAAGAGGATAAAATGTCTATGATATGATCATAAAGATGAGTATCTGAGTTACGAGCTTTGGCACGCAATTAAGACATTGTGGAAATTGTTTTACAGTTAATACCGCCTGGAACACCATAGTGTGATGGTGTGTCCGAACATCATAGTTGCACCCTATTGGATATGGTGCGTACCATGATGTCTCTTATCGAATTACCACTATCGTTCATGGGTTAAGCATTAAGACAACCGCACTCCTTTAATAGGGCACCACGTAATTCCGTTGAGATGACACCGTGAGAACTATGGTTTAGAGAAACCTAAGCTGTCGTTTCTTGAAAGTTTGGGGCTGCGATGCTTATGTGAAAAAGATTCATCGTGATAAGCTCAAACCCAAAACGGATAAATGCATCTTCATAGGATACCCAAAATGGTTGGGTATACCTCCTAATTCAGATCCGGAAGAAAAAGTGATTGTTTCTAGAAACGGGTCCTTTCTCGAGGAAAAGTTTCTCTCGAAAGAATTGAGTGGGAGGATGGTGGAGACTTGATGAGGTTATTGAATCGTCACTTCAACAAGTGTGTAGCAGGGCACAGGAAGTTGTTCCTGTGGCGCCTACACCAATTTAAGTAGAAGCTTATGATAGTGATCATGAAGTTTTGGATCAAGTCACTACCGTACCTCATAGGGGGACAAGGATGTGTACTACTTCAGAGTGGTACAGTAATCCTGTCTTGAAGGTCATGTTGCTAGACAACAATGAACCTACGAGCTATGGGGAAGCGATGGTGGGCTCATATTCCGACAAATGGTTAGAAGCCATGAAATCCGAGATAGGATCCATGTATCAAAACAAAGCATGGGCATTGGTGGACTTGCCCGATGATCGGCAAGCCATTGAGATAAATGGATCTTTAAGAAGAAGACAGACGTGGACGGTAATGTCACCGTATATGAAGCTCGACTTGTGGCGAAGAGTTTTTCACAAGTTCAAGGAATTGACTATGATGAGATTTTCTCATCCGTAGCGATGCTTAAGTCCGTCGGAATCATGTTAGCATTAGCTGCATTTATGAAATCTGGCAGATGGATGTCAAAACCAGTTTCCTTACCAGTTTTCGTAAGGAAAGGTTGTATATGATACAATTAGAAAGGTTTTGTCGATCCTAAGGATGCTAAAAGGTATGCTGGCTCCAGCGATCCTTCTAAGGACTGGAGTAAGCATCTCAGAGTTGGAATGTGCGCTTTGATGAGATGATCAAAGATTTTGGGTTTATACAAAGTTTATGAGAAACTTGTATTTCCAAAGAAGTGAGTAGGAGCACTATAGAATTTTTCTGATGAGTATATGTTGTTGACATATTGTTGATCAGAAATGATGTAGAATTTCTGGAAAGCATATAGGGTTGTTTGAAAAGTGTTTTTCAATGGAAAACCTGGATTAGGCTACTTGAACAATAAGCATCAAGATCTATAAGATAGATCAAAATGTTTAATAATACTTTCAAATGAGCACATACCTTGACATAATCTTGAAGGTGTTCAAGACGGATCAGTCAAAGAAGGAGTTCTTGCCTGAGTTGTAAGGTATGAAGTTAAGAGTTAAAGCTCGACCACGGCGAAAAGAGAGAAAAGGACGAAGGTCATCCCTATGCCTCGGACGTAGGCTCTATAGTATGCTATGCTGTGTACCGCACCTGATGTGTGCCTTGCTACATATCTGGCAAGAGGGTACAAAGGTGATCAAGGAGTGGATCACTAGATAGCGGTCAAAATTATCCTTAGAGGAATAAGGATATGTTTCTCGGTTATGGAGGTGATAAAGAGTTCGACGTAAAGAGTTGCGTTGATGCAAGCTTAACACCTATCCGGATAGCTCTGAGTAGAGATAACGGATACGTATAATGGAGCAACAATTTGGAATAGCTCCAAGTGGAACGTGGTAGCAGCATCTACGATATGACATAAAGTTTTGCGAAATACATAGGGATCTGAATATTGCAGACCCGTTGACTACAACCTCTCTCACAAGCATAAACATGATCAAACCCAGAACTCATTGAGTATTAATCACATAGTGATGTGAACTAGATTATTGATTCTAGTAAACTCTTTGGATGTTGGTCACATGGCGATGTGACCTGTGAGTGTTAATCACATGGTGATGTGAACTAGATTATTGACTCTAGTGCAAGTGGGAGACTGTTGGAAATATGCCCTAGAGGCAATAATAAATTAGTTATTATTATATTTCCTTGTCCATGATAATCGTTTATTATCCATGCTATAATTGTATTGATAGGAAACTCAGATACATGTGTGGGTACATAGACAACACCATGTCCCTAGTAAGCCTCTAGTTAACTAGCTCGTTGATCAATAGATGGTTACAGTTTCCTGACCATGGACATTGGATGTCATTGATAATGGGATCACGTCATTAGCAGAATGATGTGATGGACAAGACCCAATCCTAAGTCTAGCACAAAGATCGTGTAGTTCATATGCTAAAGCTTTTCTAATGTCAAGTATCATTTCCTTAGACCATGAGATTGTGCAACTCCCGGATACCGTAGGAATGCTTTGGGTGTACCAAACGTCACAATGTAACTGGGTGGCTATAAAGGTGCACTACATGTATCTCCAAAAGTGTCTGTTGGGTTGGCACGAATCGAGACTGGGATTTGTCACTCCGTGTAAACGGAGAGGTATCTCTGGGCCCACTCGGTAGGACATCATCATAATGTGCACAATGTGACCAAGGGGTTGATCACGGGATGATGTGTTACGGAACGAGTAAAGAGACTTGCCGTAACGAGATTGAACAAGGTATCGATATACCGACGATCGAATCTCGGCAAGTACAATACCGCTAGACAAAGGGAATTGTATACGGGATTGATTGAGTCCTTGACATCGTGGTTCATCCGATGAGATCATCATGGAAAATGTAGGAGCCAACATGGGTATCCAGATCCCGCTGTTGGTTATTGACGGAGAACGTCTCGGTCATGTTCGCATGGTTCCCGAACCCGTAGGGTCTACACACTTACGGTTCGATGGCGCTTAGGGTTATAAAGGAAGTTTGTATGTGGTTACCGAATGTTGTTCGGAGTCCCGGATGAGATCCCGGACGTCACGAGGAGTTCCGAAATGGTCCGGAGGTAAAGATTTATATATGGAAAGTTGTTGTTCGGGTTCCGGGAAAAGTTCGGTTTTTTTCGGTATTGTACCGGGAAGCTTCCAGAAGGTTCCGGAGGATTCCGGAGGGGTCCGGAGGTCCGGAAATTGTTCCACCACGTCCAATACAGCAGCATGGGCTGTAAGGGGACGCCCTAGCCTTAATGGGCCAGGGGCACCAGCCCCCCCCCCTGAAGGCCCATGCGCATGGGAGAGGGGAAACCCTAAGGGGGAGGGCCTCCACTTGACTTGGGAGGCACTCCTCCCCCCTTGGCCGCCCCCTAGATGGGATCTAGGGCTGGCCGCCGCCCCTAGGGGTGGAACCCTAGGTGGGGGCGCATCCCCCCCTTCTCCCCCTATATATAGTGGAGGCAAAGGGGCAGCCCAACACACAAAGTTCTTCTCATGTTGGCGCAGCCCTACCTCTCTTTCTCCTCATATCTCGCGGTGCTTGGCGAAGCCCTGCAGGATTGCCACGCTCCTCCACCACCACCATGCCGTTGTGCTGCTATTGGACGGAGTCTTCCTCAACCTCTCCCTCTCTCCTTGCTGGATCAAGGCATGGGAGATCTCACCGGGCTGCACGTGTGTTGAACGCGGAGGTGCCGTCCGTTCGGCACTAGGATCTCCGGTGATTTGGATCACGACGAGTACGACTCCTTCAACCCCGTTCTCTTGAACGCTTCCGCTTAGCGATCTACAAGGGTATGTAGATGCACTCTCCTTCCCCTCGTTGCTGGTTTCTCCTTAGATAGATCTTGGTGACACGTAGGAAAATTTTGAATTTCTGCTACGTTCCCCAACACTTCGCCTAGACCGCATGGCGTTATCACGGTGAGCGGAAGTACAGAGCGTTCTCTCCGTATAGAAGAGTACGCGGCGGCTCTAGTAGCCTAAGCACGAAGCGGCCTTTTTAAGCCGAACAGCTCACCGGTCCTCATGACCGCGGTCACAGCCAAACGTTTTCGGTACACACCTACTTGTACAAGCTTAGATAAACCCTGCCCCCATAGAACTCCCCATATGAAAATTGTACATGTTTTCCCGTATACATAAATATACACTCAAAATTCCTTGGGTAGCGCTGGGGGCACCCTGCACGTAAGAAGTCTATAGTTTGGCTCGACCCTATTCGGACTCAAGAAGCTACAGTTCACGGTTCATCAAAACCAAGAAATTATACCCACGGCCATACCAGATTCTTTCACCTGGTTCTTTCTTTTTTATAGATAGGCCATCATGATATACCCTTCAAGGACACTGCACAACGGAGACAAAGGCGCAGACGTGCAGCGGGGCCCCGTTCCAAGGTTTCTGTTTAGATTAAGACCCTGTGTAAACCTTTTTTCTTATTATCATCTCTTGTTGTTTCATACCCTCCTGGCGTATAAAATGCCCTGAAAAGATATCGGCAGTACTTGCGAACTTACGATTCACCGTACTAAAATGGATGTTATAGAAGCAGCCGGCTGTGTGCTTTGAGAACTATATTCTCACCAAAGGCGCTCTCTCTGCACGCCGGGTCGTAGCACATGCCTTGAATTCAGGGTTCATTATCGGGGGCTGTACCCAGCCCGGTATATATTGAAAAGTCTGAATACCTTCGGGAGTGTTCGGCGTTGCGAGTTTTGGCCTTATATGCATCAGCTCTGAATCATGTCTTGGGTCAATAGTTGGGTTTGCCCGGCTCCTGTGCTTGCTACCGTACGTTCCGTTCTATTGGCTAAGGCGACCAAGGGAGAACTACTGCGATTGTGCGCTGGTTCATCCGGACGAGCACCTCAGTAGGGAAAGCAAAAACTGACTTTCATGATAAGGCGATAGCTGGTCAACCACTCGATGACTCAGCGGAATCTTCGCGATTCCTCCGCATTAACGAAGGACCAGTTTACTAGTCATGTATGTAAATGCACCATATTCGGATAAACGCGGGCATACTAGGGGCTATATAGTAGCCCCACCGTCAAACTCCTATGGCTAAGTGAAAGTGTTAAAGCTCTATAGTTCGATTGCCTAGTTCGCCGTAATAACACCTCCTTAACAGACCAAGACGTTGGGTCAAGTGTGATCAAGTGCTTTTCCGAACACCCCCGCGTTATACGCGAGGGGGCTGAAGCCGACGACTGCAAACTTTTAGGTTATATACATATATACATAAACGGCCGCACATGAGGCACTAAAATACTTTACGAGAAAAAGTATAAACACAACCTTCATTATCATAAGCATTGTTTTTACAATTCGGATACATGTTACTCGAACATAATATTCTTCGAGCACTGACCCTCTATCAAGCGGGCATCCTCTAATACTTCTTCAAAATATTGATCTAGCGTGTCCTTACCCCCGGGCGGACCCCCTGTTGCAATATCGGTGGCCTTCATCTTCGCCCAATACGTCTTCACACGGGCAAGGGCCATCCGTGCACCATCTATGCACGTTGACCGCTTGACAGCGTCGATATGCGACACCGCACAAACAAGTTGTTGCACTAAACCAAAATAACTATTCGTAGTCGGTACTCATGCCACAGCCGGTCCACGACAGCCTTCATCGCAAGTCTGGATATCCTGTGGAGCTCGGCCCATTCAACCATCTGCTCATTCAACAGCAGCGGACGCCTAGGCATGCTGAACTGCGACCAGAAAAGCCGTTCTGCTTCATGGCCTTCTTGGGCCTGGAAAAACTGCGTTGCATCAGAAGCACTCTTCGACAAGTCCAGAAATCCATCTGGAGAACTCCACATTTGATCAAGCGGGGCATACTTCGGATCACCGAACATAGTTCGTAATAAAAAGGGATTCCCAGCCGCGATCTCCCCGGCTTGCTGGATCTCCTCCGGTGCCGCTCTGGCTTCTGACCAAGTTTCCTTTGCTGCTTGTAAGGCCTTCTCAAGGTCAGCCGCTTTTTCTCTGGTCTCTTTCTCGAGAAGTGCATATTGGCTAGCGGCATCCCTTAGCTCAAGCGCCATGTTGGATATTTTCTCCTCACTCAGGCGATGAGCAGCCTGTTCGGTTTTTAATTCACCAACTGCCTTCTCGGCAACCGCGTTGCTTATCCTGGCTTGCTCCTTGGCCTGGGCAAGCTCAGGCCGAAGGGTCTCCACGGCGGCAGCACCATCAGCAGTCAAGCAAACTATAAATTCCAGCATCATGCTCCTATTTATACTCACTGACCGCCCAAAATACATACCTTGTGCCCCATCAAGCCGCTTATTCATGAGCATGATGTCATCATCCGCCACATCAAGTTACCGCTTCAGTTCGGCAATTTGGGCAGCCCGGGCAGTGGCCGGGGCTGCAGCCGCCTGTGTACAAATTAGCAAAATTATTACCTGAGCATGTTTATCTTTTGATCCTCTAATGGTCACTAGTCGGTGGGCAACCAGAGTCTCAGGGGATACTATCTATACACAGTGCACATTGTGTTTATGGTACAAAACAAGAGGCTACATTACGTACATCAAAGCCTCTTAGGAGGCTCGTGAAAGCTTCATTCAATCCGCTTTCTGCGGACGAAATTCTCTCAATCATTGTACCCATTAAGGTACGATGTTCCTCTGAGATAGGCGCTTGCCGCAGAAGACCCGTCCATATGTCCGGTTGTATATCGAATGGTCCGGGACTTTTGTTGTTGGTCTCTCTAGGAGCCGAACACCCCGGACCTCGGGTGACCGAAGAGTCATCTTCTGGCCTGGCGCTCCTTTGCGGGTCGGGAGAAATCCTCCGGGACGACACCTTGGGGTCATCCACCCTATGGGGCGGGGAAGTATGATGCGGCGTTTCGCTCTGCATCATCTTCGGAAGAAGATCCCCCAAGGACGAAGATTGTTGAGGCAGGCTATAGGCCGAACTGCAAAACATACGTTTCAAAATATTACCCTCACAAACGGGAAAAGAACAAGGTATGCTTATTAAGCACCTTTGTTCACTTACGGTTCGGCTAAAGGCTGGCCCCCTTGTGGGCACTGTGCGGCAATATCGCCTCTAGAATTCGGGCCCCTGATAGGGATTTCTTATCTCGCTTGGAAGCCTCTGCCTTGAGGTCTTGGGGATCGGCTCTTTTCTTCCCGTGGGGGAGGGAATGCTAGATTCTCCTCCTCGTTTACCCTCCAACACGGGAGTTCCGATTTCCTTGGATACGGTGCGTGACACACCTCCGGTATGAAGGTCGCTTTGGGCCTATCCACTCCTCTCCTTTTCTTCCCTCAACGGCACTTGATAGGGTGCCGGAGCCAGCATCCTGGTTAACACTGGGTCCGCTGAGTTTTCGGGAAGAGGGGCCGAACACATAATCCTCTCCGCGTTCATTACCCAGCCCTGGCAGAGTATGGTTTTCTTAGTTTTGTTATGAGAAACTTAAACTAAAAACGTGTTCGAAAATTGAGTACTTACCGGGGAATCCGGATGGTTGCAGTCGAGGCATGCGTCCTCTGTGGTGTCCGGACACCTTTGTTGTGACCCGAAGACTAATTCATACATCCCTTCGAGCGTTGTGCCGAAGAAGCATTAAATGGTTCACGGTCCTTCCGGATTGAATTCCCACATACGGAGAGGTCGGTGGTGATATGGCAAGACTCGACGGACTAACATAACTTGGATTACCTTGGCGAGGTCGATGCCCTTCTTAATAAGGTCTCGAATGCGGCTTTGCAGTATTTGAACTTCATCTAGCGATCCCCAATCTAGCCCCTTGTTGATCCACGATGCAAGCTGCGGCGGAGGACCAGATCGGAAGGCGGGTGAAGCCACCCACTTGGTACCATGGGGCTCCGTGATATAAAACCACTCCCGTTGCCATAGGTCGGAAGTTGCGGTGAAGGAACCCTTTTGCTAGACGACGTCGGCCGATTTGCTTATCAGAGCACCTCCGCACTCTGCGTGTCTCCCGTCTATTATCCTCGGCCTTACAACGAAGGTCTTGAGCCACAAGCCGAAGTGTGGCAAGATACGGAGGAAAGCCTCACATATGATAATAAATGATGAGATGTGAAGGAGGGAGTCTGGAGCTAGATCATGGAAATCTAGTCTGTAGTAAAACATGAGCCCTCGAACGAAGGGATTGATGGAGAAACCTAGCCCCCGAAGGAAGTGAGGGATAAATACGACCCTTTCATTAGGCCTAGGAGTAGGGATAACCTGCCCTGGTGCAGAAAGCCTGTGAAGGATTTCTGCGGTAAAGTACCTCGCCTCCCTGAGCTTCATGATATCCTCCTCGGTGACAGAGGAGGCCGCCCACCGGCCTTCAAAGCTGGATCCGAACATGGCCTGAGCTTCGAAGCGACTGGTTAAGCCTTGGGTGTTGGAGATCGAGGTGGGAGGAGGAGGGAGTAGCGTAGAGGGGAAAGGTGGGTCTTGGCCTCCTTATAAAGATGACGAATATCAAATGTCCCCTATGTGGCCTTAAATCTTGCCTATTCCCAAGGAATCATACAACGGGACGGTTGGGTTACCCACGCCCGTGTTGATGAGAATCCCGTAATAAGGGGACACGGTCTCTGCTTCGACAAGACGTGCCAATAAAACCGCCTCGCGATGCATGGAGCAGCAGGCCGGAAAAACGATTAGAAATAATGGCTGGATGATGCCGTAATGTCGTGTTGTAAAAGTTGTCAGCGGATTAGACTCATGACAACATTATGCTCTCCATGGTGGTATATGGAATTTGTTTTGCAGAGCCGGACACGATTCTTATGTTCAAGATCTACTTTGGAGTAATCGGAGAAGGAACCCGCCTTGCAATGCCGAAGACAATCTGCGCGCCGGACTCATCGTCATTGAAGCCTGGTTCAGGGGCTACTGAGGGAGTCCTGGATTAAGGGGTCCTCGGACGGCCGGACTATATGCATATGCCGGACTGTTGGACTATGAAGATACAAGATAGAAGACTTCGTCCCGTGTCCGGATGGGACTCTCCTTTGTGTGGAACGCAAGCTTGGTGATTCAGATGTGAAGATTCATTTCTCTGTAACCGACTCTGTGTAACCCTAGCCCCCTCCGGTGTCTATATAAACCAGAGGGTGTAGTACGTAGGACGAGAACAATCACAACCATAGGCTAGCTTCTAGGGTTTAGCCTCTACAATCTCGTGGTAGATCAACTCTTGTAATACTCATATCATCAAGATCAATCAAGCAGGAAGTAGGGTATTACATCCATCGAGAGGGCCTGAACCTGGGTAAACATTGTGTCCCCCGCCTCGTGTTACCATTAGCCTTAGACGCATAGTTCGGGACCCCCTACCCGAGATCCGCTGGTTTTGACACCGACAGCGGCTGCCACCTACCAGCGTCACCTGCGGAGCATCCTGGCGGCTCAGGAGGCCAGGC
Source organism: Aegilops longissima (assembly GCA_021605205.1). Lineage (NCBI taxonomy): Eukaryota > Viridiplantae > Streptophyta > Magnoliopsida > Poales > Poaceae > Aegilops > Aegilops longissima. The sequence goes on from CM038680.1 coordinate 612,298,173, forward strand.
ACCACACGGTCCTAGCAGAGATGGAGATGGTCCTCAAGGAACCACCTGGCCCCCCAGAGCCTCCTGAGGCTCAGGGCCCCGGTGGCTCGTGAGGGTCGGCCTCTTCACCATGCATCTTCAGCTGCCCCAGCACCCCCTCTACAACGGAACCAGGTGACATCTCCCAAGTTCATTTCAGCTGGGAGCGCCCTCACGGCTGCATCATTCCCAGGCTGCGTGGGTCGATCCCTGCGGCATGCATCTCTTTTTATGTCTTTAGCTTACCTTGATGGGGGCGCCCCTCGAGCTGCATCATCCCCAAGCCGCTTGGGTCTGACTCAGTGGCATGTATCCATTCTGCATTTACCTAAGCTGATTTGCCTTTCATGCCTAATCTACTTGTGATTATCACCTGCTCGATTGCCATCTACCACGGGTCCCTCCCTCTCTCATGCAATTCGCTTGCGCGTTAAAAGGGGGGCTCCTGAGCATCGCGACTCAGGAGCTCTTACTGGCTCTCCAGCCCTAACCCCCTGGCCTTGACCACGGCATCATGACCTGGCATACCAGTGGGGGCTGAGCTCACTCGAGGGCCGGGACCTGAGGACGCAGAGCATTTATACCTAACCGTCTCGCAGGAACACAAAGATGTCAAAGACCCAAGACCAGGCGCAACCCGCCTTGAGGTAGGGCCTCGTGAGTCCCGCACTGGCTCACGAGTTCCCAGACACACCTCGTCTAGCCCTACCGTGCAAGCCACGTGTCAGGGCGGGGCTGTACACGCCAAGGGGGCTCTCCGCAGCAAGGATCCACCCTCCCACGCACCAGTGGAAGCACCATGCTCCGCGCTGGCAGACGACACTACCGAGGAGCGGCTATGCCCGTACACATACGGAAGCCCTATGCTCCACGCTGGTGATAAAAAACTGAGGGCAGTCCAGCGGCCGTATCCACCTCAGGGAGCCCCAGACCTCAATGTCTGGCCTCATCGCAACACCTCCCCTCGGGAGCGTCGTGCGAGGGGGCTGGGCACGGGGGCTGGTCACGCCCGAGCGTACGCCACCCAGCTAGGTCCTCCGGACCTGGTCGTCGCCCTCCACCCCCGAGCGGAGCCAAGGTATGAAGGTCGTTTGAACATCAAGGGGGACTCCTGAGCATTGCGACTCAGGAGCCTAACTGGTCACGTAGCCCCTCACTCCTTGGTCCCGTCCCGGTTATCCGATCGGGGCCAATGGCGGTTGAGGTATGCGCGGGGCCGGGCTCTGCCGATGTAGAATGCTAAATCTACTCCTATGTTCCCTTCCTATAAGCTATTTGCGCGTCAAGTGGGACTCCTGAGCATCGCGACTCAGGAGCCTAACTGGTCACGTAGCCCCTCACTCCTTGGTCCCGTCCCGGTGATCCGGTCGGGGCCAATGGCGACTGAGGTATGCGCGGGGCCGGGCCCTGCCGACATAGAACGTAAAGCAAATAGGAAGAAAACTGCAAAATCTTGAAGCAAATATTAAAAACCATAATTGTCTTCACAATAACAAACACAAGTTTAAACGCCTCCACAAGGCATGGTGCACATTGCATGAATTAAGCAGGAAAGAAGTCGTAAGTCAGTCATCCTTGGATACCGCCATCGCCCGCCAGGGACTCCACTCCCGTGGTGGCGTCGCCTTCATCTGTACCACCACCCAGGGCCGCAGGATTAGTAGCGCCGCCTACCATGGGCACATGATTGAAGGCACGGAACTTCTCCAACAAGGCCTCCACCTGGCCCTTCACGGCTTCAGCAGCAGCGGTGTAGCACTCGCCGTCCACAGGCTCCAGCAGCTCTTCAAGATTGGCGTCAGGGTCACGGAGGTGGAGGTGGCTGAAGACGCGCGTCAGTGCAGCGGAAGAAAGGACGCGAGCTTCTTCCTCTGCCATGGGGCCGATGCCGCTCACGACTTCCTCAAGCGCCTCGACCAAGTAAGGAAGCAGCTGGGCGAGGCCGTCCTCGTCGGTAGTCAGCGGCTTCTCCAGTCCCTTCTCATAGAGTGCCTTCAGCGCCACGCGAGACCTCTCCTCGAGGAGTGCAAAGGCCGCGCGGTCCTCGGCCAGGACCTTCGCCTTGGCGTCGAGCTCGGCCTTCTCAGCCCTGACCTTCTGCTCCAGCCTTTCCAGCCGGCCGCACTCAGTGGCCTGTGCCTCCGCCGACCGCGCTAGCTTGGCGTTGCGGCCCCTGACGGCATCCTCCTGAGCCTTCATCTTCCCCTCCTCCGCCTGGCGGTCACGAGCTTCTTTGGCGCGCTTGTCGCACAAATCCTTCAGCTCGGCCTCCAGTGCCTTGTAGCGGTCCTGGGCGGCCGCGGCATCCTTCAACGCCACCTCGCGAGCGACTGCGGCTTGGGTGGTGGCCTGCTTCTCCTTCTCAGAGGCCGCCGCGACCCACCTTAGCGCCGCTCGGATAGAGGCGTCAGGGTGAAGCCAGCCGAAAACCAGCTCCAGATGCCTGGCTACCAGATGGGAGTCAGTGCCCTCGAGGTCTTCTCGCAGCTAGGCCATCTCGGAAAGGGCACGTCCCAAGACATCCGGGGAGGCAGAAGGACCTGGAACCAGCGGCGCAGTAGAAAGAGGAGGCAACAGCATAGTCATGGCTTGGGAGACTGGGGGCTCCTGAGCCTTGGGTACCTCAGCAGCAGCGTCGGGTAACAGCACCTCCGAAGCCAGGTGGGCCATGGGGGCTGACTCTTTGCGAGGATGCCCTCCCGGGCCTCGCGAGGATGACCGGGCGGGGGAGGTGCGAACGCCGTCGCCTCCCCTCCCCACATACGAAGGTGTGGCCGTGGCAGATGGGTCGGCCCCAGACGGCGTCATCGCATCCTCCTTCCTCTTCTTCGCCGCAGTCGGCGGCCTAGCCAATCAATGGAGAACGTCAAGTATCAACAGCATAATCAAGAACAAGATGGAGCACGAACACTTACTGGTCTACCGCGGTGTAGTCCACCCTCCTCTTGCTGATCTTGAAGCTCGAGAGCCTCGCGGCCTGGGGCGCAGCCGCAAGGGTTCCAGGAACAGAAGAAGGTGCAACAGAAGGGCTGGAGGCGGCTCCAGGCGGCGTCCGGACAAAAGCAGCCTCTCTAGAGATCAGCGCCGACCTGCCCCTTGTCGGGATCACGGGCGGATCCTCCTTCTCTTGGGTGGCGTCGGCCTCGTCGTCATCTGGCAAGGTGTGGAGGATGTCAGCCCTGTGGGAGGGGGAGGTCTCCCTCGTCCCCTCGGGGGTCGCCTCCGAGGCGCGCTCCTCGTCTTCCTCCTCTCCTCCTCCTCCTCTGCGGGAGTCACCCGAAGACACATCCACCGGCCTCGTTGCCCCCGGACGACAAGGGGCGCCGGCGGCACCAGGCCGTGCCCATCAAAGGTGGGCATAGCAGCCACCACCTGCGCCCTGTCCTTGCGGAGGAACAAGGGGACAGTGGCACTCGGCGGATACTCCTGGTCGTCCCCGACCAAGAGGCGGAGAGCTGCGGCCAGCTCCTCATCAGTCAAAGCCACCAGATTCAGACGAAGCTTGTCGTCTGCACCCCCAAGCATCCATAAGGGGCGCGAGCGTGCCTGAAGCGGAGCCACCCGCTGCATCAAGAACTCCCTCAGGAGCGCGGCCCCAGTCAGCTTCGCCACCTTCGTGTTGCCCGGCATCAGGTTGGTGTTCATCCTCTCCAGCACCAACGTCGCTCGATCGTCAGTGAGCTTCGTGCGAGACCACCCTTCGTCAGACTGGGGCTTCTCCATTGACAGCGCCAACCGGGGGTGGACACACTTGGCATCCATCATGACCCACTTGCTCCAAAAGCCGTTGATGTCTACTATGCAACCTTCTCCTTGTAGACGTTGTTGGGCCTCCAAGTGCAGAGGTTTGTACGACAGTAGCAAATTTCCCTCAAGTGGATGATATAAGGTTTATCAATCCGTGGGAGGCGTAGGATGAAGATGGTCTCTCTCAAACAACCCTGCAACCAAATAACAAAGAGTCTCTTGTTTCCCCAACACACCCAATACAATGGTAAATTTTATAGGTACACTAGTTAGGCAAAGAGATGGTAATACAAGTGCAATATGGATGGTAGATATAGGTTTTTGTGATCTGAAAATATAAAAACAGCAAGGTAACTAATGATAAAAGTGAGCATAAACGGTATTGCAATGCTAGGAAACAAGGCCTAGGGTTCATACTTTCACTAGTGCAAGTTCTCTCAACAATAATAACATAATTAGATTATATAACAATCCCTTAACATGCAACAAAGAGTCACTCCCAAGTCACTAATAGCGGAGAACAAATGAAGAGATTATGGTAGGGTACGAAACCACCTCAAAGTTATCCTTTCTGCTCGATCTATTCAAGAGTCCGTAGTAAAATAACACGAAGCTATTCTTTCCGTTCGATCCATCATAGAGTCGTACTAGAATAACACCGACACAAATCAACGAAAACCCTAATGTCACCTAGATACTCCATTGTCACCTCAAGTATCCGTGGGCATGATTATACGATATGCATCACACAATCTCATATTCATCTATTCAACCAACACAAAGTACTTCAAAGAGTTCCCCAAAGTTTCTACCGGAGAGTCAAGACGAAAACGTGTGCCAACCCCTATGCATAAGTTCACAAGGTCACTGAACCCGCAAGTTGATCACCAAAACATACATCAAGTAGACCACGTGATATCCCATTGTCACCACAGATAAGAACATGCAAGACATACATCAAGTGTTATCAAATCCTTAAAGACTCAATCCGATAAGATAACTTCAAAGGTAAAATTCAATCCATTACAAGAGAGTAGAGGGGGATAAACATCATAAGATCCAACTACAATAGCAAAGCTTGCGATACATCAAGATCGTATCACCTCAAGAACACGAGAGAGAGAGAGAGAGAGAGAGAGAGAGAGAGAGAGAGATCAAACACATAGCTATTGGTACAGACCCTCAGCCCCGAGGGTGAACTACTCCCTCCTCGTCATGGAGAGCGCCGAGATGATGAAGATGGCCACCGGTGAGGAATCCCCCTTCCGGCAGGGTGCCGGAACAGGGTCCCGATTGGGTTTTGGTGGCTACAGAGGCTTGCGGCGGCGGAACTCCCGATCTATTGTGCTCCTTGATGTTTTTAGGGTATATGGAGATATATAGGCGAAAGAAGTCGGTCAGGGGGCCACGAGGGTGGTAGGCGCGCCCAGGGGGTAGGGCGCGCCTCCCTGCCTCGTGGCTTCCTCGTTGCTTCCCTTACATGCACTCCAAGTCCCCTGGATTGCTTCCTTTCCAAAAATAACTCTCCCAAAGGTTTCATTCCGTTTGGACTCCGTTTGATATTCCTTTTCTTCCAAACACTGAAATAGGCAAGAAAACAACAATTTGGGCTGGGCCTCCGGTTAATAGGTTAGTCCCAAAAATAATATAAAAGTGCTTAGTAAAGCCCATAAACATCCAAAACAAATAATATAATAGCATGAATGCTTCATAAATTATAGATACGTTGGAGACGTATCAGCATCCCCAAGCTTAATTCCTGCTCGTCCTCGAGTAGGTAAATGATAAAAGAAATAATTTATGAAGTGTGAATGCTAGCAGGTGCATAAGTTTGATCAATGATAATTTCAATCACCTTTTCTAACATCATTATATGTCATAAAAGTAGTTCATCTCATAAAACTTCTCACGATCAAGTAACAAGCTATTCACATGTTAAAGCATAGACCATAAACTTTCTTGAAAACTAGCAAACTATGTTCTCAGTCATCAAACAATTGCAATTCATCTTATTTTCAGGTAGGGTCTATGTAAGAGCTTTGATTTAGCAAATCCCACATACTCAACTATCATATAGTCTTCCATGATTGCTACTGCTCAAAGCATATTTTTAGAACAAATAGCATCGATCGAACACAGAGAAAGATAGGGGCTTAATGTTTTGCCTTCCAACTTACTTATCATATAGATAATTGTCAACAACAATAATTCATGATCAAATATATTTGAATGGCCATATATGCTTAGATATTTCCCCATCACATGATGCTTGCCAACTAAAGAGTAGGTTGGAATGAGAAGGAATACTACTGACTCTTGCATAAAAGTAAAAGATAGTCCCTTCGCAGAGGGAAGTAGGGATTTGCAGAGGTGTCAGAGCTCGATTTTGAAATAGAGATGAAAATAATTTTGAGAGGTATGCTTTCATTGTCAACATAACAACCAAGGGTTCCCAGTTTCTTCCATATTGGATACATTATAGGTCGTTCCCAAATAGAATGGTAAAGTTTTTACTCCCCCTCCACCAACAATCATCAATCCATGGCTTGCCCGAAACAATGGGTGCCTCCAACTAACAACAATCCTGGGGGAGTTTTGTTTGCAATTATTTTGATTTGATTTTGATCTTTTGATCATGGGACTGGGCATCCCAGTTACCAGCCATTTTTCTCGTGAATGATGAGCGGAGTCCACTCATCGTGAGAATAACCCACCTAGCATGGAAGATACTGACAGCCCCTAATCGCTACATGAGCAATTCGGGCATACAAAACAGATTATTATTTGAAGGTTTAGAGTTTGGCACATGCAAATTTACTTGGAACGGTAGGTAAATACCGCATATAGGTAGGTATGATGGACACTCATGGAAGAAACTTGGTTCAAGGAATTTGGATGCACAAGCAGCATTCCCGCTTAGTACAGATATTTTGGCTAGCAAAGAATTCTAAATAGGAAGCACCACATGTTGGAGGATCTATAACAATATAACTTCTATACAAATATACCTAAGCATAACTCACTACGTTGTCTTCCTTGTCCAACTTCAACTAATTTGCTCAAGTTTGAAAATAATTAATGGGGCTCACAATCATAGAAGATGTCCAATATAGTATATTTATATGTGAAACCTCTCTTCCTTCAATATTCTTTCATGAATTGTTCAAGTGACCAATACTATGTTTATTAACTTTCAATAAATTTACCACCTCTACTTCTTATATGTGAAGTCATTATTCCCCATGGGATAAGCATATGAAACTTATATAATTTCATATTTATGATATTCAACTCATTCAACCATCTACTCATAGGATATAAGTGAAGCACACGAGTAAATGACAAACTACTCCAAAAAGATATAAGTGAAGATCAATGAGTAGCTAAATAATTATGTAACTATGTGAAGACTCTCTCTCATTTAAGAATTTCAGATCTTGGTATTTTATTGAAACAACAAGAAAAGCAAAATAAAATGACATTGCAAGGATAGCACAACTCATGTGAAGAAGCAAAAACTTAGGTTCAACCGATACTAACCGATAGTTGTTGAAGAAGAAAGGTGGGATGCCTAACGGGGCATCCCCAAGCTTAGATGCTTGAGAGTTATTGAAATATTATCTTGGGGTGCCTAGGGCATCCGCAAGCTTGAACTTTTGTGTCTTCTTAATTCCTCTCATATCATGGTTTCTCTATTTCTCAAAAACTTCATCCACATAAAACTCAACAAGAACTCATGAGATAAGTTAGTATAAACCAATGCAAAACCTTATCATTTTATACTGTAACAAATTACTAAAATTATTATTCAAAATTTCATACTAAATGTCTCTGCATATTTAATACTCCTATCCTCAAATAGAATCATTAAACAAGAAAACATATGCAAACAATGCAAACATAACAGCAATCTGCCAAAACAGTACAGTCTGTAAAGAATGCAATATTCATCATACTTCCCTAACTCCAAAAATTATGCCAATTTACCACACTGTAGAAGATTTATCAGATCTCAATATGCATAAAGTTTCAACATTTTATCATTTTCTGACTTTTCTAGGGGATTTTTGCAACAGCGGTAAACTTTCTGTTTTGAAACAGCAACATGTATACTTGCAAAATAAGCATGGTAAAGGCTATCCTTGACATTTTTATTGAAAATATAGATGCAAAACATTATTATAAATAACATCAAGCAAGTACTAACAAAAGAAAATGAATCTTCAAGCAAAACACATATCATGTGGTGAATAAAAATATAGCTCCAAGTAAAGTTACCGATGGACGAAGATGAAAGAGGGGATGCCATCCGGGGCATCCCCAAGCTTAGGCTCTTAGTTGTCCTTGAATATTATCTTGGGGTGCCTTGGGCATACTCAAGCTTAGGCTCTTGCCACTCCTTATTCCATAGTCCATCGAATTCTTACCCAAAACTTGAAAACTTCACAACACAAAACTCAATAGAAAACTCGTAAGCTCCGTTAGTATAAGAAAATAAAACCACCACTTAGGTAGTGTTGTGTACTCATTCTAAATTCATATTGGTCTAATATATACTGTATTACAACTTCTCTATGATTCATACCCTCCGATACTACTCATAGATTCATCAAAATAAGCAAACAACACATAGAAAACAGAATCTGTCAAAAACAGAATAGTCTGTAGTAATCTGTATCATTCGAATAATTCTGGAACTCAAAAATCTACCAAATTAGGAAGTCCTAAGAAATTTATGTACCAATCCAGAGCAAAATGAATCAGATCAAGATCACGTTTCTGTGAATTATCAAAACTAATTTACTGGTTGCAAAAATTTCTGATTTTCAGCAGGATCAACACAACTATCACCGTAAGCTATCCTAAAGGTCTTACTTGGCACTTTATTGAAACAAAACCTATAAACATGAATACTACAGTAGAATAATCATGTGAACACACAAAAACAGTAAAGTTAAATATTGGGTTGTCTCCCAACAAGCACTTTTCTTTAATGCCTTTCTAGCTAGGCATGATGATGAAAATGATGCTCACATAAAAGATAAGAATTGAAACATAACGGGAGCATCATAAAGCATATGACTAGCACTTTTAAGTTTAACCCACTTCCTATGCATAGGGATTTTGTGAGCAAACAACTTATGGGAACAATAATCAACTAGCATAGGAAGGTAAAACAAGCATAGCTTCAAAATTTTCAACACATAGAGAGGAAACTTGATATTATTGCAATTCCTACAAGCATATATTCCTCCCTCATAATAATTTTCAGTAGCATCATGAATGAATTCGACAATATAACCAGCACCTAAAGCATTCTTTTCATGATCTACTTGCATAGAAATTTATTACTCTCCACATAAACAAGGTTCTTCTTATTCGGAATAGTGGGAGTATCATAAGAGACTCGAATACTATAAATCGTTTCCACATTAAAAGAGTAATATTCAGAAAAAGGGTAATCATAATCATGACAAGTTTTACAATTATGATCATCACTACTTTTATAGCATAAGTTTCATCACAATAATCATCATAAGTAGCAACTTTGTTCTCATCATAATCAATTGAAACCTCTTCCAAACTAGTGGATTCATCACTAAATAAAGTCATGACCTCTCCAAATCCACTTTCATAAATATTATAAGATTCAACATCCTCCAAAATAGTGGGATCATTACTTCCTAAAGTTGACACTCTTCCAAACCCACTTTCATCAATATAATCATCATAAGTAGGAGGCATGCTATCATCATAACAAATTCCCATATCAAAACTTGGAGGGCTAAAAATATCATCTTCATTAAACATAGCATCCCCAAGCTTGGGACAAACATTAATTGCAGAAAATATATTCTCAAATATGCCATCCTCATCAAACATAGCTTTCCCAAGCTTGGGCCTTTTCATATCATACGCATAATCACTCTCATCATGAATAGTATGGATAGCACCAATAGTATAGCAATTATCATCATCACAATGAGTAGTAGGAACAACGTCATTTGGGAGGGATGCCTTTTTACCTTTGCTTCTCCGTCTTTTCTTTTTCTTCTTCACATCATGTGTGGGTTTAACCCTATTCTTTGAGCACCTTATTAATGAGATTGGTTGAATAGAAAGCTCCTCCTCGTTACCTGATTCATCATAAGAAATAATAGGAGGGTATTGAGAAGTTTCTTCCCTTTCATTAGTATTCTCTTCATCTTCTATTTTATTTCTTTTCTTTATGTAATTGGCAATATAAGGATTTTCAATGCAATTCACCACACAATACATATAAATTGCCTCTAGATCAATATCAAGAAAATTCTTAAGGTTAAATTCTGGAATATGCTTAGTTGCACGTTTCAATTCTTCATAACCCAAAAGCAAACTAAGTTCATTATGATGTGCAAGGGAAATCAAGTCATCAAAATTTTTGGACATGATTCGATCATGAAACAATTTGCATCGGAGATTTAAATGACCATGTTCATTGCAAAGTTCATAAGTTCGGTAAAGATAGATTAAATTTTCAGCACTAACATCAAGCCTTTCTTTCAACCATTTAGTTTCTAAATGCGTATGCCTCTTGCAATATCTATCTTCCCTATTTGGTGTGTACTTGCAAACCCAATACACTCCACAAAAATTGACATGCTCATAGGAGACATTTTCATCATAACTAGTGCAATCATCATTAGTACTATGGATATTGAAAGAGTTCATACTAACAACATTGCAATCATGCTCATCATTCAAAGATTTAGTGCCAAACATTTTCTAGACTTCTCCTTCTAGCACTTGAGCACAATTTTCCTTTTCATCATACTTACGAAAGATAAAAAGATGAAGCGTATGAGACAAACTCAATTCCTTTTTTTGAAATTTCTTTTATAAACTAAACTAGTGATAAAACAAGAAACAAAAAGATTCAATTGCAAGATCTAAAGATATACCTTCAAGCACTCACCTCCCACAGAACGGCCTTGAAAAAGAGCTTGGCGTCTACTCATAACCTTCTCCTTGTAGACATTGTTGGGCCTCCAAGTGCAGATGTTTGTAGGACAGTAGAAAATTTCCCTCGAGTGGATGACCTAAGGTTTATCAATCCGTGGGAGGCGTAGGATGAAGACAGACTCTCTCAAACAACCCTGCAACCAAATAACAAAGAGTCTCTTGTGTCCCCAACACACCCAATACAATGGTAAATTGTATAGGTGCACTAGTTCGGCGAAGAGATGGTAATACAAGTGCAATATGGATGGTAGATATAGGTTTTTGTAATCTGAAAAATATAAAAACAGCAAGGTAACTAATGATAAAAGTGAGCACAAACGGTATTGTAATGCTAGGAAACAAGGCATAGGGTTCATACTTTCACTAGTGCAAGTTCTCTCAACAATAATAACATAATTAGATCATATAACAATCCCTCAACATGCAACAAAGAGTCACTCCCAAGTCACTAATAGCGGAGAACAAACGAAGAGATTATGGTAGGGTACGGAACCACCTCAAAGTTATCCTTTCTGCTCGATCTATTCAAGAGTCTGTAGTAAAATAACACGAAGCTATTCTTTCCGTTCGATCTATCATAGAGTTCGTACTAGAATAACACCTTAAGAGACTAATCAACCAAAACCCTAATGTCACCTAGATACTCCATTGTCACCTCAAGTATCCGTGCTTTGGAGCACTCTTTGAAGTACTTTGTGTTGGTTGAATAGATGAATCTGAGATTGTGTGATGCATATCGTATAATCATGCCCACGGATACTTGAGGTGACAATGGAGTATCTAGGTGACATTAGGGTTTTGGTTGATTTGTGTCTTAAGTTGTTATTCTAGTACGAACTCTTGAATAGATTGATCCGAAAGAATAACTTTGAGGTGGTTTCGTACCCTACCATAATCTCTTCGTTTGTTCTCCGCTATTAGTGGCTTTGGAGTGACTCTTTGTTGCATGTTGAGGGATTTTTATATGATCTATCTATGTTATTATTGTTGAGATAACTTGCACTAGTGAAAGTATGAACCCTATGCCTTGTTTCGTACCATTGCAATACCGTTTACACTTACTTTTATCATTAGTTACCTTGCTGTTTTTATAATTTCAGATTACAAAAACCTATATCTACCCTCCATATTGCACTTGTATCACCATCTGTTCGCCGAACTAGTGCACCTATACAATTTGCCATTGTATTGGGTGTGTTGGGGACAGAAGAGACTTTTTGTTATTTGGTTGCAGAGTTGTTTGAGAGAGACCATCTTCATCCTACGCCTCCCATGGATTGATAAACCTTAGGTCATCCACTTGAGGGAAATTTGCTATTGTCCTACAAACCTCTGCACTTGGAGGCCCAACAATGTCTACAAGAAGAAGGTTGTGTAGTAGACATCAATGGCCACCGGTGAGGTATCCCCCCTCCGGCAGGGTGCCGGAACAGGGTCCCGATTGGGTTTTGGTGGCTACAGAGGCTTGCGGCGGCAGAACTCCCGATCTATTGTGCTCCTCGATGTTTTTAGGGTATATGGAGATATATAGGCAAAAGAAGTTGGTCAGGGGGCCATGAGGGACCCACGAGGGTGGGGACGCGCCCAGGGGGTAGGGCGCGCCTCCCTGCCCCGTGGCTTCCACGTTGCTTCCCTTATGTGCACTCCAAGTCCCTTGGATTGCTTCCTTTCCAAAAATAACTCTCCCGAAGGTTCCATTCCATTTGGACTCCGTTTGATATTCCTTTTCTTCGAAACACTGAAGTAGGCAAGAAAACAACAATTGGGGCTGGGCCTCCGGTTAATAGGTTAGTCCCAAAAATAATATTGAAGTGCTTAGTAAAGCCCATAAACATCCAAAACAGATAATATAATAGCACGAATGCTTCATAAATTATATATACGTTGGAGACGTATCAGCCGTCGACCCTCTTCCCAGCCTTCAAAATTGCGTTGGCCTTGCCGCGCGACGAAATTGGTGCATGTCGAGGTGTGGTCGCTGTTGGTTCGGAGGAGGAAGAAGTGGCGCAGCAGAGCCACGGACGGCATCACCCCAACATGTGCCTCGCGGTAGTAGGCGAAAATCGACAAGAGAAGAATGGAGTTGGGATGGAGATGAAGGGCCTGCAACCTGTAATGGAGGAGGATGGCGTAGAAGAATCGGAGAAGGGGGGAACTAGGCCTGCGACGACGGTGTTCATGAAGAAGGGATAGAAAGTGCTCCCCCGACCCTTCGGCACGGCGGAGCCAGCCTGGAGTTCGGTCTTCCCCTTTTCATTTCTCTCTCCCACCATCAGCAGGCACGTGGCGGCGAGATTCTTCTCCGGGACAGTGGGCGAGTCCAGGGCCGACTCATACCAAGCTGGCGGCGCATCAACCTTGGCCTTGCGGGGCGCCATCAGTCGCTGAAAGGGAAAGGATCGAAGCGGATTTGGAGATTTAGGAAGCAAGGAGCAAGGAAGGGCATCTGGAGGAAGACGAAGGAAAACAATGAAGGCAAACCTTGCCCGCGCCAGCCTTTTGTCAGACAGGCAGTTGCCGAGGCAACATGGGGAAGCAGGGACGCCCACATCCAATCAGTCACCACGCGTCGACCAAGGCCGCAGGCCGTTGGGGCCCGTAGCGCTCCACATTTGCCCTTTGGCTTCGCCGCTAAGCCAAGTCCGAGTGCGCCTTGGGCCCGGGGGCTACTCTCGGCATTCTGGGAACGGGGGTCCCCAGACTTGCCTGCCTGTGGCCCGTGGCATGGCTCCACCAGTGGCCCAGTACGGCCCGTATTCTTCAACCAACACTCAAGACCCACGCAAGGGGCCAAGCCTCGCGAGGCGGACGACACAAGGCCCCCTCAGGAGCGGCCTCACCAGGCAAGCTCGTGAGGGGGCGAAGAGATCAAGGCAAGGGGTACCTCGTGAGGTTCTCGTGATGCAAGCCATGACGACCAAGGCCAGGCGGGCGCCAGCGCGCAATGTCCTCATTTCCTCTTTGGTGCTAAGGGGGCAAGCGCAGGCGCGGAGTACCTAGGCATCAGGCAAAGGTTTCCATATTGGTGCAACAAGACCAAGAACAGCAGGACGGCAGGATGGAGGTCATCGTGGAGCCCGAGACGGCGTCACCACCAGCACCTTTGACAGGCGAAGACCACCTTTAGTCAGGATAGCTTGTACTAGTTGTCCCCATTCAAATTGGTCGTTGTTGGATTACTTCCCGCTCAATATTTGGGGAGAGGACCGGGGCCTCTATAAATAGGACTAGCCACCATAGTAGAAAGGGAAATTGAACTAGCAACAAGACAGACCGAGACCGAGGAGACAAGTGAGAACTCGGTTCATCCTCGCATCCACCAAGCACAAGAACATCTCTCCTCAGGAGGCTGTTCTTCCCTTGTATTGTTCATCATCAGCCCAAGAGGCAATCCACCACCACCACACTGGAGTAGGGTATTACACCACAACGGTGGCCCGAACCAGTATAAATCTTGTGTCTCTTGTGTTGTGAGTTCATCGAGCTAAGCTTAGAGATCGCGGCGAGGCTGAGGGCGAGATTCGGTAGGGGGAAATCTTCGTGCACACCCTAGTGTTCGAACCTCAAGGGTTTTGCCGGAACCCTAAATCTGACAACCTGCAACAAGACCTCTGTTACAAAAACAATTTAATTGCAACAAGGCCTCTATTGCAAAAAAAATCGTAACAAGACCTCTATTGCAACAAAGGAGAACTATCACACGACCTCTGTTGCAAAAAACCTGTAACAAGAGCTCTGTTGCAAAAATAAATTTGCAACCTGACCTAATGTTTTGGAAAAATTTCTGCAACATGACCCGTGTTGCAGAAAATTACTGCAACACAACCTTTGTTGCAGTGGTAGAGGCTGATGCTCGCCGCTCAACCCACTATATCTGACGTCTCGCGAGACGGCGCATCTTTAAGCGCGGCCAACGCATAGTAGTGCCCTTTCTTTTTTTACGTAGGATTCATCCTATGGGTGGCAATGCTTGGCTTGGCCGCGAGTACTCCCTTTGTTTCTTTTTAGTCCGCGTATAAAATTTGATCAAAGTCAAACTACAAAAAGTTTGACCAAATTTATATCAAAAAATATGAACATCTAAAAGACTCAAACTATATAGTATCAAAATAAATTTTATGGTGCATCTAATAATATTAATTTTATATTGTGAATGTTGATATTTTTTAATATAAAGTTAGTCAAAGTTTAGAAAGTTTGACTTTGACTAAACCTTATATGCAGACTAAAAAAACGGAGGGTGGGCATGCATGAATGCGTTCAAGCAATTGTTCGCATGTCATGCATTTATGATGGTGGGTCCTACATATATACATGCATTCGAACTTTTCTGCTGGATGCAAATGAGTACATGCATCACACATAAGTGCACACACACCTTTTTATAAGTTATTAGTAATTATATATGATATAGGATTAATATAATGAAGTTTTGTAAGCAAGAATATATTAGTAGCATTGGTATTGCCCATTAAGAATAAAGAAAGTAAAAAACTTGCACATAACATTGCATTTGAATCACACTTTGGTATTGAGGGAGTAATATGCAAAGAATAAACATATAACAGTGCAATTTTCACAGTCTAGTATAGTTGTCGGCGTTCTGGGAACGGGGGTCCCCACACTTGCCTGCCTGCGGCCTGCAGCGTGGCTCAACCGGTGGCCTAGTACGGCCCGTCTTCATCAACCAACACTCAAGACCCTCGCGAGGGGCCAAGCCTCGCGGGGCGGACGACACAAGACCTCCTCAGGACTGGCCTCGCCAGGCTGGCTCGCGAGGAGGCGGAGAGATCAAGGCAAGGGGTACCTCGCGAGGTTCCCATGACGCAAGCCGTGACGATCAAGACCAGGCGGCGCCAGGAGGGAACCAGCCTGCGCAGTATCCTCGTTTCCTCTTTGGTGCAAAGAGGGAAAGCGCAGGCACGGAGTACCGAGGCATCAGGCAAAGGTTTCCGTATCGGTGCAACAAGAACAAGACCAGCAGAGCGGCAGGACGGAGGTCACCGTGGAGCCCAAGACGGCGTCATCACCAGTGCCTTTGGCAGGCGAAGACCACCTTTAGTTAGGATAGCTTGTACTAGCTGTCCCCTTTCAAAATGGCCATTGTTGGATCCCTTCCTGCTCAATATTTGGGAAGAGGACCAGGGCCTCTATAAATAGGGCTAGCCACAACAGTAGAAGGCATCTCATCTAGAGCCAACAGAGACGGATCGACTCCTCTCCAAACACACCACCGAGCACAAGAACACCTCTCCTCGCGAGGCTGTTCTTCCCCTGTACTATTCATCATCAGCCCAAGAGGAAATACACCACACCACACACTGGATTAGGGTATTACACCACAACGGTGGCCCGAACCAGTATAAACCTCGCGTCTCTTGTGTTGTTCATCGCGCTAGCTTAGAAATCGCGGCGGGGCTGAGGGCGTGTCTCGGTAGGGAGAGATCTTCGTGCGCACCCCAGAGTTCGAACCTTAAGGCTTTGCCGGAACCCGATATCGGACATTTGGTGCGCCAGGTAGGGGTGCGCCGAAATCTTCTTTCCGTTGATCTACGTCCCATCGCTTCGTCGCATCCATGGCAGACGGTCGCCGAGTTCGAGCCAAGCGCCAAGCTACCATTGCCGCCCGCGTCACCCAGACGGCTCCCGTCGGTGGGCGTCCTCGTTGTTCTCCGTCGCCTTCCACCAACACCGCCACCGGCCCGGCGGGGAACGAGCAGCGGGCATCTTCGCTGCACCCTTTGGTGCGGTGGGAAGGCCGCACCGCCACTCCGTCGCTGACCCCGGCTGGTTCGTCGTCTCACGCTCGTCGCGCCCCCATGGATGCGCAGGCCGCGTTGCCCCTGGCACGTGAGCTCCTGCACTACCGCCCCGTCGACGACCTCTACGAAGAGTGGCTCGCTCGCATCACCAAGCTCGTCAGCGCCGCAGGGGGCTCTCCCGTGTCGTCCCTCTCGCTGCCTCGCCCTCCATCATGCATGGGCGACGAGGTTCAGGGAGCGCCTCCGCGACCTCTCCCCCAAGACGGTGCCCTGGCTCCAAGGCGCGCGGCTCCTGGAAGTGACCCACCGCGTCCAGCGCCCGCACGACAAGAAAGAAGCTGTCAAGGAATCCCTCGATCTCAAGAAAGTGCTCACGTGCTTCCTGCACCAGCACGACAAGATCGCATCCCTGCACCAGCGCGTCAAGACCCCGTGTTCCCCCTGGCGTCAGTGCGCGGGAACCATCAGGAGCAGCCCCGCGTCAGCAAAGGGTTCTGGTGGCCACAGCAGGTTGCCGCGCCTTCACCATCGAGCTCTGTGGCGTCGCCTGGCCGGGCAAGTTCAAGCCAGATCTGCCTCCTCGCTACGATGGTACTGCCGACCCTGCGGAGTTCCTGCAGCTCTATGAGTTGGGCATCGAGGCGGCCAACGGAGACGAGAAGGTCATGGCGAACTTGTTTCCCATGGCGCTCAAGGACGGTGCCCGCACTTGGCTCCTGAACCTACCTCCCGGCTTGATCTCCTCCTGTGACGAGATGCGCAGTCGTTTCATCGCCAACTTCCAGGGCACTCGCGACCGCTCCCCGGCCGCGGGTGACCTGCGCCGCATCAAGTAGCAGCCTGGAGAGACCCTGCAGAAATACATCCAGCACTTCAACACCGCCCGCCTCAAGATCCCCAAGGTGACGGACGAGGCCATCATCTCAGCGTTCTCTGATGGCGTCCGCAACGTCAAGATGAAGGAGGAGCTCGCCATCCATGAGGAGTTGCACACATCTCTGGAGTTGTTCAACCTGTCGACCAAGTGCGCAAGAGCCGAGGAGGGATGCCTCTCCCTCCTCGAGCTTCCACCTGCTGACCCAGAAGAGAAGAAAGCCAAGGCCAAGGACGTGAAGCGCAAAGGAGCAGCCGTGCTTGCAGCAGAACCAGACACGAAGCACGGCAGGGACCAGTCGGAGTCGTCCAAGGGCAGCCGACCATTCTGCGCCTACCACAACCTCCACACCCACAACACAAACGAATGCCAGGAGCTCAGGGCCGTTCGAGAAGGACGCTTCGGTCGATGCCCCGAGCACAACGACCGGGGCTACGGCCGAGGAGGAGGACGAGGCGGAGGATGATGGGACGACCGTGGCCCTCGCCAGGAGTGGCGTGACCGACCTCATGAGGATCTCTAGCAGGACCAGCCTCGCGAGGGAGCCTGGAGGGATCAGCCTTGCGAGGACCGCCTGCAGGGCAACGCAGGCCTTCCTCCTCTGCCGCCGCCGCCAAGAAGGAATGACGACCACCACCAGGACGAGGGGGCTGGGGCCTTCCAGGAGCCACGTGCTATCGCTTGCATCTTAGGCGAAGCCCAGGCCCCAGCCTGTCAGCGCATCTTCAAGAAGTTTGCTCGCGAGGTGAATGTAGTCCTCCCCAAGCTTGAGGCCACATGCCCGCTCAGGTGGTCCAAGTGCGCCATCACTTTCAGCTCAGCAGATCAACTCAAGTGTGCGGCTACCGCTGGCATCGTCCCGATGCTTTGTTCCCCAGTCATCAGCAACGTGCAAGTCACCAGGACCCTCATCGATGGCGGCGCAGGGCTCAACGTTCTGTCAGTTGAGATGTTCAACAACCTTCAAGTGCCATACGATCAACTTCAGCCTACCAAGCCTTTCTCAGGAGTTACTGATGGCTCCACTACCCCGATAGGGCAGGTCCACCTCCCTGTCACCTTCGGGCAGCGCAACAACTACCACACCGAGCTTATCGACTTCGACGTCGCCCACATCCGCCTGCCCTACAATGCCATCCTCGGGTATCCGGCCCTGACCAAGTTCATGGCGGTGACCCACCATGGCTACAGTGTCCTCAAGATGCCAGGAAGCGGCTGAATCATCACATTCCCCTGCGAAGAGAAAGATGCGGTGAGCTCCCTCGAGCACGCCTTCCAAGCTGCATCAATCGAGGACCCGGACAACAAGGGCGAGAACCCTCCTGAGGCAGTCCCCAAGAAGAAGAAGACATCGCCCAGCTCAAGGCCTCAGGAGGTTGGCATCTCAGGAGGTGCCGCATCAGGATCAGTGCCCGTGCAAGGGGCGCCTCCTTCCATCACATAGGAAGGCGTGCCCGGCACCCTCCTCGGGTAGGGCTCGGGGGCTCTCTTCTGGAGGGCCTCGGACTTTGCCAAAATCACAAGGGAGGCGCTCGGGCACCACTTGGAGGCGTGCTTTGCAGCATGTTTCCCTCAGGAAGGCATGGGGAAAGAAAAGCCCAACCCTCAGGAGTTCATCACCAAGACCACTCAGGAGCTTCAGGAAGCAAGAGCCACGCGGGACGATCACCGTTTGCCTGGCGTGGCTCCCCATCCAGGCGAGGATGGTGGGCTGCGTGTCTGCATTGATGTCCCAGGGCTCAACCGAGCCACATCTCAGGAGCGCCTCTGGCCTTCGCGCGTGCGACGTTGCGAGGGTCCGCCGCACAGCTACGTTCGCATGCCTTTCGGCCTGCCGAACACGGCTGTCACCCACCAGCGCCATCTGTGAAGCATTCTGGCAGCTCAGGAGGCCAGGCATCACGCGGTCTTGGCGGAGATGGAGATGGTCCTCGAGGAACCGCCTGGATCCCCGGAGCCTCCCGAGGCTCAGGGCTCCGGTGGCTCGTGAGGGTCGGCCTCTTCACTGCGCACCTTCAGCTACTCCAACACCCCCTCTACAATGGTACCAGGTGACATCTTCCGAGTTCATTTCAGCTGGGAGCGTCCTCAGGGCTACATCATTCCCAGGCCGCGTGGGTCTGTCCCTGCGGCATGTATCCCTTTTGCTTATGTCTTTAGTTTACCTTGCTGGGGGCGCCCCTCGGGCTGCATCATCCCCAAGCTTCTGGGGCCTGACCCAGTGGCATGTATCCTTCCTGCATTTATCTAACCTGATTTTCCCTTCGTGCTTAACCTGTCTGTGAATATCGCCTGCTCGATTAACATCTACCTTTGGAGCCGCTCGCGCTGGCATGGCGCTTGCGCATGGGTCCGTCCCTGCAACGTCGACAAATCTGAGTGGTCGAGCTCAGGCCCGCGGAAGCCCCGCAAGCGTCACCTCACTAGGCCCTTAGTGCCCTCACCACTCTCTTGGAGCAACCAATGGCCAGCCGGCAGTGGCGGACCCAGACTAAAAACTGACCGGGGGCACTCATCAATAAGAAAACTCAAGAAGGCTTATAAACCTCACACTATGTTATACACAAATGCTCTCTTCGATCCATATTAATTGTCGAGTGAGCCACAATCAATATGGATCTGAGGGAGTAACCGTTTTCAATAAGTCATAGGATACTTCAACCAAGTTCTAAAAAAATACTTCATCCAACAGAGCCGTGGCGAGTTTATCACTAAAGTGAGCATACCTTATAAAAAGAGTTTATATCTCAATAGTATATAGATTGCAAAAGAGAATATTTGTCTCTAACGTAAATGCCGCTACCTGCAAAGAAGAAACACATTTTTGGATTAGCTGCTTAAATGCTAATGGAGATGGTAAACATGTAAAAGATGCAATGTATTAGGCCATTACATTTCCACACGATGATCTTTCATTTTATGGAAACGATCAACAATCACTTCATTGGTAATTGTATCTAGCAATTCCTTTTCGACGAGGCAAATTAGGTTCATAAGACAATCCTGTCAAATTTGATTAGAAAAAGTACATGGCTCATAAGACTAGCAGTTCTATACTAGCACAAACATAATTTTTACATTTGATTTGACAAGAATCAAAACCAGAAATCCAAAAAAGAAAAAAATACCTTTCACGAATGGATCAGCTCAAAAAGAACAAACCTAGTTTCAGAGTTCGCCAGTTGAGGATGAGGGATGAGGATGATGAGCAAGGGAGTGACCAGCCTCACGTGACCTACGTAGGCAGGCCGGCCGCCGCCGCAAGGCCTTGGCGGATTCTGTGAGCAACGGAGGGAGATCGTGGCAGCAGGCGGCGGTCGAGCCAACGGTTCGTTTGGTTTGTATAATATAAATTTCCAGCAAGAATCGATGCAGATGTGCCGCCTCGCCTTCCAATTTAATCGCTGGAGCAGTGAAAATCGGGGATCGCTCCTTCACGCACACCAGGCCTGCCTTCCTTGCGTTTATCTTTCTTGGGCTTTAGCAAGGGAGTGGGGGCACCAGATCTGGGCCAACTGGGGGCCTTGCTGGGCTAGTACTGGCCATATAAAGGGAGGCTCAAAAATTGAGTGCGGTCCTGGGCCCCCACTTGCCGGAACGTGCGTCCGCCCCTGCCAGCCGGTAATCATAATGGCAACCCGTGCTTTTCTCGTGTTGGTTTACAGGAACCTCCTGAGGTCTACAACGGGTGGCACCACGAGCTCTCTTTCTCTTTCCCACGCGATCCGCTTGCGCGTTAAAAGGGGGGCTCCTGAGCATCGCGACTCAGGAGCTCTTACTGGCTCTCCAGCCCTCACCCCCTGGCCTTGTCCACGGCATCACGACCTGGCATACCAGCGGCGGCTGAGCTTGCTCGAGGGCCGAGTCCTGAGGACGTAGAGCACAAAGGAGAGTGTGGGGAAGAGAGGGCAAGATCGCGAGGGCCTAACCCAGCTACATCCCAGCTGCCAATGCACAAGTCCGGCGCAACGCGAAGGAGCGACTCCCTGTTTTCGAGATAAGTTTCACGCTTGGAACATCTAATTGATGCAGCATAGAATCTCCACATAATGCGGCTCTGTGACGGCAACGTTGCCTTCCTTTCTCACCTTTCGACGGTTGCTTGCGCGCTAAAGGGGACCTCCTGAGCATCGCGCCTCAAGGGCTCTTACTGGACCTCGGGCCGCTCACCTCCTGGCCTTGACCACGGCATCGTGACTTGGCATACCAGCGACGGCTGCAGCCTGCCTGGGGAACGGGACCTGTCAGCGTAAAGCGCAAAAACCTTCGCGAGGTTAGAAAGGGGGAACCAAGCCGGGACAGGTCAAGCATTTACGTGATTTCATAATAAGGATTGCATCAACAAAAGACATCGCGAACCCTTTAGATGCCCCCATGGGGTGTTTTCTCGATTCCTCACAGGGAGCAAAAAGACGAGATTCCTAAGGAGTTCTAACTACACATGCCTCCATGGCCGACGCCATCATCAACAGTGGGCCACAGGATGCCGGCGCCAACCCCATCTAGATCAGCTACCGCAACGGCCTGATGCAGCCGCCTTGCTCCGGGCACGGCGCGACCTCGAGGGCACGTAGCTGTCGTCACTCTTCTCCGGAGTCGCCAAGAGCTCGGGAGAGTCGCTGGACTCCCAAGCATCGCTGCTGCTGTCGGAAGAGCCGTTGGGGAAGCAAACGGCAGGCCTAGCCCCTTCCACCTCGATGTCCCGACTGCCTCCTCTGGGGCAGCACTCCAGGTGGTGGACTTCTGTGTCAAAGACCTTGAAGAGCATCAAGGAGGTGCCATCGTATTCAAAATGAATCACGAGGGCACCCCCTGTTTGGCAGACCCGGACGACCTCGCCCCAGCCTCGGGTCATGAAGACCTTGCCCGGAGCGACGACTTCAACCTCCACTCCGGTCGCAGGAGCACCGCAGTCGTCGTGCTGTAGCCAAAGCTCGAGAGTCCCCCTCGGCGGCATCTCGATGGCGAAGAATGAAGGGAAGCGGATCCAGGTGCTTGGAGGCATCGCAGCGTGAAGCACGAGCTCGCGAGAGGAGTCCGAGGCATGGACTCCAGGAGCGACGGCGCGCACCGCCACGGCTCATCGACCTCGCCTGCGGCGCAGGCGGCGTCGCTCGTCATCCCTTTCTCCAGGGCCCTCGACCCGGGCGTACAGGGGTAGTGGGAACCCAGGAGGTGGCCGCTCACACCAGGGCCTCGTCATCTCCTGCATCGTAACCTTGTCGCGGCGGCATGGGACCGGCCATTTCTTTGGCGGGAGCAGGTCAGGCCTCTCCTGGGGGGGGGGGCTTTCCTTTCTCTTCGGCTGAGAATCTGCGGATCGGTGCCATTGGCGTCAAGAATGGAGGTGGAGCAAGGGAGAAGAAGCAGGCAGAGCAAGAAGAAATGGACAAAGGGGGCTCCCACCCCTCCATATTTATAGCCCAAGGGAGGCCAACCATCGACCTCCATGATCACAGGTAATGATGACTCTTTTTGCATGCAGCAGGGACTCGTCAAATCGGGCAGTTGCCGAGGCAGCATGGGGAAGTGGAGACGCTCACGTCCAATCAATCGCCACACGGCGACCAAGGCCGCAGGCTGTTGGGGCCCGCGGCGCTCCGCACTTGCCCTTTGGCTTCGCTGTTAAGCCAAGTCCGAGCACGCCTTGGGCCCGGGGGCTACTGTTGGCGTTTTGGGAACGGGGGTCCCCAGACTTACCTGCCTGCGGCCTGCAGCATGGCTCAACCGGTGGCCCAGTACGGCCCGTCTTCATCAACCAACACTTGAGACCCTCGCGAGGGGCCAAGCCTCGCGGGGCTGACCACACAAGACCTCCTCGGGAGTGGCCTCGCCAGGTAGGCTCGCGAGGAGGCAGAGAGATCCAGGCAAGGGGTACCTCGCGAGGTGCCCATGACACAAGCCATGACGATCAGGACCAGGCGGCGCCAGGCGGGCGCCAGCCTGCGCAGTGTCCTCATTTCCTCTTTGGTGCAAAGGAGGCAAGTGCAGGCGCGGAGTACCGAGGCATCGGGCAAAGGTTTCCATATAGGTGCAACGAGACCAAGACCAGCAGAGCGGCAGGATGGAGGTCACCGTGGAGCCCAAGATGGCGTCATCACTAGTGCCTTTGGCAGGCGAAGACCACCTTTAGTCAGGATAGCTTGTACTAGTTGTCCCCTTTTAAAATGGTCGTTGTTGGATCCCTTCCCGCTCAATATTTGGGAAGAGGACCAGGGCCTCTATAAATAGGGCTAGCCACCACAGTAGAAGGCATCTCATATAGAGCCAACAGAGACGGATCGACTCCTCTCGAAACACACCACCTAGCACAAGAACACCTCTCCTCGCGAGGTTGTTCTTCCTCTGTATTGTTCATCATCAGCCCAAGAGGCAATCCACCACACCACACACTGGATTAGGGTATTACACCACAACGGTGGCCCGAACCAGTATAAACCTCGCGTCTCTTGTGTTTTTCATCGTGCTAGCTTAGAAATCGCGGCAGGGCTGAGGGCGTGTTTCAGTAGGGAGAGATCTTCGTGCGCACCCCAGAGTTCGAACCTTAAGGGTTTTGCCGGAACCCGATATCCGACAATAGTATACACAAATATTGTATAGTACTTGTATGTATACTTACACACGAAAAAAAATCAAAAGAGAGGTTGTCTAAGAAATAATGAATTAGCGACATTAGCATTCCCTTTTAAGAAAGAAAACAAAAATAAAAAATTTGCACCCAGTTTATACATAAATTGTATTTTTTTATAATATGTAAGAATAAACATATAATAGTGGAATGATATCGGTATTGCCTCTAAAAAAAATGAAAACAAACACAAAATCAAAATAATGAAGTTTTCTATGCAAGAATGAAACCCATTAAGAAGAAAGAAAATGAAAAAAAACTAAAATAAAATAAAAATAATAAAGTTTTCTAGGAATAATGAACCCTTTAGAAAAGATGAGAAAAAATTGCACACAATTTTGCACTGAAATTACACTTTTAGTAGTATGCATGCAACAAACATATAATATTACAATTTCAGACTCTACTATAATTTACACACATGTTGTATAGTACTTGCATATATGCCTATTTAAACACACAAAATATAAAATTTTCTAAACAAATGAAGTAGTGGCACTGGTACTACCCTTTAAGAATAATGGAATGAAAAATAAACCATGGTAAAATTTGCACATAACTTACAAATAAATTGCACCTTTTTATACCTATGCAAGAACTAACATATACTAGTAGAATTTACATAAAAAATAAGTTTCAAAGAAGGAATGAATTAGTGTCATTGGTATTACCCTTAAATAAGAGAGAAAGTGAAATAAAACTTAAAACCAAAATTTTGTCAAGGTTAGTACAAAAATTTCACTTTGCATAATATGTAAGAAGAAACATATAGTAGTGAAATTTCCATACTCTAATATAAGGGATACGCCTAGTATTTGTGCGCATATATTTACACACACTCAACATCCCAAAATACCCACAAAAGAAAGAATGAATATGTGGCATTGGTATTACCATTTAAGAAAAAAAATGGGAGAAAGAATCTAAAACAAACACCGACAAAGTTTGCACGAAATATGCATAAAAATTGTGTTGTTTACAAATATTCAAGAATAAGCATATAAAGGTGGAACTTTTGAAAAAATCTAAGAACAAATATATAGTGGCATTGGTATTAACCTTAAAGTAGAATTTAAATGAAGTAAAGACAAACAATATCAAAATAAAGATTTTTTTCTGAAAAGGACTGAATTACTGGCGTCGGTATTTCCTTTAAGAACAGAGAAATAAAAAAAACTTGCCCACACCTTTGCATAGAAATTGCACTTTATCGTAATATGCAAAAATAATCATATAATCATGAAATTTTGGCACATATTATATAGTATTTGTATGTATATAATTACACTCTACCAAAAACCCACTAAAAATAACCAATAAAGAAAAGAAAAAGCAACCCAAAAAAATTTGATCCCCAGAAGCAATTCGACTGACCCAAAATAGCGGTCCATAGAGTCCACATAGCCCACAACAGAAAAAATAAATGAAAACAACACAAATCTCAAAGTGCATCCAACGAACAGAAAATTGACTGGCCGCAAAAGAAAAAGTCAGCTGACTGAAATGTAGCTAAAGTGTTTACAGCTAGCCCTAAAGTCTTCTCAGAACTGATTTAGAAATTGTTACGCTCTCTCTCTCTCTCTCTCTCTCTCTCTCTCTCTCTCTCTCTCTCTCTCTCTCTCTCATCAGAAACTTGTTGGTGGTTTTCAATGGGAAGGCTCGTTGTTTTCAAAAAAGCCTTGTCTTAGAAATGGCAAATTAAATAGATAAAAAGACAACAATGTGGTTAACATTCCGCGAGTTACAGTTAATCCCCTACTCGTGAGCCAACCAAGCAGCTACCGGTTAACGATTTTCTCAATAAGTATTAACCAGGAGAGTTTGAATAGGAGTGAATAGCATGAAACTACCACAATCCGTGTTAGGGTTCCAAAAAACTACCACAAATATTTTTGTGCATGATAACTACCAGAATCGGTGTTGGCTGTTTCAAAAAAGCCAAATCGCCGAGTGCTTTGCACTTGATTGCGATTGACAAGCCGGGCCCGTGCCTAAACAAACCGTCTGTTTGATCGTTAACTGACATGTGGGGCTCACATGTCAGTGTCTCTTGCACTCTAATAAAAATATCTCAAGATATATGGTCTAATTGTTTTACAGATAGTCCCTGTAAGTTTTTAAAAAGCAATCGGGTCCCTATAAGTTTTAAAAAAGGGTCTGGTAACGCTCACACGTGTGGGCGTTAAGGGGTCTGGCCACATGTTTCATGTGGTATCTAAGAGAACCATTCCACACGTCTACATGTGGGCAAAAAAAGTAATGCCCACACGCCCGGTCTTTTGCATTACGGTCCCTCCCACATGCCTACATCTGGGCAAAATAGATAACTCCTACACGCCTGCATTCATGCCCCCAAGACGCTCAAGATGACAAGAATCACAGGCCCCCGCAGTTGCCATGGTCTGGACCCTCTTCCATGTTCATTTAACTATAGTTGCCATGTTACTGAACTACAGTTGTCATGTCTGACAACTACAGTTGCCATGGTTGCTCAGCTGCAGTTGCCGTCTCAGGTCAAGTGCCAGATGCCATTTTTGGACAACTGCAGCTGTTGCCATGTACGGTCTGGTCTACTACAGTTTCCATGATTTGAAAACTTTAGGAGTTGCCACCTACTAACACTAGGGAGTTGCCATGTAGCACTACAAAAAGACATGGCAAAATAACAATTTCGGGGTAAAGAGAGAGTTGCCATCTGCTTACAAGCACACTGGCACTACTAGGGAAAAGCCTATACACAGGATCTTACCAGCAACGCGTTTTAAAATAAGGCGCTGCTACAATGTAGCAGTAGCGCGCTCGAGCAGAACTCGCTGCTGAAATAAATGTAGCAGTAGCGCGCCTCCTCTAAGTGGTGCTACTGCTATAATCCCCACGACCCCGCTACGAAGCTAGTTATAGCAGCAGCGCGTTAATTCATAGTGTGTTACTACTAGGTAGTTTAGCAGTAGCGCCTTTACCTATAGTGAGCTACTACTAAAACTAGGTATCTCCCACCACCCACGCTCTCCTCTATCCGATCCACACCACACTCACACTCACTCGATCTCCCTCAACCCCCCACCCCCCCCAGCCGGTCCTCCCTCACGCCGCCGCCGCCACCCAGCCCGGCCGGGCGCCACCCCTCCTCCCTCTGCGCTGCCGTCACCTCCTCCTCCTTGCTGGACTCGGTACCGCCCTCCTCCTCCGTCCTACTCTCTCCTCCCTCCTCTAGTCGCCCCTCCTTCTCCTTCCTCCCTCCTCCATCCACAACCCCTCCTCCCTGCTACATTTTGATTTAGTAGGCTAGTTCATATGCAACATTTTGATTTAGTTCATATCATTTAGTTGATTTAGTAGGATAGTTGATTTAGAACATTTTGATTTAGTTTATATAGTAGGCAAGATGATTTAATAGGCTAGTTGATTTAGTTGATTTATAGAACATTTTGATTTAACAACTATTTTTCTTTCCTGTAAAGTGGATCGTTAATCCTTTGCTCATATTGCTTTAGGAAAATGGCGCCGCCACCACCACCACCATGTCGATTGTGCAAGTCAAGGTGAGCCAACAGCCTTGCAACTGGCAAGCTGTTCGGCATCTACTTCCAGCCGAGTTTTCTTCATGCGGCGGTAAGAAATTATATGAAATGTAACAACTATTTTATTTTTAGTGTTGGCATTACTGCATTGTGTCATTTTGCTTTTTTTACACAGATCGTCCCATGCAATGTGAGGTTGAAATTCAACAAGATGACAGGAGACATCGTGACATTTGAGGCTCCCGGGGGGCCGTACACTATGGAGGTCGAGAAAGGACGCAATATGTCGTAGATTGGAGGAGATGGATGGGCCCGCTTCTCGCCTCAAGATGCGCTTTATCGGGTGGTGAGTTGATCATCTTCTCCTTCAGAGTAGAAAGACCCAAGCTGGCTGTCATTTATATCAATCTCATGGAAGATGATGAAAATGGCGAAGATGATGAAGATAATGAGAACTCACTCGATGAAGATGATGAGGGCCCACTTCATGAAGCCATCGTAGCTCAAAGAATGAGGCTGAGCGAGGAGGAGGTTTGCAACCTATGGGACATAATTCTGCCACGTGCTGACTTTGTCGGGGTGCCATTCGTGACCCGCCTGACAAGTACCATGGTCGATTGACATGATATGGTATGTTATACTTACAAATGCAAATTATCCGATGATATGCTTAGTGTAGAGTCCAATGATATGTCGTGTGTCATCTAGTCGATGATATGCTTTAGTGTAGAGTTTGATCACATGCTTATTAGTCTAGAATCTAAGGAACTATTAATAGTGTAGATAATCCATATATACTTATTTGCAAGAGTATGTGCGAGGCTATTTATTAATTGGTATGTTTTCTTATTCATAAATTGTCAAAGAGCCTATCTGTGAGTTATGGTATCGAGCCTGATGAAGAAGGCTTAGCTGGACTACGCCTTACCGCAAGGGGCTCCGTCACAACCTGTACTTACCGCGTGGACATGGACGGTCGCACACACTTAAACTCGTTGGGTGGAAGAGATTTCTCGATGGCAGGAATCTTCGTGTTGGACAGGCCATACTAATTACTATCAGGAACACCCACCGCCCAGGCTTGAGGATGATGATCGTCTTTGATATCATCTAGAACTACATATGTGTGGGTGGCTATATCGTCTAGAACTACATATGATGATCATAGTCGATATCATCTAGAACTACATATGATGATAGTCGTCGATATCATCTAGAACTACATATGATGATCGTCGTCGATATCATCTAGAACTACATATGATGATCGTCATCGATATTACCTAGTACTGCTTGAGGATGCATGTTGACTATATATGAAATTGTTATGTAGTACTCCCTTCGTTCCAAATGACTGGTCATGGTTTGAACTGAAACCACGACGAGTAATTTGGAATGGAGGGAGTACAACCTAGTACCTATAATGCTTTACGAAATTGATATCTAGTAGTACCTAGTATCTGGAAATTGTAGTTTATTGAAACCGAAATGGGGTAGGAAGCAGGAGGAAATGATGAAAGATATAGCAGTAGCAAGGGGCTAGGAAATGGCTACAGCTAACTAATAGTAGTGCGTTCCATAAATGCGCTGCTGATATAGTCAACAGTAGTAGCATGGGTGCGGACCGCGCTACTACTAACAGTTAGCTGTAGCGTCGTAGTAGTAGCACGGCTGCCGCGCTGCTGCTAGCATCAAAACCCGTGCTACTACTAGGGTTTTACCTAGTAGTTAGGACAGTTGCCATGTACCCTGCAAAACACATGGCAACTGACAGCTTTGGTGTGGGAGAGGAGACGGGCGTGTGGGCGAACTGATAAACACCCACACACCAGCCCCTCAACGTGCGTGAAAACTGGCGTGTGGGCGAACTGCTAAACGCCGACACACCAGGCCCTCCGCATGGTGAAACAGACGTGTGGGCGACCGGATGAATGCCCACACACTAGCCTAGTCCTATGTGGCAATAAAAATCTGGCAGAACATGCCAAGATTCGTGCAAACACAAATGGACGTTGATCCATGTGTGTGGGCGAGATGCAAACGCCCACTCGTGTGGACGTTTGTATTTTTGTTAAAAAGCAATCGGGTCCCTGGGAGAAATCGCATTTGCCATGAGGAATGGTGCCAGCGGCTCTGCGCCATCCAGGTCGCGCCCAGCAGCATAGCTGGCGGTGGAACAGCTCGAGGTGCCGGCGGCTCGGCGGTGGCAGGTGACGGGAAGTAGCATCGCCCGTGGTGGAGCAGCTCGACGTGTCGGTGGACAGGTCGTGGGCATCTACGTGGTAGGTAGTGGAGAAGCTCTATGGGCCAGGTCGATGGCGGCGCCGGCTCGAGGTGGTGGCGGTGTGGCCGGCCTCGGTGGGGAGACGGGGCTCGTCGGGCCCGTGCACCTCCTTCATGGTGGCTGTGTGGCCGACCTTGGTGCCGGCTCGAGGTGGTGGTCCATGGCGGCGCCGGCTCGAGGTGGTGGCGCTGGCATCGGCGTAGAGGCGGGGCTCCTCCAGGTGGGCGACGGGCTCGGTCCAGGTGGAGTCCTTGCCGGCCGCGCCTGTTGCTCCTTGCCGGCTGCGGCGCTGCTCCTTGCCAGCCATGCCTGCTTCTCCCTGCTGCTATTCTTTGTCGATCACCGTTGTTGCTGCTCCTTGCCGGCTGGCAGAGAGAGAGAGAGAGAGAGAGAGAGAGAGAAGGGAGAGAAGGAGGAGGAGGAAGAGATAACTGACATGTGGGTCCCACATGTCAGTTAATGGTCAAACAAACAGTCAAACAAATGGTTTGTTTAGGTGCGGTCCCGACATGTCTTTAACCGGTTTAATTTCTTAGCCACGGGTGTTTTGGGTTTTTTGGAAACAGTCGACGCCGACTCTGGTAGTTATCAGTCACAAGCAAATTTTTGGTATTTTTTCGGAACCCTAACACGAATTATGGTTGTTTTATGCTATTCGCTTGTTCATGAGATAAATACAACACACACACGTCACATTAAAACTCGGTATGTACAGCTCAACATACATTCCTAGAATGATAATATCATTGTTAATTCGTTATCAAGAACCCAAGATAACTTGTTCTTTAGAGAAACTCCACTGGGCGACCCAAAGACGGTGATTTTGTTTGCTTTTTGTCTGTTTGGGTCATCCGCCCGCTCGGCCTCCGCCCTGTTATGATTTGGGTCAGCAGTGCGCCCAACACACCGACCCATGTTTGCCTGCGTGGCCGGTTGGCCGCTATTTTTCAACAAATATGCACACATTTAGCATAGTTTCACAAGCAAACAAAAATAACATAGTTTCACAGCCAAATAAATTTAGCATAGTTTACAAGCCAAATAACAATTAAATTGTCTCAGATACATTTGAAAAAAAGATACATCTACTGGTTGCCAACATGATCCCAATATGCTCAACCAAATCATTTTGCAGCTGCATGTGAGCTTTCCAATCACGCATTTCATGATGAAATTGGATGAACCGTGCAAACGTTGCTGCTCCTCCTTAATGCTCAGGCACAACATTCTCACCCTGAAATTGAAACCCTTGATCGTAGATATGTTCCGGGCACTCATCCTCTATGATCATATTATGCATGATCACACAAGCAGTCATCACCTCCCACAACTTCTTGGTGCTCCAAGTTCTAGCAGGATACCAAAGGATGCCCCGTCAAGATTGCAGAACATCAAAGGCACGCTCGACATCCTTCCTAGTGCCAATGGATTCTTGCCCGTTCAAATCCTGTGAAATTTTCTAGGTGATTGAACTAGTTGCTAGTGCCAATGGATTCTTGCCCATCCGAATCCTGTGAAGTAGATAGCAGCTTAGTTTGGTTGTGTTCTTTGAATTTTTCCAGGTGATTGAACTAGTTGCTAGTGCCAATGGAGTAGATAGCAGCTTAGTTTGTTTGTGTTCTACTCTGTATGAAATTAATTGATGATGACTTGCACAACATTTTTTCAATGTGAGTTATGAAGCACCAAATTATTACAACACATGATGCTCAAGCCACTATCATCATCAACCAATCAGGCTGGAAACTAAAACCATATATCTCCACCTACATGTTTGTACCAAGTTGCCAACCAACAACTTCTTCTTCCTCCTCCTAACACTCACAGCTGCTTGCCAGCATCACCAAACTCATGATAGGATACCTGCAAACATTCACACCCACAACCTACCCGCAAACCATACCAAACTCATGATGGTGGGCGACATTATGAGGGATCCCGGATGTTCTTGACATCACACCTTAGATCCACCAAACATTCGATAAAAATAAATTAAATACATCTTCTTGTGATGACCATATGAAATGAAAATCATAGCGCAACCACATGATTGTGATCTTATATATGCATGTCAATGACTCTGGATTCAGCCAAGGAAAAACAAGCTTATACATTTTCCTAGCCATTACAAAAACAAATCCGCAATTCTTCATCTGTACAACTCACAGAAATCTCTAGTCAACAAAGAAAGCAAAGATAAATAAATCAAGTATTCACACTTTGTTAAGCCACAAACAAATCTTTAGCTAGCCGTCCAAATTGTGTTTATTCTTGCCGTCTGTTCAACAATTGCACAGACAAAGAAACTCCAAGGGCTAGCACAAGAGGTAAGAAATCCCCTCTTTCATCAACAACCAAACTGGTGGGCGACAAAGGAACTTCCTTCTACTCTGGATTGGATTCTATCAAGTCAAATAGTGAATGGGCACTGGACCAGAACGGCTATAGCCAAGGCCGTGCAACACCACCGGCACCATCGTCGCATGGGCACTGGACCAATCCTTAACCACGCACACATTGGATGCCAAGGATGACGCCCGAAGACCTCGCTAGAGACCGCAACCCTGTTATTGTACATGCATCATCATTATCAGCTCAACATCCATCTCCATGATCATAAGAAATGAAGGGCACCAATTACAGTATCTATTACTCCCTCTGTAACTTAATATAACACGTTTTTTACACTAGATAGTGTCAAAAAACGTCTTATATTAAGTTATGGAGGGAGTATTTCCCAAAATTATTTACTGTATCTACTAGTACCAAAAAATTAACAAAAAAACAACCCCTGAATGCACATAAAAAATCTACACATGACTGGACTAATGGGGCATTAAGGACTCACACCAAAAAAGTGACCCTTTTTACTACTAATCACTGACAAGAAACATGAACTTCGGATTCTTAGGAAACTTACCTAAGGAAATAGTACTCCCTCCTGTCCCATGTTAATTGATGCTCAAACGGATGTATCTAGCACTGAAACACTTCTAGAATCTAGATACATCCATTAGAGCGTCAATTAATATGGGACAAAGGTAGTAGCAATTTCAAAATTCTAATCATGGCCCCCAGTTAATCAGAGCCTAACCATCCACAAACCGACATAGTCATTAAGAGAGAGCATGTCAATAAGGTTTAACATGCCAACAATACAAGCATAACAATATAGGCCATTAACCACCTCCACAGACCATAAGCAATAAATTATCGGCTTGATGGCCAGAAAAGAGAACAATAGGGCCATAGCTCAAAAGCTAGTTCCCAGAGCAAAATTTTGAGGAAGGAGGGACCAGGGACTCACGTAAGGTAGTTGCTGCCGAGGAGGCAGCCATCGAAGCCCAGACTGCGAACTACTGGATGGTCTCAATGTCGAACCACTTCAGCTTGACTTCCGGGAGTCAGCGCGTCGCAGCTCGGTGGTGGCCAAATTAACAAAGACAAATAAGGCAGTTTATTAGCCGCTATAATAATCTTCATTAGATTAAAGTCGCATCTCAATGATAATGATAAATGCATAAGAATGAACATATATATCAAACTATATTTCAGTTGATCCACAATATGCTTCATGTAAGCCCAGAAGTCTCAAACAGAAACTAGGAATATACTTGAGTTTAAGAATAGACGTGTGAAAATCATCACTGAGATTTACTCCCTCCATTCGTAAATATAGGTATTTTTAGAGATTCCAGTATGGACTATATACAGAGCAAAATGAGTGAATTTACACTCTAAAATATGTCAATATACGTCCGTATTTAGTTCCTATTGAAATCAAATTCAGTCAGGGGTAGAGCATGAAAACAAGATGCACTCTTATAGATGAGATCCTGAGATTGCCCAGATTAATGATATTGTTATGGTTTATTCAAACTGTAAGCTAACTACTGGATTTCTTGGATCAAACAGATGTAGCAACTTACATAGTCACATGAGCAAAAACAATGACAGGAGTTACATATTCTTCACAACATAGAATTTTGACTAGAAATGCTCATTTCCAAAATCAGACAGACAGACTTTTCTCCTATTTTTGCAGCTGCGGCTACTAACTAGACCCGAACCTTGAGACAAGGTTGCTTTCCTAACTATATTGCAATACTAGGTTTTCCTAAACATATTCTATATGTACATCTGAACCAGATAGATATTCTTTGTAGGGGCACATCATAACAGGACCTACTGAGACAACTTTTAGCTATACAAGGCACTCTAACAGCTGGACCTACCAAGACATTTGTTGGGCGACATACGAAATGCAACAAAGTAACCGAGAACTCAAGTTAATTTTCTTTGTGTTTTCACAGAGAAGAGAGTTCGTTTCCTTCAGTACAGCAACTATAACTTCAAAATGGAAACCTAAATATACATCACTAAACCAAAGCATTTCAAACACAAATGATGCGGTTTCCAGTACTCTTTTCAGCTTCACTACAAAAAAAACACTTCTGTGATGATACGTGTTTGTCACAGTAGGTCGCGTTTTTTGTCATGCATGTACATCCATGACAAATTTATGACAGAACCAAGATAGTCATACTTGTGCTGTCGTAGAAGTGTTTGATGACATTAACAAAATTATCATCACGGAAGTGTCCACTTCCATGACGATAAATCGCACACATCAAGTGCTTTCGCCAAGGGTGACCGACACGCGGCATCCACCGTAACGGAACGCCGTTAAGCTATCGGGTCGGGTTTTGGATCCGATAACTCGTTAATCAGCCCCGACCAATGGGGATTTTACACGTAAAATCATCATTGGCTGGAGGAAACACGGTCGGCTCATTGTTGGGACAGATGTCATCCACTCATTGGATGTATACGCCTATGATACGCCGACAGTGGCACGCCCAACAGAGGCCCATTCTCGTGAAAAGGCCGACCTGTTTGACTTGGTCAAAAGGTGACGGGCCGGCCCATGGAAAGCCTGTTAACGGCCTGTTCGCATATAGCCCATTTACAGCCCACTAACCCAAGGCCCATTATGCCATATCCGAATTATTCCCAGTAGCGTCATCTGGGCCATCCAATATGATTCCAGCCCGTTTTCACTTCTGGCCCATGTATGGCTGTCGGCTTCTGGGAACGGGGGTCCCCAGACTTGCCTGCCTGCTTCCTGCGGTGTGGCTCAAAGGAGGCCCAGGACGGCCCATCTTCATCAACACCAGCTCAAGACCCTCGCGAGGGGCCAAGCCTCGTGGGGCGGACGACAAGGAGCTTCCGCAGGCACGGCCTCATCGAGCTGGCTCATGAGGAGGCGGAGAGTTCAAGGCAGGGTACCTCACGAGGTGCCCATGACGCAAGCCATGACGACCAAGGGCGCCAGTCGGGCGCCAGCCTGCAGCAGGCCCTCCTTTCCTCTTTGGTGCAAAGGGAGCAAGCGCAGCGAGAGCATCAAGCAAAGGCACCTGCTTCGTGCAACAAGACCAAGACCAGCCCCAACGGCTGGAAGGGAGTCATCGTGGAGCCCAAGCAAAGGCCATCACCAGAGCCTTTGGCAAAGCGAGGACCAACTTTAGTCGTGATAAGTGTACCCGTTGTTCCCTTCAAATGGCTGCTTGTTGGCGCCTTCCCGCAATATTTGGGAAGAGGCCCAGGGCCTTCGCCTATAAATAGGAGTAGCTACCCCCAGGGTAGAGGGATCGGCCCCCTGGTAGGAGAGTGGGCATTTGGAATCCAGAGAGAGAGATAGAGACCCGATCCTCAAGCTAGAGCGACGGAACATCACCTAGCAGTTCATCACACCCACCAAGAACAGACCATCGCGAGGCTGTTCTTCCCTGCACTGTTCCTCATCATCCCAAGAGGCAATCCACCACACCACAAACTAGAGTAGGGTATTACACCACAACGGTGGCCCGAACTATTATAAATCTCGTGGTCTCCGTGGCTGCTCGCTTAGTAGTTTAGGTCCTCGCACTTCGGTGAGGTACGAGACGTTGAGGGTTGGATCTCCGCCACACCCTGTAGTTCGAACTTAAGGGTTTGCTGAACCCGAATTCAACATTTGGCGCGCCTGTAGGTGCGCCGAATCGCCTTTTCGTCACCTCGCTTCCCCGACCACCGCAACCATGTTCGACGCTGCCGGGCCCGCGCTGAAGCGCCGAGCCGCTTCGCCTCCCATGTCGCCAGACGGCTCTCGCCGGCAGCGCCCTCGCTGCTCCTCACCACCGCCAAACGCCGCCATCGCCCGGCGGGGAACGAGCAGCAAGCATCGCCCCAAAGACTCGCCCATGAGGCGGACGGCCGCACCGCCACGCTTTCGCCACGCCCGCTGGTTTCGCCACGCGCTTCAAGCGAGCCATGGAGGCCCGAAGCTGCACTTCATCGCGCTAACGAGCTCTCTGCGCTACCGCCTGCCGACGACGTTTATGAAGAATGGCTCGACCGAAGTCGCCGAGCTCGTCTCACGCTGCAGAGGCGACCGCCGCCCGTCCGTCTCGCTGCACCGCACCCGCTCGCGCTGCGATGAAGCTCCCGGGTGCCTCACCGCCTCCTCAAGACGATGCCTCGCCCTGGGCGCGGTCCTCGGGCGGAACCTGCTCCGCCAGCGCCGCGCTGCAAGACCAGAGCTGCTAAGAAGTTCTCGCCCGCAAGAAGCTGCCCGAGCGCCTCGCTTCCAAAGACGCCAAGACCTCACGCTGCCCCCAGCAAGCGCAGGAGGCCCACAAGACCAATCCTCTCGCCGCCCCCGCGCCACGGCGGGCTGCCGCGCTTTCACCTCCGAAGGCGCAGCGCGTCGCGGGCCCGCCAAGTTCAAGCCAGACCTGCCTCCACGCCACGACGACACGGCTGACCCTTACGGAGTTCCTCCAGCTTCACGAGCTGGGCATCGAGGCTGCTAACGGGATGAAAAGGTCATGGCGAACTGGTTTCCCATGGCGCCAAGGACGGGCCCGCACTGCTCCTGAACTCGGCCCTGTGCACGGTCTCTTCTGGGCCGAGATGCGCACTCGCTTCATCGCCAACTTCCGGTACTCGCGACCGCCACCGCCGTGAGCGACATGCGCCAATCAGCAGCAGCCGGGAAACCCCGCAAAAGTACATCCAGCGCTTCAACAACGCTACCAAGATCCCTAGGGTAACGGAGGAGGCCATCATCTCTACCTTCTCCGACAGCGCGCGACGTCAAGATGAAGGAGGAGCATGGCGATGCATGAAGATCTGTGCACCTCCTCGAGCTGTTCAACTTGGCGACTGGCGCGCCAGGCTGAGGAGGGCGCCTCCTCCTCGAGCTGCCGCCGCGATCCCAAGAGAAGAAGTCCAAGGACAAGGACGGAAGCGCAGGCTGCCGTGCTCGCAGCCGAGCTGCACACCAAGCGAGGCGTAGATCAGCCCGAGTCCTCCAAGGGCAGCCGCATCATGCGGTACCATGACCTCCACACCCACAACACCAATGAATGTCAAGAGCTCCGGCCGCGCGCTGGCGGAAGGAGTCGGCAGACGCCCGAGCGCAGCGACCGGGCTACAATGAGGAGGAGGAAGGAATGCAGACGCTGGAAGATCATGCCCGCGCCAAGGGTGGCGCGACCAACCTCGCGAGGACCGCTGGCAAGACCCACTCGCGAGGGGGGCCGGAGGATCAGCCTCGCGAGATCGCCTGCAGGGAACGCAGGCCTCCTCTCTCTGCCGCCGCCACCAAGGAGAATTGAAGATCGCCATCGACGAGGGGCTGGGGCTTCTGTGAAGCGCGCGCGATAGCTCAGATCCCGGGCGGAGCTCAAGCCCCAGCCTCTCAACAGATCTTCAAGCAGTTCACCCGCAAGTGAATGCAGTCCTCCCTGCTCGAGGCTACACGCCTCTCGTGGTCGGCGCGCCATCACGCTCAACTCAGCGGATCAGCTCAAGTGCGCAGCCACACCGGAGTTCTCCGATGCTTTGCTCCCCAATCATCAAGAACGTGCTGGTCACCAAGACCTCATCGACGGTGGAGCAGGCTCAACGCCCCGTCCGTGGAGACATTCAACAATCTTCAAGTGCCTTACCGCCGCCTTCAGCCAACCAAGCCTTTCTCCGAGTCACCGACGGCTCCACGGTCCCGATCGGGCAGGTCCGCCTTCCTGTCACCTTTGGGGCCCGCGACAACTACCACAACGAGCTCATCGACTTCGACGCTGCCCACATTTGCCTGCCATACAACGCCATCCTCGGTACCCAGCGCACAAATTCATGGTCAGAACTCCACCATGGCTACAATGTCCTCAAGATGCCAGAAGCGGCGGGTCATCACGGTGCCCTCGTGAAGAAAGAGACGCAGCAGCTCCCTCGAGCGAGCCTTCCAGCCGATCGCTGGAAGACCTGCACCATAGTAGCAGGAGGCCTCCAAGCCGCACTCCAAGAAGAAGAAGACATCGACCGCCCAGCCTCAAGAGACAGGTTCTCAGGCCCGTGATCGGGCCGGGGGAGCCTCCTTCCATCTCATAGGAAGCGCCCGCGCCTCCTCAGCAGGCTCGGGCTGTCCCCGAGGGCCGACCCGCCAAGGTCTCGAGGGAGGCGCTTGGGCACCACGTGAGGCGTGTTTCAAGCACGCTTCCCGCAAGGTGAGCAAAACCAAGGGCGTAACCTCAAGAGTTCGCCAAGAAGGCCATTCAAGAGCTACAGAGTCAAGGGTCATGAGGGGCAGCCGCCGCCACCCGCCGTGGGCCCCCGATCCAGCGAGGATGGTGGGCTGCGCGTGCTCAGATCGACATACCAGGGCTCAACCGAGCCAGATCTCAAGAGCGCCTGCCCTCGCGAGTGGGACGCTATGATGGTCCGCCCCACAGCCACGCACGCATGCCTTATGGCTCGCCAAACGCGGCTGCCGCGCACTGCTGCCTCATGAGGACCATCCTGAGGCTCAAGAGGTCAAGCACGCCGCAGCCCTAGCGGAGATGGAGATGGCCCCGAGGAGCCGCCAACGCCCGAGCCTCCCAAGACCCCTGGTCCCGGGGCTCGTGAGGATCGGCTCCGCAGCCCACCGAGTCTGCTACACCAACACCCCTTCATCCCCAACATCACCAAGGATATCTTTAAGTTTTATTTCCGCTGGGAGCGCCTTCAGTGGCTGTGATTATTCCCAGCCGCAGGTCCGCCCCTCGGCATGTATCCCTTTACTTCATGTCATTAGCTTATCCTCATTGGGGCGCCTGGCTGCATCATCCCCAAGCCGCCGGGCCAGCCCCAGCCGCATGTATCCTTCCTGCTTTTCCTTAGGATTATACTCGCCTACCATGCTTGTTATTTGGCGCCTTTTCCCGGATGGCGGAAGCTTGCTGCTAAAGGGGGGTGCCCGAGCATCGCGACTCAGTGGCTCCTACCGCCTCCGCCCTCACCCTCCGGTCTTGTCCATGGCATCGCGGACTGGCTTGCCAATGACGGCCGAGACCAGCCCGAGAGCCGGGACCCGAGGACGAGTTTCGCTTATCCAACCCAGCTTATGCTGCTAAAGGGGGTGCCTAAGATCGCGACCAGGGCTCCTACCGCTCTCCAGCCCTCACCCTCCGGTCTTGTCCATGGCATCGCGACCGGCTTGCCACCGACGGCCGAGACCAGCCCGAGAGCCGGACCCGAGGACGAGTTGTCTGCGTTCGACCCAGCTTATGCTGCTAAAGGGGGGTGCCCGAGCATCGTGACTCGTGGCTCCTACCGCTCTCTCCGCCTCACCCTCCGGTCTTGTCCATGGCATCGCGACCGGCTTGCCAGCCGACGGCCGAGACCAGCCCGAGAGCCGGACCCGAGGACGAGTTGCGCCATCTAATCCAGCTTATGCTAAAGGGGGGTGCCCGAGCATCGCAACTCGTGGCTCCTACTGCTCTCCTGCCCTCACCCTCCGGTCTTGTCCATGGCATCGCGACCTGCTAGCCAGCGACGGCCGAGACCAGCCCGAGAGCCGGACCCAAGACGAGAGCACCGCATCCGCCAAATTTGCAGAACACACTCAAGACAAGGCCCAGATCCACGCCAAGAACCCGCTTTGAGGTAGGGCTGTGAGTCCTGCTAGCTCACGGGTGCCCCAACACACCTCGCAAGGCCTCTCATGCCCTCCCAAGCAACTAACGGCAGATTCAACGACGCCACGGCGAGCTCTTGTTCCTTTTGTGGTGAACCTCGCAGGTCTCTCCAAGGAGCACGAAACGACTCGCCACGCAATCTCTCGCTGGCTAAGGCACGGACCTGCACCGCACCAGGAAGCATTGTCCTAACCTCGAGATAAGTCACCCTCTGACACACTAGTTATCACAACACCACCCCCACACTCAATGCAGCCCCATGTTAGCAACGCCGCCTCCTTTCTCATCGAATGATGGCCGCTGAGCGCCAAGGGGACCCCGAGCATCACGACTCGAGGCTCTTACCGACCGAGCCGCCACCTCCGCCTTGACCACGGCATCGCCACTGGCATACCAGCGACGGCCGAAGCCGCTTTGGGACTGGACCGCTTGCGCAGAGCATCAAGCCCACACGAGGTCCGAAAGGAAGAAACCGAGCTAGAACGGAATGAGCATCTCGCACCGCCTCATGAAAAGGGTTATATTGACAAACGGTTGCAGACATCTTACAAGCCCTCATGGGTACACTCTTGGCTCCTCGCAGGAACAAAAGACGTGAATCCTAAGAAGTCCTGTCTACAGGGACCACCGCGGCAGACGCCATCATCAACAGTGGGCCACCCGGTCCGGAGCCAACCAGGTCAGGGGCGGCGACGACCTGACGAGCCCGCCTCGCCTCGGGAGCGGCGCAGGCTCGAGGGCTCAGAGCTGTCGCCGCCATCTCCGGCGCCGCAAGAGCTCGGCGGAGTCACTCGATCCTCCAGCTTTCGCCGCCTCGAGAAGCTGCTAAGGAGTGGTCGGTCGGCCTCCGCCTCACCGCAGCAGGGCCCCACCGCCTCTCCGGCAGCACTCCAGCCGACGACCCTCCGCGCCAAAGAGCTTGAAGGACATCACCAAGCACCATCATACCTGTGGATCGTGAGGGTGCCCTCGCCCCTGCAGACCCGGCGACTCGCCCACCTCATGTCATGAAGACCTCGCCGGGCAACCATCGCGACCTCTGCCTGTCAGCGAGGGTGCCGCAGCCGAGTCCCAGGGCTCTTCGCCGGACGACGGAGGCGAAGAAAGAAGGAAGACGAATCCAAGACTTGGGAGGCGCGGGCGACGCTGAGCACGAACTCCCGGCATGAGCCCTCGGCGTGGACTCTGTGGGGAAGACGACACCTTCGTGACCCGCCAGGTCTTCGGGCGCCGCCATGGCGCCCGCCGCCGCCTTCAGTGGCCACCAATTCCACAAGCATAAGGAAGAGGAAACCCTGGTGGCGGCCGCACGCACTGCAGACATGGGCTCACACGGCCCTGCTCCTCGACACTCAGAGAGCAAGCTGCTTTTGGGGGAGCGGGTCAGGATCCTCTTGAGGAGCCTTTCCCTTCACTTCCCTGAAGAACCGGCAGATCGGAGCCATGGCAACCAGACGAGACGAGGAAGAGGAGAAGTAGAAGGATAGACAGGAAGGGCGCACGCAGTTCCGTACTTATAGCCGGCGAAGGCCAACCGCCGGCCTCCACGATCACCAGTAATCATGACTGACCATGCATGCAGGGACTTGTCGAGTCCGGGCGTTTACCTAGGCATCGCGATTGCAGAGGCGCACGCGTCCAATCAACCGCCACGCGGCGCCCAAGGCTGCGGGCTATTGGGCCCACGACGCTTCGCACTTACCCTTTCACCTCTCCGCTCGGCCAAGTTCGGGCGCGCCATGGGCCCGGGGGCTACTGTCGGCGTTCTGGGAATGGGGTCCCTGACTTGCTCGCCTGCAGGCTCGCGGCGTGGCTCAAGGAGGCCCAGGACGGCCCATCTTCATCAACACAGCTCAAGACCTCGCGAGGGGCCAGATTGCTGGGCGGACAACAAGGAGCTTCTCGTGCACGGCCTCGCCAGCTGGCTCATGAGGAGGCGGAGAGTTCAAGGCAGGGTACCTCACGAGGTGCCCATGACGCAAGCCATGATGACCAAGGGCGCCAGGCCAAGCCCAGCACAAGCAAGCCCCCTCCTTTCCTCTTTGGTGCAAAGGGAGCAAGCGCAGTGAGAGCATCAAGCAAATGCACCTGCTTCGATGCAACAAGACCAAGACCAGCCCCAACGGCTGGAAGGGAGTCATCGTGGAGCCCAAGCAAAGGCCATCACCAGAGCCTTTGGCAAGCGAGGACCAACTTTAGTCGTGATAAGTGTACCCGTTGTTCCCTTCAAATGGCTAATTGTTGGCGCCTTCCCGCCTCAATATTTGGGAAGAGGCCCAGGCCTTCGCCTATAATAGGAGTAGCTACCCCTGTGGTAGAGGGATCGCCCCGGTAGGAGAGTGGGCATTTGGAATCCAGAGAGATAGAGACCCGATCCTCAAGCTAGAGCGACAGTAACATCACCTAGCAGTTCATCACACCCACCAAGAATGCACTGCGAGGCTGTTCTTCCCTCAGACTGCTCCTCATCAGCCCAAGAGGCAATCCACCACACCACAAACTAGAGTAGGGTATTACACCACAACGGTGGCCCAACTAGTATAAATCTCGTCTCTCCTGTGCTGTTCTGCTTAGTAGTTTAGGTCCTCGCAATTCGGGCGAGGTACGAGACGGTGGAGGGTTGGATCTCCGCGCGCACCCCAGAGTTCGAACCTTAAGGGTCTGCCGAAACCAGAAATCCGACAATGGCCCATGACGTCTTTCGGCCCATATGAGGCCCTATGTAACTCTTGGCCTATTAACGGCCCGTGGTGAAACTGGCCCGCGATGAACAGTGTATTACTTTAGACCCATTAACGGCCCGTGGTGAAACTGGCCCGTAATGAACAGTGTATCGCTTTATACCCATTAAGGGCCCGTTATTCAGTTGGGCCGTTTACAACCCATGTTATCTTTCGGCCTTCTTAGAGCCCATTTATTCTTGGGCTTATTTTCAACATTCGGTTACTTACGACCCGTTACTGTCATTTTCTGCATGTGGGCCAAATTCAGCCCATCGTTACAGTCGGCCCGTTTGTGGTCCGTTAGTTTGTTGGGCCATTTTCATAGCATCACCAACACGCCTATTAACGCCCGTTATGGTCAGCCAATAAAACGTACGATTTCCATTATAGGTCTGCCTCACGCCCATTAAAGGCCGACAAGACCCATAATGAGTCAGCCGCCCATGGATCCTACATGACGTAGAAGGCCCATGGATCCTGCGAGACGTAGAAGGCCCATAGACACTGCGAGACGTGGAAGGCACATGGATCCTGCGAGACGTAGAAGGCCCATGGATCCTACGAGACGTAGAAGGCCCATGGTCGGGCGAGTTGGCCCCCGTTTGAATGATATAGCATATTCAAAGAATTATCCTACTCAATACTATCACCTCTAAAAAGCATACACTATACAACAAAGAGATCAAGGCATAGAAAAGGTAGAATAATCCTACACTATACAATAAAGAAATTATAGCCGATTATACCCACTGGGCATTATGGTACGACACAGGTGATAATAAAGCATACACAAACAGCAAATTACATACACTGGGCAAATACGGCTCATACATCATGTACGCACATCAACTTAACTCCATTTGAACTATAATCTCTTCAGAAAATAGGATTGGCCGGATTCAGATAGCACAAATTTCAGTCTGCAAAATCTCCAATTCCTTCATGGTTACCTCGGTGTCTTGTTTCATTTTTTGACTCCTGCATCTAATACCTGCATGTCCAGTCTCAACTTGTTGATTATACGTTGACAATCATGTACACGTTGTCTTGCCACCTCTAGTTGATGCTCGAGAACATCAGCACATTCCAATTCCAATCCATAATCATTCGGTAACGGCCATGCCGACTGCCGCAGATTTTTGTGTTGATGTCACTTCATCCTAAATGTTTCGTAAGTACACATGACTAGGGCAAAAGTATAGTTACAACAAAGGAAGCGAACAAGACACTATTTTGTACTACATGGCAAAAGAGGACTAACAATAATGTTACACGTCACTTTCACAAAAAAAATGTTACACATCATGAAGCATAAGCAGGTGATATTTTAAAATTATAAAAAGATAGTATGTGCAGCCTGCATACAAAAATCCTCTTAGCTCACCGAAGAGCATGATGTTAGGGCCCAATCGAAAACACGCATAAGTTACAAATTTAGACAGCACGCTATGTATAAGTAAGCAAGCAGTTGGCCATTCTGCACCTCAATTAAAGTCTTAGGGAGCATAATGAACAGCAGAGGGTTTCATACAAACATACTACAACAGCAAAACTATGCAATCATTAGCATAGTATAAACTAGATTGTGAGCCTCATGCAATAATAGTTGGTTAATAGACTTCAAAGCTTCAGCACACTTCGCAGAGTAATTAAATGGTAAGGCCTTTAATTATGTCAACTAATAGTGATACAAGTACCTAACATCGTGCATAATTATTTGGGCATCTCATTAAGTGAGGACAAATAAAGCAATTGAAAAGAGAAAATTAACTATGCCTGAAACAAACAAGGAATTGAACTGCTGAGTTGCACATAGTGACTTACCTTAGCAGGTTGAAGA
Source organism: Aegilops longissima (assembly GCA_021605205.1). NCBI lineage: Eukaryota > Viridiplantae > Streptophyta > Magnoliopsida > Poales > Poaceae > Aegilops > Aegilops longissima. The sequence continues at coordinate 612,342,573 of CM038680.1, forward strand.
GGCTCAGCAGAGCTCCTACTTCTCTTGCAAGGCTCCTTCCTAACATCTTGTACTTAGAAATCCTCAATCTTATCTTCATTGCACCCCTCCGCAAGGTGACACAAACTAGTTACTCGCCTCCTTGAAGATAAATATGCATACTTTCCACTGTGAACACAAAAGGATGAGATTATAACAAAACAACACCACATAATGAAACATGCTGCATCTCTTGCACTTTCACACAATGAAATGAGCATTTACTATGTCTCGCACTATGTAAAAACTAGGCATACCTTCGAACTGGATCTCCGGTACTCTTGGAGAGCCTATCAGTGTACACCAAACCTTTATTCACCTATGAGTTAGACAAGGCCCCACTACAGCAACCCTTAGTGTTTAAATCGTTGACAAGCTCATAGAGTGTTAGGTCAAGAACAACAAGTAATCAAAGCAAACAGTCCTAGTATGGCTGGTTGATGCAAACAAGCAATTGAATGATGTGTGAGCAAATATTACATATCAAGAAAAGAAGCAAAGAAGGAGGCTTAAAGACCATCACTTGACTGACCAGATTTAAGGGCATTTAAACATCATGTGCAACGATGAACTAACATAAACATTGCATATTCCAGATTCTACAATGGAAGGCACGTATTAGGTTATGCCATGTATGATGATGCCTAAATGTACGATAGCGGTGGTGAGTGATTCATCATTGCACGCACAATTGAATTGCAGGTTAAGGGCCAATTCGATTCCGCCTTTTCAGGGTATATTGTCAAAATAAGCCATAAAAGATGTAAAGAAGTCATTTTTGAGTTATGGGCTTGGGCTTAACTAATTTCGCTTTGGAGGGGGGTGTTTCGGGTAGAACCTCACTTAAAATTGAAGGGAAGGGGAATAGTGAAATGAGTCTGTTGCCTCCCTATATTACACTCAAAATGCAACTGCTGACGCCTGTGTCACACCTGACCCTCAAGTAAAAACAAACACGCAAGCATTCATTGCCTTGCACGCTTGCATCTCCTCTCCCCTTTCCCTCTACCTCGATCCCCTGCCTGCAGCACTAGGGTTCCTCCAATGAGCCGTCGCCACCGGGTCCCATCTCGCCCGGTCTCGACGATGCTATGTCTAGCTAGGCTACATGGCCGACGGGTAGGGGCAAACCTCCCTGGCTGCTCCTCCCTCTGGCGCCGCCCCTCATTCTCATGGTCTCCAGCAGCTGCTCCACTATGGTTCGTCCAATGCACTACTCCAGCGGGCGATGCACAACTACAGCTGATGCCACACTGCGATAGAAGGCACCTTGTTCCCCCTCCCCTAATCCCAGGCCATGGCCTTGAGGTGCTGTTGAAGGATGAATTGCTATGAGCTACTGCTGGTATATGATGAATTGCAGAATGTTGCTGCTGTATGATGAATTGCTATGAGCTGCTGCTGCTGCTATATGATGCTTTCAGGTGGTGCTGCTATATGATAATAACCAGCCACTTGGACCATCGAATTTCAACAAATAATTGTTCTTCATTTAAATGTGGGTCATGTGTTCTTCGTTTAAATTAGGCAATGGGATCTCTATGGAAAACATTGACCAAAGTAGATTGTGCCAAGTAGATGGTATCTTTGTATTTGCATTTTGAGCAAATAGTGATGGTCTGTTTTCCTATCATATTAATTATGCCACGGGTTCAATTTGTGATGTTTGCAAGTCAAATTAATTTCCATATGTGCAGCAAAATGAAAAAATATATAATGCAATCTAGACTTTCCACCGATCATACCAAAGATAAGCTGAAAACGCAATGAAAAGAACTGGTTGGCGACATGGAGCTTATATTCACAGTGCTTATTTTCTTAGGATAACTCGTAATAACTGTCCCTAAGGAACTTGGCTAATAGAACTGGAATACAAATAACATGTCACGATGATTGCAATGTAAAAGTGGCATACCATAGCACACTGTATAGGCTCACCGCTGCCTCTCCTTTTTTGCGATGTTCCATGAAATTGCCACATACATCTTGTACTTTTTCATTGTGTAACCCTATCTGCAAGTTGACACGGCTAATTTCAGACATCTCTACATGCTACTACATTGCATATCCCTTGCGCATATTTAAACCACCAATTAACGATTGTGTGCGTACCATAAACTAGCCATGACTCAGATGTGGACTTTGGTGGCAGCACTCTAAGGGAGCCTAATGTAATGCAATCGAATTCCTACATGCCACCTACGATTTTGTGTAATGTACGCCCTATTCCTAAATATATGTCTTTGTAGAGATTCCAAGATGGACCACATACAGATGTATATAGATGCATTTTCAAGTGTAGATTCACTCATTTTGCTTCAGATGTAGCCTATAGTGGAATCTCTAGAAAGACTTATATTTAGGAACGGAGGTACGAGGTAGTATCATGTATGACATCTACATATCTAATTTAGCAGCCAGAGTAGAAATCATTGTCGCACAAAGGATTACTGGTCAAAATCCTAGCAAAGCACGCCGGGCAGCACGAGTAACAATACAAGAGAGAGAGAGACGCGCTTACAAGATCATAGCAATGCATCGACCCAGGATCTTGGTTGGCCAAGCTGTTAGATCCGTAAGAAACATCGCCCTTGTAGTTTTTGCCACCGCATAACAGTAACAAATACCGGTTAGTATATTTGAAGTACATCGGGCGGTGATGTTGGACGGTTTAAAGGTGACAAGTACCTAGGCCGTGGCGGGTGCTTGGCATCTCTCGCACGGTGGGAATCAGGTTAGAAACGTCGAGGGTGATGACGCTGCTGCCTGGCTGTCGGGTCCGTAAGGAGATCTAGAACCGCCGAGTAGGGTGTTTGTGGAGCGACTCCGTAGGGTGGACTACGGTGTGGGCGAAGCGGATCTGTGGCCGTGGACAAGGGCGGGTGAAGCTACCCGTGGTTGGGTTAAGGATGGTGTCGACGACGCGGATCTGCGGCCGTGGACGGGGCATCAGAAGATGCTCCGATGGTTGGGTTAAGGATGGTGTCGATGATGCGGATCTGCGGCGAGTGGACGGGCGCCGGTTGCCCGTGGTTGGGTTAAGGGTGGTGTCGATGATGCGGATCTGCGGCCGTGGACGGGCGCCGGTTGCTGCCCGTAGGTTGGATGAGGGTGCGAGGAAGCGGATCTGAGGCCGTGGACTTGTGAGTTGGCAAAGCGGCGCCGGTAGGGTTGAGAATGGCATAGGCAAAGCTACTCTGGTAGGGTTGACGCTGGTGTCGGCGAAGCGGCTCTGGTAGGGTTGAGGAAGGAGTCGGCAAAGCGCCTCGGTAGGGTTGAGGAAGGTGTCGGCGAAGAGGATCGAGAGGCCGCCAACGGGGCGCGGTGGGGCGGCTCGGGGTGTGGACGGTTGCCTCGGTGGGGGAGTATGAATGAGCCGCTGCAGATGAGCGGCGGTTGACGAGAGTACCGGGCGAAGCAGATCCGCGCCGTGGACAAGGTCGGCACTGAATGGGTTGTGGTACAGTGGTGGATGAGCAGTCTAATTTTTTCTAGGGGAGGTGGGAGGGGTAGATGAGGCCGCAAAAGCAGATCCGGCAAGGTGGACGCCGCTGGCAGTGAATGGGCTATGGTACGCCGGTGGATGAGCAGTCTAGGGTTTTGAGAGGGGAGGGGAGAAAGGGCGATGAAGTACGGACGGCGTGATGTAAGATGCTCTGGTGCTGTGGAGTTAGTCGTTTTTGCGGGAGGAGGGGATAGGAAATGGGGGTGGCGTGTAGTGGGGGGGACCGGAAGTTACCAAAGCAGCCCCGACCTATCATGTAGATGAGGGCGGTATTGTAACTGTTGGTCTCCGTGCACCAAGGACAAAAGTGGGATTTCGCATGCTAAACACTAAGGGGGCGGAAATTTTAGAAGGAGGCGGGATATTTTGCCGCCCGTGGGATCGTTCATATCCAGTTTCAACTAACTTTGGACCGTAAGAGCGGGAAGGTCATGCTAGACCGTGTACACGGGCACGCGTCGAAGTTAATAACCGTGTGAAGTCCACCCCGAAAAAAAAGACAATAACTCGGGATGATGCGCCGATAACTTGGCGCTCACACGGGCGCGCCAATCGTACGGGTGTAGTGGCGCTGCTCACAAAAAAGGGATCAAACGCTCAGCCTATATATTTCTCGTAAATAGATAATTTAGTGCCATTGGTTATTTACTTTAAACATAATGCATTGACGTGTTAGTGTAGAGGCGCACAAAAAGAAATGGATATTGTAGTTAGCTACTTAAAAGTGTTACTTCATTTGATTACATAGCCTCCATTTCATAAATTATGAATCGTTGAATTCATATATGAATATTACATATATATTACTTCAAAATAGAAACTTAAATCATCCAAGACTAATGAATTTGAATGCAAGAGTAACAATGGTGCATGTGCATGATAGCTACATTGGTTGTTTGAAGAAACATCACTTTAACTTTGGCATGCACAACTGAAAAAGGTTTATTTAAATAGAAAAAAATGTGATATGTGAGTGTCCAATCTTTATAGCGTTGAATCAATATTGTACATTTGGCCACGATACGAAGTAGATATTGACTTATGTTCAAGCGATGCACGTCCACGGTCGCTAGATAGTGATATGTGAATGAATTGTGCAATCTCTCTCACACGCATACATATCTCATTTCCCTGTGGGCATCGGAATCACACACGCGCACTTCGTGTATTTCTCTCCCTCCATCAGGGTTAAATTCGTCTTTCTACCCCATCCTACAAGTCTCTCACACAGAAACACACACGCTCTCTATGTCTAACACGCCCACCCCTTTAATTCTGCCCACCCACAGCCACTAACGTCAAAAAGTATAATAATGTCTCTCACACATATGCTATCTACCTATCCCATAATATAGCTAGATATGTGTCACACAAGCTCCTTCTCCCTACTAGCAAGATGCCCATGTGCGTTGCATGGAACATCAAGATGCATTTGTATGAGAAGTTTATCTTGTGGGGGAAAAGAATGAACGAGGGAATGCCTTGTTTGCAAATGCGGAGAGGGGTGTGGGTATATTTTTGCAAAATTGCCATATTTTCCTTCATGTCCGTCGGATATAAATCGGATGGCCTATATTGCAGGATGGCAGGAACACCATCATCACCAACTCTGTTTTTTTATAAGAGTAGAGATATGTGAGTGTCACTGCCCCTCCCCCCCCCACACACACACACTTCCCAACACCGAAGGAGTAGGGTGACACCTCGATCTTGATACTAATCTATCGACTGGCTTCTCTCTCAAACATACACACACACACACACACACACTACCCGGCACCGAAGGAGGAGGGTGACACCTCGATCTTGATACTAATCTATTGACTGGATTCTCTCTCAAACATACACACACACACACTACCCGGCACTGAAGGAGTAGGGTGGCACATCGATCTTGATAATAATCTATCGACTCCTCTTTCAAACACACACACACACACACACACACACACACACACTCGCTAGTTGTGCCTCTGTGCCTACCGCAAGACACTCGAGCACGCCTTTCTCTCCTCCCCCCACATTGACAGCAGAAGGGTGACAACTCGATCTGATCATAATCTGTCAATTGGTTTCTCTCTCAAACATTGTGTCTCGGTGCCTCGCTCGGTAGCCCCTCGATATGTAGACTTCTCACAAGACAACTGTAGTGACGATGACGCTGAACCCAGTGTGCCTTGTTTTTACCGCCTCATGTGATAGTTTTCACCCTGTTTTCTGTTAATTAACAAGGCAACCTTTTCTTTGTTACTACTCCTCCATTCTAAAATAGATGACTCAACTTTGTACTAACTTTAGTATAAAGTTGGGTCATCTATTTTGGAATGGAGGAGTACTAGTGAATCTGAAATCATTCGGGCAGACATAAAACATATCACTTTAACCAAATTATCGCAGCAACTACTTTAAAAGAAATTAGTTAGCTGCTCGTGCGCTGCACGGAACATCAAGATGCATTTGTATGAGTAGTTTATCTTGTGAGAGAAAAGGCTGAACGAGGGAAGGCCTTATTTGCGAACGGAGAGACGTGGGTATATTTTTGCAAAATTGCCATAGTTTCTTTCCTATCCGTTAGATATAAACCGACAGCCTATATTGCAGGATGGCACGCACACCATCATCACTAACTCTGTTTTCTACTTTCCATCTCGAATATTGTCATCAAATGGATAAAATAGATGTATCTAAAACTAAAATACGCCTAGATACATTTCCTTTTATCCATTTTGATGACAAGTATTTCCGGACGGAGGGAGTATTTGTCTTTTTAGAGATTTCAACAAGTGACTATGACCGGACCTTACCAACACACTCAAAAAGTAGTCCATAATTTTGATGTTACCCTCTTTCTTGGCGGTGCAAAGGCCATCTGGATACCTCATAAATAAATCAAGGACAAATCTTATCCTTCATGAAAAGACATACATAGCAAAATGAGTGAATCTACACTCTAAAATATGTCTACATACACATCCGTATGTGGTAGTCCATTTGAAATCTGAAAAAGACAAATATTTAGGAACGAATGGAGTATATATAAGAGTAGACATGGAGATATATCTCCAGCATGGTCTACAACAAAAATGTATTGGGCTGGTTAGTGCCGGATGCTCGCAACGCGATGACATGAGTTCGAATTCTGTCTTTTAACTTTAGATTTGTATATTATATATTACTCTACTTATTTGATATATACTTCTTTCACTACTGTACTGACAGTGGAACCCACATAGTACTTAGAATATTAAGGATGGAATTAACTTTCTGTACGAAGCTGTAGCCACCCTGCAAGTCACCTGCAATTAACTTTTTATAGAGGGACAATCATACAGGCAATTAACTCAAATGGATTGGATGTCACTCTATTATTTCCAGCATAAAGAGCATCTCCAACGGCAGCCGGCAAATTTCCTCCCGCTTCCTTCCGTGGAGGATTTACATCAAACGCCACCGCATACATTTTTACAACTCTAACCAACCAGATGAAATTCGTGCAAACACGGACTGATTTCATATAAGCATGAAGGATTTCAGATAGAAAAGCCGGATCTTCATATAAACATGATGGATTTCATTACATTTACATGAACTAAGAGGTGCCAATCCGCCTCTCTTGTATAATTAATACTCCTCCGTCTGGAAATACTTGTCCTAGAAATGGATATATCTAGACTTATTTTAGTTCTAAATGGTCACCATGATCCCTTTGTCTTCCTCATGTCCGCCAAACACTTGCGGGTCGACGAAGGTCCTCGGAAGAGACGGCAGCAAAGAAACCACCTGAATCCGCTGGTCATCTTCCTCGGCGGTGGCCTTCATGGGTCCCAAGTGGCGGCGGCCTCCGTGTTCTACTTCTCCTCGATGATGGCGGCGGACAATGAGAAGCTGGCCACCGATCGTCGCTCTCCACGCACCCGCTTCGCCTCTCGCATGCATGGCACCGCCGCAGGTACGGGAGGCGCCACCACGACACGGGAGGCGCGCCACCGCAGACATCGGTGGCGCAGACGACGCGGCAGCGACGGCGCCAGACGGCGTGCTTTCGCCGCCGTGCAGCGTGGAGCAACTTGCCACCTCATCGAGCTGAACTGGAGCGGCAAGTTGCTGAACCACGCGCCGCTTAGGCGGCAACCGCTCACAGGCCAAGCGAGGTTGGTGAAGCACCGAGCGGCCTCGCCCAGATCCGGAGGGCTCGGCGGGCCACCCACCGGGTAATATGCCGAGAACGCTCATCGGAAGCCATCGGAAGGGTGGAGAAATGGTGAAGGAGGAGATGGGGAGCGGCGGAGGGTGCGATTCTTGCCCGCTGTCCCGTCTGCCTCGTAAATAGAGGGCGGACGGTAGGAGCTTGGCGGCATCTGGCCTCGCTTAAACCGAGGGCGGATGGGAGGAGCTCGACCGGTGTTGCGTTTAATTCCGGTCCGCTCATGAACGGACGTGTGGCCGAGTAGGATTCTCGGTTTGCATGCGGGTTTAACGGAGGGTTTAATGGAGGCGCCGGGCGTGCAGCGGGCGGTGCAAGATTATTTGATTTGACAACATTAATGAGCCGCCAAATCACAAAGGCCCTCGCCTCGTGAAACCGACCGAGCTAGACTGCCCGCCTCTAGCCTTTTAAAAATGTATATACTCCACTTTTGTACAGTAGTAGTATCGATGGATTGCGCCATGGAGAAAAACTTGAAATTAAAAAAAAGGTGGTACATATAGAGAGCGCTCGTGAACTATGTGTCATACATGGCAATAAATAAAGTACTACATGATACTTATATGATACATGGCGCAGGAGTACTGAGTATTATTAATACAGCTTTGCTAGAACTCATCTAGATGAGATATAATTTGGTCTCATTCATCTTTTATAGCCATTGGATGTGATGCTATAAGATGCGTGTGTGCTGACGTGGGTTTTATTTGTTCTTGTGCAACGAACTGACCACTGCATGTCATGTTTGATAGTCTCAAGTCATTAAAAGCATAAAAGCCCCACATCTCTTCTTGGTTTATTCCTCTATTTATGTCAAAAAAATAAGAAACTACATGAGAGTTAATGTACCACGCCTATGTGTTAGACTAGCCACAATGGTGAGTAACATACACTAGTAACATACACATATCCCTAGACTATGTTACTACCTTCATAGTGGGTACTACCTCCGTCCTGGTTTATAGGTCCCTTTTATAGTTTGTGCCAAATTTTGACTAAAGATTTAATTAACAAAATGTTAATGCATGTCAAGAAAAATTATCTCATTGGATTCGTCTTTGAACATAGTTTTGAAAAATATAATGTTTGGTGACATGCGTGAACATTTTCTTAGTTTAATCTATGGTCAAAATTTGGCACGAAATACAATGGGGACCAAAATTTGGCATCACTGTAACTAGTACTCCATCCGTCAATTTCTAAGTTGTTCTTACCTTTTCCATCAACTTCGTGCAACGCGCGAGCATCTTGCTAGAAACACTAGAATATGTCTATATAATCCGTATGTGATAGTCCATTTGAAATCTCAAAAAAGACAAATATTTAGGTACGGAGGGAGTAATATATGTCGGTGTTCTGGGAACGGGGGGCCCATCACGGCCCATCTTCATCAACACAAACTCAAGACCCTCGCGAGGGGGCAAGCCTCGCGGGGCGGACGACAGGGAGCTTCCTCAGGCACGGCCTCGTCAGGCTGGCCCATGACGCAAGCCATGACGACCAAGGGCGCCAGGCGGGCACCAGCCCGCACAGTGTCCTCCTTTCCTCTTTGGTGCAAAGGGAGCAAGCGCAGGCGAGAGCATCAAGCAAAGGCGTCCATTTCGGTGCAACAAGACCAAGACCATCCCAACGGCAGGAAGGAAGTCATTGTGGAGCCCAAGCCAGCATCACCACCAGAGCCTTTGACAGGCGAGGACCAACTTTAGTCAGGATAAGTGTACCAGATGTTCCCCTTCAAAATAGCCAATGGTTGGCGCCCTTCCCGCTCAATATTTGGGAAGAGGCCCAGGGCCTCTGTCTATAAATAGAACTAGCCTCCCACAGGGTAGAGGCAGCTTGATCTGAAGAGAGAGAGAGAGAGAGAGAGAGAGAGAGAGAGAGAGAGAGAGCGACTGAACTCCTCCAAGCGGTTCATCGCCCTGGCCAAGAACAGACCCTCGCGAGGCTGTTCTTCCTTGTATTGTTCATCACCATCAGCCCATGAGGCAATCCACCACACCACAAACTAGAGTAGGGTATTACACCACAATGGTGGCCCGAACTAGTATAAACCTTGTGTCTCTTGTGTTGTTCCTTTCAGAGTTGAGATCCTAGCATGGCGGCGGGGTGCAGGTAGGTAGAGGCGAGATCTCCGCGCACCCCAAAGTGTTCAACCTCAAGGGTCTGCTGAACCCGAAATCCGACATTTGGCGCGCTGTAGGGGTGCGCCGGAGTTTTCCTTCCGCCACCGCGCGACCCGCCTCGCGATGAGCAGCGCGCCGCCCGGCCGCCGCCGCCAGCGCCAGCCCGGGGCTGGGGCTCGAGCCTGGCCTCGCCTTGCAACGGTGCGGTGGCGGACAAGTTCAAGCCGACGACGCCGCCGCGCTACAACGGCGCGATCGATCCGCTGGCCTTCCTACTGGCGTACGAGGAGGCCGTCCTCGAAGCTGGGGGCGATGACAGGGTCATGGCCAATTGGCTTCCCAAGGCCCTCACCGGCGCCCCACGCGCAAGGCTGCTCCACCTACCGGCAGCCTTCGTGGCCTCTTGGGAAGAGCTGCGTTGCCTCTTCCTCACCCACCACGCTTGCCGGCGCCCCCGGTCATCGCGGTCCTCCTGGGCGGCTCGCAGGCGCCGCCTTCAAGTCACCGCGTCAAGCCATTCGTCCGCCGGGTTGGCGCCGCCTCCACGCGGCAGGGAGCTCCCCTGGACCGGTCGGCGCCCAAGGCCAGTCTGACCTTCAGCTCGGAGGACCACCCCTCCAACTCAGCCTGCTCGGGTGCGCTCCCCATGTTGTGCACCCCCATCATCTGCCAGGTGGCCGTCACCAGGACTCTCATCAACGGCGGCGCGGGCCTCAACGTGCTCTCAGTCGAGGCCTTCAACCTCCTCTGCATACCCCGGGAGCGGCTGCAGCCCAGCCGGCCCTTCTCGGGCGTCGTGGGCGGGTCATCCAGCTCCTTGGGATAGATCCAGCTTCCGGTAACTTTCGGCACCTACGACAACTTCCGCACGGAGCTGGTCGATTTCGACATCGCCCCCATCGGCCTCCCCTACAACGCCATCCTCGGCTACCCAGCACTGGCCCAATTCATGGCCGCGACTCACCCGGCGTACAACCTCATGAAGATGCCCGGGAACAACGGTGTCCTCACCGTGCCCGGGGACACCGGAGATGCGTTGCGGGTGCTCAAGCTCGCCTTCAAGACGGCGGCGCCAGCACAGCCCACCAGCGCGGAGACCCCTGAGCCCAAGGGGGCTGCACCAACCAAGAAGAAACAATTGTTCACCCAAGACAAGGCGGAGACCAAGCAAATACCCGTCGACGAGGACGGGTCAACTGACGCCACTTTCACCATAGGAGCCAACCTCGAGCTCGAGAAGGAGGAGGCCCTGATCAAGTTCCTGTGCACAAACAAGAAGGTATTCGCCTGGGAGCCTGATCAGTTGGCCGGAATCCCTAGGGGCGTAATCGAGCATCACCTCCACGTGTGCCCCAACGTACGCCCCGTGAAGCAGAAAGCGGGCGGCAGTCCACTGAAAAGCAAGCCTTCATCGTCCAGGAGGCCCGCAAACTAGAAGCCGCTGGGGTCATTCGCGAGGTCCGATATCCGGATTGGTTGGCCAACCCTGTAGTTGTGCCAAATAAGGGAGGGAAGGAGCGCATGTGTGTCGACTTCACCAACCTCAACAAGGCATGCCCGCAAGATCCGTTCCCGCCCTCGCATCGACCAGATCGTCGATTCCACCGCTGAGTGCGACCTGTTATGCTTCTTGGATGCCTTCTCCGGGTATCACCAGATCAAGATGGTGATAGAAGACGTGGAGAAGACGGCCTTCCTGACCCCGTGTGGGGTGTACTGCTACACGTGCATGCCATTCGGGCTGCGCAACCCAGGGGCGACCTTCCAGCGGCTGATGCACATCACCTTGGTCCGCAGCTCGGGAAGAATGCTGAGGCTTACGTCGATGACATTGTGGTGAAGTCTCGGGAGGCCAGAACCCTGATACAAGACCTGGAGGAAACCTTCGCGAGCCTCAATGCAGTGAACCTACGGCTCAACCCGGAGAAGTGTGTGTTTGAGTCCCCTCGGGCAAGCTCTTGGGCTTCTCAGATCCCACCGACGATCGATGCCAACCTGAAAAAGGTCAAGGTGGTCGAGGACATGAGCCCGCCAAAGACCCTCGTGGAAATGCGAGAAGCTCATCTTTGGGCGCTGGATCATGCTTAGGGCGCTTCATCTCCAAGTTGGGGGAACGAGCGCTGCCTTTCTTCCAGCTAATGAAGAAAAAGGGACCCTTTGAATGGATCAAGAGGCCGACAAGGCGCTTCAAGATCTCAAGAGGTACCTAACCAGCCCTCCGGTCATGGTGGCCCCACGCTCAGAGAACCCCCGGTGCTCTACCTTGCTGCCACTCCCTACTCCGCCAACAAGCTCTGGTGGCGTTAGGGAAGAGCGTCGAACAAAACCACAAAGAGCAGCCCAGTCAAGGCAAAGCAGGAACAAGGAAGACCCACAGAACTGCCATCTACAGGCCGAGAAGGATCAGCCGCAGGGGAGCGACTGGGACTAAAGAGGTCCCTCCCTGCACTACCAGCCTCTGGAGGCTCCATCACCTCAGAGGCGCCACGGTCCCCGTGAGGGCACCATCGGCACGGGCGCCCAAACCTCGTTGAGCACCCAAAGTACTTCGTCAGCACGGTGTTGCGGGACGCGAGGGCACGGTACCCCATGCCTCAGAAACTCCTCCTCGCGCTATTGGTGGCCTCGCATAAGCTGCGGCACTATTTTCAGGGTCACGCCATCAAGGTCGTCTCAGCGTACCCCTTGGAAAGGGTGCTCCGGAGCCCTAACTCAGCCGGAAGGGTCGCTGAGTGGAACATTGAACTGCAAGCGTTTCAGCTCGAATTCAGCACGACCAGAGTCATCAAGGGGCGATTAGCGGATTTCATGGCAGAATGGACAAGCACCGGCCTCAAGGCCGACGAGGATCGGTCCCTCTCCCCGGAAGCGGCGCCAAGGCTGGGTCATGTACTTTGACGGGCGCTTCTCGGGCATGGCGCTGGGCTGGGGCGGTGCTCATATCGCCCACTCAGACAAGCTCTACTATGCTGTGCAGCTGCTTTTCCAAAGAAGGTGAAAAGGTCTCCAACAACATAGCGGAGTATGAAGGTCTAATAGCGGGCTTGAAGGCCGCAGCTGCCCTAGGGGTGAAGCGCCTTACCATCAAGGGCGATTCGCAGCTCCTCGTCAATTTCTCCAACAAGGTGTACGAGCCAAAGGATGAGCACATGGAAGCCTACCTTGCGGAGGTCCGCAGGATGGAGAAGCAGTTCTCGGGGTTGGAGTTGCAGCATGTGCCCCGCGGCACCAATCAGGAGGCCGACGACATCGCCAAACGAGCATCCAGGCGGTTACCTCAGGAGCCTGGCGTGTTCGAGGAGCGGCTTTTCAAGCCCTCGGCCATGCCATCACTATCAAACACGGCGCAGCCTCGGGAGGAGCTCCCCCAGCCACCTGCCTCAGGAGTCCCGGTCTGTGGCCCGGCCTCAAGAGCGCGCCTGCTCCTGACGATGGAGCCTTAGGAGGGGTGCTGGATCACAGAGCTCCAGAGCTACTTAACGCAAGGGACCCTGCCGGAGAAGGAGGAGGAAGCGGAGCGTGGCGCGGCAAGCCACAGCAGCATCGCATCGTGGATGGAGAGCTCTATCGAAGCGACCAATGATGTGTCACTCGCTGCAACTCCAGGAGCAAGGGAAGGAGCTGTCATGGATATACACGGTGGAGACTGTGGGCATCACTCGTCATCGAACCCTTGTGGGCAAGGCATTCCGGAGCGGTTTCTCTTGCCTATCTGCGCCAACGACACCGTCCGAACTAGTGAAGGCTTGCGGCTCGCCAATTCCATGCCAAGCAGATCCATCACCAAACAGGAGGTCTCGCAAACTATACCCTCTCGTGGCCATTCGCATGCAGGGGCAGGATATCCTGGCCCGCTTCTCGGCGCCAGGGGCTATCGCTACCTCTACGCCGCCGTGGACAAGTTCACCAAGTGGGCTGAAGTGGAAGCCGTCGCACCATCCCCGCAGGTTCTGCGGTCAAGTTCGCAAGGGCATCGTGAGCGGTTCGGGTGCCGAACCGCATCATCACCGACAACGGTTCGCAGTTCACCAAGAACCTCTTCAAAACATACTCGTGCTAATCTGGGAACGCAGATATGCTACGCCGTGGCGCACCGGCAACGGCCAGGCCTTGCGGGCCAACGCAGAGGTCCCGAGGGGCCTCAAAACCGAACATTCAAGAAGAAACTGGAGGCTCGCGCGAGGTTGGCACGACGAGCTTCACCAGGCTGTGGTCCATCTACACCACCACCACCAAGACAACCGGAGAGACCCCGCTCTTCCCGGTCTATGGAGCCGGGCGGTCCTCCCTCACGAGGTCAGACGTCGTTCCGCGCGGGTCCTGGCGTTCGACGAGGCGCAGCAGGACGCCATGCGGGGGATGGACCTCATGCTGGGAGAGGAGCGTCGTCGAGAAGTTGCGTTGCGAGCGGCGAGGTACCAACAAGCACTGCGACGATACCACTGCCGCAACATCCGCCCCAGAACTCTTGAGGTAGGGGACCTCATGCTCAGGCGGGTTCTCTCCAGGGAGGGGCTGCATAAGCTCTCTCCCATGTGGGAGGGCCCGTTCAAGGTTGTTCATGTTTCCAAGCCCGGCTCCGCGTGCTTGGAGACTCAGGAGGGGGTGCCACTCCAGAACGCGTGGAACATCCAGCACCTCCGGAGGTTCTACCCCTAAAAAGGCCCAGAGCCTGTGAAGAAGGCGAATGCCTGTGAAGCTTATCTTTTTGGAGAAGGCCTAGAGCCTGTGAAGAAGGCGAACGCCTGTGAAGCTTATCTTTTTGGAGAAGGCCCAGAGCCTGTGAAGAAGGCGAATGCCTGTGAAGCTTATCTTTTTGGAGAAGGCCCAGAGCCTGTGAAGAAGGCGAATGCCTGTGAAGCTTATCTTTTTGGAGAAGGCCCAGAGCCTATGAAGAAGGCGAATGCCTATGAAGCTTATCTTTTTGGAGAAGGCCCAGAGCCTGTGAAGAAGGCGAATGCCTGTGAAGCTTATCTTTTTGGAGAAGGCCCAGAGCCTGTGAAGAAGGCGAATGCCTGTGAAGCCGACGCGTTTTGGAAAAGGCCCAGAGCAAGTGAAGAGGGTCAATGCCCGTGAAGCTTGCTTCCCCCAAGAAAGGCCCGGAGCCTGTGAAGATGGCGAACGCCTGTGAAGCTCGCCGCCCGTGACACTCTCACGTAATAATGAGTTGGGGCTGTACACGCCCCGAAGTCTCGGGAGTGCCGGCCTCAGGCCCTGGGCTCCCTCCCACGCCCAGTGGCAGCACTTAGCTCCGCGCTGGTGAGAAGACATCGAAGACTAGATTAGGTGTCGGACGCAGCTTCTTCATTTGCTTTCTGCAGTTGGCTTGTTCATTCTCATTTGAAGTTTTATTGAAGCTGTTGCCGCTTTTGATTTGTGGCCCTTTGGCTTTTCACTCTCCTGCCTCGACTTCTCTCACGCAAGGTCTCGCGAGGGGGCAGCCTGAGCGCCCTCGCGAGTGTTTTCTGCCCTCATCGTTCAAGGTTACCCAACCTGGGTCCACCACAGGAGCATCCCTCCAGTCCGTGCCGCACGGGCACCTCGACACGAACACAGGACCTGGGTCGGTCGCCCCCCACGGCTGAGGCTGGGAACTACCTACGCGCAGGCGTGCGGCCCGAAGGCACAATACCGAAAAAGCAGAAATAGTACGATGGTTAACGGCGAAAGTCCAAACGCGCCCCCGCGGGGCCCCACACTACTGTCTTTCTACGCAGGAAAAAGAAAAAGGAAGAGCAAATCAGGCGCGGCTCGCCCGCCACCAGCCCGCAAGGAAGACTCAAGCCGCCTCCGGGGCTCAGGCGGACTCCCTCTCGCGCTTCACCGAGGCGTGACGGCGGGCGGACCCACTGCCACCCTCCAAGCAGACACGACGGCGTGGGGGCTGATCACGGCCGCTGCTGGAAGAGCCGCTGCCCGAAGAAGAATCGATGAAGCTCGAGGAGCCCTGAGCGCAGCCGACCACGCGTGCGTTGTCCTCCCCGTCATCGCCGGGGCTGGGCCCCCGGCCGCGGTCGTCGTCCTCGGGGCAGCACCCAGCGCGGCGACCATCCTCCCCGAACACCCTCACGTAAAGGGTGGCATCGCCATCGAACTTGAAGTGCAGGGTGCACCGACGGCTCAGGCCACGCGCGTGGGCAAACGTCTGCCAGCCGCGAGTCAGAGCCAGGCTCCCAGCCACGGAGACCTCCAACGAAACCCAGGAGGCCCGACTGCAGCAGCCGTCTGCCTGGAGCCAGAGGCCGCCCGGGGCACCAGCCGGGAGCTCACCTAGGAAGAAGCGAGGGAGCTGAAGCCGGGCGCAAGTCGGCTGCGCCGACCACACAACGAACTCCGGCAACACCTCCGCAACGCGGAAGCGCGGCCTAGGGGGTCGCGCGGCCATAGCGCACCCCCCCGGCCGCGGCCAGCCGTCCATCACCGCGCGGGAGATCACCTCCGCAGCCACGGGGAGTCGCCGTGGGAGCCACAGGATGTTTGCAAGGGCGGCCTCGACCGCGCTTGTGTGGGGGAGAGGCAGGCTCAACCTGGCGGGCCTTCCCCTTCTCTGCGGCCGAGAACTTCCTCGGCGGAGCCATGAAGGAGGAGGAGAAGCAAGAGGGGACAGACTGGAAGGGCACGCGCCGTTCCGTACTTAAAGCCAGAGGAGGCCAACCACCGGCCTCCACAATCGTAGGTAATCATGACCCGCTTTGCGTGCAGGGACTTGTCAATTCGTGCAGTCGCCGAGGTGTCGTGGGGAAGTGGAGACGCCCACGTCCAATCAACCGCCACGCGGCACCCATGGCCGCAGGCTGTTAGGACCCGCGGCGCTTCGCACTTGCCCTTTCGCTTCTCTGCTCGGCCAAGTCCCGGCACGCCTTGGGCCCGGGGGTTGCTGTCGGCATTCTGGGAACGGGGGTCCCCAGACTTGCCTGCCTGCGGCCTGCGGCGTGGCTCAAAGGGGGGCCCATCACAGCCCATCTTCATCAACACAAACTCAAGACCCTCACGAGGGGGCAAGCCTCACGGGGTGGACGATAGGGAGCTTCCTTAGGCACGGCCTCGTCAGGCTGGCTCGCGAGGAGGCGGAGAGATCAAGGCGGGGTACCTCACGAGGTGCCCATGACGCAAGCCATGACGACCAAGGTCGCCAGGCGGGCGCCAGCCCGCGTAGTGTCCTCCTTTCCTCTTTGGTGCAAAGGGAGCAAGCGCAGGCGAGAGCATCAAGCAAAGGCGTCCATTTCGGTGCAACAAGACCAAGACCAGCCCAACGGCAGGAAGGAAGTCATTAGGAGCCCAAGCCAAGCCACCACCACGAGCCTTTGACAAAGCGAGGACCAACTTTAGTCGGGATAAGTGTACCAGATGTTCCCCTTTAAAATAGCCAATGGTTGGCGCCCTTCCCGCTCAATATTTGGGAAGAGGCCCAGGGCCTCTGTCTATAAATAGAACTAGCCTCCCACATGGTAGAGGCAGCTTGATCTGGAAGAGAGAGAGAGAGAGAGAGAGAGAGAGAGAGAGAGAGAGAGAGAGCGACTGAACTCCTCCAAGCGGTTCATCGCCCCGGCCAAGAACAGACCCTCGCGAGGCTGTTCTTCCTTGTATTGTTCATCACCATCAGCCCAAGAGGCAATCCACCACACCACAAACTAGAGTAGGGTATTACACCACAATGGTGGCCCGAACTAGTATAAACCTTGTGTCTCTTGTGTTGTTCCTTTCGTAGTTGAGATCCTAGCGTGGCGGCGGGGTGCGGGTAGGTAGAGGGCGAGATCTCCGCGTGCACCCCAGTGTTCGAACCTCAAGGGTCTGCCGGAACCCGAAATCCGACAATAAATTAGGAGTATATCAAAACAATAGTGATTTCTTTCAAGTTTGTGAACAAATACTACGATTCTACTACTTTGGATCCGTCGCAACACACGGGCACATTGCTAGTAAAAGGAAAAGGCCTGCCACGTCCGCGTCGCACCCCCACACGCCCGGGAATCGGGAGTACAACACGGCCCATCCAGCACGACACATAGCTTAGGGAAGGCGTGTTGCCTAGCAGTGGCGGAGCTTGAAGCAAAACGTTGGGCGTGCCAGTCTAGCCCGGCTATAGAAATTACCCTTGCGTTGACGTTCCATGCCTCAAAACTGGATGTACAACTACGAATATCCTGCTAGGTTGGGTGGGCCAAGGCACGTGTTGGCCCTCACGTAGCTCCGCCCCTGTGCCTAGCATTTTCACTTTCATGTGGGACCGCCTGCTGAGCAAACCGACACCCGCCCTGCCGGGTTGGAAAACAGAAACAAGGGGAAGATCTAGCTATAGCACGGAAGCCATGAAATTTTGTGTCAGACGGGGCTCGTTGATAGAGTAGGAGCATTCCGTATTAGTACCACTCCTACCAAGTTTGTACTCCTAGTACTATTATATTACTATTACTACCACTATACAACTAGTAGATACGTGCACGGCACAACATCGTAGGAACAAAAAACGGGAAGATCTTGTTTTGGGTGATTTATCTTTTTTTCAATCAACATAGTATGAATAATATGATGTGGGGGGCACCCATGAAGCTTATGTGGCTTGGTTGCATGGCTACGGAAGGTTAGAGAAAATAAATAGATAATGTGTTTAGAGTGCACTCCACTAAATAGATATACTTTGGATCCATTGCAATGGACCGCACATCTATATCTATACCCCTATATAGTGTGTGAAAACTTTGAAAGTTGGTCGTTGGATGAAGCCAATCCGACGGTACAAAGATGGCAAATCCGAGCACTACTAGCCATTGGATATCATCCACCAGATTCTGCCACATGTATAATCTAGAAGACTCCATGGTTGAACTTAATTCATGACTAAATTTGCCACAACTAAGCTCAGGCAAAGCTATTAATAAGTTCTTCAAAATGAGAACCACAAGTTGGCAAGCCTAAGAGAATCTTGCCACATTTTTTGTGTGTATGTCATGTGGGGCCAGTGTGGCTTGCCTAAGGTGTGGCTTGAACCAAACACTCACCTAAGTTAATCAAACTTGCCTAACCTTACATTCCACCAAATTTTTCCACAAGTTGGCAAGCCTAAGGGAATCTTGCCACATTTTTTGTGTGTATGTCATGTGGGGCCAGTGTGGCTTGCCTAAGGTGTGGCTTGAACCGAACACTCACCTAAGTTAATCAAACTTGCCTAACCTTACATTCCACCAAATTTTGCCACATGTTAGAATCCAGAAAACTACACATGTAGAAGCATAATGCACAGACCACCAGAATCTCATGCGTGCAATGCACGTGTACCTTCCTACTAGTACTAGTAGTAGTAAGAAACAAATTCCAGTTTTGGCACGAGCTCGTACTACGGGAGCACCACAAGGCCTGCCGCAGGAGTTGCATTTTCCTCTCGGGGCCCACGAGACCGAACTTCAGTGGCTTAGTGCCCAGCCTATGAGTCAATGACATCTGGGCCTTAAATGCGGCTGGCCCACATGTCATTCTCATGGTGGTGGCGTGGTTCGCGACTCACTCGTTCGAGATGAACCGGCCGGTGGTGGCGTGGCCGTGGCGAGGGTACCACAGCTGGGCGTCGGGGCGTTACGAGGCGTAGATGGCCACACCGGCAGGACGAACAATCCTACCATTCTGTCACTGACATGTGGGACCCATAAGCATGGGTCCCATCTGTTAGTGAAGGAAAGGCAGGGCAAGGCAGTGATAGCCACGCAAGAGGATTCATGTCCACGTCGGGGGACGTCGTGCCGTGGGTTGGAGCGGCATCGTGGGAATCGCGTGTGGGTGTGGCAGTGGTAGAAACAAGAAACGTGATGGTCGCCGTGGTTCAACTTCCATGGACAAGTTGTCGTGTCTGCTGACACATGTATATCAAAACTAGAGTGTTTATATTTCAAGCACGTGAACAAGTATTATTCTACTAGTTTGGATCCATTGCAACACACGGGCCAGCACATTGGTAGTAGTAGTGTCCATCTCTATCTCTAGAGGCCTTCCCTCGTTCATCCTTTTCTCTCACAAGATAAACTACTCATACAAATGCATCTTGATGTTCCGTGGAACGCACGAGGATGTTTCCTTGGGGGTCTCTCCAGCGCGGCGTGGCCGTAGTTGCAAGTTGACGCCCCTTGAGATGCCGACGTCGAGGGGCACTCGGATTTCCTCCGATGAGCAGGTAAGATGAGTTTGATCACGTAGTAAATGCATTCTAAAGACTACTTCGTGTCCATTTCCTAATTCTCCCCTACCCACTGTTTCACGTGCTAGGCTCGGTCTTGTAGTAGATTGGCTTGCATATGTACGGAGGGTACCAACATCAATTTGCACAACATTTACAACGGTGACACTGCCTCGTAGAACCTTTGTCCAACATTGGGATCAGCCATGCAATGGGCCACCGCATGAATTGGTACGATGGAACCACGGTGAGATTGAATAAAAGATAGCACGAACCTTGCACATGGCGGTCAAAGGCGGACCATGCTCTCTGCGGCCGATTTGTTGTCGTACGAGTAGGAAGATGTTGTGCTCCTTTCTAACCGCATCTTCGCGGTGACAAACCAGGGGACTTATTTTGTATGGGACACATCCTACGATATACTCCCTCTCTCCCAGTTTATTTGTTTTGAATCTTTTCGTTTTATAAGTTTCAAATTCAAATTTAGAGCTCCCCATCACATGTTGAGATTACAATGTCCATTAAATCGTTGCGTGCATGTATAGTAAAGAAACAAATCTCGAGTTTGGCACAAGTTCGTGCTGCGGGAGCACCACAAGCCCTGGCGCAGGAGTTACATTTCCCTCTCAGGGCCGTCGGGACTGAGCTTCAGCGCCTTACTACAACTACCTTTGAGTCAATAACATGTGGACCCGATAGGTGACTGGTCCACATGTAATGCTCCCGAAGGCAGAGGGGCAGTGGGGCCAAGAGGGGTGAGCTGCAGGTCGGGGGACGTGTGGTTTCATGGATTCGAGCGGCGTCATGGGAATCGCGGGTGGCTGTGGTAGAAACTTGATGCTCGCCGCATTTTAGGTGGCCCACATGTCATGCACACAAAGGCAGAGGGGCGGTGCGGCCGAGAGGGGTGAGGCGCACGTCGGGGGGCGTGGTGCCGTGGGTTGGAGAGGCGTCGTGGGAATCACGAGATGAAACGTGATGGTCGCCGTAGTTGAACTTCCATGGACAAGCTGTCATGTCTACGGACACATGCACTGTATACCGATCACTGGAAGGAGTAGCAGAGAAAGCTATATATGCGGATAAATAGTTCCTTATAGTCAAGCGGACCCACGCTACTACTCTGTTCCAAAGACATGCACACCATCGAAATAGTCCATCTATATCAATACACACCGAGAGGGAATACATTTTTTACAAGAGAGGAAAAAGTTCATCCATCCATAATGCCCTCCTGCTGGTGCAGCGTTTTCTTCTTCTTCTTCTTCTTCTTCTTCTTCTTCTTCTTCTTCTTCTTCTTCTTCTTCTTCTTCTTCTTCTTCTTCTTCTTCTTCTTCTTCTTCTTCTTCTTGTTCTCATTCTCTATGGGAGACGGCTTCGCAACAAGCTCTTTGGACCTTGCAGCTATCTCAAAACTCACACGGGCATCGAGGGCAGCATATTTTATCCGCTCGTACGTCAAGGAATAATTCTCCCATCCAGACGACCTTAATGCCACCGTCTCGTCACCCTTATGAAGATTTGTACCGAGCACAAAATTTGCTACATCGAATAGGGATGGTGTCTGTTTAGCACAATCTTCTACAGGAATTTTGATTCTGGTTTGTAGGTCAGCGATGCTTTTCAAATCAAGGTTGTACGGCTCCAGCTTCTGTTTGTCCCCTTCGATGGCTGCCCCACAGAAGTATACGTCCTCCCGAGACAAGAAATCGTGAAGCTCACCTGGTATGGATGGCGAGTGTATGATGTGGTACACCAAAACATCATCTTCGAGGCACAGCTAAAGGACGGCGGCACGCTTGATCTTCCCAGGGGCACGCTCCGTGTACTCTGCATCGAGACCGATGACCCTCGTCTCTACCTTTTTGAGGGAGTTGGATACATTGTTGATCCACTGCCGAACAACCCTTGGGTGGACGGTGACGGTGGCAACTATGTGCATCGAGCCTTCGACGAGGACATGTTGGACGCTAAAAACCTGCATCTCGATCTCTTTCGCCATTTGGAACCGCTGGAACGGAGGGCTATGGTTTGGAGAATTAGGATTAGATGGCTAGTCTAACTGAAGTTGTAGATGATTATTTAAAGAGGTTAAAACAATGTGAACGCAGTGGGGTTTGGATGCAAATGAAGACGAAGGGGAGGTGAAGAAGTCGAAGCGAATCGGTTCCCGATGGAGAAGTAAATGGGAGAAGTGGCGTGCAGGCAGTTGATTAGACGGCTAGGTAGACTAAACGAAAAGGCTATGCGGGTAGACTGAGGAGTCGTACCTGTTCGTGTACGTGCCCATCCTTCCTGATAGGTGGGACCTATGCAAACATATAAAAAAATGTGTTGTAGCTTTTTTTGGAGCCCGTGAGTGGGAGACACAACATTCTCTGGTTAAGGAATACTCCCTCCGTTTAGGTGAGTATAAGTCACCTTATGAAAATCAGGTTTTCCCAAAACCTTTAGGCGTGGAGCATTAACTTCCTGCTCGATCCCCTCCCAGCCTCGTTAGCCAGCGTTCTCTTCCTCTGCTGCCGCGTTCTACCTTTCCATTTTTCCTCTTCTCAAGTGTGGAACGATCTGCATGTCGTCCTTGATGCACTGTGCGACCCTTTGCATGCATCGCGGCGTATGCTGATTGGGCATGCACGAAATTTGGTTCTCGCTGCAAATATGGATGATACCGAACGATGAAGTGAACAGGCATGCTAGCACGGGAGACCTATTTCCGCTATACAATACTAGAGTACTCATGTTCCTACTAGTAGTAGTAGTAGTACTAGTACTAGTAGTAGTAGTAGTAGTAGTAGTAGTAGTAGTAGTAGTAGTAGTAGTAGTAGTAGTAGTAGTAGTAGTAGTAGTAGTAGTAGTAGTAGTAGTAGTACAACTGTGGTACACTTGATGGTCAAAATACTATTCATCCAGTCCTCACAGTGAAGTGATAACACCCTGCGCCTGACACTAGTCCAGGCGAGGCGGCGTGTTCGGGTTACCAAAGTCAGCCTCACCATGTGCACTGTGCAGTCTGTCACCGCCGTTGTATAGCACATTGGCGCCTCGCCTCGTCTCCCTCTCTGCTCCCATAGCACCACTCCATCTCCATCTCCTTCTCCATCTCCGTCTCCGTCTCCATCTCACTGTGCCCCCGTGTACCGTCGCCTCCCCCAGTACCACTATTCCCTCGCTAGCCGCTCCATTACCGACATCCTTCTCCCCCGTAAATCAAGCCCCCTTCCAAACTCCACCATGGCTGAACGCGAACCGCGCAGCATCCATATGAGCCGCGATTGGAGCAATCTCCCGGTGACATCCTTGACCTCCGTTGTTCGTGTATGGATATGTTGACCACCCTGCGGCTGGCTGCATGCTCGAGGGACATGCACACGGCCATCGTCGAAGCGAGGCCTAAACTTTTCAAGACACCCTGCTTGCTGCTATCTGGTCTTGCGAGATTGGCTCACCATGATACGGAGGCGTGCATGATGCCCTCGACTTCAATCCGATCTCCATTAGCGAAACTTCTTTGCGGTATGTAGTGTGTCGCCGTACATCATTTCCCTCGACATCGATCCGATCACCATCGCCCAAACTTCTTGGCAGGTATGTACTGGGTTGGCATGAACTCCCATCGGATGGCTGCCTTCGAGAAGACGGTAAAAGTTGGTGCTCGTGAACTTCCGGACCTCCATGAGATTATCCTTCCTCCGTTGGATTATATAGAGTATTACCATCGCGGTCCAAGTCATCTAGATTACTACGCCGTTGGATGGACCTTGTTTTGCGTAAGATTGTAATCTGCCAAGTACCCACACGACATGCGAATTATGCAGACTTCAAGCTAATTGCCTTGTTCGACCGCGGACTCGCCTATCTTTCCGCCGGTGCCTTTTTAGCTGGAGACAACTCGCTCGCAGTGGATCATCGTCAAAGCTGATACACACTTCTGTGATGCTATTGAACACAATGGCATCATCTACGCGATCGACAAAGCAGATGGCACCACGTATTGCTGGGACGGCGCGTGTAAGTTGTTTCCATCTCATGTTAATGATGACGCCATGACACTGTTTGAACTTTTTTGATGATTGGCATATCCCTGTTTGAGCAGAATTTGAGTAGAACTATGGCAATATATTAGAGACGCCGTAAATCAGCTATATTTGGAATGAGTTAATTCATGCGATTGTGACCATGTCATTACAGCCAATTTGTACCCTGAATAATCAAACGGTTAGGAATATATGGATATTATCCTTATTTTACAGTAATCTATATACTACTACTAAATATGAGTGTGTATCAATGGCCATGTTAGTTTCCTCATTTTCATGATGTAGAAACATGCACCACACTGTTGGTTTCATCTAACCATACATTAGGGAAGTAAATGTGCATATGGAGAACTCTATATTTGGAAGTAGTGAAATCTTGCAATGCTTACCATGTGTACATACCTATATTCGCCCTTCAGCAATCAATGACTAGAATAATATTCTCACAAAAAATTTGCCCACAGAACACGAGTATATAACAATGCATGGTCTGTTAGTTACCTTGAAGAATTTGTTTGTGAGGACAGAACATGATTACATAACATGCATGACATGGTAGTTTCCTGTGAAGAATCGATTGCGAGATAACATGAGTATAACCATGCATGGCACTTCTATATTTTTGAACCCAGTATACATTTCCCTGTATTTTCCTCCCAGTTCCAACAGGGACATATCAATGATGTTTCTTGCATTATCCTACTCATACTATGAACAATGCTGATCTTACATTAACAATGTCTGTCCTTTTTTATATGATGCAGTTTCCCTACAGTTACTGCCCTTTGTAATTACACCACCTTTGCCAAAAATAGGGAAGCACAACTGGTTCCTCGCTCGATCAGATGGCGGTAAAAGACTGATGATCATTCGGACACATGAGCCGGAAAAGTTATATTACAAAAACCCCACTGTATACAAGCACTGTGTAATACGTGAGTATCCGGACAGTGGCTGTTACGTCTATGAGCAGGATACCAGCTTGTTGGGGCCTTTAGGATTTTTTAGTTGGAGGCGGGTAAACAACCTTGGTTCACACTCTCTGTTTCTTGGACTCAATTATCCTTAACCAGGAGATCACCGTTGGCAAGGACCTTGATGGCAGAGAGGCTCTGTTTGCTATGGAAAAATGTGTCTACACGGCGAGCCCTAGGAGTTCGGGAGCATACTCCCCTGATTGTCAACGACACAGACTGCAGCCAAAAGAAGGTGAGAATGACAAAGGCATCTGGATTAACTTTGGTCCTTGGATGTCTCAATTACGACAGGAAGTGATGTGGTTCAAGCCTTCAGGTTGATAGGTAATTGGGCTGTTGCATCGAAAGGGTGGAGTACTGGTGTCTCCGGATCACTGGTCGCTGAAGCGGGCTGCAAATTATGATGGTGTTGGATCATCTCTTCAATGACTTTGTTGTCTTTCCTGCTGGTTACGGATGGGTAGTTCTTTATTTTGTTATGCATATTCCTTGTCATTTGGTCATCCTCGTCTATGTCACTCTTTCTATGTAATAGTTGCTTCATTTAGAATGTCATTCTCGCCCGATCACGAGAGTCCGAAAGCGCCGCAGATGGGTACGTTTTGGTGGTGTAGCAAGACTTCTTATGAACTATCATGTCTTGCTGTTTATGTCGATAGTAGTCACTAGTCGGTGTTTGAATGTTGTATATATCATTGTTTGAACTGTTTATTGTCTCGAACTACTGGTGGGCTAAATGAGGGCATCACCATTCTCCAGTGTTTAGAGTATATCTCCTTTTTTCAAGTTATATAATTTGAGCTCACTGTCTTTTCGATGATGTACACTTGTTTGGGCCAGTGAGGTGTCGTTGAATATGGGTCGAGTAGTAACACAATGCCAAACAGGTCAATTATGACTCTCGGGCCGGGCTCTCAAAAGATCCTGAAAACAAAAGGCCGGGCTCTCCAAAAAAGAAAGAATAAGGACTCTTAGGTCGACATGTGGGCGCCACCGGTGTTTTTCGTGCGCTTATGCCGCCGAGAGCATATTAGCGCGTGCTCAAATTCATGCTACCTTTTCATCCCTAGTCTCCCGCCCCTCCCCCACCTCTGGAATTTCGATTCCTACTCTAGTTCCCCCAAATCCCCCTCCTGTTCTCCTTGTACTCAAGCGCACTATCATGTCGCCGATCAACGCGGATCTCCAAGCCGGAGATCCTGAGGTCTGTCCTGCCTTCGGTCGCTGCGTGCTGTCGCTCAACAGTGGCATGGCGGCGCTTGACGACCATTTTGCCGGCAAAGTGCTGATGGTAACCATCAACGGCGACCGGCCTCCCGTCTCGCCGGACGACCTTGTCAAAGCTCTTGGCATTGCGCACGGCATCCAAATAAGTGACTTGCTCATCGAAGTCTGTCCGCCACCGGCTGATTTCTTCGTCAGGTTCCGAACAACTTTCGACTGCAGTCGTGTGTTTGAATCTTCCTAGCGTTTGTTCTGTGATGGCACGCTGGTGAGCTTTGATCGGTGGCACCCAGGATGGGGCTCGGTGCCCTCTGAGCTTGAGTTTTTAACAAAGCTTACCTTCCAAGGCATGCCTCGGCATGCTTGGAACAGCGAGTCCATGAACGAGCTTATCAACGACCTTGGAGGTGAGCTCGTAAGTATGTTTGTTCCTCCAGACAGCTGGGCTCTGACGGTTATGGCATGGATGAAGAAGCCGTCCACCATACCGAAGGTGATTGGTGTTGAGATACCGGTGTAGGATCCAGGGTTGTACTATTCGTCGCCACCAAGGCCGCCGCAGACCACGTTAGGGATATACCTGTATCAAGTGTTCGTGCATGTCGAAGAAGTGGTCAATCCATCAATCGAAGTCCTGCCGCCCACGCTGGTGCCAGGGTTCGTCGATGACGTCCATTACAGGAGTCAACGTCAGACTTTCCCCGTGTTGCTCGGAGCGATGGATGGCACAGGGGCCTACTCCATCACGCGCGGAGGCCACTACTTCTTTGGGAGAAGAGGCGGGGCTGGCTGCTGGATGTGCTCTAATTTGAGGTAACAACTGAATCTTGTCGATAGTACTAGTTAAATCCGAGCTATGGGTCCGAAGCACCGATATGCCAAGACATTTGATTGTGACCTGTTCTAATTTTGTACCTGAACTTTTTTAGAAAGGGATGTACGTCAACTTAATGTGCTAGCAGAACTTATTGTGTTGTCTGTCTGTTTTCTTTGCACAACATTCAAGATATTTATAAAGGCGATGAACCGTTATGTACGACTTCGTTGGTTTCAACATAGCCCTTCAGATTGTGTGCTTAGAGATCCACTGCTTCCATCCTGATTGTGCCGCCTGCGTGAAATTTTTGTATGCAAGTTCAGTGTGCTATGATGTTCTATATGATTGTGTCAACTATATAAGTTTTTACTGAGCATCAGCAATGCATATGGCTGAAATATGTATTTACGAGCATCGACCGATGGGTCTCTCTCTCTATCTCTCTCTCTCACACACACACACGCAGACGCACACACACATGCACACGCACAAGTGGGACCCGTTGAATTATTTATTTGCTCGTGACAGCTTTTAATTAGGTTCCACTGTAATCTAACTTTTTTCTTAAGTTATTAATTGAGCTCAGTGACTTCATACAAAAGCCTTGTTTGGGCCTTTCCGGCGTCCCTGAATGTGGGCTGAGTAACCATGTTAGGTTGTACTGTACTACACAGGCCTTTTTTTTCAACATCAGCAATGCAACTGGGCCGAGAGTTGTACACAATATCCGGGTCAACTTGTTATCCGCCCCGCTGGGCTGCAAAGTTTCCTAGGAGGTATGCATTAGGCTTAAAAAGAAAATGGACTTTAAGAACTAATAAATGGGATGTAATTATAATAACTGGGCAATTACTATGCACCAAACACGTAATTAGTTTGAAAAATATATTATTTTTGGAATTTAGAAATTTTAATTTCATTACTTGTTGCGCACGCAATATTTCGTTGGATTTTAACGTGATACAACTTTATTTTGAAATTATATTTAACCTGACTAGAAATTTCTGATAAAAATATTTCGGATCCCATCAAAATGTGGGAACTTTTTTTTTAATTCTGTTTTGAGCGGTTGTTTGAAATTATTAATCGTTGTCCTACCTAGAAATTGGGTCGTACTTTTAACAAACCCATAAATGGGCTATAGTAAATTCCATTAGAATTGAAAAATGGGTTGTACATTCTTACAAATCGCAAATGGGCTATATGTTGTCTGCCAAATCCGAGCCGTGGGCCTACTAAGTTGACGCGTACCAAGGGCTTTGTCAACTTAGTCAATATAAACGATTCTAGCTGAAGTGATCATACGATGTCCATCCAACGGCCGTAGTGCTTCTTTAACCTCTGGTCTTCTTGCTCCAGCCTCCCAAAGCAGCGCCAGTCGTGTCGCGTGCTTCTGCCTCCCGTGGCCGGCTATGATGCCGCGGAGGCCTCATCGCCCCGTACTACTCCCACCGCTGGCCGGCCATCCTCTACTCACCCACACCCCTGTTATTCTCGCGGCGGCGTCACCGTGCCCGATTAACCCTCGT
Source organism: Aegilops longissima (assembly GCA_021605205.1). Classification (NCBI taxonomy): domain Eukaryota; kingdom Viridiplantae; phylum Streptophyta; class Magnoliopsida; order Poales; family Poaceae; genus Aegilops; species Aegilops longissima. The sequence continues at coordinate 612,371,178 of CM038680.1, forward strand.
ACTCCTCTCCACGCTGGCTACCATGCTGCGTCTTCCCGGCTCGCGCCGTCCCCTTCCTAGGCCTCGCCGTCGTCCAGACCACCGCCCTGGTGCTCTCGGCGCGGCGTGGTCAACGTGGTCAACGACCGACTTCCATCGGAAGAGTAGTGTACGTGGAGAGGCTGACAGCTGGGTCCAGGCGGCCGCAAGGAAGTGCCTCCTTATTACGCGCAAAATAATTATTCCTCCACCTGACAGCAGGGACCCACCGGACGGGCCACCTTATTTCGCGAAAAAGTTTCCCCCCTGACTGCTGGGACCCACCGGACGGGCCAGCGTATTTCGTGAAAAAACATTCCCCGCGCTGTCATCTCGGACCCACCGGAAGTGCCTCCTTATTACGCACAAAAAAATGAATACTCCCCCTGCTAGCTGGGACCCACCACGGTGGGAGGCTGACTTGTGGGCCTACTAAGTTGACTGGGAGGGGGGCCTTTGTCAACTTTAGTCAATATGAATGATTCTAGCTCCAGTGACCGTACGATGGCCATCCAACAGCCGTAGTGCTTCTTCAACCTCTGGTGTTCTTGCTCCTACCGCCCAAAGCAGCGCCAGTCGTGCCGCATGCTCCTGCCTCCCGTTGCCAGCTGTGCTGCCGTGGAGGCCTCACTGCCCCCTACTATTCCCACCGCTGGCCAGGCCCTGCGGCGACGGCAGCCTCACACCCTAACCGAACCAGTGAACCCTCGTACTCCTCTCCGCACGGGCTTCCACTGCCGCGTCTTCCCCGGCTCCCCATCATCCCCTTCCTAGGCCTCGCCGTCGTCCACCGTCGTGGTGCTCTCGGTGCGGTGTGATCAATGTGGTCCACGACCGACTTCCATCGGAAGAGTACTGTACGTGGAGAGGCTGACACCTGGTTCCACGGCAGCCACAAGGAAGTGCCTCCTTATTACACGAAAAATAATTATTCCTCCACCAGATAGCCGGGACCCACCGGACGGGTCACCAGTATTTCTCGAAAAAAACGTTTCCCCCTGACTGCTGGGACCCACAGGACGGGCCACCGTATTTCGCGAAAAAAAACGTTCCCCCCTGCTGTCAGCTCGGACCCACCGGAAGTGCCTCCTTATTACGCACAAAAAAATGAATACCCCCCTGCTGGCTGTGACCAACCTTGGTGGGAGGCTGACTTGTGGGCCCACTAAGTTGACTGGGACGGAGGCCTTTGTCAACTTTAGTCAATATATGAACGATTCTAGCTCCAGTGACCGTACGATGTCCATCCAACGGCCGTAGTGCTTCTTCAACCTCTGGTCTTCTTGCTCCAGCCGCCCAAAGCAGCGCCGGTCGTGCCGCCTGCTCCTGCCGCCCGTGGCCGGCTGTGATGCCGCGGAGGCCTCACCGCCCCCTACTACTCCCACCGCTGGCCAGGCCATCCCTCTATGCACCCACACCCCCTGTTATTCTGCGGCGACGGCAGCCTCACACCGCAGCCGAACGAGTGAACCCTCATACTCCTCTACGCGTGGGCATCCACTGCCGCGTCTTCCCCGGCTCCGCGTCGTCCCCTTCCTAGGCCTCGCCGTCGTCCACCGCCCTGGTGCTCTCGGCGCGGCGTGGTCAACGTGGTCAAGGAATGGCTTCCATCGGACGTGGACTGTACGTGGAGAGGCTGACAGCTGGGTCCACGACCGCAGCAAGGGAGTGCCTCCTTATTACGCGCAAAATAATTATTCCTCCACCTGACAGCGGGAACCCACCGGACGGGCCACCATATTTAGCGAAAAAACGTTTCCCCCTGTCTGCTGGGACCCACCAATTACATCTTTGCACGCAAGGAAGTGCGTCCGAAAAAAAACAATTAGCCCCCCTGACTGCTGGGACCCACCAGCTACATCATCGCACGCAAGGAAGTGCTCGGCGATCCGGGACCCACCTGGTCGAGCGCGCGTGGCGTTGTCATTCTGTCGCGAACATGTACGTACATATGTCTTGGTGGATGTAGAGCGCCGCACGTGTCGTAGTAGAGGCGCCGACGTAGCATGTACACGCACGTCTGGCGCGAGGGTGCAAGAAAGAAAATACGCCACGTCGTACATATGGGCAGGGTCTCTAACGCCTATCGCGCATACGTACATGGCTGGGTCGGAACGGAGAAACAGCGTCGTCGTCGTGTTCATGGGGATCCAACCGGCTGGGTCGGAACGGAATGCGTGGTCGTGTTCATCGGGAGGGCTTGGACGGAATAGGCGATGGAGACGAGGCCTGGTGTACCGCACAACGGAGGAAACGACCTTGTGTTCGAACGGCCACGTTCAAAACGGGGTCCTGTTGATCGGGAGGGGCCTGGCGTACCGCAAAACAGAGGAATCGGACCTCCTACGGTCGAAACGGGGGTCCTGTTGATCGGGAGGGGTGTGGCGTACCACAAAACGGAGGAACGGACCTCCTACGGTCGAAACGGGGGTCCTGTTGATCGGGAGGGGTGTGGCGTACCGCAAAACGGACAAAACGGACTTGTGTTGGAGCGCTACGGTCAAAACGGGGGGGGGTGGGCGTACCGCAAAACGGGACTCCAAGGGATACTGTTCATCTCCACCATCGACCTCCTCCAGCCTCCACGGGCTACCGTCGACCTCCTCCAGCCTCCACGGTCTCATGTTCATCCAGCCTCCACCGTGCGCTACTCCACTGGCTACTGTTCAACCACCCCTCCACACGGGCACCCCTCCACCGTCTACTGTTCATCCAGCCCTCCACACCACGGGGTCCTGTTCAACCACCCCTCCATGGCCACCCCTCCACCGCTCTCTGCTCATCCAGCCCTCCACACCACGGGTTCCTGTTCATCCGCAGGCAACGCCACCGCTCACTTTTCATCCAACCCCCCCCGCAACGCCATTGTTCATCCCAGGCAGCATCGATCGGCTTGATTAGCAGCGATGAGCGAGCGAATCGCTCCATCGGGTTCAATTAACAGCCATCGATCGATCGCTCGGGTTCGATGTAGCGTAGCCTGCAGTGCAATCACTCGGGTCGATTAGAGCCAACGCCTACATACACGCAGCAGCACATCGAGAAAGCAGCGCATCGCTCCGCCCCCGACCTCCCACCGTAACCGGCAACTCCCCGAAATTTTCATCCCCCTCGCTTCTACCACGGTTTTTTCCGTCATGGACGGCCCAAAGAATGTCATGCAACTGCGTCTTCGGCCCGCCCAGGACGAAAAGCCCATTTTCTGTCATGATTTTTTGTCATAGAAGTAGGAGCCCACCACATCTATGATGATACCGGGTTTTGTCACAATTATCGTCATAGAAGTGTCATATGTATGAACGAAAAAAAATTCGTTCGACCCAAAATGTCACGGATGTGTCTTTTTTTTTGTAGTGCTTATTGTCATGAACTTAATCCAGAATTAGATCATACACAATATTATGAAACCTACAACTACATGATAAAAACAGTAGCATAATAGTGTCAGTGATTTTCCAACTATGGCCTGACCTCAGCGATCATTGAGAATATTAATCAGAGCATAACTAGGAAAGATATCACAAACCATGGCATGCACAACAACAGCATAGGACAGTAAGCCTAAACCACACCATTTCATCAATAACCAAACCAGGGCATCAACCAAATATCACAGCCCAGCACAATAGTAGAAGGATAGAAAGCAACAAGTAGCTCTAATCCTAGTCCATCACTACAAAACTGACCCCAGATCGATGGCCAAAGCACAACACGATATCACCAACTGATGACACAACATTGATTGATAGACAACAAAACATAATCTATAACCTACAACAACACTAGTTACTACATCACAGCAGACGGAAAATGCAGAACCAAATATGCAACTTCCCTTTCCAATGAATACTCATGTTGCTTCTTAGCATCAATACGGTTCAAACCAATGAATGAGGGCATAACTAGCAACCTTACAATAAACCATTGCATACACAGGACAGGAAGCCTAAACCCTACCATTTCATCAACAACCAAACTTGGGTATTAACCGAAGACCACAATCCAACGCATTTAGTAGCATGATAGAAAGCCAACAAGTAGCTCTAATCCTAGACTATCGCTACAAAACTGACCCAGCTCGATGGCCGGAGCAGAACCTGACATATCCACCAAACCAGATCACCATAAAGGCACAAGCATCATCATGGGCTCGAAGGCCAGCACACAGTGCAACCATAGCTCAACGGATATGTCTCAGACCATGGTAGAGAGGGGGAAGAGGACTTGCCTTGGACTTGTAGCCAATGTCGATAAAGGAAGCAGGGGAGTATTCCTAGGAAAAGCAGCAGCACCGCCGAGGGTGACCACAAGCAGCACCATTGATGAAAAGCAACAACACTGATGATCAAATCTTCAGCTCAAGAGAATTATGAAATATATCGCGCAGTCTAACAAGAACACCTGGGTTGCAAAGAACCAAAAACTTTAACAAAACATAGATAAACCAAGCTTCAGATGAGCATTGCCAATTTGCTATCTAGTAAAGGAGACCTATTAAATATATGGCAGCAATACAGGGCAACCATCATAGCATGCAGAAAGGCAGAGAGAGAAATTGAACACTGTCTGATGACTAGAAATTACATGACAATGAATCATAAATCTATAGAGATATAACGTCGAATACATGGGTGGGAAACAGCTAACTCACCTTGCTGGACAGGATGTGCATCATCGATTGATGACCAGTAGAAGGTTGACGACCCATTCAGCAAGAAGAGAAGGTTTCTTGACGACCACCAGATGCATGTGCACCATGCCTGTAGTAGCTAAAATGAACCCCTATCAGAAGCACCGATTGTGAAGAAGGGGAACGAGCAGTACAACAGCTCCGAGGGCATGGCCAGTTGTGAAGCCGGGAAGAAGGTACCTCAATGGCCAGTTGTGAACAGAGGACGGCGGCAGTCTGGCGCCCGATGCGGAAGAGCGGCGACAGGGGGCACGGCCCCGTCGCCGACCTCGGCATAGAAGCAGAGGGAGGTTGCCTCCTCTCCCAAAGCTCGACTGTGGAGAAGGAACCAGCCTCGAGGTCCTCCATCGCGGCCTAGCTCGTAGGCCTTCACGACGAGGTAGAGGTGGCACCGATCAGGAAGCATCACTACGGAGTGCCACCTTAGTTCTCTTCCAAGTACTCATGACAGTGTTTCCTTTGCAATGAAATACAGTATAATAAACTAGGAATGGCCAAGCACTATGAAAATAAGGGAAATGAACCCTGAAATTTGACAATCAGGGTATCTATAATGAATGCAGTATATGAAACACTGCCCAGGCCTTCAAAATATGTACTTCAGATCACTTTGGAGGGACAGGCAATAAGTTCAGGCTGGTCTAAACTATACTCCAAATTTGTAATTCACATTGATCTAGCAATGCTATGACCAATCAGAGTATGTTGCTTTGGCCTTTGTAATAAGTTCTTTGTAAAGCTTCACCTTTAAAATATTTCAGACATTACTCTTGGTCTCTCATTGTTTCACATAACTAATTAAAAGCCAGAAAAATGATTTAATAGCTCAAGATAAGGAATTCAACACAACGTAATACTTAAACTTGAAATATAAATCACTATACTGATAAAAAAAGATAAATCACTATAGAAATATTGATGGTAGCTACAATATTGGCGAGGAACTACTCATTTATGATGCAATTAACCAAAAGCACCAACATGGAGGCATAGACAATCCTTCTCTCTAAGAGAGATAGAGGAATGGCACCACAAACTTTACTATATGTGCCTGTTGTAATGAATGTGTGGATGCATTGGCCCGGAAGAGGAAAATGACTTGAAAAAGGGGTAGGATTATTTTCAGTCCTCATCAAATATAAGAAACTTAGCATCATCAAACATTACAAAAGGGTACAATACCACTAATATATTCCTAGGACAACTAAGAGCATCTATAGCAGGAAACCTCAAACCGGTCTCAAACGCCCGGGCGAACAAACTGGTCACTGACCCCTAAAAAAACCCGACCCACCCAGGTGCCTAAAACCAGCCCCAAACGCTCGGCTGTCCGACACCCTTCATATCTAGCCCAAATCTGCTAGTAGTATCTGCGAGACAATCTTTTGGGCACCATACATTAGCAGTATTTAAAATTTCCGCATGCTGCAAGTAGTCAAATATTAGGGGTGTTCCCGACGGACACACACATGCCTAGTACTTGGCCTTATTTTCCATATACGTTGCTGATACAAAAATCCTATAAGGGGTTTATGCACTAGTGGGATGAGCTCGGAGGAGGAGCTTCATCTGTTTTCTCATCACTAGGAAAATATTCAGGCTGTGCAGATCTGTACCTCACATGAGAGAGTAAATTGCATACAACCACCACTTTGAGGGCTAGGTTTGCGAAAAACACTAGAATACAGTTTCTTTGCAGAAAGCACCACATCTTGCGTAAATCTTTTGCAAAAACCACTGACCGGCAGATCAGGCCGCGTTAAGTGAATTTGTGACATTTGGGGGCCGTTTTTCGCCTACGTGGCATAACAATTTAGGTTTCATGCGAAAAAGCCCCCCAAATTTCTCTGGTTGCCAAAAAAAATTGTCGCAGGCCCATCCCAACCCCGACCGCCATCGCCTCTCCCTACCCCGCCCACCACCCGTTCCAACCGCGGCAACCCCCATCCCGACCCCGATCGTCGTCGCCCCTCCTGACCACGGCCACCACCCGTTCCAACCTTGGGAGCCCCCATGCCGACCCCTGACGAGGCAGAGGCTGCCGTCGCCGTTGCTGCACCGAGGCATAGAACGAGGCAGAGGACACCTCCCGTGGCCCTCCCCTCGCTGGCTGCTGGCCGAGGAGCGGCCTTCCGCCCCTTGGGTCTTGACGGAGTCGGCGTCCCTTGCCCTTCCTCCCATGCCGCCGTCATCGTGCCCTCAATCGAATCCGGCGGGATGCCACGACCAGCTCGGTGTGGTGGGCGCGTGGGGCTATAGCGGGAGGACGACGACCGGAGCAGCAGGGGCGGCCTGCCGTTTCTGGACGCTCCGATGACCGTGAAGATGGCCAGCACGTAAGGGAGCGCGATGGGAGCGAAGTCCTCAAGTCACCGACAGAATGCATCCATGGCTAGGACAAGATCGTGGGCCTTGCTCGCGGTTGTGGCCACGGAGCACTGGATGAGTGGCCAAAAGCTGGCAATGGCAGATCGAGGCTAATGTCGGTGACGGCTTTCTGTGCCGACCGCTGATGACAAGTCAGACAACGCGTGCTGATCTGCTGCAGAACAAGAAGCGGGGCTAACTGCATTTTTAATTTTTGATTTAGGGGTGTCTATGTAAAATTCTAGGGTCTAATTTGTAACTTTAGATTAAAACCCATCTGGCACAGCAAGTTCGCCACGTAGCCAAAAAACAGGCCCCGCCTGTCATAAACTCACTAAACCGAGCCAAGTTCGCCGATCAGTGGTTTTTGCAAAACCATTACGCAAGATGAGGTGTTTTCTGCAGAGAAAATGTATCCTAGTGTTTATCACAAACCTAGCCCTCAACGTGGTGGTTTTATGCAATTTACTCCACCTGAGAGCATTTTGAGCCATTTTCTGTTGATGCTACTACTCAGCCAAATCCTACCACCCTAGTTTTTCGGGCGACTGCGCCTTGTTGAGTTGAATAGTGTCTGGAAGGTCAAAACTGAAGGGAAATCAAGTTCCACCTTTGGCTGCTTCTTTAGAATGGAACTTGGACTGCAGACAGACTTCTCAAGCATGGTTGGCCTCATGACCCAAGATGCTGAAGGAAATATGCCCTAGAAGAAATAATAAAGTTGTTATTTTATATTATATTTCCTTATTCATGATAAAGATTTATTATTCATGCTAGAATTGTATTGATCAAAAACCTTAATACAGTGTGAATACATAAACAAATAGCATGCCCCTAGTAAGCCTCTACTAGAATAGCTCGTGATCAAAGATGGTTAAGGTTTCCTAACCATGGACATGAGTTGTCATTTGATAACGGGATCACATCATTAGGAGAATGATGTGATGGACAAGACCCATCCATTAGCTTAGCATTATGATCGTTTAGTTTTATTGCTATTGCTTTCTTCACGTCAAATACATATTCCTTCAACTATCAGATTATGCAACTCCCGGATACCGGAGGAATGCCTTGTGTGCTATAAAACGTCACAACGTAACTGGGTGATTATAAAGATGCTCTACAGGTAAATCTGAAGGTGTTTGTTGAGTTGGCATAGATCAAGATTAGGATTTGTCACTCCGAGTATCGGAGAGGTATCTCTGGGCCCTCTTGAGGGAGTCCTGGACTAAGGGTTCCTCGGGCGTCCGGTCTATGTGACCTAGGCCGGGCTGATGGGCCGTGAAGATACAAGGCAGAAGACCTTTCCCCGTGTCCGAATGGGACTCTCCTTTGCATGGATAGCAATCCTGGCGTTTGGATGTATTATTTCCTTTCACTGTAAACCGATTGTGTACAACCCTAGCCCCCTCCGTTGTCTCTATAAACCGCATTGTCGGCGTTCTGGGAACGGGGGTACCCAGACTTGCTCGCTGCGGCTGCGGCGCGTGGCTCGAGGTGGCCCAAAGACGCCCATCTTCGTCGGACAAGCTCAAGACCCTCGCGAGGCCAAGCCTCGTGGGGCGAACGACAGGAAACTCCCTCAGGCACGGCCTCGTCAGGCTGGCTCACGAGGAGGTGGAGAGATCAAGGCGGGGTAGCTCACGAGGTGCCCATGACGCAAGCCATGACGACCAAGGGCGCCAGGGCGAGGCGCCCGCCAGCAGGTCCTCATTTCCTCTTTGGTGCAAAGGGGCAAGCGCAGCGAGAGCATCAAGCAAAGGCACCCGTTTGATGCAACAAGACCAAGACCATCGCAACGGCAGGAAGGAAGTCATCGTGGAGCCCAAGCCGGCGTCACCACCAGAGCCTTTGACAGGCGAGGACCAACTTTAGTTAGGATAAGTATACTAGATGTTCCCCTTCAAAATGGCCAATTGTTGGCGCCCTTCCTGCTCAATATTTGGGAAGAGGCCCAGGGCCTCCGCCTATTAATAGGACTAGCCACCCACAGGGTAGAGACAACTTGAATGGATCGAGAGACCAATCGCAGAGAGAGAGAGAGAAGCGACTGAACTCCCCCTAGCAGTTCATCGCACCAGCCAAGAACAGACCCTCGCGAGGCTGTTCTTCCTTGTATTGTTCATCATCAGCCCAAGAGGCAATCCACCACACCACACACTGGAGTAGGGTGTTACACCACAATGGTGGCCCGAACCAGTATAAACCCTGTGTCTCTTGTGTCATTCCTTTCATAGTTTAGATCCTAGCGAGGCAGCGAGGTGTAGGTAGGTAGGGGGTGAGATCTCCACGTGCACCCTAGAGTTCGAACCTAGAGGGTCTGCCGGAACCCGAAATCCGACATTTAGCGCGCCAGGTAGGGGTGCGCCGGAGCTTTCCCTTCCATCGACCCGCTCTCCGCCGATATCGCGACCCGCCCTACAATGAGCAGCGTGCCGCCCACTCTGATCGCCGGCGCCAGCGCGGGGGCCAGGGGGCTCCGAGCCTTGGCCCAGCCTTGCGACAGGTGCGGTGGCCGAACAAGTTCAAGCCGGAGATGCCACCGCGCTACAACAGCACGACCGATCCGCTGGCCTTCCTGCTGGCGTATGAGGAGGCTGTCCTCAAAGAAGGGGGCGACAACAGGGCCATGGCTAACTGGCTTCCCATGGCCCTCACTGGTGCCCCGCGCGTGTGGCTGCTCCACCTGCCGGCGGCTTCCGTGGCATCTTGGGAGGAGCTGCGCGGCCTTTTCCTTGCCAGGCACGCTGCGCCGGCGCCCCCGGTCGTCGCAGCTCTCCTGGGCGGCTCGCAGGTGCCACCTTCAGACCGCCACATCAAGCCGTTCGCTCGCCAGGTCGGCGCTGCCTCTGTGCAGCATGGGGCTCCTCCGGGTCAGTTGGCGCCCAAGGCCGATCTGGCCTTCAGCTCGGAGGATCACCCCTCCAACCCATCCTGCTCGGGCGCGCTCCCAATGCTGTGCACCCCCACCATCTGCCAGGTGGCCGTCACCAGGACTCTCATCAACGGCGGTGCGGGCCTCAGCGTGCTCTCGGTTGAAGCCTTCAGCCTCCTCCACATACCGCCGGAGCGGCTTCAGCCCAGCCGACCCTTCTTGGGCGTCGGGGGCGGTTCATCCAGCTCCCTGGGGCAGATCCATCTCTCGGTAACCTTCGGCACCTACGACAACTTCCGCACGGAGCTGATCGACTTCGACATAGCCCCCATCGGCCGCCCGTACAACACCATCCTCGCCTACCCAGCACTAGCCAGATTCATGGCCGCGACTCACCCAGCGTACAACCTCATGAAGATGCCCGGGAGCAACGGCGTCCTCACCGTGTCTGGAGACACCGGGGATGCGTTGCAAGTGCTCAAGCTCGTCTTCAAGGCGCGGCGTTAGCACAGCCCACGACTCGAGCGCCCCGAGCCCAAGGGGCTGCGCCCGCCAAGAAGAAGCGATTGTTCACCCAAGACAAGGCGAAACCAAGCGAATCTGGTCGACGAGGACGGATGCACTAACGCCACCTTCAACATAGGTGCCAACCTCGAGCCCGAGCAGGAGGAGGCCCTGATCAAGTTCTTGCGTGCAAACAAGAAGGTGTTCGCATGGGAGCCTGATCAGCTGGCGGGGATCCCTAGAGGTGTAATCGAGCACCACCTCAATGTGTGCCCCAATGTACGCCCCGTGAAGCAGAAGGCAAGGCGGCAGTCCACAGAAAAGCAGGCTTTCATCGTCCGAGAGACCCGCAAGCTAGAAGCCGCAGGGGTCATTCGCGAGGTCCAATACCCGGATTGGTTGGCTAACCCGGTGGTCGTGCCAAAGAAAGGGGGGAAGGAACGCATGTGTGTCGACTTCACCAACCTCAACAAAGCCTGCCCGCAGGATCCATTCCGCTCCCCTTATCGATCGGATCATCGATTCCACCGCCGAAAAGCGACTGTTATGCTTTCTGGATGCCTTCTCTGGCTATCACCAGATCAAGATGGCGGTAGAAGACGTGGAAAAGATGGCCTTCTTGACCCCGTGTGGAGTGTACTACTACACATGCATGTCGTTTGGGCTACGCAACGCAGGAGCGACCTTTCAGCGGCTGATGCACATCACCTTGGGCCCGTAGCTCGGGAAGAATGTTGAGGCTTACGTCGATGACATTGTGGTGAAGTCTCGTGAGGCCAAAACCCTGATACAAGACCTGGAGGAAACCTTCGCGAGCCTCAATGCAGTGAACCTGCGGCTCAACCAGAGAAGTGTGTGTTTGGGGTCCCCTTGGGCAAGCTCTTGGGCTTCCTCGTGTCCCATCGAGGCATCAAGGCTAACCCAGAAAAGGTCAAGGCGGTCGAGGACATGAGCCCGCCAAAGACCCTCAGAGAAATGCAGAAGCTCACTGGGCGCATGACAGCACTAGGACGCTTCATCTCCAAGTTGGGGGAGTGGGCGCTGCCTTTCTTCTAGCTGATGAAGAAAAAGGGGCCCTTTGATTGGACTGAAGAGGCCGACAAGGCGTTCCAAGATCTCAAGAGGTACCTAACCAGCCCTCCGGTAATGGTGGCCCCGCGCCCTCAAGAACCCCTGGTGCTCTACCTTGTAGCCACTCCCTACTCCGCCAGCGCAGCCCTGGTGGCGGTTAGGGAGGAGCGTCGGACCAAAGCCGCGACAGCTGCCCGGGTCAAGGCGTAGTAGGATCAAGGAAGACTCACAGAGACCACTACCACAGCCGAGAAGGATCAGCCGCCGCAGGGAAACACACTCGGGACAAAAGAGACCCCTCCCCCTGGCGACCAGCCGCTGGAGACTCCACTGTCTCAGGAGGCGCCACGGTCTCCGGAGGGCGCTATCGACACCAGCACTCCCAACCTCATTGAACACCATGTGTGCCCGTCAAGACAGTGTTGCGGGCCGAGGGCTGTACCCCATGCCTCAGAAACTCCTCCTCGCGTTACTGGTGGCCTCGCGCAAGCTGCGACATTATTTTCAGGGCCACCCCATCAAGGTTGTCTCAGTGTACCCCTTGGAAAGGGTGCTCAGGAGCCCCAACTCAGCTGGAAGAGTCTCTGAGTGGAACATCGAACTGCAAGCGTTTCAGCTCGAATTCAGCACAACCAGAGTCATCAAGGGGGCCACATTGGCGGATTTCATGGCAGAATGGACGGAGGCGCCGGGCCTCAAGGCTGATGAGGACCGATCCCTCTCCCCGGGAAGCGAGGCGCCGGACGGTTGGGTCATGTACTTCGACGGGGCGTTCTCCAGGCACGGCGCGGGGGCTGGAGCAATGCTTATATCTCCTACTCAAGACAAGCTCTACTACGCCGTGCAGCTCTGTTTCCAGCACGGAGAAAAGGTCTCCAACAACATAGCAGAATATGAAGGCCTGATAGCAGGCCTGAAGGCCGTAGCTGCCCTAGGAGTGAAGCGCCTTACCATCAAGGGTGATTCACAACTCCTCGTCAACTTCTCCAACAAGGTATACGAGCCGAGGGATGAGCACATGGAAGCCTACCTCGCAGAGGTCTGCAGGATGGAGAAGCAGTTCTGGAGGCTGGAGTTGCAGCATGTGCCCCGTGGCACCAATCAAGAGGCCGACGACATCGCCAAATGGGCATCCAGGTGGCTACCTCAGGAATCTGGCGTCTTCGAGGAGCGGCTCTTCAAGCCCTCGGCCATGCCATCGCTATCAAGCACGGTGCAGCCTCGGGAGGAGCTCCCCCAGCCACCAGCCTCGGGAGCCCCGGTCTGCGGCCCGGCCTCAAGAGCGCGCCTGCTCTTGACGCTGGAGCCTCAGGAGGGGTGCTGGATCACTGAGCTCGGAGCTACAGCGCAAGGGACCTTGCGGAGGAGGAGGAGGAAGCGAGCGTGTGGCGCGGCAAGCCACAGCCCTCTTGCATCGAGGATGGAGAGCTCTACCGAAGCGACCAAATGATGTGTCCTCGCATCGCATCTCCGAGGAGCAAGGGAAGGAACTCTGGCAGATATACACGGTGGAGATGTGGGCATCATTCATCATCGCGGACCCTCGTTGGCAAGGCGTTCCGCAGCGGGTTCTATTGGCCCACTGCACTCAATGACGCCGTCGAACTGGTGAAGGCTTCCGAGGCCTGCCAATTCCATGCCAAGCAGATCCATCAGCCGGCGGGAGGTCTGCAAACTATACCCCTCTCGTGGCCGTTTGCAGTCTGGGGGCTGGATATCCTGGGCCCGTTTCCTCTGGCGCCAGGGGGCTATCGCTACCTCTACGTCGCCGTGGACAAGTTCACCAAGTGTGTTGAAGTGGAAGCTGTCCGCACCATCCCCGCAGGTTCCGCGGTCATGTTCATCAAGGGCATCGTGAGCCGGTTTGGGGTGCCGAACCGCATCATCACTGACAACGGTTCGCAGTTCACCAGTAACCTCTTCAAAACATATTGTGCTAACCTTGGGACGCAGATATGCTACGCCTCGGTAGCACACCAGCGGAGCAACGGTCAGGCCGAGCGGGCCAATGCAGAGGTCCTGAGGGGTCTCAAAACCAGGACATTCAAGAAGAAGTTGGAGGCCTGCTGCAGAGGCTGGTACGATGAGCTTCAGTCCGTATTGTGGTCCATCCGCACAACCGCGACCAAGCCAACTGGCGAGACCCCGTTCTTCCTGGTCTATGGAGCTGAAGCAGTCCTCCCTCACGAGGTCAGACGTTGTTCCGCACGGGTTCTGGCGTTCGACGAGGCGCAGCAGGACGCCATGCGGGGGACGGACCTCGTGCTGTGGGAGGAGCATCGTCGGGAAGCCGCGCTACGAGCGGGAAGATACCAACAAGCACTGCGACGATACCACTGCCGCCACATCCGCCCCAGGACTCTCGAGGTAGGGGACCTTGTGCTCAGGCGGGTTCTCTCCAGGGAAGGACTGCATAAGCTATCTCCCATGTGGGAGGGCCCGTTCAAGGTTGTTCATGTTTCCAGGCCCGGCTCCGCGCGCTTGGAGACTCGGGAGGGGGTGCCCGTCGAGCGCGTGGAACATCCAGCACCTCGGAGGTTTTTCCCTAAAAGGCCTGGTGCTCGTGAAGAAGGCGAATGCACGTGAAGCGCTGCGTTTTGGAAAAAGGCCGGTGCTCGTGAAGAAGGCGAATGCCCGTGAAGCGCTGCATTTTGGAAAAAGGCCGGTGCTCGTGAAGAAGGCGAATGCTGTGAAGCTGATGCGTTTGAAAAGGCCCAGAGCACGTGAAGAAGGCGAATGCTCGTGAAGCTGTCCTGTTTTGGAAAAGGCCGGTGCTCGTGAACAAGGCAAGCGCTGTGAAGTTTATCTTTACGAGAAAGGCCCAAGCACGTGAAGAAGGCCAATGCCCGTGAAGCTCGCCGCCTGTGACACTCTCACGTAATAATGAGTAGGGGTTGTACATGCCCGGAGTCTCGAGAGCGCCGCCTCGGGCCCAGGGCTCCCTCCCACGCCCAGTGGTAGCACTTAGCTCGCTGGTGAGAAGACGTCGAAGATGAGATTAGGTGCGGATCGGCTTTTCTCATTTGCTTTCTGCAGTTGGCTTGTTCATTCCCATTTGAAGTTTTATTGAAGTTGTTGCCGTCTTTGGCTTGTGACTCTTTGCCTTTTCGCTCTCCTGCCTCGACTTCTCTCGCGCAAGTCTCGCGAGGGAGCAGCGGGCACCCTCGCGAATGTTTTCTGCCCTTATCGTTTGAGGATTCCCTACCCGGGTCCACTACAGGAGCATCCCTCCAGTCCGTGCCCCACGGGCACCGCGACACGAACACAGGACCTGGGTCGGTCGCCTCCACAGCTGAGGCCGGGAGCTACCTCTCCAGACTAACCTGTGCAGGACTTGAAGCGTTCGATGAGGCCTCGGCCTCGGGAAGCAAGGGCCATGACAGCCCCCCCCCCCCCGAGCTAAGTAATTTCTACGCGCAGGCGTGTGGCACAAAGGCATAATACCGAAATAGCGGAAACAGTACGATAATTAACAGCAATAGTCCAAGCACGCCCCCGCGGGGCCCTACCCTATTGTCTCCTTGCGCAAGAAAAGGAAAAAGAACAAAACAGGCGCAACTCGGCCGACACCAACTCGCGGCGAGAGCTCGGACTGCCTCCGGAGCTCAGGCGGACTCCCTCTCGCGCTTCACCGAGGCGCGACGGCGGGCAGACCCGCTACCTCCCTCCAGGCGAGCGCGGCGGCGCGGGGGCTAGTCGTGTCCACCGCTGGAGGAGCCGCTACGGGAGCCACAGGGTGCTTGCGAGGATGACCTCGGCCGCGCTTGGCCGGGGGAGAGTCAGGCTCCACCTGGCGAGCCTTTCCTTTCTCCACGGTCGAGAACCTCTTTGGCGGAGCCATGAAGAAGAAGGAGGAGCAAGAAGAGATGGACTAGAAGGGCACGCGCCGTTCCGCACTTATAGCCGGGGAAGGCCAACCGGCGACCTCCACGATCACAGGTAATCATGACCCGCTTTGCATGCAGGGATTTGTCAATTCATGCAGTTGTCGAGGCGTCGTGGGGAAGTGGAGACGCCCACGTCCAATCAACCGCAACGCGGCACCCAAGGCCGCAGGCTGTTAGGGCCCGCGGCGCTTCGCACTTGCCCCTCCGCTTCTCTGCTCAGCCAAGTCCAGGCGCGCCTTGGGCCCGGGGGCTACTGTCGGCGT
Source organism: Aegilops longissima (assembly GCA_021605205.1). Classification (NCBI taxonomy): domain Eukaryota; kingdom Viridiplantae; phylum Streptophyta; class Magnoliopsida; order Poales; family Poaceae; genus Aegilops; species Aegilops longissima. Next base: position 612,386,853 of record CM038680.1, read on the forward strand.
TCTGGGAACGGGGGTACCCAGACTTGCCTGTCTGCGGCCTGCGGCATGGCTCGAGGGGTGGTCCAGCACGGCCCATCTTCGTCAGCACAAGCTCAAGACCCTCGTGAGGGGCCAAGCCTCGCGGGGCGAACGACAGGAAAGTCCCTCAGGCACGGCCTCGTCAGGCTGGCTTGCGAGGAGGCGGAGAGATCAAGGCGGGGTACCTCACGAGGTGCCCATGACGCAAGCCATGACGACCAAGGTCGCCAGGCGGGCGCCAGCCCGCGCAGTGTCCTCATTTCCTCTTTGGGGCAAAGGGGGCAAGCGCAGGCGAGAGCATCAAGCAAAGGCACCCGTTTCGGTGCAACAAGACCAAGACCATCGCAACGGCAGGAAGGAAGTCATCGTGGATCCCAAGCCAAGGCCACCACCAGAGCCTTTGACAGCGAGGACCAACTTTAGTCGGGATAAGTGTACTAGATTTTCCCTTCAAATGGCCAATTGTTGGCGCCCTTCCGCTCAATATTTGGGAAGAGGCCCAGGGCCTCCGCCTATAAATAGGACTAGCCGCCCACAAGGTAGAGGCAGCTTGATCGGATCGAGAGACCAATCGCAGAGAGAGAGAGAGAAGCGACTGAACTCCCCCTAGCAGTTCATCGCACCAGCCAAGAATAGACCTTCGCGAGGCTGTTCTTCCTTGTATTGTTCATCATCAGCCCAAGAGGCAATCCACCACACCACACACTGGAGTAGGGTGTCACACCACAATGGTGGCCCGAACTAGTATAAACCATGTGTCTCTTGTGTCGTTCCTTTCATAGTTTAGATCCTAGCGAGGCTGCGAGGTGCAGGTAGGTAGGGGGTGAGATCTCCGTGTGCACCCCAGAGTTCGAATCTAGAGGGTCTGCCGGAACCAAAAATCCGACACGCATGGTTTAGTCCGTAGAGGCTATCAGAATTCACATGACATCTAGGGTTTAGTCATTATGATCTCGAGGTAGATCAACTCTTGTAATCCCTATACTCATCGAATACAATCAAGCAGGACATAGGGTTTTACCTCCATTAAGAGGGCCCAAACCTGGGTAAAACATCGTGTCCCTTGTTGATGACACACAAGTATAGGGGATCAATTGTAGCTCTTTTCGATAAGTAAGAGTGTCGAACCCAACGAGGAGCAGAAGGAAATGAAAAGTAGCTAGTTTTCAGTAAGGTAATGTCTGCAAATGCTAAAATGCTAAGTAGCAGAGAAGTTTGACAGCAAGATAATTTGTAACGAGCAAGTAACGATAGTAGCAACAAGTATGCAGCACGGTAGCCCAATCCTTTGAGGCAAAGGACAGGCCAAAACGGTCTCTTATGATAAGCAAAGCATTCTTGAGGGTACACGGGAATTTCATCTAGTCACTTTCATCATGTTGGTTCGACTTGTGTTAACTACTTTGATAATTTGATATGTGGGTGGGCTGGTGCTTAGGTGATGTTCTTACTTGAACAAACCTCCTATTTATGATTAACCCTCCCGCAAGCATCCGCAACTACGAGAAAATTACTAAGAATAAATTCTAACCATAGCATTAAACTTTTGGATCCAATCGGTCCCTTACGGAATAATGCATAAACTGGGGTTTAAGTTTATGTCACTCTCGCAACACACCATCTAATTGCTACTGCACAATGCATTCCCTTAGGCCCAAAATATGGTGAAGTGTCATGTAGTCGACGTTCACATGACACCACTAAGGTAATCACAACATACATACTATCAAAATATCGAACACATATCAAATTCACATGATTACTTGCAACATGATTTCTCTCGTGACCTCAAGAACAAAGGTAACTACTCACAAATGATAAACATGCCCATGATCAGAGGGGTATTAAATAGCATATTGGATCTAAACATATAATCTTCCACCAAATAAACCATATAGTAAGCAACTACAAGATGTAATCAACACTACTAGTCACCCACAAGCACCAATCTATAGTTCCGGCAACAAGATTGAACACAAGAGATGAAGTAGGGTTTGAGAAGAGATGGTGATGTTGAAGATGTTGATGGAGATTGCCCTCCCCAAGATGGGAGAGTTGTTGGTCATGATGATGACGATGATTTCCCCCTTCGGGAGGGAAGTTCCCCCGGTGGAATCGCTACGCCGGCGGGCAAAAGTGCTCCTGCCCAAGTTCCACCTCGAGGCGGCGGTGCTTCGTCCCAAAAGGTGGGCACCGGAGGTGGGCCGAGGAGGCCACAACCCACCAGGGCGCGCCTGGGGGCCTGGCGCGCCCAGGTGGGTTGTGTCCACCTGGTGGCCTGATACGTCTCCAACGTATATATAACTTTTTATTGTTCATGCTATTATATTACCCATTATGGATGTTTATGGGCTTTACTTTACACTTTTATATCATTTTTGGGACTAACCTACTAACCAAAGGCCCAGCCCGAATTGCTGTTTTTTTTGCCTATTTCAGTGTTCTGAAGAAAAGGAATATCAAACGGAGTCCAAACAGAATGAAACCTTCAGGAGCGGTCTTTTTGGAACAAATGCAATCCAGGAGACTTGGAGTGGACGTCAAGAAGCAGCCTCGTGGGCCCCTCATGGCTCCCCTGACCGACTTCTTTCGCCAATATATATCACCATTCCCTGAAAACATCCAGGAGCACCACGAAAACCTATTTCCACCTCCGCAACCTTCTGTATCTGCGAGATCCCATCTTGGAGCCTTCGCCGGTGCTCCACCGGAGGGGGAACCGACCACGGAGGGCTTCTAAATCAACACCATAGCCTCTCCAATGAGTTGTGAGTAGTTTACCATAGACCTTCGGGTCCATAGTTATTAGCTAGATGGCTTCTTCTCTCTCTTTGAATCTCAATACAATGTTCTCCTTGATCTTCTTGGAGATCTATTCGATGTAACTCTTTTTGCGGAGTGTTTGTCAAGATCCGATGAATTGTGGGTTTATGATCAAGTTTATCTATGAGAAATATATGAATCTCTTCTGGATTCTTTTATGTATGATTGGTTATCTTTGCAATGGGAGAAGTGCTTAGCTTTGGGTTCAATCTTGCGGTGTCCTTTCCCAGTGATAGCAGGGGCAGCAAGGCACAAATTGTATTGTTGCCATCGAGGATAAAAAGATGGGGTTTATATCATATTGCTTGAGTTTATCCCTCTACTTCATGTCATCTTGCCTAATGCGTTACTCTGTTCTTATGAACTTAATACTCTAGATGCATGCTGGATAGTGGTCGATGTGTGGAGTAATAGTAGTAGATGCAGAATCGTTTCGATCTACTTATCGCGGACATGATGCCTATATACATGATCATGCCTAGTGTCGGTGTCAAAACCGGCGGATCTCGGGTAGGGGGTCCCAAACTGTGTGTCTAGGCGGATGGTAACAGGAGACAAGGGACACAATGTTTTTACCCAGGTTCGGACCCTCTCGATGGAGGTGATACCCTACTCCTGCTAGATTAGCATTGATGATATGGGTAGTACAAGAGTAGATCTACCACGAGATCAGAGAGGCTAAACCCTAGAAGCTAGCCTATGGTATGATTGTTGTTCGTCCTACGGACTAAAACCCTCCGGTTTATATAGACACCGGATAGGTTAGGGTTACACAGAGTCGGTTACAATGGTAGGAGATCTACATATCCGTATCGCCAAGCTTGCCTTCCACGCCAAGGAAAGTCCCATCCAGATACGGGACGAAGTCTTCAATATTGTATCTTCATAGTCTTGGAGTCCGGCCGTGATGATAGTTCGGCTATCCGAACACCCCCTAGTCCAGGACTCCCTCAGTAGCCCCTGTACCAGGCTTCAATGACGACGAGTCCGGCGCGCATATTGTCTTCGGCATTGCAAGGCGGGTTCCTCCTTCAAATACTTCATAGAAGGTTTTGAACACAAGGATAGTTTCCGGCTCTGCAAAACAAGTTCCACATACCATCGTAGAGAGAATAACTTTTGCACAGATCTGCTGACGTATTCCGCGGCGTGACATCACACCACGGCCAGGCCTTTATATGAATCGTTTTTTACTGTCCCACCTCAGCGCGTTTAGCGAGGCGGTTTCCTTGGCACGTCTTTATCAAAGCGTAGATCGCGCCCCCTTATTCCGGGATTCTCATCAAACACGGACGTGGGTAACCCAACCGTGCCCGTTGGCACGCCTCCTCTACTGAAGGCGAGTCCTAATCGACCACGGGGAGGGCTCTTGGTATTCAACCTCTATATAACGAGACCAAGGCCCTCTTCTTTTTTACACCCTCCATCGAGTTCGCCTCGCGCTTCGAGTTCTAACACCCAAAGCTTCAGATTTAGGCGCTTTGGACCTTCGACGATGTCCGGCTCCGACCAGCACGGCCGATGGATGTCTTCTTCCGTCACAGAAGAAGATGTGCTAAAGCTGCGAGACGCCAGGTATCTAACCGGCGAGATTTCGCATAGGCTGCCTGCTCCAGGGCAGGTCATTCCCACTCCCGAGCCCGGCGAGAGCGTGGTGTTTGTGTCTCACTTCCTTCGGGTTTTAGGCTTCCCGACGGATCCCTTTGTGCGGGGGCTCATGTTTTATTATGGGCTGGATTTCCATGACTTGAATCTGGAGTCCATCCTCCATATCTCGTCATTCATTGTCGTATGTGAGGCCTTCCTCCATATTACCCCTCACTTTGGATTGTGGCTCAAGACCTTCAAGGTGGAGCCAAAGACGATCGAAGGGCAACAAGCAGAGTGCGGAGGGGCGATCATAAGCAAGTGTGCTGATAATCCGTGGCCCGAGGGCTCTTTTCAAGAGGAGCTTGGTTTGTGGCAACGGGATTGGTTTTATATCACCGCTCCCAGGGGCACCAAATGGGTGGCGCTTCCCGCCTTCCGCTCAGGTCCACCACAGCGGCTGGCGTCATGGGTCAACTAGGGGATCGACTGGGGGCCGTCCAAGGACGTTCCTTTGTTGCAGGGCCGTATTCGAGACCTCCAAGAAAGAGAGATCAATCTGGTCGCAGTGGCGCAGGTTATGTTAATTCGGCGCCTTCTGCCCTGCAAACGTCGCCCCCTCCGCCTATGGGAATTTAATCCGGAGGGACCACGAGCTCTCCAACATTTTATGGGTACGACACCCGTGGAGATGTATAAACTGTTCTTCGCATCACAAGAGAAGTGTCCGGACCTGACTGAGGACGCAGGACGGAGCTGCAATCGCCCAGATACTCAAGTAAGTAGTCCTGTACCCGGACAGGCTGTCCGTTCATTTATCGTAAACTTGCCCTTAAAGGAGCTGTTTCTTGAACAGGAGTGGATAGCGAAGGCAAAGTTGATAAGGTGTCCGCTCCCTCCCAGAGACCACGCCGATCCCATGCTGACCAAGATGTTGAAGGCCGCGCTTTTAAAGAAGGCGAAGGGGGAGTAGGGAAGCAACCGCCTCCACGAAGGAGGCTTCGAGGAAGGAGGGATCAAAAGTCCCACCCTCCAAGGAGAGAAGAGGACCGCTTCGGAAGAACCGGAGGTCAAGGCCTCAAAGAGGGGAAAGAAATCTTCGTCAGAGAGTCTGGCGCTGGGAAGTATCCCAGCCGCACTATTTCCCCAAGAGGATCAGCCCTCTAGTGAGCCGTAAGTAAAAAGAAGGGGTCTTGTAAATAAGGAACATCCCTGCATTTATTTCTAAAGATAACCGAAATTGTACCTTGTAGTTCGGATCTCAGCCCTTCCCAGCAGAGCTCATCTTCGGGGGACCTTCTTTCGGAGATGATGGAGAGCGAAACAACTCCACCCGTCGCACCCTCATGCGAGGCGGACGACCCTGAGGTGTCGTCGCAGAGGGTTTCCCCAAGTCCGGCGGGGCCGGAAGGTCCGGCGCCAACTGGCGTGCGGTCGGAGAAGCTGAAGGATCTGCTCGGGCGAGCGGCTATCTCAGAAGATCACCGTGTTCTGATGGGTACGGTGATTGAAATAATTGCATCCGCTGAGAGCGGATTGCATGAAGCCGCCAGAAGTTTACTAACGGGGTTTGAGGTACGCAAAAATGATGTACCTTCTGGCAGATATGCATAGAATGCGCACTGTATAGATAGTAGCCCCTGAGACTCGGTATGTTGTCAAAATTGACAGTGTGCCGAGGATCATAATCTCAGTTATAACATATCGCCGCTCCTCAATAGGTGGCGGGGCGTCCGGTGGCCAGCCGGACTGATGAATATGCCGAACTAAAGCGGCAACTTGACGAGGTGGATGCAGACATCGCGCTAGTCAATAAACAGTTTGACGAGCCACAAGGTATGCGACTTCTACGCGGACACCTGGTAAGGGAGCTTGACGCCCATGCCTTACTACTTGTATGCTTAATGCAGGTGGTGCCGCTGTTGTGGAGGAGCTGCGGGCGGAACTCGCCCGAGCTAAAGAGCAAGCCAGAAATAGTAATGCGGCCGCTTTAAGGGCGGCCTAAGAGCTAAAGCCGAACGGACTGCTCACTGCCGAAGCAAAGAGGAAATGGTCGATATGGCTAGAAAGTTGAAGAATACTACCGACCGCTGAGAGGTTCTTGAAAAAGAACGTCAAGCGGAGCAAGAGGGCCTGAAAAAGGCCACCGCCGAATCCAAGGATGCCCGTTCCGCTTTGAGAGCTGCCAAGGAGGAGCTGATTCAGGCCGGGGCTATTGCGGCTGGAAAACCGTTTCTGCTGCGGAGGAAATATACGGATCCAAAGTATGCTCAGTTGGACAAGTTGTGGAGTTCGGAGGATGCTTATCTGGACTTAGCGGCGAGTGCTGCGGACGCGATTGAGCACTTCCGAGGCCAGAAGGGGCACAGAAGGGAAGAGCTATATTGGTCGCAATTCCATAGTCCGGAGCGTCCTCTTCCGTTGACCGATCGGTTGGCGAATGGGCGAGCTGAATCGATTATCCGGACTTGCCATGAAGCATGTCATGACTCATTTGTGGCGGCGGACCCCACCAAGAGTTATTTTGGTTTAGTGCAGCAGTTCCTTGGTGCGGTACCGCATATCGACGCAATGAAGCGGTCGGCGTGTATTGAGGAGCGCGGATGGCTCTGGCCCATGTCAATACATACTGGGCGGAGATGAAGGCCACCGACGTTGCATCCCAAGATTCGGACGAAGCAGTACCGCCAAGCACTATTTTGAGGAAGTCCTGCAGGCGCTGTTTAATAGAGACGCATGCTCGAAGGATATTATGTTTAAATGACATGTATGATTTGTGAAAACAATGTTTCAATATAATATAAGAGCTTTTTATACTTGTGCGTTCAAAACTACTCCCTGCGCGGCCGTTGATGTATATGTATATATAACCTGAAAGATGGCAGCCCTTGGCTTCAGCCCCCACGCACATAGTGGGGGGTGTTTGCAAAGAAGGCGCTTTTTCACACTTAATCCAACGTCTTGGTCCTATTAAGGAGGTGGTAGTGTAGCAAACTAGGAAACCGGACTATAATGCTTTATCACTTTCACTTAGCCATAGGAGTTCGAGGTGGGGCTACTATATAGCCCACAGGGCACCGCACTCTCCCGAATTCGGTGCGTATGTGCTGACCGAAAAACGGTCCTTCGTTAATGCGGAGGAATTCTAAACATTCCGTGAGTCATCGAGTGGTTGACCAGTCTCTCGCTATATCATGACGATAGTTTTCGGCTTTATCTCTCGAGGTGCTCGCCCGGCCGAACCGGGCACAATCACGATAGTTCTCCGGTGCCGCGTTAGCCGATAAAACGGGCGTAAGGCAGCAAAACACAGGATCCGGCAAACGCAACATTTGACCAAAGACATGATTCGAGCTGATGCATATAAGGCCTAACTCGAGACGCCAACACTCCCTAAGGTATTCGGTCTTTATAAAACGGGCAAAATAATGCCCTAAGCCCCCAGTGTCCAGTGCAGCATAAAAATTCCGGTGCGGCCAATGCCAAAACGCCAGCCTCCTCCTCGGTTATAGTAAGAAACCAGGGGATGTATATCAACAAGAGACAGTAAAAAAGGTTTACGCAGGGTCTTAATCTGAAAAGAATCCTTGCAACGGGTCCCTACTGCACGTCTGCGCCTGTGTCTCCGTTGTGTCATATCCTGGACGGGTGTAGCACGTTGTTCATCTGTAAAAGAGAGGAACTTAGTTTAAAAGAAAAAAGATCGTGCAAAAGATGTACTTTATATTAAATAAACAGAGTAGGATTCGAAGAAGTGAATAAAATTGAGCTTTATTGTCTCTTGTTGTACATGCATGCAGCCCCTTGTATGGGGGTATGCCACTAGTAGGCGCCGGACTCGTCTAGCCGTGTCCGGGGTTTGAATGACCTATTCAGGTTCTTTGACTAGCGGAGCCGGATAGGTGTGGGGCTGTCAAGGCAGTCTCACGTTCTTCCGTGCTCGAGTAACACTTAATACTCCCTTTTAATGAGATGATGTCGCGTGGACCGGGCATTTTAAGTGTAAGAGATGCATAATGTGGTATTGCGTTAAAGCGGGCAAAAGCTTCACGCCCCAGTAGTGCTTGATAGCTACTGTCGAATGGGGCGATGTGGAAGGTAAACTTTTCGCGGCGGAAGTTGTCGGATGAGCCGAACACAACTTCTAGTAGAAGGGAGCCCGTACAATGGGCATACGGGCCGGGCATTACCCCTTTGAAGGAGGTGTTGCTATGGCGAATTTTGGTTGGGTCTATCCCCATGCTGCGGATTGTGTCCTGATATATCAGGTTTATGTCACTGCCGCCATCCATGAGGGCTTGTGTAAATTGGAATCCGTCAATTATAGGATCCAATATCAAGGCAGTCCATCCTGCGTTCCGGATACTTTCGGAATAGTCCTGATGGTCGAAGGTGATTGGTTTTGACAGCCAGTGTTGGTACTCCGCTAGGGTAGGTTGTGCGGCGCGCATTTTAGTGGGCACCGCTCTGTTTTTCCCTTTGATCACGTGAAGTGAGTTTACTGTTTTAACCTCTTGTGGGAAATTCTTTTGTTTTTCGGGCTCGCTTGTGGTGCTCGTCATCATCTTCACTTGGTGTGTCGAGCCCTTGTGTTCGGCGTTGAGTCTGCCGGACTGTTTGAAGACCCAACAATCTCTGTGGGTATGGTTTGCAGGCTCCCGGGAGTACTATGGATTTGACTTATCTTGTCCAAGATTTTGTTTAAGTTGGATAGATCATCGCTATTGTCCTTAAGGGGCAGTTTTTTATTGTTCTGTCGTGAGCTTTTGAATCCGGCGTTGACTGCCGCGCTCTTTGGACCGTTCCCCTTAATACGGCGCTGGTCCTTGTTGCGCTGTGGTTTCCCATTTCCATCCCTGACTTCGGATGTACTTGGGTCGCTGGTGCTGCATCTTGCTAGCCAGCTATCCTCTCCCGCGCAAAAGCGGGTCATGAGGCTTGTTAATGCGGCCATGGTTCTCGGCTTCTCTTGGCCGAGGTGTCTGGCGAGCCATTTGTCTTGGACGTTATGTTTGAAAATTTGCCCGAAAAGCATCCTCGAGCTCTTCCCAACTTCCAATGGTATTTTCGGGGAGGCCTTTGAGCCAATGCCGGGCTGGCCCTTTGAGCTTGAGGGGTAAGTATTTTATGGCGTGGAGATCATCTCCTCTAGCCATGTGTATGTGGAGGATATAGTCCTCAATCCGCACTCTGTGGTCTGTTGTTCCGTCGTATGCCTCTATGTTTACGGGTTTGAATCCCGCTGGGAATTCGTGATCCAGCACCTCATCGGTGAAACACAGGGGGTGTGTGGCGCCCCTATATTTGGGTGTGCCGTGATGTTCGGATATTTGGCATGTTGCATTGCTTTGAAGAGCTTGCTTTCTCGGCCCATAGATGGTCCTAACTGGGCCATCCTTTAAATGTGAATCCTTATGCAGATCGCGCGTACCGGCTTGTGTGCGGCGCCATTTGCCGCTCTCTTTTTGCCGTGGGGTCGTCCATCCGACCGGGTAGCCTTCTTACTTTTTGATTGTGGGGGCTCTATGGCCTCCTCATCAAATTCGGGCAGTAGTTTGCTCTTTGGGTAGCTCTTTGTTCGGCGACTGTCGTCGTATTTGTCTGCGGTGTTGAATACTCTGCTGCATCTGATTCTGAGTGCATCTTCCGCTGTTTTGAGCTTCCGCTTCTGCTTTTTCAGGCTACGTGCAGTGGCGACGAGCCTTTTGTGGAGGTTATTCTGCTCCAACAATTTGTCCGGCGTGAGGTCGTCCGGACTGTTATCTTCGCCGGGGACGGGTTGTTTATCCAAGTTGTCTTGTTCGGACGATTGCTCGATAGCATGTTCGTCGTCCACTGGTTCGCCCTGCTCTATGGCTGGGTATTTGTTGAGGCGGGACTTGGTTCGGCGTTTACGTTGCCATTTTGACTGCTTTTCGAGGGATTTATCCTTCGTAGCGTCCCGTTGTTTCTCGTCTTCATTTCCTTTAGGTGTATCCACCATGCATACATCATGGGATGAGGTGGTTGTCTAGCATCCTATAGGCGCTGGTTCATGGTTGTCTCCTACATCATCGTCCATACCGTCGATGTCTTCGGAGTTGAAATCGAGCACGTCTTGTAAGTTTTCGATAGTGGCCACGAAGTGGGTGGTGGGTGGGCGTTGAATTTCTTCGTCGTCCGCATCCCAACCTTCCTGACCGTAGTCCGGCCATGGCTCTCCGGATAAAGAGAGAGACTTTAGTGAATTCAGGATATCACCAAAGGGCGAGTGCTGAAAGATGTCCGCGGTAGTGAACTCCATGACCGGCGCCCGATCGGATTCGATTGGCAGGGGCGCGGAGGGTTCGGAGTCCGGAGAGGAGTCCGGCACCTGGGAGTCACGGTCTTCGCAAAGGACAGGGATTGTGTTCGTCTTAATCGCCGTAGAGATTTCAGCCCCCGAGGTGGTGTCCAACCAACCATCCTCTATCGGCGAGATCGGCTCCGAAGCAGTGTTCGGAGCGGACACTAGTGCGGCCTCCAGGACACTATTCGGCGGCAGAGTTAGATCATGCCCATCGAGACAGTGCGGCGCGCTTGGCTGTGGCTCGAATCCGTCGAAGATCAAGTCTCCGCGGATGTCGGCCGTATAATTCAAGCTTCCAAATCTGACCTGATGGCCAGGGCGTAGCTTTCGATCTGCTCCGGATGGCCAAGTGAATTGGCCCGCAGCAAAGCCGCCGAATCTGAAGATCTGTCCGGGAGAAAAGTCTCACCGGACCGCGTCATTGTTGATGATCGAAGGAGCCATCGGGCCTATCGGTGACGACACAGAGGAACTCTCAATGAAAGCACCAATATCGGTGTCAAAACCGGCGGATCTCGGGTAGGGGGTCCCGAACTGTGCGTCTAGGCGGATGGTAACAGGAGACAAGGGACACGATGTTTTTACCCAGGTTCGGGCCCTCTCGATGGAGGTAATACCCTACTCCTTCTTGATTAATATTGATGATATGGGTAGTACAAGAGTAGATCTACCACGAGATCAGAGAGGCTAAACCCTAGAAGCTAGCCTATGGTATGATTGTTGTTCGTCCTACGGACTAAAACCCTCCGGTTTATATAGACACCGGATAGGTTAGGGTTACACAGAGTCGGTTACAATGGTAGGAGATCTACATATCCGTATCATCAAGCTTGCCTTCAACGCCAAGGAAAGTCCCATCCGGACATGGGACGAAGTCTTCAATCTTGTATCTTCATAGTCTTGGAGTCCGGCCGTGATGATAGTTCGGCTATCCGGACACCCCCTAGTCCAGGACTCCCTCACCTAGATATTCTCATAACTATGCACTTTTCTATCAATTGCTCGACAGTAATTTGTTCACCCACCATAACACTTATGCTATCTTGAGAGAAGCCACTAGTGAAACCTATGGCCCCGGGTCTATCTTTTATCATATAAGTTTCCGATCTACTTTATTTTGCATCTTTACTTTTCAATCTATATCATAAAAATACCAAAAATATTTATCTTATCTTATTATCTCTATCATATCTCACTTTTGCAAGTTACCGTGAAGGGATTGACAACCCCTTTATCGCGTTGGTTGCGAGGTTCGTGTTTGTTTGTGTAGGTACGAGGAACTTGTGTGGAGCATCCTACTGGATTGATACCTTGGTTCTCAAAAACTATGAGAAATACTTACGCTACTTTGCTGCATCACCCTTTCCTCTTCAAGGGAAAACCAACGCGGTGCTCAAGAGGTAGCAAGAAGGGTTTGTGGCACTGTTGCCGAGGAGGTCTTTGCTCAAGTCAAGACATACCAAGTACCCATCACAAATTCATCTCCCTCGCATTACATTATTTGCCATTTGCCTCTCGTTTTCCTCTCCCCCACTTCACCCTTGTCGTTTTATCCGCCCTCTCTTTTCCGTTCGCCTCTTTTCTTTTGCTTGCCTCTTGTGTGCTTGTGTGTTGGATTGCTTATCACGATGGCTCAAGATAATACTAAATCGTGTGACTTTTCCAATACCAACAATAATGATTTCCTTAGCACTTCGACTGCTCCTCTTAATGATGCTGAATCTTGTGAAATCAATGCTGCTTTGTTGAATCTTGTCATGAAAGATCAATTCTCCGGCCTTCCTAGTGAAGATGCCGCTACTCACCTAAACAACTTTGTTGATTTGTGTGATATGCAAAAGAAGAAAGACATGGATAATGATTGTTAAATTGAAGTTATTTCCGTTTTTGCTTAGAGATCGTGCTAAAACTTGGTTTTCGTCTTTGCCTAAAAATAGTATTGATTCATGGAATAAGTGCAAAGATGCTTTTATCTCTAAGTATTTTCCTCCCGCTAAGATCATCTGTCTTAGCAACGATATTATGAATTTTAAGCAACTAGATCAAGAGCATGTTGCACAATCTTGGGAGAGGATGAAATTAATGATTCGCAATTGCCCTACACATGGTTTGAATTTATGGATGATCATACAAAACTTTTATGCCGGATTGAATTTTGCTTCTAGGAATCTTTTAAATTCGGCCGCGGGAGGCACTTTTATGGAAATCACTTTAGGAGAAGCTACTAAACTCCTAGATAATATTATGGTTAATTATTCTCAATGGCACACTAATAGATCTACTAGTAAAAAGGTTCATGCGATAGAAGATATTAATGTTTTGAGTGGAAAGATGGATGAACTTATGAAATTGTTTGCTAATAAGAGTGCTCCTATTGATCCTAATGATATGCCTTTGTCTACTTTGATTGAGAATAATAATGAATCTATGGATGTGAATTTTGTTCATAGGAACAATTTTGGTAACAATGCTTATAGAGGAAACTTTAATCCTAGGCCGTTTCCTAGTAATTCCTCTAATAATTATGGTAATTCCTACAACAACTCTTACGGAAATTTTAATAAGATGCCTTCTGGTTTTGAGAATAGTGTTAAATAATTTATGAATTCTCAAAATAATTTGAATGCTTTGTTTGAAGAAAATTTGCTTAAGATTGATGAATTGGCTAGGAACATGGATAGAATTTCTCTTGATGTTGATTCTTTGAAACTTAGATCTATTCCACCTAAGCATGATATCAATGAGTCTCTCAAAGCCATGAGAATTTCCATTGATGAGTGCAAAGAAAGAACCGCTAGGATGCGTGCTAAGAAAGATTGCTTTGTAAGAGCGTGTTCTTCTAGTTTCCATGAAAATAATGATGAAGATCTAAAAGTTATTGATGTGTCTCCTATTAAATCTTTGTTTTGTAATATGAATCTTGATAATGATGGGACTGGAGATGAGTCAACTTCAGTTAAAAGGCGTCCCAATGATTCAGAGTTTTTAGATCTTGATGCTAAAATTGGTAAAAGTGGGATTAGGGAGATCAAAACTTTACATAGCAATGAACCCACTATTTTGGATTTCAAGGAATTTAATTATGATAATTGTTCTTTAGTAGATTGTATTTCCTTGTTGCAATCCGTGTTGAATTCTCCTCATGATTATAGTCAAAATAAAGCTTTTACCAAACATATCGTTGATGCTTTGATGCAATCTTATGAGGAAAAACTTGAATTAGAAGTTTCTCTCCCTAGAAAACTTTATGATGAGTGGGAACCTACTATTAAAAATAAAATTAAAGGTCATGAATGCTATGCTTTGTGTGATTTGGGTGCTAGTGTTTCCACGATTCTGAAAACTTTATGTGATGTGCTAGGTTTTCGTGAATTTGATGATTGCTCTTTAAACTTGCACCTTGCGGATTCCAATATAAAGAAACCTATGAGAAGGATTAATGATGTTCTTATTATTGCAAATAGGAATTATGTTCCCGTAGATTTCATTGTTCTTGATATAGATTGCAATTTTTCATGTCCTATTATTCTTGGTAGACCTTTCCTTAGAACGATTGGTGCAATTTTTGATATGATGGAAGGAAATATTAGATTCCAATTTCCATTAAGGAAAGGCATGGAACACTTTCCTAGAAAGAAAATCAAATTACCTTATGAATCTATTATGATATCCACTTATGAATTTAATACCAAAGATGGCAATACTTAGATCTATTCTCGCTTTTATGCCTAACTAGGGGCGTTACACGATAGCGCTTGGTGGGAGGCAACCCAATTTTATTTTTGTTACTTGCTTTTTGTTCCTGTTTAGTGATAAATAATTCATCTAGCTTCTTTTTAGATGTGGTTTTATGTTTTAATTAGTGTTCCTGCCAAGTAGAACCTATAGGATCATCTTGGGTGATAGTTAATTTGATCTTGCTGGAAAAACAGAAAATTTTGCATGCATGAGAATAATTTTAATAAATCACAGAAACATGCTTTTCAGTTGATCCTTTTTACAGTAGATCAGTAGACAAATTGCCTAGGACTTCCTATTTTGGTAGGATTTTTAGGTTCCCAAAAGTATTCGAAAGTTACAGATTGTTACAGACTATTCTGTTTTTGAAAGATTCTATGGCTAGTATCAGGGGGTATGAACCATAGAGAAGTTGGAATACAGTAGGTTTAACACCAATTTAAATAAATAATGAGTTCATTGCAGTACCTTAAGTGGTGGTTTTTCTTTCTTGCACTAACGGAGCTCATGAGATTTCCTGTTGAGTTTTGTGTTGTGAAGTTTTCAAGTTTTGGGTAAAGATTTGATGGACTATGGAATAAGGAGTGGCAAGAGCCTAAGCTTGGGGATGCCCATGGCACCCCAATATAATTCAAGGACAACCAAAAGCCTAAACTTGAGGATGCCCTGGAAGGCATGCCCTCTTTCGTCTTCGTCTATCGGTAACTTTACTTTGAGCTATATTTTTATTCGCCACATGATATGTGTTTTGCTTGGAGCGTCTTGTATGATATGAGTCTTTGCTTTTTAGTTTACCACAATCATCCTTTATGTACACACCTTTTTGGAGAGGCACACATGATTCAGAATTTATTAGAATACTCTATGTGCTTCACTTATATCTTTTGAGCTAGATAATTTTGCTCTAGTGCTTCACTTATATCTTTTCAGAGCACGCACGGCAGTGGCTTGATTTTGTAGAAATTATTGATCTCTCATGCTTCACTTATATTATTTTGAGAGTCTTTTAGAACAGCATGGTATTTTCTATGGTTATAAAATTGGTCCTAATATGATGGGCATTCAAGTTGGGTATAATAAAAACTATCATAGAAAGTGCATTAAACACTATGATCAATTTGATGCTTGATAATTGTTTTGAGATATAAAGGTGGTAATGTTAGAGTCATGCTAGTTGGGTAATTATGAAATTGAGAAATACTTGTGTTAAAGTTGGCAAGTCCCGTAGCATGCACGTATGGTAAAAGTTGTGTAACAAATTTGTTGCATGGGGTGCTCTTTTGATTGCCTTCCTTATGTGTGGAGGTCGGGATCGTGCGATGGTTAACTCCTACCAACCCTTCCCCTAGGAGCATGCGTAGTAGTACTTTGCTTCGAGGGCTAGTAAACTTTTGCAATAAGTATAAGAGTTCTTTATGACTAATGTGAGTCCATTGATTATGCGCACTCTCACCCTTCCACCATTTCTAGCCTCTATTATGCCGCGCAATTTTCACCGGTATCATACACCCACCATTTACCTTCCACAAAACAGCCACCATACCTACCTATTATGGCATTTCCATAGCCATTCCGAGATATATTGCCATGCAACTTTCCACCGTTCCGTTTATTATGACACGCTCCATCATTGTCATATCGCGTTTGCATGATCATGTAGTTGACATCGTATTTGTGGCAAGGCCACCTTCATAATTCTTTCATACATGTCATTCTTGATTCATTGCATATCCCGGTACACCGCCGGAGGCATTCACATAGAGTCATATTTTGTTCTAAGTATTGAGTTGTAATTCTTGAGTTGTAAATCAATAAAAGTGTGATGATCTTCATTATTAGAGCATTGTCCCAAGTGAGGAAAGAATGATGGAGACTATGATTCCCCCACAAGTTGGGAAGAGACTTCGGACTTTATAAAAATAAAAGAGGACAATATTACTATCCTTTTTCCACACTTTTGTTTCAAAGTAGCACCATGATCTTCATGATAGAGAGTCTCTTATGTTGTCACTTTCATCTACTAGTGGGAATTTTTCATTATAGAACTTGGCTTGTATATTCCAATGACGGGCTTCCTCAAAATGCCCTAGGTCTTCGTGAGCAAGCAAGTTGGATGCACACCCACTTAGTTTCTTTTGTTGAGCTTTCATATATTTATAGCTCTAGTGCATCCGTTGCATGGCAATCCCTACTCACTCACATTGATATCTATTATTGGGCATCTCCATAGACCGTTGATATGCCTAGTTGATGTGAGAGTATCTTCTCCCTTTTTGTCCTCTTCACAACCACCACTCTATTCCACATATAGTGCTATATCCATGGCTTGCGCTCATGTATTGCGTGAGAGTTGAAAAAGCTGAAGCGCGTTAAAAAGTATGAACCAATTGCTTGGCTGAAACCGGGGTTGTGCATGATGGGAGTATTTTGTGTGATGAAAATGAAGCATAGCCTAACTATATGATTTTGTAGGGATAATCTTTCTTTGGCTATGCTATTTTGATAAGACATGATTACTTGTTAGTATGCTTGAAGTATTACTATTTTTATGTTAATATGAACTTTTATCTTGAATCATTTGGATCTGCACATGCATGCCACAATAAAGAAAATTACATTGAGAATTATGCTAGGTAGCATTCCACATCAGGAATTCTGTTTTTATCATTTACCTACTCGAGGACGAGCAGGAATTAAGATTGGGGATGCTTGATACGTCTCCAATGTATCTATAATTGTTTATTGTTCCATGCTATTATATTACCCGTTTTGGATGTTTATGGGCTTTACTTTACACTTTCATATCATTTTTGGGACTAACCTACTAACCGGAGGCCCAGCCCGAATTGCTGGGTTTTTTTGCCTATTTTAGTGTTTCGAAGAAAAAGAATATCAAATGGAGTCCAGACGGAATGAAACCTTCGGGAGCGATCTTTTTGGAACAAACGCAATCTAGGAGACTTGGAGTGGACGTCAAGAAGCAGCCGAGGCGGCGGACGAGGGTGCAAGGCGCACCATAGGGGGGTGGGCGCCCCCCCCCCCCACCCTCGTGGGCCCCTCGTGCCTCCCCTAACCAACTTCTTTCGCCTATATATATCACCATACCCCGAAAACATCCAGGAGCACCACGAAAACTTATTTCCACTGCCGCACCCTTCTGTATCCGCGAGATCCCATCTTGGAGCCTTCATCGGCGCTCCGTCGGAGGCGGAATCGATCACGGAGGGCTTCTACATCAACACCATAACCTCTCCGATGAGTTGTGAGTAGTTTAACATAGACCTTCGGGTCCATAGTTATTAGCTAGATGGGTTCTTCTCTCTCTTTGAATCTCAATACAATGTTCTCCTCGATCTTCTTGGAGATCTATTCGATGTAACTCTTTTTGCGATGTGTTTGTCGAGATCCGATGAATTGTGGGTTTATGATCAAGTTTATCTATGAGAAATATTTGAATCTCTTCTGGATTCTTTTATGTATGATTGGTTATCTTTGCAAGTCTCTTCGAATTATCAACTTGGTTTGGCCTACTAGATTGATCTTTCTTGCAATGGGAGAAGTGCTTAGCTTTGGGTTCAATCTTGCGGTGTCCTTTCCCTGTGACAGCAGGGGCAGCAAGGCACGTATTGTATTGTTGCCATCGAGGATAAAAAGATGGGGTTTATATCATATTGCTTGAGTTTATCCCTCTACTTCATGTCATCTTGCCTAATGCGTTACTCTGTTCTTATGAATAATACTCTAGATGCATGATGGATAGCGGTCGATGTGTGGAGTAGTAGTAGTAGATGCAGAATCGTTTCGATCTACTTGTCGCGGACGTGATGCCTATATACATAATCATGCCTAGATATTCTCATAACTATGCACTTTTCTATCAATTGCTCGACAGTAATTTTTTCACCCACCGTAATACTTATTCTATCTTGAGAGAAGCCACTAGTGAAACCTATGGCCCCCGGGTCTATCTTTTATCATATAAGTTTCTGATCTACTTTATTTTTCATCTTTACTTTTCAATCTATATCATAAAAATACCAAAAAATATTTATCTTATCTTATTATCTCTATCAGATCTCACTTTCGCAAGTTACCGTGAAGGGATTGACAGCCCCTTTATCGCGTTGGAGGTTTTTGTTTGTTTGTGTAGGTACGAGGGACTTGTGTGGAGACTCCTACTGGATTGATACCTTTGTTCTCAAAAACTGAGGGAAGTACTTACGCTACTTCGCTGCATCACCCTTTCCTCTTCAAGGGAAAACCAACGCAGTGCTCAAGAGGTAGCATGGCCCCCTCCGGTGTTTATTGGCTCTAGTATTTCTCAAATAATCCATAAAAGATCTCCGTGAAGTTTCAGCTTATTTGCAGTTGTGCAGAATAGGTGGCCTGACTTAGCTTTTCCAGGTCCAGATTTCCAGCTGCCGGAATTCTCCCTCTTTGTGTGTACCTTGTAAATTATGAGAGAAAATACATTAGAATTACTCCAAAAAGCATTATTATGGGTAAAAACATTATAAATAACAGTAAGAAAACATGATGCAAAATGGACATATCAACTCCCCCAAGCTTAGTCCTTGCTTGTCCTCAAGTGAAAACCGAAATCGAAAAACATGTCCACATGCTTTGAGAGAGAGGTGTCGATAAAAACAAAATACGGACATAGAAGCATCATGTTGATTATTATAACAGCAACAAAATCAAACATAGGACTTTTATCATAGAACTTGCATCATATACTTCCCATGAATAAGTAACAGTTCATCACATAATCGAAGTATAAAGCAAAAACTCTATTAAAACCCAACAAACTATGTTCTCAGTCAACTTTGCAACTACAATTCATCATCTTTTCAGGAAGAGTCGCGTGTCGGAGCCTTTTAAGCAAGTCCACATACTCAAGCATCATATAGTATTCTATGATTGCTAACACTCACCTCCACTAGTAGAAAACAGGGCTTTCGTCCAGGCCAATTTAGCCCATTAGTCCCGGTTCAATCCAGAACCGGGACTAATGTGAGCATTTATCCCGGTTCGTGCGGCTAAGGCATTAGTCCCGGTTCACTGTGCCCTTTAGTCCCGGTTTGTGCCTCAAACCGGGACTAAAAATCGATGATACCATTAGTCGGTTCATGCCTCAAACCGACTAAAGAGTAGACCTTAGTCCCGGTTTGAGGCACGAACCGGGACTAATGGTTGAGACTTTAGTCCCGATTCGTGCCACGAACCGTACTAAAGGTCCCATTTTCAAACTCTACCCCCTCGTGGATCGCCTTTTCAATTTTAAAAAATAAAAGAAAATGATGGAAACGTCAAAAAATTAAAAAAAATAAGTTTCCCATGTGATATGTGGTCTAGTTGTTGGGAAAATTTGCAAATATGAATTTCGACTTTATTTGCAAAATCTCTATGGAATTTGTTAATATGGGCATAACTTTTGCATACTAACTCGGATGAAAAAGTTTTTTATATGAAAAATCATCTACTCGAAAAGTTACATCCAAATTTAACAGGGGAACCCGTTAAACATTTTCAAAATCCTCAAAACCTAACAGAAAAAAAAGTTACGGGCTTTTAATATCTAGAGTGGAAAAATCGAAAAATTTCAAACTGTGGTCAAACAATGGTCAAACCATGGTCAAACTAATTATTCTAGAATATTAGTGTTACTAAATAATTTGTTCAGTTATTTTGAATTTTGGTCAAATCTGGTCAAACTGTGGTCAAACTGTGGTAAACTGTGGTCAAACTGTGGTCAAACTATGGTCAAACCATGGTCAAACTAATTATTCAAATTAACTATTGTTTTCTAAATAATTATTGTTTTTGAAAACAATAGTTTGAAACTCAAACAGTAAAATGTGTCAATTCATGCTCAAGCAAAATTCCTGAGGGTTAATAGGATTGACATCTTACTATTGTCAGGAAAACAACAAGTGCAGACTTGGAAACGAGGGAGAATAGAACCCGGAAGTTAAGCGTGCTGATTAGGTGATTTGGAATGATGAGGGTGATTAGAGAAGAGGATAAATTGAGCAGTGATGAGGGGTGCTGATTAGAGATTAGGGGTTAAAATAATTCAGAAATTTGAAAATAAAAAATTATTCAAAAAATTTTAAAAAAATCATAAAATTTCCATTAGTCCCGTTGGTGTTACCAACCGACTAAAGGTGGAGCCCCACGTATTACGGCCTTTAGTCCCGATTCTGGATTGAACCGGGACTAAAGGGGGGAGGCATTAGTACCGACCCTTTAGTCCCGGTTCACCAACCGGGACTAAAGGCCCTTACCAACCGGGACAATAGGCCCTTTTTCTACTAGTGCTCGTACCCAAGAGCAAAACGTCTCAGCCGGACACATAGAAAGAGAGGGGCTTCATGTTATTTTACTACAGACTCTTGAATAGATAGAACAGAAACGATAACTTTGAGGTGGTTTCGTACCCGACCATAATCTCTTCGTTTGTTCTCCGCTATTAGTGACTTTGGAGTGACTCTTTGTTGCATGTTGAGGGATTGTTATATGATCTATCTATGTTATTATTGTTGAGAGAACTTGCACTAGTGAAAGTATGAACCCTATGCCTTGTTTCCTATCGTTGCAATACCATTTACGCTCACTTTTATCATTAGTTACCTTGCTGTTTTTATATTTTTTTAGATTACAAAAACCTATATCTACTATCCATATTGCACTTGTATCACCATCTCTTCGGCGAACTAGTGCACCTATACAATTTTACATTGTATTGGGTGTGTTGGGGACACAAGAGACTCTTTGTTATTTGGTTGCAGGGTTGTTTGAGAGAGACCTACGCCTCCCATGGATTGATAAACCTTGGTCATCCACTTGAGGGAAATTTTCTACTGTCCTACAAACCTGTGCACTTGCAGGCCCAACACCGTCTACAAGAAGAAGGTTGTGTAGTAGACATCAAGCAGTTTCTGGCGCCGTTGCCGGGGAGGTGAGTGCTTGAAGGTATATCTTTAGATCTTGCAATCAAATCTTTTTGTTTCTTGTTTTATCACTAGTTTAGTTTATAAAAGAAAACTAAAAAAATGGAGTTAAGTTTGTCTCATACGCTTTGTCTTTTTAATATCTTTCGTGCGAATGATAAAAAGGAAAATTGTGCTCAAGTGCTAGAAGAAGAAATCTATAGAATGTTTGATACTAAATATTTGAATGATGAGCATGATTGCAATGTTGTTAGTACGAATTCATTGAATATCCATGATGCTAATTATATGCAAAGCCACAATCTTGGGGAAGCTATGTTTGATGAATATGATATTTTTTTGTCCCCCAAGTTTTGATGAGCAAATTTATTATGATGAAAGCATGCCTCTTATTTATGATGATTATATTGATGAAAGTGGGTTTGGAGAGTGTCAACTTTAGGAAGTAAGATCCCACTATTTTGGAGGATGTTGAATATTATTGTGATAATTATGAAAGTGGATTTGGAGAGGTCATGACTTTATTTAGTGATGGATCCACTATTTCGGAAGAGGTTCCAATTGATTATGAGAACAAAGTTGCTATCTATGATGATTATTGTGATGACTTGTATGCTATTAAGAATAATGATGACCATGAAACTTGTCATCATGATTTTAGTTTTCAATTGGATTATGCCTCACATGATAATTATTTTGTTGAGTTTGCTCCCACTACTATTCATGAGAAGAAATTTGCTTATGTGGAAAGTAGTAAATTTTCTATGCAAGTAGATCATGAAAAGAATGCTTTAGGTGTTGGCTATATTGTTGAATTCATTCGTGATGCTACTGAAAATTATTATGAGGGAGGAATATATGCTTGTAGGAATTGCAATAATACCAAGTTTCCTCTCTATGTGTTGAAAATCTTGAAGCTATGCTTGTTTTACCTTCCTATGCTAGTTGATTATTGTTCACATAAGTTGTTTGCTCACAAAATCCCTATGCATAGGAAGTGGGTTAGGCTTAATTGTGCTAGTCATATGCTTCATGATGCTCCCATTATGTTTCAATTCTTATCTTTTATGTGAGCATCATTGCCATCATCATGCCTAGCTAGAAAGGCATTAAAGAAAAGCGCTTGTTGGGAGACAACCCAATATTTATCCTTACTGTTCTTGTGTGTCCACATGATTATGCTGCTATAGTAATCATGATTATGTCCACACCCCATGTTATTCTGCGGCGACGGCAGCCTCACACCGCAGCCGAACGAGTGAACCATCATATCCTCTACGCGTGGGCATCCACTGTCGCGTCTTCCCCGGCTCCGCGTCGTCCCCTTCCTAGGCCTCGCCGTCGTCCACCGCCCTGGTGCTCTCGATGCGGCGTGGTCAACGTGGTCAGCGAATGGCTTCCATCGGACGTGGACTGTACGTGGAGAGGCTGACAGCTGGGTCCACGACCGCAGCAAGGAAGTGTCTCCTTATTACGCGCAAAATAATTATTCCTCCACCTGACAGCGGGGACCCACCGGACGGGCCACCGTATTTAGCGAAAAAATGTTTCCCCCTGTCTGCTGAGACCCACCAATTACATCTTCGCACGCAAGTTTATGGTACACCTTTGCTAGTTTTCAAGAAAGTTTATGGTCTATGCTTTGACATGTGAATTGCTTGTTACATTATCGTGAGAAGTTTTATGAGATGAACTACTGTTATGACTTATAATCATGCTAGGAAAGGTGATTGAAATTATTTTTGATCAAACTTGTGCACCTGCTAGCATTCACACTTCATAAATTCTTTCTTTATCATTTACCTACTCGAGGACGAGTAGGAATTAAGCTTTGGGATGCTGATACGCCTCCAACGTATCTATAATTTATGAAGCATTCATGATATTTTATTATCTGTTTTGAATGATTACGGGCTTTATTATACACTTTTATATTACTTTTGGGACTAACCTATTAACCGGAGGCCCAGCCCATATTGCTGTTTTATTTCCTGTTTCAGTATTTCGAAGAAAAGGAATATCAAACGGAGTCCAAACAGAATGAAACCTTCGGCAAAGTTATTTTTGGAACAGAACCAATCCCAGGAACTTGGAGTGCAAGCCAGGGGATCATCGAGGAGGCTGAGGGTATGTGTAGGACCTTGAAGTATGTCTAGAGGGGGTGATTAGACTACTTGACCAATTAAAAACTTAACTGTTTCCCAATTTTAGACTTTGGCAGATTTTAGCTATCTTTGCACAAGTCAAGCAATCTTCACACAATTCAAGCAAGCATGCAAAGAGTATATGAGCAGCGGACTTTAAAGCATGCAACTTGCGAGAATGTAAAGGGAAGGGTTTGGAGGATTCAAACGCAATTGGAGACACGGATGTTTTTGTCGTGGTTCCGATAGGTGGTGCTATCGTACATCCACGTTGATGGAGACTTCAACCCATGAAGGGTAACGGTTGCGCGAGTCCACGGAGGGCTCCACTCACGAAGGGTCCACGAAGAAGCAACCTTGTCTATCCCACCATGGCCGTCGCCCACGAAGGACTTGCCTCACTAGCGGTAGATCTTCACGAAGTAGGCGATCTCCTTGCCCTTACAAACTCCTTGGTTCAACTCCACAATCTTGTCGGAGGCTCCCAAGTGACACCTAGCCAATCTAGGATACACCACTCTCCAAGAAGTAACAAATGGTGTGTTTATGATGAACTCCTTGCTCTTGTGCTTCAAATGATAGTCCCCCCAACACTCAACTCTCTCTCATAGGATTTGGATCTGGTGGAAAGAATATTTGAGTGGAAAGCAACTTGGGGAAGGCTAGAGATCAAGATTCATATGGTAGGAATGGAATATCTTGGCCTCAACACATGAGTAGGTGGTTCTCTCTCAGAAATGGTAAGTTGGAAGTGTAGGTTTGTTCTGATGGCTCTCTCCATGAATGAAGAAGAGGTGGAGGGGTATATATAGCCTCCACACAAAATCTAACCGTTACACACAATTTACCAAACTTGGTAGGACCGAATCAACAAACTCGGTCGGACCGATTCAGTAAACCTAGTGACCGTTAGTGATTTCGGTGGGACCGACATGCAACTCGGTAGGACCGATATGGTTAGGGCTAGGGCATAACATAATCTCGGTGAGACCGATTACACAAACTCGGTGAGACCGATTTTGGTAATTAGCTAACCAGAGAGTTGGTCAGGTAAACTCGGTGGGACCGATTCGCTCTTTTCGGTGAGACCGAAATGTTACGAAAGGGAAACGGAGAGTTTACATTGCAATCTCGGTGGGACCGATCGCTCACTTCGGTTAGACCGAAACGTTACGAAGGGAAACAGAGAGATTACAATCCCATCTCGGTGAGACCGAGATCCCTATCGGTGAGACCTATTTGCCTAGGGTTTGTGGCATTGGCTATGACATTTGAACTCGGTGGCGCCGGATAGAAAGAATCGGTAGGACCGATTTTGACTTTGGGTTTAGGTCATATGTGGATGTGAGAAAGTAGTTGAGGGTTTTTGGAGCATATCACTAAGCACTTGAAGCAAGAGGCTCATTAAGCAACACCTCATCCCTCCTTAATAGTATTGGCTTTTCCTATAGACTCAATGTGATCTTGGATCACTAAAATGTAAAATGTAGAGTCTTGAGCTTTTGAGCTTTAGCCAATCCTTTGTCTTTAATATTTTGAGGGATCCACTTTCATCATCCATGCCATGCCATTCATTGAGCTTTCCTGAAATATTTGTCTTGGAATAGCATTAGCTCAATGAGCTATATGTTGTTATGAATTACCAAAACCACCTAGGGATAGTTGCACTTTCAATCTCCCCCTTTTTGGTAATTAATGACAACATATAGATCAAAGCTTCGACAAATGATAATAAGATTGAAAACATCGTCGCTTTGAGAAGTATGTGATAAGCAAGAGCTCCCCCTAAATTTGTGCATAGTTTAAGATTTGCTTTGGACTGCAAATGCACAACGAATTAGGCTCATGGGTTACTCTTCCATGTCACATACATCTTGGTGGAGCGCTCGAAATAATAAAGATTGAATACATGCACTCATCACCAAGCAAAGTGAATGATCATATAAGGATAAGTAAGATAATATCATCTAACAAGCATAAGTGTAGCTTATGATCAAACACATGATCATCAATGTCTCACAGATAATAGCATAGTATCTCAAGCAATCAAAAGCAAACAAAGTTCAACCAAGAAGACAAAAGAGAACAAAAGCAAACTCTCTCTCTTGAAGCCTATGATCCATACATTTTTCTCCCCCTTTGGCAAAAAGTTACCAAAAAGTTCCTAGAAAATGCATAGTACTATATCGTCTCTCAGGCTTGGTCTTCAGTTGGTGGCGTAGAGATGGCTCCTTGGACGAAGACTTCAGTTGATGTGGATGGAGCTGAAGGAGTTGGTGCTGGAGCTGGTTGCACTAGATCTATAGCTAGTGCAGATGAAGTGACTCTGGTGTCTGTTACTAGCTCTGCAGCTGATCTCTGAGCTCGAGGCACTCTGGCAAATGCATCAGTAGTTGTCCTGCCCTTCCTCTCGTGCATGTCATCATGTAGCTGCTCCACAACTGACTGAATCTCAGTTACTTTGACATCTAAATCATAGAATTTTTGTTCCATGATTCTTTCCAGGCTCTCCTGGTTTTGAGTTAGGGTGGCCAACCCCTTCCCAATCCTCAGAGTTGATGCTATCAAGTAACCAAGCTGGTCCTGCTTGTTCTTCAAAAAGTACTCAGATGCCTCCTCTTGAGTTGGCATCTTGGCAGCCTTCTCTTTCTTTGCTTTCTCCTTCTTCTCTTGAGCTTGTACTGATGATGGTTCATTCTCATTCATCACAACTTGATTGTCCTCAAAGTCTGGATAAAGAACAAAGTGTTCCTTATCCAATAGATATTTTCCTGTGCCCATCTTTGAGTTAATCAACTCCTGAATTTGTGGGGCATATCCACAACTTCTCTTTTGGTCTGCTGCTGTCCTCTTGATAGTCTCAACCATGAGGCTCATGACCTTGAATTTCTGTGGCACATCAAATATGTGTAGCAAATTAATTGCATGCCCTCTGATCATGTTGTGGTCACCTGACTTGGGCAAAAGAGTGTGCCTTAGGATCTAGTTGATCATTGGCAGTCCTGACAGAAGAAAATGGACTGTCCCAAACTTGAAAGTCTCAAGAGCTTTGTCTGGGATCTCCTTGTACATATGTGACATAGAATTGTGATCCATCTTTTTCTTGGCATAAACGTCCAAGTCATATTCACTCTCCTTTGGGGCATTGATCAGATTGGCCCATTCCTCAATAGTTGATTGGTATCTCGTACCTTCAGACATCCAAACTATCCTACCATCTGGATAGAAATGTGATGTGGAGTAGAATTGCATAATGAGCTCATCATTCCAGTTTGTGAGCTTCTGCCCAACAAAGTCTGCAACTCCACACGCACTGAAGCTGTCATACACTCCAGGATAATGTTCTTCATTCTCCTTTATGTAGGTCCAGTCGACCCACCTCATATCACACACTATAGGCTTCTTGTCCAACAAGATTGTCTCATAGAAATCCTGTTGTTCCTTTGTGTGGAACCTGTAATCAACAGCAGTCCTTCTCCTGGTGGCATATGGATCTGACTCTCTCCATAGCCTCAACCCTGAGTCTCTCCTGATCTTCATGTTCTCAGCCACAGGATGAGCATCATTGTGGTCTGGAATCTTGGGTTTGAGCTTCCTCAGGACTTGTCCTTCATCATCTTCCTCAGCAGCAACTTCAGGCACTGGGGCCTTGTTCTTCTCAGCAGCTGGTATACTCCTGGTATTCCTCTTAGGTGCACTCTTGGGCTTGGAGGCAGCTTTGGGTGCTTCTTTGGGCTTTGATGTTGCAGCCCCTGACTTTATAGCATCACCCATCAGCTTCTGTACCTTGGGTGCTGGTGCAGCAACCTCTTCTTCTTCTTCTTCTTCCATCATGGAAGGCTTTCCAATCACTCTGGACATGGTCTTCTTGACTCTTTCCTTCCTTTTCTTTCCTTCTGCAGCAGGCTCTTTGGGTTGGGATTCCAAAGATGCTTGAGTGGAGGCTCTGGCTTTAGACATGGGTTGTCTTCCTGCTGGCCTTTTGATCTTCAGCCCTGGCTTAACTGCAGCTGAGCTATACTCCTTCTTGAGCACTTTCTTCTTTGAAATGGCCTCATCTTCTACTGCCACATAATCCTCATCCTCAGATTCTGAGGTTCTCTTCTTCCTTGTCCTGGTGGCAGCTTTGGGAAAATTGCTCGGAGTGCTTCTGCTTCCCTCATCTGAGCTGCTAGAGGGACTAGTGCCCTCCCTCATCTGAATCTGCTCCTCTGACTTGTTCTGGCTGTCACTTTGGTCTGACGTGCTGCAAACACTGACTGCTGACCCTGTGAATAGTTATAGATGAGATAGAATGGATGAGCATCACAAAATGCAGAGATTTTTGCAAAAGAATGATTCAAAAACTTAGCTTTAGTTTTCCACAGAAAGCATTTCGGATCAACCGATTTTCAAACTCGGTGATACCGAAGCAGTTTTGGAACCTAAACTAGTGAACTCGGTCGACCGAGTCACAGTTTGCGGCACCGAGACTGCTAGGGTTTCACAAAGTTCTAAAATCGGTCACACCGATAGCAATTCTCGGTCGGACCGAGAGTTACTAGTGCAATGGCATTAGCCAAATCGGCGGGACCGAGTTTTTCAACTCGGTGGGTCCGAGATGGTTTCGGCGGAAACCTAACCCTAAATTTTCAAATCGCATCTATTCTAAGGATTGTTTTGACTGGATAGAGGTGTTTCAATCGTGGAAAGAATCATAATGAACACAATGTGCTGAGAATCAGATGAGGATAGCACTGTGATCGAGTTCATACCCTAGTTCGGCGATGAACTCGCTACGGCGGCAACGACGGAGATGAAATCCGTTGACGGCGGCGGAGACCAGCGACAGGAGGCGGCTGGCGACGAAGTCGACGATCCGGAGACCTAGAAGGCAGAGCGAGCTATGCGCGGGGGAAGAGGTTTGGAGAAAGTTTTCCAAATTTTTGCCCGTGTGAATATATAGCCCGACACTGTCGGTGTGACCGAGTGGAACAACTCGGTGGCACCGAGATACATAAGTGTTGACAGTTACAGCAACTCGGTTTGACCGAAAAGTTCAAATTGATTGCACCGAGGTTGAAAACCTAGATCGACTTAGTGATCTCGGTATGACCGAAATGGAGGAATTGATCAGACCGAAAAGCACAAAGAAGTTTTGGAAGTTTAAGTCTATGATGAATCGGGGACTCCGAGTGCTCCTCACACAGAGTGGTTCGAATCTGACTTGATCAAATTTTGTGATGTAGCATGAATAGAGTTTGAGACGAGAAAAGCATAGATAGCTAGATAAGGTTCTTAGGCATTCTTGTCCATCCACTTGGCCAAAGAAAAAGAAACCAATCAATCAAAACAACAAGTGGATGTCCTCAAATGAGTAAAATATGCAACCAACATGCTCACACAATAAAATGACAAATGAAATATGTGACAAAGCATGCACAAACAATTCTAGCATCTATCAAACAATTGGCGATGACTAGGTCATCCATATATGAGTATATTGACTTAGGAGTCAAATGAGAACATTTGATCATAGGTCATACTCATCGTTTAAGCTCAAGTAGGGTTACCACTTTTACATAATGCATTGATGTGTACACATCATTAGAGTTGCTTTGACTCAATTCTTAGAGTTAAGCTCCCCCTAGATGTGAGATCCCCCCTTAGAGGGATGAACTAACATTGGGTTTTGTCGATGATGACTTCATGTAGGTGTTGAAGATGTGGATGCTCAATGTTGATGTAGATCATTTGGAGCAATCCTTTGGAGTGAGTTGCACTTTCAATACTTGCATGGGTTAGTCCCACAAGGAACAAACAAGAATATCCATAGACATAGAGTGATGCACACACAAGATGATTTCCATGAAAACATTAGGTTACCTTGTCCCTTGCCTTACCAACATGAGGGTTTGTGACTCCTTGAACTAGTGCAAGATATGGAAGTTGATTGCACTTGTCCTTGCCATAATGATATGAGTGAAGAATGTTGGCGGAGTCACCCTCAAGAACACTCTAGTTCTTCTTCTTCGGGATCCACATCATCTTGATGGGAATCCTTGGAGTTGTAGCTGTACTTGATGAAGTAGAACTTGACGTAGTCTTGGGAACCCACTTGACCAAGGCCTTAGGTGCTTCTTCAAATGCATCAATCTCCTCTTGAAGCTTGTCCTTGCCTTTGTTCTTGTGGTCTTGTAGTGGAAGATCATCTTATGCTTGTGTTCCCTTGAAGGAAGTAGGATCATACTTCTCTTGTTGAGGAACAAACTTCATCTTGGGGTATTGATCTTCTTCCCACTCAACTCCATTGGCATTGAACTTTCGTTCAAAACCAACACCTTGATTCTTCCGGTGCCTTCCTTGCTTATGCACAATTTCCTCGAATTGCTTACTCCGGCAAGGCTCTTGTATACACCTTTCTATAATTCCCTTCAATAAGCTGTTTTCTTGCTCAAGTGTAACTTGGCTAAGAGAATCATTAGTGGAAACAAGAGAACTACTAGAAGCAACAATATTGGATTTAGCATTATTATTGTTACTACTAGAGGAAGAATCTTTCTTGTTCTTGTTACTAGACTTGACTTGAGGCATGTAAGTAGATAAGAGTAAACACTTGGCAATGTAAGAAGAACTTTTCTTACGGAGATCATCATTGATTGCCTTTAATAACTCATGCTCTTGCTCAAGATTGAGCTTTTCAAAGCGTAACTTCTCATGAGCCCTTAAAAGTTCTCGATGATCTTCGAAGATAGTTTCATGAGCTAACTTAAGAGTGTTTAGTTCTTTAGTTAGAAGCTCAATCTTCTCCTTATCATTGTCATTCGTTTTATCTTGATTAGCATGATTAATTGACGTTTCATCATATTCATCACTAGAGTTGTCAATAAGTAAATCATCATCACCTAACAAGTCATCTTCATCACTATTAAAATCAACATACTCGGGGTGTGTTACCTTAGGACCTTTGGCCATGAAGCATCTTCCAATTCCTTCATTTGGTGAATCAAATATGTCGTAGGAGTTGGTTGACACAAGTGCTAGACCGGCAACACCTTCATCTTGAGTATATTCGGAGTCGGAGTGATAGCTTCTCTCGGAGCAATTGTCGGAGTCGGAGCCGGATACCCATTCACCAACATGAGCTTGATGTCTTTGTTTTGTGTAGCTCTTTGATGACTTGTCCTTCCTTTCCGAATCCTTGCTTCTCCGTGAGGGTCTTCATTCATAACGATCATCTCTACTCCTTCTCTCTCTTGGTGGTGATTCTTCTCTTCTACTTCTTCTTTTTGGAGAATCCTCTCTTCTTTTGTAGGGTTCCGTACACTCATTGGAATAGTGTCCGGGTCTCCTACAATTGTAGCAATTGCGCTCTCGACTAGAAGATCTTTTGTCATTGTAGGACCTTGACTTAGAGCTTCTTTCTTTGCTTCTACTCTTGTAGAATTTGTTGAAGTTCTTCACCATTAAGCTCAATTCTTCATTGAAGGTTTGTTTCTCACTTGATGATGTGGGGGCTTCACATGAGGCTTTGTAAGCACCAATTGACTTGTTGTGAAGTTCCTCCTTATCCTTGAGTGACATCTCATGAGCAACAATTCTTCCAATGACTTCGTTGGCTTGAGATCTTTGTAATTTGGCATCATTTGGATCAATGTGCACACGGTATCATATTTTCCATCCAATGCTCTTAGGATCTTCTTGATGATGAATCTGTCGGTCATCTCTTCACTTCCTAAGCCGGCAATCTCATTTGTGATAAGAGCAAGCCTAGAGTACATTTCAGCGACACCTTCACCATCCTTCATTTTGAACTTGTCAAGCTGACTTTGGAGCACATCCAACTTGGATTCCTTGACGGAGTCGGTACCTTCATGCATATCAATCAAAGTATCCCAAATTTCCTTTGCATTCTCAAGACGGCTGATTTTGTTGTATTCTTTGGGGCACAAGCCATTGAAGAGGATATCGCAAGCTTGAGCGTTGTATTGCAGCATCTTCAATTCATCTGCACTAACTTCACGGTTCGGTTCTCTCCCATCAAAGAATTCACCTTGCAAGCCAATACACACAATAGCCCAAACGGCGGGGTTATGTCCGAGAATATGAATTTTCATCTTATGCTTCCAACTAGCAAAATTAGTGCCATCAAAGTAAGGACCTCTACAGTGATAATTTCCCTCGCTAGACGCCATACTCTCCTAGGTTGTGAAACCAAGGCTATGACCACCAAAAGCTATGGAAATCAAAGCAAATGGAGACCAAAGCTATGATACCACTTGTAGGACCTTGAAGTATGTCTAGAGGGGGGTGATTAGACTACTTGACCAATTAAAAACTTAACCTTTTCCCAATTTTAGACTTTGGCAGATTTTAGCTATCTTTGCACAAGTCAAGCAATCTTCACACAATTCAAGCAAGCATGCAAAGAGTATATGAGCAGCGGAATTTAAAGCATGCAACTTGCAAGAATGTAAAGGGAAGGGTTTGGAGGATTCAAACGCAATTGGAGACACGGATGTCTTTGTCGTGGTTCCGATAAGTGGTACTATTGTACATCCAAGTTGATAGAGACTTCAACCCACAAAGGGTAACGGTTGTGCGAGTCCATGGGGGGCTCCACCCACGAAGGGTCCACGAAGAAGCAACCTTGTATATCCCACCATGGCCGTCGCCCACGAAGGATTTGCCTCACTAGCGGTAGATCTTCACGAAGTAGGCGATCTCCTTGCCCTTACAAACTCCTTGGTTCAACTCCACAATCTTGTCGGAGGCTCCCAAGTGACACCTAGCCAATCTAGGAGACACCACTCTCCAAGAAGTAACAAATGGTGTGTTGATGATGAACTCCCTGCTCTTGTGCTTCAAATGATAGTCTCCCCAACACTCAACTCTCTCTCATAGGATTTGGATCTGGTGGAAAGAAGATTTGAGTGGAAAGCAACTTGGGGAAGGCTAGAGATCAAGATTCATATGGTAGGAATGGAATATCTTGGCCTCAACACATGAGTAGGTGGGTCTCTCTCAGAACTGGTAAGTTGGAAGTGTAGGTTTGTTCTGATGGCTCTCTCCACGAATGAAGAGGAGGTGGAGGGGTATATATAGCCTCCACACAAAAACTAACCGTTACACACAATTTACCAAACTCGGTAGGACCGAATCAATAAACTCGGTCGGACTGATTCAGTAAACCTAGTGACCGTTAGTGATTTCGGTGGGACCGACATGCAACTCGGTAGGACCGATATGGTTAGGGTTAGGGCATAAAGTAATCTCGGTGAGACCGATTACACAAACTCGGTGAGACCGATTTTGGTAATTAGCTAACCAGAGATTTGGTCAGGTAAACTCGGTGGGACCGATTCGCTCTTTTCGGTGAGACCGAAATGTTACGAAAGGGAAACAGAGAGTTTACATTGCAATCTCGGTGAGACCGATCTCTCACTTCGGTTAGACCGAAACGTTGCGAAGGGAAACAGAGAGATTACAATCCCATCACGGTGAGACCGAGGTCCCTATCAGTGAGACCGATTTGCCTAGGGTTTGTGGCAGTGGCTATGACATTTGAACTCGGTGGCACCGGATAGAAAGAATCGGTAGGACCGATTTTTACTTTGGGTTTAGGTCATATGTGGATGTGAGAAAGTAGTTGAGGGTTTTTGGATCATATTACTAAGCACTTGAAGCAAGAGGCTCATTAAGCAACACCTCATCCCTTCTTGATAGTATTGGCTTTTCCTATAGACTCAATGTGATCTTGGATCACTAAAATGTAAAATGTAGAGTCTTGAGCTTTTGAGCTTGAGCCAATCCTTTGTCCTTAATATTTTGAGGGATCCACTTTCATCATCCATGTCATGCCATTCATTGAGCTTTCCTGAAATATTTGTCTTGGAATAGCATTAGCTCAATGAGCTATATGTTGTTATGAATTACCAAAACCACCTAGGGATAGTTGCACTTTCAGTATGTACCAGTAGTTATGTGTTTGATATCTCTCTCTCTCGTGTTCTCTCTATGGCACGATCTTGATGTATCGCGAGCTTTGTTATTATAGTTGGATCTTTAAGATGTTCTTCCCCCCTCTACTCTCTTGTAAGGGATTGAGTTTTCCCTTTGAAGTTATCTTGTCGGATTGAGTCTTTAATGATTTGAGAACACTTGATGTATGTCTTGGCGTTCTTATCTGTGGTGACAATGGGATATCATGTGCCATTTGATGTATGTTTTGGTGACCAACTTGCGGGTTCCGCCCATGAACCTATGCATAGGGGTTGGCACACGTTTTCGTCTTGACTCTCCGGTAGAAACTTTGGGGCACTCTTTGAAGTACTTTTGTGTTGGTTGAATAGATGAATCTGAGATTGTGTGATGCATATCGTATAATCATGCCCACGGATACTTGAGGTGACAATGGAGTATCTAGGTGACATTAGGTTTTTGGTTGATTTGTGTCTTAAGGTGTTATTCTAGTATGAACTCTATGATAGATTGAATGGAAAGAATAGCTTCATGTTATTTTACTACGGACTCTTGAATAGATAGAACAGAAAGGATAACTTTGAGGTGGTTTCGTACCCTACTATAATCTCTTCGTTTGTTCTCTGCTATTAGTGACTTTGGAGTGACTCTTTGTTGCATGTTGAGGGATTGTTATATGATCTATCTATGTTATTATTGTTGAGAGAACTTGCACTAGTGAAAGTATGAACCCTATGCCTTGTTTCCTATCATTGCAATACCGTTTACGCTCACTTTTATCATTAGTTACCTTGCTGTTTTTATATTTTCAGATTACAAAAACCTTTATCTACTATCTATATTGCACTTGTATCACCATCTCTTCGGCGAACTAGTGCACCTATACAATTTTCCATTGTATTGGGTGTGTTGGGGACACAAGAGACTCTTTGTTATTTGGTTGCAGGGTTGTTTGAGAGAGACCATCTTCATCCTACGCCTCCCACGGATTGATAAACCTTAGGTCATCCACTTGAGGGAAATTTGCTACTATCCTACAAACCTGTGCACTTGCAGGCCCAACAACGTCTACAAGAAGAAGGTTGTCTAGTATACATCACATACATATTTAGATGGCAATTTTTATTGCCTGCAACATGACAACTTACTTGAAGGATCTTACTCAATCCATAGGTAGGTATGGTGGACTCTCACGGCAAACTGGGTTTAAGGATATTTGGAAGCACAAGTAGTATCTCTACTTGGTGCAAGGAATTTGGCTAGCATGAGGGGGAAAGGCAAGCTCAACATGTTTGGAAGGTCAATGACAATATAATTTAACCGAGATGTGCAAAAACATAAACCATTACGTTGTCTTCCTTGTCCAACGTCAACTCTTTTAGCATGTCATACTTAATGAGTGCTCCCAATCATAAAAGATGTCCAAGATAATATATTTGTATGTGAACCCCTCTTTCCTTATCACTTCCTATTAATTGCAACGATGACCAAAACTACGTTTATCAACTCTCAACAACTTTTATGCCTCATACTTTCTATGTGTGAAGTCATCACTGACCATAAGATCAATATGAACTCTTTTATTCTTTCTACTTTCTCAAGATCATAGCAACATAGCAAAGCCCTTGACTCAACACTAATCTTTATTATAGATAGCTCACGGACTCGATTACATAAAGAGATCACAAAGCAAAACTCAAAACTACTTGGTATCAAAACTTCAATCTACTGGATCAAGAAACTACTAAAAGGATCGAACTAAATAAAACAGTAAAGATAGGAGTGTGATGGTGATACGATACCGGGGCACCTCCCCCAAGCTTGGCAGTTGCCAAGGGGAGTGCCCATACCCATGTGATTATGTCCTCGGAGGTGGTGAAGTAGGAGTTGTTGATGATGTAGGCTTATCGTCCATCTTCCAAGGCATAGGCTCACCATCATAGAAGGATGATTGAGTCTCCGGGATCCTTAAATCTGCAGCCAAACTCATCCTCTTGAATATATATTCATACTCACAGTTTTGGTTTTGCAGGTCGTAGATCTGGGCTTGGAGGTGCTCGATTTTCTTTTGAAGCTTGAAGATGGTCTCCCCAATGACCTTGGCATCTAGCTTGTGGTTGTTGGTGAACTCCGTGATCATCATCTGGTTGGCGTTGAGTCCACGCTCCACCATCCCTTGGCACTTGAAAACTTGCTGCTCCACGGCTTCGAGCTTTGTCTCCACGCTTCCGGTATGCCTTGGTCCCTCCACATCGCGGATGTGCAGCACCCCCTCACGCATCTCAATGGTTTGAGGGTGTTGCAACACCTCCGCGAGATAGGGGTTGATAACCCTCTCGAAAAACTTGTCCTTGGGAGCGCTTGGAGACGACATGATGCTCTAGATCTGAAACAGAAACAACTCGAAGCGAAAACAGAGGATATTTGCATGATACGGTGGTCAAAACCTTCGGGAGTATATATAATGAATTTTTACCGACCAAAATACATAATGTGCAAGAAAACAGAGTCCGGGGAGGGGCACGAGGTGTCCACGAGACAGGGGGCACGCCCAGTAAGGGTGGGCGCGCCCTCCACTCTCGTGGGGGCCTCGTGTCCCCTTCGGACTACTTCTTTCTTCCTAAAATTCTTAAATATTCAAAAACTTATAAAAATTGCCATTGAAGTTGTTTGGAGTCGGTTTACTTACCGTACCACATACCTATTCCTTTTCGGAGTCTGGAACATTCTGGAAAGTGTCCCTTATGTATTCCTCCGGGGTTGCGGTTTCAATAATATTAGTTTCAACATTAATAGGATTACCTGAAATATAATGTTTAATTCTTTGATCGTTTACCACCCTCGGACTTGTGCCTTCGAAGTTATTGATTTTTATGGCACCAGAACGATAGACCTCCTCGGTAACGTAGGGACCTTCCCATTTAGAGAGAAGTTTTCCTGCAAAAATCTTAAACGAGAGTTGAATAATAACACATAATCACCTACGTTAAACTCACACTTTTGTATCCTTTTATCATGCCAACGTTTGACTTTTTCTTTGAATAGCTTGGCATTCTCATAGGCTTGGGTTCTCCATTCATCAAGTGAGCTAATATCAAACAACCTCTTCTCACCGGCAAGTTTGAAGTCATAGTTGAGCTCTTTAATAGCCCAATATGCTT
Source organism: Aegilops longissima (assembly GCA_021605205.1). Classification (NCBI taxonomy): domain Eukaryota; kingdom Viridiplantae; phylum Streptophyta; class Magnoliopsida; order Poales; family Poaceae; genus Aegilops; species Aegilops longissima. The sequence continues at coordinate 612,423,565 of CM038680.1, forward strand.
TATGTTCAAGTTCAAGAGGTAAATGACAAGCTTTTCCATAGACCATCTTATAAGGAGACATACCCATAGGATTTTTTTATGCAGTTCTATAGGCCCATAATGCATCAACAAGTTTTTTGGACCAATTCTTTCTAGATCTATTCACGGTATTATGCAAAATTAATTTGAGCTCTCTATTGCTCAACTCTACTTGACCACTAGACTGCAGATGATAAGGAGATGTGATTCTATGATTAACATCATACTTAGCAAGCATCTTACGGAAAGCACCATGAATAAAATGTGAACCACCATCAGTCATAAGATATCTAGGGACTCCAAACCTCGGAAAAATGACTTCTTTAAGAATTTTAATAGAATTGTTATGATCAGCACTACTAGTTGGAATAGCTTCTACCCACTTAGTAACGTAATCAACAGCAACTAAAATATGTGTGTAACCATTAGAGGTAGGAAAAGGTCCCATATAATCAAAGCCCCAAACATCAAATGGTTCAATAACAAGAGAATAATTCATAGGCATTTCTTGACGTCTGCTAATATTACCAATTCTTTGGCATTCATCACAAGATAAGACAAACTTACGAGCATCTTTGAAGAGAGTAGGCCAATAAAAACCAGATTGTAGTACCTTGTGTGCAGTTCTATCTCCAGCGTGGTGTCCTCCATAGGATTCAGAGTGACACTTGCGTAGAATCTGTTCCTGTTCATGCTCAGGCACACAATGTCTAATAACACCATCTACTCCTTCTTTATAAAGGTGTGGGTCATCCCAAAAGTAATTTCTTAAATCATAAAATAACTTTTTCTTTTGCTGGTATGTGAAACTAGGAGGTATAAATTTAGCAGCAATATAATTAGCATAATAAGAATACCAAGGAGCAGTACGAGAAGCATTAATGACCGCTAATTGTTCATCAGGAAAGCTATCGTCAATAGGCAGTGGGTCATCAAGAACATTCTCTAACCTAGACAAGTTTTCTGCAACGGGGTTCTCAGCTCCTTTTCTATCAATAATATGCAAATCAAATTCTTGGAGCAAGAGAACCCATCTAATGAGTCTAGGCTTAGCATCTTTCTTTTCCATAAGATATTTAATAGCAGCATGATCAGTGTGAATAGTAACTTTGGAATCAACAATATAAGGTCTAAACTTATCACATGCAAACACAACTGCTAAGAACTCTTTTTCAGTAGTAGCATAATTTCTCTGGGCAGTATCAAGAGTCATACTAGCATAATGGATAACATTCAATTTCTTATCAACTCTTTGCCCTAGAACAGCACCTACAGCATAGTCACTAGCATCACACATAATTTCAAAAGGTAAATTCCAATCAGGTGGCTGAACAATAGGTGCAGTGATCAAAGCTTTCTGAAGTATTTCAAATGCTTCTACACAATCATCATCAAAGACAAAAGGAATATCTTTTTGCAATAAATTAGCCATAGGCCTAGAGATTTTAGAAAAGTCCTTAATGAACCTCCTATAAAAACTGGCATGACCAAGAAAACTTCTTATACCTTTTATGTCCTTGGGACATGGCATCTTTTCATAGCATCAACTTTGGCTTTGTCAACTTCAATACCTCTCTCGGAAATCTTATGTCCCAAGACAATGCCTTCATTAACCATAAAGTGACACTTTTCCCAATTCTGGACGAGACTAGTGTCTTCGCATCTCTGCAAAACTCGATCAAGGTTGCTCAAACAATCATCAAAAGAGGATCCATAAACGGAGAAGTCGTCCATGAATACCTCACAAATCTTTTCACAAAAATCAAAGAATATAGCCATCATGCATCTTTGAAAGGTAGCAGGTGCATTACATAAACCAAAAGGCATACGTCTATAAGCAAAAGTAACGAAAGGGCAAGTAAAAGTAGTTTTTGATTGATCCCCCGCTGACACAAGTATTTGAGAGAAACCAGAATAACCATCTAGAAAGCAGAAATGTGTGTGTTTGGATAGTCTTTCTAGCATTTGATCAATAAAAGGTAAAGGGTAATGATCTTTCTTAGTAGCCTTATTTAATTTACGGAAATCAATTACCATCCTATAACCTATAATAATTCTTTGCGGGGTCAATTCATCTTTATCATTAGAAACAACAGTAATACCTCCCTTTTTAGGAACACAATGGACAGGGCTTACCCAATCACTATCAGCAGCGGGATAAATTATACCTGCCTCAAGGAGCTTTAGTATCTCCTTTCTTACCACTTCTTTCATCTTGGGATTCAGTCGTCGTTGAGGATCTCTAACTGGTTTGGCATCTTTCTCCACTGTAATTTTGTGTTGGCATAACGTGGGACTAATGCCCTTAAGATCATCCAGAGTATATCCAATAGCAGCGCGGTGCTTCTTCAGAGTTTTCAATAATCTTTCTTCTTCTTGCTCTGAAAGGTTAGCACTAATAATAACAGGATATATTTTCTTTTCATCAAGATAAGCATACTTAAGATTATCAGGTAATGGTTTGAGTTCAAACACAGGATCACCCTTGGGTGGAGGGGGATCCCCAAGAATTTCAACGGGAAGGTTGTGTTTCAGCATAGGTTCCTGTTTAAGTAACACTTCATATATTCCCCTTCTTTCTTTCATAAACATTTCATTTTCATGGTCTAGCAAATATTGTTCTAACGGATCAGTAGGAGGCACGGCAATGGAAGCAAGACCAATAATCTCATCCTTACTAGGTGATTCTCTATCACGAGGTTGTCTACGAAACTTAGCAAAATTAAACTCATGAGACACACCCTCTAAGCCAATTGTAACAGTATCCTTTTCACAATCGATCTTAGCACTTGTTGTATTCAAGAAGGGTCTACCAAAAATAATGGGACAAAAATCATCTTGTGGGGAACCAAGAACAAGAAAATCAGCAGGATATTTAACCTTCCGACACAAGACTTCAACATCTCTAACTATCCCAACTGGTTTAATGGTATCCCTATTAGCAATCTTAATAGTAACATCATTGTCTTCTAATTCAATGGGTGCAATGTCATGCATAATTTCTTTATATAAGGTATAAGGTATTGCACTAGCACTAGCTGTTGGGGAACGTAGTAATTTCAAAAAATTTCCTACGAACACGCAAGACCATGGTGATGGCATAGCAACGAGAGGGGAGAGTGTCCGTCCACGCACTCGTGAGACCGAAAGCGAAGCGTTATATCAACGCTGTTGATGTAGTCGACGTCTTCACGATCCGACCGATCCAAGCACCGTTACTCGGCACCTCCGAGTTCTTGGCACACGCTCAGCTCGATGACGATCCCCGGCTCCGATCCAGCAAAGCGTCGGGAGGAGTTCCACAAGACGACGGCAGGGTGGCGATCTTGATGTTCTACCGTCGCAGGGCTTCTCCTAAGCACCGCTACAATATGACCGAGGTGGAATATGGTGGAGGGGGCACCGCACACGGCTAAGGAACGATCACGAAGATCAACTTGTGTGTTCTAGGGTGCCCCCTGCCCCGTATATATAAAGGAGCAAGGGGAGGGCCGCCCGGCCCTAGGAGGCGCCCAGGGAGGAGTCCTCCTCCTAGTAGGAGTAGGACTCCCTTTCCTAGTCCTACTAGGAAGAAGGAAGGGGAAGGAAAGAGAGGAGAGAGAGGAAAGGGGGCCCCCCCCTCCTTGTCCAGTCGGACTCCCCATGGGGGCGCGCCACCTCCTGGTGCAGCCCTCTCTCCCCTCTTGGCCCAATAAGGCCCATTACTTCCCGGGGGTTCCGTAACCCCTCCGGCACTCCGGTTTTCTCCGAAACTTCCGAACCTTTCCGTGTCCGAATATAGCCGTCAATATATCAATCTTTATGTCTCGAACATTTCGAGACTCCTCGTCATGTCCGTGATCACATCCGGGACTCGAACTCCTTCGGTACATCAAAATACATAAACTCATAATATAACCGCCATCGAAACCTTAAGCGTGCATGGACCCTACGGTTCGAGAACAATGTAGACATGGCCGAGACACGTCTCGGTCAATAACCAATAGCGGGACCTGGATGCCCATATTGGCTCCTACATATTCTACGAAGATCTTTATCGGTCGAGACCGCATAACAACATACGTTGTTCCCTTTGTCATCGGTATGTTACTTGCCCGAGATTCGATCGTCGGTATCCAATACCTAGTTCAATCTCACATCGCAAGTCTCTTTACTCGTTCCGTAATACATCATCTCACAGCTAACTCATTAGTTGTAATGCTTGCAAGGCTTTAGTGATGTGTATTACCGAGAGGGCCCAGAGATACCTCTCCGACAATCGGAGTGACAAATCCTAATCTCGAAATACGCCAACCCAACATCTGCCTTTGGAGACACCTGTAGTACTCCTTTATAATCACCCGATTACGCCAGACGCTTGGTAGTACCCAAAGTGTTCCTCATGTAAACGGAGTTGCATAATCTCATAGTTATAGGAACATGTATAAGTCATGGATAAAAGCAATAGCAACATACTAAACGATCGGATGCTAAGCTAATGGAATGGGTCATGTCAATCAGATCATTCAACTAATGATGTGACCTTGTTAATCAAATGACAACTCCTTTGTCTATGGTTAGGAAACTTAACCATCTTTGATTAACAAGCTAGTCTAGTAGAGGCATACTAGTGACACTCTGCTTGTCTATGTATTCACACATGTATTATGTTTCCGTTAATACAATTCTAGCATGAATAATAAACATTTATCATGAAATAAGGAAATAAATAATAACTTTATTATTGCCTCTAGGGCATATTTCCTTGAGCCTCCCACTTGCACTAGAGTCAATAATCTAGATTACATAGTAATGATTCTAACACCCATGGAGTCTTGGTTTTGATCATGTTTTGCTCGTGGAAGAGGCTTAGTCAACGGTCTGCTACATTCAGATCCGTATGTATCTTGCAAATCTCTATGTCTCCCACCGGACTAAGTCCCGATGGAATTGAAGCGTCTCTTAATGTGTTTGGTTCTCTTGTGAAATCTAGATTCCTTTGCTAAAGCAATTGCTCCATAGATTGTCACAAAAGATTTTCATTGGACCCGATGCACTAGGTATGACACCTAGATCGGATATGAACTCCTTCATCCGCACTCCTTCATTAGCTGCTTCCAAGCTGCTATGTATTCCGCTTCACATGTAGATCCCTTCTGACGCTTTCTTTAGAACTGCACCAACCGACAGCTCCTCCGCTTAGTGTAAATACGATCCGGTTTGCGATTTAGAATCGTCCGGATCGGTGTCAAAGCTTGCATCAACATAACCATTTACGATGAGCTCTTTATCACCTCCATATACGAGAAACATATCCTTAGTCCTTTTCAGGTATTTCAGGATGTTTTTGACCGCTGTCCAGTGATCCACTCCTGGATTACTTTGGTACCTCCCTGCTAAGCTTATAGCAAGGCACACATCAGGTCTGTACACAGCATTGCATACATGATAGAGCCTATGGCTGAGGCATAGGAACATCTTTCATTTTCTCTCTATCTTCTGCGGTGGTCGGGCATTGAGTCTTACTCAACTTCACACCTTGTAACACAGGCAAGAACCCTTTCTTTGCTTGATCCATTTTGAACTTCTTCAAAACTTTGTCAAGGTATGTGCTTTGTGAAAGTCCAATTAAGCGCCTTGATCTATCTCTATAGATTTTGATGCCCAATATGTAAGCAGCTTCACCGAGGTCCTTCATCGAAAAACTCTTATTCAAGTATCCCTTTATGCTATCCAGAATTCTATATCATTTCCGATTAGTAATATGTCATCTACATATAATATCGTAAATGCTCTGAGCTCCCACTCACTTTCTTGTAAATACAAAGCTTCTCCAAAAGTCTCAGATAAACCCAAATGCTTTGATCACACTATCAAAGCGTTTATTCCAACTCCGAGATGCTTGCACCAGTCCATAAATGGATCGCTGGAGCTTGCACACTTTGTTAGCTCCTTTGGATCGATAAAACCTTCGGTTGCATCATATACAACTCTTCTTCCGTAAATCCATTCAGAATGCAGTCTTTACATCCATTTGCCAAATTTCATAATCATAAAATTCGCAATTGCTAACATGATTCGGACAGACTTAAGCATCGCTACGGGTGAGAAGGTCTCATCGTAGTCAATCCCTTGAATTTGTCGAAAACCCTTTGCGACAAGTCGAGCTTTGTAGACAGATAATATTACCGTCGTCGTCGGTCTTCTTCTTGAAGATCCACTTGTTTTCTATTGCTTGCCGACCCTCGGGCAAGTCAACCAAAGTCCACACTTTGTTTTCATACATGGATCCCATCTCAGATTTCATGGCCTCAAGCCATTTTATGGAATCTGGGCTCACCATCGCTTCTTCATAGTTCGTAGGTTCATCATGATCTAGTAGCATGACTTCCGAACAGGATTACCGTACCACTCAGTGCGGTTCTTACTCTGTTGATCTACGAGGTTCTGTAGTAACTTGATCTGAAGTTTCATGATCAACATCATCAACTTCCTCATTATTTGGTGTAGATGTCGCAGAAACCGTTTTCTGTGAAAAACTACTTTCAAATAAGGGAGAAGGTACAGTTACCTCATCAAGTTCTACTTTCCTCCCACTCACTTCTTTCGAGAGAAACTCCTTCTCTAGAAAGGATCCATTCTTAGCAACAAATGTCTTGCCTTCGGATCTGTGATAGAAGGTGTACCCAACTGTCTCCTTTGGGTATCCTATGAAGACACATTTCTCCGATTTAGGTTCGAGCTTATCAGGTTGAAGTTTTTTCACATAAGCATCGCATCCCCAAACTTTAAGAAACGACAACTTTGGTTTCTTGCTAAACCATAGTTCATAAGGTGTCGTCTCAACGGATTTTGATGGTGTTCTATTCAGCGTGAATCGGCCGTCTCAAGAGCATAACCCCAAAACGATAGCGGTAAATCTGTAAGAGACATCATAGATCGCACCATATCTAGTAAAGTGCGATTCGACGCTCGGACACACCATTGCGCTGTGGTGTTCCGGTGGCGTGAGTTGCTAAACTATTCCGCATTGTTTCAAATGTAGACCAAACTCGTAACTCAAATATTCGCCTCCACAATCAGATCGTAGAAACTTTATTTTCTTATTACGATGATTTTCAACTTCACTCTGAAATTCTTTGAACTTTTCAAATGTTTCAGACTTATGTTTCATTAAGTAGATATACCCATATCTGCTTAAATCATCTGTGAAGGTGAGAAAATAACGATATCCGCCACGAGCTTCAACATTCATCGGACCACATACATCTCAGTATGTATGATTTCCAACAAATCTGTTGCTCTCTCCATAGTACCGAGAACGGGTTTTAGTCATCTTGCCCATGAGGCACGGTTCGAAGTGCCAAGTGATTCATAATCAAGTGACTCCAAAAGTCCATCAAGATGGAGTTTCTTCATGCGCTTTATACCGATATGACCTAAACGGCAAGCCACAAATAAGTTGCACTATCATTATCAACTCTGCATCTTTTGGTTTCAACATTATGAATATGTGTATCACTACTATCGAGATTCATTAAAATAGACCACTCTTCAAGGGTGCATGACCATAAAAGATATTATTCATATAAATAGAACAACCATTATTCTCGATTTAAATGAATAACCGTCTCGCATCAAACAAGATCCAGATATAATGTTCATGCTCAACGCTTGCACCAAATAACAATTATTTAGGTCTAAAACTAATCCCAAGGTAGATGTAGAGGTAGCGTGCCGATGCGATTACATCGACTTTGGAACCATTTCCACGCATCGTCACCTCGTCCTTTGCCGTGCTTGCTTAATCCGTAGTCCCTGCTTGAGTTGCAAATATTAGCAATGTAACCAGTATCAAATACCTGTACTATCTGCGAGCTCTAGTAAGGTACACATCAATAACATGTATATCACATATACCTTTGTTCACCTTGCCATCCTTCTTATCCGCCAAATACTTGGGGCAGTTCCGCTTCCGAGGACCGATCGCTTGCGGTAGAAGCACTCGGCCAGGTTTAGGTCCAGACTTGGGTTTCTTCTCCCGATCAAGAACTTGTTTGCTGTTCTTCTTGAAGTTCCCTTCTTCTTCCCTTTGCCTTTCTTCTTGAAACTAGTGGTCTTATTGACCATCAACACTTGATGCTCCTTCTTGATTTCTACTTCCGCAGCCTTTAGCATTGCGAAGAGCTCGAGCATAGTCTTTACTAACCCTTGCATATTATAGTTCATCACAAAGCCTTTGTAGCTTGGTGGCGTGATTGAAGAATTCATCAATGACACAATCATCCGGAAGATTAACTCCCGGTTGAGTCAAGTGATTGTAATACCGGACATTCCGAGTATGTGCTCACCGACAGATCCATTCTCTTCCATCTTGCAGCTATAGAACTTATTGGAGACTTCATATCTCTCAATCCGGGCATTCTTTGAAATATCAACTTCAATTCTGGAACATCTCATATGCTCCATGACGCTCAAAACGTCGTTGAAGACCCGTTCTAAGCCGTAAAGCATGGCACACTGAACTATAGAGTAGTCATCAGCTTTGCTCGCGCGACGTTCTTAACGTCGTCGGTTGCATCAAGAAGAGGTCTGGCACCTAGCGGTGCATCCAGGCGTAACTTTTCTGTGCAGCAATGAGGATAATCCTCAAATTACGGACCCAGTCCGTGTAATTGCTACCATCATCTTTCAACTTTGCTTTCTCAAGGAACGCATTAAAATTCAACGGAACAACAAAGACGAGCCATCTATCTATAAACAAACATAGACAAGCAAGATACTATCGGTACTAAGTTCATGATAAATTTAAGTTCAATTAATCATATTACTTAAGAACTCCCACTTAGATGTACATCTCTCTAGTCATCTAAGTGATCACGTGATCCAAATCAACTAAACCATAACCGATCATCACGTGAGATGGAGTAGTTTTCAATGGTGAACATCTTATGTTGATCATATCTACTATATGATTCACGCCGACCTTTCGGTCTCCGTGTTCCGAGGCCATATCTGCATATGCTAGGCTCGTCAAGTATAACCTGAGTATTCTGCGCGTGCAAAACTGGCTTGCACCCGTTGTAGATGGACGAGAGCTTATCACACCCAATCATCACGTGGTGTCTCGGCACGATTTAACTTTGGCAACGGTGCATACTCGGGAGAACACTACTTGATAATTTTAGTGAGAGATCATCTTATAATGCTACCGTCAATCAAAGCAAGATAAGATGCATAAAGGATAAACATCACATGCAATCAATATAAGTGATATGATATGGCCATCATCATCTTGTGCTTGTGATCTCCATCTCCGAAGCACCGTCATGATCACCATCGCCACCGCGCGACACCTTGATCTCCATCGTAGCATCGTTGTCGCCTCGCCAACTATTGCTTCTCGACTATCGCTACCGCTTAGTGATAAAGTAAAGCAATTACATGGCGTTTGCATTTCATACAATAAAGCGACAACCATATGGCTCCTGCCGATTGCCGATAACTCGGTTACAAAACATGATCATCTCATACAATAAAATATAGCATCACGTCTTGACCATATCACATCACAACATGCCCTGCAAAAACAAGTTAGACGTCCTCTACTTTGTTGTTGCAATTTTACGTGGCTGCTACGGGCTGAGCAAGAACCGTTCTTACCTCGCATCAAAACCACAACGATAGTTTGTCAAGTTGGTGCTGTTTTAACCTTCGCAAGGACCGGGCGTAGCCACACTCAGTTCAACTAAAGTGAGAGAGACAGACACCGCCGTCACCTTTAAGCAACTAGTGCTCGCAGCGGTGAAACCAGTCTCGCGTAAGCGTCTGCGTAATGTCGGTCCGGGCCGCTTCATCTCACAATACCGCCAACCAAAGTATGACATGCTGGTAAGCAGATGACTTATATCGCCCACAACTCACTTGTGTTCTACTCGTGCATATGACATCAACGCATAAAACCTGGCTCGGATGCCACTGTTGGGGAACATAGTAATTTCAAAAATTTCCTACGAACACGCAAGACCATGGTGATGGCATAGCAACGAGAGGGGAGAGTGTCCGTCCACGCACCCTCGTGAGACCGAAAGCGAAGCGTTATATCAACGCTGTTGATGTAGTCGACGCCTTCACGATCCGACCGATCCAAGCACCGTTACTCGCACCTCCGAGTTCTTGGCACACGCTCAGCTCGATGACGATCCCGGGCTCCGATCCAGCAAAGCGTCGGGAGGAGTTCCACAAGACGACGGCGTGGTGACGATCTTGATGTTCTACCGTCGCAGGCTTCGCCTAAGCACCGCTACAATATGACCGAGGTGGAATATGGTGGAGGGGGCACCGCACACGGCTAAGGAACGATCACGAAGATCAACTTGTGTGTTCTAGGGTGCCCCCTGCCTCAGATATAAAGGAGCAAGGGGAGGGCCGGCCGCCCTAGGAGGCGCGCCAGGGGGGGGGAGTCCTCCTCCTAGTAGGAGTAGGACTCCCTTTCCTAGTCCTACTAGGAAGAAGGAAGGGGAAGGAAAGAGAGAGAGAGGAGAGGGAAAGGGGTCGCCCCTCCTTGTCAAATTCGACTCCCCATGGGGGGCGCGCCACCTCCCGGTGCAGCCCTCTCTCCCCTCTTGGCCCAATAAGGCCCATTACTTCCCGGGGTTCCGGTAACCCTCCGGCACTCCGGTTTTCTCCGAAACTTCCGAACCTTTCCGTGTCCGAATATAGCCGTCCAATATATCAATCTTTATGTCTCGAACATTTCGAGACTCCTCGTCATGTCCGTGATCACATCCGGGACTCGAACTCCTTCGGTACATCAAAATACATAAACTCATAATATAACCGTCATCGAAACCTTAGCGTGCGGACCCTACGGTTCGAGAACAATGTAGACATGGCGAGACACGTCTCGGTCAATAACCAATAGCGGGACCTGGATGCCCATATTGGCTCCTACATATTCTACGAAGATCTTTATCGGTCAGACCGCATAACAACATACGTTGTTCCCTTTGTCATCGGTATGTTACTTGCCCGAGATTCGATCGTCGGTATCCAATACCTAGTTCAATCTCGTTACTAGCAAGTCTCTTTACTCGTTCCGTAATACATCATCTCACAGCGAACTCATTAGCTGTAATGCTTGCAAGGCTTTAGTGATGTGTATTACCGAGAGGGCCCAGAGATACCTCTCCGACAATCGGAGTGACAAATCCTAATCTCGAAATACGCCAACCCAACATCTGCCTTTGGAGACACCTGTAGTACTCCTTTATAATCACCCGATTCACGTTGTGACGTTTGGTAGTACCAAAGTGTTCCTCCGTAAACGGAGTTGCATAATCTCATAGTTATAGGAACATGTATAAGTCATGGATAAAAGCAATAGCAACATACTAAACGATCGGATGCTAAGCTAATGGAATGGGTCATGTCAATCAGATCATTCAACTAATGATGTGACCTTGTTAATCAAATGACAACTCCTTTGTCTATGGTTAGGAAACTTAACCATCTTTGATTAACAAGCTAGTCTAGTAGAGGCATACTAGTGACACTCTGTTTGTCTATGTATTCACACATGTATTATGTTTCCGGTTAATACAATTCTAGCATGAATAATAAACATTTATCATGAAATAAGGAAATAAATAATAACTTTATTATTGCCTCTAGGGCATATTTCCTTCACTAGCACCCATATCACATAAGCCATGATAACAATGATAGCAAAAATAACAGGCATGCCTACGACAGGTCTATCTATCTTAGTATCTGGTCTAGCAATATTAGCAGTCTCACCATAGAAATAAATAACATGCCCATCTAAATCATCATCCAAGAGATCTTTAACCATAGCAATACTAGGTTCAACTTTGATTTGCTCAGGAGGTGTATAAGTCCTAGTATTACTCTTACGAACAACAGTCGAAGTTTTAGCATGATCCTTTATCCTAACAGGAAAAGGAGGTTTCTCAACATAAGTGGTAGGAACAATAGGATCACTATAGGTGACAGTCTTTTCTTCAACTGTAATAGGTGCAACTACTTTCACTTCAACGGGAGGATTATATTTAAACCATTTCTCCTTAGGGAGATCAACGTGAGTAGCAAAAGATTCACAGAAAGAAGCTACTATCTCAAAGTCAAGTCCATACTTAGTGCTAAATCCATGAAAAGCATCGGTATCCATAAAAGATTTAACACAATCGAACTTAGGTGTCATACCTGACTCCTTACCATCGTCAGAACCCCAATCTTCAAAGTTGCGTTTAATTCTTTCCAATAAGTCCCATTTGAAATCAATAGTCTTCACATATAAGAACCAAAGACAGAAGTATCGAGCAGGTTGCGATCATTGAGAGAAAGCCGAGCATAAAAATTTTGAATAATCATTTCCCGGGAGAGCTCATGATTGGGGCATGAATATAACATTGACTTAAGCCTCCCCCAAGCTTGAGCGATGCTTTCTCCTTCGCGAGGCCAGAAATTATATATGTAATTACGATCACGATGAACAAGATGCATAGGATAGAACTTCTGGTGAAATTCCAACTTCAATCATTTATAATTCCAAGATCTCGTATCATCACATAGCCTATACCATGTCAATGCGTCTCCCTTCAAAGATAAAGGGAAGACCTTCCTTTTGACAACATCATCGGGAATACCTGCAAGCTTAAATAATCCACAAACTTCATCCACAAAGATAAGGTGTAAATCGGGATGCAATGTTCCATCTCCTGCAAATGGATTAGCTAGCAGTTTCTCTATCATACCCGAAGGAATCTCAAAGTAAATATTTTAAAAAATTTCAGTAGGTTGAGGAGCAACTCTTTGCTCTTCTGGTCGGGGTGAAGATACCCCGAACAAGCCCCTCAAAAGATTAGTTTCCATAGTGATAAGTAACAGAAAATTTCAGCACACTATATAAATGTTTCCTTACCAAGTTCCACTCACCAAAAGCGCTACACTCCCCGGCAGCGGCGCCAGAAAAGAGTCTTGATGACCCACAAGTGTAGGGGATCTATCGTAGTCCTTTTGATAAGTAAGAGTGTCGAACCCAACGAGGAGCAGAAGGAAATGATAAGCGGTTTTCATGAAGGTTTTCTCTGCAAGCACCGAAATTGTAGGTAATGATAGTTTTGTGATAAGATAAATAGTAACGAGTAACAAGTAAATAAAGTAAATAAAGTGCAGCAAGGTGGCCCAATCCTTTATGTAGCAAAGGATAAGCCTGGACAATTTCTAATAATGAGAAAGGAGCTCCCGAGGACACATGGGAATTATCGTCAAGCTAGTTTTCATCACGCTCATATGATTCGCGTTTGGTACTTTGATAATTTGATATGTGGGTGGACCGGTGCTTGGGTACTGCCCTTACTTGGACAAGTATCCCACTTATGATTAACCCCTATTGCAAGCGTCCGCAACTACATAAGAAGTATTAAGGTAAACCTAACCACAGCATTAAACATATGGATCCAAATCAGCCCCTAACGAAGCAACGCATAAACTAGGGTTTAAGCTTCTGCCACTCTAGCAACCCATCATCTACTTATTACTTCCCAATGCCTTCCTCTAGGTACAAATAATGGTGAAGTGTCATGTAGTCGACGTTCACATAACACCACTAGAGGAAAAGACAACATACATCTCATCAAAATATCGAACGAATACCAAATTCACATGACTACTAATAGTAAGACTTCCCCCATGTCCTCAGGAACAAACGTAACTACTCACAAAGCATATTCATGTTCATGATCAGAGGAGTAATAATATGCATTAAGGATCTGAACATATGATCTTCCACCAAGTAAACCAATTAGCATCAACTACAAGGAGTAATCAACACTACTAGCAACCCACAGGTACCAATTTGTGGTTTGGATACAAGATTGGATACAAGAGATGAACTAGGGTTTTGAGAGGAGATGGTGCTGGTGAAGATGTTGATGGAGATTGACCCCCTCCCGATGAGAGGATCGTTGGTGATGACGTTGGTGATGATTTCCCCCTCCGGGAAGTGTCCCAATGAGAACAGCTCCGCCGAGCCCTAGATTAGTTCCGCTAAGGTTCCGCCTCGTGGAGGCGGAGTTTCGTCCCGTAAGCTTGCCCACGATTTTTTCCAGGGTAAAAGCCCTCATATAGCAGAAGATAGACACTGGGGGGCCACCAGGGGGGCCAGGAGATAGGGGGCGCGCCCAGTAGGGGTGGGCGCGCCCCCACCCTCCTAGCCAGGGTGTGGGCCCCCTGATGTATTTCTTCCGCTCAATAATTCTTATTAATTCCAAAAACAGGTTTCGTGGAGTTTCAGGATTTTGGAGCAAGTCGGAATAGGTTTCCAATGTTTGCTCCTTTTCGGCCGAATTCCAGCTGCAAGCATTCCCCTCTTCATGGTAAACCTTGTAAAATAAGAGAATAGCCATAAGTATTGAGATATAATGTGTAATAACAGCCCATAATGAAATAAATATTGATATAAAAGCATGATGCAAAATGGACGTATCAGCTATCTATATTCAACTGGACATATTTGCCTAGATCTTTCCTCACCACATGATGCTTGCCAAAAGAGAAAATAAAATGGAATAGAAGGAAAACTTTGACTCTTTGCATAAAAGTAAATACATAAAGGTAAAAGATAGGCCCTTCGCAGAGGGAAGCACAGGTTACCATGCACTTATTTGTTTGCATGCTCAATCCCTTAGTGCAAGAGAACGTCACTTTGTATTGCCCCTTAAGATGACAACCTTTATTATGTAGTCTGTCGCTTTTATTCTTTGCCATCCAAGTTCGTACAACACTCAATTTTCTCTTACACTAAATGATCTCACATATTTAGAAGCAACTTTTATTTCCCTTTTGCACCGATGACAACTTACTTGAGGGATCTTGCTCAAATCCGTAGGTAGGTATGGTGGACACTTGAAAAAGATTTGGGTTTAAGGGTTTTTGGATGCAAAAGTAGTATATCTACTTAGTGCGGAATTTTTGGCTAGCAAAGATAGGGGGCAAGCACCACATGTTGAAGGATCTATGACAATATGACTTCTATATGAATATAAACAAACATAAACCATTAAGTTGTCTTCCTTGTCCAACTTCAACAATTTTGGCATATAATATTTTGATGAGGGTTCACAATCACAAAAGATTTCTAGGATAGTATATTTATATGTGAATCTTCTCTTCCCTTATTAATTCTTTCATGAGTTGCATCATTGACTAATGCTTTGTTTGTCAATCTCTAATAAAATTTTCTAACTTATACTTTTCCTTATGTGGTGCTATCACCTACCATAGGATTAGTATATGATCTTATTGATTTATTTCCTTCCTCTTTTTCTTTCTTTCTTATATCTGTTCTTTATTTGCAACATGAAAGTAAAGAAAGAAAAAACTCACACTAAACTTTATTATCTCTACTCCTAATGGAGCAGTTGGTGAATAGTCTCCATGGTTTATTTTCGCTGGGTTTTTTTCGTCTCTCCTCCCACCACCCCCTCCCATCCTGGTCCATCGGTTTATTTTTCTCTCCACTCTTTATTACAACCAGGACTTTCCTAACGTATAACAAATCACGGATCTAACTTCCTTAAATTATTCATATCAATCGATTCCTTTTATTGGTTCAATTTGTCTTAGGAAACAAATAACAAATTTTTAAGAAACAAATAATAGATTTGAATCTAACTTTCCTAACTTATCTAAATCAATCGATTTCTCTCATTAGTGAAATTTGTTTTAGGACACAAATAATAGACACGTCACAAACTTTCCTCCCAATAAATAGTTTATTAACATTTGCAAACTTTCCTAATCAGACACGTCACAAACGGGCAGGTACTGATATCATGTTACCAAACAATAAAACCCCATTTGCATAGAAATCAGTTCAAAATCCTAACTTTCCTAAATTTTTACCTTTCCTTGATAACATCCAATATTTCCTATGTTTTCCACCTATTGAAGGAAATCACCCCTCCATCGATATTAGCATTTTTTGGGAATGAGATTTCCGGGTTATGATTTTTTTTGCGATTCTTTCCAATTGTGACCTCTTCTTTCGCTCCGGCTCCTTCTTGCATAATCACCTCCACCACAGCCAGCTGACGCCACCCTAGACCTCTTGCCTCTCCACACCTTCTCCGCTTCCTCCTCCTCGTACTCCATTGACTATCCCTCCGCCACGTTTGTCCACGACAGTGTCGAGGGCATGGCGCAACAGCGTACCAGTGGTAGAGCGGCGCATAGCAGCAGGAAGAAGCATGTAGCAGGCGAGGCAAGCGGCCGGCGGTGGAGGGCAGAGATGCGGCCGGCGTGGCTGAGGGGGCGGCCGGCAGAAAATGGCCACGACAGGAGGCGGCACGAGGTAGGGGCGCGACAGCGGGGCGAGCGAAGGGATAGGCGGCAGCAGACGGGGCGAGCGCAGCCAGCGAGAGTGTGACGCGCGGCCAGGGTGTGCGTCGCGCGGGGCACAATGGTGCGGTGGCTGTGGCGAGCGTGATGGTAACGGCGGGCGCGACGGACGCGGTGTGGCACGTGCGTGGGCATGGAGAGCCAGAGAGGGAGTGGCCCCGCGGGCGCGGAAGAAGAGCTGAAGGCTCGGGCATGGGCGCGCATAGGAGGGGGCAAGTGCCACGGGGTCAATCC
Source organism: Aegilops longissima (assembly GCA_021605205.1). Taxonomy (NCBI): domain Eukaryota; kingdom Viridiplantae; phylum Streptophyta; class Magnoliopsida; order Poales; family Poaceae; genus Aegilops; species Aegilops longissima. The sequence continues at coordinate 612,440,218 of CM038680.1, forward strand.
GAGGAGCTCATTGGCTACCCCTGCAATGACCATGGCGGACGGCGGTTCTCGGCCACGGCGAAATACCTCACGAGAGCAAACGAGAGGGAAAACTGGGGAAAGGCAAGAGGAGATCACTGCGGTGTCAATGGCACCCTAGGGGAAGACATGGGAGCTCGGGGCGGCGCGGTCCAAACGGCAATGTCGCGGTGGCCGAAGGTTGAGGAAGACAACAACGACGTCGATCTAGGGGTGCTGGACTTGATCTCGTTGGCGTAGACGAAGTAGCGGAGGCATTCGGAGCTCCTCGACAAGCTCCTAGCCAGCAGGGAGGGCAGTGGCCGTGTGGACGGGGTCGGTCATGGTGGCCGTGGCATCTGACTTTGTCCAGATCGCTGGGATCGAGTGAGCGAGGAGGAGAAGTGGATCTGGGAGGGGGCGTCGAGGAGGAGTGAGGCCATGGGGGCAGGGAAAGCAGGGCGTCACCCTTATCCATTCCCGTTCAATGCCGGCGAGGTGGTCGGGTGGGAGCCCGGCTCTGTAGCGACGGGCTCAGGGAACAGGAGAAGACGACCGTGCGGGGACTGGACCACTGGGCCGGTTCGGTGGCAAGGCCCGGGGGGTAGGGGAATCCCCTTTTTCATCGTCCTTTTGGTTTTTAATGTATTCTAATCCATTTCTCCCTTTTAACACTGTTTTCTATTTATTCTTATATCAATTAAATGGATTTTGTTAATTGTGAAACTATGCACGCAATTCGAGCACAATATTTTTAGGTAGCACAAAAGTTTGGGGCCAAAAGGAAATACATAAAATTAGGTTTATATTTAATTGGTTATTTTAACTACTGTTGGACCTCTTATTAATTTGACAAGATTTAATTTTTGGGTCAAATAATGTTGGGCTCAACATGTCAAAGATCAGTGGAATTTATAGAATATGGTGAACATTTTAGTTTTACTGTTTGACGAAATGATTTATTTGACTTTATTTCAAATTTGAATTGGGCTTTGATTTTTATCAAGTGGCAGTTTGGCTTAGCAAGCCTGATGACATGGCATCATTAGGGGGAGGTCACTGTAGCTAACGACTTGAGGTGTTACCTAATCTTCCCGTTTCTGAAATTTCATTGTTAAATGATTAGGGAATATATCACACTATCCATTAGTTCAGTCAAGCTCACCACAAGTCCACACATTATTGCCAATTGAGTAAGTCTTATTGGCGGGGAGAATAGGCTATGTGTGTGTGTGTTAGAGAGAGAGAGGGGGGAGAGAGTGACGAAGAGGGAGGGGAGAGAGTGTGTGTGTGAGGATTAGATGGTAAAAAGGTCGCCAATATCGTAATATTGAAATCTTAAAGTTAATGTAGCCCCGTTGCAACGCACGGGGGTTCTTCTAGTATAACTTGCACAGGATTACAAGGATAGATCACTAAGCAAACTCTCAAAGAAGAAATGATCGAACTAAACTTTTCATCTAAAGCAAAAAGATCGAACTAAGATAAGTAAAAGCAAAAAGATAGTGGGATGATACGATACCGGGGCACCTCCTCCAAGCTTGGTGGAAGCCAAGGGGAGTGCCCATACCCGATACTCAGTTCTCCTCTGGTGGTGAAGAAGAAGGTGGTGGTAATGAAGCAATCCTATCCTTGAGGATCAAGAGATTCTCCAACCGACGGATGACGCTCCGGAGATAGGTGATATGCTCTTGATGCAAAATATTTTCGCGAGTGAGATACTTATTTTGTACGCGAACTATTTCAATGCCGCGAAAAGCTTCAATTTCAGCAGGAGTAAGGTAGGGTTTAAGGATATCTTCCTCCTCCTCCTCGGCTAGCAGTGCTTGTGTTTCCACCGGGGATGGATCTATGGTAGCTTCCTTGCCCTTGTCTCCCTTGATGGCGTCCGTAGGTTCCTCCCTCTTTGTCTCGATTTTCATCAGCCAAGCATCTTCTTCCATGTGGTTGGAGGAGTAGGAAGACATGAGCCTGGCGCGCCCTGGAGTCCTGTGCCCACCAGGGGACGCTTCCTGGGAGTTTCTTCATTTCCAAAATTCTAAAATATTCCAAAACTAACAAAAATTATTTTTGCGGATTTTTCGGTGTCCGTTTACTTACTGTATCATGTACCTCCTTATTTTCACGATTCTGGAGTGCTCCGGAAGGACTCTTTGATGTGTTCTTCCAGTGTCAAAGTTTGGATAATATTACTTTCAATATTAATAGGTGTACCTGAGATATAATGCTTTATTCGTTGCCCATTGACAACCTTCGGGTTAGTACCTTCGGAATTATTTATTTTGATGGCACCAGACTGGTAAACCTCCTCGATGACATATGGGCCTTCCCATTTCGAGAGGAGCTTCCCTGCAAAAATCTAAAATGAGAGTTTTACAAAAGAACATATTCTCCGACTTTAAACTCATGCTTTTGGCTTCTTTTGCCATGCCATCTTTTAATTTTTTCTTTAAATAACTTTGCATTTTCATAAGCTTGGGTTCTCCATTCATCTAATGAGCTAATATCAAATAACCTCTTTTCACCAACAAGTTTGAAGTGATGTGATCCGCGCAGGGCTTCGCCTAAGCACTACGACGCTATGACCAGAGGAGTAAACTATGGAGGGGGGCACCGCACACGGCTAAGAGAACAATTGATATGCCTTTGGGGTGCCCCCCCCCCCCCGTATATAAAGGAGAGGGGGAGGAGGTGGCCGTCCCGGAGGAGGCGCGCCAAGGGGGGTCCTACTAGGACTCCACTCCTAGTAGGATTCCCCCCCCCCCCATTTCTTCCAACGGAGAGGGGAAACGGGAAAGAGGGAGAAGGAAAAGGGGGGCCGCGCCCCCACCCCTTGTCCAATTCGGATTGGGCAGGGGGGAGGCGTGTGCCACCTCTTGTGGCTTGTCTCCCTCTCTCCACTATGGTCCATGAGGCCCATTAACTTTCCCGCGGGGTTCCTGTAACCTCCAGGTACTCCGAAAAATCCCTGAACATTTTCGGAACCATTCTCGTGTCCGTATATAACCTTCCAATATATCATTCTTTACCTCTCGACCATTTCAAGACTCATCGTTATGTCCGTGATACCATCCGGGACTCCGAACAAACTTCGATCACCAAAACACATAACTCATAATACAAATTGTCATCGAACGTTAAGCGTGCGGACCCTACAGGTTCGAGAACTATGTAGACATGACCGAGATACATCTCCGGTCAATAAAAAATAGCGGAACCTGGATGCTCATATTGGTTCCCACATATTCTACGAAGACCTTTATCAGTCAAACCGCATAACAACATACATTATTCCCTTTGTCATTGGTATGTTACTTGCCCGATATTCGATCGTCGGTATCCTCATACCTAGTTCAATCTCGTTACCGGCAAATCTCTTTACTCGTTCCGTAATGCATCATCCCGTAACTAACTCATTAATCACATTGTTTGCAAGGCTTATAGTGATGTGCATTACCGAGAGGGCCCAGAGATACCTCTCCGATACTCGAAGTGACAAATCCGATCTACGCCAACCCAACAAACACCTTCGGAGACACATGCATATCATCTTTATAATCACCTAGTTACGTTGTGACGTTTTGATAGCACACAAGGTGTTCCTCCGGTATTCGGGAGTTGCATAATCTCATAGTCATAGGAATATGTATAAGTCATGAAGAAAGCAATAGCAATAAAACTTAACAATCATTATGCTAAGCTAACGATGGGTCTTGTCCATCACATCATTCTTTAATGATGTGATCCCGTTCATCAAATGACAACACATGTCTATGGTCAGGAAACTTAACCATCTTTGATTAACGAGCTAGTCAAGTAGAGGCATACTAGGGACACTCAGTATTGTCTATGTATTCACACATGTACTAAGTTTCCGGTTAATACAATTCTAGCATGAATAATAAACATTTATAATGATATAAGGAAATATAAATAACAACTTTATTATTGCCTCTAGGGCATATTTCCCTCAGTCTCCCACTTGTACTAGAGTCAATAATCCAGATTACATAGTAATGATACTAACACCCATGGAGTCTTGGTGCTGATCATGTTTTGCTCATGGAAGAGGCTTAGTCAACGGGTCTACTACATTCAGACGTATGTATTTTGCAAATTTCTATGTCTATAATGCTCGGCACAAAGCTACTCTAGCTAATTGCTCCCACTTTCAATATCCAGATTGAGACTCAGAGTCATCCGGATCAGTGTCAAAGCTTGCATCGACGTAACTCTTTACGACGAACTCTTTATCACCTCCATAACCGAGAAATATCTCCTTAGTCTTTTATGGATAATTTTGACCGCTGTCCAGTGATCTACTCCTAGATCACTATTGTACCCCTTTGCCAAACTCATGGCAAGATACACAATAGGTCTGGTATACAGCATGGCATACTTTATAGAACCTATGGCTAAGGCATAGGGAATGACTTTCATTCTCTCTCTATCTTCTGTCGTGGTCGGGTTTTGAGTCTTACTCAACTTCATACCTTACAACTTAGGCAAGAACTCCTTCTTTGACTGATCCATTTTGAGCTCCTTCAAAATCTTATTAAGGTATCGAAAGTCTTATCAAGCATCTTGATCTATCTGTATAGAACTTGATGCCCAATCTGTAAGCAGCTTCACCGAGGTCTTCCTTTGAAAAACTCCTTTCAAGCACTCCTTTTTGCTTTCTAGAAATTTCTACATCATTTCCGATCAACAATATGTCATTCACATATACTTATCAGAAAGGATGTAGTGCTCCCACTCACTTTCTTGTAAATACATGCTTCATCATAAGTCTGTATAAACCATATGCTTTGATCACCTTATCAAAGCGTATATTCCAACTCCAAGATGCTTGCACCAGTCCATAGATGGATCGCTGAAGTTTGCACACTTTGTTAGCACCTTTAGGATTGACAAAACCTTCTGGTGGCATCATATACAACTCTTCTTTAATAAATCCATTAAGGAATGCAGTTTTGACATCCATTTGCCAGATTTCATAAAATGCGGCAATTGCTAACATGATTCGTACAGACTTTAAGCATCGATACTACTGAGAAAATCTCATCGTAGTCAACACCTTGAACTTGTCGAAAACCTTTTGCAACAATTCGAGCTTTGTAGATAGTAACAATACCATTAGTGTTTGTCTTCCTCTTGAAGATCCATTTATTCTCAATGGATTGCCGATCATTGGGCAAGTCCACCAAAGTCCACACTTTGTTCTCATACATGGATCCCATCTCAGATTTCATGGCCTCAAGCCATTTCACGGAATCTGGGCTCATCATCGCTTCCCCAAAATATTTTTATCTCTAAGTTTTTCGCTTTGAGCTCTGGCACCTCGACAAATCCCTACTTCCCTCTGCGAAGGGCCTTTCTTTTACTTTATGCAATTTTAATTTTGAATTTGATTCTCCGTCTTCTCTTATAAAAGCACTAACTAGGAGGCACTATGATGGTACTTGAGTATTGGGTGTAGTTAATATGCGAGTGTGTTTCATGAATGGATCAATGGTTGAGCATGATGGGCTAGGGATAGCTTATTTTAACGTTGATATTTTGAAAGACATGGTTGCTTTGTTGATATTCTTGAGCATTTAAATTATCATGTCAAAACTAGACTATTGCTTTGAATAATATAAAAGTCCAAATGTCCATGCTATAAAGAAAAGAATATGATATGACATGTTAGGCAGCATTCCACATCAAAAATTTTGTTTTTATCACTTACCTACTCGAGGACTAGTAGGTGTTAAGCTTGGGGATGCTGATATGTCTCCAACGTATCTATAATTTTTTTATTGTTCCATGTTGTTAATTATCAATCTTGGATGTTTTATAATCATTTTAGAGTCATTTTATATCATTTTTTGGTACTAACCTATTGACATAGTGCCGAGTGCCAGTTGTTTTCTGCATGTTTTTTGCATCGCAGGAAATCAATATCAGGCGGAGTCCAAATGCAACGAAACTTCACGGAGATTTTTTATGGACCAGAAGACACCTAATGTGCCAAGGCTGGGTCTGGGGGGTGCTCTGAGGAGAACACAACCCACCAGGGCGCGCCAAGAAGCCCAGGCGCGCCCTGGTGGGTTGTGCCCACCTCGGGTGCCCCCCGGACTGCCTCTTTGCTCTATAAATACCCCAATATTCCAGAAACCCTAGGTGAGTCAAAGAAAATCAATTCCAGCCGTCGCAGAGTCCAGAACCACCAGATACAATCTAGACACCATCATGGATGGGGTTCACCACCTCCATTGGTGCCTCTCCGATGATGCGTGAGTAGTTCTTTGTAGACCTTCGGGTCTGTAGTTAGTAGCTAGATGGCTTCCTCTCTCGCGCTGAATTCTCAATGCAATGGTCTCTTGGAGATCCATATGATGTAACTCTTTTGCGGTGTGTTTGTTGGGATCAGATGAACTTTGAGTTTATGATCAGATCTATCTTTTTATATCCATGAAAGTATTTGAGTTTCTTTGATCTCTTTTATGCATGATTGCTTATAGCCTCGTATTTCTTCTCCGATATTTGGGTTTTGCTTGGCCAACTTGATATATTTATCTTGCAATGGGAAGAGGTGTTTTGTAGTGGGTTCGATCTTACGGTGCTTGATCCCAGTGACAGAAGGGGAACCGACATGTATGTATCGTTGCTACTAAGGATAAAACGATGGGGTCTATCCCTACATAGATAGATCTTGTCTACATCATGTCATCGTTCTTATTGCATTACTCCGTTTCTACATAAACTTAATACACTAGATGCATGCTGGATAGTGGTCGATGTGTGGAGTAATAGTAGTAGATGCAGGCAGGAGTCCGTCTACTAATCTTGGACGTGATGCCTATGTAATGGTCATTGCCTGGATATCGCCATGATTATTTGAAGTTCTATCAATTGCCTAACAGTAATTTTTTCACCCACCGTTTGCTATTTTTCTCGAGAGAAGCCACTAGTGAAACCTACGGCCCCCGGGTCTCTTTCTCATATTATTTGCATTCGCGATCTACTTTTCCTTTGCTTTTACTTTCAGATTTATTAAACTAAAAATACAAAAATACCTTGATGTGTTTTATTCTCATTTATTTTACTTGGCGTTCGATCTATCAATCTACTACAATTTTATCTCACGTCTGTTTGCCTATCTTGAGGCGACGTTACCCGAAAGGGATTGACAACCCCTTTAACGCGTTGGGTTGCAAGGATTTGTTATCTGTATGCAGGGGCTATTTACATTGTGTTGCTTGGTTCTCTTACTGGTTCGACAACCTTGGTTTCATATCTGAGGGAAATATCTACTGTTGCTGTGCTGCATTATCCCTTCCTCTTTGGGGGAAAAACCGACGTAGCTTCGAGCCGCATCATTGAGCATGAGTATAATTTTCCCAAAGTTTTAAGGGTAATGTCAAAGTTTTCTGTATGTAGACTGTTGAACAAATATAACAACTCTAATATAATCACGTCCCTAAAAATTTATAAAATCAGCCAAAAAAATCATCCAGGTCGGAGATTTTGTGTTCCATATGAAACACCACATTTCAAATTTACTCCTCCGAGAATGGAGCAGTTCAAAACTCATTTTCTGCCAGTAAGATATGTGGGATGTCATCAGGTATTGACTCATCTAGGAAAAAATACTCTCAACTGCATGTTCAAACTTATTTTCGTAATACTTAGTAATGAACACTTTGAGCGGGATGCCCCCCTCGGTTTGGCTCTCATTCTAGTCGAGCATGAAGATAGATTTCTTGACATCCCTCGATTTGACCTCATTCTAGTCGACCATCAAGATACATTTCTTGACATCCCTCAGTTAGGCCCTCGTTCTATTCAAGCATGAAGATGCATTTCTTTCTATCTGTGCCATTGGTCAATCAACACCACACCAACAGGTGTACAACAAAGCGGCAACAAACGAGGCATGTTGAGCCGCAGGACAACCTAACACCAAATAAGGTTGTTGCTAGGGTTGCCAATCTGCATCCAAAACTCTATTGAGCTCCATGCGCCGGATCCAGCCGCCACTGCTCGTGGAAACCCTGGAGTCACCATCATTGGATTTGACTGCCTGCGCACCGGCCGACCTCTGCGCCACCACAACATAGCTAGAACCGGGTTCCCGAGACACTGGCCCAGATCGGTCCCACAAGGTAGCGACCACCGCACCCCCATCCTCCCATCCCTTCACGAGCCTCCACTAACGCTAAGCACCAGCACCGCCTCGAAAACGGTCGCCAATGCGAGCCCAGCTACCGGCAATGAGTGCCTACTGCTACACCAGGGCCAAGCACAGGCCTGCGCCGCCGCGAGAAGAGAAGGTCCCGCCTCCGTCGTCTGCGCGAGGGATTTTCCTAGGCGCATTGAGGGAGTCCCGGATTAGGGGGAGTCCGGATAGCCGAACTCTTACCGTTGGCCGGACTCCTGGACTATGAAGATACAAGATTGAAGACTTCGTCCCGTGTCCGGATGGGACTTTCCTTGGTGTGGGAGGCAAGCTTGGCGATACGGATATGTAGATCTCCTACCATTGTAACCGGCTCTGTGTAACCCTAACCTATCCGGTGTCTATATAAACCGGAGGGTTTTAGTCCGTAGGACAAACAACAATCATACCATAGGCTAGCTTCTAGGGTTTAGCCTCCTTGGTCTCGTGGTAGATCTACTCTTGTACTACCCATATCATCAATATTAATTAAGCAGGAGTAGGGTATTACCTCCATCGAGAGGGCCCGAACCTGGGTAAAACATCGTGCCTTGTCTCCTGTTACCATCCGCCTAGGCGCACAGTTGGGGACCCCCTACCGAGATCCGCGGTTTGACACCGACATTGGTGCTTTCATTGAGAGTTCCTCGTGTCATCGCCATCGGTAGGATGCCTCATCTCGTCTTTAAAAGACGATACCATCACCAAAGAAGCCTCGGCCATCGGTCGACTCTCCGGCTAGGCGGTTTCTCATGACCGCTAGTTCGCCGCCCACCGACGATGACCTCTCGAGTCATCGAAACCAATCTCCATGTTAGTTCGGAACTTGCCGAAAAGTTAGATCCGATCGAGCTCTCCTCCATAAACGAGCTCTTGGATCGCATCGCCGCCCTGGGAGTCGCCACAGATTATGACCGGATCGGGCCTAAAACCGATCTGAGAGAGATCAACTCTCCCCAGGCTACCCATCATGTTGCTGTGATAGAGGAGCAATGCGGCGATTCTTCTTCTATCTTAAGGACTAGCTACGTCCAGATTCCCGATCCCTCCATGCCGGATTCCTGCGGAGGGACGGATGTCGATCAAGCCCTGAACATAAAGTCAGGCGGCGGGTCGGACTCGTTGGATAGCACTCCAAAACCCAAACTTCCGATTTCGGAAACTTCTCGGCCCTTGAGTCCTAAATTGGACGGAGTTCCGGATTTAGTGCCACCGCCCACCCTAACATTAGCGATCTCTCTCGAATTCGGCAAGAGCCCGCCAAACAAGACATCATTCTTGGGCCAGATTCCTCCGGTTATGAACAGGATAAAGGATCGCCGAGAGGAGGACGCAATCCCAATTTTTGCAATAATTGCACGGACAAGGAATCCTAAGCGCCATAAGTCGTCATAAATTACACGCTTTGCTGACTTGGCAACCATAGTACAAAAGTACTGTGCGATGGAGAGCGCCTGGAAAATCGAAAGTAAATTTTGGGATAATCCGGCCCCGAATACATCCCTAGTCCGGAACAAAAGGGTGCATCATTATCAAGCACCTGGGTTGAATACCAAAAAACCAAAACCCCCTAAAGGATACAGAACCGTACTGGAGGGTTGGCTAAACGGACCCAGCAAAATTCATAGCACAGAGGGTGCCACTCCAACTCATAGCCTTCGAGCATGTTGGATACTACGGCAGGTGGCCAAAAGTGGCGAAGAGCTTCTAGCATCGGAATCCCAGCCCAGCAACACCAGTACGGTGTTAACAGTCTTCGAGACTTTCGCATCAAATAACATGCGAAAACGAACACTCCGCAACCTTGCCGAAGTCTACCAAGTAGCAACAATAAATCCATGGGTAACACGGCTATTACCTTTAATGCCGTGGCGAACCTAAATTCGAACTGCCGGGCACCAACCGCATTGGTCCTCAGCCCGATAGTGGGCGGCTTTCGCCTTACTAAGGTACTCATGGATGGCGGCAGCGACTAAACCTCATCTATGAGGAAACCCTCCAAAATGGAAATAGATGGAACCGCATTGAGCGAAGCAGCACAACCTTTAGAGGAATAATCCCCAGCCGGGAAGCATGCTGCACAGGAAAAATCACGTTGGACGTAGTGTTCGGCTCGCCGGACAATTACAGGTCCGAGGAGGTCACATTTCAAGTGGCCCCGTTCAACAGCGGATATCATGCTTTATTAGGACGAGAGGCATTCACAATTTTTCAAGCTATACCCCATTATGGGTACATGAAGCTTAAAATGCCCGGACCTAACGGAATCATCACTCTCGCTAGTGATCCGAACATAGCACTCCGCGCCAAAAACAAGACAGCCGCACTAGCCCTCGAGGCACTATCCGAAGCCCTAGCGGCCGAGGAACTCACCGCGATGCGCTCCACGGTGAACAGGGACGACGTGATACTTGATAAAAGATCCAAGTCCACCTCTTTTAAACCAGCGGATGAAATAGTCAAATTCCAAGTCCACCCAATGGACCCTGCAAAGACGGCCTCCATTGGGGCACAATTAAACCCTGATGTAGACGCCGCACTACGAGAATTTCTACAAGAAAACTGGGATATCTTTGCCCGGCACCCTTCAGACATGCCAGGAATCCCACGTCGGTGGCGAGCACAGCTTAAATATCCTAAAAGGATTCAAGCCACCAAACAGGCTCTTGGCGCTTTTCGAACCCAAGAGACAGGCCATGGGAGAGGAGCTAGCCAAACTTTTGGAAGCCGGATTCATCAGAGATATAAAACATCCGGACTGGCTAGCAAACCTGGTGATGGTACCAAAGAAGGATAAATCCTGGCGCCTATGTGTTGATTTCAAGGACCTTAATAAGGCTTGCCCAAAGGATCCCTTCCCTCTCCCTCGAATTGATCAAATCATTGACGCTACAGCAGGACACGACTCATTGTGCTTCCTCGACGCGTACTCTGGCTACCACCAAATCAAGATGGCGGAGCCAGACCAAGCTGCAACAGCATTCATCACTCCATACGGCTCGTTCTGCTTCAACACAATGCCCTTTGGGCTCAAAAACGCCAGCTCAACATATCAGCGCATGATCCAGACATGTCAGGCAAACCAGATCGGCAAAACAGTGGAAGCATATGTAGATGACGTGGTCGTCAAAACCAAGCACGTCGAAACTCTAGTAGACGACTTGAGGCTCACATTCGACAATCTTCGAAAATATGACATCAAGCTCAATCCAGAAAAATCGTCTTGGCGTTCCAGCGAAAAGCTCACAGGCTTCATTGTGTCCGTAGAGGAATTGAAGCAAACCCAGCCAAGATTCGAGCTCTGTCACAATTGGATATTCAAAGACCTCAAACAAATAAAAAATTGACGGGATGCGTGGCGGCTCTAAGCCGCTTTATCTCCCGTTTAGGAGAAAAGGCATTACCTCTTTACCGCCTCCTCCGCGCACGAACACTTCAAGTGGGCGGATGCCGCCACGGCGGACTCGAAGAAATAAAGGCCATTTGGCAACAAATCCGGTCTGGCGGCATAACGTGGGCGAACCAATGCTATTATATATCGCCGCAACACATCAAGTTGTCGGTAGCGGTGCTCGTTGTCGAGCGAAAGCGGACGGACACCGATTCCTGTTCAAAACCGGTTTATTATGTGTCCACTGTCCTAACTCCATGCAAGTCCCGTACCCACACTATCAAAAGATAGCATATGCGGTGTTCATGGCATCCGGAAGCTGCGACACTACTTTCAAGAGTGTTCGATAACGGTAGCCTCCAAGTACCTCTTAACGACATTATAAACAACCGCGACGCGACGGGCGGATTGCTAAATGGGCCATAGAGCTCCTTCCATTCGATATAACTTATAAGCCACGACGAGCTATTAAGTCGCAGGTTTTGGCCGACTTCGTGGCGAATGGACGGCCGAACTCCCTAAAGAGTACGGCGCATACTCCAATTGGATCATGCACTTTGACAGCTCCAAAATGTTGGCCGGCCTAGGGGCTGGCGTCGTCCTGACGTCCCCAACCAGGGACACAGTCCAATACGTCCTTCAGATAATGTATACGGACTCCAACAACGCAGCCGAATACGAGGCCCTTCTGCATGGCCTCCAGATGGCAGTCTCCATGGGCATTCAACGCCTAGAGGTGTGCGGGGATTCAAATCTCGCAATATCTCAAATAAAAGGAGACTTTGATGCCAAAGATCCGAAAATGGCAGCATACCGCAATGCGGTCCTAAAAATGTCAGCACGGTTCGAAGGGCTCGAATTTCATCATATAGCCCGAGACAACAACCAGGCGGCGGATATATTGGGACGCATCGGTGCAAAACGCGATGCCGTCCCACCCAATATCTTTCTGGAACGGCTGTTCAAGCCATCCGTACTATGGGAAGGGGAGTCCGGCAATATCAATCCGGACCCAACCGCACTGCCTGACGCCGAACACTCTGACATAACCGGAGGCTCTGCCCCCGAGATAGCACCCTCTGCTCACGAAATAATGGCGGTTATCGCCCTGTGGACGGAACCATTCCTAGCCTACCTAACTAGGCAGGAACTCCTCGAAGACCAAAATGAGGCTCGCTGCATAGTACAGCGCTCTAAAGCCTATAAAGTCCATGAGGGAGAGCTTTATAAGAAAAGCACTACGGAGTCCTTCAAAGGTGTATCTCTCAAGAGGAAGGGCGAAACCTCTGGCTGAAATTCATGCGGACTGGGTGGGCACCACGCCGCAGCCCGGCCCTTGTAAACAAGGCCTTTCGTACATGATTTTATTGGCCGACGGCCGGCAGACGCAGCAGGGACTTAGTCCAACGATGCGTCGGTTGCCAGCTCTTTGCTAACCAAAGCCACATGCCACCCACCCCTTAAAACTATACCCATCACCGGCCGTTCATGATGCAGGGGCTTGACATGGTTGGACCCCTCAAGGGAGGAACCCACAAGCAAAAATACCTATTGGTCATGGTGGATAAATTCACCAAATGGATAGAGGCCAAGCCTGTTAAAACGGACGAATCCGGACCAGTGTTAGACTTCATATCAGGGGTAGTGCACCGTTGCGGTGTCCCCCACAGTATCATCACGATAATGGCACCAACTTCACGGCCGATGAAGTCAAATCATGGTGCAAAAACATGGGCATCAAGCTCGATTACGCCTCAGTCTATCACCCTCAAACCAACGGCCAAGTCAAACGAGCAAATGGTCTAATAATGAGCGGCATTAAACCCAGACTAGTGCGGTCCCTCAAGGAATCTAACACGCACTGGGTTGAGGAGCTCGACTCCGTACTCTGGGGGCTGCAGACCACGCCGAATCGTACTACCGGATTCACACCATTCTTCATGGTGTACGGCGCAGAGGCAATCTTGCCATGCGACATAATACATGACTCACCTCGCGTGCGCATGTATGATGAAAGAGAAGCCGAGCTTGATCGGCAGGACAGTTTGGACGCATTGGAGGAGGAGCGCGACGTGGTAAAAGATTGTTCCGCATTCTATCAACAGCAGGCTCGAAGATATCAAAGTAGGGAAGTACGGGCCAAAGCTTATAACGTTGGCGAACTAGTTCTACGCCTGCCGGACAAGAAAAAGGACAAACTCAAGCCCAAATGAGAAGGTCCCTCATCATCGACCAGGTCCTGACCGGCGGAGCATACCGTCTACGAAACGCATCGGATAACCGACTCGAGCCGAACCCATGGAACGCAGCCCGTCTTCGAAGATTCTACGCCTAAGTGCCGGACTCCAAGTTCGTCTCCTTCCTCCGTCCATATTTTTTATTTTTGCTGTCTTTTGTCTCTCTCCTTCCTCCTTCTTCTTCTTGAAGCATCTAGAGGCTCGTTTAGCCTTTTTCACACACACTTGACGCGCTGTCCGCTCATTATACCTGGGGCTTCTTTAATGAAGCTTATTTATCTGAGCTTTCATGCCCAACACATGCGTTAAACTTCTACATGTACCTTTTATTCACCATTATATGCATCGATATGACTTAAGTTTTGGCCAAGCTGGGTTGCTGGCTCACAATGCTTACCCCTCGTTCTGATTGTTCGGCTAGGTGGTAAAGGAGCACCTTTGCGATTATTCTTGCCGGGTCAGCGGATGTGTACCTCGGTAGGTGAAGCCGAAAGCTAGCGTTCTTAACGGAATATTCGGCGGTGAACTGAAAGATGATTTTTAACTATTGACCCATCTGCCCCCAGAGGATTTTCTGCTTTTATAGCAGCTTTGACATGCACTTTAGGGCATGCATCCCAGCGAAAGGAACCCTTAACAGAACTATTCTCCCTGGAAGATGTTTCTTACTACCCATGTAATATAACATAACTAGTTGGGCACTTGTCTGATACAGCAACAATGACCCCTACGCCTGGTCTCCATGCATACCACGGTTCTTATATAACCACAAAGGTATTCGGACACACTCCGGACTATTGGGTCCGGAGGTCGAAGCGAAAAGGTCCGCTATGACAAACGATCTACAATCCGGCTAGAAGACATTCTTTCATGTCATATTTTTACATAGTCAACTCGACTCATTGTATTCCTCCTCAATGCCATCTAATAGGCTATCTAATTTACAATCTTGCTGGGAATACTTGGCGGCAATTCTACTTGGCGTAAACTAAACTTCAGGGATCTCCATCCCATCCGCCCCACGGTCCGACCTCGCCATGTGGTTTGGGTCATCCTTCGTGTACCGCGTCTTTACCATGGCCCAGCTTCCACAGCACCTTGACGGCAGGCCGATATCTTCCATAGCGGAAGCGCCGCCGTGCTCCTTGAAGCCGCTCCGCCAGCTCCCCAATGCCTTGAGCGGGGAGATAGATAGCCACAAGGCCTGGCCGATGCCTTTCATCACCGCCGGACTCGTTAGTACAAATCGACGCGATTCGGGAAGAAGATCGCCCAAGAATTGGGCATCTCCTCCTCAAGACGACCTGTGAGCAAACCTACATACATGTTTATGTTAGTCGCCTTCCTCGCCGAACTCTTTCAAAGTTCGCTCAATCACTTACTGAAAATGCCGCGACGAAGCCGCCGATTCTCCTTCACGGAGTCAGCTAACTGAGCACGAACGTCCTTTAGTTCCTCACCCAGCTTGGTGTTGGCGTCTTGGAGGTTATTCTTCTCCTGCCACACCCTCGTAAGCACGCTCTCGCCGGCCTTTAACTGGCGTAAGAGCTGTTGCTTGTCCGGATGTAGTCCGGCGCCATCTGCAATGTTTTGTCGATTTACACACCGCCGCACTTCATAAATTATTTATCTTGAGCGTATATTACGGAGGGGTCTCGTGGCTCCCCATAGCGGCTAGTGCGGCCTCAAGTTGGGCCTGCACTCTTCCAGCTCTGGGACAGTGGGTATTCTTTTACAGAAGATCTGCATAACAAATGATCCTTAAATTAGTTATTCTAACTATTTTAAGTCTCGAAACTCTTGGCATATATAAGCTGTCAAATTTCCTTACCGTATGTCCTTCACATACTTTGCTTCGTGGCTCTGGCTAGACCATCTTGAGCGGCACGGAGATGCGCATCTCCCGAATCAAAGGCATTCAAGGCCTCTGGGGAGAAACATGCGTCACGAAGAACTGTCCAGCGGCGCCTGTGATTCAAGGAGCTCTCCACCTCGGAGTTGGTGGCAGACAACCTGTCGGCATCCTCTGTCGGAGGAGCATCCGACGCACGTCTCGTGCTCTCCTCAGCCTCCGGACCTGGCTTTGAAGCTTGTCCGGTCAAGGTTCGATCGGCAGCCTCTCCAGACTCAGTCCGGCGAGCGCTCTTTTTCCTGAAAAGAGCATCAGCGTTAGTACGCCTTCCAGGAATCAATCCTGGAAGTATGGTGACATGCCATACCGTTGTGGCAGAGTTTCGATCCGGACCGCACTTCTTTTTAGCCTGCGGGGCCGCACTGCCCTTTGTTGGCCAGTCGCCGCGGGCTCGGCTTCCTGCCTCGAAGGTACCCCCTGCGAAGCACCATTGGTATACAGTGATCAAAAATAAGCACGGATGGATCGTTATCAGGGTTTTGGGATCTCGGTCTCAGTTACCTGTGGGGATGGAAGTATTCCGGGGTAATCGGTCGTAATGGCTACCAAAGCATTGTCGATGCTAAGTTGGTAGAACACCCCGTCGATCAACTCCACCGTTATATCCGGATCCTCTTCGAAGGTCGGATCGAGGGACCGCTCCGGATCCTCGGGTTGTGGGGGCGGGTTGTGTATATTCTCCACAGTCCGGCGCAGTTCCTGCGCAAAAACCATGAAATGAGATATTTAACTACGGGAACATGGATCGGACAGGTCACAAGGATGTTTGCTTACCCAGCTTCGAGGATTATTCGAAGAAAACTCCTTCAGTGGGTTGACACGGAGGAAATCCTCCTCCTCTCCTTTGTACATGGCAGACAAGATCTTCACCAGTTCGGTGACCAATCCTGGCCCTTTGCGGCCATAACGGATGGCGTCGTCCTCCCCATTGAAGTCCCACATGGGGTGGCCCCTGTATTGGAGCGGCTGCACTCCCCTCATAATGCAGATTGCCATGACTCCTGTCATGGTCAATCCGGCATGAGCCAGTAACCTTATTCGGCTCATCAAATAACGGACATCGGTCATCTTCTCTCCGGGGCTCCGAGGCGCCAGCTTAGGCGCTTCTTGAGAGGAGCATTGCTGAACTCGGAAGGCCGATCCGAACAGGATCCGGCAGCGGGGCGTCCTCCATGTAAAACCATTACGAAGGCCAGTCTTGGGCGCCTTCTTTGGGGTTCGGATAGGTATCCGGTCCCGCGATCGCCATAGCTCGGCTCCGCCCACTTGATATATTGACCCCTCATGAGAACGGGGTACTAGGCGAATATTCTCTTCCACAGCCCGAAATGAGCCTCGGCGCCCAAGAATAGTTCGCAAAGGGCCACGAAGCCGCGATGTGCAAGATGGAGGCAGAAGTAAGATGGTGCAAGCGGAGGCCGTAGAGCTCCGAGGCCCCGGAGAAACGGATGAATTGGAAATCCGAGTCCTCTTACTAGATAAGAGATGAAGCATACCCGCTCTCCTTTAGAGGGGTCGGGCGCTCTCGCTTGCTTTCCGCCCTTGTAGGTGGCAAGTCCGCTCGAACCGGGACCATGAAGGCCGGGAAGAAATCCCTTGGCTTGGAGTATAACTAGCTCGCTATCTTGGGACTGAGCATCTCTCCCAATTTCTGGCTGAGGGCTGGGGCGCGAGAAGAGGAGCCGCGTCGATTGTCCATGATGGAATGGGCTTTGGTCAGAGGCGCTCTGATGAAAGCTCGCAAAGGGGGGATGGTGTGACTCAGATCTAGATCCTTGCCCCTTCTATAGGCGGCTCATTTGCGCGGCTAGGGGGGTAATTGTAAAAATACTCTGGCTGTTCGCATTCATTCAAACACGTGGAAGATGACCATTATTGGGCATAGAAGCCGAGGAGCGCAGCATTTATCAGAAGCCGGACACTATTCGACAAGTATATGCAATTTGGAGAAGAACCCGCCTCGCAATGGCGAAGACAATCAACGCGCCGGACTCGTCGTCATTGAAGCCTGGTTCGGGGGCTACTGAGGGAGTCCCGGATTAGGGGGTGTCCGGATAGCCGAACTCTTACCGTTGGCCGGACTCCTGGACTATGAAGATACAAGATTGAAGACTTCGTCTCATGTCCGGATGGGACTTTCCTTGGCGTGGGAGGCAAGCTTGGCGATACGGATATGTAGATCTCCTACCATTGTAACCGGCTCTGTGTAACCCTAACCTATCCGGTGTCTATATAAACCGGAGGGTTTTAGTCCGTAGGACAAACAACAATCATACCATAGGCTAGCTTCTAGGGTTTAGCCTCCTTGATCTCGTGGTAGATCTACTCTTGTACTACCCATATCATCAATATTAATCAAGCAGGAGTAGGGTATTACCTCCATCGAGAGGGCCCGAACCTGAGTAAAAACATCGTGCCCCTTGTCTCCTGTTACCATCCGCCTAGACGCACAGTTTGGGACCCCCTACCCGAGATCCGCCGGTTTTGACACCGACACGCATCCTTTGGCGGTTACCGCGGTTTTGGTCTCCACCGTGTCACTCTGGAAGGAGTGACGTGGGGGCGAGATGTGTTTTAACCAGGCCAAATTTAAGTAAGTAGGAATCTACCAGGTGTTTGCCGAGGTGAACTGGCGACTGGGCATAGTGAGCTCTTGCATATTCAAGTTGTCGATAATAGGAAATCCCATGGATCGTCAAACCAACCATTGCATATTGAATTGCGATTTGGCATATTTACATTCAGACTTTCTAAGTCTTAGTCAAATGAGACTTACATTGAGATCCATACAGATTTTTTCCTATAGTTTTTTCTTTTTCTCTCTTGCAAATTATGTCAGTTGACTAAGACTTGTTTAAATTTCAGTCGACTGAGACCAAGCCACACCTATTTGTATTTTTCTCAACTTTAGCACAAACGTTGAACTAGTAGAGCGGAAAATATATAGACTTTATTGAAGAAATATTACGTTATCTGAAGACTATTGTTGTGTTACAAATTTCACAAGCTTGAGCAGGTTCTGATCTGACGAGCCTCCCTCTGCGATGCTCGTACACGCCGTGTCCTTCCACGTAGCCACCCAGCAGCAGCTCAACCTTGTCCTTGACCTCCTCCTTGGTGACCACCCATTTCTCGTCGGCGTGGATCTTGACGCCGGTGCCCCACACGTTGCATATCCAGCTCTGGTTGGTGAACTGGTCGGCGAAGTAGGGCCAGCACAGGAACGGCACGCCGTGCAGCATGCCTTCCATGGTCGAGTTTCACCCGCAGTGCGACACGAAGCAGGCGACGGCGGGGTGCGAGAGCACGCGCTGCTGTGGCGCCCAGCCCACGACCACCCCCTTGCCATCCATGCGGCGCTTGAACGCGTCGAACCAGTCTTCTCCGATTCCGGCGGTGATGTTCGGCCGGACCGCCCAAAGGAAAGGCCGACCCGTGAGCTCCTGGACCCGCGCCGCGTCGAAGACGATGAAGCTCCCGAACGCCACGTAGATGATGG
This sequence comes from Aegilops longissima, assembly GCA_021605205.1. NCBI lineage: Eukaryota > Viridiplantae > Streptophyta > Magnoliopsida > Poales > Poaceae > Aegilops > Aegilops longissima. The sequence continues at coordinate 612,459,457 of CM038680.1, forward strand.
AGCCGCGGGCCTGCGCGTCGAGCCAGGGGAGGCAGACGGGGTCCTCCGGCCAGAGTTGGCCGGCGGACCTCGACACCACCGGCGCTTCGAGGAGGCCGACGGGCAGCATGTTGGGGAGGAGATCCAGCGCCTCCGAATCGATCCCCTCGAAGGTGTTGCAGATGACGATGGCGGCGAGCGGTATCACGGGGTTGGTCTTGAGCAAGATCTGGATCATCAACCCGCGTCTCTCCGGCAAGCTGCTCACGCAGACCCATGGTAGCTCGGCTGCGTCGACCGACGGCATCTTGGGGCTTAGCTGGATCATCTCGTTGTTCCTCTTCACGTTCCATGTGTTTCATATTCATACAAGCACTCGATCTCTCGGCCCCCTGACTGCGACAGCGTCATCGCCAACTGCAAGCACGCCCGTCAACGGCATCTCCTACATGCTACTCCCTTCACTCCTAAATATTTATCGTTTAGATATTTCAAATGAACTATCACATGCGAATGTATATATATATATATTTTAGAGTATAGATTCACTTATTTTACACCGTATATAGTTGTTCTTATTGAAATCTCTAGAAAGACAAATATTTAGGAATGAAGGAAATACACCGCACGCACGACATGCATGCAGACCGGCGGCGTGCATATTCGGAGCTCTCGCTTTGCCACGCCAGCACGTGCCACTTGGTTGGTTGGACGGGACAAGCAACGGTGGGTACGGAGAGAAAGAGAAACGGGGACGCGCGTTGTTTGGCTTCACTACGCGCGCGACACGCAATGAACTCATTTTTTTGAGAGAAGAAAAGAAAAAGAAACACACGCATATCCCGTGGAAGGGGAAGGGGGATTGGGACCCACCGACGACGCCCGGCCCCGACTCCCCGTTTGTGTTTTTTGTGTTCTATCTGTTCCGCAACTCCGCCGGCGAGTCCGGTCTGAGGTTGCGGAGCAAGAGCGAGCGTCGTAGACGAAGTAGTCAAAATAGTCGAACACGCGAAAGTAAATGACACAGAGAGATATGGAGGAGACCAGCTTTATTAATCAATGATCAGGTGTTATAATGATGGCTCCTCGTTGCTTTATATAAGGACTAGGGGGTTAAGGAATAAGTACCCACTTAACTTAACGTAAAGTGGGGGAAACGGGAGGGGCTAGCCCGTGCGATAGGCACGAGGCCGCCGCCACCCCATCGGTGGCCCGGGTTTCCCAACACTATCTCTCTCGAAGTCCCGGTTGGAGAAGGGGAAGTGCGTCAACTTGGACTGCAACCGCTGCTCCTTTCTCTTTTCCTTTTCTTCTTCCTTCCCTGGTCAACTGCAACTGCAACTGCAACGCATCTGCAACGGATCCGGCTCCTCTACCGTGCCGCTGGGCACGGCACAGCCGCACAGGTATCGTGCCTCCTTAGTCCTTCCGATTAGGGCCGATGCCAGCGAACGCACTTATATGGGCCAGGATATTTTAGAAGCCCATCTACACAGCCGTTCGCCTGATGCAGCAGCCGCTGGCCTGAACTGAACTTGACACTGAAGAATCACGCAGGAACTGAACATGACGCATAACTGAAAAATCACACAGAAACTGAACACGGCAGCAAACTGAAATTTGAAGCAAGCTCTGCAGGTTACAACCAAGTGAACTCTACATAGCAGTATTAATCAACGGCTTCATTGCCTGGCATTAACAAATTCAAGAGCAGTACAAAAGTTGAGATACTAGATTTTCTAGTTGTTCTTTTCCTGTGGCAGATTTAACTAACTAATAGGAGTACATGACAGACACTACAAAGGAAATGCATGACCAGCACCACCCATCGAATCATTAGCACTGACCACTCTTCAAGTCCTCTGATGATAAAAAGGGATCTTCAACTTCAAATACTCTGATGACAAAAGGGGTCTGATAAAAACATATCATTTGCGTACAGTTGTTCGACGCTAGAACCCTGCATCATTAAAGGAATGCTCATATTAAAAAGGCATTTTTTTTTTCTGAAACCGGTATCAAGCACAATAGCACATGGAGTAAAGCATACCATCAATAATTCAGTGTAACTCTTAATGCATCCATAACCATGAAAATCATTCTCAATGCTGCAAGGATCTTTCTCTATCAAAGTCTCATCTTTGTGTTGTTGGGAACCCATAGGTAAGTCCTGCGCATTGGTGGTTCTAGTAGTTTTCTTTTTCCCTTTCTTGGTTTGCTTCATTCCATTCTCTTGCTGTTGGATATGTGAAAGGACAAGAAAGTAAGAAACTATATTTGAATAGATAAGAAATCAAATACATTCTACCATATACATACTGTAGGAAGTACTTGTACCTTTTTAACTTTAGTTGGTCTTTTCCTCCCTTTCTTCTGTTGTTGGATATCATTGTCCAGGTGCTGAAAACAAAATGAAGATAGAGATTCAAGCAAGGAAATAGACAATATTTGAAGGGTCAAGAAAGTAATTATTTTTAAGCATATAAATAACATGTCATAGGAAATTCTTGTGTCTCCGTAACTTCTGTTGTTGTTGTCTTCCATTTCTTATGTTGCCTGTCAATCCAAGTTAGCTTTTGCTTTGAACTTTTTTTCCGTGGAGATTATTTTCTTGAGGCGTGTGATAACCCACAAGTGTAGGGAATCGCAACAGCTTTCGAGGGTAAAGTATTCAACCCAAATTTATTGATCCGACACAAGGGGAGCCAAAGAATATTCTTGAGTATTAGCAGTTGAGTTATCAATTCAACCACACCTGGATAACTTAGTATCTGCAGCAAAGTATTTAGTAGCAAAAGTAATATGATAATAAAGATAACGATAGCAAAAGTAATGTTTTTGGGTTTTGTAGTGATTGTGACAATACCAACGGAAAAGTAAATAAGCGAAGAACAATATGTGAAAAGCTCGTAGGCAATGGATCAGTGATGGATAATTATGTCGGATGCGATTCCTCATGTAATAGCTATAACATAGGGTGACACAGAACTAGCTCCAGTTCATCAGTGTAATGTAGGCATGTATTCTGTAAATAGTCATACGTGCTTATGGAAAAGAACTTGCATGACATCTTTTGTCCTACCCTCCCGTGGCAGCGGGGTCCTAGCGAAAACTAAGGGATATTAAGGCCTCCTTTTAATAGAGAACCGGAACAAAGCATTAGCACATAGTGAATACATGAACTCCTCAAACTACGGTCATCACCGAGAAGTATCCCGGTTATTGTCACTTCGGGGTTGTCGGATCTTAACACATAGTAGGTGACTATAGACTTGCAAGATAGGATCAAGAACACACATATATTCATGAAAACATAATAGGTTCAGATCTGAAATCATGGCACTCGGGCCCTAGTGACAAGCATTAAGCATAGCAAAGTCATAGCAACATCAATCTCAGAACATAGTGGATACTAGGGATCAAACCCTAACAAAACTAACTTGATTACATGGTAAATCTCATACAACCCATCACCGTCCAGCAAGCCTACGATGGAATTACTCAAGCACGGCGGTGAGCATCATGAAATTGATGATGGAGGATGGTTGATGATGACGACGGCGACGAATTCCCCTCTCCGGAGCCCCGAACGGACTCCAGATCAGCCCTCCCGAGAGAGATTAGGGCTTGGCGGCGGCTCCGTGTCGTAAAACGCGTTGAAACTTTCTCTTTGATTTTTTTCTCCCCGAACGTGAATATATGGAGTTGGAGTTGAGGTCGGCGGAGGTCCAGGGGGCCCACGAGACAGGGGGCGCGCCCAGGGGGAGGGGGCGCGCCCCCCACCCTCGTGGACAGGGTGTGGGCCCCCTGGTCTTGATTCTTTCGCCAATATTTTCTATATTTTCCAAAAAGTGCCTCCGTGGATTTCCAGGACATTCCGAGAATTTTTGTTTTCTACACATAAAACAACATCATGGCAATTCTGCTGAAAACAGCGTCAGTCCGGGTTAGCTTCATTCAAATCATGCAAGTTAGAGTCCAAAACAAGGGCAAAAGTGTTTGGAAAAGTAGATACGCTGGAGACGTATCAACTCCTCCAAGCTTAAACCTTTGCTTGTCCTCAAGCAATTCAGTTGATAAACTGAAAGTGATAAAGAAAAACTTTTACAAACTCTGTTTGCTCTTGTTGTTGTAAACATGCAAAGCCATCATTCTGGTTTCAGCAAATATTATGAACTAACCATACTCACAATAACACATAGGTCTCACAATTACTCATATCAATAGCATAATCAGCTAGCGAGCCATAATAATAAAACTCGGATGACAACACTTTCTCAAAACAATCATAACATGATATAACAAAATGGTATCTCGCTAGCCCTTTCTGAGACCGCAAAACATAAATGCAGAGCACCTTTAAAGATCAAGGGCTGACTAAACATTGTAATTCATGGTAAAAGAGATCCAGTCAAGTCATACTCAATATAAACCAATAATAATGAATGCAAATGACAGTGTGCTCTCCAGCGGGTGCTTTTTAATAAGAGGGTGATGACTCAACATAAAAGTAAATAGATAGGCCCTTCGCAGAGGGAAGCAGGGATTTGTAGAGGTGCCAGGGCTCGATTTTAAAATAGAGAATGAATAACATTTTGAGCGGCATACTTTCACTGTCAACGCAACAACTATGAGATGACTGTATCTTCCATACTACATGCATTATAGGCAGTTCCCAAACAGAATGGTAAAGGTTTATACTCCTCAACCACCAACCAGCATCAATCCATGGCTTGCTCGAAACAACGAGTGCCTCCAACTAACAACAGACCTGGGGGAGTTTTGTTTAATTATTTTGATTTGCTTTGATCTTTTTGGATCATGGGACTGGGCATCCCGGTTACCGGCCCTTTCTCGTGAATGAGGAGCAGAGTCCACTCCTCTTGAAAATAACCCACCTAGCATGGAAGATATAGGCAGCCCTAGTTGAAACATGAGCTGCTCGAGCATACAAAATAGAATTTTATTTGAAGGTTTGGAGTTTGGCACATACAAATTTACTTGGAACGGCAGGTAAATACCGCATATAGGAAGGTATGGTGGACTCATTTGGAACAACTTTGGGGTTTGTGGAGTTTGGATGCACAAGCAGTATTCCCGCTTAGTACAGGTGAAGGCTAGCAAAAGAGTGGGAAGCGACCAACTGAGAGAGCGACAACAGTCATGAACATGCATTAAAATTAATTTACATCGAATACAAGCATGAGTAGGATATAATCCACCATGAACATAAATATCATGAAGGCTATGTTGATTTGTTTCAACTACATGCGTGAACATGTGCCAAGTCGAGTCACTCAATTCATTCAAAGGATGATACCATCCCATCATACCACATCATAATTATTCTAATAGCATGTTGGCACGCAAGGTAAACCATTATAACTCATAGCTAATCAAGCATGGCACAAGCAACTATAATCTCTAAATGTCATTGCAAATATGTTTACCTCATAATAAGCAATTTCAGAAATGATGAACTCATCATATTTACAAAAACAAGAGAGGTCGAGTTCATACCAGCTTTTCTCATCTCAATAAGTCCATCATATATCGTCATTATTGTCTTTCACTCGCACGACCGGACAGTGTGTATAATAATAAGAGTGCACGTGCATTGGACTAAGCTGGAATCTGCAAGCATTCAACTAAAAAGAGAAGACAAGTAATATGGGCTCTAAGTTAAATAAACAATCATGCATATGAGAGCCACTGAACATTTTCAATATGGTCTTCTCGACCCCCAAAGGAAAGAAAAGAAAAGAAAACTATTTACACGGGAAAACTCCCAACAAGTAAGAAGAAGAACAAGAAATCTTTTTGGGTTTTCATTTTAATTACTACTACAAGCAAAGAAATTAAACTAACTATTTTTTTTGGTTTTCTTAAAGTTATATCAAACACACAAGAAGAAAACTAGAAAAGGAAATTTAAACTAACATGGATAATACAATGAAAGAGTATGAGCACCGACGACTAGTGTGTGAACATGAATGTAAAGTCGGTGAGAAATACGTACTCCCCCAAGCTTAGGCTTTTGGCCTAAGTTGGTCTAATGCCAAGGACCGCTGCTACTCTCCCCGGTGTACTGGGAGGTGTAATCAGGATACCACTGGTTGGTCATCTCTGGATCCCATTGGAAAGATGATGCACGATAAGGGTCCAGTGCAGGTTCCGGCTCAGGCTCAGGTTCTGGAGTGGATGCTTGGCCCCGATGAGTGTACACCTCTTCCGGTGTAACAAGAAAATTATCTGCAGTCAAATCAAACAACAGAGGTGCAGGCAAAATAATAGTCTCATTGTGTTTCTTATTAACTCTAAGGTTATACAAGAGCATCTTCTCTTCGTTGTCAACAATAAACGTGTGGGCTACCATGCTCTTGTAATCTAAAGTGTGAGGAGGCAATTTTGTCTCCTCTTTCTCATGGCGCCTAATAGGTATCTCAAAATATCTAGCAAGACGTGAAGCATAGATACCTCCAAATATGGGGCCTTTTGTACGATTCAGGCTTAGCCGTTTAGCAACGACGGCTCCCATACTAAAACTATTATCTCCAAGCAAGGCATGTTGAAGAATGATAATATCAGGAACACTAAAATTTCCACTATTTCCACGACCAATCAAGCATCTACTAGCAAATATGGCAAAGTAGCGTAAAACAGGAAAGTGTATGCTAGAGATTTTCGCTAACCCTTCTTTGGCTCCTCTATAGCGATAGTGTTAACAAATCCATCTACATATTTAGATGGGGTTCCTCTAATTCTCCCTCATAAGGTATCCTACATACCGCGCAAAAATTACGTAAAGACATTTCTCTGAATTCATCATATAAGTGAAATGATACTGAAGGCGGTGACTTCTTAGGATAATAATAAAAAATTTGCATGAAAGTATTTGTAAGTAAGAGATACTGATCGATCCGGTCGTGGAGGAAACCGGTGAGGCCTGCATTCTCGATCAAAGAATAAAAATCTTCATGAATTCCAGCTTCTTTCAAGAAATCATCGCATGGCCATTCACACGACCATACTTCCTCTAGGCGAGGAATACTATACTTGGCTGTTTTTCCTGAGAGCCCTGGCTAGAAGAGCCCCTCAAAAGTTTCCTTAACATTTTCTGAAAATTTCTGAAATTTTAGTAACTTCAAAATAAAAGTGAATAAAACTAAACAAGATTGGTAGCAACTACTCCTACAAGTGCCTAGAGCCTATATCATGCATTAGAATTGCTTGGGACCTCATAAATTTAACATGAAAGCTCAAGAACATGGTCACCTATGCAGCAAAAATTTGCAATGAATAAAGCACTAGAACAAAAACTAATTTGACCAATGGAGGAATCACATACCAAACAACAATCTTCCAAAGCAGTTTTGTGAATGGAGTTTTGAGCAAGGAGATCGAAAATCGCAGTAAAATGAGCTTGAACTCGTGCTTGAGATGGATGGGGATTTTTTTGGGTAGAAGATGAAGTGTGTGGGTGCTGGCATAAGTGGAGGGGGGCCACCAGGGGCCCACGAGACAGGGGGCGCGCCCAGGGGGTGGGCGCGCCCTCCACTCTCGTGGCCTGGTGCTTGCCCCTCCTGCAGTGATTTCAGTGCCTAAAATCCTCAAATATTCCATAAAAATCATACTAAATTTGCAGGGCATTTGGAGCACTTTTATTTTCGGGATATTTTTTAATGCATGGATAATTCAGAAAACAGACAGATAATACTATTTTTGCTTTATTTATTCTAAATAACATAAAGTAAAAAGAGGGTACGGAAGGTTGTGCCTTCTAGTTTCATCCATCTCATGATCATCAAAATGAATCCACTAACAAGGTTGATCAAGTCTTGTTAACAAACTCATTCCGAATAACACGGAACCGGAGAAATTTCGAATAACACTAAGTTACATCAACGGGGATATGAAAATCCCCAACAATAAGAATATCATACTTTTTCTTGACAGCGGGAAGAGGAAATTCAAAACCTCCAATAATAATAGTTGGAACTTTTACAATAGAATTGATGCTATGAACTTGAGATTGTTTCCTCGGAAAGTGTACCGTATGCTCATTACCATTAACATGAAAAGTGACATTGCCTTTGTTGCAATCAATAACAGCCCCTGCAGTATTCAAAAAAGGTCTACCAAGGATAATCGACATACTACCGTACTCGGGAATATCAAGAATAACAAAGTCCGTTAAGATAGTGACATTTGCAACCACAACACGCACATCCTCACAAATACCGACAGGTATAGCAGTTGATTTATCAGCCATTTGCAAAGATATTTCAGTAGGTGTCAACTTATTCAATTCAAGTCTACGATATAAAGAGAGAGGCATAACACTAACACCGGCTCCAAGATCACATAAAGCAGTTCTAACATAATTTCTTTTAATGGAGCATGGTATAGTTGGTACACCTGGATCTTCCAAGTTTCTTTGGTATTCCACCCTTAAAAGTGTAATTAGCAAGCATGGTGGAAATTTCAGCTTCCGGTATCTTTCATTTATTTGTAATGATATCCTTCATATATTTAGCATAAGGATTTACTTTGAGCATATCAGTTAAGCGCATACGTAAGAAGATAGGTCTAATCATTTCAACAAAGCGCTCAAAATCCTCATCATCCTTTGTCTTGGATGGTTTAGGAGGAAAGGGCATGGGTTTCTGAACCCATGGTTCTCTTCCTTTACCGTGCTTCCTAGCAACAAAATCTCTCTTATCATAACGTTGATTCTTTGATTGTGGGTTATCAAGATCAACAGCAGGTTCAATCTCTACTTCATTGATTTTGCTAGGTTGAGCATCAACATGAACATTATCATTAACATTATCACTTAGGTTCATGTTCATCACCTGATTGTGTTTCAGCATCAGAAATAGAAATATCATTAGGATTCTCAGGTGTGTCTACAGTAGGTTCACTAGAAGCATGCAAAGTTCTATCATTTTTCTTTTTCTTCTTTTTAGAAGAACTAGGTGCCTCTAAATTATTTCTCTGAGAATCTTGCTCGATTCTCTTAGGGTGGCCTTCAGGATACAAAGGTTCCTGAGTCATTCTACCAGTTCTAGTAGCCACTCTAACAACAAAGTCATTTTTATTATTTAATTCATCAAGCAAATCATTTTGAGCTTTAAGTACTTGCTCAGCTTGAGTAGCAACCATAGAAGCATATTTGCTAATGATTTTGAGTTCACCTTTAACTCTAGCCATATTATTGCTCACGCGTCCTATCTCAAAAGCATTATTCTTTAACTCTCTAAGAACATAAGCAATAAAACTTTCTTGTCTAGCCATAAAGTCATCAAATTCATCTAAGCATGGGCTATGAAATTTAGTAGAGGGGATTTCAACTTTATCATATCTATAGAGAGAATTTACCTTTACTACCTATGTCGGGTTATCAAGACAATGTGGTTCTTCAATAGGTGGTATATTAAGACCATGTGGTAAATTCTTAACATCTTCAGCTTTAGTACCTTTTTCTTTCATTGATTTCTTTGTCTCTTGCATATCTTCAGGACTGAGAAATAAAACACCTCTCTTCTTCGGAGTGGGTTTAGGAATAGGCTCAGGAGTTGGCTCAATTGGTTCAGGAATTTCCTCCGGAATTGGCTCAGGAAGAGTCCAATTATTTTCATTAGTCAACATATTATTCAATAGTAATTCAGCTTCGTCGACTATTCATTCCCTGAAAACACAACCAGCACAACTATCCAAGTAGTCCTTGGAAGCATCGGTTAGTCCATTATAAAAGACATCAAGTATTTCATTTTTCTTAAGAGGATGATCAGGCAAAGCATTAAGTAACCGGAGAAGCCTCCCCCAAGCTTGTGGGAGACTCTCTTCTTTGATTTGCACAAAATTATATATTTCCCGCAAGGCAGCTTGTTTCCTATGGGCAGGAAAATATTTAGTAGAGAAATAATAAATCATATCCTAGGGACTACGCACACAACCAGGAGCAAGAGAATTGTACCAAGTCTTAGCATCACCCTTTAATGAGAACGGAAATATCTTGAGGATATAAAAACAGCGAGATTTATCATCATGAGTAAACAGGGTGGCTATATCATTCAACTTGGTAAGATGTGCCACAACAGTTTCAGATTCAAGGCCATAAAAAGGATCAGATTCAACCAAAGTAATAATCTCAGGATCAACAGAGAATTCATAATCCTTATCAGTAACACAAATAGGTGAAGTAGCAAAAGCAGGGTCAGGTTTCATTCTAGCATTAAGAGACTGCTCCTTCCATTTAGCTAATAATTTCTTAAGATCATATCTATCTCTACAAGCAAAGATAGCTCTAGCAGCTTCCTCTGCCATAACATAACCCTCATGAACAACATGCAATTCATAATCATTAGGAGAACCTTCATCATCACTATCATCAATAATAGAATCTTCAATAATTTCGTTCTCTCTAGCCCTAGCAAGTTGTTCATCAAGAAATTCACCTAGTGGCAAAGTGGTATCACGCACAGAAGTAGTTTCATCATAAGTATCATGCATAGCAGATGTGGCATCATCAACAACATGCGACATATCAGAATTCAAAGCAGTAGCAGGTTTAGGTCTCGCAAGTTTACTAATAACAGAAGGAGAATCTAGTGCAGAGCTAGATGGCGGTTCCTTACCTCCCCTCGTAGTTGAGGGCAAAATCTTGGTTCTGTCGTCTTTCAAGTTCTTCATAGTGATCAACAGATATAAATCCCAAGTGACTCAGAGAATAGAGCTATGCTCCCCGGAAACGGCGCCAGAAATTAGTCTTGATAACCCACAAGTGTAGGGGATCGCAACAACTTTTGAGGGTAAAGTATTCAACCCAAATTTATTGATTCGACACAAGGGGAGCCAAAGAATATTCTTGAGTATTAGCAGTTGAGTTGTCAATTCAACCACACCTGGATAACTTAGTATCCGCAGCAAAGTGTTTAGTAGCAAAAGTAATATGATAATAAAGATAACGATAGCAAAAGTAATGTTTTTGGATTTTGTAGTGATTGTGACAATAACAACGGAAAAGTAAATAAGCGAAGAACAATATGTGAAAAGCTCGTAGGCAATGGATCAGTGATGGATAATTATGTCGGATGCGATTCCTCATGTAATAGCTATAACATAGGGTGACACAGAACTAGCTCCAGTTCATCAATGTAATGTAGGCATGTATTCCGTAAATAGTCATACGTGCTTATGGAAAAGAACTTGCATGACATATTTTGTCCTACCCTCCCGTGGCAGCGGGGTCCTAGCGGAAACCAAGGGATATTAAGGCCTCATTTTAATAGAGAACCGGAACAAAGCATTAGCACATAGTGAATACATGAACTCCTCAAACTACGGTCATCACTGAGAAGTATCCTGATTATTGTCACTTCGGGGTTGTCGGATCATAACACATAATAGGTGACTATAGACTTGCAAGATAGGATCAAGAACGCACATATATTCATGAAAACATAATAGGTTCAGATCTGAAATCATGGCACTCGGGCCCTAGTGACAAGCATTAAGCATAGCAAAGTCATAGCAACATCAATCTCAGAACATAATGGATACTAGGGATCAAACCCTAACAAAACTAACTTGATTACATGGTAAATCTCATCCAACCCATCACCGTCCAGCAAGCCTACGATGGAATTACTCACGCACGGCGGTGAGCATCATGAAATTGGTGATGGAGGATGGTTGATGATGATGACTGCGATGAATCCCCCTCTCCGGAGCCCCGAACGGACTCCAGATCATCCCTCCCGAGAGAGATTAGGGCTTGGCGGCGGCTCCGTGTCGTAAAACGCGATGAAACTTTCTCTCTGATTTCTTTCTCCCTGAACGTGAATATATGGAGTTGGATTTGAGGTCGGTGGAGGTCCAGGGGGCCCACGAGACAGGGGGCGCGCCCCCTCCTGGGCACGCCCCCCACCCTCGTGGACAGGGTGTGGGCCCCCTGGTCTTGATTCTTTCTCCAGTATTTTTTATTTTTTCCAAAAAGTGCCTCCTCGGATTTCCAGGACATTCCGAGAACTTCTGTTTTCTACACATAAAACAACATCATGGCAGTTCTGCTGAAAACAGCGTCAGTCCGGGTTAGTTTCATTCAAATCATGCAAGTTAGAGTCCAAAACAAGGGCAAAAGTGTTTGGAAAAGTAGATACATTGGAGACGTATCAGCGTGCAGCGCTTAAATCTTGTTTTGATTCTTGAGATAGCACCTGGGTATCACACTCCTTAACAAGGTGACCTTCGCGTTCCTTTTTCAATTGCCCTTCAATTTCTTTAGTGAGGACATCAAGTGCATTGTTAAGTAAAATACAACATTGCTGGGAGCTTACTGCTTGAGTGGCCAAGTTGACAAATTTGTGTGTCAGAAATTTGCAGCTAAGAATGGCATCCAACATTGGATTCTCAACAACATTCCTTCCACTTCTATCTTGGATAGTTCCTGACCGGTCTCCTAGAGTCCAACGCTTTAAAATATAATGTGGTGGCAGTAATTTAATGTTCATCAAATCAAGAACTCTTAGAGCATGGGCGCACAGTAGTCCAATTCTCTCAAATTGCCCACAACTACATGTGGCTGTTTGTTCCAATGGATTACCAATAACTATGCGCTCATCTTCAAATATTGGATCTCCACAAAGGCTACCAACTGCCACTTCAAATACATAATCCCCATCCAATACTTTACTGCAAGCTGCTATAGATCTCACGTACTCTGTTTGAAAACTTTCAAATATGCCAGGAGTGTAAACCTCACTTGCTTGGACTAACATGGGTGTTGTTATTTTGATTCTAGGTAGTTTCTCTCTAGACTCGTACTCTGAATTCAACTCATTGTCTCGTTTCCCTTGCACGACCCTTTCAAAACGCTTGAAAAAACGAACAACGTCAAGGTCTGACTTCAGGTGGAGTTTCAAGTCATTGTTTAGGCTCTCACTTAGCTGTGTGCTTCGCATCCCTAAGGTGAAAGCATCCCTCATATAACATTCAGCCCATTTTTCTCTTACTTTATAGATGCTATCAAACCAAGTTTGCTTCTCCACCTTAGTTCTTAGGGTGTAAAAAATCTCTACAAATGTTTCCTTCTCCTCATACCCGAATACGCAAGCACTAAAATCCTTAATAAGATTTGATTCCTTAGTGCAATGAGGAGACAAATGTTTGATGGCATTTTCCATTATGTGAAAAGTGCATAGTCCATGCCTCGCTTCTGTAAATACATCCTTAATCGCATTTCCCATCGCGGTGTTGCTACGTCTTGAGCTTGTGTTGGTTTTCCCCGAAGAGGAGAGGATGATGCAGCACAGTAGCGTAAGTATTTCCCTCAGTTTTTGAGAACCAAGGTATCAATCCAGTAGGAGGCCATGCACAAGTCCCTCGTACCTGCACAAAACGATAGCTACTCGCAACCAACGCGATTAGAGGTTGTCAATCCCTTCACTGTCACTTTAGAGAGTGAGATCTGATAGAGATAATATTTTTGGTATTTTTGGTATAAAGATGCAAAGTGAAAAGTAAAGGCAAAGTAAAACAAAGCAAGTATAAAAGTGATGGAGATTGACATGATGAGAATAGACCCGGGGGCCATAGGTTTCACTAGTGGCTTCTCTCAAGAGTATAAGTATTCTACGGTGGGTGAACAAATTACTGTTGAGCAATTGAAAGAATTGAGCATAGTTATGAGGTTATCTAGGTATGATCATGTATATAGGCATCACGTCCGTGACAAGTAGATCAAAATGACTCTGCATCTACTACTATTACTCCACTCATCGACCGCTATCTAGCATGCATCTAGAGTATTAAGTTAAAAACAGAGTAACGCCTTAAGCAAGATGACATGATGTAGAGGAATAAATTCATGCAATATGATAAATACCCCATCTTGTTATCCTCGATGGCAACAATACAATACATGCCTTGCAACCCTTTCTATCATTGGGTAAGGACACCGCAAGATTGAACCCAAAGCCATGCACTTCTCCCATTGCAAGAACTACCAATCTAGTTGGCCAAATCAAACGGATAATTTGAAGAGACTTGCAAAGATAACTCAATCATACATAAAAGAATTCAAAGAAGATTCAAATATTATTCATAGATAATCTGGATCATAAACCCACAATTCATCGGTCTCAACAAACACACCGCAAAAAGAAGATTACATCGAATATATCTCCACGAGAGAGGGGGAGAACATTGTATTGAGATCCAAAAAGAGACAAAAAACCATCTAGCTACTAGCTATGGACCCGAAGGTCTGAAGTAAACTACTCACACTTCATCGGGGAGGCTATGGTGTTGATGTAGAAGCCCTCCGTGGTGGATGCCCCTCGTGAGCTCCTAACAGGCCCCAAGATGGGATCTCGTGGATACAGGAAGTTGCGGCGGTGGAATTAGGTTTTTGGCTCCTGTCTTGATCGTTTAGGAATACGTAGGTATATATAGAAGCAAGGAGTACGTCGGTGGAGCTTCGAGGGGCCCACGAGGCAGGGGGCGCGCCCTCCACCCTCGTGACCGCCTCTCTGGTTCCTTGGCGTAGGGTCCAAGTCTCCTGGATCACGTTCGGTGAGAAAATCACGTTTCCGAAGGTTTCATTCCGTTTGGACTCCGTTTGATATTTTGTTTCTTCGAAATACTGAAAAAGGCAAAAACAACAATTCTGGGTTGGGCCTCCGGTTAATAGGTTAGTCCGAAAAGTAATATAAAAGTGGAAAATAAAGCCCATTATAGTCCAAAACAATAGATAAAGTAGCATGGAGCAATAAAAATTATAGATACGTTGGAGACGTATCGCATCCCTAAGCTTAATTCCTGCTCGTCCTCGAGTAGGTAAATGATAAAAGAGAATTTTTGATGCGGAGGATACTTTGGCATAATTTCAATGTAAATCTTCTTAATCATGGTATGAATATTCAGATCCGAAAGATTCAAGACAAAAGTTCATATTGACATAAAATAATAATATTTCAAGAATACTAACAAAGCAATTATGTCTTCTCAAAATAACATGGCCAAAGAAAGTTATCCCTACAAAATCATATAGTCTGGCTATGCTCCATCTTCCCCACACAAAGTATTTAAATCATGCACAACCCCGATGACAAGCCAAGCAATTGTTTCATACTTTAACATTTTCAAAACTTTTTCAATCTTCACGCAATACATGAGCGTGAGCCATGGATATAGCACTATATGTGGAATAGAACTCAACAATTACAACTCGATACTTAGAACAAAATATGACTCTATATGAATGCCTCCGGCGGTGTACCGGGATATGCAATGTAACATGAGTGACATGTATGAAAGAATTATGAACGGTGGCTTTTCCACAAATACGATGTCAACTACATGATCATGCTAGCAATATGACAATGATGGAGCGTGTCATAATAAACAGAATGGTGGAAAGTTGCATGGCAATATATCTCGGAATGGCTATGAAAATGCCATGATAGGTAGGTATGGTGGCTGTTTTGAGGAAGGTATATGGTGGGTGTATGATACCGGTGAAAGGTGCGCAGTATTAGAGAGGCTAGCAATAGTGGAAGGATGGGAAAAAGTGCGTATAATCCATGGACTCAACAATAGTCATAAAGAACTCTTATACTTATTGCAAAAATCTAGAAGTTATCAAAGCAAAGTACTACGCGCATGCTCCTAGGGGGATAGATTGGTAGGAAAAGACCATCGCTCGTCCCCGACCGCCACTCATAAGGAAGACAATCAATAAATAAATCATGCTTCGAGTTCATCACATAACGGTTCACCATACGTGCATGCTACGGGAATCACAAACTTCAACACAAGTATTCTTTAAATCCACAACTACTCAACTAGCATGACTCTAATATCATCATCTTCATATCTCAAAACAATTATCAAGCATCAAACTTATCTTAGTATTCAACGCACTCAAAAGAAAGTTTCACATATCTTGAATACCAAGTATATTATCATTAAGCAATTTACCATGCTATTAACGACTCTCAAAATAATCTAAGTGAAGCATGAGAGATCAAGTTTCTTTAAAACAAATCCACCACCGTGCTCTAAAAGATCTAAGTGAAGCACTAGAGCAAAAATTATCACGCTCAAAAGATATAAGTGAAGCACTATGAGCAAAACTATCAAGCTCAAAAGATATAAGTGAAGCACATAGAGTATTCTATCAAATTCCAATTCATGTATGGCTCTCTCAAAAGGTGTGTACAGCAAGTATGATTGTGGTAAACTAACAAGCAAAGACGCAAATAATACAAGACGCTCCAAGCAAAACACATATCATGTGGTGAATAAAAATATAGCTCCAAGTAAATTACCGATGGAAGTGGACGAAAGAGGGGATGCCTTCCGGGGCATCCCCAAGCTAGAATTCACCCAAAACTTGAAAACTTCACAACACAAAACTCAATAGAAATCTCGTGAGCTCCGTTAGAAAAAGAAAATAAAAGACTACTTTAAGGTACTGTAATGAACTCATTCTTTATTTATATTGGTGTTAAACCTACTGTATTCCAACTTATCTATGGATCATAAACTATTTTACTAGCCATAGATTCATCAAAATAAGCAAACAACACACGCAAAACAGAATCTGTCAAAAACAGAACAGTCTGTAGTAATCTGTAACTAACGCAAACTTCTGGAACTCAAACAATTCTACCAAAATTAGAAGACCTGGAAAATTTGTATATTGATCAGAAGCAATTGGAATAAATATTTTATCACGTTCTGGTGATTTTTAACAATTCAGACACTGAGCGCAAAGTTTCTGGAAATTACAGCAAGATCAAATAACTATCATCCAAGAAGATCCAATAGGTCTAGCTTGGCACAAACACTAATTAAAACATAAAACCACAACCAAACAGAGTCTAGATGGATTATTTATTGAATAACAGCAAGGATAAATATTGGGTTGTCTCCCAACAAGCGCTTTTCTTTAAAGCCTTTTAGCTAGGCATTGAGATTCAATGATGCTCACAAGAAAGACAAGAATTGAGGCACAAAGAGAGCATCATAAAACATGTGACAAACACACTTAAGTCTAACATACTTCCTATGCATAGGCATCTTATAGGAAAATAAATCAAGGCAAGCAAAAACTAGCATATGCAAGGAAGCGGAAAGAGACAATAGCAATCTCAACATAGCGAGAGGTAATTTAGTAGGATGAAAGTTTCTACAACCATATTTTCCTGTCTCATAATAATTACATGTAGGATCATAGGTAAATTCAACAAAATAGCTATCACAAAGTATATTCTCAACACGATCCACATGCATGCAAAGTTGACACTCTTCCAAAATAGTGGGATTATCATTAACTAAAGTCATGACCTTTTCAAACCCACTTTTATCAAAAACTTCATAATATTGAATATTCTCCAAATATGCGGGATCTAAAGTTGACATTCTTCCAAACCCACTTTCGATATTATTGCAAACAATATTATCGATCTCATATTCATCATGGGGCTTAAATAAATTTTCAAGATCATAAGAAGAATCACCCGATCATGATCATTGCAACAAGTAGTAGACATAGCAAAACTAGCATCCCCAAGCTTAGGGTTTTGCATCTTATTAGCACAATTGACATCAAAAGAATTTATAATAAAATCATTGCAATCATGATTTTTATTTAAAGATCTATCGTGAATCGCTTCATAAAGTACTTCATCACGATTTTTAGATTCACGAATTTCAGGCAAAACCTCATAAAGATAATCTAGTGCACTCAATTCACTAGCAATAGGTTCATCATAATTGGATCTCTTAAATAGATTAGCAAGTGGATGAGGATCCATAAACTTTTAGCAAGCGAAGATGCAAGCAAAAAGAAGGCACATGGTAACACAAGATTGAATGGAGGAAGGGCGAATAAAACGGCAAGGGTGAAGTGGGGGAGAGGAAAACGAGAGGCAAATGGCAAATAATGTAATGCGAGAGATAGGGATTGTGATGGGTACTTGGTATGTTGACTTTTGCGTAGACTCCCCGGCAACGGCGCCAAAAATCCTTCTTGGTACGTCTTGAGCTTGCGTTGGTTTTCCCCGAAGAGTAAAGGATGGTGCAGCACAGTAGCGTAAGTATTTCCCTCAGTTTTTGAGAACCAAGGTATCAATCCAGTAGGAGGCCATGCACAAGTCCCTTGTACTTGCACAAAACGATAGCTACTCGCAACCAACGCGATTAGGGGTTGTCAATCCCTTCACGATCACTTACGGGAGTGAGATCTGATAGAGATAATATTTTTGGTATTTTTTGTATAAAGATGCAAAGTGAAAAATAAAGGCAAAGTAAAACAAAGCAAGTATAAAAGTGATGGAGATTGATATGATGAGAATAGACCCGGGGGCCATAGGTTTCACTAGTGGCTTCTCTGAAGAGTATAAGTATTCTATGGTGGGTGAACAAATTACCGTTGAGCAATTGACAGAATTGAGCATAGTTATGAGGTTATCTAGGTATGGTCATGTATATAGGCATCATGTCCGTGACAAGTAGATCGAAACAATTCTGCATCTACTACTATTACTCCACTCATCGACCACTATCCAGCATGCATCTAGAGTATTAAGTTAAAAACAGAGTAACGCCTTAAGCAAGATGACATGATGTAGAGGAATAAATTCATGCAATATGATAAATACCCCATCTTGTTATCCTCGATGGCAACAATACAATATGTGCCTTGCAACCCTTTACATCCTTTGGGTAAGGACACCGCAAGATTGAACCCAAAGCCATGCACTTCTCCCATTGCAAGAACTACCAATCTAGTTGGCCAAACCAAACGGATAATTCGAAGAGACTTACAAAGATAACTCAATCATACATAAAATAATTCAGAGAAGATTCAAATATTATTCATAGATAATCTGGATCATAAACCCACAATTCATCAGTCTCAACAAACACACCGCAAAAATAAGATTACATCGAATAGATCTCCACGAGAGAGGGGGAGAACATTGTATTGAGATCCAAAAAGAAAGAAGAAGCCATCTAGCTACTAGCTATGGACCCGAAGGTCTGAAGTAAACTACTCACACTTCATCGGAGAGGCTATGGTGTTGATGTAGAAGCCCTCCGTGGTGTATGCCCCCTCCGGCGGAGCTCCGGAACAGGCCCCAAGATGGGATCTCGTGGATACAGGAAGTTGTGGCGGTGGAATTAGTTTTTTGGCTCCTGTTCTGATCGTTTGGGGGTACGTAGGTATATATAGGAGGAAGGAGTACGTCGGAGGGGCCCATGAGGCAGGGGGCGCGCCCTCCACCCTCGTGACTGCCTCTCTGGTTCCTTGGCGTAGGGTCCAAGTCCCCTGGATCACGTTCGGTGAGAAAATCACGTTTCCGAAGGTTTCATTCCGTTTGGACTCCGTTTGATATTCTGTTTCTTCGAAATACTGAAAAAGGCAAAAAACAGCAATTTTGGGCTGGGCCTCCGGTTAATAGGTTAGTCCGAAAAGTAATATAAAAGTGAAAAATAAAGCCCATTATAGTTCAAAACAATAGATAAAGTAGCATGGAGCAATCAAAAATTATAGATACGTTGGAGACGTATTAGGTGTCTTGATCTGTAAATATTGTTCTAGGTTGCTTCTGATTATGTGTTGACAGGAAAGTATCAAACAACCATCAGAAAGAATCAAATGTTTCATCATATAGAAGACAAGCACCAAAAACAACCGTTTCTCTGAAATGATTGAATCCAAGAAATACCCCAAACGGTCTATACCCCTTGTTTGTTCCAAAGGTTGTATCAAAGGTGACCACATCACTGAAATGAGCATAGTCAATGATTATTTTAGCATCAGCCCAAAAAATATTTGTAATATGTTCTTTGCAGTCCAGTTGCATAGCATACTCAAATGATTGATTCTCGATGGTTCTATCCTGAAAATATTTCAGTATACTCCCCGCTTCAACGTGAATTAGCTTCCTTTGCCGCTTAGTACGCAAATAATTTTTGTGATCACGAGGAGTGTAGCTAAGATTCAAAGATCCTCCAACTTGTCGACTAGCTAGTTCATGTCCTGCTTTTGGCCCAATACCGGACTCATCAACAGTTTTAATGTCAAAAGCTTGAATTTCTGAAATCTTCCGCTGTGATGGCAATAGATGACATGTTTCCGGCAATTGCAGCTTGTGATTGTGCTCAAGAACAAGATCAAAAACTTCATAATTTCCCACTTTTCGATATATGGTAAGGCCCATGGCACCGGGCAATCAGTCCTAATTTCAGCTCGGGGTTGCTTACTCAGGTAATCTCTTTTGTCTGATTTCTTATGTCCCTCTTTGCGACAAACAAATCTGCTTGATGTGATTATACCATCGAACTTACTTGGATTTGCATATCTCTTCCTGACACAAAAGGGCGGCGCTAGGGGTATTCTTGGGTCTTCATGTGAATACCCATGATTTTTACAAAACAGTGTTGATTTTTGGCAAAAGAGTGACAATTTTCGGAAAACAGCAATGATTTTGGCAATGAATACACATGAATACCCAGTTGCAAATTCCTGGAGCCGCCACCAAACCCAATTCTACCTCCGTAATACTCCCAAAAGTTTCAAGCCTCTTCCAAAGTGCTGAATCTCATGCGAATTTGTGGTGCCCAGCTAGGTATGTGACTTGTCCTACAAAAAACAAAAGAATGGGTCAATAGCAAATTATGTTTTTTTAGAGAAAAGGCTTTCGCCCCGCAGTGCAAGATAAGCTGATTGCTAGTTGAGCTGCACATCATACAACCAAGTCCACAACAGTAGTACATCAAACTAAAAGACAACATCAAGTCTGTTGATTCCAAGTTGAAGATATAACTGTTCATTGAGCACAAAAAATGAAGTTCAGCAAAATTTTCTTTACCCAGTTTGATTTACAATAACAATGAGAAACCTATTTCTGATGGAAAACAGATCAGACAAAATACAATACTTGTCGATATGACTTACTCATTTGCTCCTTCATTTTCCTCTTGACCAGTCTTATCCAAACTTGTATTGGTCTGGTTTTCCATCAGATCTGCAACGAAGAATGTCAGAGGTAAATAAATACCGCAGGCCACAAAAAGAAATACCAAAGTTGCTGAAAATCATGAGAAGTGGAACTAGTTCGTAATAATATGATATATACATGTTGCTTACCTGATTTTTGGATTGCCTTTCCACAGTATATGGATGATTCGGCTGGTATGAACAGTGAAGTAGGAGCGCTCTTCCTCGTTGTTGCTGTCAGAGAAGAGGATGATCGAGGGGGGATCTGATCGAGGATAGGTGAAAGGCCTGAAGGGAGAAGCGTGAAGAACGTTCCAGCGGAGCTGCCGGCGCGTGCTGACGACGCTTTGAGACGGAGGAGCGCAAAGAGCGTCTCTACCGCACACGATGCCCTGTTCTGCTTTTTTGGCGCGAGAAGACGATACGGCAGCGTATTTTGGCGCCAGTGGGGCGAACGGCTGTGTGGACGGGCTTCTAAAATATCCTGGCCCATATAAGAGCATCTCCGGCCGCGACCCCAGACGGCCTCCCCAGACAATTTATTTGCGTCGGCGCCGAAAAAACGGCCTAGTCGCGTCCCCAGGACGCCGAATTCCGCCGGCTCGGCCCGTTTTTGCGCCCGGCGCACTCGGGGCGCAAGGGGAAAGCGTTTCTAGGACCACATTGACAGGTGAAAAGTCAAGCCACCCGTCTAGATTCGCCTCTTGCCCCCGCGCTCGGCCGCCACCCTGCGCCACCCTGCCGATCCCGCGCGCCGACCATCGCCCGCCGCAGCTAGGTAGACCATCTCTCGCAAGGGAAAAAGAAGGGGTTTCACCGAGGCAGCCTCTTCGCCGCCGCCCCGGGCACCTTTTCTGGCGCTCCGGCCGCACAGGGCATGTACACCGGCGGGCTTGCGCCCACCTTGCTCCAATCTCGATTTGCTGTTGTCCGGTATCCCGCTCAGACCTGGTCGAAAGATCAAATGTGGGAGATCATGACTTGTTGTGTCATCTTGCACAACATGAT
Organism: Aegilops longissima; assembly: GCA_021605205.1. Lineage (NCBI taxonomy): Eukaryota > Viridiplantae > Streptophyta > Magnoliopsida > Poales > Poaceae > Aegilops > Aegilops longissima. Next base: position 612,481,460 of record CM038680.1, read on the forward strand.
CATTGAGAGCGAGCAGGAAGCGCCAGTGTTTGACATTGAACCATACCAAATGCAGGGTCCTCTTTCCCAAGTTGATCACCAGCTACCGGCAAACTGGACTGACTACCTCAATATGCGTCAGGAGATCCGAGACCCATAGGTGCATCAAGAACTGCAACACGATCTGGTGGAGCACCTATGGAGGCTCAAGGGCGAGGCCGGGAATGACATGGGATAAAACTTGAGTTTTTATTTGTTAAACTATATAATTTGTAGTGAACTATTTGATTTATATGATGAAACACGCCGAACTATGTGACAAACTAATTGATTTCTATTTGTATGCGAAAATTCACGCCGAAATCCGCCGAACCGCGCCGAATATGGGCCGATTCACGCAGTTATCAGGCCATTTTTGGACGTATTTGGGCCGAAAGCTGGGCTGAATTCGGCGCCTGGGGGCGACGGCTGGGTGCCGAACCACCCCAGCGCCGAGTTTATTGCCGGCGCACCCCCAGGCCGCTCTTTTTCGGCGCCTTGGGGGTCGAACGGCTGGAGATGCTCTAAGGAGGCACGGTACTTATGCCGTGCCCAGCGACACGGTAGAGGAGGCGGATCCAACTGCAACGCCCCGGCGAATCGAATGGAATCGTATCCAATCGGCAAGCACGCACTCCCTTGCGCGCTCGCCGCCGGCGTCCTCTCCCACCCCCACCGCCGCCCCAAGAGCCCCGCCACCATCCAAGCCTCTCCCACCCCCATCCTTAACCACCGTCGCCTTTGACTAGGCCGGCGTGCTCACCTCACCGCCGTCAAGCGTCGTCCATGCATGCACACCAATTACTTGTCTCGGGTCGCCGCCTCAATCGCGGTCCGACAACCATGCATCCATACATCTCCACCTTACATTTCCGACCCGTGCATGCACGCTCACCGCAACACCAAGCATCTCGTCGTCCCGCTTCCAAGGAAGTTGCTGCTCCCACTTCGAGTCGGCGACGTGCCGCGAAACACGATGGAGGAGGGACCCGTCGTCGTGGGATGTGCTACCACGCCCGAGCCATCTTATGCTTACGATCGGCCGCCATGAACAGAGTGCACGCCACCCGTTTTGACCGAATTGCCCCGTATATAGGGACTTTCTAGGAGTTGTAGACAATGCAAAGAAAAAAAAGTTGAAGAGACACGAGCGCACAAGTCAACCGTCGGGCATCGTGCCTAGCTTAAACAATACTCCTATATAGTAGTACTTTAACAGTGTGCATGCACAAATAAAACCACCGACGCGCATCTCGGCATCCTCGATGGTAGACGAGCAACCACCTTGGCGTCCTCTGTCTCTCCACATCCTCCTCTCGAAACGACTAGATAGACAGTGCCGCTTGCCGCACCCCACCCGATCTAGTTTCATCCAGCCCGGTAGTATACACATGATGCAAAGGTAGAGTAACAACAAATACATAAAAGGAATTATTGAGACCATTGACTCAACATTAGGATTTCTCAAAGAAACATGAGGAAGCAAACAATTACTAATAGTAGTGGTTCAGTTGATAACATCTTTTGAGCATGTCACTAAAAATGCAGCATGATATAACTAAAGAAAGACAGATATTCATGTGCCAGTTTAGGAAGAGGTAGACACACTGGCCTTGCAGCTTCTGATAGTGACGATTCCTATTAGAGGTTCATATAATGTAGCATCAGACACCTAAAGCATCATTGTTCCTATACCAAAAGCAGGCCATAGTGGTTATCACAGCTAACTTATTTACACTGCTTTCATACTGCATAGTACAGTAGTACACTAAACCTACAAATCTGTAGCGACAACTGATCATTCGGCAGCAAATCCCTATCAATGGAAAAACTATGTTCAAACTATTAGCAAAGAATTAGGTAAATAATAGAAATGGATTTGTTATATCAATGGAGAGCATGCATAGCATGAAAAAAATGCACATCAGCAAACATAGCACATCAACTGCCATAAGTGAAAGCTAAACCTACGGCTCTCTCCGTTGGGTTACTGTTTTTAACAGATCATCTCTAGTAGCTTGCAACGGCACATTTATAGCATACCTAAGTATCATCAGTACATCAATGTGATTAATCAAAAGGATTAAGATGTCTCAAAAGAAAAGCATACAATCTATGAAGATCTAATGAAAGTTCAGAACACACACAAGTCAGTGCCTCCAAGCTACAACATATGTGTGCTTGTGGCTGCCTCCATTGTCAGGCATTTTCATGCATACAATAGGCAACCATGAGATAAGAGAAAGAAACACAAGAACAACAATAGACAGAAGCCCATCTGACTCATTCCGACCGAACGCGTGCCCATGCCAAATTGACCACATCTGAAGGAGATAAGTGGGAAATAATTGGAGAACGATTATGGATCCCTCCATGTTGTGGAGACCTTCCCTGGAGATGCCGACCTCAACCATGGCATTTTTTATGTTGTCTTGTCTTGAGCATACATCCATCAAAAAAGAAGGCATGGATGCATTGTTTGTCAACATCCCACCAGTATATATATAGAACCAGAAACACAAAATAGTTGCAAGACCAAATAAAAGGGCATTAAAAACACACTTCTATAAAATAGTGCAAAGTGAAAAAATCAATCATATACTGTACACTGTAATAGGAGAAAAAATTATTATCCAATCAAGGACTCTATTTGCAAGCTAATGTGAGAACAAAGGAATCTGAAAAGGAAAAAAAATCATCTTCTCCAACATTAACAGAAAAAGGAGATACAACCAGCTCTCCCATATGTATATATCTAGCAATTAAAATCATTCTTACAGTTACTGTAAGAAGGAAACTGGGAAAAGTAGCCACTTTGATAATACTAACCATTGTGTGCAGGAAAAGCGAAGAAAACATTAAGCAGCAAGAGAATATACACAACTCTCTAACGGGAAATAATGTAGCTTAATCGGCGTACTACCACTCTCTCCAACATGAAAGAAGAACAAATTAATCTTATATGTGCACTGCCAATCTTATATGTGCACTGCCCTAGTTCTGTACTTAAGAAAATGTTAGTACACATTTTAGTGAAAGAAGAAGGAGAAACTAAAATCATGCTTAAGAAAAAAAACTATCTGACTATCATCACTATTGTCTCATTCGGTGCTTCAATTGTATGCACTCAACATTACCAATTCAACCATTATAGCAAAAATCACACACAAAAAGACCAGGAGAAACTTCCTCAAGCAGCTTCCCAAAGTCGGATTTTGAATCTAATAGGATAAACTAAAGAATCTTATAAGAAAGTTACTGAATCGGGGCTTGAAAGCACATAGCGGAATAAAAGGACAACTTCAACAATCTGAGACATATGAACAGGTGAATTAAAGGAACTTGCTAATGTTTTCGGATAACATGCTATGGAATATCTAAAAAAAATCACGGAATGAAAATAAGCGAGTAATGGGTTTATGTATGAGAAGTAAAGGGGAAGAAAAGCATAAACTACATGAAAATAGCTACTGATGTCACAATTTACGCCCATTCTTTCTGACCCCAAAATCAGAACAGAGTAGACCTGAAGGCGAGAGTTCAAGGTTCTCTCCACACCAGCCCAAGCTCCTTCCCTTCGAGCAGCTGACTCCTGTTAAAATTAGCACACGATTGATTAGTGTACTTCAAACAGCTGAAAAAACTCAATCCACAGACTGTGTAGGTGGTATATACACACAATAAGAAAAGAAAGGTGAACTAACTACACCACAAGGAAAAATCTGTGGAAGCACCAATAATACGTTGGTACTTCAATTTGCCTTGGGAGTGGCATTGCTGACTCAGGAACTTGTGTGACCAGTTCATTATACCAGAGTTTACTGTCCTGAAGAATTGAAAAATGGAAGAAGCTAACAGTTGGTGCATGCCTAATTTTACTCTGTAGTACCAGGTACACCAGAAACATGCTTACCTGTTGGCGCTTTTGAAGATCGTCCTGATCCCGTTTTAATCGTTCTTCCTTGAAAGGAGCCTGAAATGCCCCCAAAGAAATATATGATCAGTGGAACCTAAAATGGAATAGTACAAAAAATAACACTTCAGATAGCTTCTCTTAAATGGCTCTCATGCTCAACATTGGCTTCTATGTTACATGCATGCGGACATGTTTTTCTATCTTCCAATGTATTTTTTGGTCATACAGGAATTAACCAGTCCAACAATTGGGCAAATCTTACTAAAAGTAAACAAAGGAACATAACATGGAGGAGCTTACAGCCTGATAGACTTAACTGGGCAATGCCCAACGGTAGTCATCAACCTTGGACCACAGAACATCAAGATCGAATTGAGCTTTTGGCCAAAATTATTCATTTTAGAGGCTTGCTCATTGCACAAAGAAAATTGTTTTGCAGTTTACTTTTGTTGACAGGGTGAAAGGAAAACAGCAGCCCAAAAAGAATAGCTATTACCTGCCCGCAAGATCAACCAAGGCAAGGTTTCCATGAATCCTTTCTGCTTGTGTCTTACAGTAATCTCCAGTACAACGCGTGAACTTGAAAAAAGAGAGGAACAAATAGTATTTTCTATGTGAGAACAATGTACAAAAATCAGGGGAGCGATTAACTGATCATAACTACTGTAACTGTCTATAGATTATAGACTGAGAATCTTAACAATTATACTATGATATACTATCAAATCAAACCATATTTGCACTTCAAGATACAAAAAAGAAGAGGACTCAGTTCAGTCATCCACGTGAACGCCCCTCTAAGAAAGGGCTCTTGTTCTTTCTCCAGGCAGTAAAACAAACTCAATGTATACTACAAACTCCATTAATCTTGTCTCACTAATTAATAATCCAAGAAGCGGCAGGTTAATCAGGATACTCCATCACTTGGGCCCTTAATGCTCTTATATGGGCTTGTTACTCTAGTCCAAGGCGAATACAGAGTAAGTGCTAGCCAGACTTGATTAAAGGAATTCATCCCACAATAGGAGAAAACAAAAGGAAATATTTATTCTTTTTCATGGAAACACATGAAATGCAATTGTACTAAATCAACGTACCTGTAATTGCTTTGGTATAAATAGTTTCAATCCAAATTTAATACTACAAATACAGTTTGTTATATTTAAATCTGTGAGAGGCCTTATAAAAAATTCCTACAAATTTATTTAGGGTCCTAAGCATTCTCATGCTGTGAAGATTCTCTTTTGAACGGGAAATAAATATGAAGAATTCCCTAAGACTAAACCGTCCAAGTATTTTGCTATGGGAATAGCCGATAGAGATTACAGAGACCATAAAAAAAATCTTTTCCATCAATCAAGTCAAAGATTACAGAGCAGATATGGTAGTTAAGGAGCATTGCCAATTTGGCATTTTAAAATTCAAAGCATGGGTATTATGTTACCATCCAAGTGTATGTAAAGCTTAAAATATCATGTGTTTGCTTTCAGAACAGGGTATTCGGCATACTTGACTGACTAATACAGTAAGCACTAAATACTAAGCTGCCATACTTTTTGGGGCAACAGGGTATTCCATAATTGCACATATAGGTTCATCTGTATATCCTCAATGGTTCAACAATCTTCGAATTATGTGGCAGTGTTTGGGAAAACTGGTGCTGCAAGTTTCACAATCTGTGCAAAATAGTAAGCTCACATATTAATAGCTACTTGAAAGATGCAAAGGCTTGCTTTGATTATTTGAATTTCCAGTACTACCATGTTCTAATATATTTGTGCAGAAGATTTGAGAGTCAAAGCATGGTAATTGGCTTGCACCAGGTGCGTGTCATTGCTTTGTTTGGTAGCCTCAGCAACACAACAAAGGCAAACAAGAAAACAAAATGATTCTGTAGGCTGCTACTAAGACCATGGACAAAAAATAGAAGCAAACAAACAGAGCAAGGAAGGCAACAAAAGCAACAATCCTAGGCCCTACCCGGAGGAAAAGGCACATATTTATAGTCCAGTAAAAAACAAGCAAGGAGGGCAAAGAAAGGACCAAAATTAAGTGCACAAACTCTCTACCAGGAACAAAACACATAAAACAAAAGGCTCTCATTGGCCAATCTGCATAAGAGGAGCAAAGAGGAGGAGAAGAAGGGTCAACCTGCAGATCCGTAATGCTGCGGCAGGGAGACAACATGCAGGCACATGCCGAACAAGGGATTGACCAAGCATACGTGAAACCAGAAACAATGAACCAACCTGCAGCAAAATCAAAGGTAAATCACGGATGAGCAGCAGCCAATGACCAAGAACGGGACAAAAAGGATGCATACCTACAGTTCAGCTAGCACAGCAACAGATCTGACACATCAACGACGATAAGAACAAGAGACCTGCAGACAAATGAGATCCAAAATCAATCAAGGACGGTCAATCCAATGGAAAGAAATCATACGAGACAAGGGACACTATCTTACCCAGCGTCATGGTGCAGCTAAGCCATCACAACCCAAAGCTTGGAGGCCACAGCCATGGCGGATGGAAAGGCGGATAGCCAAGGAGGAGAACGAGCACCGCTGCCGTGGCAGATGGAGAGGCGACCGTCGATGAGGAGGACGAGCGCCGGAGCCGTGGCGGATGGAGATGGGACCTCCGACGAGGCTTGTGGCGCTCATCAGAATCACGCCTTGGCGCGAGGGTGCCGGTCACAACGTTTTGATCAAGCGGGTAATGCGAAGTCAGTAGTAATCCAGGTACAGCACCAAAGTTAATTAAAGAAAACTTGCACATGTATTAGTACTATGAGTAACTCTACTGATTGCTAGCACAAGAAATCACAAGCAAAGACCTGGCTAATGATAAAACATTTAAATTCAGATTGAATGAGCATCTAAATTCAATTATAGATGACATACACATCCCAGTCATTTAGCCATTACTTAATCATGTATACTGACATACATATTGGAATGAGATGACATACACATCCCTGGTTCTAGATGGATTTCTTTCGGTTCGTAATCTAGGACCCAATCCGGTGATAGGGGCGGTCAATGTACTCAAATCGCTGCTTGTGCTTTTTACAGAGGTACTGGTCTGTACAAGTTAATTGGAATGAGATGATGTAATGACAAAAACCCCGTAATATAATTACCGTGATTGTTGTAAGTGGCATGGGTCTGTGTTGTATAGGCAGCCTCAACATCACTGGCTGGAGCCTGGCCTTCTTGTTTAACTGTGAGCCTCTGCAGATAAGTAACAACAGATTAAATGAATTCGAGCAAGTGTGTCTTTGCTGGAATGGCCAGACGGGAAGATGTTCATTTCCTCTCAGATATACCCAGCGACATGAGCCACATGGCCATAGTCATAGTTGTGTTATTAAAAATTTGCATGTTTTTCTATATACAAACAAAACAGTCAGACTACCCAGCCAACTTTCATCTGCAGAATCAATTTTCACAGTCAATTGGAGATAACGAATCTAAATGCTGCCAAAGGAAAGGAAAGAAAAATGTTGGTCTATACTCAATAGAAAAATTCCTATCCTATGCATCAAATGACATATACTTCTTTATAGGAATTGAGATGCAAGTCATATCACTTCCTATGAAGTTCCTGTTCCCATCCCTATCCTATGATCAAAGGAGGCCTATATTTGCAAACCTTATATACTTAAAAAGTCTATGTAAGTATTTTTTTAATAATTTTATTTGGAATAGTCTTTCCAAGCTGTTCTACAGAGACCTAGACAAGTTTCGACAACACACAACTCAGGAGACGATATAACAAGAATGATTCAATTTCCAAGCACGAGCTTATGCGATCACATTTAGCGCATAGTGTGCGTGTATTTGGCCTGGGGCATCTACTAACTAAAATTACTACCACAAGCAGCCTTTAAGTTCAGTCTTAGACAAGGCAAAGATGCACGATAACTGTAATTTTACAGTATAAATCCCTACGTGCACAGTGCACTTGCATTCTAGGTTCTGGCTGCCGTTCTTTTCCCTCGAGCAATTACAATTGTGGAAGATCTAATCTAGAGTATCACTTACTAAAGGAGCAGATATATTTATACCTCATTTCTGAAGCCAGCAAACGTGGAAACGAAGCTTACCTTGTTCTCGAGCACATCCCCGTTTGGGATTTCCAACGTGACTCCAGCCTTGGCTGCGATGGTCATGTTGCCCTGCAGATGGGATGAGCAGATTTGATTAGTAGAGGCGAACGACGGGAAGGGGGACGAACGGTGGTGAGAGCAGGAGCGGTGAGGCTGGTGGCTAGGGTTAGGGTTTGGAGAGGAGGGAGAGAGAGGGGAGGGAGAGAGGAGGCAGGAGGAAGAGGAGAGGGGCAGCGCGAAGTCGTGGATATGTGCCCGGGCGAGCAGCGACGGCGGCGGCGGCAGCGCAGGGAGGCGGGCGCGGGAGGAATGGAGAGAGAGGCGGGCACGGGAGGGAGAGAGGGAGGCGATTGGGCAGCAAGCATTGGAGGAGAGAGGCCACGAGGATTGGGCGCACATTGTCCCACCCTGTTGGTATTGGATATTTTCCCAATAATGTGAAATGACGGAAATGCCCTCGGCGGCCACCCAGTTTTACGCGCGGTGGCACGACCGGGAGTGCTACAGGGGGCTAAGGGGGACGGGGATTCGATCCGACGGCCGACGCCCCTCCACCGCTCGATCGGACGGCCGGAACTCAATCAAGCAAAAAGATCGGACGGCCAGGAGGCCCAAGTCGCTGAGGAGCCAGGGGTTTCGACGCGTCTCGTTTTTCTGGATGCGGCCGCGCGTCCACTGCCTCTCTTCCCATCAAAATTTCATTCCCTCCCGCATGAAATTTCAATCCAAAACGTTTATCCTCTCTTCCATTCCACGGCCGAATTTTGCTCCTCCCGCCGGTTCAAAACCAAGAATAACAACGGCAAAAAGAAAAGGGGGCACGAAACCAAAACGAAAACGAAAAGCCAAACCCAAACTCTCGAAAGAAGTGACGCATCTCCTCCCGATGCGCCGCCGCCCCCTTAATCTCCCGATGTGCCGCCGCCGCCGCCGCCCATCTCCCGCTCAGCCACCGCCACCACCCTCTCACACCTCCTCTCTCTCTCCTTCTCCTGCGGTGCTTCAAGATCAAGCAGCAGAGGAGCGCGGGGCATCACTCCTGGCCCGCCGTCGTGGCTGACGGCCAGGAGGAACGTCTTCGACCTGGCCGCCCGGATTTGCCCTCGCGCGGCCGGGACGGAGGCGCTCGAGTTCGATCGTCAAAGACCCCGCCTTCTTCATCAACGGGCTGCCTCCACCACCAGCATCACGTTGTGGTTGCAGCGACCCGCGACCATCTCCGGCAAGGAGCAGGAGGTGGTGGCGCACGTCTACCATGTCGCCTGCAGTAGCGCCGACGGCCACTACATCAGCCTCATCGCCATCCAGGTCTCCCTTCCCATCTTCCATTCCCCGCCGCGGCGCATCTTCCCTCTTCGTTTCTCTGCTCTCCGCACTGTCTCCGGTGCCAAGGAGATTGGATCTCAGGCGTATCCATTCGATTATTTTCGATCTCCAGGACGGAGGCGCTCGAGTTCGACCAAGACCCGGCCTTATTCACACTCGTGCGATGGGAACTCACCGAATCCACCACCGGCAATCTGCGGCCTTCTCCGGCAAGTAGCCGGAGATGGGGCAGGAGCAGGAGGTGGTGGCGCACGCCTACGACGTCGCCTGCAGCGGCGCCGACGGCCGAGGCGGCCTCCACATCAACCACATCTTCAAGGACGCCATCGGCCTCGGCGGCATCTTCCACACTGGCATCCAGGTCCGTCAGGCCTCCCATCCCCATTCCATTCCATTACCCGCTGCCACCGCATCTTCCTCCTCCGTGCTGTCTCGGATGCCAAGAGATTGGGATCTTCAGCAGAATCCATTCGCCATCCGGAGATGTGGGTACTGTTGGAAATATGAGCAAATTACTACGAGATTTAATCCGAATAAATAGGAAATAGATCATGACAGCAATAGCAGAGATTAAATTAATCATGCGAACTAGCATAGCAGATGAACAGATCACATCTAGGGCACATACTAGAAACATGAATTCTACCACAATCTCGAACAGGAAGGATAGAATCACATACGGTGCAGCGGGAGCAGCACCGCCGGCGTTGACGTTGTCGCCCATGTCGTCGAGGATGAGGTTGCCGAGGTCGGGAACAAGTCGTCGTTCATGAAGTCGTCGTTGCCAGCCAAAGATCGCGAAAAGCGCTCCCAAAAACTTGATCGCCTCTCCGTCAGGATCACGAGAGCGGGTTCCGGAGGCTCTTGTCCCTTCTCCGGTGCACGCCGAAAGGAGGGATGGAGAAGACTTGCTTGGCGGCGCAATGATCCGGGCGCTGTTGAGAAACCATACTGAAGCGGCGGCGGCTAGGGTAGACGTCTGCCGACTATATAGTGCGGGCGGGTAGGTCGTGGGAGTAAACCCCACGTCCGAAGTCGCCACGATCCAAAAGAATCGAACGGTTCAGTAATTAACGCGTCCGTTAATTATTAATTAATGACTCATTAATTTTTTCCCGAGCAGCAAAAATATAGACAACGTGCATAGCTCCGTCCTCGGCTCGGCTCAATCCCGCAACCCGCAACCCGCGGCGCGTCGTGACGAGGAGTGGCGTGGCAAGGCGAGCGAGGCTTAGGAGCGCGTGTAGGTCTCCTCTTCTCATGCTCATACAAATGGTAGAAGAGCTCACCTTATAAAGAGGTGCAACTCTCTCTCAACTTATGAGGTGGGACTAAACTTTAGCCTCACTCACTCCACTCACATGTGTGCATGAATGGGCCAAGAGAATTTCAGAATTTTAGTTGGGCTTTGGGCCAAAAGCCCACTAGCAAATTCAACAATCCCCACAAAGTCTCATTGGCACATTTCACCATTTATTTCAAAACATTGTTTATATACGGTGCTTAGTGGAGACTGTGAAGTTGAACTTCCACTTAGAGATTTATGCTACACTAGATCACAACTTGAATAGTGGACTATGCCTTGAACTACAAGTTTTCTGAGACTAGTTTCACACAAACTCTTGACCGATCTTGGGCTGCCGCAAGGCTTCCCATGGTGGAGCGTATCGTCATACTCCGGGGCCTTTCATGAATTTATTAGAGAACACCCAATTCTCACAGATCGTGGCGTTAACGAAATAAATTCATATAGGTGTGTTCCTCGAAGATGTTCTGCAGACAACATGTCTGCTTACCGAATAAGCCACTTGGAACACATTAAGATAAGTATCAACCTGCCATGCAGATCAGAGAGTATTGCATCTTCACGGAGTGGGATAGTTAATATAGGGATACTCTCCTCCCGGTGACCAACAGCTTGTCTCCCACTTCTACTTCACGGGATCTCCGATCACATAGAGTGGGTTACCACTATGGACAACTCATGCGGTGGGTCTCGGACCCATCTCCATCGATGCATTATCTATCACATTACATGATAGACCCTTTGTGAAGGGATCTCCAAGTTTTTGACGTTTGGATATAATCCAATATAATAACTCGGAGTTCCTCGGTTTCGACAGATTTTAATCTCCTCTTCACATGTCTTGAGGATTTCATATTGTCCTTAGAACTGTTTATCTTGACGATCACAATTTGATTATCACAGTTCATCGAGATAGGGGTATTGGTTTTTCAACCATAGGTAAGTCCATCAATAGCTCACGAAGCCACTCGCTTCAACAAAGGATGTGTCTAATCTTGTGAGTTCGCTTCCATAGTTGACCTCGTTAAGATGGTCTCCTTGCAAGACTTCGAGAAATGCGCCACCACCAAGTGTAAAAACATAACCACTTGTGGCCTTAATCTCATCAAGATCGATATCCGATTCGAGTCACTATAACCCTCCAAAGTACCCTTGGATACCCGTGTAGTGAATCCCATAGCTCGCAGATGCCCTTCAAGTAGCGCATAACTCTCTCAAGCGCACGCCAATGATCATCTCCGGTTTTGACACAAACCGACTCAGCTTGCTCACAGCAAAGGAGATGTCAGCCTCGTGGCACTCGCCAAATACATAAGCGAGCCAATAATCGAGAATACCTCGGTTGATCTCTAGCAATCCGTCGATTCTTTCAAGCAACACACTAGCATCATATGGAGTTGGAGAAGGCGTGCGATCGCTATACCCAAAACGACTCAAGACCTTTTCCACATAGTGAGACCAAGCGGTGTGATCCCACCATTCTCATCTCTCAACACTTGATGTTTAAGATAACATCAGCTACTCCTAGATCCTTAATCTCAAAACAATGAGATAAGAAATCCTTAACCTCCTTGATTAAATCAAGTTTGGTTCCAAAGATCAATATGTCATCGACATACGCATAAAGAATAACTCCTTCGCCCCCACCATAGCGATAGTACACGCACTTGTCACCATCGTTTACTACAAAGCCGGCAGCAGTTAATGTTCTTTCAAACTTCTCATGCCACTCCTTAGGAGCTTGCTTAAGGCCATATAAAGACTTTAACAACTTGCACACCTTTCCTTCCCGACCGGTACTACAAAACCATCCGGCCGATCCATGTAAATTTCCTCCTTCAACTCTCCATTGAGGAAAGCCGTCTTAACGTCCATTTGATGGACGAGAAGACCATGTGAGGCAGCCACCGGATAGTAGCACCAATTGTGGTCGATCTAGCCACGGTGAGTAAGTATCAAAGAAGTCTTCACCTTCTTTCTGGTATAACCCTTAGCCACAAGCCGTGCCTTGTACTTTTCAATCGTACCATCGGTCTAAGCTTCTTCTTGAACACCCACTTACATCCTCTGTGTTTGCACCCATCGGATGATCGGTGATCTCCTGTGTTCCGTTAGCTAAGATGGTATCCATCTCACTACTAACAGCTTCCTTCCATGAGTCGACATCGGAGATGCATAGGCTTGAAATAGTCCTGGTGTGTCATCCACAAGGTACATAATGAAATCATCACCAAAGGACTTTGCAGTCCTCTGTCTCTTACTCCTTATAGGAGTTTCATTGTCACCCTCAACTGGATTCTCAACGTGTTCCATCGCAATGGTGGTTCAGGAATTACAATGAGTTCCTCACTAGATGGAATAGGTATCTCCTGATTTGATGAACTTGACATATCCTTCATAGGAAATATGTCCTCAAAGAAAGTTGCATCATTAGACTCCATAATCGTACCAGCATGCATGTCGGATACCTCAGATTTTATTATCAAAAATCTATAGCCAATGCTATGAAAAGCATAGCCCAGAAGAACACAATCCACGGTTTTTGGTCCAAGCTTGCGCTTCTTGGGAATTAGTATATTAACTTTTGCCAAACAACCCCAAGAACGTAGGTAAGAGAGTTTCAACCATTTCCTTTCCCATTCCTCAAATGGAGTCATGGTCTTATGCTTTGTGGGAACTCGGTTTAGGACATGACACGCGTCATTAGCGCCTCCCCACCATTCCTTGAAAGACCCAATGTGTCTAACATGGCGTTAACCAAATCGATTAGAGTTCGGTTCTTTCTTTCGCCACCCCATTAGACTAAGGTGAGTAGGGGCGCGCCTCTCATGGATTATACCATGTTCCGCACAAAACAGATCAAATTCATTGGAAAAATACTCTCCACCACGATCGGACCTAAGCCGTTTAATTTTTCGATCAAGTTGGTTCTCTGTCTCAGCTTTATAGTTATGGTCTTATGCTTTGTGGGAACTCGGTTTAGGACATGACACGCGGTCATTAGCGCCTCCCCCCACCATTCCTTGGAAAGACCCGATGTGTCTAACATGGCGTTAACCAAATCAGTTAGAGTTCGGTTCTTTCTTTCGGCCACCCCATTAGACCGAGGTGAGTAGGGGGCGTCCTCTCATGGATTATACCATGTTCCGCACAAAAGATCAAATTCATTGGAAAAATACTCTCCACCACGATCGGACCTAAGCCGTTTAATTTTTCGATTAAGTTGGTTCTCTGTCTCAGCTTTATAGTTTTTGAAGAAAGTTAAAGCCTCATCTTTTGATTTCAGAAGATACACATAACAATATCTAGTGGAGTCATCAATCAACGTCATGAAATATCTCTTTCCACCTTTTGTCAACACGCCATTCATCTCACAAAGATCAGAATGTATAAGCTCTAGTGGTGCCAAGTCTCTTGCCTCTGCAGTCTTATGGGACTTGCGAGGTTGCTTAGCTTGCACACATACTTGGCACTTAGAGCCTTTGACAGCAGAGATTTTTGGAATTAAATTCAGATTGGCTAGCCGCGTCATGTAACCAAAGTTAATGTGACAAAGTCGTGAATGCCAAATATCAGACTCATTGTTGTGGCAAACATTATTAATAACTTTAGTGCAAATATCTAACAAAGATAGGCGGAACAAGCCTCCGCACTCATAGCCTTTTCCAACAAATTGTCCACACTTGGAAATTACAACTTTATTGGACTCAAAAAACAACTTAAAACCATCTCGACATAAACGGGAACCGCTAACGAGATTTTTATTGATGGACGGCACATGATGAACGTTCTTGAGACGCACGGTCTTCCCCAAGTAAACTTCAGATCGACCGTACCAACACCTCGAGCGATGGCATGTGACCCGTTCCCCATCAAGACGGGAGAAGTCCACGTGGCTGGTAAGAAGAAAACATGGAGCGTCAAGACAAACATGTACATTGGCACCGTGTCAATTAACCAATCGAGGATTGAAATCTCGAAAGGATGGTAGGAAAAATACCGTACCTCGATTCCTTCATATTAGTATCACCGATGACAACATTAGCGGACTTGCCGCTCTTCTCATGTTCGCGCTCCTCAAATCGGTTAGGACACTTGGAGCCCAAAGTGATTAGGATCACCGCAGACATGGCAAAGTCCTTCCCTTCTTATGAGAATTCTTCTTGAAGTTGGTAGTATATGATGGCTTGTTCTTTGTATCAAACTTGCCTTTGCCACGAGTTTTGTTCTTGTTTTTTGAACTTGTTGGGCTGGAAGTTCTTCTTCTGTACCATGTGGGCACTAGAAGCTCCCTCGAAAACTCGAGCACGTGTGTCTTTTGCTCTCGCCTTCTCTTCAACATCAAGATTACCAATGAGATCCGTAACGGAAAACTCCTATCTCTTGTGTTTCAGTGGAAGTAGCAAAATTGTTCCACGAAGGTGGAAGCTTATAATAATGCCTCCGGCAACAAATTTGTCCGCAACACACACTTGAAGTGCTCAAGTTCTTTTATGAAGCGATCAGATCTCATGAGCCTCATTGCATAACAGAGCGCTCATCACCATCTTGTAGTCATAGAATTGCTCCATGACGTACAACTCGCTACCAGCGTCCGAGGCACCAAACTTGGCCTCAAGCGCAGCCCACATGTCCTTGCCGTTGTCAAACGACATATACGAATCCACAATGGAATCATCAAGAACACCCGGAAGAGCGCCTTTAAAGAGAGTATCGATCTTCTCAAAAGCTTCCAGTGTCTTTGGATTAAGATCGCCTCGAGCTTGCCCTTAATGGCGTCATAGCAGCCCATGGTCCGAAACCAGAGATCTGCTCTCGTCGCCACCTCTTATATTGCGCCCCTTAAAGGCAAAGCGGCCTCGGATCAAGAAGAAACCACTCGGAGTAAATTGCCTATTATCGGGTTTTTGGATTGTTGGAAATATGAGCAAATTACTACGAGATTTAATCCGAATAAATAGGAAATAGATCATGACAGCAATAGCGAGAGATTAAACTAATCATGCGAACTAGCATAGCGTATGAACAGATCACATCTAGGGCACATACTAGAAACATGAATTCTACCACGATCTCGAGCAGAAGGATAGAATCACATACGGTGCAGCGGGAGCAGCACCGCGGCGTTCACGTTGTCGCCCATGTCGTCGAGGATGAGGTTGCCGAGGTCGGGAAGAAGTCGTCGTTCATGAAGTCGTCGCTGCCGTTAGCGATCGTGAGTCGCTCCCCAAAAACCTGATCGCCCTCTCCCGTATGGGATCACGAGAGGGGGTTCCGGAGGCTCTTGTCCCTTCTTCCGTGCACGCCGAAAGGAGGATGGAGAAGACTTGCTTGGCGGCGCAATGATCTGGAGCGCCGGTGAGAAACCATACGAAGCGGCGGCGGCTAGGGTAGACGTCTGCCGACTATATAGTCTTGGGCGGGTAGGTCGTGGGAGTAAACCCCACGTCCGAAGTCGCCACGATCCAAAAGAATCGAACGGTTCAAGAATTAACGCGTCTGTTAATTATTAATTAATGACTCATTAATTTTTTCCCGAGCAGCAAAAATATAGACAACGTGCATAGCTCCGTCCTCGGCTCGGCTCAATCCCGCAACCCGCAACCCGCAACCCGCGGCGCGTCGTGACGAGGCGTGGCGTGGCGAGGCGAGCGAGGAGGAGGAGCGCGTGTAGGTCTCCTCTTCTCATGCTCATACAAGTGGTAGAAGAGCTCACCTTATAAAGAGGTGCAACTCTCTCTCAACTTATGAGGTGGGACTAAACTTTAGCCTCACTCACTCCACTCACATGTGTGCATGAATGGGCCAAGAGAATTTCAGAATTTTAGTTGGGCTTTGGGCCAAAAGCCCACTAGCAAATTCAACAATCCCCACAAAGTCTCATTGGCACATTTCACCATTTATTTCCAAAACATTGTTTATATACCGTGCTTAGTGGAGACTGTGAAGTTGAACTTCCACTTAGAGATTTATGCTACACTAGATCACAACTTGAATAGTGGACTATGCCTTGAACTACAAGTTTTCTGCGAGACTAGTTTCACACAAACTCTTGACCGACTTGGCTGCCGCAAGGCTTCCCGTGGTGGAGCGTATACGTCATACTCCGTGGCCTTTCATGAATTTATTAGAGAACACACAATTCTCACAGATCGCGGCGTTAATAGTCAAATTCATATAGGTGTGTTCCTCGAAGATGTTCTGCAGACAACATCTCTGCTTACCCGAATAAGCCACTTGGAACACATTAAGATAATTATCAACCTGCCATGCGATCGGAGAGTATTGCATCTTCACGGAGTGGGATAGTTAATATAGGATACTCTCCTCGGTGACCAACAGCTTGTCTCCCACTTCTACTTCACGGGATCTCCGATCACATAGAGTGGGTTACCACTATGGACAACTCATGCGGTGGGTCTCAGACCCATCTCCATCGATGCATTATCTATCACATTCAATGATAGACCCTTTGTGAAGGGATCTGCCATGTTTTTTGACGTTTGGATATAATCCAATGTAATAACTCCGGAGTTCCTCAGTTTCCTGACAGATTTTAATCTCCTCTTCACATGCCTTGAGGGCTTCATATTGTCCTTAGAACTGTTTATCTTGACGATCACAGTTTGATTATCACGATTCATCGGGATAGGGGTATTGGTTTTTCAACCATAGGTAAGTCCATCAATAGCTCACGAAGCCACTCGCTTCAACAAAGGATGGCGATGTCTAATGTTTGTGAGTTCTGCTTCCATAGTTGACCTCGTTAAGATGGTCTCCTTGCAAGACTTCGAGAAACAGCGCCACCACCAAGTGTAAAAACATAACCACTTGTGGCCTTAATCTCATCAACATCGATATCCATTCAAGTCACTATAACCCTCCAGTACCCTTGGATACCCGTGTAGTGAATCCCATAGCTCGCAATGCCCTTCAAGTAGCGCATAACTCTCTCAAGCGCCGCCAATGATCATCTCCCGGTTTTGACACAAACCGACTCAGCTTGCTCACGAGCAAAGGAGATGTCAGCCTCGTGGCACTCGCCAAATACATAAGCGAGCCAATAATCGAGAATACCTCGCTTGATCTCTAGCAATCCGTCGATTCTTTCAAGCAACACACTAGCATCATATGGAGTTGGAGAAGGCGTGCAATCGCTATACCCAAAACGACTCAAGACCTTTTCCACATAGTGAGGCTGAAGCGGTGTGATCCCACCATTCTCATCTCTCAACAGCTTGATGTTTAAGATAACATCAGCTACTCCTAGATCCTTCATCTCAAAACAGCGAGATAAGAAATCCTTAACCTCCTTGATTAAATCAAGTTTGGTTCCAAAGATCAATATGTCATCGACATACGCACAAAGAATAACTCCTTCGCCCCACCATAGCGATAGTACACGCACTTGTCACCATCGTTTACTACAAAGCCGGCAGCAGTTAATGTTCTTTCAAACTTCTCATGCCACTCCTTAGGAGCTTGCTTAAGGCCATATAAAGACTTTAACAACTTGCACACCTTTCCTTCCCGACCGGTACTACAAAACCATCTGGCTGATCCATGTAAATTTCCTCCTTCAACTCTCCATTGAGGAAAGCCGTCTTAACGTCCATTTGATGGACGAGAAGACCATGTGAGGCAGCCAATGATAGTAGCACCAATTGTGGTCGATCTAGCCACGGTGAGTAAGTATCAAAGAAGTCTTCACCTTCTTTCTGGTATAACCCTTAGCCACAAGCCGTGCCTTGTACTTTTCAATCGTACCATCGGTCTAAGCTTCTTCTTGAACACCCACTTACATCCTACAGGTTTGCACCCATAAGGACGATCGGTGATCTCCTGTGTTTTGTTAGCTAAGATGGTATCCATCTCACTACTGAACAGCTTCCTTCCATGAGTCGAGATCGGAGATGCATAGGCTTCGAAATAGTCCTGGTTGTGTCATCCACAAGGTACACAATGAAATCATCACCAAAGGACTTTGCAGTCCTCATCTCTTACTCCTTATAGGAGTTTCATTGTCACCCTCAACTGGATTCTCAACGTGTTCCATCGCAATGGTGGGTTCAGGAATTACAGTGAGTTCCTCACTAGATGGAATAGGTATCTCCGATTTGATGAACTTGACATATCCTTCATAGGAAATATGTCCTCAAAGAAAGTTGCATCATTAGACTCCATAATCGTACCAACATGCATGTCGGATACCTCAGATTTTATTATCAAAATCTATAGCCAATGCTATGAAAAGCATAGCCCGTAAGAACACAATCCACGGTTTTTGGTCCAAGCTTGCGCTTCTTGGGAATTAGTATATTAACTTTTGCCAAACAACCCCAAGAACGTAGGTAAGAGAGTTTCAACCTTTTCCTTTCCCATTCCTCAAATGGAGTCATGGTCTTATGCTTTGTGGGAACTCGGTTTAGGAACTGACACACGGTCGGTAACTCGGTTTAGGACATGACACGCGGTCATTAGCGCCTCCCCACCATTCCTTGGAAAGACCCGATGTGTCTAACATGGCGTTAACCAAATCGCTTAGAGTTCGGTTCTTTCTTTCGCCACCCCATTAGACCGAGGTGAGTAGGGAGGCGTCCTCTCATGGATTATACCATGTTCCGCACAAAACAGATCAAATTCATTGGAAAAATACTCTCCACCACGATCGGACCTAAGCCGTTTAATTTTTCGATCAAGTTGGTTCTCTGTCTCACTTTTATAGTTTTGAAGAAAGTTAAAGCCTCATCTTTTGATTTCGAAGATACACATAACAATATCTAGTGGAGTCATCAATCAACGTCATGAAATATCTCTTTCCACCTTTTGTCAACACGCCATTCATCTCACAAAGATCAGAATGTATAAGCTCTAGTGGTGCCAAGTCTCTTGCCTCTGCAGTCTTATGGGACTTGCGAGGTTGCTTAGCTTGCACACATACTTGGCACTTAGAGCCTTTGGCAGCAGAGATTTTTGGAATTAAATTCAGATCGGCTAGCCGCGTCATGTAACCAAAGTTAATGTGACAAAGTCGTGAATGCCAAATATCAGAGTCATTGTTGTGGCAAACATTATTATAACTTTAGTGCAAATATCTGACAAAGATAGGCGGAACAAGCCTCCGCACTCATAGCCTTTTCCAACAAATTGTCCACACTTGGAAACTACAACTTTATTGGACTCAAAAAACAACTTAAAACCATCTCGACATAAACGGGAACCGCTAATGAGATTTTTATTGATGGACGGCACATGATGAACGTTCTTCAGACGCACGGTCTTCCCCGAAGTAAACTTCAGATCGACCGTACCAACACCTCGAACGATGGCATGTGACCCGTTCCCCATCAAGACGGGAGAAGTCCTGTGGCCGGTAAGAAGAAAACATGGAGGCGCCAAGACAAACATGTACATTGGCACCGTGTCAATTAACCAATCGGGATTGAAATCTTCAAAGGATGGTAGGAAAATACCGTACTCGATTCCTTCATATCAAGATCACCGATGACAACATTAGCGGACTTGCCGCTCTTCTCATGTTCGCGCTCCTCAAATCGGTTAGGACACTTGAGCCCAAAGGATTAGGATCACCGCGACATGGCAAAGTCCTTCCCTTCTTATGAGAATTCTTCTTGAAGTTGGTAGTATATGATGGCTTGTTCTTTGTATCAAACTTGCCTTTGCCACGAGTTTTGTTCTTGTTGTTTTTGAACTTGTTGGGCTGGAAGTTCTTCTTACGTACCATGTGGGCACTAGAAGCTCCCTCAACCTTTCGAGCACGTGTGTCTTTTGCTCTCGCCTTCTCTTCAACATCAAGATTACCAATGAGATCCGTAACGGAAAACTCCTGCTCTTGTGTTTGAGGAAGTAGCAAAATTGTTCCATGAAGGTGGAAGCTTGGCAATAATGCCTCCGACAACAAATTTGTCCGCAACACACACTTGAAGTGCTCAAGTTCTTTTATGAAGCGATCAGATCTCATGAGCCTCTTTGTACAACAGAGCGCTCATCACCATCTTGTAGTCATAGAATTGCTCCATGACGTATAACTCGCTCAAGCGTCCAAGGCACCAAACTTGGCCTCGGCGCAGCCCACATGTCCTTGCCGTTGTCAAACGACATATACGAATCCACAATGGAATCATCAAGAACACCCGTAAGAGCGGCTTTAAAGAGAGTATCGATCTTCTCAAAAGCTTCCAAATGTTTGGATTAAGATCGCCTCGGGCTTGCCCTTAATGGCGTCATAGCAGCCCATGGTCTCGAAACCATGAGACTGCTCTCGTCGCCACCTCTTATATTGCGCCCCTTAAAGGCAAAGCGGCTTCAGATCTGCAACAAAAACCACTCGGAGTAAATTGCCTATAATCAGGTTTTTGGATTGTTGGAAATATGAGCAAATTACTATTAGATTTAATCCGAATAAATAGGAAATAGATCATGACAGCAATAGCGAGATTAAACTAATCATGCGAACTAGCATAGCGTATGAACAGATCACATCTAGGGCACATACTAGAAACATGAATTCTACCATGATCTCGAACAGAAGGATAGAATCACATACGGTGCAGCGGGAGGAGCACCGCCGGCGTTGACGTTATCGCCCATGTCGCCGAGGATGAGGTTGCCGAGGTCGGGAAGAAGTAAATCGTTCATGAAGTCGTCGCTGCCAGCCGATCGCATGAGTCGCGCTCCCCAAAAACCTGATCGCCTCTCCCGTGACAGGGATCACGAGGCGGGGTTCCGAGGGCTCATGTCCCTTCTTCCGGTGCACGCCGAAGGAGGATGGAGAAGACTTGCTTGGCGGCGCAATGATCTGGAGCGCCGGTGAGAAACCATACTGGCGGCGGCGGCTAGGGTAGACGTCGCCGACTATATAGTGCGGGTTGGGTAGGTCGTGGGAGTAAACCCCACGTCCGAGTCGCCACGATCCAAAAGAATCAGCAGGTTCAATAATTAACGCGTCCATTAATTATTAATTAATGACTCATTAATTTTTTCCCGAGCAGCAAAAATATAGACAACGTGCATAGCTCCGCCCCTCGGCTCGGCTCAATCCGCAACCCGCAACCAAGGCGCGCGTCGTGACGAGGCGTGGCGTGGCGAAGCGAAGCGAGGAGGAGGAGCGCGTGTAGGTCTCCTCTTCTCATGCTCATACAAGTGGTAGAAGAGCTCACCTTATAAAGAGGTGCAACTCTCTCTCAACTTATGAGGTGGGACTAAACTTTAGCCTCACTCACTCCACTCACATGTGTGCATGAATGGGCCAAGAGAATTTCAGAATTTTAGTTGGGCTTTGGGCCAAAAGCCCACTAGCAAATTCCAACAATCCCCCACAAAGTCTCATTGGCACATTTCACCATTTATTTCCAAAACATTGTTTATATACCGGTGCTTAGTGGAGACTGTGAAGTTGAACTTCCACTTAGAGATTTATGCTACACTAGATCACAACTTGAATAGTGGACTATGCCTTGAACTACAAGTTTTCTGCGAGACTAGTTTCACACAAACTCTTGACCGACACTGGCTGCCGCAAGGCTTCCCATGGTGGAGCGTATACGTCATACTCTGTGGCCTTTCATGAATTTATTAGAGAACACACAATTCTCACAGATCGCGCGGCGTTAACAGTCAAATTCATATAGGTGTGTTCCTCAGAAGATGTTCTGCAGGACAACATCTCTGCTTACCCGAATAAGCCACTTGGAACACATTAAGATAAGTATCAACCTGCCATGCAGATCAGGAGAGTATTGCATCTTCACGGAGTGGGATAGTTAATATAGGGATACTCTCCTCCCAGCTGACCAACAGCTTGTCTCCCACTTCTACTTCACGGGATCTCCGATCACATAGAGTGGGTTACCACTATGGACAACTCATGCGGTGGGTCTCAGACCCATCTCCATCGATGCATTATCTATCACATTACATGATAGACCCTTTGTGAAGGGATCTGCCAAGTTTTTCGACGTTTGGATATAATCCAATGTAATAACTCCGGAGTTCCTCAGTTTCCTGACAGATTTTAATCTCCTCTTCACATGCCTTGAGGACTTCATATTGTCCTTAGAACTGTTTATCTTGACGATCACAGTTTGATTATCACAGTTCATCAGGATAGGGGGTATTGGTTTTTCAACAGTGACAATGCAGCAAGTAAAAGAACCCAGAAACATCTTCCTTCCCTCACCTTCAGTCTATTGCTACAGAATGTGCTATTTGCGATGAGCTGACTGGAATTCTTGTGGTGCAGACAGCATGCACGCTCCAACCTTGTTCAGGGTTCTTTCGAATGGACTTAATTAGTTGGACCTCGTTTAGCTGTATGCCACATTTTGTTGCATCGGCTGGAGTTTGTTCAGCTTTCACAATGTCTTATGAGTTTCAATGCAAGTTACATCACGGTTTGAATTTATTTGTAAACTCGTTGTATAGGATGCTTCTCCAATTTGATGTTCAGAATGACAATAAAAGGTTGCAGATGCTTAAAATGCCTCTAAATTACCTTGACATGAGATAATTTTGCGAGGCGCAATTTGCAAATCCAGTCTGTCCTCAGCATGAGATCTTTTAGAAATTCAGGAACATTTTCTTAACGTGAGGTTCTCTGTTCGGACAGTTCGGTTGAATGAATTACGTTTCTTGCAGAAAAAGAATCTAGGGAAATGGTAGCACAAGTTTTGAAATCTGGACAAGGCCACTCAATGCACGCATCAACGATCACATAATCGAAACATATTCCTGTCATTTTTGGAAATAGAGTATTTATCTACTTGCTGCTACTTATCGAAATTTCATCATTCAGAACACAAACTGTACATAGTAAGAGTATTGACCATCCGAGCGGTAGTATTTGCAATAGAGTATTGGTTAATGGTTTAATAAATGTTTAATCCATGGTTTTAATATCGAGCACTTGAGGCTCTTTGCTAAGATGTGTGACTGGTTATTTACTAACTCTGTGTGTCACTACTAGGCCATTTGGTTACTGCACGAACGGCAGCGGGGTTTTCAGCTGCCCCCATGTACACGTTCCGCGAGTCCATTGTGTTGGGGAAGACAAGCTGCTCTCTCTTCATGGTGAACCAAATAGTGCGGGAGCTCAGCTGGGAATGACCGGGAGCCTCATACGAGCTCCTCTCAAGGAACTACAACCACTTCTGCAATGAGGTTTGTGACAAGCTCGGTGTGCCAAAACTTCCAGGTTCTTTTGAGTCCTTAGATGATTTGTTCTCTGATGAATTTTGCACTTGTTGCTTTGGGTGATAGTTGCTGAAACTAAATATCCTTCTAGAAAGACTGAAGCAACAAACTCTCAAGTCAAAGACAATCTGCTGGAGAATCCTAATGCTATGCTGTATTTAATTTGAACATTAATCTAAGCTATTATCTTCCAGGTTCTTTGAATGGCTTGATGATTTGTCCTCGGATAAATTGCGCACTTGTTCTTGTTTCATGATGGTTGCTGAAAGCTTAATATCCTTTTAGAAAAACTTTGTAGTCAGTGTTGTCTAAAGCTTAATTGTTAATCGAAGTGTTTATCCTACCCCCGTGTTTTTTATGAAGAATGATTTGAAAAAAATCTAGTCAATTTGTTCACATTTTGCAACAAAATCCTAACTATTTACATGTTCAGGTCAATCGCTTTGCTAATGCTCGACTCCATCTTGGTCACTCAGGTGCGCAGGGAGCTCGGCCACTGCATCTGCATACACGTACTGTTTCCCAACATCATCAATTTTCTTTGATTCTCTTCCTGTTTGCTTGATTGATGATTGATTCTTCTATCTGAAAAAGTTGTACCACTGCAGGGGAACCTCCAACTTCTCCTCCGATCCCATCTTCCTCCCCTCGCTGACTGCATCAAGTATGGTAACAACGAATCCATGTATCCATCTACACTGCCTGCTCTGTTTGTCTGACCATAATGATGATGAGAATTATACATGTGAACTATTAGTGCGTTGTGCTACCCTTGCAACGCTGAGATGACTGCAATTTTGCTGTAAACACGAAATAAATCCTAGGTGTCATTGGTCCACTGAGTTGACTGCTGTAAACAATGTTGTGTGCCTACCTGTTGAGTGAGATTCACGGGGTCTCCATCTTGGAGTGTAATACTAACTCTTAATGTAACTGAACTATGATGCAACACGTTGTATTTTGAGTTAAAATCTAGTAGTACAATATGGTCATGGGAACAACCTTGTCTCAAGGTTCAGGTCTAGTCAGTAGCCGCAACTGCAAAAAATAGGAGAAAAGTCCGTCTGACTTGTTGCTTTCTTGATTTTTGTACAGCCAGCCATGGAGCTCCGACCCCACGGCAGCCGCAGCCATGGTGCGCTCCTAGCGATCAGAGTAGGTGGAGAAGCAAAGGCCAACATCCCTCCGCATGCCCCTGCCTCCTCTCCAGCGGCAGTACGTGGTGTGGTGAGAGACCCTTCTCTCTCCCCCAGATCTCTTCTGGACAACACTTGCAATTTATGAATACACATCGCTTTTTGGATGCATATCAGTTTAGTTGCACGTGCAATCTCGCTGATGCCACCTAGTTTCTACCAGTACCATCTTGTTTGCTTAGATCTAAATAAACATCTCATCTACACATCCACCACCCGATTTGGTGACATGCCACAACACAATGATTGACTGGCCGACTCGATCGAAATGCCATGGCACGGGTGGACGAACATAGCAACAACCTGATTGATCAAGTCGCTGCCATGTAGGAGTCTAGGTTGTGCGGACAAGATCCTTTGTTCACAACAAGAAGATTAATAAAAACATAATGGGATCTTGGGGACGTGCCTTGGCTATATAAAGTTGATTCTCTGTAGTTGTAGTGATCATTCTTGACGTGGCTATAATAACAATTTGTAGCACTGATGAACTAGCGGTGATTGATACATGGTGACGTAAAGCATACTTGCAGTTGCATGAGAAGGGGCTGAGCTGGCCACAACTAAAAAAAAACCCTTTCCTTTTGGTGCTCACACACTCATCGATTCTACTCGTTTCCTTCCTTCCTTGCGAGATAGATAGATACGGATGATGACTACATCACGTAGAGATACATATCAGTTTAGCTGCACGTAAGCAATCTCACTTATGCCACCTAGTTATAGTACCACGTTGCCTTCTTAGCTGCTAAACATCTTATTCTCTTCTTGCTGTAATGAATAACTGATAAGTGTTTCTTGCATTCATATAACGTTTCTTGTACTATCTATGTTATGTTACAGACTAAACTGAACTGTAAACTCTGAATAAATAACTGACCCTGTCAGTTCATCCTTCTGAGCTATGAATGATGTACATGCAGTTGTTTTCCTGCGGTTGATAATTCCTCTTCTCTGAATGAATGAATTTTTGTCGCTGATAATTTCCTTTTGCTGTGGCATGACATTTTTGCATAGCTGGCCACAACACATCACAATGTCTCTGTCTCCTATAACTTCCAGAGTTGAGTACCACTCCCAAGGTCTAAAATATTCAACACAAATTTTTACTGTCCAAATTCAATCTTTGAACAACAATTAATCTGACAACATTATATTTTTATTAAAAATATTTTTCTTTTGGTTTTGTTTTTGCAACAACCATTCAGAAACATTGAAGAATTTTATGATCAAAGCTTGAACATGGCTTTATAATAAAATTCAGACCGGGTCTTGCATTTTGAAACTTCTGAAAGAACCCCTGATTTTTTTAAGTCATCCAACAATTCCAAAGAGCGTCTGTGTAAGCATCCGGAATTCACTATTTTTGGACACTTCAAACCCAGCCAAAAAAATCAGGATGTTACTCTTACCGCTTCGGCAACCATCTAGACATGCACATATTTATCTAATGCAACAGTGATGAATGTACATGACTACACACCTAGAAACATATGGGATATTGTGACAAAAGTCATGATCTTTTCAGCCTTTAGATGCCCGTCATGACCCCCGTATGCATGCATGCATATCCTTATATTGTGCTGCATTCACAAATATATTCATTCAGTTTAACAGTGAGTAAGTTTACCATTCAGAAATATATAAGCTCATTCTGGTTCAGTTCAAGGTCATCATGAAATACATCCGTGGAGTGTGATGCCAACACCAGAAATACACCGAGTAAAACATCTCTGTGCAAAACTGTTAGACCTGACATAGGTTCAGAGTTCAGAGTGATCTTTTGCTACCACATTGCTTCCGTACTGGCACTAAATTGTAATTTTTCAGCACTAATTATCTGATGTGTGACGATCAGTTGCATTAATAGCACTGGGCTTTGCACTAATTACTGCATTATATTGTTATTCAGAATCTTTTTCTTATGGTTCTTTTTTTGTAACCGTTCAGAAAGATTGAGGAAGAAACTTATTATCAAAGTTTGAACTTGACCTTATTTACATGCAGACTGGGTCTTGCCTTTTTGAACTTGCGAAAGCACTCCTGGTTGTTTCTAAAGTATGGAAGGAAAGTTTTCTTTGAGTCATAAAAACAATTCCTAAGAGCGTAAATGCAAGCTTCGAGAATCCACTATTTCTGGACACTACAAATCCAGCCTTTATTGGGGAAAAAATACTTGAAATCCAGCCAAAAACGAGGACTTTCAGAGATATATTCAGTTTAACAGTAAAATCACTTTACCATTCAGAAATATATAAGCTTGTTTTGATTCACTTCAATCATGTTGTGAAATACATTCGTAGAGGTCCGTAAGGATTAAGGAGTTTGTGATGCCAACACCACCCATACACCGACTAAATACCTCTGCACTCTGCAGCAAACTGTTAGAACCTGACATATGTTCAGACTTAGGAGTGACGCATGAATGGACTCATGCCTTTTTGTCGCTGACACAATCGAGCGCTCGCATGCCCTGGTGGCTCACCGTGGTCTACGGACCCCAACTGGACGCCGACAAAATAGCATTCCTGCAAGAGCTGCGCGACATTCGCGTAGACTGCCCTGGACCATGGATGGTGTGTGGCGACTTCAATCTCATACTTCGAGATGAAGACAAGAACAATGGCCACCTGAACCGCCGCATGATGGGTCGCTTCCGGCGCATCCTCGACGACCTCGCGCTCAAGGAGATCTACCTCAACGGACGCCGGTATATGTGGTCCAACGAGCAGTCGCCCCCGACCCTCGTTCACCTAGACTGTGTCCTTTGCACGGCTGACTGGGAAGAGCTCCATGGGGAGTGCCATCTTCGCTGCCTCGCCTCCGTCGTGTCGGACCACAGTCCCCTGCTTCTCGACTGCGCCCCGATGCCACCCACCCGTCGGCGATTCCACTTTGAGGAATTCTGGATCCGGTTGGATGGCTTCCAGGACATCGTCGCAGCTGCCTGGCACTCCGTCCATGACCCGGACCCATTCAGGCGGCTCATGCTTCGCATGAAGGCCACGGCGCGCATGCTCACAAGCTGGAGTTCGAAGACAGTTGGCAACGTACGGCTCAAGCTGGCGATCTCCAGGGAGCTCCTCTTCTGGCTTGATGCAGCACAGGACCACCGCGCCCTATCCCCGCACGAGGATTGGCTGCGCCGGCAAATCAAGGCGTCATTGTTGAGTCAACCATGGTCTTCGGACACATGCATGTTGCACCAACCGGCGGTAGCTTCCTTGGCATGTAAGGAAGTAGTAATTACCTAGTAGTTTCCAGGAATGTGATGTGCATGTACGTAGTAGTTTCCTGGCAGTTTTTCTAGGCGTTTATTTGACTTGACCCGGGCTGACCTGTGGCCTATAAAGGAGATGATCCCATCGGTTGTAGGCAGGCCGTTCCAAAGGAAAATAACAACCAGCCTCAAGAGCTCTCTCTCATGTGTGTGTGTGTAAGCAGCACTTGCGAGTGTGTTTTGCCATTACGCTTGTTGCTTGGTAGTATACTTGAGTGCAAGTAGTAGTGCGCTAGTACCACACGGCCGCTACTCTGTAGTTCATCTCTTCCTCGACTTCCTCCGATCCCGAGTAGCCAGCTACTCAGAGTTTGGGCTAACAATTGGTATCGAGCCTCGGGTTATGCGAAGCATATGCGAAAGAGGCGTCGCCGACGACGGTTCCAAGACCGCCGAGCGAGCTCGGCCGAGGACACCGTCGGGGCGGACACGCCGCTGCTGGCGAGCAGGCCGGAGGTGAGCTGGGTGCGCCACGCTCCGTGCGAGACGTGGGCATGTCCAAAGACCTCCTTCCTCTCTCACGCGGACCAACTACCCTGTTGGTCGGTCATGATGAAAGTCATCATGGGGCGCGGCATATGTGGAAAGCCGTGGAAACCGGCGGTGTCGAGTACGAGGAGGACCGGTGGCGATGGAGGCAATCTTGCGCTCCGTCCCAGAGGAGATGGTGCTCACCCTTGGCGCCAAGGAGACGGCCAAGGAAGCATGGGAGACCATCAAGACTCTGCGCATCGGCGTGGAGCGCGTACGGGAGTCGAAGGCCCGACCTTGCGCCTCAAAGACGAGGAGATCCGCTTCAAGGCGGTGAACAAGTCGACGACTTCGCCTTGCGGCCGCAAGGTCTCGCAACGAGCTCGCAATGCTCGGAGATCACATCGACAACAAGATGGTGATTCTCAAGTTCCTCCGCGTCGTCCCGTGCGGTATAAGCAATCGCCCGGTCCATCGAGAGTTTGGTGGATCTCTCCACCATGACGACGAGGAGCTGGTAGGGCGGTGAAGGTCGTTGAGGAGCGCGGCGACGCCGACAACCGTCTTGGCGGCGAACTCTCGCTCACCGGGGAGCGATGGGGCCGCGCAGCTTCAGCAGCAGCGCCGCGACGGCTCTTCCGGCGATGGGGAGGTGCCCCACGGAAGCGAGGTCGCGGCAGGCGGAGGCCGCGCCAGAGCGGCGGCGGAAATCGCGATCGCAAGCTAAGCGAGCAGGCGAGGCGAGCATCGCAATGGCAAGTGCCGCTCTCGCAACATGCCGGTCACTGGATCCGGATTGCCGCAGAGGAAAGCCGACGAGACAGCCGCGGCAACGACAAACCTCGTCCAGGCTGACGTGGACGGCGGGCCGGCAATGATGCTGGCAAGAGTCGAGCCCGTGCAGGAGAGCACAACATCTCTCGCGACCACGGCTCCGACAACCACCCATTCCGTGCAGGAGGCACGGAACCCATCCACGGGAATCATCACTCCGGTGACAGGCCACACCTCGACAACGACGTTCTCGGGGCCTATCGACTGGGAGGCGATGAAGGCCCGGGTGTGGGGGAGCCACACCCCGGCGACGGCGTCCCCGACAACCTCGGGACCCGACAAGGTCGCGCAAGTTGGCGCGGAAATGACGCATGTGGCGGACCATGCTCCGACCATGATGCTGGCGACCATCGACTCCGTGCAGGAGCGCACGGAGACTCGGGTCAGCCACACCCCGACAACAAAGTGTTCGGGGTCCACCGTGTCGACGGGAGATGGCTCCCTGACAACGGCATGTGCGTGCGGCTACGTCTTCCTCAACGAGGAGAGAGTCGTGACCACACCCACGCTTGCAGGCGGCAAGCAAAGTGAGGGTTGGTTCCTCGACACCGGTGCCACGAACCACATGACTGGTTCGGTCGACGCATTTGCGGAGCTGGACCGCTCAATCACCGGGAAGGTGCGGTTCGCAGACGGATCCGTGGTGGAGATCCATGGGCGTGGGACCGTCGTCTTCGCCGACAAAGGGGGTGATCACATGGCGTTCACAGAGGTCTACTTCATCCCGGCGCTCAAGAGCAGCGTCGTGAGTGTCGGACAGCTCGATGATGGCTGGTTCGACATCGGCATCTGGCGTGGTGTTCTCACCGTGCGTGACCAGCAGAAGAGGCTGCTCATCGAGGTAACCCGCTCGTCGAACCGCCTCTACAAATTCTTCTTTCAACCCGTGCATCCTGTGTGCCTTGCCCTGGGTCATGTCTCCGACGCGTGGCGTTGGCATGCCCGGCTAGGACACCAGCACTTCGACGGGTTGCGAAAGATGGCGCGAGGCAACCTCGTTCGTGGGCTACCTCACATCGAGCACGCCGACGAGCTTGTGATGCATGTCTTGCGGGGAAGCAGCGGCGTCTGCCGTTTCCCGAGAAGGCACGCTATCGGGCGCAGAAACCCCTGGAGCTGGTTCATGGAGACATCTGCGGCCCAATCACCCCGGCAACGCCAGGAGGGCGTCGCTACATCCTGCTGCTCGTCGACGACTACAGCAGGTTCATGTGGGTGCTGCTCCTCACCTCCAAGGACGAGGCGGAGCAAGCCATTGTCAAGCGACAAGCGGCGGCAGAGGTGGAGTCGGCCACAAGCTGCGCGTCTTTGCGCGCACGACCGTGGCGGCGAGTTCACGCCGCCACGTTCTACAAGCATCGCGACGAGAAAGGGTGCAACGTCACCTCACAGCCCTTACTACGCCGCAGCAGAATGGCGTCGTCGGCGGAGGAACCAGACGGTGCTCGAGATGGCACGCCGCATGCTCAAGGCAAAGCAGTGCCGAGCACGTATTGGGGAGGCCGTGCTCACGGCCGTCTTCATCCTCAACCGCTCCTTCACAAGGAGGGTCGATGGCAAGACGCCTTATGAGGCGTGGTACGAAAGGAAGCCCGATGTACGCTTCCTCCGCACCTTTGGCTGCGTCGGGCATGTCAAGACGGCGCGCCACACCGAAGAAGCTCGATGACGAGAGCACCCGATGGTGTTCATGGGCTACGAGACGGGCTCTAAATGCGTACAGATGTACGACCCCGTCTCAAAGCGTGTGCATGTCTCGCGTGACGTCATCTTCGACGAAGATGCGCGATGGACTTGGGAGACGTCGGGGGAGTCCCCGGCAAGCAGCTCCTTCACCGTAGAGTACCCGATGTACTCTACAACCCCGGGAAGCAAGACCTCGGGAATTGCCACGCCGAGAAGCCCGGGAGGTGTGGATCCGGGAATCGCAACCCCGAGAACACCGTCCCCAGATATGGTGTCCCCAGACACCCCGACATCAAGCAAGGTGGTTCCCGGGAGGCTGTTCGCGACCCCGCCAATAGCAAGGTCGGAGCTGTTCGACGCCGACGACAGTGTTGGCGCCCCCCACAGGTTTCGGCGCATGGGGGATCTCCTCGGCGAGGCCGCAACACCGCAACAGCCCGAGGAAGAGGACGTTGATGACGACGACGTCTTGCATTTGATGGCCGGCGAGGAGCCGACCACGTTCGCGGAGGCCGAGCAAGAGGATTGCTGGCGCCACGCGATGCTGGACGAGCTGGCGTCGATCAACGACAACGCCACTTGGACACTCACCACACTGCCTGCTGGGCACCGAGCCATCGGGCTCAAGTGGGTGTTCAAGGTGAAGAAGGACGAGCACGGCGCCATTGTCAAGCACAAGGCGCTCCTCGTCGCAAAGGGCTACGTGCAGCGTGAGGGAGTGGACTTCGAGGAAGTCTTCGCTCCGGTGGCAAGGCTGGAGTCGGTGCGGCTCATCCTTGCCGTGGCCGCTCACCGTGGATGCAAGGTACACCACATGGACGTCAAGTCGGCGTTTCTCAACGGCGACCTTAACGAGGAGGTGTACGTCTCCCAGCCACCCGGGTTCGTTGCCAAGGGCCACGAGCAGGGCGTGTATCGACTACACAAGGCCCTGTATGGTCTCCGGCAAGCCCCAAGGGCGTGGAACGCCAAGCTTGATGCAAGCCTCGCATCCCTTGGGTTCTCACGCAGCGCCTCTGAGCATGGTGTGTACTCGCGTGGCACCGCGAACACGCTGCTCGTCGTCGGCATCTACGTTGACGACTTGGTCATCGCCGGGGCAGAGCCTCAAGAGGTTCAACGCTTCAAGGGAGAGATGCATCGTCTCTTCAGTATGAGCGACCTCGGGCTGCTCCGGTACTACCTTGGGCTGGAGGTGAACCAGGAGGGTGGTCGCATCACGATCACGCACACGGCCTACGCCACCAAGATGCTCGAGCGAGCAGGCATGAAGGACTGCCATGCGTGCACGCCCAATGGAGGCACGATCAAGCTCGCAAGGATAGCTCCGAGAAGGCGGTGGATGCTACGCTCTACCGCAGCATCATCGGGAGCCTCGGTACCTCGTGCACACCCACCGGACATCACGTTTGTTGTCGGCACCGAGTAGGTTCATGGAAGCTCCGGCAAGCGATCACCTGGCTGCCGTTAAGCACCTGCTCCGGTACATCGCAGGTACGCTCACACATGGATGCGTGTATCGTCGTGGAGACGGCGAGAGCTTGGTCGGGTACAGCGACTCCGACCACGCTGGTGACGTGGACTCTCGGAAGAGCACCTCGGGCATACTATTCCTTCTCGGAAATAGTCCCGTCAGCTGGCAATCGGTGAGGCAGAAGGTTGTCGCTGTATCTTCGTGCGAGGCAGAGTACATCGCGGCAGCTACAGCGGCATGTCAGGGGATTTGGCTTGCTCGCCTTCTCGGCGAGATGCTGAATCAGGACACCGCCCCTGCGGTCATCTTCGTCGACAACAAGTCGGCGATTTCCCTCTGCAAGAATCCAGTGCTTCATGACCGCAGCAAGCACATCGATCTCCGCTATCACTTCATACGTGACTGCGTCGAGAAAGGCACGGTGATCGTGGAGTTCATTAGGACTGGTGACCAGAAGGCGGACATCCTGACCAAGTCACTTGGCCGTGTCCGGTTCCAGGAGCTACGCGACAAGATCGGGATTAACGACATCAAGCTCCTTCGACAAGGTTGAGGGGGAGATTGTTGAGTCAACCATGGTCTTCGGACACATGCATGTTGCACCAACCGGCGGTAGCTTCCTTGGCATGTAAGGAAGTAGTAATTACCTAGTAGTTTCCAGGAATGTGATGTGCATGTACGTAGTAGTTTCCTGGCAGTTTTTCTAGGCGTTTACTTGACTTGACCCGGGCTGACCTGTGGCCTATAAAAGGAGATGATCCCATCGATTGTAGGCAGGCCGTTCCAGTGAAAATAACAATCAGCCTCAAGAGCTCTCTCTCATGTGTGTGTGTGTAAGCAGCACTTGCGAGTGTGTTTTGCCATTCTGCTTGTTGCTTCGGTAGTATACTTGAGTGCAAGTAGTAGTACGCTAGTACCACACAGCCGCTACTCTATGTAGTTCATCTCTTCCTCGACTTCCTCCGATCTGAGTAGCCAGCTACTCTGTAGTTTGGGCTAACAGTCATATCTTGGCCTCGCCTCCCTCGAGCGCACCATTGCCCGGCAACGTGCCCGCCTCGCCACTCTCAAGAACGGTGATGCCAACACTTCGTTCTTTCATCGGCAATGCACATATAGGCGCCAAAAGAACAAGATCCATAGCCTCCTTGTCGGTGAAAGCGTGGTCACCGACCCCGCGGAGATGGCCGCGGCTGCGTACGCCCACTTCGACGCGCTTTTGGGCACGGAGGCGCCCCGGGACTGCGCGCTCGACCTCACGGACCTCATCACCCCCGCCAATCTGGAGGACCTGGATGCCCCGTTCGACGCCGAGGAGATCTGGCAGGCGGTCAAACGGCTCCCCGCGCGCAAAGCCCCGGGCCCCGACGGCTTCACGGCTGAATTCTTGCGTGCATGCTGGCCCACCATTCGGCAGGACTTCGTCGACGTCTTCTGTCAGCTCTACGTGATGCGAGGCCGCGGCTTCAGCTGCCTCAACCAGGCGCTTCTCACCTTGCTGCCCAAGCGCGCCGACGCCCACGCCCTCGGCGACTTCAGACCCATTAGCCTCATTCACTTGGTCGCCAAGATCTTCGCCAAAGTCCTGTCGCTGCGCCTCGCGCCCAAGCTCAACACTCTTGTCAGCACAAGCCAGAACGCCTTCATCCCCGGACACAGTCTGCACGACAATTTCATCCTTGTCCGGCAGTCGGCTCGTCTGCTGCACCAGCTCGGCGCCCCACGCGTGCTCCTGAAGCACGACCTGGTGCGTGCCTTCGACTCGGTCAGATGGCCATTCCTGTTCGATGCCCTTCGCCAATACGGCTTCGGCTCCAGGTTCCTCGACTGGCTTGCCATCCTCTTCTCTTCGGCAAGCACCAGAGTGCTTATTAACGGAGAGCCAGGCCCTGCTATCTGGCACCGATGTGGGTTCCGCCAGGGCGACCCCCTTTCGCCCCAGCTCTTCGTGCTCGCCGTCGACACGCTCAGACGCCTTCTCCACCGCGCAACCGAGCTGGGTATCCTGCAGCGCCTTCACCCTCGGCGACCGATGCCATCCGTCTCCCTCTACGCGGATGACATGATCCTCTTATGCCACCCCACCCTAAGCGATGTCACTGCCGTCAAGAGCATCCTGCAACTTTTTGGGCGCGCCTCAGGACTACGGGTCAACTTCGCCAAGAGCACGGCCACGTTGATCCGCGCCGGCGTGGACGAGGCCGCGCCTGTGGTCGATTCGCTCAGCTGCCCCATCGTCGAGCTGCCCATCACCTACCGGGCATCCCCCTCACGCTACGCCGACCATCCGCAGCCCAGCTTCAGCCCGTCGTCGACAAAACAGCCGGCATGCTCCCGTGCTGGAAGGCACACCTCATGAACAAGGTTGGGCGCCTTGCGTTTGTGAAAGCCATCCTCAGCGCGATCCCCATCCTCCATTGCCGGCTCGCCTCCCCCCCCCCAAGAAGATCCAACGTGGCTTCCTCTGGGCCGGGCGCATGGAGGCAAACGGCGGGCACTGCCACGTCAACTGACAGCGAGTTGCTCGCCCGATCCCTCTTGGTGACCTTGGCGTCCGCGACCTCGCGCGCACCAGCCTCGTGCTACACATGCGGTGGCTATGGTTCAGCCGCACGGACACTACCAAGGCATGGGCAGGCCTCGACCTCCAATTTGATGCCGAGGAGCGCGCGTTCTTCTTCGCCTCCACTACCATGCAGCTCGGAAACGGCACAGACGCCCTCTTCTGGGAGGACCGATGGATCGGCGGGCGGTCCGTCCGCAAGATCGCCCCGCTCCTATACGCGTGCATCCCCAAACGCCGTCGCAAACTCCGGACTGTTGCGGATGGGTTGGCGGACAATCGTTGGGCGCGAGATATCCAGGGCACGGTTGGCATCCACGAGATCCGGCAATACCTCCAGCTTTGGCACAAGATCGCGGGCACGACCCTCTCTGCCGAGCCCGATCGCCTCATCTGGAGATGCAGTGCGAACGGCGTCTACTCGGCCAAGTCGGCCTACACGGCCACTTTCGCCGGCTCCACAACCTGCGCCGCCTGGAAACTCACCTGGAAACACTAGGCACCGCCGCGCGTCCGCTTCTTCCACTGGCTCGCCCACCTCGACAGATGTTGGACCGCCAACAGGCTCGCTCGCCGTGAGCTGCAACACCCCGTACGATGTGCCCCTATGCGACCAGGCGCCTGAAACCATGCACCATCTCATCCTCGCATGCCCCTTGGCCCGGCAAACCTGGCACGAGACGCTAAGCTGGCTGCGAATCCCGTGCACCCCGCCTGACGACGAGCCTTCGCTTCTAGACTGGTGGCAATCGGCGCGACACTCCACCCCTACGCCCATGCGGAAAGGCCTCGGGACCGTGACCCTCCTCGTCCCATGGATGATATGGAAACACCGCAATGACTGCATCTTCAACGGAGCGCGCCCATCTATGAACACCATCGTAGCGAAGATCAAGGAAGAAGCTGCCCTTTGGGCAAATGCGGGCGCGCTAGGGCTCAAAGCCATTACCCCCCAGACTTGGGATGTCCACTAGTCCGGTCTCTGTAATCAGCATCCTAGGAGGAATGTAACCAAACTCTCCCTCTTTACAATGCAATGAAACGCACGCTCTCATGAGTTTTCTCGAGAAAAAAAACACAAATCATGAGTTTAGCACATTTGTCTGAATCGTGAGATATGTGTTGTTATGCTCCTGTCATGATAAAGAATGATATTCCCCCTTAAACTTGATTTAGTTTAATCTAACCTAGGGACATATCAATTATTCTGACTTTTGCCCTAGCAAATAAAAGGAATTGACCTGCTCTAAACATTTGATCAAGAATTTCTCTAACGAATCAAGAGAATTTGCCGAACCAAATTGTTGCTTCTTCTATTTATCAGACCTCACTGCCTCGCTCTAGTCTAGTTCTTAATAGCCTAGTGACTTGGTAGTATGCTCTAGTGCACGCTTACTTCTTCAAATAGTATCATCTCTCTATTCTTAGTCCATCGCCCGATCAGAGTGGACTGAACCCTACCAGCTTTCTTTGGCAGATGAGACCCTTCGGTTGAGGTGACCGAGGAGGCGAGGACTTTCTTTGGCAGATGAGAGACCCTTCAGTCGAGGTGACCGAGGAGAGCCCTGATGCAAGGGCATGGCGATGGAAGCAATGTGATAAGGTAGTAACCTTGTCTCATTTTGTTGTTGTTCAGAAGTGTTTCTTATGTTGGATAAATTCACTATCAACAACCATTCATGGATGGTTTACCTTTACCTACTGCCCATGTGACTAGTAGAACTTAACTGGGTTGTGGAATCCTTTTGTTTTGTGCAGCATCTATGTTTATCAAAATGAAGGAGCCTGCTGCTACCATCTGCGATGCGAGAGCTCCGCCAGAGGTGCCACGTTTGTTCCCCTTTTGTTGCTTACTTCTACTCGTTCTGTTCCTTGCACCATACTGGGGTCTAGAGACAATTTTTTTAATTTCTGGAGTATAAAGGGTTGGGTCAAGTATGCGACAATTCTATTGATTGTAAGCAGGATGCTCTTTAACTGACATGTCCTTGTGTGTATTTTTTTTCAGATCAACCCAGAGTCTGCAAAGGGCACAAAACTCATGGGTTGGCTAATGCTATGCTCGGCAAGTCGGAGGAAGCTGCTCGTAACCTGAACGCTGCATTAAATAACGACTACGCTGATGAAACGAATGCTGTGCTCAAGAAGGTAGGATATTGCTACAGAGATTGTGTTCTCCATGTATGTTACACAATGCACATGCTCATGTTGATCCTGATATTGGTGATCATGTGGGTATAGCCTGAAATCTGGGGGTCATAGGAGTGGATTAGTTTGAATGAATGTCCAGAACACGTAAACGTTTGATTATGAAATCTGGGGTGTTAGATCATTTCTGATCACTAGAGGCCACTATATGCCTAGAGATAGTTGGGCTATTTTTCTGTTAAGACATGAAAGTATTATGCTTGTTCGAATAGAGCTGTTTTGTATCCCTGTATTTGCTGGTTTATGGTTTCGTTTAGGGTTGCTCAAGGATGTTTTTATGCTCCACATCAGGTTGCAGATAATGCTCAAGCTTTTATCATTCTGTTGTGTTGGAATATTAAATAGCTGTAATAGAAGTCACCGTAAAATTAAGTTGTGAAAAATGGAAATTAGTAACACAAATGATTGTTGATTTTCATTATTTTTTGTATATGGGATTCCTGATTGTGTGCTCGACTGGTTGATGAAAGACAAGTGTTTCTTTGATTTCTACAGTCCAGACCAAAACATTATATTTCTTACACCCACCAGTAAGGGTTTGATACAAGTGGATACT
Organism: Aegilops longissima; assembly: GCA_021605205.1. Lineage (NCBI taxonomy): Eukaryota > Viridiplantae > Streptophyta > Magnoliopsida > Poales > Poaceae > Aegilops > Aegilops longissima. The sequence goes on from CM038680.1 coordinate 612,519,619, forward strand.
TTTGTTTTTAAAATTAGAACTCTATTGCACTTGATTCATGGTTAAGCATTTTGCTTTGATTCTTGGCAACAATCTATCGGTTAGTTCACATTTCCACCAGTGTCATTTGTCCTGTTGTTCTGCACAATTACTCATCATGGTAGAATAGGAATTTATCACTTGACAAATTAAAAGATGATAGGCTACATTGGTTGGTTAGTTTACGGTTTCAGTTAATTGAAACGGTTGTTTATTTCCTTTAATATGGACAAGTTTATGGTCACTCCTCTTGATGCTCTTAGCATAATAACCAGTCTAGGATTTTGGGCTACAATATCTTGTGTTTCCTCTTATCAGTTTCTTACTGATTTCATCATTGAACTGTAGGTTTTTTCGTATTGCAGTGCTGTACTTGCACATGTAATGCTGCGCGTGAAGCTCCACCACATATTCGGCATTCACGGCCAAGCCATGAGCCACCATCATGGAGCCTGATGCTAAGTTGGACACATTGGGGTCAGCCACGGACTCTCGCTTGCTTAGTTGGTTCTCTTGTCAGGCTAATTTCAGTTCTACACCATGTTTGATGTTGATAGTGTCTAATGTTACTATTATTCTTGTTCTTGGTTCCAGACCTCAATGGCATGCTCTGCCCGGTGGCCTCCACGATCGACCTCGACTCATGAAGAACATCCAAGGTACTATATAAACCAAACTCTGTTGGCTTCACTGAATATTTGTACTAGTATCAGTTAGTCATAATTAATTAATCATTGACACAAATATGAAAGCACACACTAGAAAGATAAACATGCTATCCAGTGTCTGTTCTTGTATCAATGTGCATGTATGTGTGCTCTCTTGAATGACTGCAGAGTCATTGGATATTAGATAATATGCATGACACTCCTCAGATATAGAGATAAATTGATCTGACTTGAGTAATTTAATATTTGAACTCACTTGTCAGTAGTATCCTCCTGGATTCATTAGGAGGCCACGCTTGATGGGAATATTACATTAGGCACTGTTGCTTGTCTCCAAGTAGGACTTAAGAGATGCTTATGGTTAAATGAATCTTTAGTTGATCAACAAGTGGCCGAATCCAACCTTGTGTACCTTTTTTTGCCGAATGATTTCCCTGGTAATGCTATATCAAGTGCCTAAACATTTCAAAGGTCATGTAATTTATTGAATATAGTAAAAGAAAGATGCAGTCTTAGAATAAAAAAAGCGACCCAGTCCCCGGATAAATAAACATTTTTTGGGGTCCTCTCTAGGAGCTTGTCAATAGGAATGATGCTCATGTAGGAGTACACACCTGTTCATTAGCTGTTGTGTTCATATATCGTTTTCTCTTCTCCAAACTCAAAATACTCAGAAAATAAATGTTGCTTTGCATAATTGTCCTTTACAGCTCCTTGTCATCATTTTGTTATTCCCTCCGGATCAGAGGTAGTACATTATTACTTGGCCATTCATTAATCTTCTTCCTGTCCACCCAGGGACCTGACTTAATGGTGAGGATGGGGCTAGAGGAACTGGAGGGGTTACTGGAGATCGTTGACCCACAACTGCCATCGCTGGAAGTTTAATCTTTGAGAGGGCATAACAATCCCGAACGAGGAGAGTACTGCCGTGAACATAGGTAAGCCACCGGTTCCTCTCCTTTGCTCCCTCTAATGCTCTGTACGCCCACTTGAAATGAATAAAAGTCATATACAATTCTGTGTACCTTTAAGATATTTAAATTGGTGTGGCTCTTTTTGATGAATAAGTAACAAAACAATAAAAGTTATCAACTTCTATTATGCTGGCCATCGTGCCTATGATTTAGTGTTCGGATTTGTTGTAGTGGTCTTCTGGCCACCACAATGATTGTGATGATCTTTCTTTTCAATGAAATTGGTCTGATAGTTCTGTGTTGCTTAGCATCATGTTTGGTCTTTGGTTGTGTTTTATCCATTTTGATTTTAGTCATAGGTATGCTATATGTGATCTGAGAGTCCATACGGTGCAGTTCATAAATTATACTAACTTCGATCCAAATTAATTTCAACTAAAACCACGACACTTATTTTGGATCGGAGGGAGTACTAGATATAGTAGATTAGCTTTTTTTTGTTATTTAATATACCCTTGCTCTTAGATTTGGCACCACCATGGTTTAGGTTTAGGTTTTAACTGTCAAGAATATGATATTGCACTTGCTTTTATCTTCTGGTTGCTAGAATTAGATGAGAACTGTGGTACTGGAACGAACTTGGTTGCTTCTAGGACGGGCATGGGGAAGATTATTTTTTTATCTTGCGGAAGGCGGGGCAAAAATATTGGAGTGGGTTCCTTTGTATGTGTTCCCCTGATAATTGAATATTTTATCGTCCCGCCTTTGCTCCTCTAGGAGCTTGCCAACAGAAATTATGCTCCGGTAGCAGTAAGTGAGGGCCGGTTCATTAGCTATATTTGTGTTCAGAGCTCTTGGTGTTGTCCAAACTTGAAATAGCTGGCGAAACTAATGTTGCTTGGCATAAATTGTCCCTTATGGGTTGCTCCCTATCATCATTCTTTTACTGTATTATTGGTCAATAATCTTGTTTCTGTCCACCCTGGGACCTGACTTCGTGGTGAGGATGCTGGAGGAACTGGAGGGGATATTTGAGATGGTGGGCATAGCCACCATTGCTGGAAGTTTGATCTTCCAAAGTGCTGAGCGCTCCCAAACAAGAAGACTATTGGCGTGAGCGAAACATGGAACTGGTGAGGTCATTCCCTCCTTCCTCCTCTGACCCCCTTCTCTCTGCTTTGAACTTGTGGCCATCGTGCCACAGCTATACCATGCTCTGATTCATGGCCCGCACAGCTATACCATGCCCTGATTCATGGCCATTGAGCCATTGGTGTTCTAGGGTTCGGGTTTTGTACCGTTTGAGCTCATTTAGCTCAATTGGCTACTGTTCAAAGTCAATTAACACTTGCTAAGTGTTAATTGTTGCTTGCTATGGCTTCTGGATGGTGTAATTGTACCCATTCTTCCGTTCTAGGTCAATTCTCTAAAAAATTCCAGTTTCTAGGGTTACTGTTCCTCTGATATGTTTAACAACTGGATGTGATGGCCATGGTTATCTACGTTGATGCCAGAATTTGGGAATTGCAACAGTTTATTTAGGATTGCTATAAATAATCCTTGCTACTGTCTACTTGGACTAGATGAAGATATTTGGTCCTTTTACCAAGGAATGAGTAGTGTAGGTGTTGTGCAATTTGTTATTGCTTAGATGATGATGAATGGGTTCCAGAACATAGCTTTGTTTTTTGTAATTCTGGTTTGGTCAATATTATGATTGCTTAAACTGTTGTGAAGTATTACCAAGTGAGTGGTGCAAAGTGTTTATCTACCCTGAATCTTTCTCACTTATATATTGTGTCTCATTTGCGTTGTGTTCATAAGGGAGAGACCTCATTCTGTGGTTCTTTTTGAATATCACAGGAGATGATAGCGAACGGGGGAAAACCTGGAAGCCTGGTGCTCTTAGCTTGTTTTGTATTCAACACAAGTGGTGTGTCGGTTCAGGTGAGTCCATGGTCTCCTCTCTCTCCCCCGTGTGGCCCTGAGATGGTCCGGGATCGAGCCAATGATTTAGGATTCGGCAAAGTGGTCATGCTGTTTGTGGTGGTGGTCTCCCTGCTGGTTCGTCATTGTGCTACTGCATATAATGAAGTTGACTCAAGTAACAGTGTAATTCTTTTTGGTGCACATCTCCTGGAGTGGAATATTCCTTTTATTTGCCAACTTCATGTCAATAGAATTTTAATAAGTGTTGTGCCCTCTTCTCAACTACCCATGTTTATGTTGACTGAGGCATATCCATCCTTTTTCTGTTCATTTGCTGCTCTCATAGGTGCTCCTTGTGAGATGAGCCAGATGTTCAAATAGACGTACTCCTTCCATCCTCTAATATAAGATGTTATCACAACTAATGCACACATGTATTGGTTGTAATAACATCTTATATTATGAGGAGGAGGGAGTAGTAACTACAGTTACTTATTGCTGTTTCTAAATTGTCCTTCTTATGTACTGTCCATGTAAATGTAATCTCCTTAGCCTTGTAGATTTAACCGTTTAGTTAACTGGACTGTTAACTAAACAGTTAAATGTCCTTAGCCTATTAGATTTAACCGTTTAGTTAACTGGACTATTAACTAAACAATTAAATGTCCATAGCCTTGTAGATTTAACCGTTTAGTTAACTGGACTATTAACTAAATCTTTCTCCAAGAAACTTGTATGTCGTTTGCAAAGAATTGTGGAGACGTTTAATTTATTTTTTTGAGTGGAATTAGATCTTCTAGTTTTAGCTAATCAACTCACTGTCAACAGAAAGTAGTTTTACTTCTAAGAGATGATCACCATGACTTGATGTTTGTAATCTGACAAGCTACTCCTCTGCATTTCTTTGTAGTGGCTTGAGTACGCACTCAGACCCTCAACTCTCCTTGGCGTGATCTGGTGGTTGTTGTCGTGGTCTCCAGCGACAGTGGTGTGCCACCTTGCTTCCAGCGCTGATGAGACGGTCGGGTTGTTGCCCCATAACCTCGGTCTCGACTCAGACGACTGCCTCTTGGATATCACTACTTAGGTTTGTCACTAGTCTCTCCTTCATCCTCTGTTTGCTGTGAGACTTTTGGAGCCAATCTTAATGGTCATGTTCATTTCAGAGCCAATATTATGCTCGTGATAAGAATGGATCTATTATGCTTGTTTTGGTCTAGCTTATCTGAATTCATGATGGTTTATTGAGTGTCAACACTGCATTAAGAAACTGTTGCGGCTTTTAATATGTACTCCCTCCGTCCCATAATGTAAGACGTTTTTTGACACTAGTGTAGTGTCAAAAAACATACATTATGGGACAGAGGGAGTAGTTCTGAAGAAATGGTTTATTTGTTGGTTCCTTTTAGCATATCATCATTCTTTTTGTTGCAAAAAAGCTGCACTTCAAATCTGTGCTTACAATTAGTTTGTCTCTACAATTGGTTCCGAGTATACTAGCAGCTGCATAGTTGCAACACATTTTACTACAGACATCCTTACAAGGATATGTATGTCACCCTGCTGTTAGTAGCATTTCCCGCTTTTGAGTATTCTTCCCGTTTATGTAACATGGCATTGTTATGTACATTGTAAACTACACTTTTCTTTTCAAGAAGAATCGTTACCTTGATATGTACTCCCTCCGTAAACTAATATAAGAGCGTTTAGATCACTATTTTAGTGATCTAAACGCTCTTATATTAGTTTACAGAGGGAGTAATTAATAAGGCCAAAAGTTCTTACCGTTTCTGTAACATGGCATTGTTATGTAATTTGTAAACTACACTTTTCTTTTCAAGAAGAATCGTGATCTTGATTTGTAATTAATAATCGCCAAAAGTCTAGGGATTCCATTATGATTTTAATTGTCCAGAATTCAGAATGGATAATGAACAGTATTGATCTCTAACTTTGACATTCATCTAGTAGTTGAGCACCCAAGTGTTCACATCAAATGGGCTTATTTTTCTTAACCTATATGCTCATATATCCAGGTGAGGCGGCCCCATGTCCCGCACCCCAAGTCTGCATTGCCCAGCATGTGGGGAGGTATGTGTAGTGTACTACGGTGGTGCTGCTGTTTCGTGGCATTGACAGCAGCGAGCTGGGAGCCGGCGAGGTAGACTCCATCATGGGCTCCACATGAGCCTTCTTGCTGGCGGACTGCTGATCGTCTCGGCCGAGCTCAGTCTCTACTTCGAGCGCATCCTCGACACTAGCAGCAAGAAGAACTTCAACCTCATGTCCTGGGTCCATGGCTGTGAGCCTGGCTGGGGTTGCGCCGCTGACGTCGGCCAAGAGGTGGACATGCACGATGCCGACAACTTTGGGGACCAGCGCCGTTGCTGGCTCCGATTTTTCTTCCACTCCGGTGTAGGTGGTAAGCCACTGGTTCCGTCCTCTCCGCTCTTGTGCTCTGTGTCCACAGCCATCGAGCCGTGGTGAATTTTGTGCTGGCCATTGTGGCATTTTGTGTCCACTGCTTAACACTTGAATCCTTGTTTCACCGTTCAAAGTTAAACATTAATTTTGTTGATAATGTGAGTTAAACCAGTAATCTTTACAGGAACCAGCTTAATTACCAGACTTTTGTAGCTTTAAAATATAGGATGAAAGTGTTCTCATTGCACATTCTCCATCGCGCATAATACTTACTATTTTTCACAGGAAATATCAGGGAAGTTACTTAAAGATTCCAATTGTGACTCAGATTTTCAGAACAGAAATTCTTTTATCTTTCTGGAGGTATTCATAGAATTATGCATGTCTATCCCACTATCTGCTCATTACATTGACTTGGTTGTCCGTCATGCTATAAATATTGCTCAAATTAGAATGTTTCTTTCTCTTAAGGGATATTAGCTAATAAAATTATAGGTAGGAATATTTTCCTGATTGCCTGAAGGTTATGGATGTCTGCGTTTGCTTTCTTCTTGTTGACTGAGTTGCTTAGTTTTTTTTAACATATAGTTGTGTTTTGTTGGAATGTTTGCAACTTCTCTTTTTTGATTACTCACCATTAATAAATAATTTCAGAAGCTTTAGAGAATGAGAACAAAGAACGTACAATAAAAACTGTGCTAAGAAAGTTCAGATTTGGAGTACATCTGTTAATAATCACAACTTCTACTTCCATCTGTAATTACAGGCAATTGATGATGATTGCAACCAAACAGGACAAATTCTACCTGTATTGCTTAACTGGCTGTAGGGAACCTTCGCCTCAAAGGTTTGTTGTTATTTATCCTTTTCAGATATTAGCAGTATCACCAATAAGATCATTCGTGGAGACTTTTGTTATTGCACACGGTCCTCAGTTTTACTAGATACTCGATCCTTTTGGTTGACACCTAACTTCTCATACTCGCTGCCAGTGTTTCAACTTTTATCGCAATTTGAATAACTAAGGGGTCCCAGTATGGATTTTGATTGCATTTAGATTCTGGAAAGGAGTATTTTTTTTAACTGGTGTTTTGTATTGATTTGAAACATATGTTCGAATAATGGTTCCAATTGTAGAAAGATCTCCTGCCTGGCACTTCAAGGCTTCAACTGCTAAGCTTCAATCACTCTCCAAGACCACTGAGGCGTTACATATCACTGCCTTGTGAACCCCTTCCGCATGCCAGAGCTTTTGCTTCCTGTGCACTAGCACACAGTTTGATTGTGCCCATGATACAACAATAACATCTCCATTCATGCCCCACAGCACCACATTCCATGCTGCTTTTGTTGTATTGACAGGGAACCTGGCGTCAACATTCAGTTTCAGCTAGTCATCATCTGGAGGTTTCCCAAGTATTTGATCTTCAGCCATTTTGAATATGGCACTCAATAGTTGCTTTACCTTTGGTACCACTCTTGCTTCTCCCAACTTTATATCTTGGAGGAGTGTGTTTTTCTAGCTCATGAGTAAGTTAGCCAAGGAAACCACAGGTGCACCCACTTTCGAGAAAAACACATCATTTTGTAGGTGCCAAGCACTCGACCAAAGTAAGAGAAGAGATTCATTCCATTCCGTCAAGGGCGCTGTCCAACAGCACAAGGACCTAGTCATGGCCTGAGTAGTCCAGCTGCTACTTCAGTGGAACCTTCCAAAATTTTCTCAGCTCAACCCTGAGAGCATGAGAGCCTTTGTATGTGTCATCGCTGCATGGAAGTAGCTCTCCTCCTATGTACCACAAAGAGTACAAGTTGGAAGCACAACTCTTGGTTTTCTGCTTTGGTTCTGTTGCACGTCCAATATATTCGTACAAAAACTCTGATTGGGGAGTGTGTGTTGGGGGGCTCGTTCTTTTCAGACCAGGTTCACACAGGCTGGTGTGGTTGACGGTCATACACAAACCACTCTATTTTAAAAATTCAAATATTTCCTTAAGGGATATTAACACCATTTAGCTCGAAATATTTTCCTGAATGCCTAAAGGGCATCGATGCCTGCGTTTGTTTACTTCCTGTTGACTTAGTTGCTTAGTGTTTGTCATAGTTGTATTTGCTTGGAATGTTCAACTTCTCTTTTTCAATAACTTGTCACTGAGAAATAATTACAGAAGCTTTGCTGCCAAGTTCTGTCAAGGGATGATATGCATTTCTTTGAATTCTATAGTCTAGACCAAAAGATTATATTTCTTTGTATCACCTATTGGGGAAAGTGTCGTTCTCTCCCAAACCTGAACTTCTAATTGATATTGAACTAAGATATTATAATTATGCTATATATGGCTCTGAAACACGTGAACATCAGAACATGGCACATTATCTCTCTCTCTCAAAAAAGAACATGGCACGTTGTTTTCCTTACCCTACTTGTGACCAAGTCAAGACTGCACATCAGGATTCAAATAATACCCAAGCTTTTATTGTTTCGCTGTGTTGGAATCTGGAATAACTGTAATACCCGGAAAGAAACCAACTTGTTATCTTGTCATGTAAAAACCATCTGCCACTAGCAAAAAAGTATGCTGAGCGCTTTTTAGGGTCACCTGCAAAATTAAGTTGCAAAAAGTATGAATTGGTAACACATTTTTTGGGTCACCTGTTTGTATATGATGAACACTTTAGCCTCTTGTGATGATCTGCCACCTGACTTGATTCTTTGGTTATTATTACAGAAGATACCTGACTCTGTTCTAAAGAAAAGGAAAATCTGGAATCTAGATGGAGTTGGTTGTCCAGCTGGAGTGGGCCTACAAGGGGTGATGATCTGGGCTGTTGAGGGAAAGTAGGGAGAAATCTCTCATGAATTTGTACATCATATGTGAAATGAGACATTTTTGTCGCTTATTTTTGTTGTAATTTAGTTGGGCGAGTATGTTGGTGAACGTATGATTCAATATGTTCGGAGGATAAATTCCTGGTACGACAACGTTTAGACTAGAATCTCTTGCTGTCAGTACGTGGTTACTTCATATGTACCCTCATAGTTTTGAATCTCGGCGAAATTTCTGAAATTTTGCGATATTTCAATCATTTTGAGGGTGACCGAAATATTTTCATTTCGTTTGGAATATTTCATTATTTTTCAATGTTTGTGTATAAAATGCTGGAATCCCTTCTGTAGTCATCAAAGATTCCATAGCCCAATGGTAGGTTGTTAATTTCTTAGATGTGATAATCCAATGATACATAGTCAGACCCTTTTCAAGTACTACAATTAGCCCTATGCTGCTACAGCACAGCTACGGCACAGCTACAGTACACAATCAACAAAGCAGTTCATCGGCGATATGCAGTGGGCGTAGGTGCAACGAATACTAATGTACCCTCCAGCTGTGCATATGGCCGAGCCAACAAGACCTAGAGCTACGTGACTAACTATGAAGAGGAGCTTGGCTGCCCATGGCAGACAAGAAAACACTTAAACACAGCGACCTTGGCAAAAAGAAAGTTGACGATGATAGAGATGAAGCAAAGCAAGGAGAAAAAGCAGCAGACAACTCCAGTAATTATGAAGCCACGACACCAGTTGACAGTCGGTGCCGGTAGCTCATCCACCGTTTTCTTGCCGCGAAGCGTCCACATGGCAAGCGTGACGCAGCCAGCCTGCCCAGCGCAGCACACCAAGGCCGCGAAACATGAGACGTAGAGGGCGTCATACACCTCATGCCCGGCGACGCACTTGGAGGGGAGAGTGAACGTCGAGGACTTGGGCTCCTGCTCGATCTTCATCCCCGTCGCGGCGATACTGGCGATGAAGGCACCCAGACACATCAGCTGGGTACCCATGGGGACAAAACTACCTGCAAGAGGTTTTTTCATCAAATTCAACGGAAAACCAGAAACAGGGCAGCAAGAGGGTTTTTCATCAGATTCAACTAAAAAATCCGAAATAGGGGCAGCAAGAGGTTTGAAAAACCAGAAACAGGGGCAGCAAGAGGGGTTTTTTTCGATCAAAGGGGAGCCCCCGGTTCCATTTCATAGAAACGAAACCAACACCACATAACCCACGTAGGTTCCTGATTCATCCACCAGGACCAAAGTATCTCAAGTTTACCTCAAAGGAAAAAAGAAAAACACCTCTAACAGACTCCCAGGAAGCCAAAGACCGCTCCCCCAAAGTCAGCAAGAGGTTTTTTCATCAGATTGAAAGGAAAAACGGCAGCAAGATAGTGGCAAAGCAATGTAGAAGGGTGGTGGCGTTACCACTTCCGAAGAGCTCCATCCAGGGGCGGAGCCAGGAAGTTTTGCCAATGGTTCACTAAGGATTTGGACATGAACTAACGATTGTCTGCGGTGGTAGAGGGTGCAAATAAATCCAGGTAAGCTCTGCCAAAATCTGACCAACTTAACCAAGGTGGGGGCTAATGCCCCCCCTCCCCCGGATGATATGTACATAGGTCTACCTCAGATTAGTTTTACAACCTCATACTAACATTCAAAGGACAACATAAGGAACTGAAATAGCATACCGCATATAATTATTACATAAAACTACATGATGAATAAATATCAGTTGAATGAAAACATAAAACCCATTTTCAAACGTTTCAAATAAAGTAGTCAAACACACAAATTTGTACTTTCATATGTAGTTAGATAAGGTATTACTTGTAAAAAAAAGCAAAATGACATGTTAATTTCTTAAGTTGTAAATAAGTACTATTAAGCGGAACATGTAGAGTCACTGTCATTTCCAAGTTTCTTTGATCTTTCATCGTTACTACTTACTAATAGTAATGAAACTCTCATCCATTAGCAAATTAGAAAACCACTCTTTGATTGATCACCCATTTTATTACATATTTTGTTGACCAACAATCATATATCAAAAGCACTAGTCAATTAATTCCATGAAAACTGGCAATATCAATACTAGCTTTACAGGTTGATAGACCAAAGTAAAAGGAGTATGTTTACTTGCCTTGCACCATTAATTTAGCAATATCGGTAATTCCATCAGGACCAACATCATGCAGTTTATCTGAATCAAAATCATCTCGATAAAACTCAGCCAGTTTAGTAAGCTCCTCACACTATAGACAACACATAACTCTTCTCCTAATCTCAATCTTACTTTATTAAAACATTTTATGTATTCTGTAATTCCCTTCGGATTAGTCGTAATATGACAATTAATTTAAACCAGATTCTATCTGAATAAAAAGGCTATGTGGGACTAGGAGTAGCGCATCATTTGTTTGCTTGCCCATAAGGGTGGCCTTGAAGTACATGATTTATTATATTTATCATGATATAATGACCATCCTTTTTGCAAAATGTTGTTCCATACTACTCCCTCCATTTCTAAATATTTGTCTTTCTAAAGATTTCAACAAGTGACTACGTACGGAGCAAAATGAGTGAATCTACACTCTAAAATATGTCTATATACATCCGTATGTGGTAGTCCATTTGAAATCTCTAAAAAGATAAATATTTACAAACGGAGGGAGTAGATCAAGGTTTGACAAAAAAGCTATCATATAATTAAGGTTAAGACTTGTGCAAGCGAGACAGCATATGCTATCGCGTGTAATAATATTTTGAATAGCAATTGTCGGCTTGCCGCTGCCGGTTGCCAGCGTGAGGGCGGTGAGAGAGATAATACAGATATTTTCTATGCGGGCTTACCGCTGACATATGCCGTATGTCAGCATGAGGGCGATGAAGGTGACGAGAGTATTCAGATTTATTTTCCATTCACAAAAGTAGATTTATTTACTTCTGTCCATTGCGGCGGTGAAGCAACTCAATCTGAAGATCATGCGTCTAGCCAGCTGCGAGCTACCGAATTGATTTATTTTATTTGGGCTTGCACACTTGCACTGAATATATGGACTCAAAAAGCTTTTTGTCTAATGCAGCTAGGTAGTCAATGGGTTCAAACATGATTTCTTGTTGGGTTCAGGCATAAAGTACATGTAAAGTGCTACGTTATCAACTAAAATTTTGTTGGTGTCATTTGCACCCAATGCTTCTATGCTAGCTACGTCTCTGGCTCCATCGAGGGGAAGAGGACGGCTGGGATCTTGCTTCTCGAACGGCTGGGCTGTGCGGCCGGCGACGAGGCGCGGACGGCGGATCCGGGGTGGGGCCGGTGAAGGGGAGGCCCAAGGCGAGGACAGGGACGAGCGGCGGCTGCTCTGCTCTCGCTCCGGCGGCGCTTGGGGCGCGAGGCAAGCGGCGGCGAGGTCCCGGAGTGGAGGCGGCGGGCGGCGCAAGGCGCGCGAGGGAGGCGGCGCGGGCGGAGAAGTGGGCCGGCGAGGTCTGTGGCGGAGGGGCGCGCCGGCGAGGTTGGTGGCGGAGCTGAAGGAAATATGCCCTAGAGGCAATAATAAAGTTATTATTTATTTCCTTATATCATGATAAATGTTTATTATTCATGCTAGAATTGTATTAACCGGAAACATAATACATGTGTGAATATATAGACAAACAGTATGTCACTAGTATGCCTCTACTTGACTAGCTTGTTAATCAAAGATGGTTATGTTTCCTAACCATGAACAAGGAGTTGTTATTTGATTAACAAGGTCACATCATTAGTTGAATGATCTGATTGACATGACCCATTCCGTTAGCTTAACACTTGATCGCTTAGTATGTTAATGCTTTCTTCATGACCCATACATGTTCCTATAACTATGAGATTATGCAACTCCGCCACGGAGGAACACTTTGGTACTACCAAACGTCACAACGTAATCGGGTGATTATAAAGGAGTACTACAGGTGTCTCCAAAGGTACTTGTTGGGTTGGCGATTTGAGATTAGGTTTTGTCACTCCGATTGTCGGAGAGGTATCTCGAGCCTTCTCGGTAATGCACATCACCTAAGCCTTGCAAGCATTACAACTAATGAGTTAGTTGTGAGATGATGTATTACGGAACGAGTAAAGAGACTTACCGTAACGAGATTGAACTAGGTATTGGATACCGACGATCGAATCTCGGGTAAGTAACATACCGATGACAAAGGAACAAGCGTATGTCGTTATGCGGTTTGACCGATAAAGATCTTCGTAGAATATGTAGGAACCAATATGGGCATCCAGGTTCCGCTATTGGTTATTGACCGAGAATGGTTCTAGGTCATGTCTACATAGTTCTCGAACCCGTAGGGTCCGCACGCTTAACGCTTCGATGACAGCTCATAATGAGTTTATAAGTATTGATGCACCAAGGTTGTTCGAGTCCCGGATGTGATCACGGACATGACGAGGAGTCTCGAAATGGTCGAGACATAAAGATTGATATATTGGAAGCCTATGTTTGACTTGAATGGTTCCGAGTGAAAACAGGATGTTACCGAACACCGGGGTTACGGAACCCCGGGGTATATGGGCCTTCATGGGCCTCGAGGGAGAAGGAGAAGGGCCGGCCAGGTGGGCTGCGCCCCTCCCCTTCCAGTCCGAATAGGACAGGAGAGGGGCGCGCCTTCCCCTTTCCCTCCCCAATCCTACTCCAACTAGGAGAGGGGGAGTCCTACTCCTGGGAGTAGGACTCCTCCTTGCGCGCCTCCTCTAGGGCCGCCACCTCCCCTTGTCTCCTTTATATACGGGGCAGGGGCACCCCAATACACACAAGTTGATCTACGGATCTTTCCTTAGCCGTGTCGGTGCCCCTTCCACCATATTCCACTTGGTCATATCGTCATGAGCTTAGGCGAAGCCTGCGCCGGAGAAGTCATATCGTCATGCGGAGCTTAGGCGAAGCCCTGCGTCGATGGAGCATCAACATCGTCCCACGCCGTCGTCTTGACGGAACTCATCCCGACACTTTGCTGGATCGGAGTCCGGGATCGCCATCGAGCTGAACGTGTGCGTAACTCGGAGGTGCCGTCGCTCGGTGCTTGGATCGGTCGGATCGTGGAGACGACGACTACATCAACCGCGTTGTTATAACGCTTCCGCTTTCGGTCTCACGAGGGTACGTGGACGGACACTCTCCCTCTCGTTGCTATGCCATCACCATGGTCTTGCGTGATCGTAGGAAAATTTTGGAAATTACTACGCTCCCCAACAAAGGGTATCGAGCCTGGTTTTATGCGTTGATGTCATGTGCACGAGTAGAACACAAGTGAGTTGTGGGCGATACAAGTCATACTGCCTACCAGCATGTCATACTTTGGTTCAGCGGTATTGTGAGATGAAGCGGCCCGGACCGACATTACGCAGACGCTTACGCGAGACTGGTTTCACCGCCCGAGCACTCGTTGCTTAAAGGTGACCGGCGGTGTCTCGCTCTCTCACTTTAGTTGAATCGAGTGTGGCTACGCCCGTCCTTGAGAAGGTTAAACGAGTCTATTTGACGAAGTATCGTTGTGGTTTTGATGCGTAGGTAAGAACGGTTCTTGCTCAGCCCGTAGCAGCCACGTAAAACTTGCAACAACAAAGTAGAAGACGTCTAACTTGTTTTTGCAGGGCATGTTGTGATGTGATATGGTCAAGACGTGATGCTATACTTTATTGTATGAGATGATCATGTTTTGTAACCGAGTTATCGGCAATCGGCGGAGCCATATGGTTGTCGCCTTATTGTATGAAATGCAAACGCCATGTAATTGCTTTACTTTATCACTAAGGAGTAGCGATAGTCGTAGAAGCAATAGTTGGCGAGACGACAACGATGCTACGATGGAGATCAAGGTGTCGCGCCGGTGACGATGGTGATCATGACGGTGCTTCGGCGATGGAGATCACAAGCACAAGATGATGATGACCATATCATATCACTTATATTGATTGCATGTGATGTTTATCCTTTATGCATCTTATCTTGCTTTGTTTGACGGTAGCATTATAAGATGATCTCTCACTAAAAATTATCAAGAAGTGTTCTCCCTGAGTATGCACCGTTGCCAAAGTTCGTAGTACCCAGACACCACGTGATGATCGGGTGTGATAAGTTCTACGTCCATCTACAACGGTGCAAAACAGTTGCACACGCAGAATACTCGAGTTAAACTTGACGAGCCTAGCATATAACAGATATGGCCTCGGAACACGGAGACCGAAAGGTCGAACGTGAATCATATAGTAGATATGATCAACATAGTGATGTTCACCATTGAAACTACTCCGCCTCACGTGATGATCGGACATGGTTTAGTTGATTTGGATCACGTGATCACTTAGATGACTAGAGAGATGTCTGCTAAGTGGGAGTTTTTTAATATGATTAATTGAACTTAAATTTATCATGAACTTAGTACCGATAGTATTTTGCTTGTCTATGTTTAATGTAGATAGATGGCTCGTCTGTTGTTCCGTTGAATTTTAATGCGTTCCTTGAGAAAGCAAAGTTGAAAGATGATGGTAGCAATTACACGGACTGGGTCCGTAATTTGAGGATTATCCTCATTGCTGCACGTAAAAATTACGCCCCGGAAGCACCGCCGGGTGACAGTTCGCTGCAGATGCCGAGCGTGGTTATGAACGTCCGCAAAGCGAGCTGATGACTACTCTATAGTTCAGTGTGCCATGCTTTACGGCTTAGAACCGGGTCTTCAACGACGTTTTGAACGTCATGGAGCATATGAGATGTTCCAAGAGTTGAAGTTAATATTTCAAGCAAATGCCCGGATTGAGAGATATGAAGTCTCCAATAAGTTCTATAGCTGCAAGATGGAGGAGAATAGTTCACGGTGAGCACATACTCAAAATGTCCGGGTATAACAATCACTTAATTCAGCTGGGAGTTAATCTTCCGGATGATAGTGTCATTGATGAATTCTCCAATCATCGCCACCAAGCTACAAGAGCTTCGTGATGAACTATAATATGCAAGGGATGACTAAGACAATTCTCGAGCTCTTCGCGATGCTAAAAGCAGCGGAGGTAGAAATCAAGAAAGAGCATCAAGTGTTGATGGTCAACAAGACCACTAGTTTCAAGAAAAGGGCAAAGGAAAGAAGAAGGAAACTTCAAAAGAACAGCAAGAAAGTTGCTGATCAAGAGAAGAAACCCAAGTCTGGACCTAAGCCTGAAATCGAGCGTTTTCTATCGCAAGCGCACCGGACACTTTGAAGCGGAACTGCCCCAAGTATTTGGCGGATAAAAGGATGGCAAGGTGAACAAAGGTATATGTGATATACATGTTATTGATGTGTACCTTACTAGAGCTCGTAGTAGCACTGGTATTTGATAATGGTTCTGTTGCTAATATTTGCAACTCAAAGCAGGGACTACGGAATAGACGAGCATCGGCAAAGGACGAGGTGACGATGCGCTGTGGGAAATGGTTCCAAAGTCAATGTGATCGCGGTCGGCACGCTACCTCTACATCTACCTTCGGGATTAGTTTTAGACCTAAATAATTGTTATTTGGTGCCGCGTTGAGCATGAACATTATATCTGGATCTTGTTTAATGCGAGACGGTTATTCATTTAAATCGAGAATAATGGTTGTTCTATTTATATGAGTAATATCTTTTATGGTCATGCACCCTTGAAGAATGGTCTATTCTTGTTGAATCTCGACAGTAGTGATACACATATTCATAATGTTGAAGCCAAAAGATGCAGAGTTGATAATGATAGTGCAACTTATTTGTGGCACTGCCGTTTAGGTCATATCGGTATAAAACGCATGAAGAAACTCCATACTGATGGGCTTCTGGAATCACTTGATTATGAATCACTTGGTACTTGCGAACCGTGCCTCATGGGCAAGATGACCAAAACGCCGTTCTCCGGAACTATGGAGCGAGCAACTGATTTGTTGGAAATCATACATACTGATGTTTGTGGTCCAATGAATGTTGAGGCACGCCGGGTATCGTTATTTTCTCACCTTCACAGATGATTTAAGCAGATATGGGTATATCTACTTAATGAAACACAAATCTGAAACGTTTGAAAAGTTCAAAGAATTTCAGAGTGAAGTGGAAAATCATCGTAACAAGAAAATAAAGTTTCTACGATCTGATCGTGGAGGAGAATATTTGAGTTACGAGTTTGGTTTACATTTGAAACAATGTGGAATAGTTTCGCAACTCACGCCACCCGGAACACCACAGAGAAATGGTGTGTCCGAACGTCGTGTCGTATTTTACTAGATATGGTGCGATCTATGATGTCTATTTCCGATTTACCGCTATCGCTTTGGGGTTATGCTTTAGAGACGGCCGCATTCACGTTGAATAGGACACCGCCAAAATCCGCTGAGACGACGCCTTATGAACTGTGGTTTGGCAAGAAACCAAAGTTGTCGTTTCTTAAAGTTTGGGGCTGCGATGCTTATGTAAAGAAACTTCAACCAGATAAGCTCGAACCCAAATCGGAAAAATGTGTCTTCATAGGATACCCAAAGGAGATGTTGGGTACACCTTCTATCACAGATCTGAAGGCAAGATTTTTGTTGCTAAATTCGGATCCTTTCTAGAGAAGGAGTTTCTCTCGAAAGAAGTGAGTGGGAGGAAAGTAGAACTTGATGAGATAATCAGATCGCTCCCTTATTGGAAAGTAGTTCATCACAAGAAATGGTTCTGTGACAACTACACCAATTAGTGAGGAAACTAATGATGATGATCATGAAGCTTCAGATCAAGTTGCTATTGAACCTCGTGGGTCAACCAGAGTAAAATACGCACTGAGTGGTACGGTAATCTTATTCGGAAGTCATGTTACTTGACCATGGCGAACCTACAAACTATGAAGAAGCGATGGTGAGACCAGATTCGCAAAATGGTGGAAGCCATGAAATCTGAGATGGGATCCATGTATGAGAACAAAGTATGGACTTTGGTTGACTTGTTCGATGATCGGCAAGCCATTGAAAATAAATGGATCTTTAAGAAGAAGACCGACGCCGATGGTAATGTAACTGTCTACAAAGCTCGACTTGTTGCAAAAGGTTTTCGACAAGTTCAAGGAGTTGACTACGATGAGACTTTCTCACCCGTAGCGATGCTTAAGTCTGTCCGAATCATGTTAGCAATTGCCGCATTTTATGATTATGAAATTTGGCAAATGGATGTAAAACTGCATTCTTGAATGGATTTCTAGAAGAAGAGTTGTATATGATGCAACCAGAAGGTTTTGTCGATCCAAAAGGTGCTAACAAAGTGTGCAAGCTCCAATGATCAATTTATGGTCCGTGCAAGCCTCTCGAGTTGGAATAAACGCTTTGATAATGTGATCAAAGCATATGGGTTTGTACAGACTTTTGGAGAAGCTCAGTATTTACAAGAAAGTGAGTGGGAGCTCAGAGCATTTCTAATATTGTATGTGGACGACATATTATTGATTGGAAATGATATAGAATTTCTGGATAGCATAAAAGGATACTTGAATAAAAGTTTTCAATGAAAGACCTCGGTGAAGCTGCTTACATATTGGGCATCAAGATCTATAGAGATAGATCAAGACGCTTGATTGGACTTTCACAAAGCACATACCTTGATAAAGTTTTGAAAAGTTCAAAATGGATCGAGCAAAGAAAGGTTTTTACCCGTGTTACAAGGTGTAAGATTGAGTCGACTCAATGCCCGACCACAATGAGAAGATAGAGAGAAATGAAAGATGTTCCTATGCTTCAGCCATAGGCTCTATCATGTATGCAATGCTGTGTACCAGACTGACGATGCTTAGCTGTAAGCTTGGCAGGAAGGTACCAAAGTAATCCAGAGTGGATCATCGGACAGCGGTCAAGAACATCCCGAAATACCGAAAAGGACTAAGGATATGTTTCTCGATATGGAGGTGACAAAGAGCTAGTCGTAAATGGTTACGCCGATGTAAGCTTTGACACGATCCGACGATTCTAAATCGCAAACCGGATACGTGTTTTTATTAAACGGTGGAGCTGTCGGTTGGTGCAGTTCTAAACAAAGCGTCGTGGCGGGATCTACATGTGAAGCGGAGTACATAGCTGCTTCGAAGCAGCAAATGAAGGAGTCTGGATGAAAGAGTTCATTTCCAATCTAGGTGTCATACCTAGTGCATCGGGACCGATGAAGATCTTCGTGACAATATTGGTGCAATTGCCTTGGCAAAAGAATCCAGATTTCACAAGAGGACCAAGCACATCAAGAGACGCTTCAATTCCATTCGGGACCAAGTCCAAGTGGGAGACATAGAGATTTGCAAAATACATACGGATCTGAATGTTGCGCACCCGCTGACTAAGCCTCTTCCACGAGCAAAACATGATCAGCACCAAGACTCCATGGGTGTAAGGATCATTACTTTGTAATCTAGATTATTGACTCTAGTGCAAGTGGGAGATCAAGGAAATATGCCCTAGAGGCAATAATAAAGTTATTATTTATTTCCTTATATCATGATAAATGTTTATTATTCATGCTAGAATTGTATTAACCGGAAACATAATACATGTGTGAATATATAGACAAACAAGATGTCACTAGTATGCCTCTATTTGACTAGCTTGTTAATCAAAGATGGTTATGTTTCCTAACCATGAACAAGGAGTTGTTATTTGATTAACAAGGTCACATCATTAGTTGAATGATCTGATTGACATGACCCATTCCGTTAGCTTAACACTTGATCGCTTAGTATGTTAATGCTTTCTTCATGACCCATACATGTTCCTATAACTATGAGATTATGCAACTCCGCTTACGGAGGAACACTTTGGTACTACCAAACGTCACAACGAATCGGGTGATTATAAAGGAGTACTACAGGTGTCTCCAAAGGTACTTGTTGGGTTGGCGATTTGAGATTAGGTTTTGTCACTCCGATTGTCGGAGAGGTATCTCCGGCCTTCTCGGTAATGCACATCACCTAAGCCTTGCAAGCATTACAACTAATGAGTTAGTTGTGAGATGATGTATTCGGAACGAGTAAAGAGACTTACCGTAACGAGATTGAACTAGGTATTGGATACCGACGATCGAATCTCGGGTAAGTAACATACCGATGACAAAGGAACAAGCGATGTCGTTATGCGGTTTGACCGATAAAGATCTTCGAGAATATGTAGGAACCAATATGGGCATCCAGGTTCCGCTATTGGTTATTGACCGAGAATGGTTCTAGGTCATGTCTACATAGTTCTCGAACCCGTAGGGTCCGCACGCTTAACGCTTCGATGACAGTTCATAATGAGTTTATAAGTATTGATGCACCAAGGTTGTTCGAGTCCCGGATGTGATCACGGACATGACGAGGAGTCTCAAATGGTCGAGACATAAAGATTGATATATTGGAAGCCTATGTTTGGACTTCGAATGGTTCCGAGTGAAAACAGGATGTTATTTGAACACCGGGTTACGGAACCCCGGGGTATATGGGCCTTCATGGGCCTCGAGGGAGAAGGAGAAGGGCGGCCAGGTGGGCTGCGCCCCCCTCCCCTTCCAGTCCGAATAGGACAAGGAGAGGGGCGCCCTTCCCCTTTCCTCCCCAATCCTACTCCAACTAGGAGAAGGGGAGTCCTACTCGGTGGAGTAGGACTCCTCCTTGCGCGCCTCCTCTAGGGCCGCCACCTCCCCTTGTCTCCTTTATATACGGGGCGGGGGCACCCCAATACACACAAGTTGATCTACGGATCTTTCCTTAGCCGTGTGCGGTGCCCCTTCCACCATATTCCACTTGGTCATATCGTCATGCGCTTAGGCGAAGCCCTGCGCCGGAGAAGTCATATCGTCATGGCTTAGGCGAAGCCCTGCGTCGATGGAGCATCAACATCTTCACCACTCCGTCGTCGACGGAACTCATCCCGACACTTTGCTGGATCGGAGTCCGGGATCGCCATCGAGCTGAACGTGTGCGTAACTCGGAGGTGCCGTGACGCTCGGTGCTTGGATCGGTCGGATCGTGGAGACGTCGACTACATCAACCGCGTTGTTATAACGCTCCGCTTTCGGTCTCACGAGGGCGTGGGCGGACACTCTCCCTCTCGTTGCTATGCCATCACCATGGTCTTGCGTGATCGTAGGAAAATTTTGAAATTACTACGTTCCCCAACAGTGGTATCAGAGCCTGGTTTTATGCGTTGATGTCATGTGCATGAGTAGAACACAAGTGAGTTGTGGGCGATACAAGTCATACTGCCTACCAGCATGTCATACTTTGGTTCAGCGGTATTGTGAGATGAAGCGGCCCGGACCGACATTACACGTACGCTTACGCGAGACTGGTTTCACCGCCCGAGCACTCGTTGCTTAAAGGTGACCGGCGGTGTCTGCTCTCTCACTTTAGTTGAATCGAGTGTGGCTACGCCCGGTCCTTGAGAAGGTTAAACGGAGTCTATTTGACGAAGTATCGTTGTGGTTTTGATGCGAGGTAAGAACGGTTCTTGCTCAGCCCGTAGCAGCCACGTAAAACTTGCAACAACAAAGTAGAAGACGCCTAACTTGTTTTTGCAGGGCATGTTGTGATGTGATATGGTCAAGACGTGATGCTATACTTTATTGTATGAGATGATCATGTTTTGTAACCGAAGTTATCGGCAACTGGCAGGAGCCATATGGTTGTCGCTTTATTGTATGAAATGCAAACGCCATGTAATTGCTTTACTTTATCACTAAGGAGTAGCGATAGTCGTAGAAGCAATAGTTGGCGAGACAACAACGATGCTACGATGGAGATCAAGGTGTCGCGCCGGTGACGATGGTGATCATGACGGTGCTTCGGCGATGGAGATCACAAGCACAAGATGATGATGACCATATCATATCACTTATATTGATTGCATGTGATGTTTATCCTTTATGCATCTTATCTTGCTTTGTTTGACGGTAGCATTATAAGATGATCTCTCACTAAAAATTATCAAGAAGTGTTCTCCCTGAGTATGCACCGTTGCCAAAGTTCAGAGTACCCGGACACCACGTGATGATCGGGTGTGATAAGTTCTACGTCCATCTACAACGGTGCAAAACAGTTGCACACGCAGAATACTCAGTTAAACTTGACGAGCCTAGCATATAACAGATATGGCCTCGGAACACGGAGACCGAAAGGTCGAACGTGAATCATATAGTAGATATGATCAACATAGTGATGTTCACCATTGAAACTACTCCGCCTCACGTGATGATCGGACATGGTTTAGTTGATTTGGATCACGTGATCACTTAGATGACTAGAGAGATGTCTGTCTAAGTGGGAGTTTTTTAATATGATTAATTGAACTTAAATTTATCATGAACTTAGTACCGATAGTATTTTGCTTGTCTATGTTTAATGTAGATAGATGGCTCGTCTTTGTTGTTCCGTTGAATTTTAATGCGTTCCTTGAGAAAGCAAAGTTGAAAGATGATGGTAGCAATTACACGGACTGGGTCCGTAACTTGAGGATTATCCTCATTGCTGCACGTAAAAATTACGCCCCGGAAGCACCGGCTGGGTGACAGGCCTGCTGCGAGATGCTTGAGCCGAAGTTATGAACGTCGGCAAAGCGTAGCTGATGACTACTCTATAGTTCAGTGTGCCATGCTTTACGGCTTAGAACCGGGTCTTCAACGACGTTTTGAACGTCATGGAGCATATGAGATGTTCCAAGAGTTGAAGTTAATATTTCAAGCAAATGCCCGGATTGAGAGATATGAAGTCTCCAATAAGTTCTATAGCTGCAAGATGGAGGAGAATAGTTACATCGGTGAGCACATACTCAAAATGTCCGGGTATAACAATCACTTAATTCAGCTGGGAGTTAATCTTCCGGATGATAGTGTCATTGATGTAATTCTCCAATCATCGCCACCAAGCTACAAGAGCTTCGTGATGAACTATAATATGCAAGGGATGACTAAGACAATTCCTGAGCTCTTCGCGATGCTAAAAGCAGCAGAGGTAGAAATCAAGAAAGAGCATCAAGTGTTGATGGTCAACAAGACCACTAGTCGCGGCGCCCAGTTAGTAAAAAAAAGGCAAACACGGTGCAAAAATGACTCAAATTTAGCACAAACGTCGGCGAGTTCATTCAAACTTAAACATATTTTACAAAAAAAAGAAAAAAACTACCGCGGGCTACCCCGCCGTCCTCGCCGCCCGCCTGGCCGCCCGCCCACGCAGTTCTACATCTTGAGGCGGTAGAACCGCGATGTAGTCACCGCCGTCGTCGTCATCATCGTCGCCGCCGCCCCGCCTCGCCTCGCCGTCCTGCTGCATCCCTCCCGGTTGGCGCGGCGGGTTGGATGGCCCGGCGTCGTCGTCGTCGTCGCTGTCGAGACCACGACGCCGTGCTCGTCCTCGCGCCCACGCTTGCGGCGGCTATCTCCTCGAGGGCCAGCGCTGCCGACCATCTCGCGCGAAGTAGTCGCCCCGCGCCACCGCATGGCGTCCTCATCGGAGATGCCGCGCGGGCTATCTCCTCGTACTCGAGGGCAAGCTGGCTCCGTCTTGGGCTCGGCGAGGACGCGGCGGCCGGCGGTGGAGAGGCGTTAAGCGCCGATGCGACGCCGGAGCTGCGGGTGCGCTGCCGACCGGGCGCGCTCGGGGCTCCGGCTTGACGGGCGGAGGCAGGCGAGCCGCCGGATGAGGAGGAGGACCCCGGTCTCCATGCGCCTCGGGTCTGTGAGCTTCCCGGCGTGAGAAAGAAGGGGATCGGGTACTCGAGGCGCGGCGTGTTGCCGCCCTCGATGTACTCGAGGACGGCCTCAACGTCGCCCGGCACGCCCACCACCGACGCCGGCGGCGGCGTTGAGCCTGCCGGAGGGCTCGACGCCGTTGGTGGCCTCGAGCTGCTGGGCGTGACGGCGGCGGAAATAGGGTTCCCAGAGCGGGCTGTCGGGGAACTGGAGCAGAGCAATATGTAGCATACTTTTCCGCTCGAGACCAGATCTAGACCCTTGTGATCGATAGCGGACCCATGCCGACGGCACCAAATCCTGCCCTCCCGCTGAACTAGTACCACCAATAGATAGGCCCGTCCTTCTTGGGCAACCACGAAAGTATCTTCTTGTACGGATGAAACAAGACAAACTACTCATGGGACCCACTTAAGATCTCTTTCTTTAGTTTTCTCGCTTTATTCCTTTCTTAGAAAAAGTAGCTTCCCTTATTAGTAGTGCTAGTATCTTTTCATAATGATGACTTTTTTCAGAGCTTCCTAGATTTTGAGAAGTCGAGGCATTGCTTACTGGGGGAAATTTGATCGAAACTAATAACAACTAGTCACGATTAGGGACAAAGCTCAGCTAGTATACGTAATGTGTTCAAGGCGCATTTCCTCCAACAACTAGACTAAAGAAAATAAGGGCGGAAGGATTTACTTAAACGTTGTTGCATGAGCGGCTTCTAAATGAGTGGTTGATGATTCACTTTCGATTATTACCGCTAGCTATTGAAGCGGCAAGTGGCGTCGCCCATCATGGAATGGGTGCCACCTAACTATGATTCGGTGAAGGTTCCACCTTCCTTCCACGATATAGTTATAGTAGTTCCACTCGATGTGGATTGCGCCCATGCTTGCTCAGCTCGAGATCGTGCTCCTAAACCTATTTTCAATAAATAAGTCATCTGGTCTATGTTGTTGGAGTTCCGCATGACGCCTTAATCCCACCTCTGTGTCTAAGGAATAGCCTTTTCTTCTTTTCTTTATTGTTCGTGGGAACATGTAAGATTAGCAATGGAAATTTAGCTACGGCCGTCCCTTCCTCAAGCAAACAACGCGAGACTTAGTTAACTAAACAGAACTCCATCCCTTGACACTAATTTCGATATAGAAGTGGAATCGAAAAATGCGGAAAATGCACATTCAATATTGAGAAAATGTTGCGTAACTGCCCTTGCCTCAAGGTCTTGAGAAACCAGAAACTAGTGTTCGATGGCCCAACAAATCCTATTGGTTTTCGCGGGGATGTCATTTTTACAAGCTTTACGCATCTTTGGCGTGACTATGGATTTTATATAGTTATGGAATAACCTTCTTATCCATGAAGTTCTTCGCCAAAGACTCCTGATATCGCTTTGTTGGGCCCTTGATTCCGAAGTACCAGATCAAGGCGCACTTGAATGCATTAGGTTGGGAAGGGGCCTAGAAGGTGCTTAAAGATAGGTGACGATTGTGAAAGTTTAGTCGACTTGTCGGCAAGAATCGACCTTTCTTTCATCAAAAGTAGGAATGAAAGTGGCATGCAGATAAGGAAATCTCTTTTCTTCTCTTCTACTCGCTACGGACCTTCTAAAAGGAGAAGCAATAAATACAAAAGTGCTAGGTTTGGATTTGAGTGAGATCCGGATCGGTAGCTTAAGATATCCCTCGATTTGGAATGAGAATTTCGATAGATTTCTTTGCTTTAAAGCATAGTTGCAGGTAGGTTATGCTCCTTTGCTTCATCCCTATAGTCTAAGGATTGCCAATCAAACAAGAGCGATGAGACTAGCCATATTCATCTTCTACAGCCTCATGTTTCCCCCTATTTAAAATGGTCACCCTCGCAGCAGAAAAAAGGCGCTCTAATCGCACTCGAGCCCTTAATCCCCAATAGGGCTTACTTACCCGAGTCAATTCTTTCCTTCCCGTGCGTAAAGCAAGGCCTCTTTATCGACTTTACTTGAATGCCATTTATGAGCTATCTTCTTTTTCTTCTTCCGCGAAAGCACATTTTATTATTTTACTAAGCAAGACGAAAGGTCATTTCGCTAACTGGGAATAACGATGAAAGCAATCGATCGGAGAAGCCCCCTAGTATTGAGAATGAAAAGTGGATTCATTCCCTAGGCGTGTGTGTGCTTTCCACGGGCCTGATCTCGATTTCTTCTTAAGCTGTTATGTCCTCCAAGTGAAGTGGATTGGTCGGAAGCTAGACTCCAACAAAGATCGATACTCAAATAACCGGCTCGATACATGGCTTAGAACCTTAAATCTTTAGCCATTATTCCCGATTCAGTGGTTAGGTACCAAAAGTTATAAATAGGCCCAATTTCTCCTTTTATACTAGATTTCCTTAACAAGGGCATCCAATTCTTGAAACAAATCACGCCCCTTCTCTTTCCACTTTCACTTTCATGCCCAGTTCTTTTTGACTTGGCAATCGTAGCAATTTATGTAAAGCCTCCCGATCCGGATAAACATGCTCGATACATTCTAGTGAACTACGAAGAGAAGCTAGAACGGTGGAAGCCTGAATCCAAAGAGTGCCCATTCTTAATAAACTTGGGAATAGTAGCTCCTATGGTTTCTAGAGCGAGTGAATGAAACGCTATCTTCTTATGAGCGGAGATAGAGAGCTATGTCACAATCAATAAGTGAGATGTTTGTGGGCGAGGAATCTTCCGTCACAATAGAGGTCTTCTTTTCAATTTAAGTGGGACTAGCTTCTTCCTCAATTGATATCACCGACAATCTAGCAATTCCATCCTTTAGAAGAAGATAAGTAAACCATTTCTTTGAATTGCATGATTGAGTGATGGATGCGACAATCACAAGCCTACTTTGTTTATAGAAAAGAGCGTATAACCCCGATCCCTACCGTTGTAGAGAATCTATCGTCTAAACTCTTCTCGTGCCATTTGCCGCCTAATACACTATTTCAAGATAATGTTGTTTGCTGGTGCATATCTCTTGATTGACTATTTATTGGTTATTAAGCATTAGTGAGCTGACCTATGTACAAGTTCGAGTCAACCCCGGATCAGATCTCCTTGCCTTGTAATCTCTCATTCATCTATTTATGTGCATGCTTTAGCGAAGTCTCCAGCCCCATAAATATTAGTTAATGCGTGATGCGTAAATCAATAACTAAAACTAAAGTGCCGATCATCCCATGCTACCACAGGATTTTTCAACAACATGACATATTGAGAAAAATCTATGTTAGAGCCGCCATTTCTTTACGGTTACATTAGTGTGGATTGTTCTTCCGATTCTTATAGGCCCGGCACCCTAGCTTCGATAGATTTATTTGATTTTGCAAGCTATGGCAGAGGAATGTGATATGGGTCGATCCTGCACCTCCCTTGATTCCGTGTTAAATCCATCCTAAAAAGCACGAGCTGGATCGGCGTAAAGAACAAGACGAACGTGGTATTATCTCTATTAGGACGGTTATGAGGCTCTGCTTTTTTTTTCTTTATTCAATATCTATTCTTTGTTTCTTATATTCCGCTAATTGTTATCTTGAATGTATCTTTATGCTTAATAGATAACTGGTGATACTGGAGCTGTCAAGAAGGCATTGTTTGCAGTATCAATCATCATCTATAAATGCCCATCAAAAGAGACCATTTCTCTTGAAACTTCAGTCCCTCCAAGCATTGTACATCCTTCGAGCTTCTGTCTATCCTGCTAGTAACTTCTACTCATTAGGTCGATGCAGCTATACCTTATGGAATGGACATCCAAATCTAGCTATCTTAGCAAAGAAAGTGGCATTCAAATCTACAGGTTTTTCTTCTTTAGCATTTTAAGCCAGCGTTGTCATTATTGACACGTTTTTGCAATCCCTGCTTTTGAGATCCTCAATGACTACCACCGTAAAGGGAATGTGACCACCATTCTTATTTGAGAAAAGTGTCTCCACTATAGAACTAACGATCCTAGACAGCAGAGAAAGCTTGATTGGAGCTAAGAACTATTTCTAAAGGATCCTTCCACTCTTGTGTGGAAAGATCTTTCTTCGCTCAGTCC
The DNA here is from genome assembly GCA_021605205.1 of Aegilops longissima. Classification (NCBI taxonomy): domain Eukaryota; kingdom Viridiplantae; phylum Streptophyta; class Magnoliopsida; order Poales; family Poaceae; genus Aegilops; species Aegilops longissima. The sequence continues at coordinate 612,547,177 of CM038680.1, forward strand.
AAATGATTTAAAACGTGTTGTCTACTATTATAGGGGCTGTCGTTAGGGTCACTCCTTCTTATGCCGGAGATGGCACTTATCTATATTTAGAAATAATAAAGAATATGGGTGTGATTGTCATCACAATGGAGTGATCGAGTAATCAGCCCCGTAGGTTCCTCTCTAGTTAGATAGACCCCATCAACATGGCCATTCCTTCTCCCGTAGCAAAACCCATTAGAGGTTTGATTCTCAAAAGAAAACAGACCAGAAACTCGAAACTATTCCTACTCGCCAGGTGGCTTTATCAATTTGAGTTTAAAAATAGGAAAAAAAAGGGTGTCAAAAGTAGATGTATCATATCTTCTTAAGGAGCCCAACTCTAGCTAGAGAATAAGAGGATTAGGTTTTGGCAGGATGCGAGGTGCCAACTTATTAAGCACGAGAGTCGTAAGATCCTGGTTATAGAAGAAGAGTAGGCCAATCCCAATCTTAGGCTGCAACAAACAAGGAAATTCATGTCATCAAATCGGCCTGATCCCCAAAAGGAAATCGCAATCCAAAATCCCTATATACGATATACGATAGATTTCGGCACCTTGCTACATGACACTTGTCTCGCATTGCATTCTTGATCGCTTCTTCTTCCGATTTCTTTGCTTTGATGATGCCCTTGTCCCAAAGAGAGTTCTTCACCAAGAGTACTTTGGCACCCTAGAACACATCTCCTCTGGATGAAGCCAACAGGTCTCGCATAAGAGTAGTATCTGTGGCTTCATCAAAACTATCAGCCAAAATCCAAATAAAATGCATCATAGACCCAGATCATCCTTCACTGGAACTACAAAAGCAACATCCAACTTCAACCTGGCGGCCTCGCACACAAAACCTCCGATATATCGTGAAAGAAAACCTTTTTACAAGATGGGAATTTGGCCCAATAGTCCCTCCAATTTGAAGTGATCAAGCCACCACCGGTACCAGAGGGAACAGTACTACCACCTCCTCCAGCTCTAGCTGAGCTCTCGATTCTTCTCCATCGGTGAGTTGCAATGGGAGCATCTCAACATCCTCTGGTAGAATCTGCAATCCAAGCCTTCTGGGACATCATCCACCAAGAATCGCTTTCTCTCTTGCAGCTCTTTCATAGCAATGGCCTTTATGTTTGGAGGCTAACCTGCATCCATCACTCTCCTCCCAAAGAAAAAGATGCCAACACCGCCGAGGATTTCAGGCCAATCAAGATCATCTCGAGATTCATGAAAATCGTTTCAAAGAATAGGAACAAACATTGTCTTTAACAACACTCATCCACTTATTGACATTGACACGTATCAATTGGCGTTTATCAAGGGTCGCCACTCATAGAAACTTTCTTGGTTGTGACAGAACCACTTATCTTCGCCACAAACATAAGATCCCTATGGTCCTACTCAAGGTAGACTATCGCAAGTCATTTGACCGAGAAAGAGAAGAGTTGTGTCTTAAAGTAAAGACGAGGATGTGGAAATCCACACACACTTGTCTTTCGTGCCCAGCCCACCAGGATTTCCAAATCGTTAGCGGCGGGTCTTTCTTCTTCTGGGCGAGCTGCTGGAGCTACTTTTCTTTCTTTCATTCCATCTTTCTCTCAGATGCTTGGGTGAATGCCATAAGCGGATTTATATGCCCGGTTCCCGTGGTTAGGGTATTCCCTATGTTGAGCCTACTCGGATCGTAACAAAACTTTTGGATTCTCTTTAGCCTATCGGTCGGCTCTAAACAACCTTCACATTTCTCTGAGATCCCAAGTCTCCAAGTGGGCCCTCTTGGCCACCTAAGACCTTGGCTTTTTAGAGAATCCCGCTCTGTGTCGTAGGACTTGTAGCTCGGCAGTCCACCGGTAGGTTTGTTTATCCTTCCTTTTCGAGTGTCTTCTTGGATAGTTATAGCGCCCATAGGCGCAAGATGTACCTTGTGGAGGGCAGCGGTCCCTGGACATAGCATAGTCCTTTCAGCGTGGCCGCTTAGTCCATGGTCCGTTGGATGGTCGGTGCAAGGCCGTAAATTGGAACACATTGATTCCGCTGTTCATCGCCCTTCGCTTCGTGGCCTGCCCCTCGGTGTGGTCAAGATCCATCTTGTCGGGCAGCAAAGCTTACACTTGTTCACTTATTATGACGGTTCACGGGGCCTCTTTCCTCCTCCCTTTACGCTCACTCGTGGGGTCCGACCCCACAAAGGGGAGGGAGTCGATCAACATCTCAGCCATTGGCGGAATTTCGCCGCATCCGATCCCCAATTCTTGTTCACCCGGATGATCGTGTTGGGTAAATTGTGACCTCGCACGATCGTGTCGGTGAGCAACAACGCTTCACAAATCAAGATCGACTTATGGGCTAACAGGTCACACTTTGGCCAAGTATCCTACAAAGAGACTCCGAGAGCCAAAAATATTAAAGGAATGGCCATAGGAATGGGCGCATCATGACATCGTAATCTGTCTCGCCCGAATGAATTAGTTGGTACTAGAAATGTTAGAAATAGTAAACGAAAGGAGTAATAAGAAGTGAAAAGGACAGAGACACTTCCCAACCAGAAAGCAAAGTTCCCACTGATGGTATACTTTGTGTAAGAGAGATCTAAGATCACATCTTTAGAATACAATCCTGTTAGAAAAGGAAATCCAATAAGAAATAAGCTGCCCATGAGCATCATGGCATAGGTCAAAGGAAAGGAGGAGGCAAGCCCCCCCATCTTCCGCATATCTTGCTCATCCGACATGGCATGAATCACCGAACCCGCACTCAGGAAGAGTAATGCTTTGAAAAACGCGTGATTCATTAAGTGAAAGACGCTAACCGAATAGTTAGAGATGCCGCAAGCAAAGATCATATAGCCTAATTGACGCAAGTTGAATAAGCTATGACCCTCTTTAGATCGCTTACGTAATATTCCAATTGGTTGCCGCAAGGAATGACGCCATAGCTCCTGCAAAAGTAATAACAATCAAAGCCGTAGGTAAGTATTCAAATAAAGGGGAGCACCTTGCTATCATGAAAACGCCAAAGAAGGACCATAGTAGCTGCATGAATCAAAGCAGAATCTTTGAGTGGGACCCTCCATTGCATCGGGTAACCAAGTATGCAATCCTATCTCGTAGATTTCCCAACAGCACCAATAAAAAGTAAAATACAAATCAGAGTTATGGCATTCAATCTCATATTGAAAAAATCCATTCATTTCGGGAGCACTAGCACAAGCAAAAATGGTTGAAAGTCTACTGTTTGAAAGAGAGTAAAACAACCAAAAATCCCAAGAGCTAATCCAAAATCACCTACTCGATTGACAAGCATAGCTTTTATAGCAGCTTTATCCGCCTGAAGTCGTGTAAACCAGAAATGAATTAACAAATATGAAGCAAGACCTACTCCCTCCCATCCCAGGAATAATTGAAGAAAGTTATCTCCAGTCACCAACATTAGCATAAAAAAAGTAAAAATGGATAAATAACACATAAATCGAGGGCTATGCAGATCCTCAGACATATATGAAATGTAATAAATATGGACCAAGCTACTTATGAATGTAACCACAATTAACATCACTACGGTCAGGCTATCGAACACAGAGTCAAAAGTGAATTACGAGTCAGGCCAATCTGCGAATCGAGCGAGCTCCCTTGCAATGATGTGGTGGTGAACCTCTCATTCGTCTTGATTGCTCTCCGAACCGTCGGGAAGGTTTCCCATCACACGGCTCACCAACTTGATCTTCTGCGGAACCTTATGTAAGAACAGGCCCGCAAAAGAAGTACGGTCTCGGTTTCCTTTGCCACTCAAGTGTCGGCATCTGCCGTGCTTGGGCCCTTCTTCCCTTCCCTAATCCAAAATGAGTCCACCGCCTGCCTGCGCACTTGTATGGGTATAGGTATGGCGTGCAGGCCAGCCTCCCTTGGATTTTAGGTGATTAACTACCGAAGCGAATAAAAGGCTGGATCAAGAAAGGGGGGTACTACGAGCCCTCCGCCCCACGCATCTAACCAGCTCAAGTGGTTCACGGTTCCACCGACGTCACCCTTAGATAGAGTTATTCAATGATACGAGATGCGCTTAAAGTGGGGGTGTGTGTCCCTATTGGGCTGGGCCCTTCCCATAAGGCCCCACCGTCGGGCATAAGCGCCTCTTGCTACCCATATGCAAGGCACCGTCTTAGCCTTGCCTTCCCGTGATCGCTCCCACACTGCCACGTTCGTGATCGGCCTCCTCAACTGTATCGATCGAAAGGCAGGCGGCAGATCCCCAACCGACGTGAGTAGTTACGTCCATATGTCCCCTCGATTCTCGACATGCTATGATACCCTGGGGTGGGTAGGAGCGGTCGAGTCCGTATCACCGCGGAACAACTGCAGCGTCCGGATCTGATCTATCTACTCGGCAATTCATCCGGTGACTTCACGGTCGCCAAAGAAGCCCCAAGAAGCATCAAACATTTCGATGAGATCCATGGAGCTATTCGAGATAGCAAGCACTAGCTCGGTCGCGACTTCATAAAAAGCAATCAAAGATAAGATCGAAGAAAATGAAAGCGCACGTGGTGGTCATTATAGCGGTTCCTTTAGATCCTAGAAAACGTCCGAAAAACCGCTCTGAACTACCGAGCAAAGGCAAAAAGACAATAAGTAGATACATAAGATCGAGTCTCTTAAAAAAATCAGACAATGTTCAAGCGGCCTGTCATTGAGACAAAAGCGTGTTAAGCATATAAGCACTTTCGACTTGATTTGCGTGGTCGATTCACGCAAGACGGAAGAGAGTTTCCTTCTTGAGTCCTTTTATCCCAATATTAAGGATAATGTGTGGGCCTTTACCGAAAGAAGATGGTTGATCCTTGCCGACTCATTCCATCCTCCCCGATTGGGTCGTCCTCTTATTCACTCTCGCGAGCAAAGAAGAAGAGAGACAGCATTCAAGCCAGCAATGGACTGAGGTATGAGACGATAAAGGTAAAGAGAAGGGCCGTCGTTGGTGCATAACAGATCTTTCCTATCTACGATCTTTCTCGGTGCATAAGCGAGGCTTCATGGTCAAGTACCACATAAGCAATAAAGCCAATAGACCTTGAATAGACTGTATTAAATAACTTGTGAAGAGGATTTACTAGAGTCTAAAAATCTTGTACGCAAGTTGGCACAGCGCTTTCAATCAATCTCGCTCATCTGGTCTGCCCGTCAAATCAGCGATCATGCCCCCCTTATTCTAGCGGAGGAACAGCTTCATCGATTCATTCCTTGCTAATCCGCCTTCAAGCCTTGTTCCTTCTTTCGCTTCGTCTATCGTAAAATTCTATATGCCACAAATAGAAGTCGAAAGAAATCCTAGCAGTCATTGAGATTGAATCCAGAGGAAGAAGCAGCTCCCGAAGGAATCCTTCTAACTACCACCTACCTACCTCCGCTTTTGTTCGGACAAGGCGAGTTTCCTAAGATTCACCATCATGGATACACTAAGCGTTCTTCCGTTGGTAAATCTGATTCTTGCAAATCAACATCAGACTTAGAAGCTTCATGGGGTCTGGTCTCGCCATTTGGCAATTTAAGCCAAACTAAATACAAGATGCTGAGGTTATAACCAATACACAAGCGGCGTGAACCAGTCAGAAATTAGAATGGAGAAGTAGACACAGAAGAGGAGGTGTTGGGACAGTATCGATAGCCGCCTTTTCACTTATTGCTAGGAGTGATTGTGAGAGAATACATAACATAGGTGAAAGCCTTGTACCGTGGCCCCTCCCTCGCCGCGCGCGGCAGATTCGAGCGGATGCGTGCGATCTCCGCACGCCGGGCCGCTCCAGTGGGTATCGGGAGCACAGGCACGCCGCCCGCGCTGATCCTCCACGCCCCAGGCACCCGCATGTCCGGCGGGACCGGGTACTCGGCCTCGTAAAGTAGGCGAGCCTCGTCTTTATGGAGGTGGCGGCGGCCGAAGCCGTTCGCCGCCGCCGCCGCTGGGAAGCGCTTCGCCATGGGTGGAACTGGAGACGGCGAAGAGAGGAGAGGAGAGGAGAAACGACGACGGCGGGAGAGCGAGATGAGTCGCCGAGTGCGCGCGGCGCGTCGCATATATAGGCCGAGGCGCGTGCCACCGTGTGTACGCGCAGCGGGCGAGGGAGGGCGAGGGACGCGCGTCGTCCGGTCTTCACTGCGCCGCCCGTGAGCACCAATGGCAGGCTGACCGGCGCGGCAGCGCGCGACAGCTTTGGCATTGATTCGCCGCGGGAAACGAGGCGATGAGGACGACGAAGGGCCGAGAAGAGAGCCGTGTCGCTGACGCGGCGGGCCCGCTTCGTTTTCGCGCCAAAACAGTTCGCCCGGCGCCCAGGCGCCCCAGCGCCGGGTTGGGTTAGGTCCGCGGCGCTGTTTTCGACCCAAGCCGGCGAAAATCGGGCTCCTGGGGGCGCGACTGGGCTGTTTTTTCGACGCCGGCACGAAAGAAACGCCTGGGGAGGCCTTCCTGGAGGCGCGACTGGAGATGCCCTTATATACTAGTACCTCCGTCCCCTCCGTCCCCTCAGCCCCTCAGCCGCTTTTTACACGCGCATACACGTGAACTCAATGTTACGCTGCAGGGGCATGTGAGAGTCGCCAGGTTGGATCTCATGCTCGTGACCACTGTTTCTACAGCGGCTCGTACAAACACTGCAACAAAAAATTTAAACCGACAAATCTTATAGAAAAAAAAAACACAGAGGACGAATGTGTTTATGCAACAAAAAAAATCACGAGATTACAAATAAGGTACACACAGTACAATATAGGAAGTAGTAGGAAAAAAATGCAAAGTTGCAACAGGTATTTTACGAGATCGTGTTGTTCGTTATAGCTCCGCCGACCGGCTTTTGCAGCACCCGTGGTTCGGCTTGCAGCATGACAGTTTTTTTTTAGGTAGCAAAACTCCGGTAGTTAATTGGCCGGACGGAGCTACGAGTACGTAGGCTGAAGTGTGGATCGGATCGTTTGCCTCGTGAGCCGCTCGATTGGTGCATGAGAGCTGTCTGATCTGGTTGCATTAGCTGACCCGCCCATTTGCAATATGGATCATGTTGTGCAGCATGAGCCATGTTACACTCGCTGTTCTGTGTCCCGTCAACTCGTTGAACTGCAGGTGGATGTTTGCAACATGAGACACCACATTGCTAGTCGTTGGATGGGACGACACCACAACATTCCTCATGTTTCAGAAATATAGCCAATGTTGACATTGCAAAAATTCTCATATTTTGAAAACAGAGTCGATCTTGCCACCGCAACATTCCTCGCGTCTCGGGAATGTCAGCAGCGTTGCAATTTGACAGACGATGTTTTAGAAACACTGATTGCTATGCAACATGAGGCCAACCCGATTCACAACACCCATAGTACCTAGGGCGTCGATGTGTTGGGGCTGCAACATGGAAGATGTTGTGCAGCAACGGGTGCAACTTGGGAGATCATGCATGGAAACATGTTGCGACGGTTGCAATGTTGGCTATGTTGCGACTACAACATGGGCTATGTTGTGTGGTGACGGCTGCAACTTGGGAGATGTTGCAACTTCAATGTGGGGCATGTTGGACAAGCGCAACTATGCGGCGTTGAGTGTTTGCAATGCCCGCCCAGTTGCAAACCTCCCGAGCACAACGTGGGTCATGTTGCAAACGACAAGTGCAACATGAGTCGTGTTGCGAACGGTGGTCTAAATGGCTACGCAGCCCAGATCGGATGACTATCACGCGTGCCATCCAATAGCGCATCCGCGTGTCAGCCGACCGATGCATAGCACGCGCCGAAAAAAATAGCAGCAGCCCGACTTGCAACATTGCATGTCCAGTTTGCAGCAACACGGACCGCCATCGCATAGCCGGACGATCTTATAGAGTCGCGTGTATGCAGTAATGCACAACCATCCATGTAGCGTATGCGCTACCGACTTTTCTATGCAACATATATATATTTAGTCACATGAAAAACATCAAGTAAAAAGTATTACACTTATGTAACATGGTGAGTCAAACACTATATCACAGAAAAAAATACTTTGCAGCAAAGACCATAGTTGCATTAGGATATCTCAAAAGCATGCAATCAACTCAGTAATAAAGACAAAAAAAACATAAAGTAGGTGCGTGTTGAGGGCAGATGAGAGAGAGAGAGAGAGAGAGAGAGAGAGAGAGAGAGAGAGAGCAGCGGCTCGGTGCATAACTGAACCAGCTCGACCAGTTTCATCTAAGTAACCGCAGTGGGATTAATGTACTCTACCGGCGTGTTTTTTTGCTTTGTGAGTATTAGTTTGGTTTTGTCTTTGCATCTGTATCTGTATGTAGCAGCAACTGCCAAATTCGTTTCCCCTGTTCTATCAATTGCCATTGTAGTGTTTTTAGTGTGTGGTTGTATTCTTTTTACCGCCAACGGCATCGACCAATGAATGCATGGACGACTTTACACCCAACCAACGCCCACCACTTTAACCAAACCAAAACCAATGTATGCCCATCTAGCCTGCTCCTTGTCACAGCGACGTAAATGGATATGATACACAGCGCACAACAATACTTCCAATGCAAGTGCTTACTCATCGGCACCGGCCACCGTTTTAACTCATCTCCATTTAACGTCAAAACCATAAGGCCCTGCAGATAAGGTGCTAACTAAATTAAAGGGTTTAGCAACTAAAGTCCTAAGGGCATCTTCAAGGTTGACCGGTAAACCTCCCGCAATGTTCGGACCGCGTTGTCAGGACCGCGGAAGCCATCCATCGCCGACATGTATTGGTCCGCGGGACGGCCCGGATGTGATTTCTCCCGCAAACGGAGGTAAAAGTGTGGGAGGTTTGCGGGAGTCCGCACACGCGAAACGTACGAATCCGACACCCCGGGTGAGGGAGTTCTGGACTAGGGGGTCCTCGGCCTGCCGGCCTTTCTCTTATGGGTCGGACAGGTGGGCTGATGTACGACTGTTGCAAGGCCGAGCTATAAGGTGATTCCGTGTCCGGATAGGAAATCCTCGAAGTCTTGGTGTGCCCTCCAAGTCAAGATAAGAGAATCCGCATGTTAATTCCCTCATTGTAATCGACCATGTGTAACCCTAGTATCCCTGGTGCCTATATAAACCAGAGGGTTTTAGGCCGTAGAGGCTAGAACAACAACCATCATCCTACTTACCTAGGGTTTAGTTCATCTCATGGTAGATCAACTCTATAATCATCCATCCTATACACCTCAATATAATCGAGAGGACGTAGGGTTTTACCTCTTAGAGAGGGCCCGAACCTGGGTAAACATCATCTCCTTCGTTCCATGTTCCCCATTGATCCAAGCTCCACAGCTCGGCTCCTATCACTACTAGGGAAAACCCTAGCAGTAGCGCTGGTTTTGTGCTCACTAGTAGCGCGGGTAGGCGCGCTACTAATAAGGCGCTACAGCTATTGCTTAGCGATGCACGCGTGCGGCGCGCTGCTCTTGCTAGGACAAATAGTTGCAGCGTTTGTTCACCCCACGCTACTGCTAATGAAACTAGTGGCAGCGCCGCTTTCTCTCCATCGCTACTAGTATTCATTTTTTATTTTTTTATTTTTAGTGTATTTATGTGGTTTTCTCTCCATCGTACAAATATTGGTACAATACCAGTTATGAGGTTTACATCATTATGTCCAGTGTGTCAAATGAAGGTGGATTAGGTTCAAGTGGAGGCAATATGTTGTGCATGTCAAAAGTATACTACTAATCCAAACTTGATCTAGTTTGGACTAGTAGTACTTTCGATGTGCACCACATGTTGCCTCCACTTGAATCTAATCCACCAGCACAAGCTATTTAATCATCATCATAGTAATTACCACCAACATTATTTATTTAATCACCACTAACACTAGCTAATAATAATCATCATAGTCATTACCACCAACACTAGCTATTTTATCATCATAGTAATAATGTAGCACATCATCATCCTCAAACTCATTTCTAGCTAGCTAATCACTCCTGCTGCTCTCTCTTAGGTAAAATAACATAAAACATGTGTAGCTCTCCTCCTTGATGAAGTTGGAGCATGCAGATGAACCTGTCTCCTAATCGTGGGTTGTGCTTCTGTTTGCTGCCTCCTAGTACTTCTCTGCGCTCCCCCATTACATATTTGGTCCAGTCTTGCACTATTAAGCATCCATTGCTAATCTTGAATGCACTACAGTAATCTGTAGGATATCTTGGCCGTAAGCTAATAATACTCATGGTACCTTTAGTCTCGATCCCATAAGGCACAACATTCATCGGAACTCCCTGTTGAAGAACATCGTATGGTAACATATTTAGCAATGAAGTTTAGCTTCAAAAATAATGTATGGAAAAGATGCACTGAGAACAAATATTAAAAATCTTACCATCCTTCCTAAATAGATGTGACCGTAGTTCAGTACGAACACTATTGGTCGCACGTTTTTTAGTACTAACATTTCTAAATGCAGGAAGAAAATTTGTCTTGACAGTATCAAGATCCGCAAGCCATGAAACATAATGACTGAGCTCCTTGCAGTTGAGTTCAGCCCCGGCACAGTATACGGTCCTGTCTACCAAGCGCTGGACATGTTTTCTTGCATCGAATATCATCACTAATACATCCCGAATAGTGTCATACATATAACATCACTAATACAACTAAAACCCTAGCACACGGAGGGTATCGGCGCGGGCGGTGGACACCCACAGAGAAGGAACCATCACGGGATCATAGCTTCAGTGAGATCCCTGGAGAACCTGCCAGGTATTGGAGAACCTGTGCTCCAACGCAAACAAGTAGCGACGACGTGCGCGTCCTCCTCACTTGACACGGTGGCGCACCACCTCCATGGGTCCTCGAGCCTCTGGACCATCAACGCCCACGTGACCGCCACCAAAGAAGGTTGGGTCAGCGACAGTGGCTCCTCACCAACCTCGCCCCGGTGAGTAGCGCCTCCAGTACCACCCAGCGAGCCAGGTCCGGACATGGCCCATCTGGTCAAGCAGGTGTCGTCCTCCACAGACTCGGCAGCGAGGATGCGGGATAGGCATCGCCCACGTCGATCTTGGGAAAAATTGCTTTAACTAAAAATATAGCAACAAGTTCTTACTAACATGTTCTATTAATTCAATTAATTCTTACTAAAAATAAACTTACTATAAATAAAAATAAACTAGTACCTAGCTAATCAGTACCTAGTTCTTACTAACTAATTAGTACCTAGGAACTACTGCCCTAATTAACTAACTAACACTAAAAATAGCCTAGGGTTCATACTAACTAGCACTAAATAGCTAGGGTTCATACTAAGCAAACAAGAGGGATCGGAAGGGGAGAGTGCTTACAGAGGGCGGGGAGAGAGATGGGGTCGAGGAGGAGGCGGCACGACGCCAGTGATCGGGCGGGTCGGGGATCTGGGCGAGGCGGGTCGAGGAGGCGACGCCAGGCGGGCCGGGGAGACGGTGAGGCGGGTCGGGGAGATGGCATGAGGCGGGTCGGGGAGACGGCGGCAGGCGGAGGCGACGAGGGGAAAAGAGAGAGGGGGTTGGGGAGGAAGCAGGAGAGAGGGAATTAGGCAGCAGGGGTTGGGTGAAAATAGCTTTAATAATGGCGTGGGGAGGAAAAGCGCTGCTGCTAAAATCCGTAGTAGTAGCGATGTTTCTAGAAGGCGCTACTACTATACCTAACACGTCCGGGAACAGTGTGGCAATTATAGCGATGGCGCGTTCTATTCTGCCGCGCTCGCTAAAGGGTAACGATGGCGCGGTTTTGGCGGGCGCGCTATCGCTAATGTGATAGCGCCTCATTTTAACATGCGCTACTGGTAAGATTCTGTGTATAAGGTTTTCCCTAGTAGTGTATGCTTACCCTCTACGTTCCCGACTGTTCGGCTAGAGGGTATAGGGAGCACCTCTGTGATTGTTACGGCCGGATTACCCGGATATGTACCTCAGACGGGTGAAGCCGAAAGCTAGCACTCTTAAGAAAATAATTGGTCGGCTACAAAGGAAGTGAAACTTATTGGCAATCCTCACCACACATCCGGGCTTCTGTTCCGAAGTAGGCATCAACTGTATACCACAGCTGCCCGATGAAAACGCCTATGGTCAACATAACTACCCAAAGAAAGGAACCTCTTCGGAAGATGTTTACGTTAAAAAGTAATATAACATAGCTATTGGTGCGCGTTCTGTCTGTTCGTACCAAATGGTCGGATTGCGTAGTTCCTCAAGATGGGTCTCTGTTACTACAGTCCCTACAGTACGGAACACTCCTCAGCCAAGGGCTGGGGAGATAGAAGCCGATGGCCGGTTAATACAACGTTTACAAGCACGAGTAGAGATTGTTTGATGTAAAGTACATAGATATATAGAATCAAACACCCTGCGCCCAGTCAAGATTATCTATTATAGTATCTAGGCCGCAGTCTTCTTGAGATAGCCGAGCAGCTAGCAACACCTGGTCATACACCAAAGGAAGTGGAATCTCCTGCCCATTTGGGTCTACCGGCCCAACCCGAGCTAAATGCTCCGGGTCCAGTTTGGTAAAGCAGGTCTTCACAATCGCCCACGCCTCCTGTGCTCCTTCTTGGCAAGCTGATATCTTCCACAGCTCGAAGCGGCGGCGAGCTCCTTTAAAACGATTGGCCAATTCGGCCATCCTTCTGGAGGTGTCTCGGTCGGCCATAATGCCTTGACCAAGCTCATCATTGCTTTCCGAGCTCGCTCGTGAACAAGGGTCAATTCCTTTATCAGGTCTCCTCTGAATGAACTAGCTTCCTCTTCTGGGCACCCGGTCAGGAGACCTGACAAGAGAAACGGTGTGATTCTTATACTTACATAATATGGACACTCCACGACATAACGAGTGGACATTTCACTTACTGAACATGCCACCTTTCAACCTCTGGTTCTCCTCGAGAGTTTGTGCCAGTCGAGCTTTTAATCTCTTGATTTCCCCAGCTTGTTGTCGGTTTTCCGCCTGAAGCTTGCTCTTTTCTTTAGGAGCCCAGCTTAGTAACCGGCCGCCAGCTTCGTGCTGAGATTCTGCGTACCTTTGTGCCTCTTTGGCTGTGTCCAGGTCCTTTTGCAGTTGGCCTATGGACTCAGCTGCTACAAGCCTCGTTTCGTTAAAACAGAGGCGCTCTAAAAGCAACTTATGCATATCAAGAACATTTTTTCCTCATTGTGGACTTCACTCGTAAACTTCTTGGCCGCCTCTAATTCGGCCTCCGCAGATGCCAGCTGTGTCTGGTTCAGCTCACGCTCCTCGGCCAGCTTCTTGTTTTGTTCCCTCAAAGCCTGCCCCACGTCACACACGTGCAACATTCAGGATCCTTAACTCTGTCGTCCTGCCCGAATTAAGGCTTGGGGGCTACTAGGTCAAGATTTATGTTCGGTTCTAAAAACCAATCTCATACCTGCATGTTGGTAGACAGGAGGGTGGCGATTCCTTCAAGAACAGTTCTGGCTGCTTCGAGGTATGCGTCTACCGAATTAATAACATTAAATTCCTGGTCAGAAAATGCAATACTCCTGAAGGAAATATGCCCTAGAGGCAATAATAAAGTAGTTATTTATATTTCCTTATATCATGATAAATGTTTATTATTCATGCTAGAATTGTATTAACCGGAAACTTAGTACATGTGCGAATACATAGACAAAACAGAGTGTCCCTAGTATGCCTCTACTTGACTAGCTCATTAATCAAAGATGATTAAGTTTCCTGACCATAGACATGTGTTGTCATTTGATGAACGGGATCACATCATTAGAGAATGATGTGATGAACAAGACCCATCCGTTAGCTTAGCATAATCATCATTTAGTTTTATTGATATTACTTTCTTCATGACTTATACATGTTCCTATGACTATGAGATTATGCAACTCCCGAATACCGGAGGAACACCTTGTGTGCTATCAAACATCACAACGTAACTGGGTGATTATAAAGATGCTCTACAGGTGTCTCTGAAGGTGTTTGTTGGGTTGGCATAGATCAAGATTAGGATTTTTCACTCTGTGTATCGGAGAGGTATCTCTAGGACCTCTCGGTAATGCACATCACTATAAGTCTTGCAAGCAATGTGACTATTGACTTAGTTGCGGGATGATGCATTACAGAACGAGTAAAGAGACTTGCCGGTAACGAGATTGAACTAGGTACGATGATACCGACGATTGAATCTCGGGCAAGTAACATACCAATGACAAAGGGAATGACGTATGTTGTTATGCGGTTTGACTAATAAAGATCTTCGTAGAATATGTAGGAGCCAATATGAGCATCCAGATTCCGCTATTGGTTATTGACCGGAGATGTGTCTCGGTCATGTCTACATAGTTCTCGAACCCGTAGGGTCCGTTGATACGTCTCCAACGTATCTATAATTTTTTATTGTTCCATGCTATTATATTACCCGTTTTGGATGTTTATGGGCTTTACTATACACTTTTATATCATTTTTTGGAACTAACCTACAAACCGGAGGCCCAACCCAAATTGCTGTTTTTTTGCCTATTTCAGTGTTTCGAAGAAAAGGAATATCAAACAGAGTCCAAATGGAATGAAACCTTCGGGAGAGATCTTTTTGGAACAAACGCAATCCAGGAGACTTGGAGTGGATGTCAAGAAGCAGACGAGGCGGCCAAGAGGCAGGAGGGCGCGCCCTAGGGTTAGGTGCTCCCCCCACCCTCATGGGCCCCTCGTGGCTCCCCTGACCGACTTCCTTCACCTATATATATCTACGTATCCCGAAAACATCCAGGAGCACCACGAAACCCTATTTCCACCGCCGCAACCTTCTGTATCCATGAGATCCCATGTTGGAGCCTTTTCCGGATGGGGAATCGATCATGGAGGGCTTCTACATCAACACCATAGCCTCTCCGATGAGTTGTGAGTAGTTTACCACAGACCTTCGGGTCCATAGTTTTTAGCTAGATGGCTTCTTCTCTCTCTTTGAATCTCAATACAATGTTCTCCTCGATCTTCTTGGAGATCTATTTGATGTAACTATTTTTGTGGTGTGTTTGTCGAGATCCGATGAATTGTGGGTTTGTGATCAAGTTTATCTATGAGAAATATTTGAATCTCCTCTGAATTCTTTTATGTATGATTGGTTATGTTTGCAAGTCTCTTCAAATTATCAGTTTGATTTGGCCTACTAGATTGATCTTTCTTGCAATGGGAGAAATGCTTAGTGAGGGAGTCCTGGATTAGGGGGTCCTCAGACAACTGGACTATATGCTTATGCTGGACTATTGGACAATGAAGATACAAGATTGAAGATTTCATCCCGTGTCCGGGTGGGACTCTCCTTTGCATGGAAGGCAAGCTTGGCGATTCGGATGTGTAGATCTCCTTCTCTGTAACCGATTCTGTCTAATCCTAGCCCCCTCCGGTGTCTATATAAACCGAAGGGTTTAGTCCGTAGGACAAGAACAATCATAATCATAGGCTAGCTTCTAGGGTTAAGCCTCTACGATCTAGTGGTAGATCAACTCTTGTAATACTCATATCATCAAGATCAATCAAGCAGGAAGTAGGGTATTACCTCCATAGAGAGGGCCTGAACCTGGGTAAACATTATGTCCCCCGCCTGCTGTTACCATTAGCCTTAGACGCATAGTTCGGGACCCCCTACCCGAGATCCGACGGTTTTGACACCGACATTGGTGCTTTCACTGAGAGTTCCACCGTGACGTCGAAAAAGGTTCGATGGTTCGCCTTGTTATCAAGGACAACATCACCTCTGGGGGAGCCCTGGTTTCAGGCCAAGCCCTCTGACTAGGCGGCTTCGTTATGACCGCCCGTTCGGCGGCTGCGCCGACGATGACTTCTCGGGTCATCAAAAACAGCCTCCACGTCAGTTCCGAATACGCCGAGCAGATGGATCCAATGGAGCTATCGTCTCTGAATGAGCTCTTGGATCGCATCACCGCCTTGGGAGTCGCTATGGACTATGATCGGATTGGGCTTAAACCCGATCAAAGAGAGATTGGCTCTCCGCCGGTCACCCATGAGATAGCGGTGGTGGAGGAGCAATGCGGCGATTCTTCCTCTATTTTGAGGACGTACTATGTCCGGATTCCCGAGCTCTCTGAGCCGGATACCCGTTTGCGGGAGGACATGACCCAAACCCCGAACTTAGAATCGGGCAGCGGGCCAGAAAAATTGGGCAACATCCCGGAACCCGAACTGCCGAGCTCGGAAGTTCCTCTAGGTCTTAGATCGGGTCAAGGTTTGGACTTAAATCCACCCACTCACCCAGATACAAGCGATCTTTCCCACATTAGGCAACAATCCCAAGAGACAGTACATCACTTTTGGGCCAGATTCCTCCTTGTAATGAGCAAGGTCAAGGACTGTCGTGAGGAAGACGCAATCTCATTCTTTTGCAAAAATTGCACGGACAAGGGAATCCTCAACGCCATAAGCCACCGTGACATAGCACACTTCGCTGACTTGGCGTCCATAGTATAGAAGTATTGTGCGACGGAAAGCGCCTGGAAAACCCAAGCAAAATTCTGGGATCCTCCGGCTCTCACAAAACCCTCCGTCCGAACTAAAAGGGTGCACTCTCGCAAGTCACCCAATTCAATTACAGAGAAACCAAAGCCCACTACAGGGCGTGGAACCGTATTGGAGGGATGGTTCAATGGGCCATGCAAAATTCATACCACGCCGGATACCATACCAACACACAGCTTTAGAGCATGTTGGATACTTCGGCAGGTGGCCAAGAGCGGCGAGGATCTCCTCGATAACAATGTTGTAGAGCATCATCCCGCAGAAAACAACAATACAGTTTTGACAGTCTTCGAGACTTTTGCCTCAAATAACAGGCGCAAGAGAGCACTCCGCAGCCTCGCCGAAGTCTGCCATGTTGCAGCAATAAATCCATGGAATGACACGACTATAACATTTAATGCCACTGACGAACCTCAATTCCGAATAGTCCAAGCACTAGCCGCTTTGGTCCTTAGTCCAATTGTGGATGGCTTCCGGCTTACTAAAGTGCTCATGGACGGTGGCAGCGGATTAAACCTCATCTACGAGGAAACTCAGCAAAATGGAAATAGACAAGAGCCGCATTGAGCAAAGCAGCACGACCTTCAGAGGAATTATCCCTAGTCGAAAGGCACAATGTGCGGGAAAAATCACACTTGATGTGGTATTCGGGACGGAGAATTACAGGTCCGAAGAAATAACATTCCAAGTGGCCCCGTTTAGTAGCGGATACCACGCCCTTTCAGGGCGGGACGCATTCACAAGCTTCCAAGACATACCCCATTATGGGTACATGAAGCTCAAGATGCCTGGGCCCAATGGAATCATCACGCTAGCCAGTGATCCAGATGTAACACTCCGCGCCGAAAATAAAACCGCCGCCCTGTCCCTTGAAGCATTATCCGAAGCCCTCGCGGCCGAAGAACTAACTGCGCTGCGCTCCACAGTAGACAGGGACGACGTGGTACTCGACAAACGATCCAAGTCCACCTCTTTCAAACCAGCAGACGAGATAGTCAAATTCCAAGTCCACCCAACGGACTCTACAAAAACAATATCCATCGGGGCACAGCTGAACCCCACAATAGACGCCGCATTGCGGGCGTTCTTGCGCGAGAACTGGGACATCTTCGCCTGGCACCCTTCAGACAGCCAGGTATCCCACGCAGGCTGGCCGAGCATAGCCTAAACATATTGAAGGGATACAAGCCGGTCAAGCAGACTCTTCGGCGTTTTTCCGAACCTAAACGACAAGCCATGGGAGAGGAGCTAGCCAAGTTACTCGAAGCCGGATTCATCAGAGAACTAAAAAACCGGACTGGCTAGCAAACCTGGTGATGGTACCAAAGAAGGACAAATCATGGCGCCTATGTGTCGATTTCAAGGACCTTAATAAGGCTTGCCCCAAGGATCCCTTCCCTCTCCCCCGCATCGACCAAATAATCGACGCCACCGCAGGACACAATTCACTGTGCTTCCTCGACGCATACTCCGGATACCATCAAATCAAGATGGCGGAGTCCGATCAAGCCGCAACGGCATTCATCACTCCATACGGCCCCTTATGTTTCAATACCATGCCTTTCGGGCTCAAAAATGCCGGAGCAACCTATCAACGCATGATTCAGACATGCCTGGAAAAAAAATCGGCAAAACAGTTGAGGCATACGTAGACGACGTGATCATCACGACCAGACACGTTGAATCTTTGATAGACAACCTGAGGCTCACGTTCGACAATCTCCAAACATATGACATCAAGCTCAATCCGGAAAAATGCGTTTTAGGCATCCTTGCCGGAAAACTCCTGGGTTTCATCGTTTCCAATAGAGGAATTGAAGCAAATCCAGCCAAAATCCGAGCTTTGTTAGAGTTGGCTACCCCAATAGACCTCAAGCAAATCCAGAAATTAACGGGATGCGTGGCTGCCTTAAGCCGCTTTATCTCCCAATTGGGTGAAAAGGCGCTACCTCTCTATCGCCTTCTTTGACGCACCGAACACTTCGAGTGGACGGATGCGGCCACGGCCGGATTGGAAGAAATAAAGGCCCTCTTAGCCAGCAACCCAATCATGGCCGCACCAAACATCGGCGAACCCATGCTGCTATACATAGCCGCAACGCACCAAGTTGTGAGCGCAGTGCTCGTCGTTGAACGAGAGCAGGACGGACATAAGTTCCCACTTCAAAAGCTGGTATACTACATATCCACGGTCCTCACACCATGCAAGTCACGGTACCCACATTATCAAAAGATAGCATACGCGGTCTTCATGGCATCCCGGAAACTATGACACTACTTTCAAGAGTGTTCGATCACGGTGGCCTCCGAAGTACCACTCAGTGATATAATAAATAACCGTGATGCCACGGGCTAGATTGCTAAGTGGGCCATCGAGCTCCTCCCGTTCGACATCATATATAAACCATGGCGAGCCATTAAGTCGCAAGTACTGGCCGACTTCGTCGCCGAATGGACAGAAGCCGAACTCCCTAAAGAGTACGTCGCATACTCCAGTTGGATCATGCACTTTGATGGCTCTAAGATGCTGGCTGGTCTGGGAGCGGTCGTTGTCCTGACATCCCCCACTAGAGATACAGTCCAATACATACTCCAAATACAATACACGGACTCCAACAATGCAGCCGAATACGAGGCTCTGTTCCATGGTCTTCGGATGGCAGTCTCCATGGGCATTCAACGCCTAGAAGTGTGTGGGGATTCGAACCTCGCAATATCTCAAATAAATGGAGACTTTGACGCCAAGGACCCGAAAATGGCGGCTTACCGCAATGCCATCCTCAAGATGACAGCTCGGTTCGAGGGGTTCGAATTCCATCATGTGGTCCAAGAAAACAATCAAGCGGCGGATATCCTCGCCCGCATCGGCGCTAAGCGCGACCCCATCCCACCCAATATCTTCGTGGAAAGGCTGCTCAAGCCATCTGTGGTGTGGCAAGGGGAGACTGGCAATACTAGTCTGGATCCGACCACAGCCCCAGATACCGAACACACTGACATAATCGGAGGCTCCGCCACCGAAATAACACCTTCGACCCACGTAATCATGGCTGTCATCGCCCCGTGGACCGAACCCTTTTTAGCCTACCTAACTAGGCAAGAACTCCCCGAGGACCAAAATGAAGCACATTGCATTGTGCGGCGGTCTAAAGCCTACAAGGTCCACGAGGGAGAGCTCTATAAGAAAAGCACTACCAGAGTACTCCAAAGATGCATCTCCGAAGAGGAAGGGCGGCAGCTCTTGGCCGAAATTCATGCTGGACTCGGCGGCCACCACGCCGCAGCTCGGGCCCTGGTAAGCAAGGCCTTCCGTACAGGTTTCTACTGGCCGACAGCCCGAGCAGACGCACAGGACCTCGTCCAACATTGCGTCAGTTGCCAGCTTTTCGCAAACCAAAGCCATATGCCCCCTACCGCTCTCCAAACAATCCCCATAACCTGGCCCTTCACGGTCTGGGGGCTCGATATGGTCGGACCCCTTAAAGGAGGAAGCCATAAGAATAAATTCTTATTGGTCATGGTGGATAAGTTCACCACATGGATAGAGGCCAAACCTGTTAAAATGGCCGAATCCGGACCAGTGATAGACTTCATATCCGGAGTTGTACACCATTACGGTGTCCCCCACAGCATCATCACTAATAATGGCTCAAACTTCACAGCCGACGAGGTGAAAACTTGGTGCGGCAACATGGGCATTAAGCTTGATTACGCCTCTGTCTATCACCCCCAAACAAACGGTCAAGTCGAACGAGCAAATGGTCTTATTATGAGAGGAATTAAACCTAGACTAGTGTGATCCTTGAAGGAGTCAGATACGCACTGGGTCGAGGAGCTCGACTCCGTACTATGGGGACTGTGGACCACGCCGAATCGCACTACGGATACACACCATTCTTCATGGTGTACGGTGCAGAGGCGGTATTGCCCTGCGATATTATTCATGACTCACCTCGGGTGCGCATGTACGAAGAGAGAGAAGCCGAGCTTGATCGGTAGGACAGCCTAGATGCCCTGGAGGAGGAGCACGACATCGCAAAAGCCCGTTTCGCATTCTATCAGCAACAGGCTCGAAGGTATCAGAGCAGAGAAGTACGGGCCAAAGCTTATAACATTGGTGAACTCGTTCTATGCCTACCGGAGAAGAAAAAGGACAAGCTCAAGCCCAAGTGGGAGGGTCCCTTCATCATTGATAAAGTTCTCACCGGAGGAGTGTACTGCCTGCGTGATGCATCAGATAATCGACTCGAGCCGAACCCATGGAACGCGGCCAGACTCCAAAGATTCTACGCCTAGCGCCGAACTCTGTGTTCGTCTCCTTATCTCCGCCTTTTTAAAGTATATCCTCTCTCTTTTTCTTTCTTTCTTTTTTTATATATAGCCCTAAAAAGCTTCAAGTGTGACTCGACTACACAATTTTTATGCGCAGTGCGCGCTAACCATACCTGGGGGCTTCTTATACAGAAGCTTGATATAATTATCTTCCGGGCTTCATGCCCACTGCATATGTGTAACTTTTCCATATGTACATTTTCTTCGCTAGTATATGCATCGATATGACTTAAGTTTTGGCCAAGCTGGGTTGCGTGGCTCCTGTGTTTATGCCCTACGTTCCTGTTAGTTCGGCTAGGGCATAAGGGGAGCACCTCTGTGATTGCTACTGCCGGGTCTGCCGGACGTGTACCTCAGACTGGGTGAAGCCGAAAGCTAGCGTTCTTAAGGGAATATTCGGTCGGTGAACAAAAGATGTTTTTACCTATTACAATATAAATCCCCAGATGTTTTGTATCCTGCGTCTCGGTTTGCAGTTTGGACATGCACATTAATGCATGCGTACCCATGCAAACGAACCCTTAACGGAACTATTCTCTATGGAAGATGTTTCTTACTATCCATGTAATATAACATAGCTAGTTGGGTATTTGTCTGTTCAAGCACTTATGACCCCTACGCCTGGTTTCCACGCATACCCCGGTTTACATAATTAAGCGGGTACTCGGATACACTTTGGACTGCCGGGTCTGGAGGCTGAAGTGAAAAGGTCCGCCATGAAAAATGATTTACAATCCGGCTATGGACAAAATACGTCCACTGAAGTACATAGTCACTTAGCCTGGCTAAATTCTTCTTCTATACCATCCAACATGCTGTCTAGCCTACAATATTGTTGGGAATACTTTGCAGCTAATCCTACCTGGTCATATACCAGACTAACGAGAATTTCTTTCCCATCTGACCCTACAGGACAGACCAAGGCCATGTGATTCGGATCAACCTTGGTGTAACACGTCTTTACCATGGCCCAGGCTTCCCTCGCACCTTGTCGGCAGGCCGATATCTTCCATAGTCGGAAGTGCCGCCGCGCTCCCTTGAGCAGCTCTACAAGCTCCCCCATGCTTCCTGGCAGGGAGGCGGATGGCCACAAGGCCTGGGCAATACCCTGCATCACCTGCCGAACTTGTTCATGCAGTTGTGAAAGCTCTTGCAGAAGATCGCCTGCGGATCTGGGCATCTCCTCTTCATGACGGCCTGTCAGTATACCTACAGACATAACTCTGTTAACCCGTTTCTTCGCCAAACTGTATAAAGGTTCGTTTGAGCACTTACTAAAAATGTCGCGTCGGAGCCTCTTATTCTCCTTGATGGAGTCATCAAGTTGGGCCCGAACATCTTCCAATTCAACCCCCAGCCGGGTATTGGCATCTTGGAGATCGTTTTTCTCTCGCCTAACCTGTGTAAGCACGCGCTCGCCATCCTCTAGCTGTCGTTGAGCTCGTTGCTCATCCTCTTGTACGCTCTCCGGATGAAGGAAATATGCCCTAGAGGCAATAATAAAGTTATTATTTATTTCCTTATTTCATGATAAATGTTTATTATTCATGCTAGAATTGTATTAACCGGAAACATAATACATGTGTGAATACATAGACAAACATAGTGTCACTAGTATGCCTCTACTTGACTAGCTCGTTAATCAAAGATGGTTAAGTTTCCTAGCCATAGGCATGAGTTGTCATTTGATTAACGGGATCACATCATTAGGAGAATGATGTGATTGACTTGACACATTCCGTTAGCTTAGCACTTGATCGCTTAGTATGTTTGAGGGAGTCCCGGATCAGGGGGTGTCCGGATAGCCGGACTATAACCTTTGGCCGGACTCCTGGACTATGAAGATACAAGATTGAAGACTTCGTCATGTGTCCGGATACGACTTTCCTTGGCGTGGAAGGAAAGCTTGGCGATACGGATATGTAGATCTCCTCCCATTGTAACCGACTCTGTGTAACCCTAGCCCTCTCCGGTGTCTATATAAACCAGAGGGTTTTAGTCCGTAGGACGAACAACAATCATACCATAGGCTAGCTTCTAGGGTTTAGCCTATCGATCTAAATGGTAGATCCACTCTTGTACTACCCATATCATCAATATTAATCAAGCAGGAGTAGGGTTTTACCTCCATCGAGAGGGCGAACCTGGTAAAAACATCGTGTCCCTTGTCTCCTGTTACCATCCGCCTAGGCGCACGTTCGGGACCCCCTACCGAGATCCGCGGTTTTGACACCGACATTGGTGCTTTCATTGAGAGTTCCGCTGTGCCGTCTCCATCAGGAAGGATGCCTCATCCCGTCTTTAAAGACGGCGCTGTTGCCAAAGGAGCTTTGGCTATCGGACAAACTCTCCGGCTAGGCGGTTTTCTTGTGACCGCCTGTTCGGCCGCCGCGCCGACGATGACTTCTCGGGTCATCGAAAGCAATCTCCACGTCAGCTCGGAACTCGCCGTGCAGTTAGATCTGATGGAGCTCTCTTCCTTAAACGAGCTCTTGGATCGCGTCGCCGCCCTGGGAGTCGCTACAGACTACGATCAGATTGGGCTTAAACCCGACCCGAGAGAGATTAACTCTCCCCATGTCACCCACCACGTCGCAGTGGTGGTGGAACAATGCGGCAAGTCTTCATCTATCTTAAGGACTAATTATGTCCGGATTCCCAATCCCTCCAAGCTGGATACCCACGGAGGGGAGGACGTCACTCATGCCCTGAACCTAAAGTCAGGCAGCGGGCTAGATTCATTGGACAACATCCAAGAACCCAAGCTTCCGAGTTCGGAAACTCCTTGGCCCCTGAGTTTCAGATTGGGCGAGGTTCCGGATTTAACACCACCCGCCACCCAAATATAAGGGATCTATCCCAAATTCGGCAAGAGCCCGCAGAAACAGTACACCATTACTGGGCCAGATTCCTCCTGGTTATGAACAGGATAAAGGACTGCCGCAAGGAGGATGCAATTTCATTCTTCTGCAATAATTGCACGGACAACGGAATCCTCAACACCATAAGTCGCCGTGAAATTACACACTTCGCCGACTTGGCATCCATAGTACGGAAGTACTGTGCGATGGAAAGCGCCTGGAAAACCGAAATAAAATTTTGGGACAATCCGGCCCTGAATACAACCCAAGTCCGAAATAAAAGGGTGCACTATCACCAGGCACCTGGGTTAAACACCAAAAAGCAAAAACCCTTTCTGGGGCATGGAACCGTACTGGAGGGATGGCTCAATGGACCCTGTAAAATTCATAGTACAGAGGGCGCCACACCAACTCATAGCATTAGAGCATGTTGGATACTCCGACAGGTGGCCAGGAGTGGCGAGGAGCTTCTAACTCCAGAACTCACAGAGCACGAGCCCATGGATACTAGTACGGTATTAACAGTCTTCGAGACTTTCGCATCAAATAATATGCGGAAACGAACACTCGACAGCCTTGCGAAGTCTACCAAGTAGCAACAATAAACCCATGGAGTGACACGGCTATTACCTTTAATGCCAGTGATGAACCTAAATTCCGAACAGCCCGAGCACCAGCCGCATTGGTCCTCAGTCCAATAGTGGACGACTTTCGCCTTACCAAGGTACTCATGGACGGTGGCAGCGGATTGAACCTTATTTATGAGGAACCCCTTCAAAAAATGGAAATAGACTGGAGCCGCATTGAGCGAAGCAACACAACCTTTAGTGGACGACTTTCGCCTTACCAAGATAAAGCACTTCATCAAGCCAAAATTCACATTTGGAGAACTTCGCATAGAATTGGTACTCTCTGAGCTTGTCTAGCACCAATCGCAAATGTTTGGCATGATCCTTCTTATTCTTGGAGAAGACCAAAATATCATCAAGATAGACCAAGACGAATTCATTGGTGTAAGGATTGAAAATGAAGTTCATCATCCGAGAGAATGTTGGAGGAGCATTGACAAGGCGAAAGACATGACGGTATATTCATAAGAACCAAAGCTTGTTCGAATCTGTCTTGGGAATATCTTGTTCACGAATCGAATCTGATGATACCCCATCTGAAGGTCAAGCTTGGAGAACACCGTAGCACCTTTGAGTTGCTCGAAAAGTTCATTGATGTTGGGAAGTGGATACTTGTTCTTGATTGTCTTCTTATTCAATGGACGATGTCGGCGCAAAGTCGGTCCGTGCCATCCTTCTTCCGGACAAAAGAACACCACAACCCCAAGGAGATGAACTCGGTCGATCAAACCCAGGCGCTCTTGTTCATCGAGCTGCTTCTTCAATTCCCTCAGCTCATCAGGTCCAAGCTTGTATGGGCGCTTGCAAAGCGGGTTCGATGCGGGTTCAAGATCGATAACGAACTCAAGCGGCGATGAGGAGGCATACCGGAAGCTCTTACGGAAAGACATCTTGGTACTCACAAACGATCGGAATCGAGAGATGGCATTCAGTTCGCCCTTCTCATTGAGAGAAAACAACCGAATGGTTTCATCACGAGCGGCATAAATGATCACATCATTAGAAGAGTGAGTCAATTGAATTTCCCTGGCAGCACAATCAATCTGAGCTTTGTGCTGATAAAGCCAGTCCATTCCTAGAATAAGATCAATATCCGAATCACCGAGAACAACTGGTTTAGACAGGAATCTATAGTCGCCCATCTTGATACCGACATTCGGAACCACCAAGCTAGAACTCATATGCTTGCCCGGGGAAACAATTGCTAGAGGTTTAGCCAAAAATTCCGAAGTGAAATCATGCTTGGCAAAAAACGGTCTCGACATGAAACAATGCGATGCACCAGTATCAAATAAGACTTTAGCAGGAATATCATTAACTGAGAGATTGCCCATTATCACATCAGAAGATTCCTCTGCTTGAGCTGCATTCATCATATTGACCTTTGCAAACTTGGGATTATGCTTGACCACTGCATTGCTTGAAGATTTCACAGGAGGAGGAGGCGGAAGACGCCTCTGGTTGAAGCACTTGTTCGCATAGTGACCCTTCTGCTGACACTTGTTGCAAGTGACCTCAGAGAGCGGACGGTGGTAAGGAGCACTTGACCTTGGAGCTTGAGAATTAGACTTGTTCTGATAGCTTGGGTTGGGTGGGTGGGAAGATCCACGGCCACCTGAGTTCTTCTACTGGTAAGGCTGACGGAACGGAGGAGGGGGCAGGTAAAACTTCTGCTGCTTAGCTGCCACTTGAGAGGACGAAGAGGACTGGACTGCATCCCTGATTCTCTTCTTAGAAGCCTCACATTTGAGCTGGGCAGCTTCTTGTTTGAGTGCCATGTTGTAGAAATCATCATACTTATCTGGCTCAAACAGCACAAGAGGTAATTGCAGATCTTCTCTCAGACCACCTCTGAATTGATAGATCATACTCTTTTCATCAGGTCGTCTTGCTTAGCAAAACGAGCGAGCTTGAACTGGATATTGTATTGATAGACAGACATGTTGCCCTGCTTGAGATTGCGGAACTCCTCACGCTTGCTCTCAACAACACTTTTGAATGTGATGAGCTCTGAAATCACGGCGGAACTCATCCTGTAATGACACGACCTCCTCTGGAATCTTTGTATTGTGGTACCACTCAGCAGCTTGATCCTTGAGTTGAAACGATGCAAACTTGACAAAGTCCTCGTGTCGACATTGCTACGATCAAAGTGCTTGCAGATATCCACTAACCAATCGTCGGCGTCGTGGCCTCGACACGTAAACCGAAAGACTTCGCTGATTAGCGAGGAACCGATCGAGAGTAGCAAAGTGTGGCTGATTGTTGCCTTGACCTTGATTGCCTTGATTGCCTTGATTGCCTTGCCCTGAGTGCGTTCTTGCAAGAGCTGCAAAATCATCGAGCATTGGCATTGGTGGCTGCCATGATAGCTTGCCGGCCTCACGAAGGCGGAGGTGGAGGTGGAGGTGGAGGTTGACCGATCCCCATCATTGCGATCCGGATTCGACGCGTTGGCGGAGCCATCTGAAGAGGGTGACATCCGTTAGTCCTTTGATAGACAAATTGATAAGTAGAATCAGCGGATAGAAATTGCAACATATAGTCTTCACAATAAACATTCGAACAAGAATGAGCGAATGAATTCCAAAGTTAATCATCACCACGTCCATTAAGGTGAGAAGCCACTTAGATAAAGATATGGAAACAACATCATCTTAGAAACAATTCGAATATCACAACTGAAAACAAAAGGTTGGCTTCTAGAATGAGCGGAACAAACACATGATAGAGATTTCGTCCAAAGTGTTAGTGGTGGGGCCCACACGGACCTGACGTATAGCGGACGTCACGAATGACTAACAAGGCGTCCCGAATCAGCATAGCCAAGGATTCTTTAAGGCGTCTCGCGACCACTGTAAATCGACCGTGAATGGGCGGACCACTAAGCGTTGAACCCCAATCTCAAATCATACATCATCGGAAAGAATATCCTGTAAGCTACTAGAATTCCCACCTATAAAATCCGAAACTTTCTGGTTATGCAATCTGGTGTTGGGGATCAGGGACACAAAATATATCACCCAAACTAACAATACCTAGATCCATTGTATCCATCCGTCAACACATAACCAAGAAATCCTCGAAATCGTGTACCTCGACCTTGAAAAACATCCGTTATACAAGTCATGGCAATACTCCCTTTTCGCCACAAGATCTTTGGGCTATCGGGGTTATCTCACCAACAACTGTACAAAAGAGATTTCGATGTCGGCAAAACTCGGGTATTCGAGCTGCAACGATAAAATTGTGGCGACAACACCTCGGAGCTCAACTCCCGGGACACTGCCACAACCCCTAAATGTCGGGAGGCACCAAGAACAATGTTCTCGTCACAAAACCATCGGAACGATTCCAAGATACCCACGTGATCCTAAAAAATTTTAGTGAAATTTGAGAAGAAGAGTCAAAACTCTCGTCGGGATACCTCACCGGAAGCTGACGAAGGGACCGGGAAGTAAAAAGAATCCTACTCTCCGATATATATAATCCTAAGACTCAAAACATTTTCCATTCTAGACTCAACAACGCCAAAAACAATCAAGTAGGGGCTCCTAAGTGGGAAGGCTCGATTACCAACTTGTAGCGCCCGATGCGGCTATATCTCCCGTGTGTCGAGGCACGACTTAGAGGCATAACCGCATTGAAAGCAATGTCGCAAGTGAGGTAATCTTCACACAACCCATGTAATAAATAAGGAAAGAGATACATAGTTGGCTTACGATTAGCCACTTCACACATACATAAATAAACATTCATCATTCAGAGTACACTCAAGGTCCGACTCTGAAACCAAAATAAAAGAAGATACCCCAAATGCTACACAGATCCCCGATCGTCCCAACTGGGCACCACTACTGATCATCTGGAAAAGACACATAGTAACGACCACGTTCCTCGTCGAACTCCCACTTGAGCTCGGTGGAATCACCTGCACTGGCATCGTCGGAACCTGCAACTGTTTTGGAAGTATCTGTGAGTCACGGGGACTCAGCAATCTCACACCCGCGAGATCAAGACTATTTAAGCTAATAGGAAGGACAAGGTAGTAAAGTGGAGCTGCAGCAAGCGACTAGCATATATGGTGGCTACATCGCAAAAGAGAGCGAGAAGAGGAGCAAAGCACGGTCGTGAAACTAATAGCGATCAAGAAGTGATCCTGAACTACTTACGTCAGACATAACTCCAACACCGTGTTCACTTCCCGGACTCCGCCGAGAAGAGACCATCACGGTTACACCTTGATTGATGTGTATTTTAATTGAGGTCAACTTTGGGTTTTCTACAACCGACATTAACAAATTCCCATCGCCTCATAACATGGGCACGGCTTTGAAAGATATTACCTGCGGGGTGTCCCAACAGCCCATTATAAGCTCTCACGGTCAGCGAAGGATTATTCCTTCTCTGGGAAGACCCGATCAATCTCGGAATCCCGGACTACAAGACATTTCGACAAAGAATAAAACAAGACCAGCAAAGCCACCCGACAGCCGACAAATCCCGATAGGAGCTGCACATATCTCGTTCTCGGGCACACCGGATAGGTCAGCCTCTGAGTAAAACCAGCCCTCGAGTTGCCCGTGGTGGCCCATGATCTGCCGGTTCGGACCAGCACTCGAAGGAGCACTGGTCCGGGGTTAAAATAAAGATGACCCTCGGGCTCGCAAAAACCCGGGAAAAAGGCTTAGGTGGCAAATGGTAAAACCAAAGTTGGGCCTTCTTTGGGCGAGTCTTATTCAAAGCGAACTGTCAAGGGGTCCCATAAATCACCCAACCGTAAGGAGCATAAAATCAAGGAACATAACACCGGTATGACGGAAACTAGGGTGGCAAGAGTGGAACCAAACACCAGGCATAAGGCCGAGCCTTCCACCTTTACCAAGTATATAGATGTGTTAAACATAGCAGATTTATATATATATTGTGATATCCCCAACAAGTAAACATGTTCCAAAAGGAACAACATCTCCATGTTCCAACAAGGAACAAACTTCAGCTTCACCTGCAACTAGCAACGCTATAAGAGGGCTGAGCAAGCGGTAACATAGCCAATCAACGGTTTGCTAGGAAAAGGATGGTTAGGGGCTGACATGGCAATATGGGTGGCATGATATAGCAAGTGGTAGGCATCGCAGCATAGGCATAGCAAAAGAGCGAGCAACTAGCATAGCAAAGATAGAAGTGATTTCGAGGGTATGGTCATCTTGCCTGCAATGTTCTCAGAGTTGTCGAAAGCCTGATCCTCGTTAGCGTTCTCAACAGGTTCCTCGTTCACGTACTCGTCTCCCGGCTCTACCCAAAGCAACAACACAAACAAAGGAACCACAATAAATCACGGTGCAATGCACAATCAACAAGATGCAAAACATGACATGATATGCATGATGGGATATGCAATGCTTATGTGCGCTCCGGAAGGTAAATGAAAAACCAGGCATCATCTTGGCAAACCAAGCATGCCATCGGAAAGATGAGATGATTTGGTAGAAATCGATATAGAATCACGGAATCGGATGCACGGTTGGATATGGCGAGCAAAACAAGAATGGTGAGAAACCTTCAATAACAGCATGATGCACAAAGCCATGTTCGTGCAAACTACCTCATAGCATAAAAGCAATAAGTATACCCATGAAAGACAACACACCAACATGATGCAAAAGACATGATCACAAACTTGCTCAAATGCAGAAACTAATGCCACCACTGAGTTGGTGGGATTTTTCTACCCAAAAACATATATAATATGTTAGGGTTGCGATGAGAAATCATCACAAATGCACTAAGTCAAAACCTGCCTAAAATGGAAGTTAACGAAATGGCAAATTCAGATTTGGAAATGTCCAGAAATGGACTTGCCTAAAACGGAAAGGGAAGCAATCCAGAAACGGAAACGCGGGGTAAGGAAAAAAAATAAATATAGGGAGGAGGTGCTGAGAGGCTGAGTGGAGGGGCCCTACTGTCATGGAGACAGTGGCATAGCAGGTTTAAAAAGGGGGGAAGTAAAGCAGCCTCGGGGGGAATCGAACCCGGGCCTCCCCGGTGGAACTCTGCCCCTGCTACCACTGGGCTAGGCGGCGGCGACTGACCGAGAAGGGCCTCGGCCCCTTAACTACTGCTACTGCTGAAGAGACGAACCGAAGAAAGAACGAAAACAGAATAAAAAAGGGGCACGCACAGGATTGAACCAGTGCGCCGCGATGTGCGCTGGTGCAAACCAGCTCGGCTAGGCTAGGAGGTCGGTAAGATCGAGACTCGCCTACTTGACCAAACTACAGGCCTGACCTAAAAGCAGAGAAGAAAGCAGCGACTCGGCGAGGCAACAGCGCTGACTCACGGCTGGCTCTGGCTGACTCTGCGCCTCGTTCAAAATGGGTGCGCGGGAGGACACCATGGGATCACGAAGGGCCGAACCCGGCGGGGAATCGCGGCATCCACGCACGCCCAACTACGCTGAACCCCAAATCTTGAGACATGCCGGAGCACTACGGGCGCGGCAAGGACACGGACCAAAGCGAGTCCTGCGGGTGCCTATATGCAAAGGGGATGGATGGGAGAGGGAGGAGCGTTACCCAGCTCACCCTAGGACGCGGCGGGGTCGACGGAGGCGGGCCGACGGCGAGAACAGAGCTCTGAATTTCGCACGGGCCTGACCGAGAGGAAGACGGAAGCAGGGCGTCGAGAACTTGCGATCCGGCGCACCGTGGTCGGCGTCGTGGGCGAAGTCGGCAGACGAGGAAGAAGAAGGACACGAACTGCGAGGCTTGGAGTGGCCGGAGAGCTCGCCGGCGACGAGGCGCGCTCTCAGGTGCGCTCGGGACGGAGTTGACGCGACGAATCTGGTGGTCCTCTCACCTGGCGGCGGCGGCGAGAGGAAGAGGGAAACCCTAGGGGTCGTGTGGACACGGAGAGGGGATGAAAAGGAGGCTAGGGCGACGGGTGGAGCCGCAGCGTCGGCGGCCCGTGGCCATGTCTTGGCGTGGCGTGAGCTAGACGAAAAGCGTCTGGCGGAGCAGGCCAGCTGATGGCTGGCTGGTGGGGCGCAAGGGCCACGTGGGCGTCTGAGCAGCAGGGTAGAGAGGCGACCAGGTGAGAAGCGTCCCCGACGCGTCTGGCTGGCGGCGGTCTGGCTAGGCCGGCCACAGGCTCTTGAGGGGTTGAGGGGGCTGGGCGGCTTGGAGGCCGGAGCCAGTGGGGAGGCCTCATTGGGCTGCCACTGCTGCTGCCTCCCTATCTCTTTTCCTTTTAAAACCAAAAGAAGAAAAAGAAAACACAGGGAAAAAATGAGAAGAGTTGGAGTGAAAGGAAAATATCCCCAAACTCCTGGAATTCCCCACTATTTTAATAAATTGTAATGGGCATTTTTAGAGGTAGAAAAATAAGACAAGTTTGGAAATATTTCAAACTTGTGTCATTTTTGAACCTGACCAAAACAACTTCAAATGAGGAGATTTTTGGCAGAGAGGTTTAGTGCAAAGAGCAAGATTTGCAGGAGAAGATGAACATTAATTGAGAAAGGAAAAGATAGCACTTGATAAGGAAAGAAGTAGAGGGAAGGAGGAGATGGTAATGCAAATTTGAGAATGGCACATGCAACAACATAACATGTGAGAGATCACCACAAACACATGATAAGAATGGAATGCAAGATGACAAGAGACACAAATGCAATATGGCAAAAGAGCAAAACAAAGAAAAGAGAAAACCCACATAACCAAACAAGAAGAGGCCAAGCATGACAAAACCCACAAGAATTGGATGAGGTCAAGTTGATATAATGCCCAAAAAGGGAAGTTTACATCCAGGGTGTTACAACACTCCACCACTACAAGAGGATCTCGTCCCGAGATCTAGGACTGAAAGAACTCCGGATACTCGAGCGGAGGTGATCCTCACGCTCCTGGTAGCTTCTCGGTGGAATGGTGTGACCACTTCACTTTCAGGAATTTGATTGACTTGTTGCGAGTCTTGCTTTCGGTTTCTTCAAGAATAGCAGCAGGGTGCTCATGATAAGAGATCTTCTTAAAGGTCAATCTCTTGAAGTTGATAGTGCGTTCAGAGTCTTGAAGCACTTGCGAAGCTGTGACACGTGAAACACATCGTGCACGTTTGCAAAGTTGGATGGAAGCTCAAGTTGATAGGCGAGATCGCCTCTTTTCCCAATGATCTTGAAAGGACCCACGTATCTAGGGGCAAGCTTCCCTTTGATACCGGCGGCGAGTGCCTTTCATTGGAGACGCGGAGGTAGACATGGTCTCCAATTTCAAAAGCCACATCACGGTGCTTATCATCATAATAGCTCTTACGGCGCGATTGCGCGGCTTTGAGATTCTCACGAATGACTTGGCACATTTCTTACATACGTGATCAAGTCATTGCCAAGAAGTTGGCGTTCACTGTCTCGAGACCAATTGAGAGGAGTCGGCACTTTCGCCATAGAAAATTTCGAATGGGGCCTTGCCCAACTCGCTTGGAAGCTGTTGTTGTAGGAGAACTTCGGCATAAGGAAGACAATCTTCCCACTTCATACGAAGGAAATGACACAAGCCCCGAGCATATCTTCAAGGATTTGATTTACTCGCTCGACTTGGCCACTTGTTTGAGGATGGAAAGCTGTCTGAAACGAATGTTGGTGCCCATGGCCTTGAAAAGAATCCCAAAACTTGGAGGTAAAGATGCTGCCACGTGCAAGAGATCACTTGTGGAATGCCGTGCAAGGAGACAATCTGGAGGTGTATAGCTCGCCAACCGAGCTGCTGTGATGGATTCTTTGATAGGAAGAAAATGAGCCACTTTAGTAAGCTTGTCAATGACAACGAAGATAGCATCATTTCCACGCTTGGACTTTGGAAAGCCGATCCACGAAGTCCATTTCAATATGATCAAACTTCCATTCAGGAATAGCAAGAGGTTGAAGGAGACCAGCTGGTCTTTGGTGTTACCTTTCACTCTTCTGCAGACATCACACTCATTCACGAATTGAGCAATTTCTCGCTTCATTCGAGTCCACCAATATGACTGCTTGAGGTCATGGTACATCTTCGTACTTCGGGATGAATGGATAGAAGCGAATTGTGAGCCTCGTTCATAATGACTTTTCGCAGATCACCCTTAGGAACCACAATCCGGTCCTCAAAGAGCAGAGTGTCTTTGTCATCAACGTGGAAGCACTTGTACTTGGAAATGCCCTTGTCGATACCACGTTTCACCTTCTTCACCATGGTATCCGAAGTTGAGCCTCACGAATCTGATCTTCCAAAGTAGGAGATACTATGAGGTTGGCAAGAAAGCCTTGAGGAACAACTTGAAGATTCAGCTGCGGAAAGATTCACAGAGATCCGGTGAAAGGGCTTGAGGATTAGGCTGTTGCGATAAGCTTTCCTGCTCAAAGCATCTGCAATGACATTGGCCTTGCCGGAGTATATTCAATACTTGGGTTGTACTCTTGAATCATTTCGACCCATCGAGTCTGCTGAGGTTGAGGTTGGGCTGAGTGAAGATGTACTTGAGACTCTTGTGATCGGTGAAAATGTCCACTTTCCTTCCCAACAAGAGATGTCTCCACGTTATTAATGCATGGACAACTGCCGCCAACTCAAGATCGTGAGTGGGGTAGTTCTTCTCGTTAGGCTTCAATGGCGAGAGGTATAAGCCACAACTCTTTTCTCTTGCATTAACACAGCACCGAGACCTTGAAGAGAAGCATCACGAAAAACTTCAAATGGCTTGGATTCATCGGAGGAGTCGAGCAGGAGCTGTGACGAGTTTCTCTTTGAGGGTATTGAAAGCAACGTCACATTCAGGAGACCAGACATACTTCACATGCTTCTGGAGGAGGTTGGAAAGAGGCTTTGCAATCTTGGAGAAGTTCTCAACGAATCTTGACAATAGCTTGCAAGACCAAGAAAACTGCGGAGCTGCTTGACATTCGAGGAGGTTCCCAATTCACAATGCGGACACCTTCTCGGGATCAACAACAATGCCCTTGGCGGAGATGATATGACCAAGATAAAGCACTTCATCAAGCCAAAATTCACATTTGGAGAACTTAGCATAGAATTGGTACTCTCGAGCTTGTCTAGCACCAATCGCAAATGTTTGGCATGATCCTTCTTATTCTTGGAGAAGACCAAAATATCATCAAGATAGACCAAGGCGAATTCATTGGTGTAAGGATTGAAAATGAAGTTCATCATCCGAGAGAATGTTGGAGGAGCATTGACAAGGCGAAAGACATGACGGTATATTCATAAGAACCAAAGCTTGTTCGAATCTTTGTCTTGGGAATATCTTGTTCACGAATCACGAATCTGATGATACCCCATCGAAGGTCAAGCTTGGAGAACACCGTAGCACCTTTGAGTTGCTCGAAAAGTTCATTGATGTTGGGAAGTGGATACTTGTTCTTGATTGTCTTCTTATTCAATGGACGGTGTCGGCGCAAAGTCGGTCCGTGCCATCCTTCTTCGGACAAAAGAACACCACAACCCCAAGGAGATGAACTCGGTCCGATCAAACCAGACGCTCTTGTTCATCGAGCTGCTTCTTCAATTCCCTCAGCTCATCAGGTCCAAGCTTGTATGGGCGCTTGCAAGCGGGTTCGATGCGGGTTCAAGATCGATAACGAACTCAAGCGGCGATGAGGAGGCATACCGGAAGCTCTTCTGGAAAGACATCTTGGTACTCACAAACGACTGGAATCTGAGAGATGGCATTCAGTTCGCCCTTCTCATTGAGAGAAAACAACCGAATGGTTTCATCACGAGCGGCATAAATGATCACATCATTAGAAGAGTGAGTCAATTGAATTTCCCTGGCAGCACAATCAATCTGAGCTTTGTGCTGATAAAGCCAGTCCATTCCTAGAATAAGATCAATATCCGAATCACCGAGAACAACTGGTTTAGACAGGAATCTATAGTCGCCCATCTTGATACCGACATTCGGAACCACCAAGCTAGAACTCATATGCTTGCCCGGGGAAACAATTGCTAGAGGTTTAGCCAAAAATTCCGAAGTGAAATCATGCTTGGCAAAAAACGGTCTCGACATGAAACAATGCGATGCACCAAAGATCAAATAAGACTTTAGCAGGAATATCATTAATCGAGAGATTACCCATTATCACATCGGAAGATTCCTCTTGCTTGAGCTGCATTCATCATATTGACCTTTGCAAACTTGGGATTATGCTTGACCCTTTGCATTGCTTGAAGATTTCACAGAGGAGGAGGCGGAAGGCGCCTCTGGTTGAAGCACTTGTTAGCATAGTGACCCTTCTGCGACACTTGTTGCAAGTGACCTCGAGAGCGGACGGTGGTAAGGAGCACTTGACCTTGGAGCTTGAGAATTAGACTTGTTACGATAGCTTGGGTTGGGTGGGTGGGAAGATCCACGGCCACCTGAGTTCTTCTGCTGGTAAGGTGACGGAGCGGAGGAGGGGCAGGTAAAACTTCTGCTGCTTAGCTGCCACTTGAGAGGACGAAGAGGACTGGACTGCATCCTGATTCTCTTCTTAGAAGCCTCACATTTGAGCTGGGCAGCTTCTTGCTTGAGTGCCATGTTGTAGAAATCATCATACTTATCTGGCTCAAACAGCACAAGAGGTAATTGCAGATCTTCTCTCGGACCACCTCTGAATTGATAGATCATACTCTTTTCATCAGTCGTCTTGCTTAGCAAAGCAGCGAGCTTAGGAACTGGATATTGTATTGATAGACAGACATGTTGCCCTGCTTGAGATTGCGGAACTCCTCACGCTTGCTCTCAACAACACTTTTGAATGTGATGAGCTCAAAATCACGGCGGAACTCATCCCGTAATGACACGACCTCCTCTGGAATCTTTGTATTCTGGTACCACTCAGCAGCTTGATCCTTGAGTTGAAACAATGCAAACTTGACAAAGTCCTCGGTGCGACATTGCTACATCAAAGTGCTTGCAGATATCCACTAACCAATCGTCGGCGTCGTGGCCTCGACACGCCCGAAAGACTTCGCTGATTAGCGAGGCCCGGTGAGAGTAGCAAAGTGTGGCTGATTGTTGCCTTGACCTTGATTGCCTTGATTGCCTTGATTGCCTTGCCCTGAGTGCGTTCTTGCAAGAGCTGCAAAATCATCGAGCATTGGCATTGGTGGCTGCCATGATAGCTTGCCGGGCCTCTCGAAGGCGGAGGTGGAGGTGGAGGTGGAGGTTCGACCGATCCCCATCATTGCGATCCGGATTCGACGCGTTGGCGGAGCCATCTGAAGAGGGTGACATCCGTTAGTCCTTTGATAGACAAATTGATAAGTAGAATCAGCGGATAGAAATTGCAACATATAGTCTTCACAATAAACATTCAACAAGAATGAGCGAATGAATTCCAAAGTTAATCATCACCGTCCATTAAGGTGAGAAGCCACTTAGATAAAGATATGGAAACAACATCATCTTAGAAACAATTCGAATATCACAACTGAAAACAAAAGGTTGGCTTCTAGAATGAGCGGAACAAACACATGATAGAATTTCGTCCAAAGTGTTAGTGGTGGGGCCCACACGGACACGACGTATAGCGGACGTCACGAATGACTAACAAGGCGTCCCGAATCAGCATAGCCAAGGATTCTTTAAGGCGTCTCGCGACCCTTTATAAATCGACCGTGAATGGGCGGACCACTAAGCGTTGAACCCCAATCTCAAATCATACATCATCCGGAAAGAATATCCTGTAAGCTACTAGAATTCCCACCTATAAACTCCCAAACTTTCTGGTTATGCAATCTGGTGTTGGGGATACGGGGACACAAAATATATCACCCAAACTAACAATACCTAGATCCACTGTATCCATCCGTCAACACATAACCAAGAAATCCTCGAAATCGTGTACCTCGACCTTGAAAAACATCCGTTATACAAGTCATGGCAATACTCCACTTTTCGCCACGATCTTGGGCTATCGGGGTTATCTCACCAACAACTATACAAAAGAGATTTCGATGTCGGCAAAACTCGGGTATTCGAGAATCGCAACAATAAAATTGTGGCGACAACACCTCGGAGCTCAACTCCCGGGACACTGCCACAACCCCTAAATGTCGGAGGCACCAAGAA
This sequence comes from Aegilops longissima, assembly GCA_021605205.1. Lineage (NCBI taxonomy): Eukaryota > Viridiplantae > Streptophyta > Magnoliopsida > Poales > Poaceae > Aegilops > Aegilops longissima. Next base: position 612,584,625 of record CM038680.1, read on the forward strand.
CAATGTTCTCGTCACAAAACCATCGGAACGATTCCAAGATACCCACGTGATCCTAAAAATTTTAGTGAAATTTGAGAAGAGAAGAGTCAAAACTCTCGTCGGGATACCTCACCAGAGGCGACGAAGGGACCGGGAAGTAAAAGAATCCTACTCTCCGATATATATAATCCTAAGACTCAAAACATTTTCCATTCTAGACTCAACAACGCCAAGAAACAATCAAGTAGGGGCTCCTAAGTCGGGAAGGCTCGATTACCAACTTAGCGCCCCGATGCGGCTATATCTCCCACGTGTCGAGGCACGACTTAGAGGCATAACCGCATTGAAAGCAATGTCGCAAGTGAGGTAATCTTCACACAACCCATGTAATAAATAAGGAAAGAGATACATAGTTGGCTTACGATGCCACTTCACACAATACATAAATAAACATTCATCATTGAGTACACTCAAGGTCCGACTACGGAACCAAAATAAAAGAAGATACCCCAAATGCTACACAGATCCCGATCGTCCCAACCTGAGCACCACTACTGATCATCTGGAAAAGACACATAGTAACGACCACGTTCCTCGTCGAACTCCCACTTGAGCTCGGTGGAATCACCTGACCGCATCGTCGGAACACTGCAACTGTTTTGGAAGTATCATGAGTCACGGGACTCAGCAATCTCACACCAGAGATCAAGACTATTTAAGCTAATAGGAAGGACAAGGTAGTAAAGTGGAGCTGCAGCAAGCGACTAGCATATATGGTGGCTACATCGCAAAAGAGAGCGAGAAGAGGAGCAAAGCACGGTCGTGAAACTAATAGCGATCAAGAAGTGATCTGCACTACTTCGTCGGACATAACTCCAACACCGTGTTCACTTCCGGACTCCGCGAAAGAGACCATCACGGTTACACACGCGTTGATGTGTATTTTAATTGAGGTCAACTTTGGGTTTTCTACAACCGACATTAACAAATTCCCATCTGCCTCATAACAGGGCACGGCTTTGAAAGATATTACCTGCGGGTGTCCCAACAGCCCATTATAAGCTCTCACGGTCAACGAAGGATTATTCCTTCTACCGGAAGACCCGATCAATCTCGGAATCCCGGACTACAAGACATTTCGACAACAATAAAACAAGACCAGCAAAGCCACCCGACATGCGACAAATCCCGATAGGAGCTGCACATATCTCGTTCTCGGGGCACACCGGATAGATCAGCCTCTGAGTAAAACCAGCCCTCGAGTTGCCCGTGGTGGCCCCGCATCTGCCGGTTGAGCCAGCACTCGAAGGAGCACTGGTCGGGGGTTAAAATAAAGATGACCCTCGGACTCGCGAAAACCGGGGAAAAAGGCTTAGGTGGCAAATGGTAAAACCAAAGTTGGGCCTTCTTTGGGCGAGTCTTATTCAAAGCGAACTGTCAAGGGGTCCCATAAATCACCCAACCGTGTAAGGAACATAAAATCAAGGAACATAACACCGTATGGCGGAAACTAGGGTGGCAAGAGTGGAACAAAACACTGGCATAAGGCCGAGCCTTCCACCCTTTACCAAGTATATAGATGTGTTAAACATAGCAGATTTATATATATATTGTGATATCCCCAACAAGTAAACATGTTCCAAAAGGAACAACATCTCCATGTTCAACAAGGAACAAACTTCAGCTTCACCGCAACTAGCAACGCTATAAGAGGGCTGAGCAAGCGGTAACATAGCCAATCAGCGGTTTGCTAGGAAAAGGATGGTTAAGGGCTGACATGGCAATATGGGTGGCATGATATAGCAACTGGTAGGCATCGCAGCATAGGCATAGCAAAAGAGCAAGCAACTAGCATAGCAAAGATAGAAGTGATTTCGAGGGTATGGTCATTTTGCCTGCAATGTTCTCAGAGTTGTCGAAAGCCTGATCCTCGTAAGCGTTCTCAACAGGTTCCTCGTTCACGTACTCGTCTCCCGGCTCTACCCAAAGCAACAACACAAACAAAGGAACCACAATAAATCACGGTGCAATGCACAATCAACAAGATGCAAAACATGACATGATATGCATGATGGGATATGCAATGCTTATGTGCGCTCCGGAAGGTAAATGAAAAACCAGGCATCATCTTGGCAAACCAAGCATGCCATCGGAAAGATGAGATGATTTCGGTAGAAATCGATATAGAGATCACCGGAATCGGATGCACGGGTTGGATATGGCGAGCAAAACAAGAATGGTGAGAAACCTTCAATAACAGCATGATGCACAAAGCCATGTTCGCGTGCAAACTACCTCATAGCATAAAAGCAATAAGTATACCCATGAAAGACAACACACCAACATGATGCAAAAAGACATGATCACAAACTTGCTCAAATGCATAAACTAATGCCACCACTGAGTTGGTGGGATTTTTCTACCCCAAAAACATATATAATATGTTAGGGTTGCAGTAGAGAAATCATCACAAATGCACTAAGTCAAAACCTGCCTAAAATGGAAGTTAACAGAAATGGCAAATTCCAGATTTGGAAATGTCCAGAAATGGACTTGCCTAAAACGGAAAGGGAAGCAATCCAGAAACGGAAACGCGGGGTAAGGAAAAAAAAATAAATATAGGGAGGAGGCGCTGAGAGGCTGACTGGAGGGGCCCTACTGTCATGGAGACAGTGGCATAGCAGGTTTAAAAAGGGGGGAAGAAAAGCAGCCTCGGGGGGAATCGAACCCGGGCCTCCCCGGTGGAACTCTGCCCCTGCTACCACTGGGCTAGGCGGCGGCGACTGACCGAGAAGGGCCTCGGCCCCTTAACTGCTGCTACTGCTGAAGAGACGAACCGAAGAAAGAACGAAAACAGAATTAAAAAGGCGCGCTGGGATTGAACCAGTGTCGCCGATGTGTGCTGGGTGCAAACCAGCTCGGCTAGGCTAGGAGGTCGGTAAGATCAGAGACTCTGCCTACTTGACCAAACTACCAGGCCCTGACCTAAAAGCAGAGAAGAAACGACGACTCCGGCGAGGCAACAGCGGCTACGGCGGCTCTGCGCCCTCGTTCAAAATGGGTGCGCGTGGGAGGACACCACGGGATCACGAAGGGACGAACCCGAGCGGGGAATCGCGGCATCCACGCACGGCCAACTACGCTGAACCCCGAAATCTTCAGACATGCCGGAGCACTACGGGCGCGGCAAGGACACGGACCAAAGCGAGTCCTGCGGGTGCCTATATGCAAAGGGGATGGATGGGAGAGGGAGGAGCGTTACCCAGCTCACCCTAGGACGCGGCGGGGTCGACGGAGACGGGCTGACGGCGAGGCAACAGAGCTCTGAATTTCGGCGCGGGCCTGACCGAGAGGAAGACGGAAGCAGGGGCGTCGAGGAACTTGACGATCCGGCGCACCGTAGTCGACGTCGTGGACGAAGTCGACGATGAGGAAGAAGAAGGACACGAACTGCGAGGCTTGGAGTGGCCGGAGAGCTCGCCGGCGACGAGGCGCGCTCTCAGGTGCGCTCGGGATGGAGTTGACCCGACGAATCTGGTGATCCTCTCACCTGGCGGCGGCGGCGAGAGGAAGAGGGAAACCCTAGGGGTCGTGTGGACACGGAGAGGGGATAAAAAGGAGGCTAGGGCGACGGGTGGAGCCGCGGCGTCGGCGCGGCCGTGGCCATGTCTTGTGGCGTGAGCTAGACGAAAAGGCGTCTGTGGTCTGCTATGCCGATGGCTGGCTGGTGGGGCGCAAGGGCCACGTGGGCGTCGGGCATGAGGTAGAGAGGCGACCAGGTGAAAGCGTCCCGACGCGTCTGGTGGCGGGCCAGTCTTGGCTAGGCCGGCCACAGGCTGCGGGTTGAGGGGCTGGGCGGCTTGGAAGGCGGAGCCAGTGGGAGGCCTCGCTGGGCTGCCACTGCTGCTGCTGCCTCCCTATCTCTTTTCCTTTTTAAAACCAAAAAGAAGAGAAAAGAAAACATAGGGAAAAATGAGAAGAGTTGGAGTGAAAGGAAAATATCCCCAAACTCCTGGAATTCCCCACTATTTTAATAAATTGTAATGGGCATTTTTAGAGGTAGAAAAATAAGACAAGTTTGGAGATATTTCAAACTTGTGTCATTTTTGAACCTGACCAAAACAACTTCAAATGAGGAGATTTTTGGCAGAGAGGTTTAGTGCAAAGAGCAAGATTTGCAGGGAGAAGATGAACATTAATTGAGAAAGGAAAAGATAGCACTTGATAAGGAAAGAAGTAGAGGGAAGGAGGAGATGGTAATGCAAATTTGAGAATGGCACATGCAACAACATAACATGTGAGAGATCACCACAAACACATGATAAGAATGGAATGCAAGATGACAAGAGACACAAATGCAATATGGCAAAAGAGCAAAACAAAGAAAAGAGAAAACCCACATAACCAAACAAGAAGAGGCCAAGCATGACAAAACCCACAAGAATTGGATGAGGTCAAGTTGATATAATGCCCAAAAAGGGAAGTTTACATCCAGGGTGTTACACCGAAGCCCTAGCGGCCGAGGAACTAACTGCGCTGCGCTCCACGATGGACAGGGACGACGTGATACTTGATAAAATATCCAAGTCCACCTCCTTTAAACCGGCGGACGAAATAGTCAAATTCCAAGTCCATCCAACGGACCCTACAAAAACGGCTTCCATCGGGGCACAATTAAACCCTGATGTAGACGCCGCACTACGAGATTTCCTACACGAAAATTGGGACATTTTTGCCTGGCACCCTTCAGACATGCCAGGAATCCCATGCAGGCTGGCCGAGCACAGCCTAAACATCCTAAAAGGATTCAAGCCTATCAAGCAGGCTCTTCGGCGTTTCTCCGAACCTAAGAGACAAGCCATGGGAGAGGAGCTAGCCAAATTATTGGAGGCCGGATTCATTAGAGATATAAAACATCCGGACTGGCTAGCAAACCTGGTGATGGTACCAAAGAAGGACAAATCCTGGCGCCTATGTGTCGATTTCAAAGACCTTAACAAGGCTTGCTCAAAGGATCCCTTCCCCCTCCCCCTCATCGATCAAATTATCGACGCTACCGCAGGACACGATTCATTGTGTTTCCTCGATGCATACTCCGGCTACCATCAAATTAAGATGGCAGAGCCAGACCAAGCCGCAACAGCATTTATCACCCCATACGGCCCATTCTGCTTCAACACAATGCCCTTCGGGCTCAAAAACGCCGGTGCAACATATCAGCGCATGATTCAGACATGTCTGGCAAACCTGATCGGCAAAACAGTTGAAGCATACGTAGATGACGTGGTCATCAAAACCAAGCATGTCGAAACTCTAGTAGACGACTTGAGGCTCACATTCGATAACCTCCGTGCATATGACATCAAGCTTAACCCGGAAAAATGCGATTTCGGCGTACCAGCCGGAAAGCTCTTGGGCTTCATTGTATCTGGTAGAGGAATTGAAGCAAACCTAGCCAAGATCCGAGCTCTGTCACAATTGGATATTCCAAAGGACCTCAAACAAATACAAAAATTGACTGGATGCGTGGCAGCTCTAAGCCGCTTCATCTCCCGCTTGGGAGAAAATGCATTACCCCTTTATCGCCTCCTCCGGCGCACCGAACACTTCGAGTGGACGGATGCTGCCTCGGCCAGACTCGAAGAAATAAAAGCCATATTGGCAACAAACCCGGTCCTAGCCGCGCCTAACATCGGTGAACCAATGCTATTATACATTGTGTCAACTCATCAAGTTGTAAGCGCAGTGCTCGTCGTCAAACGAGAAACGGACGGACACAAATTCCCCCTTCAAAAACCAGTTTACTACGTGTCCACTTTCCTCACTCCATGCAAGTCACGGTACCCGCATTATCAAAAGATAGCGTACGCGGTGTTTATGGCATCCCGGAAGCTACGACACTACTTTCAAGAGTGTTCGATAACAGTAGCCTCCGAAGTACCTCTTAACGATATTATAAACAACCGCGACACGATGGGACGGATTGCCAAATGGGCCATTGAGCTCCTCCCGTTCGACATAACCTATAAGCCACGGCGAGCTATCAAGTCGCAAGTTTTGGCCGACTTTGTCACCGAATGGACTGAAGCCGAACTCCCTAAAGAGTACGGCACATATTCCAACTGGATCATGCACTTCGTCGGCTCCAAAATGTTAGCGGGTCTGGGGGCTGGCGTCGTTCTGACGTCCCCAACAGGAGATACAGTTCAATATGTACTCCAGATAATGTATACGGACTCCAACAATGCAGCCGAATATGAGGTCCTTCTACGTGGTATCCGGATGGTAGTCTCCATGGGCATCCAACGCCTAGAGGTGTGTGGGGATTCAAACCTCGCGATATCCCAAATAAATGGAGACTTCGATGCCAAGGATCCGAAAATGGCAGCTTATCGCAACACCGTCCTAAAATGTCACCGGTTCAAGGGCTCGAATTTCACCATATAGCCCGGGAAACAATCGAGCAGCAGACGTCTTGGCACGATCGGCATAAGCGTGATGCAGTCCCCCAACATTTTCTTGGAGAGGCTACTCAAGCCATCTCAGATCATGGGAAGGGGAATCTGGAAATAACAGCCCGGACCCAGCCGCACCGCCCGACACCGAACATTCTGACACAACGGGAGGCTATGCCAACGAAGTAACGTCCTCAGCCCACGTAATAATGGCAGTCATTGCCCCGTGAACAGAACCATTCCTAGCCTACCTAACTAGGCAGGAACTTCCCGAGGACCAAAACGAGGCACGCTGCATAGTGCGGCGATCTAAAGCCTATAAAGTCCATGAAGGAGAGCTTTATAAGAAAAGCACCACCGGAGTCCTTCAAAGGTGTATCTCCGAAGAGGAAGGGCGGAATCTTCTGGCTGAAATTCATGCCGGACTCAGCGGACACCACGCTGCAGCCCGGGCCCTTGTAAGCAAGGCCTTCCATACATGATTCTATTGGCCGCCGGCTCGGGCAGATGCTCAGGACTTAGTTCAACGATGCATCGGTTGCCAACTCTTTGCTAACCAAAGCCACATGCCACCCACCGCCCTCCAAACTATACCCATTACCTGGCCCTTCGCGGTCTGGGGGCTTGACATGGTTGGACCCCGTAAAGGAGGAACCCACAAGCAAAAATACCTACTGGTCATGGTGGACAAATTCACCAAATGGATACAGGCCAAGCCTGTCAAGACGGCCGAATCCGGACCGGTGATAGACTTCATATCAGGGGTCGTACACCGTTACGGCGTCCACCACAGCATCATCACTGATAACGACACGAACTTTTTGGCCGACGAGGTAAAACTCTGGTGCAAAAACATGGGCATCAAGCTCGACTACGCTTCAGTCTATCACCCACAAACTAACGGTCAAGTCGAGCGAGCAAATGGTCTAATCATGAGCGGCATCAAACCTAGATTAGTGCGGTCCCTCAAGGAATCTAACACGCACTGGATAGAGGAGCTCGACTCCGTACTCTGGGGGCTGCGGACCACGCCGAATCGCACTACCGGATTCACACCATTCTTTATGGTATACGGCGCAGAGGCGGTTCTGCCCTGCGACATAATTCATGACTCACCTCGCCTGCGCATGTACGAACAAAGAGAAGCCGAACTCGATCGGCAGGACAGTTTGGACGCCTTGGAGGAGGAGCGCGACGTGGCAAAAGCCCGTTCCGCATTCTATCAACAGCAGGCTCAAAGATATCAAAGCACAGAAGTATGGGACAAAACTTACAATGTTGGCGAGTTAGTTCTACGCCTGCCGGACAAGAAAAAGGACAAACTCAAGCCCAAATGGGAAGGTCCCTTCATAATTGACCAAGTCCTGACTGGTGGAGCATACCGTCTGCGAGATGCATCGAATAACCGACTCGAGCCGAACCCATGGAACGCAGCCCGTCTACGAAGATTCTATGCCTAGCGCCGGACTCTGTGTTCGTCTCCTTCCTCTGTCTATTTTTACACATTAGCTGTCTTATATTTCTCTCTTCTCCTCCTTTCTCTTACAGCCTTTAAGGGCTCGTTTGCCTTGTTCGCACACACAATTGACGCGCTACCCGCTCATAATACCTGGGGCTTCTCTATGTAAGCTTGTTTATCTGGGCCTCATGCCCAACACATGTGTCACACTTCCGCATGTACCTTTTATTCACCATTATATGCATCAATATGACTTAAGTTTTGGCCAAGCTGGGTTGCTGGCTCTGTGCTTACCCCTCGTTCCCGATTGTTCTGGATAGGCGGTAAAGGAGCACCTCTGCGATTATTACTGCGGGTCAGCCGGATGTGTACCTCGGTGGGTGAAGCCGAAAGCTAAGCGTTCTTAAGGGAATATTCGGACGGTGAACTAAAAGATGATTTCTCACTCGTTTATTTATCCACCCCCAAATGCTTTTCTGCTTTTTTCGCAGTCCGGACATGCACTTTAGGGCATGCTACCCAGGGAAAGGAACCCCTAACGGAACTATTCTCCCTGGAAGATGTTTCTTGCTAACCATGTAATATAACATAACTAGTTGGGCACTTGTGTGTTCAAGCACTAATGACCCCTACGCCTAGTCTCCATGCATGCCCCGGTTCTTACATAACCGAGATGGTATTCGGACACACTCCGGACTATCGGGTCCCGAGGTTGAAGCGAAAAGGTCCGCCATGACAAACGATCTACAATCCGGCTAGAAGGCATTTTACATGTCATCTTAAATTACATAGTCAATTTGACTGAGTATATTCCTCTTCAGTACCATTCAACAGCCTGTCTAGTTTACAGTCCTGTTGGGAATATTTGGCGGCCAATTCTACCTGGCCGTAGACTAAACTCACAGGAATCTCCTTCCCATCGGGCCCTACAGGTCCGACCTCGGCCATGTGGTTTGGGTCAGCCTTCGTGTACCGCGTCTTCACCATGGCCCAGGCCTTCCTGGCGCCTTGACGACAGGCTGATATCTTCCATAATCGTAAGCGCCACCGTGCTCCCTTCAGCTTCTCTGCGACATCTCCAAGGCCTTCGGGCATGGAGACGGATGGCCACAAGGCCTGGGCGACGCCTTGCATCACCTGTCGAACTCGTTCGTGTAGTTGTGAGAGCTCGGGAAGCAGGTCACCCATAGAACCGGGCATTTCCTCGGCAGGTCGACATGTCAGCATACCTACATACATAACTCTGTCAATCGACTTCCTCGCCGAACTCTTTTTTCGAAGTTCGTTCAAGCACTTACCAAAAATGCCGCGTCGAAGCCGCTGATTCTCCTTCACAGAGTCCGACAGCTGAGCACGAACATCCTTTAGTTCCTCGCCTAGCTGGGTCTTGGCATCTTGGAGATTATTCTTCTCTTGCCTCACCCTCGTAAGCACACTCTAGCCAGCCTTTAACCGGCGCAATAGTTGTTGCTTGTCCAGATCCACTCCGGCGCCATCTGCAATGTTATTGTCAGATTTGAACACATGCCGCACTTCACAACATACTTATCTTTCGAAGCATATATTACCCTTGGCCTCCCCTGTCGCGGCTAGTGCGGCCTCAAGTTGGGCCTTGCACTCTTCCAGCTCCTGGGACAGTTGGGTATTCTTTTCTGTAAGATCCTGCATAACAAATGATCCTTAAATCAGTTATTCTAATTGTTTCAAGTCTCGGGGGCTACTGACATATATAACCATCAAATTTTCTCACCTGTATGTCTTTACATACTGCTATGTGGCTCTGGCTAGACCATTTTGAGCGGCACGGAGGTACGCATCTCCCGTATTGAAGGCATCCAATGCTTCTTGGGAGAAACAAGCGTCACGAAGAACTGTCCGGCGACGCCTGTGGTTCATCGCACTCTCCACCTCGGAATTTGTGGCAAACAGCCCGTCCGCATCCTCTGTCGGAGGAGCGCCCGGTGCGCGCCTCGTGTTCGCCTCCGCTTCCGGACCCGGCCTCGGAGCCTGGCCGGTGGAGGCGCGTTTGGCATCCTCTCCGGATATAGTCCAGCGAGTGCTCTTTTTCCTGAAGAGAGCACCAGCGTTAGTATACCTTGAGGGCATAAAACCTGGGAATAAAATGGCACGACATACCATTGCGCCGGCGTCTCTATCTGGACCGCACTTGTTTTTAACCTGCTGGGCCTCGATACCCCTTGTTGGCTAGCCACCGCAGGCTCGGCCCTCCGCCTCAAGGACTTCCCCTGCAAAAACGCCGTTGGTATACGGTGATCAAAAATAAGCACGGGTGGATCATCTTATAAGTACTGGGACTTCGGTCTCGGTTACTTGTGAGGCTGGAAGTAGTCCGGGATAATCAGCCATAATGGCCACTAAGGTGTTGTCCTTGCTCAATTGATGAAACACCCCATCGATCAGCTCCACACATAAGTTCGGGTCCTCTTGGGAGTCCGGGTCGAAGGACCGTTCCGGGTCCTCGGGTTGTGGAGGAGGGCTGTTTATTTCCTTTACAGCCTGGCGTAGCTCCTGCGTTGAAGTTGCTAGACTAAATACTTAACTATGGGAGTATGAAACGGATGGGTGATTGAAAGTGTTCACTTACCCAGCTTGGAGGATTGTACATAGAAAATCCGCCCCGTGTGTTGATGCGGAGGAATTCCTCCTTTGATCCCTTGTACAAAGCGGACAAGATCTTTATTAGAGCGGCAGCCGATTCCGGCCCCTTACGGCCGCACCGGGTGGCGTCGTCCTCCCCGTTGAAATCCCACATGGGGTGGCCTCTATACTAAAGCGACTGCACCCCCCGCATAATGCATGTGGCCATGACCTTGATCATGGTCAGTCCGGAATGAGCTAACAACCTTATCCGGTTCATCAGGTAAAGGACGCCCTTGTCATTTTCCTTCTGAGGGCTCCGTGGATGCCAGCTTAGGTGCTTCTTCACAAGAGCATTATCGAACTCAGGGAGGCCGATCCGAACAGGGTCCGGCAGGGGGACATCTTCTATATAAAACCATTCTGAAGGCCAGTCTTCGGACGCCTTCTTTGGGGTTCCGGATAGATATCCGGTCCCGGCGATGCGCCATAGTTCGGCTCCGCCCACTTGATATATTGACCCCCCTGAGAACGGGGCACGAGGCAGAACAGCTTCTTCCACAGCGCGAAATGGGCCTCGATGCCCAAAAACAGCTCGCAAAGGGCCACAAAGCCCTCACAACTGGAGGCCATAGAACTCCAGGAGCCCCCGGAGAAATGGATGAATTGGAAATCCGAGCCCTCTTATCAAATAAGGGACAAGGCATACCCGCTCTCCTTTGGAGGGATTGGGGACGCTCTCCGCTTGCTCTCCGCCATTATAGGTGGCAAGCCCAGCTCGAACCGGGACCATGTAGGCCGGGGGGAGAAGCCCCTTGGCTTGGACCGCCACTAGCTCGCTGTGCGGGACGGAACACCTCTCCCAATCTCCAGGCTGAGGGCTGGGGGGACGACAGGAGGACCTGCGTCGACCGGCCATGATGGAATGGATCTCTGTCGAATGCACTCCGATGAATGCTCGCGAAGGGAAGATGGTGTGATTCGGATCTAAATCCTCGTCTCTTTTATAGGCGGCCCATTTGTGCAGCTAGGGGGGTAAATGAAAAAACACCCTGGCTTTTCGCATTCGTTTGACACGTGGAAGATGGCCATTATTGGGCGCAGAAGCCAAGGAGCGCAACATTCACCAGAAGCCGGACACTATTCAACAGGTATATGGGATTTGGAGAAGAACCCACCTTGCAGTGCCAAAGACAAATCTGCGCGTCGGACTCATCATCATTGAAGCCTGGTTCGGGGACTACTGAGGGAGTCCCGGATTAGGGGGTGTCCGGATAGCCGGACTATAACCTTTGGCCGGACTCCTGGACTATGAAGATACAAGATTGAAGACTTCGTCCCGTGTCCGGATGGGACTTTCCTTGGCGTGGAAGGCAAGCTTGGCGATACGGATATGTAGATCTCCTCCCATTGTAACCGACTCTGTGTAACCCTAGCCCTCTCCGGTGTCTATATAAACCGGATGGTTTTAGTCCGTAGGACGAACAACAATCATACCATAGGCTAGCTTCTAGGGTTTAGCCTCTCTGATATCGTGGTAGATCCACTCTTGTACTGCCCATATCATCAATATTAATCAAGCAGGAGTAGGGTTTTACCTCCATCGAGAGGACCCGAAACTGGGTAAAAACATCGTGTCCCCTTGTCTCCTGTTACCATCCGCCTAGACGCACAGTTCCGGACCCCCTACCCGAGATCCGCCGGTTTTGACACCGACAATGTTCCTATTGCTTTCTTTATGACTTATACATGTTCCTATGACTATGAGATTATGCAACTCCTGTTTACCGGAGGAACACTTTGTGTGCTACCAAACGTCACAACATAACTGGGTAATTATAAAGGTGCTCTACAGGTGTCTCCGAAGGTACTTGTTGGGTTGGCGTATTTCGAGATTAGGATTTGTCACTCCGATTGTCGGAGAGGTATCTATGGGCTCTCTCGGTAATGCACATCACTATAAGCCTTGCAAGGAATGTAACTGATGAGTTAGTTGCGGGATGATGCATTATGGAACGAGTAAAGAGACTTGCCAATAACGAGATTGAACTAGGTATTGAGATACCGACGATCGAATCTCGGGCAAGTAACATACCGATGAAAAAGGGAATGATGTATGTTGTTATGCGATTCGACCGATAAAAATCTTCGTAGAATATGTAGGAGCCAATATGGGCATCCAGGTTCCGCTATTGGTTATTGACCAGAGAGGTGTCTCGGTCATGTCTACATAGTTCTCGAACCCGTAGGGTCCGCACGCTTAACGTTCATTGACGATATAGTATTATATGCGTTATGTATGTTGGTGACTGAATGTTGTTGGAGTCCTGGATGAGATCACGGACATGATGACGAGCTCTGGAATGGTCCAGAGGTAAAGATTCATATATTGGATGATATGGTTAGGCCAAGGGGTCAGACCCACGGGGCTATAAGTAGGTGCAAAAGGAGTTTTGCGGAGGCCAGGGGGCCAAACGCCGAAGAACTTGGCGTCTGGCCCTGGGCCAGACGCCGAGGCCCATGGCGTTTGGACCAGACGCCAAGTATTGTGGCGTTTGTTCCTGGAGTCCGAGTGGGACTCTTGCCTTCCGGGCAAAACCGACTTTGAGGAGGCTTTTGCTCCAAGTTTCGACCCCAGGGCTCAACATATAAATAGAGGACCGGGGCTAGCACCAAAGACACATCAAGAAACACCAAGCCGTGTGCCGGCAACCCCGTCCCCTCTAGTTTATCCTCCGTCATAGTTTCCGTAGTGCTTAGGCGAAGCCCTGCGGAGATTGTTCTTCACCAACACCGTCCTGCACGCCGTGCTGCCGGAACTCATCTACTACTTCGCCCGTCTTGCTGGATCAAGAAGGCAAGGACGTCATCGAGCTGAACGTGTGCAGAACTCGGAGGTGCCATGCGTTTGGTACTTGGATCGGTCGGATCGTGAAGATGTACGACTACATCAACCGCGTTGATAAACGCTTTCGCTTAGCGATCTTCAAGGGTATGAAGATACACTCTCCCCTCTTATTGCTACGCATCACCATGATCTTGCGTGTGCGTAGGAAATTTTGAAATTACTCGTTCCCCAACAAAGGGCATCCGAGCCTGGTTTTATGCGTAGATGTTATATGCACGAGTAGAACACAAGTGAGTTGTGGGCGATACAAGTCATACTGCTTACCAGCCTGTTATACTTTGGTTCAGCGGTATTTTTGGATGAAGCGGCCCGGACCGACATTACGCTTACGTACGCGAGACTGGTTCTACCAACGTGCTTTGCACATAGGTGGCTGGCGGGTATCAGTTTCTCCAACTTTAGTTGAACCGAGTGTGGCTACGCCCGGTCCTTGAGAAGGTTAAAACAACACTAACTTGACAAACTATCGTTGTGGTTATGAAGCGTAGGTAAGAACGGTTCTTGCTCGGCCCGTAGCAGCCACGTAAAAGTTGCAACAACAAAGTAGAGGACGTCTAACTTGTTTTTGCAGGGCATGTTGTGATGTGATATGGTCAAGACGTGATGCTATATTTTATTGTATGAGATGATCATGTTTTGTAAACCGAGTTATCGGCAACTGGCAGGAGCCATATGGTTGTCGCTTTATTGTGTGCAATGTAATTGCCCTGTAATTGCTTTACTTTATCACTAAGCGGTAGCGATAGTCGTAGAAGCAATAGGTGGTGAAACAACAACGATGCTACGATGGATATCAAGGTATCGCGCAGGTGACGATGGTGATCATGACAGTGCTTCGGAGATGGAGATCACAAGCACAAGATGATGATGGCCGTATTATATCACTTATATTGATTGCATGTGATGTTTATCATTTATGCATCTTATTTTGCTTTGATTGACGGTAGCATTATAAGATTATCTTTCACTAAATTTCAAGGTATAAGTGTTCTCCCTGAGTATGCACCGTTGCGAAAGTTCTTCGTGCTGAGACACCACGTGATGATTGGGTGTGATAGGCTCTACATTCAAATACAACGGGTGCAAAACAGTTGCACACGCGGAATACTCAGGTTAAACTTGACGAGCCTAGCATATCTGAGATATGGCCTCGGAACACCGAGACCGAAGGTCGGCGTGAATCATATAGTAGATATGATCAACATAGTGATGTTCACCATTGAAAACTACTCCATCTCACATGATGATCGGACATGGTTTAGTTGATTTGGATCACGTGATCACTTAGATGATTAGAGGGATGTCTATCTAAGTGGGAGTTCTTAAGTAATATGATTAATTGAACTTTAGTTTATCATGAACTTAGTCCTGATAGTTTTTTGCAAATTATGTTGTAGATCAATAGCTCGCATTGTCGCTTCCCTATGTTTATTTTTCATATATGTTCCTAGAGAAAGACTATGTTGAAAGATATTAGTAGCAATGATGCGGATTAGATCCGTGTTGGAGGTTTATCCTCATTGCTGCACAGAAGAATTATGTCCTTGATGCACCCCTAGGTGACAGACCTATTGCAGGAGCAGATGCAAACGTTATGAATGTTTGGCTAGCTCAATATGATGACTACTTGATAGTTTAGTGCACCATGCTTAACGGCTTAGAATCGGGACTTCAAAGACGTTTTGAACGTCATGGACCATATGAGATGTTCCAGGATTTGAAGTTAATATTTCAAGCAAATACCTGAGTTGAGAGATATGAAGTCTCCAACAAGTTCTATAGCTAAAAGATGGAGGAGAATGGCTCAACTAGTGAGCATGTGCTCAGATTATGCAGGTACTACAATCGCTTGAATCAAGTGGGAGTTAATCTTCCAGATAAAATAGTGATTGACAGAGTTCCCTAGTCACCATCACCAAGTTAGTAGAACTTCGTGATGAACTATAGTATGCAAGGGATGACGAAAACGATTCCCGAGCTCTTCGTGATGCTGAAATCGACGAAGGTAGAAATCAAGAAAGAGCATCAAGTGTTGATGATTGACAAGACCACTAGTTTCAAGAAAAGGGCAAAGGGAAAGAAAGGGAACTTCAAGTAGAATGGCAAGCAAGTTATCACTCCTGTGAAGAATCCCAAAGCTGCACCAAAGCCTGAAACTGAGTGCTTCTACTGCAAAGGAAATGGTCACTGGAAGAGGAAATGCCCTGAATATTTGGTGGATAAGAAGGATGGCAAAGTAAACAAGGGTATATTTGATATAGAGGTTATTGATGTGTACCTTACTAGTGTTTATAGTAGCCCCTGGGTATTTGATACTTGTTCGGTTGCTAAAAATAAGTAACTCGAAATAGGAGTTACAGAATAAACAGAGACTAGTTGAGGGTGAAGTGACGATGTATGTTGGAAGTGGTTCCAATATTGATATGATCATCATCGCACACTCCCTATACTTTCGGATTAGTGTTAAACCTAAGTAAATGTTATTTGGCGTTTGCGTTGAGCATGAATATGATTTGATCATGTTTATTGCAATACGATTATTCATCTAAAACAGAGAATAATTGTTGTTCTGTTTACATGAATAAAGCCTTCGATGGTCATACACCCAGTGAAAATAGTTTGTTGGATCTCGATCGTAGTGATACACATATTCATAATATTGATGCCAAAAGATGCAAAGTTGATAATGATAGTGCAACTTATTTGTGGCACTGCCGTATGGGTCATATCGGTGTAAAGTGCATGAAGAAACTCCATAAAGATGGATTTTTGGAATCACTTGGTTATGAATCATTTGATGCTTGCGAACCGTGCCTTTTGGGCAAGATGACTAAAACTCCGTTCTCCGGAACAATGGAACAAGCTACTGACTTGTTGGAAATAATACATACCGATGTATGCGGTCTAATGAGTGTTGGTGCTCGTGGCGGGTATCGCTATTTTCTGACCTTCACAGATGATTTGAGCATATATGAGTATATCTAATTGATGAAACATAAGTCTGAAACAGTTGAAAGGTTCAAAGAATTTCAGAGTGAAGTGGAAAATCATCATAACAAGAAAATAAAGTTTCTGTGATCTGATCGTGGAGATGAATATTTGAGTTACGAGTTTGGCCTTCAGTTAAAACAATGTGGAATAGTTTCACAAACTCATGCCACCTGGAACACCACAGCGTAACGGTGTGTCTGAATGTCATAACCGCATTTTATTTGATATGGTGCAGTCTATGATGTATCTTACTAATTTACCAATATTGTTTTGGGGTTATTCATCAGAGACAGTTGCATTCATTTTAAATAGGGCACCATCAAAATCCGTTGAGATGACGCCTTATGAACTGTGGTTTGGCAAGAAACCAAAGTTGTCGTTTCTTAAAGTTTGGGGCTGTGATGCTTATGTGAAAAAGTTTCAACCTGATAAGCTCGAACCCAAATCGGAGAAGTGCGTCTTCATAGGATACCCAAAGGAAACTGTTGGGTACACCTTCTATCACAGATCCGAAGGCAAGACATTCGTTGCTAAGAATGGATCCTTTCTAGAGAAGGAGTTTCTCTCGAAAGAAGTGAGTGGGAGGAAAGTAGAGCTTGATAAGGTAATTTGTACCTTCTCCCAAATTGGAAAGTAGTTCATCACAAAAATCAGTTCCAGTGATTCCTACACCAATTAGTGAGGAAGCTAATGATGATGATCATGAAACTTTAGATTAAGTTATTACAAAACCTCGTAGGTCTTCCAAAGCACAGTCCGCACCAGAGTGGTATGGTAATCCTGTTCTGGAAGTCATGTTACTAGACCATGATGAACCTACGAACTATGAGGAAGCGATGATGAGTCCAGATTCCAGAAAATGGCTTGAGGCCATGAAATCTGAGATGGGATCCATGTATGAGAACAAAGTGTGGACTCTGGTGGAGTTGCCTGATGATCGGCTAGCCATATTGTATAAATGGATCTTCAAGAGGAAGACAGACGCTGATAGTAGTGTTACTATCTACAAAGCTCGACTTGTCGCAAAAAGTTTTTCGACAAGTTCAAGGTGTTGAATAAGATGAGATTTTGTCACCCATATCGATGCTTAAGTCTGTCCGAATCATGTTAGCAATTGCCACATTTTATGAAATCTAGCAAATGGATGTCAAAACTGCTTTCCTTAATGGATTTATTAAAGAAGAGTTGTATATGATGCAACCAGAAGGTTTTGTCAATCCTAAAGGTGCTAACAAAGTGTGCAAGCTCCAGTGATCCATCTATGGACTAGTGCAAGCCTCTCGGAGTTGGAATAAACGTTTTGATAGTGTGATCAAAGCATATGGTTTTATACAGACTTTTGGAGAAGCCTGTATTTACAAGAAAGTGAGTGGGAGCTTTGTAGTATTTCTAAATACTATATGTAGATGACATATTGTTGATTGGAAATGATATAGAAATTCTGGATAGCATAAAAGGATACTTGAATAGGAGTTTTTCAAAGAAAGACCTCGATAAAGCTGCTTACATATTGAGCATCAAGATCTATAGTGATAGATCAAGACGCTTGATAAGATTTTTTCAATGAGTACATACCTTGATAATATTTTGAAGTAGTTCAAAATGGAACAGCCAAAGAAGGAGTTCTTTCCTGTGTTGCAAAGTGTGAAGTTGAGTAAGACTCAAAACCCGACCATGGTAGAAAATAGAAAGAGAATGAAAAGTCATTCCCTATGCCTCAGTCATAGGTTCTATATAGTATGCTATGCTGTGTGATGACCCGCAAGTATACGTGATAGTTGTAGCCTCTTTCGATAAGTAAGAGGGTCGAACCCAACGAGGAGCTAATGGTAGAACAAATATTCTCTCAAGCCTTATCTGCCACTGATATGACTCTACGCATGCTTAGTGTTCGCTTTACCTACAACAAGTATGAAACTAGAAGTACTTTGTAGGTGTTGTTGGATAGGTTTGCAAGATAATAAAGAACACGTAAATAAAAAGTAGGGGCTGTTTAGATAAAGATGCAATAAAGTAAATATAGCGAGTGTGGAAAAGTGGTGGTAGGAGTTGTGGAATTGTCCCTAAGCAATTGACTACGTTACTAGACCGATAGCAAGTTTTATGTGGGAGAGGCATAAGCTAACATACTTTCTCTTCTTGGATCATATGCACTTATGATTGGAACTCTAGCAAGCATCCACAACTACTAAAGATTCATTAAGGTAAAACCCAACCATAGCATTAAAGCATCAAGTCCCCTTTATCCCATACGCCACAACCCCCTTACTCGGGTTTATGCTTCTTTCACTCAAGAAACCCACTATAAGCGAATCATGAACATATTGCAACACCCTACATCGGGAATCCCTCACGCTTGCATGACACGGAGGGCACAATAGGACAGCAACATAACCACAAGCAAATTAAACCAATCATAACAATTCATCAATCACCAATAGGACAACGAAAATCTACTCAGACATCATAGGATGGCAACACATCATTGGATAATAATATGAAGCATAAAGCACCATGTTCAAGTAGAGGGTACAGCGGGATGCGGGAGAGTGGACCGCTGAATATAGATGGGGGAAGGTGATGGATATGTTGGTGAAGATGGCGGAGGTGTTGGTGAAGATCGCGGTGATGATGATGGCCCCCGGCAGCGCTCCGGCGCCACCGGAAGCAAGGGGGAGAGAGCCCCCCTTCTTCTTCTTCTTCCTTGACCTTCTCCCTAGATGGGAGAAGGGTTTCCCCTCTAGTCCTTCGCTCCCATGGCGTGGGAGGGGCGATAGCCCCTCCGAGATTGGATCTATCTCTCTATTTTTGCGTTCTCAGATTCTGCCCCTTCACCGTTTCTTTTATATCTGGAGATCCGTAACTCCGATTAGGGTGAATCTTTCGCCCAGATTTTCTCATAAAATTAGCTTTCTCGCGGAAAAAGAAGAGCGTCAACCGCCTTACGGGTGGCCCACGAGAGTGCGAGGCGCGCCCCCCTGTCTTGTGGCCACCTCGAACACCGTTTCGCGTTGATTCTTCCTCCGAAAAATCCCAAATATTCCAAAATAATTCTCCGTTCGTGCATGCTACGGGACTTGCGAACCTCAACACAAGTATTTCTCAATTTCACAATTACTCAACTAGCACGACTAATATCACCACCTTTATATCGCAAAACTATTGCAAGGAATCAAACATATCATATTCAGTGATCTACAAGTTTTATGTAGGATTTTATGACTAACCATGGGAATGACCAATTCCTGTCATCTCTCTAAATAGATATAAGTGAAGCAAGATAGTTTAGTTCTTTCTAAAAAAGATATGCCCACGCTCTAACAAATATAAGTGAAGCAAAAGAGCATTCTACAAATGGCGGTTTTCTAAGTAAAGAGAAACAGGCAATCCAAACTTCAAATGATATAAGTGAAGCACATGAAGTATTCTATAAAGCCATACTCAAAAGATTTAAGTGAAGTGCAATGAGAATTCTATAAATCAACCAAGGACTATCTCATACCAGCATGGTGCATAAAATAAAAATGAAAACTAAATGCAAAAGACGCTCCAAGATTGCACATATCGCATGAACGAAACGAATCCGAAAACATACTGATACTTGTTGAAGAAAGATGGGATGCCTTCCGGGGCATCCCCAAGCTTAGATGCTTGAGTATCCTTGAATATTTACTTGGGGTGCCTCGGGCATCCCCAAGCTTGAGCTCTTGCCTCTCTTCCTTTTCCTCATATCGAGACCTCCTTGATTAGACACTTCATCCACACAAAACTTCAACAGAAAACTCGGTAAGATCCGTTGGTATAATAAAGCAAATCACTACTCTAAGTATTGTATCAAACCAATTCAAGTTTTGTTTTTGCATTGTATCTACTGTAATATAACTTTTTCATGGCTTAATCCACTGATATAAATTGATAGATTCATCAAAACAAGTAAACTATGCATCAAAAACAGAATCTGTCAAAAACAGAACAGTCTGTAGAAATCTGAACATTCACCATACTTCTGTACTCCAACAATTCTACAAAAATTATTAAAAATAAACAATTTGTACATAAATACAGTGCAAAAGGAATCAGAACCATTTGACGTTCCAGCAAACAATGTAAAATCGCGCACTACAGCCAAAGTTTCTGCCCTGCACCGTACAAACCAACAAGCATTGTAAACATCCTAAAGGCAAACCTTGGCACATTAATTTTATAAAACAAAGGAATTGTACAAGGGAATAATTATTTTTGATGAAAAATTTCTGTAATCAAGATTCACAAAGTTTCCGTGAGCATGAACAAAGTTCAAGGCTAGCTCCCACTTTAACAATGCTTGTCTTTCTCACTTTCACTTTCCTTTTTGAAAAGGTTTTTGGGTTCCCCTCTTTATTTTTTGTTTTTGTTTTTAAACTATATGAAAGCACTCAACAGAAATAAATGACTCTCTAAAACTTCCGGGTTGTCTCCCTGGCAGCGCTTTCTTTAAAGCCATTAAGCTAGGCATTTAGTGCTCAAGTGATGAATCCACCCGGATCCCAAGGTATATCAAAGCCAATTTTAATTAACAATGATTTGTAATTTAGTAGTGAGCACAACATAATATATATCATGCAACAACAAAGTCTAACTCTCTTCCTATGCATCGGCATGTCATAAAAGAACAATTCATGCACACCAAGTAAAGGCCAATGCATATTATAAGCAGTTTCTTGCAATTTTATCGCGTTGGAAACATAGAGAGGTGGAGATATGGTTCCTCTCTCATAATAATTGCAAGTAGGAGCAGCAATAACATGCATATTATATTCATCAAAATCATCATGTGCAATGGTAAAAGGCAACCCATCAATATAATACTTACTAAGCACAAACTTCTCCGATATAGTGTAGTTGGGAGAATTAAAAAAACAATAGGACTATCATGCATGGGTGCAATAGCAACAATTTCATGTTTAACATAAGGAACTATAGCAAGTTCATTTCCATAAGCATCATTCATATTGGCATCTTGGCCACAAGCATAGCAAGCATCATCAAAAAGGGATATTTCAAGAGAATCAACGGGATCATAGAAATCATCATAGCGATCATCCTTCGGTAAGCACGAAGAGGAATTAAACACTGTATGAATTGAAGAGTTACTCTCATTAGAAGGTGGGCACGGGTGATCAATCCGCTCTTCCTCTTTTTGTTCTTCGCTCTCCTCATCATCTTTTTCATCCAATGAGCTCACAGTTTCATCAATTTCTTCTTCCATAGCTTCTTGCAAAATATTAGTCTCTTCTTAGACAGCGGAGACTTTCTCAATAAATGCATTAATATTGTAATTGTATTCATAATTTTCATAGCAATATCTAAGTATAGCTAAATTTTCTGGTTTATAAGCTGAATCATCAAAATTGTCAAACGCTTTAAACATAGATTCAATCTCATAAGCACCCATAAAAGCAACAAATTCTTCTATTTGTTCAACATCATAGTAATCATATATACCATTAGTATAAGAAGCTAAGGTTTCATTATCATTAAATTTGCATGAAAAGGGAAGGTGCGGACCCTTCATCCTAGAGCAACAAGTAATATCATATCTCAAGCATAGTTGCCTAGCATACCACTTCAACATTTGAATTTGATCCCATAATAGTTTCCCTTTTTGTGTCAAGCGATAATCCCTAAAGTATTCACGTTGATCCAACGTTACTCCCATAACATAGTTGAATGGGGTCTTCTCAGGATTACTAAAGTAGTACATAATATCTTTCACATAACAATCATTGAGGGTTTTAGGAGGTTCCCCATCTCCATGAGCAGCAAGTACACCTAATTTTTTTGGTATTTCGTGTTCCATATCCATAACTAAAGATAGAGAACAACTTAGAACAACAAATAAAAATTACTTAGTGATAAAGCAAACCAGCACACACGAGAATATTCACCCCACGCTATGACTCCCCGGCAACGGCGCCATAAAAAGGTCTTGATGATCCGCAAGTATACGAGATAGTTGTAGCCTCTTTCGATAAGAGTGTCGAACCCAACGAGGAGCTAAAGGTAGAACAAATATTCTCTCAAGCCCTATCTGCCACTGATACGACTCTACGCACGCTTAGTGTTCGCTTTACCTAGAACAAGTATGAAACTAGATGTACTTTGTAGGTGTTGTTGGATAGGTTTGCAAGATAATAAAGAACACGTAAATAAAAAGTAGGGGATGTTTAGATAAAGATGCAATAAAGTAAATATAGCGAGTGTGGAAAAGTGGTGGTAGGAGTTGTGGAATTGTCCCTAAGCAATTGACTACATTACTAGACCGATAGCAAGTTTTATGTGGGAGAGGCATAAGCTAACATACTTTCTCTTCTTGGATCATATGCACTTATGATTGGAACTCTAGCAAGCATCCGCAACTACTAAAGATTCATTAAGGTAAAACTCAACCATAGCATTAAAGCATCCAGTCCCCTTTATCCCATACGCCACAACCCGCTTACTCGGGTTTATTCTTCTGTGACTCAAGCAACCCACTATAAGCGAATCATGAACATATTGCAACACCCTACAGTGGGAATCACGAAAATCTACTCAGACATCATAGGATGGCAACACATAATTGGATAATAATATGAAGCATAAAGCACCATGTTCAAGTAGAGGGTACAGCGGGATGCGGGAGAGTGGACCGCTGAATATAGATGGGGGAAGGTGATGGAGATTTTGGTGAAGATGGCGGAGGTGTTGGTGAAGATCGCGGTGATGATGATGGCCCCCGGCAGCGCTCCGGCGCCACCGGAAGCAAGGGGGAGAGAGCCCCCCTTCTTCTTCTTCTTCCTTGACCTTCTCCCTAGATGGGAGAAGGGTTTCCCCTCTGGTCCTTGGCTCCCATGGCGTGGGAATGGCGAGAGCCCCTCCGAGATTGGATCTATCTCTCTGTTTCCGCGTTCTCAGATTCTACCCCTTCACCGTTTCTTTTATATCTGGAGATCCGTATCATCCAGATTTTCTCACAAAATTAGCTTTCTTGTGGCAAAAGAAGAGCGTCAACCGCCTGACGGGTGTCCCACGAGAGTGCCAGGCGCGCCCAGGGGGGTGGGCGCGCACCCCTGTCTCGTGGCCACCTCGGACACCGTTTCGCGTTGATTCTTCCTCCGGAAAATCCCAAATATTCCAAAATAATTCTCCGTCCGTTTTATCCCGTTTGGATTTCGTTTGATATTGGGCTTCTGTGAAACATAAAACATGCAACAAACAGGCCGCACTGGAGCCTTTGGATCAATATGTTAGTCCCAAAAATAGTATAAAAAGTTGCCAAAAGTATATGAAACTTGAATAATATTGGCATGGAACAATCAAAAATTATGGATACGACGGAGATGTATCACTGTGTACCAGACCTATTGTATACCTTGCTCTGAGTTTGGCAAGGGAGTACAATTTTGATCTAAGAGTAGATCACTGGACAGCGGTCAAAATTATCCTTAGTGAGGACTAAGGAAATATTTCTCGATTATGGAGGGGATAAAAGAGCCCATCGTAAAGAGTTACATCGGTGCAAGATTTTACACCGATCCAGATGACTCTAAGTCTTAATCTGGATACATATTGAAAGTGGGAGCAATTAGCTAGAGTAGCTCCGTGCAGAGCATTGTAGACATAGAATATTTGCAAAATACATACAGCTCTGAATGTGACAGACCCGTTGACTAAACTTCTCTCACGAGCAAAACATGATCACACCTTAGTACTCTTTGGGTATTAATCACATAGCAATGTGAAATAGATTATTGACTCTAGTAAACCCTTTGGGTGTTGGTCACATGACGATGTGAGCTATGGGTGTTAATCACATACAGATGTGAATATTTGTGTTACATCACATGGTGATGTGAACTAGATTATTGACTCTAGTGCAAGTGGGAGACTGAAGGAAATATGCCCTAGTGGCAATAATAAAGTTATTATTTATTTCCTTATTTCATGATAAATGTTTATTATTCATGCTAGAATTGTATTAACCGGAAACATAATACATGTGTGAATACATAGACAAACATAGTGTCACTAGTATGCCTCTACTTGACTAGCTCGTTAATCAAAGATGGTTAAGTTTCCTAGCCATAGACATGAGTTGTTATTTGATTAACGGGATCACATCATTAGGAGAATGATGTGATTGACTTGACCCATTCCGTTAGCTTAGCACTTGATCGTTTAGTATGTTGCTATTGCTTTCTTCGTGACTTATACATGTTCCTATGACTATGAGATTATGCTACTCCCGTTTACCAGAGGAACACTTTGTGTGCTGTGAAACATCACAACATAACTGGGTGATTATAAAGGTGCTCTACAGGTGTCTCTTAAGGTACTTGTTGGGTTGGCGTATTTCGAGATTAGGATTTGTCACTCCGATTGTCGGAGAGGTATCTCTGGGCCCTCTCGGTAATGCACATCACTATAAGACTTGCAAGCAATGTAACTAATGAGTTAGTTGTGGGATGATGCATTACGGAATGAGTAAAGAGACTTGCCGATAACGAGATTGAACTAGGTATTGAGATACTGACGATCGAATCTCGGGCAAGTAACATACCGATGACAAAGGGAACAACGTATGTTGTTATGCGGTTCGACCGATAAAGATCTTTGTAGAATATGTAGGAGCCAATACGGGCATCCAGGTTACGCTATTGGTTATTGACCAGAGAGGTGTCTCGGTCATGTCTACATAGTTCTCGAACCCGTAGGGTCCGCACGCTTAACGTTCGTTGACGATATAGTATTATATGAGTTATGTATGTTGGTGACTGTCGTGGAATTATCGCGTCAGATGTCCTAGTGAAAGGACTTAGTCGTGGAGCCATCGCGATCGGTTTAGCTTAGAGGGGTTAAACCGGACAAAGGACACAGGGAGTTTATACTCGTTCGGCCCCTTGCGTTGAAGGTAAAAGCCTACGATCCAGTTGTGGTGTTTTTTAATGTGGTCTCGATTACCAGGGAGCAAATATGCTTTGCCTAGTTCTCGAGTTGTTGTCCTCTTGTCCCTGAACCGCCGCCGGGTCGTCCCTATATATACACAGGTTGATGCCCTACCGGTCTACAGAATCCCGAGGCCGGCTCATACAAGTGTCTGGCTCGGTTTCTTCCTTTCCCTAACTTATAATACAAGTTGCACATCTATGGCGGTTTACTACTATGGGCCCTAACCCGCCATTGGGCTCTGGGCCTCTAAGCCTCCATAGTTAAAGCGCCATAACCTTCATCTTCATGGGCTCTTGTACAGGACTCCTTGTGAGTGTAATCCGGCCCCTCCTGGGCGGTTTAACTCAGTAGTCATATCCCCAACATTAGGCCCCAGATTGGTTTGAACTTGTTCATGTCAATCTTCAACTTAGAGAAATTCCGATTTGAACATCTTCATGTTGACTTTGTAAACCGCCGTGACGCCATCTTCTGGAGTCGTCATAAACCGCCATGATGTCATCTGTGTAAAAAAACCTATAAACATTTCCATTTATTAATTGAGCTCCAAATATCGAGGCGCAGCTGTATCAGATATCCAATTTTTGGCTCCTCGATTCTCGCGCCTATCACTTATCCCTTTGCCTTTATAAATAAGACCGGGGGTCCTTTCCATTCTCCCCCTTGCCTCTTCACCTCTTCTTCTTCCTCGCGACCCCGAAGAGCTGGAGCTTCGCCGCCGCCGTCGACCTTCACATCTGCACCAACAAGGCCGCTGCATCAACCTATTCTTGACCAGATAATCTACGATGCTCCTCCGCAGCCCTAGTAAGTACTCCTCCTCCCAACTATCAGATCTGCATTAGGGTTTCACTGTTCTTCGGTGTTCTTCATTGTTTGTCCTTTTTCTCTCTTAGATCTCATAACTTGATCTGAAACTCGTAATAAAGGCGTGCGGTAGTATTTCAATGCCCCTAGTCATCCTCAGAAATCAGTTTTTATCGCATGAGATCCCGTCCAAGCATATGCGCTCTCTTGGAGTCGTGATTTTAAGGCTCTGAAATTTTTCCTTTTCTGAACTGCGATAGATCCAAAATTATAATATCAACTTGTGAAATCTGTTTCTTCGGAACTTACTAAATTTCAGATCTGCTTCTTCCACTGTAGGCGGTTTAACCTTTAGAAAATGATGATCCGCCAGGCCCCATTAGCCCTCTCTTAAACCGCCAACTTTACCTGAACATTAATATCCGGTTTAACGTGCACATATGCTCTGATTGAATCCCCCGGTTTGACACCGGTTTATACATATCAATCTCGAACCATGAACCGGCCTTTGAACTTCGTTTACAGCTTGTCATCAAAAATGGCCAAACAGTTCTCTGCTTGCAATTGGGTTCCTTCCCGGGTCACAGAAGAACAATTATGTAAGGGCATATTTACCCCTTAGGTGTTTTGGTGATTGATGACAATGCTTTTGCGGACTAATCGTGTGCCTTGAGTTTCTCAGACGCTTCATCACTAGGCACGAGACGATTCGGTGCCCCTCGAAGACTATTGAAGACGGCGTTATTCTACGTTTCTCTTTGGTGGATTTGAGTCGTAGGAGAGCCGTACTATTGAGAGGGGGTCCGCGTCGGAAAGGTTCAGGTGGAATCAACACGTACACGTTTCCTTCCTTGCCTCCACCTTTCCCTTGCACTTTGGAGTGTTCTCTGTTATCCTTATTGTGCTTGCTCTGACGGCTACTGTTGTACTTGCGATAGTACTGCTCTATGGAGCGGTAGTACCGCTGGGGTTCATGGTAGTACCACTCCTCTGGAGCCTTAGTGCCGTGGCTCCCAGGCCCTGTGCTACTTCGGTACGGTAGTACGGGGCGGATGTAATTTTTTTACATCCGCGCCTACACGGTAGTACCGCACGTCCAGCGCGGTAGTACCGCAGGAGGCCACGGTAGTACCGCTCCCCTGGTGTCATAGTACCGTGGCCCTCATACCCAGTACTGCTGCGTCGCGGTAGTAGGCGCGGATGTAATTTTTTACATCCACGCATCAATGGTAGTACCGCGCCTCGTGCGCGGTAGTACCGCGTCGGAGTTTTGCACTGTTTCATTTTCGGCGGAAGTAGGCACGGATGTATTTTATTTCATCTGCGCTCTTCGTAGTCTTGGACTTTCCTGCGGGGAGCGGTAGTACCGCAAGGGGGAGCGGTAGTACCACTCGAGCGGTAGTACTGCACTGAGTCAGGCAAGTCCCGGCCTCTGCTGCTGCCGCGAAAGTACCATGGTCCTTCACGGTAGTATCGCGTGGCCTTGCGGTAGTACCGCGCTCCTGGAGCGGTAGTACCGCATGTCGCAGGCTGAACATGTGGATAACGGTTGGATCTCTTCCATGACTATAAAAGGGGCGTCTCCTACCTCTAGTTGACTACCTCTTCCACCTCTAAGCTCCATTGTTGCTCCAAGCTCCATTTTCGCCGATCTCTCTCCCTAGCCAATCAAACTTGTTGATTTGCTCGGGATTAGTTGAGAAGGCCTCGATCTACACTTCCACCAAGAGAGATTTGATTCCCCCCACTTATCCCTAGCGGATCTTCTTACTCTTGGTTGTTTGATCACCCTAGACGGTTGAGGTCACCTCGAAGCCATACTCCATTGTGGTGAAGCTTCGTGGTGGTGTTGGGAGCCTCCAATTGTTGTGGAGATTTCCCCAACCTTGTTTGTAAAGGTTCGGTTGCCGCCTTCAAGGGCACCAATAGTGGAATCACGGCATCTCGCATTGTGTGAGGGCGTGAGGAGATTACGGGTGGCCCTAGTGGCTTCTTGGGGAGCATTGTGCCTCCACACCGCTCTAACGGAGACATACTTCCCTTTAAAAGGAAGGAACTTCGGTAACACATCCTCGTCTCCACCGGCTCCACTCTTGGTTATTTCGTGCCTTTACTTTTGCAAGCTTACTTGTGTTATATCTATTGCTTGCTTCTGTGCTAGTTGTCATTGCATCATATAGGTTGTTCACATAGTTGCATATCTAGACAACCTATTTTGTTGCAAGCTTTAAATTATTAAAGAAAAGCTTAAAAATTGTTAGTTGTCTATTCACCCCCCCCCCCTCTAGTCAACCATATCGATCCTTTCAATTGGTATCAGAGCCTCGTCTCTTTATTAAGGACTTTGTCGTCCGAAGAGTATGGTTGACACCAACGACGATGCGGAGGAGCACTCCGGTGTGAATCCTATCTCGTCTACGGCCGATGGGGGAACCTCGGTCTCCCGTGAGGAATTCAATGTGTCTTTAGACACATTGAAAACCTCCATTATTACCGAGGTTGAAAGCATGTTTACTAAATTCCTAGAAGGACTTAAACTATCCACCTCGCCGATGAAAGTGGGTGATCCCACTAACAAGGTGACGGGTGCTAACTCCGACAAGGGGGAAGCTAATAGTGAAAAGGGTCCTTCTACTAGTGGTAGAAATGGCACCCGCATCTATGCCCATGTGGAACCTCCTACTTATGGTGGACCGATTCCCTCTACTCATTTAAATCATGCCGGTCCTCCTCCTAAGATTGTGAAAAATGAGGATTTTGATTCTTGGGTTTATCGTTTCAAGCGTCATTTAAAACATGTGAATACTAATCTTTGGAGAATCATAGAAGAAGGTTTCTATCCACATGACCCAAGCAACTTCACCCCTCGAGAAGCCGTGGATAATAAATTCAATGAGAGTGCTCTCTTCATCATCCAAGATGCAATCCTTCCCGAAGATCTCCCTCATCTTCGACCTCATGCCGTGGCTAAAGACGCATGACAATGTGTTGTGTCTCTCTATCGAGGAAGTGCTAGCATTCAACGCTCCAACTACGAAGTGGTGCAAGATGAAGCCGATGAGTTTGCAATGAAAGAAGATGAAGAACCTCGTGAGCTCTTTCGAAGAGTGACCAAACTCGCGGTCTCATTCCGAGATCATGGGAGCAAGGACACGGATGACAATTGGATCAAGAGAAAGTTCCTCAAGGCCATGATGCCCTACAACAAGGCCATGTCCTCCGTCATTCGTCAAAGACCGGACTTCCACTCCATGATCTCAAGCGAAGTGTTGGATGAGTTTGTTGCAATGAGCATCTTGGACAAGACCGTCGACAATGCGGTGCTCCGTTCTCAAAGGGCAAAGAAGCCCAACCTTGCCTTGAAGGCCAAGGTTAGTGTGGAAGAAGAGGAAGATGAGGAGAGCAACCCCGAAGACACGAAATATGATTATCATGAGCACATGGCTCTTGCCTCAAGACAATTTTGGAGCAAGAAGAATACAAGACCCAACTTCAACAAGAACAACTCAAGTGGCCTCAAGGGCAAGCAACGAGTTAGAACTTGTTTTAACTGTGGCAACGTGAGTCACTTCGTTGCGGATTGTCCTTACGAGAAGCGGGAAGACGATGGTGGCAAGTTCATCCGAAAAGACAAAGCCAAGTCCTTCCCCAACAAGAACAACTTCACCAAGAAGACTCCTACTCGCGGGTTGGTGGTTCAAGAAGAATACCGTGAGGATGACGATGATGATGAAGATAGTGAATCAATGGCCATGGCATCCGTTGCCATTTCCACAACTCCCCGGGTGTCTCTCTTCGATTCACCCAACGAGAACATCACCGCCAAGTGCCTCATGGCTAAAGCCACCAACAAGGTAACCCCCAACATCAAAACCACCATTATTTCTAATCCTTCTTCGACGGTTGGCTTTGATGATGGTAAGGGGTCTAATGAGGAGGTAAATGAATTTGAGTCCTTCATGAGTAAGCTCAAGGGAAAATCCAAGAAGCACTTCATTGATCTCTTGGAACAACTTGGTGAAGCCAATGACATGATCGAGGCTCACGAAGAAACCATCTCTAAGATGGAAGGTCATAGTCGTGACTATGCCGATGAGATATCAGATCTCTCTAATGCTCTTGAGGAAGAGCGTGGGCACCGTTTGGCTCTTGAGGAGTCACACAACGATGACCATGCCAAATTAAAGAAAGATCTTGATCATGCTCTTGTTGTGTCTCGTGTGCTAACTTCCGAGAAGGCTAAACTTGGGGTTGATCATGCTAGACTCAAGGAGGAGTTTGATGTACTTGACAAGGCCCATAAGGTCTTGAAAGGTGCTCATGCAAACCTCAAGGAGTCTCATGCTCAACTCCAAGTTAAGCTAACCAAGGAAAAGGCCACATTTCCTCACATGGTCTTAATTGATAATGCAAATGCTACTAACCCGTGTTGTGAGCATGTGCATCTTGTGGAGGAGAATGCCAAGTTGAAGGAACAACTCGAGAAAGGTCTTGTGTCATGCATACAAGGTGAGAAGAACCTAAATGACCTTTTGAGCAATCAAAAGGAAGTTGCAGGCAAGGAGGGAGTTGGGTTCTCACCCAAGTCCAAGAACAAGAAGAAGAACGAGAAGAAGAATAACAAGACCAAACGACCTCCCCCGCTTAAGCAAACTTTTGTGAAGGAGGGAGAGGGTGCTCCTAAGGAGAAGAAGAACAATGTGAAGAGTGGTGATGCCAAAAAGGGCAAAGCCATCTCTCCCAACAAAGTCGGCGACTTTAACCCCTCTTATGTGTTGTGCCGTGCTAGTGATGGGCATGTTTATGCTAAATTTGTTGGTTCTTCTTATGAGTACATTGAATGGTCTATTTGGGTTCCTAAGACCCTTGTTACTAACATCAAAGGACCCATTACTAAATGGGTACCTAAAACCAAGCATTGATCTCTTGTAGGTGTTTGCTTCCGGTGGGGGATATGGTTGCTCGATAGTGGAGCAACATATCATATGACCGGGAGCAAGGACTTGGTGGTGGACGTGAAAAAGATCCCATCTATGCCCACCAATGTCGAGTGGGGTGATGTCTCACATTCTAAAGTATTGGGTCTTGGCAAGGTTGTCATTTCTCATGATCTAACGATCGAGAAAGTCATGCTTGTTGAGTCCCTTGCGTTCAATCTACTTTCCGTTTGTCAACTTGCATTCATGGGCTTTGCCACCTTCTTTGATATTGATACCGTGGCCCTCTTGTGGAGCAAGACTCTTAAAGTAGCCTTTGTTGGGCATGTCGAGAATGGTTTCTATGTGATTAACTTTTCGGAGCAACCCACTAAGACCGCGACATGCCTAATGGCTAAAGTTGATGTGGGATGGCTTTGGCATCGCCGTTTAGCCCATGTCAATATGAGATCTTTGCAAAGTCTTCTCAAGGGGGACCATGTCCGTGGACTAACAAATGTTAGTTTTGCCAAAGATCGTGCTTGCAGTGCTTGTATCGAAGGAAAGCTTCATGAGATGGCTCACCCTCCCACGACTATCATCTACTCGAAGAGACCCTTGGAGCTCCTTCACATGGACCTCTTTGGGCCTCCATCCTTTGATAGTCTTGGGGGTAGAAAGTATTGCTTGGTGATTGTGGATGATTATTCAAGATACACTTGGGTATACTTCTTCAAGAGGAAGAGTGAGACTCAACAAACTGTCATCGACTTTGCAAATGAAGCTCAACGTCAACATGATGCAAAGATCTTGACAATAAGAAGTGACAACGGCATCGAGTTCAAGAACTACACCTTGGATGAGTTTCTTAGTGATGAGGGGATCAAGCATCAATATTCTGCACCATATACCCCTCAACAAAATGGTGTTGCGGAGAGGAAGAACCGGACGTTGATGGATGCGGCAAGGACCATGATGGCGGAGTTCAAGTCTCCATACAACTTTTGGGCCGAAGCCATCAACATCGCATGTCATGCATCCAATCGGCTCTATCTCCGCAAAGGCTTGAACAAGACTCCTTATGAGATACTCACCCGAAACAAGCCCAATCTCAAGTACTTCCGGGTGTTCGGGTGTAAGTGTTTCATTCTCAAGAAAGGTGTTCGTTTGTCTAAATTTGAGGCTAGAGCTTATGAGGGCATATTTGTTGGTTATGCTACAAACTCTCATGCTTACTGTGTTCTCAATAAGTCCACCGGACTTATTGAGGAGACGTGTAACGTGGAGTTTGATGAAAATAACGGCTCCCAAGTGGAGCAAAGTGGTACTTGTGATGTAGGTGATGAAATTCCTCCCCAAGCCATAAGAAGAATGGGTATTGGTCATATTCTACCCATTGAGGAACCCCTTGTGGCCGAAGGAGGACAATGCTCCACTCAAGTGGAGCCTTCACCTACTCAAGACCCACACGCTTCCGAAGAACAAAGTGTAGGCCCTCAACCTCGTGAACAAGACCAAGGGCAAGATCAATCTCAAGGTGGTGGTGAACCTCCAAATGATGCCCAAGGTCAAGTTCTCCCCCTCGAGCAAGTTCAAGATCATGAGCAAGCTCAAGATCAAGAACAACCTCAAGACGGCGCTCAAGATAATCAAGTTAACCCTCCTCCTTCCACATCTGAGGAGGAATTAGAGCGTCGTGCCGCGAAGATTGCTTCCAAACTCACCACCAAAGGCCATCTCATGGATAATGTGGTTGGAAGCCTAAGAAAAGGGGTAAGCACACATAGACAATTAGCAAACTATTGTGAACATCACATGTTTGTCTCTTGTGTTGAACCCCAAAAGTTCTATGAGGCGCTCAAAGACTCGGATTGGCTCAATGCCATGCATGAAGAACTCAACAACTTCGAGTACAACAAGGTGTGGAGATTGGTGCCAAGGCCATCGGGGAACCATAACGTCATTGGAACCAAGTGGATTTTCAAGAACAAGAAAGATGCTCATGGGAACATCATTCGCAACAAGGCAAGATTGGTAGCACAAGGCTACTCCCAAGTCGAGGGTATCGACTACGGTGAAACCTTTGCTCCCGTTGCTCGCCTTGAATCCATTCATTTGTTGATTGCTTATGCTTCCCATCACAACTTTAAGTTACAACAAATGGATGTGAAAAGTGCTTTTCTTAATGGTCCTATTAATGAGTTGGTTTATGTCAAGCAACCCCCCGGGTTCGAGGATCCTTACTTCTCGGATCATGTGTATCAACTCGATAAGGCACTCTATGGCCTTAAACAAGCCCCACGTGCGTGGTATGACCACCTTACCGAGTTGTTACAAGATCGTGGATCTGAAGTTGGGCAAATCGATCCCACTCTTTTTACTAAGAAGGTCAAAGGGGAGTTGTTTGTGTGCCAACTATATGTTGATGACATTATCTTTGGTTCCCCTAACAATGCTTTCAATGAATAATTTGCCGCTCTCATGACCTCTAAGTTCAAGATGTCTTCGATGGGAGAGTTGAAGTTCTTCCTTGGTTTTGATATTAAACAAAGAAGAGAATGTACCTTCATCAACCAAGCCAAATACACTCAAGACATGCTTAAGAGATTCAAGCTAAGTGATGTCAAGTCGGCCTCTACTCCAATGCCCACCAAGTGCCAACTTGACGTTGATCCCAATGGTAAAGCGGTGGATCAAAAGGTATATCGCTCTATGATTGGTTCCTTGCTTTACCTTTGTGCATCTAGACCGGATATCATGTTGAGTGTGAGAATATGTGCACGGTTCCAAGCCGCACCAAAGGAAAGCCACTTTGTGGTGGTCAAGCGAATCTTTCGATATTTGGCTCATACCCCAAACTTTGGCTTATGGTACCCAAGAGGAGCTAACTTCAAGCTTGAATGATTTACGGATTCTGATTGGGTGGGAGACAAGGTGGATAGGAAGTCCACTTCCGGAGGGTGCCAATTTCTTGGTTGCTCTTTGGTGAGTTGGTCTTCCAAGAAGCAAAGTTGTGTGTCTCTCTCGTCCACCGAAGCGGAATATGTGGCGGCCGATAGTTGTTGTGCACAACTCTTATGGATGAGGCAAACTTTAAAGGAATACGGTGTCATTTGTGACAAAGTGCCTCTTTGGTGTGACAATGAAAGTGCCATCAAGATTTCTCTCAACCCGGTGCAACACTTCAAGATGATGCATATTGAGATTCGATATCACTTCATCCGGGATCACATTAGGCGAGGGGAGATCGAGCTCAAGTATGTCAACACTCATGATAACCTTGCAGATATTTTCACGAAGCCCTTGGATGAAGCAAGATTTCGCGAGTTAAGGCATGAGCTAAATATTATTGATTCTAGCAATGTGACTTGAACCCTTGCACCCCCACCACACTCAACTTGTTGTAGTTTAGGTGTAGGCATGGACATAGGGGGAGTATTGTTCTCTCAATGAACTCTCCCTCCCCCCATTATGCATAAATCGATCAACTCTTTCACATTAGCCATTTTTTATGGTACTTGTGCTTCAAAGACGAGTTTTGGTCATGGGCCCAAGGATAATTCTTCACGGTGCCATACCAACAAACTCAAACATAGGTGGCTCCGGCCACTGCCCTCTCCTTTGAGAGGTTGTGTCACGTGGTTGCTCCCTGTTGTCTTTTTTCCTTGGGTTGTGCGTGTTCTTGTGGTGCCTTTTGTGCTAAAAGTTTCTTTGCAAAGACCTCTTTTCGTGTGTCGAAACCAGCTTTTTCTTGAGCTCACGGTACTACCGCAGCCTTCTATGGTACTACCGCTAGGGAGAGCACGGTACTACTGCCCCCCACGCGGCAGTAATTTTTTACTGCCGCCTGGGAGAGCGGTACTACCGCTTCGGTGCGGTACTTCCGCCCAAGCGGTACTACCGCGATGACATGCGGTACTACCGCGCCGTCATAGACGCATGGGAATAAGGACGGGTAGGGGGAGTTCAAACTCCCCCATACCCATTCGTCAGTTCCCCCACATCGTCTCTCTCTCTCTCTCTCTCCCACGCTCAAGAATGGGGCCGGCGTCGGTCGCCGGATCTCCGCCTCCGGCTGCCCTCCCATGATTCCGACTGGTGGGATCGTTCCCCACCACGTGCTCTTGCCATGGACCAAGGTCTTTCCCCTTTCCCCTCTCGTTTTTGTTGTGTTCTTTGCCTCTAGGTTTTTGGGGGAGACATGTGTGTTCTAGAGATTCTTAGGCTAAATCTATGCAATAGTAGGATGAAGGAGTGTAGTATTGCGTAGGAATTATACTTGTCTTTTTATCATGTGTTAGATTTGATCACCGTAGCACCGCCGTGGTTTCACGGTTCTTTTCAGATTCAAACCGTCGTTTGGATCTGACGCGGTGCGGTACTACCGCCCGTCAGGCGCGGTACTACCGCTAGTCTGGTACTACCGCCCGTCTGGCGCGGTACTACCGCACTCGCTGTGGCCCTAAAGTTTTACTACCGCTCCCACCATGGTACTACCGTGACCCCGCACGGTACTACCGCGACTTGGAGCGGTACTAAAATTTTAGTACCGCAGGCTCTGGCAGTACTACCGTGGATCACATCTATCTCATGGCAACTTTCAAGTATTCTTTCTATTTGTTTCTTGTGCTTTGTCGTGGTCTTTGCATTGATCCTTTTCGCTTGTCGTGGGTGTTTTTGCGTTTTTGTCTTAGGTGGTGGCTCTCGCCGTTCCAATCCCAGTCGTGACACTGGTTCCAAGCGTCTGCGCAATCCAGGTGAAGCACCAGAGGGCTCCACTGCCCCCAAGCGCCATGTCAAGACATCCGCTAGTAAGCACAAGGAACCCAACAAGGGCATGGACGAGATACCCCCATCTGAGTTCGTCCGTCTCAGGAAGCTCAACCCGTATGTGCATCCTCGTGCTACTGTCAGAGGTTGTGAACTGTTTTGGAACAAGCAACAGACTCTCACTTATCTGGATGTCATCAAGAACAAGCAGAATACCTATGTGGATGTCAAATGGATAGAAATGCATCACCTGAGGAAGGACAAGTTCCGTCAGTACTTTGGAGAAGCTCTGGATTTGGTGGAGTAGTTTGGTATTGAACATGTGATCTCCTTTCACCTTGACTATGACCCTGAGCTTTTTTGTCAGTTCTTTGCCTCAGTTTACTTTCACCATGATGAGGAGCGGAGGATGACCTGGATGACCAATGGACGTAAGTTGACTGATACCTGGAAGGAGTTCATAGATTTTCTCCATGTTCCTGATGACGGGCTCGACACTCCCGTGGGTGTTCGCCCCCATGCTAATCCTGAGTCTGCTAACAAGGACAAGCTTCAGCCATACTATGTTGAGAAGGCGCTTCCCAATGGCAAGACAGGGTGGGTGCTCAACTCCTTTCTGGATATCATGTATCGCATCTTCCGCAACTCTTTGTTCCCTCGCATTGGTGACAAGGACAAGGTTCATGCCTATATGGTGGATATGATGCTCCTATGTGAGGAGGCTCGTGTGTCTCGGACTCAGCCACTTGATGTCTCACACATCATGTGGTGTGAGCTTCGGTTTGCAGTGTTCAACCGCAAGGTGCCTATCTATGGGCCCTATCTGTTTCTGCTGATCTCGAAGACTTGGGAGAAGATGTTCCCTGGTGAGGAGTTCCTTGCTCCAGACTGGATTCGTCATGATCCCATCTGTCTCCGTGTCAAGTCCGCCGAGGCCAACACTACTACTCGTGCTGAGGCGTCTGCTGCTAGGGCTGCTGTTGATGAGGAGGATGTTGGCGCAGAGGATGTTGCTGAGGACCGTGCTGCCAGGCCTTCCCATAGTTCCTCTATGCCCTCGTGGGCCAAGAAGCTGAAGGACAAGATGAAGACTCTTTTCTGCATGCAAGCTAAGGGCCAGTACAGGACTCACGTGGCATCCAAGGAGAGTCGTCGACGGGACAAGAAGATCTTGCAGCTATATGGCGAGGATGTGTCTGGCGGTTCTGAGGATCGCATCACTCCAGAGGCCGAGTGGATGGAGAAGCAAGGCTACAGGTGGACTGATTCTGAGGAGGACGTCGAGGAGACCATCCCTGCTGCCGAGGAGTCCGACGAGGAGGGTTGGGATGAGTTCCCCGCTTGAGCCACCCCTTGTGTGTAGGTGTCCTCTCTGCCTTTTTGGCGTCTCGATGCCAAAGGGGGAGAGAGTGTAGGGATTTGCGAGTCGTGTGTCGTCGTTCGGGTTCGGTGTGTTTGCTGCTTTCTCGTTTGAACCTTGTTTGAACCTTGTTTCAGTTGCTTTGGGTTGCTTTACTTCATATGGTGTAAGACATATGCACTCTATCTATCTTAGCTAGCTCGTGATATATTGTGCTACCTTTGTGCTATGCTCTGCTTAGATGTTAGTTATCATGCCTTTGTCTCTAAAATATAGGCGGGATGTTGATCCTAGTTTGTGTGCTATGCAGTCCAAAGCATCTATCTAGATTTCACACATCTAGGGGGAGCCCGTCTATATTCTAGAGAGGTGGGGTTTGCCTTTGCCCTATATTATCTCATCTATGTGCAAATCCCGTATTGTCATCAATCCACCAAAAAGGGGGAGATTGTAAGGGCATATTTATCCCTTAGGTGTTTTGGTGATTGATGACAATGCTTTTGCGGACTAATCGTGTGCCTTGAGTTTCTCAGATGCTTCATCACTAGGCACGAGACGATTCGGTGCCCCTTGAAGACTATTGAAGACGGCATTGTTCTACGTTTCTCTTTGGTGGATTTGAATCGTAGGAGAGCCGTACTATTAAGAGGGGGTCTGCGTCGGAAAGGTTCGGGTGGAATCAACACGTACACGTTTCCTTCCTTGCCTCCACCTTTCCATTGCACTTTGGAGCGTTCTCCGTTATCCTCGTTGTGCTTGCTTTGACGGCTACTGCTGTACTTGCGGTAGTACTGCTCTATGGAGCGGTAGTACCGCAAGCACCTGCGGTAGTACCGCTGGGGTTCACGGTTGTACCGCTCCTCTGGAGCCTTAGTACCGTGGCTCCCAGGCCCTGTGCTGCTTCGGTACGGTAGTATGGGGCGGATGTAATTTTTTACATCCGCGCCCACACGGTAGTACCGCATGTCCAGCGCGGTAGTACCGCGGGAGGCCACGGTAGTACCGCTCCCCTGGAGTCGTAGCACTGTGGCACTCATACCCAGTACCGCTGCGTCGCGGTAGTAGGAGTGGATGTAATTTTTTACATCCGCGCCTCAACGGTAGTACCGCGTCGGAGTTTTGCACTGTTTCATTTTCGGTGGAAGTAGGCACGGATGTATTTTATTTCATCCGCGCTCTTCGTAGGCTTGGACTTTCCTGCCTTGCGGTAGTACCCCAAGGGGGAGCGGTAGTACCGCGCGAGCGGTAGTACTGCACTCAGTCAGGCAAGTCCCGACCTCTGCTGCTGCCGCAGAAGTACCGTGGTCCTCCACGATAGTACCGCGTGGCCTTGCGGTAGTACCGCGCTCCTGGAGTGGTAGTACCGCATGTCGCAGGCTGAACATGTGGATAACGGTTGGATCTCTTCCATGTCTATAAAAGGGGCGTCTCCTACCTCTAGTTGACTACCTCTTCCACCTCTAAGCTCCATTGTTGCTCCAAGCTCCATTTTCGCCCGATCTCTCTCCCTAGCCAATCAAACTTGTTGATTTGCTCAGGATTAGTTGAGAAGGCCTCGATCTACACTTCCACCAAGAGAGATTTGATTCCCCCCACTTATCCCTAGCGGATCTTGTTACTCTTGGGTGTTTGAGCACCCTAGACGGTTGAGGTCACCTCGAAGCCATACTCCATTGTGGTGAAGCTTCGTGGTGTTGTTGGGAGCCTCCAATTATTGTGGATATTGCCCCAACCTAGTTTGTAAAGGTTCGGTCGCCGCCTTCAAGGGCACCAATAGTGGAATCACGGCATCTCGCATTGTGTGAGGGCGTGAGGAGATTGCGGTGGCCCTAGTGGCTTCTTGGGGAGCATTGTGCCTCCACACCGCTCTAACGGAGACGTACTTCCCTTTAAAAGGAAGGAACTTTGGTAACACATCCTCGTCTCCACCGGCTCCACTCTTGGTTATTTCGTGCCTTTACTTTTGCAAGCTTACTTGTGTTATATCTATTGCTTGCTTGTGTGCTAGTTGTCATTGCATCATATAGGTTGTTCACATAGTTGCATATCTAGACAACCTATTTTGTTGCAAGCTTTAAATTGTTAAAGAAAAGCTTAAAAATTGTTAGTTGCCTATTCACCCCCCTCCCCCTCTAGTCAACCATATCGATCATTTCATGTTAACTAGGTATGTTCTGACTGGCACTTTAGCAAAACAAGAAATCATTCATTGGAGAGTCCCGGGTGCTGAGAATCCTCCTGAGCCTCAAGATGGAGAGGTAGTTGTGTTTGTACATCATCTGGACCGAGGGTTTAGCCCTCCCGGATCAAAAAAATTCCGAGATGTACTTGCCAGCTTCCAACTCCACCCTCAAGACATCGGACCGAACTCTGTGTCCAACCTTTGTAATTTCCAAGTGTTTTGTGAGGCTTACCTGCAAGAAGAGCCAACCATTGATTTTTTCAGAGATTTCTTTCACTTGAACCGCCGGACCGAGTTTACCGACGGCCCCAATACTGAACTTGGCGGTGTGTCAATTCAACAAAGGAAAGAAGTCAATTTTCCTCATGCTAAACACCACAGCCATCCCAAGGATTGGAACCAAACTTGGTTTTACTGCCGAAACACCGCCCCTGAAAATGAAAATCCTCTACCGGGTTATCGTGTTCACCAGCTCAGTAATGCACATCCATTGCCGCATCGGCTTACTGCCCAGGAACGATCAAGATATGCACCATAGATTTCTAAGCTCTGGGCTTTCATGGCAAATTGTTTAACCGGTATTGACCTTGTCTGCTGCTGGGTTTCATGGAGGATCATGCCTTTGAGCTGGCGTCCCGGTTTAATGTGCGAGTACACGGGAGACGTGAAAGATCCTCAACGGCACACTGATATTCAGCTAATTGATGAAGCGATTACTGATGCTGT
Source organism: Aegilops longissima (assembly GCA_021605205.1). Classification (NCBI taxonomy): domain Eukaryota; kingdom Viridiplantae; phylum Streptophyta; class Magnoliopsida; order Poales; family Poaceae; genus Aegilops; species Aegilops longissima. The sequence goes on from CM038680.1 coordinate 612,624,746, forward strand.
CAAAAAGATGTTGGATGAACCGATATATGAATGCAGCAAAACTGGGTTGCGTCCCTTTTATGCTTCCAACAAACCGCCAGTTGTAAGAATTGTCACTTTCTGCTTTAATCCGCCATCCTTTTGATACTTACTAATGGTCTTCTGTTTATCTTTGCAGGGCAATGATCCATTATGGAAAAGCAAATCTCTAGACAAACCGGCAAAGCCACAAGACAAACCGGTGAGAGTGCCTCGTGCTAAGTCCAAGGTCACAAAGAGGCCTGCCAAGAAGAGAACCGCCGAGTCCCCTAATCCTGCTGAAGATGTTGATGATTCAGAAACAGAGGTAGAACTTGATTCACTTGGTTCACTTTTCATGCACCTTATTGACAATGACCATTATCAGTATGATGCGGACGCCAGCCGTGCTGACAATGTAGATTTAATTTCCCTTTCCTCCGATTCAGATCATGTGCCAGTACAAAAACTCTATCGAGTAGTCCGGAAAGTAAAACATTCACATCCTCTCACTTATTTGGATCCGCACTTTTCTTTGAAGACATAGCAACATGAAGCTCGTCGCACAACCCGGCACAGTGGTCAACAAGTCACCTCTTTCGGTTTACCAAACTCTCCGGTTTGCAAACGTCGTCCAGAGGTCTCTTGTACGTAATTCCAATACATCTTATCCCAAGGCGGGTTGCTTTCGATATCCTCTTAATCCGCCTGATTCGAATTATTAGGGAACTTCCAATTCATCCTCTGGCGATTCATCAACCACACAGATGCCTCCACTCAAGACCGTTCCTGGGTAATCATAAGAGATTTACTTTTATACATTGCTCCGGTTTACTGTACTAATCTATGTACTTCATTCTTTCAGTGCGAAAGCCAGACTTAGCAAGAAAGCTAAGCTGACTATTCCAATTGATGGTAATCAGACCCCTGAACCGGAGAAGACCCCTGAACTTCATGATCCGAATGTTGATGCTGCCCAAGAAGATCCAGTACCTCCGGTTCAAGATACTTTTATTGAACCGGACGAGAGAAATGTCATGAACCAGCCTGCTGATCCGCCAAGCCTAGCAAGGGATGACGATAATCTGCCAAGCCCAGCCAGGGATACTGATATTCCGCCAAGCCCAGCCAAAGGTGGTGATGATGATGTTGTCATTACTGGCACTGGTCATACTGTCCCTGGTAACCCGGTTGCTTTATCGAAGCATACTGCCAAGGAAGAATTCGCTGCTATGGGCAAAGGCAAGTGGAAAACAAATTTGTCCAGCTGTGTTAACCTCAATGCTCAGGAACTTCACTCTGGATTTCTGAATCGCATGTATAAAAGTCGTGATTATGAGGCTGGTTTAGTCAACTTGATGAAGGAGCGCTATGAGGTAATTCCTGTTCGAACATTTCATAGAGTTCTTCCTTTTGCTTTATATCAACTCCATTGTAGCCCCCAAGGGCCGGTTTATCTCTTGAAGATGAACCGGTACTTTAATAAGAAAAACTTCAACGGTGTAGCCCCCAAGGGTCAGTTTATCTCTTGGAGATGAACCGGTACTTCCTGTTATAAAGCTTATCCTTGTTGAATTCCTTCACCTCTGGTTTATTTGATCAAACAAGCATTAGCCCCCAAGTGCCAAGATGAATACTTGTATTGAGCCTTGAGACTTAAAATAGCATTAAGGAAGAAAACAATCCGCATTAGCCCCCAAGTGCCAAGTGTATATATTCTTATGTGCTTGGGACTTTCAAAAAGTATTACCAACTTACTATCTGTCTTTTGCAGGCTGACTTAACCAGCAAGGATTCCCAAATCGCCGACCTCCAGGAAAACATTAAGTCCCAGCAAGCCGAAACCTCCAAAGCCAAAGATGAATTGAAGGACGCTTTAACATCCATGGAGCAGCTGAAGGATAGCTTCAAGAATGACCGGGCAGGCTGGGAGACTGAAAAAGCCGCTTTGCTGAAACGGGCTGAAGATGCTGAGGCGGCACTTAAACCGGTAGCAGAAGGGATGAGTGGCTTAAAACGGCAAATCAATGCGATGACTTCTGCTATCTTTGGTAAGTATTCTTCCTCGGCTTTTTAGTAAACATCTTTGACACTGCCGGTTTAACAGTAATTTCTTAGACCATTGCAAGTAGTCGTGTTGCTCAGCTTGGCTCAGATATGCGGAAGTAGTTGAAGGTTGCCTATACCTTGATAGAGCAGTTGTATACCGGCGATCAACGGGTCATCTGCGCAGCTTCTTACAATAAACCGCCCCCCACTTTGATCAAGGACACATTGGCCAGGTTATCCATGACACCTTCCCGGCTCGAGGAAGTAAAGAGGTCATCTACGAGAGCTGGCGCTTTAGCTGCACTAACTCGGGCTAAGGCTTGGATATCTGATCTTGATCCGGAGGACATTGGTAATGGCTATCCTAGCCAAAAAGAAGATGGGTCGGAGTTTGACAATGACGCCCCGAAAGCCTTAACAAAAGAGATGCGCCCTCTTGCCAGTAAGTTAGCCGAAGAGACTGATTTGTCTTTTCACCGGTCCATCTATGATGCAGACAACCGACGGATTGACGCATCAGTTTATGAAGTCCAGAATCTGATCCCACCAAAGCGTAAGAACACTTATGCCCCTGATGTTGAACTAGAAGATCTTATAAGCGATGAAGCTGTCTTCCGAGCTTTGTCTGGAATTGACTGGGCAACTATTGACATCCAGCCACTGGGTGGGGAGGAGGAGGGTGAACCGGCGCAAGACGATCCATCATCATCACGTTAGCCTGGTGATGAATCTTAAACTGGCAGCCGGCTTGTATTTCTGCAGATTATATTCTGTGAAACAAACAATTATGTTTTTGGGCATCAAAGTGCCTTGTAATAGGCTAGCTGAAGTACTTGTTTGAGTTGTTGCCATCGTGCACTGCTTCATAACCATGCTTTAATCCCTCATAATTGTTGCTACATGTGCTTATGTGCTTTAGCTATTGTATGCAATCTTATTTCTGTGATATTGAACCACATCGTTGGTTTACCAACTCGATTGTAGTAAGAGTTAGAACCCAAGTCTTGAGTGTTAACAACTCCCACCATGCTGTGCTGGTGTATAAGAAGCCATTCCGGGTTGTGATAAACACCGGATGATCATCCTAGCGACGTATAGTCAATGCCAGACCGAGTTAATAAACACCGGTTTATAATTGAATGTGGTCTGACAACTTGTAGCTGAAAGCCAAGCCGGGTTAACAAACACCGGGTTACTTTGATGACTGATAGTCATGCCAGGTCAATAAACGCCGGTTCAACATAAAGTTTATCAAAGAGAAAAATCTTGACAAAAGCAAATAAAATCATGTAGTCGAGGCTTTTCAAGGGCTGCCAAGCCCAAATTCGAGGCTTTTCATGGCCTGCCAGGCTGCTGAGTTAAACCATTTTAGCAAAGCCTTTCAAGATGGGCCTCCAACTAACCAATCATCGTTTTAACTTTGACAAGTTCAGGGTCTGTATAAGATTGACTTGTCAAACGTTCGGCGGGTCATGCCAGGATTACCTGGAAAGGAGTGGCTTACATGATGAAGGCTGGTTAACCCGGGGTTTTAGGTGAATACACCAGGCTTCCAGTCGTGCTTGATAGCATATTACAAGGGTCCTTTCAAACTCTTTGTTGCGTTGCACAAAGATCCCCCAAGTAACTTTGTGAGCTGTGCTCTATGGGTGCCTATGTTTGAGCTGTGCGTAGCAACAAGACTCTCTTTGGCCCCTTGGGTGTGAAGCTCCCAAGCTTTGTTGTGGCATGATAGTCGGATTAATGGACAAAACTCTGCTTTGTCAACTGAAGCCCCCATGTAATCAAGAAATATGGGAAAAAACAGTAGAGGCCCTACTTATAGCAAGGATGTCTGTTTATTATATTGATCAATATATACATTGTCAAGCTATGTACATAACAGGAGCCTATGGCTCAAGTGTAGTAAGGCCGAAGGAGAGCTATGTTCCACACCCACTGGGTCTCCTCCTCAGATTTGCGTGAGTCTTTGTGCTCTCGAACATCGATGAGGTAGTATGATCCGTTGTGCAGATTCTTGCTGACCACAAAGGGCCCTTCCCAAGGTGGGGATAACTTGTGCATATCGGTCTGATCCTGGATGAGCCGGAGCACTAAGTCGCCTTCTTGAAAGGTTCTTGTTTTAACCCGGCGGCTGTGATAATGCTGCAGGTCTTGCTGATAAACCGCCGAACGAGCCAATGCCATGTCCCGTTTTTCATCTAACAGGTCCAGTGCTTCTTTACGTGCTTGCTCGTTGTCCGCTTCAACATAATTGGCAACCCGGGGTGAGTCAAGACGAATATCACTTGGGAGTACCGCCTCTGCCCCGTAAACCATGAAGAAAGGTGTATATCCGTGGATCAATTGGGGTGGTGTTTATGCTGCATAACACAGAAGGTAATTCCTCCACCCAACAACCCGGCGTCCTTTTCAAAGGAACCATAAGTCGGGGCTTGATACCCTTCAAGATTTCCTGATTAGCTCTCTCAGCTTGACCATTAGACTGGGGGTGGGCCACTGATGACACATCAAGCCGGATGTGCTCTCTTTGACAGAAGTCCTCCATCTCACCTTTGGTGAGGTTCGTGCCATTATCCGTGATGATGCTGTGTGGAAAACCAAAGCGGAAGATCACCTTCTTGATGAATTGAACCGCCGTGGCTGCATCACACTTGCTTACTGGCTCCGCTTGAACCCATTTAGTGAACTTGTCAATTGCCACCAACAGGTGGGTCTTCTTATCTTTGGACTGCTTAAAAGGTCCTACCATATCAAGCCCCCAAGTAGCAAATGAACAAGTGATTGGAATCATCCTTAGCTCTTGAGCCGGAACATGAGCTCGGCGTGAAAACTTCTGACAAGCGTCGCACCGCTTTACCAAGTCCTTAGCATCAGCATGAGCCGTCAGCCAATAGAAGCCATGACGAAAAGCTTTAGCAACCAAGGATTTTGAACCGGCGTGGTGACCACAGTCTCCTTCGTGGATCTCACGCAAAATCTCTCGCCCCTCTTCAGGAGAAACACAGCGCTGGAACACACCTGAGACACTGCAGTGGTGTAACTCGCCATTGTGAATAACCATGCACTTGGATCGCCGGACTATCTGTCTGGACAGAACTTCATTTGCTGGTGACCCGCCCCGGTTCATATACGCCAAATATGGAACCGTCCAATCCAGAATAACATGTAAAGCGGCCACCAATTGTGCCTCTGGATCAGGAATAGCCAAATCCTCCTCTGTAGGCAACTTAACTGACGGGTTCTTTAGGACATCTAGAAAGGTATTGGGCGGCACCGGTTTACACTGAGACCCCAGCCGGCTTAAAGCATCTGTTGCTTCATTTTTGCGCCGATCAATGTGCTCAACCTGATAACCCTTGAAGTGTCCAGCCACAACATCCACCTCTCGTCTGTAAGCCACCATGAGTGGATCCTTAGAATCCCAAGTACCAGAAACTTGCTGAGCCACCAGATCAGAGTCTCCAAAGCATTGTACTCGGCTTAAATTCATTTCCTTAACCACGCGAAGACCATGGAGCAAGGCCTTGTACTCAGCTGCATTGTTAGTACAAGGAAACACTAATCAGATAACATAACGAATTTTATCACCTCGAGGGGAAGTGAGGACAACTCCAGCCCCCGAGCCCTCCAATTGCCTGGACCCGTCGAAGTGAATAGTCCAGTATGTGTTATCCGGTTTGTCTTCCGGTGCCTGCAACTCTATCCAATCATTGATGAAGTCGACAAGCACTTGAGACTTGATAGCTGTCCGAGGCATATACTTCAACCCGTGCGGTCCAAGCTCAATAGCCCACTTTGCAACCCCGCCAGTTGCCTCCCTGTTCTGAATTATATCGCCCAAAGGAGCAAAACTGACAACTGTGATGGGATGGCCCTGAAAGTACTGCTTAAGCTTCCGACTCGCCATGAAAACCCCATACACCAGCTTCTGCCAATGCAGATATCTTTGCTTTGACTCGATGAGCACTTCATTGATATAGTAAACCGGCCTTTGAACCGGATGTTCCTTCCCAGCTCCTTGCGCTCGACCACAGTAGCCACGCTGACAGCCCGGGCATTAGTAGCCACATATAATAACAGCGGCTCGTTGTCGACAGGAGCGGCAAGGACCGGCGGTTCAGCCAATTGCCTCTTCAAGTCCTCAAACGCCACATCAGCAGCGTTACTCCAGACAAAAGTGTCTGTTTTCTTCAACATCTGATACAGAGGGATCGCCTCTCTCCCAAACGGCTGATAAACCGGCTCAGGCTTCAATTCGACCCGCCAGACGCTGAACATCATTGATACATGCCGGTTTAGCCAGAGATGTAATAGCCTTGATCTTTTCCGGATTAGCCTCAATGCATATGTTAGACACCAGGAAACCTAAGAGCTTGCTTGCCGGAACACCGAAGACGCACTTGGCCGGATTGAGCATCATCTTATACACCCGAAGATTGTCAAAGGTCTCCTTCAAGTCTTCAATCAATGTCTCCTTCTTCCTGGACTTGACCACAATATCATCCACATAAGCATGAACATTGCACCCAATTTGGGTATGAAGACAATGCTGCACGCAGCACTGATAAGTCGCCTGAGCACTCTTGAGCCCAAAGAGCATAGATACGTAGCAGAAGGCTCCAAAGGGAGTGATGAAAGTTGATTTCTCCTGGTCCTTAACTGCCATATTGATTTGATGATAACCAGAATAAGCATCCAAGAAACTCAAACGCTCACAACCCGCCGTAGCATCAATGATTTCATCAATACGAGGGAGAGCAAAAGGATCGGCCGGGCAAGCTTTGTTCAAGTCCGTGTAATCCACACACATGCGCAAAGTGCCATTCTTCTTAAGCACTAGCACCGGATTGGCCAGCCACTCTGGATGAAAAACCTCAATGATAAACCAAGCAGCCAACAGCCGGGCTACCTCTTCACCAATGGCCTTGCGCCTTTCTTCGTTGAAGCGACGAAGAAACTGCTTGATCGGTTTAAACTTGGGATCAATATTGAGATTATGCTCAGCGAGTTCCCTCGGTACACCTGGCATGTCAGAAGGCTTCCATGCGAAGATGTCCCAGTTATCACGGATGAACTCGATGAGCGCGCTTTCCTATTTCGGATCTAGATTAGTGTTGATACTAAACTGTTTGGATGAATCGCCAGGAACAAAATCAACCAGCTTAGTCTCATCAGCCGGTTTGAACTTCAGGGTCGGGTCATGTTCTGTGGTGGGCTTCTTCAGAGGAGTCATATCTGCCAGATCTACATTGTCCTTGTAGAACTTCAACTCTTCTGCCGCACAAACCGATTCAGCATAAGCCGCATCACCTTCTTCACAGTCCAAGGCTAACCGTAATGGTCCCCTTATGACCCGGTATTTTGAGTTGTAGATAAACACAACAGGGCCTTGCCATGAACCTTGCATAAGCCGGCCGCCCAAACAGGGCATGATATGGGCTCTGTATTTTTACCACCTCAAAGGTTAAGGTTGCTGACCTGAAATCACGGTCATCTCCAAATACCACCTCCAAATTTATCTTACCAACTGGGTACGCTGATTTACCTGGTACTACTCCGTGGAAAACAGTGTTTGATGGTTTAAGATTTCTTGTCCGTCAATCCCATGCGCCGGAAGGTTTCATAATACAGAATATTGATACTGCTCCCTCCATCCATGAGCACCTTGGTGAACTTATAACCTCGAACCTGAGGCGCCACCACCAAAGCCAGATGACCCAGATTGTCAACCCGGGGTGGATGATCCTCTCTGCTCCACACAATGGGCTGTTCGGACCAACGTAAGTAACGTGGCACTACCGGTTCAACAGCGTTTACTGCCCTCTTGTGAAACTTCTGATCGCGTTTGCACAAGCTAGTGGCGAAAACATGATACTGCCCACTACTCAATTGCTTCGGGTGACTCTGATAACCGACTGCTGCTGATTCCCCTGATTATTCTGTTGATTATAACCACCCTGGTTGTTCTGATTGCCTTGATTGCCCTGGAATCCGGAGCTTGAACCGCCACCGTCGTAACCCGGCCCATGAGATCCGGGACCTGAACCGCCGGACGGACCCTGATCATACCAGAAAAGATCAGAGTTTTTGAACTCCCGCATGATGAAACAGTCCTTCCAGAGGTGTGTGGCTGGAACGTCCTTCGTCCCATGCTTCGGGCAAGGCTGATTCAACAAACGCTCCAGATTCATACTGCCACTGCGCTGGGACGGTTTACCCTTACGACGTTGATTATTACCCTGCACATTGGTGTTAGCCACAAAATCTGAATTGTCCGCTTTACGTTTACCATTGTTACCCTTGCCCGCCGGGTTAGGCTGCTGTCCCTTGGTATTGCCGCTCTTCGTTCCCTTCCCCGCCTTTTCCTCGTCAGACTCGGGATCCTTGGTACTATCAGAGTCAGCATACTTAACCAGAGGCCCCATGAGTGTTCCCATATCATTGCAGTGACGCATCATCTGCCCCAACTTGAACTTCAAGGGCTTGAACTTGCAATTGCCATCCAACGTGATAATTGTTGAATCTGCATTGATGCGGTCAGATGAATGTAGGATTTCAGAAACCCGACGTACCCAATGGGTGGTCAATTCACCCTCTCCATGAACACAAGCGGCCAGATCAACAATTGACATCGGTTGCTTGCAAGTATCTTGAAAGTTGTTGATAAACCAGCTCTTTAACTCGTCCCATGACCTGATTGAATTAGGTGGAAAACTCTTTAGCCAAGTGCAAGTTGTTCCTTCTAGCATCATAGTAAAGTACTTAGCACACGCCGCTCCATCCACGTCCAGCATCTCCATGGCCATATCATAGCTTTCTACCCATGACTCGGGGTGTAAATCGGCAGTGTAATTGGGCACTTTCCAAGGGCCCTTGAAGTCCTAGGGAAATCGCGCATTGCGCAGGGCCGGTGTGAGCCATGGCACCCCCAAAGTGGTAAAAGTAACTCCTGGCTCCACTGAAGTAGTTGCACGAACCGGCGTCAACTGACGTTCCATGTCCTGCGCAGTCAATCTGGTGCCACGGTGCGCTCGTCCCTTGTCTACTAAATCATGTGCTTCATTTCTTCCCCCTGCCGGGTTAGGCCTCCGTGGCGGATGATGATTCCGTCCACTGCTTGACACAGCTGGCTCTTCAACATGCTTGTTGTAACTCCGGCTTGGACGAGGGGTAGAGTGTATCCTGTCCCAACTGTATGAATAAGCCTGTTGCTGAACCATTGTTGTCTGGAGTAAATCTCTAGCATGTCGTGTCTCAACCACCACGGGGGAGTCACCTTCCATTGGAATAGCAGCCAATCTTGACGCCGCAGCAATCATATTGTCCAACGGGGTAGGAAAATGACCCGGTGGCGCTGGCGCGTATTGTGGCGGATCACGGTTCTGCTGAGGCGGGCCCATCGTGCCCAGCTGATCTGGCGCTCCTGTCCTGGGTGCTTCAACCCGGTTCACCATGGGCGGGTTACTGGTGCCTGCTCCTGGCGTATGAAAGAGATTCCTTCCTTCGTAAACCGGTGGCAGTCGAGACTGGTGCCTCCTCCTCATCACCTTGTTTGAAGCGTTCTGGTCCAGCATAAGCTGGTAAGACTCCGCATGAACTCGCTGAGCCTGAGCATCCAAAGTGATCCGCTCCTCAACCATCCTGGTCTCCCCGGGAGACATGTCCTCCTTAGCCTGAGCTATCTGATCTCGCAACTTTCTGACTTCTGCATTATGCTCATCCCGATTACCCGGATTAACCTCAGCGGTCAACAATGTCGCTAGAGCGTCCAATAACCTGGATAAGACTTGAACTGGCGGGCGCACGGGGCCTCCTGCCCCGGCTGCTGATCCAGAAATCATCGTCGCCGCTGTTGAAGATTGGGGTGCGAGCTGTGTACCGGCCATGAAGATTGCAACCCGGTTTGGCGGTTCAAAGGGGTCCGGAATACTGCTGCCATCGGAATAACCCCCAAACAGGCCATCCTGAACTTGATACAAAGACTCGGTCTCGCCGGTGGATGACTCGCCATCGGAATAGACGGTCGCTCCACCATCAGATACTGGTTCAGATACGATACCATGGATGAACCCTACGAACGCACGCTTCATGGCGAGCTGAATCCGGGCAGGGCTCGCACGCTGAGCCGTCTCGACGAGGTCGGTGCGGATGTCCGGCTCAGGGCCCGGTTCGCCGGTTTTGCCGATGAAGACGTGAATTCCTTCAAAGGGGACATGGTACCCGTACTCGATTGAGCCGGCGTCGGGGCCCCAGCCTGCATCGTCGATGTAGAGCTTGCCACGACGACTTTTGGTCATCCGGCCCACCGCGTATCCCTTGAGCCCTTCGAACTTGCCCTCTAAGAACTTGAAACCATCGTGCCATAGCCCCACGGTGGGCACCAACTGTCGTGGAATTATCACGTCAGATGTCCTAGTGAAAGGACTTAGTCGTGGAGCCATCGCGATCGAGTTAGCTTAGAGGGGTTAAACCGGACAAAGGACACAGGGAGTTTATACTGGTTCGGCCCCTTGCAGTGAAGGTAAAAGCCTACGATCCAGTTGTGGTGTTTTTTGATGTGGTCTCGATTAACAGGGAGCAAATATGCTTTGCCTAGTTCTCGAGTTGTTGTCCTCTTGTCCCTGAACCGCCGCCGGGTCGTCCCTGTATATACACAGGTTGACGCCCGGCCGGTCTACAGAATCCCGAGGCCGGCTCATACAAGTGTCCGGCTCGGTTTCTTCCTTTCCCTGATTTACAATACAAGTTACACATCTATGGCGGTTTACTACTATGGGCCCTAACCCTCCATTGGGCTCTGGGCCTCTAAGCCTCCATAGTTAAAGCGCCATAGCCTTCATCTTCATGGCCTCTTGTACAGGACTCCTTGTGAGTGTAATCCGGCCCCTCCTGGGCGGTTTAACTCAGTAGTCATATCCCCAACAGTTATCGAATGTTGTTCAGAGTCCCAGATGAGATCACGGACATGACGAGGAGCTCCGGAATGGTCCGGAGATAAAGATTCATATATTGGATGATATGGTTAGGCCAAGGGGTCAGGCCCACGGGGCTATAAGTCGGTGCAAAAGGAGTTTTGCGGAGGCGAGGGGGCCAAACACCGGAGACCCTGGCATCTGGCCCTGGGCCAGACGCCGAGGCTCATGGCGTCTGGACCAGACGCCAAGGATTTTGGCGTTTGGTCCTGGAGTCCAAGTGGGACTCTTGCCTTTCGGGCAAAACCGACTTTGAGGAGGCTTTTGCTCAAAGTTTCGACCCCAGGGCTCAACATATAGATAGAGGGGCAGGGGCTAGCACCAAAAACACATCAAGAAACACCAAGCCGTGTGCCGGCAACCCCGTCCCCTCTAGTTTATCCTCCGTCATAGTTTCCATAGTGCTTAGGCGAAGTCCTGCGGAGATTGTTCTTCACCAACACCGTCACCACGCCGTCGTGCTGCCGGAACTCATCTACTACTTCGCCCGTCTTGCTGGATCAAGAAGGCGAGGACGTCATCGAGCTGAACATGTGCAGAACTCGGAGGTGCCGTGTGTTTGGTACTTGGATCGGTCGGATCGTGAAGACATATGACTACATCAACCGTGTTGATAAACGCTTTTAGCGATCTTCAAGGGTATGAAGATACACTCTCCGCCCTTGTTGCTATGCATCACCATGATCTTGCGTGTGCGTAGGAAATTTTTGAAATTACTACGTTCCACAACACCGGATTCACTCTGGGATTGTCTGCAGAATCTATTGTTAGATTTGCAAGCATGCCGAATACTAACTGGTACACGTAATTACATTCTCTTTGATCGAGGCAAGTATTACCAGATGAGGACTTCTTGGATTCCTCTATTTCAGCAACTACGGCCCTTAGCTAGGCTTTGCACTCCTCCAGCTCTTGAGACAAATGGGTGTTCTTTTCTGTAAGAACCTATTCACAAAATAATCCTTAAATCAGTTGTGCCAACTGTTTCAAGTCTCAGGGGCTAGTGATATACATAATTATTAGATTTTTTCTTACCTATATATCCTTTAAATACTGGCCTGTGGCTCTAGCAAGCCCACCTTGCGCAGCTCGGATGTACGCGTCTCCCGAGTTGAAGGCATTGAACACCTCTTCGTAGAAATTAGCGTCGCGGAGTACGGCCCGTCGACGCCAGTGATTCATGGCGCTCTCCATTTCGGAATTCATCCTATGTAGGAGGACCGTCCGGAGTTGTCTCCATGTTAGCCTCCACCCTTGAGGCCGGTTCTGGAGTCCAGCTGGTGGAGGCGTGGCCGGCAGGATCTCCGGACACAGTCCGACGAGTACTCTTTCTTCCAGGGCATAACGGACAATGTTACATTTCAAAGATGATAATTACGGAGTAAGTTTTAAATCATACCTTTGCGACGACGTCTCGGTCCTGACCGCCTTCCTTTTAAGCCTACCCGGCTTGGGCGCCCTTTGTTGGTGAGTTGCCGCGGGTTCGGCGCGGCGCCCCGATGGCCTTCCCTATAACGTGCAATATATGTGCGGTTGGTAAGGCGTAACAAAGGGATCCTTCTCGGAAGTTAGGACCCCGGTTTTACTTACATACGATGCAGGGAGTAGGCGAGGATATTCGGCAATGATGGCCACCAAGGCGCCGTCACAGCTTGCCTGGTAAAACACCCGGTCGACGAGCTCCACAGATATGTCCGGATCTTCTTCAAATCCGGGGTCTAGGACCCGGTTGTAGTCCTCTGGCTGTGGAGGCGTGCTGTGGACCTCCCTCACAGCTTTTCGCGGTTCCTGCTATGAACTAGCAAGGTAAATATGTGTGATGAATGCGGGAATGAATAGAGTTGAGTAAAAGGTAGCGGCTCACCCAGCTAGGGGGGTTGTACATGGAAAATCCATCCCGTGGTTTAATGCGGATGAACTCCTCTTCTTCTCCTTTATACAAATCAGACAATATTTTCACCAGGGTGATGGCGGAGTCCGGACCTTTCCGACCGCAGCGGGTGGCATCATCTTCTCCATTGAAGTGCCACATGGGACGCCCCCGATACTGGACTGGTTGCACCCCCCGCATTATGCATATTGACAAAACCTCGATTATTGTCAATCCAGATTTGGCCAGTGTTTTTATCCTGCCCAGCAGATAAAGGGCCTCTCTGTTATCTTCCTCCTGCGGGCTCCGGGGACGCCAGATGCGGCGTTTCTTCAACGGGGCATTGTTAAACTCCGGAAGACCCACTCGGATAGGGTCCGCAAGGGGGACGTCCTCTATATAAAACCACTCCGAGGGCCAATCTTCGGATGTCTTCTTCGGAGTGTCGGACAAGTATCCGGTCTCGGCGATGCGCCATATTTCGGCTCCGCCCACTTGATATATTTATCCCTCCTGATTGTGAGGGACGAGGCAGAACAACCTCTTCCATAGCTCGAAATGAGCTTCGCAGCCTAGAAATAGCTCGCAAAGGGCGACATAACCTGCGATGTGCAGTATGGAGGCAGGAGTAAAGTTATGCAACTGGAGGCCGTAATACTCCAGGAGCCCGCGGAGGAATAGATGGATTGGGAATCCAAGTCCCCTCAACAAGTAAGGGACAAGGCATACTCACTCCCCCCTGGATGGGTTGGGGAAACTCTCTGCTTGCTCCCCGCCATCATAAGCATATAGTCCGGCTCGAACGGGGACAAGATATGCAGGCGGGAGAAACCCCTGGGTCTGCAACTCCACTAACCGACTATGGGATACGGTGCACTTCACCCAATCGCCTGGCTTAGCACTATGGGAGCGAGAGGAGGAGCTGTGGTGACCGGCCATGATGGGATGGCTTTTACGGGCGTGCTCTGATGGATCCTCGCTTGGGGAAGATGGTGTGATTTTGGATCTGAGGATCCCCGTCTCTTTAATAGACAATTTACTTACGAGGACAGGGTGGCAAATGTAAAAATACCCCGACTTCTCACATTCGCTCGACACGTGGAGACTGCCATTATTTAGGTACAAAAGCCGAGGAGTGCAGCATTAATGGGAAGCCGGACACTGCTTGTTGCAACAGGAACTCTGGGATTTGGAGAAGAACCCGCCTTGCAATGTCGAAGACAATCTGCACGCCGGACTCATCATCATTGAAGCCTGGTTCAGGGGCTACTGAGGGAGTCCTAGATTAGGGGGTCCTCGGATAGCCGGACTATATGCTTATGCCGGACTATTGGACAATGAAGATACAAGATTGAAGATTTCGTCCTGTGTCCGGGTGGGACGCTCCTTTGCGTGGAAGGCAAGCTTGGCAATTCGGATGTGTAGATCTCCTTCTCTGTAACCGACTCTGTGTAACCCTAGCCCCCTCCGGTGTCTATACAAACCGGAGGGTTTAGTCCATAGGACAAGAACAATCATAATCATAGGCTAGCTTCTAGGGTTTAGCCTCTATGATCTCGTGGTAGATCAACTCTTGTAATACTCATATCATCAAGATCAATCAAGCAGGAAGTAGGGTATTACCTCCATAGAGAGGGCCCGAACCTGGGTAAACATTGTGTCCCCCGCCTCCTGTTACCATTAACCTTAGACGCACAATTTGGGACCCCCTACCTGAGATCCGCCGGTTTTGACACCGACACTTAGCTTTGGGTTCAATCTTGCGGTGTCCTTTCCCAGTGACAGCAGGGGCAGCAAGGCACGTATTGTATTGTTGCCATTGAGGATAAAAAGATGGGTTTTATATCATATTGCTTGAGTTTATCCCTCTACATCATGTCATCTTGCCTAACGCATTACTTTGTTCTTATGAACTTAATACTCTAGATGCATGCTGGATAGCGGTTGATGTGTGGAGTAATAGTAGTAGATGCAGAATCCTTTCGATCTACTTGTCGCGGACGTGATGCCTATATACATGATCATGCCTAGATATTCTCATAACTATGCACTTTTCTATCAATTGCTCGACAGTAATTTGTTCACCCATTGTAATACTTATGCTATCTTGAGAGAAGCCACTATTAAAACCTATGGCCCTCGGGTCTATTTTCCATCATATAAGTTTCCGATCTACTTTATTTTGGAATCTTTACTTTTCAATCTATATCATAAAAATACCAAAAATATTTATCTTATCTTATTATCTCTATCAGATCTCACTTTTGCAAGTGGCCGTGAAGGGATTGACAACCCCTTTATCGCGTTGGTTGCAAGGTTCTTGATTGTTTGTGTAGGTACGAGGGACTTGCGTGTAGCCTCCTATGGGATTGATACCTTGGTTCTCAAAAACTAAGGGAAATACTTACGCTACTTTGCTGCATCACCCTTTCCTCTTCAAGGGAAAACCAACGCAGTGCTCAAGAGGTAGCAAGAAGGATTTCTGGCGCTGTTGCCGGGGAGGTCTTCGCACAAGTCAAGACATACCAAGTACCCATCACAAACTCTTCTCCCTCGCATTACATTATTTGCCATTTGCCTCTCGTTTTCCTCTCCCCCACTTCACCCTTTCCGTTTTATTCGCCCTCTCTTTCCCGTTCGCCTCTTTTTCGCTTTCCTCTTGTGTGCTTGTGTGTTAGATTGTTTATTTCGTCGCCATGGCTAGTCCTCCTATCATCGTTAGCACTCTCAATCATGAAGTTCTTCATTTTAAACAAAGGGAGGGAGAAAATCTAAAAGATTCTTGGCATAGAATTTGCAATGCTCAAAATAGATCTACTAGGAAGCAATCTACTTCCGTTCTTCTTTGGAATTTTTATGTAGGCATTACTCCTTGGAATAGATGCATTCTTGATGCCATTACTGGAGGGAATTTCTTGGGTAGCCATACTTTTGATGCTTATAATGCTATGTTAGATTTGTTTGGTCCACCACCTCTCTTGGTTAATGGAACTGTTTTAACTTTGGAACATGTGATGCAAAGGCTTGAAATTATTGAAAATAAAGTTGCCACTTTTGAGTTAATTGAAAATTTGGATAAAAAGATCCACAACCAAATTACCCAATATGGATCTAAGGTTGGAATTACTATGAACTTTTTTAAAGAGAAGGAACCTATAGTGAACGAAAGAATAGATCAAGATTCTACAAGAATCGGTAAACTTGAGGATATTATTACCAACTTAGGGTCTGCCTTTTCATCCGTGAAAAATACTCCAACTCCTCCTACCAAAATTGCCAAATTAATGTATGTTCCTAAAAATAAGGGTGAATATTCTAGTAAGGAAAATGCGGATCTCAAATCAATAAGTATTCACCCAACCTTTTCGCTATCATTAAGGAACCTTTTGCTACAAATGAATTTCTTGATTTCTTGCCTAGGAGTTTGATCATTAAAAGGAAGGAAAGTCCTAAGGGTTATAAATGCTCTATTGAAGAATTGAATACCAAAGGTGGCAATACTTAGATCTATTCTCGCTTTTACGCCTAGCTAGGGGCGTTAAACGATAGCGCTTGTTGGGAGGCAACCCAATTTTATTTTTGTTGCTTACTTTTTTTCTTCTGTTTAGTAATAAATAATTCATCTAGCTTCTGTTTAGATGTGGTTTTGTGTTTTAATTATTGTTTGTTTGACAGATTCTGTTTTCGTGTTTTGTTTGCTTATTTTGATGAATCTATGGCTATTATCGGGGGGTATGAACCATAGAGAAGTTGGAATATAGTAGGTTTAACACCAATATAAATAAAGAATGAGTTCATTATAGTACCTTAAAGTGGTGGTTTGCTTTCTTGCACTAACGGAGCTTATGAGATTTTCTGTTGAGTTTTGTGTTGTGAAGTTTTCAAGTTTTGGGTAAAGATTTGATGGACTATGGAATAAGGAGTGGCAAGATCCTAAGCTTGGGATGCCCATGGCACCCCAAGGTAATTCAAGGACAACCAAAAGCCTAATCTTGGGGATGCCCTGGAAGGCATCCCCTCTTTCGTCTCCGTCTATCAGTAACGTTACTTGGAGCTATATTTTTATTCACCACATGATATGTGTTTTACTTGGAGCGTCTTGTATGATATGAGTCTTTGCTTTTTATTTTACAACAATCATCCTTGTTGTACACACCTTTTGGGAGAGACACACATGATTCGGAATTTATTAGAATACTCTATGTGCTTCACTTATATCTTTTGAGCTAGATAATTTTGCTCTAGTACTTCACTTATATCTTTTTAGAGCACGGCGGTGGTTTTATTTTGTAGAAATTATTGATCTCTCATGCTTCACTTATATTACTTTGAGAGTCTTTTAGAACAGCATGGTATTTGCTATGGTTATAAAATTGGTCCTAAGATGATGGGCATCCAAGTTGGGGATAATAAAAACTATCATAGAAAGTGCATTGAATACTATGATCAATTTGATACTTGATGATTGTTTTGAGATATGAAGATGGTGATATTAGAGTCATACTAGTGGAGTAGTTGTGAATTTGAGGAATACTTGTGTTGAAGTTTGTGATTCCCGTAGCATGCACGTATGGTGAACCGTTATGTGATGAAGTTGGATCATGATTTATTTATTGATTGTCTTCCTTATGAGTGGCGGTCGGGGACGAGCGATGGTCTTTTCCTACCAATCTATCCCCCTAGGAGCATGTGCGTAGTACTTTGTTTTGATAACTTGTAGATATTTACAATGAGTATGTGGTTTCTTTATGACTAATGTTGAGTCCATGGATTGTACGCACTCTCACCCTTCCACCATTGCTAGCCTCTCTTGTGTTGCGCACTTCTTTATGACTAATGAGTGAAAAAGAGAGAAGGGACAATGTTACTATCCTTTTACCACACTTGTGCTTCAAAGTAGCACCATGATCCTCATGATAGAGAGTCTCCTATGTTGTCACTTTCATATACTAGTGGGAATTTTTCATTATAGAACTTGGCTTGTATATTCCAATGATGGGCTTCCTCAAAATGCCCTAGGTCTTCGTGAGCAAGCAAGTTGGATGCACACCCACTTGGTTTCTTTTTGAGCTTTCATACACTTATAGCTCTTTTGCATCCATTGCATGACAATCCCTACTCACTCACATTGATATCTATTAATGGGCATATCCATAGCCCGTTCATACGCCTAGTTGATGTGAGACTATCTTCTCCTTTTTTATCTTCTCCACAACCACCATTCTATTCCACATATAGTGCTATGTCCATGGCTCACGCTCATGTATTGCGTGAAAGTTGAAAAAGTTTGAGAATAAAGTATGAAACAATTGCTTGGCTTGTCATCGGGGTTGTGCATGATTTAAATATTTTATGTGATGAATATAGAGCATAGCCAGACTATATGATTTTGTAGGGATAGCTTTCTTTAGCCATGTTATTTTGAGAATAAATGATTGCTTGGTTAGTATGCTTGAAGTATTATTGTTTTCATGTCAATCTGAACTTTTATCTTGAATCATTTGGACCTAAACATTCATGCCACAATAAAGAAAATTACATTGAGAAATATGCTAGGTAGCATTCCACATCAAAAATTCTGTTTTTATCATTTACCTACTCGAGGACGAGCAGGAATTAAGCTTGGGGATGCTTGATACGTCTCCAACTTATCTATAATTCTTAATTGTTCCATGCTATTATATTACCCGTTTTGGATGTTTATGGGCTTTACTATACACTTTTATATCATTTTTGGGACTAACCTACTAACCGGAGGCCCAACCCAAATTGTTGTTTTTTTTTGCATATTTCAGTGTTTCAAAGAAAAGGAATATCAAACGGAGTCCAAACGGAATGAAACCTTCCGGAGAGATCTTTTTGGAACAAACGTGATGTCTACTACACAACCTTCTTCTTGTAGACGTTGTTGGGCATCCAAGTGCAGAGGTTTGTAGGACAGTAGAAAATTTCCCTCAAGTGGATGACCTAAGGTTTATCAATCCGTGGGAGGCGTAGGATGAAGATGGTCTCTCTCAAACAACCCTGCAACCAAATAACAAAGAGTCTCTTGTGTCCCCAACACACCCAATACAACGGCAAATTGTATAGGTGCACTAGTTTGGCGAAGAGATGGTGATACAAGTGCAATATGGATGGTAGATATAGGTATTTGTAATCTGAAAATATAAAAACAGCAAGGTAACAAATGATAAAAGTGAGCATAAACGGTATTGCAATGCTAGGAAACAAGGCCTAAGGTTCATACTTTCACTAGTGCAAGTTCTCTCAACAATAATAACATAATTGGATCATATAACTATCCCTCAACATGCAACAAAGAGTCACTCCAAAGTCACTAATAGCGGAGAACAAACGAAGAGATTATTGTAGGGTACGAAACCACCTCAAAGTTATCCTTTATGATCGAGGTATTCAAGAGCCTGTAGTAAAATAACACGAAGCTATTCTTTCCTTTCAATCTATCCTAGAGTTCGTACTAGAATAACACCTTAAGATACAAATAAATCAAAACCCTAATGTCACCTAGATACTCCAATGTCACCTCAAGTATCCGTGGGTATGATTATACGATATGCATCACACAATCTCAGATTCATCTATTCAACCAACACAAAGTACTTCAAAGAGTGTCCCAAAGTTTCTACCGGAGAGTCAAGACGAAAACGTGTGCCAACCCCTATGCATAAGTTCATTGAACCCGCAAATTGATCACCAAAACATACATCAAGTAGATCACGTGAATATCCCATTCTCACCACAAATAAGCACGGCAAGACATACGTCAAGTGTTCTCAAATCCTTAAAGACTCAATCTGACAAGATAACTTCAAGGGAAAAACTCAATTCATCACAAGAGAGTAGAGGGGGAGAAACATCATAAGATCCAACTATAATAGCAAAGATCGCAATACATCAAGATCGTATCACCTCAAGAACACGAGAGAGAGAGAGAGAGAGAGAGAGAGAGATCAAACACATAGCTACTGGTGCATACCCTCGGCCCTGAGGGTGAACTACTCCCTCCTTGTCATGGAGAGCGCCGGGATAATGAAGATGGCCGCCGGTGATAGATTCCCCCTCAGGCAGGGTGCCGGAACGGGCTCCCGAGAGGTTTTTGGTGGCTACAGAGGCTTGCGGCGTTGGAACTCTTGATCTATTGTGCTCCTTGATGTTTTCGTGGTATGTGGATATATATAGGCGAAAGAAGTCGGTCAGGGGAGCCACGAGGGTGGGCGGCGCACCCAGGGGGTAGGGCGTGCCTCCCTGCCTCGTGGCTTCCTCGAAGCTTCCCTGGCGTCTACTCCAAGTCTCCTGGATTGCTTTCATTCCAAAAATAACACTCCCGAAGGTTTCATTCCGTTTGGACTCCGTTTGATATTCCTTTTCTGCGAAACACTGAAATAGGCAAAAAAAACAGCAATTTGGGTTGGGCCTCCGGTTAATAGGTTAATCCCAAAAATGATATAAAAGTGTATAGTAAAGCCCATAAACATCCAAAACGGGTAATATAATAGCATGGAACAACCAAAAATTATAGATATGTTGGAGACGTATCAAAATGCAATCCAGGATACTTGGAGTGGACGTCAAGAAGCAGACGAGGCGGCCACAAGGCAGGAGGGCGCGCCCTAGGGGGGTGGGCGCGCCCCCCACCCTCGTGGACCCCTCGTGGCTCCCCTGACCGACTTCCTTCGCCTATATATATCTATGTACCCCGAAAACATCCAGGAGCACCACGAAACCCTATTTCCACCGCCGCAACCTTCTGTACCCGTGAGATCCCATCTTGGAGCCTTTTCCGGCGCTCCGCCGGAGGGGGAATCGATCACGGAGGGGCGGAGGGCTTCTACATCAACAGCATAGCCACTCCGATGAGTTGTGACTAGTTTACCACAGACCTTCGGGTCCATAATTATTAGCTAGATGGCTTCTTCTCTCTCTTTGAATCTCAATACAATGTTCTCCTCCATCTTCTTGGAGATCTATTCGATGTAACTCTTTTTGTGGTGTGTTTATGATCAAGTTTATCTATGAGAAATATCTGAATCTCCTCTGAAATCTTTTATGTATGATTGGTTATCTTTGCAAGTCTCTTCAAATTATCAGTTTGGTTTGGCCTACTAGATTGATCTTTCTTGCAATGGGAGAAGTGCTTAGCTTTGGGTTCAATCTTGCGGTGTCCTTTCCCAAAGTGATGCGAGGGCAGCAAGGCACGTATTGTATTGTTGCCATCAAGGATAAAAAGATGGGTTTTCTATCATATTGCTTGAGTTTATCCCTCTACATCATGTCATCTTGCCTAATGCGTTACTCTGTTCTTATGAATTTAATACTCTAGACGCATGCTGGATAGCGGTTGATATGTGGAGTAATAGTAGTAGATGCAGAATCCTTTCGATCTACTTGTCGCGGACATGATGCCTATATACATGATCATGCCTAGATATTCTCATAATTATGCACTTTTCTGTCAATTTCTCGACAGTAATTTGTTCACCCACATAATACTTATGCTATCTTGAGAGAAGCCACTGGTGAAATCTATGGCCCCCGGGTCTATTTTCCATCATATAAGTTTCTGATCTACTTTATTTTGCAATCTTTACTTTTCAATCTATATCATAAAAATACCAAAAATATTTATCTTATCTTATTATCTCTATCAGATCTCACTTTTGCAAGTGGCCGTGAAGGGATTGACAACCCCTTTATCGCGTTGGTTGCAAGGTTCTTGATTGATTGTGTAGGTACGAGGGACTTGCGTGTAGCCTCCTACTGGATTGATACCTTGGTTCTCAAAAACTGAGGGAAATACTTACGCTACTTTGCTGCATCACCCTTTCCTCTTCAAGGGAAAACCAACGCAGTACTCAAGAGGTAGCATCTGCACGCTTAACGTTCGATGATGATTTGTATTATGACTTATGTGTTTTGGTGACCAAAGTTTGTTTGGAGTCCCGGATGAGCTCACGGACATGATGAGGAGTCTCGAAATGGTCAGAGGTAAAGATTGATAAATGGACGAAGGTAGTCGGACACCGGAAAGGTTTCGGGACGTTTCAGATATTTATTGGGGAACCGAGGGGTTACCGGAACCCCCCGGGGAAGTTATGGGGCAGCCTGCAGGGTGCCCCCCCCCCCCAAGGGATCTCGAATTGGACAAGGGGGAGGGGGCGCGGACCCCTCTTTCCTCTCCCTCTCCCTCTCCTTCCCTCTTTCACCCTCTTGGAATAGGAAAGGGAGTCCAACTAGGATTGGGAATCCTAGTTGGGCTCCCCCTTGGCGCGCACCCTCATGGCTGCCGGCCTCCTCCCTCTCCTCCTTTATATACAGGGCAGGGGGCAACCCAAAGGCACATCAATTGCCCCTTAGTAGTGTGAGGTGCCCCCCTCCACAGTTTACCACCTCGGTCATATTGTCGTAGTGCTTAGGCGAAGCCCTGCGCGGATCACATCACCAACAACGTCGCCACGCCGTCATGCTGACGGAACTCTCCCTCGACCCTCTACTGGGTCTAGAGCCCGAGGGACGTCATCGAGCTGAACATGTGCTGACCATGGAGGTGTCGTACGTTCGGTACTTGGATCGGTTGGATCCTGAAGACGTTCGACTACATCAACCGCGTTAACATAACGCTTCCGCTTTCGGTCTATGAGGGTACATGGACACACTCTCCCCTCTCGTTGCTATGCATCTCCTAGATAGATCTTGCGTGATCATAGGAATTTTTTTGAATTACTACATTCCCCAACAGTGGCATCCGAGCCAAGTCTATCCGAGTCAAGTGATTCATAATCAAGTGATTCCAAAAGTGCATCAGAATGGAGTTTCTTCATGCGCTTTACACTGATATGACCCAAACGGTAGTGCCACAAATAAGTTGCACTATCATTATTAAACTTCAATCTTTTGGCTTCAACACTATGAATATGTGTATCACTACTATCGAGATTCAACAAAAATAGACCACTCAGCAGGGGTGCATGACCATAAAAGATATTACTCATATAAATAGAACAACCATTATTCTCTGATTTAAATGAATAACCATCTCACATTAAACAAGATCCAGATATAATGTCCATGCTCAACGCTGGCACCAAATAACAAGTATTCATGTCTAAAACTAATCTCGATGGTAGATGTAGAGGTAGCGTGCCGACCGCGATCACATCGACTATGGAACCATTTCCCACGCGCATCGTCACCTCGTCCTTAGCCAATCTTTGCTTAATCTGTAGCCCATGTTTCGAGTTGCAAATATGAGCAACGGAACCAGTATCAAATACTCAGGCGCTACTGCAAGCATTAGTTAAGTACACATCAATAATATGTATATCAAATATACCTTTCACTTTGCCATCCTTCTTATCCGCCAAATACTTGGGGCAGTTCCGCTTCCAGTGACCAGTCCCTTTGCACTAGAAGCACTCAGTTTCAGGCTTAGGTCCAGACTTGGGTTTCTTCTCTTGAGCAACAACCTTTTTGCCGTTCTTCTTGAAGTTCCCATTCTTCCCTTTGCCCTTTTTCTTGAAACTAGTGGTCTTATTGACCATCAACACTTGATGCTCCTTTTTGATTTCTACCTCCGCGGCCTTTAGCATCGCGAAGAGCTCGGGAATAGTCTTGTTCATCCCTTGCATATTATAGTTCATCACGAAGCCTTTATAGCTTAGTGCCGGTGATTGAAGAACTCTGTCAATGACACAATCAACTAGAAGATCAACTCCCAGCTGAGTCAAGTGATTATGATACCCCAGACATTTTGAGTATGTGCTCACTGACAGAACTATTCTCCTCCATTTTGCAGCTGTATAACTTGTTGGAGACTTCATATCTCTCAACTCGGGCATTTACTTGAAATATTAACTTCAACTCTTGGAATATCTCATATGCTCCATGACGTTCAAAACATCTTTGAAGTCCCGATTCTAAGCCGTAAAGCATGGCACACTGAACTATCGAGTAGTCATCAGCTTTGCTCTGCCAGATGTTCTTAACATCATCAGTAGCATCTGCAGCAGGCCTGGCACCTAGCGGTGCTTCCAGGATGTAATTATTCTATGCAGTAATGAGGATAATCCTCAAGTTACGGGCCCAGTCCGTGTGGTTGCTGCCATCATCTTTCAACTTAGCTCTCTCTAGGGACGCATTAAAATTCAAAGGAACGGTAGCACGGGCCATTGATCTACAACAACATAGACATGCAAAATACTATCATGTACTAAGTTCATGATAAATTAAAGTTCAATTAATCATATTACTTAAGAACTCCCACTTAGATAGACATCCCTCAAATCATCTAAGTGATCATGTGATCCAAATCAACTAAACCATGTCCGATCATCACGTGAGATGGAGTAGTTTTCAATGGTGAACATCACTATGTTGATCATATCTACTATATGATTCATGCTCGACCTTTCGGTCTTAGTGTTCCAAGGCCATATCTGCATATGCTAGGCTCGTCAAGTTTAACCCGAGAGTATTCTGCGTGTGCAAAACTGGCTTGCACCCGTTGTATGTGAACATAGAGCTTATCACACCCGATCATCACGTGGTGTCTCGGCACGACGAACTGTAGCAACGGTGCATACTCAGGGAGAACACCTGTACCTTGAAATTTAGTAAGGGGTCATCTTATAATGCTACCAATGTTCTAAGCAAAATAAGATGCATAAAGGATAAACATCACATGAAATCAAAATATGTGACATGATATGGCCATCATCATCTTGTGCTCATTATCTCCATCACCGAAGCATCATCATGATCACCAACGTCACCGGCGCGACACCTTGATCTCCATCGTAGCATCGTTGTCGTCTCGCCACTTATTGTTACTACGACTATTGCTACCGCTTAGTGATAAAGTAAAATAATTACATGGCGATTGCATTGCACACAATAAAGCGACAACCATATGGCTCCTGCCAGTTGCCGATAACTTTGTTACAAAACATGATCATCTCATACAACAATTTATATCACATCATGCTTGACCATATCACATCACAGCAAGCCCTGCAAAAACCAAGTTAGACGTCCTCTACTTTGTTGTTGCAAGTTTTACGTGGCTGCTACGGGCTTCTAGCAAGAACCGTTCTTACCTATGCATCAAAACCACAACGATTTTTTGTCAAGTGTGTTGTTTTAACCGTCAACAAGGACCGGTCGTAGCCACACTCGATTCAACTAAAGTTGGAGAAACAGACACTCACCAGCCACCTATGTGCAAAGCACGTCGGTAGAACTAGACTCGCGTAAGCGTACGCGTAATGTCGGTCTGAACCGCTTCATCCAACAATACCGCCGAATCAAAGTATGGCATGCTGGTAAGCAGTATGACTATTATCGGCCACAACTCTTTGTGTTCTACTCGTGCATATAACATCTATGCATAGACCAGGCTCGGATGCTACTGTTGGGGAACGCGGTAATTTCAAAAAAAATCCTACGATCACGCAAGATCTATCACTAGGTGACGCATAGCAACAAGAGGGGAGAGTGCTGTCTACGTACCCTCGTAGACCAAAAGCGGAAGTGTTATGACAACGGGGTTGATGTAGTCGTACATCTTCATGATCGAACCGATCCTAGCACCGAAGGTACGGCACCTCCGCGATCTGCACAGGTTCAGCTCGGTGACGTCCCACGAACTCTAGATCCAACTGAGGTCGAGGGAGAGTTTCGTCAGCACGACGGTGTGGTGACGGTGATGACAAAGTTATCGGCGCAGGGCTTCGCCTAAACACTACGACGATATGACGGAGGGGGGCACTGCACACGACAAAAACAATTGTCAACTTGTGTCTATGGGGTGCCTCCCTCCCCCGTATATAAAGGAGTGGAGGAAGGGGAGGGCCGGCCCTCTCATGGTGCACCCAAGGGGGGAGTCCTACTCCCAGTGAGAGTAGGATTCCCCTTTCCCTAGTTGGAGTAGGAGAGGAAGGAAGGGAGAGAGAGAGAGAGAGAGAGAGAGAGAGAGAGAGAGAGAGAGGGGAAGGAAAGGGGGGCCCACCCAATTCGGATTGGGCTTGGGGGGCGCCCTCCACCTGGCCGCCTCCTCCTCTCTCCCACTAAGGCCCAATAAGGCCCATACACTTCCCGGTGGTTCCGATAACCCTTCCGGGACTCCGGTTATATTCGAAACTTCTCTGGAACACTTCTGGTGTCCGAATGTAGTCTACAAATATGTCAATCTTTATGTCTCGACCATTTCGAGACTCCTCGTCATGTCCGTGATCACATCCGGGACTCCGAACAATCTTTGGTACATCATATTACACAAACTCATAATACCAATCGTCATCGAACGTTAAGCGTGCGGACCCTACGGGTTCGAGAACTATGTAGACATGACCGAGACACATCTCCGGTCAATAACCAGTAGCGGAACATGGATGCTCATATTGGTTCCTACATATTCTATGAAGATCTTTATTGGTCAAACCGCATAACAACATACGTTGTTCCCTGTGTCATCGGTATGTTACTTGTCTGAGATTCTATCGTGGTATCATCATACCTAGTTCAATCTCGTCACCGGCAAGTATCTTTACTCGTTCCATAATACTTCATCCCGCAACTAACTCATTAGTTACAATGCTTGCAAGGTTTATAGTGATGAATATTACCGAGAGGTCACAGAGATACCTCTCCAAAACACGGAGTGACAAATCCTAATCTTGATCTATGCCAACCCAACAAACACCTTCGGAGACACCTGTAGAGCATCTTTATAATCACCGATTTACATTGTGACGTTTGGTAGCACACAAAGTGTTCCTCCGGTATTCGGGAGTTGCATAATCTCATAGTCCGAGGAACTTGTATAAGTCATGAAGAAAGCAGTAGCAATGAAACTGACACGACCATAATGCTAAGCTAACGGATGGGTCATGTCCATCACATCATTCTCCTAATGATGTGATCCCGTTCATCAAATGACAACACATGTCTATGGTTAGGAAACATAACCATCTTTGATCAACGAGCTAGTCAAGTAGAGGCATACTAGGGACTATATGTTTTGTCTATGTATTCACACATGTACTAAGTTTCTGGTTAATACAATTCTAGCATGAATAATAAATATTTATCATGAATTAAGGAAGTAAATAATAACTTTATTATTGCCTCTAGGGCATATTTCCTTCATATGTGTAAGTCATGAAGAAAGCAATATCAATAAAACTTAACGATCATTATGCTAAGCTAACGGATGGGTCTTGTCCATCACATCATTGTCCTACTGATGTGATCTCTTTCATCAAATGACAACACATCTCTATGGTCAAGAAACTTAAACATCTTTGATTAACGAGCTAGTCTAGTAGAGGCTTACTGGGGACACGGTGTTTTGTCTATATGTCCACACATGTATCAAGTTTCCGGTTAATACAATTCTAGCATGGACAATAAGCATTTATCATGACATAAGGAAATACTCCCTCTGTTCCTTTATATTAGGTGTATTATTTTTGGCACGCTGACCAAGGCGCATAATTATAGACAATGTAGGACAAAATTACCCTTGGCAAATTTGTTGGTTAGTGGAAAGTAAATCAGTTAGTCTAGAAAATTAAAACATACATGCAATCGCTAGAGAGATACTTTCCTTCTTTTACTACAAGAAGAGATACACACAATCATGAAAGAGATACTTTCCTTTTTTCTGGATGGCTAATAAAGGAATTATGAGGACTTAGAAGAAATGCACCTTACATTCTGAAATTTTATCAAAAAACAAATACACCTAATATAAAGGAATGGAGGGAGTATAAAATAACAACTTTATTATTGCCTCTAGGGCATATTTCCTTCACATGTCTAGGTAATCAACCTCTATAGGAAACATAATTAGTTGTGGTCCATCATATTGTTTAATTACTGGGTTCTTTTTGCACGTCAGGACATGGATCGACCACCCAATGCCCAGGCCGTTAATATTGCAGGGAACTATTTTACGGGACACGGTCATCGGCCAAGAGGAAACAAGCCATGAATGCTTTACCCTCAATATTCGCCGTTTAGCACAAATTGAATAGTCCAGCTCAACAAATGGAGATGGTGCAATTTGGCGAAAGTTCATGGAGCCAGACTTTACGGTACATTCCTATGTTTGCTCTTTATTTTGCAAAATCTCCGCTCAGCACTGTATCCCAAAGTTCTGAGTACCAATTATTTCAAACATTGTCATCCGCAACATAGACCCCAAATTCGCCATTTCAGTCCAAAACGAACTTCTAATGGAGAAACCCATCGACCAGTGCCGAATGGTATGTCACAGCTATCGGTTCTTGACCCCTGCTCTATTACTTTTACTAACATGATTCATTACCTTCATTTTGCAATGCAGTTCTTTTTCCCCACCCCTCTCCATGTAGTTATATGTTAGATATGTTGAGGAAAAGGATTGTCGTTCTCGACCCGCAAGCAGGCCATTTTGGATTGAAAGTGCGTTACATCGACTAGAGGGGGGTGAATAGGCGATTTTTATGAATTCTTCATTGAGGAATTTCAGGGTGAGGAAATTCCTAAGCGAAGAACTACTTGCAGCGGAATAAGTACTCAGGTATAAGCATAATAGAGCAATAGCATAGTCATCACGATGAAATGAAAGACAAACACAGAGTACAGAAAGCGTAAACACAGGATAAGCAGGATGAAGACAAACAGACTGAAGAAACAGGGTTGAGGAATTAGAGAAAGTCAAAGTCAAAGTATTTAAATAGTATTGATCAGGTACATCAACACATAACTGAGGAAATGAAAGGGTTGAGGAGATAGAACCAGTTGGCTTGGTGAAGACAATGATTTGGTAGACCAGTTCCAACTGTTGTGATAGTTGTACGTCTGGTTGGAGCGGCTGAGTATTTAAACTCGAGGACACACAGTCCCGGACACACAGTCCTCACCGTATTATCCTTGAGTTAAGATCACACAGACCTCGCCCAACATTAGTGGTAAGTCTTCACAGGTGACTTCCAAACCTTCACAGACTTGGTCACTCAGCAATCCACAATTCCTCTTGGATGCTCAGACCATGACGCCTAACCATATGGAGGATACACAGTCCTCAAAGGTAACAAGCGTTGGTTCCACACAGGAACAATCTCTTTAGTGATGCTCAATCACTTTGGGGATTGTAGGTTTAGGTTTGGGATTTGGGTTTTCCTCACTCGATGATTTTTGCTCAAAGTCCTCGAAGGAATGGGATGCTCTCAAATGACAAGTGTCAGTTTCTCTCGGAGCAGCCAATTAGCTAGTGGTTGTAGGGGGCGGCTATTTATAGCCTAGGGAGCAGCCCGACATGATAAGACATAAATGCCCTTGTCTGATATGACCGTTAGGTGGTAGGATGTTTTGGGACAGCTGGCGCGCAGCACAGCAACGGTCGGATTTTGAGGTTCGAATTCCTCAAGGCTATCATGTTCCTCACTGTGTAGGCAATTCGCACTGGCGAATTCCTAACTCCTCAGTCAGAACAAATTCCTCAAAGACCAGAAGATCTTCGTCTCTATCACTGAAGAAATTGACTGAACTGATATGAGATTTCCAATGGCTTCACTCGAAGGATTGGGTAGGTGTAGGATTTTGAGATGAGCATCACTTGGAAATTAGTTTCCTTAGTATTACCTCGACCCCCTTTAACAGTACGGTGTTTCCTATGACTCAAGAAGAAGAAAATGAAACTATGAAAACAAAAGTCTTCACGCTTCAGATTCCTCGCATGAATATCGAAGTCTTCAATGTCACACCAATTTCTTCACTTTCAAAGTCTTCAGGAGAACCAAAGTCTTCAGCCGAAGACATTCATTTTTAGGGGTCGACTTTCACTGTAAATATCAAACTCCTCATTGACTTATAGAGCCTGTGTACACTCACAAACATATTAGTCCCTTAACCTGTAAGTCTTCAATACACCAAAATCACTAAGGGGCACTAGATGCACTTACAATCTCCCCCTTTTTGGTGATTGATGACAATATAGGTTAAGTTTTCAACGGGAATAAACATATGAATTGAAAGTACTCAATATTGAGGAATTTGATTGCAAGATATAGAAGAACTCCCCCTGAAGATGTGCATAGTGAGGAATTTGCTTTTGAAGCGATGCACATTTAAAGAGTAGAATCATGGATATCTCCCCCTATATCTTGTAATTCATACACTTATTTAACATATAGAATGAAGAATTTGAAATGCATGATGAAATATGGTGACTGAAATAGCATGCAGAAAAACAGAGCAAAAGTATCAGGTCACCATCGGACTTAAGTTTACAACTCAATCAACAAAAGCTTCAGAAGAGTGAGAGTTGCAACTTAACAAAAAAAATGCCCATATATGTAGACCCGCTTGAAGACTAACTCAAATTTCTCCCCCTTTTTCATCAAATGACCAAGGGACAAAAAATGAGGACCAACGCCCCTGAAGAAATTCATCACGAAGTCGATGGAGGAGCGTCAGCGTTGTTGGGGTCGTTTGTTGGAGAAGGGCCTGCCGCAGTGTTGTCCAGATCTTCATTTTCGTCAGTATCACGGGATGAGAAATATGAACTGGGCACCATAGGAGGAACAACGACTTTCTTGAATTTCTTCGGTGGGGGCTTAGCCCAGCCGAAGTCTTGCTTGAAGCCCATCTGCTTGAGATCCTCATCACCGTAAAGGTGAGACAGTATAGCCCAGGTGTGATCAAACACTTCATTAAGGTAGTAATGGTTCTTCTTCACTGAATTATATGTGGCTGTCATGTTGTGAAGAATTAAACCAAACTGACGTTTTACCCATTTGTGATTGCGATCCACCTTTTGATGAAGACTGAGGAGAAGCTCACGATCAGTCATCACCCTTGGAGCTGTTGCCTAAGGACTTTGCTTGGATGCATTGGCAGCAGAATCATGAGTAGCAGAGTCATCGTTGGTGGAGTAAGAAGCGGCTTTGTGAAACTGTCCATCCAATGGTCGAATGCCCTCGTCAATAACAGCAGTGGCCTTGCCCTTTTCATCAGCTGAGGAAAATGTCTGTTTAAGGACTTCAATTGGGGGCAAGTAGCTGCCATGGTTGAGTGTATCAGCTTTGTATTTGAGTGAAGACCTTGATCTGAGGAATCTCATGATCCAGGGAGCGTAAGGCTTCAGCTGAAATGGGGACATTTCAACGTTTGCCAAAGTTCTCATGAAGAAATCACGATAGTTCACGGGAATACCGTGCATGATGTTGAAAAGCAGATTCTTCATGATGCCAACGACTTCTTCATCATTCGAGTCGTGGCCTTTGATTGGACTCAATGTCTTCATCAGAATGCGATAGACTGTCCTTGGCACATATTGCAATTCCTTCACGAGGAATTTGGTCCTTGAGGCTTGTCCAGGCTTCAATGGCTTCATCAGCACTTGCATCAAATGATCTGACAGCTCAGGTTCAGAGTATATGAGACGTGCACCTTCTGGGGTAGAACTGACAGGCATGGCACGAAGCAATTCAGTTGTCGGTGCCTTATAGTGTGTGTTCTCTGTCATCCAGTTCAACACCCAAGAGTTCACATCTTCAGCATTGCCTGTGATGTGCAGCGTCACATAGAATTAAAGAATGAGTTCTTCATTCCAATCACAGATGTCAGTGCAAAAATTGAGCAGGCCAGCATCATGAATGGCAGCGAGGACTGGCGCGAAGCAAGACAGTGATTCCATATCCAAGTGAGGAATATGCTCATGGTCGAAGACTTTGTCCTTGTTGAAGAGCACTGAAGAATAAAAATTGGCTTGGCTGGCAGTCCAGAATTGCTTCCTCCTCAGACGAGCAGAGTCATATGGATTATAGTCAGTGAAGAACACATGCTCATTGAAGAAAGCACCAGTCTTGAACTTTGGAGTTTTGGAGAATGGATTCTTCGGCTGTGGCTGAGGAGTGTCAGTGATCTGAAGAATAACCTCTGGTATGTCAATTTCTGGAGCCGCAGGCTGAGGAATATCGGCTTCTGCTTCATTTGCAGCCTGGGCCTCCATTTCTTCAGCAGCATTTTCATCAGCACTAGTGGCTCGAATGTCTTCATGAATGGAAGGGGTGACATGAATTTCTTCAGAGCCCATTACTTCAGTTGGAGCAGGGAACTGAGGAATTTTTTGAATTGGTGTGAACATAGGAGAGTTGGGGTGTTGGCTATCCCAAAAATGATCGTTCATCACTGGAGTGGTGCTCCCAATGTCCACATCCTCATCCACTTCCATTTCTTCAACGTCGTCCTCTTCAGCAGTAAACTGAGGCGTTGGCGATGATACCTGAGGAGTTGAAGTGTAAGTAACAACTTCAATTTCTTCATCCATCTGCTCTGTGGAAGCAGCAGAGGGATCTTCTTCAGCAGATTCTTCAGGAATCTGATATTCTTCACCATAAGGAACAAGTTCCTTTGATGGCATGCTTGCAAGAGGAACATCATCAATGGGATTTTCCATTGAACTTGTCAAAATCTTTGCCTTCTTGGGGGCCGAAGATTCTGTGGCAGCTGATGCTTTCTCTTCTTCAGATCAGCATGCTCTGCAGCTTTGGTTCAGTGGAAGGATCATACACATTTGGCAAGTCTTGGTATTGTCAATATTTGACAATGCCAACATTTGGCTAGCCAAATATTGATAGCAAACCAATCATGCTCGAACTCTCTACCCGCTAGCACCTTTCGAAATACTAAAGATTCGCGCGCTTTGTTGCGCCGCTCTTCACTATGGCAATTTGTTTTTTTTTTTTGCTTGTCACTCTTCATTTTGGTGTATTTTTGGGTTTTTTCACTCTTTTTTGCTCTTTCCGTCATTCGTTGCTGAGTTTTTTAGTCGACCGCCATTTGATGGGGTGAGGGAGGGAGGGTGGGAGAGAGAGAGAGGACCTGGAGGGAGAAGCTATGTGATAACTGTAATTAGAAAGAGAAGTAAATGGTACGCATTTTTTCATAAAACTAAGTGTCTGCATACTACAACATTATCTATGACAGTTAAATGGTTCCTACAACTTATTGAGCAACCCGGTTAGCAAGCATGTACAGTTGAAAAGACATCATCGTCATTCACTACAGGAAATGAAAGTATATTGGGCATGGGAAACTTTGGTATAATCCAGCTTAAATATACCCATGTGTCGTTTGATCCAAAGAACTAGATTCATTCTATATAAGCGAGAGCTTGATAAAATGTACACCCAAAATTAGCAACAAATATGCACAGTTCGATACCAGCACCGATAGAATACAAAAGGTTTATGCAAATGTCAAATATATTACAATCATAGCAGTCCCCCTCCAACCTTTCTGTTGAACCATTCTTTTTTACCAAGCTAGGGTGGGCCTCTATTGAAACTTTCACTGCAAACAAACTCTTTACAGAAGTATTATTACAATGTACTGGAACAATGTACTGGAACAAACGATAGACAATATAGACCAAACACCTGATACCCGATGTAAAAGTAAGACCCAAAAAAGCATGAAGGAAAACACCAAAAAGGCAAATTTTAAGCAATTCCAAGTCAACAACAAATGAATCTAGTCTAAAAATATATAGCCAAGAAAACGACTCCTTACATTGTTAGGCAACCACCCAGCACAAAACACACAACACGATACGGTTGTGAGAAGAAGTCAAGAAGCCATCTTTCCAGAACAAAAAGAATCCACAAGGCTATCTAAAACAAGTGATTGGAGGAATATTATTTGTTTTGAATCTGAACAGAGATACACCAGAAATAAGTGGATAATAGATAAACATAACTCCACAGTTCCAAAAAACCCACCCTTTATCGAAAACAGTTCCAAGAAAACACGATGTGGTATTAGAGAAACATGGGTGACATTTGTTCTATAAATGATTTAAAAGATAGCAGAGACAAAGTTTGCTATGTGTGCTTGTGCAGTGCAGGTTGCAGCAACCATCAACGGACCAAAGAGAGCGTGCTTTTCATCAAAGATTCAAAGAACTCAAACAATGACCATTCCATATAGATTTTTTTCAGATATAGCTTTTCCATAGTTAAATTTTTGGTGGATGTCTAGATCCAAAGTGGTTTATTTTTCGTCAAGGTCTAAATGGACCACAAGAATGGTACATAAAATGTACAAATCTTTTTCCAAATCAGTGTGTGGAAATTATCCAGCGCCCTGGCTATGCTTTTCAACTATCTCTCTTTTTCTCCTCACTGGAAGAAAATATTGAAAGACTACTCTGCCATGCCAAGAATGGCAAAACTAAAACTTGGTGCATCAAACACAATGTGTGGTTGTTGGGAGGGGAGGGAGTGAGCCAGTGAGGTACTCATGACGCGAGCCGCGAGATGTAGGTGATGAGCACCACCCTTTCGTGCCTCCGGACGGACTCCTCATCGAAGTTTGCTTCACGGAGCTTCCTCCTGGTCTCCTCGTCCTCGGGAATGCCGGCAACGGATGACTGCCGGCTAGACATGGTTTGTCCAGGCGGCCTCGACCACGCGATCCCCGTGGGAAACAACGCTTTTCGGCCTTCCATGCAAGTGGAGGCCTGATACATCTCCGTCGTATCTATAATTTTTGATTGTTCCATGCCAATATTCTACAACTTTCATATACTTTTGGCAACTTTTTATATTATTTTTGGGACTAACATATTGATCCAGTGCCCAGTGTCAGTTCTTGTTTGTTGCATGTTTTATGTTTCGCAGAAAACCCATATCAAACGGAGTCCAAACGGGGTAAAAACTAACGGAGAATATTTTTGGAATATTTGTGATATTTGGGAAGAAGAATCAACACGAGACGGTGCCCGAGGGGGCCACGAGGCAGGGGCACGCCCCTGACCCTCGTGGGCACCTCGTAAGGCAGTTACTACTCTTCTTTGGCCGCAAGAAAGCTAATTTTCGGAAAAAAATCTTGACGAAGGTTTCAATCCAATCGGAGTTACGGATCTCCGGATATATAAGAAACAGTGAAAGGGCAGAATCTGGGAACGCAGAGACAGAGAGAGACAGAGAGACAGATCTAATCTCGGAGGGGCTCTCACCCCTCCCACGCCATGGAGACCATGGACCAGAGGGGAAACCCTTCTCCCATCTAGGGAGGAGGTCAAGGAAGAATAAGAAGAAGAAGAAGAAGAAGAAGGGGGGGGCTCTCTCCCCATCGCTTCCGGTGGCGCCGGAACGCCGCAGGGGCCATCATCATCACCGCGATCTACACCAACACCTCCATCATCTTCACCAACATCTTCATCACCTTCCCCCATCTATATTCAGCGGTCCACTATCCTGCAACCCGCTGTACCCTCTACTTGAACATGGTGCTTTATGCTTCATATTATTATCCAATGATGCGTTGCCATCCTATGATGTGTGAGTAGATTTTCGTTGTCCTACCTGTGATTGATGAATTGCTATGATTGGTTTAATTTGCTTGTGGTTATGTTGTTGTCCTATTGTGCCCTCCGTGTCACACAAGCGTGAGGGATTCCCGCTGTAGGGTGTTGCAATACGTTCATGATTCGCTTATAGTGGGTTGCTTGAGTGACAGAAGCATAAACCCGAGTAAGGGGGTTGTGGCGTATGGGATAAAGGAGACTTGATGCTTTAATGCTATGGTTGGGTTTTACCTTAATGATCTTTAGTAGTTGCAGATGCTTGCTAGAGTTCCAATCATATGATCCAAGAAGAGAAAGTATGTTAGCTTATGCCTCTCCCACATAAAACTTGCTATCGGTCTAGTAAAGTAGTCAATTGCTTAGGGACAATTTCGCAACTCCTACCACCACTTTTCCACAGTCGCTATATTAACTTTATTGCTTCTTTACCTAAACAGCCCCTACTTTTTATTTACGTGTTTTTTATTACTTGTTCTAGGTAAAGCGAACGTCAAGCGTGCGTATAGTTGTATTGGTGGTCAATAGAACTTGAGGGAATATTTGTTCTACCTTTAGCTC
This sequence comes from Aegilops longissima, assembly GCA_021605205.1. NCBI lineage: Eukaryota > Viridiplantae > Streptophyta > Magnoliopsida > Poales > Poaceae > Aegilops > Aegilops longissima. The sequence continues at coordinate 612,660,570 of CM038680.1, forward strand.
CTCGTTGGATTCGACACTCTTACTTATCGAAAGAGGCTACAATTGATCCCCTATACTTGTGGGTTATCAAGGCCGCCTTTGTTGGGGAACGTAGTAATTTCAAAAAAATTCCTACGCACACGCAAGACCATGGTGATGGCATAGCAACGAGAGGGAGAGTGTCCGTCCGGTACCCTCGTGAGACCGAAAGCGAAGCGTTATAACAACACGGTTGATGTAGTCGACGCCTTCACGATCCGACCGATCCAAGCACCGAACGACGGCACCTCCGAGTTCTGCACACGCTCAGCTCGATGACGATCCCGGACTCGATCCAGCAAAGTGTCGGGATGAGTTTCACAAGACGACGGCATGGTGACGATGATGATGCTCCACCGACGCAGGGCTTCGCCTTAAGCTCCGCGACGATATGACTTCTCCGCGCAGGCTTCGCTTAAGCTCCGCGACGATATGACCGAAGTGGAATATGGTGGAGGGGGCACCGCACACGGCTAAGGAACGATCCGTAGATCAACTTGTGTGTCATGGGGTGCCCCCCTGCCTCGTGATATAGGAGGGAGGGAGGAGGAGGCCGGCCCTAGGAGGAGGCGCGCAGGGGAGTCCTACTCCCACCGGGAGTAGGACTCCTTCTTTCCTAGTCCAACTAGGAGAAGGGGGAAAGGGGAAGTGGAGAAGGAAGGGAGAGGGGCTGCGCCCAAACCCCTTGTCCAATTCGGACTGGGCTTGGGAGGGGCGCCACCTCCTGGCTCCTTCCCACTAAGGCCCATTAAGGCCCAATACTCTTCCCGTATTCCCGTAACTCCCGGTACTCGAAAAATACCGAATCACTCGGAACCTTTCCGAACTCCGAATATAGTCGTCCAATATATCGATCTTTACGTCTCGACCATTTCGAGACTCCTCGTCATGTCCCGGATCTCATCCGGGACTCAACTCCTTCGGTACATCAAAACTCATAAACTCATAATATAACTCGCCATCGAAACCTTAAGCGTGCGGACCCTACGGGTTCGAGAACTATGTAGACATGACCTAGAACTATTCTTGGTCAATAACCAATAGCGGACCTGGATGCCCATATTGGCTCCTACATATTCTACGAAGATCTTTATCGGTCAAACCGCATAACAACATACGTTGTTCCTTTGTCATCGGTATGTTACTTGCCGAGATTCGATCGTCGGTATCCAATACCTAGTTCAATCTCGCCACCGCAAGTCTCTTTACTCGCTCGTAATGCATCATCCCGTAACCAACTCATTGGTCACATTGCTTGCAAGGCTTATAATGATGTGCATTACCGAGAGGGCCAGAGATACCTCTCCGACAATCGGAGTGACAAAACCTAATCTCAAATACGCCAACCCAACATGTACCTTTGGAGACACCTGTAGTACTCCTTTATAATCACCCGATTCGTTGTGACGCTTTGGTAGTACCAAAGTGTTCCTCCGTAAACGGAGTTGCATAATCTCATAGTTACAGGAACATGTATAAGTCATGAAGAAAGCAATAGCAACATACTAAACGATCAAGTGCTAGGCTAACGGAATGGGTCATGTCAATCAGATCATTCTCCTAATGATGTGATCCCGTTAATCAAATGACAACTCATGTCTATGGTTAGGAAACATAACCATCTTCGATTAACGAGCTAGTCAAGTAGAGGCATACTAGTGACACTGCTTTTGTCTATGTATTCACACATGTATTATGTTTCCGTTAATACAATTCTAGCATGAATAATAAACATTTATCATGATAAAAGGAAATAAATAATAACTTTATTATTGCCTCTAGGCATATTTCCTTCAGTCTCCCACTTGCACTAGAGTCAATAATCTAGTTCACATCGCCATGTGATTTAACATCAATAGTTCACATCTATATGTGGTTAACACCCATAGTTCACATCGACATGTGACCAACACCCAAAGGGTTTACTAGAGTCAGAATCTAGTTCACATCGCTATGTGATTAACACCCAAAGAGTACTAAGGTGTGATCATGTTTTGCTTGTGAGATAATTTTAGTCAACGGTCTGCATCATATTCAGAGCCGTAAGTATTTTGCAAATTTCTATGTCTACAATGCTCTGCACGGAGCTACTCTAGCTAATTGCTCCCACTTTCAATATGTATCCAGATTGAGACTCAGAGTCATCTAGATTAGTGTTTAAAACTTGCATCGACGTAACCCTTTACGACGAACCTTTTTTCACTTCCATAATCGAGAAACATATCCTTATTCTACTAAGGATAATTTTGACCGTTGTCCATTGATCTACTCCTAGATCACTATTTTACTCCCTTGCCAAGCTTAGTGGTAGGGTATGCAATAGATCTGGTACACAGCATGACATACTTTATAGAACCTATGGCTGATGCATAGGGAATGACTTTCATTCTTTTTCTATCTTCTGCCGTGGTCGGGTTTTGAGTCTTACTCAATCTCGCACCTTGTAACACAGGCAAGAACTCTTTCTTTGACTGTTCCATTTTGAACTACTTCAAAATCTTGTCAAGGTATGTGCTTTGTGAAAGTCCAATTAAGCGTCTTGATCTATCTCTATAGATCTTGATGCCCAATATGTAAGCAGCTTCACCGAGGTCTTTCATTGAAAAACTTTTATTCAAGTATCCTTTTATGCTATCCAGAAATTCTATATCATTTCCAATCAATAATATGTCGTCCACATATAATATTAGAAATGCTACAGAGCTCCCACTCACTTTCTTGTAAATACAGGCTTCTCCAAAAGTCTGATAAACCCATATGCTTTGATCACACTATCAAAGCGCTTATTCCAACTCCGAGATGCTTGCACCAGTCCATAGATGGATTGTGAAGCTTGCACATTTTGTTAGCTCCTTTAGGATTGACAAAACCTTCGGTTGCATCATATGCAACTCTTCTTTAATAAATCCATTAAGGAATGCTGTTTTGACATTCATTTGCCAGATTTCATAAAATGTGGCAATTGCTAACATGATTCGGACAGACTTAAGCATCGTTACGAGTGAGAAAATCTCATCGTATTCAACACATTGAACTTGTCGAAAACCTTTTGCAACAAGTCGAGCTTTGTAGATAGTAACACTACTATCGTTGTCCGCCTTCCTCTTGAAGATCCATTTATTTTAACATGGCTTGCTGATCATCGAGCAAGTCAATCAAAGTCCATACTTTGTTCTCATACATGGATCCTATCTCAGATTTCATGGCCTCAAGCCATTTCGCGAATCTGGGCTCATCATCGCTTCCTCATAGTCTCGTAGGTTCATCATGGTCTAGTAACATGACTTCCGAACATGATTACCGTACCACTCACTGTGCGGATTTTACTCGAAGACCTACGAGGTTTGGCAGCAACTTGATCTGAAGTTTTATGATCATCATCATTAACTTCCTCACTAATTGGTGTAGGAATCACTGGAACTGATTTCGTGATGAACTACTTTCCAATAAGGGAGAAGGTACAATTACCTCATCAAGTTCTACTTTCCTCCCACTCACTTCTTTCGAGAGAAACTTCTTCTCTAGAAAGGATCCATCTTAGCAACGAAAAACTTGCCTTCGGATCTGTGATAGAAGGTGTACCCAATAGTCACCTTTGGGTATTCTATGAAGACGCACTTCTCCGATTTGGGTTAGAGCTTATCGGTGAAAACTTTTCACATGAGCATCACAACTCCAAACTTTAAGAAACGACAGCTTAGGTTTATCGTTAAACCATAGTTCATACGGTGTCATCTCAACGGATTTAGATGGTGCCCTATTAAACGTGAATGCAGCTGTCTCTAATGCATAACCCCAAAGCGATATTGGTAAATCGGTAAGAGACATCATTGATCGCACCATATCAAAATAAAGTACGGTTATGACGTTCGGACACACCATTACGTTATGGTGTTCCATGTGGCGTGAGCTGTGAAACTATTCCACATTGTTTTATATGAAGGCCAAACTCAGAACTCAAATATTCTCCTCCACGATCAGATCGTAGAAACTTTATTTTCTTATTACGATGATTCTCCACTTCACTCTGAAATTATTTGAACTTTTCAAATGTTTCAGACTTGTGCTTCATTAAGTAGATATACTCATATCTGCTCAAATCATCTTGTGAAGGTCGAAAATAACGATACTTGCCGTGAGCTTTAACACTCATCGGACCGCATACATCAGCATGTATTATTTCCAATAAGTCATTTGCTCGCTCCATTGTTCCGGAGAACGAGTCTTTAGTCATCTTGCCCATAAGGCATGGTTCGCAAGCATCAAGTGATTCCAAAATCCCATCAAGATGGAGTTTCTTCATGCGCTTTACACCAATATGACCTAAACGGCAAGTACACAAATAAGTTGCACTATCATTATTAACTTTGCATCTTTTGGCATCAATATTATGAATATGTGTATTACTACGATCGAGATCCAACAAACTATTTTTATTGGGTGTATTACCATTGAAGGTTTTATTCATTTAAATGAACAACAATTATTCTTTGACTTTAAATGAATAACCGTTTTGAAAACTATTTTCATTGGGTGTATGACCATCGAAGGTTTTATTCATTTAAACAGAACAACAATTATTCTTTGACTTTAAATGAATAACCGTTTTGCAATAAACATGATCAAATCATATTCATGCTCAACGCAAACACCAAATAACATTTATTTAGGTTTAACACTAATCCCGAAAGTATAGGGAGTGTGCGATGATGATCATATCAATCTTGGAACTACTTCCAACACTCATCGTCACTTCCCTTCAACTAGTTTCTGTTCATTCTGCAACTCCGCTTTGAGTTACTACTCTTAGCAACCTGAATCAAGATCAAATACCGAGGGGTTGCTATGAACACTAGTAAAATATACATCAATAATCTGTATATCAAATATACCTTTGTTCACTTTGCCATCCTTCTTATCCGCCAAACACTTGGGGTAGTTCCGCTTCAAAGGACCAATTCCATTGTAGCAAAAGCACTTAGTCTCGTGCTTAGGTCCAGACTTGGGCTTCTTCACCGAGTAGCAACTTGCTTGCCGCTCTTTTGAAGTTCCCTTCTTCCCTTTGCCCTTTTCCTTGAGACTAGTGGTCTTGTCAATCATCAACACTTGATGCTCTTTTCTTGATTTCTACCTTCGTCGATTTCAGCATCACGAAGAGCTTGGGAATTACTTTTGTCATCCCTTGCATATTATAGTTCATCACGAAGTTCTACTAACTTGGTGATGGTGACTAGAGAATTCTGTCAATCACTATCTTATCTGGAAGATTAACTCCCACTTGATTCAAGCGATTGAAGTACCTGCATAATCTGAGCACATGCTCACTAGTTGAGCGATTCTCCTCCATCTTTTAGCTATAGAACTTGTTGGAGACTTCATATCTCTCAACTCGGTATTTGCTTGAAATATTAACTTCAATTCTGGAACATCCCATATGGTCCATGACGCTCAAAACGCCTTTGAAGTCCCGATTCTAAGCCTTTAAGCATGGTGCACTAAACTATCAAGTAGTCATCATATTGAGCTAGCCAAACGCTCATAACGCCCGCATCGCTCCTGCAATAGGTTTGTCACCTAGCGGTGCATTAAGGACATAATTTTTCGTGCAGCAATGAGGATAAACCTCGGATCACGGATCCAATCCGCATCATTGCTACTAACATTTTTCAACATAATTTTTCTCTAGGAACATATCAAAATAAACATATGAAAGCAACAAACATAGGGAAGCAACAACGCGAGTTATTGATCTACAACATAATTTGCAAAATACTACCAGGACTAAGTTCATGATAAATTAAAGTTCAATTAATCATATTACTTAAGAACTCCCACTTAGATAGACATCTCTCTAGTCATCTAAGTGATTACGTGATCCAAATCAACTAAACCATGTCTGATCATCACGTGATATGGAGTAGTTTCAATGGTGAACATCACTATGTTGATCATATCTACTATATGATTCACGCCGACCTTTCGGTCTCCGTGTTCCGAGGCCATATCTGTTATATGCTAGGCTCGTCAAGTTTAACTCGAGTATTCGCGTGTGCAACTGTTTTGCACCGTTGTAGATGGACGTAGAACTTATCACACCCGATCATCACGTGGTGTCCGGGTACTACGAACTTTGGCAACGGTGCATACTCGAGGAGAACACTTCTTGATAATTTTAGTGAGAGATCATCTTATAATGCTACCGTCAATCAAAGCAAGATAAGATGCATAAAGGATAAACATCACATGCAATCAATATAAGTGATATGATATGGTCATCATCATCTTGTGCTTGTGATCTCCATCGCCAAGCACCGCCATGATCACCATCGTCACCGCGCGACACCTTGATCTCCATCGTAGCATCGTTGTCGTCTCGCCAACTATTGCTTCTACGACTATCGCTCGCTTAGTGATAAAGTAAAGCAATTACATGGCGTTGCATTTCATACAATAAAGCGACAACCATATGGCTCCTGCCGATTGCCGATAACTCGGTTACAAAACATGATCATCTCATACAATAAAATATAGCATCACGTCTTGACCACATCACATCACAACATGCCCTGCAAAAACAAGTTAGACGTCCTCTACTTTGTTGTTGCAAGTTTTACGTGGCTGCTACGGGCTGAGCAAGAACCGTTCTTACCTCGCATCAAAACCACAACGATAGTTTGTCAAGTTGGTGATGTTTTAACCTTCGCAAGGACCGGGCGTAGCCACACTCGGTTCAACTAAAGTGAGAGAGCAGACACCGCCGGTCACCTTTAAGCAACGAGTGCTCGGGCGGTGAAACCAGTCTCGCGTAAGCGTCTGGCGTAATGTCGGTCCGGGCCGCTTCATCTCACAATACCGCTGAACCAAAGTATGACATGCTGGTAAGCAGTATGACTTATATCGCCCACAACTCACTTGTGTTCTACTCGTGCATATGACATCAACGCATAAAACCAGGCTCGGATGCCACTGTTGGGGAACGAGTAATTTCAAAAATTTCCTACGCACACGCAAGACCATGGTGATGGCATAGCAACGAGAGGGAGAGGTCCGCCCACGCCCTCGTGAGACCGAAAGCGAAGCGTTATAACAACGCGGTTGATGTAGTCGTGCGTCTTCACGATCCGACCGATCCAAGCACCGAACGACGGCACCTCCGAGTTCTCGCACACGTTCAGCTCGATGGCGATCCCGGACTCGATCCAGCAAAGTGTCGGGATGAGTTCCACAAGACGACGGCGTGGTGACGATGATGATGCTCCACCGACGCAGGGCTTCGCCTAAGCTCCGCGACGATATGACTTCTCCGCGCAGGCTTCGCTTAAGCTCCGCGACGATATGACCAAGTGGAATATGGTGGAGGGGCACCGCACACGGCTAAGGAACGATCCGTAGATCAACTTGTGTGTCATGGGGTGCCCCCTGCCCGTATATAAAGGAGGGAGGGAGGAGGAGGCCGGCCCTAGGAGGAGGGCGCAAGGGGAGTCCTACTCCCACCGGTAGTAGGACTCCTTCTTCCTAGTCCAACTAGGAGAAGGGGAAAGGGGGAAGTGGAGAAGGAAGGAGAGGGGCTGCGCCCAAACCCCTTGTCCAATTCGGACTGGGCTTGGGAGGCGCCACCTCCGGCTCCTTCCCACTAAGGCCCATTAAGGCCCAATACTCTTCCCCGTATTCCCGTAACTCCCGGTACTCAAAAATACCGAATCACTCGGAACCTTTCCGAACTCCGAATATAGTCGTCCAATATATCGATCTTTACGTCTCGACCATTTAGAGACTCCTCGTCATGTCCCGATCTCATCCGGGACTCGAACTCCTTCGTACATCAAAACTCATAAACTCATAATATAACCATCATCGAAACCTTAAGCGTGCGGACCCTACGGGTTCGAGAACTATGTAGACATGACCTAGAACTATTCTTGGTCAATAACCAATAGCGGACCTGGATGCCCATATTGGCTCCTACATATTCTACGAAGATGTTTATCGGTCAAACCGCATAACAACATACGTTGTTCCTTTGTCATCGGTATGTTACTTGCCCGAGATTCGATCGTCGGTATCCAATACCTAGTTCAATCTCGTCACCGCAAGTCTCTTTACTCGCTCAGAATGCATCATCCCGTAACCAACTCATTGGTCACATTGCTTGCAAGGCTTATAATGATGTGCATTACCGAGAGGGCCAGAGATACCTCTCCGACAATCGGAGTGACAAAACCTAATCTCAAATCGCCAACCCAACATGTACCTTTGGAGACACCTGTAGTACTCCTTTATAATCACCCGATTCGTTGTGACGTTTGGTAGTACCAAAGTGTTCCTCCGTAAACGGAGTTGCATAATCTCATAGTTACAGGAACATGTATAAGTCATGAAGAAAGCAATAGCAACATACTAAGCGATCAAGTGCTAGGCTAACGGAATGGGTCATGTCAATCAGATCATTCTCCTAATGATGTGATCCCGTTAATCAAATGACAACTCATGTCTATGGTTAGGAAACATAACCATCTTCGATTAACGAGCTAGTCAAGTAGAGGCATACTAGTGACACTCTGTTTGTCTATGTATTCACACATGTATTATGTTTCCGGTTAATACAATTCTAGCATGAATAATAAACATTTATCATGATATAAGGAAATAAATAATAACTTTATTATTGCCTCTAGGGCATATTTCCTTCATCTCCCACTTGCACTAGAGTCAATAATCTAGTTCACATCGCCATGTGATTTAACATCAATAGTTCACATCTATATGTGGTTAACACCCATAGTTCACATCGACATGTGACCAACACCCAAAGGGTTTACTAGAGTCAGTAATCTAGTTCACATCGCTATGTGATTAACACCCAAAGAGTACTAAGGTGTGATCATGTTTTGCTTGTGAGATAATTTTAGTCAACGGTCTGTCATATTCAGAGCCGTAAGTATTTTGCAAATTTCTATGTCTACAATGCTCGCATGGAGCTACTCTAGCTAATTGCTCCCACTTTCAATATGTATCCAGATTGAGACTCAGAGTCATCTAGATTAGTGTTTAAAACTTGCATCGACGTAACCCTTTACGACGAACCTTTTTTTCACTTCCATAATCGAGAAACATATCCTTATTCTACTAAGGATAATTTTGACCGCTGTCCATTGATCTACTCCTAGATCACTATTTTCCCTTGGGGAAAATTCTATATGTACATTGCTTAGGTTGTTAATGAAAGTTAGTTGTCTTTGAGGGCTACAATTTGCCAAAAGAAAAAGCTCTTGAACATGTCTGAACCGAGCATCCGGTTAGGCGTCAACCATTCAACTGTCCCTTATAATTTTTCCTATTTGTGTGGACTCCTTTCTCTATAAAAAAAAATCTATATCAATAGCAATTCTTCTTCTTCTTCTCCCTCTCCTTCACACACCGGGCTTACTGTTTGACAGTACGCGGTCACGGGGCGGACACGCCAGGTCCGGCAAGACGACGAACCGTGTGATGGGCTCTGCGGTTTCATCGCGGTGACGAAAAGCGAGGGAAGACGGTTGTAAAAGTACACGAGCGTCGGCTGTATTTTGGATGGGTCAGGACTTAGGAGCGTCGGACGCCAACATAATGGACGTCCGGGCTCCCTCAGAGCTCACTGATCCTGGTTTGGGATCGGACCGGGAAGTTTCACCGATCCAACCCAAAATAAAGGTACTATTTGATGATCGCGTTTGAGATGCCCTGGCCAGGCCACGGCGCGCGCACGCCGCACGCCCAAGCCTGTTCTGTTTTCTCCGTGGAGTGGACCATCCCTCGGGGACGTAGCGTATCCCGCGTGCAGTGCACAGCCGGCCCACTCTGCGCAGCATCCACCCACCACCCACCACCCCCCATTAAAACCCTGCCCCGTCCGGCAGGCCAAGGCACGCATACACACACGCGCGCGCCTGCGCTCTGACGCCACCCCACCACACCACACCGGGGAAGGAAGGGAGGAAGGAACCTGCTCCGCTCCATCCATGGCGTCCCACGCGGCGCGCCTCCTCCTGCTCCTCGCGCTGGCCGCCGCGCTCGCCGGCCGCTCCGGTACGCCCTCCCAAGCCACATTTCTTCTTCTTTTTCACCCAATATCTCGCTGGTTCTGGTTCTTTTCTTGGAAATACACACACGCGCGCGCCTGCGCTCTGACGCCACCCCACCACACCACACCGGGGAAGGAAGGGAGGAAGGAACCTGCTCCGCTCCATCCATGGCGTCCCACGCGGCGCGCCTCCTCCTGCTCCTCGCGCTGGCCGCCGCGCTCGCCGGCCGCTCCGGTACGCCCTCCCAAGCCACATTTCTTCTTCTTTTTCACCCAATATCTCGCTGGTTCTGGTTCTTTTCTTGGAAATCTGTTGGCTTACTGCTCTTGATGGCCGTGGGACGATGAGCAGCAGAGGGGGCGTGGTGCGTCTGCAGCACGGACCTGCCGGACGCGACGCTGCAGAGGACGCTGGACTACGCGTGCGGCAGCGCCGCCGACTGCAAGCCCATCCAGCCCAACGCCGCCTGCTTCGCCCCCGACAACGTCAAGGCGCACTGCTCCTACGCCGTCAACAGCTTCTACCAGCGCAGCGGCCAGAGCCCGCTCGCCTGCGTCTTCTCCGGCACCGCCGCGCTCTCCTCCATCGACCCAAGTACATAACCACCTGCTCATCCATTCGCTCACCGTTTCTTTCCCTGCTTGCCCCAGTCGCACAGTTCTAGATTTCTGATGATGCTCCGTTTTCTTGCAGGCACCAACGGCTGTCACTACCCTGCAAGCCCAAGGTAATGCACCTTGTTGATGATCTGGTACACTATTTTGCAGAGTTCATCGTCCTCTCTTTTTTCTTGAGAAAATAGACAACGACATATAAGAACTAGTAGTAAGATGTAGGAGGATTGTTGAACATTATTTCAGTCTTCTTTCAGTTTCATTGCTACCCGCAGAAAACCCTTTACAGTCAACAGCATTTCGCCCATTTAGGGTCTCTTTGATTCAAAGGATTTTCATAGGATCTTTGAAGGATTAGAATCCTTACCAAATTTTCCTATGTTGGTAGTTTGATTCGTAGGATTGAATCCTGTAGAATATTTTCCTAAGGATTCATTTGTACTACGTTTCACAGGAATTCTAACATCCACTCCAACCTCTTGAAAGGAATCATTTGTTTTTCATGTGACAAAATCAAACAAACTCAAATCCTATAAGGATCCAATGAACATGCCATTCCAATCCTACTTTTTTCTTATTCATGTGTTTCTGCAGTCCTATGAATCAAAGAGGCCCTTACTAGCTACCAGACGGATTGCAATCCCGAATATTTATTAAGTACAAAATGAGATGTCAGATGCACATTTCTTGCTTACAACTCTGTCCAGAAGTACACCACCATTCAGTAGCATGCTTTCGGCCGTCTTCACAAGACGCCGTTGCAGCCCAGCTAGGGTCCATTGCCTCATTGCCTTGCCTCATTGGGTCATTGACCAGCAATAATCAGAGGATATATTTGGTGGCTGCTGCCATGTGATGGCATCCGCTGTGGGGCGGTGTGTCCATTACTTGGCTGGGGATGCGCGTGGGGTTCCCTACTTTTCCCACATTTGGCTGCATCATCGGTGCACAACTAGTGTCATCACTCTTTTGAGGGGAATCCTATACCCTCCTTCTGAAACTAGTCCTCGCAAATTAGCAGCCATTCGGTGTGAAGGGAGTTCCAGCCGTTTCGATTAGTCTATTCTGGTCCCTTTTACAGTAGTAAATAACTCCTAAATGGTTGAGCACAACACAACTCATGCTTTGTGTGTGTTTTTTTGGTTTGTTCAATGCTCCTGACAGCCCGCCGCCGCAAATGGCGCAAGGTCCGAACGGCCCCCTGAAGGACACCAGCGGCGGCGCCGACGTTCTCCCGGTGGCCGGAACCGCTGTGCTACCTGAGCAGAGGCTACTGCTGACGAGGGCGGAAGTGCTCTTGCCAGAGGCGCCACAGGCCCAGGTGTTCCATCCGCAACCCCAAAATTATTCGGCAGTGGCAAGCGGACCAGCAGTTGCAAGTACCTTACTAGTTGCTTTGATTTTCTTCCTTTTGGCTTGATTTCAGCCTAATGTAAGTATATATTAGTAGCAAAAGAACGGACGCGCTGGGATATTGGCTCATGTACAACTGAGATATTGGTTCATGGAGTATCGGACTATTTTGTAGTACTTCATTGAAGTACCGATTAGATTAAAGGTGAATGAATTACTCAAACCCCCTTGCTATATATAGTTGAGGTGGACATTCACTCAAGGAACTTGCCAGTGAATATTGCGTATTAGAATAATTTCAATCAACTCCTACAGGCAACCAAGATAATGTTTTTTTTTGAGAAAAAAACCAAGATAATGTTGATGCATGCTTGAAAGAAATGATGAGCTAACCAGCGGAAATAATCATGACAACCGACATAATCTTGACAAATACTCCCTCCATTCCTAAATACTCCCTCCGTCCGGAATTACTTGTCTCGAAAATGGATGTATCTAGAACTAAAATACGTCTAGATACATTCATTTTTGCGACAAGTAATTCCGAACGGAGGGAGTATAAGTCTTTTTAGAAATTCCACTACAGACTATCTATGAAGAAAAATGAGTGAATCTATACTCTAAAGTATGTCTATATAGTTCATAGTTGAATTTTTAAAAATACTTATATTTAGAAACGGAGGGAGTACAATTAAGGCATTTTAATCACAGGTACTATTGATCACCTGGTGCAAAAGCAAACGGAGTGGGACGGCGAACAGATATTACATGATATGAAAAAACATGCCTATAAGGCGCTCCAAGCACCACACAGTTCTTGCTCTAAAAAAGGTCTCTGTGGTAGAGTTTGAAGCCTGCCGCACCCCCTTTGGCAACCATGTACTCGCGGTCAACGGTACGTGCTCACCCTGTGGAAGGAAACGATCACACCAAACGCAACGTGGACCTAGGTCACTTCCTCCGCCGTCCGAGCGCGACCAGGTCACTTCCTCTTCTGGTCCCCTTCCTCTGGCACGGCGGCACCCACAGTCCCTCGCGGCTCCCCGACATTCTCCGTCCCCGCACAGCCAAAAACTGCAGGTATTTCTTCAGCTTATCTCCCTTTGTAGATTTGTAGTACTACTGACTGAGTTAAATGATGATAGCAGGATAAGATGATTTAGTCAGGATTCGCTACCTGCCTGCTGATGTTACACTGTCCGATATGCAGTTCTTCATTATTGGTGAATCTAGAAAATGTTATAGGTTGCAATGGCAATTGCTTATGTGAAGCTGCACCTATACAACATCTTTCTGGACTTCTTTTAGGTTCTTTCTGCTGGTAAAAGTTGGGAATGCCATAGAGATGCTTTGCCAACAAAAAGTTTGATATCTTTTCTTTTTCCTCTTTGTACATTCTAGTATTTTTCTTACCACCATGAAACAATGCTCTGAAGTTGCATTCTCCTGATTCGTAGCTATGCCTGTGTGTATGTTCAGATGATTGTTACAGTTCAACTTTCTGATCGTTATATTTCTGAATTGGACTGGACTGCTGTTATGAAGCTAACCTGCCATGAACATTGTAGTTTGGTATCTATCAAAACATACGCCGTGGGAGGTTGTGTTATTTTACTACTCGGTTGTATGTCTTTGTCCCAGTAGATTAATTCTGGATAGCTGGGTTCTTTGTAACTAATATATTTCATGTGGAAATCAGGGGGCTGACTTGAGGATCAAGCTTTCAGCTCCTTCACCTTTCCTTGTTGTGGTGGCCATATACGCCCATATGATACATTATTTGATTTCTTTTGCTTTTAGGAACTAGGAATGTAGTAGTATCTGTCATGTAGCAGGCTAGTCCAGATTAGTCTAATCTTGTAAGCATAGCAATCTGAGTTTAGCAGTTAGAAACTAAAATGTTGCTGCTTGATACCAATGTTTGTTAGATGTAGAAACCAAATTTGGCACTGAGAAATTTTTGTTTCTCTACAAATTTACAGGAACGCAAGATGAGTAAAAGAAACAAGACATAAGTTACCGCACACGCAAAGGCCTTTTGCCTCGTCCTACAACGTAAGCTTTCATATTTTGCATTTGTTATTAACTACTTTTACCTGCTATATTATGCACTGATTTGCATTTCAAAATTTCTGATTGAAGGTTTAGCTTCTTGTGGGATTGAAGATATAGTCATGGGAGGCTCAGATCAACCAATCCTTTGATTTGGTATCAATCTTTTGTATCATCTATATATGCTACATATTGTCTTTTGATTTGTCTTGCTTCATAAGTTGACACATCATGGAACAAATGCTGCCATTGAATATTATGTTTGGTTTCTTATTAGTTATGCGATATAGATTGGCTTTTGTATGCCTTGAAACTGGAGTTTTTTTTTTGGTAGTTTTTAGCCCTTAGTTTCTTGTTTGGGGTGTCAGCAAATCCTGGGTCCGCCACTGGTTGTGCCCGAGGAGATACATAAGCGCCCTAGTGGCCATGAAAAGCCTGCCACAGAGCTGTGTCTGTGTCTGTGAGGCAAAATGAACACGAAGAAGGCTCTCAGCAGGCATGGAATCTGTGACGTTGAAGAACTTGCGCAGCGCCATAGCACAGTCAACAACGACTTCGGTGTCAGCTGGGGGGTGAGGGTGGTGGAAAACGGGAGCTGCTGCGTTGACCGTCAGAGAGCTTTTCGCCTTCTTCGCACGGACGGATCGGGTCTGCACAACATTCACATCATCTGAATCCAATGCACGCTGCAGAAAAAACAAAACGAGTGAGCAAAAAATAGTTGGAATGTCAAATAGGGAGGAGAAAATTACACGATAGTACCACATTTGGGGCGGTGGTGGCGAATTGGTACCAAGATTGATAATTTTTACGTGTCAGTACCAAGTTTGAGGCTAGCCGTTACAAAAAGGTCTAAATTGTGTATAAACACGTATTGGCGGTGTATCTGACAGGCGGGGCCCGCCTGTCAGGTCCTGCATGGCATGCTTTTTTTGTAGAAAACCCCCTTGATTTATATGCAATCACATCATCTGAATCCAATGCACGCTGTAGAAAAAACAAAACGAGTGAGCAAAAAATAGTTGGAATGTCAAATGGGGAGGAGAAAATTACACGATAGTACCACATTGGGGGCGGTGGTGGCGAATTGGTACTAAGATTGGTAATTTTTACGTGTCAGTACTAAGTTTGAGGCTAACCGTTACAAAAAGGTCTAAATTGTGTATAAACACGTATTGACGGTGTATCTGACAGGCGGGGCCCGCCTGTCAGGTCCTGCATGGCATGTTTTTTGCAAAAAAAACCTTGATTTATACGCAATGGCATAAATGCCCATTATTTTGGGCGAAAAAGTTCTTGTGACAGATTTTTTTTCGTTTGCAAGTTTTCATGGACTCATTTGCTGTGACAGATTTTTTTTCGTTCGCAAGTTTTCACGGACTCATTTGAAAGTTTCCATCGAATAGCACAAGTAAACAACAGAAAATAAAAATCACGGCGGGGACGATTCGAACTCCTAGCCACCACGCCACAGCATCGCTGCTGCTGATTGAACTCAGGCGAAATGTTTATTATACTAACAATGAGACCCTGGGCCGGTGGTTGGGCCCAGCGAGGCCTGATTTTTTTTCGTTTCGCGTTTTACTAGCGCGCGTGCTGGGCTCATTCGTTGCCCGGTTTTTTTTTTTTGAGGTGCCAAGGTTTCTTTTCTTTTCATTTCTCTTAGTACGCTTTAGTTTTGTTTCTGGTTTTGGCTTATTTTAGGTTTTTCTTCCTTTCTTTTTCTTTATTTTTCTTCTTTTTTCATCACTGGGCTGGTCTTTCTCCTGGAATTTTAACATACTTAGGACATTTTTTAAGATAGGCTTCAGTATATGATGAACATGTTTTCAAATACACATGAAAAAAAATAAATGTACGCTGAGCACTTTTTTATTGCATACAGAGAATAATTTTTAAATGCACGATGAATCTTTCTTTACAAATGGTGAACATTTTTAATATAATGACCTTTTGGTAATATACGTTGAACTTTTTGTAATATATGTTAAACAATTTTCTTAAGATATGATATATATCTTATGTGAACTTTTTTAATTTATGGTAAACATTTTCTTAATACACGATGAATTTTTTCAACAATGCATATTTCAAAAATATTTCAGCATGTATTAAGAACTTAGCGTAAAATCATTCTTGCATTTGAAGACACACGATGATTTTTAATAAAAGTTGAACAGTTTTAATGCATTTCCAGAATTTATTATAATTACACAATTATTTTTAATACATGTTGTCAACTTTTGAAGTAACTGCACATTTAAGAAAATACAATTAATACACGAGTAACTCAAAGAAACCTGTGTGTTGGGCATATTTTTTTTTAATAATTGTGTATTTGAATGATAAAATGAGGATACACAACAATTGTGCATACTTGTGGTCTGCGTGAAGACACTTGACTTTTTGTTTTTTGAGTCTTTGCGTGAAGACACTTGACTGAACACGTTTTGGGTCATGCGCAGCCTCGCTAGGCCCAATCGCCGGCCCAACGTGTCTAACCTAGTATAAAAGAGTCCCGCCTGGTCTTTAACTCGAGCGTCGCCCTGGCGTAGTGGCTGGCGCGCACCGTTACAGTACCGCAGGTCGCGGATTCGATTACGCGATGCCGTGTGATTGTGTATAAAGTAAGGGGGTTTTCTGTAAAAAAACTTGCCACGTAGGCACCTGACAGGCGGGCCCCACCGGTCAGATACGCCATTAATACATATTTATACATGATTTAGACTTTTTATAACGGCTAGCCTCAAATTTGATATTGACACGTAAAAATTATCAATCTCGGTATCAATTCATCACCACCGTCCCAAATATGGTATTATCGTGTAATTTTCTCAATGGGGAGAGAAGGGACACCTTGCAAGCATAACGAGCGCTCGGAGCCATCCCACGCGTAGCAAAACAAATGAGAGCAGCTGAGTTTGAACCGTATCCGACTATCCACCACGCGTTGTGCTTTTTTTTAGGGTTAACATGCTTCACTTTATTGATCAAGAGTTCGAAGAACAGGAATTACAGAGGGATCGTGGGGGTTCATCAGCCACACATGACGCCCCTCCTCTAGATGTAAAGCATGTCTAGCTAGTCTATGTGCTTCCATATCAAAACTGCCTCCCATAGCAGCATATTATATTAGCATGCCATTAATACATATTTATACATGATTTAGACTTTTTATAACGGCTAGCCTCAAATTTGATATTGACACGTAAAAATTATCAATCTCGGTATCAATTCATCACCACCGTCCCAAATATGGTATTATCGTGTAATTTTCTCAATGGGGAGAGAAGGGACACCTTGCAAGCATAACGAGCGCTGGGAGCCATCCCACGCGTAGCAAAACAAATGAGAGCAGCTGAGTTTGAACCGTATCCGACTATCCACCACGCGTTGTGCTTTTTTTTAGGGTTAACATGCTTCACTTTATTGATCAAGAGTTCGAAGAACAGGAATTACAGAGGGATCGTGGGGGTTCATCAGCCACACATGACGCCCCTCCTCTAGATGTAAAGCATGTCTAGCTAGTCTATGTGCTTCCATATCAAAACTGCCTCCCATAGCAGCATATTATATTAGCATGTGGAGCGGGAGTGCGGTGGAGATCAAAAAGAACACATGCATGCAAAAGGAATCTGTCTATGGCAGCCGGGGGGCACACTCGTGTAAAAAGGTCAGGGACCAGCACATGGAGTTCGAAATGAACACATACAAAGGGAACCCAGGGGACCTGAGCGCACCCGCGTCAAAATCGTGATTAGACGATCTGGCGGCCCAGAGCTGCGGCGCGTCCGTGAAATCTGACGGCTCGGGAGGAGGCTTGCGTAGATAGAAAATCAGTCGGATGATTCTAAGAGGTTTTCTTGAAATTGTGTGTAATCAGTACAAGATGAAGAAATTAACTATTGCATACTACTCCCTCCGTTCCCAAATATTCCCTCCATTCCTAAATAATTGTCTTTCTAGAGATTTCAACAGGTGACTACATACGGAGCAAAATGAGTGAATCTACACTTTAAAACATGTCTACATACATCCGTATGTTGTAGTCTATTTGAGATGGCTAGAAAGACAAATATTTAGGAACGGAGGAGTATTTGTCTTCTAAGCTATCTCAATGAATTTCTGATACGGATGTATGTAGACGTATTTTAGATTATAGATTCATTCATTTTGCTCCGTATGTAGTTACTTATTGAAATCTCTAGAAAGACAATTATTTAGGAACGGAGGGAGTAATATGTATTTTTGTCTCTTCAACTTACTTGGTTATATACATCCACATAAGCCATGATATATTCAGGCACCAAAATTACAAAACAACATGTATCATTGTTGCTTGATCCAGCAAACACCACACACAGGCACGCACACGCAACAAGCATCCACTGGCACCCAGCAGGCCAGCAAGCACACACGATGAGTTCATACAAACATCAATCAGCGGAGATCCCACACTCACACACGCTAGCAAGCCACACACAGAGCACGCCCATCACAATACTCACGCAAAGCACACACGCACACAGGACACAGCGCAACACAAACACAGATGTGAGATTTGGGCGGAGAAGGGAAGAGAGACATACCACGAACGGGGCTGAGCCGTGGCACCCATGTGATCGGCGACTAAGTCGAAGGTGACCAAGGATTAAGCAACGGGCACGAGGCATCAGCTGGTGGTCGGCAAGGCTGAGGTGAGCGACCAGGTTGGGCGGCAGCCACTTCCTAGGTGACACTGTCGCCATCGTTAGATGCCAGCAACGATGGAGCAGTCAGTTGGGTGCCCACCAGAGCTCGGCGCAGTGGCGGCCCTCCCCCCCTCTCTCCGGCAAGATGTATCGACAAGGGAGGGGTCCCGACGGCTGCCCCAACCGCAGCGCTGCACAGCACCGCACACCCGCTGGACGCCATTGGGGGAAGAGCACGACCCCAGCTCCGGGTTGCGCACGCGATTGGAAGAGGACGACTCCACCTCCGGGTTGCGCACGCGATGGGACGGGGGCGTGGTGAGGAGGGATGGGCGGCATCGGCGGGCGCGGGTAGGAGTGGTATCACTACGGGAATCGCACCCTATGCCGACGGCTAGCCCTGACTAGCCGTCGGGACAGGCCTATGCCGACGGCTAGCCCTGACTAGCCGTCGGGACGAGCCTATGCCGACCCCGTCGACATCTGACCGTCGGCAACATATCCGTCGGCGTAGCCGGGATGACCGTCGGCATAGAACGGCCGTCGGCATAGACCCTATCCCGACGGTGGTCGTACATCTATGCCGACGACAACGGTCGTCGGCAAAGCCATCGCTTAACGGCGGTCCGCCGTCAATCGCTTGAAACAACGGCGGCTCGCCACGTGGCACCTCTATGCCGACGGCTGACCGTCGGCAGTTTAGAACTATGCCGACGGCCGGCCGTCGACATAGAGGTGCCATGTGACGAGCCGCCGCTTATCTGGTGTTGCCTATGCCGACGGCCGGCCGTCGGCAGTTTAAACGATGCCGACGGCTGGGCCGTCGGCATAGGCGTCTGCGATGTCGACAATGGTCACTCTGGGCGAGAACTAAGCCGACGGCCAGGCCGTCGGCATAGACGGCCACGTGTCGACCCATCGGGAGCTCAAGCCGGGCCTATGCCGACGGCTGGGCCGTCGGCATAGTTTCGCCGATTTTTTTTTTTTTCTTTCTTTTCAGCTCAATTCATTTGAATATACACATCATATATAAGAAGCAGCATCACGTAACAGTAAGGAGCAGCATAGCACAACAATATATGCATAAGCATCATCACAATCATAAGCATAAGCACAATCATAAGGCATAAGCACAATCATAAGGCATAAGCATATAGAGAAGCACACAAGTCATCTAAAGGATCATCACCACACACAAGTCATCTAAAAAAACATAAGCATAAGCACACAAGTCCCCGAATGGCTTAAGTGCCAGGACGTCGAGCACCGCGGAGGTCGTCACCGCCAAGAGCGCCGAAGCCCAGGTCGTCAGTGCTTCCGCCAGCGCTAACGCCAAGACCGCCTCCACCTCCGCCTCCGCCTCCGTGCATCGGAGTGGTCGGGCTCCGTGTCTCCGGAGTGCTGCGAAGACCACCGCCAACGGTAGATCCACCTGTTCCCTGGATGTTGAAAAGACATATTAATGGGATATATGATGTGTTGAAAGGCATGACATGCTTTGGGTGAATAGATTGGGGATGAACTAACCGCGAGGGCCAGCGTTACGTGCCACAAACTCCTCAAAGGTCAGCAGCAGTGGTTGTCTTTGGAGGGCATTGTCTTTGGCTGCAATCGAGGACACCGCCGCCGCCATTTCTGAAAAGCCTGCTCCACCTGGCGATCCTCTGCACTTGGTGTTCATGAAGCCTCGATGCCACGCCATGGTCTCTGGCGTGTGTACTTCAGTAGGCCTACGGTATGACATGATGGAACTCATAAAACTACTAGATCACGGAAAATAAAGTGAGCAATGAAGATAAGAGGAAAATACTTACAGATTGTTGCTCTGAAAGAGGGACGTGAACTGGACCTTTGGCTGGCTCGTCTGTTGGCTCAGGCTCGGGTCGATCCGACGAAGCTGTGTGTAGGAGATAGTCGGAGTGACCACACCATCGAGAACCGCCTCCCGACCGTGCTCCTTGGGCCCCATGCTCACCACCGCCTGTCGTCCAGATCCGCCGCAATGGGGTCGGTGTGTCGGGATGTAACCCAGATCTGCTGCGGAGTAGGCCTCCTTCCTCCACGCGGTCTTCTTGCCGTAGTACTTGGGCTCGCCGGGCTTGGGGTCCTTCCACGTATGGGCGATCTCCCACGCTTGCATGTGTGAGCGGCCGCCTGGGCTCCTCCTGCACCACCAAACAGATGTTAGTCATACATAAGAAAGTGATGGTAAATAGAAGAAGAAGAATGTTTAATGGGGTTAGTCATACATTAACCGCCTTGTGGAGATAGTGGTTTCGGTTTCCACTGAGCATGTACTCCCTCATTCCCTCGGTTAGCCTTATTTTTGATTCTCATAGCCGCCCGTGCTCCAGCCCCATCACACCAAAGATCCACCAATGCCGCCAGACTCGTCTTTTCCATAACACCAATTTGGACACACCTACATAATAAAAGCATAATGGCATGTCAACATGAAGCGGTGAAATGTACCACATGGTAATGAAAGCATAATGAAAATCTTTTATACTTACCGCCAAGTACTCGTGCCTCTCCAAGGTAATGCCCATCCTCCGCTTCTTCCTTGGTCATCTTCACACCAAAACGTCGTGGTAGTATGTCGAGATAGCCACATAGCGCACTCGTCTTGCATCTGGCGGGCCTTCTTCTTGCATTGGCGCAAAGACGATCTGGTCCGCTCTAGCCCTCATGCTCGGAAGAACTCGATAGAATTTCTACAATCATGCATGAAACAAGAATGGAAGAAGCCATGAGTTAAATCATTCATGAAACTAGAATGGACTTGTGCTTCAAGAGAACTCACCCGAAAGTAGTGGTCACGGCCTTGGCATGGGTCTCATGGTCGCGTGGAGGCCGCTTCCCGTGGTCCCAGGCTTCGTGGCCAAAGCCCGACGGTCCGACTGCTGACTAGATCCGGACAAGACAACCCGGCCATATAACTTCAGCAAGGCGGTGATGAGGCCGTTGGAATACGGACCCCTTTAGAATATATCCATTCTTGCAAAAGAATGAACTATTAGCATGTGACAAGCAAAATAAATAACAACCGGAATATGCATGTGACAAGCAAAATAATGAACCGCTTACTCTTTTCCGTGGGCTCAATGAGCCACTTCGCTCCTCGATGGCAGGAACCTGCTTTGGTAACTGCGTTGCCACGCAGCCATCCCTTGTTGTCAACCCCTTCCCATCACCACCATCATCCCCGCCACCACCCCCTCCTCGCCTGCCTCCCCTCCCCAACCTCCTCCTCCTCCTCCTCCTCCTCCTCCTCCTCCTCCTTCTCCTCGCGTGCCTCCTCCTCCACCACCACCACCTCCTCCTCCTCCTCCTCCTCCTCCTCCCTAGAGTGTACCTCACTAGAGGAGGGCCTCAAGACAACACCCCTAAGTCGGTGAGGTGCGCTCTTTTCAGCGCGACCCCAGAGTGGCTCTCCCCAAGACCTCGTCCTCTAGAGGCTCTCCCCGCCCCTCCTCCTCTTGGGGCACCTCTCCCTCGACCTCCCTGTGAGGAGTCATCGTCAAGTAGCCGAGGGGGAGGATTACGTGCTCGACCACTCCGACTAGGCAGGCCGACGACCTTGCGTAGGAAACCCACGCCGTTGGCCTTCCCTTGCCCATGTTCCACGAACCTGCATTGAAAAGAGAAAAGCAATTAGTAAATTAATGAAATGAAGAAAAGGCACGATAATAAACACATTAATAAAAATGCATAAAAGGCATATTCCTAAACTTGAAACGTACATCTGCTAGAACCCATATGAATCATCACTGTTGTAACCTCTTTCTTGGTCCGTCTCATCATCACTATCAATCATATCATCTTCGTTGTCCGACGGAGGTGGAGGCTCTTCCTCCTCGTCAGCGTCTTCGTTTAACTTTTCTAGCATAAGTATGTCATTTTCATTGACAATGGTCTCACCATCATTCCGTGCATCGTCGACGTTTGGGTCCACATCATCATCACCCAATGGTCTAGCGCCATCGTTTCTAACCACATCATCATCATCATCATCATCAGGTTGCTCTTGATAGAACACTCCCTCGTATGTCATGGGGTTAATGTTGTAGTAATCATCTTCATTCGGTCGGTAGCTTACCATGTGGCGACACCTTGAACACAACTTCCCAACCCTTTAGATACACTTTACGGCATGGGTAAGGCGGATAATATACTTGTGTAGCTTGGGTAGCCGCAATGAAGAGATCGGCTCCGGCATAGACGGTTGATGGTTTAACTTCGACCAAACCAATGGAAGGCGTATGTTTTACCCCCTCCCGCGGATCGAACCATCGACATTTGAACACAGGCAGACTTAGGGTCTCACGCCTGGCGAATTTAACCTCGTATATATTTTGTACCCTTCCGTAGTAGTCACTGAATTTTGACCGGGGTGTACACTCCGGTATTTATAGTTTTCGGATCGGGCGGCTGTTTTGGTGCTCCTCTGTATGGAAGCGATACCCATTCACATCATACTTTGTACATGTCATGACGGCAGGTCAAAACCCATGGAAACCCATCTCAATTCATCATCCATAGATATGTTCGGATCTTTTCCTACAAGTATAATGGAAATTGTTGGGTGCATTAGTTCGGTTAACTAATAAATGTTGAAGTAGTATTTAATAGGGGTGTGAAATTTACTTTCTCCATGAACCAAGCAACAAAATTTTTCGTCCGGGGTTTCCATGATGGAGAAGAGTAAGTGCCTCCGCCTCGGTGGGAGGATTCACTCCCGTCCATTCCTCTTGAGCGAAATCGCTAAAAAAGATAAGCGGTGTTAGGCGGGATTAAGTGAACATGAAACATGATGATGTGGAAGACATAAAGGAATGGTGTAGTGGTATTACCTCATCCACACTTCCTCAACTTCCTTGATGATGTGCAAGATATAGAACATGAGGTCCTCCCACTCTTGTCGTGGCATGTTATAAGATTTGAGGCCCCAGCCCTCCCACCTTATGCGTTGAATAGATCGAGCCTGGGTTGATACTTGGGCTCTTCTATATTGTATCGAGGCACCTTGTTATGAAGATGGGGAACGTGGTGCGGATAGTATGATGTCCCGAGGTCCGACACCTCCTCTAGGATAACCGCCTCGGCTATGGAAGCTTCAATCTTAGCTTTGTTTCCACATTTCCGTCGGAGATGCTTGTTACGCCTCTCGGGGCCATCGCGCCACCGATTTTGCACAGGGCCCCAACAATACCTCGTTCATGAGGTGCGAGAATGAGATGTGTCATCGAGTAAAGAAGCTCATGGCGGAAAGATCTTCTCTAGCTTGACTATCAACTCCGGTGCCTTCTTATGCAATTTTTCAATCACCTCTTTACTTACTTCTTTAGCACAGAGCGTGCGGAAGAAATGGCTAAGCTCGGCAAGCACTCGCCAGACATGCTCGGGGACATAGCCTCGAACCATCACCGGCATTATCCGCTCATGACTCTTCAGGCCGGTCACTTTGCCTGTTGAAAGATTGACTCCCTTATTTATATTCGATGCATAACCATCGGTGAACTTCAAAATTTGTTTCAGCCAGATAAGTACTTCTTTTTTTTCTGGCGGTTTAAGGACAAAGTCAGCATCTAGCTTGAACCAGTTTTTTCGACCGCCTGTGGGAGGCTTCATGTTCAGGCATGGTCTATCACAAATTCTCTGTTGATCGGCTCTAGCTTTTACGTTATCCTTCGTCTTATCAGGAATGTTGAGGATCGTGTGGAAAAGGGACTCTGCCACATTCTTTTCGGTGTGCATCACATCAATATTGTAAGGAAGTTTGAGGTCCTTGAAATAGGGAAGCTGCGAGAAGGGGGTAATGTGAGTCCAGTTGTGCGTCTCACCATATCCCTCGAAGCCTTTGTCTTTGGCTTTGCCTTTGCCTTTGACTTTAGGCTTCAGAGCTTTTAGCTGAGCAAGAACATCTGCCCCCGAAAATGTTGGAATCTCGGTTACTTCATGAACAACCCGGCCTTCGTGAAGTTCTTCTTGTCTTCCCTGTCTGGATGGTGCGGAGGGAGGAACTGTCGATGCAGGTCAAAGGCTACATACTTGCCACCCTTACTCAGCCAAATCATTCGCAGAGCCTGCATGCACACTGGGCATGGCATCTTACCACTTGTACACCATCCGCAGAATAGAGCATAGCCGGGAAAGTCATGCATGCAATAGTGCAACAAACTTTCATCAAGAAATTTCTCTGCAGATCCCGGTCGTATGTCAACCTCGGAAAGTACCAAGAATGGTGCAAAGCATCCACAAGAGGCTGCATAAACACACCCAATTGCTTCCCGGGTAGTCGGGCCCGGAATGATGAGCGACAAGAACATGGTCTTCCGTTGCATTAGGGCACCGGAGGAAGATTGAGCGGAATTACAAACACAGGCCAGCAGCTGTATGGATTGGACGACATACCATATGGATTCAACCCATCACCGATATGGCTATTCGACATTCCCACCTCGGCTGCTTCCTCGGGTATTCTTCATCGAATGACTTCCATGCTTCCCTCCCGATGGATGTACGATTTTTTGGATTGTACCTTATACCTTCCTTGTGCCACTTCATCATTTTGGCGAGACTCCTCGTGATGAAAAGGTGATGCAGTCTTTTATAAAATCAAGATACCAAGAACCTTAACGGGATGGTTAGCTGCTTTTTCTCACCATCCTCACCGACCACCTCAATGTACCGAGATGAACCGCACTTCCTATAGTACTTGTCATCTGCATACTCGTGCCTAAACAAAAGGCAATTCTTCGGGCAAACATCTATTTTCTCATAATCCATAGAGAGTGCCTTCATGATTTTCTTTGTATCGTACATGCTTTTCGGCAGTTCATGACCCTCGTGGAGGCTGTTAGCCCATACTCCAGTGAATGCTTGAAGCATTTCAGCTACAGACCGTACTCAGCCTTGACTGCAATCGCCATGCGAGATGGCATCCAATCGAGATATTTTCGCACCCGCATAAAGAGGTTTCTTCGACGAGGCCAAGACCTCCAAGAAGGCCTTTGCGGTTGCCTCCGCTCCTCCGGTTCATTCTTTGAAGGTGTCGCATTGCCGCTTCGCAACAATGACATCATCTAGCATGTCCTCGACCCGTCGTCCTCATATCCATCGATGCGTTGTCGCATCACCTCCTCTCTACCACGGTCCTGATCGGCTATGTTTATCGGCGGCATGTCAAAGTTTGGCATATATCCGTGCGTGCGAAGGTGCTCACTCATGTCCGTCTGATTTCTACGGTGACGTCTGGCACATCTCGCACAGGGGCATGGTTGGATAATTCTCATTGGATGACGGAATATCTCCTTCAAATACACATCGGTTTTCGCGATCCACTCTGATGTTACTCGATTCCGACGGATAAAACCACTGTACATCCACTGATTATCTGCCATCCTCTGCTATTTTGCAAACCACACAACATAATTAAGGATTCACTTAAATTAATCACATCAAATTTTCAGTTTCTACCGCATTGAATCCACCTACATCTCTAATAGGTAAAGATGGGTCCTAATCCCACCCGAGGATGTGTAGATTGAGTACGTTCTCCATTCTACCCCGTTCCGAGACAAAATTTCGGCAGCACCTCCCCGCTGTTCTCCAGATACACGTCTCGGCAAATAGCCGAGAGAATGTGCTCCGGAGAACAATGGGGAGGCGCCGCCGAAATCCTGTCTCGGAATGGGGTAGAACATGGAGAACATACCCAATCTACACATCCTCGGGCTGTCCGTGGAAAACGCTGGACAATCCGAAAGAGCTGCGGTGATAAATATGCAATT
The DNA here is from genome assembly GCA_021605205.1 of Aegilops longissima. Taxonomy (NCBI): domain Eukaryota; kingdom Viridiplantae; phylum Streptophyta; class Magnoliopsida; order Poales; family Poaceae; genus Aegilops; species Aegilops longissima. The sequence goes on from CM038680.1 coordinate 612,687,152, forward strand.
GAATGCATATTTATCGATGCAACCCTTTCGGACGGGAGACGCCTAGGTTACGCCAGTTGACTTGAGAATGAAATCTAGTGACATCAAAAAATGGAGGAGATGGACTTGTAGCTCACCCTCGGCTGTAGGGGAAGGAGTCGAACAACAGAGGGATGCTCAGGGAACAACGCGTCGGACGACGATCACTTTGATGAAATGCAACACCACAAAGCCTGCAAAATCCATCGCGACAAAATTTTTAGAACATCACAACTCATAGAACATCACAATATCATCATCGTCTAACAATCATCGAATCATAAAAAACATCATCATCATCTAAAAATTATCGAAGCATAGAAAAACATCATCATCTATCATCAACATCATCATCTACCGATCATCTATCATCCATCATCATCATCATATCAAAATCATCAAGCATAAAAATCATCACTATCACTTCTCATCTAACAATCATCATCATGTAAAAAAAATCCGTATGAACAAGTTATCTATCTAACTACCATCTATGTGTCTAACTATCACATTTAGCCCTCTTATCCTCTGCAAAATCATGAAAAAACAGAAAAAATGTTCTTGGGAGGGAAGGGGGCCGGACCTAACGGAGAGGAGGTCGAGGCGGGACGAGGTCGGGCAGGGAGGCGTCGGCGAGGCGTGGGCGAGGTCGGGCGGCGGCTGCTCTGGGGAGGGAGCGCGACGACTCCGGGCAGGAGGTTTCCCTCACCACGAAAGCGGCGGCGTTGGTGGGGATGAGGTCGAGTCGGGCGGGGTTGCGGCGTTAGGCGGGACGAGGTCGGGAGGGCGGCGGCTGGCGGGACGAGGTCGAGCCGGGCGGCGGCGAGGCGGGCGGCGGCGTTAGGCGGCGACATTTAGTCTGGGCGGGACGAGGTCGGGCGGGAGGCGTCGGCCGGGCGTGGACGAGGTCGGGCCGGGGCGGGGCGTCGGCCGGGGCGGGGTGGGGACGAGGTCGGGGCGGGGTGGTGGCCGGGGCGGGGCGGCGGTGTTGGGCGGTGTAGGTGGCGGCGGCTATCGGGGTCGAGAGAGAGGTTGGGGTCGGGGTGAGACAGAGAAGGAACGGGTGGAGGAGGACGAGTGGCGAGTGGATAAGGTCACACCTATGCCGACGGCCCAGCCGTCGGCATAGGCCGGGTCCACAAGTCAGTGGAGCGGAGGAGTGGATAAGGTGGCCCTATGCCGACAGCCAGGCCGTCGGCATAGAGAGGAGGCCTATGCCGACGGCCAGGCCGTAGGCATAGATGGCAACCACATTTTTTGAAGAAATAGTCCCACCTCGCCCAGGGACAAGAAATTATTACATTTTAATATATTCAGTTATTACATTTTAGATTTTTAGTTTACCGTGTGTATGGGACCCGGTTGCGGCGCTTAGTGACACGGCGGCAGCCGACGCTTATGAGGGGGCACACGGAGCGCGTGCCCTGGGGTAGCAATGCCACCGAGCATCGCACGGGACCTCATACATGTCGTGCGGTGTGGTGGCATGTCCAAGAGGCGACGCGCGTCTCGGTGTGCCCCCACGGACGGCGCCGCCCGGTCTACACGAGGGATCTTGCCGTGGAGTCCGCCCGGATGTTGCTCCAAAGTGTTCCTATGGGCTGACCTAACACAACCGGGTGGATACGTTCACTGGTCAAAGCCCGTCCGTGCAAACTCAAAGGGGTAGATCCCGTGGTCAAACGCTACAGGGTTAGGCGGGACGGGGGCCCTAGGGGTGTAGCAATGCCGCAGGAGCGTCGCACCGGGCCCTCATACATGCGGGGTGGTCTTGTGGCATGTCCGAAGAGGCGGCACGCGTCTCCGGGGTGTGCCCCCTCTCACGGACGGCGCCGCCGGCGACACCTGGAGGGGAGGAACGGACGCGCCGGGTCTACACGGAGGGGATCTTGCCGTGGGTCTGGCCCGGATGTTGCTCCAAAGTGTTCCTATGGGCCGAACTGACACAACCGGGTGGAGAGGTCCACTGGACAAAGCCCGTCCGTCGGAAGTCAAAGGGCTAGATCTCATGGTCAACCGCTCCAGGGTTAGGCGGGACGGGGGCCCTGGGGGGTAGCAATGCCACCGGAGCGTCGCACCAGCCCCTCATACATGCGGGGTGGTGTGGTGGCATGTCCGAAGAGGCGGCACGCGTCTCGGCGTTCGCCCCACGGACGGACGCCGCCGCCGCCGCCGGGCACTGGAGAAGCGGACGCATCGGGTCTACGGAGGGGATCTTGCTGTGGGTGCGCCCGGATGTTGCTCCAAAGTGTTCCTATGGGCTGACCAACACAACCGGGTGGAGAGGCCCACCGTCAAATCCCGTCCGTGCAAAGTCAAAGGGCTAGATCCGGTGGTCAAACGCTACTGAGGTTAGGCGGGGACGGGGCCACAGGGGTAGCAATGCCACCGAGCGTCGCATCGGGCCCTCATACATGCGGGGTGGTGTGGTGGCATGTCCGAAGAGGCGCACGCGTCTCCGGTGTGGCCTCCCTCACGGACGGCGATGACACGGTAGTAGACGCTCTGCGAAACGATGCGGCGTGAATATTATTAAATACTCGGGCGCGATAAAATCATGAGTTTTTACATGGCGTGGGCACATGTGCTATAGGACCGATGGTAATTTTTCATAATTTTTCGTGATGGAGAAGTATCTCAACACTTCCCTCTCGCGGATTGCTCTTGGCGTCTCGATGTGGGCCGCGGCCTCCTCAGGGCTAGCATACCGTCAAATCTTGCGTGGCGCCTCTCACAAGTCCGGAAGTGTTGTGGCGGTTGCAAATGCCCGCACGCATCCGGTGTGCCCCCCCCGGACGGCGCCGCTGCCGCACTGGAGAAGCAAACGGACGCGTCGGGTCTACACGGAGTGGATGTAGCCGTGGAGTGGCCCGGATGTTGCTCTGGGTGTCCCTATGGGCGAATCGACACAACCGGTGGAGAGGTCCACCGGTCAAAGCCCGTCATGTGGAAGTCAAAGGCGATATCTCGTGGTCAACCGTTCGAGGTTAGGCGGACGGGGCCTGGGTAGTAATGCCACCGGGCGTCGCACCGCCCCTCATACATGCAGGGTGGTGTGGTGGCATGTCCGAAGAGGCGCAGCGTCTCGGTTCGCCCCTCACGGACGGCGCCGCCGCCGCACTGGAGGGGGAAACAGACGCGTCGGGTCTACACGAGGGATCTTGCTGTGGGTCCGCCCGGATGTTGCTCCAAAGTGTTCCTATGGGCTGACCTAACACAACCGGGTGGAGAGGCCCACCGTCAAATCCGTCCGTGCAAAGTCAAAGGGCTAGATCCGTGGTCAAATGCTGTGGTTAGGCGGGGCGGGGCCCTGGGGTTAGCAATGCCACCGGAGGCGTCGATCGGGCCCTCATACATGTGGGGTGGTGTGGTGGTATGTCCGAAGAGGCGCACGCGCGTCTCCGGGTGTGGCCCCCCTCACGGATGGCGATGACACGGTAGTAGACGTTCTGCGGAAACGATGCGGCGTGAATATTATTAAATACTCGGAGCGCGATAAAATCATGAGTTTTTTACATGACGTGGGCACATGTGCTATAGGACCGATGGTAAATTTTCATAATTTTTCGTGATGGAGAAGTATCTGAACACTTCCCTCTACGCAGATTGCTCTTCGCGCGTCTACGACTGTGGCCGGCGGCCTCCGAGGGCTAGCATACCGTCAAATCTTGCGTAGGCGGCCTCTCACAAGTCTGGAAGTGTTGTGGCGGTTGCAAATGCCCGGCACACGTCTCCGGGGTGTGCCCCCACGGACGGACGGCCGCCCGCCCGGAGGGGAGAAGCAGACGCGTCGGGTCTACACGGAGTGGATGTAGCTGTGGGTCTGGCCCGGATGTTTCTCCCGGGTGTTCCTATGGGCCGAACTGACACAACCGGGTGGAGAGGTCCACTGGTCAAAGCCCGTCCGTGGGAAGTCAAAGGGCTAGATCTCGTGGTCAACCGCTCCAGGGTTAGACGGGACGGGGGCCCTGGGGGTTAGCAATGCCACCGGAGCGTCGCACTGGCCCCTCATACATGCAGGGTGGTGTGGTGGCATGTCCGAAGAGGCGGCACGCGTCTCCGGTGTTCGGCCCCTCACGGACGGCGCCGCCGCCGCAAAGACTGGAGGGGGAAACAGACGCGTCGGGTCTACGGAGGGATCTTCTTGTGGGTCCGCCGGATGTTGCTCCAAACTGTTCCTATGGGCTGACCTAACACAACCGGGTGGAGAGGCCCACCGTCAAATCCCGTCCGTGCAAAGTCAAAGGCTAGATCCGGTGGTTAAACGCTACTGAGGTTAGGCGGGGCGGGGCCACAGGGGTAGCAATGCCACCGAGCATCGCATCGGGCCCTCATACATGCGGGGTGGTGTGGTGGCATGTCCGAAGAGGCGCACGCGTCTCGGTGTGGCCCCCCCTCACGGACGGCGATGACACGGTAGTAGGCGTTCTGCGGAAGCGATGCGGCGTGAATATTATTAAATACTCGGGCGCGATAAAATCATGAGTTTTTACATGGCGTGGGCACATGTGCTATAGGACCGATGGTAATTTTTCATAATTTTTCGTGATGGAGAAGTATCGAACACTTCCCTCTCGCGGATTGCTCTTGGCGCCTCTCTGTTGTGGCGGCGGCCTCCGGGGCCAGTATACCGTCAAATCTTGCGTGGCGGCCTCTCACAAGTCTGGAAGTGTTGTGGCGGTTGCAAATGCACGCACGCGCGTCCGGTGTGCCCCGCCCCCTCACGGACGGCGCCGCCGCCCGGCACTGGAGAAGCAGACGTCGAGTCTACACGGAGTGGATGTAGCCGTGTGTTAGGTCAGCCCATAGGAACACTCGGAGCAACATCCGGGCGGACCCACAGGCAAGATCCCCTCCGTGTAGACCCGACGCGTCCTTTTCCCCCCTCCAGTCTTTGGCGACAAGGCTGTCTGTGAGGGCACACCGGACACGCGTGCCGCCTCTTCGACATGCCACCACACCACCTCGCATGTATGAGGGCCCGTGCGACGCTCGGTGGCATTACTAACCCCCAAAGCCCCGTCCCCCTAACCTGTAGCGTTTGACCACGCGATCTAGCCCTTTGACTTTGCACGACGGGCTTTGACCAAAGGGACCTCCCCACCCGGTTGTGTTAGGTCAGCCCATAGGAACACTCGAGCGACATCCGGGCGCACCCACAGCAAGATCCCTCCGTAGACCCGGCGCGTCGCTTCCCCCCTCCGGTGCGGCGGCGCGCCGTCGTGAGGGTACACCCCGAGCCCCAAGACGGGCGTCTCACGCATGCATGAACACTTTCACATATGCATCGGGACCCGTGCGATGTTTGGTGACATAGCTACACCCCGAATCCCCACCAACAGAATTCCTTCCGTGTGACCGTTTCCCCCCTCGTGACACGGCGATAGCGATGTTAAATAGCGGGGCAATCGATATACCATCGGGTATGTTTTTAGATAAGGCATAATTATCTCATACAAAAACAAAAACTAAAATAAAGTAAAAATAACAAAACAGAGTAAAAATAAAAAAATAAAGTAAAATACATGCCGTCGGCATATCTGTGCACACACGGAGGTTGTCCCACGAATCGATGACGTGGCGTGGCACACGGATCGGTGACGTGGCGAGAGGGTTTATGCCGGCGGCCGCCGTAGGCATACCTCTGCCACAGATATGCCGACGGCCGCCGTTACCGCCCGTCGGCGTAGGATCAACGCCGTCAAATGGTCAACGCTGACCGGGCAGGTGGGCCCCGGCTATGCCGACGGCCTGTCCTATGCCGACGGGCCCCGTAGGCGTACCACGGGCGGTCCCGATGGCCTGGTCTATGCCAACGGCCCCGTCGGCATAGATGAATGTATGCCGACGGCTTTTCTACGCCTACGACCTTTCCTTGCCATCGGCATAGGTCCATAGATGCCGACGGGGGCCGTCGGCATAGAGTTGGCCGTCGGCAACCTCAGTTTTTCTGGTAGTGTATGGGGCGGTGTGCAGGAAGGGCAGGATCTCCTGCCGCTGGAGATCATATGTGGCAGCGGAGGAAGCAGGAGACCTAGCTATCGCTTGCTCGTCCCTTTGTTTGGTAGAGAGAAAATCAGGAGAGGAGAATGTTAGAATTAAACATGACTTGTACCAACGTCCGGCTACATGATGCATGTCCTAGTAGTACATGTATATCTTACCAAGTAGGATTTGCACTAGGACACCAAGTCGGTTAGCTTCTAGCTACCGTACGCATATATATGCCTGTACCCCAACCTGGTACCACAAAGAAACAGATCAAAGCAATAGAAAGTATGTATATCAACAGGCTCGACACGAGCCTGTGGCCATCACAACGATTCAATGCCTTCGCGTTCGTTTGTTCTTGTCGAGAGGTTCCGTCGAGAGCGCTGAGTTGATTCGATCCATCACGGCAAGCCAGCTTCAACAGGTCGCCTACGTACGTGTACTGTTGCATGCGTACTGTTGCATGCAAGATCCATCAAGCTGCTAGCTAGCTTGCTTGCTAGCTAGTTGCAGGTACGTAGTAATCCTGGGTGATCTGATCTAGAGATCAAAAGTCAACAATTGGTATCTAGAGCCTCGACGATTTACGATCTATGATGACGGACAACGACAAGGAGTCGGTCAAGTCCTGCAACGGAGGTTTCAAGACGAACAAGAATGGCGACAAGGTGAAGAATGGCTGCAAGTCAGTAACTAGTGGTGGCGGAAAGGGCGGCGCCAATGTACTCGCGCATCGCAACATCCCCATCCAGTACCCGATGCTCATCGACGCCAACTACGGCGTGTGGGCGGACAAGATGAAGATTATTCTCCGAACCCTTTGAGTGTGGGAGGCCATCACGGACGACGACGTCGACGAGGAGTGCGACGAAGGTGCCATGGCCGCCATAGCTCAGTCGGTGCTGGATTCCGTGCTGATGACATTGGCGGAGTTCGAGACAGCAAGAGAGGCGTGGAACGCACTTAAAGAGATGAGGATCAGAGAAGATCGCGTCACGAAGGCTCGGGCACAAGTACTGAAGCGCCAATTTCACAAGTTGCAGATGGAGGAAACTGGATCGGTGAACGACTATGCCATGCGTCTGACTATATTGGTGGGAGAGATCCGTGCGCTTGGTGCAACGCTCGATGAAACCGAGATTGTGGAGAAGTTTTTTAGTTCGGTGACTGATAAATTCACGTACATCATCGGCACACTCGAACAACTTTACGACATCAACGATATGACCATAACGGAGGTGATCGGACGCTTGCGAACATGGAAGAGAATGCTCATGGTTGTCGGAAAGGCAAAGGAGAAGGTGACCAACTCATGTACTCGCACGCAGATTGGGAGCCCCAAGTAGCAAAGGAAGGCGCAACGTTGGCGAAGGCTCAAGCAACACGAAGCGCGGCGGACAAACCGAACAAGGCAAAGGAAAAGGCAAGCCACAAGGTCGTGGTAAGGCAGACCGATCTAAAGAGCGGAAGCCACTGAACTTGGATATGTCCGAGGTCAAGTGCTATAACTGCAACGATATGGGTCACTTTGCGAAGGATTGTCCGGAGCCTAACAAGAGGGCCGGGAGATCAAGGCTAATTTGGCGAAGCAGGAAGACGAACGTCCAGGTCTTCTGATGGCTGAAGTTTGTGATCTTGTGGAGCCTAATAAGCGTGAGATCAAGGCAAATTTGGTGAAGCAAGAAGACGAACGTCCAGGTCTTCTGATGGCTGAAGTTTGTGATCTCGTCCAAACGGTGGTTGTGAAACCAAGTCAGAAGGTGCTACTTCATGAGAAGAAAGTAATACCGAAGTTATCCGGAAACCAGAATGTGTCATGGTATCTAGACACGGGTGCTAGTAACCACATGACGGGGTGCAAGGAGAAGTTCCTCGAGCTAGAATATGATGCTCAAGGCTCGGTCAAGTTCGGTGATGGTTCAAATGTGGAGATTTGCAGGCAAGGTTCTGTCCTCTTTGAGGGTCTCACAGGAGAACATCGCATACTCACCGGAGTGTACTATATCCCACGGCTTCGCAACAACATCATCTCTGTCGGGAAACTTGACGAGAATGGATGCAAGGTGGATATTGAGAACGGAGTGATGTGGATCTTTGACAACCTCCAAAATGTGCTAGCGCGTGTGGATCGCACGCGGAACAGGCTCTATATTCTCAACCTTCATCAATCTCAACCGGGAGTGTTGGCTCGCCAAGAGTGATGATTATTCGTGGTTATGACATGCTAGATTTGGACATGTTAACTTCTACGCCTTGAAAAAGATGTCGAAGATGGAGATGGTATCTGGGATCAGGGGCGGAGCCAGGATTTGGATATAGAGGGGCGAAGAAGCAAGGATCAAGTCTCACACTCACAAACATACGTTTTTGAATTACATCACATGTACAATTTGTCTTAGTTATACAAGTCGCAACAACAAATGTTGTGTATTCGCAAAAAAAAATTGTTGTCAGACTGTTTGTTTAAATTTAGCTATGCACACATTTATCTATAAGATTATAAAATTTACTCCCTCAGTCCCATATTAAGTGTGGAGAGAGTATAATCTGCATTATTCTTAATTCTTCTCAAGGTTAAACTAGATAATATTGTATAGCTAAATGGAAGAACAGATAAATTAGATCTATATCTCATCTTAGTAGATGTAGTAATTAACTATTCTTATGAATTAGGTTATTTAAAATTGGTGCATCAAAGAGTAGATTAGTTGTATGTATATAGCTTAACGGCGCCATCTGCGTGCGGAACGCCGCCGACGGCAAAAAGAGGCCGCCATTGCAGGACTACTAAGTGGACAGATTGGAATACATAGATGCTCACAACAGGTCTCCAATCTCTTGGCGTCCCTCCGTGTGCTCGTATGTGATTGTGAACGGCGGCAAGTGGCCACGGGAAGCGCACTAGACCTAGACTCTCATATAGCAACGAGACGCAGATACACGGTCGATCTGATCGGATGCCGATCTGATGATTGAATTTTCCTATTTGACGCATTCTGCGTCAAGTTGTCGGGACGCCGCACATGCATCGACCGTCACGGGCCGGCCCAGTTAAAAGCGCCACATGCTTTACAATGATCCCGGTTTTAGGAACGTTCTGGAAGGTTCCAGCCGGTTTTTCCGGTTTTGGGAACCTTCTAGCAGGTTCCTGAACCGGATTTATATTTATATTTTCTGTTTCTTTTTTCTTTTCCGTTTTTTCTTTTTTTTCCTGTTTCAGTTTTCTTTAGCCTCCTTTTTCGTTTTTCTTTATCATTTTATTTTCATTTTCATTTTTTCTTTTTTCTGATTTTTGTTTTCTTTTGTTTTCTTACATTTTTATTTTATTTTAGTTTCCTTTTTTCTTTTTCTGCAATGTACATAAATCCAAAAAAGTTAAGACCTTCAAATATTTGTTCGCTTCTTATACAAGAAATGTTCCAAAATTTTAGATATAGAATGCCTAATTTTCAAATGTTAGCATTTTAGAAAATCAAAAAATGTTCCCACGGTTAAAATTTGTTCACAATTATTTAAAATGCTCAGGTTTTGGAACTTTTTTTGTAAATTCAAAAAAAAGTTCTCACTTTCAAGATTTTGTTCACAAATTTAAAAAATGTTCATGTTGCCGAACAATTTTTAAGTTTGTTCCTACTTTCAAATTTTGTTTACAAGGAAACACGAACATGTTTTTGTTGGAAATATGCCCTAGAGGCAATAATAAATTAGTTATTATTATATTTCCTTGTTCATGATAATCGTTTATTATCCATGCTATAATTGTATTGATAGGAAACTCAGATACATGTGTGGGTAGACAACACCATGTCCCTAGTAAGCCTCTAGTTGACTAGCTCGTTGATCAATAGATGGTTACAGTTTCCTGACCATGGACATTGGATGTCGTTGATAACGGGATCACATCATTAGCGGAATGATGTGATGGACAAGACCCAATCCTAAGCCTAGCACAAAGATCTTGTAGTTCGTATGCTAAAGCTTTTCTAATGTCAAGTATCTTTTCCTTAGACCATGAGATTGTGCAACTCCCGGATACCGTAGGAATGCTTTGGGTGTACCAAACGTCACAACGCGTCGGATGGCTATAAAGGTGCACTACTGGTATCTCCAAAAGTGTCATTGGGTTGGCACGAATCGAGACTGGGATTTGTCACTCCGTGTGACAGAGAGGTATCTCTGGGCCCACTCGGTAGGACATCATCATAATGTGCACAATGTGACCAAGGGGTTGATCACGGGATGATGTATTACGGAACGAGTAAAGAGACTTGCCGGTAACGAGATTGAACAAGGTATCGGCATACCGACGATCGAATCTCGGGCAAGTATAATACCGCTAGACAAAGGGAATTGTATACGGGATTGATTGAGTCCTTGACATCGTGGTTCATCCGATGAGATCATCGTGGAACATGTGGGAGCCAACATGGGTATCCAGATCCCGCTGTTGGTTATTGACCGGAGAACGTCTCGGTCATGTTCGCATGATTTCGAACCCGTAGGGTCTACACATAAGGTTCGATGACGCTAGGGTTATAAAGGAAGTTTGTATATGGTTACCGAATGTTGTTCGAGTCCGGATGAGATCCCGGACGTCACGAGGAGTTCGGAATGGTCCGGAGGTAAAGATTTATATATGGGAAGTCCTGTTTGGTCACCGGAAAAGTTTGGGTTTTATCGGTAGCGTGCAGGGACCACCGGAGGGTCGGGGTCCACCAAGTGGGGCCACCATCCCCGAAGGGCTGCATGGGCCAAGTGTGGGAGGGCACCAGCCCTAGGTGGGCTGGTGCGCCCCCCCACAAGGGCCCAAGGCGCCTAGGGTTTGGGGGAGGGGGCGCACCCACCTAACAGGGGGCAAGTTTCCTCTCCCCCCGCACCCTAGATGGGTTTGGCCTGCCGCGCCCCTAGGGGTGGAACCCTAGGTGGGGGCGCAGCCCTCCCTCTCCCCCTATATATACTTGAGGGTTTTTGGGCTGCCAATAGATGAGTTTGACCTCTCCCTCGCGCAGCCCTACCTCTCTCCCTCCTCCTCTCCCGTGGTGCTTGGCGAAGCCTGCGCAGATTGCCACGCCCTCCACCACCACCACGCCGTTGTGCTGCTGCTGGATGGAGTCTTCCCCAACCTCTCCTCTCTCCTTGCTGGATCAAGGCATGGGAGACGCCACCGGCTGTACGTGTGTTGAGCGCGGAGGTGCCGTCTGCTCGGCACTAGGATCTCCGGTGATTTGGATCACGACGAGTACGACTCCTTCAACCCCGTTCTCTTGAACGCTTCCGCTTAGCGATCTACAAGGGTATGTAGATGCACTCTCCTTCGCCTCATTGCTGGTTTCTCCATAGATAGATCTTGGTGATACGTAGGAAAATTTTGAATTTCTGCTACGTTCCCCAACAGTGGCATCATGAGCTAGATCTATTGCGTAGATTCTTTGCACGAGTAGAACACAAAGTAGTTGTGGGCGTTGATTTTGTTCAATATGCTTACCGTTACTAGTCCAATCTTGTTTCGACGGTATTGTGGGATGAAGCGGCCGGACCGACCTTACACGTACACTTACGTGAGACAGGTTCCACCGATGACATGCACTTGGTGCATAAGGTGGCTAGCGGTGCCGCCTCTCCCACTTTAGTCGGAACGGATTCGATGAAAAGGGTCCTTATGAAGGATAAATAGCAATTGGCATATCACATTGTGGTTTTGCGTGGTAAAAACGTTCTTGCTAGAAACCCATAGCAGCCACGTAAAACATGCAAACAACAATTAGAGGACGTCTAACTTGTTTTGCGAGGGTATGCTATGTGTTGTGATATGGCCAAGAAGAATGTGATGAATGATATGTGATGTATGAGATTGATCATGTTCTTGTAATAGGAATCACGACTTGCATGTCGATGAGTATGACAACCGGCAGGAGCCATAGGAGTTGTCTTAATTTATTGTATGACCTGCGTGTCATTGAACAACGCCATGTAATTACTTTACTTTATTGCTAACCGGTAGCCATAGTAGTAGAAGTAATAAGTTGGCGAGACAACTTCATGAAGACACGATGATGGAGATCATGATGATGGAGATCATGGTGTCATGCCGGTGACGATGATGATCATGGAGCCCCGAAGTTGGAGATCAAAAGGAGCAAAATGATATTGGCCATATCATGTCACTATTTGATTACATGTGATGTTTATCATGTTTATGCATCTTATTTGCTTAGAACGACGGTAGTAAATAAGACGATCCCTCTTTAAAATTTCAAGAAAGTGTTCCCCCTAACTGTGCACCGTTGCGAAAGTTCGTCGTTTCGAAGCACCACGTGATGATCAGGTGTGATAGATTCTTACGTTCACATACAACAGGTGTAAGCCAGATTTACACACGCAAAACACTTAGGTTAACTTGACGAGCCTAGCATGTACAGACATGGCCTCGAACACAAGAGACCGAAAGGTCGAGCATGAGTCGATGGAGGATACGATCAACATGAAGATGTTCACCGATGATGACTAGTCCGTCTCACGTGATGATCGGACACGGCCTAGTTGACTCGGATCATGTAATCACTTAGATGACTAGAGGATGTCTATCTGAGTGGGAGTTCATGAGATGAACTTAATTATCCTGAACATAGTCAAAAGATCTTTGCAAATTATGTCGTAAGCTCGCGCTTTAGTTCCACTGTTTAGATATGTTCCTAGAGAAAATATAGTTGAAAGTTGACGATGGCGATTATGCGGACGTAAGAAAGCATATGTCCTTGATGCACCGCTCAATGTGCTGAACCCCAAACGTCGCCCTGTGGATGTTGCGAACATCGGACATACACGCTTTTGATAACTACATGATAGTTCGTTAAACGGTTTAGAGTTGAGGCACCAAAGACGTTTTTGAACGTCATGAACATATGAGATGTTTCGAGGGCTGAAATTGGGATTTCTGGCTCGTGCCCACGTCAAGAGGTATAAGACCTCCGACGATTTTCTTAGCCTGCAAACTAAAGGAGAAAAGCTCAATCGTTGAGCTTGTGCTCAGATTGTATGAGTGCAACAATCACTTGAATCGAGTGGGAGTTGATCTTCCAGAGATAGTGATGTTTCTCCTAAGTCATTGCCACCAAGCTGCTATAGCTTTGTGATGAACTATAACAAATCAGGGATAGAGATGATGATCCTTGAGATATTCGCGATGTTTGACACCGCGGAAGTAGGAATCAAGAAGGAGCATCAATTGTTGATGGTTGGTAAAACCACTAGTTTCAAGAAGGGCAAGGGCAAGAAGGGATACTTCATGAAACAGCAAATCAGCTGTTGCTCTAATGAAGAAACCCAAGGTTGAACCCAAACCCGAGACTAAGTGCTTCGTAATAAAGGGAACAGATCATTTGGAGCAGATTACCCTAGATACTTGGTAGATGAGAAGGCTGGCAAGGTCAATAGAAGTATATTGATATACATTAAGTTATTGTGTACTTTACTAGTACTCCTAGTAGCACCAGGGTATTAGATACCGTTCGGTTGCTAAGTGTTAGTAACTCAAATAAAAGGCTACGGAATAAACGGAGACTAGCTAAAGGTGAGTGACGATATGTGTTGGAAGTGTTTCCAAGTTTGATGTGAGCAAACATCGCACGCTCCCTCTACCATCAAGATTAGTATTAAACCAGAATAATTGTCATTTGGTGTTTATGTTGAGCATAGACATGATTGGATTATGTCTATCGCAATACGGTTATTCATTTAAGGAGAATAATGGTTACTCTATTTATTTGAATAATACCTTCAATGGTCTTGCACCTAAAAGGAATGGTTTATTGGATCTCGATCATAGTGATACACATGTTCATGCCAAAAGATATAAGATAGTAATGATAGTACCACCTACTTGTGGCACTGCCATGTAAGTCATATTGGTATAAAGCGCATGAAGAAGCTCCATGTTGATGGATCTTTGGACTCACTCGTTTTTGAAAAGTTTGAGACATGCGAACCATGTATATTGGTGTATACGCATGAAGAAACTCCATGCAGATGGATCATTTGGACTCACTTGATTTTGAATCACTTGAGATATGCAAATCATACCACATGGGCAAGATGACCTAAAAGCCTCGCTTTCAAGAAGATGGAACAAGATAGCAACTTGTTGGAAATAACACATTTTGATGTGTGCAGTCCAATGAGTGTTGAGGCATGTAGTGAATATCGTTATGTTCTTACTTCACAGATGATTCGAGTAGATGTTGAGTATATTTACTTGATGAAACACAAGTCTGAATTATTGAATGGTTCAAGTAATTTCAGAGTGAAGTTGAAGATCATTGTGACAAGAGGATAAAATGTCTATGATATGATCATAGAGATGAGTATCTGAGTTACGAGCTTTGGCACGCAATTAAGACATTGTGGAAATTGTTTCACAATTAGTACCGCCTGGAACACCATAGTGTGATGGTGTGTCCGAACATCATAGTTGCACCTTATTGGATATGGTGCGTACCATGATGTCTCTTATCGAATTACCACTATCGTTCATGGGTTAGGCATTAGAGACAACCGCACTCACTTTAATAGGGCACCACGTAATTCCGTTGAGATGACACCGTGAGAACTATGGTTTAGAGAAACCTAAGTTGTCGTTTCTTGAATGTTTGGGGCTGCGGCGCTTATGTGAAAAAGTTTCATCGTGATAAGATCAAACCCAAAGCGGATAAATGCATCTTCATAGGATACCCAAAATGGTTGGGTATACCTCCTAATTCAGATCCGAAGCAAAAGTGATTGTTTCTAGAACGGGTCCTTTCTCGAGGAAAAGTTTCTCTCGAAAGAATTGAGTGGGAGGATGGTGGAGACTTGATGAGGTTATTGAACCGTCACTTCAACAAGTGTGTAGCAGGCACAGGAAGTTATTCTGTGGCGCCTACACCAATTGAAGTAGAAGCTATGATAGTGATCATGAAGTTTTGGATCAAGTCACTACCGTACCTCGTGGGGTGACAAGGATGCGTACTACTTGAGTGGTACAAGAATCCTGTCTTAGAGGTCATGTTGCTAGACAACAATGAACCTCGAGCTATGGAGAAGCGATGGTGGGCCCGGACTCCGACAATGGCTCGAGGCCATAACATCCGAGAGAGGATCCATGACTTTGGAAGAAATACTTGATGGTCGTGGGGACGTTGGGTAAAGATGGATTTTAAAAGGAAGACAAACAATGATGGTAAGTATCACCATTAAGAAAGCTCGACTTGTCGTTAAAGATGTTTTTCGACAAGTTCAAGGAGTTGACTACGGTGAGGCTTTCTCACCAGATAGCGATGCTAAGAGTCTGTTGGAATTGGATTAGCGATTCTGCATTATTTATGAAATCTTGTATATAGGATGTCAAAACATTGTTTCCTTGATGTTTTCTTGAGGAAAGGTTGTATGTGATAAAACCGAAGGTTTTGACAATCTGAAAGACGCTAACAAGTATGCAAAGCTCCAGCAATCCTTCTAAGGACCGGAGTAAGCATCTCGAGTTGGAATGTACGCTTTGATGAGATGATCAAAGATTTTGGGTTTATACAAAGTTTATGAGAAACTTGTATTTCCAAAGAAGTGAGTGGGAGCACTATAGAATTTCTGATGAGTATATGTTGTTGACATATTGTTGTTCAGAAATGATGTAGAATTTCTGGAAAACATATAGGGTTGTTTGAAAAGTGTTTTTCAATGGAAAACCTGGATTAGGCTACTTGAACAATAAGCATCAAGATCTATAAGATAGATCAAAATGTTTAATAACACTTTCAAATGAGCACATACCTTGACATAATCTTGAAGGTGTTCAAGATGGATCACCAAAGAAGGAGTTCTTGCCTCGAGTTGTAAGGGCATCTCCACCGCGCCCGGAAGGCCTCCCGAGCGTTTTTCGCGGAGCCGAAAAACGCCTAGTCGCGCTTCAGAGCCCGATTTTCGCGGCTTGGGCGAAAAAAGTGCCAAGGACCCAAACCGAACCCGGCTGGGGCGCCGGGCGCCGGGCGAACTGTTTTGGCGCGAAAGCCCGCGGGCCCGCCGTCAGCGACATGGCTCTCTTCTCGCCCTTCGTTGTCCTCATCGCCTCGCTTCCGGGGCGAATCAATGCCAATGCTGCCAAGCTGCCCCGCCGGTCAGCTTGCACCATTGATGCCTCACGGGCGACGCAGTGAAGACCGGACGACGCGCGTCCCTCGCCCGTCACGCGTACACACGGTGGCACGCGCGCCTCGGGCTATATATGACGCACCCCCGCGCACTCGGCGACTCACACTCTCCCGCCGACGTCGTTCCTCCCTCTCCTCTCCTCTCTTTCGCCGTCTCCAGTTCACACCCATGGCCGAGTGCTTCCCAGGTGACGGCGCGGCGGCGAACGGCTTCGGCCGCCGCCATCTTCATGAAGACGAGGCTCTCCTCCTTTACGAGGCCGAGTACCCGGTCCCGCCGGACATGCGGGTGCCCAGGGCGTGGAGGATCAGCGCGGGCGGCGTGTCGGTGCCCCCGGTACCCACCGGCGCGGCGTGCGGAGATCGCACGCATCCGCTCAAACCTGCCGCGTGCGCCGAGGGAGGGGCCACGACGCGTCCCGACAGCCCGCCTGGGACCCTTACTTCCGCCGCCACGCCCGAGCTCGAGGCCACCAACGGCGTCGAGCCCTCCGGCAGGCTCAACGCCGCCTGCCGGCGTCGGTGGTGGGGCGTTCCCGGGTGCACGTTGGAGGCCGTCCTCGAGTACATCGAGGGTGGCAACACGCCGCGCCTCGAGTACCCCGCTCCCCCTTCCTTCTCACGCCGCCGGGGAAGCTCCTGGACCCCGAGGCGCATGGAGACCGGGGGGTCCTCCTCCTCGTCCGGCGGCTCGCCCTGCCTCCGCCCCGTCAAGCCGGAGCCCTGTGGCACGCCCGGTCACGCACTCCGCAGCTCTGGCGTCCGCATCGGCGCCAACACCTCTCCACCCACCGGCCGCTTCGTCCTCGTCGAGCCCAAGCCGGAGCCCGGCTTGCCCACGGAGTACGAGGAGGTAGCCCGACGCGGCTTCTCCGACGAGGACGCCATGCGGTGGGCGTGGGACTACTACCTCCGCGACGAGATGGTCCGGCAGCGCCGGGCCCTGGAGGAGATCGCCACCCGCAAGCGCGGGCGCGAGGACGAGCATGGCGTCGTGGTTCTCGACAGCGACGACGACAACGACGCCCCCGGACCGTCCAACCCGCCGCGCCAACTGGGGGAGGGATGCAGCAGGGACGGCGGAGGCATAGGCGGGGGCGGCGACGACGACGACGGCGGTGACTACACGCGGTTCTACAGCCTCCTCGGCATGTAGAACCGCGTGGGCGGGCGGCGAGGCGGGCGGCGAGGGAGACGGAGGGGGTAGCCCGCGGTAGTTTTTTTTTCTTTTTTTGTAAAATATGTTTAAGTTTGAACGAACTCGCCGATGTTTGCGTTAAATTTGAGTTGTTTTTGCGCCGTATTTGACTTTTTGACTAACTGTGTGGCGCCCTTGTTGGGGGCATCACGCCCCGATCTTGTGGTTTAGCGCGGTGCGCCTCAGGGGGCAATTTTTGCCCTCCCAGGGGCCAACGGCTGGAGATGCCCTAAGGTATGAAGTTAAGAGTTAAAGCTCGACCACGGCAGAAAAGAGAGAAAGGACGAAGGTCGTTGTCGGTGTCAAAACCGGCGGATCTCGGGTAGGGGGTCCCGAACTGTGCGTCTAGGCGGATGGTAACAGGAGACAAGGGACACGATGTTTTTACCCAGGTTAGGGCCCTCTCGATGGAGGTAATACCCTACTCCTGCTTGATTAATATTGATGATATGGGTAGTACAAGAGTAGATCTACCACGAGATCAAGGAGGCTAAACCCTAGAAGCTAGCCTATGGTATGATTGTTGTTCGTCCTACGGACTAAAACCCTCCGGTTTATATAGACACCAGATAGGTTAGGGTTACACAGAGTCGGTTACAATGGTAGGAGATCTACATATCCGTATCGCCAAGCTTGCCTTCCACGCCAAGGAAAGTCCCATCCGGACACGGGACAAAGTCTTCAATCTTGTATCTTCATAGTCTTGGAGTCCGACCAACAGTAAGAGTTCGGCTATCCGGACACCCCCTAATTCGGGACTCCCTCAGTAGCCCCCGAACCAAGCTTCAATGACGATGAGTTCGACGCGTTGATTGTCTTCGGCATTGCGAGGCGGGTTCTTCTCCAAATCCCATATACTTGTCGAATAGTGTCCGGCTTCTGATAAATGCTGCGCTCCTCGGCTTCTGCGCCCAATAATGGCCATCTTCCACGTGTTTGAATGAATGCGAAAAGCTAGGGTATTTTTACAATTACCCCCCTAGCTGCGCAAATGAGCCGCTTATAAAAGGGGCAAGGATCTAGATCTGAGTCACACCATCCCCTTTATGAAGCTTTCATCGAGCGCCTCGACCAAAGCCCATTCCATCATGGACAATCGACGCGATCCTCCTCTCGCTCCCAGCCCCAGCCAGAAATTGGGAGAGATGCTCAGTCCCGCATAGCGAGCTAGTTATACTCCAAGCCAAGGGATTTCTCCCTCCGGCCTTCATGGTTCCTGTTCGAGCCAGACTTGCCACCTACAAGGGCCGAAAGCAAGCGGAGAGCGTCCCCGATCCCTCTAAAGGAGAGCGGGTGTGCTTCATCTCTTATTTAGTAAGAGGACTCGGATTTCCAATCCATCCGTTTCTCCGGGGGCTCTTGGAGTTTTACGGCCTCCAATTGCACCACCTTACTCCTGCCTCCATCCTGCACATCGCGGTCTTCGTGGCCCTTTGCGAACTATTCTTGGGCGTCGAGGCTCATTTCGGACTGTGGAAGAGAATATTCTGCCTAGTACCCCGTTCTCATGACGGGTCAATATATCAAGTGGGCGGAGCCGAGCTATGGCGCATCGCCGGGACCGGATACCTATCCGGAACCCCAAAGAAGGCGTCCGAAGACTGGCCTTCGGAATGGTTTTATATGGAGGACGTCCTGCTGCTGGATCCTGTTCGGATCGGCCTTCCGGAGTTCAGCAATCCTCCTCTAAAGAAGCGCCTAAGCTGGCGCCCTCGGAGCCCCCGGAGAGAAGATGACCGGGAAGTCCGTTATTTGATGAGCCGAATAAGGTTACTGGCTCATGCCGGATTGACCATGACAGGAGTCATGGCAATCTGCACGGGGAGTGCAGCCGCTCCAATATAGGGGCCACCCCATGTGGGACTTCAACAGGGAGGACGATGCCACCCGTCATGGCCGCAAAGGGGCAGGATCGGTCACCGAACTGGTGAAGATCTTGTCTGCCATGTACAAAGGAGAGGAGGAGGATTTCCTCCGTGTCAACCCACTGAAGGAGTTTTCTTCGAATAATCCTCGAAGCTGGGTGAGCAAACATCTTTGTGACCTGTCTGATCCATGTTCCCGTAGTTAAATATCTCATTTCATGGTTTCAAGCAGAACTGCGCGGATCGTGGAGAAGATACACAGCCCGTCCCCACAACCCGAGGATCCGGAGCGGTCCCTCGATC
Source organism: Aegilops longissima (assembly GCA_021605205.1). Lineage (NCBI taxonomy): Eukaryota > Viridiplantae > Streptophyta > Magnoliopsida > Poales > Poaceae > Aegilops > Aegilops longissima. The sequence continues at coordinate 612,706,705 of CM038680.1, forward strand.
CGACCTCCGAAGAGGATCCGGATATAACGGTGGAGTTGATCGACGGGGTGTTCTACCAACTTAGCATCGACAACGCTTTGGTAGCCATTACGGCCGATTACCCCGAATACTTCCATTACCCACGTAATCTGAGACCAAGATCCCAAAACCCCGATAATGACCCATCCGTGCTTATTTTTGATCACCGATACCAATGGTGTTTCGCAGGGGTTCCTTCGAGGCGGAAGCCGAACTGCGCGCGGCTGGCCAACAAGGGCAGCGCCCCCCGCAGTTAAAAAGAAGTGCGGTCCGGATTGAAACTCGCCGCAACGGTATAGCGTGTCACCATACTCCCGGATTGATTCCTGAAGGCGATTAACGCCGATGCTCTTTTCAGAAAAAGAGCGCCGCGGACCGAGTCCGAGAGATTGCCAATCGAACCTTCACCGCCAAGCTTCAAAGCCGGGTCCGGAGGCTGAGGCGAGCACGAGACGTCGTCGGATGCTCCTCCGGCGAGAGGATGCCGACAGGTTGTCCGCCACCAACTCCGAGGTGGAGAGCGCTTGAATCACAAAGGCCGCCGGATAGTTCTTCGTGACGCATGTTTCTCCCAAGAGGCCTTGAATGCCTTTGATTCGGAGATGCACACCTCCGTGCCGCTCAAGATGGTCTAGCCGAACCACGGAGCAGTATGTAAAGGACATACGGTAAGAAAATCTGACAGCTTATATATGCCAAGAGCCCCGAGACTTAAAATAGTTAGAATAACTGATTTAAGGATCATTTGTTATGCAGATCTTACGTAAAAGAATACCCGATCGTCCCCAGAGCTTGAAGAGTGCAAGGCCCAACTTGAGGCCGCACTAGCCGCTGGGGGAGCTACAGAGGCCCCTCCGTAATATATGCTTTAAAAATAAATAGTTTATAAAGTGGGCGGTGTGTAAATCGACCAAAACATTCCAGATGGCTCCGACTAGATTCGGACAAGCAACAGCTTCTTCCGCCAGCTAAAGGTCAAGCGAGCGTGCTTACGAGGGTGCGGCAGGAGAAGAATAACCTCCAAGACGCCAACACCAAGCTGGGTGAGGAACTAAAGGACGTTCGTGCTCAGCTTGTCCGACCAGAAGGAGAATCGGCGGCTTCGTCGCGGCATTTTCAAGAAGTGCTTGAGCGAACTTTGAAAAGAGTTCGGCGAGGAAGGCCACTAACATAAACATGTATGTAGGTTTGCTCACAGTGTCGCCCCGAGGAGGAGATGCCCAGCTTTTTGGGTGATCTTCTTCCCGAATTGCGTCAGCTGCACGAACGAGTCCGGCAGGTGATGAAAGGCATCGGCCAAGCCTTGTGGCTATCTATCTCCCCGCCCAAGGCATTGGGGAGCTGGCGGAGCGGCTTCAAGGAGCACGGCGGCGCTTACGGCTATGGAAGATATCGGCCTGCCGTCAAGGCGCCAGGTGGCTCGGGCCATGGTGAAGACGCTGTACACGGTTATTGACCCAAACCACATGGCCGAGGTCGGACCTATGGGGCCGGATGGGATGGAGATCCCTGTAAGCTTAGTGTATGGACAAGTAGAATTGGCCGCCAAGTATTCCCAGCAAGATTGTAAATTATATAGCCTATTAGATGGCATTGAGGAGGAATACAATGAGTCAAATTGACTATGTAAAAATATGACATGAAAAAATGTCTTCTAGCCGGATTGTAGATCGTTTGTCGTAGCGGACCTTTTCGCTTCGACCTCTGGACCCAATAGTCCGGAGTGTGTCCGAATACCTTCGTGGTTATATAAGAACCGTGGTATGCATGGAGACAAGGCGTAGGGGTCATTGTTGTTGTATCAGACAAGTGCCCAACTAGTTATGTTATATTACATGGGTAGTAAGAAACATCTTCCAGGGAGAATAGTTCCGTTAAGGGTTCCTTTCATTGGGATGCATGCCCTAAAGTGCTTGTCGGCTGCTATGAAAGCGAAAATCATCCGGAGGCAGATGGGTAAATAGTTAAAATCATCTTTCAGTTCACCGACCAATATTCCCTTAAGAACGCTAGCTTTCGGCTTCACCCGATCGAGGTACACATCCGCTGACCCGCAAGAGTAATCGCAGAGGTGCTCCTTTACCACCTAGCCGAACAATCGGAACGTGGGGTAAGCACAGAGCGAGCAACCCAGCTTTGCCAAAACTTAAGTCATATCGATGCATATAATGGTGAATAAAAGGTACATGCGGAAGTTTAACACATGTGTTGGGCATGAAGCCCAGATAAATAAGCTTCATTAAAGAAGCCCCTGTGTATAATGAGCGGACAGCGCGTCAAGTGTGTCTTGAAAAAAGCGCAAACGAGCCTCTAGAGGCTACAAGAAGAAGAAGGGGGAAGGAGAGAAATAAAAGACAGCAAAAAGCAAAAAATAAAGAATGCAGACGGAGGAAGGAGACGAACTTGGAGTCCGACACTTAGGCGTAGAATCTTCATAGACGGGCTGCGTTCCATGGGTTCGGCTCGAGTCGGTTATCCGATGCGTTTCGCAGATGGTATGCTCCGCCGGTCAGGACCTGGTCGATGATGAAGGGACCTTCCCATTTGGGCTTGAGTTTGTCCTTTTTCTTGTCCGGTAGGCATAGAACTAGTTCACCAACATTATAAGCTTTGGCCCGTACTTCCCTGCTTTGATATCTTTGAGCCTGCTGTTGATAGAATGCGGAACGAGCCTTTGCCACGTCACGCTCCTCCTCCAATGCGTCCAAGCTGTCCTGCCGATCGAGCTCGGCTTCTCTTTCTTCATACATGCGTACGCGAGGTGAGTCATGTATTATGTCGCGGGGCAAGACTGCCTCTGCGCCGTACACCATGAAGAATGGTGTGAATCCTGTAGTACGATTCAGCGTGGTCCGCAGCCCCCAGAGTACAGAGTCGAGCTCCTCGACCCAGTGCGTGTTAGATTCCTTGAGGGACCGCACTAGTCTGGTTTTAATGCCGCTCATGATTAGACCGTTTGCCCGTTCGACTTGGCCGTTGGTTTGAGGGTGATAGACTGAGGCGTAATCGAGCTTGATTCCCATGTTTTTGCACCATGATTAGACCTCATTGGCCGTGAAGTTGGTGCCGTTGTCAGTGATGATACTGTGGGGGACACCGTAACGGTGCACTACCCCTGATATGAAGTCTATCACTGGTCCGGATTCGACCGTTTTAACTGGTTTGGCCTCTATCCATTTGGTGAATTTGTCCACCATGACCAATAGGTATTTTTGCTTGTGGGTTCCTCCCTTGAGGGGTCCAACCATGTCAAGCCCCTGCACTCATGAACGACCAGGTGATGGGTATAGTTTTAAGGGCGGTGGGTGGCATGTGGCTTTGGTTAGCAAAAGCTGGGAACCGACGCATCGTTGGACTAAGTCCTGCAAGATCTGCCCGGCCGTCGGCCAATAAAATCCTGTCGGAAGGCCTTGCCTACAAGGGCCGGGCTGCGGCGTGGTGCCCACCCAGTCCGGCATGAATTTCAGCCAGAGGTTTCGCCCTTCCTCTTGAAGATACACCTTTGAAGGACTCGGTAGTGCTTTTCTTATAAAGCTCTCCTCATGGACTTTATAGGCTTTAGAGCGCCGTACTATGCAGGAGCCTCATTTTGGTCTTGGGAGTTCCTGCCTAGTTAGGTAGGCTAGGAATGGTTCCGCCCACGGGCGATAACCGCCATTATTTCGTGAGCGAGGGTGTTATCTCGGGGGCGGAGCCTCTTGTTGTGTCAGAGTGTTCGGCGTCAGGCGGTGCGGTTGGGTCCGGATTGTTATTGCCGGACTCCCCTTCCCATAGTACGGATGGCTTGAAAAGCCGCTCCGTAAAGATATTGGGTGGGGCGGCATCGCGTTTTGCACCTATGCGTGCCAATATATCCGCCGCCGGTTGTTATCCCGGCTATATGATGAAATTCGAGCCCTTCAACCGTCTTGACATTTTTAGGACCGCATTGCGGTATGCTGCCAATTTCGGATCTTTGGCGCCAAAGTCTCCGCTTATTTGAGATATTGCGAGGTTTGAATCCGCGCACCTCTAGGCGTTGAATGCCCATGGAGATCGCCATCCGGAGGCCGTGCGTAAGGGCCTCGTGTTCGCCTGCGTTGTTGGAGTCTCAGATACATTATCTCAAGGACGATTGGACTGTGTCCCGGTTGGGGACGTCGGGACGACGCCGCCCCCAGTGCCAGCCAACATTTTGGAGCCGTCAAAGTGCATGATCCAATTGGAGTATGCGCCGTACTCTTTAGGGAGTTCGGCTTGATCCATTCGCCACCACGAAGTCGGCCAAAACCTGCGACTTAATAGCTCGTCGTGGCTTATAAGTTATGTCGAATGGGAGGAGCTCTATGGCCCATTTAGCAATCCGGCCCGTCGCGTCGCGGTTGTTTATAATGTCATTAAGAGGTACTTCGGAGGCAACCGTTATCGAACACTCTTGAAACTAGTGTCGCAGCTTCCGAGATGCCATGAACACCGCGTATGCTATCTTTTGATAGTGTGGGTACCAGGACTTGCATGGAGTTAGGACAGTGGACACATAATATACCGGTTTTTGAATAGGGAACCAGTGTCCGTCCGTTTCTCGTTCGACAACGAGCACCGCGCTGACAACTTGATGTGTTGCGGCGATGTATAATAGCATTGGTTCGCCCACGTTGGGCGCGACCAGGACCGGATTTGTTGCCAAAATGGCATTTATTTCTTTGAGTCCGGCCGTGGCGGCATCCGTCCACTCGAAGTGTTCGGTGCGGCGGAGGAGGCGGTAAAGAGGTAATGCCTTTTCTCCTAAACGGGAGATAAAGCGGCTTAGAGCCGCTACGCATCCCGTCAAATTTTGTATTTGTTTGAGGTCTTTTGGAATATCCAATTGTGACACAGCTCGAATCTTGGCTGGGTTTGCTTCAATTCCTCTACCGGACACAATGAAGCCGGGAGCTTTCCGCCTGGAACGCCAAGACGCATTTTCCGGATTGAGCTTGATGTCATATTTTCGAAGATTGTCGAATGTGAGCCTCAAGTCGTCTACTAGAGTTTCGACGTGCTTGGTTTTGACGACCACGTCATCTACATATGCTTCCACCGTTTTGCCGATCTGGTTTGCCAAACATGTCTGAATCATGCGCTGATATGTTGCGCTGTCGCTTTTGAGCCCAAAGGGCATTGTGTTGAAGCGAGCGGGCCGATGGAGTGATGAATGCTGTTGCAGCTTGGTGCTGCTCCGCCATCTTGATTTGGTGGTAGCCGAGTACGCGTCGAGGAAGAACAATGAGTCGTGTCCTGCTCAGAAGGCCAATGATTTGATCAATTCGAGGGAGGGGAAGGGATCCTTTGGGCAAGCCTTATTAAGGTCTTTGAAATCAACACATAGGCGCCAGGATTTATCCTTCTTGGTACCATCACCGGGTTCGCTAGCCAGTCCGGATGTTTTATATCTCTGATGAATCGGCTTCCAAAAGTTGGCCAGCTCCTCTCCCATGGCCTGTCTCTTGGGTTCGGAAAAGCGCCGAAGAGCCTGTTTGACTGGCTTGAATCCTTTTAGGATATTTAGGCTGTGCTCGCCACCGACGTGGGATTCTGGCATGTCCAAGGGTGCCGAGCAAAGATGTCCCGCTTTTCTTGTAGAAATTTCGTGGTCGCGGCTTCTACATCAGGGTTTAATTGTGCCCCGATGGAGGCCGTCTTTGCAGGATCCGTTGGGTGGACTTGGAATTTGACTATTTCATCCGCTGGTTTAAAAGAGGTGGACTTGGATCTTTTGTCAAGTATCACATCGTCCCTGTTCACCGTGGAGCGCATCGCGGTGAGTTCCTCGGCCGCTAGGCCTTCGGATAGTGCCTCGTGTTGTGGAACGTAGTAATTTCAAAAATTTTCCTACGCACACGCAAGATCATGGTGATGCATAGCAACGAGAGGGGATAGTGTGTCCACATACCCTCGTAGACCGAAAGCGGAAGCGTTATGACAACGCGGTTGATGTAGTCGTACGTCTTCACGATCCGACCGATCCAAGTACCGAACGTACGACACCTCCGTGTTTTGCACACGTTCAGCTCGATGACGATCCTCGGACTCCGATCCAGCAGGGTGTCGGGGATGAGTTCCGTCAGCACGACGGCGTGGTAACGATGATGATGCTCTACCGGCGCAGGGCTTCGCCTAAACTCCGCGACGATATGACCGAGGTGGAATATGGTGGAGGGGGGCACCGCACACGGCAAAGGAACGATCCGTAGATCAACTTGTGTGTTCTAGGGTGCCCCCCTGCCCCCGTATATAAAGGAGAAAGGGGGGGGGGGTGCGGCCGGCCCTAGGAGGAGGCGTGCCGGAGGAGTCCTACTCCCACCGGGAGTAGGACTCCCCCCCTTTTCCTAGTTGGATTAGGACTTGGGGGGAGGGAAAGAGGAAAGGGGGGCGCCGCCCCCCTTCCTTGTCCTATGCGGACTAGGGGGGGAGGGGGCGCGCGTCCTGCCCTGCCCTGGCCGGCCCTCCTCTTCTCCCTCATGGCCCACTAAGGCCCATTAACCTCCGGGAGGGTTCCGGTAACCCCCCGGTGTTCCGGTAAAATCCCGATTTCACCCGGAACTATTCCGAAGTCCAAACATAGGCTTCCAATATATCAATATTTATGTCTCGACCATTTCGAGACTCCTTGTCATGTCCGTGATCTCATCCGGGACTCCGAACAAACTTCGGTACATCAAAACTCATTAAACTATCATCGTAACGTTAAGCGTGCGGACCCTACGGGTTCGAGAACTATGTAGACATGACCTAGAACTATTCTCGGTCAATAACCAATAGTGGAGCCTGTATGTTCATATTGGTTCCTACATTTTTCTATGAAGATCTTTATCGGTCAAACCGCATAACAACATACGTTGTTCCCTTTGTCATCGATATGTTACTTGCCCGAGATTTGATCGTCGGTATCCAATACCTAGTTTAATCTCGTTACCAGCAAGTCTCTTTACTCGTTCCGTAATACAGCATTTCATAACTAACTCATTAGTTACAATGCTTGCAAGGCTTAGGTGATGAGTATTACCGAGAAGGCCCAGAGATACCTCTCCGACAATCGGAGTGACAAAACCTAATCTTGAATTATGCCAACTCAACATATACTTTTGGAGACACCAGAGAGTACCTTTATAATCACCCGATTCGTTGTGACGTTTGGTAGCACACAAAGTGTTCCTCCGTAAACGGAGTTGCACAATCTCATAGTTGCAGGAACTTTGTATAAGTCATGAAGAAAGCAATAGCAACATACTAAACGATCAAGTGCTAAGCTAACGGAATGGGTCGTGTCAATCACATCATTCTCCTAATGATGTAATCCCATTAATCAAATGACAACACATGCCTATGGTTAGGAAACATAACCATCTTTGATCAATGAGCTAGTCAAGTAGAGGCATACTAGTGACATTATGTTTGTCTATGTATTCACACATGTATCATGTTTCCGGTTAATACAACTCTAGCATGAATAATAAACATTTATCATGATATGAGGAAATAAATAATAACTTTATTATTGCCTCTAGGGCATATTTCCTTCAGTCTCCCACTTGCACTAGAGTCAATAATCTAGATTACACAGTAATGATTCTAACACCCATGGAGTCTCGGTGCCGATCATGTTTTGCTCGTGAGAGAGGCTTAGTCAACGGGTCTGCAACATTCAGATCCGTATGTATCTTGCATATCTCTATGTCTCCCACTTGGACTTGGTCCCGAATGGAATTGAAGCGTCTCTTGATGTGCTTGGTCCTCTTGTGAAATCTGGATTCCTTTGCCAAGGCAATTGCACCATATTGTCACGAAGATCTTCATTGGTCCCGATGCACTAGGTATAACACCTAGATCGGAAATGAACTCCTTCATCCAGACTCCTTCATTTGCTGCTTCCGAAGCAACTATGTACTCCGCTTCACATGTAGATCCCGCCACGGCGCTTTGTTTAGAACTGCACCAACTTACAGATCCACCGTTTAATAAAAATACGTATCCGGTTTGCAATTTTGAATCGTCCGGATCAGTGTCAAAGCTTGCATCGACGTAACCCTTTACGACAAGCTCTTTGCCACCTCCATAAATGAGAAACATATCCTTAGTCCTTTTCAGGTATTTCAGGATATTCTTGACCGCTGTCCAGTGATCCACTCCTGGATTACTTTGGTACCTCCCCGCTAAACTGATAGCAAGGCACACATAAGGTCTGGTACACAGCATTGCATACATGATAGAGCCTATGGCTGAAGCATAGGGAACTCCTTATATTTTCTCTCTATCTTCTGCAGTGGTCGGGCATTGAGTCTGACTCAATCTTATACCTTGTAATACAGGCAAAAACCCTTTCTTTGCCTGATCCATATTGAACTTTTTCAAGACTTTATCAAGGTATGTGCATTGTGAAAGTCCAATCAAGCGTCTTGATCTATCTCTATAGATCTTGATGCCTAATATGTAAGCAGCTTCACCGAGGTCCTTCATTGAAAAACTTTTATTCAAGTATCCTTTTATGCTATCTAGAAATTCTATATCATTTCCAATCAACAATATGTCGTCCACATATAATATTAGAAATGCTACAGATCTCCCACTCACTTTCTTGTAAATCTGAGCTTCTCCAAAAGTCTCAGATAAAACCATATGCTTTGATTACACTATCAAAGCGTTTATTCCAACTCCGAGAGGCTTGCACCAGACCATAGATTGATCGTTGGAGCTTGCACACTTTGTTAGCTCCTTAGGATCGACAAAACCTTCCGTTGCATCATATACAACTCTTCTTCCGTAAATCCATTCAGAAATGCAGTTTTGACATCCATCTGCCATATTTCATAATCATAAAATGCGTAATTGCTAACATGATTCGGACAGACTTAAGCATCGCTTCGGGTGAGAAGGTCTCATCGTAGTCAACCCTTGAACTTGTCGAAAACCTTTTGCAACAAGTCGAGCTTTGTAAACAACAACATTATCGTCGTCGGTCTTCTTCTTGAAAATTCATTTATTCTCTATTGCTTGCCGACCATCGGGCAAGTCAACCAAAGTCCACACTTTGTTCTCATACATGGATCCCATCTCAGATTTCATGGCTTCAAGCCATTTTGCGAATCTGGGCTCACCATCGCTTCTTCATAGTTCGTAGGTTCACCATGATCTAGTAGCATGACTTCGAATAGGATTACCGTACCACTCAGTGCGGATTTTTCTCTGGTTGATCTACGAAGTTTAGTAACAACTTGATCTGAAGTTTCAGGATCATCATCATTAACTTCCTCACTAACTGGTGTAGGTGTCACAGGAACCGATTTTTGTGATGAACTACTTTCCAATAAGGGAGCTGGTACTGTTACCTCATCAAGTTCTACTTTCCTCCCACTCACTTCTTTCGAGAGAAACTCCTTCTCTAGAAAGGATCCATTCTTGGCAACGAATGTCTTACCTTCGGATCTGTGATATAAGGTGTACCCAATTGTCTCCTTTGGGTATCCTATGAAGACACATTTTTCCGATTTGGGTTCAAGCTTATCAGGTTGAAGTTTTTTCACATAAGCATCGCAACCCCAAACTTTCAGAAACGACAACTTTGGTTTCTTGCCAAACTACAGTTCATAAGGTGTCGTCTCAACAGATTTTGATGGTGCCCTATTTAACGTGAATGCAGCCGTATCTAAAGCATAACCCCAAAATGATAGCGGTAAATCGGTAAGAGACATCATAGATCGCACCATATCTAGTAAAGTACGATTACGACGTTCGGACACACCATTACGCTGTGGTGTTCGGTGGCGTGAGTTGCTAAACTATTCCGCATTGTTTCAAATGTAGACCAAACTCAGAACTCAAATATTCTCCTCCACGATCAGATCGTAGAAACTTTATTTTCTTGTTACGATGATTTTCAACTTCACTCTGAAATTCTTTGAACTTTTCAAATGTTTCAGATTTATGCTTCATTAAGTAGATATACCCGTATCTGCTTAAATCATCTGTGAAGGTGAGAAAATAACGATATCCGCCACGAGCTTCAACATTCATCGGACCACATATATCTGTATGTATGATTTCCAACAAATCTGTTTCTCTCTCCATAGAACCGGAGAACGGTGTTTTAGTCATCTTGCCCATGAGGCACGGTTCGCATGTACCAAGTGATTCGTAATCAAGTGGTTCCAAAAGTCCATCAGTATGGAGTTTCTTCATGCGCTTTACACCGATATGACCTAAACGGCAGTGCCACAAATAAGTTGCACTATCATTATCAACTCTGTATCTTTTGGCTTCGACATTATGAATATGTGTATCACTACCATTGAGATTTAATAAGAATAGACCACTCTTCAAGGGTGCATGACCATAAAAGATATTACTCATATAAATAGAACAACCATTATTCTCTGATTTAAATGAATAACCGTCTCGCATCAAACAAGATCCAGATATAATGTTCATGCTCAACGCTGGCACCAAATAACAATTATTTAGGTCTAAAACTAATCCGAAGGTAGATGTAGAGGTAGCGTGCCGACCGCGATCACATCGACTTTGGAACCGCTTCCCACGCCAGATCGTCACCTCATCCTTGGCGATGCTCGCTTATTCCGTAGTCCCTATTTCGAGTTGCAAATATTAGCAATGTAACCAATATCAAATACCCAAAAGTGTGCTATGCGAGCTCTAGTAAGGTACACATCAATAACATGTATATCATATATACCTTTGTTCACCTTGCCATCCTTCTTATCCGCCAAATACTTGGGGCAGTTCCGCTTCAAAGGACCAGCTTGCTTGTAGTAGAAACACTCGGTTTCAGCTTAGATCCAGACTTGGGTTTCTTCTCTTGAGCAGCAACTTGCTTGCTGTTCTTCTTAAAGTTCCCCTTCTTCTTCCCTTTGCCCTTTTTCTTGAAACTAGTGGTCTTGTTGACCATCAACACTTGATGCTCCTTCTTGATTTCTACCTCCGCAGCTTTTAGCATTGCGAAGAGCTCGGGAAGTGTCTTGTTCATCCCTTGCATATTATAGTTCATCATGAAGCTCTTGTAGCTTGATGGCAGTGATTGGAGAATTCTGTCAATGACACTATCATCCGGAAGATTAACTCCCAGTTGAATCAAGTGATTATTATACCCAGGACATTTTGAGTATATGCTCACCGATGAACTATTCTCCTCCATCTTGCAGCTATAGAACTTATTGGAGACTTCATATCTCTCAATCCGGAATTTGCTTGAAATATTAACTTCAACTCTGGAACATCTCATATGCTCCATGACGCTCAAAACGTCGTTGAAGACCCGTTCTAAGCCGTAAAGCATGGCACATCGAACTATAGAGTAGTCATCACTTTGCTCGCCAGACGTTCACAACTTCGGCGTTGTTCTCAAAGCAGCAGTTCACCCAGCGGTGCTTCTAGGACGTAATTCTTACGTGCAGCAATGAGGATAATCCTCAAATTACGGACCCAGTCCGTAATTGCTACCATCATCTTTCAACTTTGCTTTCTCAAGGAACGCATTAAAATTCAATGGAACAACAAAGACGAGCCATCTATCTACAACAAACATAGATAAGCAAAATACTATCGGTGCTAAGTTCATGATAAATTTAAGTTCAATTAATCATATTATTTTAAGAACTCCCACTTAGACAGACATCTCTCTAGTCATCTAAGTGATTACGTGATCCAAATCAACTAAACCATAACCGATCATCACGTGAGATGGAGTAGTTTTCAATGGTGAACATCACTATGTTGATCATATCTACTATATGATTCACGCTCGACCTTTCGGTCTCCGTGTTCCGAGGCCATATCTGTATATGCTAGGCTCGTCAAGTTTAACCTGAGTATTCCGCGTGTGCAAAACTGGCTTGCACCCGTTGTAGATGGACGTAGAGCTTATCACACCCGATCATCACGTGGTGTCCAGGCACGACGAACTTTGGCAACGGTGCATACTCGTGGAGAACACTTCTTGATAATTTTAGTGAGAGATCATCTTAAAATGCTACCGTCAATCAAAGCAAGATAAGATGCATAAAGGATAAACATCACATGCAATCAATATAAGTGATATGATATGGCCATCATCATCTTGTGCTTGTGATCTCCATCTCGAAGCACCGCCATGATCACCATCGTCACCGGCTCGACACCTTGATCTCCATCGTAGCATCGTTGTCGTCTCGCCAACTATTGCTTCTACGACTATCGCTACCGCTTAGTGATAAAGTAAAGCAATTACATGGCGTTTGCATTTCATACAATAAACCGACAACCATATGGCTCCTGCCAGTTGCCGATAACTCGGTTACAAAACATGATCATCTCTTACAATAAAATATAGCATCACGTCTTGACCATATCACATCACAACATGCCCTGCAAAAACAAGTTAGACGTCCTCTACTTTGTTGTTGCAAGTTTTACGTGGTTGCTACGGGCTGAGCAAGAACCGTTCTTACCTACGCATCAAAACCACAACGATAGTTTGTCAAGTTGGTGTTGTTTCAACCTTCGCAAGGACCGAGCGTAGCCACACTCGGTTGAACTAAAGTGAGAGAGACAGACACCCGCCACCACCTTTAAGCAACGAGTGCTCGCGGCGGTGAAACCAGTCTCGCGTAAGCGTATCGTAATGTCGGTCCGGCCGCTTCATCTCACAATACCGCTGAACCAAAGTATGACATGCTGGTAAGCAGATGACTTGTATCGCCCACAACTCACTTGTGTTCTACTCGTGCATATAACATCAACGCATAAAACCTGGCTCGGATGCCATTGTTGTGGAACGTAGTAATTTCAAAAAATTTCCTACGCACACGCAAGATCATGGTGATGCATAGCAACGAGAGGGAGAGTGTGTCCACGCACCGTGAGACCGAAAGCGGAAGCGTTATGACAACGCGGTTGATGTAGTCGTCGTCTTCACGATCCGACCGATCCAAGTACCGAACGCACGACACCTCCGTGTTCTGCACACGCTCAGCTCGATGACGATCCCGGACTCCGATCCAGCAGGTGTCGGGATGAGTTCCGTCGACCGACGACGGCGTGGTGAGGATGATGATGCTCTATCGCGCAGGCTTCGCCTAAACTCCGCGACGATATGACCGAGGTGGAATATGGTGGAGGGGGCACCGCTGACACGGCTAAGGAACGATCCGTAGATCAACTTGTGTGTTCTAGGGTGCCCCCTGCCCTGTATATAAAGGAGCAAGGGGGGGGTGCGGCCGGCCCTAGGAGGAGGCGCGCCGGAGGAGTCCTACTCCCACCGGGAGTAGGACTCCCCTTCCTAGTTGGATTAGGACTTGGGGAGGGAAAGAGGAAAGGGGGGCGCCGCCCCCCTTCCTTGTCCTATTCGGACTAGGGCGGGAGGGGGCGCGCGGCCTGCCCTGGCCGGCCCTCCTCTTCTCCCTCATGGCCCACTAAGGCCCATTAACCTCCGGAAGGGTTCCGGTAACCCCCCGGTGTTCCGGTAAAATCCCGATTTCACCCGGAACTATTCCGAAGTCCAAACATAGGCTTCCAATATATCAATCTTTATGTCTCGACCATTTCGAGACTCCTCGTCATGTCCGTGATCACATCCGAGACTCCGAACAAACTTCGGTACATCAAAACTCATTAAACTATCATCGTAACGTTAAGCGTGCGGACCCTACGGGTTCGAGAACTATGTAGACATGACCTAGAACTATTCTCGGTCAATAACCAATAGTGGAGCCTGGATGTTCATATTGGTTCCTACATTTTTCTACGAAGATCTTTATCGGTCAAACCGCATAACAACATACGTTGTTCCCTTTGTCATCGGTATGTTACTTGTCCGAGATTCGATCGTCGGTATCCAATACCTAGTTTAATCTCGCTACGCAAGTCTCTTTACTCGCTCCGTAATACATCATTTCATAACTAACTCATTAGTTACAATGCTTGCAAGGCTTAGGTGATGAGTATTACCGAGAAGGCCCAGAGATACCTCTCCGACAATCGGAGGACAAAACCTAATCTCGATTATGCCAACTCAACATATACTTTTGGAGACACCTGTAGAGTACCTTTATAATCACCCAGATTACGTTGTGACGTTTGGTAGCACACAAAGTGTTCCTCCGTAAACGGAGTTGCACAATCTCATAGTTGCGTGAACTTTGTATAAGTCATGAAGAAAGCAATAGCAACATACTAAACGATCAAGTGCTAAGCTAACGGAATGGGTCATGTCAATCACATCATTCTCCTAATGATGTGATCCCATTAATCAAATGACAGCACATGCCTATGGTTAGGAAACATAACCATCTTTGATCAATGAGCTAGTCAAGTAGAGGCATACTAGTGACATTATGTTTGTCTATGTATTCACACATGTATCATGTTTCCGGTTAATACAATTCTAGCATGAATAATAAACATTTATCATGATATGAGGAAATAAATAATAACTTTATTATTGCCTCTAGGGCATATTTCCTTCACCTCGAGGGCTAGTGCGGCTGTCTTATTTTCGGCGCGGAGTGCTATGTTCGGATCACTAGCGAGAGTGATGATTCCGTTGGGACCGGGCATTTTAAGCTTCATGTACCCATAATGGGGTATAGCTTGAAAAATTGTGAATGCCTCTCGTCCTAATAAAGCATGATATCCGCTGTTGAACGGGGCCACTTGAAATGTGACCTCCTCGGACCTGTAATTGTCCGGCGAGCCGAACACTACGTCCAGCGTGATTTTTCTTGTGCAACATGCTTCCCGGTTGGGGATTATTCCTCTAAAGGTTGTGTTGCTTCGCTCAATGCTGTTCCAGTCTATTTCCATTTTTCGGAGGGTTTCCTCATAGATGAGGTTTAGTCCGCTGCCGCCATCCATGAGTACCTTAGTAAGGCGAAGCCGCCTACTATCGGCCGAGGACCAATGCGGTGGTGCTCGGGCAGTTCGAATTTAGGTTAAATCACGGCATTGAAGGTAATAGCGTGTCACTCCATGGATTTATTGTTGCTACTTGGTAGACTTCGGCAAGGTTGCGGAGTTGTCGTTTTCGCATGTTATTTGATGCGAAAGTCTTGAAGACTGTTAACACCGTACTGGTGTTGCTAGGCTGGGATTCTGAAGGTAGAAGCTCTTCGCCACTTTTGGCCACCTGCCGTAGTATCCAACATGCTCGAAGGCTATGTGTTGGAGTGGCGCCCACTGTGCTATGAATTTTGCAGGGTCCGTTTAGCCAACCCTCCAGTACGGTTCCGTACCCTTTAAGGGGTTTTGGTTTTTTGGTATTCAACCCAGGTGCTTGATAATGATGCACCCTTTTGTTCCGGATTATGGATGTATTCGGGGCCGGATTATCCCAAAATTTACTTTCGGTTTTCCAGGCGCTCTCCATCGCACAGTACTTTTGTACGATGGTCTCCAAGTCAGCAAAGCGTGTAATTTCACGACGACTTATGGCGTTTAGGATTCCCTTGTCCGTGCAATTATTGCAGAAGATTGGTAATGCATCCTCCTCTCGGCAGTCCTTTATCCTGTTCATAACCAGGAGGAATCTGGCCCAGTAATGATGTACTGTTTCGGCGGGCTCTTGCCGAATTCGAGAGAGAGCACTAATGTTTGGGTGGACGGGTGGCACTAAATCCGGAACCCCGTCCAATTTAGGACTCAAGGGCCGGGAAGTTTCTGAACTCGGAAGTTTGGATTTTGAGTGCTATCCAATGAGTCCGACCCACTACCGACTTTAAGTTCGTGGCTTGATCGACATCCGCCCCTCCGCAGAATCCGGCATGGAGGATCGGGAATCCGGACGTAGTTAGTCCTTAAGATAGGAGAAGAGTCGCGCATTGCTCCTCTATCACAGCAACATGATGGGAAGCACGGGAGAGTTGATCTCTCTCGCATCGGTTTAGGCCCGATCCGGTCGTGTCTGTGGTGACTCCTGAGCGGCGATGCGATCCAAGAGCTCGTTTACGGAGGAGAGCTCGATCGATCTAACTGTTCGGCAAGTTCCGAACTAACATGGAGATTGGTTTCGATGACTCGAGAGGCCATCATCGGCACGGCGGCCAAACTAGCGGTCATGAGAAACCACCTAGCGAAGAGTCTGACCAGTGGCCAAGGCTTCTTTGGCGATGGTATCGTCTTTAAAGACGAGATGAGGCATCCTACCTGATGGCGACGACACGAGGAACTCTCAATAAAAGCACCAATGTCGGTGTCAAAACCGACGGATCTCGGTAGGGGTCCCGAATCGTGCGTCTAGGCGGATGGTAACATGAGACAAGGGACACGATGTTTTACCCAGGTTCGGCCCTCTCGATGGAGGTAATACCCTACTCCTGCTTGATTAATATTGATGATATGGGTAGTACAAGAGTAGATCTACCACGAGATCAAGGAGGCTAAACCCTAGAAGCTAGCCTATGGTATGATTGTTGTTCGTCCTACGGACTAAAACCCTCCGGTTTATATAGACACCGGATAGGTTACAGAGTCGGTTACAATGGTAGGAGATCTACATATCCGTATCGCCAAGCTTGCCTTCCACGCCAAGGAAAGTCCCATCCGGACACGGGACGAAGTCTTCAATCTTGTATCTTCATAGTCTTGGAGTCCGGCCAACGGTAAGAGTTCGGCTATCCGGACACCCCCTAATCCGGGACTCCCTCAGTCGTCCCCTATGCCTTAGACGTAGGCTCTACAGTATGCTATGCTGTGTACCGCACCTAATGTGTTCCTTGCTACATATCTGGCAAGAGGGTACAAAGGTGATCAAGGAGTGGATCACCAGATAGCGGTCAAAATTATCCTTAGAGGAATAAGGATATGTTTCTCGGTTATGGAGGTGATAAAGAGTTCGACGTAAAGAGTTGCGTCGATGCAAGCTTAACACCTATCCGGATAGCTCTGAGTAGAGATACCAGATACGTATAATGGAGCAACAATTTGTAATAGCTCTAAGTGGAACGTGGTAGCAGCATCTACGATACGACATAAAGTTTTGCGAAATACATAGGGATCTGAATATTCCAGATCCGTTGACTACAACCTCTCTCACAAGCATAACATGATCAAACCCAGAACTCATTGAGTGTTAATCACATAGTGATGTGAACTAGATTATTGATTCTAGTAAACTCTTTGGATGTTGGTCACATGGCGATGTGACATGTGAGTGTTAATCACATGGCGATGTGAACTAGATTATTGACTCTAGTGCAAGTGGGAGACTGTTGGAAATATGCCCTAGAGGCAATAATAAATTAGTTATTATTATATTTCCTTGTTCATGATAATCGTTTATTATCCATGCTATAATTGTATTGGTAGGAAACTCAGATACATGTGTGGGTACATAGACAACACCATGTCCCTAGTAAGCCTCTAGTTGACTAGCTCGTTGATCAATAGATGGTTATAGTTTCCTGACCATGGACATTGGATGTCGTTGATAACGCGATCACATCATTAGCGGAATGATGTGATGGACAAGACCCAATCCTAAGCCTAGCACAAAGATCGTGTAGTTCGTATGCTAAAGCTTTTCTAATGTCAAGTATCTTTTCCTTAGACCATGAGATTGTGCAACTCCGGATACCGTAGGAATGCTTTGGGTGTACCAAACGCCACAACGTAATCGGGTGACTATAAAGGTGCACTACAGGTATCTCCGAAAGTGTCATTGGGTTGGCACGAATCGAGATCGATTTGTCACTCCGTAAACGGAGAGGTATCTCTGGGCCCACTCGGTAGGACATCATCATAATGTGCACAATGTGACCAAGGGGTTGATCACGGGATGATGTGTTACGAACGAGTAAAGAGACTTGCCGAAACGAGATTGAACAAGGTATCGGGATACCGACGATCGAATCTCGGGCAAGTACAATACCGCTAGACAAAGGGAATTGTATACGGGATCGATTGAGTCCTTGACATCGTGGTTCATCCGATGAGATCATCGTTGAACATGTAGGAGCCAACATGGGTATCCAGATCCCGCTGTTAGTTATTGACCGAGAACGCGTCTCGGTCATGTCTACATGGTTCCCGAACCCGTAGGGTCTACACATAAGGTTCGATGACGCTTAGGGTTATAAAGGAAGTTTGTATGTGGTTACCGAATGTTGTTCAAGTCCGGATGAGATCCCAGACGTCACGAGGAGTTCCGGAATGGTCCGGAGGTAAAGATTTATATATGGAAAGTCCTGTTTTGGTCACCGGAAAAGTTTGAGTTTTATCGGTAATGTCACGGACCACCGGAGGGTCCCGGGGTCCACCAAGTGGGGCCACCATCCCGAAGGGCTGCATGGGCCAAGTGTGGGAGGGACCAGCCCCAAGTGGGCTGGTGCGCCCCACAAGGGCCCAAGCGCCTAGGGTTTGGGGGGCGCACCCACCCAACTTGGGGGCAAGTTTCCCTCTCCCCCTTGGCAGCACCCTAGATGGGTTTGGGCTGGCCGCCCCTAGGGGTGGAACCCTAGGTGAGGCGCATCCTCCCTCTCCCCTATATATACTTGAGGGTTTTGGGGCTGCCAGCAGATGAGTTTGACCTCTCCTGGCGCAGCCCTACCTCTCTCCTCCTCCTCTCCCGTGGTGCTTGGCGAAGCCTGCAGGGATGCCACGCCTCCACCACCACCACGCCTGTTGTCTGCTGCTGGATGGAGTCTTCCCAATCTCTCTCTCTCTCCTTGCTGGATCAAGGCATGGGAGACGCCACCGGCTGTACGTGTGTTGAACGCGAAGTGTCGTCTGCTCGGCACTAGGATCTCCGTGATTTGGATCACGACAGTCGACTCCTTCAACCCCGTTCTCTTGAACGCTTCCGCTTAGCGATCTACAAGGGTATGTAGATGCACTCTCCTTCCCCTCGTTGCTGGTTTCTCCATAGATAGATCTTGGTGATACGTAGGAAAATTTTGAATTTCTGCTACGTTCCCCAACAGTTTTGTAAACTCAAGAAATGATCAGAATTATAAAAATGTTCCAGTTTTCCAAATTTGCTCACAAATTCAGAAAATGTTCGTGCTTTGGAAAAGTATCATATCTTCGAAAAGTGAAGTCGTTTTCAATTTTTGTTTGTGATTTTCGGAAAATGTTTGTATCTTTTTTATAATTCTTCATAGTTTCTAAAAATGTTCCCACTTTCAAATTTGGTTCACAAGCAAACATGAACATATTTCGTAAATTTAAAAAATGTTTGGAATTATAAAAATGTTCCAGTTTTCCAAATTTCTTCACAAATTCAGAAAAATGTTCGTGCTTTGGAAAAGTATCTTATCTTTGAAAAGTGTTGTTGTTTTCAATTTTTGTTCCCGATTTTCAGAAAATGTTTGTATCTTTTTTTAAAATTCATAATTTCCAAAAATGTTCTCACTTATTATTTTGTTCCTTTTTTTTCAAAAAAATTAGAACCCAAAGAATATTCACATTGTCAGAAAATGTTCAAGGGTTTAAATTATTTCGCAATTTTGAAAATGTTTGCGTTTCAAAATATGTTTACCTTTTTCAAAAAGAAATCAAGTTCGAAATTTCAAAAAACGTTTCGACCTTGTTGTTGCTTATAGTTCGTATAGGACAAGCTCCCATTCAGACATAGACACCCAGGAGTTATAGTTGGCAAGCGACCTTGTTCACTTACAGGAGATACTTGGTTCGATCCCTCACCAACACTCTAGTTTTTTGGGATTTTTTGCCACTGTCGTTGGTTTCTTTAATCATTGCGTTGCAAAAGTAGCACAGCAAGCAGCCTAGCGCAGCGGCTAGCACAGCTCCTGCAGCTGACTATGTAGTCAGGGTTTCGAATCCTCAGCTCGCTCAGTCTTTTAGCATTTTTCACCTTGTGGCAAGAAAATGGGCCGGCCCAGGTGAGACCACCCCTATGCGAAGCATCGGCTCTTTGCCGCAATAAGCGGCGAGTAGGAGCTCCCCTGATGATTCTGATTGATGGCAGGGCAAAACAAACGGCACAGGGCAAAGCCACGATGTCACATGGGCTGGGTTTTTAGTTCTATGCGTGATCTATGTAGCAAAGAGCTGCACTCGAGATGCTCCATGATGATCTATGTGGCCCTATCACCCAAGCAACTCACGGAGGAAAGAAGTACTTCTTTCTTGTGGTAGATGACTACTCGAGATACATGTGGGTCGTTCTCCTACGATCTAAAGATGAGGCGTTTGAAGCGTTCAAGAAGCTGAAGGCTGCAACGGAGATGGAACACAAGTTGAAGGTTCGCGCTCTACAGACAGATCGTGGCGGAGAGTTTGCGTCGAACGAGTTCAATGACTACTGCAAGAAGATTGGCATAAAGAGGTTTCTCACGGCACCTTATATGCCACAGCAGAACGGGGTTGTTGAAAGGCGCAATCGAACCGTCATTGACATGGCGAGAAGTTTATTCAAGAGCAAGAACTTGCCGGGGACCTTTTCGGAAGAAGCTGTCTCGAGGGCGGTCTATCTTCTCAACCGGGCTCCAACGAAGGTAGTGATCGGCAAGACTCCGTATGAAGCAATTTACGAACGTAAGCCGAATGTGTCTCATCTACGGACGTTCGGGTGTGTGGTCCATGTGAAGACGGCGGAGCCGCATCTCTCAAAGCTTGCCGATCGTATCACCAAGATGGTGTTCATCGGATACGAGAGGAGTTCCGACACCAAGGCATACCGCTTCTACGATCCACGAACCAAGCGTCTACGGAGTTCACGCAACGTTGTGTTTGAAGAAAACCAAGCGTGGAATTGGAGCGCAGCAGCCAATGATGCTCCAAATGATAACATATTCACAGTTGAATTTCCAACTGATGATGATGTAGGGGAAGACGTCCAGGTGGTTGGCAAGACATCCAACCAAGGTGACCGCAATGGCAGTAACCACCATGGTGTCGACACCAACAATGACGCGCATGGGTCGCAAGGTGATAGCGACAATGACGCACACGACACGGGCGGAGATCTCGGCAACGACATCGACAAAGAGGTGCATAGTGATGATGACAATCAAGATGATGGTCACGGTCACGAAGACTACGCCGACGACGGGGATGCCAACGACCCGGCATCTATCACGCTCGAGACTCGGCCATCTTCCTCAAGTGCATCGACACCGACACCATTTTTGTCGCCCCCTTCGCAAGCCACAACGGATTCTTCCGGGCCTCGTCGCTACAAGACCCTCAAGAAAGTCTACAAGTACGCAAAGCCAGTTACGCTTGAGTACTCCGATTTGTGTTTACTCGGAGTTGAGGAGCAGGCGAACTTCGTAGTGGCGAGCGAAAGTTCAAGTTGGACGCACGCCATGGATGAGGAGATGAAGGCGATCAAGAGCAATGGCACGTGAACTTTGGTAACCCGTCCTCCAAACCAAAAGGCCATAGGTTTGAAGTGGGTTTACAAGTTAAAGAAGGACACGAAGGGTGCCATTGTGAAGTACAAGGCAAGACTTGTTGCAAAGGGTTACATACACGGTCAAGGAGTTGACTATGAGGAGGTGTTTGCACCGGTTGCTCGAATCAAGACGGTGAGAGTGCTCCTAGCTTTGGCAGCACAAGAGGATTGGAAGATTCATCATATGGATGTGAAATCCGCTTTTCTCAACGATGACCTCAAAGAAGAAGTGTACGTGGAACAACCCCTCGGCTACGAGAAGAAAGGCGAAGAAGGGAAAGTTTACAAGCTCAAGAAGGCACTTTACGGGTTGAAGCAAGCGCCAAGAGCTAATTGGGACTCAAAGTTAGACCGAAATTTGGTCTTGCTCGGGTTTAAAGGATGTTCCCTTGACGATACAAAAGTCAGTCTACCAAGCATCAAAGAACAGGTGCAGTTTGAAGACGCGACCAAGGATGAGTGTTGCCGTCAAGCTATGGATGACTCGACGGTAGCAAAGTTAGTCCCTGGGATGCTACGAAGAACGGCAAAAGCAATTGCAAAGATATTGTCTCTGAGTAATAGTCGTCGCATTTGGGATTCAGGTCGCACCAAAGACATCATGTTTAGGAGGGTGAATATTAGAATTAAATATGACTTGTACCTACGTCCGGCTACATGATGCATGTCCGGGTAGTACATGTATATCTTACAGAGTAGGATTAGCACTAGGACACCAAAATATGAACCCGACCTCATCCACCGTACATTATTCCAAGATACGTGCAGCCTTAATGGCTTTTCTGCTGCGTTGTAATTAGCGGGCTTAAAATATGAACCCGACCCGCAATGGAGAACTACCGCTCCTATATTCTGGGGATATCTATCTTTCTTTTCTCACTTATGGCTAGTCGACTTTCTCCCTCTTGTTTCCTCGATCAGATCAGGAATTTCGCATGTGTCATATCCATAGATTGGATGCGATCTTGACCAAGGGCCTCCAAAACTGATTGCCGGCGTCGTGACAGGCGGCACCATCCGTCCTCAATGCTTGCGGCGATGTGGTTAGCGGACTGCAGGTTTGTGTGCATCCATAGGCATACATACATGAAATTTGAACATCAGGTGCATGCTTTCATGATTCGTCCCTTGATCTTTCAACTATCATCTCTATTGATTCATGTGGATCAACAGGCTATGAGCACCGCAGGGAGTAATGCGTTGAGGCGACGTGACATGCACAAGGTTGATCGATGTTCGCCGGTGACCTGTGGGTGACTGTACGCGTGATGGAGACGGCAACTAGTGGTGTACTTGAACATGCGACATCACTCACCGCCGTCGACGATGACGACGAGCCAAATCATGCGACGTTGCCGACTGCCGTCGCCGATGACAACCAGCCAAACCATGCAACATTGTCGATCACCGTCGACGATGACGACGTCCGCATGCCGGACCCATGCTCAGGAACACGATACTCCATAATTTTTTTAGGGACGTCTATATACTACATACTACTTTTGTGTATATACTAATTCATACCACTATCCTTTTTTATATACTACATAGTACTTCAAGTTGGCACGTAAAGCATGCATTAAATTTACTTCGTCCTCGCTGGAGACCGCTCGGTGGCGTATATACGGCATTTATGATGTAATCAAAATAAGTGCCGTGATTTTTGTACAAATTTGAATGAAACCACGACACTTATTTTGGATCGGAGAGAGTACATCATTATTTATATTATACATTAGTTTTTCATGCTATATACTCTGTACTTCATCTAAAGGGAAATACTCCATACTTTTTTGAAAATATATAACACAATATATACTCCATATGTCCTAAAAGATTTACTCGATTCTATATACTCCTCCTTTCAGCATGTACTATATGCCCCATACTTTCAAAAAATGGCACCATATTAGTTTTATAGCAATACTACATTTTTCTTGATATATTCCGTGTCACTTTCTGGATATACTATTTTTGGAATGAATATACTACTCAATGTTTTGGTTCAAAGAAAAGTTATATGATTTTTTCATAAGTGAAAAATTATGTACTGCCATTTCAAAGAAAATACACACATACTCCATTCTAAGTTTTGTAATATACTCCATACTACAACTAAGAGTAGCATGGACACTTGTCTACTAACGAGACTAGTATGTACCTCCTCCCCCAAAAAAAGAGTAGTATGTAGACCCGTATACTTCTTAAAAGAAGTATACTACATACCTAATACTACGTTTTGTGGTACTATTTTATATGCTAAGGTATTTCACGTAAAGGCCATACTCCATACTCCAATAGTTATATGTTAATACTCCATACTACAAGTATACAGACTCCAAATGGTTTTAAAAGTACTATATATTGTTTACTATACTGTGTAGAAAATCCAAGAGATATAACGTTTCCACGTTACCTTTTTTTAACGAAAACTAATCTGACTAAAAATTTGCCCTCCACCTAACACGAATAATCGGATATCGTTTGCATCCTTATCTCATAGACAAGTTGTTGTACACAGAATTGAGGAGGTTGTTGGACCAGTGCGTCATTAGCTTGCCGGATTATTTTAATCACAAAAACGAAGTCGCTGTAATCCAATTCTGTGTACAACAACATGTCTATGAGATAAGGATGCAAACGATATCCGATTATTTGTGTTAGGTGGAGGGCAAATTTTTAGTCAGATTAGTTTTCGCTAAAAAAAGGTAACGTGGAAACGTTATATCTCTTGGATTTTCTACACAGTATAGTAAACAATATATAGTACTTTTAAAACCATTTGGAGTCTGTATACTTGTAGTATGGAGTATTAACATATAACTATTGGAGTATGGAGTATGGCCTTTACGTGAAATACCTTAGCGTATAAAATAGTACCACAAAAACGTAGTATTGTGTATGTAGTATACTTCTTTTTAAGAAGTATACGGGTCTACATACTACTCTTTTTTGGGGAGTGTACATACTAGTCTCGTTAGTAGACAAGTGTCCATGCTACTCTTAGTTGTAGTATGGAGTATATTACAAAACTTAGAATGGAGTATGTGTGTATTTTCTTTTGAATGGCAGTACATAATTTTTCACTTATAAAAAATCATATAACTTTTCTTTGAACCAAAACATTGAGTAGTATATTCATTCCAAAAATAGTATATCCAGAAAGTGACACGGAATATATCAAGAAAAATGTAGTATTGCTATAAAACGAATATGGTGCCATTTTTTGAAAGTATGGAGCATATAGTACATGCTGAAAGGAGGAGTATATAGAATCGAGTAAATTTTTTAGGACATATGGAGTATATATTGTGTTATATATTTTCAAAAAAGTATGGAGTATTTCCCTTTAGATGAAGTACAGAGTATATAGCATGAAAAACTAATGTATAATATAAATAATGATGTACTCTCTTCGATCCAAAATTAGTGTCGTGGTTTCATTCAAATTTGTACAAAAATCACGACACTTATTTTGATTACATCATAAATGACATATATACGCCACCGAGCGGTCTCCGGCGAGGACGAAGTAAATTTAATGCATGCTTTACGTGCCAACTTGAAGTACTATGTAGTATATAAAAAAGGATAGTGGTATGAATTAGTATATACACAAAAGTAGTATGTAGTATATAGACGTCCCTAAAAAAATTATGGAGTATCGTGTTCCTGAGCATGGGTCCGGCATGCGGACGTCGTCATCGTCGACGGTGATCGACAATGTTGCATGGTTTGGCTGGTTGTCATCGGCGACGGCAGTCGGCAACGTCGCATGATTTGGCTCGTCGTCATCGTCGACGGCGGTGAGTGATGTCGCATGTTCAAGTACACCACTAGTTGCCGTCTCCATCACGCGTACAGTCACCCACAGGTCACCGGCTAACATCGATCAACCTTGTGCATGTCACGTCGCCTCAACGCATTACTCCCTGCGGTGCTCATAGCCTGTTGATCCACATGAATCAATAGAGATGAGAGTTGAAAGATCAAGGGACGAATCATGGAAGCATGCACCTGATGTTCAAATTTCATGTATGTATGCCTATGGATGCACACAAACCTGCAGTCCGCTAACCACATCGCCGCAAGCATTGAGGACGGATGGTGCCGCCTGTCACGACGCCGGCAATCAGTTTTGGAGGCCCTTGGTCAAGATCGCATCCAATCTATGGATATGACACATGCGAAATTCCTGATCTGATCGAGGAAACAAGAGGGAGAAAGTCGACTAGCCATAAGTGAGAAAAGAACGATAGATATCCCCAGAATATAGGAGCGGTAGTTCTCCATTGCGGGTCGGGTTCATATTTTAAGCCCGCTAATTACAACGCAGCAGAAAAGCCATTAAGGCTGCACATATCTTGGAATAATGTACGGTGGATGAGGTAGAGGTAACTACCACTATGTGGTAGGAAGGATTTTCCATATATATATCCCCAACCTTGTACTACAACAAAATAGATCAAAGCAATAGAAAGTATATCAACAGGCTCCACACGAGCCTGTGGCCATCACAACGATTCACTGCCTTCGCGTTCGTTCGTTCTTGTCGAGAGGTTTCGTGGAGAGAGCTGATTTGATTCGACCCATCGTGGCAAGCCAGCTTCAATGGATCGCCTATGTACGTGTATTGTTGCATGCGTACTGTTGCATGCAAGATTCATCAAGCTGCTAGCTAGCTAGTTGCAGGTACATAGTAATTCTGAGTGATCTGATTTAGAGATCAAAAGCCAATAGAGAAGACGTTTCCTTCTTTTTGGACAAGGACGTTTCCTTGTTTGTGCGTGAATAAAGAGGTGGGATGGAACAAGCAAGCGAAACGAGGGAAGACCAAACCAACCATCACGACCGCATACTCCTTCTTTAGCAGTAGAGATTTTGATCACGTATAGAAAACGAAATTAATGTGATTTAATTTTATTGAGCGATTTATGATAAGGTTAATTAATTTATATTTAATCTTTAAAGATTGTTGTTTTACATAAAGACATTACTAAATAACTTGCGTAAGTATGAAAAGTTCTGATCTGTTCAGAATTTTTTTTCATTTTATGAGAGGTGACACAAAAATAAACCGGTGGGATCATGGGAGGGGGCACGGAAAAAAAAAACCCAGTCAAAAATAACTGGACGAAAGTGAAGGATGAAATCCTACCAACTGCTCCATTAAAAATAGAGATAAAGGAATACAATCTCATTTCTCTGTTGTGCTTGTTCATACAAGCTCAGCATATTTGATGACATAAGTAAACAAATGAAGTTTTGGTTTAGGCGTCAATCCCATTTTCCAAATGCTTACTGATAGTATTTTACATACTGCGTTCATCTAATATTTCTTGCAGCATTTAGACAAAACTGGAGGAGAACTCGATACACTAAGCAATTTTGGTCACGGGAGGGGTCGAGTTTGCAAGCTACTGACTGCATTTTCGGAAGACTATTTAATGACTACCAACATCTACATATGCATGTACGGAATATAAAAAATGTAACCTACAAATTAATTCTCAGTGGAGATCTAAATGGTCAAGATGATGTTATAAAATTGAAGCAGTCTAACCTCAAGTATGAATTTCTGTCACGGGTTTTTTTCAGACGACTTGAGAATTTATTCTCGGTGGCCAAAAAACCATTTGATGCACTGAGAATGCACACATGTCGCTTGCATTTTAGTACATTATTTGCTATCACATCATATAATATAATTGTTGTTTTTCTGTTTCAAATTTTTTGCTCAAAGTTCCCGGTGCAATGCGCGGGTTATCTTTTAATAAAGTCTAGAATCCCTAAAAAAAAACTAGTTCGCCTAGCTAAAAAAAATCGCTAGTTCGCTACTACCTTCATCCTGGTTTATTGGCCCTCATTGTATTTTGTACCAAATTTTGACCAAATATTAACTAACAAAATGTTAATACATGTTACCACAAATTATATCGTTGGATTCGTATTTAAGCATATTTTTAATATATTATTTTTTATGACATGTATTAACATTTTGTTAGTTAAACTTGCGTCAAAATTTGAGAGAAAATACTACGGGAACAAATAAAGCAGACGCTCGAGTCTCCTCGCCTCTTCGGTTCCTCCCCCAATTTCCAATCCCAGAGAACAGCGCCTCCACTCCCTTGCACTTCCAAATTCGAGGCGCGGCTCCCGTGGATCCATTAATGGAGATCAATGGTGCTATTCCCTTCCCCAATCATCACTCTTTGCATCCTCAACGTTCCCCATCAAGTAGACGTTTGAAGCATCACCGCATCAGAGATGGTACGTCTCCCTTCTTCCCCTAATCAAGTACTCTTTCGATTCGCTGTTAAATAGCCTCTGATTGCTCCATCTGACATCTCTTCTCTTCCTAGTTCCTACTCTTCTGTTGGCCTGTTCTTCAAAGTTTCATTGGATCCAGGGATGAGAAGGGGGGACAGGGAATGAGTGTTGCAGCCTTGCAGATCTGGGAAGCTACATTGACAATTCGACATCAAGCCATATGCCCATATTCAGGTGCTTTTGTTCACTGTATTGTCAGGATGTAAGTGGCGCTGGGTCCCATTAGTCCCACATATGCCATCCACCAAAAAAACGTTATGTGGCGTTCGTGGACACCTAGAAAAATTAAACGGCGCAAGTGGATAGCCCAGAAAAGCCCATCGAGCCAGCGGCAGTCCACAATCCCCCCTTCGCGTCCTTCCCCAGTCACGCCATGCCCTAGGCTAGGGCGCCGTCGCCGCCATCTCCACCGCACCAGTGGTGCGGCACCACCTCCCGCTTCCAATCCCATGGAGCCGCCGTCGCCGTCGTGTTTCTCGAAGAGGCCGCCGTCTAAGGACATCGCCGGCGACCGAGCCGAGCCTTGCGAGGATGACTCCTCTGCTCTCTCCCCTATTCTGTCGACGCCCTCTTCAGCTCCTGCTCCTCCGCCGCCGTCAAAGGGGATAGCCGGGGACCAAGCCGAGCCCTGCGTGGCTGCTCCCTCCCCGATCCCGGTGATGGCCTCTTCGGCCCCTGCTTCCCCGCCTCCTCCTATTCTACCCCAAGGTATGCAAAATCCCCCCTCCTCCTATTCTACCCCAAGGGGCCAGGCATGTCTTGTTCAATTGCTTGATGTGAATCAGCTACACCAGTTGTGATCCATGTTTCGTTGTGCATCAGCTATACTGAATGTGAGTAGCCTGTTATATATTACTATTATGTGTGGATGTGAGTAGCTTGCTGAATCTATAGATGATGAGCTTCTCTACGGTTGCGTCCATTTGTTCTGATTGCTAGTTAAATTTAGCATTCATTGGACATTCAATGCAGATTTGATGGAAGTTACCATGGGTGATGTCGACGACCAAATGGTGTTGATGATCGACAAGCAAGCTGAAAAGTGGGAAGCCATGGAGCAGGAGCAACATGTGTGAAATGCTATCGATGAGCAACAGAAGTAAGTATCTGGCCCTCATGTGTTTCCCCGTGACATTACTTGTATTCTTTGAAATTTTTTTTGACCCCCTGTGTTTGCGTTACAGATTAGAAAGGCAGAAGGAAAAACGAAGGCTTAAGGCGAGAAAGAAAAGCCTGGAAGAGAAGAGGAAAGAGAAGAGAGAAGAGAAGAGGAAGAAGCAAGAGAAGAAGAGGAAAAACCAGGAGGAGGAGTTGCAGGAGGAGGAGGAGGAGTTGCAGGGGAAGAGGAAACATGCTCGTTCAATGAACTGTTCTGAATTTGTTCAAGGAGCTACAACAGAGGAGCTACATGTCATTTTTCTTGCCAGATTTCTCTATTAAACCTCACTTTAGAACACAAATATGCTTTTATACCTTCTTGAAATTGATAGCATGTTCTGAACTTTCTGTGTTTTGTTATCTAGAGACGAGATTCTCCACCTATGACACATAGTCAAAGAGCGACAAGATCACCATTGGTAAGGTCACCGATGGCGAGCACGTGGAGATCTTCCCTTGGTCTTCTAGCAAGAGTTGCAGCCTCAAAAAGGGGCAGGTCTCCCTCAACGAGGATTGCAAGTTCCCCATTGGAGGAGAGGGCAAATTCGTCCGCGAGATCACCATCTATCTTAGGATCCCCTTCTCCAATGACTACTCCATTTGGAGGCTCAAAAATTAATCATCCACATGGTGAGTTGGCTTTGTTTTTTCTCTTTTGTAATTACACTTGTATGTAGTTACAAGTTTAAAATGTTCTTGTGAGTTGACATTTTATTTGCTTGCCAATTAACAGTCCGCAAGACAAGAAGGCTAACTTCTGCTGTTTGGAGGGATTTCAAACCAATTTATCGTCATAAGATACTTGTCAAATCTCAGTGCAAGCACTGTCATGAAGTGTTTCAAGCTGGACGAGATGTTGGCACAAGTGGTGTAAGAAGACACTTGGCTGCTTGCGAAAAAAGGTCAGATTTGCACCTCTTCGTTGAGAAGATGAAGTCCTCGGTTTCATCTCCTGATGCCTCTATGCTTAAGCAATGGAACTTTGATCAAGAAACATCTAGAGATTTGCTTGCCAGAATGATAGTAATGCATGAGTTGCCTTTCTCAATAGTTGAGTACAGTGGTTTTAGAGACTTCGTGAAAAGTTTGAATCCCTTGTTCAAAAATGTTTCTAGAAATACTATTAAAGATGAGTGCATGAAACACTATAATTTGGAGAGGTCGGCGTTCTCTGGACATTTGAAGAAATATAGTGGTAGAGTTTCTTTAACAGCGGACATGTGGACATCTAATCAGACTTTGTCCTATCTATGCATCACTTGCCATTTGATCGACAGCAAGTGGATTTTGCAAAAGAGGATCTTCAGATTTTTTATGGTGGAGACTCCACATAACGGAGTAACAATGTTTAATGTCTTATTAAAGAGTTTGCAGGATTGTAATATTGAGGACAAACTCTTTAGTATGACATTGGATAATGCATCAGTTAATGGTACAATGGTCAATAATCTTAGAAAAAATCTGAACAGCAAGCATATGTTGCCTATTAAAGGTCAATTACTTCATATCCGTTGTGCATGCCATGTGATAAATTTGATTGTCCAAGATGGGTTGACAAGATGAAAGGTGTGATAGATGATATTAGAGAGAGTGTGAAGTACATTAAGAGTTCTCCCTCTCGGTTGGACAAGTTCAAAGAAGTAGTTGCGCAAGTTGGTATCTCTTGCAAACTCCCCTCGGCTGATGTGCCAACACGTTGGAACTCCACCTATATTATGTTGGAGTCAGCGCTCCCCTTTCGAAGAGCCTTTCGTGCTTTGGTGCAAAAGGACCCAGATTATGTGTTTTGCCCATCCTCGGGAGAGTGGAAAAATGCTGATACAGTTTGTGCTATGTTAAAAGTTTTTCACACAGCCATAAATGTACTTTCTGGTTCAAGTTATTCTACCTCAAATTTGTACTTTCATCAAATCTGGAATGTGAGGTATTGCTGCAGAAGGAAGCTTCAACAAAGGATGAAGTCGTTCGAGCAATGGTTGGAGAGATGCAAAAAAAGTTTGATAAGTATTGGATGGAATCATATTTGCCAAACTGTATTCCTGTGATCCTTGATCCACGATATAAACTTTGCTTCATCGAGTTTCGACTAAAACAAGCTTTTGGTCCAGATGTAGAAAAACACTTGCTTGCAGTGAAAGAAGTTCTTGACAACCTTTTCGACGAATATTCTTCACAAATGACGGATGCATTGGATGAGTCAGCAACCCGACAAAAATTTGATGAGGTTGTGAATGAAGAGAATGATCCGTTGGCGGATTGGGACCAACACTTGAATAAGAAGCAACGCCAAACTGCTAGTGAGCTTGCCAGATACTTAGAAGAAGACACATTCACTCGCACAGAGGATTTCAACATTCTTCAATGGTGGCATCTTCACTCGTCTAAGTATCCCATCCTTTCTTGTATAGCTCGTGATGTTCTTGCTGTACAAGCTTCCGTCGTATCATCAGAGTCGGCTTTCAGTACCGGAAAGCGTTTGATCAGCGATTACAGAAGTAGATTGTGCAGCGAGACGGTGGAAGCCTTAATCTGCCTTCAAGATTGGTTTAGATGTAATGATAAGCATGCCAATACTCCTGAT
Source organism: Aegilops longissima (assembly GCA_021605205.1). Taxonomy (NCBI): domain Eukaryota; kingdom Viridiplantae; phylum Streptophyta; class Magnoliopsida; order Poales; family Poaceae; genus Aegilops; species Aegilops longissima. Next base: position 612,738,153 of record CM038680.1, read on the forward strand.
CAAGGTCACTACTATTAACTGAGGTATGTGTGCACTACATAATATTGCTAATCAATTGTTCAATTGTAGCAACCTTTGGGTAAATTTGGGGAGCATTTGACTTAAATCTGGTTTCTTTTACGTCCATAGTTTTGAGTTGCGCTCTGAATATAAATTGTGTATGCTGCTAACTTGTATGTGTTTATCATCCTTGCTGCAAGATTTGGTCACAATAATACTCCCTCCGCCCGGAATTACTTGTCACGGAAATGGATAAAAATGGATGTATCTAGAACTATAATATGTCTAGATGCATTCATTCCTTCGACAAGTATTTCCGGACGGAGGGAGTACTCATTAAGGACTCTTCTTGGTTAGAATATTAATTTAAGATCATTGCCTATTGTGAATTTGTTGCTAACTATCTGCATTTTTTAAAGATTGTGGTGCTAGCTATCTGCACTTTTTATCCTTGATGGTTTTGCTTCCCTCCTCGACAATATTGATTAATAGTCATTTTAGGGAAGGGAAATACACACTGGTGTATGCTTGTGATTTAAGGAACCCTGCTTACTTCTTATCCTTGTTTCTTTTTCATGTCGATAGTACTGTATGTCTTATATAACTTATTAATAAACTTGAATGACCACAGGTTGAGATGTTTCTGGAGAAAAAATCAGTTGAGTGGACCGAAGATGAGGCCAATCCTGGGACCATTCTGATTCCGATAAATCAAGTGAAAGACCAGTGAGCATAGCTTGGTGTACAGAGGTCGCCCGACAGTCCGACACAAAGCTGACAGAAGAATGGAAGATGCTCTTAGCTGATAGTTTTATCATTTGGTGCCGTTTTGAGTCTAGGTGCTTTATGTTAATTTTGGGATATGGATGATGGGGAGTGTGTTGCATATTCCTTTTTGTTCACATACTGGAGATACTTCTGCTGCTTTGATAGGCGTTTTTAGTTAAGTTGCTGCTGCTTGTGGATTTTGTTATTCTAGAGGCGACTACTGAATGAAGCTCGAACTCACTAGTGATAATAGTAGCGATCGTTATGTCAGTGTGGGCTAATATTATCCACCTGTTTGCCATTTTCACTTTGTATCTACTGCCATTTGTTTTTGTCATACTTTTTGTACATATGTATATACTTCCAGACGCCACATGCTTTGTATGTCAGTGTGGAAGTTCCAGTGATCCTTTGTATGTCAGCTTATCCAGTCTAAACTTTGTAAATATATGCGGCAGTATGTGGACGCCACATACCCCGCATGAAAATTAACTGGGCTCCCGCGTAATCCCATATAAAAAGTGGTGGCCAGTGCGGGCAGTCCCACAACATCCTGACTGTATTGACTGTTTTTCTGCAATTGCAGATCTAGGAAGCTACATTGACAATTTGACATCAAGCCATATGCCCATATTCAGGCTAATTTTTTTAAATAATACATTTTTTATTAATTTTCATAAATATTACGCTGGATAAATTTTTTTAAAAAATAATACACCTAGTTGGCCCACAGCAGGCCGATTGGATTCCAGTCGGCCTACAGCTGGCCGACTGGCCCCTGTCGGCCCACTGTGGGCTGATTGCGTCCTGGAGCTAATTGGCATAAAAAATATATGTTTTAAAAAAATTAATCATGTAAATTAAAAAATGTTAAACGTGTATAAAAAATGTTCCTGATGTATACAAAAAATGTACAATATATATGCAAAAATTTGACATAAAAAATATGTTTTGAAAAGTGTTAAGAATGTATTTAAAATTGTTAAATGTGTGTATAAAAATGTTCCTTATTTATACAAAAATATAGAATGTGTATGAAAAAAGTTGATACCAAAAATTATGTTTGAAAAGTTGACATTTTTCAAATACATGATTAAAATTGTTAAATGTGTGTATAAAAATGTTCCTTATCTATAAAAAAATATAGAATGTGTATGAAAAAGTTGACACCAAAAAATATGTTTGAAAAAAATGTTCCAGTTCCATACAAAAAGAGCAACCAATCATTATTTTCACAACCTCGATTTATTTTTGTCACCAACTTAATTTTTGGTGTCAACTTTTTTCATACACATTTTATATTTTTGTATAAATAAGGAAAATTTTTATACACACATTTAACAATTTTAAATACATGATTAACACTTTTAAAACATACTTTTATGTCAACATTTTTGCATATATTGTACATTTTTTGTATACATCAGGAACATTTTTTTATACACGTTTAACATTTTTAATTACATGATTAACATTTTTTTAAAATATATTTTTTATGCCCATTTTTTTGCAAAAACAATTAGTCCACAGCGGGCGAATTAGCTCCAGTCAGCCCACAGTGGGCCGACATGATCCAATCAGCCCACAGTGGGCCGACAGGGGCCAGTCGGCCAGTTGTAGGCCGACTGGAATCCAATCGGCCTGCTGTGGGCCGACTAGGCCCAGTCGGCCTGCAGCGGGCCGACGGTGTATTATTTTTGAAAAAAAATTACCCAGCGTAATATTTATGAAAATTAATTAAAAAAATGTATTATTTACCCAGCGGGCTTTTGTTCCCTGTATTGACTGTTTTTCTGCAATTGTTTTGTGACATGTCTTCTAAAAAATGTTTATCAGTGAGAAAAGAAAGTGAAGTAAACAGAGAGATGTACTGGTAGAATCCCATAAAGGTTCAATTGACAATTTTATGATTTGAAGATATTAAATGATATTGAATTACGCAAATGTTGTGCTAAATTTGTAGAAACGCTTTCTCAGTTATGTTGAATTAGATGATCTCTTCTTGGAATTACGACTACGACAAAGGACTTCACCAGAATCTGATGTGACATTGTGTGCTATGGACATTTTTGAGTTTGTTAGAGACATAGTCTCTTTTCCAAATATATTAATAGCTTATCAAATTTTATTTACTGTACCAGTCACTGTAGCATGAGCTGAAAGCAGTTTCTCAAAGTTGAAGTTATTGGGATACTATTTGAGATCATCAATGTCACAGGGAAGATTGAATGGTCTTGCTACTTTATGCATTGAGAAAGAAAAGTTGGATGAAATAAATATTGATGTGGTTATTGATGACTTTTCTTCCAGAAAGTGTTAGGAGAAACAACAAGATCTGATCATCATATTCAGGAAGCTTTGGAGACATTTTCTTCTGGTGAAGACATCGAGTGACGAACATATTGGAGAGAATAGAAACTAATGTAAGTTATCATGCATTAACATTATATCTCATGATAACACAAATGCTTCAAGTTGCTATCAGTTTTCACAAGGTTTTCATACTTAGAAGAGCGATGATGGTCTCTTTGTGCCACTTAGAAGAGCGATCTTTTGTAGAACTATATTGTTTCCATACTATTATGATGTAGTTCTCTGTGCCATTAGAAGCAAATAATTTGTGGCATGTGTTTTTTAGTTCAAAGTCCATCAATCTATGGTATGTACTGAATTGCTTTTGAAATACAATATATTCTGAATTTTTATTTGTCCACAAGGGCCCCATTTTGCCGTCTCGCCCCAGGGCCCTGAATATGTATGGACCGGCCCTGGGTGTCCTCTCCCCCAACCTCTCTAGGGAAGAGGCACAGGAACAGGCCCATTGGCGGCGGCGGCGCAGCGACGACGACGGCCACTACCCTCTCCCCCGTGTCCTTTCCTACCTGATGGCCATGGCTATTGATTTTTGTCCTCATGAGTATTGTCAGTGGCTTCCATGGTCTGTACATGGTCTCCATCCTCCGTCCGCCTGTTGCTTGCCATGGCATGGCTCTATGTGCGACACTACCAGATTAACATGAAGATATAAGCTACTGCCAATGAGAACTTTGATGCTTGCTTCTTGCTTTAGAACGGTAAATTGTTTGTTGTGAGTTATTTTTGTTGCCTGACTGTAGTGACAAATAGAGATGAAATTGTGTATCTACTTTATAATTACGGGGTTAGATCGATGTTTTCCTTAAAATGGATGCCAACTGCAATTCAGAATCTTTTTAAATATTTGGTGCTGTATAATATTTTGCATCTCTTTCTGTCCATCTTAGTTGGAATAAGCACTCATGTTTATAGGTGACCCCATTTGACTAATCTTTGGTCTGCAACGGGAATAGTGTTTCGCTGTGAATTCTTCAAAAGAGACGTGAAGATTAAGGTTGCCACAAATCTGTTGTGATTAACTTTAAAAAGTAGATCTATATTTGCTTATATGATTATGTACTTTAATTTTCAGTTCATATATGAACAGGAGTAAAAGGGCATGTCTATAAACAACTAGGTTCATGCAAGCTCATGTGATACACATAAAAACACTGATACTGTGATCAGTTAGGTACGCAAAACTGACACCTGCCGCATGTATGATCTGCAAAAGTGCAAAGGCATTCGCATGCCTTTGATCCGAATAATGTTGGCACTGCTTCATCCTGAAACTGAAACTGATAGACCCCCTGCTCTCCTACATTGCTACTTAAACTTTCAGTTAGGTTTCTTTATTTGCAATAAACACTGGACCAGATTAGCCCTGTGAATTAGTAGCAAATTATCAAATTCAGGTGTATCCTTTTTTTCTTTCTCAATAACAAACCTTACAATCTGAATTTACGTATTACTTATCCGGCACTAACAGCAGCAGGTGCGATGGTGTGATGATGCAGAGGCTCCGGTGCTGATCCAGTGCACCTTGAAGGGCACTGGAGGAGATCTCGCTGGTTTTACATGTTACAGGTGAACATTTACATCTCAAAATAACTTCTGTCATATATTTGACCCTTCCGGCTTCTTTTATATTCAGTCTCAGTTTTGAGTTCTAACATCTTTCATTGTTGTTTGCAGGACAGCAGGAGTATATATCAAGTTATACAATATCAACAATTGTTGAACAAACATGCTGCAGCATTCAGAAATGCTTTTGAAGTTAAATATCTCATACGAGAACTCAGAGAAGCTCTCAAGGTAAAAAAAGAAAGAAAAAGATGTAAGGTGATTATTTTGAAGTATAAATGCGCCTTGCAACACATGGTTCTGGTTAGAATTTAGATACCTCTTGCTTTAGTTTTGCTGCTACGTTAGCTTATATCTTCATGTGAATCTGGTAAGAAGATGTGCATAGTTGCTGTCACCTACAGAGCTGTATGTGCCTTTGACTAATGTGAGATATGCTTGAACTTTTAATCACTAATTACCCCCAAGACGTGCATAGTTGCTGTCACCTACAGAGCTCCCAGTATTTTGGGACGGTTCATCCGTTGAGAACTTGAATCATCTTTTAGGCAACCTAATCATTTTTTATGTAGGTTGTGTGTAATCTAACTGGCCTTTATTGTGCTATTGCCTTTGGGTGTTCACTTTTCGGAAGCTAGGGCTCAGGTTGGTATAAAACCACTCAATTTTCAGCTCATTTGGCTATGTATGACCAGTCCGAATTAACAAAATGTATGCTACTGCAATAGAAGGTTTTGGGAGCCTATCCGGAGTTGAACACAACAGCACATGCCTCTCCCCCCTGCCCGGTGAAGCTTCCAAAGGCATCCATTCTAATTTTTTTATGTTTTGAGATCCAAAGGCATCACTTCTTAAATTCTAATATGAGATACTTGAAATCTCATTCTGGTGCTTTCTCTCTTCTCCTTCCATCCTTTCTTTCTCCAAAGGCACCACTTCTAAAATTCTTTTGACTTGCCTGAAATCCAAAGAGACCCTAAATATGTTGTTTAAATTCTTTGATTTGACTTTGAGCCCACAAGTCCAAATGTTAGTTGCTGAGGCAAGAATCTAAGGTTTCATTTTGCTTTCAAACTGGACTACGACTCTCGATCAACACAGCTAATTTACCATGGGAAAAAGGGTCAGCACAGTCTACCGTACCACAAATATGAAGTCTTAAAAGAAGGGGGGAAAATATACATGGTTTGGGTTTTTCTCAGCAAAAAAATAACGATTTTGGTGTTTCTAAAACAACTCTGATAAGCCTTTTAAGAGCTACTCTTTTTGGTGTTTAGCTGTGACTACTATTGTACTAAATCTTCTGTTAGTTTCTGTTTATCCTTTATTGAGAAATAATTAATTTGGGTTTAATGAATAGTTCATCATGTAGTAATATGTAAGGAACTGGGATCTCTTGATTTCTGAGCTCGACGCCTATGCTGAGTTGCCGACGCCTGTTTCATAGTTCTGTATTTTTTCTCTCTATCCATTACTGTCTGAGCCTGATGTTGATCGATTTTTTCAGTTCATTGTTGATCAGTTCTTCCTATGCCTGATGTTGAGCACGTTCGTCTGGGTGAAGCAGAGCAAGTAGGTGACAGCAGTAACCCAAATTAAGAATGGGAGATGCACCATCTTCAATAAAAGGAAAGAAAGAGGGCACTTACACGAAGGTGTATGAAGAATTTTTCGCTTCCAATGATTCCAGGCAGCACTAACAGTGTAGTTTGTGTTGAGTAGCTAGGTTGGTTCAGGAGATTGTCCCATTCTTAATTTTGGTTGCTCCCGTATACTTGTTCTTCTTTGCCAAGACGTGGGGTGTAGTTTATGTTCATCAGCCAGGTTGGTCAGGAGATCAAATATTGTACTACCGTTTGTTTAGCCTAGCTGCTTACAATGAAGGTCACGGAGGTCAAGTTTGTAATAATCTGAACAGCAATTTTCGTGTTGAATTTTTGTGTGCAAGTCGACAAAATGGTCGTATATCAACATGCAATTTTCATGTTGAATTTGGACTAAAAACCAGTTTTACCTGGTCATTTTCTTTAAAGAAAGGTTCAGAGCTTCTCCGGAGAAAAAGAAACCCTCACCTGAACTTTTAGCTTTACATATGTGTGATCAATCACTTGCTGAGTTTTCCCCTGTGATAAGCTTATCATGGGAATTCGTGGGATTTTAGATTTGTATCAGGTCACGATTTCTGCTTTTTAGTTCGTATGCAACAGTCAACCAGTCTTGTCTTGGCTTCAAAATATTACTGAGTCACTGCCCAGGAGTAACAGTCAAACAGTCCTTTTATCAACTGTATTTATAGTTGTTGGGACATCACTGCTGGAGTAACAGTACCTATGAGTAATCTTAACTCACATCTTTCCTCAGTTAAGTCAACATTATAATCACAATGTCATTCAGTTTTCATATATTCTGCTGAGTACTTCTTTGCAAACTACTAAAATGCAACACTTTTGCACATATTTGTCATGAATCCAAGTAGTCAGACCTTTAATGAAGTTTTCATGGGAGATGTCCAATCATCCACAAGAATGTATGCAATTTTACATCTCCCCACCAACTTGGAACGACATCAATAAAACATACATCATATTTAGACTACTCTAACACGCCACATGCATGCGAATACAGCCAGGACACCTAGCTAATCACCGGCCACACTAATCACAATTAGCTCAAACCCATATTTAGACACACGATCTAATTGTAGCGGAGAGTGATGTGATTCCCGCAAAGAAGATCGCAAGCCCAACCAGAGCAATAACCGTGTCCCCAAAAATAAGAACCGCCTTAGACCACCCACCCATGCAAGCAAAAGTACAGACTCTCGCGAAGGCAAAACAATCGAGAATGCAAATCAACGACCCGAAGGAGAGAAGGTTGAAGAGCAGGCCGGTGAAGAGCACCCCTCGGCAACACTTCGCAGTTGATGGCGGGAGCTCCTCGAGGGTCTTCTTGGATGCCATCATCCACATCACAAGCGTCACGCAGGAGCCCTGCACCGCGCAGCACGCCAACGTGGCGAAACAGGCCATGTAGAGCACGTCGTAGACCGCGCTGCCCGCGATGCACGCAGACGGGAGGACGTCCGCCGACGGCGGCTTGAAGTAGTCCACCTTCATGCCCGCCGTCGCAATGCCGGCCAACAGAGCTGTGAGGCACAGCAGTTGGCTACCGACCACCCCGAAACTTCCTGGAAAACAAAACCAAATCGTCAGAAGAAAGAGGATGAACTAGTGCAGTCCAGAGATGAGAGATCCCAACCAAATTGTCAGAAGAAAGAGGGTGAACTAGTGCAGTTCAGAGATGAGAGATCCCAACCAAATCGTTAGAAGAAAGAGGGTGAACTAGTGCAGTTCAGAGATGAGAAATCCCAACCAAATCGTCAGAAGAAAGAGGATGAACTAGTGCAGTTCAGAGATGAGAGATCCCAACCAAATCGTGAGAATAAAGAGGGTGAACTAGTGCAGTCCAGAGATGAGAGATCCCAGTAGCAGTTTACCGTGGTTGAAGAGCTCCATCGAACACCAGCAAGAAGAAGATGACGGCTCCGCGCGCGGTCTGCCTGTGTGACGAACGAACGAACGAAGAGGGATCGGCCAGAGGTAGGGGACGTGGGAAATGAGCAGAGGTGAGGAGGAGAGAAAGGGGTAGGTCTCTTATATTACTTGCACCCACGCACGCCTGGCCACATGTGGCCCACTGGCACACACACACGCTCAAATAACTATTGTGCTTGGGTTAGCGGCCGGGATTGGCTACCTGGTCTGGTCTTGGTCCTGCATGCAAGAGGCTACGATTTTGCTTTGCCAATCTGATGCATTGGAGCTTGTTAGGTGTACAGTAATGGAGGCCCAGCATTAGTGCTGCGACTTTACTGCCTCTGTCTTGGTCAGTGCTAGGCACTAGGTCGGTGTAGGAGTAGCAGGGCAGGAGTACTAGGCACAAGTCCACAGCAACTCTGCCATATGATATGCCACACGACCTTTGGCCCCAGCGCGACAGGACGGATGGATAGCAATGAATGGTTTTCTATTTTGGCCGTCTTTAGCCACAAGCTACTAGTCCGGCAACCTTCAAACAAACAAACAAGCATTAGTGCTCCTCGCTCTCTACTTGATCAGAGGAGACGAGGCACCCCTGCCTTCATCTCCCTTGGTTTTGGGTGTCCTGCTTACCTTTTTGGCACATTCTCTCTTAGTACTAATCCCATTCCCATCACATGCATGCACATTCTCTCTTAAGACCAAGTATAATAGAGCCTAGTCAGCAGTGAGCTAGCCGTTTCTATGCAGAGGCCTCACGTTGCAGCTCTGAAGCAGGCAAAGCAGCAACGCATTTGGAGAAACAGGGGAGCGTGTTGCTCATCAATCATCAAGACGGCATGCACCCCTCTCTCGCTCTCTATCTAGCCATCTGGCCTAGCCGTTTCTCTGCACAGGCCTCACGTTGCAGCTCTGAAGCATGCAAAGCAGCAACACATTTGGAGAAATAGGAGGAGCGTGTTGCTCATCAATCATCAAGACGGCATGCACCTCTCTCTCTCCACGCACCTTTGAATTCAAGTTATTTTTTATACAAGAATTTCAAGTAAATGTAACAGTAAAAAAAAGATAAATGTAAGAACAGAAATTTGGCTGTGATTCTAATTGCATATATTTATGATAAATGCCATGTGTAGCTAGCTAACGCCTTTACCAAGCCGAGTGATAAGGCAAGAAAGTGGCATTGCAGGACGCAAGTGCAAAGCAAGACAGCGACAGAAGGATAAGGAACCATGCTCAGCACAGCGGCGCATGGAACCATGTGTGCTCGTTTCCTGAAGTGTGCAACGAGCAAGAGTGCAGGCATGCACCTGCAACCTGCAATAACTGGCCGAGAAAATAAGGAATTTTGCTGAGCATGCACAGGGGAGTGATGGAGGTGGTTGGTTGGCCGTTGGCATCTCTTCTTCCGACGGTCCATCTTTACTCAGGTGTGAGAGCGCGTGTGCCAGAATTTGAATTGTCAAATCTGGTTTGGTGCGAGAGCGCGTGTGCTAGGTGTGAGGAGCTGATTAGGAAGTTAAGTACGTAGTACTAGCTAGCATAGCATTGTCAATTCTGATTTGGTTGTTGAGCATGGCTAGCACTAACAAGCCTACGTACTCCACTAGCATGGATGACCATGATAAATGCCATGTTGAGCATGGAGCTGATTAGCACGACCATGATCCTCGAAATTTTCCTCATTTTTGTACGTGCTCGGCGTGAAACTTGTGCTTCATCTGACAAACAACACTCACGGAGCTGCGTGCACACGCATCTCACGTAGCCAGCCTCTCTCTCTCTCTCAAGCAGATCGAGACCCAAGCCCTATGCTTTTTTCCCATCCTCATCGGACGCATATGGCAATCCGACACTGATGAGCTGCGTGCACACGCATCTCACGTAGCCAGCCTCTCTCTCTCTCTCTCTCTCTCTCTCTCTCTCTCTCTCTCTCTCTCTCTCTCTCTCTCAAGCAGATCGAGACCCAAGACCTATGCTTTTTTCCCATCCTCATCTCCCAGATCTGATATTTTTTGATTCAAATATTTGCCGTATTCCACTTCCACAACAACCTGGTCAGCTCGTCATGCTACAGCCACCGTAATCTGCAGCTTAAATTATGTTAATGCATGGAGGCCCTCTTTTGGAGCCGGCAAAGTGCGGTGGACTGCTGAGATATCTCCTTTTTGGTTACATATATATACATCGCAGCTTTCATGGTAATATTTAGCTAATCAGGATTTTTCAGTTTTTTGTCTTCCTGGAATGACACAAAAATCTGAAGGTAAACCGTACACCTCTCTGTTTCCTGCCAATGATTTATATGTAGCTTAAAAGTGATCATTTTTTGGCAACACTATTACGTTTTCATCTGTACAATTTTCTTATAATCTATAGTTATTTGATGCACTTTAGCTACTTTTCAGTCAGCTGATTTTTTCATTTTGGGTCAGTCGAATTTTTGGCCATTAGATTTGTGCTTTGAGATTTGCGGTTTTTCTTTTCTGTTCTGTTTTCGGTTGTCAGTTGGGCCTAGGTGGAATCGACTGAGTGTTCTTATGGGTCAATCAATTTTGCTGACTGGGCTCGCTATGCCTTGCGGGAGCCCTTTATCTATTTGTGCGCGCCCGTTAACAGGCTTGGAGCCCAATCCGCTTCTGGTATCCCGAGCGTCAGCCGTTCTCTTCTTATCTCTTCGCTTTGTGGAATCTTGTCAGCCACTTTCCCCTCGGCTCTCAGTCTCTCTTCGCTTCGTGTCTTCTGCTCATCTTCCGTAGAGCTAGGGTTTGTCGGCTTGTTCATCTGTTGTGCGTCTTTCCTCTATGCCCTCTTTCTTGTTAGATCCGTTCTAGGGTTTGAAGTTACTGAGGTGGTTCTTCTTTTCTATCTTGCTGTTGTGTTTGCAGGATTCACAACTCAGGGATTTTTTTGCTTCGGGGATTTACCTTGGTGCATCTACTCCTTTCCAGGTACTTTTTCCTTCTCTTGAATCTTCTCTTTGTAATGTTTTAGGGTGGTGGTGAGTTTTATGGTTAGGGTTTCTTGTTTCTGATGCTTTTTGGTTTGTGTTTCTGTAATCTTTAGATTTGTTCTAATGTTTGCCTGATTAGGGTGACCAAGTTAGGGTTCTTGTTGTTTAGTGGTAGTACGATTAGGTGGTTAGTGTTCTATTTTGTATATGATGCTTTGGTTAGTGTTTTTTGTATTATTCAGATTTGATCTATTTTTCGTCTGGTTAGTGTTTACTTCTAGATTTGTGTTTTTGGTGGTAGTAGGAGTAGTATGGCTAGGGTTATTTTGACTGGTTAGGGTAAGTTCAGATTTTTTGTGTATTTGGTGGTAGTAGGAGTAGTATGGTCAGGGTTATTTTGAATGGTTAGGGTTAGTTAAGATTTATTTGTGTATTTAGTGGTAGTTTGAGTAGTACGGTTAGGGTTCTTTTGATTTGTTAGGGTAAGTTGAGATTTACTATAATGTGTGCTTCGTTAATGATTTTTTGGTCAATCTTTTTTATGTGTATTTGTTCAAAGATGAAATCTTTTCTGTGTATTTAGTTAATCTAGTGCTATCTCTTAGGTTTTAGCTACTGATGCAGGTGTAGTTTTGGTACTTTTTTTGCTAGTTTGTCAATGTTTATTTAAGCATGAGTATTGATGAATTTCCAATGGAAGCATGAACTTGTATTGATTTCCAATGTAAGCATGAGTATTGATGAATTTTAGGGAGGTTTGTTTCTACAGTTCAGTTCTTTTGATCTTATCTATCTGCAGTATGAATTCCTTTTTAGAGATTTCCTTTTATCTGTTATATAGTATGCTATAATTAGAATTTTTTTTATATTTTGTAAAAAATTAAACACAATTTCATCTAGTTTGTGCAACGTTGTTATGTCCTGTTGTGTATTTAGATAAATTTGGTAGGATTTTCTATGTTTTCATTTTGTACTGTATGTTGTTAAACCCCTCTTTATATTTTGCTTAGAGTTCACATGTGCAATTTGCGAAGGGTGGTATTGTAAATTAGGTAGATTTTAAGCTTCATAATTAATGCATGTCATATATATTTAGAATTAGGTAGAGTTTAATATCCTGTTAAACACATTTTCTATCTCTTTGCTTATCTGCCATATGTGAAATTTTTGTGAATGGTGATCGTGAATGTTTTCACCCTCTAAACAATGTTTCTATTTTATATCTGTCCATGATATTATTCCTCTTGCGATTGAGCAGTTTATGCAAGTATTAGTTGTAATTATGAATTTTAGTGAGGTTTTTTGTATTTCTCTTCCTTGAAGATATCTATCTAGAGTAGGAATTCATTTCTTGAGGTTTCTTTCTTAGGTTTTGTGCATTTGTAGGTTGTCCAACTTTTCTTATTCATCTGTTATGTAATTACAGATATAACGTGAGAAAGATGGTTAGAAATATAATTGGGTAATTACATAAATTTTGCTTTTTATATAACCCTTTTTTTGTAGCTATGGTTTGGCCCGTGTGTCGTTGTCCGGGTGCTCCTTGTCTGCCTGTGCCAGCTGAAGCAGATCCTCAAGTTTTTATGCTATTCTTGATGAGGATTGCTTCAGGAGGATGGTGAGTGGTATTAATTATTTGTTTTATATCTTGACTGGTTTTGTAGATATTAGTGTATGTGCTTGCAATAATCAGTGAAACAACATGTATGTATCATCATGGCTAATATGCATTTTTTCAGTTTTACTACTTGAATACATAAAATAGGTTTTTGTTGTTGAAAGTGCAACTATCCTTAGGTGGTTTTGGTAATTCATAACAACATATAGCTCACTGAGCTAATGCTATTCCAAGAAAAATATTTCAGGAAAGCTCAATGAATGGCATGGCATGGATGATGAAAGTGGATCCCTCAAAATATTAAGGGCAAAGGATTGGCTCAAGCTCAAAAGCTCAAGACTCTACATTTTACATTTTAGCGATCCAAGATCACATTGAGTCTATAGGAAAAGCCAATACTATCAAGGAGGGATGAGGTGTTGCTTAATGAGCCTCTTGCTTCATGTGCTTAGTGATATGCTCCAAAACCCTCAAATACTTTCTCACATCCACATATGACCTAAATCTAAAGTCAAAATCGGTCCTACCGATTCTTTCTATCCGGCGCCACCGAGTTCAAATGTCATAGCCACTGCCACAAACCCTAGGCAAATCGGTTTCACCGATAGGGATCTCGGTCTCACCGAGATGGGATTTTAATCTCTCTGTTTCCCTTCGTAACGTTTCGGTCTAACCGAAGTGAGCGATCGGTCCCACCGAGATTGCAATGTAAACTCTTTGTTTCCCTTTCGTAACATTTCGGTCTCACCGAAAGAGCGAATCGGTCCCACTGAGTTTACCTGACCAACTCTCTGGTTAGCTAATTACCAAAATCGGTCTCACCGAGTTTGTGTAATCGGTCTTACCGAGATTACGTTATGCCCTAACCCTAACCATATTGGTCCTACCGAGTTGCATGTCAGTCCCACCGAAAACCCTAACGGTCACTAGGTTTGCTGAATCGGTCCGACCGAGTTTGTTGATTCGGTCCCACCGAGTTTGGTAAATTGTGTGTAACGGTTAGATTTTGTGTGGAGGCTATATATACCCCTCCACCTCCTCTTCATTCGTGGAGAGAGCCATCAGAACAAACCTACACTTCCAACTTACCAGCCTAGAGAGAGAACCACCTACTCATGTGTTGAGGCCAAGATATTCCATTCCAACCACATGAATCTTGATCTCTAGCCTTCCCCAAGTTGCTTTCCACTCAAATATTCTTTCCACCAAATCCAAATCCTGTGAGAGAGAGTTGAGTGTTGGGAGACTATCATTTGAAGCACAAGAGCAAGGAGTTCATCATCAACACACCATTTGTTACTTCTTGGAGAGTGGTGTCTCCTAGATTGGCTAGGTGTCACTTGGGAGCCTCCGACAAGATTGTGGAGTTGAACCAAGGAGTTTGTAAGGGCAAGGAGATCGCCTACTTCGTGAAGATCTACCGCTAGTGAGGCAAGTCCTTCGTGGGCGACAGCCATGGTGGGATAGACAAGGTTGCTTCTTCGTGGACCCTTCGTGGGTGGAGCCCTCCGTGGACTCGCGCAACCGTTACCCTTCGTGGGTTGAAGTCTCCATCAACGTGGATGTACGATAGCACCACCTACCGGAACCACGACAAAAACATCCGTGTCTCCAATTGCATTTGAATCCTCCAAATCCTTCCCTTTACATTCTTGCAAGTTGCATGCTTTAATTTCCTCTGCCTATATATTCTTTGCATGCTTGCTTGAATTGTGTGAAGATTGCTTGACTTGTGCAAAGATAGCTAAAATCTGCCAAAGTCTAAAATTGGGAAAAGGTTAAGTTTTTAATCGGTCAAGTAGTCTAATCACCCCCCCTCTAGACATACTTCAAGGTCCTACAAGTGGTATCAGAGCTTTGGTCTCCATTTGCTTTGATTTCCATAGCTTTTGGTGGTCATAGCCTTGATTTCACAACCTAGGAGAGAATGGCGTCTAGCGAGGGAAATTATCACCGTAGAGGTCCTTACTTTGATGGCACTAATTTTGCTAGTTGGAAGCATAAGATGAAAATGCATATTCTCGGACATAACCCTGCCGTTTGGGCTATTGTGTGTATTGGCTTGCAAGGTGAATTCTTTGATGGGAGAGAACTAAACTGTGAAGCTAGCGCGGAAGAGTTGAAGATGCTGTAATACAACGCTCAAGCTTGTGATATCCTCTTCAATGGCTTGTGCTCCGAAGAATTCAACAAAATCAGCCGTCTTGAGAATGCAAAGGAAATTTGGGATACTCTGATTGATATGCATGAAGGTACCGACTCCGTCAAGGAATCCAAGTTGGATGTGCTCCAAAGTCAGCTTGACAAGTTCAAAATGAAGGATGGTGAAGGTGTCGCTGAAATGTACTCTAGGCTTGCTCTTATCACAAATGAGATTGCCGGCTTAGGAAGTGAAGAGATGACCGCCAGATTCATCATCAAGAAGATCCTAAGAGCATTGGATGGAAAATATGATACCGTGTGCACATTGATCCAAATGATGCCAAATTACAAATATCTCAAGCCAACGGAAGTCATTGGAAGAATTGTTGCTCATGAGATGTCACTCAAGGATAAGGAGGAACTTCACAACAAGTCAAGTGGTGCTTACAAAGCCTCATGTGAAGCCCCACATCATCAAGTGAGAAACAAACCTTCAATGAAGAATTGAGCTTAATGGTGAAGAACTTCAACAAATTCTACAAGAGTAGAAGCAAAGAAAGAAGCTCTAAGTCAAGGTCCTACAATGACAAAAGATCTTCTAGTCGAGAGCGCAATTGCTACAATTGTGGGAGACCGGACACTATTTCAATGAGTGTACGACACCCTACAAAAGAAGAGAAGATTCTCCCAAGAGAAGAAGTAGAAGAGAAGAATCACTACCAAGAGAGAGAAGGAGTAGAGATGATCGTTATGAACGAAGACCCTCACGGAGAAGCAAGGATTCGGAAAGGAAGGACAAGTCATCAAAGAGCTACACAAAACAAAGACATCAAGTTCACGTTGGTGAATGGGTATCCGGCTCCGACTCCGACAATCACTCCGAGAGAAGCTATCACTCCGACTCCGAAGACACTCAAGATGAAGGTGTTGCCGGTCTAGCACTTGTGTCAACCAACTCCTACGACATATTTGATTCACCAAATGAAGGAATTGGAAGATGCTTCATGGCCAAAGGTCCTAAGGTAACACACCCCGAGTATGTGGATTTTAATAGTGATGAAGATGACTTGCTATGTGATGATGATTTACTTGTTGACAACTCTAGTGATGAATACTATGATGAAACGTCAATTAATCATGCTAATCAAGATGAAACGAATGACAATGATAAGGAGAAGATTGAGCTTCTAACTGAAGAACTAAACACTCTTAAGTTAGCTCATGAAACTATCTTCGAAGATCATCTAGAACTTCTAAGGGATCATGAGAAGTTACGCTTTGAAAAACCCAATCTTGAGCAAGAGCATGAGTTCCTAAAAGCAATCAATGATGATCTCCGTAAGAAAAGTTCTTCTTACATTGCCAAGCGTTTACTCTTATCTACTTACATGCCTCAAGTCAAGTCTAGTAACAAGAACAAGAAAGATTCTTTCTCTAGTAGTAACAATAACAATTCTAAATCCAATATTGTTGCTTCTAGTAGTTCTCTTGATTCCACTAATGATCCTCTTAGCCAAGTTACTCTTGAGCAAGAAAACAACTTATTGAAGGGAATTATAGAGAAAGGTGTATACAAGAGCCTTGCCGGGAGTAAGCAATTTGAGGAAATTGTACGCAATCAAGGAAGGCACCGGAATAATCAAGGTGTTGGTTTTGAACGAAAGTTCAATGCCAATGGAGTAGAGTGGGAAGAAGATCAATACCCCAAGACGAAGTTTGTTCCTCAACAAGAGAAGTATGATCCTACTTCTTTCAAGGGAACACAAGCACAATATGATATTCCACCACAAGACCACAAGAACAAAGGCAAGGAAAAGCTCCAAGAGGAGATTGATGCATTTGAAGAAGCACCTAAGGCCTTGGTCAAGTGGGTCCCCAAGACTACGTCAAGTTCTACTTCATCAAGTACAACTACTACACCAAGAATTCCCATCAAGATGATGCGGATCTCGAAGAAGAAGAACTAGAGAGTTCTTGAGGGTGACTCCGCCAACATTCTTCACTCATATCATTATGGCAAGGACAAGTGCAATAATCTTCCATATCTTACACTAGTTCAAGGAGTCACAAACCCTCATGTTGGTAAGGCAAGGGACAAGGTAACCTAATGTTTTCATGGACATCATTTTGTGAATGCATCACTCTATGTCTATGGATATTCTTGTTTGTTCCTTGTGGGACTAACCCATGTAGGTATTGAAAGTGCAACTCACTCCAAAGGTTTGCTCCAAAAGATCTACATCAACATTGAGCATCCACATCTTTACCTACGTGAAGTCATCATCGACAAAACCCAAGGTTATTTCATCCCTCTAAGGGGGGATCTCACATCTAGGGGGAGCTTACTCTACGAATTGAGTCAAAGCAACTCTAATGATGTGAACACATAAATGCTTTATGTAAAAGTGGTAACCCCACTTGAGCTTAAACGATGAGTATGACCTATGATCAAATGTTCTCATTTGACTCCTAAGTCAATATACTCATATATAGATGACCTAGTCATCGCCAATTGTTTGATAGATGCTAGAATTGGTTGTGCATGCTTTTTCACATATTTCATTTGTCATTTTATTGTGTGAGCATGTTGGTTGCATATTTTACTCATTCGAGGACATCCACTTGTTGTTTTGATTGATTGGTTTCTTCTTCTTTGGCCAAGTGGATGGACAAGGATGCCTAAGAACCTTCTCTAGCTATCTATGCTTTTCTCGTCTCAAACTCTATTCATGCTACATCACAAAATTTGATCAAGTCAGATTCGAACCACTCTGTGTGAGGAGCACTCGGAGTCCCCGATTCGTCATAGACTTAAAACTTCCAGAACTTCTTTTTGATTTTCGGTCTGACCGATTCATCCATTTCGGTCATACCGAGATCACTAAGTCGATCTAGGTTTTCATCTCGGTGCAACCGATTTGAACTTTTCGGTCACACCGAGTTGTTGTAACTGTTAACAACTATGCATCTCGGTGCCACCGAGTTGTTCCACTCGGTCACACCGACAGTGTCGGGCTATATATTCGCACGGGCAAATTTTGGAAAACTTTCTCCGAAACTCTTCGCCCGCGCATAGCTCGCTCTGCCTACTAGGTCTCGGATCGTCGACTTAAATGCCGCCACCGCCTCGTCATTGGACTCCGCCGCCGTCAACGGATTTCATCTCCGCCGTTGCCGCTGTAGCGAGTTCACCGCCAAACTAGGTATGAACTCGATCACAGTGCTATCCTCGTCTGATTCTCAGCACATTGTGTTCATTATGCTTCTTGCCACAATTGAAACACCTCTATGTAGTCAATACAATCCTTAGAATAGATGTGATTCGAAAATTTAGGGTTAGGTTTCCGCCGAAACCATCTCGGACCCACCGAGTTGAAAAACTCGGTCCCACCGATTTGGCTAACGCCATTGCACTAGTAACTCTTGGTCTGACCGAGAATTGCTAATCGGTGTGACCGATTTTAAAACTTTGTGAAACCCTAGCAGTCTCGGTGCCACGAATCTGTGACTCGGTCGACCGAGTTCACTAGTTTAGGTTCCAAAACTGCTTCGGTATCATCGAGTTTGAAAATCGGTAGATCCGAAATGCTTTATGGAAAACTAAAACTAAGTTTTTGAATCATTCTTTTGCAAAAATCTCTGCATTTTGTGATGCTCATCCACTCTACCTCATCTATAACTATTCACAGGGTCAGCAGTCAGTGTGTGCATCATGTCAGACCAAAGTGACAGCCAGAACAAGTCAGAAGAGCAGATTCACATGAGTGAGGGCACTAGTCCCTCTAGCAGCTCAGATGAGGGAAGCAGAAGCACTCCCAGCAATTTGCCCAAAGCTGCCACTAGGACAAGGAAGAAAAGAACCTCAGAGTCTGAGGATGAGGATTATGTGGCAATTGAGGATGAGGCTATTTCAAAGAAGAAAGTACTCAAGAAGGAGTATAGCTCAACTGCAGTAAAGCCAGGGATGAAGATCAAAAGGCCTGCAGGAAGACAACCAATGTCTAAAGCCAGAGTCTCCACTCAAGCATCTTTGGAATCCCAACCCAAAGAGCCTGCTGCAGAAGGGAAGAAAAGGAAGGAAAGGGTCAAGAAGACCATGGCCAGAGTAATAGGAAAGCCTTCCATGATGGAAGCAGAGGAAGAAGAAGAGGTTGCTGCACCAGCACCCAAGGCACAGAAGCTGATGGGTGATGCTATAAAGTCAGGGGCTGTAATTTCAAAGCCCAAAGAAGCACCCAAAGCTGCCTCCAAGCCCAAGAGTGCACCTAAGAGGAATACCAGGAGTATACCAGCTGCTGAAAAGAACAAGGCCCCAATGCCTGATGTTGCTATTGAGGAAGATGATGAAGGACAAGTCCTAAGGAAGCTCAAACCCAAGATTCCAGACCACAATGATGCTCATCCTGTGGCTGAAAACATGAAGATCAGGAGAGACTTAGGGTTGAGGCTATGGAGAGAGGCAGATCCATATGCCACCAGGAGAAGGACTGCTGTTGATTACAGGTTCCACACAAAGGAGCATCATGACTTCTATGAGACAATCTTGTTGGATAAGAAGCCCATTATATGTGATATGAGGTGGGTCGACTGGACCTACATACAGGAAAAATGAAGAACACTATCCTGGAGTGTATGATGAGCTTGATGCGTGTGGAGTTGCGAGACTTTGTTGGGCGAAGCTCACAAACTGGAATGATGAGCTCATTATGCAATTCTACTCCACAAAGACATTTCTATCCAGATGGCGGGATAGTTTGGATGTCGAAGGAACGAGATACCAATCAACCATTGAGGAATGGGCAAGTCTGATCAATGCCCCAAAGGAGAGTGAAGATGACTTGGACGTTTATGCCAAGAAGAAGATGGATAACAACTCTATGTCACAGATGTACAAGGAGATCCCAGATGAGGCACTTGAGACTTTCAAGTTTGGGTCAGTTCATTTTCTTCTGTCAGGGCTGCCAACGATCAACTGGATCCTAAGGCACACTCCGTTGCCCAAATCAGGTGACCACAACATGTTCAGAGGACATGCAATTAATTTGCTACACATATTTGATGTGCCCCAAAAATTCAAGGTCATGAGCCTCATAGTTGAAACTATCAAGAGGACAACAGCAGACCAAAAGAGAAGCTGTGGATATGCCCCACAAATTCAGGAGTTGATTAACTTAAAGATGGGCACAAGGAAATATCTGTTGGATAAGGAACACCTTGTTCTCTATCCTGACTTTGAGGACAATCAAGTTGTCATGACTGAGAATGAACCATCATCAGTACAAGCTCAAGAAAAGAAGGAGAAAGCAAGGAAAGAGAAGGCTGCCAAGATGTCAACTCTAGCAGAGGCATCTGAGTACTTTTTGAAGAACAAGCAGGACCAGCTTGGTTACTTGATAACATCAACTCTGCAGATTGAGAAGGGGTTGGCCACCCTAACTCAAAACCAGGAGAGCCTGGAAAGAATCATGGAACAAAAATTCTATGATCTTGATGTCAAAATGGCGAGATTGATCGGTTGTGGAGCAACTACATGATGACATGCAGGAGAGGAAGGGCAGGACAACAACTGATGCATTTGCCAGAGTGCCTCGAGCTCGGAGATCAGCTGCAGAGCCGATGCAGACACGAGTCACTTCATCTGCTCCAGCTACAGCTCCAGCAAGAACCAGCTCCAGCCCCAACTCCTTCAGCTCCTTACACATCAACTGAAGTCTTCGTCCAAGGAGCCATCTCTACGCCACCAGCTGAAGACCAAGCCTGAGAGACCATATAGTCCTATGCATTTCTAGGAACTTTTTGGTAACTTGTTGCCAAAGGGGGAGAAAAATGTATAGATCATAGGGCTTCGAGAGAGAGAGTTTGCTTTTGTTCTCTCTTTGTTTGCCTTTGATGGCTTGAGCTAATGCTATTCCAAGACAAATATTTCAGGAAAGCTCAATGAATGGCATGGCATGGATGATGAAAGTGGATCCCTCAAAATATTAAGGACAAAGGATTGGCTCAAGCTCAAAATCTCAAGACTCTACATTTTACATTTTAGTGATCCAAGATCACATTGAGTCTATAGGAAAAGCCAATACTATCAAGGAGGGATGAGGTGTTGCTTAATGAGCCTCTTGCTTCATGTGCTTAGTGATATGCTCCAAAACCCTCAACTACTTTCTCACATCCACATATGACCTAAACCTAAAGTCAAAATCGGTCCTACCGATTATTTCTATCCGGCGCCACCAAGTTCAAATGTCATAGCCACTGCCACAAACCCTAGGCAAATCGGTTTCACCGATAGGGATCTCGGTCTCATTGAGATGGGATTGTAATCTCTCTGTTTGCCTTCGTAACGTTTCGGTCTAACCGAAGTGAGCGGTACCACCGAGATTGCAATGTAAACTCTTTGTTTCCCTTTCGTAACATTTCGGTCTCACCGAAAGAGCGAATCGGTCCCACCGAGTTTATCTAACCAACTCTCTGGTTAGCTAATTACCAAAATCGGTCTCACCGAGTTTGTGTAATCGGTCTCATCGAGATTACGTTATGCCCTGACCCTAACCATATCGGTCCTACCGAGTTGCATGTCAGTCCCACCGAAAACCCTAACGGACACTAGGTTTACTGAATCGGTCCGGCCGAGTTTGTTGATTCGGTCCCACCGAGTTTGGTAAATTGTGTGTAACGGTTAGATTTTGTGTGGAGGCTATATATACCCCTCCACCTCCTCTTCATTCGTGGAGAGAGCCATCGAACAAACCTACACTTCCAACTTACCAGTTAGAGAGAACCACCTACTCATGCGTTGAGGCCAAGATATTCCATTCCAACCACATGAATCTTGATCTCTAGCCTTCCCCAAGTTGCTTTCCACTCAAATCTTCTTTCCACCAAATCCAAATCCCGTGAGAGAGAGTTGAGTGTTGGGGAGACTATCATTTGAAGCACAAGAGCAAGGAGTTCATCATCAACACACCATTTGTTACTTCTTGGAGAGTGGTGTCTCCTAGATTGGCTAGGTGTCACTTGGGAGCCTCCGACAAGATTGTGGAGTTGAACCAAGGAGTTTCTAGGGGCAAGGAGATCGCCTACTTCGTGAAGACCTACCGCTAGTGAGGCAAGTCCTTCGTGGGCGACGACCATGGTGCGATAGACAAGGTTGCTTCTTCATGGACCCTTCGTGGGTGGAGCCCTCCGTGGACTCGCGCAACCGTTACCCTTCGTGGGTTGAAGTCTCCATCAACGTGGATGTACGATAGCACCACCTATCGGAACCACGACAAAAACATCCGTGTCTCCAATTGCGTTTGAATCCTCCAAACCCTTCCCTTTACATTCTTGCAAGTTGCATGCTTTAATTTCCGCTGCCTATATACTCTTTGCATGCTGGCTTGAATTGTGTGAAGATTGCTTGACTTGTGCAAACATAGCTAAAATCTGCTAAAGTCTAAAATTTGGAAAAGGTTAAGTTTTTAATCGGTCAAGTAGTCTAATCACCCCCCTCTAGACATACTTCAAGGTCCTACAGTTGTTCTTATAGGTGTACTTATAGTCGTGTTCATGCACTTTTCTACTTGCAGTATTGAGAATGCTATAGTTAGGCTTAGCTAGGTCTTTGCAAGTACATCCTTTCTCTTTTTGAAAGTGTTTTTTTTTATGTTTTCTTGTTTTTTTACTTATAGTAGTTTTTGAATATGTGAAATAGGTTCTTGCTATTCTTATAGCTGTATTTTATAATCATGTTCATGCAATTTTACTTTGCACTATTGAGTATGCTATAGTTAGGTTTAGGTAGGACCTTGCTAATACATCACTTCTCTTCTGAAGGTGTTTTTATGTTTCTTTTTTTCCTGCTTATAATATTTGAATATATGAATTAGGTTTATTGCTGTTCTTATAGTTGTACTTATAGTCATTTTCATGCATCTTTACTTGCTGTATTGAGAATGCAATATTTAGGTTTTAGGTAGATCCTTGCTAGTACATCCTTTTTGTTTTGAAGGTGTTTTTTCTACCAGTTGATTTTGTTGTTGTTTTTCATCAGTACATTCCTTGCAGTGTGAGAGTTGTACTAGCCGATTACATCGAGGAGCATAGGAATGCTGCCAGGACATTGCAGTATAAGAGGACTAAGCCTGCTCTCCTCACTTTGGAGAGCAGGTCTTATGTTGCTGTGTTTAAGCATCGAGCACATTACTCCAAGTTTTGTGACTCTTCTTGGTTTGAATTCACTCACAACTACGCTCTTCGAGTTGGAGACCATGTGGTCTTAACTTTGGATCACATGATTTTTTACTTGAAAGTAGATACTTATCGTGCTAAAGGTTGTTGCCTGTGCCCTGTGTTGGTAATTTCTTTTCTTTGTCTCAGTTATTTTTTCCTTTTTCGGTATTATGCATGTGATTTTATTATTGTTATTGGTTTCTAATTCTTCATGCTTTCTTAATCTTTCACTACAAAAAAACACTTCCGTGATGGTACGTGTTTGTCAAAGTAGGTCACATTTTTTGTCATGCATGCACATCCATGATGGTTTTGTGACAGAATCAAGACAGTCATACATGTGCTGTTGTAGAAGTGTTCCTGACAAAACTACATTTATCATTACGGAAGTGTCCACATCCATGACGATGAACTGCCGTCATGGAAATGCTTTCGTCAAGGGTAACCGACACGTGGCATCCACCGTAACGGGTCACTGTTAAGCTATCGGGCTCCAGTTAGGATCCGATAACCCGTTAACAGCCAGGACCAATGGGGATTTTCCACATGTAAAATTCTCATTGACCGAAGGAAACACGTGTCAGCTCCATGTTGGGACAGATGTCATCCAGCGAATGGACGGGACGCGCCTATGATACATTGACACGTGGCTCGGCCCAACAGTGGTCCATTAAGGTTAAAAAGGCCGACCCGGTCAAAGGCCCTTAAGATTTTCTCATGTGCTAGTGGGCCAGCCCACTAAGGGCCTGCTTAAACATGGCCCATTTGTGACCCACTGCCAGATCGGCCCGTTAATTGTTCGCTCCGTATTTGGGCCCCATTATGGCCCAATGAGGTTTCGGCCTGTTAGAGGCCCGATGTAGAAATGAGCCCATTGCAGCCCGATGTGTATTTCGGCCTGGTAATGGCCCGTGCTGCACATGGGCAACATATGGTCGGACGCGACATTTGGCCCTTTAACGGCATGTGATCTCAGTGACAATATTTCAGCCGAACATGACTTTGGGCATGTTAAAGGCTTGTTGTACATTCCGGCCCGTTCGTGACTTTCAGCCTTTTAAAGGCCCATGATATGATTGGGCCAACGAAGGCCCAAGATATGTTTTGGCCTGATAACGACATGTCACTTAACTGGGCCAATTATGTCTCGACGTATATTTCAGCCTGCAAAAGGCCCGTGGATGACTCATGAACATTGAGGCTCGACATGCCTTTTGGCCTGCTAATGGCCCATGGGGTCTTCTGGGCCATAACAAGCCAGCAGAATTTTCAGCCTCTTAAAGGCCCGAAGCTACTTGGGCCCAACCAAACGATAGGGCCACTAAAGGCCCATTTGATTTAAAGGCATGAGCCTACAGTGTCAATGAATGGCCCATATAGCAAGTCCGCGCAGTCCCAAGAGAAGCCTGTTGCTGGCCAACCCAATCACGGCCCGCTGAAGTGTAGGCCCGTTAGGGGCGCATGTTTCAGCACGCTCACCCCTTGTTTTTGATAGCGAATGATGGAATCTACAGTAAATAGAAATTAAGAACAAACCTAACCTATACAATGAAGAAATTACTACTCCCTCCGTCCGAAAATACTTGTCGTAGAAATGGGTGCAAATGGATGTATCTAGAACTAAAATACATCTAGATACACCCATTCTTCGGACAAGTATTTCCGGACAGAGGGAGTACATAGTAACTTCGAATAAGCCTACACTTATACAATAAAGCAATTAGGGCATATTACATCCACTGGGCATCAAAGTTTGCCACCAGTGATCATCAAGCGCAACCAAGAAGCAGACTACAAAAACTAGGCATCAAAGGTCCTGCCATTGCAACACAAAAAATAATACTGAACCAAGACCACTTCAACACAGTTCAAGAAACGTTAGCCTCACGCGGGAGCTATTGTGCAAGCAGCTGAGCAAGGTCATGAGATCGGCCTAGCATGTCGATCATATCTTTCAGCTCTAGCTGTTTAGCAATGAGGTTCTCATTGGAGTTTTCTGCGATCTTCCTTAGAGATTGGAGTTCAAGTCAAAGTTGAGTTGCACAATGCCTTTCTACTTGAAGTTGAGACTGAAGAAGTCAAACTGATTCAGGCAGCGACTTCTGTGAGCTTGCGTGGCTGCTGGTCTCGAGTAACTTGAACACTACTTCAAGACATGACTTTGTGGTTGTCTCGCTATCTTCAAGATGTTTTGCCTTCTTTGCTGCAATATATATTGGGTTTGTCTCACAGTCTTCGGTAGACTTGCGCGTGCCATCAAGCATATCACCCTGAAACAAGCAGCCAGATGATAGATTTTGCACGTATATAAACTAAGATCATAACTGCGCTGTCAATTCCATCCAATTTCATATTAGAAAATAAGGAGACAAAATGTCAATAGCATAATTTGGCATTGTTCATAATGCGGGGAGCTTCATCACACTACTGGATTACAGAATGTTGGTTGTTGTGACATTCATCAAGATTCTTCCCATGAATCAGTGAAATTTAGATCTACGCTTGACAAGACTATTAGCGGCTTACTTCCCAGCTGAGTAATTGTCAAGTTTACTTTTCTTTTTTATTTCCTTTTTATCTAATTTTCTTGTTTCACTCTCCATTCCATTTATATAATTAGTCTCTAAGTTTTGAAGGTGAAAGACCAGTTAGCCTTGTTAGCTAGACGTTTTCGCGAAACTGCTGATGAGAAGTCAATTGATGGTGCTCAGAACATGCTTCTTGATTCTTTGAATTGCATTGTTCTTGCTAGTGGTGCTGATCATGAGGACAATGAGTCTGATACAAATTCAAGACAAGATTCAACTAATAATCTAGCTAACAGTGAAACTTCTGCTAAACAACATACGGTAAAGTAGATCTAAATTCATTTGTCATCTTATATTTTGCTTTTCTAAGGTTGTAGCACTCTGATTTTAGCTATCTGACTTTAACTTTGTGATTTTATTTTAGAATTTAATGACCATTCTCCAACTGATCATCGGCCCCCAATTGTTGAAAACTCTCCTATTGCTTGTAATCGAAATACATATTTGCATGATACTGGTGGTGTGTTTTTGTACCTATGCTTCCATTTTTCAGTTTTAGGACTGTACACTTCATGCCTTTTTTATATTCTACTTTCTTATTGTCTTCTTATTTGTTTAGGTTCAACCTCGGGTAGGAAAAGGAAAGTTCCATCATTACTTAATGAAGATGAAATTAACTGCAGCAATCAGAGAACTAATAAGTTTCAAAGGGTTGACTATGTAGGTCAAACTTTTCCTGTAAGTTCTATTTCAATTTGTAGTAGTTGATTTTTGGGACATTTACATTTTCCCCCTAATTTCCGCCGACCTCATCTTTACCCCTAATAAAAACAGTGCTCAACTTTGCCCCTCTTCCGTTAAGTGCACTTATAGAATGCCCTTCCATACAGTTTTCGTCCAGTCAAAGGCCTTTGACCATTAAGTGCGCTTATAGAAAAATCTAACGGTCAAAGGCCTTTGACTGGACGAAAACTGTCTGAAAGGATATTTTGATAAGAGCAATTAATGGAAGAGGGGCAAAGTTGA
The DNA here is from genome assembly GCA_021605205.1 of Aegilops longissima. Classification (NCBI taxonomy): domain Eukaryota; kingdom Viridiplantae; phylum Streptophyta; class Magnoliopsida; order Poales; family Poaceae; genus Aegilops; species Aegilops longissima. Next base: position 612,764,877 of record CM038680.1, read on the forward strand.
GCACTGTTTTTATTTAGTGGTAAAGATGAGACTATGCGCAAATTAGGGGGAGAAATGGAATTGGCCCTTGATTTTTTCCCACTAGTTCTTATTAAAGCTATATTTGAAGGAAATATGCCCTAGAGGCAATAATAATGTTGTTATTTTATATTTCCTTATATCATGATAAATGTTTATTATTCATGCTAGAATTGTATTAACCGGAAACTTGATACATGTGTGGATACATAGACAAAACACCGTGTCCCTAGTAAGCCTCTACTAGACTAGCTCGTTAATCAAAGATGGTTAAGTTTCCAAACCATAGACATGTGTTGTCATTTGATGAATGGGATCACATCATTAGGATAATGATGTGATGGACAAGACCCATCCATTAGCTTAGCATAATGATCGTTCAGTTTTATTGCTATAGCTTTCTTCATGACTTATACATATTCCTTTGACTATGAGATTATGCAACTCCCGGATACCGGAGGAATACCTTGTGTGCTATCAAACGTCACAACGTAACTGGCTGATTATAAAGATGCTCTATAGGTACCCCCAAAGGTGTTTGTTGGGTTGGCATAGATCGAGATTAGGATTTTTCACTCCGAGTATCGAAGAGGTATCTCTGGGCCCTCTCGGTAATGCACATCATGATAAGCCTTGCAAGAAATGTGATTAATGAGTTAGTTATGGGATGATGCATGACGGAACGAGTAAAGAGACTTGTCGGTACGAGATTGAACTAGGTATGAAGATACCGACGATCGAATCTCGGGCAAGTAACATACCGATCACAAAGGGAATAACGTATGTTGTCATTACGGTTTGACCGATAAAGATCTTCATAGAATATGTAGGAAACAATATGAGCATGCAGGTTCTGCTGTTGGTTATTGACCGGAGAGGTGTCTCGGTCATGTCTACATAGTTCTCGAACCCGTAGGGTCCGCACGCTTAACGTTCGATGACGATTTATATTATATGAGTTATGTGATTTGGTGACGGAATGTTGTTCGGAGTCCCGGATGAGATCACGACATGAGGAGGAGTCTCGAAATGGTCAAGAGGTAAATATTCATATATAGGACAATAGTATTCGGACACCGGAAGTGTTCTGGGGGTACGGGGGACGTATCGGGTCACCCGAAGGGATTTCGGGCAACCCCCGGCAAGCTATATGGGCCTAATGGGCCAAGAGGGGAAACACATCAGACACAAAGGGGCTGGTACGCCCCCCCATATGGGCTGGCCAAATTGGAGAAATAAAGGGGAAGAAGGAAAGGAAAAAGGAAATAGGATTCCCCCTTCCCCCTCTTCCCTTCCTACTCCGAATAGGAATAGGAAAGGGGGGAGGCCGAATTGGGAGGACCCCAAGTAGGATTCCTCCTACTTGGGGCGCCCCCTTGGCTGCCTCTCCTCCCCTCCAACCTATATATATGTGGGGGGGGGGGGGGCACCGCTAGAACACACAACAAACATTGTTAGCCGTGTGCGGTGCCCCCCTCCACAGTTTACGCCTCCGCTCATATTCACGTAGTGCTTAGGTGAAGCCCTGCGCAGGTCACTTCACCATCACCGTCACCACGCCTTCGTGCTAACGGAACTCTCCCTCGACACTTTGCTGGATCAAGAGTTCGAGGGACGTCATCGAGCTGAACGTGTGCAGAACTCGGAGGTGTCGTACATTCGGTACTTGATCGATCGGAACGAGAAGATGTTCGACTACATCAACCGTGTTGTCAAACGCTTCCTCTTTCGGTCTACGACGGTACGTGGACACACCCTCCCCCTCTCATTCCTATGCATCTCCTAGATAGATCTTGCGTGAGAGTAGTTTTTTTAAATTGCATGCTACATTCCCCAACAGTGGCATCCGAGCCAGGTCTATGCGTAGATGATATGCACGAGTAGAACACAAAGAGTTGTGAGCGGTGATAGTCATACTGCTTACCACCAACGTCTTATTTTGATTCGGCGGTATTGTTGGATGAAGCGGCCTAGACCGACCTTACATGGCCACGTTCATGAGACGGTTCCACCGACAGACATGCAACTTGTTTTGCATAAAGGTGGCTGGCGGGTGTCTGTTTCTCCAACTTTAGTTGAATAGAATTTGTCTACAGCTGGTCCTTGTTGAAGGTTAAATAGCAAACTTGACGAAACACCATTGTGGTTTTGATGCGTAGGTAAGAACGGTTCTTACTAGAAGCCCATAGCAGCTACGTAAAACTTGCAACAACAAAGTAGAGGACGGCTAACTTGTTTTTGCAGGGCATGTTGTGATATGTGATAAGTATCCAACGTATCTACTTTTTCTCACGCTTTTCCTCTTGTTTTGGACTCTAATTTGCATGATTTGAATGAAACTAACCCCGGACCGACGCTGTTTTCAGCAGAACTACCATGGTGTTGTTTTTGTGCAGAAATAAAAGTTCTCGGAATGGAATGAAACTTTGCAAGGATTTTTATATAATAAAAGAGAATTTCTGGAGCCAAGATCCACCGGAGAGGGGCCCCTGGGTGGGCACAACCCACCAAGGCGCGCCCCCTCTCCTAGCACGCCTAGGTAGGTTGTACCCACCTAGTGGCCCCGCTGACGACCCCCCTGATACTATAAAATCACATATTTCCAAAAAAATCAGGGAGAAAAAATTATCGCGATCCTGAGACGGAGCCGCCACCAAGTCCTGTTCTTCCTCGGGTGGGCAGGTCTGGAGTCCGTTTGGGGCTCCGGAGAGGGGGATCTTCGTTCTTCATCATCACCAACCCTTCTCCATCGCCAATTCCATGATGCTCCCCACCGGGAGTGAGTAATTCCTTCGTAGGCTCGCTGGTCGGTGTGGAGTTAGATGAGATTCATCATGTAATCGAGTTAGTTTTGTTAGGGCCCGATCCCTAGTATCCACTATGTTCTTTGATTGATGTTTCTATGACTTTGCTATGCTTAATGCTTGTCACTTTGAGCCTGGGTGCCATGAACTTAGATCTGAATCGTTTATGAATTCATCATTATATCCATGTTTTAGATCCGATCTTGCAAGTTATAGTCACCTATTACGGTTATGATCAGACAACCCCGGAGTGACAACAACCGGGCCCACTCTCGGTGATGACCGTAGTTTGAGGAGTTCATGTATTCACTATATGTTAATGCTTTGTTCTGGTTCTCTATTAAAAGGAGGCCTTAATATCCCTTAGTTTCCAATATGGACCGCGCTGCCACGGGAGGGTAGGACAAAAGATGTCATGCAAGTTCTTTTAATAAAGCACGTATGACTATTTACGGAATACATGCCTACATTATATCGATGAACTGGAGCTAGTGTCGTACCGCCCTAGGTTATAACTGTCACATGATGAATATCATCCAACAAGTCACCGATCCAATGCCTACAAATTTATCTTATATTGTTTCTGCTGCGTTACTACTGCTATCATCACTGTTACACTTGCTACAAAATTACTGCTATCACTGTTACTGTTACCATTGCTACTGGCACTACTATCAAAACTATCAAACTACTTTGCTACTGATCACTTTGCTGCAGATAATTAATCTCCAGGTGTGGTTGAATTGACAACTCAGCTGCTAATACCTTCAAATATTCTTTGGCTCCCCTTGTGTCGAATCTATAAATTTGGGTTAAATACTTTACCCTCAAAAACTATTGTGATCCCCTGTACTTGTGGGTTATCAATATGATATGGTCAAGACATGATGTGATATACGTTGTTGTATGAGATGATCATGTTTTGTAAAAGTTATCAGCAACTCGCAGGAGCCTTATGGTTGTTGCTTTATTGTATGAAATGCAATCGCCATGTAATTTCTTTACTTTATTACTATGCGTTAGCAATAGTTGTAGAAGCAATAGTTGGCGAGACGACAACGACGCTATGATGGAGATCAAGGTGCCAAGCCGGTGACGAGGGAAATCATGGCGGTGCTTTGGAGATGGAGATCAAAGGCACAAGATGATGATGGCCATATCATGTCACATATTTTGATTGCATGTGATGTTTATCTTTTATGCATCTTATTTTGCTTAGGACGGCGGTAGAATTATAAGATGATCCCTCACTAAAATTTCAAGGTATAAGTGTTCTCCCTGAGTATGCACCGTTGCGACAGTTCGTCGTGCCGAGACACCACGTGATGATCGGGTGTGATAAGCTCTACGTTCACATACACCTGGGCAAGATGGTTTTGCACGTGCGGAATACTCAGGTTAAACTTGACGAGCCTAGCATGTACAGACATGGCCTCAGAACACTGGAGACCGAAAGGTCGAACATGAATCATATAGTAGATATGATCAACATAGAGATGTTCACCATTGATCGGACATGGTTTAGTTGATTTGGATCACGTATCATTTGGATGACTTGAGGGATGTCTATCTAAGTGGGAGTTCTTAAGTAATATGATTAACTGAACTTAATTTATCATGAAGTTAGTCCTGATAGTATTTGCATATATATGTTGTAGATCAATAGCTTGTGATGTAGCTCCCCGTTTATTTTTGATATGTTCCTAGAGAAAAATAAGTTGAAAGATGATAGTAGCAATAATGCAGACTAGGTCCGTGATCTGAGGATTATCCTCATTTGTGCACGAAAGAATTATGTCCTTGATGCACCGCTAGGTGATGGGCCTATTGCAGGAGCAGATGCAGAAGTTATGAATGTTTGGCAAGCTCGGTATGATGACTACTTGATAGTTTAGTGCGCCATGCTTTACGGCTTAGAACCGGGACTTCAAAAACGTTTTGAACGCCACGGAGCATATAAGATGTTCCAAGAGCTGAAATTGGTATTTCAGACTCATGCACGTAGAGAGGTATGAGACCTCGACAAGTACTTTGCCTACAAGATGGAGGAGAATAGATCAACCAGTGAGCATGTGCTCAAAATGTCTGAGTACTACAATCGCTTGAATCAAGTGGGAGTTAATCTTCCAGATAAGATAGTGATTAACAGAGTTCTCTAGTCACTATCAGCAAGTTATTGGAACTTCGTGATGAACTATAATATGCAAGGGATGTCGAAAACAATTCCCGAGCTCTTCGCAATGCTAAAATCGGCGAAGGTAGAAATCAAGAAAGAGCATCAAGTGTTGATGGTTAACAAGACCACTAGTTTCAAGAAAAGGGGCAAAGAAAAAAAAAGGGAACTTCAAGAAAGAAGGCAAGCAAGTTGCCACTCCCGTGAAGAAACCCAAAGCTAGACCTAAGCCTAAAACTGAGTGCTTCTACTGCAAAGGGAATGGTCACTGGAAGCGGAACTACCCCAAATACTTGGCGGATAAGAAGGATGGCAAAGTGAACAAAGGTATATTTGATATACATGTTATTAATCTGTACTTTACCAGTGTTCATAGTAACCCCAGGGTATTTGATACTGTCGGATTTCGGGTTCCGGCAGACCCTTGAGGTTCGAACACTGGGGTGCGCGCGGAAATTCGCCCTCTACCTACCTGTACCCCGCCGCCACGCTAGGATCTAAACTACGAAAGGAACAACACAAGAGACACAAGGTTTATACTAGTTCGGGCCACTATTGTGGTGTAATACCCTACTCTAGTTTGTGGCGTGGTGGATTGCCTCTTGGGCTGATGGTGATGAACAATACAAGGAAGAACAGCCTCGCGAGGGTCTTCTTGACCGGGCGATGAACTGCTTGGGGAGTTCAGTCGCCTCTCTCTCTCTTGATGAGATTTCGATCCCTCTAGCTCGTGCGTGGCTAGTCCTATTTATAGGCGAAGGCCCTGGGCCTCTTCCCAAATATTGAGCGGGAAGGGCGCCAACAATTGGCCATTTTGAAGGGGAACATCCGGTACACTTATCCTGACTAAAGTTGGTCCTTGCCTGTCAAAGGCTCTGGTGGTGACGCCGGCTTGGGCTCCACAATGACTTCCTTCCTGCCATTGGGCTGGTCTTGGTCTTGTTGCACCAAAATGGACGCCTTTGGTTGATGCTCTCGCCTGCGCTTGCTCCCTTTGCACCAAAGAGGAAAGGAGGACACTGCACGGGCTGGGGCCCGCCTGGCGTCCTTGGTCGTCATGGCTTGCGTCATGGGCACCTCGTGAGGAAGCCCCCAGCCCCCTCGTCCTGATGATGGTCTTCATTTCTCCTTGGCTGCGGTGGCAGAGGAGGGAGCCCTGCGTTGCCTTGCGGGCGATCCTCGCGAGGCTGATCCCTCCAGCCTCCCTCGCGAGGCGGGTCCCGCCAGCAATCCTGGCGAGGTTGGTCGCGCCACCCTTGGCGAGGGCCGCGGTCTTCCCAGCGTCCTGCGTTCCTTCCTCCTCCTCGGCCGTAGCCCCGGTCGCTGCGGTCGGGACATCGGCCGATCCTTCCTTCTCACACGACTCGGAGCTCTTGACATTCGTTGGTGTTTTGGGTGTGGAGGTCGTGGTACACGCAGTACCGGCTGCCCTTGGAAGACTCGGGCTGATCTCTGCCCCGCTTGGTGTCCGGTTCTGCCGCGAGCACGGCAGCCCCCTTGCGCTTCACATCCTTGGCCTTGGGCTTCTTCTCTTCTGGGTCTGCGGCAGGCAGCTCGAGGAGGGAGAGACGCCCTTCCTCGGCCCTGGCGCACTTGGTCGCCAAGTTGAACAGCTCCAAGGAAGTGCACAAGTGTTCATGCATCGCCAGCTCCTCCTTCATCTTGACGTTGCGCACACCGTCGGAGAAGGCGGAGATGATGGCCTCCTCGGTCACCTTGGGAATCTTGAGGCGTGCGTTGTTGAAGCGCTGGATGTATTTCTGCAGGGTCTCCCCTGGTTGCTACTTGATGCGGCGCATGTCGCTCACGGCGGGTGGCCGGTCACGAGTACCTTGGAAGTTGGCGATAAAGCGGGTGCGCATCTCGTCCCAGGAGGAGATCGTGCACGAGCGTGTTCAGAGCCACGCGTCGGGGCCCGTCCTTGAGCGCCATGGGAAACCAGTTCGCCATGACCTTCGCGTCTCCGTTGGCGGCTTCGATGCCCAGCTCGTAGAGCTGGAGGAACTCCGCGGGGTCGGCCGTACCGTCGTAGCGAGGAGGCAGGTCTGGCTTGAACTTGCTGGGCCACGCAACGCTGCGCAGCTCGGTGGTGAAGGCGCGGCGGCCCACTGTGGCAACGGGAGGCCTTGGGTGACGAAGAGCTTGGTCTTGCGGGTCCCCATGCGCTGCAGCTGGGAGCAGCGCGGGGTCTTGACATGCCGGAGCAGGAGCGTGGTCGCGACGAGCTGGAGCGGGGAGCACTCGGGCAGCTTCTTGCGGGCGAGGGACCTCCCGGCAGCTCTGCTCTTGCCGCAGTGCCGGATGGGCGGGTTCCGCCAGGACCACGCGCGCTTGGGGCAGGCGCCTTCTTGAGGGGAGGCGGCCGAGGCGCCCGAGCTTCATCGCCCAGCCAGGCAGGCGCGCGTGCAGCGGGACGGATGGCGCGGGGGAGCCCCCTGCGGCGCGGACAAGCTCGGCGACGCGGTCGAGCCACTCTTTGTAGACGTTGTCGACTGGACGGTAGCACAGGAGCTCATTTGCCGCGATGAGCGCAGCTCGAGCCTCTATGGGCGCGCGGAACGCGCGAGACGAAGAACCAGCCAGGGCGAGTGAGGGGTAGCGGTCGCGGCCGTCTTGCCTCACGGAGGATCTTGGGGCGATGCTGCTGCTGCTCGTTCCCCACCGGGCCGTTGGCGGCGTTGACGGCAGGCGACGGGGAACGATGATGGCGCCCGCCGACGGGAGCCGTCTGGGCGACGCGGGAAGCGAGAGCGGCTCGGCGCTCGGCGCGGGCCCGACGAGTGTCAGACATGGATGCGGTGGTCGACGGAGAACAGGGCGGCGGAAGACAAATTCCGGCGCACCCCTACCTGGCGCGCCAAATGTCGGATTTCGGATTCCGGCAGACTCTTCAGGTTCAAACACTGGGGTGCACGCGGAAATTCGCCCTCTACCTACCTGTACCCCGCCGCCACGCTAGGATCTAAACTACGAAAGGAACAACACAAGAGACACAAGGTTTATACTAGTTCGGGCCACCATTGTGGTGTAATACCCTACTCTAGTTTGTGGCGTGGTGGATTGCCTCTTGGGCTGATGGTGATGAACAATACAAGGAAGAACAGCCTCGCGAGGGTCTGTTCTTGACCGGGGCGATGAACTGCTTGGGGGAGTTCAGTCGCCCTCTCTCTCTCTCTTGATGAGATTTCGATCCCTCTAGCTCTGTGCGTGGCTAGTCCTATTTATAGGCGAAGGCCCTGGGCCTCTTCCCAAATATTGAGCGGGAAGGGCGCCAACAATTGGCCATTTTGAAGGGGAACATCTGGTACACTTATCCTGACTAAAGTTGGTCCTTGCACGCCGAGGCTCTGGTGGTGGCGCCGGCTTGGGCTCCACAATGACTTCCTTCCTGCCGTTGGGCTGGTCTTGGTCTTGTTGCACGAAATGGGCGCTTTTGCTTGATGCTCTCGCTGCGCTTGCTCCCTTTGCACCAAATAGGAAAGGAGGACACTGCGCGGGCTGGCGCCCGCCTGGCGCCCGCCTGGCGCCCTTGGTCGTCATGGCTTGCGTCATGGGCACCTCGTGAGGTACCCCGCCTTGATCTCTCCGCCTCCTCGCGAGCCAGCTGATGAGGCCGTGCACGAGGAAGCTCCTCGTCGTCCGCCCATGAGGCTTGGCCTCGCTAGGGTCTTGAGCTTGTGTTGATGAAGATGGGCCGTGATGGGCCCCCCTTTGAGCCACGCCACAGGCCGCAGGCAAGCAAGTCTGGGGACCCCGTTCCCAGAACGCCGATAGATACCGGTTCAGTTGCTAAGATTAGTAACTCAAAACAGGAATTGCAAAATGAACAGAGACTAGTTAAGGGCGAGGTGACGATGTGTGTTGGAAGTGATTCCAAGGTTCATAAGATCACCATCGCACACTCCCTCTACTTTCAAGATTAGTGTTGCACTAAAATAAATGTTATTTGGTGTTTGCGTTGAGCATGAATATGATTGGATCATGTTTATTGCGATACAGTTATTCATTTAAGTCAGAGAATAACTGTTGTTCTGTTTACATGAATAAAACCTTCTATGGTCATACACCCAATGTAAATGGTTTATTGAATCTCGATTGTAGTGATACACATATTCATAATATTGATGCCAAAAGATGCAAAGTTGATAATGATAGTGCAACTATTTGTGGCACTGCCATTTAGGTCATATTGGTGTAAAACGCATGAACGGATGGATTTTTGGAATCATTTGATACTTGCGAACCATGCCTCATGGGCAAGATGACTAAAAATTCGTTCTCCGGAGCAATGGAGCGAGACACTGGCTTATTGGAAATAATACATGTTGGGGAACGCAGCATTTCAAAAAAGATCTATCTAGGAGATGCATAACAACGAGTGGGGAGAGTGTGTCCATGTACCCTCGTAGACCGAAAGCAGAAGCGTTTAGTAACGCGGTTGATGTAGTCAAACGTCTTCGCGATCCAACCGATCCAAGCACCGAATGTACGACACCTCCGTGTTCAGCACGATGACGTCCCTCGAGCTCTTGATCCAGTTGAGGACGAGGGAGGGTTCCGTCAGCATGACGGCGTGGTGACGGCGATTATGAATTTACCGGCGCAGGGCTTCACCTAAGCAATACGACGATATGACCGATGTGTTAACTGTGGAGGGGGGGGTGCCGTACACGGTTAGGAACAATTGATGTGTGTTCTAGGGGTGCCCTCCCCATGTATATAAAGGAGGGAGAGGGAGGGAGGCAGCCTAAGGTGCGCCCAAGTAGGAGGAATCCTGTTGGGGAACGTAGTAATTTCAAAAAATTTCCTACGCACACGCAAGTTCATGGTGATGCATAGCAACGAGAGGGGAGAGTGTTGTCCACGTACCCTCGTAGATCGAAAGCGGAAGCATTAGCACAACACGGTTGATGTAGTCATACATCTTCACGATCCAACCGATCAAGTACCGAACGTATGGCACCTCCGAGTTCAGCACACGTTCAGATCGATGACGTCCCACGAACTCCGATCCAACAGAGCTTTGCGGGAGAGTTCCGTCAGCACAACGGCGTGATGACGGTGTTGATGATGCTACTGACGCAGGGCTTTGCCTAAGCACCGCTATGATATTACCGAGGTGGAATATGGTGGAGGGGCGCACCGCACACGGCTAAGAGATCAAGAGATCAATTGTTGTGTCAAGAGGTGCCCCCCTGCCCCCGTATATAAAGGAGCAAGGGGGGAGGCGGCGGGCCAAGGAGGAGGGAGCGCCAAGGGGGGAGTCCTACTCCCACCGAGAGTAGGACTCCTCCTTTCCTTGTAGGAGTAGTAGAAGGGAAGGAAAAAGGAGAAGGAAGGAAGGGGGCGCCCACCCTCCCTAGTCCAATTCGGACCAGTCCATGGGGAGGGGTGCGGCCACCCTTTGAGCCCTTTCTCTCCTTTCCCGTATGACCCATTAAGGCCCAATACGAATTCCTGTAACTCTCCGGTACTCCGAAAAATACCCGAATCACTCGGAACCTTTCCGATGTCCGAATATAGTCGTCCAATATATCGATCTTTACGTCTCGACCATTTCGAGAATCCTCGTCATGTCCCTGATCTCATCTGGGACTCTGAACTACCTTCGGTACATCAAAACACATAACTCATAATATAAATCGTCACCGAACTTTAAGCATGCAGACCCTACGGGTTCGAGAACAATGTAGACATGACCGAGACACGTCTCCAGTCAATAACCAATAGAGAAACCTGGATGCTCATATTGGCTCCCACATATTCTACGAAGATCTTTATCGGTCAAACCGCATAACAACATACGTTGTTCCCTTTGTCATCGGTATGTTACTTGCCCGAGATTCGATCGTCGGTATCTCAATACCTAGTTCAATCTCGTTACCGGCAAGTCTCTTTACTCGTTATGTAATGCATCATCCCGCAACTAACTCATTAGTAACATTGGTTGCAAGGCTTATAGTGATGTGCATTACCGAGAGGGCTCAGAGATACCTCTCCGACATTCGGAGTGACAAATCCTAATCTCGAAATACGCCAACTCAACATGTACCTTCGGAGACACCTGTAGAGATCCTTTATAATCACCCAGTTATGTTGTGACGTTTGGTAGCACACAAAGTGTTCCTCCGGTAAACGGGAGTTGCATAATCTCATGGTCATAGGAACATGTATAAGTCATGAAGAAAGCAATAGCAACATACTAAACGATCAAGTGCTAAGCTAACGGAATGGGTCAAGTCAATCACATCATTCTCTAATGATGTGATCCTGTTAATCAAATGACAACTCATGTCTATGGTTAGGAAACTTAACCATCTTTGATTAACGAGCTAGTCAAGTAGAGGCATACTAGTGACACTATGTTTGTGTATGTATTCACACATGTACTAAGTTTCCGGTTAATACCATTCTAGCATGAATAATAAACATTTATCATGAAATAAGGAAATAAATAATAACTTTATTATTTCCTCTAGGGCATATTTCCTTCAGTCTTCCACTTGCACTAGAGTCAATAATCTAGTTCACATCACCATGTGATTTAACACCAATATTCACATCTGTATGTGATTAACACCCATAGTTCACATCATCATGTGACCAACAACCGAAGGGTTTACTAGAGTCAATAATCTAGTTCACATCGCTATGTGATTAACACCCAAAGAGTACTAAGGTATGATCATGTTTTGCTCGTGAGAGAAGTTTAGTCAACGGGTCTGTCACATTTAGAGCCGTATGTATTTTGCAAATATTCTATGTCTACAATGCTCTGCATGGATCTACTCTAGGTAATTGCTCCCACTTTCAATATGTATCCAGATTGAGACTTAGAGTCATCTGGATTGCACCGATGTAACTCTTTACGACGGGCTCTTTTATCACCTCCTTAATTGAGAAATATTTCTTTAGTCCTCACTAAGGATATTCTTGACCGCTGTCCAGTGATCTACTCTTAGATCAAAATCGTACTCCCTTGCCAAACTCAGAGCAAGATATACAATAGGTCTGGTACACGGCATAGCATACTTTACAGAACCTATGACTGAGGCATAGGGAATGACTTTTCATTCTCTTTCTATTTTCTGCAATAGTCGGGTTTTGAGTCTTACCCAACTTCATACCTTGCAACACAGGCAAGAACTCCTTCCTTGACTGTTCTATTTTGAACTTCTTCAATATTTTATCAAGATATGTATTCATTGAAAAATCTCATCAAGCGTCTTGATCTATCTATATAGATCTTGATGCTCAATGTGTAAGCAGCTTCACCAAGGTCTTTCTTTGAAAAACTCTTATTCAACTGTCCTTTTATGCTATCCAGAATTTCTACATCATTTCCAATCAACAATATGTCATCTACATATAGTTTTAGAAAATGCTACAGAGCTCCCATCACTTTCTTGTAAATACAGGCTTCTCCAAAAGTCTGTATAAAACCATATGCTTTGATCAACTCATCAAAGCGTATATTCCATCTCTGAGATGCTGGCACCAGGCCATAGGTGGATTGCTTGAGCTTGCACATTTTGTTAGCACCTTTAGGATTGACAAAACCTTCTGGTTGCATCATATACAACTCTTCATTAATAAATCCATTAAGGAATGCAGTTTTGACATCCATTTGCCAGATTTCATAAAATGTGGCAATTGCTAACATGATTCGGACAGACTTAAGCATCGATACGAGTGAAAAAATCTCATCGTATTCAACTCCTTGAACTTGTCAAATTTTTTTTGTGACAAGTCGAGCTTTGTAGATAGTAACACTACTAATCAGCGTCTGTCTTCCTCTTGAAGATCGATTTATACAATATGGCTTGCCGATCATTGGGCAACTCCACCAAAGTCCGCACTTTTTTCTCATACATGGATCCTATCTCAGATTTTATGGCCTCAAGTCATTTCGCGGAATCTGGGCTCATCATCGCTTCCTCATAGTTCATAGGTTCATCATGGTCTAGTAACATAACTTCCAGAACAGGATTACCGTACCACTCTGGTGCGGACTGTACTTTGGAAGACCTACGAGGTTCTGTAGTAACTTAATCTGAAGTTTCATGATCATCATCATTAGCTTCCTCACTAATTGGTATAGGAATCACTGGAACTGATTTCTGTGATGAACTACTTTCCAATTCGGGAGAAGGTATAATTACCTTATCAAGCTCTACTTTCCTCCCACTCACTTCTTTCGAGAGAAACTCCTTCTCTAGAAAGGATCCATCTTACCAACGAATATCTTGCTTTCGGATCTGTGATAGAAGGTATACCCAATAGTTTCCTTTGGGTATTCTATGAAGACGCACTTCTCTGATTTGGGTTCGAGGTTATCAGGTTGAAACTTTTCACATAAGCATCGCAACCCCAAACTTTAAGAAACAACAACTTTGGTTTCTTGCCAAACCACAGTTCATAAGGCGTTGTCTCAATGGATTTTGATGGTGCCCTATTTAAAGTGAATGCAGCTGTCTCTAATGCATAACCCCAAAATGATGGTGGTAAATCGGTAATATACATCATAGATCCAACCATATCCAATAAAGTGTGGTTACGACGTTCGGACACACCATAACGTTGTGGTGTTCCAGGCGGCGTGAGCTGTGAAATTATTCCACATTGTTTTATATGAAGGCCAAACTCGTAACTCAAATATTCTCCTCCACAATCAGATTGTAGAAACTTTATTTTCTTGTTACGATGATTCTCCACTTCACTCTGAAATTCTTTGAACTTTTCAAATGTTTCAGACTTGTGTTTCATTAAGTAGATATACCCATATCTGCTCAAATCATCTATGAAGGTCAGAAAATAACGATACTCACCACGAGCATCAACACTCATTGGATCGCATACATCGGTATGTATTATTTCCAATAAGTCACTAGCTCGTTCCATTGTTCCGGAGAACGGAGTTTTAGTCATCTTGCCCATAAGGCACAGTTCGCAAGCATCAAATGATTCATAATCAAGTGATTCCAAAAGTCCATATTTATGGAGTTTTTTTATGCGCTTTACACCGATATGACCCAAACGGCAGTGCCACAAATAAGTTGCACTATCATTATCAACTTTGCATCTTTTGGCATCAATATTATGAATATTAGTATCACTACGATCGAGATCCAACAAACTATTTTCATTGGGTGTATGACCATCGAAGGTTTTATTCATGTAAACAGAACAACAATTATTCTCTAACTTTTAAATGAATAATCGTATTGCAATAAACATGATCAAATCATATTCATGCTCAACGCAAACGCTAAATAACATTTATTTAGGTTTAACACTAATCCCGAAAGTATAGGGAGTGTGCGATGATGATCATATCAATCTTGGAACCACTTCCAACACACATCGTCACTTCACCCTCAACTAGTCTCTGTTTATTCTGTAACTCCTATTTCGAGTTACTAATTTTTAGCAACCGAACAAGTATCAAATACCCAAGGGCTACTATAAACACTAGTAAGGTATACATCAATAACCTGTATATCAAATATACCCTTGTTCACTTTGCCATCCTTCTTATCCACCAAATATTCAGGGCATTTCCGCTTGTAGTGACCATTTTCCTTTGCAGTGTAAGCACTCAGTTTCAGGCTTTGGTCCAGCTTTGGGCTTCTTTGCAGGAATGACAACTTGCTTGTCATTCTACTTGAAGTTCCCTTTCTTTCCCTTTGCCCTTTTCTTGAAACTAGTGGTCTTTACAATCATCAACACTTGATGCTCTTTCTTGATTTCTACCTTCGTCGATTTCAACATCAGAAGAGCTCGGGAGTCGTTTTTGTCATCCCTTGCATACTATACTTCATCACAAAGTTCTACTAACTTGGTGATGGTGACTAGAGAACTCTGTCAATCACTATCTTATCTGGAAGATTAACTCCCACTTGATTCAAGTGATTGTAGTACCCAGACAGTCTGAGCACATGCTCACTAGTTGAGCAACTCTCCTCCATCTTTTAGCTATAGAACTTGTTGGAGACTTCATATCTCTCAACTCGGGTATTTGCTTGAAATATTAACTTCAACTCCTGGAACATCTCATATGGTCCATGACGTTCAAAACGTCTTTGAAGTCCCGATTCTAAGCCATTAAGCATGGTGCACTAAACTATCAAGTAGTCATCATATTGAGCTAGCCAAACATTCATAACGTCTGCATCTGCTCCTACAATAGGTCTGTCACCTAACGGTGCATCAAGGACATAATTCTTCTGTGCAGCAATGAGGATAAACCTCAGATCATGGACTCAGTCCGCATCATTGATACTATCATCTTTCAACTTAGTTTTCTCTAGGAACACATGTAAAACATAGGGAAGCAACAACGCGAGCTATTGATCTACAACATAATTTGCAAAATACTATCAGGGCTAAGTTCATGATAAATTAAAGTTCTATTAATCATATTACTTAAGAACTCCCACTTAGATAGACATCCCTCTAATCATCTAAGTGATCACGTGATCCAAATCAACTAAACCATGTCCGATCATC
The DNA here is from genome assembly GCA_021605205.1 of Aegilops longissima. Lineage (NCBI taxonomy): Eukaryota > Viridiplantae > Streptophyta > Magnoliopsida > Poales > Poaceae > Aegilops > Aegilops longissima. The sequence goes on from CM038680.1 coordinate 612,780,381, forward strand.
ACGTGAGATGGAGTAGTTTTCAATGGTGAACATCACTATGTTGATCATATCTACTATATGATTCACGCTCGACCTTTCGGTCTCAGTGTTCCGAGGCCATATCTGTATATGCTAGGCTCGTCAAGTTTAACCTGAGTATTCTGCGTGTGCAACTGTTTTGCACCCGTTGTATTTGAGCGTAGAGCCTATCACACCAGATCAACACGTGGTGTCTCAGCACGAAGAACTTTCGCAACGGTGCATACTCAGGGAGAACACTTATACCTTGAAATTTAGTGAGAGATCATCTTATAATGCTACCGTCAATCAAAGCAAAATAAGATGCATAAAGGATAAACATCACATGCAATCAATATAAGTGATATGATATGGCCATCATCATCTTGTGCTTGTGATCACCATCTCCGAAGCACCGTCATGATCACCATCGTCACCGGCACGACACCTTGATCTTCATCGTAGCATCATTGTCGTTTCGCCACCTATTGCTTCTACGACTATCGCTACCGCTTAGTGATAAAGTAAAGCAATTACACCGCGATTGCATTGCATACAATAAAGCGACAACCATATGGCTCCTGCCAGTTGACAATAACTTTGTTACAAAACATGATCATCTCATACAACAACTTATATCTCGTCACGTCTTGACCATATCACATCACAACATGCCCTGCAAAAACAAGTTAGACGTCCTCTACTTTGTCGTTGCATGTTTTACGTGGCTGCTACGGGCTGAGCAAGAACCGTTCTTACCTACGCAAAAAAACCACAATGATAGTTCGTCAAGTTAGTCCTGTTTTAACCTTCTCAAGGACCGGGCGTAGCCACACTCGGTTCAACTAAAGTTGGAGAAATGGACACCCACCAGCCATCTATTTGCCAAGCACGTCGGTAGAACCAGTCTCGCGTAAACGTACCGTAATGTCGGTTCGGGCCGCTTCATCCAACAATACCGCTGAACCAAAGTATGACATGCTGGTAAGCAGTATGACTTGTATCGCCCACAACTCACTTGTGTTCTACTCGTGCATATAACATCCACGCATAAAACCAGGCTCGGATGCCACTATTGGGGAACGTAGTAATTTCAAAAAATTTCCTACGCACACGCAAGATCATGGTGATGCATAGCAACAAGAGGGGAGAGTGTTGTCCATGTACCCTCGTAGTCTGAAAGCGGAAGCGTTAGTACAACGCGGTTGATGTAGTCGTACGTTTTCACGATCCAACCGATCAAGTACCGTACGTACGACACCTCCAAGTTCAGCACACGTTCAGCTCGATGACGTCCCACGAACTCCGATCCAGCAGAGCTTTGCGGGAGAGTTCCGTCAGCACGACGGTGTGATGACGGTGTTGATGATGCTACCGACGCAGGGCTTCGCCTAAGCACCGCTACGATAATACCGAGGTGGAATATGGTGGAGGGGGGCACCGCACACGGCTAAGAGATCAAGAGATCAATTGTTGTGTCTAGAGGTGCCCCTGCCCCCGTATATAAAGGAGCAAGGGGGGAGGCGGCCGGCCAAGGAGGAGGGCGCGCCAAGGGGGAGTCCTACTCCCACCGGGAGTAGGACTCCTTTCCTTGTAGGAGTAGTAGAAGGGAAGGAAAAAGGAGAAGGAAGGAAGGGGGTGCCCACCCTCCCTAGTCCAATTCGGACCAGTCCATGGGGAGGGGTGCGGCCACCCTTTGAGCCCTTCCTCTCCTTTCCCATATGGCCCATTAAGGCCCAATACGAATTCCCGTAACTCTCCGATACTCCGAAAAATACCGGAATCACTCGGAACCTTTCCGATGTCCGAATATAGTCATCCAATATATCAAAATATTTATTTCTTGACCATTTCGAGACTCCTCGTCATGTCCCCTATCTCATCTGGGACTCCCAACTACTTTCGGTACATCAAAACACATAACTCATAATATAAATCGTCACCGAACTTTAAGTGTTGGGGAACGTAATAATTTCAAAAAATTTCCTACGCACACGCAAGATCATGGTGATGGCATAGCAACGAGAGGGAGAGTGTCCACGCACTGTGAGACCGAAAGCGAAGCGTTATGATAACGCGGTTGATGTAGTCGTACGTCTTCACGATCCGACCGATCCAAGTACCGAACGTACGGCACCTCCGTGTTCAGCACACGTTCAGCTCGATGACGATCCCCGGACTCCGATCCAGCAGGGTGTCGGGGATGAGTTCCATCAGCACGACGGCGTGGTGACGATGATGATGCTCTACCGGCGCAGGGCTTCGCCTAAACTCCGCGACGATATGACCGAGGTGGAATATGGTGGAGGGGGGCACCGCACACGGCTAAGGAACGATCCGTAGATCAACTTGTGTGTCCTAGGGTGCCCCCTGCCCCCGTATATAAAGGAGCAAGGGGGGGGGGCGGCCGGCCCTAGGAGGAGGCGCGCCGGAGGAGTCCTACTCCCACCGGGAGTAGGACTCCCCCCCTTTTCCTAGTTGGATTAGGACTTGGGGGAGGGGAAAGAGGAAGGGGGGCGCCGCCCCCCCTCTCCTTGTCCTATTCTTACTAGGGGAGGGGCGCGGCCTGCCCTGGCCGGCCCTCCTCTTCTCCCTCATGGCCCACTAAGGCCCATTAACCCCCGGGAGGGTTCCGTAATTTCGGTGTTCGAAAAATCCCGATTTCACCCGAACTATTCCAAGTCCAAACATAGGCTTCCAATATATCAATCTTTATGTCTCGACCATTTCGAGACTCCTCGTCATGTCCGTGATCACATCCGGACTCCAAACAAACTTCGTACATCAACACTCATAAAATTGTCATCGTAACGTTAAGCGTGCGGACCCTACGGGTTCGAGAACTATGTAGACATGACCTAGAACTATTCTCGGTCAATAACCAATAGTGGAACCTGGATGTTCATATTGGTTCCTACATTTTCTCTGAAGATCTTTATCGGTCAAACCGCATAACAACATACGTTGTTCCTTTGTCATCGGTATGTTACTTGCCCGAGATTCGATCGTCGGTATCCAATACCTAGTTCAATCTCGTTATCGCAAGTCTCTTTACTCGCTCCGTAATACATCATTTCATAACTAACTCATTAGTTACAATGCTTGCAAGGCTTAGGTGATGAGTATTACCGAGAAGGCCCAGAGATACCTCTCCGACAATCGGAGTGACAAAACCTAATCTCGATTTATGCCAACTCAACATATACTTTTGGAGACACCAGAGAGTACCTTTATAATCACCCAGCTACGCTGTGACGTTTGGTAGCACACAAAGTGTTCCTCCGTAAACGGAGTTGCATAATCTCATAGTTGCAGGAACTTTGTATAAGTCATGAAGAAAGCAATAGCAACATACTAAACGATCAAGTGCTAAGCTAACGGAATGGGTCATGTCAATCAGATCATTCACCTAATGATGTGATCCCGTTAATCAAATAACAACTCTTTGTCCATGGTTAGGAAACATAACCATCTTTGATTAACGAGCTAGTCAAGTAGAGGCATACTAGTGACATTCTGTTTGTCTATGTATTCACACATGTATCATGTTTCCGGTTAATACAATTCTAGCATGAATAATAAACATTTATCATGAAATAAGGAAATAATTAATAACTTTATTATTGCCTCTAGGGCATATTTCGTTCAGTCTCCCACTTGCACTAGAGTCAATAATCTAGTTCACATCGCCATCTGATTTAACAGCAATAGTTCACATCACCATGTGATTTACACCCATAGTTCACATCGATATGTGATCAACACCCAAAGGGTTTACTAGAGTCAGTAATCTAGTTCACATCGCTATGTGATTAACACCCAAAGAGTACTAAAGTGTGATCATGTTTTGCTTGTGAGATAATTTTAGTCAACGGGTCTTTCACATTCAGATCCGTTATGTATTTTGCAATTTTCTATGTCTACAATGCTCTGCATGGAGCTACTCTAGCTAATTGCTCCCACTTTCAATATGTATCTAGATCGAGACTTAGAGTCATCGAGATCGGTGTCAAAACTTGCATCGACGTAACCCTTTACGATGAACCTTTTTTCACTTCCATAATCGAGAAACATATCCTTATTCCACTAAGGATAATTTTGACCGCTGTCCAGTGATCTACTCCTAGATCACTATTGTACTCCCTTGCCAAACTCAATTGTAGGGTATACAATAGATCTGGTACACAACATGGCATACTTTATAGAACCTATGGCCAAGGCATAGGGAATGACTTTCATTCTCTTTCTATCTTCTGCCGTGGTCGGGTTTTGAGTCTTACTCAATTTCACACCTTGTAACACAGGCAAGAACTCTTTCTTTGACTGTTCCATTTTGAACTACTTCAAAATCTTGTCAAGGTATGTACTCATTGAAAAAACTTATCAAGCGTCTTGATCTATCTCTATAGATCTTGATGCTCAATATGTAAGCAGCTTCACCGAGGTCCTTCTTTGAAAAACTCCTTTCAAATACTCCTTTATGCTTTACAGAATAATTCTACATTATTTCCGATCAACAATATGTCATTCACATATACTTATCGAAATGCTGTAGTGCTCCCACTCACTTTCTTGTAAATACAGGCTTCACCGCAAGTCTGTATAAAACTATATGCTATGATCAACTTATCAAAGCGTGTATTCCAACTCGAGATGCTTGCACCAGTCCATAGATGGATCATTGGAGCTTGCATATTTTGTTAGCACCTTTAGGATTTACAAAACCTTCTGTTGCATCATATACAACTCTTCTTTAATAAATCCATTAAGGAATGCAGTTTTGTTTATCCATTTGCCGATTTCATAAAATGCGGCAATTGCTAACATGATTCGGACAGACTTAAGCATAGATACGAGTGAGAAACCTCATCGTAGTCAACACCTTGAACTTGTCGAAAACCTTTTGCGACAATTCTAGCTTTGTAGATAGTAACACTACTATCAGCGTCCGTCTTCCTCTTGAAGATCCATTTATTTTCTATGGCTTGCCGATCATCGGCAAGTCAACCAAAGTCCATACTTTGTTCTTATACATGGATCCTATCTCAGATTTCATGGCCTCAAGCCATTTTGCCGAATCTGGGCTCATCATCGCTTCCTCATAGTTCGTAGGTTCATCATGGTCTAGTAACATGACTTCCATAACATGATTACCGTACCACTCTGGTGCGGATCTTACTCTGGAAGACCTACGAGGTTTGGTAGCAACTTGATCTGAAGTTTTATGATCATCATCATTAACTTCCTCACTAATTGGTGTAGTAATCACTGGAACTGACTTCTGTGATAAACTACTTTCCAATAAGGGAGAAGGTACAATTACCTCATCAAGTTCTAATTTCCTCCTACTCACTTCTTTCGAGAGAAACTCCTTCTCTAGAAAGGATCCATTCTTGGCAACGAATGTCTTGCCTTTCGGATCTGTGATAGAAGGTGTACCCAACATTTTGGGTATCCTATGAAGACGCACTTTTCTGATTTGGGTTCAAGCTTATCATGTTGAAAACTTTTTCACATAAGCATCGCAACCCAAACTTTTAAGAAACGACAACTTTGGTTTCTTGCTAAACCATAGTTCATACGGTGTCGTCTCAACGGATTTATATGGTGCCCTTTTTAACATGAATGCAGCTGTCTCTAATGCATAACCCCAAAACGATAGTGGTAAATCGTTAAGAGACATCATAGATCGCACCATATCTAATAAAGTACGGTTATGACGTTCGGACACACCATTACGTTGTGGTGTTCCGGGTGGCGTGAGTTGCGAAACTATTCCGCATTGTTTCAAATGTAGACCAAACTCGTAACTCAAATATTATCCTCCACGATCAGATCGTAGAAATTTTATTTTCTTGTTACGATGATTTTCAACTTCACTCTGAAATTCTTTGAACTTTTCAAACGTTTCAGACTTATGTTTCATTAAGTAGATATACCCATATCTGCTCAAATCATCTGTGAAGGTCAGAAAATAATGATACTTGCCGTGAGTCTCAACACTCATCGGATTGCATACATCAGTATGTATTATTTCCAATAAGTCAGTTGCTCGCTCTATTGTTCCGGAGTCTTTAGTCATCTTGCCCATAAGGCATGGTTCGCAAGCATCAAGTGATTCATAATCAAGTGATTCCAAAATCCCATCAAGATGGAGTTTCTTCATCGCCTTACACCAATATGACCTAAACTGCGATTACCACAAATAAGTTGCACTATCATTATTAACTTTGCATCTTTTGGTTTCAATATTATGAATATGTGTATCACTACGATCGAGATCCAACGAACCATTTTCATTGGGTGTGTAACCATATAAGGTTTTATTCATGTAAATGTAACAACAATTTATTCTCTTATTTAAATGAATAACCGTATTGCAATAAACATGATCAAATCATATTCATGCTCAACGCAAACCCCAAATAACATTTATTTAGGTTTAACACTAATCTCGAAAGTATAGGGAGTGTGCGATGATGATCATATTAATCTTGGAACTACTTCCAACACTCATCGTCACTTCCCTTCAACTAGTCTCTGCTTATTCTCAGAACTCCTGCTTTGAGTTACTAATCTTAGCAACCTAACAAGTATCAAATACTCGGGGCTACTATAAACACTAGTAAGGCACACATCAACACATGTATATCAAATATACCCTTGTTCACTTTGCCATCCTTCTTACTCACCAAATATTCAGGTCTTTTCCGCTTCCAAAGGACCATTTCCTTTGCAAAGGTATGCACTCAGTTTCAGGCTTTGGTCCAGCTTTGGTCTTCTTCACGGGAGCGACAACTTGCTTGTCATTCTACTTGAAGTTCCCTTTCTTTCCCTTTGCCCTTTTCTTGAAACTAGTGGTTTTGTCAATCATCAACACTTGATGCTCTTTTCTTGATTTCTACCTTCGTCGATTTCAGCATCACGAAGAGCTTGGGAATTACTTTTGTCATCCCTTGCATATTATAGTTCATCACGAAGTTCTACTAACTTGGTGATGGTGACTAGAGAATTCTGTCAATCACTATCTTATCTGGAAGATTAACTCCCACTTGATTCAAGCGATTGAAGTACCTGCACAATTTGAGCACATGCTCACTAGTTGAGCGATTCTCCTCCATCTTTTAGCTATAGAACTTGTTGGAGACTTCATATCTCTCAACTCGGTATTTTCTTGAAATATTAACTTCAATTCCTGGAACATCTCATATGGTCCGTGACGCTCAAAACGCCTTTGAAGTCCCGATTCTAAGCCGTTAAGCATGGTGCACTAAACTATCAAGTAGTCATCATATTGAGCTAGCCAAACGCTCATAACGCCCGCATCTGCTCCTGCAATAGGTCTGTCACCTAGCGGTGCATCAAGGACATAATTCTTCCGTGCAGAATGAGGATAAACCTCGATCACGGATCCAATCCGCATCATTGCTACTAACATCTTTCAACACAGTTTTCTAGGAACAAACCATATGAAAGAAACAAACATAGGGAAGCAACAACGCGAGCTATTGATCTACAACATAATTTGCAAAATACTACCAGGACTAAGTTCATGATAAATTAAAGTTCAATTAATCATATTACTTAAGAACTCCCACTTAGACAGACATCTCTCTAGTCATCTAAGTGAACACGTGATCCAAATCAACTAAACCATAACCGATCATCACGTGAGATGGAGTAGTTTTCAATGGTGAACATCACTATGTTGATCATATCTACTATATGATTCACACTCGACCTTCGGTCTCCGTGTTCCGAGGCCATATCCGCATATGCTAGGCTCGTCAAGTTTAACTGAGTATTCTGCGTGTGCAAAACTGGCTTGCACCCGTTGTAGATGGACGTAGAGCTTATCACACCCGATCATCACGTGGTGTCTGGGCACTACGAACTTTTAGCAACGGTGCATACTCAGGGAGAACACTTCTTGATAATTTTTAGTGAGAGATCATCTTAAAATGCTACCGTCAATCAAAGCAAGATAAGATGCATAAAGGATAAACATCACATGCAATCAATATAAGTGATATGATATGGCCATCATCATCTTGTGCTTGTGATCTCCATCTCCAAGCACCATCATGATCACCATCGTCACCGGCACGACACCTTGATCTCCATCGTAGCATCGTTGTCGTCTCGCCAACTATTGCTTCTACGACCATCGCTACCGCTTAGTGACAAAGTAAAGCAATTACATGGCGTTTGCATATCATACAATAAAGAAACAACCATATGGCTCCTGCCAGTTGCCGATAACTTGGTTACAAAACATGATCATCTCATACAATAAAATATAGCATCACGTCTTGACCATATCACATCACAACATGACCTGCAAAAACAAGTTAGACGTCCTCTACTTTGTTGTTGCAAGTTTTACGTGGCTGCTACGGGCTGAGCAAGAACTGTTCTTACCTACGCATCAAAACCACAACGATAGTTTGTCAATTTGGTGCTGTTTTAACCATCGCAAGGACCGGGCGTAGCCACACTCGGTTCAACTAAAGTGAGAGAAACAGACACCCGCCAGTCACCTTTAAGCAACGAGTGCTCGAAGCGGTGAAACCAGTCTCGCGTAAGCGTCTGGCGTAATGTCGGTCCGGCCGCTTCATCTCACAATACCGCTGAACCAAAGTATGACATGCTGGTAAACAGTATGACTTATATCGCCCACAACTCACTTGTGTTCTACTCGTGCATATGACATCAACGCATAAAACCAGGCTCGGATGCCACTGTTGGGGAACGTAGTAATTTCAAAAATTTTCCTACGCACACGCAAGATCATGGTGATGGCATAGCAACGAGAGGGGAGAGTGTGTCCATGTACCCTCATAGACCGAAAGCGAAGCGTTATGACAACGCTGTTGATGTAGTCGTGCGTCTTCACGATCCGACCGATCCAAGTACCGAACGACGGCACCTCCGTGTTCAGCACACGCTCAGCTCGATGACGATCCCGGACTCCGATCCAGCAGGTGTCGGGATGAGTTCCGTCAAGACGACGGCGTGGTGGACGATGATGATGCTCTACCGCGCAGGCTTCGCCTAAACTCCACGACGATATGACCGAGGTGGAATATGGTGGAGGGGGCACCGCACACGGCTAAGGAACGATCCGTAGATCAACTTGTGTGTCCTAGGGTGCCCCCGCCTCGTATATAAAGGAGCAAGGGGGGGCGGCCGGCCCTAGGAGGAGGCGGCGGAGGAGTCCTACTCCCACCGAGTAGGACTCCCCCTTCCTAGTTGGATTAGGACTTGGGGAGGGAAAGAGGAAGGGGCGCCCCCTCTCCTTGTCCTATTCGGACTAGGGGAGGGGCGCGCCCTGCCCCGGCCGGCCTCCTCTTCTCCCTCATGGCCCACTAAGGCCCATTAACCCCGGGAGGTTCCGCTAACCCCGGTTCCCCAGAAAATCCCGATTTCACCCGAACTATTCTCAAGTCCAAACATAGGCTTCCAATATATCAATCTTTATGTGTTGACCATTTCGAGACTCCTCGTCATGTCCGTGATCACATCCGGGACTCCGAACAAACTTCGGTACATCAACACTCATAAAATTGTCATCGTAACGTTAAGCGTGCATGGACCCTACGGGTTCGAGAACTATGTAGACATGACCTAGAACTATTCTCGGTCAATAACCAATAGTGGAACCTGGATGTTCATATTGGTTCCTACATTTTCTCGAAGATCTTTATCGGTCAAACCGCATAACAACATACGTTGTTCCTTTGTCATCGGTATGTTACTTGCCCGAGATTCGATCGTCGGTATCCAATACCTAGTTTAATCTCGTTACCGCAAGTCTCTTTACTCGTTCCGTAATACATCATTTCATAACTAACTCATTAGTTACAATGCTTGCAAGGCTTAGGTGATGAGTATTACCGAGAAGGCCCAGAGATACCTCTCCGACAATCGGAGTGACAAAACCTAATCTCGATTTATGCCAACTCAACATATACTTTTGGAGACACCTGAGAGTACCTTTATAATCACCCGATTACGTTGTGACGCTTGGTAGCACACAAAGTGTTCCTCCGGTAAACGGGAGTTGCACAATCTCATAGTTGCAGGAACTTTGTATAAGTCATGAAGAAAGCAATAGCAACATACTAAACGATCAAGTGCTAAGCTAATGGAATGGGTCATGTCAATCAGATCATTCACCTAATGATGTGATCCCGTTAATTAAATAACAACTCTTTGTCCATGGTTAGGAAACATAACCATCTTTGATTAACGAGCTAGTCAAGTAGAGGCATACTAGTGACATTCTGTTTGTCTATGTATTCACACATGTATCATGTTTCCGGTTAATACAATTCTAGCATGAATAATAAACATTTATCATGAAATAAGGAAATAATTAATAACTTTATTATTGCCTCTAGGGCATATTTCCTTCATTAAGCGTGCGGACCCTACGGGTTCGAGAACAATGTAGACATGGCCTAGACACGTCGCCGGTCAATAACCAATAGCGGAACCTGGATGCTCATATTGGCTCCCACATATTCTACGAAGATCTTTATCGGTCAAACCGCATAACAACATACGTTGTTCCCTTTGTCATCAGTATGTTACTTGCCCGAGATTCGATCGTCGGTATCTCAATACCTAGTTCAATCTCGTTACCGGCAAGTCTCTTTACTCGTTATGTAATGCATCGTCCATAACTAACTCATTAGTCACATTGGTTGCAAGGCTTATAGTGATGTGCATTACCGAGAGGGCCCAGAGATACCTCTCCGACAATCGGAGTGACAAATCCTACTCTCGAAACGCCAACTCAACATGTACCTTCGGAGACACCAGAGCTCCTTTATAATCACCCGATTCGTTGTGACGTTTGGTAGCACACAAAGCGTTCCTTGATAAACAGGAGTTGCATAATCTCATAGTCATAGGAACATGTATAAGTCATGAAGAAAGCAATAGCAACATACTAAACGATCAAGTGCTAAGCTAACGGAATGGGTCAAGTCAATCACATCATTCTCTAATGATGTGATCCCGTTAATCAAATGACAACTCATGTCTATGGTAAGGAAACTTAACCATCTTTGATTAACGAGCTAGTCAAGTAGAGGCATACTAGTGACACTATGTTTGTCTATGTATTCACACATGTACTAAGTTTCCGGTTAATACAATTCTAGCATGAATAATAAACATTTATCATGAAATAAGGAAATAAATAATAACTTTATTACTGCCTCTAGGGCATATTTCCTTCAAATCCTACTTGGGCCCCTAGTCCAATTCGCCCCCTACCATATTTGGACAAGGGGGAAAGGAAGGAGGGGGAGGGGAAAGAAGTAGGAGTCCTACTTCATACTTTCCTTTTCCTCCACTCCTTTCCCTTTCTCCCCACGTGGCTGACCCTATAGGGGGCACACCAGCCCCTTGTGGGCTGGTGTGTTCCCTTACTTGGCCCATTAAGCCCATATCTTTTATTCGGGGTTGCCCGGAACCCCTTCCAGTGACCCGACATCACCCAGAACACTTCCGGTGTCAAAATACCATCATCCTGTATATATGAATCTTTACCTCTCGACCATTTCGAGACTCCTTGTCATGTCCGTGATCTCATCCAGGACTCCAAATAAACTTCGGTCATCAAATCACATAACTCATAATACAAATCGTCATCGAACGTTAAGCGTGCAGACCCTACGGGTTCGAGAACTATGTAGACATGACCGAGACCCATCTCCGGTCAATAACCAAGAGCGGAACATGGATGCTCATATTGTCTTCTACATATTCTACAAAGATCTTTATCGGTCAAACCGCATAACAACATACGTTGTTCCCTTTGTCATCGGTATGTTACTTGCCCGAGATTCGATCGTCGGTATCATCATACCTAGTTCAATATCGTTACCGGCAAGTATCTTTACTCGTTCTGTAATCCATCATCCCGCAACTAACTCATTAGTCACATTGCTTGCAAGGCTTATAGTGATGTGCATTACCGAGAGGGCCTAGAGATACCTCTCCGATACACGGAGTGCCAAATCCTAATCTCGATCTATGCCAACTCAACAAACACCAACGGAGACACCTGTAGAGCATCTTTATAATCACCCAGTTACGTTGTGATGTTTGATAGCACACAAAGTGTTCCTCCGGTATTCAGGAGTTGGACAATCTCATAGTCAGAGGAATATGTATAAGTCATGAAGAAAGCAATAGCAATAAAACTGAACGATCAATGTGCTAAGCTTGGGTCTTGTCCATCACATCATTCTCTAATGATGTGATCCCGTTTATCAAATGACAACACATGTCTATGGTTAGGAAACTTAACCACCTTTGATTAACGAGCTAGTCTATTAGAGACATACTAGGGACACTCTGTTTGTCTATGTATACACACATGTACTAAGTTTCCGGTTAATACAATTATAGCATGAATAATAAAAATTTATCATGATATAAGGAAATATAAATAACAACTTTATTATTGCCTCTAGGGCTTATTTCCTTCAGTCTCCCACTTGCACTAGAGTCATTAGTCTAGTTCACATCGTCATGTGATTTAACACCAATAGTTCACATCTTTATGTGATTAGTTCACATCTCCATGTGACTAATACCCAATTGTTTTACTAGAGTCAATAATCTAGTTCACATCGCTATGTGATTAACACCCAAAGAGTGATCATGTTTTGCTTTGTGAGAGAAGTTTAGTCAACGGGTCTGCCACATTCAGAGCCATATGTATTTTGCAAATTTTCTATGTCTACAATGCTCTGCATGGAGCTACTCTAGCTAATTGCTCCCACTTTCAATATGTATCCAGATTGAGACTTAGAGTCATCCGGATCAGTGTCAAAGCTTGGATCGACGTAACCCTTTACGACAAACTTTTTGTCACCTCCATAACCGAGAAACATGTCCTTATTCCACTAAGGATAATTTTGATCGCTGTCCAGTGATCCACTCCTGGATCACTATTGTACCCTCTTACCAAACTCATAGTGAGGTACACAATAGGTCTGGTACACAACATAGCATACTTTATAGAACCTATGACTGAGGCATAGGGAATGACTTTTCATTCTCTTTCTATTTTCTGCCGTTGTTGGGTTTTGAGTCTTTACTCAACTTCACACCCTACAACTCAGGCAAGAACTCCTTCTTTGACTGATCCATTTTGAACTCCTTCAAAATCTTATCAAGGTATGTACTCATCGAAAGTCTTATCAAGCGTCTTGATCTATCTTTTATGGATCTTGATGCCCAATATGTAAGTAGCTTCACTGAGGTCTTTCATTGAAAAATTCTTATTCAATTATCCTTTTATGCTATCCAGAAATTATGTATTATTTCCATATAATATGTCATCCACACATAATATCAGAAATGCCACATAGCTCCCACTCACTTTCTTGTAAATACATGCTTCTCCAAAAGTCTATATAAAATCATATGCTTTGATCAACTTATCAAAGCGTATATTCCAACTCTGAGATGCTTGCACCAGTCCATAGATGGATCGCTGGAGCTTGCACATTTTGTTAGCACCTTTAGGATTGACAAAACCTTCTGGTTGTATCATATGCAGCTCTTCTTTAATAATCCATTAAGGAATGCAGTTTTGATATCCATTTGTCATATTTCATAAAATGTGGCAATTGATTACATGATTCTGGCAGACTTTAAGCATCGATACGAGTGAGAAAATCTCATTGTAGTCAACATCTTGAATTTGTCAGAAACCCTTTTCGACAAGCCGAGCGTTGTAGATAGTAACACTACTATCAGAGTCCGTCTTCCTCTTGAAGATCCATTTATTCTCAATGGCTTGCCGATCATCCGGCAAGTCCACCAAAGTCCACAATTTGTTCTCATACATGGATTCTATCTCAGATTTCATGGCCTTAAGCCATCTGTCAGAATTTGGGCTCATCATCGCTTCCTCATAGTTCGTAGGTTCGTCATGGTCTAGTAACATGACTTCCAGAAAGGATTACCGTACCACTGCAGTGCGGACTATACTCTGTTGACCTCACGAGGTTCGGTAGTAATGTAGCGACCAGACCGAATGGATCCGATCTACGTGCTCGGTGTCATCCTGGATCGAATGCTTGACACCACACAAGATTGAAGGATTTATAGCAGAGTAGCAATCACACACTTATTACATCGTTGTCCACAAGGGAACTTATTACAATAATATGGCTTAAGGCCATCTAATGATAACAGCGGAAGGCTTGGAAGATAAGTGAGTCCATCAACTCCATCGGCATCATTGAGTATAGAACCACGACCTAACACCTTACTGTCGTTCGAAAAGTCTCGCAACGTGAAAGTTGCAGCCAGAAACGGGTCAAGACATGGAATATGCCGGCAAGGTAACACATAAGGAGCAAAGAAGGAAATAAGCCTATACTACATGCATATATGGCTGGTGGTAAGGCTCTCTGATTACATTTTTGCATAAAGCTAGTTTTTCCCTACATCAAAGGAATAATTTTATTTAACTATCATGGTGGTTGTTAAACATTGAGAATGGTTGACAAGATCCTCAATCCCAATTAAAAGTACTCATCAAAACCCAATAACTTTTATTTAGAAGTAACATGTTGAGATTCACATGATATTCAATTACGGATACTCAAAACGTCCATAACCGGGACACGGCTAATCATGATTAGTTTATACACTCTGCAGAGGTTTGCACTTTTCCCCACAAGACTCGATCGCCTCCGCTTGGTTCTCGACTACATGGTGTTTGAGAAACGGATGACCGAGACATAGTCTTCGAAGCGCTAGCACCTTACATGTGGGTAGACCGTACCAACCTACATCCCCTACATCAGCTAGCCTACCCGTAAGAGTTCGCACAACTTAGTCAACTACGCCAGAGCCCATAATTGGCTTGTGGCTGCACACGGAAGTTTCCAGTTTGAATAATCTTATGATCCCTTAGAGCCCAGGTGGCGGTCCAAGAAAATACAGGCAAGTCCTCGATGGAAACCAGTGCCTCAATCCACCCAGATGTGTGTTTAGGTTGCCACCTTAGATAAACCATTAATTAACAATCTCACATCTGTCATGGATATTCACTCACCCAATCCACGTCTACTAGCATAGCATGGCATAATAAGCAAACGTAGAAGTAACTCCCAAGGTTTCATAAGTAAAACATGTAATAGGTACTACCTCAATCTACTTCCCAATCCCACAATTTAATTAGGTCCTAAACATGCAAGTGTTTGAGGGTTTGATCTAATGCAATAAAACTGGGTAGTAGAAAAAGGTATGATCAAAGTGTTACTTGCCTTGCTGATGATCCGCGAGACCTAGAGATTCGAGGTAAGAAGCGGCGCACTCCGGGTGATCTAACGCAGACAAACAACAAGCATACAATAAGTACTCATCTAATGCACGGGGAAATCTCGAATAAAAGATCTAACCAGAAAGTTCAACTTAAGAACCCTGGTTGCAAAAGAATCGAGTCAATAAAGCATCGAAAGTCGAAACTCGAGAGAGAACGACTCGGTTTAGCAATCTGAAACTAGGTCAAAATTTTACAGTAGCAAAACTCTGTGTAAGTAGGTTAGTCGAACGGCGGTTTCAGAACGAAACTCCAGCGCTTGAATCACCCGATTCGATAAGCGAGCAAGGAATAAAACAGATTTGAAAATCGGATCGGAAATCGAATCTGAAAAATAACGGATTAAATCCGATTAAAAGAAAACGACGAACGGATTAAATAACGGACGTTCGTTAACAGAACTAATCCAACGAACACATTCATTGAAACGAACGGTTCGGTGAACGTTCGTTAATTAAGAAAACCGAAAAAAATAAAACCGTCTAGGGTTTTTTGGAAAAAAAACCGAACATCACAAAAAAAACCGGATCGGGTTTTTCTAAGAAAACCGGATCAGGCGGGGCGGCGGCGGCTACCTCCGGTGATCTTCGCCGGCGTGGGCTCCGGGGCGGCGAGGGCGGCGGGGGCGGGGTCGGGAGGGTCGGCGAGGCGGCGGGTTCGGCGTCGGCGAGGAACGGCGGCGGCGTCCTTGGCGGCGAGGGCTCGGCTTAGGCGGCGGTGGATGAGAGAGAGAGAGGGGGGTCCGGTATTTATGGAAGGGGGTGGCGGCGCCTTGTGGGAGGGCAAGGGGCGGCCGGGCGAGGCGGACTCGGGCGGCGGGGCGACGTCGGCGGCGGGACGCCTCCTTCGAAGCGTCTTGTGAGGAGGGAGGAGGCGGTCGGGTGCTTGGGCAGCTAGGCCTCGGCCCGGGCGTTTTTTAAATTTAAACCAAACGAATTAAAAAAATACCAAACGAACTCCGATTTTAATAAAATAATTTTCCCGACTCCTAAAATGAGTCGAACAAAATGAACTTTAAAACGGGCAAATATGCATATTTTTTAAAATGCTCATTTTTACCTAAAACAAATAAATCTTTCAAAAGCCAAATTTGATTTATTTATAAAATCTTCATTTTTCCTAAATGTTGGGAAAGTCATATTATTCCCTCTCCAAAATTTTGTATAGGAAAAACTTTATGAAGATAATTAAATAAATCTAATGATCCTATTTTCAAAATTTGAGAAATCCCAAATATGAAAATAATGAAACTTCCAACTCTCTCCGAGGGTCCTTGAGTTGCGTGAAATTTTCTAGGATCGGAAAAATGCGAGAAAATATGATATGCATGATGACCTAATGTATAACATTCCAAATTGAAAATTTGGGATGTTACAAACCTACCCTTAAGATGAATCTCGCCCTCGAGATTCGGGTTAACTAGAAAATAGGTGAGGTGGTCCTTGAGCAAAACTTCCTCTCTTTCCCGGTGGCTTCATCCTCGGTGTGGTGGCTCCAATCGAACTTTGCAAAACTTGATAACTTTGCTGCGGGTAACTCTGCTGGCATAATCGAGAATCTTAACCGGTTTTTCCTCATATGTTAAGTCATCCTTCAACTGAATTGCTTCCAAAGTACACCGTGTCTCTTAACGGTACCTCTGCTATTTCGGGTGACATTTCTTCAATCGAGAAACATGGAATACATCATGAACTCCCGACAGTCCTTCCGTAATTCCAACTTATACGCAACTTCTCCCATGCGTTGCAAAATCTTATACGGTCCAACGAAACGGGTGCTAACTTCCTTTAACTCCAAAACGCTTAACTCCTCGAGCGGGGATACTCGAGATATACTCTGCTCCAACCTCATACTCAATCGCTGCGCTTTGAATCGGCATAGCTCTTACATGCGGACTGGGCTACCTTGAGCCTGTCTCAATTAACTTAACTTTCTGCTCGCACTCCTTAATCAAATCTGGTCCAAACAACCGACGATCTCGGTTTAGTCCCATGACAACGGTGTCCTGCACCTTCTTCCATACTGAGCCTCGAAGGTGCCATCTTTAAGCTGGTTTGGTAACTGTTGTTGTAGGAAAATTCTGCATCGGCAAATTATCATCCCAACTAGATCCATAATCTAGTGCACAAGCTCTCAAATGTCCTCCAAAATCTGATTGACTCTCTTGGTCTGTCCATCGGTCTGTGGGTGGAAAGCTGTCTTGAATTCTAGTCTGGTTCCCAATGTTTCGTGTAACTGGTTCCAAAATTTCGAGGTAAACCGGGTTCCTCTATCTCGATACGATGCTCCTTGGAACTCCGTAAGCACACAATTCTGGTCATGTATATCTTTGCCAACTTAGCACTGCTATAGGTAGTCTTGATGGAATGAAATGAGCTACCTTGGTCAAACGGTCGACTATGACCCAAATCGAGTCATATCTGAACGGGTCTTTGGCAAACCTGTGATGAAATCCATGCCTAGTTTATCCCACTTCCATTCGGTATCGGCAATGGTTGTAACAATCCTGCTGGCTTCGATGCTCTGCCTTTACTTTCGACATACGTGCAAATTGCTACATACTCCGCAATATCCTTCTTCATTCCGGTCCACCGAAAATATTCTTCAAATCCAAATACATCTTGGTATTTCCTGGTGAATTGAATAGGGTGAATCATGGGCTTCTTGCAAAATCAACTTCCTGATCTCTGGGTCATTGGGCACATAAACACGGTCTTCAAACCATAGAGTATCGTGCTCATCCTCACGAAATCCTTTAGCTTTTCCTTTGCTCATTTTCTCCTTTATAGAGGCAACTTCCTTATCTGCCTTTTGGGCCTCTCTCGATCTTGTCCATCGTTGTCGATCGAATCTCCAATGCTGCTACATAGCCTCTCGGAACTATTTCCAAACATAGCTCTCGAAGGTCCTCGGCTAACTCATTGGGTATTTCTCCCATCATTAGGGTATTGACGTGGCTCTTACGGCTCAATGCGTCGCCTCGACATTAGCCTTTCGGGTGATAATGCAATCTCATATCATAATCCTTGATAAGTTCTAACCATCTCCTTTATCTCGAGATTCAATTCCTTCTGTGTGAAGATGTACTTCAAACTCTTGTGATCCGTATATACTTCACAATGGTTTCCAATGAGAAAATGTCTCCACGTCTTCAAGGCATGCACAACGGCTGCTAACTCCAAATCATGAGTGGCATAATTCAACTCATGGGGCTTAAGTTGTCGTGAAGCATACTGAAACAACTCTTCCTTCCTGCATAAGCACGGCTCCAAGTCCTCGGCGTGAAGCGTGCAATACACCTCATAATCCTTAGTCTGATCTGGCAATATCAAAACTGGTGAGGCAACCAATCTTTTCTTCAACTCCTGAAAACTTGCCTCACAGTCCTCGGTCCATATGAATTTGTTTTCCTTCTTCAACAATTCTGTCATAGGCTTTGCAATCCTTGAGAAATTCTCAATGAATCTTCGGTAGTATCCTGCGAGTCCAAGGAAACTCCAAATCTCTCCAACTGTCGTTGGTGCTTCCCATTTGGTTACGGTCTCAACTTTTGTGGGGTCAACTGCTATCCCTTCTCCGGATATAACATGTCCGAGAAATCCAACTTCCTTTAGCCAAAACTCACATTTGCTGAACTTGGCATACAACCGGTGTTCCTCGGTTTCTCCAAAACCAATCGCAAATGTTCCTTGTGTTCCTCTTCATTCTTCGAGAAAATCAAAATGTCATCAATGAACACCACGATTTAACTTATCCAAAAACTCCATAAACACTTTGTTCATCGTGTTCACGAAATAGGCTGGTGCGTTAGTCATCCAAATGACATAACGGTATACTCATACAGTCCATATCTCGTGGTAAATGCGGTCTTGGGTATGTCTTGCTCCCGAATCTTCAATCGATGGTACCACGATCGCAAGTCGATCTTGGAAAACACTTTGGCTCCTTGCAAACGATCAAACAGATCATTTATCATAGGTAGTGGGTACTTGTTCTTGATTGTTACTTCATTCAATCCACGATAATCAACAACCATTCTCAAAGATCCATCCTTCTTCTCCACTAACAAAACGGGTGATCCCCAAGGTGATGAACTTGGGCGAATAAAACCTTTATCCAATAGTTCCTTAATCTGCTTCTTGATTTCCGCCAAATCCTTTGCGGGCATCCTGTACGGTCGCTTCGATATCGGGCCTGTTCCTGGCAATAGCTCGATCAAAACTCAACGTCTCTATCCGTGGCATTCACGGCAACTCCTCCGAAATACATCAGAAAATCCTTCACCATCGGTACTTCTTCCTGCACCACTCCTGATAAGCAATTAACTTGTGCTCTCCTCGGCTCGTGCCGTGATACATACTTAATCCTCCTTCCTTCTGGTGTGGTGAGCAAAATTGATCTAGTGGAGCAATCAATGTTTCCTCCATACTTTGATAACCAATCCATACCTAATATCACATCCAATCCTTGGGATTCCAGAACTATTAGGTCTGAGGGGAAAACATAGTATCCAATCCTTAGTGGCAGTCGATCACACCATTTACTAGCCATGTATTCTGCTCCGGGTGAGGTTACTAGCATGGGTGACCTAAGGGCTTGGGTCGGTAATTTGTACTTATCCACAAATCCCCTTGATATGTATGAATGCGATGCACCAGTATCGAAAATAACAACTGCAGTAAATGACTTAACCAAAAACTTACCGATTACTGCATCGGGCTGATCTTCAACCTCCTCCACATCAATGTGGTTCACCTGTCCCCTGTTGAAAGGGTTGGGCTTCTTTCCAGAGCTTCCATTGCCATTTCCGTTCTGGCTTTATGGACAGTCATTGGCATAATGCCCAGTCTTGCGGCACTTAAAGCAAGTAATGTGACTCAGGTCTACCCCTTGGATGGTGTTGACGGGTTGGTGCGGTTCTGTCCATTGCTTCCTCCATTCCCGTTCCCATTCTTGGTGCCATTATGGTTGTGCGAATTACCTCCTCCATGGGTATGCTGAAACTGAATTCCTGATTTAGGGTATAACGAGGCTTCACTGGGATCCAGAGTTATACTTCCCTTGTCCATACTTCCGCTTGCGGTTCTCAATTTGCTGCTGCTTTCCTTCAATCATGAGAGCTCGGTCTACCAACTCCTGGTAGTTGTTGAAACTTGCCACCATCAACGGCATGCTGAACTCATCATTCAGTCCTTCTAGAAACTTCTCCTGCTTAGCTGCATCCGTAGCAACGCTATCCGGGGCATAACGTGCTAATTTGCTAAAGTCATCCACGATCGCCAACAGTCCTTCCTCCTTGGCGTAAGTTGCGAAACTCACGCTTCTTCATGGCCATAGCTCCTGCTGAAACATGAGCAAAGGTCGAAAAGCTTGTCAAACTGGTCCCATGTGACGGTTCACGGGATAAGTGGCTGTAAAATTCTCCCACCATGCCAGCTGGGGTCCTTCAAGCTGATGTGCTGCAAACTTCACTCTTTCACCATCTGCATCCTGCAGTGGTCAGCTCCTTCCTATCTTGGAGCCACCATCTCATACTACAATTGGCTCGGTGCTCTTGGAATACACCGCGGGTTCAGTCTAAGGAAACGAGTCGATGATCCGCAGTGGTGGTGGTGGTGGGTTGTTGTTGTTGTTGTTGTTGCCTGGTTACGCACCAATGTTTGAATCAGGGTATTCTCTCTTTGGATCAATTGGGTGATCTCTCAAGGGAAAACGAACCCGGGTCGCGTCTCGGAGGCATCGATGGGTTTAGAAAAGAAGAGAAATTTAGAATAGAATGAGGTCTAAGGGGAATCACTACCCAAATGCACATGAGCAAAAGCACACAAAATCACTTCATTCAATCAAACAAGGGCTTACAACGATCTAACTATCGCGAAAGTGCGTGTACTATAATGTTTACATGGAGGGAAATACTACTAATATGTGGTGGACTTCTACTAATTTGAACCGTGGAAGACTCCATGATGTCTGCTCCACTTCGCCTTCAAAGTCGGGTTCACTTGGATCCGAATCGGTGTCGTCGATGTTAATGTAGTCGCTTGGGTATTCGACATCTGGTCTTCATTCCTGAGCGCCAACTTCTTCTTGAGTTCTTCGATCTCATACTTAAGATCGTTATTGTGTCTTGCCGAGCTACGATCTCGCCCATGTAGTCCTTATGTGTAGTCTTTAGTTCTCCTTCCAGTTCTAGGATCCTTCCTTTGTCTTCGCAACTCCAACATGTCGTTGCACATTTGGTTCTCTGGCGCCGAATGTGCTGATTTAACTCTGGATGAACGCTGCAATGGATCTATCCTTCTTGGTGCCGATGACGTCCCGCTTGTCATCTCGGCGTCCGCAAATCTGGTAGATGGTGTCCTTGAGGTCTTCTTGATAAACTTCTCCAATGCGCCCCATGGTGATGTGAGCTGCCATGCTCTTTCCTGCACTCCAAGTTTGTGCAATCGAAAACACTATCTATAGGCTTGGTGATTGGGGCGAATGTCCTTCCTGGAACGTGAGCGTGAATCTTCCAGCGCTCCTCTTCAGGCAGAGTGGCGTTGAAAGTCCCGGTGAAGCTTGGTAGTCCAATGTTCAGGTACTTGGTGACTTCCTTCAAGTGAAATCCAAAAGGTGTGCCTTCATCCGGTTGGGTGTACTTGATCTTCGCGTCCGTCATCCTAAAGAGTAGAAAAGATGAGGAGTTAGAAAGAGAGTAGTGATCTATGGCTTTAACTTAGTGGTCGTGTCCTACATATCGGTGTGTGCTCGATACCATTCTCTCAGAGCGACCGGACCGAATGGATCCATCTCGTGCTCGATGTCATCCTGGATCGAGAATGTTGACACCACACAAGATTGAAGGATTTATAGCAGAGTAGCAATCACACACTTATTACATCGTTGTCCACAAGGGAACTTATTACAATAATATGGCTTAAGGCCATCTAATGATAACAGCGAAGGCTTGGAAGATAAGTGAGTCCATCAACTCCATCGGCATCACCGAGTATAGAACCACGACCTAACACCTTACTGTCGTTCGAAAAGTCTGCAACGTGAAAGTTGCAGCCCGAAACGGGTCAGACATGGAATATGCCGCAAGGTAACACATAAGAGCAAAGAAGGAAATAAGCCTATACTACATGCATATATGGCTGGTGGTAAGGCTCTCTGTTACATTTTGCATAAAGCTAGTTTTTCCCTACATCAAAGGAATAATTTTATTTAACTATCATGGTGGTTGTTAAACATTGAGAATGGTTGACAGATCCTCAATCCCAATTAAAAGTACTCATCAAAACCCAATAACTTTTATTTAGAAGTAACATGTTGAGATTCACATGATATTCAATTACCGGATACTCAAAACGTCCATAACCGGGGACACGGCTAATCATGATTAGTTTATACACTCTGCAGAGGTTTGCACACTTTTCCCCACAAGACTCGATCGCCTTCGCTTGGTTCTCGCACTACATGGTGTTTGAGAAACGGATGACCGAGACATAGTCTTTCAGAAGCGCTAGCACCTTACATGTGGGTAGACCGTACCAACCTACATCCCCTACATCAGCTAGCCTACCCGTAAGAGTTCGCACAACTTAGTCAACTACGCCAGAGCCCATAATTGGCTTGTGGCTGCACACGGAAGTTTCCAGTTTGAATAATCTTATGATCCCTTAGAGCACAGGTGGCGGTCCAAGAAAATACAGAGCAAGTCTGATGGAAACCAGTGCCTCAATCCACCCAGATGTGTGTTTAGGTTGCCACCTTAGATAAACCATTAATTAACAATCTCACATCTGTCATGGATATTCACTCACCCAATCCACGCCTACTAGCATAGCATGGCATAATAAGCAAACGAGAAGTAACTCCCAAGGTTTCATAAGTAAAACAGGTAATAGGTACTACCTCAATCTACTTCCCAATCCCACAATTTAATTAGGTCCTAAACATGCAAGTGTTTGAGGGTTTGATCTAATGCAATAAAACTGGGTAGTAGAAAAAGGTATGATCAAAGTGTTACTTGCCTTGCTGATGATCCGCGAGACCTAGAGATTCGAGGTAACAAGCGGCGCACTCTGGGTGATCTAACGCAGACAAACAACAAGCATACAATAAGTACTCATCTAATGCACGGGGAAATCTCGAATAAAAGATCTAACCAGAAAGTTCAACTTAAGAACCCTGGTTGCAAAAGAATCGAATCAATAAAGCATCGAAAGTCGAAACTCGAGAGAGAACGACTCGGTTTAGCAATCTGAAACTAGGTCAAAATTTTACAGTAGCAAAACTCTGTGTAAGTAGGTTAGTCGAACGGCGGTTTAGAAGAATGAAACTCCAGCGCTTGAATCACCCGATTCGATAAACGAGCAAGAAATAAAACAGATTTGAAAATCGGATCGAAATCGAATCGAAAATAACGGATTAAATCCGATTAAAAGAAAACGACGAACGGATTAAATAACGGACGTTAGTTAACAGAACTAATCCAACGAACACATTCATTGAAACGAACGGTTCGGTGAGCGTTAATTAATTAAGAAAACCAAAAAAATAAAACCATCTAGGGTTTTTTGAAAAAAACCAACATCACAAAAAACCCGGATCGGGCGGGCGGCGGCTACCTCCGGTGATCTTCGCCGCGTGGGCTCCGGGGCGGCGAGGGCGGCGGGGGCGGCGGGGTCGGGAGGGTCGGCGAGGGGCGGCGGGTTCGGCGTCGGCGAGAACGGCGGCGGCGGCGTCCTTGGCGGCGGCGGGGCTCGGCTTAAGTGCGGCGGATGAGAGAGAGAGGGGGGGGTCCAGATTTATGGAAGGGGGGCGGCGTCTTGGGGAGGGCAAGGCGGCGGCAGGGCGGAGGCGGACTCGGGCGGCGGGCGACGCGACGTCTTGGCGGGGGCGCCCTTCGAGCGTCTTGTGAGGAGAGGAGGAGGCGGGCAGGGTCTTTGGGCAGTGGGCCTCGCCCAGGGGGCGCGTTTTTTAAATTTAAACCAAACGAATTAAAAAAAATACCAAACGAACTCCGATTTTAATAAAAATAATTTTCCCCGACTCCTAAAAATGAGTCGAACAAAATGAACTTTAAAAACGGGCAAATATGCATATTTTTTTTAAAAATGCTCATTTTTACCTAAAACAAATAAATCTTTCAAAGCCAAATTTGATTTATTTATAAAATCTTCATTTTTCCTAAATGTTGGGAAAGTCATATTATTCCCTCTCCAAAATTTTGTATAGGAAAAACTTTATGAAGATAATTAAATAAATCCAATGATCCTATTTTCAAAATTTGAGAAATCCCAAATATGAAAATAATGAAACTTCCAACTCTCTCCGAGGGTCCTTGAGTTGCGTGAAATTTTCTAGGATCGGAAAAATGCGAGAAAAATATGATATGCATGATGACCTAATGTATAACATTCCAAATTGAAAATTTGGGATGTTACAAGTAACTTGATCTGAAGTTTCATGATCATCATCATTAGCTTCCTCACTAATTGGTGTAGGAATCACTAGAGCTGATTTTTGTGATGAACTACTTTCCAATTTGGGAGAAGGTACAATTACCTTATCAATTTCTACTTTCCTCCCACTCACTTCTTTTGAGAGAAACTCCTTCTCTAGAAAGGATCTATTCTTAGCAATGAATATCTTGCTTTCGGATCTGTGATAGAAGGTGTACCCAACAGTCTCCTTTGGGTATCCTATGCAGACACATTACTCCGATTTGGGTTCGAGCTTATCAGGTTGAGATTTTTCACATAAGCATTGAAGCCCCAAACTTTAATAAATGACAACTTAGGTTTCTTGCTAAACCACAGTTCATACAGTGTCGTCTCAACGGATTTATATGGTGCCCTATTTTATGTGAATGCAACTGTCTCTAATGCATAACCCCAAAACAATAGTGGTAAGTCGATAAGAGACATCATAGATCGCACCATATCCAATAAAGTACGGTTATGACGTTCGGACACACCATTATGCTGTGGTGTTCCAGGTGGCGTGACTAGTGAAACTATTCCACACTATTTTAAATGAAGGCCAAACTCGTAACTCAAATATTTTCCTCCGCGAGCAGATCGTAGAAACATTATTTTCTTGTTATGATGATTTTCCACTTCACTCTGAAATTCTTTGAACTTTTTAAAATGTTTCAGACTTGTGTTTCATTAAGTAGATATACCCATATCTTCTCAAATCGTAGAAAAATAACGATACCCGCCGCGAGCCTCAACACTCATTGGACTGTATACATCGGTATGTATTATTTCCAATAATTTAATGGCTCGCTCCATTGTTCCGGAGAATAGAGTCTTAGTCATCTTGCCAATGAGGCATGGTTCGCAAGCAT
The DNA here is from genome assembly GCA_021605205.1 of Aegilops longissima. Classification (NCBI taxonomy): domain Eukaryota; kingdom Viridiplantae; phylum Streptophyta; class Magnoliopsida; order Poales; family Poaceae; genus Aegilops; species Aegilops longissima. The sequence goes on from CM038680.1 coordinate 612,806,081, forward strand.
CAAATGATTCATAATCAAGTGATTCCAAAAGTCCATCTGCATGGAGTTTCTTCATGCGCTTTACACCAATATGACCTAAACGACAGTGCCACAAGAATGTTGCACTATCATTATCAACTTTACATCTTTTGGCATCAATATTTTGAATATGTGTATCATTACGATCAAGATTCAATAAACCATTTATATTAAGTGTATGACCATAGAAGGTTTTATTCATGTAAACAGAACAACAATTGTTCTTTGACTTAAATGAATAACCATATTGCAATAAACATGATCTAATCATATTCATGCTCAACGCAAACACCAAATAAAATTTATTTTAGGTTCAACACTAACCCCGAAGGTAAAAGGAGTGTGCGATGGTGATCTTATCAACAATCATTTCCAATACACATCGTCACCTCGTCCTTAACTAGTCTTTGTTTATCTTGCAACTCCTGTTTTTGAATTACTACTCTTAGCAACTGAACTAGTATCAAATACCGAGGGGTTGCTACAAACACTAGTAAAGTACACGTCAATAACATGTATATCAAATATACCTTTGTTCATTTTGCCATCCTTATTATCCGCCAAGTATCTAGGGTAGTTCAACTTCCAGTGACCATTTCCTTTGCAGTAGAAGCACTCAGTTTCAGGCTTGGGTCTAGCTTTGGGCTTCTTCATGGGAGTGGCAACTTGCTTTCCATTCTTCTTTGAAGTTCCCTTTCTTTTCCTTTTCCCTTTTACTTGAAACTAGTGGTCTTTTCAACCATCAACACTTGATGCTTTTTCTTGATTTCTACCTTCACCGATTTCAGCATCGCGAAGAGCTTGGGAATCGTTTTCGTCATCCCTTGCATATTATAGTTCATCACGGAGTTCTAGTAACTTGGTGATAGTTATGAGAGAACACTATCGCTCACTATATTATATGGAAGATTAACTCCCACTTGATTCAAGCGATTGTAGTGCCCAGACATTCTGAGCACATGCTCACTAGCTGAGCAATTCTCCTCCATCTTATAGGCAAAGTACTTGTCAGAGGTCTCACACCTCTCGACACGGGCATGAGTCTGAAATACTAATTTAAACTCTTGGAACATCTCATATGCTCCATGGTGTTCAAAATGTTTTTGAAGTCCCGGTTCTAAGATGTAAAGCATGGTGCACTAAACTATCAAGTAGCCATCATACCGAGCTTGCAAAACATTCATAAATTCTGCATCTGCTCCTGCAACAGGTTCGTCGCCTAGTGGTGCATCAAGGACATAATTCTTCTGTGCAGCAATGAGGATAATCCTCAGATCATAGACCCAGTCCACATCATTGCTACTATCAGGTTTCAACTTAGTTTTCTCTAGGAACATATCAAAAATAAACGAGGAGCTACATCGCAAGCTATTGATCTATAACATAGATGTGCAAATACTATCAGGACTAAGTTCATGATAAATTTAAGTTCAATTAATCATATTACTTAAGAACTCCCACTTAGATAGATATCCCTCTAGTCATCTAAATGATCACATGATCCATATCAACTAAACCATGTCCGATCATCACGTGAGATGGAGTAGTTTTCAATGGTGAACATCACTATGTTGATCATATCTACTATATGATTCACGTTCGACCTTTCGGTCTCCATGTTCCGAGGCCATATCTACATATGCTAGGCTCGTCAAGTTTAACCCGAGTATTCTGCATGTGCAAAACTGGCTTGCACCCGTTGTATGTGAACGTAGAGCTTATGACACCCGATCATCACGTGGTCTCTCAGCACAACGAACTGTAGCAACAGTGCATACTCAGGGAGAACACTTGTACCTTAGTGAGGGATCATCTTATAATGCTACCGCCGTACTAAGCAAAATAAGATGCATAAAGAATAAACATCACATGCAATCAAAATAAGTGATATGATATGGCCATCATCATCTTGTGCCTTTGATCTCCATCTCCAAAGCACCATCATGGTCACCATTGTCACCGGCTTGACACCTTGATCTCCATCATAGCATCGTTGTCGTCTCGCCAACTATTGCTTCTGTGACTATCGCTACCGCTTAGTGATAAAGTAAAGCAATTACATGGCGATTGCATTTCATACAATAAAGCAAAAACCATATGGCTCCTGCCAGTTGCCGATAACTGTTACAAAACATGATCATCTCATACAACAATTTATATATCATCACGTCTTGACCATATCACATCACAACATGCCCTGCAAAAACAAGTTAGACGTCCTCTACTTTGTTGTTGTAAGTTTTACGTGGCTGCTATGGGCTTCTAGCAAGAACCGTTCTTACCTACACATCAAAACCACAATGATTTTTTGTCAAGTTTGCTGTTTTAACCTTCAACAAGGATCGGGCATAGTCAAACTCGATTCAACTAAAGTTGGAGAAACAGACACCCTCTAGCCACCTGTGTGCGAAGCACGTCGGTAGAACCAGTCTCATGAACGCGGTCATGTAATGTAGGTCCGGGCCGCTTCATCCAACAATACCGCCGAATCAAAGTAAGACGTTGCCGGTAAGCAGTATGACTATTATCGCCCACAACTCATTGTGTTCTACTCGTGCATATAACATCTACGCATAGACCTAGCTCAGATGCCACTGTTGGGGAACATAGTATTTCAAAAAATTTACTTACGATCACACAAGATCTATCTAGGAGATGCATAGCAATGAGTGGGGAGAGTCCATGTACCCTCGTAGACCGAAAGCGGAAGCGTTTAGTAACGCGGTTGATGTAGTCGAACGTCTTCGCGATCCAACCGATCCAAGCACCGAACGTACGGCACCTCCATGTTCAACATGATGACATCCCTCGAGCTCTTGATCCAGTTGATGATGAGGGAGAGTTCCGTCAGCATGACGACGTGGTGACGGTGATGATGAAGTTACCGGCGCAGGGCTTCGCCTAAGCACTACCACGATATGACCGAGGTGTTAACGGTGGAGGGGTGCCGCACATGGCTAGGAACAATTGTTGTGTGTTCTAGGGGTGCCCTTCCCACGTATATAAAGGAGGGAGAGGGAGGGAGGCAGCCTAGGGCGCGCCCAAGTAGGAGGAATCCTACTTGGGCCCCTACTCCAATTCACCCCCACCATATTTGGACAAGGGGGAAAGGAAGGAGGGGGAGGGGAAGGAACACTACAAAAAAATACACTTCCATGATGATAAGTGTTTGTCACAGTAGGTCGTGTTTTTTGTCATGCATGTACATCCATGACGATTTTATGGCAGAATCAAGATAGTCATACCTGTGCTGTCGTAGAAATGTTCCATGACATTACCAAAATTATCATCACGGAAGTGTCCACTTCCATGATGATAAATCGCGCGTCACAGAAGTGCTTTCGTCAAGGGTGACCGACACGTGGCATCCACCGTAATGGAACGCCGTTAAGCTATCGGGTCGGGTTTTGGATCCGATAACCCGTTAACAGCCCTGACCAATGGGAAATTTCCACGTGTAAAATTCTTATTGGCCGGACGAAACACGGTCACTCGTCGATGGGTCGATAGGCGCCTATGATATGTCGACACGTGCCACGGCCCACCACTGGCCCATTTAGCTTACAAAGCCGGCCCGTTTGACTTGGTCAAAAGTTAATGGGCTGGCCCATGAAAAGCCTGTTAACGGTCTCTTCGCAAATAGCCCATTTTACGGCCCGTTAACTCACGGCCCGTTAGGCCCTAAAGGAAATCGGCCCAACAACGTCATGTGGGCCATTGAATATAACACCAGCCCATTTCACTTTCGGCCCATGTATGGCCCACGACGCCTTTCGGCCCATATGAGGCCTTTGTATCTTTCGTCCCTTTACAGGCCCATGGTGACTCTAGCCCATAATGAACAATAATTTTCTTTCTACCCGTTAACGGCCCGTGATTTACATGGGCCATTTCTAGCCCGTGTTAGCTTCCGGCCTACTAACGGCCCATACATTCTTGGGCTCCTTTTCGGCCCTCGATTACTTCCGGCCCGTTACTGGCCTGTTCCCCTAATGGGCCAAATTCGGCCCATGGCAAGAGTCGGCCCGTTACTGGCATGTTCCCCAAATGGGCCAAATTCGGCCCATGGCAAGAGTCGGCTCGTTACTAGCCTGTTACCCTAATGGACCAAATTCGGCCCATGGCAAGAGTCGGCCCATTTCTGGCCTGTTAACCCGTTGTGCCGTTTCCAGACCGTCCTATATTCTGGCCCATTAACGACCCGTTATGCCTGTGACATAATTAAGCCTTTGCAGTCCTACGGCCTGTTAACGGCCCGTTACCGTGCTGGGCCGATACCAATTACGCCCGATTACGGCCCATGTAGACCCATTTATCCGACGGCCCGAGGCTCACCGATTACAGGCCCATTTATCGACGGCCCGAGGCCCACCGATTATAGGCCCATTTATCGACGGCCCATAGGAGACCCATGGATCCTACGGCCCGTATATGGCCCATGGTAGTTGTGGCCACTAGCAAACCAGGGAAAAAGAAGACTAGGAAATAAATAAGGCCGAAACTAATGCTAGGCTATTAAGGCGATTGCACAGATTACATCCACTCGGCATTAGAGATCGCCACCAGTGCAAATATAGGGAACACCCTACACTATACAAAAATGGCTTGCTGTTTTCTTCAACCGGTGGCTGCACGTTAAGAATAAATTTTGTATCGCACCAAAACAAATTACAACTATATAACAAAAGGAAGGTTGGCATAAAACTTAATGTCTAGCGATAAATGCACCACCGAAGTTCGAAGCTCGGTCATTTGACTGGATCATTACGCTTTCATGTTGTATTGTCCGATGGAGCACCATAACCCTCGCCTTCATTTCCCCTAGGCTCCTGAACAACATAGCAAATGTCTAATAGTCTGGTTTCAAAACCATGCATATCTTGACGACATTGAGCAATGTTTCTCCTTGTTTCACAAAGGGCCTCTGTTAGGGAATGGACTTACATGCGAGCGCAGATACAACACTGCTTTGAGCTTGCATATCTTGATCATGAGGTAGTTTGGACGATGTTGCCTTAACAACCAACCCAAGATACGCAGAACGTGCTTTTGGCACTTTGTTAGTGGATTAGTATCGACCTTGCTGCAAGAAGAGCGACATTGCGGTTATAGTTTCCTCGCCACCTTCAGAAGGTGGCGGTTCCACCATTTTTTCCATAGCTCACTGAAAAGTTGAGGTTTTACATTAGTAGTACCACAACAAAAGATATTAAGGAGGCAGCAAAACCAAACAAAATAGCTTTGGTCTATATACAGAACTTATTCTGGTGAACCCATGTAAAATATTAGTTGTATTTTATTGCAAAGTACATAATAAAACCAGGTTCCAAACATATGACCATGTACCATCGCTAATGTATTGTCTATTTCTTCACATTGTATTGAGGGCTAAGGATAAAGAGACGAAGTTTATAATAAAGTAAACATAGGATGACATCATTCATATCACAAAACAACTGAGAATGCATAAACAGCAATTGTAACGCTAGGTGGGCAAGTCCAGCATGGAGCTAGATTACGGGTCAAGATCAAAGGAACATCACTCCTCTCTTTTAAACCTTGTAAGGTGCAATGATACGCTAAGACAATTGTGTATAAAATTGAAAAGAGTAATAGACATTGGCTGCAAACCATGCAGTTCAAGGCACAAGTCAGAGTAAGTAGTAGTTAAAAGGCATGAGGATTAAGGACTTACAACAGCGGCTTTGACTGGTGTAGTCATGCCCTTCTTCTTGCCGGGTGACAGTCCTTGAAGATTTCCACAACATTTGGTTCAGGTACTTTTTGTTCCTTGCGGGCTTTCCTCCTGCATTTCGAACAGGTCAATATAGATCGATAATATGGTGCAGTGAAAAGAGTGAAACAACAGCTAATTACAAGAGCCTCGCGAAGGTGCAATATAGCTACGAGATCCTCGTCGTGTTGGAATTTCACTTTCAGACGATTGGCCTTGTTCTTTGAACAGTTCACCTACAAGAAGATATATTTGTGTGACACATGCGTAAATAGGACTTCAACATGTGATCTCATCACATATATATAATGTACCGATACTTGGATCGGACCGGTGTTTAACAAGGCCCTCCAGTCTTCATCCGATATATTTTCCATCGAGATGTTTGCGAAAGTTCACTTTGTTAGCCTTGCCTTCAAAGTGAGTTTTCCTCAAGTTATACCGACATCGTCAGAAAGTGCACTTGAAAACATGGGTGCAAGCTTGTCAGGTTGCATCATCTTGGCTATCCAACTTGAACCTCATCTGCTGAAAATTATGGGAGTCTCATTATCAGAACCTAGAAAGTATGGGACAGCAAGACGATATTACTAGTTTCCATACATAACCATAATTATAGATAAATGGTCGAGGAAGGTGTTGAACTGGTTTCGTTTTTGTCATTCCTGTCTCGAATCCATGTTGGGAGGATACGTACATGACACCTAACGGCAACCGCTGCCTCGATACTAACTTGGCTAACTCAGAGCATCACGTGGCCTTTTAAACCTGCCTCAAAACAGATCTCCATTCTTCCTCCTCTAGATTTAGTTAATCTATCGAGCATTATCCCTGATGTTTGTTTCCTCTTGCGCATAGGTGCTAGTCCAACAACGAACATAGGAAGTGTTAGTGTACATCAAACCGTGAGACTACATATAAAGAAGCATGGAATCAGAACTTGACTCAAAGAACTACCTTCTTGCTGTTGAAGCTCACAAGGTTCATCGATATTGCCAACTCGCCTTGTGTGAAGAGTGCTTGGGAAGTAGTGTCGGTGGCAAGGGAGCTTGGGAACGTCTTGCTAGCTCGATTGACGTCTGAGTATGTCGTGCATTTGGTAGTACTGTGGTAGGTGTTGCAAGAACTAGGGCTATCTCTGCTTGTTTGGTGGCAACTATTTGTTTCGCTTGGCTTTTTTTGCAGCTCGTAGCATGGGATGCCGTGTTTGTAGAATTTTCTGCTGGACTTTGACCTTCTATTGCACCATCGCATTCAAGCAGAATCTGCAGGATTCATCCGCTTCTCATTCCCCGACATTCTGTGTTTCTTCCTCTTTCTCTATGCCATGTTAAGTCAAGCCGACAAGAAAAGCGAATAACAATTTAGTTCTTCGTAACAAATTGATGCATGATGCATTTAACTGAACTTTGATGTTAGACAACCACATGATAGGAGGATGTAATATGTATGAAAAACAGGATGGAAGAGATAACCGTAACTATGATGTGTAAACTAAGAAGAAGACATTTCACCAAATTAGAAGCAATGCAATGGAAGGTAGACACCATATGAAAGATGCTACAAATATCGCTCTGCCAAGTTAACAGTGTCTCATCATAAATGCGTTTAAACAAATGTGAAGCAGTACAAGAAATAAATCATATGCAAGATGCAAACAACATCACACTACCATGTTAGAGGTCTCTCATCATTAGTGCCATTGCATATTCACCGCATTGCATATTCACAGCTTATGATGTGTAAACTAAGGAGAAGGCATTTCAACAAATTAGAAGCAATGAAAGCTAGACACCATATGAAAGATGCAACGAATATCACTCTACCAAGTTAAAACTGTCTCGTCATAAGTGCCATTTCAACAAATTAGTAGTACAAGCTAGAAAAGAATGTGAGGTGTAACCTATATCACACTCTGAAGTCAAACGTGTCTTATGATAAGTGATTGTTGCAGGTTACACAACAGTAGTAATTTGATGTAAGAACATGGTGTGATAGATGATATTGTATGTTCTAGAAACAGGAACACATGTCTTATTCAAGTATAATGTGTAAAGTAAGCAGATGGAATTCAACAAAATTAGAAGCAATACAAGCTAGACATCACACATAACATGCAACCACATATAACAATTGCCAAGTTAGAGGGAGCACTAGTGATGCTGCACTAGGGAGACGTGCTCATCATAAACACAACTTTGTTGAGTGTCTATGCATTTGTTGTCTTGGAAATCATCTTGGGGTGTGGAGGAGTAGAAATCAGAGAGGCCCTCCGCTCGAAGGAGCACCTTTATCCGCCGCCTTGCTAACTTTCTTCCGCTCTATTGATTTTGAATTGTCAAGTAAAACCGACAAGAAAAAGCAATAAAATTCTCTCTTCAGAACTCATTCATGAATGATACTGACAATCACTACTTTGATGTAAGGCAAACACATGATACCAGGATGGAATATGTACGAAAAACAGACGGCATGACATGTTCACAACTGTTTGTGTAAACTAAGCGAAACCATTCCAGCAAATAAGAAGCAATGCAAGCTATACACCACATGAAAGATGCAACCAATATGACTCTGCCAAGTTAAAAGCGTCCCATCATAAATGGAATTTCAACAAATTAGAAGCAGCGCATGCTATAAATCATTTGAAAGATGCAAATAATATCGCACTGCATATACTAAAGGTGTCTCGTCATATTGATTGATGCGGGATACAAAAAAACAATAGTTTTATGTAAGGACATGCTTAATAGACAGATGTACTATGTACTAAATACAGGAAGGCATGTCACATTAACAGGTATAATGTACTATAAGCTATGCAGACTAGCACATGCAGTTTAACCAGATTGGAAGAATTACAATCTAGACACCATATGCAACATGCAACCACATATCATGCTGCCAGGTTAGAGCAAGCACCTGCGATGCTAGTGTAGGGGAAATGCTGTAATCAACTACAGAGCTACGTTCACTATCTTCATCTAGCATTTTTGTTTCTTGAGAATCATGTCGGGAGGCTGACGCTGCAGTAGTCCCCTTGCCTGCCTGCCTCGTCATAAGTGATTGATGAGGGATACACACGGACATTAGTTTGATGTAAGAACACGGTTAATACACAGATGTACTAGTATGTACCAAAAACAGAAAGGCATGTCATATTCAAAGGTATAATGTGTAAGCTAAGCAGATGCAATTTAACCAAATTGGAAGCAATACAAGCTAGACATCCGGCTGGAGTGGTGAGCATGATCATCTAGGACCTGAGAGCCTGGAGGGAGGCGGGCTGCTTCGCCACCATCGCAGCTTTTTAGTTGGCTTCCAGGTGATGCCTATCTTTGCTAGGCTTGTCACTGGCTCGGCCAGTTCCCTGACTAGCTATTTGTCTTCTGGTGCTCCCGGGATGGTGGTTCATGTAAAAAATATCTTTCCTTATCTTGATAAAGGCTGACTTCGGCCTTTCGAATACAAGCTAGACACCATATGCAACATGCAACCACATACACTACAAAAAAAGACACATCCGTGAAATTTTGGGCCGAACGATTTTTTTGTCATACATATGACACTTCTATGACGATAATTGTGACAAAACCCGGTATCATCATAGATGTGGTGGGCTCCTACTTCTATGACAAAAAATCATGACAGAAAATGGGCTTTTAATCCTGGGCGGGCTGGAGACGCAGCTGCATGACATTCTTTGGGCCGTCCATGATGGAAAAAACCGTGGTAGAAGCGAGGGGGAGGAAAATTTCGAGGAGTTCCCGGTTACGGTAGGAGGTCGGGGGCCGAGCGATGCGCGTTTCTCTCGAACATGTATGCGCGTGTGTGCGAGGCGTTGGCTCTAACTGAACCCGAGTGAGAAGTTGGACTCTAACTGAACCCGAGCGATTGCATTGCAGGCTACGTGTTACTGAACCCGAGCGATCGATCGATGGCTGTTAACTGAACCCGATCGAGCGATTCCTTCACTACTGCTGCTAACTGAAGCCGATCGATGCTGCCTCTGGGATGAACAGTGAGCATTGCGAAGTGGTTTGATGAATAGTGGCTGGCGTTTGCCTATGGATGAACAGGACCCCGTGGTGTGGTGGAGGGCTGGATGAAAAGTAGACGGTGGAGGGGTGCCCGTGGAGGGGTGGTTGAACAGGGCCCCGTGGTGTGGAGGGCTGGATGAACAGTAGACGATGGAGGGGTGCCCGTGGAGGGGTGGTTGAATAGTACCCCGTGGTGTGGAGGGCTGGATGAACAGTAGACGGTGGAGGGGTGGTTGAACAGTAGCCGGTGGAGTAGCACGCGGTGGAGGCTAGATGAACAGGAACCGTGGAGGCTGGAGGATGTCGACGGTAGCCCGAGGAGGCTAGAGGAGGTCGACGGTGGAGATGAACAGATCCGTGGAGTCCGCTTTGCACGCCACACCCATCCCGGCGAACAGACCCCGCTTTGACCGTAGGAGGTCCATTTCGTCCGTTTTGCGGTACGCCACACCCCTCCCGATCAACAGGACCCCCATTTCGACCGTAGGAGGCCCGTTTCCTCCGTTTTGCGGTACGCCACACCCTTCCCAATCAACATGACCCCAGTTTCGATCGTAGGAGGTCCGTTGCGGTATGCCACACCCCTCCCGATCAACAGACCCCGCTCGAACGTGGAGGTCCGCTTCTCCGTTGCGGATGCGCTAGGCCTTGTTTCCATCGCTGTTCCGTCCAAGCCCTCCCGATGAACACGACCACGCATTCCATTCTGACCTAGCCGGTTGGCTCCCACGCGTTCCGTTGCCTCCCGATGAACACGACGCATTCCGTTGCCTCCCCATGAACACGACGCACTCCGTTGCCTCCCCATGAACACGACAACGACGCTGTTTCTCCGTGCCGACCCAGCCATGTACACGAGCCCTGGCCGTGCGTGTCTGCGCCGAGTAGGCGTTCGAGACCCGCCGTATGTACACATACGTGGCCATATTTTCTTTCTTGCACCTCGCCATCAGTACATACGTGTACATGCTACGTCGCGCGCTCTACTATGACACGTGCGCGCCTCTACAACGACCAAGATGTACGACACGCCGCGACCAGAATGACAACGCCACGCACGCTTCGACCGGTGGGTCCCGACCGCTGCACTTCCTTGCGTGCAAAGATGTAGCTGGTGGGTCCCAGCAATCGAGGCGAATCGTTTTTTTGCCCGGACGCACTTCCTTGCGTGCGAAGATGTAGTGGGTGGGTCCCAGCAGTCAGGGGGGCAAATCATTTTTTTGCCCGGACGCACTTCCTTGCGTGCGAAGGTGTAGCTGGTGGGTCACAACAGTTAGGGGGGCGAATCGTTTTTTTCCCGGACGCACTTCCTTGCGTGTGAAGATGAAGCTGGTAGGTCCCATCAGTCAGGGGGAAACGTTTTTTCCGTGAAATACAGTGGCCCGCCCGGTGGGTCCCAGCTGTCAGGTGGAGGAATCATTATTTTCCGCATAATAAGGAGGCACTTCCTTGCTGCGGCCATGGACCCAGCTGTCAGCCTCTCCACGTGCAGTCCACGTCCGATGGAAGCCATTCCTTGACCACGTTGACCACGCCGCGCCGAGAGCACCAGGGCGGTGGACAACGGCGAGGCCTAGGAAGGGGACGATGCGGATCCGGGGAAGACGCGGCAGTGGATGCCCACGCGTAGATGAGTATGAGGGTTCACTCGTTCGGCTGCGGTGTGAGGCTGCCGTCGCCGCAGAATAACAGGGGGTGTGGGTGCATAGAGGGATGGCCTGGCCAACGGTGAGAGTAGTAGAGGCGGTGAGGCCTCGAGGGAGTCTGGATTAGGGGTATCCGGACAGCTGGATCTGTACAACGTCCTGACTATTGAAGCGTGAGATACAAGACTCAAGACTTCGCCCGTGTCCGGATGGGACTTTCCTTGGCGTGGAAGGCAAGCTTGGCGATCCGGATATTATATTTCCTTCCTTGTAACCGACTCCATGTAAACCCTAGCCCTCTCCGGTGTCTATATAAACCGGAGAGGTTGGTCTTTAGAGGGCCGATCACAATTACAATCATACCATCATAGGCTAGCTCTTAGGGTTTAGCCTCTATGATCTCGTGGTACATCTACTCTTGTACTACCCATATCATCAATATTAATCAAGCAGGAAGTAGGGTTTTACCTCCATCGAGAGGGCCCAAACCTGGGTAAACATCTGTGTCCCTTGCTTCCTGTTACCATCAGCCTTGACGCACAGATCAGGACCCCCTACCTGAGATCCGCTGGTTTTGACACCGACATTGGTGCTTTCATTGAGAGTTCCTCTGTGTCGTCGCTGTCAGGCTCGATGGCTCCTCCAATCATTAACAAAGACGCTGTCCAGCGCGAGACTTTCCTCCCCGGACAGATCTTCGTGTTCAGCGGCTTCGCACTGCGGGCCAACTCACTTGGCCATCTGGAGCAGATCGACAGCTACGCCCCTGGCCACCAGGTAGGTTCGGAAACCTGAACTACACGGTGGACATCCGCGGAGACTTGATCTTCGATGGATTTGGGCCTATGCCAGGAGCACCGGACAGTCACGACGAGCATGGCCTAGACCTGCCGTCGGACGAAGCTCGGGGTATCACCTCCGCATTATCTCCGGACCTAGATCCGGAGCAGGTCGCGCTGCCTAAGGACGGAGGGATGGACCCCGCCCCCAGGTCGCACACTCATCGGCGATGGAGCCGAACATGGGCCTTACCTCTGCGGTGGCCTGTGACTCCGAACCCCCGGATTCGTATCCGGACGCTGGTTCCAATCCGAGCACTCCCGAGCCCGTCGGGCCAGGATGGGCTCCAGTAATGGAGTTCGCCGCTGCAGATATCTTCCAGCACTCGCCCTTTGGCGACATGCTGGACTCATTAAAGTCTCTCTCTTTGTCAGGAGGCTCTTCGCCGAACTATGTCCGTCTTGAGTGGGAGGCATGCGACGAAGGAATTCGTTGCCCACCCACCACCCACTTCATTGCCACGGTCGATGACTTAAGCAAGGTACTGAACTTCGACTCCGAAGACATCGAAGGTATGGACGACGATGCAGGAGAAGAACATGAACCACCGCTCACTGGGCGGTGGACGACCACCTCTTCTTATGATATATATATGGTGGACACTCTGAAGTAAACAAATGGCGATGATGCAACGGAGGATAAAACCTCAGGGAGAAAAGCAAAGAATGGGCGTCGCCGGCGCCACTCCAAGCCCCGCCACACCAATACCGGCCCAGGAGACGAAAACAATCCGAATGGTGCCGAAGAAGAATACAACCTTGAACAGCCCGCCTTCGAGCAGGCCGAACAGGAGGATGAGCAGGTCAGCCCAGATGAACAGGCGACGGACGAATACCCGGAGGAGGATAGTTACATGCCCCCTCCGAAGACGAGATTAGCCTCGGCGATGACGAGTTCGGTGTGCCCGAGGATCCCGTAGAGCAGGAACGCTTCAAGCGTCGGCTTATTGCCACTGCGAGGAGCCTGAAAAAGAAGCAACAGCAACTCCAAGCTGATCAAGACCTGCTCACGCATGATGGATCAAGTCCCGCAGCCGAGGAATACGGACTCGAGCACCACAAGGCTGACCGGCCACCTCATGGCCGAGATAAAACGGCATACCAGTCCGCATACCAGCCAACACCCCCACGCCAATATACTACGGCCCGGGGCAACAAATCAGGACAGCTAAGATCGATCTACGGATTGCGGGGGCGCGCCTCGGTACGCGACGAGGACCGTCACACCGGACACACCTTCAACAAGTCCGGTCGGGCCGAATATAGCCACCAAGAGCAATTCGACCTGCATAGCCACATAGCCCGGCACAGAGGCGCCGTGCACCCCCTCTGCTTCACTGACGAAGTAATGGATCATGAATTCCCAGAAGGGTTCAAACCCGTAAACATCGAATCATATGATGGCACAACAGACCCTGCAGTATGGATCGAAGATTTTCTTCTCCACATTCACATGGCCCGCGGAGACGATCTGCACGCCATCAAGTATCTTCCCCTCAAGCTCAAAGGACCAGCCCAACACTGGCTAAACAGCCTGCCAACAAACTCCATTGGCAGCTGGGAAAACCTGGAAGACGCATTCCTCGACAACTTCCAGGGCACATACGTGCGACCAGCTGATGCCGATGACTTGAGCCACATTACTCAACAGCTCGGAGAGTCGGCCAGGAAATTCTGGACTCGGTTCCTAACTAAGAAGAACCAAATAGTTGACTGTCCGGATGCCGAAGCCCTGGTGGCTTTCAAGCATAATATCAGTGATGAGTGGCTCGCTCGACACCTCGGCCAGGAAAAATCCAAGTCCATGGCAGCTCTCACAACACTAATGACTCGCTTTTGCACGGGCGAGGACAGTTGGTTGGCCCGCAGCAGCACTACGCCACAGTCTGGCAATTCGGATGGCCGCGACAATAACGGCAAGCCACGGCGTAACAGACATAAGCGACGGAACAACGGTGACAACACTGAAGACACGACCGTCAACGCCGGATTCAGTGGATCCAAGACCGGTCAGCGGAAGAAGCCATTCAAAAGAAATAATTAAGGACCGTCCAGTCTGGACCGCATACTGGAGCGCTCGTTCCAAATCCATGGCACCCCAGACAAGCCAGCCAACCACACAAATAGAGATTGCTGGGTATTCAAATAGGCCGGCAAGATAAACACCGAAGACAAGCACAAGGGGCCGGCTACACAGCGACGACGACGAGGAGCCCCGACATCCGAACACGGGGGGACAGAAGAAATTCCCCCCAGGTGAAAACTGTCAACATGATCTACGCCACGCACATCCCCAAGCGGGAACGGAAGCAGGCACTAAGGGACGTCTATGCGATGGAGCCAGTCGCCCCCAAATTCAACCCATGGTCAGCTTGCCCGATCACCTTTGATCGTAGGGATCACCCTACTAGCATCCGTCACGGCGGGTCGGCCGCATTGGTCCTAGACACAATCATTGACGGATTCCACCTCACGCGCGTCCTTATGGACGGTGGCAGCAGCCTGAACCTGCTTTACCAGGAAACAGTGCACAAAATGGGCATTGACCCTTCAAGGATCAAGCCCACTAAAACCACCTTTAAAGGTGTAATTCCCAGAGCAGAGGCCCACTGTACGGGCTCTATAACATTGGAAGTGGTCTTCGGATCTCCGGATAACTTCCGAAGCGAAGAGTGAATCTTCGATATCGTCCCCTTCCGCAGTGGTTACCATGCACTGCTCGGACGAACCGCATTCGCTACATTCAATGCTGTACCACACTACGCATATCTCAAGATCAAGATGCCAGGACCACGCGGGGTCATAACGGTGAACGGAAATATGGACCGCTCCCTACGAACAAAAGAACACACGGCAGCCCTTGCGGCGGAAGTACAATGCGGCCTTCTCCGACAAACCAATCTGGCGACAACAACTTTGAGCACAGTCAAGCGAGTCCGGAGCACCCCGCAACAGGATCATCAGGCACGCCAAGAGCGCGACTAGCAGTCTGGCCTCCGCTTAAGCCCCATCAAAGCAGCATCCATGCCACGTGCACACAATTACGCACTTAAAATACCATGGGCATAGGCGGAGGCGCATCAACGACTCAGTCAATAGTGTGGGTAACCGCCAAATACTTTCATACTCTTTCCCTCTTACCTTTGCGGACACCGCGTTGGCACAACATCCTCAAAAGAGCCGAATTGCCGGACTCATAGGGAAGAGACATCCGAGGAGGCAATAGACGCCAGTGCGTGTAAGAAAATACCTGTGGAATCTATTTACGATCATTATACCTGCTTTATCTACCTGAACACAGCCTGCCCCTGGATAGGACATGTCAAATAGTCCTATTTTATATCTGCTTAGCGCATCCATCGTAAATGTACGCTTAAACGTATTTTTCGTCAATGAGAGATTATATATAGCGTCAGCTTATTATTCTCATTTGAGCATTTTTCTCTTATAAATGTTTATTTGATATTGCATCTGTACACCTTGGTGCGGCCGGTTTGCCAGGGGCTTCTTATGACGCCCCGCTATATGGAAACTAAAGTCCGAACACTTTCAACAGTGCGGCACCCCGAACTTATAGCACTATATGCATCAGCTCCGAATCATGTCTTGGGTCTACAGTTGGGATAGCCCGGCTCCCTTGTTTTGGTGCCTTACGTTCCGTTATAATGGCTAAGGTAGCGCAGGGAGAACTACTGTGATTGTGTCCCGGTTCTTCCGGACGAGCACCTCAGTAGAGAAAGCCGAAAACTGACCGGCATGATGTGGCGAGAGCTGGTCGCTGTTCGAGAGGTTTTAAAATCCTTAAAGATTTTCCGCTTTAGGCGATAAATCGGCTTCGTCCGATCTAGGCGTGTATAGCGCCCCGATTCGGTCTTCCGGATTCTAGGGGCTTCGCCAAAATTTAAAATTATAGACTTCTATGGCTAAGTGAAAGTTATAAAGCCGCATAGTCCGATTGCCTTGTTCGCTGTGCCGGACACCTCCTTAAGGGACCAAACATTTGGGTAAAGAGTGTCCGGGTTTTCCACGAACACCCCAGTGCTAGTCACGCGAGGGCGGAAGCCAACGACTGGCCTACTTTCAGGATTTTATAAACAGCCGCACAGAAGGTAATATTTTAAATAACAAAAGCGCTACATAGCGCAAGTAACTTCGTATTTAATTACAAACATGACAGAAGTGAATTCATTCAAATATGGCATCCTTGGTACACTCATTGGCGATGAGACGAGCACCCTTCATCACGCCATCATAGTACATTTCGGGATGGCGATGCGCCTTGCCCTCCGGCGGCCCATCCTTGACCAGCTTCTCCACATCCAGCTTGCCCCAATGCACCTTGACGCGGGCAAAAGCTCGGCGGGCACCTTCGATGCAAACGGATCGCTTGGTCACTTCAAGCCGCGGGCAGCCATCCACCGTCCGCTTGATCAGGCTAAAGTAGCTCTCGGGCAAGAGCTCACCAGCCACATCCTCGACTATGAAGTCCTTCATAGCCAGTTCGGCCGCCAGGAGTTCGACCAACTGCTTCAGCTTGGTCGCTCAGAGGCATCGGATGTTCGCCCCAAGATACCGGGACCGTAACAACTTCTCCGTTGAGCTCCCCTCCCGGGCACGATAGAACTCCGCAGCGTCTGAGGCGTTGCGTGGCAGATCTGCAAATGCCCTTGGAGAGCTCCGTATTCGAATAAGTAAAAGAAACGCCTCCTCCACATGTTTGCTTTGCATAAAGAATTTCTTACCCGCTGCTATCTTTTTGGCCTCCTGGATCTCCTGCTGTGCTTTCTCGGCCTCGGCCTTGGCATCTTTCAAACTGACAAGGGCCTTCGCAAGCTCGGCCTCCTTTGTCTTCAAGTCATGCTCCACGGACTCGCACTTCTTGCCTAGGTCCTGGAGCTCCTGCCATACCTCGCCCACTCTAGCACTTTGCTTTTCGCGCTCCTTGCATTCTAAGGCCACTTTGTTTTCGGCCTCAGACAGCGCTTTCTTCAAGGACGCCACTTCGGCGGTGACCCCTGTTACACAGTCATGACGCTTTGGCGTTAGATCAACAAATTTTGCCTATCTTCAAATACACAAGAGCGGGAATCACTTACCCTTGTTCTCTTCGAGCTGCCTCTTCGTGAGGACGAGCTCTCCCTGCGCCTGCTCCAGGTCCCGCTTCAGTTCGGCAACCTCGGCAGTACGGGCAGCAGCAGTGATACGTCCATTTTGCATCATGCTTTTATATCGATATTTATTGCATTATGGGCTGCTATTTCACGTTATGTCACAATACTTATGGCTATTCTCTCATATTTTACAAGGTTTACATGAAGAGGGAGAATGCCGACAGCTAGAATTCTGGGCTGGAAAAGGAGCAAATATTGGAGACCTATTCTGTGCAACTCTAAAAGTCCTGAAAATTCCATGGAATATCTTAAAAGAAATAAAGAAAAATCGTCGCCAAAGATGAAGGCCTGGGGGCCCACACCCTGCTCACGAGGGGGGCCCCCACAAGCGCGCCCTCTACCTCGTGGGCCCCCTGGTGGCTCTCCGATGCCCATCTTCTCCCATATGAAGTCCTTCGATAAAAAAAATCATAAGCAACCTTTCGGGACGAGACTCCGCCGCCACGAGGCGGAACCTTGGCGGAACCAATCTAGGGCTCTAGCGGAGCTGTTCTGCGGGGGTCACTTCCCTCCGGGAGGGGGAAATCATCGTTATCATCATCACCAACGCTCCTCTCATCGGGAGAGGGCAATCTAGATCAACATCTTCACCAGCACCATCTCATCTCCAAACCCTAGTTCATCTCTTGTATCCAATTCTTGTCTCCAAGTCCGGGATTGGTGCTAGTAGGTTGCTAGTAGTGTTGATTACTCCTTGTAGTTGATGCTAGTTGGTTTATTTGGTGGAAGATCATATGTTCAGATCCTTTATGCATATTATTACCCCTCTGATTATGAACATGAATATGCTTTGTGAGTAGTTACGTCTGTTCCGGAGGACAAGGTAGAAGTCTTGCTATTAGTAGTCATGTGAATTTGGTATTCGTTCGATATTTTGATGAGATGTATGTTGTCTAGCCTCTAGTGGTGTTATGTGAACGTCGACTACATAACACTTCACCATTATTTGTTCCTAGAGGAAGGCATTGGGAAGTAATAAGTAGATGATGGGTTGCTAGAGTGACAAAAGCTTAAACCCTAGTTTATGCATTGATTCGTAAGGGGCTGATTTGGATCTATATGTTTTATGCTATGGTTCTTAATACTTTTGATGTAGTTGCGGATGCTTGCAATAGAGGTTAATCATAAGTGGGATGCTTGTTCAAGTAAGAACATCACCCAAGCACCGGTCCACCCACATATCAAATTATCAAAGTACCGAACGCGAATCATATGAAGGTGATGAAAACTAGCTTGACGATATTCCCATGTGTCCTCGGGAGCGCTTTTCCTATTATAAGAGTTTGTCCAGGCTTGTCCTTTGCTACAAAAAGGATTGGGCCACCTTGCTGCACTTTATTTACCTTTGTTACTTGTTGCTCGTTACAATTTATCTTATCACAAAACTATCTATTACCACTTATTTCAGTACTTGCAGAGAATACCTTGCTGAAAACCGCTTATCATTTCCTTCTGCTCCTCGTTGGGTTCGACACTCTTACTTATCGAAAGGACTACGATAGATCCCCTATACTTGTGGGTCATCAAAATCTTTTCTGGCGCCGTTGCCGGGGAGTGTAGCGACTTTGGTAAGTGGAATTTGGTAAGGAAAAAATTATATAGTGTGCTGAAATTTTCTTTCACTTGTTACTATGGAAAGTAATTCTCTGAGGGGCTTGTTTGGGGTATCTTCACCCCGTCCAGTAGAGCAAAGAGTTGCTTCTCAACCTACTGAACCTATTGAAAATGAAAATCCTTTTGAAGTTCCTTTGGGTATGATGGAAAAACTGCTAGCTAATACTTTTACAGGAGATGGAACAAAGCATCCTGATGAACATCTACTCTATGTGGATGAAGTTTGTGAATTATTTAAGCCTATACCCGATGATGTTGTTAAGAAGAAGGTATTTCCTTTATCTTTGAAGGAAGACGCATTGACATGGTATAGGCTATGTGATGATACGAGATCATGGAACTATAGAAGATTGAAATTGGAATTTCATCAAAAGTATTACCCTATGCATCTTGTTCATCGTGATCGCAATTATATACTCCCTCCGTTCCTTAATATAGGGTGTATAATTTTTGGCACAGAAATTAAAGAAGGCATGTGAAGGGAAAATTTCACAAGTTTTGGGCGAGATTACACCTGACTAATTTACATGAGAAAATAGAGGAGCTTGCCTAATATAAGGAAATGTAATCAAATCCCTAAAAACATTATCTAGACGAGTGGTGCAACGCAATACACCTTATATTTTGGATTTTTTCTCAAAACTCTATACACCTTATATCAAGGAACGGAGGGAGTATATAATTTTTGGCCCCACGAATAAAGCATCGCTCAAGCTTGGGGGAGGCTTAAATCAATGTTATATTCATGCCCCAATCATGAGCTCTCAAGAGTGACAATTCTTTAGAATTTTTATGCTCGGCTTTTTGATAACAATCGCACCATGCTCGATACTTCTTGTGCTGGCTCTTTTATAATGAAGACTATTGAATTTAAATGGAATTTATTGGATAGAATTAAGCGCAACTCTGAAGATTGGGACCTCGTCGAAGGTAAGGAGTCAGGTATGACACCTAAGTTTGATTGTGTTAAATCCTTTATGGATACCGATATTTTCAGTAAGTTTAGCACTAAATATGGACTTGACTCTGAGATAGCATCTTCCTTCTGTGAATCTTTTGCTACTTATGTTGATCTCCCTAAAGAGAAGTGGTTTAAATATCATCCTCCCATAGAAGTAAAAGTAGCCGCACCTATTAAAGTTGAAGAAAGGACTGTCACTAATAATGATCCTATTGTTCCTACCTCTTATGTTGAGAAACCACCTTTCCCTGTTAGAGTAAAGGATCATGCTAAAGCTTCAACTGTTGTTCGTAAAAGCAATATTAGAACTTATACACCTCCTGAGCAAGTCAAAGTAGAACCTAATATTGCTATTGTTAAAGATCTCTTGTCTGATAATATTGATGGGCATGTTATTCAATTCTGTGGTGAAACTGCTAGAATTGCTAAACCTTGTGCTAAAGATAAACATAGACCCGTGGTAGGTGTGCCTGTTATTTTTGTTAAAATAGGAGATCATTGTTATCATGGCTTATGTGATATGGGTGCTAGTGCTAGTGTTATACCCATTGACTTATGTAAAGAAATTATGCATGATATTACACCTGCTGAGTTAGAAGATATTGATGTTACAATTAAACTTGCCAATAGAGATACTATATCTGCAATGGGAATTGTTAGAGATGTTGAAGTCTTGTGTGGAAAAACCAAATATCCCGCTGATTTTCTTGTTCTTGGTTCTCCACAAGATAGCTTTTGTCCCATTATATTTGGTAGACCCTTCTTGAATACTGTTAATGCTAAGATAGATTGCAAAAAGAATGTTGTTACTATTGGCTTGGATGATATGGTTCATGAGTTTAATTTCTCTAAATTCAGTAAACAACATCATGAGGAAGAATTGCCTAGTAAGGATGAAATTATTGGTCTTGCTTCTATTGCCGTACCTCCTAGTGATCCTTTAGAACACTATTTGCTAGACCATGAAAATGAGATGTTCATGAATGAAAGAAGGGAAATAGATGAAGTATTCTTTAAATAGGAACCTATTCTGCAACACAATTTGCATGTTGAAATCCTAGGGGATCCTCCTCCACCCAAGGGTGATCCCGTGTTTGAGCTTAAACCGTTGCCTGATAATCTTAAATATGCTTATCTTGATGAAAAGAAAATATATCCTATTATTATTAGTGCTAACCTTTGAGCATGAAGAAGAAAGATTATTGAAAACTCAAGAAGCACCGTGCGCTATTGGATATACTCTTGATGATCTTAAGGGCATTAGTCACACTCTATGTCAACATAAAATAAATTTGGAAGCGGATGCCAAACCAGTTCGTGATCCTCAACGATGTTTGAATCCTAAAATGAAAGAAGTGGTAAGAAAAGAAATACTCAAGCTTCTGGAGGCAGGTATAATTTATCCCGTTGCTGATAGTCAGTGGGAAGTCCTGTCCATTGTGTCCCTAAGAAGGGATGTATTACTGTTGTCCCTAATGATAAAGATGAATTGATTCCGCAAAGAATTATCACAGGTTATAGGATGGTAATTGATTTCCGCAAATTAAATAAAGCTACTAAGAAAGATCATTACCCCTTACCTTTTATTGATCAAATGCTAGAAAGATTATGCAAACATACACATTATTGCTTTCGAGATGGTTATTCTGGTTTCTCTCAAATACCCGTGTCGGCTAAAGAGATCAATCAAAGACTACTTTTACATGCCCTTTTGGTACTTTTGCTTATAGACGTATGCCTTTTGGTTTATGTAATGCACCTGCTACCTTTCAAAGATGCATGATGGCTATATTCTCTGATTTTTGTGAAAAGATTTGTGAGGTTTTCATGGACGACTTTTCCGTCTATGGTTCCTCTTTTGATGATTGCTTGAGCAATCTTGATCGAGTTTTTGCGAGATGTGAAGAAACTAATCTTGTCTTGAATTGGGAAAAGTGCCACTTTATGGTTAATGAAGGTATTGTCTTGGGACACAAAGTTTCGAAAGAGGTATTGAAGTTGATAAGGCCAAAGTTGATGCTATTGAAAAGATGCCATGTCCCAAGGACATCAAAGGTATAAGAAGTTTCCTTGGTCACGCCGGATTTTATAGGAGGTTCATTAAGGACTTCTCAAAATCTCTCACCTCGACTAATTTATTACAAAAGATGTACCATTTGTCTTTGATGATGATTGTGTAGAAGCATTTGAAATACTTAAGAAAGCATTAGTCTCTGCACCTGTTGTACAGCCACCTGATTGGAATTTACCCTTTGAAATTATGTGTGATGCTAGTGATTACGCTGTAGGTGCTGTTCTAGGGCAAAGAGTTGACAAGAAATTAAATGTTATCCATTATGCTGGTAAGACTCTAGACAATGCTCAAAGAAATTATGCTACTACCGAAAAGGAACTTTTAGCAGTTGTATTTGCTTGTGATAAATTCAGACCCTATACTGTTGATTCTAAAGTAACTATTCACACTAATCATGCTGCTATTAAATATCTTATGGAAAAGAAAGATGCTAAACCTAGGCTTATCAGATGGGTTCTCTTGCTGCAAGAATTTGATTTGCATATTGTTGATAGAAAGGGAGCTGAGAACCCCCTTGCAGACAACTTATCTAGTTTAGAGAATGTTCTTGATGACCCACTACCTATTGATGATAGCTTTCCTGATGAACAATTAAATGTCATAAGCACTTCTCATAGCACTCCATGGTATGCTGATTATGCTAATTATATTGTTGCTAAATTTATGCCACCTAGCTTCACATACCAACAAAAGAAAAAGTTCTTCTATGATTTGAGACATTACTTTTGGGATGACCCACATCTTTATAAAGAAGGAGTAGACGGTGTTATTAGACGTTGTGTGCCTGAGCATGAACAGGAACAGATCCTATGCAAGTGTCACTCCGAAGCTTATGGAGGACACCACGCTAGAGATAGAACTGCCTATAAGGTATTGCAATCCGGTTTTTATTGGCCTACTCTCTTCAAGGATGCCCGTAAGTTTGTTTTGTCTTGTGATGAATGTCAAAGAATTGGTAATATTAGTAGACGTCAAGAAATGCCTACGAATTATTCACTTGTTATTGAACCATTTGATGTTTGGGGCTTTGATTATATGGGACCTTTTCCTGCTTCTAATGGATATGCACTTATTTTGGTTGCTGTTGATTACGTTACTAAGTGGGTAGAAGCTATTCCAACTAGTAGTGCTGATCATAATACCTCTATTAAAATGCTTAAGGAAGTTATTTTTCCGAGGGTTGGAGTCCCTAGATATTTAATGACTTATGCTGGTTCACACTTTATTCATGGTGCTTTCCGTAAAGTGCTTGCTAAATATGATGTTAATCATAGAATTGCATCTCCTTATCACCCGTAGTCTAGTGGTCAAGTAGAATTGAGCAATAGAGAGCTCAAATTAATTTTGCAAAAGACTGTTAATAGGTCTAGAAAGAATTGGTCCAAGAAACTTGATGATGCATTATGGGCCTATAGAACTGCATATAAGAATCCTATGGGTATGTCTCCGTATAAAATGGTTTATGGAAAAGCATGTCACTTACCTCTCGAACTAGAACATAAGGCATATTGGGCTATTAAAGAGCTCAACTATGATTTCAAACTTGCCGTGAGAAGAGGTTATTTGATATTAGCTCACTTGATGAATGGAGAACCCAAGCTTATGAAAATGCCAAGTTGTTTAAAGAAAAGTTAAAAGATGGCATGACAAAAGGATACAAAAGCATGAGTTTAATGTAGGTGATTATGTATTGCTATACAACTCTCGCTTAAGATTTTTTGCAGGAAAACTTCTCTCTAAATGGGAAGGCCCTACATTATCGAGGAGGTCTATCGTTCCGTGCCATAAAATCAACAACTTCAAGGCACAAATCAAGGTGGTAAACGGTCAAAGAATCAAACATTATATCTCAGGTAATCCCGTAAATGTTGAAACCAATATTATTGAAACTGTAACCCCGGAGGAATACATAAGGGACACTTTCCAGACCGTTTCAGACTCCGAAACGGAATATGTATGTGGTATGGTAAGTAAACCGACTCCAAAACAATTTTTAAGGCAATATTTCTTTGTTTTGAAATATTTAGAAAAAAAGAAAAATAAGTGGAAGTCCGGGAAGGACACGAGGGCCCCACGAGGGTGGTGGGTGCGCCCTACCCCCCTGGGCGCGCCCCCTACCTCGTGAGCACCTCTTGTGCCCTCCGGACTCCGTTTTCTTGCACGATACGTATTTTGGTCGGTAAAAATTCATTATATATTCTCCCGAAGGTTTTGACTATCGTATCACGCAAATATCTCCTGTTCTTGTTTCGAGTTGTTTTTCTGACAGATCTAGATCATCATGATGTCCCCAAGTGCTTCCAAGGACAAGTTCTTCGAGAAGGTGATCAACCCTTACCTCGCGGAGGTGCTGCGACACCCTCAAACCATTGAGATGCGTGATGGGTTGCTGCACATCCGCGATGTTGAGGGACCAAAGGGAACCGGAAGCGTGGAGGCGAGGCTCGAAGCAATGGAGCAACAAGTTTTCAAGTGCCAGCGGATGGTGGAGCATGGAATTAACGCTAGCCACAAGATGCTCACGGAGTTCACCAACAACTATGAGCCAGATGCCAAGAACACCGAGAAGGCCATTGTCGGTGTCAAAACCGGCGGATCTCGGGTAGGGGGTACCGAACTGTGCGTCTAGGCGGATGGTAACAGGAGACAAGGGACACGATGTTTTTACCCAGGTTCGGGCCCTCTCGATGGAGGTAATACCCTACTCCTGCTTGATTAATATTGATGATATGGGTAGTACAAGAGTAGATCTACCACGAGATCAAGGAGTCTAAACCCTAGAAGATAGCCTATGGTATGATTGTTGTTCGTCCTACGGACTAAAACCCTCCGGTTTATATAGACACCGGATAGGTCAGGGTTACACAGAGTCGCTTACAATGGTGGGAGATCTACATATCCGTATCGCCAAGCTTGCCTTCCACGCCAAGGAAAGTCCCATCCGGACACGGGACGAAGTCTTCAATCTTGTATCTTCATAGTCCAGGAGTCCGGCCAACGGTGATAGTTCGCTATCCGGACACCCCTAATCCGGGACTCCTCAAGAGCCCCGAACCAGGCTTCAATGACGATGAGTTCGGTAGCGTTGATTGTCTTCGCATTGCGAGGCGGGTTCTTCTCCAAATTCCATATACTTGTCGAATAGTGTCCGGCTTCGATAAATGCTGCGCCCTTGGCTTCTACGCCCAATAATGGCCATCTTCCACGTGTTTGAATGAATGCTAAAAGCCATGGTATTTTTACACTTACCCCCTAGCTGCGCAAATGAGCTGCCTATAAAAGGGCGAGGATCTAGATCTGAGTCACACCATTCCCCTTCATGAAGCTTTCATCGAGCGCCTCGACCAAAGCCCATTCCATCATGGACAATGACGCGCTCCTCCTCTCACGCCCCAGCCCTCACCTGAAATTGGGAGAGATGCTCGATCCCGCATAGCGAGCTAGTTATACTCCAAACCAAGGGATTTCTTCCCCCGGCCTTCATGGTTCCGGTTCGAGCCGGACTCGCCACCTACAAGGGCGGAAAGCAAGCAGAGAGTGTCCGCGATCCCTCTAAAGGAGAGCGGGTATGCTTCATCTCTTATCTAGTAAGAGGACTCGGATTTCCAATCCATCCGTTTCTCCGGGGGCTCTTGGAGTTCTACGGCCTCCAGTTACACCACCTTACGCCTGCCTCCATTTTGCACATCGCGGGCTTCGTGGCCCTTTGCGAACTGTTCTTGGGCGTCGAGGCTCATTTCGCGCCGTGGAAGAGATTATTCTGCCTAGTACCCCGTTCTCATGAGGGGTCAATATATCAAGTGGGCGGAGCCGAACTATGGCGCATCGCCGGGACCGGATATCTATCCGGAACCCCGAAGAAGGCGTCCGAAGACTGGCCTTCGGAATGGTTTTATATGGAGGACGTCCCGCTGCCGGATCCTGTTCGGATCGGCCTTCCGGAGTTTAGCAATGCTCCTCTGAAGAAGCGCCTAAGCTGGCGCCCTCGGAGCCCCCAGAGGGAAAATGTAACATCCCAAATTTTCAATTTGGAATGTTATACATAGAGCATCATGGCATATCATATTTTTTCGTTGCATTTTTGCTCGACCTAGAAATTCTACACAACTCAAGGACCCTCAGAGAGAGTTGGGGATTTTCGTTATTTTCATATTTGAGTTTTCTCAAATTTTGAAAATAGGATCATTTGATTTTAATTATTTTATCTTCAACTATTTCTATTACAAAAATATGAGAGAGGGAATAAAATGACTTTCCCAAAATAAAGAAATAATGAAGATTTAATAATAAAATCAAATAAGATTTTATTTTGGAGTTTTTCGCCTTTTATTTGAATTTAGGAAAAAATGTGCGTTTTTCAAAATTGCATTTAGGCCCCAAATAAATGTTCATTAAATCCGACTTGATTTTAGAGGCCGGGGAAAATTTATTTCGGGATTTTTGGAGTCTGTTTAGTACTTCTTTTGATTTTTTTCTGCGCGTAATGTTTATTTAAAAAGACGCCAAGACCGCCTTTCAGTTGCATCGAAGGGACTCGCCGGGGCACGCTTATAAATAGCGGCCGCCTCGAGCCGCCACCCCACCCGAGCCATCCCGAACCCTAGCCGCCTCACCGCGCCTTGCCATTGAGTCGCCAAGACGCCGCCCGAGGTTCGCCGCCGCCTCAATTTCCATGCCGGTTTTTTTCCAAAAAAAAAACCGATCGATTTTCTTCGGTTTTTTTCGGTTTTTATTTTTTTATTTTTTTATTTTTTTTCCGTTCGAATCTGTTCGCCGCTTTTTTCTTTTTCTCGGATTTAATCCGCGATTTTTCCGATCGCTATTCTAGATCCGATTTTCGTTTTAGTATAACTTTTATTGTTTTTGAATCAGCGATTCAAGCGCTGGAGTTTCGTGATCGAAACCCTCTTTCCGAATAATCTACTTAAACAAGTTTTTGCTTCTGTAAAATTTGACTTAGGTCCAGACTAGTAGAACGGAGCTGTTTTCTTCCGCCGTTTGACTTTCGTGGCTTCGTTTGAGTTGATTCTTTTTGCAAACCGGAGTTCTTAAGTTGAACTATCTGGTTAGATCTATTTGAGTTTTACCTGTGCATTAGATGAGTATTTATTGTATGCTTGTTTGTTTGTCTACGATAGATTACCCGGAGTGCGCCGCCTGTTACTTCGAGTCTCTAGGTTTCGCGGATCATCAGCAAGGCAAGTAACACTTTGATCATATCTTTCCTCATACCCAATTTTTATGCATTAGATCTATCCTCAAACACTTGCATGATTAGGATCTAATTAAATTGTGGGATGTGAAGTAGATGAGGTAGTACCTATTACCTGTTTTATTATCAAACCCTTTGGAGTTACTTCTACGTTTGCTTATTATGCCATGCTATGCTAGTAGACGTGGATTGGGTGAGTGTATCCATGACAGATGTGAGATTGTTATTTAATGGTTTATTTAAGGTGGCAACTTAAACACACATCCGGGTGGATTGAGGCACCTGGTTTCTATCAGACTTGCTCAGATTTCTTCTGGACCGCCACCCGTGCTCAAAGGATCATGAGATTATTCAAACTAGAAACTTCCATGTGCAGCCACAAGCCATTATGGGCTCTGGCATAGTTGATTAAGTTGTGCGAACTCTTACGGGTAGGCTAGCAGATGTAGGGGATGTAGGTTGGTACGGTCTACCCAGATGTAAGGTGCTAGCGCTTCTGAAAGACTATGTCTCGGTCATCCGTTTCTCAAACACCATGCAGTGGGAGAAACCAAACGGAGGCGATCGAGTCTTGTGGGGGAAAAGTGCGCAAACCTCTACAGAGTGTATAAACTAATCATGATTAGCCGTGTCCCCGGTTATGGACATCTTGAGTATCTAGTACCTGGATATCATGTGAATCTCATCATGTTACTTCTAATTAATATTGTTGGGTTTGTTAATGAGTACTTCTAATTGGGATTGAGAATGCTGTCAACCATTCTCAATGTTTCACAACCACCATGATAGTTAAATAAATTTATTCCTTTGCAGTAGGGAAAATTTGGCTTTATGCAAAACTGTAACCATAGAGCTTTCCACCAGCCATATATGCATGTAGTATAGGCTATTCATTCCATTATTCTCTATGTGTTACATTGCCAGCATATTCCATGTGCTGACCCGTTTTCGGGCTGCAACATTTCATGTTGCAGACTTTTCAGACGACGATTAAGGTGCATAGGTCGTGGTTCTATACTCAGTGATGCCGTTGGAGTTGATGGACTCGCTTATTCTTCCAAGCCTTCCGCTGTTATCGTATTAGATGGCCTTAAGCCATATTTATTTTATTAAGCTCTCTATTGAGACTTTCGATTATAATAAGTGTGTGATTGCTACTCTGTTATAAATCCTTCGAGTCTTGAGTGGTGTCGGATTATCGATCCAGGGATGACACTCGAGCACGTAGATCGATCGCTTGAGGTCCGGTCGCTACAAAGATGGTTTCAGAGCACACGCCGATCGTGGGACACGACCATTAAGCTAAAGCCCTAGATCACTACTCTCTTCTCATTTCGACTCCTCATCTTTTCTACTCTTTTAGGATGACGAGCGAGGATCAAGTTCACTCAAACCGGATGAGGATATACCGTTTGGACGACACCTGAAGGAAGTCACTAAGTACCTTAACATTGGATTACCAAGCTTCACCGGGACTTACAATTCCACTTTACCCGAAGAGGAGCGCTGGAAGATTCAAGCTCAAGTTCCCGGAAGGACGTTTGCGCCAATCACAGAGCCCATAGTGTGTGTTTTCAATGCACCAACTTGGAGCCTGGGAAAGAGTATGGAAGCTCACATAACCATGGGGCGCATTGGAGAAGTTTACAAAGAAGACCTCAAGGATACTATCTACCAGATTTGCGGACGCCGAGATGAACAATGGGAGATAGTTGGCACTAAGAAGGATCGATCCATTGCAGCTTTCATCCAGGAGTTAAATCAGCACATTCGACGCCAGGAAAACCAGATGTGCGCAGACATGATGGAGTTGAAGACAGCAAAAGCCAAGATTATCGAACTAGAAGGAGAACTGAAGGCCACTCGCAAGGACTATCATGGAGGAGATTGTAGCTCTAGTGGGACAAAACGGCGATCTTAAGGAGCAGATTGAAGAACTCATGGGAAATTCAGCACCCGGAGGAGGAGATGAAGATAGCACCTGTCCAGAGAACTACATCATCATCGACGACACCGATTCCGATCCTAGTGATGATGATTACGAAGATGAAGCTGGAGCAGATATTATGGAGTCTTCATCGGAGCAGTTTTTCTAGTTGACCACCATAACAGTAGTAGTTTACCCCCATGTTATTTTAGTTTTAGTTTCAACACTTTGTAACGATAGATAGACCGTTGTATGCCCTTGTTTGAATTGATTGGAGTGATATTGTGTGATTTGTCTCATGTGCATATGGGTAGTGTTTCCCTCTAGACCTCATTCTATTCTAAATTCTCGTCTTTTCTTAAAAACCCTCGATGCCTCCGAGACGCGACCCGGATTTGTTTTCCCTCCGAGAGATCACTCGGTTGATTCAGCAGCAGAATGCCTTGATTCAAACATTGGTACAGAACCAAGGCAACAACAACAACAACAACAACCCACCGCCACCACCACCTGCTGACCATTTGACCCGTTTCTTAAGGCTGAATCCACCGGTGTTTTCCAGTAGCACCGAGCCGATTGTTGCAGATGATTGGCTCCGTAAGATAGGGAGGGAGTTGACCACTGCAGGATGTACAGATGGAGAAAGGGTGAAGTTTGCCGCACACCAGCTTGAAGGACCCGCAGCAGCATGGTGGGAGAATTTCACAGCCACTTACCCTATAGACACTGTCACATGGGATCAATTTCAGCAAGCTTTCCGTACTGCCCATGTTTTAGCAGGAGCTATGGCCATGAAGAAGCGTGAGTTTCGCAACTTACGCCAAGGAGGACGGACAGTTGGCCAGTTTGTAGATGATTTCAGTAAGCTAGCACGTTATGCCCTAGATGACGTTGCTACGGACGCAGCTAAGCAGGAGAAGTTTCTAGAAGGACTGAATGATGAGCTGAGCATGCAGTTGATGTTAGCCACCTTCAATAACTACCAGGAGTTGGTAGACCGTGCTCTCATGATAGAAGGGAAGCAGCAGCAGATTGAAAATCGCAAGAGGAAGTATGGACAGGGGAAGAATAACTCTGGAGCTCAGCAGAAACTTCGCTTTACCCCGAAGCCAAGAGGACAATTTCAGCATACCCATGGAGGAGGTAGCTCGCACAACCATAATGGCACCAAGAATGCGAACGGGAATGGAGGAAGCAATGGACAAAACCGCACCAACCCGTCAACACCATCCAAGGTAGACCTGAGCCATGTCACTTGCTTTAAATGCCGCAAGACTGGCATTATGCAAACGAATGTACAGAAGGCCAGAATGGAAATGGCAATGGGAGCTCAGGAAAGAAGCCGAACCCCTTCAACAAAGGACAAGTGAACCACGTTACCGTGGAGGAGGTTGAAGCTCAGCCAGATGCAGTAATAGGTAAGTTTTTGGTTAAGTCATTTACTTCAGTTGTTCTTTTTGATACTGGTGCATTGCATTCATTCATATCAAGGGGATTTGCGGATAAGTTTAGCCTGCCCACTAAACCCTTAAGACACCCATGTTAGTAAGCTCACCGGGAGCGGAGTATATGGCCAGTCAAGGAAGTTTTCAAGTGCCATTAAGTATAGGGAGACATGTTTTCCCAACGGATTTAATCATATTGGAATCCCAAGGATTGGATGTAATTCTTGGTATGGATTGGTTGTCGATGTATGGAGGAAACATCGATTGCGCCAGTAAGACAATTTTGCTTACCACCCCAGAAGGGAGGAGAATTAAGTATGTATCACGGCATGAGCCGAGGAAAGCACATGTAAATTCCTTATCAGGAGTTGTGCAGGAGGAAGTACCAGTGGTAAGGGATTACCCGGACGTGTTTCCTAAGAGTTGCTGTGCATGCCACCGGATAGAGACATTGAGTTTCGATTGAACTATCGCCGAGCACCGGGCCGATATCTAAGAGACCATATAGGATGCCAGCCCAAGATTTGGAGGAAATTAAGAAGCGATTAAGGAGTTATTGGATAAATGTTTTATTCGCCCAAGTTCTTCGCCTTTGGGGATGACCAAGATTTAGTGGAGAAAAGGATGGATCATTAAGAATGGTTGTTGATTATCATGGATTGAATGAAGTGACCATTAAGAACAAATACCCGTTACCGATGATCAATGACTTGTTTGACCAGTTGCAAGGAGCTAAGGTGTTTTCAAAGATTGATTTGCGATCAGGGTACCATCACTTGAAGATTCGAGAGCAGGATATACCTAAGACGGCTTTTACCACTGTGCACGGGCTGTGCAGTACACCGTTATGTCATTTGGTCCGACTAACGCACCGCCTATTTTATGAACATGATGAACAAAGTGTTTATGGAGTTTTTGGATAAGTTCGTCGTGGTGTTCATTGATGATATTTTGGTTTATTCAAAGAATGAAGAGGAACATAAGGAGCATTTGCATTTGGTACTCGAGAAGCTCGAGAGAACATCGCCAGTATGCCAAGTTCAGCAAGTGTGAGTTTTGGTTGAAGGAAGTTGGATTTCTTGGACATGTTATATCCGGAGAAGGTATAGCAGAGACCCCACTAAAGTTGTCACCAGAATAAACGGGAAGCGCCAACGACATTTGAGAGATCCGAGTTTCCTTGGACTCAGCGGGATACTACCGAGATTCATTGAGAATTTCTCACGGATTGCGAAGCCTATGACAGAATTATTAAAGAAGGATACCAAGTTCATTTGGACCGAGGAGTGTGAAGCTAGTTTCCAAGAGTTGAAGAAACGTTTGGTTACCTCATCAGTGTTAATTCTGCCAGATCAGACCAAGGATTATGCGGTATATTGCGACGCTTCACGTCGATGACTTGGAGCAGTGCTTATGCAGGAGGAAAGAGTTGTTTCGTATGCTTCACGACAGCTTAAGCCTCATGAGCTAAATTATGCTACGCATGATTTGGAGTTAGCAGCCATAGTGCATGCGTTGAAAACACGGAGACATTTCCTCATTGGAAATCATTGTGAGGTGTATACGGATCACAAGAGTTTGAAGTACATCTTCACGCAGAAGGAGCTAAATCTCAGACAGAGGAGATGGCTGGAGCTCATCAAAGATTATGATATGAGATTGCATTATCACCCCGGAAAGGCTAACGTTGTAGCAGACGCGTTGAGCCGTAAGAGTCACGTCAATACATTAATGACGGGATAAATACCAAAGGAGTTAGCCGAGGATCTTCGAGAGCTATGTTTGGAAATAGTTCCGAGAGGCTATGTAGCAGCATTGGAGATTTAGTCAACTTTGATGAACAAGATCAGGGAAGCTCAGAAGACTGACAAAGAGATTGCCTCTATAAAGGAGAAAATGAGCGAAGGAAAAGCAAAGGGATTTCGTGAGGATGAGCACGATACCCTATGGTTTGAGGACCGTGTTTATGTGCCCAATGACCCGGAGATCAGGAAGTTGATTTTACAAGAGGCACATGATTCACCATATTCGATTCACCCAGGAAATACCAAGATGTACTTGGATTTGAAGAATACTTTCGGTGGACCGGAATGAAGAAAGATATTGCGAGTATGTAGCAGTTTGTGATGTATGTCGAAGGTGAAGGCGTAACATCGAAGCCAGCGAGATTGTTACAGCCATTGCCTATACCCGAATGGAAGTGGGATAAACTAGGTATGGATTTCATCACGGATTGCCCAGACTCGCTCAGGTTATGACTCGATTTGGGTTATAGTCGATCGTTTGACGAAGGTAGCTCATTTCATTCCAAAGAAAGACTACTTACAAGGTGCTAAATTGGCTAAGATATACATGACAAGGATTGTATGTTTGCATGGAGTTCCGAGGAGTATCGACGATAGAGGAACCCAATTTACCTCAAAGTTCGGAAGCGAGTTGCATGAAACTTTGGGAACCAGGCTGGAGTTTAGCACAGCTTTCCATCCACAGACAGATGGACAAACCGAGAGAGTCAACCAGATTTTGGAGGATATGCTTAGAGCTTGTGCTTTGGATTATGGATCAAGTTGGGATGACAATTTGCCGTATGCGGAGTTTTCTTATAACAACAGTTACCAAACCAGTCTGAAGATGGCCCCTTTCGAAGCCTTGTACGGAAGGAGGTGCAGGACCCCATTGTTGTGGGATGAAGTTGGAGACCGCCGGTTGTTTGGACCGGATTTGATTAAGGAGTCTGAACAGAAAGTAAAGTTGATTCGCGATAGGCTCAAGGTAGCCCAGTCAAGACAGAAGAGCTATGCGGATTCAAAACGCAAGGAGACAGAATACAAAGTCGGAGACAGAGTTTATCTTCGAGTATCGCCACTTCGAGGAGTTAAGCGTTTTGGAGTTAAAGGAAAGTTAGCACCTCGATTTGTAGGACCATATCGTGTTTTGGAACGCATGGGAGAAGTTGCGTACAAGTTGGAATTACCCGAAGGATTGTCAGGAGTTCATGATGTGTTTCATGTTTCACAGTTGAAGAAGTGTCACGCAGAGATGGCTGATATACCACTGAGAGATACAGTGCCACTGGATGCGATTCAGTTGAATGATGATTTGACCTACGAGAGAAACCGGTTAAGATTCTGGAGTATGCCAGCAGAGTCACCCGCAACAAGGTCATTAAGTTTTGCAAAGTTTAGTGGAGCCACCACACTGAGGATGAAACCACCTGGGAGCGAGAGGAAGATTTGCTTAAGGACCACTCTCACCTATTTTCTAACCAACCCGAATCTCGAGGGCGAGATTCATCTTAAGGGGGTAGGTTTGTAACATCCCAAATTTTCAATTTGGAATGTTATACATAGAGCATCATTGCATATCATATTTTTTCGTTGCATTTTTGCTCGATCCTAGAAATTCTACACAATTCAAGGACCCTCGAAGAGAGTTGGGGATTTTCGTTATTTTCATATTTGAGTTTTCTCAAATTTTAAAAATAGGATCATTTGATTTTAATTATTTTATCTTCAATTATTTCTATTACAAAAATATGAGAGAGGGAATAAAATGACTTTCCCAAAATAAAGAAATAATGAAGATTTAATAATAAAATCAAATAAGATTTTATTTTGGAGTTTTTCGCCTTTTATTTGAATTTAGGAAAAATGCGCGTTTTTCAAAATTGCATTTAGGCCCCAAATAAATGTTCATTAAATCCGGCTTGATTTTAGAAGCCGGGGAAAATTTATTTTGGGATTTTTGGAGTCCATTTAGTGCTTCTTTTGATTTTTTTTCTGCGCGTAATGTTTATTTAAAAAAAAACGCGCACCGCCTTTCGGGCCGTACCCGAGCGGGACTCCGCTCGGGGGCACGATATAAATAGCGGCCGCCCGAGCCGCCAGCCCACCCGAGCCTGCCTCAAACCCTAGCCGCCTGACCAATTGCCGCTGCCATTGCTGCCAGTGAGTCGCCAGACGCCGCCTCGAGGTTCACCGCCGCCTCGATTTCCGTGCCGGGTTAAAAAATCGATCGGTTTTCTTCGGGTTATTTTATTTTATTTATTTATTTTTTTAAGTTTTTTTCCGTTCGAATCTGTTCGTCGTTTTTTCTTTTTCTCGGATTTAATCAGCGATTTTTCTGATCGCGATTCCAAATCCGATTTTCGTTTTAGTATAACTTTTCGCTCGTTTATCGGAATTAGGCGATTCAAGCGCCTGGAGTTTCATCTCGAAACCCTCTTTCCGAATAATCTACTTAAACAAGTTTTTGCTTCTGTAAAATTTGACTTAGGTCCAGACTAGTAGAACGAAGCTGTTTTCTTCCGCCGTTTGACTTTCGTTGCTTCGTTTGAGTTGATTCTTTTTGCAAACCGGAGTTCTTAAGTTGAACTATCTGGTTAGATCTATTTGAGTTTTACCTGTGCATTAGATGATTATTTATTGTATGCTTGTTTGTTTGTCTGCGATAGATTACCCGGAGTGCGCCGCCTGTTACTTCGAGTCTCTAGGTTTCGCGGATCATCAGCAAGGCAAGTAACACTTTGATCATATCTTTCCTCATACCCATTTTTATGCATTAGATCTATCCTCTAACACTTGCATTAGTACCTATTACCTGTTTTATTATCAAACCCATGGGAGTTACTTCTACGTTTGCTTATTATGCCATGCTATGCTAGTAGACGTGGATTGGGTGAGTGTATCCATGACAGATGTGAGATTGTTATTTAATGGTTTATTTAAGGTGGCAATTTAAACACACATCTGGGTGGATTGAGGCACCTGGTTTCTATCAGGACTTGCCTGTATTTCTTCGCACCGCCACCCAGGCTCAAAGGGATCATGAGATTATTCAAACTAGAAACTTCCGTGTGCAGCCACAAGCCATTATGGGCTCTGGCATAGTTGATTAAGTTGTGCAAACTCTTACGGGTAGGCTAGCAGATGTAGGGGATGTAGGTTGGTACGGTCTACCCACATGTAAGGTGCTAGCGCTTCTGAAAGACTATGTCTCGGTCATCCGTTTCTCAAACACCATGTAATGCGAGAAACCAAACGGAGGCGATCGAGTCTTGTGGGGAAAAGTGCGCAAACCCCTGCAGAGTGTATAAACTAATCATGGTTAGCCGTGTCCCCGTTATGGACATCTTGAGTATCTAGTACCGGATATCATGTGAATCTCATCATGTTACTTCTAATTAATATTGTTGGGTTTGTTAATGAGTACTTTAATTGGGATTGAGAATGCTGTCAACCATTCTCAATGTTTCACAACCACCATGATAGTTAAATAAATTTATTCCTTTGTAGTAGGGAAAATTGGCTTTATGCAAAACTGTAACCATAGAGCTTTCCACCAGCCATATATGCATGTAGTATAGGCTATTCATTCCATTATTCTCTATGTGTTACATTGCCAGCATATTCCATGTGTCTGACCCGTTTTGGGCTGCAATGTTTCATGTTGCGACTTTTCGAATTTACGATTAAGGTGCATAGGTCGTGGTTCTATACTCAGTGATGCCGTTGGAGTTGATGGACTCGCTTATTCTTCCAAGCCTTCCGCTGTTATCGTATTAGATGGCCTTAAGCCATATTTATTTTATTAAGCTCTCTCTTGAGACTTTCGATTGTAATAAGTGTGTGATTGCTACTATGTTATAAATCCTTCGAGTACTGTGTGGTGTCAGCATTACTGATCCAGGGATGACAGTGAGCACAGAGATCGGACTGTTTGAGGTCTGGTCGCTACATAAAATGACCGGGATGTCCTTTACTTGATGAGCCGAATAAGATTACTGGCTCATGCTGGATTGACCATGATTGGAGTCATGGCAATCTGCATTATGAGGGGAGTGCAGCCGGTCCAATATAGGGGCCACCCCATGTGTGACTTCAACGGGGAGGACGATGCCACCCGCTATGGCCGCAAAGGGCCGGGATCGGTCACCGAACTGGTGAAGATCTTGTCTGCCATGTACAAAGGGGAGGAAGAGGATTTTCTCCGCGTCAACCCACTGAGCGAGTTCTCTGCGAATAATCCTCGAAGTTGGGTAAGCAAACATCTTTGTGGCCTGTCTGATCCATGTGCCCGCGATTAAATATCTCATTTCATGGTTTCTGCGCAGAAACTGCGCCGGGCCGTGGAGAAGATACACAGCCCGCCCCCACAAACCGAGGATCCGGAACGGTCCCTCGATCCGGTCTCCGAAGAGGATCCGGATATAAAGGTGGAGTTGATCGACGGGGTGTTCCACCAACTTAGCATCGACAATGCTTTTGTCTCCATTACGGCCGATTACCCTGGAATACTTCCAGCCTCATAGGTAACTGAGACCGAGGTCCCAATACTCTGATAATGACCCAGCCGTGCTTATTTCTTGATCACCGTATACCAATGGTGTTTCGCAGGGGGTACCTTCGAGGCAGAAGCCGAGCCAGCGACTAGCCAACAAGGCAGACTGCCCCGCAGGCTGAAAAGAAGTGCGGTCCGGATCAAAACTCCGTCGCAACGGTATGGCGCGTCACCATATTCCCAGGACTGATTCCTGGAAGGTGTACTAATGCTTGTGCTCTTTTCAGGAAAAAGAGCGCTCGTCGGACTGAGTCCGGAGAGGTTGCCAATCGAGCCTCCGCCGGCCAGGCTCGAAAGCCGGGTTCGGAAGCGGAGGCGAGCACGAGGCGTGCATCGGATGCTCCTCCGACAGAGGATGCCGACAAATTGTCCGCCACCAACTCCGAGGTGGAGAGGGCCATGAATCACAGGCGCTGCCGGAAAGTTCTTCGTGACGCATGTTTTCCCAAGAGGCCTTGAATGCCTTCAATTCGGGAGATGCGCACCTCCGTGCCGCTCAAGATGGTCTAGCCAGAGCCACGAAGCAGTATGTAAAGGACATACATGTAAGGAAATTTGACAGTTATATATGCCAGTAGCCCCCGGGACTTAAAATAGTTAGAATAACTGATTTAAGGATCATTTGTTATGCAGGATATTACAAAAAAGAGTACCCGACTGTCCCAGGAGCTTGAGGAGTGCAAGGCCCAACTTGAGGCCGCACTAGCCGCTACAGGGGGAGCCACAGAGACCCCCTCTGGTAATATATGCTTCAAAAGATAAATAGTTTATGAAGTGCGGCAGGTGTGTAAATCTGATAAAAATATTGCAGATGGCGCCGGACTAGATCCGGACAAGCAACAGCTCTTGCGCCAGCTAATGGCCGGTGAGAGCGTGCTTACGAGGGTTCGGCAGGAGAAAAATAACCTCCAAGATGCCAACACCAAACTGGGTGAGGAACTAAAGGATGTTCGTGCCCAGTTGTCGGACTCCGTAAAGGAGAATCGGCGGCTTCGTCGCGACATTTTCGGTAAGTGCTTGAGCGAACTGTGAAAGAGTTCGGCGAGGAAGGCGACTAACATAAACATGTATGTAGGTTTGCTCACGTGTCGCCCCGAGGAGGAGATGCCCAGTTCTTGGGTGATCTTCTTCCCGAATTAGGCCACCGCATTTAACGAGTACGGCAGGTGATGAAAGGCGTCGGCCAGGCCTTGTGGCTATCTATCTCCCCGCCCAAGGCATTGGGGAGCTGGCAGAGCGGCTTCAAGGAGCACGGCGCGCTTCCGACTATGGAAGATATCGGCTCGCCGACAAGGCGCCAGGAGGCTCGGGCCATGGTAAAGACGCAGTACACGGTTGTGAGCCAAACCACATGGCCGAGGTCGGACTGTGGGGCTGATGGGATGGAGATCCTGTAAGCTTAGTGTACGGCCAAGTAGAATTGGCCGCGAAGTATTCCCAGCAAGATTGTAAATTAGATAGCCTATTAGATGGCATTGAGGAGGAATACAATGAGTCGAGTTGGCTATGTAAAAATATGACATGAAAAATGTCTTCTAGTCGGATTGTAGATTGTTTGTCATAGCGGACATTGTCGCTTCGACCTCAGGACCCAATAATCCGGAGTGTGTCCGAATACCTTCGTGGTTATATAAGAACCGAGGTATGCATGGAGACAAGGCGTAGGGGTCATTATTGCTGTATCAGACAAGTGCCCAACTAGTTATGTTATATTACATGGATAGTAAGAATCATCTTCTAGGGAGAATAGTTCCGTTAAGGGTTCCTTTCGCTGGGATGCATGCCCTAAAGTGCATGTCAAAGCTGCTAGGAAAGCAGAAAATCATCTGGGGCAGATGGGTAAATAGTTAAAATCATCTTTCAGTTCACCGACCAATATTCCCTTAAGAACGCTTAGCTTTCGGCTTCACCCGGTCGAGGTACACATCCGCTGACCCGCAGATAATAATCGCAGAGGTGCTCCCTTTACCACCTAGCCGAACAATCGGGAACGTAGGGGTAAGGACAGGAGCTAGGCAACCCAGCTTGGCCAAAACTTAACTCATATCGATGCATATAATGGTGAATAAAAGGTACATGCGTAAGTTTGACGCATGTGTTGGGCATGAAGCCCATATAAATAAGCTTCTGTTTAAGAAGCCCCCAGGTATAATGAGCGCGTACAGCGCGTCAAATATGTGCGAAAAAATCGCAAACGAGCCTCTAAAGGCTTCAGGAAGAAGGAGGAGGAAGGAGAGAAATAAAAGACAGCAAAAATAGAAAATGTGGACGGAGGAAGGAAACGAACTTGGAGTCTGGCGCTTAGGCGTAGAATCTTCGTAGACAGGCTGCGTTCCATGGGTTCGGCTCGAGTCGGTTATCCGATGCGTTTCACAGACGGTATGCTCCGCCGGTCAGGACCTGGTCGATGATGAAGGGACCTTCCCATCTGGGCTTGAGTTTGTCCTTTTTCTTGTCCGGCAAGCGTAGAACTAGTTCGCCAACGTGATAAGCTTTGGCCCGTACTTCCGTGCTTTGATATCTTCGAGCCTGCTGTTGATAGAATGCGGAACGAGCTTTTGCCACGTCGCTCTCCTCCTCCAATGCGTCCAAACTGTCCTACCGATTGAGCTCGGCTTCTCTTTCTTCATACATGCGCACGCGAGGTGAGTCATGAATTATGTCGCAGGGCAGGACTGCCTCTGCACCGTACACCATAAAAAATGGTGTGAATCCGGTAGTACGATTCGGCGTTGTCCGCAGCCCCCAGAGTACGGAGTCGAGCTCCTCAACCCAGTGCGTGTTAGATTCCTTGAGGGACCGCACTAGTCTGGGTTTAATGCCGCTCATGATTAGATCGTTTGCTCGTTCGACTTGGCCGTTGGTTTGAGGGTGATAGACTAAGGCGTAATCGAGCTTGATGCCCATGTTTTTGCACCATAATTTGACCTCATCGACCGTGAAGTTGGTGCCGTTATTAGTGATGATACTGTGGGGGACACCTTAACGGTGAACTACCCCTGATATGAAGTCTATCACCGGTCCGGATTCGGCCGTTTTAACAGGTTTGGCCTCTATCCATTTGGTGAATTTATCCACCATGACCAATAGGTATTTTTGCTTGTGGGTTCCCCCATTAAGGGGTCCAACCATGTCAAGCCCCGCACATGAACGGCCAGGTGATGGGTATAGTTTTGAGGGCGGTGGGTGGCATGTGGCTTTGGTTAGCAAAAAGCTGGCAACCGACGCATCGTTGGACTAAATCCTGCGCAATTGCCCGGGCCGTCAGCCAATAAAATCCTGTACGGTAGGGCGCAATTGCCCGGGCCATCGGCCAATAAAATCCTGTACGGAAGGCCTTGCCTTCAAGGGCCCGGGCTGCGGCATGGTGCCCACCCAGTCCGGCATGAATTTCAGCCAGGAGGTTTCGCCCTTCCTCTTCGGAGATACACCTGTGAAGGACTCCTGTTGTGCTTTTCTTATAAAGCTCTCCCTCATGGACTTTATAGGCTTTAGATCGCCGTACTATGCAGTGAGCCTCATTTTGGTCTTCGGGGAGTTCCTGCCTAGTTAGGTAAGCTAGGAATGGCTCCGTCCACGGGGCGATAACCGCCATTATTTCATGGGCGGAGGGTGTTATCTCGGTGGCAGAGCCGCCGATTGTGTCAGAGTGTTCGGCGTCAGGCAGTGCGGTTGGGTTTGAACTGTTATTTCGGACTCCACTTCCCATAGTACGGATGGCTTGAATAGCTGTTCCAGGAAGATGTTGGGCGGGACGGCATCGCGTTTTGCACCGATGCGTGCCAATATGTCCGCCGCCTGGTTGTTATCCCGGGCTATATGATGAAATTCGAGCCCTTCGAACCGTGCTGACATTTTTAGGACCGCATTGTGGTACGCTGCCATCTTCAGATCTTTGGCTTCAAAGTCTCCGTTTATTTGAGATATCGCGAGGTTCGAATCCCCGCGCACCTCTGGGCGTTTAATGCCCATGGAGACTGCCATCCCGAGGCCGTGCAGAAGGGCCTCGTATTCGGCTGCGTTGTTGGAGTCCGTATACATTATCTGAAGAACGTATTGGACTGTGTCCCGGTTGGGGACGTCGGACGACGCCAGCCCCAGGCCGCCAACATTTTGGAGCCGTCAAAGTGCATGATCCAATTGGAGTATCGCCATACTCTTTAGGAGTTCGGTTCAGTCCATTCGCCACGAAATCGGCCAAAACCTGCGACTTAATAGCTCGTCATGGCTTATAAGTTATGTCGAATGGAAGGAGCTCTATGGCCCATTTAGCAATCCGCCCGTCGCGTCGCGTTGTTTATAATGTCGTTAAGAGGTACTTCGGAGGCTACCGTTATCGAACACTCTTGAAAGTAGTGTCGCAGCTTCCGGATGCCATGAACACCGCGTATGCTATCTTTTGATAGTTTGGGTACCGGACTTGCATGGAGTTAGGACAAGGATACATAGTAAACCGTTTTGAAGAGGGAACCGTGTCCGTCCGTTTTCGTTCGACGACGAGCACCGCACCGACAACTTGATGTGTTGCGCGATATATAATAGCATTGGTTCGCCCACGTTGGTATGCGCCAGACCGGATTTGTTGCCAATATGGCTTTTATCTCTTCGAGTCCGGCCGTGGCGGAATCCGTCAACTCGAAGTGTTCGGTGCGGCGAAGGAGGCGGTAAAGGGGTAACGCCTTTTCTCCCAAACAGGAAATAAAGCGGCTTAGAGCCGCTACGCATCCAGTCAATTTTTGTATTTGTTTGAGGTCTTTTGGAATATCCATTTGTGACAGAGCTCGGATCTTGGCTGGGTTTGCTTCAATTCCTCTACCGGACACAATGAAGCCCAGGAGCTTTCCGGCCGGATCGCCGAAGACGAATTTTTCCGGATTGAGCTTGATGTCATATTTTCGAAGAGTGTTGAATGTGAGCCTCAAATATTCTACTAGAGTTTCGACATGCTTGGTTTTGACGACCACATCATCTACATATGCTTCCACTGTTTTGCCGATCTGGTTTGCCAGACATGTCTGAATCATGCGCTGATATGTTGCGCCGGCGTTTTTGAGCCGAAGGGCATTGTGTTGAAGCGAGAATGGGCGTATGGAGTGATGAATGCTGTTGCAGCTTGGTGCAGCTCCGCCATCTTGATTTGGTGGTAGCCGAGTGCAGCGTCGAGGAAGCACAATGAGTCGTGTCCTGCTGTGGTGTCGATAATTTGATCAATTCGAGGGAGGGGAAGGGATCCTTTGGGCAAGCCTTATTAAGGTCTTTGAAATCAACACATAGGCGCCGGATTTGTCCTTCTTTGGTACCATCACCAGGTTTGCTAGCCAGTCCGGATGTTTTATATCTCGATGAATCCGGCTTCCAAGAGTTTGGCTAGCTCCTCTCCATGGCCTGTCTCTTGGGTTCGAAAAGCGCCAAGAGCCTGTTTGGTGGCTTGAATCCTTTTAGGATATTTAGGCTGTGCTCGGCCAGCTGACGTGGGAATCCTGGCATGTCTGAAGGGTGCCAGGCAAAGATGTCCCAGTTTTCTCGTAGAAATTCTCGTAGTGCGGCGTCTGCATTTGGGTTTAATTGTGCCCCAATGGAGGCCGTCTTTGCAGGGTCCGTTGGGTGACATGGAATTTGACTATTTCATCCGCTGGTTTAAAAGAGGTGGACTTGGATCTTTTATCAAGTATCACATCATCCCTGTTCACCATGTAGCGCATCGCAGTGAGTTCCTCGGCCGCTAGGGCTTCGGATAGTGCCTCGAGGGCTAGTGCGGCTGTCTTGTTTTCGGCGCGGAGTGCTATGTTCGGATCACTAGCGAGAGTGATGATTCCGTTAGGTTCGGGCATTTTAAGCTTCATGTACCCATAATGGGGTATAGCTTGTAAAATTGTGAATGCCTCTCGCCCTAATAAAGCCTGATATCCGCTGCTGAACGGGGCCATATTGTCCGGTGAGCCGAACACTACGTCCAGTGTGATTTTTCCTGTGCAGCATGCTTCCCGGCTAGGGATTATTCCTCTAAAGGTTGTGCTGCTTCGCTCAATGCGGTTCCAGTCTATTTCCATTTTCGGAGGGTTTCCTCATAGATGAGGTTTAGTCCGCTGCCGCCATCCATGAGTACCTTAGTAAGGCGAAAGCCGTCCACTATCGGACTGAGGACCAATGCGGCTGGTGCTCGGGCTGTTCGGAATTTAGGTTCGTCACTGGCATTAAAGGTAATAGCCGTGTCACTCCGTGGATTTATTGTTGCTACTTGGTAGACTTCGGCAAGGTTGCAGAGTGTAAGTTTTCGCATGTTATTTGATGCGAAAGTCTCGAAGACTGTTAACACCGTACTGGTGTTGCTAGGCTGGGATTCTGAAGCTAGAAGCTCTTCGCCACTTTTGGCCACCTGCCGTAGTATCCAACATGCTCGAAGGCTATGAGTTGGAGTGGCGCCCTCTGTGCTATGA
Organism: Aegilops longissima; assembly: GCA_021605205.1. NCBI lineage: Eukaryota > Viridiplantae > Streptophyta > Magnoliopsida > Poales > Poaceae > Aegilops > Aegilops longissima. The sequence continues at coordinate 612,849,538 of CM038680.1, forward strand.
ATTTTGCAGGGTCCGTTTAGCCAACCCTCCAGTACGGTTCCATACCCTTTAGGGGTTTTTGGTTTTTTGGTGTTTAACCCAGGTGCTTGGTAATGATGCACCCTTTTATTTCGGACTAGGGATGTATTCGGGGCCGGATTATCCCAAAATTTACTTTCGGTTTTCCAGGCGCTCTCCATCGCACAGTAATTTTGTACTATGGTCATCAAGTCAGCAAAGCGTGTAATTTTGCGACGACTTATGGCGTTTAGGATTCCCTTGTCCGTGCAATTATTGCAGAAAATTGGGATTGCGTCCTCCTCTCGGCAGTCCTTTATCCTATCCATAACCAGGAGGAATCTGGCCCAGTAATGATGTACTGTTTCAGTAGGCTCTTACCGAATTCGGGATAGATCGCTAATGTTTGGGTGGGCGGGTGGAACTGGATCCGGAACTCCGTCCAATTTAAGACTCTGGGGCCGGGAAGTTTCCGAATTCGGAAGTTTGGATTTTTGAGTGCTATCCAATGAATCCATCCCGTCACCTAACTTTAAGTTCAGGGCTTGATCGACATCCGTCCCTCTGCGGGAATCCGGCATGGAGGGATCGGAAATCCGGACGTAACTAGTCCTTAAGATAGAAGAAGAATCGCCGCATTGCTCCTCTATCACAGCAACATGATGGGTAGTGAGGGAGTCCCGGATTAGGGGGTGTCCGGATAGCTGAACTATCACCGTTGGCCGGACTCCTGGACTATGAAGATACAAGATTGAAGACTTCGTCCCGTGTCCGGATGGGACTTTCCTTGGCGTGGAAGGCAGCTTGGCGATACGGATATGTAGATCTCCTTCCATTGTAACCGACTCTGTGTAACCCTAACCTATTCGGTGTCTATATAAACCGGAGGGTTTTAGTCCGTAGGACGAACAACAATCATACCATAGGCTAGCTTCTAGGGTTTAGCCTCCTTGATCTCGTGGTAGATCTACTCTTGTACTACCCATATCATCAATATTAATCAAGAAGGAGTAGGGTATTACCTCCATCAAGAGGGCCCGAACTTGGGTAAAAACATCGTGTCCCTTATCTCCTATTACCATCCGCCTAGACGCACAGTTCAGGACCCCCTACCCGAGATCCGCCGGTTTTGACACCGACATTGGTGCTTTCATTGAGAGTTCCTCTGTGCCGTCGCCGTCAGGAAGGATGCCTCATCCAGCTTTAAAGACGATACTATCGCCAAAGGAGCCTTGGCCACTGGTCAGACTCTTCGGCTGGTTGGTTTTCTTATGACCGACAGTTTGTCCACCGCACCGACGATGACTTCTCGAGTCATCAAAACCAAACTTCACGTTAATTCGGAACTTGCCGAACAGTTAGATCCGATCGAGCTCTCCTCCGTAAACGAGCTCTTGGATCGCATCGCCGCCCTGGGAGTCACCACAGACTACGACCGGATTGGGCCTAAAACCGATCTGAGAGAGATCAACTCTCCCCAGGCTACCCATCATGTTGCTGTGGTAGAGGAGCAATGCGGCGATTCTTATTCTATCTTAAGGACTAGTTACGTCCGGATTCCCGATCCCTCCATGCCGGATTCCCGCAGAGGGACGGATGTCGATCAAGCCCTGAACTTAAAGTCAGGCGATGGGATGGATTCATTGGATAGCATTCAAAAATCCAAACTTCCGAGTTCGGAAACTTCCCGGCCCCTGAGTCTTAAATTGGGCGGGTTTCGGATCCAGCCCCACCGCCCACCCAAACATTAGCGATCTATCCCGAATTCGGCAAGAGCCCGCTGAAACAGTACATCATTACTGGGCCAGATTCCTCCTGGTTATGGACAGGATAAAGGACTGCCGAGAGGAGGACGCAATCCCAATTTTCTGCAATAATTGCACGGACAAGGGAATCCTGACGCCGAACACTGCCTGATGTCGAACACTCTGACACAATCGGAGGCTCTGCCACCGAGATAACACCCTCTGCCCACGAAATAATGGCGGTTATCGCCCCGTGGACGGAGCCATTCCTAGCCTACCTAACTAGGCAGGAACTCCCCGAAGACCAAAATGAGGCTCGCTGCATAGTACGGCGATCTAAAGCCTATAAAGTCCATGAGGGAGAGCTTTATAAGAAAAGCACAACAGGAGTCCTTCAAAGGTGTATCTTCAAAGAGGAAGGGCGAAACCTCGTGGATGAAATTCATGCCGGACTGGGTGGGCACCACGCCGCAGCCCGGGCCCTTGTAGGCAAGGCCTTCCGTACAGGATTTTATTGGCCGACGGCCCGGGAAGATGCGCATGATTTAGTCCAACGATGCGTCGGTTGCCAGCTTTTTGCTTACCAAAGCCACATGCCACCCACCGCCCTCAAAACTATACCCATCACCTGGCCGTTCGCGGTCTGGGGGCTTGACATGGTCGGACCCCTTAAGGGGGGAACCCACAAGCAAAAATACCTATTGGTCATGGTGGATAAATTCACCAAATGGATAGAGGCCAAACCTGTTAAAACGGCCGAATCTGGACCCGTGATAGACTTCATATCAGGGGTAGTTCACCGTTACGGTGTCCCCCATAGTATCATCACTGATAACGGCACCAACTTCACGGCCGATGAGGTCAAATTATGGTGCAAAAACATGGGCATCAAGCTCGATTACGCCTCAGTCTATCACCCTCAAACCAACGGCCAAGTCGAACGAGCAAATGGTCTAATCATGAGCGGCATTAAACCCAGACTAGCGCGGTCCCTCAAGGAATCTAACACGCCTTTGGGTTGAGGAGCTCGACTCCGTACTGGGGCTGCGGACCACGCCGAATCGTACTACGGATTCACACCATTTTTACGGTTATGCAGTGCGAGGCAGTCCTGCCTGCGACATAATTCATGACTCACCTCGCGTGCGCATGTATGAAGAAAGAGAAGCCGAGCTCGATCGGCAGGACAGTTGGACGCATTGGAGGAGGAGCGGCGTGGCAAAAGCTTGTTCCGCATTCTATCAACAGCAGGCTCAAGATATCAAAGCAGGAAGTGCGGGCCAAAGCTTATAACGTTGGCGAACTAGTTCTACGCCTGCCGGACAAGAAAAAGGACAAACTCAAGCCCAAATGGGAAGGTCCCTTCATCATCGACCAGGTCCTGACCGACGGAGCATACCGTCTGCGAAACGTATCGGATAACCAACTCGAGCCAAACCCATGGAACGCAGCCCGTCTACGAAGATTCTACGCCTAAGCGCCAGACTCCAAGTTCGTCTCCTTCCTCCGTCCACATTTTCTATTTTTGCTGTCTTTTATTTCTCTCCTTCCTCCTCCTTCTTCTTGAAGCCTTTAGAGGCTCTTTTGCATTTTTTTCGCACATACTTGACGCGCTGTCCGCGCTCATTATACCTTGGGTCTTCTTTAACAGAAGCTTATTTATACGGGCTTCATGCCCAACACATGCGTCAAACTTCCGCATGTACCTTTTATTCACCATTATATGCATCGATATGACTTAAGTTTTGGCCAAGCTAGGTTGCTCGCTCTGTGCTTACCCCTCGTTCCCGATTGTTCGGCTAGGTGGTAAAGGAGCACCTCTGCGATTGTTACTTGCCGGTCAGCGGATGTGTACCTCGGTGGGTGAAGCCAAAGCTAGCGTTCTTAAGGGAATATTCGGTCGGTGAACTGAAAGATGATTTTTAGCTATTTACCCATCTGCCCCCAGATGATTTTCTGCTTTCATAGCAGCTTTGACATGCACTTTAGGGCATGCATCCCAGCGAAAGGAACCCTTAATGGAACTATTCTCCCTGGAAGATGTTTCTTACTACCCATGTAATATAACATAACTAGTTGGGCACTTGTCTGATACAGCAATAATGACCCCTACGCCTTGTCTCCATGCATACCCCAGTTCTTATATAACCACGAAGGTATTTGGACACACTCCGGACTATTGGGTCCTGAGGTCGAAGCGAAAAGGTCCGCTATGACAAACGATCTACAATCCGGCTAGAAGACATTTTTCATGTCATATTTTTACATAGTCAACTCGACTCATTGTATTCCTCCTCAATGCCATCTAATAGGCTATCTAATTTACAATCTTGCTGGGAATACTTGGCGGCCAATTCTACTTGGCCGTACACTAGCTTACAGGGATCTCCTTTCCATCAGGCCCCACAGGTCTGACCTCGGCCATGTGGTTTGGGTCAGCCTTCGTGTACTGCGTCTTTACCATGGCCCAGGCCTCCCTGGCGCCTTGACGGCATGCCGATATATTCCATAGTCAGAAGCGCCGCCGTGCTCCTTGAATCCGCTCTGCCAGCTCCCCAATGCCTTCAGGCAGGGGGATAGATGGCCACAAGGCCTGGCCGACGCCTTTCATCACCTGCCGGACTCGTTCGTGCAGCTGACGCAATTCAGGAAGAAGATCGCCCGAAGAACTGGGCATCTCCTCCTCAGGACGACCTGTGAGCAAACCTACATACATGTTTATGTTAGTCGCCTTCCTCGCCGAACTCTTTCAAAGTTCGCTCAAGCACTTACTGAAAATGCCGCGACGAAGCCGCCGATTCTCCTTTACGGAATCAGACAACTAGGCACGAACATCATTTAGTTCCTCACCCAGTTTGGTGTTGGCATCTTGGAGGTTATTTTTCTCCTGCCGCACCCTCGTAAGCACGCTCTCGCCGGCCTTTAGCTGGCGCAAGAGCTGTTGCTTGTCCGGATCTAGTCCGGCGCCATCTGCAATATTTTTGTCAGATTTGCACACCTGCCGCACTTCATAAACTATTTATCTTTTGAAGCATATATTACCAGAGGGGGTCTCTGTGGCTCCCCTCAGGCGGCTAGTGCGGCCTCAAGTTGGGCCTTGCACTCTTCAAGCTCCCGGGACAGTCGGGTACTCTTTTTGTAAGATCCAGATAACAAATGATCCTTAAATCAGTTATTCTAACTATTTTAAGTCTCGGGGCCTCTTGACATATATAACTGTCAAATTTCCTTACCTGTATGTCCTTTACATACTGCTCCGTGGCTCTGGCTAGACCATCTTGAGCGGCACGGAGGTGGGCATCTCCCGAATTGAAGGCATTCAAGGCCTCTTGGGAAAAACATGCGTCACGAAGAACTGTCCGGCGGCGCCTGTGATTCATGGCGCTCTCCACCTTGGAGTTGGTGGCAGACAATTTGTGGGCATCCTCTGTCAGAGGAGCATTCGACGCACGCCTCGTGCTCGCCTCCGCTTCCGGACCCGGCTTTGGAGCCTGGCGGCGGAGGTCGATTAGCAACCTCTTCGGACTCGGTCCGTGGCGCTCTTTTCCTGAAAAGAGCACAAGCATTAGTCGCCTTCCAGGAATCAATCCTGGGAATATGGTGACGCGCCATACCGTTGCGGCGGAGTTTCGATCCGGACCGCACTTCTTTTCAGCCTGCGGGGCCGTACTGCCCCTTGTTGGCTAGCCGCCGTGGGCTCGGCTTCCTGCCTCAAAGGTACCCCCTGCGAAACACCATTGGTATACGATGATCAAGAAATAAGCACGGTTGGGTCATTATCAGAGTATTGGGACCTCGGTCTCAGTTACCTGTGAGGCTGGAAGTATTCTGGGGTAATCGGCCGTAATGGAGACCAAAGCATTGTCGATGCTAAGTTGGTGGAACACCCCGTCGATCAACTCCACCTTTATATCCGGATCCTCTTCGGAGGCCGGATCGAGGGACCGTTCCGGATCCTCGGGTTGTGGGGGCGGGCTGTGTATCTTCTCCACGGCCCGGCGCAGTTTCTGCGCAGAAACCATGAAATGAGATATTTAATCACGGGAACATGGATCAGACAGGCCACAAAGATGTTTGCTTACCCAACTTCGAGGATTATTCGTAGAAAACTCGCTCAGTGGGTTGACATGGAGAAAATCCTCTTCCTCCCATTTGTACATGGCAGACAAGATCTTCACCAGTTCGGTGACCGATCCCGTCCCTTTGCGGCCATAGCGGGTGGCATCGTCCTCCCCGTTGAAGTCCCACATGGGGTGGCCCCTACATTGGACCAGCTGCACTCCCCTCATAATGCAGATTGCCATGACTCCAATCATGGTCAATCCGGCGTGAGCCAGTAATCTTATTCGGCTCATCAAGTAAAGGACATCCCGGTCATTTTCCCTCTGGGGGCTCTGAGGGCGCCAGCTTAGGCGCTTCTTCAGAGGAGCATTGCTAAACTCCGGAAGGCCGATCCGAACAGGATCCGGCAGCGGGACGTCCTCCATATAAAACCATTCCGAAGGCCAGTCTTCAGACACCTTCTTCGGGGTTTCGGATAGATATCCGGTCCCGGCGATGCGCCATAGTTCGGCTCCCCCCACTTGATATATTGACCCCTCATGAGAACGGGGTACTAGGCAGAATAATCTCTTCCACATCGCGAAATGAGCCTCGACGCCCAAGAACAGTTCGCAAAGGGCCACGAAGCCCGCGATGTGCAAAATGGAGGCAGGCGTAAGGTGGTGTAACTGGAGGCCGTAGAACTCCAAGAGCCCCCGGAGAAACGGATGGATTGGAAATCCGAGTCCTCTTACTAGATAAGAGATGAAGCATACCCGCTCTCCTTTAGAGGGATCGGGGACACTCTCTTGCTTTCCGCCCTTGTAGGTGGCGAGTCCGCTCGAACCGAACCATGAAGGCCAGGAAGAAATCCCTTGGTTTGGAGTATAACTAGCTCGCTATGCGGACTGAGCATCTCTCCCAATTTCTAGGCTGAGGGCTGGGGCCGAGAGGAGGAGCCGCGTCGACCGTCCATGATGGAATGGGCTTTGGTCAGAGGCGCTTCGATGAAAGCTCGCGAAGGGGGGATGGTGTGACTCAGATCTTGATCCTCGCCCGTTTTATAGGCAGCTCATTTGCGCAGCTAGGGGGTAAGTGTAAAAATACCCTGGCTTTTCGCATTCATTCAAACACGTGAAAGATGGCCTTTGTTGGGCGTAGAAGCCAAGGAGCGCATCATTTATCAGAAGCCGGACACTATTCGACAAGTATATGGAATTTGGAGAAGAACCCGCCTCGCAATGCGAAGACAATCAACGCCGGACTCATCGTCATTGAAGCCTGGTTCGGGGCTCTTGAGGAGTCCCGATTAGGGGTGTCCGGATAGCGAACTATCACCATTGGCGGACTCACGGACTATGAAGATAGAAGATTGAAGACTTCGTCCGTGTCCGGATGGGACTTTCCTTGGCGTGGAAGGCAAGCTTGGCGATACGGATATGTAGATCTCCTACCATTGTAACCGACTCTGTGTAACCCTAACCTATCCGGTGTCTATATAAACCGGAGGGTTTTAGTACGTAGGACGAACAACAATCATACCATAGGCTAGCTTCTAGGGTTTAGCCTCCTTGATCTTGTGGTAGATCTACTCTTGTACTACCCTATTCATCAATATTAATCAAGCAGGAGTAGGGTATTACCTCCATCGAGAGGGCCCGAACCTGGGTAAATACATTGTGTCCCTTGTCTCCTGTTACCATCCGCCTAGACGCACAGTTCGGGACCCCCTACCCGAGATCCGCCGGTTTTGACACCGACAGGTAGCTTGGGGAGAGTTAATCTCTCTCAGATCGGTTTTAGGCCCAATCCGGTCATAGTCTGTGGCGACTCCCAGGGCGGCGATACGATCCAAGAGCTCGTTTATGGAGGAGAGCTCGATCGGATCTAACTGTTCGGCAAGTTCCGAATTAACGTGAAGATTGGTTTCGATGACTCGAGAAGTCATCATCGGCGCGATGGCCGAACTGGCGGTCATAAGAAAACCACCTAGCCGAAGAGTCTGACCAGCGGCCAAGGCTTCTTTGGCGATAGTATCGTCTTTAAAGACGAGATGAGGCATCCTTCCTGATGGTGACGGCACAGAGGAACTCTCAATGAAAGCACCAATGTCGGTGTCAAAACCGGCGGATCTCGGGTAGGGGGTCCCGAACTGTGCGTCTAGGCGGATGGTAACAGGAGACAAGGGACACGATGTTTTTACCCAGGTTCGGGCTCTCTCGATGGAGGTAATACCCTACTCCTGCTTGATTAATATTGATGATATGGGTAGTACGAGAGTAGATCTACCACGAGATCAAGGAGGCTAAACCCTAGAAGCTAGCCTATGGTAGGACTGTTGTTCGTCCTACGGACTAAAACCCTCCGGCTTATATAGACACCGGATAGGTTAGGGTTACACAGAGTCGGTTACAATGGTAGGAGATCTACATATTCGTATCACCAAGCTTGCCTTCCACGCCAAGGAAAGTCCCATCCGAACACGAGACGAAGTCTTCAATCTTGTATCTTCATAGTCCAGGAGTCCGGCCAACGGTGATAGTTCGGCTATCCGGACACCCCCTAATCCGGGACTCCCTCAGCCATCTTCAAGCTACACGAGAAGATCGAGCACCTCCAAACCCAAATCTATGATCTGCAAAATCAAAACTGTGAGTATGAATATAGATTCAAAAGGATGAGTTTGGCTACAGTTTGAGGATTCCGGAGACTCGATCATCCTTCTATGATGGTGAGCCTATGCCATGGAAGGTGGACGACAAGCCTGCATCATCAACAACACCTCACCCTTCACCGACAAAGAAGGAGATATAATCACATGGGTATGGGCACTCCCCTTGGCAACTGCCAAGCTTGGGGGAGGTGCCCCGGTATCGTATCACCATCACAACTCCTATCTTTACCGTTTTTCTTAGCTCGATCCTATTAGTAGTATCTTGATCCAGTAGAATAAAGTTTATGTCATGATCTAGTTTTGAAGTTTTGCTTTATGATCCCTCTATGTAATCGAGTCCGTGAGCTATATATAATAAAGATTAGTGTTGAGTCAAGGGCTTGATTATTTTGCCATGATCTTGGGTGAATAAAAGAAAAAGAATAAAAAGAAACAAGGAGTTCATATTGATCTTATTGAGAGTAATGACTTCACATAGAAAAAGTATGATGATTAAAAGTTGTTGGGAGTTGGCAAATATAGCTTTCGTCATTGTTGCAATTAATAGGAAGTAATAAGGAAAGAGAGGTTTCACATATAGATATATTATCATTGACATCTTTTATGATTGGGAGCACTCATTAAAATGTGACATGCTAAAGAGTTGATGTTGGACAAGGAAGACAATGTGATGAGTTATGTTTTCTTATATCTGAGATAAAGTATGTTGTCATGGATCCTCTAACATGTTGAGCTTGCCTTTCCCCCTCATGCTAGCCAAATTCTCAGCACTAAGTAGAGATACTACTTGTGCTTCCAAATACCCTTAAACCAGTTTAGCCATGAGAGTCCACCATATCTACCTATGGATTGAGTAAGATCCTTCAAGTAAGTTGTCATCGGTGCAAGCAATAAAAATTGCTCTCTAAATATGCATGACTTAGTAGTTGGTAGTAATAAAAGCAACGGACTGCATAATAAAGTTCCACATACAAGGGGCAATATAAAGTGACGTGCTTTTGCATTAATATTTTGTGCATCAACCATAAAAGCGCATGGCAACCTCTGCTTCCCTCTAAGAAGGGCCTATCTTTTATTATTATCTTCTACCTTATGCAAGAGTCACGGTGATCATCACCTTTCCTTTTTCATTTTATCCTTTGGCAAGTCCAGTATGTTGGAAAGAACATGATATAGATATCTAATTGGATGTAGGGGAGCATGAATTATTATTGTTGACATTACCCTTGAGGTAAAAAGTTGTGTGGCAAAACTATAAGCCCCTATCTTTCTCTGTGTCCGATTAAGACTCTGTAACCACAAGTATTGCGTGAGTGTTAGCAATTATGAAGGACTAAATGATAGTTGAGTACGTGGACTTGCTTTTAAGTTCCGACATAGACTCTTTCCGATGTTATGATAAATTGCAATTGCTTCAATGACTGAGGTTATAATTTGTTGGTGCCCAATAAGGTTTCTGATTCATACTTTTGCATTGTGAAAAGATCATCACTTGAACATAAGTAATCATATGACAAAATCTATATATCTTGCTGTTATGAGAATAATCATGATGCCTTCATGTCCGTATTTTATTTTTTATCGATGCCTCTACCTCTACACATGAGGACATATTTATTGTTATCGGCTTTTCGCTGGAGGACAAGCGAGGTCTAAGCTTGGAGGAGTTGATACGTCCATTTTGCATCATGCTTGTATATCGATATTTATTGCATTATGGGCCGCTATTTCACGTTATGTCACAATACTTATGGCTATTCTCTCTTATTTTACAAGGTTTACATGAAGAGGGAGAATGCGGGCAGCTGGAATTCTAGGCTGGAAAAGGAGCAAATATTGGAGAACTATTCTGTGCAACTCCAAAAGTCCTGAAACTCCACGGAATATCTTAAAAGAAATAAAGAAAAATCGTCGCCAAAGATGAAGCCCAGGGGGCCCACACCCTACTCATGAGGGTGGGGGGCGCGCCCCCTACCTCATGGGCCCCCTGGTGGCTCTCCGATGCCCATCTTCTCCCATATGAAGTCCTTCGATGAAAAAAAATTCATAAACAACCTTTCGGGACAAGACTCCGACGCCACGAGGCGGAACCTTGGCGGAACCAATCTAGGGCTCCGGCGGAGCTGTTCTGCCGGGGACACTGATGAAGCTATGTACCTAGGGTAGGGTTATGGACCTGTCCAAGATACCCTCCCCAAGGACATCTCTAGAAGAATCACCTTTCATTCGACTCGGAAGTGTTCCACTCGACAGACTCGAAGACACTCGACCATGAAGCCAACCACTCAACAGCCAGGAGATCTAAAGTCACTCCGCACGCTAACGGACAGTCATTAAGTAGCTTTTATGGTCATCATAGCACTTTATTTGCAGCGTTACTGGTAACGCCCGACCTTAATGTACCTTAAACCATGCATAACTGAGGGCTGGAGGGGTCTGGCGAACTCTATATAAGGCACCCCCCTCCTCAGTGTCAAGGGTTCGCACCCCTGGAATTCATACACGCATAATCCAGTCGACCGCCTCCGGGCTCCGAGACGTAGGGCTATTACTTCCTCCGAGAAGGGCCTGAACTCGTAAAACTCGTGCGTATACAAATACTCCATAGCTAGGATCTTGCCTCTCCATTCCTACCCCCCTACATTACTGTCAGACTTAGAACCACGACAGTTGGCGCCCACCGTGGGGCAGGTGTCTTAGCGACTTGTTGGAGAAGTTGCAGTTTTTCCGATCCCTTCATCATGGTTTCAGACGGAGGTTTGGCTGAGGGCCACGAGATCCGTCTCGGCGCGCTCGTGTTCGTCGCCGACGACTCCGCTTGGCTTAAGGAGGCACCACTCGACGTCGGCGCGCTCCCCGTTCGCAGGGCAACACACTTTCGCGCGTGGATCCGTGGCGTCCTCTTGCGGCAGCTGTCGACCCAGTATCGGTCGGCTCCTGTGGCGTCCTCCCTCCCTGTTGCCCGCCGGCGCAAGCGTTCCAGTCGGTCGAGGCTTCAGCGATGGGTGAGGCACGCGATGGCTCGCCAGTCGGCCACCCCTCAAGTCCCAGCGATCGAGCCCGACGAATCTCTCTACGACCTGTTCGACTGGCTCCATAGAGACTGCATCCGAGTGCGACAGCAGTGATCCAGCGGCGGAAGTCCTGATGGTCGATGGACCACGCAGTCCTCCCGGCTATCCCCACGCCGACGGTGGCGACGGCGAAGGCGCTCCGTCGCGTGCCCATGAAGAGTACCTCCCCGAGCCCCTCACTTCGCTGCAGAGGGAGGAACTTCGCCGCCGGAACATGGATGCACTTTACACTCCTATAGTTGGAGAAACCCCCGAGGCCCGTGCCTTGGAAGACGCACGCTTGGACAACTTGGCTGAGCGCACTCGACTGGAGAATCTCTAGCGAGTACTCGACGAACGAGCGCGACAACGGGTCTCAGCATCCAGTCAACGTCAGCTCTTTCAGCCACCGACTCAGGTATATCGAACTCCGATTTAAAATTTAGCAGCTGCGGCCCGTATAGGAGAGTCGATTCAGCCTTCCCAGTCCGAGGTTGGCAGAGGCTTGTTGCAGATCAGAGCATTACTCCGGGCAGCAGAAGACCAGAATTCAGCTGTATCACAATCGCGGAATAGGATCCACAGCAAATCCGTTGTTGCGGATACAGTTCAGTCGGCTCACAGCCCAAGATCGCCCCCGAGGCGTGAGGGGCGTGGAGACCTGCGAGATCAGTATAGGAACCATGAACAGTATGATCACTGACTCGATCGCGATGATCGACGTCGAGTGCCCACCCCTCCCCCAAGGAGTGGGTCATACGTGCCTCGACAGCAGGATGACAGACGCCCTCACGGTCTTGGGCGAAGGATTCCAATCGACCCGAAGAACCAGGCTTTGATGCGAGATCCATTCTCGTTCGTGGTTTGGTCGATGTAATCACAGCTCACCGAGGAGGTCATGACAGAGATGTACCCACCAGCAGCGAGTGCACGTCTCAGACCAGAGTGCTTCAGCGAGCCATCGTGGCGCGGTGATTCCTCCCAACTTCAGGTTGGCGATCGAGTCGATAAGTTCACGGTGAGTCCAAACCTGATACTTGGCTTGAGGACTACCGAGTGGCTGTTCAGATTTGCAGCGGTAATGATGAAGTGGCCATGAAACACCTGCCTCTTATGTTGGAGGGCTCGGCCAGAGCGTGGCTGAACCAGTTAGCACCCAGCAGCATTTACACTTCGGAAGATCTTTCCTGAGTGTTTGTCAGAACATTTGAAGGGACCTGCAAGCGACCAGCAGGGTTGACATAATTGCAATCTTGCGTGCAGAAGACAAATGAAACTTTGAGGGATTGCATCCAGAGATGGATCACGTTGCATCACAAAGTGGAGAATGTGTCGGATCACCAGGCAGTTTGTGCCTTCAAGGAGGGCGTTAAGTACAGAGAACTGAATCTGAAATTCGGTCGAACCGGAGACATGTCTCTGAGTCGAATGATGGAGATTGCCACCAAGTACGCTAATGGTGAAGAAGAGGATCGGCTCCGGAGTGGCAAGCACAAGTCAGTCGCTCATGAAACCGGAGGAGGAAATTCCAGTCAGAAGCAGAAGCGGAAAGCCAAGCCAGCTGCTCCTGGAGAAGCCTTGGCGGTGACTCAAGGAAAGCTTAAGGGGAAGCCCGAAGGGCCTTGGAACCCCAAGAAAGTGAAGGATCAAGACGGAAATGATGTATTAGACTTGCCATGCCACATTCACACAAAGCAAGATGAAGAGGGTAAACTCATTTACCCAAAGCATACCACTCGACAGTGTCGACTCTTGATCCAGCATTTCCAGGGGAAACAACCCAAAGATAAGGAAAAGGAGTTGGACAAAGTTGAAAACAAGGAAGATAGTGATGATGTATACCCCCAGGTCAATTCCACCCTGATGATTTTTGCTGACGTTGAAAGCAAAAGTCGATTGAAAGTTATCAACCGAGAGGTGAATATATCGCCCAATGACACCCGATTATTTGAAATGGTCTCGCATCGCCATCACATTCGACCAGGTCGACCACCCAACGCACATAGCCACCCCGGGAGGCAAGCTTTAAATGGTCGACCCGGTTGTCGAAGGCACTCGACTGACTAAAGTTTTGATGGATGGTGGTAGTGGTCTGAATATACTGTATGCAGAGACGTTGAAAGGGATGGGCATTCCGATGTCCAGGCTCAGTACCAGCAACATGAGTTTCCATGGAGTCATTCCTGGAAAGAAGGCCGAGTCACTCGGTCAGATTGCTCTTGATGTTGTTTTCGGTGACTCCAAGAATTTCCGCAAAGAAAAGTTGACGTTTGAAGTCATGGATTTGCAGAGTGCTTATCATGCTATTTTGGGAAGGCCAGCGTATGCACGTTTCATGGCTCGACCATGTTATGTATACCTTAAGCTGAAGATGTCAGGCCCCAAAGGTGTGATCACTGTCACCGCAATCGAAAGAAAGCGGAAGAGTGTTTTCAGAAAGGCTCAAAGATCGCCGATGCTCAGATGGAAGTGGTAGAGTTGCAGGAATACCAGAAAAATGCAGACCCGAGTGACTTGTTGCGAGCCAAGAAGCCCGCTACGAAATCAGTGTTTCAGTCGTCCGGTGAGACAAAGCCGATTCACATTCACCTGACCGACCCCAATGCTGCTCCGACTCATATCTCAACAACACTCGACTCCAAATAGGAAGAAGCGCTCGCCCAGTTCCTCCGTGAGAACTGGGACATCTTCGCATGGAAACCTTCGACATGCCGTGTTCCCAGGGAACTGGCTGAGCATCGTTCTGAAGTCGGCGAAGGTAAAACCGGTCAAGGAACATCTTCGATGGTCCACCGTACAGAAGAGAAAAGAAACTGGTGAAGAAGTGGCTCGACTCCTTGCAGCGGAGTTTATCCGAGAGATTTACCATTCCGAGTGGCTCGCCAATGTTGTCATGGTCCCCAAGAAGGACAATTCACTTCGCATGTGCATTGACTTCAAAAATATCAATCGGGCCTGCCTGAATGATCATTTTCCTCTCCCCCGCATCGACCAGATAATCGACTCAACTGCGGATGTGAACGCCTGTCTTTTTAGACGCCTATTCCGGTTACCATCAGATCCGTCTGTATGGACCCGACGAGATCAAAACAGCTTTCATCACTCCATTTGGGTGCTTCTGTTATGTTACCATGCCATTCGGCCTAAAGAATGCCGGAGCCACGTTCATGAGGATGTTTTGGAAGTGTTTGCTCACTCAAATCAATCGGAATGTGGAAGCGTACATGGATGATATAGTGGTCAAGTCACGGAAGGGTTCTGACCTGCTGACTGACCTTGCCGAAACTTTTGCCAATCTCAGGAGGTATTATATCAAGCTTAATCCATCAAAGTGTACATTCGGAGTTCCTAGCGGAAAGTTACTCGGTTTTCTCATTTCCGAACGAGGAATCGACGCCAACCCAGAGAAAGTTGGTACTATACTCCGAATGAAACGTCCTGTGCGTGTGCACAATGTCCACAAGCTTACTGGTTGCGTGGCCACTTTAAGTCGATTCATTTCTCGTCTCGATGAAAATACATTGCCACTTTACCGACTGATGAAGAAGTCAGACAAGTTCGAGTGGACTCCTGAAGCTGATGCAGCATTTGCAGAGCTAAAAACTCTGCTCTCCCCCCAGCCGGTGCTCGCTGCCCCAATCAGCAAAGAGCCTTTGCTGCTTTACGTTGCAGCCATGGGACAAGTTGTCAGTACAGTACTTATGGTCGAGCGGGAAGAAGAAGGAAAAGCCTTTAAAGTTCAGCGCCCAGTACATTATGTTTCTGAAGTTTTAACTCCGTCAAAGCAAAGATATCCTCATTATCAGAAGCATGTATATGGGATTTATATGACCACGAAGAAGGTTGTACATTACTTCTCTGACCATTCCATTACAGTCGTCAGCGACGCTCCATTGTCAGAGATTCTGCACAACAGAGATGCAACTGGTCGAGTGGCAAAATGGGCGATTGAACTCCTTCCCCTAGATATCAAGTTTGAGGCAAAGAAAGCCATCAAGTCCCAAGCAATAGCAGATTTCGTCGCCAAGTGGATTGAACAACAACTGCTGACTCAAGTTCACTCGGAGCACTGGACCATGTTCTTTGATGGTTCCAAGATGCTGAATGGTTCCGGTGCTGGGGTAGTGTTAGTTTCCCCCCGAGGAGATAAGCTCAGATATGTTCTTCAAATTCACTTTGATTCCTCCAACAATGAAGCAGAATATGAAGCAATTTTGTATGGGTTGCGTATGGCCATTTCATTCGGCGTCCGTCGCCTCATGGTCTATGGTGACTCAGATTTGGTGGTTAATCAAGTGATGAAGGAGGGGGACGTCAGAATTCCGGCCATGACTGGTTGCTGCAATGCAGTGAGAAAGCTAGAGAAGAAATTCGAGGGGTTAGAGCTTCATCATATACCCCGACTGAAAAATCAAGCAGCTGATGATTTGGCAAAAATAGGTTCCAAGAGAGAAGCCATTCCCAGCAATGTGTTTTTGGAACACATCCACACACCATCAGTTCAAGAGGATCCTTTCACCGAAGAAGCTCCGCAACCAAAAAGTGACACAGATCCGACTGAAGTTGAGGTTCCAGCGGTGGTCGACTTGATCATGGAAGTCTTGGTCATCACTCCCGACTGGACGGTGCCGTACATCGCGTACATCCTAAGGAAAGAACTCCCAGAGAATGAAGAAGAGGCTCGACTGATCGTCCATCGATCCAAGGCCTTAACTGTGATAAAGGGACAGTTATACAGGGAAAGCGCGACTGGAGTCGGTCAGAAGTGTATAACGCCAGAAGAAGGTCAAATAATTCTTGACGATATCCACTCAGGGACCTGTGGTCATCATGCGTCCTCTCGGACCATTGTAGCTAAAGCATACCGAGCGGTATTTTACTGGCCAAGAGCAAATGAAATGGCAAAAGAGATAGTCGACAAATGTGAAGGATGTCAGTTCTACTCCAATATGTCACACAAACCCCCATCAGCCTTGAAGACCATTCCACTCGTCTGGCCCTTCGCTGTTTGGGGATTGGATATGATTGGACCATTGAGAACTGGCAGGAGCGGCTTCACTCACGTGCTAGTGGCAGTCGACAAGTTTACTAAATGGATTGAAGCTAAGCCTATCAAGAATCTCGATGCTTGCACTGCTACCAGTTTCATCAGAGAGTTGATATTCAGGTATGGAGTTCCGCATAGCATCATCACTGATAATGGGTCAAACTTCGATTCCGACAAGTTCAGAGCCTTTTGCGTCTCTCAAGGCACACGAGTCGACTACACATCAGTCGCTCACCCCCAGTCGAATGGACAAGCAGAACGAGCAAACAGTCTAATTCTCAAAGGACTAAAACCCCGACTGATGCGCGATCTCAAGCACGCAACAGGCGCATGGATCGACGAACTTCCATCAGTTCTTTGGGGATTGAGGACCACCCCTAATCGGTCAACTGGACGAACTCCATTCTTTCTGGTCTATGGAGCTGAAGCAGTTCTGCCGAGTGACTTACTTCACAATGCACCTCGAGTCGAGCTCTACTCAGAAGATGAAGCAGAACAAGCCCGGTAGGACGCAGTCGACCTCCTAGAAGAGGAAAGAGAGATGGCCCTGATCCGATCGACTTAGCTGCGAATCCGTTTCGCCTAAGTACTTGAAAATCCTACCGAGTGGTGAGCCAACCTCCCACTCGGCGGCTTAGCTACAGTCCAAGTACTCGCCTAAGTTTAAAAAATCCTACCGAGTGGTGAGCCAGCCTCCCACTCGGGGGCTTAGCTGCAGTCCAAGTACTCGCCTAAGTTTAAAAAATCCTACCGAGTGGTGAGCCAGCCTCCCACTCGGAGGCTTAGCTGCAGTGCAAGTACTCGCCTAAGTTTAAAAAATCCTACCAAGTGGTGAGCCAGCCTCTCACTCGGGGGCTTAGCTTCAGTCCAAGTACTCACCTAAGTTTAAAAAATCCTACCAAGTGGTGAGCCAGCCTCCCACTCGGGGGCTTAGATGCAGTCCAGTACTTGCCTAAGTTTGAGAAATCCTACCGAGTGAAGAGCAATCCTCTCACTCGAAGGCTTAGTTGCAGTCCAAGTACTCGCCTAAGTTTAAGAAATCCTACAGAGTGAAGAGCAATCCTCTCACTCGGGGGCTTAGCTGCAGTCCAAGTACTCGCCTAAGTTTGAGAAATCCTACCGAGTGACGAGCAATCCTCTCACTCGGAGGCTTAGCTGCAGTCCAAGTACTCGCCTAAGTTTGAGAAATCCTACCGAGTGAAGAGCAATCCTCTCACTCGGAGGCTTAGCTGCAGTCCAAGTACTCACCTAAGTTTGAGAAATCCTACAGAGTGAAGAGCAATCCTCTCACTCGGGGGCTTACCTGCAGTCCAAGTACTCGCCTAAGTTTGAGAAATCCTACCGAGTGAAGAGCAATCCTCTCACTCGGAGGCTTAGATGTAGTCCAGTACTCGCCTAAGTTCGAAAACATACCGATCCGCAAGGACGACAAGGTGCAGGTCGACCGCTACCTTCTCCTTCGGAGCTGCGCCACAAGTACAACGTGCGCTCCATCCCGATCCGCAAGGACGACGAGGTGCAGGTCGACTGTTACCTTCTCCTTCCGAGCTGCGCCACAAGTACAACGTGTGCTCCATCCCGATCCGCAAGGACGACGAGGCGCAGGTCGACTGCAACCTTCTCCTTCGGAGCTACAAATACAACATACGTACTCCATCCCTTCCTGCAAGGGCAATGATACGCAGGACGACTGAATCTTCCACCTCAGAGCTGCATCTCAAACACAAAGACTATTCCGAGTGAGGAGAAAAGTCCACTCGAAGGCAAATGCAAGCATATGCAGAAGTAAAACAAGTTCAGATAAATCTTAAAGGTTCCAAACAGCAGATCAAAGTACTCAGGCTCTCAACCCGAAGGAGTTTAGCGGTTACAAAATCCACTCGGCATTCCGAGGCAAATTTAAGGTGAGGCATAAAAGTTTGTTCACTCCGCGGGAGGAGGACTGGCAGGCTCGACGAACTCGTCCAGGTCGACACCATCGGCGATCCGAGTGGCAGCAGCAATGGAAGTCTCCATAAAGGATCAGAAATCGTGCTTCTTGGTGTTGGCGACCTTGATTGGTGCCAGCTTATCTTCTCGCGCCTCTTTACAGTGGACACGAACAAAAGACAGAGCCACATCAGCACCTGTAGGATCTTGAGAAGACGTGTCTAGAGGGGGGGTGATTAGACACTAAGTACCAAAGTTGCAGTTTTTAAGTTTCTTTGAAGTTTGAGTGGAGTTTAGGCACAATTTTAACATTCACAACATATAGCAAGAAAGAATGCAATGAGTATATGAGCAGCGGAAAATAAAGCATGCAACTTGCAAGAAAGTAAAGGGAAGGGATTGGAGGATTCAAACGCAATTTGGAGACACGTATATGTTTTTGTCGTGGTTCCGATAGGTGGTGCTATCGTACTTCCACGTTGGTGGAGACTTCAACCCACGAAGGGTAACGGTTGCGCGAGTCCACGGAGGGCTCCACCCACGAAGGGTCCATGAAGTAGCAACCTTGTCTATCCCACCATGGCCGTCGCCCACGGAGGACTTGCCTCACTAGCGGTAGATCTTCACGAAGTAGGCGATCTCCTTGCCCTTACAAACTCCTTGGTTCAACTCCACAATCTTGTCGGAGGCTCCCAAGTGACAGCTAGCCAATCTAGGAGACACCACTCTCCAAGAAGTAACAAATGGTGTGTTGATGATGAACTCCTTGCTCTTGTGCTTCAAATGATAGTCTCCCCAACACTCAACTCTGTCTCATAGGATTTGGATCTGGTGGAAAGAGGGTTTGAGTGGAAAGCAACTTGGGGAAGGCTAGAGATCAAGATTCATATGGTAGGAATGGAATATCTTGGCCTCAACACATGAGTAGGTAGTTCTTTCTCAGAAATAGGATGTTGGAAGTGTAGGTTCAGTCTGATGGCTCTCTCCATCAATGAAGAGGAGGTGGAGGGGTATATATAGCCTCCACCCAAAATCTAACCGTTGCACACAATCTACCAAACTCGGTGGGACCGAATCGTTAAACTCGGTCAGACCGATTTAGTAAACCTAGTGACCGTTAGTGATTTTCGGTGGGACTGACATGCATCTCGGTGGGACCAATTCGGTTAGGGTTAGGGCATAACGTAATCTCGGTAGGACCGATTACACAAACTCGGTGGGACCGATTTTGGTAATAAGCTTTCCAGAGAGTTGGTCAGGCAAACTCGGTTTGACCGATTTTCAAACTCGGTGGGACCGATTTTGATAATAAGTTAACCAGAGAGTTTGCATTGCAATCTCGGTAGTACCGATTGCATAAATTCGGTGAGACCGATTTTGATAATGGACATACACAGAGAGATTACAATCCTATCTTGGTGAGACCGAGATCCCTATCAGTGGGACCGATTTGCCTAGGGTTTGTGGCAGTGGCTAAGACATCCAAACTCGGTGGCGCCGGATAGAAAGAATCAGTGGGGCCGAGTTCGACTTTAGGTTTAGGACATATGTGTGGAAGTGGGAAAGTTGTTGAGGGTATTTGGAGCATATCACTAAGCACATGAAGCAAGAGGCTCATTAAGCAACACCTCATCCCTCCTTGATAGTATTGGCTTTACCTATAGACTCAATGTGATCTTGGATCACTAAAATGTAAAATGAAGAGTCTTGAGCTTGAAGCTTGAGCCAATCCTTTGTCCTTAGCATCTTGAACGAGTTCCCACATCCTTTAGTCCATGCCACTCCATTGTTGAACTTATCTGAAACATACTGGATAAAAGTGTTAGTCCAACAATAGATATGTTGTCATTAATTACCGAAACCACCTAGGGAGCACTTGTGCTTTCAATCTCCCCCTTTTTGGTAATTGATGGCAACATACATCAAAGCTTTAGATAAAGATATAAAGAATAACAAGTAAAGCTTTGGAAAGACATGTAACAAGCATAGGCTCCCCCAACATGTATGCAATCATGTGAATATGAAATATAGAAGCATGTGATAGCATAACCATGATAGAGCAGGCAATGTGTTACATGTATCTTGGCTATATGCATCAGAGCAAAAAGTATTAAAGAGAATACCTTCATGCCCCATGAGTCCTTCTTGCAAACAGTATGTACATCAGCAAGAATTCCTCATACGCATGATTGTGATGCATATACTTACCTTGTGGTCTTGAGTTGGCTTAGGATGGAATGAACCTGCGTAAACAAGGTTAGATAACACAGATACATCTACTAGCCAGAGCAAACAGAAGAAACCACAAGAATTCCAAGACTGGGATGACATGTAGAGAGTGAGTACTGAGTACCACATTGGATTAGACATGTCCCCAAGAGTAAAGATATGCAATGAATTTAAATGATCTCTTTCCCTTAGATATCTTGCTCCCCCTGAATCTAACATGGGATACTGGGAGAAGAATGGGAACAAAAAATCAGAGCTGAAGGAAAACAGAGCTGAAAGATATGAATGATGATCAGAGCTAAAGTTCAGAGCTAATGTATGCTAATGCAGAATTTAGCACAACAGATCATATGAACATGTCTCTCCCATCAAGAAGACATGTGGACATCTCTCCTCTTGAACACCAAGCATCTGGGATCCTTGAGAAATACTTTCTACTAGTATTCCCTCCCCCTGGAGATCTCTCTCTCCCCCTGAAGGATCTCTCTCTCCTTCTCTGATGTGATCTCTCTCTCTAAATGATAAGCTTTGATGTGATCTCTATCTCCCCCTTTGACATTAATTTCCAAGAAGGGCTTGATAAAGATGTAATCTCTCTCTCTCCCTCTAGAATTTGTCAAGAATGGGTTTGATCCTTGAGTCACAACTTAAAGCAATGATAAAAATGTGATGCTTGTAGAGGACAAGATTCATTGAGTGGAGCTGGATCAGAAGAAACAAAAAATATGTGGCAAAGAGTTTTTCCTGTTATGAAATCGGTGGCACCGAGTTGTAGGCTTCGGTCGTACCGAAAAGATTCGGTTGGACCGAAAACAACAAATCAGTTGAACCGAGTTCATCGCAGAGAAAACACTTGGCACCTCAGCTCACTAGACTAGTAAGATCTCACAAAGATTTGCAAGGAATTAACTGAAAGATATGCAAGGAATTAGATTCAGAAAATGCAGAGAAAACAGTAAGAAATCTAGATGAAGTTTTTTTTTTGAAAGGGGAAACACAAATGCATGAGACAAATGCGAAATCTCAGAAAAGAACACATGAGAACTTCATCTAGAGATGGTCGGCGAAAAAGTCACCTATGTTAGAGTATATTGACTTAGGAGTCAAGTGAGATCACTTGATCATAGGCCATACTCATCGTTTAAGCTCAAAATGGGGTTGCCATTTTTCGTTTAAGCATCTTGATGTATTCACATCTTGTCGAGTTGCTTTAACTCATGATTCGGAGTAAAGCTTCTCTAAGATGGAATAACATACCTTGGTCGGTGGTGTTGTCCATGTAGTTGAAATTGCGTGGGTTGCTCAAGGTTGATGTAGCTCATCAAGAATTTGGAGCACCACTTGGAATTTGAGTCCATCTACCTACATGGGTTAGTTCTTGCAAGGAAGAGCACTTGTATATCCAAAAATGACAATCATGAAACTCAACATAGAATTTGTCAAAGGATATGTTTGAATGGTTTCGTGCTTCCTTGTCTTCAACCACCTTGTGTAGAGACTTGGTGATGTAGAGATTGCTCAAGATATGAGTAGGTTACAATCTCATGGAATTGATTCAACCAAGTACCTACATGGGTTAGATAACATGCAAGATACAAATATGTCCAGGACATAAGTTTTTCATCCTAAGAGAAATATCAAGGATTAGTCATAAGCTCATGTCTTGCATGTATCCAATGGAGTTTCTACTTCAAGTTTGAAGCATCAATGATGTTCAATTCTCCTCTTAACCTGCAAAACACTTTCTCATCAAGAGGTTTAGTGAATATATCTGCTAATTGCTTTTCGGTGCGAACATGCTTAAGATCAATGCCACCCTTAGCAACATGATCTCGAATGAAATGATGACGAACTTCATTATGCTTAGTTCGAGAATGTTGCACAGGATTATGACCAATTTTGATAGCACTTTCATTATCACAAAGCAATGGAACATGTCTCACATATATCCCATAATCTTTAAGAGTTTGGGTCATCCAAAGTAATTGAGCACAACATGAACCAGCAGCAATATATTCAGCTTCGGCGGTGGATAAAGATACCGAGTTTTGTTTCTTGGAGGACCAAGACACAAGAGATCTACCAAGAAATTGACAAGTACCCGAAGTGGACTTTCTATCAACCTTCTCTCTGGCATAGTCTGAGTCGGAATAGCCAACAAGATCGAAACAGGCCCTCTTAGGATACCAAATGCCAAAATTTGGTGTATGAATTAAGTATCTCACTATCCTTTTCACGGCCTTAAGATGACATTCTTTAGGGGCAGCTTGATATCGTGCACACATGCACACACTTAGCATAATATCGGGACGTGAAGCACATAGATATAACAATGAACCAATCATAGAGCGATAAACCTTTTGATCAACCGGTTCACCATCTTTGGTTAAGTCAAGATGTCCACTAGTAGGCATGGGTGTAGTCATACCTTTGCATTCTTGCATATTGAACTTCTTGAATAAGTCCTTGGTGTACTTTGTTTGCGAGACAAAAGTACCTTCCTTAGTTTGCTTGATTTGCAAACCAAGAAAGAACTTGAGTTCACTCATCATAGACATCTCAAACTTCTCTGACATTAGCTTCCCAAACTTTTCGCTAAAATGAGGGTTAGTTGAACCAAATATAATATCATCAACATAAATTTGGCACACAAAGAGTTCACCATTAACCCTTTTAGTAAAAAGAGTAGAATCAATTTTCCCAATTTCAAAGCCTTTTTCAATAAGGAACTTGGTCAAGCATTTATACCATGCTCTAGGAGCTTGTTTAAGTCCATAAAGAGCTTTGTGAAGTTTGTAAACATGATTGGGTTTCTTAGGATTAACAAAGCCGGGAGGTTGTTTAAGATAAACTTCCTCCTCTATTTCACCAGTTAGAAAAGCACTTTTAATGTCCATTTGGTACAAGGTGATATCATGGTGATTAGCATAGGCAAGTAAGATGCGAATGGACTCAAGTATAGCAACGGGGGCGTAAGTCTCACCATAGTCCATACCTTCGACTTGTGTGTAGCCTTGGGCGACGAGACGTGCTTTGTTGCGAACTACTTGTCCATCTTCATCTTGCTTGTTGCAAAACACCCATTTGGTACCGATGATGTTGTGGTTGTTGTCGGGCTTCTCAACCAATGTCCAAACTTGGTTCCTCTCAAAGTTGTGTAGCTCTTCATGCATAGCATTTATCCAATCCGGATCTTCCAATGCTTCTTCGACCTTCATAGGTTCAATGCTAGAGACGAAATTATAGTTTTCACAAAAGTTAGCTAAACGAGTTTTAGAGCGAGTGATTCTCCCGGTTTGAATATCATTGTAGATTTGCTCGACGGGATGGTCTTTAGCAATTCTTGCTCGAACTCGTGAAAGCTTTTGCTTGGGTCTTCGTTGAACATCTTCTTCATCTTATTCTTCTTCTTAGCCTTCTTCATTTTTGGCGTTGTCGTTCTCTTGTCGTGGTGGAGAAGGAGGTTGTTGACGTTCATCTTGATGCACTTCCTCGTTTTCTTCATCTTGGTGTGTCCCACTTGTGGATGCTTCCGTATCAACTCTTGGTTCACCTTGTCGTGAAGTAGAAGCTTCCACTTGGACAGATGAGGTACTCTCCTTCACCTCCGTTGGACGGACCTTGCCAATAGACAAGTCTTGGATTGCATCCGAAGGATCTTTGTCTCCTACATCAATTGGCAGTTGCTCTACTTGCGAGCCGTTAGATTCATCAAACTTCACATCTACCGTCTCTTCAACCTTTCGGGTGAAATTGTTTTAGACACGGTAAGTGTGAGAGTTTGAGCCATAACCTAGTAGGAAACCTTCATGAGACTTAGGAGCAAATTTAGAACGACGATGCTTATCAAGAATGTAGCACTTTGAGCCGAATACTCGAAAGTATCCAACTTGGGGTTTGTTACGGTGAGTAGCTCGATGCCGTCTTGCCGAGTAGCTTGTGAAGATACAAGCGATTTGTTGCATGACAAGCTGTCTCAACCGCTTCTGCCCAAAAGTGCTTCGGCGTCTTGTACTCATCAAGCATCGTTCTCGCCATTTCGATGAGCGTCCGGTTCTTCCTCTCAACAACTCCATTTTGTTGAGGTGTGTACGTAGCCGAGAACTCGTGTGACATCCCTTCTTTGTCAAGAAAGGTGTCCACATTTGCGTTCTTGAACTCCGTTCCATTGTCGCTGCGAACCTTCTTGATCTTCACTTCAAATTGGTTTTGGGCCTTGCTAGCAAAGTTTTTGAAGATCTTTTGGACCTGCGATTTATCATCGAGAAAGAACACCCACGTAAATCTAGAAAAATCATCAACTATAATTAGACCAAAAGAATTTCCACCGAGACTCTTGTAAGAGTTGGGACCAAAGAGATCCATGTGAAGTTGCTCGAGTGGCCTCTTCGTGGTCATGATGTTCTTCACGGGATGCCTTCCTCCAACCTGTTTACCTGCTTGACAAGCACTGCAAAGTCTATCCTTATCAAATATGACATCATTAACTCCAAGGATATGATTCCCCTTAATAAGCTTGTCAAGGTTTCGCATACCAACATGACCTAATCGTCTATGCCATAACCAGTCTTTTGAGGATTTAGCAATGAAGCAAGTTTTAGGTTGAGCCTTTTTAGTGAAATCAACAATGTATAGATCACCTCTACGCACACCAGTAAAGACCATTCTATGATTATCTCGACAAAAAACTTGGCAATCAATTTCAGTAAATAGAACATTGAAACCAAAATCAGCAAGTCTAGATACTGAAAGTAAGTTGTAACCAAGAGATTCAACGAGCATAACATTTTGTATGGAGCTATCATGTGAGATGTCCACCTTACCAAGGCCAACCACCTTACCCTTTGAGTTGTCACCGAAAGTGACAAACTTTCGAGGACCATCATTTTTAGCAAGCTCACGAAACATGTCTTTATTTCCAGTCATGTGATCGGTGCATCCACTATCAAGAACACATTCCTTTCCTACTGACATATATCCCCGAAGATTTGCCATAAGACTAAAATGTCTCATTACATCATCAAGATCGAAGTCACTATCGTCATCCTCATCATAGTATCCATGTTCAACATCGTCATGTGGTGGATCAAGTCCTAGAGATGGTGATTCATTAGAATGAGTTTGACAATAATCTTGTCTATGAATTCTTATAGCTTCGGAAATAATGTCACTAATAATACCAACATCTCCTTTGGCACGCATAAGGTTTGTAAGCTCAAATAGACGATCACCAAACATAGGATCACTAGTATTCATTTTACTCAAGGCAATAGATTTATGGATAATTTCATCTAGATTTTTCAAGGAATAATCTGGAAATCATTCCTCAAGAAATTTCCATATAGTGTAGGCACACTCAAAAGTAGGCAAGATTCTAATCAAGTTTCTAGGCAAGCCTCTAGTGATAAGATTAACAGTTATAAGATTTCTGGTCATGTCAATAGCTTCATCAAGGATAGGATGCATAGGATCAACACAAGGTGCACAAGGATTAGCAATGTACTTGTTAAAATGATATTGATTGAAAATAACAAGCATCTCATTTTTCCACTCACGAAAATACTCTCCATCAAGAATAGGCACTCTATGAGTAAGAATCCCCAAAGTAGACTCATCCATCTTCCTCCAATGGTGATTAAACCAAAGCAATGGAGACCAATGCTCTGATACCACTTGTAGGACCTTGAGAAGAGGTGTCTAGAGGGGGGGCTGATTAGACACTAAGTACCAAAGTTGCAGTTTTTAAGTTTCTTTGAAGTTTGAGTGGAGTTTAGGAACAAGTTTAACATTCACAACATATAGCAAGCAAGCATGCAATGAGTATATGAGCAGCGGAAAATGAAGCATGGAACTTGCAAGAAAGTAAAGGGAAGGGATTGGAGGATTCAAACGCAATTTGGAGAGACGTATGTTTTTGGCGTGGTTCCGATAGGTGGTGCTATCGTACTTCCATGTTGGTGGAGACTTCAACCCACAAAGGGTAACGGTTGCGCGAGTCCACGGAGGGCTCCACCCACGAAGGGTCCACGAAGTAGCAACCTTGTCTATCCCATCATGGCCGTCGCCCACGAAGGACTTGCCTCACTAGCGGTAGATCTTCACGAATTAGGCGATCTCCTTGCCCTTACAAACTACTTGGTTCAACTCCACAATCTTGTCGGAGGCTCCCAAGTGACACCTAGCCAATATAGGAGACACCACTCTCCAAGAAGTAATAAATGGTGTGTTGATGATGAACTCCTTGCTCTTGTGCTTCAAATGATAGTCTCCCCAACACTCGACTCCCTCTCATAGGATTTGGATATGGTGGAAAGAGGGTTTGAGTGGAAAGCAACTTGGGGAAGGCTAGAGATCAAGATTCATATGGTAGGAATGGAATATCTTGGCCTCAACACATGAGTAGGTAGTTCTTTCTCAGAAATAGGATGTTGGAAGTGTAGGTTCAGTCTGATGGCTCTCTCCACGAATGAAGAGGAGGTGGAGGGGTATATATAGCCTCCACAGAAAATCTAACCGTTACACACAATCTACCAAACTTGGTGGGACCGAATCGTTAAACTCGGTCAGACCGATTTAGTAAACCTAGTGACCGTTAGTGATTTTCGGTGGGACTGACATGCATCTCGGTGGGACCAATTCGGTTAGGGTTAGGGCATAACGTAATCTCGGTAGGACCGATTACACAAACTCGGTGGGACCGATTTTGGTAATAAGCTTTCCAGAGAGTTGGTCAGGCAAACTCGTTTTGACCGATTATCAAACTCGGTGGGACCGATTTTGATAATAAGTTAACCAGAGAGTTTGCATTGTAATCTCGGTAGTACCGATTGCTCAAATTTGGTGAGACCGATTTTGATAATGGACATACACAGAGAGATTACAATCCCATCTCAGTGAGACCGAGATCCCTATCGGTGGGACCGATTTGCCTAGGGTTTGTGGCAGTGGCTCAGACATCCAAACTCGGTGGCGCCGGATAGAAAGAATAAGTGGGGCCGAGTTTGACTTTAGGTTTAGGACATATGTGTGGAAGTGGAACAGTAGTTGAGGGTATTTGGAGCATATCACTAAGCACATGAAGCAAGAGGCGCATTAAGCAACACCTCATCCCTCCTTGATAGTATTGGCTTTTCCTATAGACTCAATGTGATCTTGGATCACTAAAATGTAAAATGAAGAGTCTTGAGCTTGAAGCTTGAGCCAATCCTTTGTCCTTAGCATCTTGAAGGAGTTCCCACATCCTTTAGTCCATGCCACTCCATTGTTGAACTTATCTGAAACATACTAGATAAAAGTGTTAGTCCAACAATAGATATGTTGTCATTAATTACCGAAACCACCTAGGGAGCACTTGTGCTTTCAATCTCCCCCTTTTTGGTAATTGATGGCAACATACATCAAAGCTTTAGATAAAGATATAAAGAATAGCAAGTAAAGCTTTGGAAAGACATGTAACAAGCATAGGCTCCCCCAACATGTATGCAATCATGTGAATATGAAATATAGAAGCATGTGATAGCATAACCATGATAGAGCAGGCAATGTGTTATATGTATCTTGGCTATATGCATCAGAGCAAAAAGTATTAAAGAGAATACCTTCATGCCCATGAGTCCTTGTTGCAAACAGTATGTACATCAGTAAGAATTCCTCATACACATGATTGTGATGCATATACTTAACTTGTGGTCTTGAGTTGGCTTAGGATGGAATGAACCTGCGTAAACAAGGTTAGATAACACAGATACATCTACTAGCCAGAGCAAACAGAAGAAACCACAAGAATTCCAAGACTGGGATGACATGTAGAGAGTGAGTATTGAGTACCACATTGGATTAGACATGTCCCCAAGAGTAAAGATATGCAATGAATTTAAATGATCTCTTTACCTTAGATGTCTTGCTCCCCCTGAATCTAACATGGGATACTGGGAGAAGAATGGGAACAGAAAATCAGAGCTAAAGGAAAACAGAGCTGAAATATATGAATGATGATCAGAGCTAAAGTTCAGAGCTAATGTATGCTAATGCAGAATTTAGCACAACAGATCATATGAACATGTCTCTCCCCTCAAGAAGACATGTGGACATCTCTCCTCTTGAACACCAGGCATCTGGGATCCTTGAGAAATACTTTCTACTAGTATTCTCTCCCCACGAGATCTCTCTCCCCACAAGGATCTCTCTCTCTTCTCTGATGTGATCTCTCTCTCTAAATTATAAGCTTTGATGTGATCTCTATCTCCCCCTTTGACATCAATTTCCAAGAAGGGCTTGATAGAGATGTAATCTCACTCTCTCCCTCTGGAGTGATAAGCCAATCCTTTGTCCTTAGCATCTTGAAGGAGTTCCCACATCCTTTAGTCCATGCCACTCCATTGTTGAACTTATCTGAAACATACTAGATAAAAGTGTTAGTCCAACAAGAGATATGTTGTCACTAATTACCAAAACCACCTAGGGAGCACTTGTGCTTTCAGCACCGCACCGAGCAGAAGACTTCTTCCACTGCTGCACTCGACCAGGGATCTCGTTAAGTCGAGTCATCAGAGACTCGAGGTCGTTCTGGAGTGTTGCCCCTGGCTAAAGTGCTGTGTCGATCCGCGACGTGGCGACTTTCAGTCGAGCCAAGTAGTCAACAACGCCGTCGATGCGGGATTCCAGTCGGAGCAGGTTCATAGCAATTTCGTCCTTCACGGGAGAATTGATAGGGTCCAAATTTGGTTCGATTCGCCCAGTCTCCGCCTCGAAGTCTCGGCAAAACTCTGCATGCACAGTCCAAGGATGAGTCAATATTCGTATGCCGAGTCGACAAAGATGAACCAGTCGGAACGGGATATGTACCTTCAAGCTTGATGAATAACTTCTTGGCAAGGCTCCTCAGATAGCTTTCCAGATCATCCCTCCTGCGAGCAATGCCTTCCATCTTTTCGTTCAGGTTAACCTTGTCCTTCTTCAAGCGGGTTACCTTCTTGTTGGCTTCGTCTAGAGCAGATTTCATCTTCGCGTTCTCCTCCTCCAGTTTGCCAACTGAAGCCAGCTTCTGTTCAGCCAGAGCAGTTTGGTCATCGGCCTTCTTTTGTGCAGCAGCCAGATCGTGATCCTTCTTTACCAGAGCCTGGTTCAGTTTTTCTAAAAAGAAATAAGGCTCAGTTCAGAAAGAGCATAATGTAGTCCGGGTCTAAGACAAAAGAGTCGACAAAGCTTCCTGACCATTGGCGTCTTCTTTGGCCTTCTGCAGCTCTGACTTGGCCAACTCCAGGTAAAGGTTGAGTTGAATTTGCTGCTTTTCCAAGTCGGAAAAGCGAGCTCCAAGGTCACAAGATTTCTGCAATCAGAGAGGATGGGTTATTTTACAGAGAAAAACGACAAAGACAATAAATACTAAGACTACGGTCGACTGCTCGCAGTCCACCGTAGTCTCGGGGACTACACCCAGTGGGTGCACTCGGAGTGCCCCCACTGGTTTAGTTTACACTCGACATGGCCAGAGCAGACCGAGTGAAGGAATTAAAATGTCAAGACTACAGTCGACTGCCCGCAGTCCACCGTAGCCTCGGGGACTACACCCAGTGGGTGCACTCAGCGTGCCCCCACTAGTCCAAAACTTCAATAACAAAAATTCAGCTCAAAGTATGGATTTACTCAGTGACAAGTCGAAGCACCCGGTGGGTGCACAGATGGAAAGATCCTTGGAAAGAGAGTTTTCAGGTACCATATCCTAACAGAGCAAACCAAGAAAATCAGTCGACGTGCTGCTAACCTGAACATTGCTTTGGAGAGCCGAGCTGGCATCATAGGCTGCCTGCCTGACATCTCGCACCATCTTCATCTTCTCCATCATAATACCTGCTTGGCATATGGCTTCCTTGGCAGCATTCACTTCGTCCTCTGGGACGTGATGGGTGGCAAAAACTGAAGGTGGATCGGCAGGAGCTTGAGCAGTCGATGAAGAAGGCAAAGCACTCGACAGTGGTACAGCAAAGGTAACAGAAGCCCCATTGGCATCACCAGCGTCTTGAACGACTGGTTCAGCTATCGGCGTTGATTGTGGCACCTTGTCTGTTGGAGTTTTCCTGTTTTTCCTCGTCAAAGGCCTCTCGGGCTCTTCATCGTCATCGTCGGGGAGGTGTAGGATCTTGAGAAGAGGTGTCTAGAGGGGGGTGATTAGACACTAAGTACCAAAGTTGCAGTTTTTAACTTCTTTAGGTTTAAGTGGAGTTTAGGCACAAGTTTAATATTCATAATACATAACAAGCAAGCATGCAAGGAGTATATTAGCAGCGGAAAGTAAAGCATGCAACTTGCAAGAATGTAAAGGGGATTGTTTTGGAGGATTCAAACGCAATTGGAGACACGGATGTTTTTGTCGTGGTTCCGATAGGTGGTGCTATCGTACATCCACGTTGATGGAGACTTCAACCCACGAAGGGTAACGGTTGCACGAGTCCATGGAGGGCTCCACCCACGAAGGGTCCACGAAGAAGCAACCTTGTCTATCCCACCATGGCCATCGCCCACGAAGGACTTGCCTCACTAGCGGTAGATCTTCACGAAGTAGGCGATCTCCTTGCCCTTACAAACTCCTTGGTTCAACTCCACAATCTTGTCGGAGGCTCCCAAGTGACACCTAGCCAATCTAGGAGACACCACTCTCCAAGAAGTAACAAATGGTGTGTTGATGATGAACTCCTTGCTCTTGTGCTTCAAATGATAGTCTCCCCAACACTCAACTCTCTGTCACAGGATTTGGATTTGGTGGAAAGAAGATTCGAGTGGAAAGCAACTTGGGGAAGGCAAGAGATCAAGATTCATATGGTAGGAATGGAATATCTTGGCCTCAACACATGAGTAGGTGGTTCTCTCTCAGAACTGGTAAGTTGGAAGTGTAGGTTTGTTCTGATGGCTCTCTCCACGAATGAAGAGGAGGTGGAGGGGTATATATAGCCTCCACACAAAATCTAACCGTTACACACAATTTACCAAACTCGGTGGGACCGAATCAACAAACTCGGTCGGACCGATTCAGTAAACCTAGTGACCGTTAGGGTTTTCGGTGGGACCGACATGCAACTCGGTAGGACCGATATGGTTAGGGTTAGGGCATAACGCAATCTCAGTGAGACCGATTACACAAACTCGGTGAGAACGATTTTGGTAATTAGCTCACCAGAGAGTTGGTCAGGTAAACTCGGTGGGACCGATTACTCAAACACGGTGGGATCGATTTTGGTTATAAGTTAACCAGAGAGTTTGCATTCTAATCTCGGTAGTACCGATTGCTCAAACTCGGTGAGACCGATTTTGGTAATGGACACACGCAGAGAGATTACAATCCCATCTCGGTGAGACCGAGATCCCTATCGGTGAAACCGATTTACCTAGGGTTTGTGGCAGTGGCTATGACAACTGAACTCGATGGTGCCGGATAGAAAGAATCGGTGGGGCCGAGTTTGACTTTAGGTTTAGGTCATATGTGTGGAAGTGGGAAAGTAGTTGAGGGTTATGGAGCATATCACTAAGCACTGCGGAGCAAGAAACTCATTAAGCAACACCTCATCCCTTCTTGATAGTATTGGCCTTTCCTATAGACTCAATGTGATTCTTGGATCACGAAAATATAAAATGAAGAGTCTTGGGCTTGAAGCTTGAGCCAATCCTTTGTCCTTAGCATCTTGAAGGGGTTCCCACATCCTTTAGTCCATGCCACTCCATTGTTGAACTTATCTGAAACATACTAGATAAAAGTGTTAGTCCAACAAGAGATATGTTGACATTAATTACCAAAACCACATAGGGAGCACTTGTGCTTTCAATCTCCCCCTTTTTGGTAATTGATGACAACATACATCAAAGCTTTTGATAAAGATATAAAAATAGGAAGTAAAGCTTCGGAAAGACATGTAACAAGCATAGGCTCCCCCTACATGTATGCAATCATGTGAATATGGAATATAGATGCATGTGAGAGCATAACCATGATAGAGTAGGCAATGTGTTACATGTATCTTGGCCATATGCATCAGAGCAAAGAATATTAAAGAAAATACCTTCATGCTCGTGAGTCCTTCTTGCAAACAGTATGTACATCAGCAAGAATTCCTCATACATGATTGTGATGCATATACTTACCTTGTAGTCTTGAGTTGGCTTAGGATGGAATGAATCTGAGTAACAAGGTTAGATAACACAGGTACATCTACTAGCCAGAGCAAACAGAAGAAACCACAAGAATACCAAGACCGGGATGACATGTAGAGAGTAAGTACTAAGTACTACATTGGATTAGACATGTCCCCAAGGGTAATGGTATGCAATGAATTTAAATGATTTCTTTCCCTTAGATGGCATGCTCCCCCTGAATCTAGCATGGGATACTGGGAGAAGATAGGGAACAGAAAATCAGAGATGAAAGATATAAATGAATAGAGCTAATGCAAATAAGCACATATGAACATGTCTTTCCCCTCAAGAAGACATGTGGCATCTCTCCTCTTGAACACCAAGCATCTGGGATCCTTGAGAAATACTTTCTACTTGAGTATTCTCTCCCCCTGGAGATCTCTTTCTCCCCCTGTGGAAGTACATGTTTTTTGGAATTGATGAGCTTTGATGTGATCTCTCTCTCCCCCTTTGACATCAATTTCCAAGAAGGGTTTGATCCTTGAGTCACAGCACAAAGCATTTATATAAATGTGATGCTTGTAGAGGACAACATTCATTTAGTGGAGCTGGATCAGAGGAAATACAGAATAAGTGGAATGTTGTTTTTCCTGTTGTGAAATCGGTGGCACCGAGTGGTATGCTTCGGTTGTACCGAAAGGATTCGGTTGGACCGAAAACAACAATCGGTGAAACCGAGTTCATCACAGAGAAAACACTTGTCACCTCAGCTCACTAGACTAGTAAGATCTTACAAAGATTTGCAAGGAATTTGCTGAATGATATGTAATGAATTGGATGCAGGAAATGCAGAGCAAACAGAAAAGAAAAGAAAGAAATCTAGATGAAGTTTTTTTTGAAAAGGGAAACAAATATGCATGAGACAAATGCAAAAATACAGAAAAGAACACGAGCGAACTTCATATAGAGATGGTCTGCGACAAAGTCACGTATGTTAGAGTATATTGACTTAGGAGTCAAGTGAGATCACTTGATCATAGGTCATACCCATCGTTTAAGCTCAAAATGGGGTTACCATTTTTCGTTTAAGCATCTTGATGTATTCTCATCTTGTCGAGTTGCTTTAGCTCATGACTTAGAGTAAAGCTTCTCTAAGATGGAATAACATACCTTGGTTGGTGGTGTTGACCATGTAGTTGAACTTGTGTGGGTTGCTCAAGGTTGATGTAGCTCATCAAGAGTTGGGAGCACCACTTGGAATTTGAGTCCATCTACCTACATGGGTTAGTTCTTACAAGGAGGAGCACTTGTGTATCCAAAAATGTCAATCATGAAGCTCAACATAGAGTTTGTCAAAGGATATGTTTGAATGATTCCGTGCTTCGGTGTCTTCAACCACCATAGTGTGAGACTTGGTGATGTAGAGATTGCTCAAGATGTGAGTAGATTACAATCTCGTGGAATTTGATTCAACCAAGTACCTACATGGGTTATATAACATGCAAGATGCAAATATATCCAAGACATAAGATTTTCATCATAAGAGAAATATCAAGGATTAGTCGTAAGCTCATGTCTTGCATGTATCCAATGGAGTTTCTACTCCAAGTTTTAAGCATCAATGATGTTCAATTCTCCTCTCAACCTGCAAAACACTTTCTCATCAAGAGGTTTAGTGAATATATCCTCTAATTGCTTTTTGGTGCGAACATGCTTAAGATTAATGTCACCCTTAGCAACATGATCTTGAATGAAATGATGACGAACTTCTATATGCTTAGTTCGAGAATGTTGTACGGGATTATGACCAATTTTGATAGCACTTTCATTGTCACAAAGCAATGGAACATGTTTCACATATATCCCATAAACTTTAAGAGTTTGGGTCGTCCAAAGTAATTGAGCACAACATGAACCAGCGGCAATGTACTCCGCTTCGGCGGTAGATAAGGATACCGAGTTTTGTTTCTTGGAGGACCAAGACACAAGATATCTACCCAGAAATTGACAAGTACCCGAAGTGGACTTTCTATCAACCTTGTCTCCGGCATAGTCCGAGTCGGAGTAGCCAACAAGATCGAAAGAGGCCCTCTTAGGATACCAAATGCCAAAATTGGTGTATGAATTAAGTATCTCACTATCCTTTTCATGGCCTTAAGATGACATTCTTTAGGGGCAGCTTGATATCTTGCACACATGCACACACTTAGCATAATATCGGGACGTGAAGCACATAGGTATAACAATAATGAACCAATCATAGAGCGATACACCTTTTGGTCAACTGGTTTACCATCTTTGGTCAAATCAAGATGTCCACTAGTAGGCATGGGTGTAGACATACCTTTGCACTCTTGCATATTGAACTTCTTGAATAAGTCCTTAGTGTACTTCGTTGAGAAACAAAACTACCATCCTTAGTTTGCTTGATTTGCAACCCAAGAAAGAATTTGAGTTCACTCATCATTGACATCTCAAACTTCTCCGACATTAGCTTTCCAAACTTCTCACTAAAATGAGGGTTAGTTGATCCAAATATGATATCATCAACATAAATTTGGCATACAAATAATTCTCCATTAACCCTTTAGTAAAAAGTGTGGAATCAATTTTCCCAATTTCAAATCCTTTTCAAAAGAAACTTGGTCAAGATTTATACCAAGCTCTAGGAGCTTGTTTAAGACCATAAAGTGCTTTGTGAAGTTTGTAAACATGATTGGGTTTCTTAGGATTGATAAAGCCGGGAGGTTGTTTAACATAAACTTCCTCCTCTATTTCACCATTTAAAAAGGCACTTTTAATGTCCATTTGGTATAAGGTGATATCATGGTGATTAGCATAGGCAAGTAAGATGCGAATGGATTCAAGCCTAGCAACGGGAGCATAAGTCTCACCATAATCCATACCTTCGACTTGTGTGTAGCCTTGGGCGACGAGACGTGCTTTGTTGCGAACAACTTGTTCATCTTCATCTTGCTTGTTGCGAAACACCCATTTGGTACCGATGATGTTGTGGCTGTTGTCGGGCTTCTCTACCAATGTCCAAACTTGGTTTCTCTCAAAGTTGTGTAGCTCTTCATGCATAGCATTTATCCAATCCGGATCTTTCAATGCTTCTTCGACCTTCATAGGTTCAATGCTAGAGATGAAAGAATAGTTTTCACAAAAGTTAGCTAAACGAGTTTTAGAGCGAGTGATTCTCCCGGTTTGAATATCATTGTAGATTTGCTCTACGGGATGGTCTTTAGCAATTCTTGCTCGAACTCATGAAAGCTTTTGCTTGGGTCTTGGTTGAACATCTTCTTCATCTTGTTCTTCTTCTTCTTCTTCTTGATCTTCTTCATTGTTGGCGTTGTCGTTTTCTTGTCGTGGTGGAGAAGGAGGTTGTTGACGTTCTTGATGTACTTCCTCGTTTTCTTCATCTTGGTGTGTTCCACTTGTGGATGCTTCCGTATAAACTCTTGGTTCAGCTTGTCGTGAAGTAGAAGCTTCCACTTGGACGGACGAGGTACTCTCCTTCACCTCCGTTGGACGGACCTTGCCAATAGACAAGTCTTGGATTGCTTCTGAAGGATATTTGTCTCCTACATCAATTGGCAATTGCTCTACTTGCGAGCCGTTAGATTCATCAAACTTCACATCTACTGTCTCTTCAACCTTTCGGGTGAAATTGTTGTAGACACGGTAAGTGTGAGAGTTTGAGCCATAACCTAGTAGGAAACCTTCATGTGACTTAGGAGCAAATTTTGAACGACGATGCTTATCAAGAATGTAGCACTTTGAGCCAAATACTCGAAAGTATCCAACTTGGGGTTTGTTAGCGGTGAGGAGCTCGTATGCTGTCTTGCCGAGTAGCTTGTGAAGATACAAGCGATTTGTTGCATGACAAGCTGTCTCAACCGCTTCTGCCCAGAAGTGCTTCGGCGTCTTGTACTCATCAAGCATCGTTCTCGCCATTTCGATGAGCGTCCGGTTCTTCCTCTCAACAACTCCATTTTGTTGAGGTGTGTACGTAGCCGAGAACTCTTGTGAAATCCCTTCTTCGTCAAGAAAGGTGTCCACATTTGCGTTCTTGAACTCCGTTCCGTTGTCGCTGCGAACCTTCTTGATCTTTACTTCAAATTGATGTTGGGCCTTCCTAGCGAAGTTTTTGAAGATCTTTTGGACCTGCGATGTAAATCTTGAAAAATCATCAACTATAACTAGACCAAAATAATTTCCACCGAGACTCTTGTAAGCGTTGGGACCAAAAAGATCCATGTGTGGTAGCTCAAGTGGCCTCCTTGTGGTCATGATGTTTTTCACGGGATGCCTTCCTCCAACCTGTTTACCTGCTTGACAAGCACTGCAAAGTCTATCCTTATCAAATATGACATCGTTAACACCAAGGATATGATTCCCTTTAATAAGCTTGTCAAGGTTTCTCATGCCAACATGACCTAGTCGTCTATGCCATAACCAACCTTTTGAGGATTTAGAAATGAAGCAAGTTTTAGGTTGAGCCTTTTTAGAGAAATCAACAATGTAAAGATCACCTCTACTTATACTGGTAAAGACCATTTTATGATTGTCTCGACGAAACACTTGGCAATCTACTTCAGTAAATAGGACATTGAAACCGAAATCAGCAAGTCTAGATACTTAAAGTAAGTTGTAGCCAAGAGATTCAACGAGCATAACATTCTGAATGGAGCTATCATGTGAGATGGACACCTTACCGAGGCCAACCACCTTACCCTTTGAGTTGTCACCGAAAGTGACATACTTTCGTGGACTATCATTTTCAGCAAGCTCACGAAACATGTCTTTATCTCCGGTCATGTGATTGGTACATCCACTGTCAAGAACCCATTCCTTTCCTCCTGACATATATCCCCGAAGATTTGCCATAAGACCAAAATGTCTCATTGCATCGTCAAGATCGAAGTCACTATCATCATCCTCATCATAGTATCCATGTTCAACATCGTCATGTGGTGGATCAAGTCCTAGAGAGGGTAATTCGTTAGAGTGAGTTTGACAATGATCTTGCTTATGAATTCTTATAGCTTCGGAAATAATATCACCAATAATTCCAACATCTCCTTTGGCACGCATAAGGTTTGTATGTTCAAATAGACGATCACCAAACATAGGATCACTAGTATTCATCTTACTCAAGGCAATAGACTTATGGAGAATTTCATCTAGATTTTTCAAGGAATAATTTGGAAACCGTTCCTCAAGAAATTTCCATATAGTGTAGGCACACTCAAGAGTAGGCAAGTTTCTAATTAAGTTTCCAGGCAAGCCTCTAGTGATAAGATTAACAGTTCTAAGATTCCTAGTCATGTCAATTGATTCATCAAGGGTAGGATGCATAGGACCAACATGAGGCGCACAAGGGCTAGCAATGTACTTGTTCAAATGATATTGATTGAAAATTAGAAGCATCTCATTTTTCCACTCATGAAAATACTCTCCATCAAGAATAGGCACTCTATGTCTAAGACTACCCAAAGTAGACTCATCCATCTTCCTCTAATGGTGATTAAACCAAGGCAATGGAGACCAATGCTCTGATACCACTTGTAGGATCTTGAGAAGAGGTGTCTACAGGGGGGGTGGTTAGACACTAAGTACCAAAGTTGCAGTTTTTAACTTGTTTAGGTTTAAGTGGAGTTTAGGCACAAGTTTAACATTCATAATACATAACAAGCAAGCATGCAAGGAGTATATGAGCAGCGGAAAGTAAAGCATGCAACTTGCAAGAATGTAAAGGGAAGGGTTTTGGAGGATTCAAACGCAATTGGAGACACAGATGTTTTTGTCGTGGTTCCGATAGGTGGTGCTATTGTACATCCACGTTGATGGAGACTTCAACCCACAAAGGGTAACGGTTGCGCGAGTCCATGGAGGGCTCCACCCACGAAGGGTTCACGAAGAAGCAACCTTGTCTATCCCACCATGGCCGTCGCCCACGAAGGACTTGCCTCACTAGCGGTAGATCTTCACGAAGTAGGCCATCTCCTTGCCCTTACAAACTCCTTGGTTCAACTCCACAATCTTGTCGGAGGCTCCCAAGTGACACCTAGCCAATCTAGGAGACACCACTCTCCAAGAAGTAACAAATGGTGTGTTGATGATGAACTCCTTGCTCTTGTGCTTCAAATGATAGTCTCCCCAACACTCAACTCTCTCTCACATGATTTGGATTTGGTGGAAAGAAGATTTGAGTGGAAAGCAACTTGGGGAAGGCTAGAGATCAAGATTAACATGGTAGGAATGGAATATCTTGGCCTCAACACATGAGTAGGTGGTTCTCTCTCAGAACTGGTAAGTTGGAAGTGTAGGTTTGTTCTGATGGATCTCTCCACGAATGAAGAGGAGGTGGAGGGGTATATATAGCCTCCACACAAAATCTAACCGTTACACACAATTTACCAAACTCGGTGGGACCGAATCAACAAACTCGGTCGGACCGATTCAGTAAATCTAGTGACCGTTAGGGTTTTTCGGTGGGACGGACATGCAACTCGGTAGGACCGATATGGTTAGGGTCAGGGCATGACCTAATCTCGGTGAGACCGATTACACAAACTCGGTGAGACCAATTTTGGTAATTAGCTAACCAGAGAGTTGGTCAGGTAAACTCGGTGGGACCGATTACTCAAACTTGATGGGACCGATTTTGGTAATAAGTTAAGCAGAGAGTTTGCATTGTAATCTCGGTAGTACCGATTGCTCAAACTCGGTGAGACCGATTTTGGTAATGGACATACACAGTGAGATTACAATCCCATCTCGGTGAGACCGAGATCCCTATCGGTGAAACCTATTTGCCTAGGGTTTGTGGCAGTGGCTATGCCAACTGAACTCGGTGGCGCCAGATAGAAAGAATCGGTGGGGCCGAGTTTGACTTTAGGTTTAGGTCATATGTGTGGAAGTGGGAAAGTAGTTGAGGGTTTTGGAGCATATCACTAAGCACTGTGGAGCAAGAAACTCATTAAGCAACACCTCATCCCTTCTTGATAGTATTGGCTTTTCCTATAGACTCAATGTGATTCTTGGATCACCAAAATATAAAATGAAGAGTCTTGGGCTTGAAGCTTGAGCCAATCCTTTGTCCTTAGCATCTTGAAGGGGTTCCCACATCCTTTAGTCCATGCCACTCCATTGTTGAACTTATCTGAAACATACTACATAAAAATGTTAGTCCAACAAGAGATATGTTGACATTAATTACCAAAACCACCTAGGGAGCACTTGTGCTTTCAGGAGGTCAATAATGTTGGGAGCTGTTCAAAGATCAGTCGCCAAAATTACATCACCCAGTGGTATATATTACAGTTGAGTCGACCAAATAAAGACAGAACGACAGAAATCGTACCCAGATTGGAGGTGGCTGCATCCTCCATCGCCTCATCCCCATCCCTGTAAGCTGAAGTCCCGGAAGTAGCAGCGCTGCTACTTCCAAAGTTCATCTGGTCAAATCAAGGAAAAAATAAACAACACAGGCGTCGAGTGAATACAAAGGAGACACTCACGCAGGTTTACAGGATGTAATTCTTAATCTTCGGCAACGCCTTCAGAGGCCTTTGCACTACAACTTTGGGCTGCTTTGACGCTTTTTCAGTCGAAGCCGGTGAGGACGTCCGAGGGCGCTTTGAAGACGGGCCAGTCTGAGCAATCTCTTTTTCACGGGCGCTCGGCCGGTCTTGGTCGAGCTTGGATCGCCTCTCCCTGCGAGGAGGCGACTCGACTTCTTCTTCGTCACTTGAGACATCACTTTCCTCGCTCTCCTCTCCATCAGAATGCCAGTCGACACTGTCGCCGCCGCTCGCCTCCCCTTCCGGGTCTTGCTCTTGCTCCCCGTTGGGCATTGAGTACATTTCAATAAGAGCCTGGCAGAAAAACAAGCAGAACAAAAGTCAATCGACGAAGCATAAATAGCTGCATGGTTAAAATTACAGTCGGAAAACTTAGAGTTGAACCTTGTCCTATACGTGGGACTGGTCGAGTGGAGGTATTCTCCTGGCTCCCCTAGGGTTGTCTTTGTTCCCAGTGATGCTCGTCCGCCACCCCTCTAGTGTGGCATCCTCGACCTCCTCCGGGTGGATCCGAGTGGTGTCCTCAGTGCCCGAATACATCCACATCGGATGGTCTCGAGCTTGAAGTGGCAGGATGCGTCGCCGAAGGAAGACCTCCAAGAGATCCATACCAGTCACCCCGTCATGGATAAGCTGGACAACACGTTCGACCAGTACCTTAACATGCGCTTTCTCTTCCGCGATCACCTTAAAATAGGAAGGCTTCCTCACTCGGGCCATGGAAAAAGGAGGGAGTCCGGTTGACTGCCCTGGCGTCGGCTGGTCTTTGCAGTAAAACCAGGTCGACTGCCATCCACGGACCGAGTCGATAGGATCATGGCTGGAAAAGAACTTTTCCCTCTCATCTGAACCCCAAGACCCCTGCACATCTGAATCACTTGTGTTCTCTCGTCACTCGGATTGGCCTTTTTCACCGTCTAGGAGCGACAGGTGAAAATGTGCGTGAAAAGGCCCCAATGAGGCCGACAACCCAAGAAATTCTCGCACAAAGACACGAAAGCAGCGAGATACACGATTGTGTTGGGTGTGAAGTGGTGGAGTTGTGCCCCAAAGAAATTCAGAAATCCCCGAAAGAAAGGGTGAGGAGGCAAGGAAATCCCACGGTCGACATGGGTGGCCAAGAGAACGCACTCACCCTCCCGAGGCTGCGGCTCGGACTCCTTCCCCGGAAGCCGCGCCCATCCGTGGGGGATCAGTCCTCCAGTGGCCAGGTTGTCAAGGTCTTCTTGACGAATCTTCGAGCGGATCTTGTAGCCCTGGATCCAGCCCTCCGGCAGGCCGACCCTCGATGAAGATCCGCCCCGACTGGTCGTCTTCCCCTTCGCCTTCGCTGTCGCTTTCTTCGCCCGCTCCAGGGCCACCGTCTTCTCTTTCCCCATCATCGCCGGTGAGACACGCACGGAGCAGCGGCACTGGGACGAAAGCGAGCGCGGCGGATAAGTCCGAGGAAGAGAGGAGGAAAGAGAACGCACTCACCTCCCGAGGCTGCGGCTCGGACTCCTTCCCCGGAAGCCGCAGCGATCCGTGGGGGATCAATCCTCCACTGGCCAGGTCGTCGAGGTCTTCTTGACGAATCTTCGAGCGGATCCAGTCGCCCTGGATCCAGCCCTGCGGCAAGCCGGCCCTCGATGAAGATCCGCCCCGACTGGTGGTCTTCCCCTTCGCCTTCACCGTCACTTTGTTCGCCCGCTCCAGGGCCACCGTCTTCTCTTTCCCTATCGTCGCCGGCGAGACGCGCACGGAGCAGCGGCACTGGGACGAAAGCGAGCGCGGCGGATAAGTCCGAGGAAGAGAGGAGGAAATGAGAACGCACTGTTCAAAAACCCCGGTCCGACGCCTTATATGAGGTTACTTCCGACTGACTGACTTGTAGGCCTGGGTGATCCTGTCAAATCCCGCAAGAGTCACGCGCGCGATACGTGGCAAAAAAGGTGGCGCGGAGATTGAGGTGTCCCTGCCTTATCCCATCCGATTACTGCGGCCTCCTCCGCCCCGCGCGCTTCCAGAAATTCAAATCCCACGAAATCCGCGAGCTGCAGAACAACTTGTCAGATGGAAGATCTCCTCCGCTCTATCACTCGGAGCTCTTCAAGTAAAGAACTCACTCGATGGAAACAAAGAATGGATCAAGGCGACTGAAAAAGAAGTTGGTATCATCACATAGGTTGTCGGGGGTTGGGTGCGACATATGCCAAAGGATGGCTTTTCATGGAGGGGGCGAGTAGAACGTCGCCGGTGCCTGGAAACGGGATGAGGCGAAGGCATGCACGCCGGTGAATCTTACCCAGCTTCAGGGCTCTCCGTGGAGATAACACCCCTACTGCTGCTCTGCGGGGTCTCCGCATGATCACTATGGCAAAGTGTGTACAAGGTTGCTCCTTGAGCTGTTAGGGTGAGGAAGGAGAAGGGCACGGCTAGCTCTTCTCTTCCCTCTATGTGTGTCTAAAACTATTAGTGTCCAACCCCTTGCATGGGTGCCCCGGGGGGTTTATATAGGCCTACCCCCCGGGGGTACAATGGTAATCCGGCTGGGCGCAGGTCCCAGCCGTCAGTCTCTTAAGTCGCCGTCTTCTCCGCCGACTTCTGGGGCCCGCCGACTAGTGGGCCCCGCCGACGGTCCAGCATGGGGCCGACAGCCCTTGTCCGCCGCGGGCGGGTCTTGCCGGCTGCGGATTACTGTAGTCGTGCTTCTAATGACGCGAGCTTGGTCATGGGGTCATGGCAACAGTGCCGCCGCCTGACGGGCGATCACTGTTGCCACTCCCTGTCTTGTCTGGTTAATGGCGCACGGAGCCCGTGGGAGGGGCCGGCCGACTCTCGGAGGCCGACTCCCAGCGGGTCCGTCTTGGGGTGCTCTCGCCGTCTTCTGCACTCCCGCCGACGGGCGGGTCCCGCCGTCTTCGGGTCGTACAGACAGGCCGTCGTGGGTACAGGGATCTGCCCACGGGCTGATGTTAGGGCAGCGTGGCAGATGCTGCGCCACGGACGGACATCTCTGTCGATCTGGCGCTCAGGCCATGCTGTCCTTTATGAACGGGGCAGGGATGGGCTGCGAGGCGGCCTCATCCTATCCCGTCCGTAGTCGCATAGGCAGGAGGTGGTTGGAGTCGCGGGCCGACTCCCCATAGCCGGCTTCTCCGGAAGTCGCTAGCTGGGAGTCGGCCCATCTCGGGCCGTCTCTAGGACTCGGCTGGGAGGGGCAGTCGGCGGCTCTGCCGCCGATTCTCAGAAGGCGGCTCTCCGTCTTGGGGTCTTGAGGGGCGCAGTCTGCCCCGATGTTTTGAAAGGTCCAGGGGCTCGGGTTTGCCTACCCGTGGCCCATTACTCCGACAGTAGTCCCCGAAGCTGGTGAGGCGCCGAGGGCAACATGTCGAGGAGCCTCAACAGTTTCATCCCTCTAATGGAAGAATCTGGGCTTGGCTCGCCGTCTCTCTCTTGAGCCGACTAGCTGGAGTCGGCCTTGCAGGAGG
The DNA here is from genome assembly GCA_021605205.1 of Aegilops longissima. Lineage (NCBI taxonomy): Eukaryota > Viridiplantae > Streptophyta > Magnoliopsida > Poales > Poaceae > Aegilops > Aegilops longissima. The sequence continues at coordinate 612,893,435 of CM038680.1, forward strand.
CCGTCTTGCTCCTCAAAGGTTTCGAAGGTCGTGGCGGGATCCGGGCAGCATGCCTGATAAGCTTCCAGGCGGCTGCCCGTTGCGGGCCCGCCACATGACGCCACGCGGCAGGGCCAGTCTGCCCACCCACGTGTGTGACTAGACAGGCCCATCAGGCGGGGCCCGCCACTACCGCGCCTCGGCGCACGGGCGGATCCGTTGCGGCCGTGCGGGCGGTTGGGCTCCCCATGTCGTTACTGCGCGCAGTAACGTCGTGGGTTAAATCGTGGGGGCGTGGGGTACTGGGCGCAGTTAATCCCACGCCCGCCCCATCGGCTTCTCAGCCTAGGCGCCTATAAGTAGGCGGGGAGGAGGCGGCGGCGCGCGCACCCACTCTCCTCGCTTCCTCTCGCTCCCTCTCCTTCTTGCTTCGTCTTCCTCTTGCCTCCGCCACGCCGGACCACGCCACGCCGCGGAGATGAGCTCCTCCTCCGCCGCGCGCTCCGCCCGCCGCGCCCGGGCGTGGGGGCGGCTCAAGTGGACGACGACATCATCGAGTTCCTCCGCCAGACGCGCCGCATCCCCGGCACCAACCTAGTGCGAACCCGTGCCGTGCCGGCGGGCGAAATAACGCCGGCGCCAGAGGAGGGCGAGCGGGTCATATTCCGCTCGCACCTCATGCGCGGGCTAGGGCTGCCGGCGAGCGGCTTCTTTCGCGCCTTCCTGGAGTTCCATGGGCTTCAGCCGCACCACCTTACTCCAAACACGGTGGTGCTGCTGGCCGCCTTCGCCTCCTTGTGCGAAGGCTTTCTTGGCGTTCTCCCCACCATCGAGCTGTGGGGGGAATTCTTCGAGCCAAGCTCGGCACACGTCGCTCGCGTGCGGCTCAGGCGGCACTTTCATCGCCATGAGGAGGCCGGTGCCCGACAACCCCTTCCCTACCATCCCACTGATCAAGTCAGTGAATATGTGGCAGCGCTCGTATTTCTACGTGAAGAACGTCGCCCCAGAAGGTGACTGGGTCAACCTGCCGCCTTACGAGGCCAGCGAGTTGGCGGGGCGACTCCCCAGCTTGTCCCATCGGGCCTGGACGCTGACTCCTGCAGGCGCCGCCGCCGTCACGCGGCTTCGAGTGCTGACGCAGTCGGAGGACCTGACTGGGGCCGACTTGCTGGCCGCCTTCGTGGCGCGCCGAGTTCTTCCTCTCCAAGGCCGACCTCATCTGATCTGTCAGATGAGCGGCCGCTGGGACCCCAGTCGGCTGTGCTCCAAAGACATGCTCCACGCGGAGGTGGTGGACACGGTGAATTTCCTGGCGAACTGCGGCCTCACGGAGGAATGGCAGTTCGGCAAGGAACCGCATTCAACCAACCCCCGCCTGTGGTAAGTCATCTCTCTTGCTTTTCTGTTTCCTTCTTCAGCCGAATCCGACTCTGATTTTCTTTGGTTTTCTTTTCGAGTCAGAACCCCCTCATGCAGCCCTCAACCGGCACCACGGGGCCGGCCCGTGAGTTCGTCCCCAACCGGGCGGAGAGCGATGTCGACGATCCCGACTTGGGGGTGGCGGCGATGGAGGCCGACGCCGAGGGAGGAGGAGGAGCCGATGACTTCAGGCCTTCGGCAACCTTCGCCGACTGGCCTGAAGACGACGACAAAAGGGAAGTCGTCCCCCGCCGCCAACCGAAGGTCGGCCATCCAGGCGCGAGTTCCTCCGCCGTCTTGGGTGGTCGAGGCGGCGCGAAGAAGCGCCGGGCCGGGCCGTGCTTGCCACGCGGCCGGGCGAAGAAGTTCAGGGGGACGGCCGCCGCGACCCAGCGAGAAGAGGCGGTCGCAAAGGCTAACCGCTTCCGCAAGGAAGTGAAGAAGCCGCCGCTGGTCTCTGCGTAAGTGCTTCTTACTTTGTCTTGTTCTCTTTTGGTTCGTCTTTGTCCAAGTCTTTTTATATGTCTTCTTCTCATCAGGGCTCCTCTCACTTTGGAGAGGGTCGCCGCCGCCTCCGTCATGGGGTCGGCAGAGACGTCCGCCAATACTCGGCGGATTGACCCTGCGACCGACCTCCGGGGGGCGACGAAGCGGAACGCGTAGGAGAAGCGCGACGAGGAGGAGGCCGCCCGTCTGGAGAAGGCGGAGGCCGAGAAGGCGGCAGCTTCCACCCAGAAGAAGCTGGAGGAGGCCGAAGCCGCCGTTGCACCCAAGAGGCGAGCCGAGGAGGCCGCGCGCCTCCAGTCGGCGCTGCTCGTCACCCCGCTGAGCTCTGCGCCGCCGCTGCCGGAGTTCACGGGGCAGACGGAGGGAGTCGGCGGCGAGTTCCCCATCGTGGAGAGGGAAGGCGGCGATGCCTCCCTGTCGGGCACGGCCGTGCCGCCCCCGCCACCTCCACCGCAGTCTGAGAGCGCGCGAGGCAAGCAACCGGCAGACCCGCCTGTGCTGCCGACCGACGACGAGGCTATGGCGAGGCTGCTCCTTCAAGTCGCCTCGCCAGCGCGCCACCGTCTTGAGAAGGCGACTTCAGCGCCGCACCCTTTGGAGACCGGTGCCATCAGCTCGGCTAATCGCGACAAGCGCCGCGCCCATTGGGTGGGTGCGAGGAGGCGGCACAGGCCCACCGAACACGGTGCTCCTGGACGTCCAGGCGAAGCTGCGGGCTGAAGGCGACGCCATCCAAAACTGCACCAAGGCGCACCTAGCGTCGCGAGCCGCCGTGCGGGTATGTTTCCTTCTTTGAGTTTTTTCTTGCTCTTCTCTATGGGTGCGCCAACACACCTCCTGGTGTAGTCCCGAGTTTGGGCTGGCTGCTTTGCAGCGACTCGAACTCTATCTGTTGACTTCCAAATTTTTTACCTTTGTCTGAAATTCTTGTCGCGGGAGTATCACAACCTCCGCGCCACTGCCTTCAACCGCAACGTTGAGGAGCTGGGCAAGCGGACTGCCGACTTGTCGAGGAGCCGAGGTGAGTCTTCTTTCTTCTTCGCGGGGGCGCGCTGGTGCACCCGCGGGCTGTAGTCCCCGAGATTCGGGCCGACTACTGCGCAGTCGGGCCGGATCTTCCTGGTGACCTTCTTAGCTGACGACTTTGCGCCCTTCTTCTTTTTATTCTTCAGAGGCCAACGCCACTCTTCGGCGGCAGCTGGGTACAGCCAACACCGCCTTGCGTGCCAAGGGGGAAGAATGCAGCAAGCTCGCCGCAGAACGCGACCTGCTGGCTACGCAGCTGGCGGAGCAGAGGGAGCTGCTTAAGGCGGCGCAGGACGAGGCAGAGAAGAGAGAGGCTGCTCTCCTGGCCGAGTTCGAGAGCGAGCGCTCCTCCTGGACCAACAAGGAAGCACTGCTGACCTCCGGCTTCCACGAAATCGAGGACATCGTCGATGGTGAGTTTGTTTTTACTTTTTCCTTTGGGGCGCCGACTATAGGTCAGGCCGACTCCTGGTTTTGACTTGCTTCATTTTCGTCTTGGCAGACTTCTTCCCCGGCCACACGCAGGCGGCCAATCAAGCCATCGAGGCTGACTGCAAGGCATGAAGGGCGAGTGGTGCTGTGATCGCTGCCAACGCCCCCCGGACTCTTGACGAGCAGCTCCTGAGCATTGAGGCTCGTCTGCGGCCGGCCCATCGGATGCTGCGCCGGCTTCAGCGCGTCGGTGCCCAGGCGAGCGCTGCCCTGTGGCCGGACATGCCGGTTCTGCGCACTCCCAGCCGGGCCGCCGACTGGCTGGAGGTCGCGGCTGGCCGTCTTGAGGCCTGGAAGGGTTCAGCGGCCCGGCCGGGGCGCGCGGGGGCCACAGAATTCGTCAAGGCGTGTTATCGAGGCTGGATCTGGACCGCTGGCAGCGTTCGGTCGAGGGCCCAGCGGAGTTGCTGGCTGCGGAGGACGCCCTTGTCGGCGTCGCGGCGGCGATTACCGACTACACGACACCAGCGTCTTCGTCCTGGCGGGCTGAGGACGGTGGGGAAGCACCGCCGGAGTGGTTCGGGATGAACCCGGACTACGACGAGGGCTCGGCGGAGGTGATCGGCTCCAGCGCCGAGGAGGAAGACGAGGCGGAGGACGGAGATGAGATGGAGGCGCCACAAGACGGAGCGGGCGACCAGCCTCAGCTCGACCGTGCCTCCAGCAACAAGCCGCGTCCTTCTGGGCCGGCTGCCGCCAGAGGTGATCAAGCGGAGACTGCCCAGCCGGCCGCCCCGGCGCCTGACGCCGCCGTCTCCTCCGGCCTTCCGACCCCATCTGCCGCTTCCTAGGCCGTTGTCTTGCCTTTATTTTATCTGCTTTGATAGTCTTTGAAAATAACTTGTTAATTCGCGCAATTCCACCCGCGGGGTGTATCTTGAACCTCTGCCCGAAGATCCGGCCAAGGGCCTATGCTGTGTAAATATTATTTTAATTCTGTCTTTCCTTGCTCATTGCTCTTTTTGGCTTTTTCCTTTGTCGCCTTCCCTTAGTCGTCGCCTTGCCCGTCGGACAACTGCTCTGCGGACTACCGTTTGGGTCAAGTTCTTGGCTACCTTTGAGAAGGCAAGTACTTGGCCATTTTTTAGAGTATTTTAAACAAGTTGAATAGAAAGCAACCAACCGACTACTTAGGAGTCGGTTTTTGCAACAAGGGGCTGGAAGCCGGCTTAAACTATGCCTATGCTTTGAGTCCTTAGCCATTTTTTCGTGTGGGCGCCCGTTCTTCCTTACTCCTGCCCACCAAACAGTCGCTCTATGAGCTGCGGCTTCTGACAGGAGACGGCTTAGGCACCGCACGTTACTTGTCTGACTGCAGGAAGCATTTCATAGCCTAAGGCGGCGAGTCCCCGGGCCGACTAGTCGAGCCCGCTGCCAAACGGCATAATAAAGAGTAACATACTGAAGGGAATAAATCTTATCATACAGATAACAAAAGAGGGCAGTCCCCGAGCTCGTCTCGGGGGGCCCGAAGTCTTGGTACTTTAAACACAAAAGGTAGCGTGGTACATACTGCATCAACTGTAAAATCTTTGGAGAAGATTCGCATTCCATGGCCGTTCCGTCTCTTTGCCGGAGTCGTCCCTTTTGCGTGCTCGGGGCTTCTGAGCGTCGATCAGGTAGTAGGAGTCGTTGCCCAGCACTTTGCTGACAATGAATGGGCCTTCCCAAGGCGCCGACAGCTTGTGCTGGCCGGCTGTTCGCTGGATCAGCCGGAGCACAAGGTCGCCCTCTAGGAATGATCTTGGCTTGACCTTCTTATTGTAGTAGCGGCGCAGGCTCTGCTGGTAGATGCTGGACCGGCTGAGTGCCAACAGCCGGCCCTCTTCCAGCAGATCGACGCTGTCTTGACGTGCTTCTTCTGCTTCCTCTTCGGTGTACATGGTGACTCGCGGGGAGTCGAACTCTATATCCGTCAGGATGACGGCTTCGGCACCGTAGACGAGGAAGAAAGGTGTGAAGCTAGTTGACTTGTTTGGAGTCGTGCGTAGACTCCAGAGGATGGCTGGCAACTCCTCAAGCCAGCAGCCGGCCGAACGCTCCAGAGGTTCGACTAGTCGAGGCTTGATGCCAGACAGGATGAGTGTAACGCCCCGGATTCGATGCGCCAGGTGTCCGCCAGTTATTTGCCGTCCTTGCCATGTCATGTGCTTGCGCGTCTTTTTTTACCATGTCATCATGTGCATTTCATTTTGCATACGTGTTCATCTCATGCATTCGAGCATTTTCCCCGTTGTCCGTTTTGTAATCCGGCACTCCTATGTCACCCGGCGTCCCCTTTTACCTCTTTTCGTGTGCGGGTGTTAAACGTTCTCGGAATGGACCGAGGTTTGCCAAGCGGCCTTGGTATAGCACCGGTAGACCGCCTGTCAAGTTTCGGGTCATTTGGAGGTCGTTTTGATACTCCAACGGTTAACCGGGTAACCGTAAAAGCCCCTTCTCTTTGCAGCCCAACACCCCTTCCAAAGTGGCCCAAAACCCAGCAAACTCCCCTCCATGCTCTCGGTCGTTCGATCACGATCGTGTGGGTGAAAACCGCGCTCCATTTGGACTCTCCTAGCTCCCTCCACCTATATAAATGTGTCTCCCCCCGAAATTCACGGATGAATCCACCCTAACCCTAGCCATCTTCATCCTCCCGCCGCCGGACGCGTCCGCCCGTCGGCCGGACATGTCCGCTTCGCGCCCCGTCCAACCCGAGCTTGCCACGTGGCACTCTCCGCCGCCAGCCACGCGCCCCGCCGCCCGCTGGCCCGCGGCCCAAAGCGCCCGCCCAGCCAAAGCCAGCGTGCTGCTGCCGCGCCCGACTTCGCCACCGAGCGCCTCGACCTCCAAGCGCCTACCCGCCGCCGTCTCGCCTCCGCCCGGCCTCGGCCTTAGCCCAGTGACCCAGCGCCTCGTCCGCCCGGTGACCCAGCGCGGACCGCCGCCCGCCATCGTAGCCCGACCCGCCGCCGCGTGCTCGGCCGCCGCCCGGGCTTCGCCGCCGCCGCCCGCCCAAGAAGCTCCAGCGCTCGTCGGACCCGCCTCGCCGCGCGCCTCGTCCCCGCCGGACCTCCGCCTCCCCAGTCCACTCCGGCCGCCGCCCTCGTCGGATGCCTCGCCGGAGCCGCCATCGCCGGATCCACCGGATCTGGACGAGATCCACCACCATCACCAACCAAACGCCAGCCCCATCCCCGGATCTCTCCGTCCCGGGTCTCCTCCATCCCGTTTTCCCCGAGGTGCTTTTTTCACTAAGTCCCCGAAATTTGCACATTACCATGTCAGGTTCATCATGCCGTATCTCTGCATCCGTAGCTCCGTTTCGTGCGTGTAATATATCAAACTGTTCGACTCAACGAGTACATCCTTTCATTCCATTGCACCATATTCATTTGAGCTCATCTTGATGCCTGAATCATCCTTGCAAGAGTGCAATATGATGTTAACCTGCTGAAACTGTTATAACTTGGTGATTTGTCATTCTTGTTGCATTTGATGTGTGCATCCTATGAGCATGAGCTCTACATGTGTTTTGTGCTATGTCATGCCGTCTTTACAGGGGTGCTATCCATGTATTTTTGTGATTCCTTTAGTGAGTGCATCAAGCTTGTTAAGTGGGGTACTTGCTGTTGCTGTTTTGCATGTCTGATTCTGTTATATTATGATGCTATGTTAACCTGCTGCTACAAGTCATTCTGTGCATAATCTGGAGATGTTCACTAAGGATGTTTTGTTATACATATCTTGCTCTATCCATCCATGCCCTTTGTTGCAATTATAGTCTGCTGTAACTTGTTGTAATCTTGCTCCAAAGTTGCTAAATAATGTTGTTGTCAGTCTGTTTACATTAAGTTCAATGTTGCCATGATTGTTGCTAGTGATCCATGCACTCTATGAACTTGCTCTTGCCATTCTTAGCTTAATAAACATGTCTTCTTACTGTGAGTTGCCTTGCCATGCCATGTATTGCTCTGTGGTGAGTGGTTTGAGCTCACCAACATGCTTACTTATTGTTGTTCCTGCCATGTATGAATCTGTAATATAACTTGCCATGTTTACATGGGTGCCATCATATTTTCTGATCCTTTGTGGCTCATGGTCAGTAAGGGACTTTTGTTCTATGCATTTAGTAGATTCATTCCATGCCTTTGTTTGGCATGTTAAGTTCCGGTAGCATGTTGTTTCATAGCTCTAAACATTGCAACCTGATGTTATTTTCTGCAAAGTCTGAAACTGTTATTATATGCAATCTTGCCATGTCATTTTAAGAATGTTCTAGTGATTTCTGGAGATAGCTCAGTGTTCATGTTTTGTCATGCTTTACCTATACATCATGTCCATGCCTTTTTTTTCATGTTGAGATTTTGTAGCATGTTGTTTTGATGCTTGCAATATGCCTAGTTGCTGTTTTGGGCAGATTGTTGTCATGACTTGTATAGTGTGTATGTGTTGAACCGTTGCTCCGTTTTGAGTGTGCTCTATATGAAACTTGCTTGATTTCGCATGTAGTTTCATATTATCATGTTGCATCCTTGATTTGAGGTGTTTGTGTGATGTTTGTATGCATTTTGCATCAATGCCATGTTTAACTTGTTTTGCTCATATCTTCTAGGCCGTAGCTCCGAATCTAATGAACTTTATATGTAACTTGACTAGAATTTCGTGTGGATCATTGTGGTGCATTTTAACTTGCTGTTTAACAACTTGAACATAATGTTTATTCAGATCTGGAACAATTTCGAAATTTGCATATGAGGACTTACAGGAATTGTTCTATGTTGTTTCCGGCCTCATTTAAACTTGTTTTGATGTGTTGCTCTTGTTTGCATCATCTCTTGCCATGAGTAGCTTCATGTAGCTTGTCATGCATCATGCTTGATTGTGCATCATGTCTTGTTCATGTGTGGTGTGTTTACCATGTTGTGTGCTTCTTCTCGATAGTTCCCGTTTTGTTGCGATCGTGAGGATTCGTTCGTCTACGCTTGGTTCGTCTTCGTGGCTTCATCTTCTTCATGGACTCGTTCTTCTTCCTAGCGGGATTTCAGGCAAGAAGACCGCTACCCTGGATCTCACTACTATCATTGCAATGCTAGTTGCTTCGTTCTATCGCTATGCTGCGCTACCTATTACCTGTTTATCAAGCCATCCCAAATTGCCATGAACCTCTAACCTTTGACACCCTTCCTAGCAAACCGTTGTTTGGCTATGTTACTGCTTTGCTCAGCCCCTCTTATAGCGTTGTTAGTTGCAGGTGAAGATGAAGTTTGTTCCTTGTTGGAACATGGAGATGTTCTTCCTTTTTGGAACATGTTTACTTGTTGGGATATCACAATATATCTTATTTAATTAATGCATCTATATACTTGGTAAAGGGTGGAAGGCTCGGCCTTATGCCTGGTATTTTGTTCCACTCTTGCCGCCCTAGTTTCCGTCATATCGGTATTATGTTCCCGGATTTTGCGTCCCTAACGCGGTTGGGTGATTTATGGGACCCCCTTGACAGTTCGCTTTGAATAAGACTCCTCCAAAGAAGGCCCAACATTGGTTTTACCATTTGCCTCACCTATGCCCTTTTTCCCTTGGGTTTCGGGCCCGAGGGTCATCTTTATTTAGCCCCGGGCGGTGCTCCTTCAGTGTTGGTCCGAAGCGGCAGACTGCGAGGCCACCACGGGCAACTCGAGGGCTGGTTTTACTCGTGGCTGACCTATCCGGTGTGCCACGAGAACGAGATATGTGCAGCTCCTATCAGGATTTGTCGGCACATCCGGGCGGCTTTGCTGGTCTTGTTTTATTGCTGTCGAAATGTCTTGTAGCCGGATTCGAGACTGATCGGGTCTTCCGGGAGAAGGAATATCCTTCGTTGATCGCGAGAGCTTATCATGGGCTAAGTTAGGACACCCTGCAGGTATAAACTTTCGAGAGCCGTGCCAGCGGTTATGTGGCAGATGGGAATTTGTTAATATCCGGTTGTAGTAAACTTGAAGCAAACTCTTCTAAAATACACCAACCGTGTGCGTAACCGTGAGTGTCTCTTTTCGGGGTTGATCGAGAGGAGAACACGGTTTCTGGGTTATGTTTGACGTAAGTAGGAGTTCAGGATCACTTCTTGATCATTACTAGTTGTCGACCGTTCCTTTGCTTCTCTTCTCGCTCTCTTTTGCGTATGTTAGCCACCATATATGCTTAGCCGCTGCTGCAACCTCACCACTTTACCCCTTCCTTTCCCTTAAGCTTTGCTAGTCTTGATACCCATGGTAATGGGATTACTGAGTCCTCGTGGCTCACAGATTTCTACACCACCAGTTGCAGGTACAGGTTTGCGATGATCATGACGCGAGAGCGATGTTTACTTGTTTCGGAGTTCTTCTTCCGCTTCTTTGATCAGGGGATAGGTTCCAGGCCGGCAGCTTGGGCTAGCAGGGTGGATATTGTTTGAGTTTCTGTTTATGATTCATCCGTAGTCGGATGTTGATCTTGTATGTTGTATTGTTGTATTCATGTGACATTGTATGTCTTGGTTGTATCCCTATGTACTATGTAATGTTGATGTAATGATATCCACCTTGCAAAAGCGTTTCAATATGCGGGTCTATCCTTGGTGGGACCTTCGAGTTCCTTTTGGATAGGGTCGCATATTGGGCGTGACAAGTTGGTATCACAGCCTCGACCGACCCTAGGAGCCCCCTTGATTGATCGTGTAGTTTGGCCGTTGTTGAGTCTAGAAGAAAACTGATTTCTGAGTCTAGTTATATCGGAGAGTAGGAATTCTTTTTACTCCTCAGCCCCTTCGTCGCTCTGGTCAGGAATCTTGACGTAGGTGTTTTGAATTACTTCTCTTCCCTTCAAATTTTTCTTTAGGATCACGCAGTTGGTTTTCGGATCGTTGGTTCTCATCTCTTTTCATCCGGTGCATTTCTCGTCAAGTTGACTTGAGCCTCTTCACCTTTCCCAAGTTCAATCCTTAGTTGTTTTCTTTTCCCACCCGCCCACCCCTTTTTCTTCTCGGAGCCGGAGTCCGTAATCGAGTATCCATCCTACTCGTGCGAAGTCGTTGTTTTCTTTCCTCAATGATTTCAACCGGTGTTGTCTCTCCAGGATATTTGTCGTTTCCCCTCCCGAGTTGCCTTCGTTTTCCGCCCACCCACCCTTTTTCTTCCCGGAGTTTGAGTCTGTTTCGACCATCAATTTCATTCGTACGGAGTCTCTTCAGTCTTCCCTCAATTATTTCAACCGGTGAATTCTCGTCTCGTTCGTCATTCTTCATCCCTTTCTTTTTCCGGTGCACTCAATTCTAGTTTTTCGGGTTGATCATATTATTTTTCCTCGGCTCAAGTGTTCTCCTTGCTCATTTGCCTCTCGCCATTCAATTATTCCGGAGTTCGGAAGACATCTCAGGAGATTCGTCTGTGTTCCAATTAATTCGAGGGTGTCACCTCATTCAAATATTTCATTCATTCCGGTGCATCACCTATCTCTTCAACAATCCTTTCCAACGGTGTTTTCTTTTCAGTGGGCCCTAACCCACAGGTCTTTTCCCAAGATCTTACCTGACTCTTCTAATTTCCCCGGAGTTATTCTCAATTCTTTTCGGAGTTTGACGTAAGAATGAATTTCATCAGTCAGATGCCTTGTCAAGATCAATTTCAAATCATTTCATTGTTGGTTCAACCCCTTTGCTTTCCATTCTTCCGGAGTATCTCAGTAATTTTGGTGGTGTTTCTCGTCGTCATTTGAAGACCGAAGAAGAGTTTTTCCTCTAAATCTTGTCCGTCCTCCCGAAGATTCGTGGTTCTAGCTGCATATCATCCTCGCGAATTATTCCATTTGTTAGATATTCTTTTTCTCAACCATCCGGAGTTTGTCAGCAGTTGTTTTTCGGAGGCCATGATTCCAGTTATCGTTCTCCATCTATCCCGGTGCTTCATTCAAGTGTTCTGCAATCAGCTCGTCATCTCTTTGTTCTTGTGCATCTAAATTTCCCTCAAGCATATTTGTTCTTCTAATTCTTCCCGGTGATTCAGCCCCTTTCATCAGTCATTTCCAAATTCTTACGGTGGTTCGTTCAAGATTCTTTTCCTTGTTTATCATATTAATTCATTCATTCTTTTCAACCTACCGGTGATTCATGAAGTCCTTCTCAAGTTTGCGACATGTCACTTCTCAATCCTTTTCAAGAAGAATAAGTAGTATGCAAAATCCATTTCTTGGCATCAATTTAATTTGATGAAGGATAAGTATACAATAAATCTTATTCTTATTTCATCCAAGTGATTAATCCCTTACTTCGGAGTTTGTTCTTGATGAATAAATTCTAGTTCCAAGTCTTTTCATCTTTTCTTTTCCGGAGTTCAATTTCTCCTCGGCCATGTCATCGGAACCTCCTTCTAAATCACCGCAACGTTTCAATCTTATTCTTTCATCCTTCATTCTATCTCGCCATCCTTTTTGTTACCGGAGTTCTTCATGGTGGTTCTTCATCATTTAATTCATTCCTCAAGAGTTCATCAAGATTTTGTTGATGGAGTTCAAGTATCCTTCTCCTCCAGTCATGAAGAGCAAGTAATTCTTCATTTTCTTTTGAAGTGGAGTTTTGCATTCCTTCGTCCTTCTAAGCTATCCTATCATTTCCGTTTGTGGTCGGTTACCACCTCATAATTTCTGAGATGTTTTCCATAAGTCCACAACAAGCTTATTCTTTCATCGTTGATTTTCTCAACAACTCCGTTTAAACCTCCCTTTTAAAGGTGCTTCTAATTTCATTCGGGGCACAAGTTGTCATTTTCTTCTCCGTTCTTTTCATTCAACTATTTCAATTCTTCCGGAGGCATTGTGTCGTTCCTCTAGGCAAGCATCATTCCATCTTCTCAAGCTCGTGTTCTATTCCTCCATGTTTCAGCCGGAGTGCTGCCTAAACCCTTCCAGTCTTATTCGTTTTCTTATCTCGTTCTAACCGGAGTGGTTTCAGAGTTTATCTGATTCAGTGAGCTTTCGATTCTCTTCATTCTCGTCGTTCCTCTCTTCTTATCGAGTGCTCTCGATTCTTTGCTTCTTATCTTGAGTTCTTGTTTTGCCTCTTCCTTTTTCTCTTCCGTCTCAGGTCCTAAGATCTCGGGACGAGATCTCTTGTTAGTGGACGAGTGTTGTAACGCCCCGGATTCGATGCGCCAGGTGTCCGCCAGTTATTTGTCATCCTTGCCATGTCATGTGCTTGCGTGTCTTTTTTTACCATGTCATCATGTGCATTTCATTTTGCATACGTGTTCATCTCATGCATCCGAGCATTTTCCCCGTTGTCCGTTTTGCAATCCGGCACTCCTATGTCACCCGGCGTCCCCTTTTACCTCTTTTCGTGTGTGGGTGTTAAACGTTCTCGGAATGGACCGAGGTTTGCCAAGCGGCCTTGGTATAGCACCGGTAGACCGCTTGTCAAGTTTCGGGTCATTTGTAGGTCGTTTGATACTCCAACGGTTAACCGGGTAACCGTAAAAGCCCCTTCTCTTCGCAGCCCAACACCCCTTCCAAAGTGGCCCAAAACCCAGCAAACTCCCCTCCATGCTCTCGGTCGTTCAATCACGATCGTGTGGGTGAAAACCGCGCTCCATTTGGACTCTCCTAGCTCCCTCCACCTATATAAATGTGTCTCCACCCGAAATTCGCGGATGAATCCACCCTAACCCTAGCCATCTTCATCCTCCTGCCGCCGGACGCGTCCGCCCGTCGGCCGGACATGTCCGCTTTGCGCCCCGTCCAACCCGAGCTTGCCACGTGGCACTCTCCGCCGCCAGCCATCGCGCCCGCTGCCCAGCGCCAGCCCGCCCAGCCCAGCGCGCCAGCCGCGCCCGACTTCGCCGCCGGCGCCTCGGCCTCGCGCCTACCCGCGCCGTCTCGCCTCCGCCGGCCTTGGCCTTCGCGCCAGTGACCCGCGCCTCGTCCCGTCGGTGACCCGCGCGGACCGCCGCCGCCATCGCCGCCCGACCCGCCGCCCCGCGTGCTCGGCCGCCGCCGGGCTTCGCGCGCCCACGCCAGCGCCAGAAGCTCCCTTCGTCGGACCCGCCTCCGCCGCCGCGCCTCATCCCGCATGGACCTCCGCCTCCCCCGTCCACTCCGGCCGCCGCCCTCGCCGGAGCCGCCGTCGCCGGATCCACCGGATCTGGACGAGATCCACCACCACCACCAACCAAACGCCAGCCCCGTCCCCGGATCTCTCCGTCCCGGGTCTCCTCCATCTCGTTTTCCCCGAGGTGCTTTTTTCACAAATTCCCCGAAATTTGCACATTACCATGTCATGTTCATCATGCCGTATCTCTGCATCCGTAGCTCCGTTTCGTGCGTGTAATATATCAAACTTTTCGTCTCAACGAGTACACATTTCATTCCATTGCACCATATTAATTTGAGCTCATCTTGAGGCCTGAATCATCGTTGCAAGAGTGCTATATGATGTTAACCTGCTGAAACTGTTATAACTTGGTGATTTGTCATTTTTTTGCATTTGATGTGTGCATCCTATGAGCATGAGCTCTACATGTGTTTTGTGCTATGTCATGCTGTCTTTACAGGGGTGCTATCCATGTATTTTTGTGATTCCTGTAGTGAGTGCATCAAGCTTGTTAAGTAGGGTACTTGTTGTTGCTGTTTTGCATGTCGATTACATTATATTATGATGCTATGTTAACTTCTGCTACAAGTCATTCATGCATAATCTGGAGATGTTCACTAAGGATGTTTTGTTATACATATCTTGCTCTATCCATCCATGCCCTTTGTTGCAATTATAGTCTGCTGTAACTTGTTGTAATCTTGCTCCAAAGTTGCTAAATAATGTTCTTTGTCGATCTGTTTACATTAAGTTCAATGTTGCCATGATTGTTGCTAGTGATCCATGCACTCTATGAACTTGCTCTTGCCATTCTTAGCTTAATAAACTTGTCTTCTTACTATGAGTTGCCTTGCCATGCCATGTATTGCTCTCTGGTGAGTGGTTCGAGCTCACCAACATGCTTACTTATTGTTGTTCCTGCCATGTATGAATCTGTAATATAACTTGCCATGTTTACATGGGTGCCATCATATTTTCTGATCCTTTGTGGCTCATGGTCAGTAAGGGACTTTTGTTCTATGCATTTAGTAGATTCATTCCATGCCTTTGTTTGGCATGTTAAGTTCCGCTAGCATGTTGTTTCATAGCTCTAAACATTGCAACCTGATGTTATTTTCTGCAAAGTCTGAAACTGTTATTATATGCAATCTTGCCATGTCATTTTGAGAATGTTCTAGTGATTTCTGGAGATAGCTCAGTGTTCATGTTTTGTCATGCTTTACCTGTACATCATGTCCATGCCTTTTTTTTCATGTTGAAATTTTGTAGCATGTTGTTTTGATGCTTGCAATATGCCTAGTTGCTGTTTTGGGCAGATTGTTGTCATGACTTGTATAGTGTGTATGTGTTGAACCGTTGCTCCGTTTTGAGTGTGCTCTATATGAAACTTGCTTGATTTTGCATGTAGTTTCATATTATCATGTTGCATCCTTGATTTTAGGTGTTTGCGTGATGTTTGTATGCATTTTGCATCAATGCCATGTTTAACTTGTTTTGCTCATATCTTCTAGGCCGTAGCTCCGAATCTAATGAACTTTATATGTAACTTGACTAGAATTTCGTGTGGATCATTGTGGTGCATTTTAACTTGCTGTTTAACAACTTGAACATAATGTTTATTCAGATCTGGAACAATTTCGAAATTTGCATATGAGGACTTACCGGAATTGTTCTATGTTGTTTCCGGCCTCATTTAAACTTGTTTTGATGTGTTGCTCTTGTTTGCATCATCTCTTGCCATGAGTAGCTTCAAGCTTGTCATGCATCATGCTTGATTGTGCATCATGTCTTGTTCATGTGTGGTGTGTTTACCATGTTGTGTGCTTCTTCTCGATAGTTCCCGTTTTGTTGCGATCATGAGGATTCGTTCGTCTACGCTTGGTTCGTCTTCGTGGCTTCATCTTCTTCATGGACTCGTTCTTCTTCCTAGCGGGATTTCAGGCAAGAAGACCGCTACCCTGGATCTCACTACTATCATTGCTATGCTAGTTGCTTCGTTCTATCGCTATGCTGCGCTACCTATTACCTGTTTATCAAGCCATCCCAAATTGCCATGAACCTCTAACCTTTGACACCCTTCCTAGCAAACCGTTGTTTGGCTATGTTACTGCTTTGCTCAGCCCCTCTTATAGCGTTGTTAGTTGCAGGTGAAGATGAAGTTTGTTCCTTGTTGGAACATGGAGATGTTGTTCCTTGTTGGAACATGTTTACTTGTTGGGATATCACAATATATCTTATTTAATTAATGCATCTATATACTTGGTAAAGGGTGGAAGGCTCGGCCTTATGCCTGGTGTTTTGTTCCACTCTTGCCGCCCTAGTTTCCGTCATATCGGTATTATGTTCCCGGATTTTGCGTCCCTAACGCGGTTGGGTGATTTATGGGACCCCCTTCACGGTTCGCTTTGAATAAGACTCCTCCAAAGAAGGCCCAACATTGGTTTTACCATTTGCCTCACCTATGCCCTTTTTCCTTGGGTTTCGGAGCCCGAGGGTCATCTTTATTTAGCCCCGGGCGGTGCTCCTTCGAGTGTTGGTCCAAATGGGCAGATCTGGGGCCACCACGGGCAACTCGAGGGCTGGTTTTACTCATAGGCTGACCTATCCGGTGTGCCCTGAGAACGAGATATGTGCAGCTCCTATCAGGATTTGTCGGCACATCCGGGCGGCTTTGCTGGTCTTGTTTTATTGCTGTCGAAATGTCTTGTGGCAGGATTCCGAGACTGATCGGGTCTTCCGGGGAGAAGGAATATCCTTCGTTGATCGCGAGATCTTATCATGGGCTAAGTTGGGACACCCTGCGGTATAAACTTTCGAGAGCCGTGCCAGCGGTTATGTGGCAGATGGGAATTTGTTAATATCCGGTTGTAGTAAACTTGAAGCAAACTCTTCTATAATACACCAACCGTGTAATGCGTAACTGAGTGTCTCTTTTGGGGTTGATCGAGAGGAGAACACGGTTTCTGGGTTATGTTTGATGTAAGTAGGAGTTCAGGATCACTTCTTGATCATTACTAGTTGTCGTCCGTCCCTTTGCTTCTCTTCTCGCTCTCTTTTGCGTATGTTAGCCACCATATATGCTTAGCCGCTGCTGCAACCTCACCACTTTACCCCTTCCTTTCCCTTAAGCTTTGCTAGTCTTGATACCCATGGTAATGGGATTCTTTGAGTCCTCGTGGCTCACAGATTTCTACACCACCGAGTTGCAGGTACAGGTTTGCGATGATCATGGCCTTAAGAGCGATGTTTACTTGTTTGGAGTTCTTCTTACGCTTCTTGATCGGGGATAGGTTCGGGCGGCAGCTGGGCTAGCAGTGGTGGATATTGTTTGAGTTTCTGTTTATGATTCATCCGTAGTCGGATGTTGATCTTGTATGTTGTATTGTTGTATTCATGTGACATTGTATGTCTTGGTTGTATCCCTATGTACTATGTAATGTTGATGTAATGATATCCACCTTGCAAAAGCGTTTCAATATCGGGTCTATCCTTGGTGGGACCTTGAGTTCCTTTTGGATAGGGTCGCATATTAGGCGTGTTCAAGTTAGTATCGAGCCTCGACCGACCCTAGGAACCCCTTGATTGATCGTGTAGTTTGGCCGTTGTTGAGTCTAGAAGAAAACTGATTTCTGAGTCTAGTTATATCGGAGAGTAGGAATTCTTTTTACTCCTCAGCCCCTTCGTCGCTCTGGTCAGGAATCTTGACGTAGGTGTTTTGAATTACTTCTCTTCCCTTCAAATTTTTCTTTAGGATCATGCAGTTGGTTTTCGGATCGTTGGTTGTCATCTCTTTTCATCCGGTGCATTTCTCGTCAAGTTGACTTGAGCCTCTTCACCTTTCCCAAGTTCAATCCTTAGTTGTTTTCTTTTCCCACCCGCCCACCCCTTTTTCTTCTCGGGCGGAGTCCGTGTCGAGTATCCATCCTACTACGTCTTGAAGTCGTTGTTTTCTTTCCTCAATGATTTCAACGGTGTTGTCTCTCCGGGATATTTGTCGTTTCCCCTCCCGAGTTGCCTTCGTTTTCCGCCCACCCACCCTTTTTCTTCCCGGAGTTTGAGTCTGTTTGACCATCAATTTCATTCGTCTGAGTCTCTTGATCTTCCTCAATTATTTCAACCGGTGAATTCTCGTCTCGTTCGTCATTCTTCATCCCTTTCTTTTTCCGGTGCACTCAATTCTAGTTTTTCTGGTTGATCATATTATTTTTCCTCGGCTCAAGTGTTCTCCTTGCTCGTTTGCCTCTCGCCATTCAATCATTCCGGAGTTCGGAAGACATCTCAGGAGATTCGTCTGTGTTCCAATTAATTCGAGGGTGTCACCTCATTCAAATATTTCATTCATTCCGGTGCATCACCTATCTCTTCAACAATCCTTTCCAATGGTGTTTTCTTTTCAGTGGGCCCTAACCCACAGGTCTTTTCCCAAGATCTTACCTGACTCTTCTAATTTCCCCGGAGTTATTCTCAATTCTTTTCGGAGTTTGATGTAAGAATGAATTTCATCAGTCAGATGCCTTGTCAAGATCAATTTCAAATCATTTCATTGTTGGTTCAACCCCTTTGCTTTCCATTCTTCCGGAGTATCTCAGTAATTTTGGTGGTGTTTCTCGTCGTCATTTGAAGACCGAAGAAGAGTTTTTCCTCTAAATCTTGTCCGTCCTCCCGAAGATTCGTGGTTCTAGCTGCATATCATCCTCTCGAATTATTCCATTTGTTAGATATTCTTTTTCTCAACCATCCGGAGTTTGTCAGCAGTTGTTTTTCGGAGGCCATCATTCCAGTTATCGTTCTCCATCTATCCCGGTGCTTCATTCAAGTGTTCTGCAATCAGCTCGTCATCTCTTTGTTCTTGTGCATCTAAATTTCCCTCAAGCATATTTGTTCTTCTAATTCTTCCCGGTGATTCAGCCCCTTTCATCAGTCATTTCCAAATTCTTATGGTGGTTCGTTCAAGATTCTTTTCCTTGTTTATCATATTAATTCATTCGTTCTTTTCAACCTACCGGTGATTCATGAAGTCCTTCTCAAGTTTGTGACATGTCACTTCTCAATCCTTTTCAAGAAGAATAAGTAGTATGCAAAATCCATTGCTTGGCATCAATTTAATTTGATGAAGGATAAGAATACAATAAATCTTATTCTTATTTCATCCAAGTGATTAATCCCTTACTTCGGAGTTTGTTCTTGATGAATAAATTCTAGTTCCAAGTCTTTTCATCTTTTCTTTTCCGGAGTTCAATTTCTCCTCGGCCATGTCATCGGAACCTCCTTCTAAATCACCGCAACGTTTTAATCTTATTCTTTCATCCTTCATTCTATCTCGCCATCCTTGCATTTTTGAACTAATTCCTTGGCCTCTTATAGGGCAGTCGGCCAGAAGAAACTGTGTCAGAAGGCTTTGGCGACGAGTGCTCTTGAGGCCGCATGATGGCCGCACTCGCCTTGATGAATGTCTTCGCTTGGCCTTGCTCTGGCTCGACGCAACGCTGGTAGACACCAGTGACGCTGCGCCTGACCAACTCTCTGTTGACTATAGTGTAGGCTGCCGCTCGGCGTTGTACTTGCCGAGCTAAGGTCTCATCGGTTGGTAGCTCTCCGCTTACTAGGAACTTCAGGATGGGCTGGGCCCATGAGGGTGCTGCTATTTCTTTGACTGCCAGTACTGCTACTTGGACGAGGGTGGCTGGGCTGGGAGGCGGCGGTTGGAGTCCGCAGCAGCTTGCTGGGTTGAAGAAGTCCCCGGGCCGACTGGCGCAGTCCCTGGGCCGAGTACTGGAGTCTTCGCAATGGTCGCCACATTCCCCGGGCCGGCTTCGACTACAACATTCTTGGGGCCGTCTGCAGGAATTCTTGTGCCGTCTGCTAAGGCTTTGGAGTCGGATCCGACTTCTTCAGGGGGAGTCGGCACAAAAATGGAGTCTGATTCTGGTGACGGCTTGACAGATGGCTTGAGGAGGCGCTGAAGGGCGACGCCGGATGGTATTGCCTGGTGGGTGGAACCGATTCTTGCCACGGTATCTGCTTGGTCGTTGTCGTTTCTTGGCACATGGAGGAACTCACACCCCTCAAAGTATCCACTCAACTGATGTACCAGGAAACGGTAGCTCGCCATGTTTGCATCTTTGGCGTCGATCGCGGATGATGTTGGACCACCAAGTCGCGATCGCCATAACACGGATCCGGCGAATGCCAAGCTCTTTGGCAAGCCGGAGCCCGTGAATGAGCGCCTCGTATTCGGCGACGTTGTTGGAGGCGGCAAAATGGATTTGCAGCTCGTACTTGAGATTTTCGCCTTTGGGGGAAGTGAGGACGACGCCGGCTCCCAAGCCGGTGCGCATCTTGGAGACATCGAAGTGCATCCGCCAATGGGTGGAGTCGGTATTTGGCGGCAGTCTTGGGTCTCGGCCCGATCAACTAGGAAATCGGCGGTGCTTGCGACTTGATGGCG
Source organism: Aegilops longissima (assembly GCA_021605205.1). Classification (NCBI taxonomy): domain Eukaryota; kingdom Viridiplantae; phylum Streptophyta; class Magnoliopsida; order Poales; family Poaceae; genus Aegilops; species Aegilops longissima. Next base: position 612,913,393 of record CM038680.1, read on the forward strand.
GTGCGGGGCTGGTAATAGATGGTGTAGGGGGCCAACTCTATGGCCCATTTGGCCACTCGGCCAGAAGCATCTCGGCTTCCGATGATCTCAGCTAGTGGGACTGTGCAAACCATGGTGATTGGATGCTCTTGAAAGTAAGGCTTCAACTTCTTGGCGGCAAAGTGCACGCCGTAACACATCTTCTGGTAGTGGGGTAGTTACGCTTGGAGGTCGACATGCCGCTCGGGTAATATACCGGTCTCTGGACAGGTAGCGCCTTGCCTTCCTCCTTGCGTTCAACTACAATGAATGTGCTGACTACCCTGCTGGTGGCGGCAATATACAGGAGCATGGGCTCCTTGGGAGTCAGGGCCGCCAGCACGGGGGAGTAGTCAGCATTTTCTTCAACTAGAGAAAAGCTTCGTCCGCCTTGTGGTTCCATTCAAAAAAGGTGGTCTTCTTCATGAGCTGGTACAAAGGAAGAGCTTTCTCGTCCAGCCGGCTGATGAATCGGCTGATGGACGCCAAGCAGCCAGTGAATTTTTGCACATCTAGCAGTCGGTGGGGTACTTCCATCCTCTCGATCGCCTTGATCTTCACGGGGTTGCACTCTATGCCACATTCGGAGACCAGGAAACCAAGGAGCTGGCCGGCTGGTACTCCGAAGACGCACTTCTCTGGGTTGAGCTTGATCTGGAATCGGCGCAGATTCTCAAAGGTCTCCTTGAGGTCTTCCAACAGTGTTCCTCGCTTTTCCGTCTTCACCACCACATCGTCCACGTAGACGTGGGCGTTTCTGCCAAGCTGCTTGAGGAGGCACTTCTGCATGCAACGCTGAAAGGTGGCGCCGACATTCCTTAAGCCGAACGTCATGGTCAGGTAGCAGAAGGCTCCAAACGGCGTGATGAAGGCGGTCTTCAATCTGTCGGCCGGGTTCAGCTTGATCTGGTGATATCCTGAGTATGCATCTAAGAAGCTCAACAGCTCGCATTCGGCTGTGGAGTCTATCACCTGGTCAATTCTCGGCAGAGCGAACGGGTCCTTGGGGCAGGCTTTGTTGAGGCTTGTGTAGTCGATACACATCCGCCACTGCTTGTTCTTCTTCAGCACCAGGACCGGGTTTGCTAACCATTCTGGAAAGAACACTTCCATAATGAAACCAGCTGCTAGGAGCTGGGCTATCTCTTCTCCAACAACTCTTCTTTTCTCTTCTTACAGGCGGCGCAAGGGCTGCCTGACGGGCTTCGCATCAGATCAGACATGTAACTTTTGCTCGGCGAATTCCGTCGGTACACCTGGCATGTCTTTAGGGGACCATGCAAAAATGTCCCGATTCTCACGGAGGAAATCGACGAGCTCACCTTCCTATTTACTGTCAAGGTTTGCACCTACGACAGCGTACCTCTCCGGGTGCTCCGGGTCCAAGGGTATCTTCTTTGTTTCTTTGGCCGGCTTGAACGAGCCCTCAGCTTCCGACTCTTTGGGGTTGGGCGACATCTCTGGCTGCTTGCCGGCCATTGCCACCACCCGATCAAGAAGCCGCTTCTCAGCCGCCATCACCAGGGACTCAGCCAGCCGACTGCTTTCGGCCGCGCAAGCGGACGACTTTCTGTAGTCGCCGGCTATGGTCAGAATCCCCTTGGCACTCGGCATCTTCATCTTAAGGTAGGCGTAGTGGGGGACCGCCATGAACTTGGCCAAAGCAGGTCGGCCAAGCAGAGCATGGTACGGGCTTTCGAGCTCCACCACCTCGAACCAGGCTGGCTCTCGGCGAAAATGATCTTTGTCCCCAAAGAGGACGTCTATCAGGATCTTGCCGATCGGTGAGCAGGAAAGGCCAGGTACAATGCTGTGGAACACAGTCCGGCTGTTCTGAAGCTGTCTTTGCTTGATTCCTAACTTCTCCATTGTGTCCTTGTACAGGATGTTGATGCTGCTGCCTCCGTCTATCAGCACTCGCGAGAAGCGAGCGGCCTGCCTATCCGCGGCAAGGGTGGCTCCCAAGACCAGGGCATAGGAGCCCGGATTCGGCAACACCTCTGGGTGATTGGCCCGAGTCCAACTGATAGGTTTCTCGGACCAGTGCATGAACTCTGGGGTATCTGATGCTACTGCATTCACTTCTTGCTGCTGCAGCCGCCTGCTGCGTCGGTCGTCGGCCACACTGGTGAACACTACATAAGCTCCATGCTCTTCTGGGTACTCGTCTTGTCTTTGCGCCGCCTGGCTCGACAAATTCTTTGGGGCGGCGGTGGAGGCGGCGGCCCAGCAGGTGGGGAGGCAGAAGGCCATCTCCCTTGGCGATTCTGGTGAGCCAGTGGCATTTCTGGGTGGTGTGGTTCGACGGCTTTGCGCCGCTATGGAACTTGCAGGGACCATCTAGAGTCTGCTCGTAGGAGAAGGCCGGCAACCAGTTGGACTTGCCGCCTTTCTATCGCTTGGCCGGAGGCTGCCCCTCTGGCTGTTGGTCTTCAACTGTCGCCACCTGCCGGCTGTTGGAAGCCGTCTACGGGGCCTTGCGCTTGTGATCATTCTACTGCTGTCTCCGACTGGTGTCGCCAGCCGGAGTTCTGGGAGCCTGAGGAGCCACCTTGCCAGCCACACTGACTTCAATCTCCGCCTTCATGGAGGAGTCGGCTGTGGCATACTTGTCTGCTATGATCAGCAGCTCGTCGAGGGTTTCCGGCTCGTTGCAAAGGAGCTTGTGCTTGAGGAGGGTGCCTTCTCTGCACCCGGCGGTGAAGTACTCGATAGCCTGCACCTCGTGCACTCCCTCGCAGGAGTTTCGGAGCTCGGCCCAGCGTGTGAGGTAGTCGCGAGTGGACTCGTTGGGGCCTTGCACGCACAAGGAAAGCTGGCGAGGCTTGGCAGGTCACTTGTATGTGCTCGTGAAGTTGCGGACGAAGGCCTCGGTGAAGTCGACCCAGCTGTTGATGTTGCGGGGCTTCAAGCTGTTCAACCATGTCCGGGCCGTGCCCTGGAGCATGAGGGGAACATACTTTACAGCAACGCGCTTGTTGCCGTTCGCTATGCTGACGGCTGTGGAGTAGTCAACTAGCCAGTCCTCCGGCTTCACGGAGCCGGTATATTTGGGTGTATCTCGGGGGGAGTGTGAACCCTCTGGGGAAGGGCTCGTCTCGAATGCGAGGTCCAAACAGGTGGACCTTTCGTCTTCCTCTTCCAGCGCCAGGATCGGTGGAGTCGATCGATCCGGTGGCGGGCGTCGTTTTCTCGACTCCCTCTCGGCGGCCAAAGGCGGTCGCCGAGTCGGATCTTCGGCGGGTGGCGGGGAGACTCGCCTTTCTCTGCGGGGAGGAGGGGGCAGATAGTCGTCCCGCCGCTCCACCGCTCTCGGGCGGCCGTCTTCGTCGTGGTCGATGGAGATGCGAGTCCGACTGTGGCTGACAGCCGGATCCTTGTTTTTTCTTCCACGGACACCGCCAGTCGGCGTCCGAGACGTCGCGCCTTGATCTCGGTGGGAAGGCAAGTTGCCGTGTTGTCGTCGTGGCGCCTCCGTGCGGCAGCCGGCTTCGTCTTGCGCGGCAGCCGCGTCGAGGAGCTGCTGGACTCGATCCATCATCAGGCGGCGCTCCTCGCCCTCGAAGTTATCCAGCTCGTCCGCCGCCGCCTGGGCGGCGCGGATGTTCTCCGCAGGCGTGGCATACACAGGGCGATTGGCCCCGAACAGGTTGGCGATGGCTACGCCGCGCTGCTGGACCGCGCCTAGGCGGCTAGGCCCAGTCGGAACCGGCGAGCCGCCCATGGCGCGATTCATCTCACGCTTATAGGGTTCTGACAAGTGTCTCATGCTTGCCAGCTTCTTCGCGCCTACGAGGAGCTGAAGGCGGCGTGCCTCCAGCGCCCCGGCGTCAGCGTCTTCCGGAATAGGCGCGGTCAGGTCTTGCAGAACCACGTCAAGAGGGTCATGAGCTCCTTCACCGGAAGGCTCGCTATGGCCGATGACGAGCACTTCCGTGACGGTGCTTACACCGCTGTCCACGCGAGGGAGCGGCTCATCATAGACCACCATGTTGGTGGGGAACGCGTCGAGCGACGCGGTGTCGGAGTCGACCAGCATCGGGTCGGTGGAGCCTCTGAGACTCAGTGTCGGCGGGCTCGCCCGGCGGCGTGGAGTTCTTTCGAGGAGGCCCGCGAGAGGCTCTGGGGCCATCCGTGCTGCGTCGGATCAGAGCTCATCGGAGGCGAACCTCACCGACAAGTTGGGCGAGGCAGCTCGCCCGCGAAGCGACCTCAGCGCCATGCAGCGTCAGCGCAGAACTCCGTCTGGCGTGCGGGCTTCTGCGCTTCGCCGAGGGAGGAAGAGGTTCCGTCGAGCAGGTCTCTGGGCGACGGTGCCCTAGCCCCACGGTGGGCGCCAAATGTCGGGGTTGGGTGCGACATATGCCAAAGGATGGCTTATCATGGAGGCGAGTAGAGCGTCACGGTGCAAAGCAGGATGAGGCGAAGGCATGCGTCGGCGAATCTTACCCGGCTCAGGGGCTCTCGGTGGAGATAACACCCCTCTTCGCTGCTCTGCGGGGTCTCCGCATGATCACTATGGCAAAGTGTGTACAAGGTTGCTCCTTGAGCTGTTCGGGGTGAGGAAGAAGAAGAGCATGGCTAGCTCTTCTCTTTCCTCTATGTGTGTCTAAAACTATTAGTGTCCAACCCCTTGCATGGGTGCCCTGGGGGGTTTATATAGGCCTACCCCCCGGGGGTACATGGTAATCCGGCTGGGCGCAGGTCCCAACCGTCAGTCTCTTAAGTCGCCGTCTTCTCCGCCGACTAGTGGGCCCGCCGACGGTCCAGCATGGGGCCGACAGACCTTGTCCGCCACGGGCGGGTCTTGCCGGCTGCAGATTACTGTAGCCGTGCATCTAATGACGCGAGCTTGGTCATGGGGTCATGGCAACAGTGCCGCCGCCAGACGGGCGATCACTGTTGCCACTCCCTGTCTTGTCCGGTTGATGGCGCACGGAGCCCGTGGGAGGGGCCGGCCGACTCTCGGAGGCCGACTCCCAGCGGGTCCGTCTTGAATGCTCTCGCCGTCTTACTGCACTCCCGCCGGCAAGCGGAGTCCCGCCGTCTTGGGTCATCTGAGACAAGCCGTCGTGGAGTGCGAGGATATGCCCACAGGGCTGATGTTAGGGCAGCGTGTAGCAGTGCCGCGCCGAGCGAGATCTCTATCGATGCGGGCGCTATGTGGCCATGCCTGTCTTTTATGAACGGGGCAGGGATGGGCTGCGAGGCGTCCTCATCCTATCCCGTCCGTAGTCGCATAGGCAGGAGGTGGTTGGAGTCGCGGGCCGACTCCCCATAGCCGGCTTCTCCGGAAGTCGCTGGCTGGGAGTCGTCCCATCTCGGGGCCGTCTCTGGGACTCGGCTGGGAGGGGCAGTCGGCGGCTCTGCCGCCGATTCTCAGAAGGCGGCTCTCCGTCTTGGGGTCTTGAGGGGCGCAGTCTTCCCCGATGTTTTGAAAGGTCCAGGGGCGCGGGTTTACCTACCCGTGGCCCATTACTCCGACATAGGTTCATTGATCCAGAGCAAGGTATACTCATAGCACGAAAAATGGGTCGGAAGTGTGTTCAACTCCTTCCCCAGTCAAACCTCGCTCCATTCGGGGGCTAATGATGAAGCTATGTACCTAGGGTAGGGTCATGGACATGTCCAAGATACCCTCCCCAAGGACATCTCTAGAAGAATCACCTTTCAATCGACTCAGAAGTGTTCCACTCGACAGACTCGAAGACACTCGACCATGAAGCCAATCACAAGACAGCCAGGAGATCTAAAGTCACTCCGCACGCTAATGGTCGTTCATTAAGTAGCTTTTATGGTAATCATAGCACTTTATTTGCGGCGTTACTGGTAACGCCCGACCTTAATGTACCTTAAACCCTGCATAACTGAGGGCCGGAGGGGTCTGGCGAACTCTATATAAGCCACCCCCCTCCTCAGTGTCAAGGGTTCGCACCCCTGTAATTCATAAACGGATAATCCAGTCGACCGCCTCCGGGCTCCGAGACGTAGGGCTATTACCTCCTCCGAGAAGGGCCTGAACTCATAAAACTCATGCGTATACAACTACTCCATAGCAGGGATCTTGCCTCTCCATTCCTACCCCCCTACATTTCTGTCAGACTTAGAACCACGACAGACACTTCCCTCCGGGAGGGGGAAATCATCGTCATCATCATCACCAACACTCCTCTCATTGGGAGAGGGCAATCTCCATCAACATCTTCACCAGCACCATCTCATCTCCAAACCCTAGTTCATCTCTTGTATCCAATTCTTGTCTCCAAGTCCGGGATTTGTGCTAGTAGGTTGCTAGTAGTGTTGATTACTCCTTGTAGTTGATGCTAGTTGGTTTATTTGGTGGAAGATCATATGTTCAGATCCTTTATGCATATTATTACCCCTCTGATTATGAACATGAATATGCTTTGTGAGTAGTTCGTTTGTTCACGAGGACAAGGGACAAGTCTTGCTATTAGTAGTCATGTGAATTTGGTATTAGATTCGATATTTTGATGAGATGTATGTTGTCTAGCCTCTAGTGGTGTTATGTGAGCGTCGACTACATAACACTTCACCATTATTTGGGCCTAGAGGAAGGCATTGGGAAGTAATAAGTAGATGATGGGTTGCTAGAGTGGCAGAAGCTTAAACCCTAGTTTATGCGTTGCTTCGTAAAGGGCTGATTTGGATCATTATTTTTCATGCTATGGTTAGGTTTACCTTAATACTTTTGTTGTAGTTGCGGATGCTTGCAATGAGCGTCAATCATAAGTGGAATGTTTGTTCAAGTAAGTACAGCACCCAAGCACGGTCCACCCACATATCAAATTATCAAAGTACGAGCGCGAATCATATGAGCGTATGAAAACTAAGCAGCGATATTCCCATGTGTCCTCGGGGCGCTTTTCCTATTATAAGAGTTTGTCCAGGCTTGTCCTTTGCTACAAAAGTTGGGCCACCTTGCTGCACTTTATTTACCTTTGTTACTTGTTGCTCGTTACAATTTATCTTATCACAAAACTATCTGTTACCACTTATTTCAGTACTTGCAGAGAATACCTTGCTGAAAACCGCTTATCGTTTCCTTCTGCTCCTCATTGGGTTCGACACTCTTACTTATCGAAAGGACTACGATAGATCCCCTATACTTGTGGGTCATCAAGTAGCAAGCAGCACAACCTGCTTATTCAAAACAATGCTTATTATTAGACTCATGCGGATTATAATTGACCCTATGTTTGGCTTTTCTTTCCGAATACGAAACAGAGTATCAGGGACTACTACCTATCAGGTGATAATCTCATACATTTCTTACTTACCTCAAAGCCCGTCAGGAGGCTTGAGCAGGCTTCGGCCAGTCCGCTTTTGGTGGACAGGACCTTTTGAATCACCGCACTCATAAGAGTACGGTGCTCTTCTTCCATGGAAGCGTCTCAAAGCACTTCCATCAGACTATCCGGCATCGTCGATGCGACGGAATTCTTCGGCACGGGCGGCTCGCCCTCCCTAACGAGGGGCTGCCCGCCTATGTCCGGAACCGTCAAAGGTTCCATAGCAGTGTTCGGTCGGGAGCCCGCCTTGTTGCAACTCTCATCGACGCGATCCGCGGGGATCTTGAACCCCGCAGGTCCGACACTCGGAAGCCCGCCTTGGGGCGTCTCCAATGCCATCTCCCCCTGCTCAGGGAACCTTCGGGAAAACACCTCCGTGTCGTCCGCAGGCTGAGGAGTGGTGGCCGTCGGGAGCGAGTTCATCTCTGAAGCGCTCAGAGACCCACCCGAGGACGACACGTCCGGATGAGCCTGGGCCGGACTGCATCAACGTTCGGCGTTACTAAACAGCTATGACTTAAAACTACGGTAAAGTGCGGACACTTACGATCGCGCCAGGGGCTTCCCCCTGGGAAGCCACCCTTCATCGCTGTAGGCTGCCGTGGTGGAGTAGTCCGGAAGGGAGGTTTTCCCCTTCTTGGACGCCCCAGCCTCCCCCTCCGGGGCGGCTTTTCTCTTCTTCTCCCCCTAGTGCGGGGAGGTGGAATTTCTTCTTGATTCCGCCCGCCTCCGCGGGAGGAATGTGTCTCGTCGTCATCGGACGACAGAGGAATAACGACCTTGCGCCGAGGGCCATTTCCGGCCCCCTGGCCCGCTTCGCCGGGCCCCTCATTCTTCCCGGATGGGGCGTCTTCTTCTTCCTCGTCCCCTTCATGGGAGGAGTCTGCCTCGTCGTCTTCGGACGAGGCTTCGGACACAACCTTACACCGGAGACCCTTCCTGGTCCCCGGGGCCTTCTTTTCGGCCTTCTTCTCCGGCACCTTGTACGGTGCCGAGACTAGCATCTCCACCAGGAGAGCATCCGCTGGATCTTTCGGCAACGGAGCCGGATAGTCAATCCGCTACGCTGCCTTCACATAATCCTGAAGCAAATATATATGTATACTTAAAACTACCCCGTGAATGTATTGAGAAAAACTAAACCCGGTGGTGAATGTATTGACAAGCTTGATGTTATTGTCCTTCATGCTTTTGATGCATGTCTGGAGTCCGGCCAACTCCGTGGAATCGCCCCAGGACAGGTCCTTCTTTTCCCAGGAGGTGAGCCGCATAGGAATTCCACATCGGAACTCGAGGGCCGTCGCCCAGTTGGCGCAGCGCGGCTCGGTGATGTAGAATCACCCCGATTTCCATCCTTTTACGGTCTCCGCAAAGGAGCCGTCCAACCAGGTGACGTTAGGCATCTTGCCCACCATGGCCCCTCCGCACTCCGCTTGTCGGCCGCGTACAATCTTCGGCTTCACGCAGAAGATTTGCAGCCACAGGCCGAAGTGAGGCCGGATGCGGAGGAAAGCCTCGCAAGCGGCGATGAACGCCCGAGATGTTGAGGGCGAAATTGAGGCTAGATCATGGAAATCTAGCCCATAGTAGAACATGAGCCTGCGAGACGAAGGGATGGGTAAATCGATCGGCCAGACGAAGTGGGCGACGAACACGACTCTCGTGGGGTCACTGGGTCGGAATGACCTGCCCAGCGTTCGATGGCGGTGCGCTATGTCTCCGCCAAGTATCCGGCCACCCGAAGATCTGTGATGTGCTTCTCCTCTACGGTGGAAGCCACCCACTTGCCTCCTGCTCCGGACATGTCTAGCTGTGCGGAGGAGACTTGGGCTTGGGCGCTGGAGCTCGAGGGGGTAAGAGTGGGCAGAGAAGGAAGAAGGCGTGGGTAAAAATGAGTAAATCTTATCCGTTTATAGAGGCGACGAAAGCGGTGCGCCTCCCCACTTGCCCGTTGAGAATCGCTTGCTTCCGAGGCGCCACGATTAATGATGTGGTGGGACTACCTGTACCTGTATTGATGAGAATCCCGTGATAAGGGGGCACGATCTCTTCTTTGACAAGACGTGTCAATGAAACCGCCTCGCAATATGCGCTGTGGCTGGTTGTGGGAAGACGGTTTGAATAATGACCCGACCGTAATGACACGTCGCGTTGCTTGAAAAGTTGTCAGCAGATGGCATTTGCGAAACATCATTCTCTCTACGGTGGCATACGAAGATCATCTTGTGGTTCCGGACACAGTTTGAGTGTTCGATAATTACCTTTGAGTATTCGGAGGAGGAACCCGCCCTGCAATGCCGAAGACAAGACTGTGCGCCGGACTCATCGTCATTGAAGCCTGGTTCAGGGGCTACTGAGGGAGTCCTGGATTAGGCGGTATCCGGACAGCCGGACTGTGTACAACGTCCGGACTATTGAAGCGTGGAGATACAAGACTCAAAACTTCGGCCCGTGTCCGGATGGGACTTTCCTTGGCGTGGAAGGCAAGCTTGACGATCCGGATATTATATTTCCTTCCTTGTAACTGACTCCATGTAAACCCTAGCCCTCTCCGGTGTCTATATAAACCGAAGAGGTTGGTCCTTAGAAGGCCGATCACAATTACAATCATACCATCATAGGCTAGCTCTTAGGGTTTAGCCTCTACGATCTCGTGGTAGATCTACTCTTGTACTACCCATATCATCAATATTAATCAAGCAGAAAGTAGGGTTTTGCCTCCATCGAGAGGGCCCGAACCTGGGTAAACATCTGTATCCCTTGCTTCTTGTTACCATCAGCCTTGACGCACAGATCGGGACCCCCTACCCGAGATCCGCCGGTTTTGACACCGACAGCCTCCGCGGTATCACAGCCGGCCACGGGCGGCAGGAGCAGGTGGCACGACCAGCGATGCTTTGGGCGGCTGGAGCAAGAAGACCAGAGGTCTAAGAAGCACTACGGCCATTGGATGGACATCGTACGATCACTGGAGCTAGAATCATTCATATATTGACTAAAGTTGACAAAGGCATCCGTCCCAGTCAACTTAGTAGCCCCACAAGTTAGCCTCCCACCAAGGTGGGTCCCAGCTAGCAGGGGGTATTCATTTTTTTTGTGCGTAATAAGGAGGCACTTCCGGTGGGTCCGAGCTGACAGCGGGGGGAACATTTTTTTCGTGAAATACGGTGGCCCGTCCTGTGGGTCCTAGCAGTCAGGGGTAAACGTTTTTTCGTGAAATACTGGTGGCCCGTCCGGTGGGTCCCAACTGTCAGGTGGAGGAATAATTATTTTCCGCATGATAAGGAGGCACTTCCTTGCAGCTGCCGTGGACCCAGCTGTCAGCCTCTCCACGTACAATACTCTTTCGATGGAAGTCGGTCGTTGACCACACTGACCATGCCGCGCCGAGAGCACCACGGCGGTGGATGACGACGAGGCCTAGAAAGGGGACGATGCGGAGCCGGGGAAGACGCGGGAGTGGAAGCCCGCGCGGAGAGGAGTACGAGGGTTCACCGGTTCGGCTGCGGTTTGAGACTGCCGTTGCCGCAGAATAATAGGGGGTGAGGGTGAGTAGAGGGATGCCCTGGCCAGCGGTGGGAGTAGTAGGGGGCGCTGAGGCCTGCGCGGAAGCACAGCCGGCCATGGGAGGCGGGAGCAGGCGGTCCCACCGGCGCTGCTTTGGGCGGCTGGAGCAGGAAGATCAGAGATTGAATAAGCACGGCGGCCGTTGGATGGACATCCAACAGTCACTAATGTGTGTTGACTAAGTTGACAAAGCCTTGCGTACGTTTAAAAAAAAATTAGGACAGCGTCACCGTCAACCTAGTAGGCACCAGAAGTCAGACTCCAAATCTGTGAAAAACAGCATACAGCCCATTAGCCATTATTTTCAATAATTTACAGCCCAGTTGCTAATTCTTAAGGATATTTCAAGCCCATATTCTTTTTATTAGCATTACAGACCATATATTCTGGGCCCTGCTAAAAAATTCAACGAAATTTTGCATGTTTCGGTGGGGTCCGAACTCTTTTAATCACGAAAAATATTTTTCAAAAAATTATATCAAAATAAAATTCAAAAAACAATTCTCCACAAAAAAATGAATGAAATTTAGAATCTTAACTAGCAAGATGCCCGTTCATTGCATGGAACATGAAGATGCATTTGTATGAGTAGTTTATCTTGTGGGAGAAAACATGATATTTTAATGTAATTGCCAGATGGCTTTGGTTTTTATAAGAGTAGAGAGTAGAGAAATCCTGAAAAATGATATTTTAATGCAATTGCCGGTTGGCTTTAGTTTAAAAATTTACAGCCCATTTCTTAGAACTTATAGCTAGAGAAATCCTGCAAAAATGATATTTTAATGCAATTGCCGGTTGGCTTTGGTTTAAAAATTTACAGCCCATTTCCTACAACTTATAGCCCGTTTTCTGGGGAAGCCCATTTCTTACTACTTACATCCCTCCTCGTCTTGAAAGATTTGCTGCCCAGCAGGGCTGAGAAAAGCAAGTAGGCCTCGGATTTGGTATTCTCCAAAAAAAGAACTGGGCTAGCCAACTTCAGAACGAAAAAATATATCAACTGGGCTCGTCGTGTGCTTAATAAAAGCGTAAGCGTGGGCTAGACGGGCCACAGCCCCCACACAGCGCGTAGTTGAGCTCTGTCTCTGAAACTGAAAAACAACTGGGCGAGCTGCTGGGTCCCTGGTGTTATCCGCTCGTTGTGTAATTTTCTCGTTTATTGACTACATTGACAATGGCGTGGAACCTAGTTGTCAAACAATTAGGAGGAAGTATTTTTTTGGCTTGTAATAACGAGGCACCTTCTTGCGAAATGCAATGACCCTGGTGGGTCCCTCTTTGCCGACCTCCTCCACGTCACAGTCATCTCCTGATTCCTCTTGGTTGTTGACCATGTTGACAACGTCGACGGCAGCGGAGCAGCTGAGCTAACCAAGGCGGAGAACGACGGCAAGGCCTCGGGCGGGAACGAACAACAGCCATGGAAGATGCGGCGGTGTAGTGGCAGGTGGAGGGAGTACGAGGGCAACAACATGCAAGTCAAGCATACAAATGGTACAAAAAGCCCAAGGATTAATTGTTCATCAAATTTTTAGACAAAACCCAGATTGAACATGACAGTAACATCTAACCAAACCACTCTTTTTTGCAGTCACAAACAAATGGATCGGTCTGATCCATAAAATCAACATCCTGTGCATTTTTTTTTATTTCAGGATGACTACAACTTATTGTAAATATAAGCCGAGCACGTTTAGAAGCCCATGTGTCCACTTGAAACTTCTTTTTTTGCTGTTCAACATGTTCGTCCGTGAGAAATCTCTTGCTGTAAAAATTAAGCCTCATGGACAATAGTAACCTCGCGTTCAACAGGAAGAATGTGACAAAGCTTCTGTTTGCCTGGTTGGATGCATATCGTTCCATCGTTATCGTCCTCAAATGAATGTCATGAGAACTGAGAAAATCCTTGTGCTTATTATGCCAACGATTGGTTATATGTTTTTCTCCTTGTGGTTCTCCCTAAGTAGACATGAAGAGTGAAAACAGTTAAGGTCTGAAAAAAGAGTATGTCGAAAGAACGATAGCTGAACAGTTAATTCTAGTACAATATATACGGGCTTTCAATGTGCATGAAATCATCACCTCTATGTATAAATCCTCCAGAGATTGAAAGCATCGCAGCAAGCCAATAATTATGTCCAGATCAAAACTATACATTCTGATATATATGATCTTGACAGAATCCAGCAGCATTGATAGGCTATCAATGGACGAACTCTTCATTGAGCATATAACATAATATTAGTACCCAAAGTGTACTCCAAGATGATATAAAACTTATGCGCACAAATGAAAAATGCAGCATATGATTACAAATGTGTAGATGATAATATACGGAACCTGAAAAAGTGAGGAGCCAAACACCAACTCCTTGTGATTATTAAACGGGTCACGAATTACTCCCAAGGTCTCCAGTTTGGGCGCAGAGACGACGGTTATTTCTGAAGGTGTATAATAACTATGAAGGAGCAACCTTTCAAGTGAAGGGGCATCTTCGATGATAAGCTGATGTCCTTTAAAACAAATTCCAATGCTTTTTATTTGGAGACAACTGATACCGATTTTTATTCCCAAAACAATCAGCAAGCGCTCCAGGGCAGGGCAACTGGAGTGGATGATGCTATGCAGTGAGGCCTCCGACAGATAAAACACCACAAGCGAAAGTTTTTTTAGCTGTGGGAGTCGAAGCATTTGTACCAGATCGTCTGGTAGATGGCACCAGGTGAAGGTGGCGGTGTGGAGAGAGGAGGAAAACCGCGAGATGGACAACGGTGGTGTGGGCACGAATTCTTGGTATGTTCGTGGTATGATACTTTCGTGGTAATTGTAGAACTCAAACTGCTGGAGTTCTCCGAATTCAGGGGATGTCAGCCTAGCGTCCACCTTGCCGGGTATGGACAACAGGTAGCTTGTCGGGATGCAGAGGCATTGAACGGGGCCCTGCTGGTGAGAAGAGATGATGGCTCTGATGGGATCAAATTCAGGAGGGACAGATATCTGGTGACAGTCGAGATTGAGGGGCGAGGTGCGCCATAGAGGACGCCACCGAGTTGAGAGGACTTGTGTGTGGCAGCAATCCTTGGTGGGGAGAAGCGAGATGATCTCCTCAAGGATGACGGCCGGGAGATCGCTGATGCGGTCCACCAGAGATTCTACCGGTTCCTTAGATCCGGTGGGGGGCTCGCCGTTTCTCCCCGCGCTACCGGGTGCGGGATCTACAACTGTCGTCGCCGCTGGCGGGAGCGTCATCTTCTTGGCGCTGGGGCCAGCCGACTCCATTTTCCATGTGTGCGTCGCGCTGAGCTCACGGGTTTGAGCAGAGTAGCTAGAGACGAGCCTAGTGGCAGTGCAAGTGGGGAAGAAGGAGGGCTGGGGATTTCTGTAGGAGTGGAAGAAGAGGAGCAGGCGTTTTCTGTACGAGTGAGGAAGAAGGTGAGCGGGGTTTTCTGGACGAGTGAGGAAGATTGGGGAGCGGGGGGAATTGGGTGGGGAGACGGAAGCGGGAGAGCGAGCTGTTCGTGTTTATAAGTCCCGCTGCACTAACTACTCGCTTTTTCCCAAGAATCGCTCTCTTCTTTTGCGTTGCTGCGTTGGAGCTGGCGCATGGGCTTGGCTGACTGGCCATGCATGCAGGATGCATGTGCCCGCTGGCCACTGCATGCGTCTGCTTTGTTACTAGGCCTATTTAATAGGGTGGTTATGGAGTAAATTAAGGAGATTTATTTTCTCTGTGTGCATCCACCAAATTAGAGGATGCGATCTCGATGCGAACACTCACATTAAACTAACATTCAGAAGAACAAAAGTTCAACATGTCTATGCATATCAATGATTCACCATACTATAACCAATATACAAAGTTGTGAGAAGGTGTGGAAATAAAGAAAATTGGTCGATGCTTCTCTGAGCAAAGGGCCTCCCTGCGCACGCATTAACTTCCTGGGCATGCTTGTTTCTTCTCAATGTTGCGAGCACTTTGAGCATGTTAGCAACTCCACAGCTAGCTACCTGCCTCATCTTGCAATTGATGCTGACACATTTGCTGCAAACACATGAGGCAATAGAGATGACTCAACATGGGTCCATATTGTGCAGTTCCCCTGATATCATATTCATTGTCCTGAATCTGAAAAGATAGGAAAACAGTAGCTATACTTAAACGGTGTTGCAAAACAGTAGCACGTCTCAATAGCTCCGCATGACAAAACACGATCATCTGGACGAAGGGGATACTGACCTGCCAGAGGAAGATTACATATAATTTCATAAGTCCTTGGTTGATTTCCACCTTCGGCTGCACTACTTGTTTGCTCCTGCACACATGACAGGATCGTTCCGCACTGCATTCAGCAAGTCAACGTACGAATAAGCTAATTTCATCTTGCGGTGGTCATTGTACCTAGTTACGAATGTAGGAATACCTGGAGCACCATGAGGTTAGCTGACAGCAGGTAGATGCAGCCATATAAATTTTGTGCAGTGCTACCAAATTTGAGGTTTGTATCCCTTCCTGTTATGAGAATTCTTCTTGAAGTTGGTAGAATGTGACGGCTTGTTCTTTGCATCAAACTTGCCTTTCCCCTGAGATTTGTTCTTGTTGTTTTCGGGCTGGTTGGGCTAGAAGTTCTTCTCGTGTACCATGTGGGCACTAGAAGCTCCCTCAGCGCCCAGCCTTGCGCAGACTTTGCTCTCGCCTTCTCCTCAAAATCAAGAGTGCTAATGAGATCCAAAACAGAAAACTCATGTCTCCTGTTTTTCAGAGAAGTAGCAAAATCGTTCCACGAAGGTGGAAGCTTAGCAATGATGGTCCCAAACAAATTTGTCCGCAACACACACTTAAAGTACTCAAGTTCCTTAGAGAGTGATCAGATCTCATGAGTCTGCTGAACAACATAGCGCCATCGGTCATCTTGTAGTCACAGAATTGCTCCATGACGCACAACTGTTGCCGCCGCGAGGGCCCAAACGTGGCCTCGAAGCGCAGCCCATATGTCTTTGCCGCTGTCAAACGACATATATGAATCCACAATGGAATCGTCAAGAACACTCAGCAGGGCGGCTTTGAAGAGGGTATCCATGTTCGAAAAGCTTCTGCTGTGTAGGATTAAGATCGCCTCGGGCTTACCCTTAGTGGCGTCATAGCAGTACATGATCTGAAACCAATATACTGCTCTTGTGCGCCACCTTTTATATTGCACCCCCTTAAAAGTAGGCGGCTTCAAAAGCGCAGCAAAACCACTCAGAGTAAATTGCCTGTGATCAGGTTTTTGGATTGGAGACAGAAGTAAATAGATCATGATGACAATTGCAAACATCAAAGTTATGATGCGGACTAAACCAGGAGGACAAAATCACATACTGTACAGCGGGAGCAGAACCGATGTGGTTGATGTTGTTACTCATGTCGTTGATGAAGAGGTTACCGAGGTCGGGGAAGAAGGCTGTCGTTGAGGAAGTCGTCGCGGCAGCGATCCACAGAGTGTTCTCTCCAAAACCTGATCGCCCCTCTCCGTGTGATCACGAAAGCGGGGTTCGGAGGATCGCTGTCCCTTCTCGCGGTGCACGCCGGAAGGAGGGCTGGAGAAGAATTGCATGGCGGCGCTAAGATCTGGAACGGTGCGAAACCATATGATACATCGGCGGCTAGGGTAGAGCATGTCAGGTCGGTCGTGCGAGTATAATAGTAGGCCTTTGGCCCCCAAACCCCACGTCCAAGTCAATAATAGCTCAAAAAAAGTCAATAATAGCCCCACCAAGGTTTGTCTTAAAAAAGCCGGAGTAATTAAGGCGTCCGTTAGTCCCTTTAGTATAAATACAATAATATTAATAATGGCCCCACCTTTTGTCTCACAAAGTATGTTGGAGTACAACCGGCTACACGTTTACAATCCGCTTCTCTTCTCTCTCCTCTTCTCTCTCCTTCAACTAAGCACAAATACTATATTTAAATCCTTATAGCCTGCTTATGTCATCTAATTGTAGTACTTGCTCTAAAGTTACTATCCACTGTGTAGTCTGAAATGCCGGGTGTGCAGCGGGCGGTGCACTCGGTCGGCGCGCCGCTTCAATGGCGGAAGCAGTGAGAGGTCGCGTCGCCCTGACTTGCCATCAATGTGGAGCGGCGGGCTCAGCTGGCACCGGGCGGGAAGCGCGCGCGGGAGGGGGAGGGGTTTTTGTTGGGCCAAGAAGGTGAGAAGCCAACTTGGGATCGGTCCGGACGGGGAAATATCATGTGCTCCCATACTCTTCATATGACACTAGTCTAGTATGTTACTACTCCCTCCTTTCCGGTTTATAGAGATGTTTAGAGTAACATAGTAATATGTTGCAGTACAAGTTACTCCCCACTATGACCAGCCTTGGCCTCTCCCAGTGCTCCACCATGTATAGCTGCTAAGCCTGCCACGTAGGCATAAAATATGATGTGGCACCAATAAACTAAGCACCTATGCATTGAAGACTTGAGTTACTAAGCCATTTAATGCACTTAGCACCTCATCTAAAGAGCATTAATAGTATAGCCAGCTGCTAGCTATAAGCCAGTGCCATGTCATCTACAGCCCATCTTAGACTAGCCACAATGGGTAGTAACATAGAGTAGTAACATGCCCATGTTACTACTCTATCTTACTATCTCTATAGTGGGGAGTAACATATGTGTGGTAACATGCAACACTTTATTTATTAGGCTATAGACTCATCTTACTTTGATATGTGTGATGTTACTCATACTAGTAGTAACTAGCTATGTTACCACATGCCTCTCTTTCTTCATTTATTGATTGCCACATCATCTATTTTATCTAGATATGTGTGATGTTACTACCTATGTTACTCCCACTGTGGATAGTCTTATAGTCAACATGTACAATACTAGATCAAAAGAGTGTACTACTACTTTTTTGTTCTGTGGCCCACCTTTCATTCTCACAAAGTGCCTAGGAGCACGTGCTAGAGCTGGCTCTTCACGAAGAGCCCGCTTACCTTCTCTCTCCTCTTCTCTTTCCTCCAAGTAAGAAGAAATATACTATAGTTTATTCCTTATAGCCCGCCGACTGAGCTCTATTGTACTTGCTCTAAGCACATCTAAGCACTTACTAGCACCCCCTTGACAGTGGACCTTGACGGTGTACGTCACCTTGTGTCTCATAATTTTCCTCGTCATCATCTGAGTCCTAGAAGATCTCACCCACATCATCATTAGCATGCAGCCGCCTTGATTGACAACGTGCGCAGAAGGAGTAGAGGCGACTGGGGACGCACCACTGTCGGATTTCGGGTTCCGGCAGACCCTCTAGGTTCGAACACTGGGGTGCGCGCGGAGATCTCGCCCTCTACCCACCTGCACCTCGCCGCCTCGCTAGGATCTAAACTATAAAAGGAACAACACAAGAGACACAGGGTTTATACTAGTTCGGGCCACCATTGTGGTGTAATACCCTACTCTAGTTTGTGGTGTGGTGGATTGCCTCTTGGGCTGATGATGAACAATACAAGGAAGAGCAGCTTCGTGAGGGTCTGCTCATGGCTGGTGCGATGAACTGCTAGGGGGAGTTCAGTCGCTCTCTCTGCTGATTCAAGGTGCCGGATCAAGCTCCGTCCTGGATTCCGGATCCAGCCATGTCCTGGATTCCGGATCCAGCTCTCTCTACCCTGTGGGTGGCTAGTCCTATTTATAGGCAAAGGCCCTGGGCCTCTTCCCAAATATTGAGCGAGAAGGGCGCCAACAATTGGCCATTTTGAAGGGGAACATCTAGTACACTTATCCTGACTAAAGTTGGTCCTCGCCTGTCAAAGGCTCTGGTGGCGACGCCGGCTTGGGCTCCACGATGACTTCCTTCCTGCCGTTGCGACGGTCTTGGTCTTGTTGCACCGAAACGGATGCCTTTGCTTGATGCTCTCGCCTGCGCTTGCTCCTTTTGCACCAAAGAGGAAATGATGCCTTGATCTCTCCGCCTCCTCGCGAGCCAGCCTGACTAGGCCGTGCCTGAGGAAGCTCCCTGTCGTCCGCCCCGCGAGGCTTGGCCCCTTGCGATGGTCTTGAGTTTGTGCTGATGAAGATGGGCCTTGATGGGCCACCCCTTGAGCCACGCCGCAGGCCGCAGGTAGGCAAGTCTGGGGACCCCCGTTCCCAGAACGCCGACAGTAGCCCCCGGGCCCAAGGCGCGCCCGGACTTGGCTGAGCAGAGAACCGAAGGGGCAAGTGCGAAGCACCGCGGGCCCTAACAGCCTGCGGCCTCGGGCGCCGCGTGGCGGTTGATTGGACGTGGGCGGCCCTGCTTCCCCATGACGCCTCGGCGACTGCACGAATTGACAAGTCCCTGCATGCAAAGCGGGTCATGATTACCTGCGATCATGGAGGCCGGTGGTTGGCCTTCCCCGGCTATAAGTACGGAACGGCGCGTGCCCTTCCAGTCCATCTCTTCTTGCTTTTCCTTCTTCTCCGTCCTTGCTCCACCTTGCCGCAATGGCTCCGATCCACCGGTTCTCCGCGGAAGAGAAGAGAAAGGCTCCCCAAGAGGGTCCCGACCCGCTTCCGCCGAAGAAATGGCTAGCCCTATGCTGTCGAGATGAGGGCGCCCGTCAGGAGGTGTCGAGGCCTTGGAGCGAGCGGCCGCCGCCAGGGTTCCCGCTGCCCTTGTACGCCCACCTTGAGGGCCCTGCAGGAGTTGATGCCGAGCGCCATGGACGACGCCGCCGTCAACGCCGGCGGGTCACGGCGGTGCCCGTTGTCCCTCCTGGAGTTCATGCCGAGGGCTCCTCCCGAGAGTTTGTGCTCCACGCTGCCATGCCTCCTCAGTCTTGGATTCGCCTTCCTCCCTCCTTCGCCTTCGTGATGCCGCAGTGGGGATACTTGGAGCTCTGGTTGCAGCACGCCGGCTGCCACACCCTCGCGACCGAAGCGGAGGTCGCGGTCGTCGCCCCGGGCAAGGTCTTCATGACTCGAGGCTGGGGTGAGATAGCCCGGGTCTGCAGGACGAGGGGCGCCCTCGCGATCCGCCTGGAGTACGACGGCGCTTCCATGATGCTCTTCAAGGTCTTCGACACGGACGGACGCCGGCTGGAGTGCTGCCCTGAGAGAGGTGGTCGGGGTCCTGCCGCGGTGAGGACCAGGCTCACCGTCCGCTCCCTCAGCAGCTCCTCAGGCGGCGGGGGCGTCGGAGGATCTAGCGACTCCGCCAAGCTCTTCGCGACTCCGGAGACGAGCGACTACAACTACGAGCCCCCGAGCCTGCGCCGCTCTCGGAGCAGGACGGGCTCGCCAGGCCACCGCCGCCTCTGATCTCGATGAGGTTGGCGCCGGTGCATGACGGCCCACTGTTGATGATGGCGTCTCTTGCGGAGGCACGTGTAGTTAGCGTTCTTTAGGATCTGCTCCCTTTGTTCCCTGCGAGGAATCAGGAAGCGCACCCTGTTGGGGCTTGTAAGGTGCCTGTGGTTCTGTTTGTTAATATAGTCCTTGCCATGAAGTAGTGCGAGATGTTCATTCTGTCTTAGCTTAGTTCTTCCTTTCGAACCTCACGAGGGCTTGGTGCTCTGTGCCAACAGGTCCCCGTCCCAAGGCAGGCTTCACCCGTCGCTGGTATGCCAGGTCGCGATGTCGTGGTCAAGGCCAGGAGGTGAGCGGCCCGGGGTCCAGTAAGAGCCCCTGAGTCGCGATGCTCAGGAGGTCCCCTTTAGCGCTCAAGCAGCCATCGTTCAGTGAGAAAGGAGCGCGGCGCTGCTAACAGGGGATTGCATCGGGTGCGGGGACGGTGCTGCGATAGCTAGTGTTTCCGGAGGGTGACTTATCTCGAGAGTCAGGAACCGCTTCCTGGTGCGATGCTAGGTCCGCGCATCGGCAGGCGAGGGGTTGCCTGGCGAGGTCCCCGCGTGCCTCTTCCCTCAAGCCTTTGCTCCCCTTTCTGCTCTACGTCCTCGGGTCCCGACCCTCGAGCGGGTCTCAGCCGTCGCTGGTATGCCAGGTCGCAATGCCGTGGACAAGGCCAGAGGGTGAGGGCTGGAGAGCCATTAGGATCCCATGAGTCGCGATGCTCAGGTACCCCCCCTTTAACATGCAAGCGGTTCACGCGGACGAGAGTGAAGAAGACGCCGTGGGGGCCTCGCCCGGCGCTGCTCCTTGAAGGGATCCTGCAGGCCCACCACAAGAAGAACAAGAGTCCGCTATGACAAGCGACGGTCAGCCGTTGGTTGCTTTGGAGAGGTGACGAGGCACTTAAGGCCTGACGAGGTGGCGCTGTGCGGGGCTGCCGCGGCCAGAGCTCGGCCATTCAGGTTTTTCGGCGTTGCAGGGACGGACCCATGCGCGAGCATCGTGCCGTTGGGGAGCAGCTCCATCAGTTGGTGTCAGTTGAGCGGGAAACTAGGTCAAGCACGTTAATCACGAAGAAGCAAGTTCATTTAGATAGATGCAGGGAAGGCAGACGTCACTGGGTCTGGCCCGAGCGACTTGGGGATGATGTAGCCCGAGGGGCGCCCCCAACAAAGTAAGCTAGGAACATGAAGTAAAAGGGGATACACGCCGCATGGACTGTAACGCCCCCGATGCGGCTATATCTCCCACGTGTCGAGGCACGACTTAGAGGCATAACCGCATTGAAAGCAATGTCGCAAGTGAGGTAATCTTCGCACAACCCATGTAATACATAAGGGAAAGAGATACATAGTTGGCTTACAGTCGCCACTTCACACAGTACATAAATAAACATCCATCATTCAAAGTACACTCAAGGTCCGACTACGGAACCAAAATAAAAGAAGATACCCCAAATGCTACACAGATCCCGATCGTCCCAATCTGGCACCACTCATCGATCATCGGAAAAGACACATAGTAACGACCACGTTCCTCGTCGAACTCCCACTTGAGCTCGGTTGAGTCACCCACCGCATCATCGGAACTCGCAACTGTTTTGAAGTATCTGTGAGTCACGGGACTCAGCAATCTCACACCCGCGAGATCAAGACTATTTAAGCTTATAGGAAGGACATGATAGTAAAGTGGAGCTGCTGCAAGCGACTAGCATATATGGTGGCTACATCGCAAAAGGGAGCGAGAAGAAGAGCAAAGCACGGTCGTGAAACTAGTAGCGATCAAGAAGTGATCCTGAACTACTTACGTCAGGCATAACTCCAACACCGTGTTCACTTCCCGGACTCCGCCGAGAAGAGACCATCACGGTTACACACGCGGTTGATGTGTATTTTATTTGAGGTCAACTTTGGGTT
Organism: Aegilops longissima; assembly: GCA_021605205.1. Taxonomy (NCBI): domain Eukaryota; kingdom Viridiplantae; phylum Streptophyta; class Magnoliopsida; order Poales; family Poaceae; genus Aegilops; species Aegilops longissima. The sequence continues at coordinate 612,935,520 of CM038680.1, forward strand.
TTCTACAACCGGACATTAACAAATTCCCATCTGCCTCATAACCATGGCACGGCTTTGAAAGATATTACCTGCAGGGTGTCCCAACTTAGCCCATTATAAGCTCTCACGGTCAACGAAGGATATTCCTTCTACCGGAAGACCCGATCAATCTCGAATCCCGGACTACAAGACATTTCGACAGCAATAAAACAAGACCAGCAAAGCCGCCCGATTGTGCCGACAAATCCCGATAGGAGCTGCACATATCTCGTTCTCAGGGCACACCGGATGAGCAGTCCGTACAACTAAAACCAGACCTCAAGTTTCCTTGAGGGGGCGCTGCAAAGCGCTCTAGTTTGGGCCAGCACTCGAAGGAGCACTGGTCTGGGGGGGTTAAAATAAAGATGACCCTCGGGCTCGCGAAAACCCGGGGGAAAAGGCTTAGGTGGCAAATGGTAAAATCAATGTTGGGCCTTGCTGGACGAGTCTTATTCAAAGCGAACTGTCAAGGGGGTCCCATAAATCACCCAACCGTGTAAGGAACGCGAAACCAAGGAACATAACACCGGTATGACGGAAACTAGGGTGGCAAGAGTGGAACAAAACACTAGGCATAAGGCCGAGCCTTCCACCCTTTACCAAATATATAGATGTATTAATTAGAGCAGATATATATATATTGTGATATCCCCAACAAGTAAACATGTTCCAACAAGGAACAACATCTCCATGTTCCAACAAGGAACAAACTTCAGCTTCACCTGCAACTAGCAACGCTATAAGAGGGCTGAGCAAAGCAGTAACATAGCCAATCAACGGTTTGCTAGGAAAAGGATGGTTAGGGGCTGACATGGCAATATGGGTGGCATGATATAGCAAGTGGTAGGCATCGCAGCATAGGCATAGCAAAAGAGCGAGCAACTAGCATAGCAAAGATAGAAGTGATTTCGAGGGTATGGTCATCTTGCTCGCAATGTTCTCGAGAGTTGTCGAAAGCTTGATCCTCGTAAGCGTTCTCAACAGGTTCCTCGCTCACGCACTCGCCTCCGGCTCTACCCAAAGCAACAACACAAACAAAGGAACCACAATAAATCACGGTGCAATGCACAATCAACATGATGCAAAACATGGCATGATATGCGAGATGCGATATGCAATGCGTATAGCGCCCGGAAGGTAAATGATGAACCAGGCATCAACTTGGCAAACCAAGTATGCCACTGGAAAGATGAGATGATTTCGGTTGAAATCGATATAAAGATCACCGGAATCGGATGCACGGTTTGGAAATGACAAGCAAAACAAGAATGGCGCAAATCTGCCATTAACAGCATGATGCTACTAAGCAAGCAACAATTAATTAAGCTACTGCACCCAAACGTATCAACAAAGTACATGAAAGTGATCTACACAAGATGCTCGACAAAAGATGAGCACTGAGCTATGGCTAGTTCACATCATAACAGGTTCAAACAAGCATGGCAAAAGTGCACAAAATATCAGGCTGGACATGGCAAAAACAGCATCAGGTTGCAATGTTCAGAGCAAAAAAACTACATGCTACAGGAACTTAAAATAGCAAAACATGGAATGGCATGAATCTACTCAAAGCATAGAACAAAAGTCCATTAATGACCATAAGCCAAAAAGGATCAGAAAATATAGTAACACCCATGTCAATATTGAAAGTTTCGTTAACAGATTCAGCAACATGGCATGTCAAAAACTGATAACAAGTAGGCATGTTTACAAGCTCAATGTGCTCACTATAGAGCCTTATATGAAAAACTAAGCATACATACATCAAGAAGACATGGCATAGAAGACATGCATGGCAAGAACAATAACATAGCATACATGGATCAACCACAACAACCTTGGCAAAATTGAATAACCTGTACACAATCTGCCAGGAAACATTTGATAGCAAAAGTAGAGCTCGATTGACTCAAGCTATGGCACTCCATAATTGCAAACAAAGGAATGGATGGATAGAGCAAGACATGTTTAACAAAACATCCTTACTGAAGTATCTCAAAATATGCATAGATCTCTCGGTATCATCAAGTTAACATGGCATCAAAATATCAGCTAAACAGGGCTGAAAACAGCAACATCAGGACACCTACTTTGCATGCTTGTGCTAGTCACCACATAGATCACAAAAATACATGGCATACACCCCTGGAAAGATGGGATGGCATATTACAAAACACATGTAGGACTCAAATTCATAGGGTGCACACATCAATCATGGCAAAAATAACAAAAGTGCAAGTTCTGTTAAGAAACAGAAACTAACATCACATAGCCCTCTTCTAACAGCATTTCGGGCATCAAGATGAGCTCAAATGAAAATGATGCAATGAGATGAAATGATCTACTCTTCGAGGCGAACATTTTGACATATTATACGCAAAAAATGGAGCTACAGATGCAAAGATATAGCACGTTGAAAATGCTACAAAATATCCTGAAATCTGGGACTTAAACATTTCGGGGAAGGGGAAAAAGTCAACCGGCACGGATTACGAGGATGACCGGCGGATCGGGCCGGAGCTCGGCCGGAGGAGGTCGGAGGAGGCGGATCCGCCGGTCCTTCGCCGGATCCGCCGGGACGGCGGGCACGGCGCTGGCGGCGGGCGCGGCCGGGCGACGGGCGAGGGCGGCAAGGCGCCCGGCGAGGGGCGGCAGACCGGCCGGCGGGGGCGGCGAGGAGGCGACGCGGGAGGCGGCCGGGCGCCGGAGGAGAAGGCGGCGGGCGCGCGGGACCTGTCCGGGAGCGGGCGGGCGGCGGGCGCGGCTCGGCGGAGCTCGCGGCCGGGGCGCGCCGGCGAGGCGCGATGGGCGGCGCGCGGACCTGGCTCGCATGGCTGCGGCGGCGGCGGCGGCTTGGCCCTCAGGGCTGACTCGGGCTCATGGGCTCGGGCGGCGGAGGAGAGAGAGAGGGCCGGCGGCGATGACGTGGCGCCTCGTGAGTGGCTGAGGGGCGGCGGCGGATGTCCGGCAACGCACGGACGTCCGTCCGTGCGGAGGAAGAAGAAGGCTAGGGTTAGGGTAGAATTGATCCATGAATTTGGGGAGGTGTTTAAATAGGCATAGAGGAGCTAGGAGAGTCCAAATGAGGTGTAGTTTTCGCTCACACGATCGTGATCGAACGACAGAGAGCATAGAAGTGACTTAGATGGGTTATTGGGCTGTTTTGAAGGGGTGTTGGGCTGCAACTTAAAAGAGGCCTTTGCGAGAGTGCGGTTAACCGCTGAGTACCAAACGAGCTCCAAATGACCAAACTTGACCGTGGTCTCGGTTGGTATACCAAGGCCACTAGACAAACCTCGGTACATTTCGAGAAGGTTTAGTACCCGCACACGGAAAAACGTAAAAGGGGCCGCCGGGGGAGATTGGAGTGCCGGATTGCAAAACGGACAACGGGAAAAATGCTCGGAATCATGAGACGAACACGTATGCAAATGCGATGCACATGATGACATGATATAAAATGCAAAATGAAGAAAAACCCAACCACGGAGGGAATATCATATCACAATGCCGAAAATGGCAAGAGTTGGAGTTACAAATATGGAAAGTTACTTCCGGGGTGTTACAACACTCCACCACTACAAGAGGATCTCTTCCCGAGATCTAGGACTGAAAGAACTCCGGATATTCGAACGGAGGTGATCCTCGCGCCCCGTGTAGCTTCTCGGTCGGAATGGTGTGACCACTTCACTTTCAGGAATTTGATTGACTTGTTGCGAGTCTTGCGCTCGGTTTCTTCAAGAATAGCAATGGGGTGCTCATGATAAGAGAGATCTTCTTGAAGGTCAATTTCTTCGTTGATAGTGCGCTCAGAGTCTTGAAGCACTAGCGAAGCTGTGACACGTGAAACACATCGCACGCTTTGCAAAGTTGGATGGAAGCTCGTTGATAGGCGAGATCGCCTCTTTTGCCAATGATCTTGAAAGGACCCACGATCTAGGGGCAAGCTTCCCTTTGATACCGAAGAGACGAGTGCCTTTCATTGAGAGACGCGAGGTAGACATGGTCTTCGATTTCAAAAGCCACATCACGGTGTTTATCATCATAATAGCTCTTCCGCGCGATTATGCGGCTTTGAGATTCTCACGAATGACTTGGCACATTTCTTCCGCTTCGTGATCAAGTCATTGCCAAGAAGTTGGCGCTCACCTGTCTTAGACCAATTGAGAGGAGTACGGCACTTTCGCCATAGAGAATTTCGAATGGGGCCTTGCCCAACTCGCTTGGAAGCTGTTGTTGTAGGAGAACTCGCATATGGAAGACAATCTTCCCACTTCATACCGAAAGAAATGACACAAGCCCCGAGCATATCTTCAAGGATTTGATTAACTCGCTCGACTTGGCCACTTGTTTGAGGATGGAAAGCTGTGCTGAAACGAATGTTGGTGCCCATGGCCTTCAAAAGAATCCCAAAACTTGGAGGTAAAGATGCTGCCACGGTCTCAAGAGATCACTTGTGGAATGCCGTGCAAGGAGACAATCTCGAGGTGTATAGCTCGCCAACCGAGCTGCTGTGATGGATTCTTTGATAGGAAGAAAATGAGCCACTTTAATAAGCTTGTCAATGACAACGAAGATAGCATCATTTCCACGCTTGGACTTTGGAAATCCAGTCACGAAGTCCATTTCAATATGATCAAACTTCCATTCGGAATAGCAAGAGGTCGAAGGAGACCAGCTGGTCTTTGGTGTTCTCGCTTTCACTCTTCTCGCAGACATCACATTCATTCACGAATTGAGCAATTTCTCGCTTCATTCGAGTCCACCAATATGACTGCTTGAGGTCATGGTACATCTTCGCATTTCCGGATGAATGGATAGAAGCGAATTGTGAGCCTCGCTCATAATGACTTTTCTCAGATCGCCCTTAGGAACCACAATCCGTCCTCAAAGAAAAGAGTATCTTTGTCATCAATGTGGAAGCACTTGTACTTGGAAATGCCCTTGTCGATACCACGTTTCACCTTTTTCACCATGGCATCCAGAAGTTGAGCCTCACGAATCTGATCTTCCAAAGTAGGAGAGACTATGAGGTTGGCAAGAAAGCCTTGAGGAACCACTTGAAGATTCAGCTTGCGGAAGGCTTCACAGAGATCCGGTTGAAAGGGCTTGAGGATTAGACTGTTGCAGTAGGCCTTCCTGCTCAAAGCATCTGCAATGACATTGGCCTTGCCCGAAGTATATTCAATACTTGGGTTGTACTCTTGAATCATTTCGACCCATCGAGTCTGCCTGAGGTTGAGGTTGGGCTGAGTGAAGATGTACTTGAGACTCTTGTGATCGGTGAAAATGTCCACTTTCCTTCCCAACAAGAGATGTCTCCACGTTATTAATGCATGGACAACTCGCCGCCAACTCAAGATCGTGAGTGGGGTAGTTCTTTTCGTTGGGCTTCAATCAAGAGAGGTATAAGCCACAACTCTCTTCTCTTGCATTAACACAGCACCGAGACCTTGAAGAGAAGCATCACGGAAAACTTCAAATGGCTTGGATTCATCAGAGGAGTCGAGCAGAGCTGTGACGAGTTTCTCTTTGAGGGTATTGAAAGCAACGCCACACTCGGGAGACCGACATACTTCACATGCTTCGGAGAAGGTTGGAAAGAGGCTTTGCAATCTTGGAGAAGTTCTCAACGAATCTTCGCAATAACTTGCAAGACCAAGAAAGCTCATGGAGCTGCTTGACATTCGAGGAGGTTCCCAATTCACAATTGCGGACACCTTCTCGGGATTAACAGCGATGCCCTTTGGCGGAGATGATATGACCAAGATAAAGCACTTCATCAAGCCAAAATTCACATTTGGAGAACTTAGCATAGAATTGGTACTCTCTGAGCTTGTCTAGCACCAATCGCAAATGTTTGGCATGATCCTTCTTATTCTTGGAGAAGACCAAAATATCATCGAGATAGACCAAGACGAATTAATTGGTGTAGGGGTTGAATATGAAGTTCATCATCCGAGAGAATATAGGAGGAGCATTGACAAGGCCGAAAGACATGACAGTATATTCATAAGAGCCAAAGCTTGTTCTGAATGCTGTCTTGGGAATATCTTGTTCACGAATGCGAATCTGATGATAACCCATACGAAGGTCAAGCTTGGAGAACACTTTAGCACCTTTGAGTTGCTCGAAAAGCTCATTGATGTTGGGAAGTGGATACTTGTTCTTGATTGTCTTGTTATTCAATGGACGGTAATCGACGCAAAGTCGGTCCGCGCCATCCTTCTTCTCGGACAAAAGAACACCACAACCCCAAGGAGATGAACTCGGTCCGATCAAACCCAGACGCTCTTGTTCATCGAGCTGCTTCTTCAATTCCTTCAGCTCATCAGTCCAAGCTTGTATGGACGCTTGCAAACGGGTTCATGCGGTGCTCAAGATTGATAACGAACTCAATCGGCCGATGAGGAAGCATACCCGAAGCTCTTCCGAAAGACATCTTGGTACTCACAAACGATCGGAATCGAGAGATAGCATCCAATTCGCCCTTCTCATTTAGATAAAACAACCAATGGTTTCATCACGAGCGCATAGATGATCACATCATTAGAAGAGTGAGTCAATTGAATTTCCCAGCAGCACAATCAAGCTGAGCTTTGTGCTGATAAAGCCACCCATTCCGAGAATAAGATCAATGTCCGAGTCACCAAGGACAATAGGTTTAGCCAAAACCTATAATCGCCCATCTTGATAGAAACATCCGGACATAATTATTAGCTGCCATTTGCTTACCCGGGACACAATTGATAAGGAACTAGGCAATTCTTGATAACCCAATTCATGCTTAGATGCAAATGGTCTTGAGATGAAACAATGCGATGCACCAAGATCAAATAAGACTTTTGCAGGAATATCATTAATCGAGAGATTACCCATTGTCACATCGGAAGATTCTCCGCTTGAGCTGCATTCATCATATTGACCTTTGCAGACTTGGGATTATGCTTGACCACCGCATTGCTTGAAGATTTCACAGAGGAGGAGGCGGAAGGCGCCTCTGTTGAAGCACTTGTTCGCATAGTGACCTTTCTCACGACATTTGTTGCAAGTCACCTCGTAGAGCGGACGGTGGTAAGGAGCACTTGACCTTGGAGCTTGAGAATTAGACTTGTTCGATAGCTTGGGTTGGGTGGGTGGGAAGATCCACGCCACCTGAGTTCTTCTCACGATAAGGCCGACGGAACGGAGGAGGAGGAAGGTAGAACTTCGCTGCTTAGCTGCCACTTGAGAGGAAGAAGAAGACTGAACTGCATCCCCGATTCTCTTCTTAGAAGCCTCACATTTGAGCTGGGCAGCTTCTTGCTTCAAAGGCCATGTTGTAGAAATCATCATACTTATCTCGCTCAAAAGCACAAGAGCTAATTGCAGATCTTCTCTCGCACCACCTCTGAATTGATAGATCATACTCTTTTCATCGTGCACGCCTTGCTTAGCAAAACGAGCGAAGCTTCGAACTGGATATTGTATTGATAGACGACATGTTGCCCTGCTTGAGATTGCGGAACTCCTCACGCTTGCTCTCAACAACACTTTTCGAATGTGATGAGCTCAAATCACGGCGGAACTCATCCTGTAATGACACGACCTCCTCTCGAATCTTTGTATTGCTGGTACCACTCAGCAGCTTGATCCTTGAGTTGAAACGATGCAAACTTGACAAAGTCCTCGTGTCCGACATTGCTACAATCAAAATGCTTGCAGATGTCCACTAACCAATCGTCGCCGTCGTGGCCTCGGCTACGTAAACCGAAAGACTTCGCTGATTAGCGAGGAACCGATCGAGAGTAGCAAAGTGCGGCTGGTTGTTGCCTTGACCTTGATTTCCTTGATTGCCTTGCCCTGAGTACGCTTCTTGCAAGAGCTGCAAAATCATCGAGCATTGGCATTGGTGGCTGCCATGATAGCTTGCCGTGCCTCCGGAGGCGGAGGTGGAGGTGGAGGGTTCTGACCGATCCCCATCATTGCGATCCGGATTCGACGCGCTGGTGGAGCCATCCTGAAGAGGGTGACATCCGTTAGTCCTTTGATAGACAAATAGATAAGTAGAATCAACGGATAGAAATTGCAACATATAGTCTTCACAATAAACATTCGAACAAGAATGAACGAATGAATTCCAAAAGTTAATCATCACACGTCCATTAAGGTGAGAAGCCACTTAGATAAAGATATGGAAACAACATCTGTCTTAGGAACAAATCGAATATCACAACTGAAAACAAAAGATTGGCTTCTAGAATGAGCCGGAACAAACACATGATAGAGATTTCGCCCAAAGTGTTCGTGGTGGGGCCCACACGGACACGACGTATAGCGGACGTCACGAATGACAAACAAGACGTCCCCGAATCAGCATAGCCAAGGATTCTTTAAGACGCCTCGCGACCATCAGAATCGACCGTGAATGGGCGGACCACTAGACGTTGAACCCCAATCTCAAATCATACATCTGTCGGAAAGAATATCCTGTAAGCTACTAGAATTCCCACCTATAAACTCCCGAAACTTTCTGGTTATGCAATCTGGTGTTGGGGATACAGGGGACACAAAATATATCACCCAAACTAACAATACCTAGATCCAACTGTATCCATCCGTCAACACATAACCAAGAAATCCTCGAAATCGTGTACCTCGACCTTCAAAAACATCCGTTATGCAAGTCATGGCAATACTCCCGACTCGCCTCAAGATCGGGCTATCGGGTTATCTCACCAATAAATGCACAAAAGAGATTTCGATGTCGGCAAAACTCGTATTCCGAATCGCAACGATAAAATTGTGACGACAACACCTCGGAGCTCAACTCCCGGGACACCGCCACAACCCCTAAATGTCGAGGCACCAAGAACAATGTTCTCGCCACAAAACCATCGAACGATTCCAAGATACCCACGTGATCCTAAAAAAATTTTAGTGAAATTTGAGGAGAGAAGAGTCAAAACTCTCGTCGGGGACCTCACAGAGCGATTTAAGGGACCGGGAGTAAAAGAATCCTACTCCGATATATATAATCCTAAGACTCAAAACATTTTCCAATCTAGACTCAACAACGCCGCAAACAATCAAGTAGGGGCTCCTAAGTCGGGAAGGCTCGATTACCAACTTAACGCCCCGATGCGGCTATATCTCCCACGTGTCGAGGCACGACTTAGAGGCATAACCGCATTGAAAGCAATGTCGCAAGTGAGGTAATCTTCACACAACCCATGTAATACATAAGGAAAGAGATACATAGTTGGCTTACAATGCCACTTCACACAAGACATAAATAAACATCCATCATTCAAAGTACACTCAAGGTCCGACTACGGAACCAAAATAAAAGAAGATACCCCAAATGCTACACAGATCCCCGATCGTCCCAACTGGGCACCACTATCGATCATCAGGAAAAGACACATAGTAACGACCACGCCTCGTCGAACTCCCACTTGAGCTCGGTTGAGTCACCTGCCCGCATCATCGGAACCTCGCAACTATTTTGAAGTATCTGTGAGTCACGGGACTCAAAGAATCTCACACCCGAGATCAAGACTATTTAAGCTTATAGGAAGGACAGGATAGTAAAGTGGAGCTGCTGCAAGCTTATAGCATATATGGTGGCTACATCGCAAAAGGAGAGCGAGAAGAAGAGCAAAGCACGGTCGTGAAACTAGTAGCGATCAAGAAGTGATCCTGAACTACTTACGCCGGGCATAACTCCAACACCGTGTTCACTTCCCGGACTCCGCGAGAAGAGACCATCACGTTACACACGCGTTGATGTGTATTTTATTTGAGGTCAACTTCGGTTTTCTACAACCGGCATTAACAAATTCCCATCTGCCTCATAACCAAGGGCACGGCTTTCAAAGATATTACCTGCAGGGTGTCCCAACTTAGCCCATTATAAGCTCTCACGGTCAACGAAGGATATTCCTTCTACCGGAAGACCCGATCAATCTTGGAATCCCGGACTACAAGACATTTCGACAGAATAAAACAAGACCAGCAAAGCCGCCTGATTGTGCCGACAAATCCCGATAGGAGCTGCACATATCTCGCTCTCGTGGCACACCGGATGGGCAGTCCGCATAACTAAAACCAGACCTCAAGTTTCCTTGAGGGGCGCTGCAAAGCACTCTAGTTTGGGCCAGCACTCAAGGAGCACTGGTCCGGGGTTAAATAAAGATGACCCTCGGGCTCGCGAAACCCGGGGAAAAGGATTAGGTGGCAAATGGTAAAACCAATGTTGGGCCTTGCTGGGCGAGTCTTATTCAAAGCGAACTGTCAAGGGGTCCCATAAATCACCCAACCGTAAGTAACGCCAAATCAAGGAACATAACACCGTATGACGGAAACTAGGGTGGCAAGAGTGGAACAAAACACTAGGCATAAGGCCGAGCCTTCCACCCTTTACCAAATATATAGATGTATTAATTAGAGCAGATATATATATTGTGATATCCCCAACAAGTAAACATGTTCCAACAAGGAACAACATCTCCATGTTCCAACAAGGAACAAACTTCAGCTTCACCTGCAACTAGCAACGCTATAAGTGGGGCTGAGCAAAGCGGTAACATAGCCAATCAACGGTTTGCTAGGAAAAGGATGGTTAGGGGATGACATGGCAATATGGGTGGCATGATATAGCAAGTGGTAGGCATCGCAGCATAGGCATAGCAAAAGAGCGAGCAACTAGCATAGCAAAGATAGAAGTGATTTCGAGGGTATGGTCATCTTGCTCGCAATGTTCTCGAGTTGTCGAAAGCTTGATCCTCGTGGCGCTCTCAACAGGTTCCTCGCTCACGTACTCGCCTCCGGCTCTACCCAAAGCAACAACACAAACAAAGGAACCACAATAAATCACGGTGCAATGCACAATCAACATGATGCAAAACATGACATGATATGCGAGATGCGATATGCAATGCGATAAAGCGCCCGGAAGGTAAATGATGAACCAGGCATCAACTTGGCAAACCAAGTATGCCACTGAAAGATGAGATGATTTCGTTGAAATCGATATAAAATCACCGAATCGGATGCACGGTTTGGAAATGACAAGCAAAACAAGAATGGCGCAAATCTGCCATTAACAGCATGATGCTATTAAGCAAGCAACAATTAATTAAGCTAATGCACCCAAACGTATCAACAAAGTACATGGCAGTGATCTACACAAGATGCTCGACAAAAGATGAGCACTGAGCTACGGCTAGTTCACATCATAACAGGTTCAAACAAGCATGGCAAAAGTGCACAAAATATCAGGCTGGACATGGCAAAAACAGCATCAGGTTGCAATGTTCAGAGCAACAAAACTACATGCTACAGGAAGTTAAAATAGCAAAACATGGCATGGCATGAATCTACTCAAAGCATAGAACAAAAGTCCCGTACTGACCATAAGCCAAAAAGGATCAGAAAATATAGTAACACCCATGTCAATATTGAAAGTTTCGTTAACAGATTCAGCAACATGGCATGTCAAAAACTGATAACAAGTAGGCATGTTTACAAGCTCAATGTACTCACTACAGAGACTTATATGAAAAACAAAGCATACATAAATCAATAAGACATGGCATAGAAGACATGCATGGCAGGAACAATAACATAGCATACATGGATCAACCACAACAACCTTGGCAAAATTGAATAACCTGTACACAATCTGCCAGGAAACATTTGATAGCAAAAGTAAGCTCGATTGACTCAAGCTATGGCACTCCATAATTGCAAACAAAGGCATGGATGGATAGAGCAAGACATGTTTAACAAAACATCCTTACTGAAGTATCTCAAAATATGCATAGATCTCTCGGTATCATCAAGTTAACATGGCATCAAAATATCAGCTAAACAGGGCTGAAAACAGCAACATCAGGACACCTACTTTGCATGCTTGTGCTAGTCACCACATAGATCAAAAAAATACATGGCATACACCCCTAGAAAGATGGCATGGCATATTACAAAACACATGTAGGACTCAAATTCATAGGGTGCACACATCAATCATGGCAAAAATAACAAAAGTGCAAGTTCTGTTAAGAAACAGAAACTAACATCACATAGCCCTCTTCTAACAGCATTTCGGGCATCAAGATGAGCTCAAATGAAAATGATGCAATGAGATGAAATGATCTACTCTTCGAGGTGAACATTTTGACATATTATACGTGCAAAATGGAGCTACAGATGCAAAGATATAGCACGTTGAAAATGCTACAAAATATCCTGAAATCTGGGACTTAAACATTTCGGGGAAGGGGAAAAAGTCAACCGCACGGATTACGAGGATGACCGGCGGATCGGGCCGAGCTCGGCGGAGGAGGTCGGAGGAGGCGGATCCGCCGGTCCTTCGCCGGATCCGGCGGGACGGCGGGCACGGCGCGGGCGGGCGGGGCGGCCGGGCGACGGGCGGGCGGCGGGCGGCGCCCGGCGAGGGCAGCGACCCGGCCGGACGGCGGGGGCGAGGAGGCGACGCGGAGGCGGCCGCGCCGGAGGAGAAGGCGGCGGGAGCGGCGGACCTGCCGGAGCGGCGGGACCCGGCCGGAGCGGCGGGCGCCGGGCGCGGGCTCAGCGAGCTCGCCGGCCGGGCGGCGCGCCGGCGAGGCGGGCGTGGGCGGCGGCGGACCAGGCGTGGCGGCGGACCTGGGCTCACTGGCTGGGCGGCGGCGGCCAGGCCTCTGCTGGCTCGACTTGGCCCCCGCTGGCCCTAGCGGCGAGGAGAGAGAGAGAGGCAGCGGCGATGATGTGGCGCCTCGTGAGTGGCTGAGGGGGGCGGCGGCGGACGTGTCCGGCGCGGCACGGACGCGTCCGGCGCGTGGAGGAAGAAGAAGGCTAGGGTTAGGGTAGAATTGATCCGCGAATTTCGGGGGAGGTGTTTAAATAGGCATAGAGGGAGCTAGGAGAGTCCAAATGAGGTGTAGTTTTCGCCAACACGATCGTGATCGAATGACGGAGAGCATAGAAGTGACTTAGATGGGTTATTGGGCTGTTTTGAAGGGGTGTTGGGCTGCAACTTAAAAGAGGCCTTTGCGAGAGTGCGGTTAACCGTTGGAGTACCAAACGAGCTCCAAATGACCTGAAACTTGACCGGTGGTCTGCGGTTGGTATACCAAGGCCACTAGACAAACCTCGGTACATTTCGAGAAGGATTAGTACCCGCACACGGAAAAACGTAAAAGGGGCCGCCGGGGGAGATAGGAGTGCCGGATTGCAAAACGGACAACGGGAAAAATGCTCGGAATCATGAGACGAACACGTATGCAAATGCGATGCACATGATGACATGATATAAAATGCAAAATGAAGAAAAACCCAACCACGGAGGGAATATCATATCACAATGCCGAAAATGGCAAGAGTTGGAGTTACAAATATGGAAAGTTACTTCCGGGGTGTTACAACACGGACCCACGCGGCCTGCGAATAATGCAGCCCTGGGGGGCACTCCCAGCTGGAAATGAAGCTTGAAGGATGTCACCTGATAACGTTGAAGACGAAATGGTGTCGAAGTAGCGGACGTCGTGGGCTGCGGAAGCCAACCTTCACGAGCCCCCAGGCCCAGGAGCCTCGGGAGGCTCTAGAGGCGCTGGTGGCTCCTCGTGGACCATCTCCATCTCCGCCAGGACTGCGGAACGCCTGGCCTCTTGAGCCTCCAGGATGCTCCCCATGAGGCGCTGGTACATGGCGGCCGCATTCGGCACGCTGTAGGGCATGCGAACGTAGCTGTTGGGTGGACCTTCGCAGCGCCCCACGCGTGAGGGATAGAAGCGCTCCTGAGAGGCGGCTGAGTTGAGCCCTGGGATGTCGATGCCGATGCGTAGCCCACCATCCTCACCTGGATGGGGAGCTACGGCGGGTAAGCGGCGGCTGCCACCCATGACTCTTTACTATTGCAACTCCTGCGTGATCTGACTGACGAACTCCTGAGGGTTTGGCCCTCCTTGCCTTGCTCCTTCCGGAGGGAAACGTGCTTTGAAACATGCCTCCAAGTGGTGCCCAAGCGCCTCCCTCATGACCTTAGTAAGGTCGGTGGCCCTCCAGGAGAGAGCCCCCGAGCCTTGCTTGAGGACGGCGCCAGGCACGCCTTCCTATGCAACAGAAGGAGGTGCCCCCTGAGCAGGCGCGGACCCTGAGGGGCCTGCTTCCTGAGGGGTCGGGCCTGGCGATGTCTTCTTCTTCTTGGGAGCGGTCTCAGGGAGCCTCCCGCTACTGCGATCTGGGTCTTCAAGTGATGCGGCTTGAAAGGCTCACTCCAGGGAGCACACTGTGTCTCTCTCTTCACAAGGCACCGTGATGACTACGCCGCTTCCTGGCATCTTGAGGACGTTGTAGCCGTGATGAGTCACGGCCATGAACCTGGCCAGAGCTGGGTACCCGAGGATGGCGTTGTATGGCTGGCGAATGTGGGCGACGCCGAAGTCGATGAGCTCGGTCGGTAGTTGTCGCGCGCCAAGGTGACAGGAGGCGGACCTGCCTAATCGGAACCGTGGAGCCATCGGTGACTCGGAGAAAGGCTTGCTTGGCTGAAGCTGATTGTAAGGCACTTGGAGATTGTTGAATGTCTCTATTGACGGGACGTTGAGCCCTGCTCGCCGGCCGGCGAGGGTCCCGTGACTTGCACGTTGTCGGCGATTGGGGAACAAAGCATCGGGAGGACTCCGGCTGTGGCTGCGCGACTTGAGTTGATCCGCCGAGCTGAACGTGATGGCGCACGCTGACCACCGAGAGGGCGCGTGGCTTCGAGCTTGGGAGGACTGCATTCACTTTATGGGCGAACTGCTTGAAGATGCGTTGAGAGGTCAGCTTGAGCTCCGCCAGATGCAAGCAATTCGCTGCTGGTCCCGGAAGCCCCAGCCGCCACGCCCCGATGATGGTCCTCGCTTCTCCTTGCTGCGGGCGGCGGAGGGGAGGCCTGCGTTTCCCTGGACGATCCTCGCGAGGCCGATCACTCCAGTCTCCCTCGCGAGGCTGATCCTGCCAACGATCCTCGGGAGGTCGGTAGCACCACCCTTGGCGAGGGCCACGGTCTTCCCAGCGTCCTGCGTTCCTTCCTCCTCCTCGGCTGTAGCCTCGATCGTTGTGGTCAGGGCGTCGGCCGATCCTCCCTTCTCGCACGCCTCGGAGCTCTTGACATTCGTTGGTGTTGTGGGTGTGGAGGTGGTCGTACACACAGTACCGGCTGCCCTTGGAAGACTCGGGTTGATCTCTGCCCCGCTTGGTGTCTGGTTCTGCCGCGAGCACGGCAGCCCCCTTGCGCTTCACGTCCTTGTCCTTGGATTTCTTCTCTTCTGAGTCTGCGGCTGGCAGAGAGAGGAGGGAAAGGCGCCCTTCCTCAGCACTGGCGCACTTGGTCGCCAAGTTGAACAGCTACAAGGAAGTGCACAGATCTTCATGCATCGCCAGCTCCTCCGTCATCTTGAGGTCACGCACACCGTCGGAGAAGGCTGAGATGATGGCCTCCTCAGTCACCTTGGGAATCTTGAGCCGTGCGCTGTTGAAGCGCTGGATGTACTTCTACAGGGTCTCCCTTCGTTGCTGCTTGATGCGGCGCATGTCGCTCACGGCAGGAGGCCGGTCGCGAGTACCTTGGAGGCTGGCGATGAAGCGGGTGCGCATCTCGTCCCAGGAGGAGATCGTGCCAGGAGCCAGGTTCAGGAGCCACGTGCGGGCCCCATCCTTGAGTGCCATGGGAAACCAGTTCGCTATGACCTTATCGTCCCTCTTGGCGGCTTCGATGCCCAGCTCGTAGAGTTGGAGGAACTCAGCAGGGTCGGCCGTGCCGTCATAGCGAGGAGGCAGGTCTGGCTTGAACTTGCCAGGCCACGCGATGCTGTGCAGCTCGGTGGTGAAGGCGCGGCAGCCTGCTGTGGCCACGGGAGGCCTCTGGTGACGAAGAGCCTGGTCTTGCGGGTCCCCATGCGCTGCAGCTGGGAGCAGCGCGGGGTCTTGGCGTGCTGGAGCTGGAGCGTGGTCGTGACGAGCCGGAGCAGGGAGCACTCGGGCAGCTTCTTGGGGGCGATGGGCCTCTTGGCAGCTCTGCTCTTGCTGCGCTAGCGCCGGACGGAGTGGGTTCCGCCCAGCGGCCACGCGCCTCGGGGCCAGGGCGCGTTCTTGAGGGGGAGGCGGCCGAGGCGCCGAGTTTCATCGCCATGCGAGGCGGGCGCGCAGCGAGAAGGATGGCGGGGAGCCTCGCGCGGCGCGGACGAAGCTCGGGCGACGTGGTCGAGCCACTCTTCGAGACATCGCCGACAGGCGGTAGTGCAGGAGCTCGTTTGCGCGATGAGTGCAGCTCGAGCCTCCATGGGGGCGCGGAGCGCGTGATACGAAGAACCAGCTAGGGCGAGTGAGGCAGTAGCATTACGACCGTCTCGCCTCACAAACGGATGCTGGGACGATGCTTGCTGCTCGTTCCCCGCCGGGCCGGTGGCGGCGTTGACGGCAGCGCATGTGGAACGGCGGGGCGGCCGCCGACGGGGCGTCGCCCGTCATGGCGACAGAAGCGAGAGCGCTCGACGCCAGCGGGCCCGATTTAACGCCTCGACATGGATGCGATGGTCGGCGAAGAACAGGCGGCGGAAGATTTAATTCGCGCACTTACCGGGCGCGCCAAATGTCGGATTTCGGGTTCCGGCAGACCCTCTATGTTCAAACACTGGGGTGCACACGGAGATCTCGCCCTCTACCCACCTGCACCTCGCCGCTTCGCTAGGATCTAAACTATAAAAGGAACAACACAAGAGAAACAGGGTTTATACTAGTTCAGGCCACCATTGTGGTGTAATACCCTACTCTAGTTTGTGGTGTGGTGGATTGCCTCTTGGGCTGATGATGAAAAATACAAGGAAGAGCAGCCTCGTGAGGGTCTGCTCTTGGCTGGTGCGATGAACTGCT
Source organism: Aegilops longissima (assembly GCA_021605205.1). Lineage (NCBI taxonomy): Eukaryota > Viridiplantae > Streptophyta > Magnoliopsida > Poales > Poaceae > Aegilops > Aegilops longissima. The sequence goes on from CM038680.1 coordinate 612,952,434, forward strand.
AGGGGGAGTTCAGTCGCTCTCTCTGCTGATTCAAGGTGCCGGATCAAGCTCCGTCCTGGATTCCAGATCCAGCCCTGTCCTGGATTCCGGATCCAGCTCTCTCTACCCTGTGGGTGGCTAGTCCTATTTATAGGCAAAGGCCCTGGGCCTCTTCCCAAATATTGAGCGGGAAGGGCGCCAACAATTGGCCATTTTGAAGGGGAACATCTAGTACACTTATCCTGACTAAAGTTGGTCCTCGCCTGTCAAAGGCTCTGGTGGTGATGCTGGCTTGGGCTCCATGATGACTTCCTTCCTGCCGTTGCGACGGTCTTGGTCTTGTTGCACCGAAACGGATGCCTTTGCTTGATGCTCTCGCCTGCGCTTGCTCCCTTTGCACCAAAGAGGAAAGGAGGACACTGCGCGGGCTGGCGCCCGCCTGGCGCCCTTGGTCGTCATGGCTTGTGTCATGGGCACCTGGTCAGGTATCCCGCCTTGATCTCTCCGCCTCCTCGCGAGCCAGCCTGACGAGGCCGTGCCTGAGGAAGCTCCCCGTCGTCCGCCTCATGAGGCTTGGCCTCGCGAGGGTCTTGAGTTTGTGCTGATGAAGATGGGCCTTGATGGGCCACCCCTTGAGCCACGCCGCAGGCCGCAGGCAGGCAAGTCTGGGGACCCCCGTTCCCAGAATGCCGACAACCACCACCATGTCGTGGGCACTCCGTATGTGCTCGTGTGCATGTAGCGTGCGTGTTTTCCATCAGTGCTAGCTCTAAGGCCGAGGTTGCGGTCGTCTTCGTCTCCGACTAGTAGTGTGCGAGCTTCGCCGTAGCATGACGAACCAGACGTCGTCGCGAATGGCGCACGCCTCCATGCAGCCGAGTGTGTGCGCATGCATGTGTTATTCACGTGCATTCTGCGGCCGAGCGTGTGTGCATGCACGTGTTGTGTACGTGCGTTGTGTGCTCCATGCTGTGCGCGTATGTGCATGATTTGGATTGGATGGAGTTAGTGCGTTGGCTTGTGTACATGCGTGGCTGCATGCGTCCTGTACATGCGTGGCTTGTTGCGTGGTTATCAATAATTCAATATACACTACTCCCTCCGTTCCTAAATATAAGTCTTTCTAGCCATTTCAAATAGACTACAACATACGGATGTATGTAGACATATCTTAGAGTGTAGATTCACTCATTTTGTTTCCTATGTAGTCCCTTATTTAAATATCTAAAAAGACTTATATTTGGGAACAGAGGGAGTATAAAACATCTTCAACTTAGCATCCTGATGTACCGTTTCTAGTGGTTAGCAAAAGTGCATGTTCTTTTAGTTGTTTATAGGTGGGCAGGCGGCAAAAAACAGGGGAAAACGCGCAAGGTTCCTTGCAGACACTCTACCGCGAGGTTCGTTGCTCCTCCTCGGTCGTCGGGAATCTATGCTCTTCAAATCTTTTCTTTTACACGAGCTTTGTTCATCCTTTTCCCAACACGCAAGACATCTAGCATCAAGGTGCACGTGTCATGCAAGAAAATGGAGATAATCGATAAGTAGTGCGTAAGTGAGTCGTCTGGGGGAAGCGGGGAAACCCTTTTTGTAAGTGAGTCGCACTTCGATGGCACCTCGCAATATTTTTTCTCCTCGATGGCACGTGAATAGTGCAGTACTCAACGACGGCAGCGGGATGGTAGCAATGACATGGTCAGCCCTTTTTGGAGAGAGTACGTACTACTAGTAAATAACTTTGATGTGTCCCATCAACTCGCAGAACGACGAGAAGCTTGATTACGCCTTCTCCCTCGCCAACGCGTGCGCGGTGGCTCGCAGCACGAGGATAAACTTTTGCTTACAAGTGGTGGACATGCAGCAGTTCATTTGGTGTCAGATTGCCAGAAGCACTACTGTAGAACCATCGACTTCCGGAACAGGCGAAGAGCCAAGCGCAAGGTCACCTACTAACCTTAGTGGAAGTAACATAAGTAGGGGTACCTCCTTTTTTTATTCTAGAAACAACCACACACGAATATCAAGGTGCTGGTTATGTAGAACAAATTTCCTGCAGTCCGTGCTCAGCCCTCCTCTATTTCTCTTCTCAGCCAGCCAGCGGACGCGCGGAGCCCATCGTTTATTTGCTCACATGCGGCCCCACATGTCAATGAAAACGCAAGAGGACCCACTGAACCTGCACATCTTTCACCTCGACGTGCTGGTGATGAAAAACAAATCCAATAAAGATCTTGGGTGGCCGCTTTTGGAGTTACTCAAGAGTAGTAAGATTCTATTTACAGTTTAACCCAAGATGCACATATCATGGCTTCAACTACCACTCTACTTTCTTTCATGACACGACCTGGATGCTGGATGTCCCACTTGTCGGCAAAAGGAGGAAGAACCCGACCAAATCTTCGGTTGTGCTCTCGGATTAGACTAGTTGTGCTAACTTAAAAATTTTATTGTGTACTCCCTCCGTTCCAAAATACTTGACTTCCATTTGTCCAAAAATGGATGTACCTATATACTAAAACATGTCTAGATACATAAATATTTTGACAAATAGAAGGCATCTATTGTGCAACGGAGGGAGTAGAATGGATGCAAGTTTTTGTATTGCGAAGAAGAGTACATCCATATATTGATAGAGCGTTGGAGTTGGCCTTACAAGTGGGACTGCAGTTGAGGAAACCGACTATCGGCAAACCCCCACCTCGCCCGCCACGCGATGGCTGAGTTAGAGAAATGATGAGGTTGAATAGATTGCTCTAGCACGGACTCCAAGAAATATGGTGTCAGATGGAAGTCGTGCTGGTGGCATGTGACGTACTCCTGGACGTGAATGCTTGTTCTGGCCCATGCCACCCTACTACTCCTACTACTTACTATATAGTACTAGTATCGAGGATTCGAGGTGCTGGTTACGTAGTACAATATGGCTACAGTAAAAACACCCGCACGACGCGCGAAGCATGTGAAGCAAGTACAAATAGTGTATTATTTTCTCTGTTTTAATATAAGTCTTTGTAGAGATTTCACTAGGTGGACTACATACAGAGCAAAATGAATGAATCTACACTTAATATGCATCTATATACATCCATATATGGTTCATAGTGAAATCTCTACAAAGACTTACATTTAGGAACGGAGGGAGTACTATTGTTGATTGGCCTCATCCGATAACCTGTTGCAATGCACGTACAATTATGGAGGAGGGAGAGGAAGAGCGTGCGACAGCAGTTCCAAATCGAGAGGGAAATGCGAAGAGTCGGTGGACGGTTGCCATTTTGCCACGGTTCACAAAGGGGCGCCCCGGCCTACACATTGGTTCGGAAATACTCCTACTACTCGATGTCGTCTCACTGATATGTTGGAACGGGACCACATGTCAACGAAACATGGTGTGTAATTTCTCGTGCAAAATGCGATCTGGCCGCGTTGGCCCGAGGTGCCGCATTATTTATTTTTTTGAAAGTTTGCCACATTAGTTATCGACCTTTATTTTTTTAACATGCAATCTGAATGGATAGCTCCTGTGGTCATCACACGTGAGCGGATATAGTGATGGTTGATTCGCCCGAGCAACTTATTACTATGGGAATATGGGAGTACCAGCGGATTCAAGGAACAGAGAAATGATGGTTGCTTCGTCCGAGCAACTTACTGTGGCGAAGGTGGGGCTCTGTGATTTGACTGCTCACTAATCATTACTACTGCGGTGCAATGACCGGGGTGAATCTTTCCCTGAAGTTGTGTTGTGCACTCAATATTGCTGGATGGCAGGTGGAGCCGGATGAAGGATGTCCAACATGTCGGCGAAACGAAGTTGAATTGTTTCTGGCATTGCTATCAATCCTTCAGTATTTGTTTATATGTACGCATAATTTTGATGAAATTGTACTGTGATGCTATGAAGGTTTCAACTTCGGTTCCCGCAGGAAAAAAAGGTTTCAACTTGGGATTCATGTGTCTTGCCTCGAGATTATCTCGTTACAACATTCCACCAAATACAAATGAAACTACCATGGCTAATGCATCTCAATGGTTCGCAGATCAGCGCCAATATTCACATCACAACTAAACACAAAGTTGTGAGAAGGTGTACAAGTAAAGAAAAAATATATAATTGATCGTTGTTGTTCGTAGGCATGGCTCCATTTCCTTGGCACAGTGTTCATTGCTTGGCAGCTAGTTTCACCCAGCTCTGTAGCCAAAAAAGAGGTGTATGAAGGACACCACAATCCGATCATTTTCTGCAGCTCCACTAAAATCAAGCGGACCATCCCTGTTTGCAAAGATATCCAGTCAGTGTGATTACAATAATAGTGGAACTAGATGATGAAACATAACACACATAAATAGAAGCCGATCACCTCTACGATCTCTCTTTAGGACTAACTTCTTGTTGGAGAAAGATTAGGCACGGAGTTGGATGAGGAGGATAGCAAAACCAATCTCCTTTCCCAGTCCACAGAAATGTAAAAACGCGTTGCCGGTGTCATTTTGGCGGAACTGCACAAAACACTCTTCAAAAAGTGATTTGTGCAGTTCACCAAAAATCGCAATAGCAACAAGGTGAAATGGATAGCCCTGTTTGCAAAAGGAGGTCGAAAGGAAACAATTACTGCCCAATAACACGAGTTGAAGACACATACACCGACAAAAAGAAGCATGTTCCATGTAAAAAGGGAAAGATAGCACATGGTGGTTTATCAAAAATGGTTTGAGGACGAGATTGCAAGATGGAAAGTACGCTGGCCGAGATACGATTTAAGCAAACAACTAAAGAAGATCCTCATGCAGCAACGTGGGAAGATGGGCAGTGGAGCAAGGCCGGAGGAAGCTGTACCTGAGGGTCATCGGGATGTTACTAGGAGGGCGCCGGCGGCCGGGATGTGCCCATACTGTGGCAGCAAGCAAGTGGCGAAGGCCCTACCGCGCCGGAGCTTGGTCAGAGAGAACGGCGGGTACCGCAGATCGGGACGAGCTGCCTCAAAGCCGTCGAACGGAGAGACGATGATGCACATCCTCCTTTTTCGCCGGCGGACGGGATGCGGCCGAATCACTGACCAACGCTGAGAGAGAGAGGCCACGACGGCCTTGTGTGAGATGGTGTGACGAGAGACAAACCCATTTTTCCATTTTCCCCACGGCAATCGTTTTATATTCTAGGCGTGGTACCCGACCCTCCTTCGAGTAAACAACCGCTACACGTTTCAAATTATCACGTGTGTTGCCTTCTTGTACAGAAACGAACTCCACCGTCTACCCGCGCGGGTGTGGCCGGGAACGAGACGTGAGTACGTGCGTCCTGCGTCCACTTCTTCTTTAGGTGCAGGTACGTACGTGGGTGGGTGTGAGAGTGTGAAACTCCAAAAAAAAATTTGTTGGTTTTCATCAAAAACTTCGTTGGTTTTGAAGAAGGTCATTTAAACCCTTCCAAAAACCTCTCTCTCAAAATTTTCCCCTTTGGCAAAGGATTTTATTTTGGCATCTTTTTCAACTCTGGTGTTTGGTTATTAAAAACCTTTCCTCTGATTCTCCCTTTCTCAAATTTTTGGGATTTATTTTTTTTAAAGAAAACCCTAGGAGTTTTGGGTCTTCTCTTATATTGAAAACCACCCATGGTTTTATCTTGCCTCATGTGGTAAATCTTCCCAAAACCCCTCCTTCCACTTTGGGGCAATCCAAATATTCTGTCCCAACAAATCCAACTCATTTTTGGATTTTATTTCATTTATTTCTTTCCCCAAAACAATTCTGTCCATTATTTTGAGCCTAGGTGATTTGCAAAGCAAGTACCTAATTGCCTTTGAACTATGATCTCAAACTAACTCCTGTGGATAGACCCTAGCACCCACAACCTAGAACCATCAAGATCCACTCTTCTTCTTTTCAAATTTTCAAGTTTCAGCTTCTACAAGTTTGGACCAGATTTGTCAAATTTGATGAAATTCATATCTCCTCTTCTCCAAAAATTCCACCAAAATTCAGGCAACCCCCAGTTGCAATGAGAGGCCACTCCACAAAAAATCATCTCAAGGAAAAATCCCCACATACCAAAATCATTATGTCGAACACCTGGCCTGCACTGTTACTCTGCACTTTCAGAGAAATTCAGAGATTCAGAAGTTCAGTTTAAATCGAGTCCTGTCACCGTCAACAAGATGCCTCATGCGCGTTCGCACGACCCTCCTCCCTGGCCGGAGCGCCGGACGCCCCCTTGGACGGATGCAGGCGTCGGTGGCGGCGCGCCTCGCCGGCGTTGGTGGTTTCTGCGGTGGCTGCGCCAACCGTGGCGGCCACTGAGGGCCCGAGCCAGCTCGCCACGCCACCAGTCACCGCCCATCGCTCCCTGGCCCTCCGCGTGGCTCATGCACGCCAGCGCAACCCCGTTGCACCATCGCCGTGGCTCGGCAAGCACAGGGCACGCCCTCTGCCGCCGAACCCCCCCAAAGCTTCTAATCCTAGCGCGTTTAGTGCCTGAATGGAGCCAGTGGACCTCCACGACGACGCTCAACCCCTAAACCACCCCGACCAAGCCCTGCGCCGCCGTAACCTTCGCCGGAGAACTCCGTTCACGGCCATCACCTCAGATCGGCTATAAAAAGGGGCCCCGAGCTCGCCCTCGAGCACACACCATCCCTGCACCTCACCAACACTCCGCCAGGCCACTAGGAGGACCTCAAGGAGGTCTCCTCCCCCAACTCCGGCCGCCCCGTTCCGCCTCGGCCTCCACCTCGATTCACTCCGGTGAGGCCGTCCCCGACACCCAAACCTCGTCAGCAATCCCCTCTAGCACCTAGGAGTCTAACCCCCACTTCAATTTGCCCTTCGAAGCACTCCCCGGCGAGATCAAACTCCACCCGAACCACCATCCGCCGGAGCAAGGGCCGCCGTTGACGTGGTGCTCATCGGCGACCACCACCACCACCCACCGACGCGGAATGATGCACTGAGTACGGAGGTACCACCCGATCCCCCTGCCTCGCCGTGGATCGCCTTCGGCGACCACCGCAGCTCTCGAGCGCCGACGAGCTCCGTCTCCCCCTTTTAAATTTTCAAACCCGACGGGTGGGACCCGCCTATCAGTCTCTCATTTTTATTAAACGAACCATTTTATGAAAGCGTATTCTGGCAAAATGCGCTTTCTAGTTTGAATCGTTTTCCGGACTTTTCTGCTTAGCCCCCTGGGAAGTTTCTGTTTCATTACAGAGAGGTCCTTGGACCAAAACACTTATAACTTTTAAACAGAAAAGGATTTTTCAGTGATTCCTTTTCTGCCATCAAAATTTTGTCTAGATTTGTATCAGATTTATTTGAAAAATATTTGGTATATTTCTTTACACCTCACGGTATTTACAATAGCGCGTGTATTTTTGTATATCGTAGATACCGAAGGAGGTGACGGAACCGCAAACTTCACCGAGCTAGGACCCGACTACTCCGAACCAGGCAAGCATGTTTGAACCTTTGATATGATGAGTGTTTTGGCATGTTTGCATTAAGTAGTTCCATGGCATGTTTTTGGAGCATCTCGATGAAGGTTATATTGCATGCAAAGTTGAGGCAAGTGAATTTCGATAATCCATAAGTTGTTGGATGTGAGTTTGCATGGCCATGAGATGGCATGAGAATGGGTAAGATAGCAGTGTTGTAGCATGCCAGTTTTACACCAGACCGTTTGACCCAGTGTCAACATGAATCAATCCAGTTCCCGTCTGTTTTCCCTTCCGTGCTACCACATGTTTTCTGCAAGGGATACGTCTTAGTAAGTTGCAAACCGCTTTCTGGTACACACCAAATCGAGAGGCCGGGATGAGGGTTCCATGGCCCTGGATTAAAGCCTATCATCCGGTCAGGGGGCATGGGTGTTTCCGGTTGGGACCGAGAGGGGGGCACCCCTTAGAGCGCACTTATATAAATTTGATCCCATGCTATTCGAGATTGTGATCTCCCCGTCTCAAAGTTTTTCTTGAACGCTGTCTAGGGTGATTCCTGGCAACGTAACGTGGGATGGGTGTGTACTGGTTAGCTGTGTTTCCTCCGAAATACCGTAAACGGAACTAGTCCTTCGTGACTACGGAAATCCGTTGGCTGTGGATAATTTTAGTACAAACTCTGCAGAGTCAATAATCCTTGAAATCATCTTATCCATATCCAAGTGTTGTGTTCATCTTATCTTGTCAAGTGTCAGTCTCGGTGACAGAAACTCCTGAGAACCTCATGAGTGTTAAATGTTTATTTCCTGTGGATGGACTAACCCATTTATTATCATGTGTTGAATATTTTCCTATGAGCACAATTTCTTGCAAGTTAACTGATATGAAAAGTGAATTTTAAGCCCTTTCTGCGATGTCGCTCAGACGTCCGACTGTGGCATTATTATTATTTACTTTTGTTATAAGCCCTTTCTGCGATGTCGCTCAGACGTCCGACTGTGGCATTATTATTATTTACTTTTGTTATAAGCCCTTTCTGCGATGTCGCCCAGACGTCCGATCGTGGCATTATTATTATTTACTTTTTTATAAGCCCTCTCTGCGATGTCGCTCGACGTCCGATCGTGGCATTATTATTATTTACTTTTGTTATGAGCCCTTTCGCGATGTCGCCCGACGTCCGATCATGCATTGTTGTCATTTACATTTAATATACGCCCTTTCGTGATGTTGCCCCGACGTCCGATCGTGGGCACGATGTCTTTTATTTTCAATATAAGCCCTTTATGTGGTGTCGCCGACGCCTCGATCGTGGCATGATTTATTTATTTGTTCACCCTTCGAGCGCCGCTTGAAAACCCGATCGGTTTTCAGTTATTTTTACTGTCACCTGACTTCCTTCTTGCTAATTAATGTTGTGTTGCTTCCTCATATGGATGTACCATACTAATTGTTCATGACGCATTCATGCATGCATTTGTTATATCTTATGTCCGAACTGTCTTGCGAGTACTTTCAAAGTACTCACCGCTTGTTGATTTGGCCGATGTCGACGAAGGCGATCTCATGGCTGAAGAGTTCTATAGCGAGTCCGACGCCTAGAGGAATCCCAGTCAGTCTCGTGCGACCCTGGATTAGTCACTGTGTTACTTCATCGAGCTTCACCTCGACGCTCAATGAGCCACCAGTGTAGGAGTCATGTTATCCACTCCACTGTGTTTTTCCACCACCACTTTACCTCGAGTCAGTAGTATGCCACCACTCCATTGTGTCATATCCGCCATTATGTATAATTATTGGCGTGCTTGTAATAAATGGTTGAGCACCCCAGCTTGACCCTGTAATATATTCTAATACTACTGGCTTATTGTATCAAGATTTTGTCTACCAGTCAGGAGGATTTTTCCTCGTACTGGACTCAAAAGGTCAGTTTCTCAATAAGCTTTTTATTGGAAAACTGGTCGTGACAAGCTTGGTACCAGAGCCAGGCTGACTGTAGGAAGCCACTAGGTGCGATCGCTAATCGGTTATTAAGCATAATAGAGCTTATTATTTATTTCTGCAATGTAGTCATTTTCTGACAGTCAGCATAAATTTATGACCTGACCACTCAGAAATTTGGCCTACTTTTGTAGATGGCTGGCAACGACTGCGAGTCACAGATGTTCGCCAACATGCCTGATGGGTTCATCAAGCTTCTCTTCTTCATCGTCCAAGTCGCGATGGGGCCATCTGTGCGCCCAGTCTTCGCACTCTCTCGGCACAAGGTCAACGACAGTCTAACTATGCACCAGGCTGAGGTGCAATTCAAGGGAGGGCGTGTTGAGTTACGCCATTTCCGGTTCTTGGGGAGAGCCATGCCTATGGAGAAGCATGCGATGCAGATGGCAGCCCGTGAGGCGATAGCTCGTATCAGGGATGTCCTTCCTTCGATGAAGACTCGTCGTTACCCCTACCTTCCATGTCACGTGCCATACACCTGTCACTACGCGTTCTCTTGCCCCAGAGGAGAACGAGACAAGGCTTTTGAGATGCTTATTGAGTATCTCCGGGCACTGGAGGCAGCCTTCGACAACCTGGTGGACGACCTTGTGGCTGCCCGCATGGACTTAGTCCATGGCTGTGCCGCCAACAGGAGGGAGCTCCTGCGCACCGCACCGCCACTGACTTTCGTCTCGTCATCGGCATATTTTGCACCTACTACTCGTCGCCTGCCTACCACTGAGGAGTTCAACCAAGTCATTGCGCCTACTCCAGTTTGTTCTGCACCACCCCTTGCGGCCACTCCTGTTCGTGTTGTCCCGCATAGGGCGCCCACTCCACCAACTCAGCACAGCACTTCTCGTCTGGAGCCTGTTAGAGAGGAGGAGGTTGAGTCCCCAGCTTCACTGCGCCTCACCCTCGGCAGGCCAAGGGAAATCCTTACCATCTCCGACTGAGTACGCTTAGCTGCCATGTGATGTACCGACTTGTACGATATGTTTATATGTACATAGGCTGTGAGAAGTAGCTTGTTTGCGCATCATGTAGGAACTGGGAGAAGTTCACTAGCCTAAATAACATGTCAGGTATATGTATGCATATCCTGAGTGATGTATTGTATAATTACTGCTATGTGTAAGATATGTAATGAGCAGTCCTTCTCCATGTGCAAACGCTTATCCTCTTGAAAAATCTTGGAGCATTTAAGACTTTTTCCGCCTTCATGAAGTTATTGACTTTTTATGACACAATTTCTTTTCTTATGAGTTTTACAAAATATATCCCCAGAGTGAACAATGTCTCGCCCTTGGACGCGCCCATGCCAACTCCGCCAGAGGAAAATTATGGCACACAACCAAACAACAATTTCACACGAGGCAGTCAAGTCAACAGACAAAGAAACAACACTATCCCAAATGTGCCGGCTGTATGAGCAAAGTCAGCAACAACATCAGGAAATGATGAACCAAGTCATCAATATGGGAAATTTCCGTGGACAGTATCAGCAGCAATCAAAATTATCTGAGCTACAGAAGATGCGTCCCCAAACATTTTCTCATACTGACAAACCTCTTGAGGCCGAGGAATGGCTTCGAGACATGGAAAGAAAATTCATTATTGCCCAGTGTTCAGATCTTGAGAAATTGCTATATGCACCGCACTATCTCACTGGAGCAGCCGCATCGTGGTGGGAAAATTTCCTACACATGCACCCCAACGAAAATAATATAACCTGGAAGGAGTTCAAAGAAGGTTTTCATGGGGCACATATTCCTAAGAGTCTTATGAAGATCAAAAAGAGAGAATTTGATGACCTCAAGCAAAAGACAATGACGGTGTCAGAATACAACAATCAGTTTACTCTGTTGTCTCGCTACGCCAACGAGGAGCGTATGTCTGGAAGCAAGAAGATGGAAAAATTCCTAGACGGTCTGACGCCCGCGCTTAAATGCCAGCTGGTTGTGCACACCTTCCCAGATTTTAAAACACTGGTGGATAAGGCCATTACTTTGGAAAATGAGAGACGCAGCTTGGAAGATTTCCGCAAGCGAAATAGGGACCAGACTAATCATGCTCGCAACCACCGCAGCAAGACAGATTTTCAGAAAGGTGGGAGACCCAAACCCACGACAAACGTCTCACGCCCAATCAAGAATTTCCATGCAAGGGACAAGGAGTTCACATACCGCCCAGGCGTTACTTGCTACGCTTGTGGAGAAGAAGGGCACTATGCCAAGCAGTGCCCCAAGCCAAGGAACTCGACCCCAAAGCCGAATAACGGAGGCAATAATTCGGCGCCAAAGCGCAACAATTTCAACCCAAATAACAACCACGTGAAGGGTCATCTGAACCAAGTGACCAAAGAGGAAGCATGTATGCCCCGATATCGTGACTCGACGCTTCCTGTCAACACAATACCTGCCATGGTTTTGTTTGATTCGAGCTTCACTCATTCATTTCGAAAAGTTTTGCCTTGCAAAATAATTTTTCGATGCTTCCTTGGAAAAATCTATGATCGCCAAGTCCCTCGTGTCGGGACCCGATTCCAAGTCACATCGACCTAGCTGGTAACACCTCATATCACTTTGTGGCCTCACGCACGGTATTCCCACGGGTGTCGCCTTACCATGGCCGGGACCGTTTATGTCTTTTGGCTCACGATATGATAGTGTCGCTAGCATCCACATGACAAAGAACCCGGCCGACATGGCTAGTCGTGAACCCAAAGCGGCACTAACCTATGGGGACAGGCATACATGAAACACTTCGAGCATGTCGGTCATCAACGTATGAACTTGGGCTGTAGCACTGGCTAACAGGACTCGGTATCCCGGGCTGTAGCAGTGCTAGGCAGACTCCAAGTATCACCGCGTGACATTTCCCGGCGACGGACATAGGAACGAAATGAATCACATGCCGCCAGATCAAGTGTCCAAGCGGTAGTGCTGGCTAGCAGACTCCGTGAACCGGGCTGTAGCGGACTACTATCGCCGGAAGCACGAGACTACATTTCCCCATATGAGAGGCTGCCAAGGATAAACAACTAGTTTGTCGGATCCCACACATACCGAGCATTTCAAACATACACACATTATGCTCAATATGCGTAGATACAACATGGCATCATAACATAACTCTACGACTCAAAATATTATTCTTTAGGCTCTGGAGAGCGAGATATTACAAACGTGGGTCTCATGACCCAACACTCAGAGCATACAAGTCAAAGCACAAGCGGAAGCTACACATGTCTGAGTACGCATAACTATAAATGAAGAAGGCCGAGAAGCCCGACTATCTACCAGATCTGCCGAGGGCACAAGATCGTGGCGAGGTAACAAGCTAAACGTCAAGTCCAAGCGGAACTACTAAGCGAGACCGACGCCTCTCTCGCAAAACATAAAATAAGCAAACGTGAGTACAATTGTACTCAGCAAGACTTACATCGATCTAGCTACATATGCATCATTATCAAAAGGGGTGGTGGAGTTTGACCGCAGCAAGCCAGCTTTGACTCGGTGGCTATCCCGAACTACATTGCAAGTAACTCTTTTGAGGTGGCGCTACGAGTCCACATATTCACCATATCAATACACCACTATGGATCCGCTCCCGTCTCCCTCACGAGAACGCCATCCATAGCACTCACGCTTATCTTGCGCATTTTAGAGTATCCACTTTTACTTGTCTATGAACCGATATAGGAAACCCAAGTCCTTTTCCGTGGACACGGCTATTCAATAGATCATATTAAACCCTGCAGGGTGTACCTCTTCACACACTCTCACCACTTACCGCCGTTTACACGACATGTACTCGGCAACCTTCAAGCGGAAGCCCAACGTGGGTGTCGGCCACGCCTACCTAAACACTCAAGTCCCTAGTCCAGGTTTATCGCCTATTCGGGTTCCATCCGCAGGAGTCCGCCGAGGTTTCCATACAGCCCGAGCGATGTGTGCAGGGTTCCCGAGATACCAAGCGGGCACTTTCGGTACACGGGCCACAGTGCCTACCGCAACACAACCCACCCCTAAGGTCAGCGTTGCGTCGGCCCCGACATGCTACAAACACGAAACTACTTGCAACTCCCTGATGAGGACAAGGGTGGTCAAGCCGAGAGGGTCCATTGGTTTCGGGCCCAATGCGTGGTAGTAACTGTTTCATGGATCACAAATACAGAACTCAGTTCCTGAGGACGGCTGCAATGAGACAACCCACCATGTACTCCTACATGGCCTCTCACCGCTACCTTTACCAAATCGTGTTCACCACACTTAGCTTACACTCAATAGGACATGTTCATAACAATTCCAATTCATTCCCGATGAATCAGACCCGACTCAACTCTAAGCAGTAGCAGGCATGACAAACAAGCATAAATGAGTAGGCACAACATGGCTCAAACAACTCCTACTCATGCTAGTGGGTTTCATCTAATTACTGTGGAATGACAGGTCATGCAAAGGATCAAGGGTTCAGCTACATAGCAAGTAACACATGAGTCGTTGTTGTCCTAATGCAGTAAAATAGAGCAGGAGCGAGAGAGTGGGATTGTATCGGAATGAACAAGGGGGTTTTGCTTGCCTGGCACTTCTGAAGATAATATAGTTCTTCATCGGTGTCATCGAACTCATCGTCGGTACATCGTCTACCGAGAGGGGACAATTACCGGCAAACAAGAGAGAACACAATCAATGCAATGCACATATATGATGCATGATCATGTTAAGGTACTGAATTCACCTAATGCAATAATAATCCAAGTTAGTTGAAGTGGAATTCAAACAAGGTTGAATTCCAACTCCAAATGCTATTTCATAAATTACCATAATCATGATTCATCCTATTCGGTGAGGTTAACTTGTTCAAACATGCATGATCATGGCATAAACAGATTCTTCATATTTTTCTGATCATTTTTCATATATAAATTATTTCCATCCGAGTTACGGTTGAATTTATATGATTTTTAGAAGTTTAGAGTATTTTCTGAAATTTACTGAATTAAATTAAATCCATAAAAGGGTATTATCACGTCGACCGACGTCGAGGTGACGTCAGCGGGTCAACGGGGTCGCTGTCCAGGTCAAACCTGACGCTGGGACCCACTGGTCAGCGTCTAACTAACTAACCTAACCTAGTTAACACTAACCTAACTTAGTTAGCCGGGCGGGGCCCGCATGTCAGTGGGGAGAGGGGGAGGTCAAACCGGCGGTGGGTCAACCCACGCCGGTCGGTGGTCGGTGGGCGCGGCGTTTAGCCGCCGGCCGAACCACGCCAGCGGCGCAAGTGCAAATAGCCATTCCGCCACCAAAAGGGCAGGGAGAGTACCTCTGGACAGCCGGGAATCTGTGAGGTTCTTGGTGGGGTGGTTAGAGCTCGGGGCGGCCGGTATCGGCGCTGGCGACGAACTTGGCGGCCGGAGCTCGGGTAAGTGCGGGGTCGGCGCTAGGGGGCACCGCAGGCCGAAAGGGTGGGTGCTACGGACTCCTCGAGTACGGTGAAGACGACGGCGTGCTTGAATAGAGCCATCGTGGCTGTGGCCCACGACGGCGACGAACAATGGCGGCGGGGTTTCGGTCATGGTGGGAGTGGTAGCTAGAGGGGGAGAATGAGTCGGAGAAAAGGGGGAATCGATTCGGGGCTCACCGTGGATGCGATGAGGCCGTCGGTGAGCTCGGGTGGGCACCGGAGCCGGCGAATTGGGCGACGGCGATCGGCGGGTCCGAGAGGGGAAAGAACGGCGGGGCGGCGCCTCGGGGTGCTCCGGCGTCGGGGGACTTGGTGAGGAGGAAGGAGAGGGGCTAGGCGGAGGCCATGGACACGTCGGCGAGGCGAGGGAGGGCCTGTGGCCGTGGCTACGGCAAGCGGTGGCGACGGCGGCTCTCGGGCACGAGGCGCAGAGCGAGAGAGAGGAGGGAGAGGGTGCGGGAAGAGTGAGGGGGTCCAGGGGTCGCGTGGCGCTCGGAGGCGTCCAGGCGTCGGGTGAAGCAGGCAGGGTGGAGGTGGCGCCAAGTGGCCGGTGCCTTGTCGACCCTGCCAGCGCTGCTGCTGGGCGCGAGGAAGACAACAGGAGGGAGGTCTTTGGTGGGCGGTTGGAGTGGGCCAGCGTGGGGAGGAGGAGAAAGAGAAGTGGGCGGTGGGTGGGCTAGACAGGTGGGCTGTAAGTGGCACGGGCCTCTTCTCTCTCTTTATTATTTCTGTTTTAGTTTTACGATATTCTCGTAGGTTTTAGGGCTTTATTAAAAATACCTGTATGCTTTTAAAAATCCTGAAAATAATTGTGGGCACTTTCTGAATTATTTCAATGGCCCACAAATACTTCCAACATTATTTGAGCATTTAAATTATTTATAGTGTTTAAATGCCCAAAGTCAAATGGTTTAAGATTTAATTTCAAAAATCCAGGAATGACCTATAAGATATGTTCATCATTTTTGGAAGGGGCTTTCACCTTTATCCATTAACCATGAACATTTTCACAGGCATTTTGGGATTATTGAAAATGATTTTATCTGAACCTATTAGAATTCAATTGGTGCTAGGGTTTCAACAATCCCCATTTCAATTTTTATGGAAATTAACATGATGACATGAATGCCTTAATGCAACTAATGTCAAGCAATTCTAGGGCTGTGACACCCTGGGATTAAGCAAGTTACCCAGAGTTATTGCCAAGGTGTGGTTGTTGAGTTTGAAGGGTTGAAGTTTCACGCCAATCTTATTGTGTTGGAAAACAAAGGACTGGATGTCATCTTAGGGATGGATTGGTTAACCACCAACAAAGGATTTATTGACTGCTTCAACCGGACCGTGATTCTCACCCACCACCACGGGAAGACCATAAAAGTTTCAGCCAAAGAAAGAAAAATATCCCGGCAACCAAGATTGAACAAGGTGGATATTTCTGAATTAAGCAAGGTTCCAGCAGTGTGAGAATTTCCAGAAGTATTGCCCGAAGAACTACCCGGCATGCCACCAGACCGAGAGATAGAATTCAGCATTGAGCTAGCACCCGGAACCGCCCCCATATACAAGAAACCATATAGAATGGCACCATCCGAATTGGTAGAACTAAAGAAGCAAATAAAAGAATTACTGGACAAAGGATATATACGAGCCAGCTCCTCACCTTGGGGTTCACCAATTTTATTTCCCAAAAAGAAGGATGGAACACTGAGATTGTGCATAGACTATCAAGGGCTTAACATGGTCACAATCAAGAACAAATACCCGATGCCACGGATAAATGATTTATTTGATCAGCTCGCTCAGGCCAAGGTATTCTCAAAAATCGACTTGAAGTCGGGATACCATCAATTAAAGGTACGAACAGAAGATATTCCCAAGACAGCATTCACCTCCAGATACGGATTATATGAGTTCACCGTAATGCCATTTGGACTAACGAACGCCCCCGCATATTTTGTTCACCTCATGAACAAAGTATTTATGAAGTTTATGGACAAGTTTGTTGTGGTATTTATCGACGATATTCTGATATACTCCAAGACACCAGAAGAGCACGCTGAACATCTCTGAATTGTACTAGGGGAACTCAGGAAACATCAATTGTACGCTAAATTCAGCAAGTGTGAATTTCGGCTAAGGCAAGTCGGTTTTCTGGGCCACGTACTGACCCAAGAAGGTATTGCCGTAGACCCGGAAAAAGTCAAGGTCGTACTTGGCTGGAAACCACCAGCCAGTGTAACGGACGTACGAAGTTTCTTGGGAATGGAAGGATATTACCGAAGATTTATTGAAGGATTCTGCACCATAGCAAAGCCAATGACGCAGCTACTCAAGAAAGACAAGAAGTTTGAATGGACGGAAGCTTGCGAGAAAGTTTTCCAAGAATTAAAAAGGAAATTAACGACAGCACTAGCATTAATTGTACCAGACATACACAAGAATTTTGAGGTGTATTGTGACGCATCCCGGAAGGGCCTCGGATGCGTGTTGATGCAAGAAGGAAAGGTAGTCACATATGTCTCTAGACAACTTCGCAAGCATGAGGAAAATTACCCTACTCATGACCTGGAGTTAGCAGCAGTTATTCATGCACTCAAGGAATGGAGACACTTTTTACTTGGAAATCATTGTGAAATATACACGGACCATAAGAGCCTCAAGTATATTTTCACACAACCGGAACTGAATTTACGGCAACGACGCTGGTTGGAATTTGTGAAGGATTATGACGTTGGAATCCACTACCATCCAGGAAAAGCAAATGTAGTGGCAGACGCTCTAAGTCGGAACCCTAGCCCAAACGACGACAGCCTGCCGAACCTGAGACCTGAATTTCGGCAAGAGTTTGCTAAGCTCAACTTGCTGGTAGTCACCAAAGGCAGTGTATCGAATTTAGAAATACAACCTACCCTGATGGAAAAGATTAAAGAGGCTCAGCATGGACACCCTAGCATTGAAGGCATAAAACGAAAGGTGAGTTTGGGCAAGGCCTCAGAGTTCGTTATCGATAAGCAAGGAATATTGTGGTACGGAGATAGACTTTGCGTACCAAATGTCAAGGACCTTAAACAGCAGATCTTAGCTGAAGGCCACACCGCCCCGTATTCAATCCATCCTGGAGGGACAAAATTGTACAAGGATATTCAGGAAAAATATTGGTGGCACGGTCTAAAAAGGGACCTAGCCACGTTCATCGCATGTTGTGACTCTTGTCAACGAATCAAGGCCGAGCACCAGAAACCGGCCGGACTTTTACTGCCAAATAAAATACCCGAGTGGAAATGGGACGAGATTGGAATGGATTTTATTGTTGGGCTACCTCGGTCACGGCATGGAAATAATGCCATTTGGGTCATCACTGATAGACTGACTAAAGTAGCACACTTCATCCCCATGAAGACAACCCACACCACTCAGAAGCTTGCTAGGCTTTATCTTTCCCATATCGTCTGCTTACATGGAGTCCCAAATGTCGGTGTACTAGAGTAGGGGTACCCTAGTATCCCGAACTCATGCACGGGCAGTTGCAGCACCCCGCTGCAGGGCTTGCCAGGTGACCGCCAAGGTCCTCCGTGGTTCCTTTGGAGCCATTCAAGAACAAAGTATTCAAGCCAAGGAGACAAGGCCCCGGCAAGAGGAGCTTGCCAGGAAGGCCAACCAAGGCATTTAGAAGACACGGCCCGGCAAGAGGAGCTTGCGGGAAGGACCGATGAGCGACAAGCTTCCGTGACGCGACAAGGCAACAACGCGGCAAGGCGCTTGCAGCGGCACTACCACTCCGTTCCTCCGCTCCAGCTCATCCACCAGCGTGTCGCCATGGGACCTTTCGGTAGCGCTGCGTGGCAAGAGGTCAGCGACCAGCGGAGCGCGGTGTAAGCGGCGCTGACAAGATTGCCATCGTGGCGAGCGGTGGCGTCCCTGACGGTCTCTTTCTGCACTGTTTGGTCGACTTAGACGGGCATTTAATGCTTTTGTCCCCTGCCGTCAGGGTTAGGTACGTTACACTGTACAAGTAGCTGTACCAACCGCAACTCATTTTCCCTTTTTGCCCTTGTCTATGTTGCCACTTGTCGGTGACCCCTTGAGCATATAAAAGGAGGCCCATGCGCAACGTAGAGGGGGTTCGGTTCATTCGAAACCAGAGAACACTCACGCTAGGTCTTGTAGCTCTCAGCGCTCCCTAGCAAGAACACAATACAATCAGACAAGCAGCAGTAGGAGTATTATCTCTCCGGAGAGCTCCGAAGCTGGGTAAACTGCTCGTGTTTCGCCGATCCTGCTCTTTCGGCGACCTCCGCCCCCCACCGAACCGAAAGGGGCTCGGTCCGCCGGTCCCATAGGTGTTCGTGGGTCCGATCAGCTTCCCCGACATCTTTGGCGCGCCAGGTAGGGGGCGTCGAGGCTGTGTGAACCTGATTCGGCGTTCACACGAGCAACATCTTCATCATCTTCATCGACATGCCACCGAAGAAGAAGGCTTCGGCGGCAGCAGAGCCGTCCACGTCGATCCCACCACCACCGGAGCAAATGGGTGGTGGGGTGACACCGCGAAGAACGGGCGCCGGCGAGGGAGCTCATGATGCTGCCAAGTCCAAGGACAAGGCCGCGCAGACCTCGGCGTCCGTACACGCACCGCGCCCATCTCAGGAGGCGCGGGACCGACAGCGTCATGGTATTCACAGTACCATACGTTCGTTGGATCAAGATCGAGCTGGTGGATCCCGAGGCCCTCAACACCAGCGTGCACGCCAACATGCTGGCACGAGCGAGGCACGGTCGCCTGGACGGGATACCACTCCTTCTAACATTGTTAGAAGTCCAAGCATATCCCGCTCCTCGCACCGTTCGCCTCTGCCGCCCACCACTCCAGCAGAAGCTTTGGCGAGAGCTCAACTGCTCCTAGATTACCCTCCAACAGCCGACAAGGTTGATGAATGGAGGGCCACCATCCAGAGTCTCATCGACTTTGCCAACGGCGACACTCCGCGGCAACCGACTACATCGCTGCCGCGGCAAGGCGACAAAGGCACGAGCCGGTGGCGGCGAAACCTGCGGGGTGCAACCACCATGCACTCTCACCCGAAGGCCAAGATCGCCGACTTCGCCGGATCCACCTCGGCAATGACTCCACCGCGTCATCAGATCCACGAGCTCGTCGCGATCAGCGCCAAGTTCTTCACGAACGACAGCAAGAAGACGCTCGAACTCGCATCGAGCGCCGAAGAGAAGCGCGACGTCAATCCGACCAGCGAGTTGGGCCCTCTGTCGACATGCATGCGCCAGGGGAACCAGGCGACTTGCCGTACACGGTAGGTTGCCCTGCGTTCACCCGTGAGCTGCGGCAAGTCCAGTGGCCCAACAAGAAGAATTTCAAGCCAGATGTACCAGAGAAGTACGACGGCAGGACGCATCCGTCGGAGTTCCTCAGCATTTACACCATTGAGGTGCAAGCTGCCGGAGGGCGAGACGACAAGATCCTGGCCAACTACTTCCCGCTGGTACTCAAGCCCAATGTCAGATCCTGGCTCATGCACTTGGCAGACAACTCCATATCCTTTTGGGCGGATCTATGCCATCAGTTTGTTGGCGCCTTCACAAGCGACCACAAACCTCATAGCCAAGAGAGCGACCTTCATCTGCTTCGCCGGAAGGAAGGAGAGCCCCGCACAAGTTCATTCAGAGATTCAGCTGTGTACAAAGACAACATCCCAAATGTCCACCCCGCGCGGTAATCAGCGCGTTCCATCGAACGTCGCGGAACCGCAGGATCGCGGAGGAGATGGCGATGTACAAGATCAAGGGCGTCGGTGAGCTATATGCCCCGCCGACAAGTGTGCATGTCTTTGAAGAAGGAGGAGACTCCCCGGAGATAATGTGGAGGCAGCAAGATCTGATAGTGAGGAGTCCGCCCCGGCAAAGAAAAGCCGGCGGCGGAGCAACAGAAAGAAGAAAGGCAGAGATGTGCTAGTTGTCGAGCAGTCCGGCAACGGAGGTGGCGCCAAGAAGGCCAAAGTTGGTAGCTCCGGCAAGGACGTTGCCGCGGGCACCAACTGTCAGGCTGTGGCGGTCACCGACAAGCAGGACGGCTCCAACAAGCAGTATTGCAAGATCCACCGCACCAAGGGCCATGACCTCCAGAGCTGCAAGAAGGTCGAGCAGCTTGTGGAGCAGCAAAAGGCTGAGTACGAGCGACGCGACAAGGAGAAGGCCCAGGAAGGCGCTGGAGGAGCTAGCAAGAA
Source organism: Aegilops longissima (assembly GCA_021605205.1). Lineage (NCBI taxonomy): Eukaryota > Viridiplantae > Streptophyta > Magnoliopsida > Poales > Poaceae > Aegilops > Aegilops longissima. The sequence continues at coordinate 612,973,537 of CM038680.1, forward strand.
ACGCCCCGGCCGGGGAGGACGCCGCGGCAAGGCCAAGCAGCGGCAAGGAGACAGACCTCCCCGTGGCCGCGACAAGGATGAATATGACGACGACGATGAAGACATGGAAGATGACGAGACCGACGAGCAGGAGTTCCAGAAAGCCACAGAGGTCTTGTGCGTTGACGGCGGTGCTTCTCTGCATACTTCACACCGCCAACTCAAGCAGTGGATGCGGGAAGTCAATGCGGCAGAACCATCTGTCGAGTCGCGCAAGCCCCTGAAATGGTCCAGCACGCCTATCATCTTTGATATTGAGGACCACCCTGATCGCGTCACTGCGGTCGGGTGCTTGCCGCTGTTGGTTTCACCAACCATCCGCAACCTCAAGGTCACTAAGATGCTAGTTGACGGTGGGGCCGGCTTGAATCTGATCTCCTCCGCGGTGCTCCAGAAGCTTCAGATCCCCGATGGCGAGCTTGAAGAGACCGGCACATTCCAAGGAATCAATCCGGGAAGGAGCAAGCCAAAGGGAAAGATCACGTTACCGGTGACGTTTGGCAGCGAGTTGAACTTCAGGACTGAGAGGGTCACTTTTGACGTTGCTGATTTTCCATTGCCTTACAATGGAATACTTGGCCGTCCAGCACTCGCCAAGTTCATGGCGGCCTCTCACTATGCATACAACATGCTCAAGATGCGAGGCCCGATAAGTGTCATCTCTGTCCCTGGCGACAAGAAGGATGCTCTTATCTGCGCCGACAAGATCTACCGAGAAGCAGCAGCTGCAACAGATAGCAAGTCACTTGCCGCTGAAGCTCCCAGGGGGGATAAGAAGACCAAGTCCGGCAAGAGTTCTGATGCCCACTCCGGAAAGCGCACCTCTTCAGAATGCTGCGCTACCGTCGAGGACGCACTATCGAGCTCCACCGGCAAGTGTAAGAAGACGATGGCAGCTCCACCAAAGACCAAGAAGGTGTCCGCCAAGGAGGACGGCACTGGTGGTACCTTCACCATCAGTGCCACTCTCGACCCTAAATAGGAAGGCGCGCTCGTTGCTTTCCTGCGGGCGAACGTCGACGTGTTTGCATGGCAACCGTCTGACATCCCCGGTGTTCCCAGGAAAGTAATTGAGCACCATCGTGCCGTCTGTCCTCACGCTGCCCGTCAAGCAAAAAAGTCGAAGCGTGCGGTGGAGCGCCAAGAGTTCATCGCGAGAAGAGATCAAGAAATTGGAAGCAGCTGGCCTTGTCGAGGAGTGCTCCATCCTCGTGGTTGGCCAATCCTGTAGTCGTGCGTAAGGCAAACGGAAAATGGAGGCTTTGTATCGACTTTACCGATGTTAATGAAGCTTGTCCCAAAGACCCATTTCCCTTGCCACGTATCGACCAGATTGTTGACTCCACGGCCGGATGTGATTTGCTTTCGTTTCTTGATGCATACTCAGGATATCATCAGATCTTCATGGCAGAAGAGGATGAGGAGAAGACCGCATTCATCACCCCATGTGGCACATACTGTTTTGTACGGATGCCTTTCGGTTTAAAGAATGCCGGTTCAACATTTACAAGAGTAGTCCATCACGCTTTTGAGCCGCAAATACACAGAAATGTGGAAGCCTACATGGATGACATAGTGGTCAAGAGCAAGGACAGAGCAACTCTGATTCAAGATTTAGACGAAACCTTTGCGAATCTGCGCAAGATCAACCTCAAGCTCAACCCCGAGAAGTGTGTTTTTGGAGTCCCCTCCGGCAAGCTTCTCGGGTTCTTTGTCTCTCAGCGGGGAATTGAAGCCAATCCCGACAAGATCAAGGCCATTGAGCAGATTGAAGCACCAAGGCGCGTCAAGGATGTACGAAGACTTGCCGGTTGCGTGGCTGCTCTCAGCAGGTTTATCTCTAGGTCTGCTGAGCGCCTCGCCATTTTTCAAAATATTGAAAAGGCAGGTCCAATGAAATGGACTTCGGAAGCGGAGGCTGCGCTGCAGGACTTAAAGAGGTACCTGTCCTCCACCCCAATACTTGTCGCACCTAAGCCACAAGAGAAGTTGCTGCTATATATAGCGGCAACCAATCAAGTGGTTAGTGCTGCGTTAGTAGCGGAGAGGGAGGCGGATGATGAGCCGGCAACCATGGCAGATGCATCCAGCGACAAGCAGGGGGCTTCACCGGCAAGCTCTAGTCCCGACAAGGATGGCTCTGCGCAGGCGTGTGAGAAGATGCAGAAAAGGATGGTGCAGTGCCCAGTTTACTTCGTCAGTTCCCTTCTGCAGGGGGCTAGGTCAAGGTACTCTGGTGTGCAGAAATTGCTTTTCGGCCTCCTCATGGCCTCAAGAAAGCTGCGCCATTACTTCCAAGCACATGAGATCACAGTAGTCACTCGCTTTCCGCTGAAGAAGATACTGCAAAATCCAGAGGCAACAGGCAGGATTGTCGAGTGGGCACTGGAACTGTCAAGCTTTGGTCTCAAGTTTGAGAGCACTTCAACTATCCAAAGAAGAGCCTTGGCAGAGTTCATAGCAGAATGGACGCCAACGCAAGATGAAGAAATTCCAGAAACGAGCATCCCCGTCAAGGAGGCAGGCAAAGAGTGGCTTATGTACTTTGATGGTGCCTTCTCGCTGCAAGGCGCCGGTGCTGGCGTGCTGCTTGTCGCACCCACCGGAGAGCACCTCAAGTACATAGTCCAGATGCACTTTCCCAAGGAGCAAGCGACAAACAATACTGCAGAGTATGAAGGTTTGCTTGCGGTCTCGGATCGCAGTGACCTTGGGATCAAGAAGCTCATTGTCAGGGGTGACTCACAGCTTGTCGTCCGCCAAGTGAACAAGGATTATCAAAGTTCGTTGATGGAAGCCTATGTTGATGAAGTGAGAAAGCTAGAAGAGCACTTTGACGGCCTACAGATGGAACATGTTCCAAGAGCTCGGAACGATATAGCCGATGGTGCAGCCAAGTGCGCCGCACTCAAGTTACACAATGGAACCAGGGATTTTGTGCTCAAGCTGACTCAACCGATATGCGCCATCAATCGGACGAGAAAAAGAAGGGAAGTTGATTTCTGGTGACTATTTTCCGGCAGAGCTTCCCGAAGCCGCCACCAAGAAGGTCCCCAAGATCAACACCAAGAGTGCTGAGGAGCAGTCTGCTCCGACAAGCCCTAGGGTTTGTTTCGTTGAAGCAGACGCTCCCGACAAGTTTTGCTCCAGCAAGCTTGTCGGGGAACATCAAGCTCCGGCTGAGCCGCAGGTTCTTGCCGCAGAAGCGGATGTTCCCGCAGCAGCAGATGTGCCTTTAGTCCTTGTTGTCGAGCAGCAAGCTCCAGCATGGGCGCAGCAGATTGTCCATTTCCTTCAGACAGGAGAACTTCCTGAAGAGCAAGAAGAAGCGGAAAGAATAGCCCGGTAGTCAAGTATGTACCAGTTTGTCGACAGCACACTGTACAGAAGAAGACTCAACGGTGTGAAATTGAAGTGTATTCACCGGGAAGATGGACAGAAGCTGTTAGCAGAGATACACGGAGGCATATGTGGTCACCACATAGGCGCAAGAGCACTTGCCGGCAAGGCGTTCCGGCCAGGTTTCTTTTGGCCGATAGCCCTCCAGGATGCAACTGCACAAGTAACCAAGTGTGAAGCATGCCAGTTCCATTCCAAGCAGATACACCAACCAGCTCAAGCTCTCCAGACGATCCCTTTATCCTGGCCATTTTCGGTCTGGGGGCTCGACATCCTCGGCCCCTTCCCCCGAGCTGTCGGGGGCTTTGAGTACTTGTACGTTGCAATCGACAAGTTCACAAAGTGGCCGGAAGTGGAAGCAGTGAGGAAGGTGATAGCACAGTCAGCAGTCAAGTTCTTCAGTACGTCCAAGATCTTGGCGCCAAGGTCTGCTTCGCTTCTATTGCTCACCCGAGAAGCAACGGTCAAGCGGAGAGGGCAAATGCTGAAGTGCTGCGTGGGCTCAAGACCAGAACTTTCGACAGGCTGCGCAAGTGCGGAAGAAACTGGATTGAGGTGCTGCCGGTGGTTCTTTGGTCGATCAGACGACGCCAAATCGAGCCAGCGCCGACACCTTTCGCTCTAGTCTATGGAGCAGAGGCAGTTCTCCCACGGAACTCAGATACGGGTCAACTCGAGTGCTCGCTTATGATGAGCTTGAGCAAGAGCAGCTGCGACAATATGACGCACTGCTCCTCGAGGAGGACCATCTTCAGGCCGCTGTACGAGCTGCTCGATATCAGCAAGCTTTGCGCCGCTACCATAGCTGCAAAGTTAGTGCCAGAAGTCTCGAGGAAGGCGACCTTGTTCTTCAGCGAGTTCAGTCCGCCAAGAATTCCAACAAGTTGACGCCGAAGTGGGAAGGCCCTTATCGGGTGAAACGAGTCACTAGGCCTGGCGTTGTCCGCCTAGAGACCGAAGATAGCAATCCGGTGAGCAACTCCTGGAATATTGAGCATCTTCGTAAGTTTTACCCGTAGGGCGCGGTTGTCGGAACCTGTTCCGGCAACCACCTTTTGTACAAGTCTTGCCGATGTCGCATGCAATCCTTTGTACAAAGCCGGGCGCAGATCCCGTGCATAAGCAAAGCTCATGTGCTCTGCACAACTTGTCAATTTCATGCTTTCATCATTTTATTGCATGTGTTATCTGACACTTTGTGCAGCACCTACACCCGGTAAGCAGTAACGAGCCGCAAGGCTCCATAACTTTATTTTCTCTTCTTTCTCTTTCTCAAAGAAAGGAAGGTTCCTTCACCCACAAGTTAGCCGGGGGGAAGGAGAAGATAATAGTGTGGGCCACCAAGCGTCGCTCGAGGAAGTTTCGCCTTACCGGGAAGCAAACGACAGAAAAGCTAAGTTGCCGAAGTTTGAGCAATCAGTATTAAATTTTTAAGTTATCTTCCTCGAACGACCGTACTTTGTATGGAAAACCTGTGCGCGGAGGAACCAACTCATAGCTAGTTGCGCCCTTACTTTGTTTCGAGTCCGCTCAACAACTTAAGTGAGCTGCAACTAGTTGCGACAAGGTTGCTTGTCGGAAGCGGCGCCGCCAGCAGGCTGCTGACGTTCCACGGTAGAGCTTACGTGACACGTTTTGGTGGGCAAAGGTCCAATGATCTCCACAAAATAACTGTCAGCATAAGTTTTAAGTTTTGTCTTCGGATCATGTGTCGGCGAAGGTACGTCATCGTGGACACACTAAGAGTCGGCAATCTCGTAGCATCAATGTATCTGTCAGTAATTGGTTAACAACATGCTACGTGTCGGCATATATCTGGACCTTGACAGTTTTTCAGTCGGCATAGATGGGTACTTAGCGACTTAAAATGTGTCGGTGTACATAAGGTGTAAGGACACAGACTAAGTGTCGGCGTAGGTAGACACGTGTGAATGGACTGATGGTTGGAAACTTGTGGCGCGCGATTTAGGCGCGAGGGGGAAATTTCCGGGTGTTCGTGCAAAATATCCTCCACCCCCGTGCAAAATATCCCCAACTCCACGACCCTAACCTGCGCCTGCCACCGCCGCCCTCGTGCTCGATCCACAGTCCTGCCGCCGGCCTCGCGCTCCACCCCCGTCGTCAAGCCGTCGTGTCGAAGCTCGCACTCCCCCGCCTCTGAGCTCCACCCCGACATCCACCCGTCCTTGCACTCCGCCCCCCTCCCCCGGAGCTCCATTCCGAGATCGAGCCACCGTCCTCTCCATATCTAACTGCCGTCCTTGCCACCTCCCCTGACATCCTGCCGTCTTCCTCCCCAATCCCCGTCCCTGCTACTACAGGGGCTCCATCTCCGGGCTCCCGTTGCTGCCACACCTGCTGTTTCCGGGGCTCCATCTCCGGGCTCCCGTTGCAGCCGGATCTGCTGCTACTGGACCTGCTGTTGCTAGGGCTCCATCTCAAATCGAGGACATTCACCCCATTCCATTCCCCACTTCCCTGCCGCCGCCGCCCTCGCGCTCCATGCCCCCATCCCTGCCGTCGCTCCACCGCCTACGTCCCCACCACCCTGCCGTCGGTGTCCTCGCGCTCCAACGTCACCCTCGTCCTTGCCGCCACCGTCCTCATGCTTCCCTGCCGCCGCCGGGGTCACAGCCATAACTCGACCCCAGCTCCGTTTGTCCGCCGCCCCCAACCCCATCCTGCCTTCCTCCCCACTGCACCCACACACACACACACCAATGGTGGGATCCCCAATTTGTTTTCTTTGATGTTGTTCTTCCATCCGTGATTACCACCATGTGTCATTAGATCGAATTGCTAGTTTGCTGCAACTTGAGAGTTGTACCGTTGGTAGCCGCGTGAGTGGTTTGGACATGTTGTTGATCTGAAGCAAGACCTGATTCCTGCTAACTTAATCTGCTCCTTTTTGTTTGATAACATGGTGTAGTATTACGAAGATTACTAGTTGGATCCGTATACCACTGAGCAGCAAAAAGATATACCTTGCTTTGTTTTATTTTCTAATTCGTTGCTCAGATCGATGGTTAGATGGACATGGTACTTTAGCTCCGGAATTCTAAGCTTGCATATTTCTGAATTCTAGGTCTGCGCCGGTATCATGAGTTAATCAGATGCGTGTCACCAGCTATAGTGATGATATAACCATCATTTTCCTGCAGAGAGCACCGCCTGCTACAATCAAACTATAGTTGCATTATTCTGTGCCAATCAGTTTACAAAAAATAAATTGTCCTCTCAAACTAATGTGTTGTCTTATTTTCTCACTTTGGCTGGTACAATGATACCCATCTAATTGCGATCGAGGGGATATGTGATAACTTGAAACCGAGCACGTAACGTTCTTTCTTGGTTTGCATTTGGTGTAACCCCCTTGATTGTTCTTTTCCTCTGTCTTATAATCCTCTTATTGTCAATCGAGTCATATATTGATGATGTATTGATCATTGGTTATCAGAAGTTTTCTACACATTGCTGCTGGGTAGAGCATCTATTGCAACTACAATTGGCGATATCTACACAGATCTTTACATAAAAGATAAGTAGGAAGTAAGCTTCTATAGTGTGACGTAGAGGTATTGGCCATACACCATGAATGATAGAGGCTGTGCAGCTGATATTCATTGTTTAATTACTTTTTCCTCCAAAGAGATACATATTTTTAGCTATAATGTATTAGCTTGCTGACAGTACATCGATATATTCTCCAATCTGGTTCAACTATGCCTATACTCTTTAGTTTTATGTTGATGTTTACACTCTCTTTCTTCTGGTTTGGAGTCTTGTATTTTTTTCTGAGGTGTGTACTTCACTTTTATGTTGTATACACAAGTATTTTAAGAGAAATAAAAGCAAGAACATTAGAGAGCATGCAGGGCCCTGAATTTGGAGAATCTAGGCGTACATCTGTACAATATAGTTGAGGTAATTTGGAATTTCTGAAGCTTGGCCTGGGCTTATGGTGCTTAGTTTTTCAGTGGGTTTTGCCGAGCAACTGAAATTTCCAACTACTTCTATTAGCATTATTGCACCTGATCACGGCTGATTCTGCACTATTCCCCTTCCTTGATCTATTCGTGACACATCTAAATTCATTTGTGGATCCTTACTCAGAGTACGGGACCCCGAGGTCCTTGGAGCCACACACGCTGCCACATGTTAATTATCTTATCGATTGGCGTTAGTAGGAGGTATCAAATATAGATGGACTATCTTCGTTATTGAATTGGCGTTAGTAGGAGGTATTGAATGTAGATGGGCTATCTTGGTTTTTGAATGCTAGGTTGTCGGGCACTCGGGATCATGATGTATGGCCAGTGTAACACCCCGGAAGTAATTTTCCATATTTGTAACTCCGACTCTTGCCATTTTCGGCATTGATATATGATATTCCCTCCGTGGTTGGGTTTTCTTCTTTTTGCATTTTGTCCGTGTCATGCATTTTATATTATGTCATCATGTGCATCGCATTTGCATACGTGTTCGCCTCATGATTCGAGCATTTTTCCCGTTGTCCGCTTTTGCAATCCGCACTCCTATCTCCCCGGCGGTCCCTTTTGCGTTTTTCCGTGTGCGGTATTAAACCTTCTCGAAATGGACCGAGGTTTGTCTAGTGGCCTTGGTATAACACCGGAGACCACCGGTCAAGTTTCGGGTCATTTGGAGCTCGTTTGGTACTCCAACGGTTAACCGCACCTTCGCAGAGGCCTCTTTTAAGTTGCAGCCCAACACCCCTTCAAAACAGCCCAATAACCCATCTAAGTCACCTCCATGCTCTCCGTCGTTCGATCACGATCGTGTGGTAAAACTACACCTCATTTGGACTCTCCTAGCTCCTCTATGCCTATTTAAGCAAACCCTCTCCCGTCCAAATTCGCGGATCAATTCCCCCCTCGAAACCCTAATTCGTCCTCCGCCCACCGGACGTGTCCGCCCGCTACCGGACGTCGTCCGCCGCCGCCGCCCACCGAATCACACGCCGCCACGTGGCCCAGCCACCCGCCGCCGCCGTCCGCTCCCGCCCGCCCAGGGGCCAGCGCCCGAGCCAGCAGGGGCCGGTCTGGGCCGCCATGCCGCCCGCCCGGGCGCTGCCCGCTCCTCCGGCGTCTTCCCGCACGGCGCCTCTCCGCCCTCGCCGCCGCGGCCTCCGCCGCCCTCGCCGCCCCTGCCGCCGGCTTCGCCCGCCGCTTCGCCCGCGCGCCGGACCCGTCGCGCCCGGCTCGGGCCGACCGGCCGGATCCGCCACGGCCGGCGACCTCCTCGCCGCCTCCGGCCTTCCCAGCGAGCTCGTCGCCCGCCGCCTTCCTCCCCTCCGGCTCCAACTCCGGCGAAGCCCGCGCCCGCGCCGCCACCGGCCCGATCCGTCGGATCCGGCCTCGATCCGCGAGCCGTTGACTTCCTCCCTTCTCTTTATTTCACTAAGTGTTGCATCTTCTATTAATTTCGTGCAATTTTCATCCTGCTATATCTTCGCATCCGTAGATCCATTTTTCGCGTATAATATGTCAAAATGTTCGTCTCGAAGAGTAGATCATTTCATTCAATTGCATCATTTTCATTTGAGCTCATCTTGATGCCCGAAATGCTGTTGGAAGAGTGCAAGGTGCTGATGGTTTCTGATTTTTATCAGGAGTTGCACTTTTGTCATTTTTGCTATGATTAATATGTGCACCCTATGGATTTGAGTCCTACATGAGTTTTGTAAAATGCCATGTCATCTTTCCAGTGGTATATGCCATGTATTTTTGTGATCTATGTGGTGACTAGCACAAGCATGCAAAGTAGGTGTCCTATTGTTGCTGATTTCAGCCCTGTTTTAGCTGATTTTGATGCCATGTTTGCTTGATGATACCGAGAGATCTATGCATATTTTGAGATACTTCAGTAAGGGTGTTTTGTAAAGCATGAATTGCTCTATCCATCCATGCCTTTGTTTGCAATTATGGGATGCCATAGCTTGAGTCAATCGAGCTCTACTTTTGCTACCAAATGATTCCTGGCAGATTGTATACGTGTTATTCAATTTTGCCTAGCTTGTTGTGGTTGACTCGTATATGCTATGTTAGTGTTCTTGCCATTTATGTCTTCTATGTCAGGTCTTCTTGATGTATGTATGCTTAGTTTATCATTTGAGGCTCTGTAGTGAGTGCATTGAGCTTGTTAACATGCCATCTCGTTATCAGTTTTTGACATGTCAAGTTGCTGAATCTGTTAACGAGACTTTCAATATTGACATGAGTGTTACTTTATTTTCTAGTCCTTTTTGGCTTATGGTCAGTAAGGGACTTTTGTTCTAGGCTTTGAGTAGATTCATGCCATGCCATGCTTTGCTATTTTAAGTTCCTGTAGCATGTAGTTTTGATGCTCTGAACATTGCAACCTGTTACTGTTTTTGCCATGTCCAGCCTGTTACTTTGAGCACTTTTGCCATGCTTGTTTGAATATGTTATGATGTGAACTAGCCGTAGCTCAGTGCTCATCTTTTGTTGAGCATCATGTGTAGATCACTACCATGTGCTTTGTTGTTACGTTTGGGTGCAGTAGCTTATTTAATTGTTGCTTGCTAAGTGGCATCATGCTGTTAATGGCAGATTTGCGGCATTCTTGTTTTGCTTGCCATTTGCAAACCGTGCATCCGATTCCGGTGATCTTTATATCGATTTCAACCGAAATCATCTCATCTTTCCAGTGGCATGCTTGGTTTGCCAAGTTGATGCCTGGTTCATCATTTACCTTCCGGAGCGCACATAAGCATTGCATACCTCATCATGCATATCATGTCATGTTTTGCATCATGTTGATTGTGCATTGCACCGTGATTTATTGTGGTTCCTTTGTTTGTGTCGTTGTTTTGGGTAGAGTCGGAGACGAGTACGTGAACGAGGAGCCTGTTGAGAACGTTTTCGAGGATCAAGCTTTCGACAACTCGAGAACATTGCGAGCAAGATGATCATACCCTCGAAATCACTTCTATCTTTGCTATGCTAGTTGCTCGCTCTTTTGCTATGCCTATGCTGCGATGCCTACCACTTGCTATATCATGCCACCCATATTGCCATGTCAGCCCCTAACCATCCTTTCCTAGCAAACCGTTGATTGGCTATGTTACCGCTTTGCTCAGCCCTCTTATAGCGTTGCTAGTTGCAGGTGAAGCTGAAATTTGTTCCTTGTTGGAACATGGAGATGTTGTTCCTTGTTGGAACATGTTTACTTGTTGGGGATATCACAATATATATAAATATATCTGCTATGTTTAACACATCTATATACTTGGTAAAGGGTGGAAGGCTCGGCCTTATGCCCGTGTTTTGTTCCACTCTTGCCACCCTAGTTTCCGTCATACCGGTGTTATGTTCCTTGATTTTATGTTCCTTACGGTTGGGTGATTTATGGGACCCCTTGACAGTTCGCTTTGAATAAGACTCGTCCAGAAGGCCCAACTTTGGTTTTACCATTTGCCACCTAAGCCTTTTTTCCCGGGTTTTCGCGAGCCCGAGGGTCATCTTTATTTTAACCCCGGCCAGTTCTCCTTCGATTGCTGGCCCAACTTGAGCGATGTCCGGCGCCCTTGGGCAACCAGGGTTTATGCCAACCCGACGTCTGCTCATCCGGTGTGCCACGAGAACGAGATATGTGCAGCTCCTATCGGGATTTGTCGGCACATTCGGTGGCTTTGCTGGTCTTGTTTTATTGTTGTCGAAATGTCTTGTAGTCCGGGATTCCGAGATTGATCGGTCTTCCGGTAGAAGGAATAATCCTTCGTTGACCTTGAGAGCTTATAATGGGCTAAGTTGGGACACCCTGCAGGTAATATCTTTCAAAGCCGTGCCGCGGTTATGAGGCAGATGGGAATTTGTTAATGTCCGGTTGTAGAAAACCCAAAGTTGACCTCAAATAAAATACACATCAACGCGTGTGTAACCGTGATGGTCTCTTCTCGACGGAGTCCGGAAGTGAACACGGTGTTGGAGTTATGTCGGACGTAAGTAGTTCAGATCACTTCTTGATCACTACTAGTTTCACGACCGCTTTTGCTTCTCTTCTCGCTCTCTTTTGCGATGTAGCCACCATATATGCTAGTCGCTTGCTGCAGCTCCACTTTAATACTATGTCCTTCCTAAAGCTTAAATAGTCTTGATCTCGCGGGTGTGAGATTGCTGAGTCCCGTGACTCACGATACTTCCAAAACAGTTGCAGGTTCCGATGAGGCCAAGTCAGGTGATTCCACCGAGCTCAAGTGGGAGTTCGACGAGGAACGTGGTCGTTACTATGTGTCGTTTCCAGATGATCGAGAGTGGTGCCCAGTTGGGACGATTCGGGGATCTGTGCTAGCATTTGGGGTATCTTCTTTATTTTTGGTTCCGTAGTCGGACCTTGAGTGTACTCTGAATGATGTATGTTATTTATGTACTGTGTGACGTGGCGATTGTAAGCCAACTATGTATCTCCTTCCCTTATTTATTACATGGGTTGTGTGAAGATTACCTCACTTGCGACATTGCTTTCAATGCGGTTATGCCTCTAAGTCGTGCCTCGACACGTGGGAGATATAGCCGCATCGGGGGCGTTACAAGTTGGTATCAGAGCCTTCCCCGACTTAGGAGCCCCCCTACTTGATTGTTTGCTGACGTTGTTGAGTCTAGAATGGAAAATGTTTTGAGTCTTAGGATTATATATATCGGAGAGTAGGATTCTTTTACTTCCCAGTCCTTCGTCGCTCTGTGAGGTCTCCCGACGAGAGTTTTGACTCTTCTCTCCTCAAATTTCACTAAAATTTTTTTAGGATCACGTGGGTATCTTGGAATCGTTCGATGGTTTTGTGACGAGAACATTGTTCTTGGTGCCTCCCGACATTTAGGGTTTTGGCGGTGTCCCGGGAGTTGAGCTCCGAGGTGTTGTCGTCACAATTTTATCGTTGCGATTCGGAATACCCGAGTTTTGCCGACATCGAAATCTCTTTTGTGCAGTTGTTGGTGAGATAACCCTGATAGCCCAATCTCGTGGCGAAAAGGGAGTATTGCCATGACTTGTATAACGGATGTTTTTCAAGGTCGAGGTACACGATTTCCGAGGATTTCTTGGTTATGTGTTGACGGATGGATACAATTGGATCTAGGTATTGTTAGTTTGGGTGATATATTTTGTGTCCCTGTATCCCCAACACCAGATTGCATAACCGAAAGTTTCGGAGTTTATAGGTGGGAATTCTAGTAGCTTACGGGATATTCTTTCCGGCGGATGTATGATTTGAGATTGGGGTTCAACGTCTAGTGGTCCGCCCATTCACGGTCGATTCTGATGGTCGCGAGACGCCTTAAAGAATCCTTGGCTATGCTGATTCGGGACGCCTTGTTAGTCATTCGTGACGTCCGCTATACGTCGTGTCCGTGTGGGCCCCACCACGAACACTTTGGCGAAATTCTATCATGTGTTTGTTCCGCTCATTCTAGTAGCCAACCTTTTGTTTTCAGTTGTGATATTCGATTTGTTTCTAAGATGATGTTGTTTCCATATCGTTATCTAAGTGGCTTCTCACCTTAATGGATGTGTGATGATTAACTTTGAATTCATTCGCTCATTCTTGTTCGAATGTTTATTGTGAAGACTATATGTTGCAATTTCTATCCGTTGATTCTACTTATCATTTTGTCTATCAAAGGACTAACGGATGTCACCCTCTTCAGGATGGCTCCGCCAACGCGTCTGAATCCGGATCGCAATGATGGGGATCGATCAATCCTCCACCTCCACCTCCACCTCCGCCTCCGAGCGTGGCAAGCTATTATGGCAGCCACCAATGCCAATGCTCAGATGATTTTGCAGCTCTTGCAAGAACGTACTCAGGGGCAAGGCAATCAAGGCAATCAAGGTCAAGGCAACAACCAGCCACACTTTGCTACTCTCAGTCAGTTCCTCGCTAATCAGCCGAAGTCTTTCAGTTTCTGTGTTGAGGCAACAGACGCTGATGATTGGTTAGTGGACATCTGCAAGCACTTTGACTGTAGCAATGTCAGACCTGAGGACTTTGTCAAGTTTGCATCGTTTCAACTCAAAGATCAAGCTGCTGAGTGGTTCCAGCAATACAGAGATTCCAGAGGAGGTCGTGTCATTACCTGGGATGAGTTCCGCCGTGATTTCCGAGCTCATCACATCCCGAAGAGTGTTGTTGAGAGCAAGCGTGAGGATTTCCGCAATCTCAAGCAAGGCACCTTGTCTGTCTATCAATACAATATCCAGTTCCAGAAGCTCGCTCGTTTTGCTAAGCAAGATGTACCTGATGAAAGGAGTATGATCTATCAGTTCAGGGGTGGTCTGAGAGAGGATCTGCAATTACCTCTTGTGCTGTTTGAGCCAGATAAGTATGATGATTTCTACAACATGGCACTCAAGCAAGAAGCAGCACAGCTCAAATGCGAGGCTTCTAAGAAGAGAATCAGGGATGCAGTTCAGTCCTCCTCGTCCTCTCAAGTGGCAGCCAAGCAGCAGAAGTTTTACCTGCCCCCTCCTCCGTTCCGTCAGCCTTACCAGCAGAAGAACTCAGGTGGCCGTGGATCTTCCCACCCACCCAACCCAAGCTATCAGAACAAGTCTAATTCTCAAGCTCCAAGGTCAAGTGCTCCTTACCACCGTCCGCTTTCTGAGGTCACTTGCAACAAGTGTCAGCAGAAGGGTCACTATGCGAACAAGTGCTTCAACCAGAGGCGCCTTCCGCCTCCTCCTCCTGTGAAATCTTCCAGCAATGCAGTGGTCAAGCATAATCCCAAGTCTGCAAGGGTGAACATGATGAATGCAGCTCAAGCAGAGGAGTCTAATGATGTGATATTGGGTAATCTCTCAGTTAATGATATTCCTGCAAAAGTCTTATTTGATACTGGTGCATCGCATTCTTTCATTTCAAGACCATTTGCATCTAAGCATGAGTTGGTTTTTCAAGATTTGCCTAAGCCATTATCGGTTGTTTCTCCGGGTAAATTCATGCATGCAAGCTCCTTGGTTCCGAATGTTTCTATCAAGATGGGCGATTATAGGTTTTTGGCTAAACCAGTTGTCCTTGGTGACTCGGATATTGATCTTATTCTCGGAATGGATGGCTTTATCAAAGACAAAGCTCAAATTGATTGTGCTGCCAGGGAAATTCAATTGACTCATTCTTCTAATGATGTGATCATCTATGCCTCTCGTGATGAAACCATTCGGTTGTTTTCTCTCAATGAGAAGGGCGAACTGAATGCCATCTCTCGATTCCAAATTTGTGAGTACCAAGATGTCTTTCCGAAGAGCTTCCGGTATGCCTCCTCATCGCCGCTTGAGTTCGTTATCGATCTTGAGCCCGCATCGAACCCGCTTGCAAGCGCCCATACAAGCTTGGACCTGATGAGCTGAGGAATTGAAGAAGCAGCTCGATGAACAAGAGCGTCTGGGTTTGATCGGACCGAGTTCATCTCCTTGGGGTTGTGGTGTTCTTTTGTCCGAAGAAGGATGGCTCGGACCGACTTTGTGTCGATTACCGTCCATTGAATAAGAAGACAATCAAGAACAAGTATCCACTTCCCAACATCAATGAGCTTTTCGAGCAACTCAAAGGTGCTACGGTGTTCTCAAGCTTGACCTTCAGATGGGGTATCATCAGATTCGCATTCGTGAACAAGATATTCCCAAGACAGATTCGTAACAAGCTTTGGTTCTTATGAATATCTTGTCATGTCTTTCGCCTCGTCAATGCTCCTCCAACTTTCTCTCGGATGATGAACTTCATATTCAACCCCTACACCAATGAATTAGCCTTGGTCTATCTTGATGATATTTTGGTCTTCTCCAAGAATAAGAAGGATCATGCCATACATTTGCGATTGGTGCTAGACAAGCTCAGAGAGTACCAATTCTATGCCAAGTTCTCCAAATGTGAATTCTGGCTTGATGAAGTGCTTTATCTTGGTCATATCATCTCTGCCAAGGGCATCGCTGTTGATCCCGAGAAGGTGTCCGCAATTGTGAATTGGGAACCTCCTCAGAATGTCAAGCAGCTCCGCAGCTTTCTTGGTCTTGCAAGCTATTGCCGAAGATTCGTTGAGAACTTCTCCAAGATTGCAAAGCCTCTTTCCAACCTTCTCCAGAAGCATGTGAAGTATGTCCGTCTCCCGAGTGTGACGTTGCTTTCAATACCCTCAAAGAGAAACTCGTCACAGCTCTGCTCGACTCCTCTGATGAATCCAAGCCATATGAAGTCTTCGTGATGCTTCTCTTCAAGGTCTCGGTGCTGTGTTAATGCAAGAGAAGAGAGTTGTGGCTTATACCTCTCGCCAGTTGAAGCCCAACGAGAAGAACTACCCCACTCACGATCTTGAGTTGGCGGCGGTTGTGCATGCTTTGATTACATGGAGACATCTCTTGTTGGGAAGGAAAGTGGACATTTTCACTGATCACAAGAGTCTCAAGTACATCTTCACTCAGCCTAACCTCAACCTCAGGCAGACTCGATGGGTCGAAATGATTCAAGAGTACAACCCAAGTATTGAGTATACTCCGGCAAAGCCAATGTCATTGCAGACGCTTTGAGCAGAAAGCTATCGCAATGCCTAATCCTCAAGCCCTTTCACCGGATCTCGTGAATCTTTCCGCAAGCTGAATCTTCAAGTTGTTCCTCAAGGCTTTCTTGCCAACCTCATAGTCTCTCCTACTTTGGAAGATCAGATTCGTGAGGCTCAACTTCGGATACCATGGTGAAGAAAGTGAAACGTGGTATCGACAAGGGCATTTCCAAGTACAAGTGCTTCCATGTTGATGACAAAGACACTCTGTTCTTTGAGGACCGGATTGTGGTTCCTAAGGGTGATCTACGAAAAGTCATTATGAACGAGGCTCACAATTCGCTTCTATCCATTCATCCTGGAAGTACGAAGATGTACCATGACCTCAAGCAGTCATATTGGTGGACTCGAATGAAGCGAGAAATTGCTCAATTCGTGAATGAATGTGATGTCTGCAGAAGAGTGAAAGCAGAACACCAAAGACCAGCTGGTCTCCTTCAACCTCTTGCTATTCCTGAATGGAAGTTTGATCATATTGAAATGGACTTCGTGACTGGCTTTCCAAAGTCCAAGCGTGGAAATGATGCTATCTTCGTTGTCATTGACAAGCTTACTAAAGTGGCTCATTTTCTTCCTATCAAAGAATCCATCACTGCAGCTCGGTTGGCGAGCTATACACCTCCGTGATTGTCTCTTTGCACGGCATTCCACAAGTGATCTCTTCGCACCGTGGCAGCATCTTTACCTCCAAGTTAGGGAGTCTTTTGTAAGGCCATGGGCACCAACATTCGCTTTCAAAGACAGCTTTCCATCCTCAAACAAGTGGCCAAGTTGAGCGAGTTAATCAAATCCTTGAAGATATGCTCGTGGCTTGTGTCATTTCCTTCGGTATGAAGTGGAAGATTGTCTTCCTTATGCCGAAGTTCTCTTACAACAACAGCTTCCAAGCGAGTTCGGCAAGGCCCCATTCGAAATTCTCTATGGCGAGAAAGTGCCGTACTCCTCTCAATTGGTCTCGAGACAGTGAACGCCATCTTCTTGGCAATGACTTGATCACGAAGCGGAAGAAATGTGCAAGGTCATTCGTGAGAATTCAAAGCCGCATAATCGCGCGGAAGAGCTATTATGATGATAAGCACCGTGATGTGACTTTTGAAATCGGAGACCATGTCTACCTCCGCGTCTCTCAATGAAAGGTACTCGCCGCCCGGTATCAAAGGAAGCTTGCCCCTAGATACGTGGGTCCTTTCAAGATCATTGGGAAAAGAGGCGATCTTGCCTATCAACTTGAGCTTCCATCCAACTTTGCAAATGTGCACGATGTGTTTCACGTGTCACAGCTTCGCAAGTGCTTCAAGACTCTGAACGCACTATCAACTTCAAGAGATTGACCTTCAAGAAGATCTCTCTATCGTGAGCACCCGTTGCTATTCTTGAAGAAACCGAGCGCAAGACTCGCAACAAGTCAATCAAATTCCTGAAAGTGAAGTGGTCACACCATTCCGACCGAGAAGCTACCGGGAGCGCGAGGATCACCTCCGCTCGAGTATCCGGAGTTCTTTCAGTCCTAGATCTCGGACGAGATCCTCTTGTAGTGGTGGAGTGTTGTAACACCCGGAAGTAATTTTCCATATTTGTAACTCCGACTCTTGCCATTTTCGGCATTGATATATGATATTCCCTCCGTGGTTGGGTTTTCTTCTTTTGCATTTTGTCCGTGTCATGCATTTTATATTATGTCATCATGTGCATCGATTTGCATACGTGTTCGCCTCATGATTCCGAGCATTTTTCCGTTGTCCGCTTTTGCAATCCGCACTCCTATCTCCCCGGCGGTCCTTTTATGCTTTTTCCGTGTGCGGGTATTAAACCTTCTCGAAATGGACCGAGGTTTGTCTAGTGGCCTTGGTATAACACCGGAGACCACCGGTCAAGTTTCGGTCATTTGGAGCTCGTTTGGTACTCCAACGGTTAACCGCACCTTCGTAGAGGCCTCTTTTAAGTTGCAGCCCAACACCCTTCAAAACAGCCCAATAACCCATCTAAGTCACCTCCATGCTCTCCGTCGTTCGATCACGATCGTGTGGCGAAAACTACACCTCATTTGGACTCTCCTAGCTCCTCTATGCCTATTTAAGCAAACCCTCCCGTCAAATTCGGATCAATTCCCCTCGAAACCCTAATTCGTCCTCTCCGCCCACCGGACGTGTCCGCCACACGGACGTCGTCGCCGCCGCCGCCACCGAATCACACGCCGCCACGTGGCCCAGCCACCCGCCGCCGCCGTCTCCCGCTGCTGCCCAGGGGCCAAGGCCAGTTCATGGCAGGTCTGCCGCCGCCGCCGCCCGGGGCCGCGGGCCGCCCCGCTCCCCCGGCGTCTTCTCTCGGCGCCTCTCCGCCCTCACGCCGCGCCTCCAGCCGCCCTCGCCCACCGCCCCGCCTGCCTCGCCTTCGCCGCTTCGCCCGCGCCAGGACGGACCGTCGCGCCCGGCCCGCCAGCGATCGGCCGGATCCGCCCACGGCGACCTCCTCGCCTGCCTCCGGCTTTCCCAGCGAGCTCGCCGCCCGCCGCCTTCCTCCCTCCGCTCCAACTCCGGCGAAGCCAGCGCCAGCGCCGCCACCGGCCCGATCCGTCGGATCCGGCCTCGATCCGCGAGCCGTTGACTTCCTCCCTTCTCTTTATTTCACTAAGTGTTGCATCTTCTATTAATTTCGTGCAATTTTCATCCTGCTATATCTTCGCATCCGTAGATCCATTTTTCGCGTATAATATGTGAAAATGTTCGTCTCGAAGAGTAGATCATTTCATTCAATTGCATCATTTTCATTTGAGCTCATCTTAATGCCCGAAATGCTGTTGGAAGAGTGCAAGGTGCTGATAGTTTCTGATTTTTATCAGGAGTTGCACTTTTGTCATTTTTGCTATGATTAATATGTGCACCCTATGGATTTGAGTCCTACATGAGTTTTGTAAAATGCCATGTCATCTTTCCAGTGGTATATGCCATGTATTTTTGTGATCTATGTGGTGACTAGCACAAGCATGCAAAGTAGGTGTCCTATTGTTGCTGATTTCAGCCCTGTTTTAGCTGATTTTGATGCCATGTTTGCTTGATGATACCGAGAGATCTATGCATATTTTGAGATACTTCAGTAAGGGTGTTTTGTAAAGCATGAATTGCTCTATCCATCCATGCCTTTGTTTGCAATTATGGGATGCCATAGCTTGAGTCAATCGAGCTCTACTTTTGCTACCAAATGATTCCTGGCAGATTGTATACGTGTTATTCAATTTTGCCTAGCTTGTTGTGGTTGACTCGTATATGCTATGTTAGTGTTCTTGCCATGGATGTCTTCTATATCAGTTCTTCTTGATGTATGTATGCTTAGTTTATCATTTTAGGCTCTGTAGTGAGTGCATTGAGCTTGTTAACATGCCATCTCGTTATCAGTTTTTGACATGTCAAGTTGCTGAATCTGTTAACGAGACTTTCAATATTGACATGAGTGTTACTTTATTTTCTAGTCCTTTTTGGCTTATGGTCAGTAAGCGACTTTTGTTCTAGGCTTTGAGTAGATTCATGCCATGCCATGCTTTGCTATTTTAAGTTCCTGTAGCATGTAGTTTTGATGCTCTGAACATTGCAACCTGTTACTGTTTTTGCCATGTCCAGCCTGTTACTTTGAGCACTTTTGCCATGCTTGTTTGAACATGTTATGATGTGAACTAGCCGTAGCTCAGTGCTCATCTTTTGTCGAGCATCATGTGTAGATCACTACCATGTGCTTTGTTGTTATGTTTGGGTGCAGTAGCTTATTTAATTGTTGCTTGCTAAGTGGCATCATGCTGTTAATGGCAGATTTGCGCCATTCTTGTTTTGCTTGCCATTTGCAAACCGTGCATCCGATTCCGTGATCTTTATATCGATTTCAACCAAATCATCTCATCTTTCCAGTGGCATGCTTGGTTTGCCAAGTTGATGCCTGGTTCATCATTTACCTTCCGAGCGCATATAAGCATTGCATACCTCATCATGCATATCATGTCATGTTTTGCATCATGTTGATTGTGCATTGCACCGTGATTTATTGTGGTTCCTTTGTTTGTGTTGTTGTTTTGGGTAGAGTCGGGAGACGAGTACGTGAACGAGGAGCCTGTTGAGAACGTTTTCGAGGATCAAGCTTTCGACAACTCTGAGAACATTGCAGGCAAGATGATCATACCCTCGAAATCACTTCTATCTTTGCTATGCTAGTTGCTCGCTCTTTTGCTATGCCTATGCTGCGATGCCTACCACTTGCTATATCATGCCACCCATATTGCCATGTCAGCTCTAACCATCCTTTCCTAGCAAACCGTTGATTGGCTATGTTACCGCTTTGCTCAGCCCTCTTATAGCGTTGCTAGTTGCGGTGAAGCTGAAATTTGTTCCTTGTTGAACATGGAGATGTTGTTCCTTGTTGGAACATGTTTACTTGTTGGGGATATCACAATATATATAAATATATCTGCTATGTTTAACACATCTATATACTTGGTAAAGGGTGGAAGGCTCGGCCTTATGCCCGTGTTTTGTTCCACTCTTGCCACCCTAGTTTCCGCCATACCGTGTTATGTTCCTTGATTTTATGCTCCTTACACGGTTGGGTGATTTATGGGACCCCTTGACAGTTCGCTTTGAATAAGACTCGTCCAGAAGGCCCAACTTTGGTTTTACCATTTGCCACCTAAGCCTTTTTCCCCGGTTTTCGCGAGCCCGAGGGTCATCTTTATTTTAACCCCGGCCGCTTCTCCTTCGATTGCTGGCCCAACTTGAGCGATGTCCGGCGCCTTTGGGCAACCAGGGTTTATGCCAACCCGATGTCCGCTCATCCGGTGTGCCACGAGAACGAGATATGTGCAGCTCCTATCGGGATTTGTCGGCACATTCGGGTGGCTTTGCTGGTCTTGTTTTATTGCTGTCGAAATGTCTTGTAGTCCGGATTCCGAGATTGATCGGTCTTCCCGTAGAAGGAATAATCCTTCGTTGACCGTGAGAGCTTATAATGGGCTAAGTTGGGACACCCTGCAGGTAATATCTTTCAAAGCCGTGCCCGCGGTTATGAGGCAGATGGGAATTTGTTAATGTCCGGTTGTAGAAAACCCAAAGTTGACCTCAAATAAAATACACATCAACCGCGTGTGTAACCGTGATGGTCTCTTCTCGGCGGAGTCCGGGAAGTGAACACGGTGTTGGAGTTATGTCTGACGTAAGTAGTTCAGGATCACTTCTTGATCACTACTAGTTTCACGACCGCGCTTTGCTTCTCTTCTCGCTCTCTTTTGCGATGTAGCCACCATATATGCTAGTCGCTTGCTGCAGCTCCACTTTAATACTATGTCCTTCCTAAAGCTTAAATAGTCTTGATCTCGCGGGTGTGAGATTGCTGAGTCCCCGTGACTCACAGATACTTCCAAAACAGTTGCAGGTTCCGATGAGGCCAGTGCAGGTGATTCCACCGAGCTCAAGTGGGAGTTCGACGAGGAACGTGGTCGTTACTATGTGTCGTTTCCAGATGATCAGTAGTGGTGCCCAGTTGGGACGATTCGGGGATCTGTGCTAGCATTTGGGGTATCTTCTTTATTTTTGGTTCCGTAGTCGGACCTTGAGTGTACTCTGAATGATGTATGTTATTTATGTACTGTGTGACGTGGCGATTGTAAGCCAACTATGTATCTCCTTCCCTTATTTATTACATGGGTTGTGTGAAGATTACCTCACTTGCGACATTGCTTTCAATGCGGTTATGCCTCTAAGTCGTGCCTCGACACGTGGGAGATATAGCCGCATCGGGGGCGTTACAGCCAGGGGTAGGCAAGCTCCCAAACTTGCACGAGTACCCTGACTTTTTTTTAGAGTACCCTCACTGGAACTTCTCAAAACTGTTCATCAGATTAGTCTTGACGCCAATGGTCTTGATCTGCTTGAGTTTATAGTAATCAAACATGTGTATCCGACTATTCGTGCTACTTGATCCTTGCGAAAAAAGAGAAGAAGAGGGGCTCTTGTAAGAATCTTGTACTAACTTATGGCTGTGATCCTTGCAGAAAATGCGGCAGTAAGGACAAGCCAACAAAGAGGATCTCTGCAATGAAAGGTCATGGAGCACCCATATTTTCAATGATGTAGACTAAGGCGTTGTGTTGGAGCTGTCTTCGTGACTAGCAAGAAGTGGATATTGCAGTTTGTGTTTGTCTTGAAGCATATTTTGTGCTTCCAGGGCAGGCATTTTTGCCTCTGTTTTTCTAGCTCCCATTTAGTTTGCGCGAGTAACCTAATATTGTGATGGATAATATTTATGGAGTTGTGCATAATAATTCTGGAGTGCCACTTCTTTTTTGTAGCTAGCATGTAGCCCATTAAATTCCAGCCTAGTTCGTAGCAGGTTTGAGTAGATATGTAACTCACTTTAGAACGGTATTCACGCTAAGATGCCTGTTTAGAATGGAAAAGATGGCTAGTTTGTTGCAGGTTTGAGCAAACTAATTGTAGCCTATTATCCCCATTAGGGTTGTAAGCTGTAGGAAGATGAGGACTTCAATCTTAATAATTCAATCTGGTTCAAGAATAAGACAGTACTTCAATCTTAATAATGGTGGTACGTGGTGGTTTTATGAGATGTTCGTGTTCATTCTGGTGATGGCCTAATGTTACCTGAACATCATTTGTGCATTTGAAAAGTTCATCCATTAAACTTACCAAGGAAATAACTTGTAGTCCCTCAGCCTACTTTCAAATTTGATTTATGGTAAGTCGAGTTATCTATATTATTAAACACAATTTTCCTTTTCACAGGTTGGTTGATACATGTATGCACATTTTTCAGAGCAACATGCAGTGGAAGAAGCAGCCTGTGAACTGAAATAGTTTGCATTGGAAACAAGTGCTGTGAGTATGTTATCCTTTGATTACACATAATCTGTACAACCCCTGAAGTATTTTCCATAGTTCTCTTTGGAATCCTTTTCTTTTTTGATGAAGCACAAGTGCCCCAAAACTGATTATCCTGTCATTTAGCTATATTGATCAGATGATATTGAACTAGAAACACCAGTACATAAACTAAGTATCACACATTAGAGTAAACCAAATGGCAAGCAAGGAAAATGTGTCACACATGACACTTCAGTGTATCTAAAATTGTAAAACTTATATGTGAGCCATGTTTGGCTGGAGCTTCATGTGTAGACATTTTTTGGACTTCCTTTTTTGCAATAAAGATTGTGTGCTATGATTTCATTATAGTTCTATTATACTTAACCTCTATAATGTTTCATTTGAATGTAGAATACAAGGATTTCATCAATTGCCTATTAGAAGACCTATTAAAAAGTAATGATTATTTTTGTAAATCAAGGATGAAAAGAAGACAACTGATGTGCAAGGACGTGCAGGTACTACAACATATTGCATACAATAAGCTTTTTGTTTTTGTCTCGAAAATACACATACATCATTTGAGTGTCCACTAGAGCGCCAAATTTTTGCCTGGACTTATAGCATCACTAGATAATGTTTCGTGTCTTCTATATAAAACTAAATCCACATACTGCAGTTTTAAAATTGAAAATATAAAAATCACATGATGTTATCTGATGCCCACATACATTCCTTAGGAATTAGCATAGATCAATATGTATACAAAACTAAAGATCACATGGCATATACAAAACTTCACCATACTGCAGTTCTTTTTGTCTGAAGTTGTACATTTTGGTTCTACTTCATCAGATAACATACAACCACAATTATTTTTTAAATTATTTTCAAACTATGAAATGTGCAAAATTGTTGGGGTGCACCCATGAATTTTCTCATACCTACACGTGAGTAACACATCACATGTTTGCAGTCACATTCAGTTTGAACGTATGAGAATTTGACCTAAAGCCTCAGGATACCTATGAAAATTTTCTCGATATTGGTAATATTTCTTATGAATCCACTTTGGCGTAAAACAATTGAAAAATGTCTATGTCTTAATTAGGTGTTAGTATGAAATGATATTTGCACTTTTGTCAGATATTAAGTGAGCATAGTTTCATTATTCGCTTATCATTAAGATCGTGTGGAATATTTTCAGGTACTCAGCCACCTAGTGCGCATGGATGTGATGACTTCGTAGTCTTATGTAGCATTTGGCCGTTTGTAGTATTTCGGACTAGCCAACTTGTAATCATGAATCTTATGTGCGTTCTGGACCATTTGGTGCTTCAAGTGTTCTGGAGTAGAAATCAAGTGGTCATGGATGTGACTTTTAAGCTTTTTGTACCATTTCATGTTTCAACTCTTTTAGAATAACAAATAGTGGTCCTTTTATGTGACTTGTGTTTCTGGATGGTGGTCAAGATGGCCAAACTTTGCTTTGTCAATGTTGTCTTGTTTTTGAACTTGTGATCAATGTATATGTATGTTTGTGAACATATTATCAATGTTTGTGAACATGTGAGCATTGTGTAATATTTGAACATGAGCAATATCCAATTTTTGTTTTGGCTGTACACCATCTTACTAGCAATTTATGTGTTGGGAAAAACATTCAAACTGAGAAAGTGTCGCCAAAGGTACACCCCATAGCCATGCAGAGTAAGTGTCGGCAATGGTGAAGACCTTTCTAGACAATTTAAGTGTCGGCAATGGTGAAGACCTTGCTAGACAGGTTAAGTGTCGGCATAGGTAGGGTGTACATTGACTAATCATGTGTCGGCATAGGTAGGGTGTGCACGGACAGTCCGTCTGCATTGTATGTAGGGTGTACATTGACAGATTTTCTGTCAAGATAGGTAGGGTGTATGCTGACTAAAAAGTATCGGCAAGTGAACTTCATCGGCAATACCTTTGCCCACAAAGAAGTCCTCCGACTCTTTTATCTTCATCAAGATATGTGTTAGCTACAAGTTATGTGTCAGCAAAGGTACCATATACCAACAGATAGATGTGTTGCCAAAACTTGACCGTGGTGTAGTACTTTGATGGTGCCTTCTCGCTGCAAGGCGCCGGTGCTGGCGTGCTGCTTGTCGCACCCACCGGAGAGCACCTCAAGTACATAGTCCAGATGCACTTTCCCAAGGAGCAAGCAACAAACAATACTGCAGAGTATGAAGGTTTGCTTGCCGGTCTCAGGATCGCGGTAGACCTTGGGATCAAGAAGCTCATTGTCAGGGGTGACTCACAGCTTGTCGTCCGCCAAGTGAACAAGGATTATCAGAGTCCGTTGATGGAAGCCTATGTTGATGAAGTGAGAAAGCTAGAAGAGCACTTTGACGGCCTACAGATGGAACATGTTCCAAGAGCTCGGAACGATATAGCTGATGGTCTTTCGAAGTGCGCCGCACTCAAGTTACCTGTGGAACTAGGGATTTTTGTGCTCAAGCTGACTCAACCGACTGTAACGCCATCAACTGGACAGAACAAGAAGGGGAAGTTGATTTCTGGTGACTATTTTCCGGCAGAGCTTCCCGAAGCCGCCGCCAAGAAGGTCCCCAAGATCAACACCAAGAGTGCTGAGGAGCAGTCTGCTCCGACAAGCCCTAGGGTTTGTTTCTGAAGCGCACGCCCCGACAAGTTTTGCTCCAGCAAGCTTGTCGGGAACATCAAGCTCGGCTGAGCCGCAGTTCTTGCCGCAGAAGCGGATGTTCCCGCAGCAGCAGATGTGCCTTTAGTCCTTGTTGTCGAGCAGCAAGCTCCAGCATGGGCGCAGCAGATTGTCCATTTCCTTCAGACAGGAGAACTTCCTGAAGAGCAAGAAGAAGCGGAAAGAATAGCCCGGCAGTCAAGTATGTACCAGTTTGTCGACAAAGACACTGCATGTAAGAAGACTCAACGGTGTGAAATTGAAGTGTATTCACCGAAGATGGATGAAGTTGTTGGCAGAGATACACGGAGGCATATGTGGTCACCACATAGGCGAAGAGCACTTGCCGCAAGGCGCTCCGCAAGGTTTTTTGGCCGATAGCCCTCCAGATGCAACTCGCACAAGTAACCAAGTGTGAAGCATGCCAGTTCCATTCCAAGCAGATACAAAGAACCAGCTCAAGCTCTCCAGACGATCCCTTTATCCTCGCCATTTTCGGTCTGGGGCTCGACATCTCGGCCCTTCCCCGAAGTTGTCGGGGCTTTGAGTACTTGTACGCTGTAATCAACAAGTTCACAAAGTGGCCGGAAGTGGAAGCGAGGAGGAAGGTGACAAAGACAACAAGCAGTCAAGTTCTTCAAGACGCCCAAGATCTTGGCGCCAAGGTCTGCTTCGCGTCTAATGCTCACCCGAGAAGCAACGGTCAAGCGGAGAGGGCAATGCTGAAGTGCTGCGTGGGCTCAAGACCGAACTTTCGGCAAAGCTGCGCAAGTGCGGAAGAAACTGGATTGAGGAGCTGTCGGTGGTTCTTTGGTCGATCAGACGACGCCAAATCGAGCCATCGCCGCACACCTTTCGCCTAGTCTATGGAGCAGAGGCAGTTCTCCCCATGGAACTCAGATACGGGTCAACTCGAGTGCTCGCTATGATGAGTTTGAGCAAGAGCAGCTGCGACAAGATGACGACCGCTTGCCTCGAGGAGGACCGCTTTTCGAAGTCATTGACGAGCTGCTCGATATCAAGAAGCTTTGCGCCGCTACCATAGCCGCAAAGTTAGTGCCAGAAGTCTCGAGGAAGGCGACCTTGTTCATAGGCGAGTTCAGTCCGCCAAGAATTCCAACAAGTTGACGCCGAAGTGGGAGGGCCCTTATCGGGTGAAACGAGTCACTAGGCCTGGCGTTGTCCGCCTAGAGACCGAAGATAGCAATCCGGTGAGCAACTCCTGGAATATTGTGCATCTTCGTAAGTTTTACCCATAGGGCGCGGTTGTCGGAACCTGTTCCGGCAACCACCTTTTGTACAAGTCTTGCCGATGTCGCATGTAATCCTTTGTACAAAGCCGGGCGTAGATCCCGTGCATAAGAAAAGCTTATGTGCTCTGCACAACTTGTCAATTTCATGCTTTCATCATTTTATTGCATGTGTTATCTGACACTTTGTGTAGCACCTACACCCGGTAAGCAGTAACGAGCCCAAGGCTCCATAACTTTATTTTCTCTTCTTTCTCTTTCTCAAAGAAAGGAAGGTTCCTTCGCCCACAAGTTAGCCGGGGAGGAGAAGATAATAGTGTGGGCCACCAAGCGCCGCCGAGGAAGTTTCGCCTTACCGGAAGCAAACGACGTAAAAGCTAAGTTGCCAAAGTTTGAGCAATCAGTTTTAAAATTTTAAGTTATCTTCCTCGAACGATCGTATTTTGTATGGAAAACCTGTGCGGAGGAACCAACTCAGAGCTAGTTGCGCCTTACTTTGTTTCGAGTCCGCTCAACAACTTAAGTGAGCTGCAACTAGTTGCGATAAGGTTGTTTGTCGGAAGCGGCGCCACAAGAGGTCTGCCGACGTTCAAGACTCAGCGCCAAGCAAAGGTGCTCATACGACAAGTTCCCTAAAAGCGAGGGAAAAACATACAAAGGAAGGAATCAAGTAAAGGAAATAACGCTGCAATTACTACCCAAACAAAGTATATATTACAAGATAGCTTGTCGCAGCTCTAATAGATTGTTTTCATAACATGACCAGCAGCGACAAGGAAAAGATAAAATTGGCGGCCTAATCTACGTGGTCGCCATCAACCCTCTTGATCTTGCCCACCTTGTCCACAATGGGTGCGATAAGGGCCTTGAGCGCTTCCACATCAAAGATCCGGCGGCAAGGACTTGAGGACGCCGGTGAGGTTGAGGCCTGATTGCGGAAGGCCACCTTCATCAGCACCGTCTGGAGAGCTCCCGCGCAGATCTGGCGTGACTCCTCGGCCAGCTGCTTTGGAATCTCTTCCCGGAGTCGCTGGAGAGCCGTCACCACGCCCTTGAAGAACAAGCTGAGCTTGGCGCTGGGTTGGAGGTGCTCGTCGGAGGAATATCCAAGATCCACCATCCCCAGCTCCGCCAGCTCCCTGTCGATGGCGGCGGCAACATTCACGAGACCCTCGGTCCAGTCCTCCACATTCTCTCTGAAGGTATTCTGGGCGGCAACAGTACTCGCCAGCAGCGCCTCGTCGGTTTTGATCTTCTCCAACAGGGCCACCTCCCGCTCCCTGGCGCCTTCCAACATCTGAGTCAAGGTGGTCAGCTTCAGCTCAAGATCTGCTTTGGAGTCCTTGGCGGCGCTGAGCTCCTTGCTCCTCTCAGCGAGACGGCCCTGCAGCTCGCCAAGAGTGTAGGCGTCCTTCTCTCGCTCATGCTTGAGTGCAGCAAGCTCCTCGCCGCCCTTCTTCAGATTGGCCTCCAGCTGCGTCACCTTCGTCTCCAGCTCCTTCTTGGCGGCCTCAGCAGCTGCAGCGGCATCCTTTGCTTCCTTGAGAGCCCCGCCAAATGTTTGCTCGCGCGCGGCAAGCTCCTCCTCATGGCTATCAAGATTGATCTTCCGCTGCGCCAGCTCACCTTCCTGCGCAGATAGCTTTTCGGCGGCAAGCCGTTGTTGCTCCTCAACCTCAGCCTTCTCGAGGATGAAGGCTTTGCGCGTCTCGACGATTTGCTCCCGCTCCTCTGCCAAGGCCCGGAGAGCTTCCTGATTGATGCCCCGGAGCTCCTCCGCGCGTTTCTCTATGTCTGCTCCCGCCTTCGCGACAAGCGCTTCCCGGGATTCCAGCTTGGCTTGTCGGGTGCGATAGAGCGACAGCGGCTTCCGCAATACTGCTCCTCCTCGGACTTCGCCGCTGCTGCTGCTTGGCGCGTCGACCAGCGTCACCAGGCGGAGGCGAGCAGCTCTTCACAAAAGTTTCTCCTTCGACCGGCGCCTGAGCTCGACGCCCAAGGAAGCTTGATGAAGACGCCCTCGCCAGCCTTCAAGTAGGCGCCGGGCTGGGGCTCTTGAGTTCGGCGCCGTGGCGGGCGAGGATCGGCGGTCGGTGTAGCACCTGGCGCTCATGCGGCCTCGGGGCCGTCAGTGCGATCGCCGGACCCCTCGCCAGTTTCTGCGGCGGCAGCCTTGGCGGCCTCCTCGCCGGCGGGCTCGTCAGCGCCGGCTTCTTCCTCGGCGACATCGGCGTCGTTAGCATTGCCGCGCGCGTCCTCCTCGCCGGCGACCTCGGTCTCCATCGGCTCTGTGGCAGATGGATCTGACAACCGGATGAAGGAAAGTCAAGCAAATGTTCAAAAAGAAAATAAGAAGAAAAAGAACCCAAGGGAAATTTTCAGGCAAGAGGATTACCTGCACTTGGATCTGCAGCCATGGTCTCAGCTGCCGAAGGGTCGTTGGCGCCGCCCCTTGCCGGGGAACTGACCCTTGCCGGAGAACGCTCCCTTGCCGGGGAATCCTCCCTTGGCGGTGTAGTCGACGCAGATGGCACGTCAGGAGCGGCTTCCGGGCACTCTTGGTGAGGCTGCTCTGCTCCTACACAAACCAACAATGATATCAGTCCAAGAAAGAGCACCCATGTACGCCAACAGCAAAAAAGTAAACCATATACTTACGGCTGGGCCAGTCTTTGGGGCTGCTTTGAGGGAGAGTTGCCACGTCCGGCAAGGTGGTCTCGGACGCGCCTCCTGCTGCCGCGAGGGGATCGTCCTTGATGACAACCAACGGGGTCTTGGCTCTCTTCGACGCTCTCTGAGCCAGCGTCCTGACAAGGAAAGAGTTCAGAATGAAGCAAATCAGATACTAGATAAAGCAACAAAGTTGAAGAACTACAAGTACAACACTGAAGCTTACTCTTCTTCTTCCTCGTCGGAGCTGAGCGCGGAGAGATCAAATTCTGGCTCGCCTCCGGTGCGACGAGGCGGAGGAGTGGGTTCCCTTGACCGCTTGGCGGGAGTAGCAGCGGTGGCCTGGGAGGGCCCCGCTCCAGTTGCTGCAGCGGCGTGAGGTGCTCCCGCGGCAACAGTGCTTGCCGCGGTGGAGCGCGTCGCACGGCGCGGCGGGTGTTGGCCCGTCTGCCGCCTCTGCTTGCCTCCGCCTTTGCGGCGACGCTTCTTGGTGGAGCTGGGGGCTCCACTCGCGGCAAGCTGCTAGATGGTGGGGGAGGCGCCCTCGGCGGTTCACTCGACTCTTCTTCAGTTCGCAAGCTCCTCCTCCGCAAACTCCTTCGCCGACAAGGCTTGTCGCCTCTGCCTCTGCCTCCTCCACGGTGAACCCGATTCGCCCGGTAGCAGCTGCTGCCGCCTCTTCCAACTGGTATGGCGCGCCGCATCTCGCCGTCGCTGGTGTCGCGGTGAGGCCCTTCGCTCATCGGGCGGATCGGCACTTCTTCCAAGCTGTCAAGAACACCCGCGACGACGCCATCTGCAGGCTCCTGCCAGGTTGGAACAATTCCATGCGAGTCGCACAACGGCATCATTGCACGGATGCGGTCGAGCGAGGAATTTTTGCACAGTGGAACGACTCCCCTCGGCAACCTGAACCATTCGGGATGATCAGGGTCGTGCTTGAACAGCTCCAGAAGCATCGCATCCAACTCCAAGACGGTGAAATGGAAGTTGAGGCCCGGGCGCAGCCTCATGATATCCGCCGCATTGTAGAACTCCCAAGCAGGTCTCCTCCTCTCCTGCAAGGGGGCGATGCGGCGGCGAAGGAAATCTGCACCAACGGCGCCTACAGTGAGTCCGGCAAGCCTGAGGCGCAGGATCCGGGTGACGGCAATCTTCAATCTAGCAACTTCCGGCGCCAAGTTGCTCCAATCGTTGCCGGGTACTATTGGGGTTTGGTGCTGAGCGGTAAAGGGCTGCGGGTTCTCCTCTACAATCCGACACCAATCTGCCCTCCATTCTTCCCACTTGCTGCGGAGCTCTCCCTCCAGATAGGCTTCCTACTTGCCGATCCTTGAGATCCAAGCGATTCCTCCAGCAAGGGGCTCTCCTCTCTCAACTCGAGGCATGAAGAAGTGGTGGAAAAGGGCTACGTTGGGATGGACTCCGACAAAGTTTTCGCAGAGATGTGCGAAAACTGCCATGGTCAGGACAGCATTGGTGGTGAAATCAAGGAGGCGGAACCCGTAGGTGTTCATAATATCGCAGAAAAATTCAGAGAAGGGCGGGCAGAGCCCGCAATAGAAGAACAATGCGAAGAAAGGGTACCCAATTGGGGCTAGTTCCGAAGCAGTGGCTGGGAGTACCTTCGTGCGCTGGATGCGCCTGCCTCTCCGTCGACCAAGAGGTAGTAGTTCTCCTCGGCTCCCTTGCGGCGAGCTGGGGGAAGATGGCCGCTCCTTCGCAGCGCCGTGAGCCGCTGGCCTCGGCCGACTTCACGCCCTTCCCTTGTCGGCTTCGAGCCATGGCGGAGGCGGTGGGGAGACCGACGGCGCTGGTGGTACTGGTGGCAATGGGAGACGGAGCGCTGCTCTCTTCAGACTTGGGAAGAAGGGGGGAGCAGCGGTGGTTTTTTCGAGATTGGACAGCAACTGGCGAGGTGGGCGGTCTGCCCCTGCTTCCTCTACTTATAAAGAGGGAGGGGCGGACGCCCGCTTTCGAATAAAAAACCCCCACGATCTCTCCCACGACGCCGCAATCGATGCGTGCTGCTCGTGGAGGGCGTGGTGGGACGGAGTGAGTTACGGCGTAACCAAGGCGCGTGTGCCCGCAGACTGTTTTGGGCCTGGCCCAACAGCTTCGGCACCGCAGGTGTAACCCAGCCCGGGGCTCTGTCGGTGTACTAGAGTAGGGTACCCTAGTATCCCGGACTGCACGCCGCAGCAGATTGCAGCACCCATGGCAGGGCTTGCCAGGTGACCGCCAAGGTCCTCCGTGGTTCCTTTGGAGCCATTCAAGAACAAAGTATTCAAGCCAAGGAGACAAGGCCCCGGCAAGAGGAGCTTGCCGGGAAGGCCAACCAAGGCATTTAGAAGACACGGCCCCGGCAAGAGGAGCTTGCCGGGAAGGACCGGTGAGCGACAAGCTTCCGGACGCGACAAGGCAACAACCGCGGCAAGGCGCTTGCCGCGGCAGACTACCACTCCGTTCCTCCGCTCCAGCTCATCCACCAACGTGTCGCCATGGGACCTTTCCAGGCGCGCGTTGAAAGAGGCTGTGCGACCAGCGGAGCGCGGTGGTAAGCGGCGCTGACAAGATTGCCATCGTGGCGAGAGGTGGCGTCCCTGACGGTCTCTTTCTGCACTGTTTGGTCGACTTAGACGGGCATTTAATGCTTTTTTCCCCTATCGTCAGGGTTAGGTACGTTACACTGTACAAGTAGCTGTACCAACCGCAACTCATTTTCCCTTTTTGCCCTCGTCTACGTTGCCACCTGTCGGTGACCCCTTGAGCATATAAAAGGAGGCCCATGCGCAACGTAGAGGGGGGTTCGGTTCATTCGAAACCAGAGAAAACTCACGCTAGGTCTTGGAGCTCTCAGCGCTCCCTAGCAAGAACACAATACAATCAGACAAGCAGCAGTAGGAGTATTATCTCTCCGGAGAGCTCCGAAGCTGGGTAAACTGCT
The DNA here is from genome assembly GCA_021605205.1 of Aegilops longissima. Lineage (NCBI taxonomy): Eukaryota > Viridiplantae > Streptophyta > Magnoliopsida > Poales > Poaceae > Aegilops > Aegilops longissima. The sequence continues at coordinate 613,005,984 of CM038680.1, forward strand.
CGTGTGCTTCGCCTTGATCTGCTCTTCGTGCGACCTCCTCCCCCCACCGAACCGAAAGGGGCTCGGTCCACCGGTCCCATAGGTGTTCGTGGGTCCGACCAGCTTCCCCGACACCAAAGACAATAATATCGGACAGAGGCACTCAATTCGTCTCCCGATTTTGGGATCACTTACAACAAGCTCTGGGAACTCAACTGGCGTTCAGTACCGCATACCACCCCCAGACTGATGGACAAACTGAACGCGTAAACCAGATTCTAGAAGACATGCTAAGAGCATGTGTCCTCACCTATGGGGCCAGTGTGGAAGAGAGCTTACCATACGCAGAGTTCGCATGCAACAACAGTTATCAAGCCAGCCTGCAAATGGCACCATTTGAGGCTCTGTACGGGCGGAGATGTCGTACCCCGCTAAATTGGTCAGAAACCGAAGACAGCCATATCTTCGGCCCAGACATGCTCAAGGAGGCTGAAGATAAAGTTAAGGTGATTAGGGATCGACTCAAGACAGCCCAAAGTCGACAGAAGAGTTATTACGATCAAAAACATCAGGGAGTCAGCTTTGAACCCGGTGAGTTTGTGTACCTACGAGTATCTCCTATGAGGGGGCCTGCAACGATTCAAGATTAAAGGGAAGCTAGCACCAAGATTCATCGGACCATTCTGTATAGTGGCACGAAGAGGCACGGTAGCCTACCAGCTAGACTTACCCGAAGATTTATCCGACGTCCACGACGTGTTCCACGTCTCACAGTTGAGAAAGTGCGTAAGCAACCCAGAGAGCAGGTACCCCATGAAAACATTGACGTGCAGCCAGACCTCACATATCGGGAGCATCCAATAAAATTTTTGGAGGAGTCTGAAAGGAGGACCCGACAGAAAACCATCAAGTTTTTCAGAGTTCAGTGGAGCAATCACACCGAGAATGAAGCCACTTGGGAAAGGGAAGATTTTCTTCAGACAGAGCACCCACACTTATTTGAGGATCAGCTGAAATCTTGGGGACGAGATTTTTCCTAAGGGGGTAGGTGTTGTGAAACTCCAAAAAACTTTTTTGTTGGTTTTCATCAAAAACTTTGTTGGTTTTGAAGAAGGTCCTTTAAACCCTTCCAAAAACCTCTCTCTCAAAATTTTCCCCTTTGGCAAAGGATTTTATTTTGGCATCTTTTTCAACTCTGGTGTTTGGTTATTAAAAACCTTTCCTCTGATTCTCCCTTTCTCAATTTTTTGGGATTTATTTTTTTAAAGAAAACCCTAGGAGTTTTGGGTCTTCTCTTATATTGAAAACCACCCATGGTTTTATCTTGCCTCATGTGGTAAATCTTCCCAAAACCCCTCCTTCCACTTTGGGGCAATCCAAATATTCTGTCCCAACAAGTCCAACTCATTTTTGGATTTTATTTCATTTATTTCTTCCCCCAAAACAACTCTGCCCATTATTTTGAGCCTAGGTGATTTGCAAAGCAAGTACCTAATTGCCTTTGAACTTTGATCTCAAACTAACTCCTCTGGATAGTCCCTAGCACCCACAACCTAGAACCATCAAGATCCACTCTTCTTCTTTTCAAATTTTCAAGTTTCAGCTTCTACAAGTTTGGACCAGATTTGTCAAATTTGATGAAATTCATATCTCCTCTTCTCCAAAAATTCCACCAAAATTCAGGCAACCCCAGCTTGCAATGAGAGGCCACTCCACCAAAAATCAGCTCAAGGAAAATCCCCACATACCAAAATCATTCTGTCGAACACCGGCCTGCCTTTGTTACTTTGCAGTTTTAGAGAAATTCAGAGATTGAAGTTCTGGTTTACGTAGTCTTGTCACCTTTCAACAAGACGCCATGCTGCGCGCGCTTGCACGCCCTCCTCCCCTGGCCGGAGCGCCAGACGCCCCTTGGACGGATGCAGGCGTCGGTGGCGGCGAGCCTCGCCCGGCATTGGCGGTTTCTGCGGTGGCTGCGCCACCGTGGCGGCAGCCGAGGCCCGAGCCAGCTCGCCACGCCACCGTCGCCGCCCATCCTCCTCGGCCTCCAGTGGCTCATGCACACCAGCGCAACCTGGTTGCACACTGCCGCCAGTGGCCCGGCAAGCACAGGCACGCCCTCTGCCGACGGGCCCACCCGCGCCACCCCTGCTCGTCGAACCCCCCCAAAGCTTCTAATCCTAGCGTGTTTAGTGCCTGAATAGAGCCAGTGGACCTCCACGATGATGCTCAACCCCTAAACCACCCCGACCAAGCCATGTGCTGCCGTAACCTTCGCCGGAGAACTTCGTTCACGGCCATCACCTCGGATCGCCTATAAAAAGGGGCCCCGAGCTCGCCCTCGAGCACACACCATCCCTGCACCTCACCAACACTCCACCAGGCCACTAGGAGGACCTCGAGGAGGTCTCCTCCCCCAACTCCGGCCGCCCCGTTCCGCCTCGGCCTCCACCTCCATTCACTCCGGTGAGGCCGTCCCCGGCACCCAAACCTTGTAAGAAATCCCCTCTAGCACCCAGCAGTCTAACCCCCACTTCAATTTGCCCTTCGCAGCACTCTCCGGCGAGATCAAACTCCACCCGAACCGCCGTCCGCCGGAGCAAGGGACGCTGTCGACCTGGTGCTCGCCGCGACCACCACCACCACCCACCGACGCGGAATGATGCACTGAGCACGGAGGTACCACCCGATCCCCCTCGCCAGGATCACCGCCGACCACATCAGCCTCTCGGCGCCGACGAGCTCTGTCTCCCCCTTTTAAAATTTCAAACCTGACGGGTGGGACCCGCCTATCAGTCTCTCATTTTTATTAAACGAACCGTTTTCTGAAAGCGTATTCTCGAAAATGCTTTCAGTTTGAATCGCTTTACGACATTTCTGCTAGCCCCAGGAAGTTTCGTTTATTACAAAGAGGTCCTTGGACCAAAACACTTTTAACTTTTAAACAAAAAAGGATTTTTGAGTGATTCCTTTTCTGCCATCTTCAAAATTTTGTCTAGTTTTTTAACAGATTTATTTTAAAAATATTTGGTATATTTCTTTACACCTCACGGTATTTACGATAGCGCGTGTATTTTTGTATACCGTAGATACCGAAGGAGGTGACGGAACCGCAAATTTCACCGAGCTAGGCCCCGACTACTCTGAACCAGGAAAGCATGTTTGAACCTTTGATATGATGAGTGTTTTGGCATGTTTGCATTAAGTAGTTCCATGGCATGTTTTTGGAGCATCTCGATGAAGGTTATATTGCATGCAAAGTTGAGGCAAGTGAATTTCGATAATCCATAAGTTGTTGGATGTGAGTTTGCATGGCCATGAGATGGCATGAGAATGGGTAAGATGGCAGTGTTGTAGCATGCCAGTCTTACGCCAGACCGTTTGACCCAGTGTCAACATGAATCAATCCAGTTCCCGTCCGTTTTCCCTTCCGTACTACCACATGTTTTCCGCAAGGGATACGGCTTAGTAAGTTGCAAACCGCTTTCTGGTACACACCAAATCGAGAGGCCGGGATGAGGGTTCCATGGCCCTGGATTAAAGCCTATCATCCGGTCAGGGGGCATGGGTGTTTCCGGTTGGGACCGAGAGGGGGGCACCCCTTAGAGCGCGCGTATATAAATTTGATCCCATGCTATTCGAGATTGTGATCTCCCCGTCTCAAAGTTTTTCTTGAACGATGTCTAGGGTGATTCCTGGCAACGTAAGGTGGGATGGGTGTGTACTGGTTAGCTGTGTTTCCTCCGAAATACCATAAACGGAACTAGTCCTTCGTGACTTCGGAAATCCGTTGGCTGTGGATAATTTTAGTACAAACTCTGCAGAGTCAATAATCCTTGAAATCATCTTATCCATATCCAAGTGTTGTGTTCATCTTATCTTGTCAAGTGTCAGTCTTGGTGATGTAAACTCACGAGAACCTCATGAGTGTTAAATGTTTATTTCGTGGATGGACTAACCCGCTTATTATCATGTGTTGAATATTTTCCTATGAGCACTATTTCTTGCAAGTTAACCCATATGAAAAGTGAATTTTAAGCCCTTTCTGCGATGTCGCTCAGACGTCCGGATCATGCATTATTATTATTTACTTTTGTTATAAGCCCTTTCTCGCGATGTCGCCAGACGTCCGACTCGTGGCATTATTATTATTTACTTTTGTTATAAGCCCTTTCGCGATGTCGCCGACGTCCGATCGTGGCATTATTATTATTTACTTTTGTTATAAGCCCTTTCGCGATGTCGCCAGACGTCCGATCGTGGCATTATTATTCTTTACTTTTGTTATAAGCCCTTTCGCGATGTCGCCGACGCCTTGATCGTGGCATTATTATTATTTACTTTTGTTATATGCCCTTTCTGCGATGTCGCTCAGACGTCCGACTGTGGCATTATTATTATTTACTTTTGTTATGAGCCATTTCTGCTATGTCACTCCGACGTCCGACTGCGGCATTGTTGTCATTTACTTTTAATATACGCCCTTTCTGTGATGTCGCCCCGACGTCCGATATGGCACGCACGATGTCTTTTATTTTCAATATAAGCCCTTTATGTGGTGTCGCCAGACGCTCGACCGTGGCATGATTTATTTATTTGTTCACCCTTCGAGGCGCCGCTTGCATAATCCGATCGGTTTTCGCTTATTTTTATGTCACCGACTTCCTTCTTGCTAATTAATGTTGTGTTACTTCCTCATTTGGATGTACCATACTAATTGTTCATGACGCATTCATGCATGCATTTGTTATATCTTATGTCCGAACTGTCTTGCGAGTACTTTCAAAGTACTCACCTGGCTTGTTGATTTGGCCAGTTGTTGACGAAGGCGATCTCATGGATGAAGAGTTCGATAGCGAGTCCGACGCCTAGAGGAATCCCAGTCAGTCAGTCTCGTGCGACCCTGGATTAGTCACTGTGTTACTTCCGCTTCCGCTACCCAAATAAATTCATCGAGCCTCACCTCGACGCTCGATGAGCCGCCAGTGTAGGAGTCATGTTATCCACTCCACTGTGTTTTTCCACCACCACTTTACCTCGAGTCAGTAGTGCGCCACCACTCCATTGTGTCATATCCGCCATTATGTATAATTATTGGCGTGCTTGTAATAAATGGTTGAGCACCCCAGCTTGACCCTGTAATATATTCTAATACTACTGGCTTATTGTATCAAGATTTTGTCTACCAGTCAGGAGGATTTTTCCTCGTACTGGACTCAAAAGGTCGGTTTCTCAATAAGATTTTTATTGGAAAACCGGTCAAGACAGAGAGAGATGGTTTGTGCGAAACAGAGGCAATGTGTTGATGATATCTCAATCAGAAAAACGTAACATATGCAATGTGTGTGAAACGGAGTCAGGGACGTGAGATATCGATAGAATTGAAAACAGGGATGAAGTGTGTGGCTGCGCGATCGATAAAGAGTTCCATCGAATTTGTGTTTGCCCACGTCAAAGATACAGGGTGGCTGGCCTACTGGAATTTGAGAGGGCAGAGGTGCAGTTCTTCTCCGTGGCATGGATACCAACCTACAACGTTCGACTATCGGTGTGTGTGTGGGGGGGGGGGGGGTAGAGACCGGTCGACTAGTATATGTGTGGGGAAGGGGAGAGACCTAGCTATGTATTGAGGGAGATCGATCGACTTCCATGGATATGTGTAGCAGAGGAATAAGGTTGGGGAAAAGACAAAGGTAGAGCATCGGAGGGTTGGTGGTGGAGTGGTGTCTCACAAATGGTGGGAGAGGCCTGCTAGACAAACGGAGGGTATGAGTGCAATATCAATAAGAGAGGGCGGGGAATGTCTGTCTGTCTATGCACGTGCGTGTGAGAGACGGGTCGGGAGGTATTCAAGGATGATGAGGGGAGAAGATATGGTTGTGGTAAGCATGCGTAACTACATAGGAAGATCAACCGTCGTGTGTCCGAGAAAAGGAGAGACATAACTAGCGAGGTAAGTGTATCGGTGCTTGGTGAAACGAATTATAGTCGACACTGGCTATATGTAGGAGATCAGTTCATATACACGCCCAGCATGTGTTAGAAGCAAAATAAGGTCCGGAGGCGGCAGGGGGAGAGGGTGTGGCTAGGAGGTGGTGCGAGAGGCCTACCATGTCGAGGGGGAGGTGTGCGAGCATGTGATTAATGAAAGAGGGCGGAGTGTGCACCTGCGTGGAATCGTATTGGACATATGGGGGCATGGACGGTGAGAAGAGAAGAGGGGAAGTATATATGTGTTTGTTGTAGGCACACTTGGCTAGAGAGGTATATCGACCGGTGTGTGCCAAAAAGAAGGAGCCGGGGGCCTACACACACCACTGGTGGACGACCTAAAGAGAAATAATGAACGTGCGTGATGGAGGGGACACTAAGGGTGTGTGAGGGGGGAGGGCGTGTGCATGCACGATAGAAAGTTAGCGCTAGCTAGCTACAAATAGAAGAGGATCGTGAAGGTGTAAAAGACGAACAAAGATCATAATTCATTATAAATACGGTTATGTGAAGAAGATATCATAATGTAGAACATTGATTATAATTTGGGCTAATGTGTGGCTTTTGCAACTCAGGTCTAAATACTTGTCATAATGTAGGGGGCGGGGCACTATACTTTGTGTGATAAACACGGTGTACGTATGGAACATGGTTTAGATTATGAATATATAGTTAGTACATCAAATGTACTATAATTTGGAATTAACATCAAGTGTATTCAAAAAATAGAATTCGAGTTCATGTAGTACACATAGTTCATATCTATCTCTACAGCAATCATGTGGTGTGTTATTAAGGTAATACATGAAGGATGGTTGAAGTTGGCAACAATCATGATTGTAGATTCTTATTGCAATAGAGAAACGAATTCAAATTTAGTTCGAATTGCAGCGGTAGTATAGACATTTGTAATGCACTAAAATGTTGGTATGAGTAGGTTACATGCATTATACAGCAAGCGAAAAAATTTAATCGTACATAACATGGATTCATACTCCCTCCTTCCATCTATATAGGGCGTAATGAGATTTTTAAGACCGCCTTTGACTATTGATAAGATTAATAGTACATGACATGCACAATGTGAAAATTATATCATTGAAAGAACCTTTCACAAACGGGTTAACGGTGTGCTTTGTGTAAGTTGCATGTCATATATCATTGCTCTAATATTTGGTCAAAGTTAGCATCGAAAAACGATTAGGCCCTATATAGATGGAAGGAGGGAGTAGCTTTGAATAGCATTTGTATAGTAAAACGGGCAAGACTCTCTCATTGTGTGGTGTGAATAGTTTTATTTTTTCGCTTTCTTTTTGGTTGAGGGAAGTGCGAATTGATTTGGTACGTACAAATACAATATTACTACACGTTAGGCTTGTCCCTAAAATTCAACCCGCGTCTTGTTATATCCCGAAAATTCAGATATCGTGCTCCCAAAACTGGCGCCTTCACAACCCACGCCTTGCTATCCCGAAATTACAACACGCGCGAAAACTCCCTCCAGCTGCCAAATCCCGACACGCGAAATCCCCCTTCTAACCCTGAGCCGAAAGGGCCGCTAGTTCAAATCGGTGGGGGGGGGGTACTTTTGTAACACACCCTACATTTTGGACAAGCGCGTCCCTAAGTCATGCTTCACCCCCTCCCATCGCCCCCTTTTCGCCATTCGAAATCCTAGGCCGCCATAACCTCTCTGCTCCAGCCGCAAAACCCCACCCTCCTCTGTCCGCCATGTCACCGCTGCCCAGCCAGAGCCTCTTCCCCGACGATGTCGTCCACCGCAACAGCTCGACGTCCCTTGTCCACCTCCTCGTCCATCTCGCCGTCCAGCCGGTTCAGCCGCCTCGTCCTCCACCTCCAAGGAGCTGCTCCGACGATCGCCTCGTCTAATGCAGCTGCTCCATCCCCACATTGCCGCCTTAACCTGCTCCACCGAAACCGCAGCTTCCTCACAGACTCCTCGGACGAAGCCGAGGCCTACTCGGCGCCACCAAAGAGGTTGTACACTCATCGCATCGCACCTTCTCCTTAACTCGACCTCCTGACGCCGACGGTGCTCCATCCCGCACCCTCATGGAGTGGCTACCTTGAAGCCGGCGCCGCGGGCGACATCTCCATGGCGGCTCTCCCCCACTGCGAGGCCCCTTTGGCGATGGTGTCCATACCAGCCGGATCTGTTGCTGCTGCTCGCTCTCGGCTCGCTTCCGCCGCTTCGCCGCTTCCTGCTTCTTTGCTCTGCTCTCGCTGATCGCTCGCTCGCCCAGCTGCTGCTGCTGCTCTCCCCTCGCTTGTGCTGCTGCTCTGCTCCGATTAAGCCACACTTCAGTCGAGTGAATCGACTTTTGGGTCAGTCGATTTTCAGGGGTTGGGGGGCTCACTGGAGTTAAGGAAGAACCACCCAGCAGCTGGGACGGGGCTCATGGGAGAGGTACCCCACTATCTATCTTAGGGTTCAGGGTGGGGTGGGCCTAGAGGGCTGGCCGGGGCGGCGGTGCCGAGTTGATTCGGGGCGGCGAGGCGGCGCTGGGGCTGGCGGTTTGGCCGGTGGTGGCTGGCGGCTCAGGGGGGTGCAGGTTGAAGATGAACTGCAGGCCCTCCCTAAACTAAATGTCAACTGCCTCTCTGTTACCATTGCGTTCGGGGCCGACAAGAGTATTCAGATTCCACAAGAAATTTCAGTTTGAAAGTTAAGTTCAGAGTCAACAGTTTTTACCTCATCTGTTGTAGTCAGGTGGTTTTTGGTGATGTTAATTTTACATCCATTTTACATCATCTATTGGAGATGCTATTAGAATCCCACTTGAGATTGACGATGTCTGTCTTGTGCTGCTTCAGCCTTGACGTCTTCTGACTCAACGGAGCTGCTCCAACGACGTAACGATCCATCACAACAGCAAAGCCCTGGACGCCTCTGATTCCTCAGATCTTTTTCCACACCTCCAACAGCCACCTCTGCCTCAACTGCTTCAGCGACCAACCCAATGATGCTGAGGTCGACACGGCTATGGCAAAGAGGTTGTACACTTGTTGCATCACTTATTACTATACATTCACGTCGATCCATTAGGGCTATTTTGGTTCAACGGAAAAACATAGCAATAGGGAATTTTCCAATGGCACTCTACTATTCAATTATTCATGCATTTTGTTGAAAGGAATGAAGCAAAACATCCACCTGGACCTACTTTTCAAAATCCTATGCATGAAAACAAGACCAAGTGCATTAGTGCCAGAATAACATTCTAACTGTACACGCTTTCATATGGTTTCACTTTATTTTGGCCATGTTTCTTTGCATTCCTCTACTCGTCCAATTCCTGTAAACCAAACACCCAAGTTGACAGAAATCCTGTGTTTACAAATGCTCTGCTTACCATGTGCATTTTCCTATCCTATTCGGTGTTTTTCCTATCCCTGCGTTTTAAGAATCATGCAAGCCAAATGAGCCCTTACAAAATTACTTGATTCACAGTGTATGTGTCAAGGGAACTTTGTGTGGTTTGTCCTGCTCTCCTGCCATGACGTCGTCCCCTCACCGAGCTGCTCCATCGATGAAACATCCACCAAACAAGACATCACGACTCTGACCGCCTTTCGCCGCCTCAGATCTCCTTCCCTGCCACCGGCACCCACCGCAACGGCATCACCATCATCGACTCAGCAGATGAACCTAAGGAGTACACGGGTCCACAAGAGAGGTCGCACTCTTTTGTTTCTGCTTATGTTATGCATTTCTTAAACTTACCTTCTACTTTATCGTCCTGTTCAGCTCTTGGACTCCCAAGTCAGGTCCAAATTAATGTTCAAACTTGAGTTCTAAATTAGTTGTGGGGCACATATCGAGGCAGCAATGAATAGTATGTCTGTCTAATATCTGGTTCACCTAGGGTATGCCTATGTTGTTCATCTTGGGTGGAAACAAATAGTAAAGCAATCATCATCTGTCTTTTATTAATTTAAAGCAATCATCAGCCTGCTATCATTATTTTGGATCCATCCACCGTTGTTACCATCACTCTAAATTTCTGCATGCTCTCCTTACATAATCTCACCATATTTTTTCGTATGCATGAAAGATATTGTACACATCATGCTGAACATGTAGAGAAAAGAGAAGAGTTTTATGCTGGCAATACAATGTCATGTGACATCGCTCCATGGTGGGTTCAATGGCAAACCCTCCCCACCCTCTCCGTTGTAATCCAGAGGAAGATATCTGTTACGAGGCGGATTCAGGCCACGACCACTCCTATTTACCCCCAAGGTGTTTTCTCTACCTTGGCATGATGATGTTAGTCATATCATGCATATGTTGCCTTGCAAGGCCTACTTTTGACATCATATATGTCATCTGCTTAGTTTAGACATGTTACAGAATGCCACCTGCTTAGTTTCTATATCATATATGGGAATTATGCAGTCTCATGTCTTTTAGCCAGCCATAATATATGTGAAATGTGCAATGCCATCCTGTTTAACCAGGCATCATATATTTGAATGATATCTTGCCCATCCTTTTCTTCATTACATTTCCATTTGTCGACAATGTTTGTACATTAAACTACTCTTCCCGTGAATCAGCCATTTGGGTGGGAGATGGAAAAATCTGGAGTGAAAACAAGGCCTTCAGAGCGAGCAGTGCTACACGTCAAGCAGATCTCTTGTTGGGTCCCGATAGCTCCTCGTAGATGGATTCGAGACAGATGACCAGTCCTATTCCCCCCGAGGTGTATGCTCTAACTTGGCACGGTTATCTGCTCATATCATGCATACGGTGTCTTGCATTGCATAGTTTAGACATCATATACACAATATTCAACACCATGTTCTTAGTTCAGCATCATATCGAATGCCCTCTGCTTAGCATATAAATCACATATGTGAATTAAATGATGCGATCCTGATTACTTAGATAACATGTAGGTGAATTATGTCATGCGATCCTGTTTAGTTATTCATCATATCTTTGAATTATGTTATGCTATGCTATCCAGTTAGATAGACATCATATATGTGAAATTATGTCATGCTATCCGTTTTAGTTAAACAATATACATGTCAACTATTTCATGCCCTCTTTTTCCACACTATCTATTGCATCTCTCTCATACAATGTCTGTACATTCAACTATGTTTCCTGTTTATCAGCCATTTGAATTGGAGCGGTGATGCCAAGATTCAGCGGACTAAAACACGGTCTTCAATAAAACAGTGCTACCTCTTGGTGGAGATAGCACCCCGTTGTACATGCACAAGAACCAGCCCTACCACACATAACCCAAACTCTGCAGATTGTACCCCTCTGCGATGGACAGAGAACCAGCTTCACCCAATCTAACCCCAACCCCAGCGATAGTAACCCAGCCTCCTGTTGACACAACACCATCTCCACCACAGAGCTCCCAAACAAGAGCAGTTAGTAAGGCAGCTCCAGTGCCCAAAGGGCCAAGACTATCACGGCGAACCCCAACTCCACTAGTTAGTACGCCTATTCCTGTGGAGGAAGCACAACCAGCTAGTCATAGTTTAGCATCTATCGCATTTGATGTTGTTAAATCGTATGTGCGTATCTTCCCATCTTGGAAATATTATAATCAAGATGAAGGAAAATGCCGATTGCAGTGTGTTTGTCCAGAGTTATGTGTAAGTAATGTTATTCATGGCAATTACTTTGCTTCGTCCCATACATCCTACCTCCATGATGGTTATAATACAACAAATTTTCCCATTTTTCTCTATAGAGAAGGACCGATTTGGAAACTCGGGATGAGGTAACCTGTGCTAATACCTCTGCTATCTTCAAGAATGCTTGGTGGCGATATCGAATTACCTCAAGAAAACGACTTCACCGCAAAGAAACTCATCAAATTCCCTTACGCTCTCCCGAGACACATTTATCGGACGATGATCGGGAACGCTTTGTTCAGATCGGTCCCGAACCAAGAATGTGGTAAGGTCTATGAGCTCATTTTCTATTTTTAAGTATTATATTCTTGCGTCTTATCGTACTGCTCATGTAGAACAAGTGCCTAAACCTCAAGAACAACTGTTCTAATTTAAGATTCCATTGCTATCATAGTTCAAAAAAGCGCTAGGCGTTAATTGTGCATTTTGCCACCGCCTTGCGCTTTACTGACCAAAGCGCATGCTTATGCGCAGTTATGCATAGATTAAGCGTAGTTATGCGCAATGCGCTTTATAACGCTTAGAGCCTAGGCGCGCTTAAGCGCTTGCTTAGGCGCACTTTTTAACTATGATTGCTTTGCTCTTGTATCACCGTATTTATCGATACAAACTTATTTTTAAATTGAAGGATCCAATCAAACTCCAATGGCACAGCAGGTATGTTCACGCATGTTTCTTTAACAGGTTTGCTCTTATCAATAGCTCTTTTGATTTCAATTTCAATTGTGTATACAGTTGACTTTCATATCATGCACATTACTAGCATCACAACAGAGCCAATAGTGTTGTTGTACATGTAGACCCGTGGTACCCATCTGAAATCTTGTTGTGCCGTGTAGTTTCCCACGCTTTGTATTCTTTCACTGCTGCTTTGTCTTGAACTGATATGATTTGAACCGTGTCTCTATTTTGATTTGGCAAGATAATGAAGTGACCATAGGACATAGATATATGTTTGTTTGATGCTTTTATTATGTACTAGTACTTGGCAATAGAAGACTTGGTAGTTTAATCCTGTCCACCTTACTAATGAATTGGTTCACCGAAATGAGTTTCATATACTAGTACATGCTAAACTTGTTATGTGTTTGCTTGTTTCTTCTTTTAGAATGCTGACAGAATATTGGGGAAGAGTGCCTTATTAAGCAATGGTAAAGGAAGTAATGCGATAAGGTTCGGGATAGTGACACATCCTTGTTGGTCTACAACAAAGTCTGATAAAACAGCCAAGGAAGACTATCTTGAATACAATGAGACAACCCCAAAGTTCTGTCTTGGTTTAGTGTTCGAAGTTATCGCCACTACCGCTTGCACAAGCTATTCAAACTCACCGTCTGGATCAGTTCGGTTTCTTGAGTCTCAACTACAAGTGAAAGACATCGATCACCGTGTCTTTGCGAAGAAGCGAAGGACTGCGGAAGTCCTTGGAGCATTCAGATGCATACTTTCCGTGCAACAAAGAAGCGTTGGAGGATTTTAGCACCAAATAGTACAAAGCTAATCAGCTTGCTGCTTATTGCCAGCATGGTGGATACCTAGGATAACGCTTCTTGAGCTCTTCCGTTGTTTCAGCTTATGCTCTTGTTTTGTCAGCCGCTTATTTGCAATCGTGGCCAATTTTGACGGCCAAAGTATGTAATATGCTGCTTTGTTCCTATATTTGCACCGGTGGCGAACTTTGATGCCCAGTGGATGTAATATGTGTAATAGAGGTAATAGGCTAGCGTTAATTGCTTGCTTATTTATTTCCTTATTGTCTTGTTTAGTTGTTTTCTTGTAGTCACTGCAGTTCTTTTTCTGTGTTTTTCTAGTGGCCACAATAGCCTATTTTGGGTAACTAGGCCAAAATAATCATGGCAACACACGGACTGTGTTTTTCTACAGGCCTTATGATCCATGGGCCTTCGTCCGGCCGTAGGATCCATTGGCCTTCTATACGGGCCGTGGGATCCATCGGCCTTCTGTACGGGCCTTAGGGTCCATGGGCCTTCTACGGGCCGTAGGTGAGGGAGTCCTGGACTAGGGGGTATCCGGACAGCCGGACTGTGTACAACGTTGAAGCGTGAAGATACAAGACTCAAGACTTCGACCCGTGTCCGGACGGGATTTTCCTTGGCGTGGAAGGCAAGCTTGGCGATCCAGATATTGTATTTCCTTCCTTGTAACCGACTCCATGTAAACCCTAGCCCTCTCCAGTGTCTATATAAACCGGAGAGGTTGGTCCTTAGAAGGCCGATCACAATTACAATCATACCATCATAGGCTAGCTCTTAGGGTTTAGCCTCTATGATCTCGTGGTAGATCTACTCTTGTACTACTCATATCATCAATATTAATCAAGCAGGAAGTAGGGTTTTACCTCCATCGAGAGGGCCCAAACCTGGGTAAACATCCGTGTCCCTTGCTTCCTGTTACCATCAGCCTTGACGCACAGATCGGGACCCCCTACCAGAGATCCGTCGGTTTTGACACCGACATTGGTGCTTTCATTGAGAGTTCCTCTGGGACGTCGCCACGAGGCTCGATGGCTCGTCTCTGTCGGTGTTCCGGGAACGGGGGTACCCAGACTTGCCTTCCTACGGCTTGTGGCGTGGCTCAAGGGGTGGCCCAGTATGGCCCATCTTCATCAATACAAGCTCAAGACCCTCGCGAGGGGCCAAGCCTCGCGGGGCGGACGACAGGAAGCTTCCTCAGGCACGGCCTCGTTAGGCTGGCTCACGAGGAGGCAGAGAGATCAAGGCGGGGTACCTCACGAGGTGCCCATGACGCAAGCCATGACGACCGAGGGCGCCAGGCGGGCGGCAGCCCGCGAAGTGTCCTCGTTTCCCCTTTGGTGCAAGGGAGGCAAGCGCATGCCAAGAGTATCAAGCAAAGGCAACCATTTCGGTGCAACAAGACCAAGACCAGCAGAACGGCAGGAAGGAGGTCATCGTGGAGCCCAAGCCGGCGTCACCGTCAAAGTCTTTGGCAGGCAAGGACCGACTTTAGTCAGGATAAGTGTGCTAGATGTTCCCCTTCAAAATGGCCAATTGTTGGCGCCCTTCCCGCTCAATATTTGGGAAGAGGCCTAGGGCCTCTGCCTATAAATAGGACTAGACACCCACAGGGTAGAGGCATCTAGAAAGAGGGGAGATCGAGACATGATCGACCGAAAATAGGCAAGAGAGAGAGAGAGAGAAGCGACTGAACTCCCCCTAGCAGTTCGTCGCACCGGCCAAGAACAGACCCTCGTGAGGCTATTCTTCCTTGTACTGTTCATCATCAGCCCCTGAGGCAATCCACCACACCACACACTGGAGTAGGGTATTACACCGCAATGGTGGCCCGAACCAGTATAAACCTTGTGTCCCTTGTGTTGCTGTTTGTGTAGTTTAGATACTTGCGAGTCAACAGGTGTAGGTAGGTTGGAGGTGTGATCTCCGCGTGCACCCCAGAGTTCAAACCAAGAGGGTCTGCCGGAAACCAAAATCCGACATTTGGCGCGCCAGGTAGGGGTGCACCGGAATCCGCCTTCCGCCACCCTACTTCTTCGCCCTCAAGCGCCCATGTCGCACACTCGTCAGCTCCATGCCGGCGCGGGTCGCTCTCACTACTACGCGATCGCACGTGAGCTCTGCCGGCGTCGGCCCCCTGCCCGCCATCGCCCGCCGCCTGAATGCCGCCACGGCTCAAGGGAAACGAGCAGCGGCGTCGTCGGCATCCATCCATGGCGTGAGGCGAGCTGCACCGCTACTCCTTCGCTTCGCCTGTGGTGGTTCGCCGTCCCAAGGCTCCAAGCGCTCCCATGGAGGCTTGAGCTGCGCTCATCGCGGCAAACGAGCTCCTGCGCTACTGCCCTGTCGACGACGTTTACGAGGAGTGGCTCGACCGCGTCGTCGAGCTCGTTCGCGCCGTGGGGGGCTCCCCCGCGCCGTCCTTCTCACTGCACCGCGCCCCGCCTTGCGCGGGCGATGAAGCTCCGGGGGCGCCTCAGCCGCCTCCCCCTCAAGAAGGCGCCTTGGCCCCGAGGCGCGTGGCCCCTGGGCAGAACCCACTCCATCCGGCACCAGCGCAGCAAGAGCAGAGCTGCCAAAGGTCCCCGCCTCAAGAAGCTGCCCGTGCTCCTGCACGGCCCGTCACGATCAAGCGCTCTTGTTCCAAAGACGCCAAGACCCGCTGCTCCCTAGCGGCAGCGCACGGGGCCCGCAAGATCAAGCCCTCCATCACCAAAGGCCTCCTCCAGGCTGCAGCAGCTGCCGCCTTCACCACCAGAGCTACATGGCGTCACTTGGCCCGGAAAGTTCAAGCCAGACCTGCCTCCTCGCTCTGACGGCACGGCCGACCCTGCGGAGTTCCTCCAGCTCTGAGTTGGGCGTCCGCCGCCAACGGGACGCAGAAGGTCATGGAAAACGGTCTCCCATGGCGCCAAGGACGGTGCCGCGCACTGGCTCTGAACACAGCTCTGGCATGATCTCCTCTGGGGACGAGATGTACCCGCTTCATCACCAACTTCCAAGGCATTCGCGACCGCCTCCTGCCGTGAGCGACATGCGCCGCATCAAGCAGCAGCCAGGAGAGACCCTGCAGAAGTACATCCAGCGCTTCAACAATGCACACCTCAAGATTCCAAAGGTGACCGAGGAGGCCATCATCTCAGCCTTCTCGGACGGTGTGCGTGACGTCAAGATGAAGGAGGAGCTGGCGATGCATGAAGACCTGTGCACATCCCTGGAGCTGTTCAACTTGGCGAACAAGTGTGCCAGGGCTGAGGAAGGACGCCTCTCCCTCCTCGAGCTGCCGGCTGCCGACCCAGAAGAGAAGAAGCCCAAGGTCAAGGACGTGAAGCGCAAGGGGGTTGCCGTGCTCGCGGCAGAACCGGACACCAAGCGAGGCAGGGATTAGCCTGAGTCTTCCAAGGGCAGCCGGTACTGCGTGTACCACGACCTCCACACCCACAACACCAACGAATGCCAAGAGCTCAGGGCCGTGCGAGAAGGGCGAATCGGTTGACGCCCCGACCGCAGTGATCGAGGCTACGGCCGAGGAGGAGGAAGAAGCACAGGACATTGGGAAGACCGTGGCCCTCGCCAAGGGTGGCGTGACCGACCTCGCGAGGACCGCTGGCAGGATCCGCCTCGCGAGGGAGGCTGGAGGGATCAGCCTCGCGTGGATCGCCCATAAGGCAACGCAGGCCTCCCTCCTCTGCCACTGCAGCCAAGGAGAAATGAAGACCATCATCAGGACGAGGGGGCTGGGGGCTTCCATGAGTCGCGCGCAATCGCTTGCATCCTGGGCGGAGCTCATGCCCCAACCTCTAAGCGCATCTTCAAGCAGTTCACCCGCGAAGTGAATGCAGTCCTCCCCAAGCTCGAAGCCACGCGCCCTCTCAGGTGGTCAACGTGCGCCATCACGTTCAGCTCAGCAGATCAGCTCAAGTGCGCAGCCACAGCCGGAGTCCTCCCGATGCTTTGTTCCCCAATCATCAGCAAGATGCAAGTCACCGGGACCCTCGTCGATGGCGGAGCAGGGCTCAATGTCCTGTCCGTCGAGACATTCAACAATCTCCAAGTGATATACAATCAGCTTCAGCCAACCAAGCCTTTCTCCGGAGTCACTGATGGCTCCACAATTCCGATTGGGCAGGTCCGCCTCCATGTCACCTTCGGGACGCGCGACAACTACCGCACCGAGCTCATTGACTTCGATGTTGCCCACATTCACCTGCAATACAATGCCATCCTCGGGTACCCAGCTCTGGCCAAATTCATGGCCGTGACCCATCACGGCTACAATGTCCTCAAGATGCTAGGAAGCGGTGGAGTCATCACGGTGCCTTGTGAAGAAACTCTGGAGCGTGCTTTCCAAGCCGCATCAATTGAAGACCCAGATCACATGAGCGGGAGGCCTCCCGAGGCTGCTCCTAAGAAGAAGAAAACATTGCCGGGCCCGACCCCTCGGGAGGCAGGCCCCTCAGGGTCCGCGCGTGCTCAGGGGCACCCCTCTTGTCGATAGGAAGGCGCACCCGCGCCTCCCGAGTAAGGCTCGGGGCTCTCTCGAGGGCCATCGACTTTGCTAAGATAACGAGGGAGGCGCCGGGCACCACTTGGAGGCATGTTTCAAAGCACGCTTCTCCGGAAGGAGCAAGGCAAGGAGGGCCAAACCCTCGGGAGTTCACAAGATCGACATACGGGGCTCAACCGAGCCGCCTCAAGAGCGCCTGCCTCGCTCGCGAGGTGCTTTGTGAAGGTCCACCTCACAGCCACGCCTCGCATGCCCACGGCTTGTCAACGCGGCTGCCACGCGCGCCACGCCCCTTGAGGAGCATCCTAGAGGATCAAGTGGCCAGCGCCCAGTCCGGTGGAGATGGAGATGGTACGTGAGGAGCCACCAGCGCCTCTGGAGCCTCCCGAGGCTCCTGGGCCTGGGGGCTCGTGAAGATCGGCTTCCGCAACGCACGACGTCCACTACTTCAGCACCCCTTCATCTTCAACATTATCAGGTGACATCCTTCGAGTTTCATTTTGAGTTGGGAGCGCCCCCCAGGGCTGCATCATTCCCAGGCCGCGTGGGTCCGTCCCTGCGGCATGTATCCCTTTTGATTCATGTTTCTAGTTTACTTTATTGGGGGCGCCCCTCGGGCTGCATCATCCCCAAGCCACCCGGGCCAGACACAGTGGCATGTATCCCTCTTGCGTTTATTCGGGTCGTGCGTTGACCCATCATGATCATTATTTGATGCCTGTCCACGGCACCCCTCTTCCGTCATGTCGACCGCTTGCACGTTAAAGGGGGGGTACCTGAGCATCGCGACTCATGGGCTCCTACTGGCTCTCCAGCCCTCACCCTCTGGCCTTGTCCACGGCATCGCGACCTGGCGTACCAGCGGCGGCTGAGCCCGCTCGAGGGCTGGGAACCGAGGACGTAGAGCGCCGACACCTAACCAAATTTGCAGGAACACGTTACAAGAAAAAGGCCCAGAGCCAGGCGCAACCCGCCTTGAGGTAGGACCCCGTGAGTCCCGCGCAGGCTCACGGGTGCCCAGATACACCTCACCAGGCCCTACCGTACCAAGAGACGTGTCGTATGGGCTGTGACACGCCTGTGGGCTCCTCCCGGGGAGCCCCCTCCACACACGATGGAAGCACCATGCTGGCTGGCTGACGACACTGCCGAGGAGCCGCTATGCTCGCTGTCGGTGTCAAAACTGGCGATCTTAGGTAGGGGTCCCAACTGTGCGTCTAGGCGGATTGTAACAGAGACAAGGGACACGATGTTTTTACCCAGTGTTCGGGCCTCTCGATGGAGGTAAAACCCTACTCCGCTTGATTAATATTGATGATATGGGTAGTACAAGAGTAGATCTACCACGAGATGAGAGGCTAAACCTAGAAGCTAGCCTATGGTATGATTGTTGTTCGTCCCACGGACTAAACCCTCCGTTTATATAGACACCGGAGAGGGCTAGGGTTACACGAGTCGGTTACAATGGGAGGAGATCTACATATCCGTGACGCCAAGCTTGCCTTCCACGCCAAGGAAAGTCCCATCCGGACACGGGACGAAGTCTTCAATCTTGTATCTTCATAGTCCAGAGTCCGCCAAAGGTCATAGTCCGCCAACCGGACACCCCTAATCAGGACTCCTCAAGAGCCCTTGAACCAGGCTTCAATGACGATGAGTCCGGCGCGCAGATTGTCTTTGGCATTGCAAGGCGGGTTCCTCCTCCGAATACTTCATAAAAGATTTTGCACAAGGATAGTGTCCGCTCTGCAAAATAAGTTCCACATACCACGTGAGAGAGAATAATATTTGCACAAATCCAATCTGTGACGTATTCAGCGCATGTGACATCACACCACTGCCAAGCCTTTATTCGAATCGCTTTTCTCGTCCCACCTCGGCCGCTTAGCGAGGCGGTTTCTTTGGCACGCCTTGTCAAAGCAGAGATCGTGTCCCCTTATTCCGGTTTCTCATTAATATGGGCAGTAACCCAATCGTGCCCGCTGGCACGCCTCTATCGGGCGCAGTCCCATACGGTCACGGGGAAGGCTCTTGGTATTCAACCTCTTTATAAAGAGACCAAGGCTCTACTCCTTTCTTTCAATCTCAATCGAATCCGCCCCTTGCCTCAAGTTCCAACACCCAAAGTTCCAGATTCAGGTGCTTCGGACCTTCGACGATGTCCGGCTCCGACCTTCAAGGCTGGTGGATGCCTTCCTCCGTTACGGAAGAAGACGTGCTAAAGCTAAGAGATGCCAGGTATTTAACCGGCGAAATTTCGCATAGGCTGCCTGCTCAAGGGCAGGTTATTCCCACTCCCAAGCCTGGTGAAAGCATGGTGTTCGCGTCTCACTTCCTTTGGGGGCTAGGCTTCCCGACGGACCCCATCGTGAGGGCTATCATGTTTAATTATGGGTTGGAATTTCACGACTTGGATCCGGAGTCCATCCTCCACATCTCATCGTTCATTATCGTATGCGAAGCCTTCCTCCGCATTACTTCTCACTTTGGATCGTGGCTTAAGACCTTCAAAGTGGAGCCAAGATGATCAAGGGCAGCAGCGAGTGCGGAGGGGCTGTTATAAGCAAGAATGCTGACGCTCCATGGCCCGAGGGCTCTTTTCAAGAGGAGTTCAGCTTATGACAATGAGAGTGGTTTTATATCACAGCTCCTGTGGGCACCAAGTGGGTGGCACCACCGCCTTCGCCGGGTCCTCCACCGCTGGCGCCATGGGTCAATGAAGGGCTCGACCGGGGACGCCCAAGGACGTGCCCTTGTTGCAGGGCCACATTCAAGATCTACTAAAAAGAGACATCAACCTGGTCATGGTGACGCAGGTCATGTTGATTCGCCGCACCTTGCCCTGCAAACGCCGCCCCCTCCGCCTGTGGGAGTTTAATCCGAGGGACCACGAGCTCTCCATCACTGACGGGCGCTGACGCCCATGGAGATGTACAAATTGTTCTTCGGATCACAAGCAATGTGTCCGACTCGACGGAGGACGTAAGTCTGAGCTGCAACTGCCTGGATACTCAAGTAAGTAGCCTCATCTTGACACGCTTATCCGTGATATTTATCATAAAATTGCCCTTAAAAGAGTTGTCCTTAAACAGGAGTGGATAGCGAAGCGAAGCTTAATCAGTGTCCAGCCCTCCCCGAGACCACGCCTGGATCCCGTGTTAACAGGATGCTTGGAGGTTGCGCCTTTGGAAGAAGGCGAAGGGGGAACAAGGAAGCTACCGCCTCCCCAAGGAGGCTGTCAGGAAAGGAGGAATCGAGAATCCCTCCATCCAGGGGAAGAAGAGGACCGCCTCTGAAGACCCGGAGACCATGGTCTCAAACCGGGGGAAGAAATCTTCGTTAAAGGGTCTTGCGCCGAGGGATGCCTCGGCCAGACTGCGTGCCCTCAAGGGGATCAGCCTCCAAATGAGCCGTAAGTAGAGAGGGGAGTTTTAAAATAAGAGACATCCCTATTCTATTCCTGAGAAAGATAACAGAATTTTTACCTTGTAGTTCGGATCTCAGCCCTTCTCAGCAGAGCTCATCTTCAGGGGATCTTCGTCCGGAGATGATGGAGAGCGAACGCCGCCCTCGCCAGCATCGCCTTTGCAGGCGGGCGACCCTGAGGTGTCGTCACGGAGGGTTTCTCCGAATCCGGCAGGGCCGGAAAGCAACCATACGGCTCCCCAAAGCCCTCCATGTCCGGCCTTCGAGAAAGGCCATCGGACGAGTCCGGCACAGTCCGGTGCACGGTCGGAGAAGCTGAAGGATCTGCTCGGGCGAGCGTCTATCTCAGAAGAACACTGTGCATTGATGGGCACGGTGATTGAAAGGACTTCATCCGCGGAGAGCGGGTTGCACGAGGCCGTCAGGAGTTTACTGACAGGTTTTGAGGTACGCGAAATGATGTACCTTTTGACAGTTCCGCATATAAAAGATGCGCCCTGTATAGATAGTAGCCCCTGAGACTCGGTGCGTTGTAAAAAATGACGGCACGCCGAGGATCATAGTCCCAGTTATAACATGTCGCCGTTCCTACGTAGGTGGCAAAGTGTCCGGTGGCTAGCCGGACTTATGAATTTGCCGAGCTAAAGCGGCAACTTGGCGTGGCAGATGCCGACATCGCGCTTGTTAACAAGCGGCTTGACGAGTCACAAGGTATGCAATTTCTCCGCAGACACCTGGTAAGGGGGCTTGATGCCCGTGCCTTACAACATGTATGCTTGATGCAGACGGTGCCGCTGCCATGGAGAACCTTCGGGCGGAACTCGACCGAGCCAAGGAGCAGGCCAGAAAAAGTGATGCGGCTGCCTTAAAGGCGGCCGAAGAGCTGAAAGCCGAACAGGCTGCTCACTGCCGAAGCAGGAAGGAGATGGCCGAGATGGCTGTGAAGTTGAAGGATGTTGCCGACCGCTGCAAGCTTCTTGAAAAAGAAGATCGGGCGGAACAAAAGGACCTGGAGAAGGCCACTACCGAGGCCAAGGATGCTCGCTCTGCAATGAGAGCGATGAAGCAGGAGCTATGTCAGGCCGGAGATATCGCGGATGGAAAGCCCTTTATGCTGCGGATGAAGTTCGGGGATCCTAAATATACTCAGTTGGACCGGCTGTGGAGTGCGGCGGATACTTATCTGGACTTGGCGACAAGTGCCGCGGACGCGGTTGAACACTTCCAAGATCAAAAGGATCATGAAGTGGAAAAGCTTTTTTGGTCGCAGTTCCACAATCCAGAGTGCCCACTTCCATTAACCGAGCGTTTGGCCGAATGGGCGGAGCTGAACAGGTTATCCGGACTCGCCATGAAGGATGTCTTGAGTCATCTGTGGCCGGAAAGGCCTGAGCCGAAGAGTTATTTTAGTTTGGTGCAGCAGTTCCTTGGTGCGGTGCCGCATATCAATGCAATGAAGAGGTCAGCATGCATAGAGGGTGCGCGGATGGCTCTTGCCCGTGTCAAGACATACTGGGCGGAGATGAAGGCCACCGATGTTGCATCCCAAGATTCGGACGGGAGTCGAGTACCTGCCGAGCACTATTTTCAGGAAGTTCTGCAGGGCGCTCGTTTAATAGAGACGCAGTGCTCGAAGGGTATCATGTTCGAATAACATGTATTATTGTAAAACAATGTTTCAATGGAATATAAAAGCTTTTTATACTTGTGCCTGCAAGAATTAAAATACCTCCTATGCGGCCGTTAATGTATATGTGTATATAACCTGAAAGATGGCAGTCTTGACTTCAGCCCCACGCATATAATGCGGGGTGTTCGCATATGGCGCATTTTCACACTTGATCCAACGCCTTGGTCCTATAAAGGAGGTGATAGCGAGGCGAACTAGGCAACCAGACTATAATGCTTTATCACTTTCACTTAGCCATAGGAGTTTGACAGTGTGGCTACTATATAGTTTCCTAGGGGCACCACGCCGCCGCCAATTCGGGCGGCGTGTGTGCTGACCGAAACGCCCTTCGTTAATGCGGAGGAATCCTAAAGATTCTCAAGGTCATCGAGTGGTTGACCAGTCTCACGCTATATCATGACAATCAATTTTCGCTTTCATCGAGGTGCTCGCCGGCGAACCGGGCACAATCGTAGTAGTTCTCCTGGTGCCGCCTTAGCCGATAGAGCGGAACGCAAGGCAGCAAAACACAGGAGCCGGGCAAACCCAACATTTGACCAAAGACATGATTCGGAGCTGATGCATATAAGGCCAAACTCGCGACGCCGAACACTCCCTAAGGTATTCGGTCTTTATGAAAATGGGTTGAACAACTTCCTTAGTAATAAGCCCCTGGTGTCCAGGTACGCGCAGACTCCTGACGTGGCCAATGCCAAGACGCCACCCTCCACCTCGGTTATAGCAAGAAACCGGGGGATGTGTATCAACAAGAGATAGTAAAAAAGGTTTACGCAGGTCTTAATCTGAAAAGAATCCTTGAACGGGTCCCTCATCGCACGCTTTGTGTCTCCGTTCAAGCAGCCGTATCCTGGACGGGTGTAGTAAGGTGTTCATCTATAAAAGAGAGGAACTTAGTTGAAAAAGATCGTGTGAAAATGTACGTTATATTAAATAAACAAAGTACAATTCAAAAAATGAATAAAATTGAGCTTTATTGTCTCTTGTTGTATATGTGCGGAGCCCCTTGTATGGGGGTATGCGGCTAGTAAGCCCTTGTATGTTTACGCCGGACTTGTCTAGACATGTCCGGGGTCTGAACGACCTGTTTAGGTGCTTTGATTAGTGAAGCCGGCTTAGTGTGTAGCTATCAAGGCAGCCGCACAATCTTCCGCGCTCGAGGAACACTCGATATTTCCTTTAATGAGATGATGCTCATGGACCGGCATTTTAAGTATAAGAGATGCATAATGCGGTATTATGCGTAAAGCGGCGAAAGCTTCAAGGCCCCAAAGAGTGCTTGATAGCTACTTGTAAATGGGGCGATGTGGAAGGTTAGCTTACAAGGCGAAGTTGTCCGTGAGCCAACATAACTTCTAGCAGGAGAGAGCCCGTATAATGGGCAGCTAGGCTCATGTTACCCTTGAAAGGAAGTGTTGCTATGGCTAATTGTTGTTGGGTCTATCCCCATTTTGCAGATTGTGTCCTGATATAGCAGGATTAAATCACTGCCGCCGTCCATTAGGACTTGTGTGAAGTGGAGTCCGTCAATTATCGGATCTAATACCAAGGCAGTCCAGCCTGTGTTTCGGATACTTCTAGAGAAATCCTGTTGGTCGAAGGTGATTGGTTGTAACAACCAGTGGCGGGACTCCTTTAGGATAGGCCGTATGGCGCATATCTCTATAGGCGCCACTATGTTTTTCCCTTTTGTCGCATGAAGTGAGTTTACTGTTTTGACTTCTTGTGGGAAATTCTTTTGTTTTCCGGTGCTCTGTTTGTGGGCTTCGTCGTCGTCCTCGCTTGGTGTGTAGAGCATCTTGTGTTCGGCATTGAGTTTGTCGGATTGCTTGAAGACCCAACAATCTCTGTGGGTATGGTTTGCAGGCTTCCCGGGAGTACTGTGGATTTGACATATCTTATCCAAGATGTTGTTTAGGTTAGATAGCTCGTCCCTGTTATCCTTGAGGGGCAGCTTTTTCTGATTCTACCGAGAGCTTTTGAATCCAGCGTTGACTGCCCTGCTCTTCGGGCTGTTTCACTTGGTCCGGCGCTGGTCCTTGCTGCGTCGCGGTTTCCCGTTTCCATCCCTAACTTCGGATGCACTTGGGTCGCTGGTACTGCATCTTGCCAACCAGCTATCCTCTCCTGCGCAAAAGCTGGTCGTGAGGCTTGTTAATGCGGCCATTGTTCTTGGCTTTTCTTGGCCGAGGTGTCTGGCGAGCCATCCGTCTCGGACGTTGTGTTTGAAAGCTGCTAAGGCTTCGGCGTCCGGACAGTCGACTATTTGGTTCTTTTTAGTAAGGAATTTGTTCTAGAATTTTCGGTCTGACTCTCCGGGTTGTTGAGTTATGTGACTTAAATCGTCTGCATCCGGAGGTCGGACATAGGTCCCTTGAAAATTTGCCCGAAAAGCATCCTCGAGCTCTTCCCAACTTCCAATGGTGTTTTCGGAAGGCTTTTAAGCCAATGTCGGGCTGGCCTTTGAGCTTGAGGGTAAGTATTTTATTGCGGAGGTCATCTCCTCTAGCCATGTGTATGTGGAGGATGTAATCTCAATCCGCACTCTAGGGTCTGTTGTTCCGTCAGATGCCTCTATTTTTACGGGCTTGAATCCCACCGAAATTATGATCCAAAGACCTCATCGGTGAAACATAGGGGTGCACCCCCTATATCCGGGTGTACCGTGATGTTCGGATATTTGATGTGTTGCATTGCTTACTAGAGCTTGCTTTCTTGGCCCATAGATAGATCTGGCTGGGCCATCTTTTGATGTGAATCCTCAGCGGATCGCGCAGCGGCTTGTGTGCGCATCCTTTGCCGCAGACCGTGTTGGCTATGGGGTTGTTTATCCCACCAGGTGGCTTCCTTATTTTTTGATTATGAGGCTCTAAGGCCTCATCATCAAATTCGCAGTAATTTTCCTTCGGATAGCTCTTTGTGTGGCGATCGTCGCCGATTTGTCTGCGTGTTGAGTACTTTGCTCCATCTAATTCTGAGTGCATCTTCCGCTGTTTTGAGCTTCCGCTTCGCTTTTTCAGGCTAGCGCAGGGCGACGAGCCTTTTTGGAGGTTCTTCTGCTCCAAGAACTTGTCCGGCATGAGGTCGTTCGGACTGTTGTCTTCGCCGGGGACGGGTTGTTTATCCAAGTTGCCCTGTTCGGACGGTTGCTCGATGGCATGTTCGGCGTCCGCCGGTTCGCCCTGCTCTATGGCTGGGTCTGTATGGCTGCTTTCTCTGTCGAGGTGGGGTTTGAGCGGCGCCACGCCGCTTTTGATTGCTTTTCGAGGAACGATCCTCATTGCGCCCCTTTGTTCCTCGTCGTCGTTTCCTTTAGGTGTATCCACCATGTATACATCGTGAGATGGGGTGGTTGTCCAGTGGCCTATAGGCGCTGGTTCCTGTTCGTCTCCTACATCGCCGTCCATACCGCCGATGTCTTCGGAGTCGGGTTGAGCATTTTGGTTAAATCATCGATAGTGGCTACAAAGTGGGTGGTGGGTGGGCTTTGAATTTCTTCGCCGTCTGCATCCCAACCTTGCCGACTATAATCCGCCAGGCTCTTCCGATAAAGATAGAGACTTTAGTGAATTCAGGATGTCGCCAAGGGCGAAAGTGCCGAAAGATATCCCCGTGGTGAACTCCATGATCGGCGCCCAATCGGATTCGATTAGGGGGCGCGGAAGGTTCGGAGTCCGGAGAAAAGTCCGACACCTTGAGTCACGAGCCCGCAGCGACAACGCTGGTGTTCGCCTCGACGCCAGAGAGATTGCATCCCCGAGGCGGTGTCTAGCCACCCATCCTCGACATGCAATGGCTCCAAGCTGGAGGTCGGAGCGACACCGTGCGCCTCTGTGGCACCGCTCGCAGCAGAGCTAGATCATGCCCATCGCAATGCAGGCGGGGCGCTTGGTTGTGGCTCGAACCCGTCAAGATCAAGTCTCCGCGACGCCAGCCATGTAGTTCAAACTTCCAAATCTGACCTGATGGCTGAGGGGCGAGGTTTCGATCTGCTCCAGATGGCCAGCTTAATTGGCCCGCAGCAAAGCCACCGAATACGAAGATCTGTCCGGGGAGAAAAGTCTCACCCTGGACCGCATCGTTGTTGATGATCGGAGGAGCCATCGGGCCTAAAGATGACGATAGAGAGGAACTCTCAATGAAAGCACCAATGTCGGTGTCAAACCGCGGATCTCGGTAGGGGGTCCCAATCATGCGTCTAGGCGGATGGTAACAGGAGACAAGGGACACGATGTTTTACCCAGTTTCGGCCCTCTCGATGGAGGTAAAACCCTACTCCTGCTTGATTAATATTGATGATATGGGTAGTACAAGAGTAGATCTACCACGAGATCGTAGAAGCTAAACCCTAGAAGCTAGCCTATGGTATGATTGTTGTTCGTCCCACGGATTAAAACCCTCCGGCTTATATAGACACCGGAGAGGGCTAGGGTTACACAGAGTCGGTTACAATGGGAGGAGATCTACATATCCAGATCGCCAAGCTTGCCTTCCACGCCAAGGAAAGTCCCATCCGGACACGCGACAAAGTCTTCAATCTTGTATCTTCATAGTCCAGAGTCCGCCAAAGGTCATAGTCCGCCATCCGGACACCCCTAATCCAGACTCCTCACCCGCACACACACGGAAGCGCTTATGCTCCGCTGGTGATAAACAATCGAGGTGGCCCCGCCATATCAACCTCGGGGAGCCCAGAGCTCAATGTCTGGCCTCATCGTGAACGCCTCCCTGGAGTGCCGCGAGGGGTTGGGCACGGGCTACGCTGGTCACGCCCAGACGCGACGCCACTCCAGCCAGCCCCTCGGCCTGGTTCGTCGACGCCTCTCCCGAGCGGAGCTAAGGCACGAAGGCCGCTTGAACGTTAAGGGGACTCCTGAGCATCGCGACTCAGGAGCCTAACTGCCACGTAGCCCCTCACCCCTTAGTTCCGAAAGGCTAACGGTGGTTGAGGTATGCGCGGGGCCGGGCTCTGCCGACGTAGAACGGTAAATTCACCCATACATCTCACCTCCCTACTTGTTGTTCAATGGTTAAGGGGACTCTGAGCATCGCGACTCAGAGCCTAACTTGTCACGTAGCCCCTCACTCCTTGGTCCCGCCCTGGTTTCCGGTCGGGCTAACGGCGGCCGAGGTATGCTGGGCCGGGCTCACCGACGAGAACATAAGCAAGTAGGAAGGAAAGCGAAATCTCAAGGAATTCAAAAGCAAATATTACAGTCCATAACTGTTTTCACAATGCCAAACGCAAGTTTAAACGCCCACGAGGCATGATGCATGTTGCATGAGCTGAAAGCGTGACAGAGCCACGGCGAGTCACTTTTTGGCAGCACCGCCGCCGGCGGCGGAGCTGCACCGGGCGGTTCGCCTCGTGAAGCCTCAGATCGGCAGCGCCGCTCGCTTGGTGCTGAAGGCCTGAACTTCGCCGACCCTACACGGCCTCAAAGAGCGACAGCCGCAAGCTCGCCGCCACGGGCTCCAACAGCTGTCAAGGTCCACGTTGGGGTCACGGGTAGACGGGTGAAGACGCGCCGGGCAGACACAGAGACACAGATACGCGCCTCGGCCTCAGCCATGGGGCCGAGGCCAAGGGCGACATCTTCAAGGGCGCGACCAGAATGTAAGCATCTTGGTGGGCCCGCCCTGGCGCCGCCAGCGGGCTTTCGTGTCACCGTCAGAAAGCGATTTCAAGAAGGTGCGAGCCTTCACCTCCAGATTCACGAAGGCCACGCGTCCCTCGGCCAGACCGACGCTTTGTCATTCCAGCTCGATCCTCTTCGCCCAACACCAGCTCCAACAAGACCTAAGGCCATGGCGCCATCAAGCTTGGCATCCCGTCCTTGGCGGCCGCCACGAGCCTTCATGTCTTCCTCCTTCTCTTGGCAGACGCTGGCTTCCTTGGCAAGCTGGTCGCAGGCCCTGCAGCTCGCTCTCCAAAGGCCTTGCAGCGACCTCGACATCGGCTACCTCCCCAAGGCGGCGCCACGAGCGGCTTCGCCGAGGATGGCCTGCTTCTCCTCGTCGCAGGCCGTCGCGGCTCGAACCAGCGCCGCTCGAATTGAAGCATCAGAGCGAACCCAGCCGGAGGCCAGCTCCAGGCGTCCGGCCACCAAGCGAGGGTCGGCGCCCAGAAGATCTTTCTGCAGCCGGTCCAGTTCAGCAGCAACATGATCCAGGACAGTAGAAGGAGTCGGAGAAACGGCAGTTGGCGGAGTAGGAGGAGAGGACGGTAGCGTAATCACAGCACCATGAGTCGGGTCCATCTGCGCCCCGGCGACTGCGGCAGTGGCGTCAGGCAAGGATACCTCGGGAGTCGCTTAGGCAATGGGGGCTGAGCTCGCCCCAGCTAGCCCTGCCAGGCCTCACAAGGATGACCGGGCAGGAGAGGCCCGCATCTTGCCGTCCCCTTCTTTTGCGGATGGAGGCGCTGCCCCGGATGAAGCCTCAGGAGCCCCTTCAGCTTTTTTGCTGCAGGCGCTGGCCTAGCCAAGGAATACGGATATCAAGCCTCAACGACGAAGCGAGAAGCAAAACGAGAATCAAGCACTTACTGGTCATCGCTCGCGGGCTCGAGCAACCTCCGGCTGAACTTGAAGCCCGAGATCCGGCTGCTGGGATCAACCTCAAGAGGCTCGGGAGCAGGAGGCGCGTCTGCAGATCGCCTCGGAGCTGGGGCAGACCCGCGGGGAACCAGCCCCATCCTGTCCTTCTTCGGGATCAGCGGCGAAGCTCGCCACCTCGCTTGCCGCCATCCTCGCTGCCGTCCGGCAAGAGGCGGAGAGCGCTGGACCTGCAACGAGGGAGGGGCGCTCGACTCCCCGTCGGTCGCCTCGGAGTCGGGCCCCTCTTCCCGCTCCTCTTCTTCCTCCTCTTCGCTGGAGTCGCCAGAGAACACGTTCACCGTCGCCAGGGCCGCCGGGTCCTCGAGAACCTCCCCGGGCACAGGCCCGTTCCCGTTGAAAGCGGGCATGGAGTCCACCACCTGCTCCCAATCATCTCAGAGGAACAGGGGTACAAGAGCGCCCTCCAGCCTCGCCATGTCTCCCCCGACCAAAGATTGGAGGACCGCGGCCAGATCTTCGTCGGCCAAGACCACGGGGCTCGGGTGAGGCCTCCACAGCGGAAGCAAGTATTGCCGAAGCGGGGCCACCCGGTGCTCCAGGAACTCCCTCAGGAGCGACGCCCCGGTCAGCTTCGTCGTCGCCGTGTTGCCTGGCCACAGGTCTGCATCCATCTTCTCCAGCACTGGCTTCGCACGGGAATCCACGAGTTCCGTGCGAGACCAAGCGTCGATGGGCTTGGGCTGCTCCTCGGGCAGAATCAGCCGAGGATGGATGCACCCAGCATCTACCATGACCCACTAGCTCCTGAAGCCTTCAATCCTCTTCACGGGCTTCGAGATGGCGTTGGAGCTGCCGTACGCGACAAAGCTCGCGCACCCGGTGATGGAGCCGCGAGAGTCCCGGAGGTAGAAGTAGTGGCGCAGCAAGGCCACTGAGGGCTGCACCCCTACATGAGCCTCAGAGTAGTAGGCGAAGATCGCCAGGAGAAGAACAGAGTTGGGGTGGAGGTGCAGAGCTTGCAGTTTGTAATGGCGGAGGACAGAAAAGAAGAACTCAGGAAAGGGAGGCACCAGACCGGCGGCAATGGCGCCACTTAACAGCGGTAGAAGGTGCTTCCTTGGTCCTCGTGAAGGGCAGAGCTAACCTTGAGCACCGCCGCCTGCTGCTGCCTTGCGCCGCCATCATCCGGCGCGCCCGGGCAAGGCTCTTCTCCGACACGTTCGGGGAGTCCAAAGCGGGCGAGTACCAAGCTCCAGCCGGGGTCTGGCGAGGCGCCATACCTTGCTAGGGCACGGGGTCGGAGTAGATCTAGGGATTTCGGAAGCAGGAAGGATAGGAGCGAGAAAGGGGATCTGGGCAATGACTGGAGAAGGCAAAGGAGGTAAAGCCTAGACGGGTACCGCTCTCTTGTCGATTCGTGCAATTGTCAAGGCGTCGCGGGGAAGCAGGGACGCCTATGTCCAATCAACCGCCACGCGGCGCCCAAGGCCGCAGGCTGTTAGGGGCTCATGATGCCGCAGACTTGCCCCTTCGCTTCTCTCGCTAAGCCAAGTCCAGCGCGCTTTGGGCCCGGGGCTACTGTCGGCGTTCGGACGGGGTACCAGACTTGCTCGCCTCATGCGGCGTGGTTTCAAGGTGGCCCAAGACGCCCATCTTAATCAACACAAGCTCGAGACCCTCGCGAGGGGCCAAGCCTCACGGGGCGGACGACAGGAAGCTTCCTCAGGCACGGCCTCGTCAGGCTGGCTCGCGAGGAGGCGGAGAGATCAAGGCGGGGTACCTCACGAGGTGCCCATGACGCAAGCCATGACGACCGAGGGCGCCAGGCGGGCGCCAGCCCGCGCAGTGTCCTCGTTTCCCCTTTGGTGCAAGGGAGGCAAGTGCAGGCCAAGAGTATCAAGCAAAGGCAACCATTTCGGTGCAACAAGACCAAGACCAGCAGAACGGCAGGAAGGAGGTCATCGTGGAGCCCAAGCCGGCCACCGCCGCCTTTGGCAGCGAGGACTGACTTTAGTCAGATAAGTGTACTAGATGTTCCCTTCAAATGGCCAATTGTTGGCGCCCTTCCCGCTCAATATTTGGGAAGAGGCCCAGGGCCTCTGCCTATAAATAGGACTAGCCACCCACAGGGTAGAGGCATCTAGAAAGAGGGGAGATCGAGACCTGATCGACCGGAAAATAGGCAAGAGAGAGAGAGAGAAGCGACTGAACTCCCCCTAGCAGTTCGTCACACCGGCCAAGAACAGACCCTCACGAGGCTGTTCTTCCTTGTACTGTTCATCATCAGCCCCTGAGGCAATCCACCAGACCACACACTAGAGTAGGGTATTACACCGCAATGGTGGCCCGAACCAGTATAAACCTTGTGTCCCTTGTGTTGCTCTTTGTGTAGTTTAGATCCTTGCGAGGCGACGAGGTGTAGGTAGGTTGGAGGTGTGATCTCCGCGTGCGCCCTAGAGTTCGAACCTAGAGAGTCTACCGGAACCCAAAATCCGACAGTCTCATTGTCAAGGACGACATTACCTCGAAGGGGGCTCTGGCTGTAGGCCAGACGCTCCGGATCGGCGGCTTCATCATGGCCGCCCCATCGGCGGTGGCGCCGACGATGACTTCTCGGGTCATCAATCGTAACCTTCACGTCAGTTCGGAACTTGTCGAACAGATGAATCCAATGGAGCTCTCCTCCCTTAACGAACTCTTGGATCGCATCGCTGCTCTGGGAGTCGCTACAGACTACAACCGGATTGGGCTTAAACCAGACCAAAGGGATATCAGGTCCCCGCCGGCCACCCATGAGATAGCGATAGTGGAGGAACCCCACACGGATTGCCCCTCTACTTTGAGGACATGCTATGTTCGGATCACCAAACTCCTTGAGCCAAAGACCTGCTCAAAGGAAAACCTGACCCAGGTCCCGGACTTAGAATCGGGGATTTGTATGTGTTGAATAACTGTCGTGAGATACTACCTTATATCAAGTAAGTGCAGTACTGGAGCTTATACATCGTAATCTACTAAACTTGCCGCACATTCTTATATATTTATATGTTTGACGCGATCACTATGTTGTGCAGCATCTACAAAGAGGAGTTACTGCCGCAAAATCCAAGAAAGATTGACAAACTGGTTATGGCAGGATTTGCGAAATGGTTCAAGAACCATGTAAGCTTTTGAAGTGCACTATCAGTTTTTTAATATATTGAGTACATAAGATGATCAGCTTGTCTATTTTCTAACCATAGGTTAAGAAGATGCCGAAGGATGGGCAGGCAGTTGATGATGCCCTTTACTCACTAGAAATGGGTCCTGATACTCGGGTAAGACATTATGAATCTTGCGTTGTTGGAGATGTGCGCTACAACACCCTTGCACGAGATGAAGGCAGAAGACACAAAACAGTGCCATCATGAGCACGGATATGTATGACAAAGAGACAACTAAAATGTATGCTAACATAATGTACATTGTTCGCTTGCAGATATCTCCATTTTCGAGGATCATCGGTGTGTGGTTCTGTTGTGCTGTCATTGGTATAACCTGTTTTCCAGGACCGCAAAACCCAGAGCTGATGATTATTTCGAATCCATCAATGTCAAGGCGGCGTACCAGACCAACGAGCCTTTTATTTTGGCAAATCAAGCAACACAGATATTTTTTCTTGGAAGACACATTTGCACGTAGCGATGACTGGACAGTATTCAAAGGTTTGAGCAAAGGAATTCGTTTAATGAAGTTGCACAACAAGATGATGCTTACACTGCTCCTGATGTACAAGATAACACAGATGTTCCTAATATCTTTGAGAACCATCACGTCAATGACGCCGGCGAAAAGATTGGCTGTCGTGCTGTGGACATACAAGAGTTGATCAAGAAGAAGCCAACGTTCGAGGACGTTGAGGATGAAGAAGAAGATGACACCGTGGGGAATTACGATTCAGACTGATACACATGGCGAAGATGTTGACGCTGCTGCTGTGAATGATGATTACACTGCTTTTGTCGTATTTGCCTGTCAGAAGACATTTTTTTATCTACAATGTGAAATTGTGTTTTCTATGACAACTGAAACCTGGTGAACATGTTGTTTAGTATTTTGTTGTGAGAATATCACTTGTTATGTATGCTGATTTGTGTTTGGTGATTGTATGAAAACTAAAACATTATGACATTGTTATTTACTTGTACTCATATTTTGATGTGAAACTTGAATATGATGACATAGTTGGACTGCAATTTGCTCGACGTCTTCGAATGAGAACAAAGCTGACCCGATAGGGCCTCTGCTATTCATTTATTTATATGAGCAAAAGGGGATACCCCCTGATTTCCGTTAATAGAAATCATTAGATGTTCACAACACTACACCCAGCCTGCTACACAGGTTTCATTCATTACTAGTTTCAGCAAAGTGCTCATGTCGTAGCTAATTTAATACATCACGAAAAGTGCTACATACATCGCAAATAAAGAGACAATCATCCCACAGAGCACATCGATTTTGCCCATTATCTTCACAAGCTCTTTCATCTCCTCATTGCTGTCAAGGCCGCTTCAGCAGCTGTTGCTTGGCCATGATCGAGGAACTACATCTTTAACCTTCTGCTCTGATCTTCCTCTTCTGCCGCTCCTTCAGCCATTTGTCCAACACCCCAACCTGCTGGTATTGGGATTCCTCGCTAACCAAATAATCAGCGAGTTGCATTCCCCCACATCAGCAACTTCCTAGAAATACAAATTACACGAATCTTCCCTTTTCTGCACGAATCAAATTGGAATATCATCAACCAAACTATTAAAAATCAGCAACTGAAAGCAGCAGAACAACACTTAAACATATTATTACCCCATGATTCGGGCATTTGTAGAAGACTCGGCCAGGGTTGCGGATTGTGGTTGAGACGCGATGGATGACTCTGCGTGATTTGCAGCAGTGGCACCACACCAACGGCAGCGGGTTGCGATGAGCAATCGGCTGCGGTGCGCGTGTCGGCGGGGGTGTGATGAGACACACAGGCGATGGTACGGTGGCGACTTGGCGATATCTGGTTGTTCCTCGTCAAGAGCAGGTGGACGAGCAGCCAGCGGACATGGTTGTCGCGCCGAGCTTCGATGCTAGGCGAGTAAGTAGAGAAGAGAAGAAGCAAACATTGGATATGTCGGTTTCATTACTTGCGAGTAGCATAGCACCATATATAGTCATAGTCTAGGTTTGGATTCAACCAGCTACGTGAGCACGCCTTTCTTTTTCTAAAACTCGCAACGCTCTCTTTATCGGGTACACTAGCTTGTTCTCAGACGCCTTCCCAAGTCTTTGATTTTCTTTCCCTTTTTTGCAGGAAGGAAGGAGGACAAAATTGAGAGTTCCTCGACTCAACCCAAGACCTCTCGCTTGAAAACCAAGGGTGCTAGTCACTTATGTGGTGAATGTTCCTGTGAGGAGGACGGCGGACAAACGCATTTTCCTCGCAGTTTTCTTCCTATATATAAAAAGTATGCTACTTGGTGTCCGCTTAGTCAAAAACGATTGTGCCAACCTTGACCGCTGGATTGACATTCAACGTCTGTCGCTTTCTTCGCCTCTTCTTCCTCGAGCCGCCAAAGCCAAACCAGCGCCAAGCGGACCGCTTCGCCCCGCCTCCCACGGCTGGCTGTGATCTTCCCTGCTCCTGCTCGTTCCGTCCGAGGCCTCACCATCGCCCTTCGCTTTGTTCGCTCACACAGGCCCGCCCTCCCCTGTTGTCAACATGGTCAACTACCGAGAGGAATAAGGAGATGACTGTACATGGTGAGGATGACAGAGGGACCCAAGCGCTGCAGTAATTTTGTTTTTTCGGACGGAGAAGGGTATCAACTGGTTGTGCGGGGCCCGTGGTCCGACTAGCCCAGGCTTTTATTTCATATGTTTAGCACATGACCGCCCAGTTTTTTTTCCTTTCTCAAAATGGCTAGCCAGCTATTTTGTTTATTGCAAAATAACCAACATAGGCCTACTTGCTTTTCTACGCCTCGCCAATGGAAATCTTTCAAGACGAGGAGAATGCATTTTGCCCGTAAAATGGGCTATAAGTAATAAGAAATGGGCTATAACTAATAAGAAATGGGCTATAAGTAATAATAAATGGGCTATAAATGAAAAAATACAGCAAACAGGCAATTAGTTCCAAAATACTGTTTTCTTTCGGATTTTGATATTTTAAATTTCATTGTTTTTGTAAAGTAGTAAAATTTCATTGAATTTAAATTAAGGTATATTCAGATTTAAAATTAATTTGAATCGCTAGAAATTTCGGGCTGTATGCTGTTTGGGACAGATTTGGAGGCTGACTTGTGGGTCTACTAGGTTGACGGTACTTTGGCTTTGTCAACTTAGTCCACAACGATTCTAGAAGCAAAGGACCGCTGGATGTTAATCCAACGGCCGTCTGCTTCTTCAATATCTGATCTTCTTGCTCCACCGCCAAACCAGCTCGGTGGGACTGCTCGCTTCGCCTCTCGTGGTCGGCTGTCTGTTGCCGCACGCCGCACCGCCCCACCTACTTCATTGCTGGCCGTGCTATTCCTCTACTCACCCACACCTCCTGTTATTTTCCGCGATGGCAGCCGGACCAATAAACCTCGTACTCCCCAACGCGTGGGCAACCATTGCCGAGTATTCCCCGGCTCCGTGTCGTTCCCTTCCTAGGCCTCGTTGTCGTCCACCGCCATGGTGCTCTCGGCGCGGCCTGGTCAACGTGGTCAACGAACGACATCCATCGGCCGTGGGCTGTACGCGCAAAATAATGATTCCTCCACCTGACAGCTGGGACCCACCGGAAGGGCCTCTATATTTCGCGAAAAAAACGTTCCCCCCGCTGACATGTCGGACCCACCAGCTATATCTTCGCACGCAAGGAAGTGCCTCCTTATTACGCACAAAAAAATGAATACCCACCTTGCTAGCTGGGACCCACCATAGTGGGAGGACGACTTGTGGGCCAACTAAGTTGACGGGGACGGAGGGCTTTGTCAACTTAGTCAATATGAACGATTCTAGCTCCAGTGACCGTACAATGTCTATCCAACAGCCGTAGTGCTTCTTCAACCTCTGGTCTTCGTGCTCCAGCCGCCCAAAGCAACGCCGGTCGTGCCGCATGCTCCTGCCTCCTGTGGCCAGCTTTGCTGCCGCGGAGGCCTCACCGCCCCCTACTATTCCCACCGCTGGTCAGGCCCTGCGGCGACGGCAGCTTCACACCGCAGCCGAACCAAGTGAACCTCAGATTCTCTCCGCTGGGCTTCCACTGCCGCGTCTTTCCTGGCTCCCCGTCATCCCTTTCCTAGGCCTCGCCGTCGTCCACCGTCGTGGTGCTCTCGACGCGGCCTGGTCAACGTGGTCAAGGAACGACTTCCATCGGACATGGACTGTACGTGGAGAGGCTGATAGCTGGGTCCACGGCCGCAGCAAGGAAGTGCCTCCTTATTATGCGGAAAATAATGTTTCCTCCACCTGACAGCTGGGACCGACCGGACGGGCCACTGTACTTTGCGGAAAAAACGTTTCCCCCTGACTGTTGGGGCCCACCAGCTTCATCTTCCCACCAGCTTCATCTTCACACGCAAGGAAGTGCGTTCGGGCAAAAAAAGATTCGCCCCCCTGACTGCTGGGACCCACCAGCCAACCTTCGCACGCAAGGAAGTGCGTGCGGGTAAAAAAACAAAACGATTCACCCCCTGGCTGCTGGGACCCACCAGCTACATCTTCGCAGGCAAGGAAGTGCCTGACAGTCGGGACCCACCTGGTCGAAGCGTACGTAGCGTTGTCATCCTAGTCGCGAATGTGTACGTACATACCGGTCGATGTAGAGGCGCGCACGTGTCGTAGTAGAGGCGCGCACGTGTCGTAGTAGAGGAGGGCGCGTAGCATGTACACGTACGTACAGCGGCGAGGGTGCAAGAAAGAAAATACGGCCACGTATGTGTACATACGGGCAGGGTCTCAACGCCTACTGCGCATACGTGCACGCCGTGGCTCGTGTACATGGCTGGGTCGGAACGGAGAAACAGCGTTGTCGCCGTGTTCATGGGGAGGCAACGAATGCGCCGTGTTCACGGGAGGAAATGGAATGCGCGTGTTCATCGGGAGGCAACAGAACGCGTGGGAGCCAACCGCTTGGACGGAACAGCGATGAAAACGAGGCCCGGCGTATCACGTAACGGAGGAACGGTTTTGTGTTCAACCGCCACGCTCAAACGGGTCCTGTTGATCGGGAGGGTGCGCGTCACAAAACGGAGGAAACGGACCTCCTACGATCGAACGGGGTCCTGTTGATCGGGACGGTGTGGCGTACGCAAAACGGAGGAAACGGACCTCCTACGGTCGTAAACAGGGTCCCGTTGATCGGGAGGGTGTGGCGCATCGCAAAACGGATTTAAACGGACTTGTGTTGGAGCGCTACGGTCGAGACGAGGGTCCTGTTCATCGGGAGGTGTGTGGCATACCGCAAAACGAGACTCCACAGGATACTGTTCATCTCCACCGTCGACCTCCTCCAGCCTCCACGGGCTACCGTCGACCTCCTCTAGCCTCCATGGGCTCCTGTTCACCCAGCCTCCACCGTGCGCTACTCCACCAGCTACTGCTCAACCACCCTCCACGGGCACCCCTCCACCGCTCATCGCTCATCCAGCCCTCCACACCACGGGTCCTGCTCAACCACCCTCCACGGGCACCCCTCCACCGCTCACTGCTCATCCAGCCCTCCACCACACCACGGGGTCCTGTTCATCCAGAGGCAAACGCCACCGCTCACTATTCATCCAACCCCCTCCCCGCAACGCCACTGCTCATCCAGAGGCAGCATGGATCGGCTTCATTAGCAGCAGAGCGGCGAATCGCCGATAGGGTTCGATTAACAGCCATCGATCGATCGCTCGGGTTCAGCAACGTGTAGCCTGCAGTGCAATCGCTCGGGTTCAGTTAGAGCCCAACGCCTCGCTCGGGTTCAGTTAGAGCCAATACCTCGCACACACGTGCGTACGGTACGAGAGAAACGCGCATCCCTCGGCCCCCGACCTCCCATCGTAACCGGGAACTCCCTGAAATTTTCCTCGCCCTCGCTTCTACCACGGTTTTTTCAGTCATGGACGGCCCAGAGAATGTCATGCAGCTGCGTCTCCGGCCCGCCCAGGACGAAAAGCCCATTTTCTGTCATGATTTTTTGTCATAGAAGTAGGAGCCCACCACATCTATGATGATACCGGGTTTTGTCACAATTATCATCATAGAAGTGTCATATGTGTGACAGAAAAAAAATTCGTTCGGCCCAAAATGTCACGCATGTGTCTTTTTTTTGTAGTGGAAGTAGGAGTCCTACTTCATACTTTCATTTTCCTCCTCTCCTTTCCCTTTCTCCCCACTTGGCTGACCCTTTAGGGGGCACACCAGCCCCTTGTGGGCTGGTGTGTTCCCTTACTTGGCCCATTAAGCCCATATCTTTACCGGGTGTTGCCCGGAACCCCTTCCCGTGACCCGGTATCACCCAGAACACTTCTGTTGTCCAAATACCATCATCCTATATATGAATCTTTACCTCTCTATCATTTCGAGACTCCTCGTCATGTTCGGGATCTCATCCAGGACTCTGAATAAATTTCGCTCATCAAATCACATAACTCATAATACAAATCGTCATCGAACGTTAAGCGTGCAGACCCTACGGTTCGAGAACTATGTAGACATGACCAAGACACATCTCCGATCAATAACCAATAGCGGAACCTGGATGCTCATATTGGCTCCTACATAATCTACGAAGATCTTTGTCGGTCAAACCGCATAACAACATATGTTGTTCCCTTCGTCATCGGTATGTTACTTGCCCGAGATTCGATCGTCGGTATCATCATACGTTGTTCAATATCGTTACCGGCAAGTCTCTTTACTCGTTCTGTAATGCATCATCCCACAACTAACTCATTAGTCACATTGCTTGCATGAATAAAAAATATTTATCATGATAAAAGGAAATATAAATAACAACTTTATTATTGCCTCTAGGGCATATTTCCTTCAATACATACCGAGGTATGCGGTCCAATGAGTGTTGAGGCTCGCGGCGGGTATCATTATTTTCTGACCTTCACAGATGATTTGAGAAGATACGGGTATATCTACTTAATGAAACACAAGTCTGAAACGTTTGAAAAGTTCAAAGAATTTCAGAGTGAAGTGGAGAATCATCGTAACAAGAAAATAAAGTTTCTACGATCAGATCGCGGAGGCGAATTTTTGAGTTACGAGTTTGGCCTTCATTTAAAACAATGTGGAATAGTTTCACAACTCACGCCACCTGGAACACCATAGCGTAATGGTGTGTATGAATGTCGTAACCGTACTTCATTAGATACGGTGTGATCTATGATGTCTCTTACCGATTTACCACTATCATTTTGGGGTTATGCATTAGAGACAGCTGCATTCACGTTAAATAGGGCACCATCTAAATTCGTTGAAACGACACCGTATGAACTATGATTTGGCAAGAAACCTAAGCTGTCATTTCTTAAAGTTTGGGGTTGTGATGCTTATGTGAAAAAGCTTCAACCTAATAAGCTCGAACCCAAATCAGGGAAGTGCGTCTTCATAGGATACCCAAAAGAAACTGTTGGGTACACCTTCTATCACAGATCCGAAGGCAAGATCTTTGTTACTAAGAATGGGTCCTTGCTAGAGAAGGAGTTCCTCTCAAAAGAAGTGAGTGGGAGGAAAGTAGAATTTGATGAGGTAATTGTAAGTTATCTCAAATTGGAAAGTAGCTCATCACGGAAAAATGTCCCCATGATGCCTACACCAACTAGAGAGGAAGCTAATCATAATGATCATGAAACTTTGGATCAAGTTACTATTGAACCTCGTAGGTCAACCAGAGCATGTTCCGCACCAGAGTGGTACGGTAATCTTATTCTGGAAGTCATGTTACTAGACCATGACGAACCTACGAACTATGAGGAAGTGATGATGAGCCCAAATTCCGATAAATGGCTTAAGGCCATGAAATCTGAGATAGGATCCATTTATAAGAGCAAAGTATGGACTTTGATTAACTTGCCTGATGATCAGGTGAGCCATTGAGAATAAATGGATCTTCAAGAGGAAGACTGACACTGATAGTAGTGTTACTATCTACAAAACTTGAATTGTCGCAAAAGGTTTTCGACAAGTTCAAGGTGATGACTTCGATGAGATTTTCTCACTCGCATCGATGCTTAAAGTCTGTCTAAATCATGTTAGCAATTGCCGCATTTTATGAGGTCTGGCAAATTGATGTCAAAACTGCATTCCTTAATGGATTTATTAAAGAAGAGTTGTATATGATACAACCAGAAGGTTTTCTCAATCCTAAAGGTGCTAACAAAGTGTGCAAGCTCCAGCGATCCATCTATGGACTGGTGCAAGCATCTTGGAGTTGGAATATACGCTTTGATGAGTTGATCAAAGCATATAGTTTTATACAGACTTGCGGTGAAGCCTGTATTTACAAGAAAGTGAGTGGGAGCACTATAGCCTTTCTAATAAGTATATGTGAATGGCATGTTGTTGATCAGAAATGATGTAGAATTTTCTGGAAAGCATAAAGGAGTGTTTGAAAGGAGTTTTTCAAAGAAAGACCTCGGTGAAGCTACTTACATATTGGGCATCAAGATCTATAAAGAAAGATCAAGACGCTTGATAAGACTTTTGATGAGTACATACCTTGATAAGATTTTGAACGAGTTCAAAATGGATCAGTCAAAGAAGGAGTTATTGCCTGAGTTCTAAGGTACGAAGTTGACTAAGACTCAAAACCCGACCACGGCAAAAGATAGAGAGAGGATGAAAGTCCCTATGCCTCAGTCATAGGTTCTATAAAGTATGCCATGTTGTATACCAGACCTATTATGTACCTTGCCATGAGTTTGGCAAAGGGGTACAATAGTGATCAAGGAGTAGATCACTGGACAGTGGTCAAAATTATCCTTAGAAGAATCAGGAAATATTTCTCAGTTATGGAGGTGATAAAGAGTTACGTCGATGCAAGCTTTAACACCGATCTGGATGACTCTGAGTCTCAATCTGGATACATATTGAAAGTGGGAGCAATTATCTAGAGTAGCTCCATGAAGAGCATTGTAGACATAGAAATTTTCAAAATACATACGGATCTGAATGTGGCAGACCCGTTGACTAAACTTCTCTCACAAGCAAAACATGATCACACGTTAGTACTCTTTGGATGTTAATCACATGGCGATGTGAACTGGATTATTGACTCTAGTAAACCCTTTGGGTATTGGTCACATGGTGATGTAAACTATGGGTGTTAATCACATGGTGATGTGAACTATTGGTGTTAAATCACATGGCGATGCGAACTAGATTATTGACCCTAGTGCAAGTGGGAGACTGAAGAAAATATGCCCTAGAGGCAATAATAAAGTTGTTGTTTATATTTCCTTATATCATGATAAATGTTTATTATTCGTTCTAGAATTATATTAACCGAAAACTTGATACATGTGTGGATACATAGACAAAACACTGTGTCCCTAGTAAGCCTCTACTAGACTAGCTCGTTAATCAAAGATGGTTAAGTTTCCTAACCATAGACATGTGTTGTCATTTGATGAAC
The DNA here is from genome assembly GCA_021605205.1 of Aegilops longissima. NCBI lineage: Eukaryota > Viridiplantae > Streptophyta > Magnoliopsida > Poales > Poaceae > Aegilops > Aegilops longissima. The sequence continues at coordinate 613,047,958 of CM038680.1, forward strand.
GGGATCACATCATTAGTAGAATGATGTGATGGACAAGACCCATCTATTAGCTTAGCATAATGATCGTTTAGTTTTATTGCTATAGCTTTCTTCATGACTTATACATATTCCTTTGATTATGAGATTATGCAACTCCTGGATACTAGAGGAATACCTTGTGTGCTATCAAATGTCACAACATAATTGGGTGATTATAAATATGCTCTACAGGTATCTCTGAACGTGTATGTTGGGTTGGCATAGATCGAGATTAGGATTTGTCACTCTGAGTATCAGAGAGGTACCTCTGAACCCTCTCGGTAATGCACATCATGATAAGCCTTGCAAGCAATGTGACTAATGAGTTAGTTTCAGGATGATGCATTACAGGACGAGTAAGAGACTTGCCGGTAAGGAGATTGAACTAGGTATGAAGATACCGGCGATTGAATCTCGGGCAAGTAACATACCGATGACAAAGGGAATAACGTATGTTGTCATTACGGTTTGACCGATAAAGATCTTCGTAGAATATGTAGGAACCAATATGAGCATCCAGGTTCCGATGTTGGTTATTGACCAGAGAGGTGTCTCGGTTATGTCTACATAGTTCTCGAACCCATAGGGTCCGCACGCTTAACGTTCGATGAAATTTTTTATTATATGAGATATGTGATTTGGTGACCGAATGTTGTTAGGAGTCCCCTATGAGATCAAAAACATGATGAGGAGTCTCAAAATGGTCGATAGGTACATATTCATATATAGGACGATAGTATTCGGACACTGGAAGTGTTCTGGGGGTATCGGGTACGTATTGGGTCACCGGAAGGGGTTCCGGGCAACCCCCGGCAAGCTATATGGGCCTAATGGGCCAAGAGGGGAAACACACCAGCCACAAAGGGGCTGGTGCACCACCCCCCCCCCCCATATGGGCTGGCCAAATTGGAGAAAGAAAGGGGAAGAAGGAAAGGAAAGAGGGAATAGGATTCCCCCTTCCCCCTCTTTCCTTCCTACTCCGAAAAGGAATAGGAAAGGGGGGAGGCCGAATTGGGAGGACCCCAAGTAGGATTCCTCCTACTTGGGGCGCCCCCTTGGCTGCCTCTCCTCCACTCCAACCTATATATATATGGGGGGGCACCGCTAGAACACACAACAAATATTGTTAGCTGTGTGCGGCGCCCCCCCTCCACAGTTTACGCCTCCGGTCATATTCATGTAGTGCTTAGGTGAAGCCCTACGCGGATCACTTCACCGTCACCGTCACCATGCCGTCATGCTGACGAAACTCTCACTTGAAACTTTGATGGATCAAGAGTTCGAGGGACGTCATCGAGCTGAACGTATGCAGAACTCGGAGGTGCCGTACATCCGGTACTTGATCGGTCCGAACGAGAAGAAGTTCGACTACATCAACCGCGTTGTTAAACGCTTCCGCTTTCGGTCTACGAGGGTAAGTGGACACACTCTCCCCATCTCGTTGCTATGCATCTCCTAGATAGATCTTGTGTGAGCATAGGAATTTTTTGAAATTGCATGCTACGTTCCCCAACAATATTACTTTTGTCTTTCATATGAATTATTTTTGAAATGTTTGTAGTATCAAGGAACAAAGCTGGATTTCAGTACTGTTGAGAAACAGCTTGAATCTGTTTTTGAGATTATGAAGAAACTCATTCCTCCTGAATCAATGCCTATTACTGAATGTAATGATAAGTGCAAAAGCATGAGTTTCAACCATATTGTGAATACAAATGGACAAGTTGGAACAACTTCAAAAATTACTTCATCACGGAGCACATTGAATAAGTTTGTTAGTATTAAGAACAAGTCATTTTTCCCTCAGAAACTTCAATTGAAATCAAGCACAAATGGTATTGTTTTGTTTTTCTTATTACTTTTTGTTGATACAATGTGCATTTCTTTCTTTCCATTTTGTTGTCTTATCGTTTATTGATTTGTTCCAGATGAAGCTGTTGCAATTAATTCTCAGAAAAGCTTTAATGAACAATCAATGCCATCCAATCAACGTCATTTCCAGCGACATGATGAGGTGAGATGGTTTTTGAAGTTGTCTATTTGTTGCTTACAGTGTAGTCTTGCAACCCCTGATCATTCTATGTATGCATTTTAATCACAAATCACTTAGTTAGTTGCTCATACACACTATCGTGAGTTTTTATAAGAACTATGTGCAAGTTTCGCCTTGAATTTATTTTCTTGATTTTCAGCTTTGCATAAACAATACTCTCCAACTATTGTTTTATCCATCATACATGCACATCTGTTCTATATTTCTTTCTGTCATGTATCTTGTCCATCTATTTTTTTCCTAATTAATTGTTTGATCTAATATGATAGGGTTCATAGTATCAAACGCCTGTAAATATTCAAATGTTTCATTTTACTCATGTGCCTTCTCCATCAGCAAACCATGCACTTACTCAGGTGTACTATAGTTTTTTTCCTATACTTTGAGTACTAAAATTGTCTCCATTATGATTACTAGCAAAAATGTCCGTGCGTTGCACCGGGAGAAAAAAAATATCTTTCATGTTTAGTTTGTGGGTATGTGAGTTGCCTAGGAAAGACACTACGTATGTGATGCTATCAAGATTTTTGTCTTAATCAAAAACTTAATTATCCATTTACTAAAGTATTATACATGCACAATACATGCATTTGTCTACATAAGGAGATCTTTAGTTGAATGCCCATGCGTTGCCATGCAAATAAAAAAATTAATTGATCGTGACTTAACTCTCTTGTCACCCAAGTAACATAAATCTACTTTAGTCAAGACAACACGGGACAAAAGTCTTAGATGAAAAAATAATTATAGATGAAAGGTATTTTGGGACGCTAGTTTGGGAAGATGGTATGTATTGCCGTCCTTGACCACTTAAATTTGTTCATAGTCTCCTCGCTCTTTTCCAAAAACATCATACATCAATATGACGGTTAGCAATCTCAACTGTGGTATTGTCTGAATCTCAATGCAAAAATTTAGAACATGCATCCTACCTATTGCTCCTTAGCTTCAATAAACTGAGCATTATTGCCATGGTTAGAAATTAAATCGGGTGAAATTAACAATATAGTGTACAATAGGCCAGACAAAATCTAGGTTTATACATACCCTACAATCCATTGTGATCTGGTTACCATAGCACATAAAATTGCAGCTCAAAAGCTTATGCCGGTTTTAGATTATTATTTTTCCGTGTTTCATTTTGGGCAATTTTTTCCCGTGAGTAGGCCTCAATCTTATTCAGTGCACATCAGGCCGAAAGGCCAATTTGGCTGACACAGAAATCCACCCCAGCTTAAATAGAAAATTAAAGTAAGGTGCAAGACGCCTGCTCTCGTAGCCCTGGCTACATGCGAGATTGAACGGTCCACGCTCTTCGAGCATCGCCGCTTATATTCCTGAAGCTTCTTTTCCTGGCTCCGCCTCTCTCTCTCTCTTTCTCTCTCTCTCTCTCAATCACTCACTCGTCAGTCGTCATAGGAGGACACCATGGAGCAGCATGATACGTCTCCAACGTATATACGTTTCCAAGCACTTTTGCCCATGTTTTGGACTCTAACTTGCATGTTTTGAATGAAACTAACCCGGACTGGCGCTGTTTTCAGCAGAGCTGCCATGGTGTTGTTTATTGTGCAGAAAACAAAAGTTCTCGGAATGACCTGAAAATCCACAGAGATAACTTTTGGAAAATATAAAAAATACTGGCGAAAGAATCAAGGCTAGGGGCCCACACCCTGTCCACGAGGGTGGGGGCGCGCCCCCTCCCCCTGGGGGCGCGCCCCCTGTCTCGTGGGCCCCGTGATGCTCCATCGACCTCAACTCCAACTCTATATATTCTGTTTTGCGGAGAAAAAAATCAGAGAGAAAGTTTCATCGCGTTTTACGATCGGCCACCACCGCCAAGCCCTAATCTCTCTCGAGAGGGCTGATCTGAGTCCGCTCGGGCTCCGAGAAGGGATTCGTCGCCGTCGTCATCATCAACCATCCTCCATCACCAATTTCATGATGCTCACCGCCGTGTGTGAGTAATTCCATCGTAGGCTTGCGGGACGGTGATGGGTTGGATGAGATTTACCATGTAATTAAGTTAGTTTTGTTAGGGTTTGATCCCTAGTATCCACTATGTTCTGAGATTGATGTTGCTATGACTTTGCTATGCTTAATGCTTGTCACTAGGGCCCGAGTGCCATGATTTCATATCTGAACCTATTATTTTTTCATGAATATATGTGAGTTCTTGATCCTATCTTGCAAGTCTACAGTCACCTATTATGTGTTATGATCCGACAACCCCGAAGTGACAATAATCGGGATACTTCTCGGTGATGACCGTAGTTTGAGGAGCTCATGTATTCACTAAGTGCTAATGCTTTGGTCCGGTTCTCTATTAAAAGGAGGCCTTAATATCCCTTAGTTTCCACTAGGACCCCGCTGCCACGGGAGGGTAGGACAAAAGATGTCATGCAAGTTCTTTTCCATAAGCACGTATGACTATATTCGGAATACATGCCTACATTACATTGATGAACTGGAGCTAGTTCTGTGTCACCCTATGTTATAGCTATTACATGAGGAATCGCATCCGACATAATTATCCATCACTGATCCAATGCCTACGGGCTTTTCACATATTGTGTTTCGCTTATTTACTTTGTCGTTGCTACTGTTACAATTACTACAAAACTGCTATCTTTACTTTTGCCATCGTTACCATTGCTAGCATACTACTTTGCTACTAAATACTTTGCTGCAGATACTAAGTTATCCAGGTGTGGTTGAATTGACAACTCAATTGCTAATACTTGAGAATATTCTTTGGCTCCCCTTCTGTCAAATCAATAAATTTGGGTTGAATACTCTACCCTCGAAAGGTGTTGCGATCCCCTACACTTGTGGGTTATGAAGACTAATTTCTGGCGCCGTTACCGGGGAGCATAGCTCTATTCTTTGAGTCACTTGGGATTTATATCTGTTGGTCACTATGAGGAACTTGAAAGACGAAAGACTAAGATTTTTCCCTCAACTACGAGGTGAGGTAAGGAACTGCCATCTAGCTCTGCACTAGATTCTCCTTCTGTTTTGAGTAAGCTTGCGACACCTAAACCTGCTACTGCTATGAATTCTGATATGTCGCATGTTATTGATGATGCCACTTCTGCTATGCATTATACTTATGATGAAACTACCTGTGTGCTTGATACTATTGTGCCATTAGGTGAATTTCTTGATGAACAACTTGCTAGGGTTAAAGAGAATGAAATTATTGATGATAGTGATGATAAAGGTTCTCCCCCTGATTATGAATTTCCTGTTGTTCCTGAGGGTTATGTTATCGATGAAGAAGCTCCTAGAGCTATTTTTGCTTGCAATGATAGATATGATCTTAAGAAGTTACTAGCTAAATGGAAGCAGCAATCTCTTAATGCTAGAATGAAACATGACCCCACTTTTGCTACTTCACCTATTTGTGTTACTGATAAGTATTATGAATTCTTTGTTGATCCTGAGATAATTACTTTGGTTGAATCTGATCCTTTTTATGGCTATGAATCTGGAACTGTTGTGGCACATCTTACCAAGTTAAATGATATAGACACCCTGTTTACTAATGATGAGAAGTCTCACTATTATTATATCCTAAAGATATTTCCATTCTCATTAAAGGGTGATGCTAAAACTTGGTTTAATTCTCTTGATCCTGGTTGTGTGCGTAGTCCCCAGGATATGATTTATAACTTCTCTGTTAAATATTTCCTTGCTCATAAGAAACAAGCTGCCTTGCGGGAAATACATAATTTTGTGCAAATCGAAGAAGAGAGTCTCCCACAAGCTTGGGGGAGGCTTCTCCGATTACTTAATGCTTTGCCTGATCACCCTCTTAAGAAAAATGAAATACTTGATATCTTTTATAATGGACTAACCAATGCTTCCAAGGACCACTTGGATAGTTGTGCTGGTTGTGTTTTCAGGGAAAGAACAGTCGACCAAGCTGAATTACTATTGAATAATATGTTGACTAATGAAAATAATTGGAATCTTCCTGAGCCAATTCCTGAGCCAATTGAGCCAACTCCTGAGCCTATTCCTAAACCAACTCCGAAGAAGAGGTGTGTTCTATTTCTCAATCCTGAAGATATGCAAGAGGCAAATAAATCAATGAAAGAAAAAGGTACGAAAGCTGAAGATGTTAAGAATTTACCTCCTATTGAAGAAACACATTGTCTTGATAACCCGACACAGGTAGTACAGGTAAATTCTCTCAATAGATATGATAAAGTTGAAATCCCGTCTACTAGATTTCATAGCCCATGCTTAGATGAATTTGATGACTTTATGGCTAGGCAAGAAAGTTTTAATGCTTATGTTGGTAGAGAATTAAATAATAATGCTTTCGAGATAGGACGCTTGAGTGATTATATGGCTGGAGTTAAAGGTGAACTTAAACTCATTAGCAAATATGCTTCTATGGCTACCACTCAAGTAGAGCAAGTATTTAAAGCTCAAATTTGCTCGATGAATTAAATAGTAAACATGATTTTGCTGTTAGAGTGGCTACTAGAACTGGTAGAATGACTCAGGAACCTTTGTATCCTGAAGACCACCCTAAGAGAATTGAGCAGGATTCTCAGAGAAATAATTTAGAGGCACCTTGTTCTTCTAAAAAGAAGAAGAAGAAAAATGATAGGACTTTGCATGCTTCTTGTGAACCTGTTATAGACACACCTGAGAATCCCAATGATATTTCTATTTCTGATGCTGAAACACAATCAAGTGATGAACATGAACCTAGTGATAATGTTAATGATAATGTTCGTGTTGATGCTCAACCTAGCAAAAATAATGATGTAGAGATTGAACCTGATGTTGATCTTGATAACCCACAATCAAAGAATCAACGTTATGATAAAAGAGACTTTGTTGCTAGGAAGCACGGTAAAGAAAGAGAACCATGGGTTCAGAGACCCATGCCCTTTCCTCCTAAACCATCCAAGACAAAGGATGATGAGGATTTTGAGCGCTTTGCTGAAATGATTAGACCTATCTTCTTACGCATGCGCTTAACTGATATGCTTAAATTAAATCCTTATGCTAAATACATGAAGGATATCATTACAAATAAAAGAAAGATACCGGAAGCTGAAATTTCCACCATGCTTGCTAATTACACTTTCAAGGGTGGAATACGAAACTTGGGGATCCAGGGGTACCAACTATACCATGCTCCATCAAAAGAAACTATGTTAAAACTGCTTTATATGATCTTGGAGCCGGTGTTAGTGTTATGCCTCTCTCTTTATATCGTAGACTTGAATTGAATAAGTTGACACCTACTGAAATATCTTTGCAAACGGCTGATAAATCAACTTCCATACCTGTCGGTATTTGTGAGGATGTGCATGTTGTGGTTGCAAATGTCACTATCTTAACGGACTTCGTTATTCTTGATATTCCCGAGGACGATAGTATGTCAATTATCCTTGGTAGACCCTTTTTGAATACTGCAGGGGCTGTTATTGATTGCAACAAAGGCAATGTCAGTTTTCATGTTAATGGTAATGAGCATACGGTACACTTTCCGAGGAAACAACCTCAAGTTCATAGCATCAATTCTATTGGAAAAGTTCCAACTATCATTATTGGAGGTTTTGAATTTCCTCTTTCTACTGTCAAGAAAAAGTATGATATTCTTATTGTTGGGGATGTTCATATCCCCGTTGAGGTAACCTAGTGTTATTCAAAATTTATCTGGTTCCATGTTATTCAGAATAAGTTTGTTAACAAGACTTGATCAACATTGTTAGTAGATTCATTTTGATGATCATGAGATGGATGAAACTAGAAGGCACAACCTTCTGTACCCTCTTTTTACTTTCTGTTATTTAAAATAAATAAAGCAAAAATATTATTATCGGTCTGTTTTCTGAATTATACGCGCAATAAAAAATATCCCGAAAATAGAAGTGCTCCAAATGCCCTGCAAATTTAGTATGATTTTTTATGGAATATTTGAGGATTTTAGGCATTGAAAACACTGCAGAGGGCAAGCACATGGCCACGAGGGTGGAGGGCGCGCCCACTCCCCCTGGGCGCGCCCCCTGTCTCGTGGGCCCATGGTGGCCCCCCTCCACTTATTCGTACACCCACACACTCCATCTTCCTCCCAAAAAAAACCCCATCCAGCTCAAGCACGAGTTCTAGCTCATTTTGCTGCGATTTTCGATCTCCTTGCTCAAAGCTCCATTCACAAAACTGCTTTGGGAGATTGTTGCTTGGTATGTCACTCCTCCATTGGTCCAATTAGTTTTTGTTCTTGCAAATTTTTGCTGCATAGGTGACCCTGTTCTTGAGCTTGCATGCCAAATTTATGAGATCCCAAGTAATTCTAATGCATGATATAGGCTCTAGGCACTTGTGGGAGTAGTTGCTATCAATCTTGTTTAGTTTGATTCACTTTTATTTTGAAGTTACTAAAAATTTCAGAAATTTTTCTGAGAAAGAAGTATGTCTAGGAGAATGTACCAAGGTGGTTCCTCAACTAAGAGAGGACCTAGGCGTGCTATGCGCGAGCAAGACGGTGAACCACCAAGGGAAGCCGAAGTGCGGGCTTGCGAGTGGCCATCAGAAGAGTTTATGGTCAAAGTAGGCATTAAGGATGAATTTGACGCATATGTGTGTAATGCCAATCTTGAGGACTTCTTTCAAGATAAGTGTCCTCAGTACTACAAATTGATTGATTCATTCGTGAGAAGGTTTAAATTTACATCTTCGCGTAATTCTCAAAATGTCCTGTTTGATATTTATGATGAATCTTATACCATGGAACTAGAAGATTTTACTACTGCTTGCAAACTCCCGCAGTGGGGCAATGTTCATGAACCCCACAAATCTGAATATAAAGACTTTCTTTCTAGTATTACTGTGGGAGAATCTAGGGATATAGCACAAGCTACCATAGGGAGCATGCACTTACCTTCTATACATTATTTTGCTCTCTTCATTGGTAGATGCATTAACGGTAAAGATGAAGCATGTCACATGTGTGTCCCTAACCTTTGTGTCCTCAAGAGTGTTGTGTTAGGTAATAAAGATTACAACTTGGGGGCAATAGTTGCACGTAGGTTGCATAATAATGGTATATCTGGATATTTATTTGGAGGAATTTATGCGACCCGTGTTGCTAATTATCTTGGTATATCTCCACATGAGGAGGATATTGAGTTGCTTCCTGCTTATTTAGATTATGACGCGATGGTCAGACATCGTTTTCTTTTGAGGAATGAACAATTCCTCCAGTGTCGACTAATCTTTGATAGACGTCGCGCTGTCCATGTTACTCTCCCTGCTCCTTCCCTTTTTGATTATCAGGCAAAACGAAGATATGTTGTCACCAGGGAGAAGGCAGCCGAAAACGAGTGGGGAGCGGAGGCAGCTCGTCAACATGCCGCAGCTCAGGATGCATTGGTTGCTACATCTCAGTACGACCCCAGTTATAACTTCGTATATCAGCCAGGCTATCCTTGGCATTAGACCAACTTAGGCCAAAAGCCTAAGCTTGACGAGTACGTATTTCACATCGACTTTACATTCACGTTCACACACTATTCTAGTTGTCGGTGCTCATACTCTTTCATTGTATTATCCATGCTAGTTTAATTTCTTTTTCTAGCTTTCTTCTTGTGTGTTTGCTAAACCTTAAGAGAAAAACCAAAAAAAATAGTTAGTTTAATTTCCATGCTTGTAGTAGAAATTAAAATGAAAACCCAAAAAGATTTCTCGTTCTTCTTTTACTTGTTGGGAGCTTTACCGTGTAAATAGTTTTATTTTCTCTTCTTTCCTTTGGGGGTCGAGAGTAGAAGACCTATTGAAAATGTTTTGTGGTTCCCGTATGCATGATTGTTTATTTAACTTAGAGCCCATATTACTTTGTCTTCTCTCTTGAGTTGAATGCTTGCAGATTCCAGCTTAGTCCAATGCACGGGCACCATTATTATTATACACACCGTTCGGTCGTGCAAGTGAAAGGCAATAATGACGATATATGATGGACTGATTGAGATGAGAGAAGCTGGTATGAACTCGACCTCTTTTGTTTTTGTAAATATGATGAGTTCAGCATTGCTGATTCAGCCTATTATGAAGTAAACATATTTGCAATGACATTTAGAGCTTATAGTTGCTTATGCCATGCTTAATTAGCTATGAGTTTATAATGGTTTACCTTGCGTGCCAACATGCTATTAAAATGATTATGATGTGGTATGATGGGATGGTATCCTCCTTTGAATGACTCAAGTGACTCGACTTGGCACATGTTCATGCATGTAGTTGAAACAAATCAACATAGCCTTCACGATATTTATGTTCATGGTGGATTATATCCTACTCATGCTTGCACCTGGTGTAGATTAATTTTAATGCATGTTCATGACTGTTGTCGCTCTCTCAGTTGGTCGCTTCCCAGTCTTTTGCTAGCCTTCACCAGTACTAAGCGGGAATACTGCTTGTGCATCCAAACTCCATAAACCCCAAGGTTATTCCATATGAGTCCACCATACCTTCCTATATGCGGTATCTACCTGTCGTTCCAAGTAAATTTGTATGTGCCAAACTCCAAACCTTCAAATGAAATTCTGTTTTGCAGACTAAGGCATAGCCTAGTGGTGGGAAGGGGCTGATGCCTTCCCACCCTCCCAGGTTCAAGGCATGGTACTTGCAATTTGGGTTTGTTGCACCAATTATACTGTAAGGGGTTCCCTTACAGTCTTTCCGTCAAAAAAAATGAAATTCTGTTTTGTATGCTCAAGCATCTCATGTTTCAACTAGGGCTGTCTGTATCTTCCATGCTCAAGAGGAGTGGACTCCGTTCCTCATTCACGAGAAAATGGTTGGTTACCGGGATGCCTAGTCCCATGATCAAAAAGATCAAAGCAAATCAAAATAATTAAACAAAACTCCCCAAGGGCTGTTGCTAGTTGGAGGCACTCGTTGTTTCGAGCAAGCCATGGATTGATGCTTGTTGGTGGTGGGGGAGTATAAACTTTTACCATTCTGTTTGGGAACCGCCTATAATGTATGTAGCATGGAAGATATTGCCATCTCATAGTTGTTGCGTTGACAGTGAAAGTATGCCGCTCAAAATGTTATTCATATCTATTTTAAAATCGAGCTCTGGCACCTCTACAAATCCCTGCTTCCCTCTGTGAAGGGCCTATCTATTTACTTTTATGTTGAGTCATCACCTTCTTATTAAAAAGCACCCGCTGGAGAGCACACTGTCATTTGCATGCATTACTATTAGTTTATATTGGATATGACTTGATTGGATCTCTTTTACCATGAATTACAATGTTTAGTCAGTCCTTGATCTTTAAAGGTGCTCTGCATTTATGTTTTGCGGTCTCAAAAAGGGCTAGCGAGATACCATCTTGTTATATCATATTATGGTTGTTTTGAGAAAGTGTTTATATCCGAGATTTATTATTATTGCTCGCTAGCTGATTATGCCATTGATTTGATTAAATGTGAGACCTAAGTATTATTGTGAATATGGTTAGTTCATAATCTTTGCTGAAAACTTGAATGCTGGCTTTACATATTTACAACAACAAGAGAAAATAGAGTTTGTTAAAGTTTTTCTTTATCACTTTCAGTTTATCAACTAAATTGCTTGAGGACAAGCAAAGGTTTAAGCTTGGGGGAGTTGATACGTCTCCAACGTATCTACTTTTCCAAACACTTTTGCCCTTGTTTTGGATTCTAACTTGCATGATTTGAATGAAACTAACCCGGACTGACGCTGTTTTCAGCAGAACTGCCATGGTGTTGTTTATAATGCAGAAAAAAAAGTTCTCGGAATGACCTGAAAATCCACGGAGATAACTTTTGGAAAATATAAAAAATACTAGCAAAAGAATCAAGGCCAGGGGGCCCACACCTTGTCCACGAGGGTGGGGGTGTGCCCCCTCCCCCTGGGCGCCCCCTGTCTCGTGGGCCCCGTGATGCTCCACCGACCTCAACTCCAACTCTATATATTCCGTTTCGCGGAGAAAAAAATCAGAGAGAAAGTTTCATCGCGTTTTACGATACGGAGCCGCCGCCAAGCCCTAATCTCTCTTGGGAGGGCTCATCTGGAGTCCGTTCAGGACTCCGGAGAGGGGGATTCGTCACCGTCGTCATCATCAACCATCCTCCATCACCAATTTCATGATGCTCACCGCCGTGCGTGAGTAATTCCATCGTAGGCTTGCTGGACGGTGATGGGTTGGATGAGATTTACCATGTAATTAAGTTAGTTTTGTTAGGATTTGATCCCTAGTATCCACTATGTTCTGAGATTGATGTTGCTATGACTTTGCTATGCTTAATGCTTGTCACTAGGGCCCGAGTGCCATGATTTCAGATCTGAACCTATTATGTTTTCATGAATATATGTGAGTTCTTGATCCTATCTTGCAAGTCTATAGTCACCTATTATGTGTTATGATCCGACAACCCCGAAGTGACAATAATCGGGATACTTCTCGGTGATGACCGTAGTTTGAGGAGTTCAGGTATTCACTAAGTGCTAATGCTTTGGTCCGGTTCTCTATTAAAAGGAGACCTTAATATCCCTTAGTTTCCACTAGGACCCCGCTGCCACGGGAGGGTAGGACAAAAGATGTCATGCAAGTGCTTTTCCATAAGCACGTATGACTATATTCGGAATACATGCCTACATTACATTGATGAACTGGAGCTAGTTCTGTGTCACCCTATGTTATAGCTATTACATGAGGAATCGCATCCGACATAATTATCCATCACTGATCCAATGCCTACGAGCTTTTCACATATTGTGTTTCGCTTATTTACTTTGTCGTTGCTACTGTTACAATTAGTACAAAACTGCTATCTTTACTTTTGACATCGTTAACATTGCTATCATACTACTTTGCTACTAAATACTTTGCTGCAGATACTAAGTTATCGAAGTGTAACTGAATTGACAACTCAACTGCTAATACTTGAGAATATTCTTTGGCTCCCCTTGTGTCGAATCAATAAATTTATGTTGAATACTCTACCCTCGAAAGCTGTTGCGATCCCCTACAATTGTGGGTTATCATAGCAACCTCGAGTTGACGAGCGACCCCGCGCATCCGGCAGGTGTTCCACCGCACCCCTCTCTGCCTCGACCCCGTCCTTCGCGGGTCTCCTCTATCGCGCGATGGACGCCGACCTCGTGCCTGAGGGAGTCCTGGATTATGGGGTATCCGGACAGCCGGACTATGTACAACGTCCGGACTATTGAAGCGTGAAGATACAAGACTCAAGACTTCGATCTGTGTCCGGATGGGACTTTCCTTGGCGTGGAAGGCAAGCTTGGCGATCCGGATATTATATTCCCTTCCTTGTAACCGACCCATGTAAACCCTAGCCCTCTCCAGTGCCTATATAAACCGAAGAGGTTGGTCCTTAGAAGGCTGATCACAATTACAATCATACCATCATAGGCTAGCTCTTAGGGTTTAGCCTCTACGATCTCGTGGTAGATCTACTCTTGTACTACCCATATCATCAATATTAATCAAGCAGGAAGTAGGGTTTTACCTCCATCGAGAGGGCCCGAACCTGGGTAAACATTTGTGTCCCTTGCTTCCTGTTACCATCAGCCTTGACGTACAGATCGGGACCCCCTACCCGAGATCCGCCGGTTTTGACACCGACATTGGTGCTTTCATTGAGAGTCCCTCTGTGTCGTCGCTGTCAGGTTCGATGGCTCCTTCAACCATCATCAACGACGTTGTCCAGAGCGAGACTTTCCTCCCCGGACAGATCTTCGTGTTCGGCGGCTTCGCACTGCGGGCCAACTCGCTTGGCCATCTGGAGCAGATCGACAGCTACGCCCCTGGCCACCAGGTCAGGTTCGGAAACCTGAACTACATGGTGGACACCCGCGGAGACTTGATCTTCGATGGATTTGGGCCTATGCCAGGAGCACCGGACAGTCACGATGAGCATGGCTTAGACCTTCCATCGGACGAAGCTCGGGGTATCACTCCCGTAGTATCTCCGGACCTAGATCCGGAGCAGGCTGCGCTGCCTAAGGACGGAGGGATGGACCCCGCCCCGCAGGTCGCACACTCATCGGCGGTGGAGCCGAACATGGGTCTTACCTCTGCGGTGACCTGTGACTCCGAACCCCCGGATTCGTATCCGAACGTTGATTCCAGTCCGCACACTCCCGAGCCAGCCCGAGCCAGGTTGGGCTCCGGTAATGGAGTTCACCGCTGCGGATATCTTCCAGCACTCGCCCTTTGGCGACATGCTGGACTCATTAAAGTCTCTCTCTTTGTCAGGAGGCTCGGGGCCGAACTATGTACGGCTCGAGTGGGAAGCAGGCGATGAAGGAATTCGTTGCCCACCCACCACCCACTTCATTGCCACGGTAGATGATTTAACCGAGGGGAATGGACTTCGACTCCGAAGACATCGACGGTATGGACGACGATGCAGGAGAAGAACATGAACCACCGCTCACTGGGCGGTGGACAGCCACCTCTTATTATGATATATATATATATATATATATGGTGGACACTCCGAAGGAAACAAATGGCAATGAGGCAACGGAGGATAAAACCTCAGGGAAAAAGGCAAAGAATGGGCGTCGTCGGCGCCACTCCAAGCCCCGCCACACCAATACCGGCCCAGGAGACGAAAACAATCCGAATGGTGCTGAAGAAGAATACAACCCTGATCAGCCCGCCTTCGAGCAGGCCAAACAGGGGGATGAGCAGGTCAGCCCAGAAGAACAAGCGACGGACGAATACCCGGAGGAGGACAGCTACATGCCACCCTCCGAAGACGAGATTAGCCTCAGCGACGATGAGTTCGGCGTGCCTGAGGATCCCGTAGAGCAGGAGCGCTTCAAGCGTCGGCTTATAGCCACTGCGAGGAGCCTGAAAAAGAAGCAGCAGCAACTCCAAGCTGATCAAGACCTGCTCACAGACAGATGGACTGAAGTCCTGGCGGCCAAGGAATACGGACTCGAGCACCATCGGCTGAGCGGCCACCTCGTGGCCGGGATAAAACGGCATACCAGTCCGCATACCAGCCAACACCCCCACGCCAACATACTACAGCCCGGGGCAACAAAATGGGACAGCCAAGATCAATCTACGGATCGCGGGGGCACGCCTCGGCACGCGACGACGACCGCCACGCCGGATACACCTTCAACAAGTCTGGCTGGGCCGAATATAGCCACCCAGAGCAATTCGACCTGCGCAGCCACATAGCCCGGCAGCGAGGCGCCGTGCACCCCCTCTGCTTCACTGACGAAGTAATGGATCATGAATTCCCAGGGATTTTCAAACCCGTAAACATCGAATCATACGATGGCACAACAGACCCCGCAGTGATCGAAGATTTTCTTCTCCACATTCACATGGCCCGCTGAGACGATCTGCACGCCATCAAGTATCTTCCCCTTAAGCTCAAAGGACCAGCCCGGCACTGGCTAAACAGCCTGCCAACAAATTCCATTGGCAGTTGGGAAAACCTGGAAGACGCATTCCTCGACAACTTCCAGGGCACATATGTGCGACCACCTGACGCCGATGACCTGAGCCACATTACTCAATAGCCCGGAGAGTCAGCCAGGAAATTCTGGACTCGGTTCCTAACTAAAAAGAACCAAATAGTTGACTGTCCGGACGCCGAAGCCCTAGCGGCTTTCAAGCATAATATCCGTGACGAGTGGCTCGCTCAACACTTCGGCCAGGAAAAACCCAAGTCCATGGCAGCTCTCACAACACTAATGACCTGCTCTTGCGCGGGCGAGGATAGTTGGTTGGCTCGTAGCAGCACTACGCCACAGCCTGGCAATTCGGATGGTCGCGACAATAACGGCAAGCCACGGCGTAACAGACATAAGCGATGGAACAATGGCGACAAAGATCAAGACACGGCAACAACGCCGGATTCAGTGGATCCAAGCCCGTCAGCGGAAGAAGCCGTTCAAAACAAATAATCGTGGACCGCCCGATCTGGACCGTGATATCGAGCGCTGTGCCAAATTCATGGCACCGGACAAGCCAGCCAACCACACCAATAGAGATTGCTGGGTATTCAAACAGGCCGGCAAAATAAACGCCGAAGACAAGGACAAGGGGCTGCACTGCGACGATGACGAGGAGCCCCGACGTCCGAACATGGGGGGACAGAAGAAATCCCCCCCCCCCCCAAGGTGAAGACGGTCAACATGATCTACGCCACGCACATCCCCAAGCGGGAACGGAAGCGGGCACTAAGGGACGTCTATGCGATGGAGCCAGTCGCCCCCAAATTCAACCCATGGTTAGCTTGTCCAATCACCTTTGATCGTAGGGATCATCCTACTAGCATCCGTCATGGCGGCTCAGCCGCATTGGTCTTAGACCCAATCATCAATGGATTCCACCTCACGCGAGTCCTTATGGACGGTGGCAGCAGCCTGAACCTGCTTTACCAGGACACAGCGCGCAAAATGGGCATTGACCCTTCAAGGATCAAGCCCACTAAAACCAACTTTAAAGGTGTAATTCCTGGAGTAGAGGCCCGTTGTACAGGCTCTATAACATTGGAAGTGGTCTTCGGATCTCCGGATAACTTCCGAAGCGAAGAGTTAATCTTCGATATCGTCCCTTTCCGCAGTGGTTACCATGCACTGCTCGGACGAACCGCATTCGCTAGATTCAATGCGGTACCACACTACGCATACCTCAAGCTCAAGATGCCAGGACCACGCGGGGTCACAACAGTGAACGGAAACATGGACCGCTCTCTACAAACAGAAGAACATACCGCAGCCCTCGCGGCAGAAGTACAATGCGGCCTTCTCTGACAAACCAATCCGACGACAACAACTTCGAGCACAGTCAAGCGAGTCCGGAGCACACCGCAACAGGATAATCAGGCATGCCAAGAGCGCGACTTGCAGTCCGGCCTCCGCTTAAGCCCCATCAAAGCAGCATTCGTGCCACGCGCACACAATTACGCACTTAAAATACCATGGGCATAGGCGGAGGCGCATCAACGACTCAGTCAATAGTGCGGGTAACCGCCAAATACTTTCATACTCTTTCCATCTTACCTTTCAGGACACCGCGTTGGCGCAGCATCCTCATAAGAGCCGAATTGCCAGACTTATAGGTAAGAGACATCCAAGGAGGCAATGACGCCAGCACGTAATGAAATACCTGTGGAATCTATTTACGATCATTATACCTGCTTTATCTATCTGAACACAGCCTGCCCCTGGATAGGACATGTCAAATAGTCCTATTTTATCTCTGTTTAACGCATCCATTGTAAATGTACGCTTAAACATATTTTTCGTCAATGGGAGATTATATATAACGTCAGCTTATTATTCTTATTTGAGCATTTTTCTCTTATAAATGTTTATTTGATATTGCATCCGTACAACTTGGTGCGGCCGGTTTGCCAGGGGCTTCTCTTGGCGCCCCGTAATATGGCAAATAAAGTCCGAACACTTTCAGTAGTGCGGCACCCCGAACTTATAGCACTATATGCATCAGCTCCGAATCGTGTCTTGGGTCTACAGTTGGGATAGCCCGGCTCCCTTGTTTTGGTGCCTTACGTTCCGTTATATCGGCTAAGGTAGCGCAGGGAGAACTACTGTGATTGTGTCCCGGTTCTTCCGGACGAGCACCTCAGTAGAGATAGCCGAAAACTGACCGGCATGATGTGGCGAGAGCTGGTCGCTGTTCGAGAGGTTCTAAAATCCTTAAAGATTTTCCGCTTTAGGCGATAAATCGGCTTCGTCCGATTTAGGCGTGTATAGCGCCCTGATTCGGCCTTCCGGATTCTAGGGGCTTCGCCGAAATTTAAAATTGTAGACTTCTATGGCTAAGTGAAAGTTATAAAGCCGCATAATCCGATTGCCTTGTTTACTGCGCCGGACACCTCCTTAAGGGACCAAACATTTGGATAAAGAGTGTCCGGGTTTTCCACAAACACCCCAGTACTAGTTACGTGGGGGAGGACGCCGACGACTGGCCTACTTTCAGAATTTCATAAACAACCACACAGAAGGTAATATTTTAAATAACAAAAGCGCTACATAGCGCAAGTAACTTCGTCTTCAATTACAAACATGACAGAAGTGAATTCATTCCAAAATGGCATCCTTGGTACACTCATCGGCGACGAGACGAGCACCCTTCATCACGCCATCATAGTACATCTTGGGATGGCGATGCGCCTTGCCCTCCGGCGGCCCGTCCTTGACCAGCTTTTCCGCATCCAGCTTACCCCAATGCACCTTGACGCGGGCAAATGCTCGGCGGGCACCTTCGATGCAAACGGTTCGCTTGATCACTTCAAGCCGCGAGCAAGCATCCTCCATCCGCTTGATCAGGCCAAAGTAGCTACTGGGCAGGAGCTCACCAGGCCACATCCTGACTATGAAGTCCTTCATCGCTAGTTCGGCTGCTCTGTGGAGTTCGATCAACTGCTTCAGTTGGTCGCTCAGAGGCATCGGATGACCGGCCCCAGCATACTGGGACCAGAACAGCTTCTCCGTTGATCTCCCCTCCTGGGCACGGTAGAACTCCGCAGCGTCTGAGACGCTGCGTGGCAGATCTGCAAATGCCCCTGGAGAGCTCTGTATTCGAGTAAGTAAAAGAAATGCCTCCTCCACATGTTTGCTTTGCATAAAGAATTTCTTACCCGCTGCTATCTTTTTGGCCTCCTGGATCTCCTGCTGTGCTATCTCGGCTTCGGCCTTCGCATCTTTCAAACTTACAAGGGCCTTCGCAAGCTCGGCCTCCTTCGCCTTCAGATCATGCTCCACGGACTCGCATTTCTTGCTGAGGTCCTAGAGCTCTTGCTGTACCTCACCTACCCTAGCACTTTGCTTTTCGCGCTCCTTACACTCCGAGGCCACTTTGTCTTCGGCCTCGGACAGCGCCTTCTTCAGGGACGCCACTTCGGCGGTGGCCCCTGTTACACGGTAACGACACTTAGGTGTTAGACTCATCAATTCTGCCTATCCTTAAATGCATAAGAGCGGGAATCACTTACCCTTGTTCTCTTCAAGCTGCCTCTTCGTGAGGACGAGCTCTCCCTGTGCCTGCTCCAGGTCCCGCTTCAGTTCGGCAACTTCGGCAGTACGGGCAACAGCGGCAAGCAGCACAGCCTGCTTATTCACAACAATACTTATTATTAGACTCCTGCAGATTATAATTGACCCTCCGTTTGGCTTTTCTTTCCGAACACCAACCAGAGTATCAAGGGCTACTACCTATCGGGTGGTAATTTCATACATTTTTATTACTTACCTCAAAGCCCGTCAGGAGGCTTGTGCAGGCTTCGGTTAGTCCGCTTTTGGCGGACAGAACCTTTTGAATCACCGCACTCATAAGAGTACGGTGCTCTTCTTTCATGGAAGCGCCTCAGAGCGCTTCCACCAGGACATCCGGCGCCGTTGATGCGCCAGAAGTCCTCGGCACGGGCGGCTCGCCCTCCCTAACGAGGGGCTGCCCGCCTAAGTCCGGAACCGTCGGAGGTTCCGGAGCAGTGTTCGGTCGAGAGTTTGCCTTGTTGCGGCTCTCATCGACGCGATCCGCGGAGATCTTGAACCCCGCATGCTCGACATCTGGAATCCCTCCGTGGGGTGTCTCCAGAGTCACCTCCCCTTGCTCTGGGAGCCTTCGGGACAACACCTCCGTGTCATCCGCGTGTGGAGGGGTAGTGGCCGTCGGAAGCGAATTTATCACTGAATCTCTTAGGGACCCGGAGGAGGATACCTCGGGGTGAGCCCTGGCCGGACTGCATATATGTTCAGCACTATAAGTATAAAAACTATGAAGTGAAACCATGATAGAATGCGGACACTTACGATCGCACCGGGGGCTTCCCCCGGGGCAGCCACCCTCCTTGTCAGAAGCGTCAGAAGGAATAGTCCTAAGGGTTACCTCCCTTCTTGACGCCCACCTCCCCCTCCGGGGCGGCTTTTCTCTTCTTCTCCCCCCTAGTGCGGGGAGGTGGAATTTCTTCTTGATTCCCCCCGCCTCTGCGGGAGGAATGTGTCTCGTCGTCATTGGACGACAGGGGTATGACGGCCTTGCGCTGAGGGCCTTTTCCGGCCCCCTGGCCCGCCTCTCCGGGCCCCTCATCCTTTCCGGATGGGACATCTTCTTCTTCCTCCTCCCCTTCGTGGGAGGAGTCTTCCTCGTCATCTTCTGGCGAGGCTTCTGGCGCAACCTTACGCCGGAGACCCTTTCGGATCCCCGGGGCCTTCTTCTCGACCTTCTTCTCCGGCACCTTGTACGGTGCCGGGACCAGCATCCCTGTCAGGAGAGCGTCAGCTGGGCCCTCTGGCAGCGGAGCCAGACAGTAAACCTGCTCCGCTGTCTCCACATAATCCTGAGGCAAATATACACAAATACTTAAGGCTCCCCCATGAATGTATTGGGAAAAAACCGAACCCGATGGTAGTCCCAAAACTCACCGGACGAGGGGGCCGCTCTGCATGAAGTCCGCGGTCCTCGGATATGGGAAGAGGTACTTCGGAAGCCTTAAACAACTCCTTCCACGCGTCTTTGTGCTTCATGCCATAGAGCCTCTGGAGCGTCTGGTGTTCGGCCGAGACGAACTCCCAAAGATTGAATGCCCGCCTTTGGCACGGCAGAATCCGACGAACAAGCATGACCTAGATCACGTTGACAAGCTTGATGTTCTTGTCCTTCATGCTCCTGATGCAGGTTTGGAGTCCGGTCAGCTCTGTAGGTTCGCCCCAAGTCAGGCCCTTCCTTTCCTAGGAGGTGAGCCGCATGGGGGCTCCGGATCGGAACTCGGGAGCCGCCGCCCAGTTGGCGCCGTGCGGATTGGTGATGTAGAACCACCCCGATTGCCACCCTTTTATGGTCTCCGCAAAGGAGCCGTCCACCAGGTGACGCTAGGCATCTTGCCCACCATGGCCCCTCCGCATTCCGCTTGCTGGCCGCGTACGATCTTCGGCTTCACGCAGAAGATTTGCAGCCACAGGCCAAAGTGAGGCCGGATGCGGAGGAAGGCCTCGCATACGACGATGAACGCCGAGATGTTGAGGACGAAATTTGGGGCTAGATCATGAAAATCTAGCCCGTAGTAGAACATGAGCCCGCGGACGAAGGGGTGAAGTGGAAACCCCAGTCCACGGACGAAGTGGGCGACAAACACGACTCTCTCGTGGGGTTCCAGGGTCGGAATGACCTGCCCAGCGTCCGGTAGCCGGTTTGCTCTGTCTGCGGGCAAGTATCCAGCCGCCCGAAGATTTGTGATGTGCTTCTCCTCGACGGTGGAAGCCACCCACTTGCCTCCTGCTCCGGACATGTCTAGCTGTGCGGAGCAGACTTGGGCTTGGGCGCTGGAGCTCGAGGGGGCCAGAGTGGGCAAAAGGAGGAAGAAGGCATGGGTAAAAATGGAGAGATCTTATCCCTTTATAGAGGCGACGAAAGCGGTGCGCCTCCCCACTTGCCCGTTGGGAATCGCTTGCTTCCCAGGAGCCACGATTAATAATGTGGTGGGATTACCCGTACCCATATTGATGAGAATCCCGTGATAAGGGGGCACGATCTCTGCTTTGACAAGACGTGTCAAGGAAACCGCCTAGCAATATGCGTATGGTTGGTTGTGGAAAGACGGTTCGAATAATGATCTGACCGTAATGACACGTCGCATTGCCTAAAAAGTTGTCAGCGGATTGCATTTGTGAAACATCATTATCTCTACGGTGGCATGCGAAGATCATCTTGTGGATCCGGACACGGTTTGAGTGTTTGATAATTACCTTGGAGTATTCGGAGGAGGAAACCGCCCTGCAATGCCGAAGACAAGACTGCGCGCCGGACTCATCATCATTGAAGCCTGGTTCAGGGGCTACTGAGGGAGTCCTGGATTAGGGGGTATCCGGACAGCCGGATTGTGTACAACGTCCAGACTATTGAAGCATGAAGATACAAGACTCAAGACTTCGACCCGTGTCCGGATGGGACTTTCCTTGGCGTAGAAGGCAAGCTTGGCGATCTAGATATTATATTCCCTTCCTTGTAACCGACTCCATGTAAACCCTAGCCCTCTCCGGTGCCTATATAAACCGGATAGGTTGGTCCTTAGAAGGTCGATCACAATTACAATCATACCATCATAGGCTAGCTCTTAGGGTTTAGCCTCTACGATCTCGTGGTAGATCTACTCTTGTACTACCCATATCATCAATATTAATCAAGCAGGAAGTAGGGTTTTACCTCCATCGAGAGGGCCCGAACCTGGGTAAACATCTGTGCCCCTTGCTTCCTGTTACCATCAGCCTTGACGTACAGATCGGGACCCCCTACCCGAGATCCGCCGGTTTTGACACCGACAATGCCCCTGCCTTCTCATGATCTCACCCGAGCCGTAGCAATGGCGCCGCCGCCCAGCACCACAATGGAGAGAGGAGCACGCGGCCGACCCGTCCCTTCCCTGGTGCATCACCGGGCCTCCTTCCCATTTTCTTCCCTCCCTTCGACTTCCTCCAGCGAACTGAGGCCATGGGAGATCAAATTCAGTCGCCACGGTAGAGCGCTAGCCGCTACTGTTAGCTTCCTGCCGTCGCTGTCCTCTGCTGACGCAGCTCTCCCTCCAACCTTTTAGCAGCAAGACTGAATTCTCTTCATTTCTTATTTCTCTGGAAGCTTTCTGTATATTTAGAAGCAAGACTAAATGTTCCTCTTTCCTTCAACAGCAGCACACGATCCTCCTCTTTCCTCGTTTCTCTTTCAGCGTCAGTATCTTCATTTGCTTATTGATTCCCGAAACACCTCCTCGATACCCAAAAAAGTAGAAGTCATATATAAATTGTAAGAAGCAAGTGCAAGGGGGCGAGGTGGGACTATTTAAAAGGAGCATTTAACCTTTTCCTAGAAGAATTTGAGCTAGCTGAGTTGGTTGCAAACCCTGTTATAGGGCTGGAGGTCACGAGTTTGAATCGTATACCAGCATCAATTTTTGCCTCCTGTCCTCCACTGCAGCGGGGCCACCTTTCACTAGGTGTGTGAATTAAACGGGCCAAGGCGAGTGGCCCAGGAGCCATAACACGCGGGTGTAGGCCCAATTCGCGCAATGCTTTTGATGTACAGGCAGCCGACATGTAGATAGATTAGTACCACCTTGGATATAGAAAATAAATATAGACGTTTTGAAGAAAAAAACTGAAAGTGTAAATTCACGAAAAGAAGCGTATTGTGACGGTGAACCCATGGAGTCAATCCGTGCTTTATTATTAGGGAAAGATTGTTGACTAATTTGTCTATAAATTCTCTTTATAGTTTTTTTTTTGTTTAGAATTCGGATGGAACTCCAAGGTCTAGGTCAAGACCAAATTCTGGGTACGAGAATCACATCCTTGGGAAAACATCTTGACCACCTGTTGTTGTGACAAAGGTTTATTCTTCTTTTACATTCTCCTTATTTTTGGCTGCATTTATGTTTTCTAACAAACTCTGCATAATTTTTGCACATGTATTTACTTGTATTTTCCTTTAAACTTTGTTCTTATCAGAATGATTTAGATTCTGCAGGACATAATTGCCCTGTGAACTCGCCAGAAGTTGAGATCATTTTCCAAGTTAAGAATTCAGATATACACAACCATTTGCTTAGCAATTCTTAGATGATTTACATTGAGAGAAATAGCATCCCTAGTGCTAGTAACTCTGGTCTAGATTGAAGAGATATGGCCCAAAAAGGATAGTAAATCCCAGTAGGTACAATGCTTCTCCTTATGTGAATGAGAAATCATCAAGATATCTAGTGACTTCGAGAATGATTCATTTGCACGATGCTATTGTGAAGTTGTCTCTTGATGAAAATTTCAAGTAGTAAGTTTACTATTCATTATCCTTTTCCATTTTTTACTTTGTTGTTTAATTCAATTTTTTTTCCTTTCTTTCACTGATTTTAGCTTTTTCGTACTCATAGTCCTTTTTTGTGTGCTTGTAGCAAAATATGTATTGACTATGGCAAGGTTACAGCCACATTTTTTCATTTGGGACTTCTTTTGCAAATGGAAGGCCTTGTTGACACTTACACTGTAAATGCATGGTGTCGCAAATTGTCTTTGGATAACATGCCAAAGGACTCAAGAGTTCAC
This sequence comes from Aegilops longissima, assembly GCA_021605205.1. NCBI lineage: Eukaryota > Viridiplantae > Streptophyta > Magnoliopsida > Poales > Poaceae > Aegilops > Aegilops longissima. The sequence goes on from CM038680.1 coordinate 613,072,131, forward strand.
CATTTTTCCATGTAATATCTGTGAGTCCTTTTGATTTTGTTATATTTCTTCTGATGTTTTAGTGGTAGCTATTTGCATATGATTTTTGGTATAAAAGGTTTTGCACATGCTTGGATTTGTTGTAATTCTTTTAATATTTCTACACTACAGGAACATCTTCTCAATATGGACTCTTATGAACATCTTCCAGCTTGCAAATGGCGCCAGAATCATTCATTCAGGTGATGAGTTTTTTTTTCCTTCATCCTTACTGCTATATCGCTCTATCTGCCAATGCGCAAGTTTTCATTACCTCCTTGTGCAACTTTTGTTTCATTTGTTCCAACTGGTCCTGTTGGGTATATTGCTGATGTATTTAGCACAATGCAACTTTTCATTATTTTGTCGTGCAACTTTTAGTTTGTATGCTCATTCACTATTATCTTATTTTTGTACTATGCAGGCCCATTTTCCAACTCTGTATAGCAATCATTGGTTTGATTTTGTGGTTCTCTTTTATCATGAAATGTTTGTTATATTAGATTCAGCATATGATGAACATAGTAATTTCACAAGAAGGTCTTGAGCATTCTGGTAAATTTTAAAACTATATTTTACATAACTTTCTACTCATGTAATCTGGTTTTGTGTACATTTTGCAGTAGTTGTTTGTCTCATTCGTGTGCTTCCCATTTATTTTTCCAGACACCAAATTTTAAAAGAGTGTGTAACATGTATGGCTCCAAGCGAAACCTTAACTGGAGGTACTGGAGTGTGCATTTTATTGATGTGCCAAGGAAAAAAATGAGTAAGCTCGGTTTTTTTCTTGAATTCATTTGACTTTCTCAACCAAATGAATAAAATATGAATGTACTGATGTTTCCTTTTTTTTCTTAGGCTTGATTGTGGTATTCATACATCATTATGTTTGAAGCATTGGAAGCCAAGAGTGAAGACGCATGATTTAATTAAGGACGAATATATTGCCAATATACAAATTAGGTTGGCGCATGAAATGATGTTCACTGACCATAATTTGTTGAGTGATCAAAAGCAACTTGTCTGGATTTCTATTACTGCTCGTAAGTAATTTTCTACATTTTTATATGACTATGTGCTATGTTTATTTAATTCAAAATTTTCGTGCAATTGATTGTTGTTACCCTTTTAATGTTGGATGTTGCTTATATGCTTTTTATTCATGTAGGTTTGATTGAAGATGTCATGGGCTTGAATGAAAGTTGGTGCTGATCAAGTTTATTCAACTTTTGGAATGAAGATGTTGCAAGATTGAGTAGCAGATGATTAGAGATTGAATTTTTGTATATCTACTATGTACATCTAGATTGAGTACACAAGTGGGTTGTTTTAAGATGATACATTTTTGTAAAAGCATCAGACTATGATTGTTCATGTTTGGATCAGTCAGATTATATCAAATGTTTGGGTCACTTAGAATATGCTAAATGTTTTTTCGTTTACTGGATGTTTATTTGTTGTACATATGCTTCTCGACTTTTTTTACTACATGGATCATGTTCTGTTGTTTGGTTTTCTAACTACTATTGATCAAACAATAGTAAGTATTATTTGATCCTAAATACAGTTTTTGTTTGCTCACTTTTCGAGTGTTGCAAGTTTTAAATTTCTCTTCTTTTTTTAATATTCTTACTGATTGCTTTACTGGTGCTTTCAAGTTTGAAGTTGTTTTCATTTATGTGTTCATCCTGTTCTTATTCTCCATGCACCTTTTGACATCACTAACTTTTATTTAGTTTCTAGATAATTTTTTTCTTTGCCCACGTTGCTAGTGTTGCAAATTTTACAATTATTTTTTATAGTTTCAATTGCCTACGTATAAATGTAGGAGATACTTCTTACTAAAATGTTATGTGTCGTCTTGTGTTGTATTACATAGGGAGAATATCTGGTGCTACCAAGGCTTAAATGCTACCGTGATATGCGCATCTCGGCCGTCGGATTCTTAGATCGGGCGACATCCAAGAGATGTTGGATCTATTGGACCTATGCGCAATTTTTGGACTCCTCGTAGGCTTTGTTGCGAATGTTGCAGAGTTGTTGATAGCCGTCCGATATGAGAATCCGACGGCCTAGGAGCTTGTATCATGGTAGCACCTAAAGCTTGGTAGCACTAGATATTTTCCCATATTACAGAGTAGTAGTAGTTTCTTGCCACCCCAAAGCGGTAGTTTCATGCCATGTGTCCTCATGTGGCATAATTGATAGTACTACTTTCATGCCACCTCAGAGTGGTGGTTTGATGCCACCTCCGAGTGGTGGTTTCATGCCATGTGTCCCACTACTCCACACTAAGACAAAGTAACCTACCATATCCGAGTAGATACGTCCCCCACTACTCCCACTAACTACCCCCTATTACGCCCCACTACCATTTTCACCGTCCTATCTGCCTCACTTCTCGAGTCCTCTTCATTCTGTTCTCCACCGCTATATAAAGGAATCATCTGCTTTTGTTCCTCTCCCTTTTGCGCTCATGCTATTATATTCCATTCTTAATCATCTTGGTTCAGTCGAACCTTTTGTGCGCAGGTATGTATTGCAAATGCTTGTGTTTGTATTTTTCCTATTTTTCCAGCAATGGCTGCATTTTCACTTGCCTGCGTGGTTGCATTCCCCCTCGTCTGTAGATGCAGATTGAGTTTTAATCATGAATGTTCTCTATGTTTATTAGAATGCTGCTGGTGGTGGTGGTTCAAAAAAGATGAAGGAAAGTAGCTCTTCAAAGAACAAGGTATGGGTTTGCTTATCCAAGGTTCTATTTTGTGATGTATGGTCATTTGCTCCTTTCAGTCCCCTAAGCATGCAAGTTTTTTTATGAGCATTGATAAAACAAATGAGTAAGGCATTCTAGGCTTTGTTTTGTTATGACCTTTTCTAGTGCATGCTTTCCTCTGAGTCAAATGATTAGAATCATGTTTTTGCATTCATCTTTTTCGATACAAGTCATCTAGCTATTCATCAATTTCTGCAATTTTAGTTGTCTGACCAAGCAATTTTCACTTGTTTTTTTATTTTTAATTATTGGAATCTTCATGCTCCCATGCAATGTCTGCAAGTTTAGTTGCGTAACCTTACAATTTTAAATTTTTAATAATGCATTCTTTGAATAAGAAATGTCTACAACTCTAGTTTCTTGAGCTTGCAACTTGCTTTAATTTTATGTTGATTGCGAATGTTTTCCAAGTGGAGACAGTCCAAATGTCCTTAACAAATGTGTTTTACAAGTTTGCTTTGTTGAGTGTAAAATTCTTTAACAATTCCTTTCTTTTTTTAGATGGCTCGTAGTGCTGATGTTTCAAAAAAGTTGAAGGAAAGTAGCTCCTCAAAGAACAAGGTATGTGCTTCCTTATTCATTGTTCTATTTTTCTACATAAGGTAATGTGCATTTTTACTTCCCTGATCATGCAAGTTTAGTTGTTCAAGTTTATCAGATGAGTAGAATCATCTTAGTAGTTCAACAATTTGTGCAAGTTTAGTTGTCTCAGCAAGTAATTTTTATTTTTTACAATCATTTAACTTGAAGCTTGATCTTGTAAGTCCAATTATGACTACTAGTATTATGACTAATAGGACTCTGTAAGCTTGATCTTGCAAGTTTACTCTTGTATTTTACTACTAATGTTAGTGTGCAAGTTTCTTCAATTCATGTGCAATTTCTTCTTTTCATGTTTTTATCTTTGCTACATAAGGTCATGTGCAGTTCTACCAAGTTTAGTTGTTCAAGTTTATTTTAGTCCTTTTGTATATCAGATGAGTAGAATCATCTTTGTTGTTCAACAATTTGTGCAAGTTTAGTTGTCTCAACAAGTAACTTTTATTTTTATAATCATTTAACCATGACGCTACATCTTGTAAGTCCAATTATGACTACTAGTAGTGTGACAAGTAGGACTATCTTTGTAAGATTGATCTTGCAAGTTTACTTCGTAATTTAGTGCTAATGTTAGTGTGCAAGTTTCTTCAATTCAAGTGCAATTTCTTCTTTTCATGGTTTAATCTTTGTTATATAGGGTCATGTGCAGTTTAATTACTTCCCTCAGCATGCAAGTTTAGTTGTTCAAGTTTATTTTAGTCATTTTGTATATCAGATGAGTACAATCTTTGTTGTTCAACAATTTGTGCAAGTTTAGTTGTCTCAGCAAGTAAATTTTATTTTTATAATCATTTAACTTGAAGCTTGATCATGTAAGTCCAATTATGACTACTAGTAGTGTGACTAGTAGGACTAACTCTGTAGTGTGACTTGGTTTCCTCTATTTTATTTTAATCTATATGTTCCCGCATAATATTTTGCAAGTTTACTTCACACAGTTTGCAACTTTAAGGTTTAACAATGGATTCGTTTGTGGAGACAATACTATTCTCATTAGAGTATTTTTTAGGTTCTCACCTTTTATGCTCCTCAAAAATGTGTTATGCTAGTTTACTTGGCATTTTACTGCTAATGTCTGTGTGCAAGTTTCTTAAATTCATGTGCAATTTCTTCTTCTTGATAAGGCTGTGCCACTTGGATCTCGTGTTTCCAAGCGCAAATCTGAAGCCAAGGGTAACTGTGCTTCCAAACAGTTGGTAGTTTCAAAGGTTTACTTGTTCATTATTCTATCAATTGTTCATTTCAGCAACTTTTAATAGTCAACATAGCCTTCAAATAGTCAACTAAAGTAGTCATGACCTTCCTTATGTTTCTTTGTTTTTTTTGCTCTAATTAATTGTGTCCACGCATAGTATCTTGAGCATGCAATTTAATTATGTTCTATGTTTTTCGCGTGAGTTTTCATGCAAACGGTTCAATCTGGAAACAATCAGTTATGTTTTGATCTATAAATGATTGGCAATATAATAACTGTTTCACTAGTTTTGCATGAAAATGTTTAAGTTTAGTAGGTGTTTAGTATGCAACATACTGCTTTTTTCTACTTGTCCATGATGATGATGTGCAACTTTTAAAAATATCCAATAGTATTGTTAGTAGTCATGAACTTGTTGTTTTTGTTAAATGTTTTAGTAGAGTAGTTTTTCAGTTGTATGAATCACTTCAAAACTTTTTTTACATCTACCTTGTTTCCTGCATGGAATTCCAATTTAAAAGGACTTCAGTCGCAACATAATGAAGATTTCAGTTGTCATGAGGGCTCAGCTTAAAATTCCTTTTGGAGACACTAAAAGAGTAGTTTACTACATAGTAACTACAAACACTCATTCTGTTGGCCTTTTGCATTGGTCATGCTCTCTGTGACATGGTCGGTCATAGGAACTTTACTGTTGCTGACCACTACATCAAGGACACAGTCCTAGTTGCTTTCGAGGATCCATTTGATGTGCTGCTGGTAGCTGGTAATGACATTCGGTGTGGTCCCAAAGCTCTGATGTCTATTCATCGAGTGTCTAGGATTGAGCAGTATGCTCCTGACTGGGATGGCTACTTTCAGAGGTCATTATTATTGCACCTGAAGGAGAATAAGATTAAAATGTTGATGATGAAGCAGTTGAAGCTGATGTTGACTATGATTGCTCTGGTGGTGTTTTCCCTGATGGATCAGGTGGTGATGCTGCTTGTGGAGGTGGTGTTGGTGCAAGTGTTGTTGCTGCCTGATGTTCTTCACTAATAGTCATGTACTAGATGGATGCAGCTTTCCCTTTCTCCACTTTAGTTCAGTCTAGTGTGAGGGTGCTTATGTGCAGCAAAGTGTTAGGTTGCTTTAGCTCTGTCAAATTAGTTTCCAAAGCTAAATAGTGCTATCAGGATATTGTGGTGATATCAGTACTCTACTGTTAATATTTTTAATATCAGTTATGTTTGTGCTTTAATTTTTTTGTTTATGTCTTCTTGTTGTTGTTTTTACAGTTTATCTCCTAACTTAATTTTTGTTAAACAAAACAAAATTAAGCACAAGTATGTAATAACTACAGGAGTTATGAGAAGCAAAATTGTTCACCTCAAATTCACTATTTAAATTACATCTTGGTCATTGCATCCAATTTTTGGCAAAATAGTTTAATCTTGTTCAATGCATACACGGCAAAAAATAATAATTATTCATTCAGTGTTCTTCATATCCTTCTCTTCTGGATCTTCCTTCTTTTTGCACTCTTTCTTGCAGCCTCTTCATTGTTCAACTTCTTCTTATCGCTTGTTATTTCACCTTTGCATGAATGTAATTTTTCTAGCTGATTTGTTGAGAGCAAAAAAATAGCAATTATATAAAATGAATAAATTATTATGAACTGCATTTTTCAAGTGAATTTTTTTAAGTATGTTTGTTCTAACCTGTCTTCTCAGTTTTCCTTGGGGTCTCTTCGGTTTGCTTTGCAACAATCTCTTTTCTAGCTAAACATTCAAATTTATATAACTGAACTAACATCAACAATTAGTTTAGAAAAAATTTACTGACTCATTGCAGCATTTTCTTTTTTACCTCTCTTCTTAGGTTTAACCGGTGCCTCTTCTTCTATTTGCGTACATCCTATTATTTTGTGACCTTGTTTACCGTACCCAAAGCAAGTCATTTTTGGTTTGGCTATGATTTCCTCAACTATCCCTTTTTTGCCTTCCCGTTTTCTTCATTCTACCTTTTGGTTTTGTGTATACTGGATCCTTTAGTATGTTTTCAGAGTTGCTGCCCAAACTAAGGCTTCCCCAGTCACAACTGTTAATTATGAAGTAGAATATTTTGATTGCTCACATTCTGGCATGCAAGGTATGTCCAGAATTAATTTCTCCACCTTGCCAATCTGCTCATTTAGAACTTTCCTCCTCGCATGATTTTTTGATGCTTGAGAAGCTAACTCAATCATCCTTCTTCAAAATGAGAAGAATGCCATATGATCATCCAAATCTTCAAGGTTTGCATCCTTTTCATTAACTTGTAATGATTTCTTTTCTTTAGGCCTCCATCTATCAATGAATTATTTATCTGCTAGCTCATCAATGTTCAATGTTTGTATCACTTTGAGTGATGACAACAAAGTATGCCATCCTTCACAAACCCACATATGCATGTGAAAGTTTCAGAGTCTCTGTCTACATTGGCTATGAATGTTCTGGAGTATACTCGAACAGTGCTTGAGTTGGTGACTTGTACACCTCATATTGCTTGTTTCTTTCATCTTCCATCATATGAAACTTAGTTGAATTCATTAACTCTTTCTGGAACTTGTAGAAAATTCCTCTTTTATATAGTCTTACCGCTTGCTTTTCCAATGACCCGTCACTCCACATAGTTGGAGAAGTTCTTCTAGTTAAAGAATAAATTTCTTTTCTTCTTTCTTCAATACTTTGCGATATTCTATCATGAAAGCAATCACACTATGACTTGACCCTACATTTGCTTTGAACAGATCATTGGTTCCTTCACTTCTTGCTGTTGTCTGGATGAATGGGAAGAAGTGATTCTTGAAGTAGGTAGGTACAAATCTTTTCCTGTTTTCCACATGATCCCAAAGTATTTGATATGCTAATCATTGAGCTGCTCAATCATTTCTGGCTAGAGTTGCTCAAACTCTTGCAATTTGGGAAACACTTAGGCACCGCCTTTTTCATAGCTGCATCTTGATCTGTTATCACATATTTTGGAGCTTTGCCTCCCATGCACTTCAGAAAAGTATTGAATAGCCATTCAAAAGTTTCCCTTTTCTCATCTTGGATGAAACCACATGCAAAGAGGCAGTTGTCTCCGTGACCATTAACCCGCACAAATGGAGCAAACTTGAGATTATATTTTTGTTTGTTTTGTAAGTCGTGTCAAAACTTAGCAGATCACCATAGTGTTGATAGTTCCTTATTCCAGTGCCATCTGCCAAAAAAATGTGCATCACATTCTTCTCTGCATCATAATTGCCATTATCTTTCTAGTTGGTATATTCAATCTTTTGCAAGTTCTGATCAAGTCCTTCTCTTGCTTAGTGATATATTCGTGTGATCGCGAGAACCTCACTTCGCCTAGTGGATGTAGTTCATGGTTATGCTCAATGATTAGCCTTCGCACCACCCATTGTGCAAGCTCAAATTTCCAGGTAACATCTGAGCCTGACAGCCTGTTTTAATTGTATAGTTCCTTCTTCTGTCGGTTGTATTCTCAAGCTCAAAAGGTGCATTCTTATCAGTCTTATACTTTCTCCTTTTTGCTCCTGTTGTTCTCAGTTTCATCCTCTTTCTAGGTTTACCAGACCTGTTACACTTCATAGTAAATCTTGTCATTTTGTTGTTGTGAGCATCTTTCTTTTGGCGGTGATAGTTTGCAGATTTCTGTATTGAAAACCCTGTGATAGCTGCATATTCATTGTAGAATGCATGAACATCATTTTCAAATGTCATGTTAAGTGATGGCATGTGATTCTTCTCACCTTTTTGGCTTAGTTTCAATGCTTTTTCTACGTTGTCATTCTCAATGAAAAATTCTATATCTTCCTGAGATAACTTATCTTCTTCTTTGGTATGTTCCTTTTTTTGACATCTTATGATTTCCTGATGCATTTATGCTCTGATCATCTTCAACTAACTGTGCCAATTTTTAGCAGTGTTATCAAGTTCACAAATGTTTTTTTATGTTCCTCCATCTTCTTGTTGCTCAGTTTCAAACTCTAATTCATCACTACTGCTCGTGCCATCTATATCTATTGTTTCTGCATAATCAGGCCCTTCCAATGCTGCCTCATTGCTATCTACTAATACTTCTTTTTCAGTGAACATCATTTCTTGCCCTACAACTAAATCAATATAGTTCCAATTCTGCTCTATTTATTGCAGTTCCGAGTCCCCATGACGTGCACACAACTGATCAAAACCTTTTCTATTTTGTTCCACGTATTCTTCCTCTGCATCAGTTTCATTTTGAGCACTGCTCCATCCTAGGTAAGCTAGCTCTGGACAAGTTACATTTTGATCAGAGCTACATTCAGAATTATACTCATCTGATTTAACTTCATCTTCATCTTCATATTGATCTTGATCTTCATCCTGATGGTCTTCTTGTACTTGAGGTATTGAATATTGCTCCCACCCAAATTTTTGTTCTGAATGGTTGCTTGTTACTAGTTCTATCATGAGACGATGGTGTTCAAGTTTATTCACGTCAGTATATAACTTCATTCAAAACATAGAATATAGGTTTTAGTAATACCACATACCTCATCATTCATGCCCGCATTTAAGAGTGAAGTGAAACTTGCTATAGGGATTTCCATGTTGTCACTTTGAAGATGACTCAATACAATCTCCGTGTAAGATTATGTTGCTCCTTGTGGTGCAAGCAGCTCATTAATCATCTGGAAACTTTGCAGCCCAAATTGATGTTCAAATAATTCCCGCTAAATCATAAATCAGATATCAAGATTCTTAGGAAAAACCGTGCATGCATAGATTTTTTTGTTGTAATGTAGTATGATATACTATTACACATCACCTCTTTACTTGAGTCTTTATGTTTTGTTTTGCAGTGCTGCTCTTCCTGTCATGCATAGCTTTGTGCAAGCACTGTCTCCTACAATTGAAGTTTTGCCAAGAGGTTAGTTTTTTGGGTTCCAAGCATATTATCATCATAATTTCAAAAAAGAATATATACTAACCTGACAAGTAGTATTAATTGAATTTTAACTTGTTGCACATGTTCATTCCCTTGATAAGAATTTTTCAGCACCTGCAAAAAGTAATGTCAAATTGTTTGTACTTATTTTTTTTGAAAAATGTCAGATCTTCAAAGAAGTGAGTGATAGTAATTTATTGCAAACGTTGTGCTTACGGTGTTGTCTTCTCTATCTGTAATCTCATAATGCCCTTGCTGTTGAATGTTTTGTGCAATTTTAATTGCCTGAAAATCCAATTCAATTTTAAATCATGACCTCATACATTAGCTGCACAAAAAACCTTCTAGTTTATCTGCATAGTTAATGTTTTCTGGTATGCATGCATTCTAATAGTATAATTCTTGTATGTTGCTTCTTGACAAAAACTACAAGCTTAGTTTTCAGAATATGCAGTTTTTAGTCTGTACATGCTCATAGGACTCGATATGTTGCTTCTCGTAAACTACTGCAAGTTTACTTCGGTACCTGTGCAAATTCAATATGTTGTGCGTACCCTGAAAATGTTGTGGTAAATTAATTCAAGATTAGTCGTTCGATGACCGTGCAAATTCAACTAAGTTGTAATGTTGTGGTTATCTTTTTGTGCATACAGCTTTGTATGTTTGCCTTTAGTCATCGACTGCAAGATTAGTCTCCCTCAATATGATATTTCAGTATTTTGGATGGATTTTTCTGGATTCTGAATAGCAGGTAGGTGTTCTGCTTTAACTGTAGTTAAACATTTTCTGTAGCAGAACTAGGTATGCATGCTTCCACTATTTCTTACTGGTCAACAACTGCAAGTTTACTAATCTCAATATGCAAATTTACTTTCCTTCATGGTTTTTCTTAAATCATGCCATTTAGGTAGTTCTGCTGGTTTTACTTGTATTTTTTGCAGAATGTTCTTTCGAATCTATGAATGGTCGTGCATCTAATCAACATTTCTGTATGAAACAGTTAATTTCTACATTTTCTGGTGCATTCTTACAACTTAATGTTGTGGTACATCGATCTAGACACGTTGTCAGAAAAGTTTCACCGCCTAATTGGAAACACAAAATCTATGAAGAGAAGGAGGTTGGAAGAAAGAGGTGGTTGGAATGAGATCATCATTTACCTTTGACTCACCAGAAGCACCTTCTTTTCCATGTTTCTTTCTTCTTCCTTCAGTTCTTCCTTTTGACATATCTGAGTTCTGAGTATGATATGAAGGTTCATCCATTTGTGCTCGTGTTGCAGAATTGTGGGCAATCGGAGGAGAAAGAGGTTGGAAGGAAGAAATGTGAGCAAAAGATCCGAGGAGACATCAAAACAGAGCACTGCATCTGAGGTTTGTTTCTTCGTCCATGGCAGTGGATGTGTAGTTGGTCAGGGAAGGAGAGAGGAAGAAGACCTAGTGATCTATTCGCGACCTGGGTCATGTTGTTTTAGTGGAGTGGGTTTGCTTGCTTAGCGGGTTCAGGCCCGTTTCTTTTTGGGCTGCACAGAAGGCAGGAAAGGGCAACATAATTTATTCAGCTTGTTTCAGCTGTTTTGGGCTGGTGACTGACCCTAAGTTTGGGTTAGTCGGTTTTCCTATGTGGTTTACTGTTTTTCTGTTTAGTAGCAATCGACTGACCAGATTATGCAATTAGTCGATTGACCTGTAGTCGCTCCCTATTTGATGGATCCATCCATATTAACTTACCTTGCGGTTCTATCTGCATGTAATTATCTTACGTAATATTTGCAGGAAACCAATTTGGACTTAAAAAAAAGAACTCAGGAAAACAAGAAGGGTTGATGGGAGACAGACCAGAAGGGTATCTCTACTACTATAGTACACAAAATTTTGAACTTGAATTAGCTATCTGGCAAGACCCTGGAGCAGTTACAAGCCATAGATTTGTTTCGGAAACTAAACATCCACCGTTTATCAGTACCCAGCTCAAAAGATCCAATGGTTGATAATTCGTGGATTCGCTATGTACGGACAAGCGCCAAGGCGACTCCACCAGCTTTCTGGAATGCTCCATACTGATCCACACACGTGCTGGTGTAGAAGTACGTAAGGTCTTTTGTGGATGTTTAGAACTTCAATGCTCAATGGCTGGAGGCTTAGAAGATCCGGCAAACAACAATGATAGACTATAGCTTTCTTAGAAAAAGTAATAAGCTATAGCTTTTATGCAAATCAAAGCACTAAAATGTTTTTATCCACCAAACATTCGAACGTAGCAACTTGACACTTGGGCGGAATTTAACACTTAAAGGCATGCATACTACTCCCTTTGTGCCAAAATATAAGATGTTTTTGTATTTCAAATAAACTAGCAATGTGTTCATACTAAAAAGAATTAGCCGTCTACTAGTATGATGAATCCCTTTTGGGCGCACTAGGTTTTCCCAGCAGTCACATGGCAGCAGGCACCACGAGCCCTAGCTCTGACACAACATCAAGGAGTCCCACGAGCTCAACCAGGGCGCTTGCTTCAACTGCTCGTGGAGCCCTGCGGGTTGTGACTCGTGACTTGTGAGCCTCCTTGTGGATCCAAAGCTGCTCGTACCGTTCGACGGAGACGCGCACAAACGGCTCGTTTGCGAGTACGCGCGTGTTGTGAGACAAGGCCCACAGTTCCACGAGCCAATCCTGGGTGACGTGTGGGGGCCGCGATTATACTAGGCCGGATGGCTATATTGACTCGGTCCCCTCGCTGTTTTTTTAGGCTCCCTCTCACGAAGCCAGGATCCTAGTCGGACCTACAGCCGTTGGGCCTCCGTAGCGCATGCGACAGATTCAACGCAGCCCTGCTCCGTTGGACGATCTGGGTGCTCCTCCGTTGGACCCTCACCGATGAAGTTTTGACTGAGACCATTATCTCAAATCGGACAGAGGATGCCAAGTTGTGGATATGTTCTGGCTGGTGGACACGCTACCCACGGCGGATCTAGCGCGCGTGCTCGTAACGATGTGGGCAATCTGGTAGGCGAGACGACGTGCCATTCATGACAACCAGTTTCAAAGCCCACTCAGTACCCATGTGTTTGTTAATAAGTTCTTGGCAGAGCTTGATCAAATTCCTGAGAAAGGTGCACGTACCAAGGACCTGCATGCGCTATCTAGGGACCTGCATCCAACATCTAGGGGCATGCATGCGACACCCGGGGGCCTGCATGTGAATTCCGGAGAAATTGTCGGGAGACGTCGCGGCCTGCATGGCTCCCGCCGGAGACCCACGAAGTAAAGATGACTGCGGATGGAGGATTTTCCAAGATTGGAGATCATGGTTCTTCTGCAGTGGTATGCGGGGATAAACACAGTAATTATCTAGGGGCTTCTGCTATTATTTTTTAGGGCCTCTTGGAGCCAACAATTCTTGAGGCTCAGGCGTGTAGCAAGGCACTAGCACTTGCCACCGATCTCCATGTTCAGTTTGTGTGTGTGGCTTCGGATTGCGTAGAAGTTGTGATCAGGATAGTAGATGAATCCCCATGACGGTATTTCCCTATCCTGTAGTACATCAAGCATCAGAAAAAGGCTTTTCATGATGTGAAGTTTATTCATTAGAATAGGAGACACAATGGAGAGGCTCATGCTTTAGCTAAGGCAACTGCATCTCTCCCTCCCGGCGTCACGTGTGGCTCATTAGTATGCACGATATTATCTGTATCCCCATGTCTTTGAATGCCTAATTGTAGGACCTTGAGAAGAGGTGTCTAGGGGGGGTGATTAGACACTAAGTACCAAAGTTGCAGTTTTTAAGTTTCTTTAAAGTTTGAGTGGAGTTTAGGCACAAGTTTAACATTCACAACATATAGCAAGAAAGCATGCAAAGAGTATATGAGCAGCGGAAAATAAAGCATGCAACTTGCAAGAATGTAAAGGGAAGGGATTGGAGGATTCAAACGCAATTGGAGACACGGATGTTTTTGGTGTGGTTCCGATAGGTGGTGCTATCGTACATCCACGTTGATGGAGACTTCAACCCACGAAGGGTAACGGCTGCGCGAGTCCACGGAGGGCTCCACCCACGAAGGGTCCACGAAGAAGCAACCTTGTCTATCCCACCATGGCCGTCGCCCACGAAGGACTTGCCTCACTAGCGGTAGATATTCACGAAGTAGGCGATCTCCTTTCCCTTACAAACTCCTTGGTTCAACTCCACAATCTTGTCGGAGGCTCCCAAGTGACACCTAGCTAATCTAGGAGACACCACTCTCCAAGAAGTAACAAATGGTGCATTGATGATGAACTCCTTGCTCTTGTGCTTCAAATGATAGTCTCCCCAACACTCAACTCTCTCTCATAGGTTTTGAATTTGGTGGAAAGAAGATTTGAGTGGAAAGCAACTTGGGGAAGGCTAGAGATCAAGATTCATATGGTAGGAATGGAATATCTTGGCCTCAACACATGAGTAGGTAGTTCTCTCTCGAAATAGGATGTTTGGAAGTGTAGGTTCACCGATGGCTCTCTCCACGAATGAAGAGGAGGTGGAGGGTATATATAGCCTCCACACAAAATCTAACTGTTACACACAATCTACCAAACTCGGTGGGACCGAATCGTTAAACTCGGTCAGACCGATTTAGCAAATAATGTGACCGTTAGGGTTTTCGTGGGACCGGAATGCAACTCGGTGGGACCGATTCGGTTAGGGTTAGGGCATAACGTAATCTCGGTAAGACCGATTACACAAACTTCGGTGGGACCGATTTTGGTAATAAGCTTTCCAGAGAGTTGGTCAGGCAAACTCGGTTTGACCGATTATCAAACTCGGTGGGACCGATTTTGATAATAAGTTAACCAGAGAGTTTGCATTGTAATCTCGGTAGTACCGATTGCTCAAACTTGGTGAGACCGATTTTGATAATGGACATACACAGAGAGATTACAATCCCATCTCGGTGAGACCGAGATCCCTATCGGTGAGACCGATTTGCCTAGGGTTTGTGGCAGTGGCTAAGACATTCAAACTCGGTGGCGCTGGATAGAAAGAATCAGTGGGGCCGAGTTTGACTTTAGGTTTAGGACATATGTGTGGAAGTTGGAAAGTAGTTGAGGGTATTTGGAGCATATCACTAAGCACTTTGAAGCAAGAGGCTCGTTAAGCAACACCTCATCCCTCCTTGATAGTATTGGCTTTTCCTATAGACTCAATGTGATCTTGGATCACTAAAATGTAAAATGAAGAGTCTTGAGCTCGAAGCTTTAGCCAATCCTTTGTCCTTAGCATCTTGAAGGAGTTCCCACATCCTTTAGTCCATGCCACTCCATTGTTGAACTTATCTGAAACATACTAGATAAAAGTGTTAGTCCAACAAGAGATATGTTGTCATTAATTACCAAAACCACCTAGGGAGCACTTGTGCTTTCAATCTCCCCCTTTTTGGTAATTGATGGCAACATACATCAAAGCTTTAGATAAATATATAAAGAATAGCAAGTAAAGATTTGGAAAGACATGTAACAAGCATAGGCTCCCCCCTACATGTATGCATTCATGTGAATATGAAATACAGAAGCATGTGATAGCATAACCATGATAGAGCAGGCAATGTGTTACATGTATCTTGGCTATATGCATCAGAGCAAAAAGTATTAAAGAGAATACCCTCATGCCCATGAGTCCTTCTTGCAAACAGTATGTACATCAGCAAGAATTGCTCATACACATGATTGTGATGCATATACTTACCTTGTGGTCTTGAGTTGGCTTAGGATGGAATGAACTCATGTAAACAAGGTTAGATAACACAGATGCACCTACTAGCCAGAGCAAACAAAAGAAACCACAAGAATACCAAGACTGGGATGACATGTAGAGAGTGAGTACTGAGTACCACATTGGATTAGACATGTCCCCAAGAGTAAAGATATGCAATGAATTTGAATGATTTCTTTCCCTTAGATGTCTTGCTCCCCTGAATCTAACATGGGATACTTGGGAGAAGATAGGGAATGAAAATCAGAGTCAAGGAAAACAGAGCTGAAAGATATGAATGATGATCAGAGCTAAAGTTCATAGCTAATGTATGCTAATGCAAAATTGAGCACAACAGATCATATGAACATGTCTCTCCCCTCAAGAAGACATGTGGACATCTCTCCTCTTGAACACCAAGCATCTGGGATCCTTGAGAAAATACTTTCTACTAGTATTCTCTCCCCCTGGAGATCTCTCTCTCTCTCTCTCTTTTGAGGGTCTCTCCCCCTAGAAGGTCTCTCTCTATCTCCATCTCTGATGTGATCTCTCTCTCTCTAAATGATAAGCTTTGATGTGATCTCTCTCCCCCTTTGACATCAATTTCCAAGAAGGGCTTGATAAAAAATTGAGCTCTCTCTCCCCCGCTGGAATTTGTCGTGAATGGGTTTGATCCTTGAGTCACAACATAAAGCAATGATAAAAATGTGATGCTTGTAGAGGACAGGATTCATTGAGTGGAGCTGGAACAGACGAAACACAGAATAAGTGGCAAACTGTTTTTCCTGTGGTGAAATCGGTGGCACCGAGTATTGGGGAACGTAGTAATTTCAAAAAAATTCCTACGCACACGCAAGATCATGGTGATGGCATAGCAACGAGAGGGAGAGTATTGTCCGTACTGTGAGACCGTAAGCGAAGCGTTATGACAACGCTGTTGATGTAGTCGACGCCTTCACGATCCGACCGATCCAAGTACCGAACGTCACGGCACCTCCGAGTTCAGCACACGCTCAGCTCGATGACGATCCCCTGACTCCGATCCAGCAAAGTGTCGGGATGAGTTCCACAAGACGACGGCGTGGGACGATGATGATGCTCTAACGAGCGCAGGCTTCGCCTAAACTCCGTGACGATATGACCGAGGTGGAATATGGTGGAGGGGGGCACCACACACGCTAAGGAACGATCCGTAGATCAACTTGTGTGTCTATGGGGTGCCCCCCCCTGTGATATAAAGGAGAAAGGGGGTGCGGCCGGCCCAAGGAGGAGGCGCTGCGGAGGAGTCCTACTCCCACCGAGTAGGACTCCCCTTCCTAGTTGGACTAGGACTTGGGGGAAGGAGGAGAGGAAAGGAAGGGGGCCGCCCCCCCTCCTGTCCTATTCGGACTTGGGGGAGGCGCGCTGCCCCTTGGTCCCTTCTCCTCTTTCTCCACTAGGCCCACTAAGGCCCATTAGGTCACCGGGGGGTTCCGGTAACCTCCCGGTACTCCGGTAAAATGCCTATTTCACCCGGAGCACTTCCGATGTCCAAACATAGGCTTCCAATATCTCAATCTTTATGTATCGACCATTTCGAGACTCCTCGTCATGTCCGTGATCACATCCAGGACTCCGAACAAACTTCGGTACATCAAAACTTATAAACTCATAATAAAACTGTCATCATAACGTTAATCGTGCGGACCCTGCGGGTTCGAGAACTATGTAGACATGACCTAGAACTATTCTTGGTCAATAACCAATAGCGGAACCTGGATGCCCATATTGGTTCCTACATATTCTACGAAGATCTTTATCGGTCAAACCGCATAACAACATACGTTGTTCCCTTTGTCATCGGTATGTTACTTGCCCGAGATTTGATCGTCGGTATCCAATACCTAGTTCAATCTCGTTCATCGGCAAGTCTCTTTACTCGCTACGTAATGCATCATTCAGAACTAACTCATTAGCTACATTGCTTGCAAGGCTTATAGTGATGTGCATTACCGAGAAGGCCCAGAGATACCTCTCCGACAATCGGAGTGACAAAACCTAATCTCGAAATACGCCAACCCAACATGTACCTTTTGAGACACCTGTAGTACTCCTTTATAATCACCCAATAACGCTTGTGACGCTTTGGTAGCACCCAAAGTGTCCCTCCGTAAACGGAGTTGCATAATCTCATAGTTACAGAACATGTATAAGTCATGAAGAAAGCAATAGCAATATACTAAACGATCAAGTGCTAGGCTAACGGAATGGGTCATGTCAATCACATCATTCTCCTAATGATGTGATCCCATTAATCAAATAACAACACATGTCTATGGTTAGGAAACATAACCATCTTTGATTAATGAGCTAGTCAAGTAGAGGCATACTAGTGACTATATGTTTGTCTATGTATTCACACATGTATCATGTTTCCGGTTAATACAATTATAGCATGAATAATAAACATTTATCATGATATAAGGAAATAAATAATAACTTTATTATTGCCTCTAGGGCATATTTCTTCAGCCTCCCACTTGCACTAGAGTCAATAATCTAGATTACACAAGAATGATTCTAACGCCCATGGAGTCTTGGTGTCGATCATGTTTTGCTCGTGGAAGAGGCTTAGTCAACGGTCTGCAACATTCAGATCCGTATGTATCTTGCAAATCTCTATGTCTCCCACCGGACTTGGTCCCGGATGGAATTGAAGCGTCTCTTGATGTGCTTGGTCCTCTTGTGAAATCTGGATTCCTTTGCCAAGGCAATTGCACCAAGATTGTCACGAAGATCTTCATTGGTCCCGATGCACTAGGTATGACACCTAGATCGGAAATGAACTCTTTCATCCGACTCCTTCATTTGCTGCTTCAAGCAGCTATGTATTCTGCTTCACATGTAGATCCCGCCACGACGCTTTGTTTAGAACTGCACCAACTAACAGCTCCACCGCTTAATAAAAACACGATCCGGTTTGCGATTTAGAATCGTCCGGATCAGTGTGAAAGCTTGCATCGACGTAACCATTTACGACTAGCTCTTTGTCACCTCCATATACGAGAAACATATCCTTAGTCCTTTTCGTATTTCAGATGTTCTTGACCGCTGTCCAAAGATCCACTCTGGATTACTTTGGTACCTTCCCGCCAAGCTTATTGCTAAGCATACATCAGGTCCGCACACAGCATTTCATACATGATAGAGCCTATGGCTGAAGCATAGGAACATCTTTCATTTTTCTCTATCTTCTGCTGTGGTCGGGCATTGAGTTTGACTCAATTTCACACCTTGTAATACAGGTAAGAATCCTTTCTTTGCTCGATCCATTTTGAACTTTTTCAAAACTTTATCAAGGTATGTGCTTTGTGAAAGTCCAATTAAGCGCCTTGATCTATCTCTATAGATCTTGATGCCCAATATGTAAGCAGCTTCACCGAGGTCTTTCATTGAAAAACTTTTATTCAAGTATCCTTTATGCTATCCAGAAATTCTATATCATTTCCAATCAATAATATGTCGTCCACATATAATATCGAAATGCTACAGAGCTCCCACTCACTTTCTTGTAAATACAGGCTTCTCCAAAAGTCTCATAAAACCATATGCTTTGATCACACTATCAAAGCGCTTATTCCAACTCCGAGAGGCTTGCACTGCACCATAAATTGATCGCTGGAGCTTGCACACTTTGTTAGCACCTTTTGGATCAACAAAACCTTCTGTTGCATCATATACAACTCTTCTTCTAGAAATCCATTCAAGAATGCAGTTTTGACATCCATTTGCCAAATTTCATAATTATAAAATGCAGCAATTGCTAACATGATCCGGACAGACTTAAGCATCGCTACGGGTGAGAAAGTCTCATCGTAGTCAACCCCTTGAACTTGTCGAAAACCTTTCGCAACAAGTCGAGCTTTATAGACAGCTTATATTACCATCGCGCCAGTCTTCTTCTTAAAGATCCATTTATTTTCTATTGCTTGCCGACCATCGGGCAAGTCAACCAAAGTCCATACTTTGTTCTCATACATGGATCCCATCTCAGATTTCATGGCTTCAAGCCATTTTATGGAATCTGGGCTCACCATCGCTTCTTCATAGTTCGTAGGTTCACCATGATCTAGTAGCATGACTTCCGTAATAGGATTACCGTACCACTCAGTGCGGATCTTACTCTAGTTGATCTACGGTTCAAGAACAACTTGATCTCAAGTTTCATGATCATCATCATTAACTTCCTCACTAATTGGTGTAGGTGTCACAGAACCGATTTCGTGATGAACCACTTTCCAATAAGGGAGCTGATATCATTACCTCATCAAGTTCTACTTTCCTCCCACTCACTTCTTTCGAGAGAAACTCCTTCTCTAGAAAGGATCCATTCTTAGCAACGAATGTCTTGCCTTCGGATCTGTGATAGAAGGTGTACCCAACTGTCTCCTTTGGGTATCCTATGAAGACACATTTTTCGATTTGGGTTCAAGCTTATCAGGTTGAAGTTTTCACATAAGCATCGCAGCCCCAAACTTTCGAAACGACAACTTTGGTTTCTTGCCAAACCATAATTCATAAGGAGTCGCCTCAACGGATTT
Source organism: Aegilops longissima (assembly GCA_021605205.1). Taxonomy (NCBI): domain Eukaryota; kingdom Viridiplantae; phylum Streptophyta; class Magnoliopsida; order Poales; family Poaceae; genus Aegilops; species Aegilops longissima. Next base: position 613,091,977 of record CM038680.1, read on the forward strand.
TGATGGTGCCCTATTTAACGTGAATGCGGCCGCCTCTAAAGCATAACCCCAAAACGATAGCGGTAAATCGGTAAGAGACATCATAGACCGCACCATATCTAGTAAAGTACGACACGACGCTCGACACACCATTACGCTGTGGTGTTCCGGTGGCGTTAGTTGCGAAACTATTCCGCATTGTTTCAAATGTAGACCAAACTCAGAACTCAAATATTCTCCTCCACGATCAGATCAGAGAAACTTTATTTTCTTGTTACGATGATTTTCAACTTCACTCTGAAATTCTTTGAACTTTTCAAATGTTTCATATTTATGCTTCATTAAGAAGATATACCCATATCTGCTTAAAGCATCTGTGAAGGTGAGAAAATAACGATATCCGCCACGAGCTTCAACATTCATCGGACCACGTACATCTCAGTATGTATGATTTCCAACAAATCTGTTGCTCTCCCATAGAACCGAGAACGGTGTTTTAGTCATCTTGCCCATGAGGCACGGTTCGCAAGTACCAAGTGATTCATAATCAAGTGGTTCCAAAAGTCCATCAAGATGGAGTTTCTTCATGCGCTTTACACCGATATGACCTAAACGGCAAGTGCCACAAATAAGTTGCACTATCATTATCAACTCTGCATCTTTTGGCTTCGACATTATGAATATGTGTATCACTACTATAGAGATTTAATAAAATAGACCACTCTTCAAGGGTGCATGACCATAAAAGATATTACTCATATAAATAGAACAACCATTATTCTCTGATTTAAATGAATAACCGCCTCGCATCAAACAAGATCCAGATATAATGTTCATGCTCAACGCCGGCACCAAATAACAATTATTTAGGTCTAAAACTAATCCCGAAGGTAGATGTAGAGGTAGCGTGCAACCGCGATCACATCGACTTTGGAACCGCTTTCCACGCGCAGCATCGTCACCTCGCCCTTGGCCAATCTCGCTTATTCCGTAGTCCCTGCTTGAGTTGCAAATATTAGCAATGTAACCAAGATCAAATACCTAGGTGCTACTACGAGATCTAGTAAGGTACACATCAATAACATGTATATCACATATACCTTTGTTCACCTTGCCATCCTTCTTATCCGCCAAATACTTGGGGCAGTTCCGCTTCAAAGGACCAGTTTGCTTGCAAGAAGCACTCGCTTTCAGGCTTAGGTCCAGACTTGGGTTTCTTATCTTGAGCAGCAACTTGCTTGCTGTTCTTTTGAAGTTCCCTTCTTCTTCCTTTGCCCTTTTCTTGAAACTAGTGGTCTTGTTGACCATCAACACTTGATGCTCCTTCTTGATTTCTAACTCCGCAGCTTTTAGCATTGCGAAGAGCTCGGAATTGTTTTGTTCATCCCTTGCATATTATAGTTCATCACGAAGCTCTTGTAGCTTGGTGGCGTGATTGGAGAATTATGTCAATGACACTATCATCCGGAAGATTAACTCCCAGCTTGAATCAAGTGATTATTATACCCGCACATTTTGAGTATATGCTCACCGACGTAACTATTCTCCTCCATCTTGCAGCTATAGAACTTATTGGAGACTTCATATCTCTCAATCCGGCATTTGCTTGAAATATTAACTTCAACTCCTGGAACATCTCATATGCTCCATGACGCTCAAAACGTCGTTGAAGACCCGGTTCTAAGCCGTAAAGCATGGCACATCGAACTATAGAGTAGTCATCAGCTTTGCTCGCCAGACGCTCACAACTTCGGCGTTGTTCTCAAAGCAGGCCGCACCCAGCGGTGCTTCCAGGGGCGTAATTCTTCCGTGCAGCAATGAGGATAATCCTCAAGTTACGGACCCAGTCCGTAATTGCTACCATCATCTTTCAACTTTGCTTTCTCAAGGAACGCATTAAAATTCAACGGAACAACAAAGACGAGCCATCTATCTACAACAAACATAGATAATCAAAATACTATCGGTACTAAGTTCATGATAAATTTAAGTTCAATTAATCATATTACTTAAGAACTCCCACTTAGATGACATCTCTCTAGTCATCTAAGTGATCACGTGATCCAAATCAACTAAACCATAACCGATCATCACGTGAGATGGAGTAGTTTTCAATGGTGAACATCACTATGTTGATCATATCTACTATATGATTCACGCCGACCTTTCGGTCTTCGTGTTCCGAGGCCATATCTGCATATGCTAGGCTCGCAAGTTTAACCTGAGTATTCTGCGTGTGCAAAACTGGCTTGCACCCGTTGTAGATGGACGTAGAGCTTATCACACCCGATCATCACGTGGTGTCTGGGCACGACGAACTTTGGCAACGGTGCATACTCAGGGAGAACACTTCTTGATAATTTTTAGTGAGAGATCATCTTAAAATGCTATCGTCAATCAAAGCAAGATAAGATGCATAAAGGATAAACATCACATGCAATCAATATAAGTGATATTATATGGCCATCATCATCTTGTGCTTGTGATCTCCATCTCCGAAGCACCGTCGTGATCACCATCATCACCGGCGCGACACCTTGATCTCCATCGTAGCATCGTTGTCGTTACGCCATCTATTGCTTCTACGACTATCGCTACCGCTTAGTGATAAAGTAAAGCAATTACATGGCGTTTGCATTTCATACAATAAAGCGACAACCATATGGCTCCTGCCAGTTGCCGATAACTTCGGTTACAAAACATGATCATCTCATACAATAAAATATAGCATCACGTCTTGACCATATCACATCACAACATGCCCTGCAAAAACAAGTTAGACGTCCTCTACTTTGTTGTTGCAAGTTTTACGTGGCTGCTACGGGCTGAGCAAGAACCGTTCTTACCTACGCATCAAAACCACAACGATAGTTTGTCAAGTTGGTGTTGTTTTAACCTTCGCAAGGACCGGGCGTAGCCACACTCGGTTCAACTAAAGTGAGAGAGACAGACACCCGCCAATACCTTTAAGCACGAGTGCTCAAGCGGTGAAACCAGTCTCGCGTAAGCGACGCGTAATGTCGGTCCGGGCCGCTTCATCTCACAATACCGCCAAACCAAAGTATGACATGCTGGTAAGCAGATGACTTATATCGCCCACAACTCACTTGTGTTCTACTCGTGCATATGACATCTACGCATAAAACCAGGCTCGGATGCCACTGTTGGGGAACGAGTAATTTCAAAAATTTCCTATGCACACGCAAGATCATGGTGATGGCATAGCAACGAGAGGGAGAGTATTGTCCACGCACTCGTGAGACCGTAAGCGAAGCGCTATGACAACGCGGTTGATGTAGTCATCGCCTTCACGATCCGACCGATCCAAGTACCGAACGTCACGGCACCTCCGAGTTCAGCACACGCTCAGCTCGATGACGATCCCGGACTCGATCCAGCAAAGTGTCGGGATGAGTTCCACAAGACGACGGCGTGGTGACGATGATGATGCTCTACCGACGAGGGCTTCACCTAAACTCCGCGACGATATGACCGAGGTGGAATATGGTGGAGAGGGGCACTGCACACGGCTAAGGAATGATCCGTAGATCAACTTGTGTGTCTATGGGGTGCCCCCCTGCCCCCGTATATAAAGGAGCAAGGGGGTGCGGCCGGCCCTAGGAGGAGGCGCGGAGGAGTCCTACTCCCACCGGAGTAGGACTCCCCTTCCTAGTTGGACTAGGACTTGGGGGAAGGAGGAGAGGGGAAAGGAAGGGGGCGCCCCCTCCTTGTCCTATTCGGACTTGGGGGAGGCGGCGCGCTGCCCCTTGGCCCCTTCTCCTCTTCCTCCACTAGGCCCACTAAGGCCCATTAGGTCACCGGGGGGTTCCGTTAACCTCCCGGTACTCCGGTAAAATGCCGATTTCACCCGGAACACTTCCGATGTCCAAACATAGGCTTCCAATATATCAATCTTTATGTCTCGACCATTTTGAGACTCCTCGTCATGTCCGTGATCACATCCGGACTCAACAAACTTCGTACATCAAAACTTATAAACTCATAATAAAACTGTCATCGTAACGTTAAGCGTGCGGACCCTACGGGTTCGAGAACTATGTAGACATGACCTAGAACTATTCTCGGCCAATAACCAATAGCGGAACCTGGATGCCCATATTGGTTCCTACATATTCTACGAAGATCTTTATCGGTCAAACCGCATAACAACATACGTTGTTCCCTTTGTCATCGGTATGTTACTTGCCCGAGATTTGATCGTCGGTTTCCAATACCTAGTTCAATCTCGTTACTGGCAAGTCTCTTTACTCATCACGTAATGCATCATTCCATAACTAACTCATTACCTACATTGCTTGCAAGGCTTATAGTGATGTGCATTACCGAGAAGGCCCAGAGATACCTCTTCGACAATCGGAGTGACAAAACCTAATCTCGAAATACGCCAACCCAACATGTACCTTTGGAGACACCTGTAGTACTCCTTTATAATCACCCAGCCACTTGTGACGCTTGGTAGCACCCAAAGTGTTCCTCCGTAAACGGAGTTGCATAATCTCATAGTTACAGGAACATGTATAAGTCATGAAGAAAGCAATAGCAATATACTAAACGATCAAGTGCTAGGCTAACGGAATGGTTCATGTCAATCACATCATTCTCCTAATGATGTGATCCCATTAATCAAATAACAACACATGTCTATGGTTAGGAAACATAACCATCTTTGATTAATGAGCTAGTCAAGTAGAGGCATACTAGTGACTATATGTTTGTCTATGTATTCACACATGTATCATGTTTCCTGTTAATACAAGTCTAGCATGAATAATAAACATTTATCATGATATGAGGAAATAAATAATAACTTTATTATTGCCTCTAGGGCATATTTCCTTCACCGAGTTGTATGCTTGATTGTGATCGTTTGATGTGATCTCTCTCTCCCTTTGACATCAATTTCCAAGAAGGGTTTGATCCTTGAGTCACAGCACAAAGCATTTATAAAATGTGATGCTTGTAGAGGACAAGATTCATTGAGTGGAGCTGATCAAAAGATTTGGTTGGTCCGAAAATAACAAATTGGTGTAATCGAGTTCATTGCAAAGAGAACACTTGTCACCTCAGCTCACTAGACTAGTAAGATCTCACAAAGATTTGCAAGGAATTAACTGAAAGATGTGCAAGGAATTGGAATGCAGAAATGCAGAGCAAACAGAAAGAAATCTAGATGAAGTTTTTTTTTGAAAGGGGAAACACAAATGCATGAGACAAATGCAAAAACTCAGAAATGAACACAGGAGAACTTCATCTAGAGATGGTCGGTGACAAAGTCACCTATGTTAGAGTATATTGACTTAGGAGTCAAGTGAGATCACTTGATCATAGGCCATACTCATCGTTTAAGCTCAAAATGGGGTTGCCATTTTCGCTTAAGCATCTTGATGTATTCACATCTTGTCGAGTTGCTTTAACTCATGACTCGGAGTAAAGCTTCTCTAAGATGGAATAACATACCTTGTTTGGTGGTGTTGTCCATGTAGTTGAACTTGCATGGGTTGATCAAGGTTGATGTAGCTCATCGAGAATTTGGAGCACCACTTGGAATTTGAGTCCATCTACCTACATGGGTTAGTTCTTGCAAGGAAGTGCACTTGTATATCCAAAAATGACAATCATGAAACTCAACATAGAATTTGTCAAAGGATATGTTTGAATGGTTTCGTGCTTCCTTGTCTTCAACCACCTTGTGTAGAGACTTGGTGATGTAGAGATTGCTCAAGATATGAGTAGGTTTCAACCTCATGGAATTTGATTCAACCAAGTACCTACATGGGTTAGATAACATGCAAGATACAAATATATCCAAGACATAAGTTTTTCATCATAAGAGAAATATCAAGGATTAGTCATAAGCTCATGTCTTGCATGTATCCAATGGAGTTTCTACTCCAAGTTTGAAGCATCAATGATGTCCAATTCTCCTCTTAACCTGCAAAACACTTTCTCATCAAGAGGTTTAGTGAATATCTCCGCTAATTTCTTTTCGGTGCGAACATGCTTAAGATCAATGTCACCCTTAGCAACATGATCTCAAATGAAATGATGACGAACTTCAATATGCTTAGTTCGAGAATGTTGCACAGGATTATGACCAATTTTAATAGCACTTTCATTATCACAAAGCAATGGAACATGTCTCACATATATCCCATAATCTTTAAGAGTTTGGGTCATCCAAAGTAATTGAGCACAACATGAACCAGCGGCAATATATTCAGCTTCAAGGTGGATAAGGATACCGAGTTTTGTTTCTTGGAGGACCAAGACACAAGAGATCTACCAAGAAATTGACAAGTACCAAGTGGACTTTCTATCAACCTTGTCTCCGCATAGTCCGAGTCGGAATAGCCAACAAGATCGAAAGAGGCCCTCTTAGGATACCAAATGCCAAAATTTGGTGTATGGATTAAGTATCTCACTATCCTTTTCACGGCCTTAAGATGACATTCTTTAGGGGCAGATTAATATCGTGCACACATGCACACACTTAGCATAATATCGGGACGTGAAGCACATAGATATAACAATGAACCAATCATAGAGCGATAAACCTTTTGATCAACCGGTTCACCATCTTTGGTTAAGTCAAGATGTCCACTAGTAGGCATGGGTGTAGTCATACCTTTGCATTCTTGCATATTGAACTTCTTGAATAAGTCCTTGGTGTACTTTGTTTGCGAGACAAAAGTACCTTCCTTAGTTTGCTTGATTTGCAAACCAAGAAAGAATTTGAGTTCACTCATCTTAGAGATCTCAAACTTCTCCGACATTAGCTTCCCAAACTTTTCACTAAAATGAGGGTTAGTTGAACCAAATATAATATCATCAACATAAATTTGGCACACAAAGAGTTCACCATTAACCCTTTAGTAAAAAGATTAGAATCAATTTTCCCAATTTCAAAGCCTTTTTCAATAAGGAACTTGGTCAAGCATTTATACCATGCTCTAGGAGCTTGTTTAAGTCCATAAAGAGCTTTGTGAAGTTTGTAAACATGATTGGGTTTCTTAGGATTAACAAAGCCGGGAGGTTGTTTAACATAAACTTCCTCCTCTATTTCACCATTTAGAAAAGCACTTTTAATGTCCATTTGGTACAAGGTGATATCATGGTGATTAGCATAGGCAAGTAAGATGCGAATGGACTCAAGTCTAGCAACGGGGGCGTAAGTCTCACCATAGTCCATACCTTCAACTTGTGTGTAGCCTTGGGCGACGAGACGTGCTTTGTTGCGAACTACTTGTCCATCTTCATCTTGCTTGTTGCGAAACACCCATTTGGTACCGATGATGTTGTGGTTGTTGTCGGGCTTCTCAACCAATGTCCAAACTTGGTTCCTCTCAAATTTGTGTAGCTCTTCATGCATAGCATTTATCCAATCCGGATCTTCCAATGCTTCTTCGACCTTCATAGGTTTAATGCTAGAGATGAAAGAGTAGTTTTCACAAAAGTTAGCTAAACGAGTTTTAGAGCGAGTGATTCTCCCAGTTTGAATATCATTGTAGATTTGCTCGACGGGATGGTCTTTAGCAATTCTTGCTCGAACTCATGAAAGCTTTTGCTTGGGTCTTCGTCGAACATCTTATTCATCTTGTTCTTTTTCTTGGCCTTCTTCATTGTTGGCATTGTCGTTCTCTTGTCGTGGTGAAGAAGGAGGTTGTTGACGTTCATCTTGATGCACTTCCTCGTTTTCTTCATCTTGGTGTGTCCCACTTGTGGATGCTTCCGTATCAACTCTTGGTTCACCTTGTCGTGAAGTAGAAGCTTCCACTTGGACGGACGAGGTACTCTCCTTCACCTCCGTTGGACGGACCTTGCCAATAGACAAGTCTTGGATTGCTTCCAAGGATCTTTGTCTCCTACATCAATTGGCAATTGCTCTACTTATGCAGCCGTTAGATTCATCAAACTTCACATCTACCGTCTCTTCAACCTTTCGGGTGAAATTGTTGTAGACACGGTAAGTGTGAGAGTTTGAGCCATAACCTAGTAGGAAACCTTCATGAGACTTAGGAGCAAATTTAGAATGACGATGCTTATCAAGAATGTAGCACTTTGAGCCAAATACTCGAAAGTATCCAACTTGGGGTTTGTTACGGTGAGTAGCTCAGATGCCGTCTTGCCGAGTAGCTTGTGAAGATACAAGCGATTTGTTGCATGACAAGCTGTCTCAACCGCTTCGCCTAAAAGTGCTTCGCGCCTTGTACTCATCAAGCATCGTTCTCGCCATTTCGATGAGCGTCCGGTTCTTCCTCTCAACAACTCCATTTTGTTGAGGTGTGTACGTAGCCGAGAACTCATGTGAAATCCCTTCTTTGTCAAGAAAGGTGTCCACATTTGCGTTCTTGAACTCCGTTCTGTTGTCGCTGCGAACCTTCTTGATCTTCACTTCAAATTGGTTTTGGGCCTTCCTAGCGAAGTTTTTGAAGATCTTTTGGACCTGCGATTTATCATCGAGAAAGAACACCCACGTAAATCTGGAAAAATCATCAACTATAACTAGACCAAAAGAATTTGCACCAAGACTCTTGTAAGAGTTGGGACCAAAGAGATCCATGTGAAGTAGCTCGAGTGGCCTCTTCATGGTCATGATGTTCTTCGCGGGATGCCTTCCTCCAACCCGTTTACCTGCTTGACAAGCACTGCAAAGTATATCCTTATCAAATATGGCATCATTAACTCCAAGGATATGATTCCCCTTAATAAGCTTGTCAAGGTTTCGCATACCAACATGACCTAATCGTCTATGCCATAACCAGCCTTTTGAGGATTTAGCAATGAAGCAAGTTTTAGGTTGAGCCTTTTAGTGAAATCAACAATGTATAGATCACCTCTACGCACACCAAGAAAGACCATTTTATGATTATCTCGACGAAACACTTGGCAATCTACTTCATAAATAGAACATTGAAACTGAAATCAGCAAGTCTAGATATCGAAAGTAAGTTGTAACCAAGAGATTCAACGAGCATAACATTTTGTATGGAGCTATCATGTGATATGGCCACCTTACCGAGGCCAACCACCTTACCCTTTGAGTTGTCACCGAAAGTGACATACTTTCGAGGACTATCATTATCAGCAAGCTCACGAAACATGTCTTTATCTCCGATCATGTGATCGGTACATCCACTATCAAGAACCCATTCCTTTCCTCCTGACATATATCCCCGAAGATTTGCCATAAGACCAAAATGTCTCATTGCATCATCAAGATCGAAGTCACTATCATCATCCTCATCATAGTATCCATGTTCAACATCGTCATGTGGTGGATCAAATCCTAGAGAGGGTGATTCATTAGAATGAGTTTGACAATAATCTTGTCTATGAATTCTTATAGCTTCGGAAATAATGTCACTAATAATACCAACATTTCCTTTGGCACGCATAAGGTTTGTAAGCTCAAATAGACGATCACCAAACGTAGGATCACTAGTATTCATCTTACTCAAAGCAATAGACTTATAGAGAATTTCATCTAGATTTTTCAAGGAATAATTTGGAAAGCGTTCCTCAAGAAATTTCCATATGGTGTAGGCACACTCAAAAGTAGGCAAGATTCTAATCAAGTTTCTAGGCAATCCTCTAATGATAAGTTCGGCAGTTCTAAGATTCCTAACCATGTCAATTGACTCATCATGGGTTGGATGCATAGAATAAACATAAGGTGCACAAGGGCTAGCAATCTACTTGTTAAAATGATATTGATTGAAAATAACAAGCATCTCATTTTTCCACTCACGAAAATACTCTCGATCAAGAATAGGCACTCTATGTCTAAGACTGCCCAAAGTAGACTCATCCATCTTCCTCCAATGGTGATTAAACCAAGGCAATGGAGACCAATGCTCTGATACCACTTGTAGGACCTTGAGAAGAGGTGTTTAGAGGGGGGGTGATTAGACACTAAGTACCAAAGTTGCAGTTTTTAAGTTTCTTTAAAGTTTGAGTGGAGTTTAGGCACAAGTTTAACATTCACAACATATAGCAAGCAAGCATGCAAAGAGTATATGAGCAGCGGAAAATAAAGCATGCAACTTGCAAGAATGTAAAGGGAAGGGATTGGAGGATTCAAACACAATTGGAGACACGGATGTTTTTGGCGTGGTTCCGATAGGTGGTGCTATCGTACATCAACGTTGATGGAGACTTCAACCCACGAAGGGTAACGGCTGCGCGAGTCCATGGAGGGCTCCACCCACGAAGGGTCCACGAAGAAGCAACCTTGTCTATCCCACCATGGCCCTCGCCCACGAAGGACTTGCCTCACTAGTGGTAGATCTTCACGAAGTAGGCGATCTCCTTGCCCTTACAAACTCCTTGGTTCAACTCCACAATCTTGTCGGAGGCTCCTAAGTGACACCTAGCCAATCCAGGAGACACCACTCTCCAAGAAGTAACAAATGGTGCGTTGATGATGAACTCCTTGCTCTTGTGCTTCAAATGATAGTCTCCCCCACACTCAACTCTCTCTCATAGGTTTTGGATCTGGTGGAAAGAAGATTTGAGTGGAAAGCAACTTGGGGAAGGCTAGAGATCAAGATTCATATGGTAGGAATGGAATATCTTGGCCTCAACACATGAGTAGGTAGTTCTATCTCAGAAATAGGATGTTGGAAGTGTAGGTTCAATCTGATGGCTCTCTCCACAAATGAAGAGGAGGTGGAGGGGTATATATAGCCTCCACACAAAATCTAACCGTTACACACAATCTACCAAACTCGGTGGGACCGAATCGTTAAACTTCGGTCGACCGATTTAGCAAATAATGTGACCGTTAGGGTTTTCGGTGGGACCGGAATGCAACTCGGTGGGACCGATTCGGTTAGGGTTAGGGCATAACGTAATCTCGGTAAGACCGATTACACAAACTCGGTGGGACCGATTTTGGTAATAAGCTTTCCAGAGAGTTGGTCAGGCAAACTCGGTTTGACCGATTATCAAACTCGGTGGGACCGATTTTGATAATAAGTTAACCAGAGAGTTTGCATTGTAATCTCGGTAGTACTGATTGCTCAAACTCGGTGAGACCGATTTTGATAATGGACATACACAGAGAGATTACAATCCCATCTCGGTGAGACCGAGATCCCTATCGGTGAGATCGATTTGCCTAGGGTTTGTGGCAGTGGCTAAGACATTCAAACTCGGTGGCGCCGGATAGAAATAATCAGTGGGGCCGAGTTTGACTTTAGGTTTACGACATATGTGTGGAAGTTGGAAAGTAGTTGAGGGTATTTGGAGCATATCACTAAGCACTTTGAAGCAAGAGGCTCATTAAGCAACACCTCATCCCTCCTTGATAGTATTGGCTTGTCCTATAGACTCAATGTGATCTTGGATCACTAAAATGTAAAATGAAGAGTCTTGAGCTCGAAGCTTTAGCCAATCCTTTGTCCTTAGCATCTTGAAGGAGTTCCCACATCCTTTAGTCCATGCCACTCCATTGTTGAACTTATCTGAAACATACTAGATAAAAGTGTTAGTCCAACAAGAAATATGTTGTCATTAATTACCAAAACCACCTAGGGAGCACTTGTGCTTTCACTAATAAAGGATACAGTTGCTCAAAAAAAATGTGGGAGTTCCAATGGGAAACCCCCTATTGGACGCTTGTTGCGTCATAATGTCGAGCAAAAGAACATAGGACCGAGCGGGATCGCATGCACCGGGTCGGCCCAATTACGTGATTCGGTTTTAGGAACCTTCTAGCAGTTATGTCTGGCTTTTTGGGTTTTGGGAACCTTCCAGAAGATTCTCTGAACCGGATTTTTTCTATTTTTTTACATTTGTGTTTTCTTTTTTGCTTTTTCCCTTTGCGTTTCTCTTTTTATTTTATTTTTCAAAAAATGTCCAGAAATTCGAAAAATCTGAACATTTTAAGTTCTTCTTCACAAATTTTGAAAATTTGGGGAATTTAAAAAAACGTTCCCGTTTTAAAAAATTGTCTGTAAATTTTGAAATGTTTTGAAAATTTGTTTGTAATTTTGAAAAAAATTCAGAAACTTGAGAAAATCTTTTGAGCTTCTAATTTTGTTCAAGAGGTTTTAAATTGCTCACATGTTGAAAATTTGTTCTGAAATTCAAAATATTATGGAATTTAAAAATATTTGCAAGTTTTTCATAAATCTTAAAAATGTTTAGGAATTTCATTTAATGTTTCAGCCTTCCAAATTTGTTCAAAAATTAAAATAAATCACGTTTTCAAATTTTGTTTGCAAATACAAAAAAATGGGTATGATTTGGGAAAATGTTTGTTATTCTCAAAAAATGTTCAACTTTTCTATTATTTTCCTGTTTTTAAAAAATGTTCATGTTTCTAAAAAAATGTCCGTAAGTTCAAACAATATGTATTTATTAAATTTTATTCCTCTTTCTTCCAAAATGTTGATGTTGCTGGATACATTTAATTTTTTTTCATAGAAATCACGTTCGAAATTTGAAAGTAAGTTGAATTCTATAGGGGCTGATAGTTCACATCAATTCGGATGCCATCTTGTTCATGAAGTCGCAGGTAGTACAATGGCTAGGTATGTAGTTAGTTGTTGCGAGGTCTTGGGTTTGATCCGTTGCAGGCGCTTATTACGTTTTAATGGAATTATCACACGCGTTCGTTCGTACTTGCTCTAAGCTGGGCCGGCCCAGTCGGGTGACCCCCCTGTGGGGCGCGCGTCTGTTCGACACAATGCACCGTCACATAGGAGGTCAGCTGGGCCGGCCCATTAGCGTAACACGTTTCGTCTTTATAGGACGGTCTGGCCTATTGCTCTTTCCTTGTGCTTCTTTCGCTTTAGGGGGTTGGTTTAGAGGGACAACTTTTGTAACTTCTTGGTATACCCATGGATTCGCTTGTTCTTATTTGGAACGTTGTGATTTATTAACTCTTGAAGTGGAACGATAGACTCCATTTCACTTAGGTTGATTTAACTTAGACCGGAGGCAGACCTAAGTCAAGGTATTCCTCCTTTGAAACACTTTGGTATTGCTCGTAGATAGATCATAATACAAAAAATCAATTAGAACACTGGGAGCCATCTCATTATCTTTCCGTAAAGAAAAACTATGGTGGACTAACTGATCTTTAAATCAGTTTATGAAAGAGCCCAACGCAAAAAATGCATGTTGGGTCTTTGGAATAGCTCAAATCATTTTGATAATAATCCGTTTAATCTGTTTTACCGAGAAGGTCTACGCTTTGAATCCGTATAGCCCTAATATAATTAATATGTATTTTTTAGGCGAATTGGCGAGCGGACGCACAGGGCGTGACTCTACCTGGGCCGGCCCATTAGCATAACACAGTGAAAAGTCCAAAAAAGAGTGTTCGAGGGAGGGATCGACCAAGGGACCTCCTGTTGCTTACGCGCGAGCCTAGCCAACGGGATAGATAAGATTTCCTGGTTTACTATAGCGCGCAAACCTAAAGTAGATTCGAACATCTTGTCAAATTCCGAACACGAACATTTTTTTGAAAAAGTCTTTTAAAAAATAAAACACTTTCCAAATTTGATAAGAAAAATAAAAAACTCGCACATTTTTTTCAATAGTTGAACATGTTTTTGATAAACTGAACAATTTTCTAAAAATCACGAATAGTTTTGAATATGTAAATAATTTTTTGTTAAAGGGAACATCTTTTGAAACTCTGAACAAATATTTGGAAATGCGAATATTTTTGGAATCCGTGACAATTTTGAAACAACAATATATTTTCAAACTCAAAAAATTTGAAAAGGAAAGCATTTTTAAATTTCCAACATTTTTTCAAAACCAAGAAAAGATTTTATGAAATCAAGAACATTTTTAAAACTATAAAATATTCTTAAAAAAGTAAGAAGGAACATGAGAAAATAAGCAGAAAAATAAGAAAGAAAGTAGATAAATGTTTTTCAAATTCCAAAAGAAAATTTGGATATGTGAACATTTTAAAACATTGGAAACTCCTGTAATTTTTTGGAAAATGTAAACATTTCTAAATTTTGCGGGTATTTTTTGAAATTCATAAACAAAATTTAAAACAGGCATATTTTTGAAAATTGCAAACAAATTTTGAAATTGAAACAATAATTGAAACTCCCAAACAAAATTAGAAATAGACATATTTTTGAAAATTGCGAACAATTTTTGAAACTTCCGAACAAATTTCGGAAACACGAACATTTTTCTTAAATTTGTGACAGAACTTTCAAAGAGGAACATTTTTTCAAACTCCTAAACAAAATTTGAAAAGCGAACATTTCTTTTGAAAAATATGAAGATTATTTGAAAGGTGAACATTTTTTCTAAAATATGCAAACATTTTTGTAAAAAATCAAGAATTTTATTTGAATTTGCAAATAAAAAATAATAACAGGAATTTTTTTTGAACTTCTGGACTTTTTGAATTGTTGAAAAATTTAGAAATTCTCAAGAACAGGAAACAGAAGAAAAGGAATTACAAAGAAATAAAAAATGAAACAAAATGCAGAAAAAGAAAAGGTTTTTTTTTAAATACAACCATTTTCTGAAACTACGGAAGAAATTTGAAAATATGAAGATTCTTTTGAAACACAAGCATTTTTTGAAAAACAAGAATTTTTTGAAACTCCCAAATTTTTGTAAACGCAAACATTTTTATAAATATGTGAAGAATTTTGAAGAAACAGGAATATTTTTTGAAATAAAAATGAAAAAGACAAAAGGAAAAAAAGAAACAGAAGAAGGAGAGAAAAGAAACAGGGAAAAAAGAAATTGAGATAGCAAAAAGCGGAAAAACTGGTTAACATGTCAGGATGGCAGAAGGATGAGAGCAACTAATTAACGAGCGCTCATTCGGGAGCCTAACAACGATGAGCGCCACTTGGCGCGCTCTCAGCCATTCGTCACATGTCGCGCTCTGGACGCTCCCTCCGGATTTTGTTTTTTTTTTTCATTTTTTCCGCACGTGTTTTCGGCTTTTTAAACATTTTTTTTGTTTTTTTTCGACATTTAGGTTTCCACTGGTCTTCCCTAGCTTTTCCACAAAAAAATATTCGGCAATTTTTTTTGCGCAATAAAACGCGTTCTCTTTTTTTTTTAAGTTCGCGAGAGTCACGGTTTTACTTCCGCGATAGGCACGGTTTTGCTTTTGCGAGAGTCACGGCTGTGCCTCTCGAAAACAAAAAAAAACGCGTTTGTTTTTCTTTCGCGAGAGTCACGGTTTTGCTTCCGGGAGAGGTACATTTGTGCTTTCGCTAGAGTCACGGCCGTGCCTCTCGGAAACAAAAAAACGTGTTTTATATTTTTTTCGCGAGAGTCACGGTTTTGTTTCCGCGAGAGGCACAGTTGTGCTTTCTCGAGAGTCACGGCCGTGCCTCCTCGGTAACGAAAAAAAAAACAAATTTTCTGTTTTTTTTTCCTTTCGCAAGAGTCACGGTTTTTCTTCCGCGAGAGGCACTGTTGTGATTTCGTAAGAGCCACGGGCGTGCCTCTTTCAGAAAGGGAAAAACCCGTACTCCCGGTTCAGTTTTTTTCGTAAAAAAAGTTCGTCAAAACCTATCATCATGGGGTCTAGTTTTGAAGATCTCGACGCGAGGAATCCAACGGCGAAAGTGGTTCAAGATTTGGACGCACGGTTTAATAGATAAAACGTTTTGAATAAACGGATGTACGAAAAAGGAAAAACTCTCAGGTTGCGAAAAGTGGCGCACATGTAGTGCAGGAGTACGTAAGGTCTTTTGTGGATGTTTAGAACTTCAATGCTCAATGGCTGGTGGCTTAGAAGATTCGGCAAACAACAATGATAGACTATAGCTTTTTTTTTTTAAAGTAATAAGCTATAGCTTTTATGCAAATCAAAGCACTAAAATGTTTGTATCCACCAAACATTCGAACGTAGCAACTTGACACTTGGGCGGAATTTAACACTTAAAGGCATGCATACTACTCCCTTTGTGCCAAAATATAAGACGTTTTTGTATTTCAAATAAACTAGCAATGTGTTCATACTAAAAAGAATTAGCCGTCTACTAGTATGATGAATCCCTTTTGGGCGCACTAGGTTTTCCCAGCAGTCACATGGCAGCAGGCACCACGAGCCCTAGCTCTGACACAACATCAAGGAGTCCCACGAGCTCAACCAGGGCGCTTGCTTCAACTGCTCGTGGAGCCCTGCGGGTTGTGACTCGTGACTTGTGAGCCTCCTTGTGGATCCAAAGCTGCTCGTACCGTTCGACGGAGACGCGCACAAACGGCTCGTTTGCGAGTACGCGCGTGTTGTGAGACAAGGCCCACAGTTCCACGAGCCAATCCTGGGTGACGTGTGGGGGCCGCGATTATACTAGGCCGGATGGCTATCTTGACTCGGTCCCCTCGCTGTTTTTTTAGGCTCCCTCTCACGGAGCCAGGATCCTAGTCGGACCTACAGCCGTTGGGCCTCCGTAGCGCATGCGACAGATTCAACGCAGCCCTGCTCCGTTGAACGATCTGGGTGCTCCTCCGTGGCCGAATTTTGTGTTTTGATCCTTTTTGCAAACAAAGTCAAGATCTGACCCCTGTTCGAATTTTTTTCGTCATTTGACCCTTTTTCCTACCGCCAGGGCCTCTGGCGGTTGGGTTATGCAGCCTACCGCCAGGTCCCCTGGCGGTAGGGTACTTATCCACGTCAGCATGCAGAAATGGGCGCCGTCCCCCTCCGTCGCACCCTACCGCCAGGGCACCTGGCGATAGTCTGTCTAACCCTACCGCCAGCGCCCTTGGCGGTAGGGTCCGGGCAATTATTTTGCCCGAAACCCCCGCGCCCCTGCCCATCTCCCCACCCCTCCCCCTCCCTCCCCGTCGGCAGTTCCTCATTTTCTCCCCCAAGTCGCCCGTCTCTCCCTCTCTCATCTCCTCTACTCCCCCCCTCGAATCTTCATCGTTTCTTCACCGTTTTTGCGGATCGAGATGTTCCCGAAGAGAGAAACGTAAGCTCCTCCAATCCCTCCAACTAGTTTTTGCAAACTTGCTTCCGATTCAACGCATTTTTTGCTTCAAATCCCTCATATTTTTGAACTTAGATTGAATTTTTTTGTACCTAAGATTGTTTTAGCTTGATTGTAGTTGTAGTTCTTAGTTCGTTAGTAAGTAGTGGTATTGAATATGAACTCTAATCAATAGTTCATATGTTAGTGTGAAGATGAACCTAGTTCATAATTTTTTTTTGTTACAAAAATTTATGATGTAATGCATGTGGGAGGACTTGATAGTAGTTTTATGATGCATGTTGATATGATGACATGAAGATGTTGGAGGATTTTTATTATGATATGATGCATATTGGAGTAAAGAAAATATATATGATGCAAGTAGTGGATTTGGTTGGAGTAAATATAAGTAGTGGTATTTATTTGATCCATATGTTTAGGTCTGGAACAATGGCACAACCATCGCCCATTCATCTCCAACACGACCCGTCCGGCTTGCCACTTCCGACGTGTCACGAGTCCTTCCCGAGCTTCGTGCGGTGACCGATTTTTCAGACGAGTTCCTCAGAGACGAGGGCGGTCTTGATGTACGAGAGGCGAAACGGATCGCCGATGATGTGAAGTGTTGGTCGCAGAGTGTGAAGGACTGGAAGAGAGTGAAGGTAGAGATGGAGGGAGATCCAACTATCTGCCGTGAACGCCGGGAAGGGACCATTGAAGTTGCCAAGCAGCACTCCAACTGGGAGCTACACAATTTGGGCCGAAGGATCTACTTCGAGAGCACTGCGGAGGAGAGAGCCAGGTGTTAGGGAACGTAGCAGAAATTCAAAATTTTCCTACGTGTCACCAAGATCTATCTATGGAGAAACTAGCAACGAGGGAAGGAGAGTGCATCTACATACCCTTGTAGATCGTTAAGCGGAAGCGTTCATGTGAACGGGGTTGAAGGAGTCGTACTCGTCGTGATTCAAATCACCGGAGATCCTAGTGCCGAACGGACGGCACCTCCGCGTTCAACACACGTACAGCTCGGTGACGTCTCCCATGCCTTGATCCAGCAAGGAGAGAGGGAGAGGTTGAGGAAGACTCCATCCAGCAGCAGCACAACGGCGTGGTGGTGATGGAGGAGCGTGGCAATCCAGCAGGGCTTCGCCAAGCACCAAGGGAGAGGAGGAGGAGGAGGCGGGGCTGCACCAAGAGGAGAGGTTCTCGTGTGTTGGGCAGCCCAAAACCTCAAGTATATATAGGGGGGGGGGCTGCGCCTTTAGGGTTTCCACCCCAAGGGGTGCGGCCAGCCCTAGATGGGACTTGGGGCGGCCAGAGGGGAGGAGTGCCTCCCAAGTCAAGTGGAGGCCCTCCCCTTAGGGTTTCCCCTTCCCATGCGCATGGGCCTTGGGGGCTGGTTCCTTGGCCCATTATGGCTAGGGCGCCCCACAGCCCATGCTACTGTATTGGACGTGGTGGAACAATTTCCGGACCTCCGGACCCCTCCGAATCCTCCGGAACCTTCCGAAGCTTCCGGTACAATCCGAAAAACCCGAACTTTTCCTAACCCAACAACAACTTTCCATATATAAATCTTTACCTCCGGACCATTCCGAACTCCTCGTGACGTCCGGGATCTCATCCGGACTCGAACAACATTCGGTAACCACATACAAACTTCCTTTATAACCCTAGCGTCATCGAACCTTAAGTGTAGACCCTACGGGTTCGGGAATCATCTTGAACATGACCGAGGCGTTCTCCGGTCAATAACCAACAGCGGGATCTGGATACCCATGTTGGCTCCCACATGTTCCACGATGATCTCATCGGATGAACCACGATGTCAAGGACTCAATCGATCCCGTATACAATTCCCTTTGTCTAGCGGTATTGCACTTGCCCGAGATTCGATCGTCGGTATCCCGATACCTTGTTCAATCTCGTTACCGGCAAGTCTCTTTACTCGTTCCGTAACACATCATCCGTGATCAACCCCTTGGTCACATTGTGCACATTATGATGATGTCCTACCGAGTGGGCCCGAGATACCTCTCCGTTTACGGTGACAAATCCCGATCTTGATCCGTGTCAACCCAATGGTCACTTTCGAGATACCTGTAGTGCACCTTTATAGTCACCCGATTACGTTGTGACGTTTGATACACCCAAAGCACTCCTACGGTATCCGGAATTGCACGATCTCATGGTCTAAGGAAAAGATACTTGACATTAGAAAAGCTTTAGCATACTGAACTACGATCTTTGTGCTAGGCTTAGGATTGGGTCTTGTCCATCACATCATTCTCCTAATGATGTGATCCGTTATCAATGACATCCAATGTCCATGGTCGAAACCGTAACCATCTATTGATCAACGAGCTAGTTAACTAGAGGCTTACTAGGGACATGGTGTTGTCTATGTATCCACACATGTATCGTTGTTTCCGGTCAATACAATTATAGCATGAATAATAAGCGATTATCATGAACAAGGAAATATAATAATAACTAATTTATTATTGCTTCTAGGGCATATTTCCAACAGTCTCCCACTTGCACTAGAGTCAATAATCTAGTTCACATCGCCATGTGATTAACATCGATAAGTCACATCGCCATGTGACCAACATCCAAAGAGTTTACTAGTGTCTTAAACTAGTTCACATCACCATGTGATTAAGTCTCAATGAGTTACGGGGTTTGATCATGTTTTGCTTGTGAGAGAGGTTTTAGTCAGCGGTCCGAACCTTTCAGATCCGTGTGTACTTCGCAATTCTCTATGTCATATTGTAAATGCTGCTTTCACGCTCCACTTGGAGCTATTCCAAATGGTTGCTCCACTATACGTATCCGGTTTGCTTCTCGAGTCACTCGGATAGGTGTTAAAGCTTGCATCGGCGTAACCCTTTACGCCAACTCTTTATCACCTCCATAATCGAGAAACATGTCCTTATTTACTCCAAGGACAGTTTTGATCGCTGTCCAATGATCCATTCTGGATCATTCTTGTACCCTTGACCGACTCATGGCAAGGCACACTTCCGAAGCGGTACACAAGATAGCATACTATAGAGCCTACGTCTAAGGCATAGGGGACGACCTTCGTCCTTTCTCTCTATTCTGCCGTGGTCGAGCTTAAGTCTTAACTTCATACCTTACAATTCAGTCAAGAACTCCTTCTTTGACTGATCCATCTTGAACACTTTCAAGATTATGTCAAGGTATGTGCTCATTTGAAAGTACTATTGAGCGTTTTTGATCTATCCTCGTAGATCTTGATGCTCAATGTTCAAGTAGCTTAATCCAGGTTTTCACTTGAAAACACTTTAACCCTATATGCTTTACGAAAATTCTACATCATTTCGATCATCAATATGTCAACAACATATACTCATCGAAATTCTATAGTGCTCCCACTCACTTCTTTGGAAATACAAGTTTCTCATAAACTTTGTATAAACCCAAAATCTTTGATCATCTCATCAAAGCGCACATTCCAACTCGAGATGCTTACCCCATCCTTAGAAGGATCGCTGGAGCCAGCATACCTTTTAGCATCCTTAGGATCGACAAAACTTTCGATTGTATCACATACAACCTTTCCTTACTGGCCGGTAAGGAAACTCGTTTTGACATCCATCGCCAGATTTCATAAATGCAGCTAATGCTAACATGATTCCGACGGACTTAAGCATCGCTACGAATGAGAGAATCTCATTGTAGTCAACTCCTTGAACTTGTGAAAAACTCTTCGTCACAAGTCGAGCTTCATAGACGGTGATATTACCGTCCACGTCCGTCTTCTTCTTAAAGATCCATTTATCTCTATGGCTTGCCGATCAACGGGCAAGTCCACCAAAGTCCATGCTTTGTTCTGATACATGGATCCTATCTCGGATTTCATGGCTTCTAACCATTTGTCGGAATTTGGGCCCACCATTGCTTCTCCATAGCTCGTAGGTTCATTGTTGTCTAGCAACATGACCTTCAAGACAGGATTGCGTACCACTCAAGCAAAGACGCATCCTTGTCACCCTACGAGGCACGTGGTGACTTGATCCAAGTTTCATGATCACTATCATAAGCTTCTACTTCAATTGGTGTAGGTGCCACGGAACAACTTCCTGTGCCTGCTACACGCTAGTTGAAGTGATGGTTCAATAACCTCATCAAGTCTCCACCATCCTCCCACTCAACTTTTCGAGACAAACTTTTCCTCGAGAAAGGACCCGATTAAAGAAACAATCCCTATTGCTTTCGGATCTGAATTAGGAGGTATACCCAACTGTTTTGGGTGTCCTATGAAGATGTATTTTATCCGCTTTTGGGTTCGAGCTTATCAACCTGAAACTTTTCACATAAGCGTCGCAGCCCCAAACTTTTAAGAAATGACAGCTTAGGTTTCTCTAAACCATAGTTCATACGGTGTCATCTCAACGGAATTACGTGGTGCCCTATTAAAGCGAGTGCGGTTGTCTCTAATGCTTAACCCATGAACGATAGTGGTAATTCGATAAGAGACATCAAGGTACGCACCATATCCAATAGGGTGCAACTATGATGTTCGGACACACCATCACACTATGATGTTCCAGGCGGTATTAATTGTGAAACAATTTGCACAATGTCTTAATTGTGTGCCAAAACTCGTAACTCAGATATTCATCTCTATGATCATATCATAGATATTCTATCCTCTTGTCACGAAGATCTTAAACTTCACTCTCAAATTACTTGAACCATTCAATAATTCAGACTTATGTTTCATCAAGTAAATATACTCAACATCTACTCGAATCATCTGTGAAGTAAGAACATAACGATATTCATTTGCATGCCTCGGCACTCATTGGACTGCACACATCAAAATGTGTTACTTCCAACAAGTTGCTATCTTGTTCCATCTTCTTTGAAACCGAGGCTTTTCACTCATCTTGCCCATGTGGTATGTTTTGCATATCTCAAGTGATTCAAAATCAAGTGAGTCTAAGCGATCCATCTGCATGGAGTTTCTTCATGCATATACACCAATAGACATGGTTTGCATGTCTCAAACTTTTCAAAAACGAGTGAGTCCAAAGATCCATCAACATGGAGCTTCTTCATGCGTTTTACACCAATATGACTTACATAGCGATTGCCACAAGTAAGTGGTACTATCTTTACTATCTTATACATTTGGCATGAAAATGTGTATCACTACGATCGAGATTCAATAAACCATTTTTTTAGGTGCAAGACCATCGAAGGTATTATTCAAATAAATAGAGTAACCATTATTCTCCTTAAATGAATAACCGTATCGATAGACATAATCCAATCATGTCTATGCTCAACGCAAACACCAAATGATAATTATTCTGGTTTAATACTAATCTTGATGGTAGAGGGAGTGCGATGTTTGATCATATCAACCTTGGAAACAATTCCAACACATATCGTCACTCACCTTTAGCTAGTCTCCTTTATTCCGTAGCTTTTATTTGAGTTACCAACACTTAGTAACCGAACCGGTATCTAATACCACGGTGCTACTAGGAGTACTAGTAAAGTACACATTAACATAATGTATATCAAATATACTTCTATCGACCTTGCCTGCCTTCTTATCTACCATGAATCTAGGGTAATTCTGCTCCAGTGGCTGTTCCCCTTATTACAGAAGCACTTAGTCTCGGGTTTGGGTTCAACCTTGGGTTTCTTCACTGGAGCAACAACTGATTTGTCGTTTCATGAAGTGTCCCTTCTTGCCCTTGCCCTTCTTGAAACTAGTGGTTTCACCAACCATCAACAATTGATGCTCCTTCTTGATTTCTACTTTCGCGGTGTCAAACAACGCGAATTCCTCAAGGATCATCATATCTATCCCTGATTTGTTATAGTTCATCACGAAGCTCTAGCAGCTTGGTGGCAATGACTTTGGAGAAACATCACCATCTCATCCGGAAGATCAACTCCCACGATTCAAGTGATTGTTGCACTCGGACAATCGAGCACAAGCTCAACGATTGAGCTTTTCTCCCTTAGTTTGCAGGCTAAGAAAATCGTCGGAGGTCTCATACCTCTTGACGTGGGCACGAGCCTGAAATCCCAATTTCAGCCCTCGAAACATCTTATATGTTCCGCGACGTTTCGAAAACGTCTTTGGTGCCTCAACTCTAAACCGTTCTCTTGAACTATCACGTAGTTATGAAAACGTGTATGTCCGATGTTCGCAACATCTACAAACAACGTTTGGGGTTCAGCACACTGAAAGGCATTAAGGACATAAGCTTTCTATCGTCCGCATAATCGCTCTTCGCAACTTTCAACTATATTTTCTCTAGGAACATATCTAAGCAGTGGAACTAAAGCGCGAGCTTTCGACATAATTTGCAAAAGGTCTTTTGACTATGTTCAGGATAATTAAGTTCATCTTATGAACTCCCACTCAGATAGACATCCCTCTGGTCATCTAAGTGATTACATGATCCGAATCAACTAGGCCGTGTCCGATCAACACGTGAGACGGACTAGTCATCATCGGTGAACATCTTCATGTTGATCGTATCTACTATACGACTCATGCTCGACCTTTCGGTCTCCGTGTTCCGAGGCCATGTCTTTACATGCTAGGCTCGTCAAGTTAACCCTAAGTGTTTCTGCGTGTGTAAATCTTGCTTACACCCGTTGTATGTGAACGTAAGAATCCATCACACCCGATTAACACGTGGTGCTTAGAAGCGACGAACTGTAGCAGCGGTGCACGTTAGGGAGAACACTTCTTGAAATTTGTGTAAGGGATCATCTTATTTACTACCGTCGTTCTAAGTAAACAAGATGCATAAACATAATAAACATCACATGCAATTATATAGTAGTGACATGATATGGCCAATATCATATTGCTCCTTTGATCTCCATCTTGAGGCTCCATGATCATCATTGTCACCGCATGACACCATGATCTCCATCATCATGATCTCCATCATCGTGTCTCCATGAAATTATCTCGCCAACTTATTACTTCTACTACTATGGCTACCGGTTAGCAATAAAGTAAAGTAATTACATGGCGTTGTTCAATGACACGCAGGTCATACAATAAATAAAGACAACTCCTATGGCTCCTGCCGGTTGTCATACTCATCGACATGCAAGTCGTGAATCCTATTACAAGAACATGATCAATCTCATACATCACATATCATTCATCACATTCTTCTTGGCCATATCACATCACATAGCATACCCTGCAAAAACAAGTTAGGCGTCCTCTAATTGTTGTTTGCATGTTTTACGTGGCTGCTATGGGTTCTAGCAAAACGTTTCTTACCTCGCAAAACCACAACGTGATATGCCAATTGCTATTTACCCTTCATAAGGACCCTTTTCATCGAATCCGTTCCGACTAAAGTGGGAGAGCGGCACCCGCTAGCCACCTTATGCACCAAGTGCATGTCGATCAGTGGAACCTGTCTCACGTGGAAATGCGTGTAAGGTCGGTCCGGGCCGCTTCATCCCACAATACCGTCGAAACAAGATTGGACTAGTAACGGTAAGCATATTGAACAACATCAACGCCCACAACTACTTTGTGTTCTACTCGTGCAAAGAATCTACGCAATAGACCTAGCTCATGATGCCACTGTTGGGGAACGTAGCAGAAATTCAAAATTTTCCTCGTGTGTCACCAAGATCTATCTATGGAGAAACTAGCAACGAGGGAAGGAGAGTGCATCTACATACCCTTGTAGATCGTTAAGCGGAGCGTTCATGTGAACGGGTTGAAGGAGTCGTGCTTGTCGTGATTCAAATCACGGAGATCCTAGTGCCGAGCGGACGGCACCTCCGCGTTCAACACACGTACAGCCGGTGGCGTCTCCCATGCCTTGATCCAGCAAGGAGAGAGGGAGAGGTTGAGAAGACTCCATCCAGCAGCAGCACAACGGCGTGGTGGTGATGGAGGCGTGGCAATCCAGCGAGGCTTCGCCAAGCACCAAGGGAGAGGAGGAGGAGGAGGCGGGGCTGCACCAAGAGGAGAGGTTCTCGTGTGTTGGGCAGCCCAAAACCTCAAGTATATATAGGGGAAAGGGGGCTGCGCCCCTTTAGGGTTTCCACCCCAAGGGGTGCGGCCAGCCCTAGATGGGACTTGGGGCGGCCAAGAGGGAGGAGTGCCTCCCAAGTGAAGTGGAGGCCCTCCCCTTAGGGTTTCCCCTTCCCATGCGCATGGGCCTTGGGGGCTGGTTCCTTGGCCCATTATGGCTAGGGCGCCCCCTACAGCCCATGCTACTGTATTGGACGTGGTGGAACAATTTCCGGACCTCCGGACCCCTCCGAATCCTCCGGAACCTTCGAAGCTTCCGGTACAATACCGAAAAACCCGAACTTTTTCCTAACCCAACAACAACTTTCCATATATAAATCTTTACCTCCGGACCATTCCGGAACTCCTCGTGACGTCCGGGATCTCATCCGGGACTCCGAACAACATTCGGTAACCACATACAAACTTCCTTTATAACCCTAGCGTCATCGAACCTTAAGTGTGTAGACCCTACGGGTTCGGGAATCATGCAGACATGACCGAGACGTTCTTTGGTCAATAACCAACAGCGGGATCTGGATACCCATGTTGGCTCCCACATGTTCCACGATGATCTCATCGGATGAACCACGATGTCAAGGACTCAATCGATCCGTATACAATTCCCTTTGTCTAGCGGTATTGCACTTGCCCGAGATTCGATCGTCGGTATCCGATACCTTGTTCAATCTCGTTCTTGGCAAGTCTCTTTACTCGTTCCGTAACACATCATCCCGTGATCAACCCCTTGGTCACATTGTGCACATTATGATGATGTCCTACCGAGTGGGCCCGGAGATACCTCTCCGTTTACACGTGACAAATCCCGCTTGATCCGTGTCAACCCAATGGTCACTTTCGGAGATACCTAGTGCACCTTTATAGTCACCCGATTCGTTGTGACGTTTGATACACCCAAAGCACTCCTACGGTATCCGGAATTGCACGATCTCATGGTCTAAGGAAAAGATACTTGACATTAGAAAAGCTTTAGCATCTGAACTACGATCTTTGTGCTAGGCTTAGGATTGGGTCTTGTCCATCACATCATTCTCCTAATGATGTGATCCGTTATCAATGACATCCAATGTCCATGGTCAGGAAACCGTAACCATCTATTGATCAACGAGCTAGTTAACTAGAGGCTTACTAGGGACATGGTGTTGTCTATGTATCCACACATGTATCGTTGTTTCCGGTCAATACAATTATAGCATGAATAATAAACGATTATCATGAACAAGGAAATATAATAATAACTAATTTATTATTGCTTCTAGGGCATATTTCCAACACCAGGATGCCGCCCCCAAGTGCATCGATGTTTGATATCATCAGCTGGGGAAGGGCGGAGGTGAAAATTCCAGCAGTCAAGGCAAGGTGGGAGTGCTTGAACGGTCGAATGCCGACTAGCGTTCCGCCTCCGCCTGAATCGGTGGATCTGCTGTCCTATCTGTCTCCACGTCCAGGCCTAACATACGAGGGGGGGAGGTATATCCAACCTATAAACATGTCTGTTGGATATGCATCTATGTTCTAGTACGGGTTGTCAAACTATGGGACAAGTTTGCTATTTGCTATTTCGTACTTATGAATCTATGTGTAAACTCTTTAATATTTGCTATGTGGAACCTTTATTAATATGTGAGTTCAAAATTTGCTATTTGTGAAACTATGTGAAACTAGGAGTATATGATTTAGTAGTAGGCCTATGTGAGGATGTGTGGGTGAAACAATTGCAAGAGATGTGAGATTATGTTGGTGAATGCATATATGTTGATCCATTTTGGTTTTTTTATGTATATATGAATTTTATAAGAAATCTTTCTGTATGTTGAATGCAAGATTGTGAGGATAAAGGCATATGTGATGATTTCTTGTGTGAATATTGTAGATATTTGTTTTTCTATATATCTCCATATGTGATATTTGCTTAATTAACTTTATCCAATCAATGCTTATATAAGGAACATGGCAGCACCACCACCACTTGATGAAGATGATGACTATGAAGACCCACTTGAGGAAACCATCTGTGCTCAAAGAGTGAGGCTGAGCGAACAGGAGGTGTGCAACCTATGGGACAACTTTCTGCCACGTGCTGAGTTGATCGGGGCACCATTCGTGACCCGTCTGACAACTACTATGATCGATCGACATGACATGGTATGTTATTAGTGTAGAATCCAAGGATTTGTTAATAGTTTAGATAATCCATACTTATTAATTGATATGTTTTGCTTATTTAGAAATTGCCAAAGAGCCTATCTGAGAGTTGTGCAATCGAGGCTGATGAAGAAGGCTATGCTGGAATACGCCTTACCGCAAGGGGCCCCGTCACTACTTGTGCGTACGGCGTGGACACGGACGGTCGCACAAATTTAAGCACATATGGTGGAAGAGCTTCCTCGTTGACAAGAATCTTCATGTTGGACAGGCCATCCTTATTACTATCAGGAAGACCAACCGTCAAGGCTTGAAGATGATGATCGTCATCGATATCATCTAAACTTTATATGCGTGTCATCGATATCATCTAAACTATATATGCGTGTGGCTGCTGATGATGGTCATGTTTAATTGCTACCTATGTTGGCTTCGTGAAAACTATTTGGATGTGATCAAACTATGTTATGTTTATGTCTATGAAATTGTGATCAAACTATGTTATGTTTATGTCTATGAAATTGTGATCAAACTATGTTATTTGGTACTTGTTTCTTAATCCTTAATGGCAAAACTAATTATGCTTATGTCTATGAAATTGTGCTTCTTGGTTCTTATGTTCAGGGCCCTTGCAAATTTTTATGAAATTGTGATCAAACTATTTGGATGTCTATGAAATTGTGATCACACTATTTGGATGTGATCAAACTTCTTATGTCTACAAAACTTTACATGAAACACAGGACCCTACCGCCAGGCTCCCTGGCTGTAGGGTCAGACAGCCTACCGCCATGGGTCCTGGCGGTAGGGTGGACCTACCGCCAGGGCAGTAGCATGTTTTTGTTACAGAACGCCTAGTTGGCAAAACCCTGCCACACCTTACAGCCAGAGTCTCTGGCGGTAGGGTTAGACAGCCTACCGCCAGGTTTCCTGGCGGTAAGGTACTTATCCACGTCAGCACGCAGTGATGGCCCCCGTCTCCCTCCGTCACACCCTACTGCCAGGGAATCTGGCGGTAGCCTGTGTAAACCTACCGCCAGGGGCTCTGGCGGTAGCAAAAGGGTCAAATGACGAATTTTTTTCAAACGGGGGTCAGATCTTGATTTTGTTTGCAAAAAGGGTGAAAACACAAAATTCGGCCCTCCTCGGTTGGACCCTCGCCGATGAAGTTTTGACTGAGACCATTATCTCAAATCGGACAGAGGATGCCAAGTTGTGGATATGTTCTGGCTGGTGGACACGCTACCCACGGCGGATCTAGCGCGCGTGCTCGTAATGAGGCGGTGTGCACGGGTCAGGCCAACGCAGAGAGGCGGTGTGCACGGGTTTGCATAAACTGAAGAACCGGGTGCTTAAGGCGTCGTGTAGGAAATGCTAGATGATCTAGGGCCTTCTCGTAGAATTGACCAGGAGGCAACCACGATGCTCGATTCACCTCTCAGTCATCTGATGCAACACTTCACCATACCCCCTTCACCGGTGCTCCGCCCATGTCTTGCCACGGCCCCAAGCAAGATGTCGAGAGCCAAGCGGCAGCCAACTACCCTCTCTCATCGGAGCAACCACATCCAGGGGAGGAAGGTCGCCTTTCTTGCAAGTGGCAACACATCGGTCTGCCTTGCTCGCCGGATCTTGGTGGGCAAGCACGGAATGGCCATCGCGGAGCCAGGTGAGGAAGGGGAAGAGGAGACCCTGGAGAGATACATGCTCACCCTCAAAAAACCACTATCCAAGGATCAGATTGCAGCCCCTGTCTGCTTTAGCCAAGACAGCAAGCTTCACAACCTCTAGGTCAGGTCATCATTGTTGAGTGTTTGCTTTTAGTCTTGTTGTAGTTGATAGTTTACATGATTAGCTACCACTAGTGCAGAAAAGCCTAACTATGATGTGCTAGCGTGGACAACCGATGCCGCCAATATGACGTCATTGTTAAAAAATAGTGGTGATGTTGGAGCATACGTCAACAGATTCTGTGTGCATATGGGCTATTTTTTAATAGTACACTTTTTTGTATTCATTTTCATAAATATTACGTTGGATACAAAATTTCAAAAATAATACACAATCGGCTAGCTGCTGGCCGATTGGATCCAGTCGGCCTAGAGGTAGCCGACTGGATCTCAGTCGGCTTGCTGCTAGCCGATTGGCATCCTGTCAGCCTTCTGGACATTGACAAGCCTATCAGCCACTAGTAGAGATCATGTCGGTCATCTGTGGGCTGACTAGAACTAATCGGCCATCTGTAGGCAATTTTAGGACTAATTGGCCAGCTGTAGGTCGACTGGTGCATGCACCCATTTTCTATGCTCGTACGTTTCCCGCTTATATCTCGGGCCGACATTTCCCGCCATATTTTCCCACTTTGCTCGTTCCCGCCATATATTCCCGCTCGCTAGTTCCCACTAGTATCTCCCGTCATATTTTCCCGCTCTCTAGTTCCCACGAGTGTCTCCCGTCATATTTTCCCACTCCCTAGTTCCCGCCACTTGTCTCCCGCCATATTTTCCCGCTTCCGAGTTCTCGCTAGTGTCTCCCGCCATATTTCCCTGCTTCCGAGTTCCCGCCTTTCTTTGTGTTCTCAACCTATAAAACACCCTCATCAATAACGTTGGTAAGCATTCTAGTGTAGTCTCGTAGTCTCGCCAAGATGTCCGGATATCCTTTTGATCGTAACTTTCACCCTAGTATGTCCAGATGTCTTCTGGATTTAGCCGCCAATTTTAGGGTAGACAACATATTAGTTCCATGGGAGAAACTCATCAGTACTAACACCCTACTGAATGAGCTGGCTCACACATTAAGTAGGTGCGGGTGGCCTTCCAGGACCTTTGAGGAGATACGGGAAGAACTTCTGAGGTTCTAGGGAAGAGGGATGAAGCACCAATCGAAGATTGAAACATTGAAGGAAATATGCCCTAGAGGCAATAATAAAGTTGTTATTTTATATTTCCTTATATCATGATAAATGTATATTATTCATGCTAGAATTGTATTAACCGAAAACTTGGTACATGTGTGAATACATAGACAAAACACCTTGTCCCTAGTATGCCTCTACATGACTAGCTCGTTGATCAAAGATGGTTAAGTTTCCTAGCCATGGAAATGTGTTGTCATTTGATGAACGAGATCACATCATTAGGAGAATGATGTGATGGACAAGATCCATCCGTTAGCATAGCATAATGATCGTTCACTTTTATTGCTACTGCTCTCTTCATGTCAAATACATATTCCTCCGACTATGAGATTATGCAACTCCCGGATACCGGAGGAATGCATTGTGTGCTATCAAACGTCACAACATAACTGGGTGATTATAAACATGCTCTACGGGTATCCCAGAAGGTGTTTGTTGGGTTGGCATAGATCGAGATAAGGATTTTTCACTCCGAGATCGAAGAGGTATCTCTGGGCCCTCTCGGTAATGCACATCATATGAAGCCTTGCAAGCAATGTGACTAATGAGTTAGTTGCAGGATGATGCATTACGGAACAAGTAAAGAGACTTGTCGATAACGATATTGAACTAGGTATGAAGATAACGACGATCGAATCTCGGCCAAGTAACTTACGAATGACAAAGGGAATAACGTATGTTGACATAGCGGTTCGACTGATAAAGATCTTCGTAGAATATGTGAGAACCAATATGAGCATCTAGGTTCCGCTATTGGTTATTGATCGGAGAGGTGTCTCGATCATGTCTACATAGTTCTCGAACCCGTAGGGTCCGCACGCTTAACGTTCGATGACGATATGTATTATATGAGTTATGTGTTTTGGTGACCGAAGGTTGTTCGGAGTCCCGGATGAGATCACGGACATGACGATGAGTCTGGAAATGGTCGAGAGGTAAAGATTGATATATTGGAAGGTAGTATTCGGACACCGGAAGGGTTCCGGAGTGTATCGGGTACATACCGGGGTACCGGAGGGGTTATCGGAACCCCCCGGGGAAAGATATGGGCCATAGGAGGGAGGCTAACCAGCCCACAAGGGGCTGGTGTGCCCCCCACAAGGGAGGAAGCCGAATTGGACTAGGGAAGGGGGTGGCGCCCCCTTTCCTTCTACTACTCCTTCCCGCTTTCCCCCCTCCGTTAAAAGGAAGGGGGGAATCCTACTAGGAGCCCAAGTGGGACTCCTCCCACTTGGGGCGCGCCTACGACCCGCGTCCTCTCCCTCCGTCCTTTATATACGGGGAGGGGGGTGCCGCTAGAACACACACCAATTGCTCTAAGCCGTGTGTGGCGCTCCTCTCCACAGTTTACTCCTCCGGTCATATTCTCACGGTGCTTAGGCGAAGCCCTGCTCGAATCACATCAACGTCACCATCACCATGCTGTCGTGCTGATTGAACTCATCTACTCCTTCGACCCGCAGCTGGATCAAGAGCTCGAGGGACGTCATCGCGCTGAACGTGTGCAGAACTCGGAGGTGCCGTACGTTCGGTACTCGATCGGTCGGAACGAGAAGATATTCGAGTACATCAACCGCTTTGAGCAAACGCTTCCGCTTTCAGTCTATGAGGGTGCGTAGACACACTCTCCCCCTCTCGTTGCTATGCATCTCCTGGATAGATCTTGCGTGAGCGTAGGATTTTTTTTGAAATTGCATGCTACGTTTCCCAACAAACATACCTAAAGTTTGCAGCAAAACATACTTTTTTATGGACTAACAATAGCAAGGATGAAGCCGATATCTTCATGCCGCCTCTTCCAAGTTCTGCATCATCGAAGGGCAAGAGTTCTGCATCGTCAAAGGGCAAAAGTTCTTCATCGTCGAAGGGCAAGAGTTCTGCATCGTCAAAGGGCAAGATTTCTTCATCGTCGAAGGGCAAGAGTTCTTCATCGTCGAAGGGAAGAGTTATTCATCGTCGAAGGGCAAGAGTTCTGCATCGACGGAGGATGACGATGATGGCTTCATGTAGTTTTTATGTTGTATGCTGTAAGTTAAGTCGTACGTACCGTTTAATTTAGATGTAGTTCTATCTAGTTGTTTGTATTGTCTTATTGTAAGAGCATTATGTTCTATCTAAATATGATGTTGTATTTCGGATAACAGAGTACTAAAATAGAGTAGGCATATGTCTCATACATAAGTACATAGTCATTTGTCTCATACATAGAATCAACATAAGTCTCATACAGAAGTAGATGGTCATGTCTCTACTGATAAATAGAAGCGTCACTGACGACGTCTGCCCTGGCGGGGAGGCGGATCTCGAGGCGTCGTCTATCCCAATCTGTTGGGTGCCCTAATGTTACGAGGAGGAATCTCAGACTCGCCTTGGCCATAGTGTGTATCCTGTGTGGGGCCCGGTGGAGGAGTTGAAAACATGTTCATCCACTGGGTGTTCTGCGACATCTGAGCATGTAAGTTATCCTCTGGAAGTTGATCACGTCCCCACGTATCATGTGATGCCGACATAGACGCCTGATATTCGTAGGCTCCTGCACGATGGAATGTTAATTCATGAAGAATGAGGTCGCCTCAATTATATTGAAAACAATAAATATGAAGACACATACCTGCTGGCTATGACGGCTGCTTTGGCTGTAACACGAAGCTTGACGAGGGACCATGCTGCTGTGGCTGTGGAGAAAACACGAAGCTCGACGTGGGACCATAGTGTTGTGGGTGTTGCCACATCGAACTGCCAGGTTGGTCAGGAGGGGGTGGCCTGGTCGTCGTCTGATGCGCTAGAGGTGGACGTGGCTGATGTCGGTGCATGGAGGGACGCGGCTGCTACTGCTGGTGCTGAACAACGTCGCTTCTTCGGGTGCACGTGATAGCCTCGTAGACAACCCGTATCTTGTTCTGCATTCGTTCCAAGAAGGGTTGTAGCACAGACCGGTGCTGAAGAAGAGGTCCAAAACGACAGTGATTGTCCAAAGGTGGTCATGTCGTCGTAGAGTTCGTGTGTTAAGCTATCCTGCAAATTTCATAACGATTATTAAGTATGCACATCAAAGTATGTGACAACTTACTTAAATAAAACATATCTTACCGCATACTGCCTAGAGCCCGAAGTAGCATAGCTCGGGTACATATCCGTTGGAGTAGGGTCAGGTATCTCCTCTGGGTGAGAGTGATCAACGACGTAACTCTGTTCCGATCATGTAGCGCCGCAAATAGAGATTGAATTCATTGAGATTAAAATCGAGATTCTCGTGCCATAGATGTGTGTTTGCTATCTCCCATTCTGTAACATACGACTCTAGTCTAACTAGCCAGTCAGCAGTTGTCCTGGTCATGCCCTTCCTCGTCGTCCTAAAATTGTGGCGTGTGTTCAACAATTACCTAATGCTTCGAATGGAGTGTTGTCAAAGATAATGCAACATTGAAAAACTAGTTAATACCCGTGGATGTGTGCTGGCACCAGGTTCTCTGTAGGGGGAGGCAGCTCTAACTGCACAAGACCAAATTGCCTCATAACCCTCTGTTGTGCCATCTCCTCGATGAAGACATCGAAGATGATCTTTGATTTCATCATCCGATAATCTCGGTCCCTTGTGCATAGCACAGACATACCACAGGGGTATCTTGCATGTATGGTTGGTTCCGTGTAGGGATGCCAGATGACCCTAGTGTACGCATCGAACTGCTCGTTCAATGTCGTGTATGCCTTCCTGGTCTATTCACTAGCAAAGCGTCTCCGCAGAAAACAAAATTTAGTAGCCACTAGCATTGAACTATCTCTTGTGCACAAAAAAGTTGCATTAAACTATAACACGATACATAACTCGCGACGTGTCCAACACAGATCGAAAGTAGGCATGTCGATGCCGTCAGCATCGAACATGGCGTCTATAGGCTCATGAACACGTACATATGGTCTCCCTATAGAGAACCTCTCCCACGACCACGACTGTAGGAATAGAGGGCATCCAAGAAGGGCTGGCTTCTCATTGTAAGCTAGCAGCCGTTGCACATACCTCGGTATGTAGCCGCTAAGACCGCCGAACCCCAACTCCTCTGTTTGATCTGATCCGCCGTCTCAGCGTTCGCTATCTCGAGTGCCATAGGGATGTAGTGCACGCTAATAGTGGTGACATGGTTCTCTGTGAACATCACCTTGCTGAAAAGCCACATTAAGTAGGCCTCCAGGCTCCGAGTGATCCGTTCCGCACTCAAAGGCGTCGGGAACTTCTCGATCTGCATTAAGCAAATAGAAAGTTTTTGTAAGCTGCATGTATCTTCTGTAAAACCATATGCATGATAACTTGAAGATAAGAGGTAGGGGAACTAACCTGGAAATTGAGCAACCAATCATACTTAGGTCCGTGATGCTCCCATACCGGATCCGGAGCATCCGCAAAAACACCATGAAAACATTGTGTAAGACATATATCCCAACCAGCCGGTGCGTCCAACGGTCCTATGGCATGACCTAACAATGGTAGTCCAAGAAAAAGTGACACATCCTCTAGAGTAGGAGTCCTCTCTCTCCATAGGAAGTGAAACGTGTGGGTCTCTCTGGCCCCCAACGGTCCACTAAGCAGCTCAACAAGGAGTGGTCGAGGGCGAGGCATTTGCAGCCCGGGATAGACTCAACCAAACGCGTGAAAGGTAAAAGGTAGGCCCATTTCAACCTTCATGACAGAACATTTCAGTTAGTGTCTCCCATTAATATGCATGTTGGTGTGCAAATAAATAGAGCACGTATTGCTGAACCCATCCTGGGTGAGGAGTGTGAGTGACTAGAGGCGGAAGGCTGCGCTCATACCTTATCGCAGCACAATGACCCCTATCAATGTCCCCATTCAGCAACCATATTCCCGACATTCCTGCACATTCAAATTTCAAACATAGTTGCCACACTTAATACAAATGTAGAACATAGTGTGTCGGGGAAGCTGATCGTGGCCCACGAACACCTATGGGACCTGGGTCCCTTGTGGTTCGGAGGGGGGCGGAGACTGCACAAAGAGCGGATCGAGGCGATGCACACAAGCAGATTTACCCAGCTTCGGAGCTCTCCGGATAGATAATACTCCTACTGCTGCTTTGTGGATTATATTGTGTTCTTGCTAGGGAGCAATGAGGGCTACAAAACCTAGCTCGAGTGTATATGTGAGTCGGATGAACTAAGCTGGAGCTGAACCGAACCCTTTCTACGTTGCACTTGGGCCTCCTTTTATAGGCACAAGGGGTCACCACATGTGGCAAGTAGACAAGGGTAAGATAGTAAAAACAAAGGTTGGTACACCGCTTTGTATAGTGTCACAAGTGATCTATACCTAACTTTCGGCGGCAAGGGACAAGAGTCATAAATGCCGTCTCGGTCGCTGAAACAATTAACAGGACCGTCAAGTCGCCTCCGTTTGCCACGATGATAGCTTGTCAGCGCCGCTTATCGCTGCTCCCCGCTGGCTGCACAGCCCGTCGACACGCGTGCTTGGGAGAGCCCCGTGGTGACACGTTGGCGGATGAGCTGGGGCGGAGATGAAGAGAGGTCACTTGTCGCGGCGAGCACCTTGTCGCGGCAAGGTTCTTGTCGCGCTCGGGAGCTTATCGCTCACCAAGCCTTCCCGGCAAGCTCCTCTTGCCGGGGCCTTGTTTCCTTCGTGCCCTGAGTGGCCTTCCCGACAAGCTCCTCTTGCCGGGGCCTTGATTACTTTGTTCTTGAATGGCTCCAAAGGAGCCGTTGAGATCTTAGCGGTCATCGGGCCAGCCCTGCATGAGTGCTGCAACTGCCGTGCACGAGTTCGGGGTGCTAGGGGTACCCTACTCTAGTACACCGGCAGAGCCCCGGGCTGGGCCACACAGGCGCCAAGCTCTGTTGGGCCCAAAACAAAAGCACGGGCAGACGCGTGTGGTCTTGATTACGCCGTTACTCGCCTTGGACCCACCGCCTCCCACGAGCGTCACGCACGGGACGTGGCGTCGTGGGGAGATCGTGGGGCTTTCTTTAATGGGAAAAATCGGGCGCCGTCCCTCTCCCTTTATAAGCGGGGGAACAGGGGCAGGGCGCCCACTTGCCCTTGCTGTCACATCAGAAACCCCCGTCGCTTCCCCTTTCTTCTCGAGCCCAAAGAGAGCGACGCCCGCCCCTCCATTGCCACGGTGCCACCAACGCCGTCGACCTCCTCCACCACCTCTCCCCATGGCTCAAAGGCCGACAAGGGAAAAAGCGTGAAATCGGCGAGGCGCAGCGGCTCATGCGGCATGCGGAAGGAGCGGGCCCTCTTGACCCCACAGCAGCGGAAGGAGCTGCGGGAGCTGTACTATCTCTTCTGGTCGACGGAGACCCGGGCGCACCCGCGCACGAGAGTCATCTCCGCCGCCACATCCGAGAAGGTTTCCATCGGGTACCCCTTCTTCGCGCTTTTCTTCCACTGTGGGCTCTGCCCGCCCTTTTCTGAATTTTTCTGTGATGTCATGAACACATATGGCCTCCGCCTCCTTGATTTCACCCCCAACGCCGTCCTCACCTTGGCCGTTTTCGCACACCTCTGCGAGAACTTTGTCGGGGTCCACCCAAATGTAGCACTCTTCCTCCATTACTTCATGCCCCACGTAGAGAGAGGAGAGCCGCTTGCCGGGGGGATTGCATGGGTCTCTAGGATCTGCAAGAAGGAAGCGTATCTTGACGGAGAGTTGCGTAGCAAGTGGGAGGAGTGGAGAGCTGACTGGTGTTGGATCTTAGAAGAGGAGCCACAGCCTTTCACCGCCCTGCGCCAAACTCCCATAGTCTTGCGGCAATGGCTGGAGTAACTTGGCGCGGAGGGCGACAAGTTGAAGATTGCCGTGACTAGGATCTTGCGTCTCCGGCAAGCAGGGCTTACCGTGGGGCGGTTGGCGCGAACTTCGCCGCGCCGCATTGCGCCCTTGCAGGAGAGGAGGAGGCCTGCTTGGGAATTCCAGAATGCGGCGGACATCATGAGGCTGCGCCCGGGTCTGAACTGGAATTTTACTACCTTGGAGCTGGACGGCATGCTGCGGGAGTTGTTCAAGCCTGATGCGGATCACCCCGAGTGGTGCATGTTGCCGAGGGGAGTCGTGCCCTTGTGCAACAACTCGTCGCTTGACAGCATCCGCGCGATGATGCCGTTGTGCGATTCCCATGGAATCGTTCCAACTTGGCAGGAGCCCGCCGACGACGTCATTCAGCAGTTCTTCGACAACTTGGTGGAGGTGCCGATCCGCGCCGACGAGCAGAGGCGGCTCACCCGCGACACCACCGATCAGGAGATGGCGCGCATCGCCACAAGGTTGGAGGAGGCGGCAAAAGCTACCGCCGCCGGCGTGTTTGGGTTCACCGTCGAGGAGGCGGAAACAGCCGAGGCGGCAAGCCTTGCCGACCGAGAGGAGCTTGTCGGTGAGGAGGAACAGGCCGAGCCTGACGTCAATCCGGAAGAGCCGGCCGGTGGCGCTTCCCCTCCGCCGTCAAGCAGCTTGCCGCAGGAGGAGCCCGCGGCCCCGCCAAGGAGACGCCTCCGCAAGACCGGAGAAGTGGGGGGCGGCGGCCGCCCAACAGCCGCCTCGTCGCCCGGCGCGCTCCACATGACAAGCACTGCTGCCGTGGGAGTGCCTCCTGCCGCCATAACAGCGGGAGCGGGGTCTTACAGGTCGCGGCCTTGCATCCGCCAAGCGTCCGAGGGAGTCTTCTCCTCCAATTAAATCGCGCGGAGCTGGTCGATCTCTCGCCCTCAGCTCCGAGGAAGAAGAGGAGAGCAAGATCTTGTCGCTGCTACTTGCAATCCTCAATTCTTGCTTTATTTTGTATCCGGTGGCTTCATTCTGAACCTTCTCCTTCTTGGGACACTAGCTCGAGGGCGTCGAAGAGGGCCAAGACCCCGGTGGTTGTCGTCTTAGATGATTCCCACAATGGCGGCAGAGGGCACGTCTGACTCCCTTGCCGGTCCGGCAACCCTTCATGAGCAGCCCCAGACAGCCCCCAGCCAGTAAGTGTTTTGGTTTACTTCTCGTGGTTAGGTGTGCTTGGGTGCTTCTCCGTCACTGATATCTGGTTTGTTGAATCATGTAGGAGCAGAGCAGCCACATCAGGAAGCACCGTAGGTCACTCCCGACGTTCTGCTTGCTTCAACTACGCCGCCAAGGGAGAACTCTCCGCCAAGGGAGCGCTCTCCGGCAAGGGAGGCCTCTCCGACAAGGGGAGTTTCCCCGACAAAGGCCGGCGCCGACGACCCTCCGGTTGTGGAGACCGCGGCAACAGATCCCATTGCAGGTAATTTTCTTGTTTGAAAGTCTCCCTTGGGTTCTCTTTTCTTCTATTCTTCTCTTTTGAACATTTGCTTGACTTGTTCTTTCTACTTCTGACCATCAGATCCATCTGCGGAGACCCGATGGAGACCGAGGCTGCCGGGCGAGGAGGGCGCTTCATGGCGACAATGTCGACGCCACCAACATGGAGGAGGAGGCTGGCGCCGACGCCAGGCCGGGCGAGGAGGCCGCCAGGCTCTTGGCGCAGAGGCTGGGAGGAATCGGCGATCGTTGACGGCCCCGAGGCGCAGGAGCGCCAGGCCAGACCGACCGCCGATCCTCCCGCCACCGATGCCGCACGGACTCGAAGAGCCCCAGCCAGCGCCTATCGAAGGCGGCGAGGGTGTCTTTATCAAGCTCCCAGGGCATCAAGCTCCAGGGCACCGGCCGAGGGGGGAGACCTTGACGCAGAACTGCT
Source organism: Aegilops longissima (assembly GCA_021605205.1). Lineage (NCBI taxonomy): Eukaryota > Viridiplantae > Streptophyta > Magnoliopsida > Poales > Poaceae > Aegilops > Aegilops longissima. Next base: position 613,130,771 of record CM038680.1, read on the forward strand.
TGCCTCCGCCGGTGTCGCTGGTCGATGCTCGAGCAGCAGCAGCGTGGCGAGCTGAGGAGGAGCAGTGCTAAGGAGGTTCTTGTCGCTCTACCGCGCCCGGCAAGCTAAGCCGGAGTCGAGGAGGCGCTTGTCGCAAGGGCGTGAGCTGACTTGGAGAACGCGGAAGAGCTCCGACGCCAACAAAGAAACTCTCCGGGATATAGCGAGAGCGGGAGCAGCTTGTCGATGGCGCCTGCCTTCATCTTGGAGAAGGCGAGGTCGAGGAGCAGCAGAGGCTTGCGGCGAAGCTCTCCAGAGAAGGTGGTGGCGCGGCGGAAGATCAACCTCGACAGCTATGAGGAAGATCTCGCCGTCGTGAGCAAACGATTGGCGGGCCACTTCAGGAGGCAAAGGATGCTCTGCGGCTGCCGAGGCCGCCAAGAAGGAACTGGAGACGAGGTGGCTCAGCTGGAGTCCACCCTCGAAGAGCGCCGAGGAGGTCACGGGTTGAAGCGGCGTGAGAAGGACGCCACACCTCGGTGAGTTGCAGGGCCTCGCTGAGAAGATCAAGGAGATCGACGCCGCCAAGGACTCCAAGGCGGATCTGGAGCTGAAACTAACCACCTTGACGGAGACGTTGGAAGGCGCCAAGGAGCGGGAAGCGGGCCTGCTGGAGAAGATCAAGGCCAACGAGGAATTGCTTGTCGATCGCTGTGACGCCCGAGAATAATCTCGAGACAGCATAATGCATCGGGCGAAGGTCTTGTGGACACCGCGCCACGCATCCATAATGAGTGATGGAGCTAGGGATGGTGGATCTTGGGTACTCCACCGACGAGAACCTCCAACCCAGCGTCAAGCTCAGCCTGTTCTTCAAGGGCGTGCTGACGGGTCTCCAACGGCTCCGGGAGGAGATCCCAAAGTAGCTGGCGGAGGAGTCGCGCCAAGTTTGCGCCGGGGCTCTCCAGAAGGTGCTGATGAAGGTGGCCTTCCGCAACCCAGGCGTCGATTTCACCAAAGTCCTCAAGTCCCTGCCTCCATCTGCTGACGTTGAAGCGCTCAAAACCCTTGTCGCACCCATTGTGGACAGGGTGAGCGGAGTCAAGAGGCTCGATGGCGACCGCGTGGACTAGGCCGCCAAGCTTATCTTTCTCTTGTCGTTGTAGATCATGTTTAGGCGAAAAATCTATTAGATCCGCGACAAGTTATCATGTAATATACACTATCTTAGGCAATCGAATGCAATGTTATTTCCTTTACTCGATTTCTTCCCTTGTATGTTTATGCCCTACGCTTTTAGGGAACTTGTCGGTGCGAACACCTTTGTCATGAAAGCCGAGTCTGGAACTTCAGCTCTGCCGGGCGATGCCGCCTCCGACAAGCAACCTTGTCGCAACTAGTTGCAGCACACTTAAGTTGTTGAGCGGACTCGAAACAAAGTAAGGGCGCAAGCTAGTCGCTATTCGGTTCCTCCGCGCACAGGTTTTCCATACAAAGTACCATCGTTCGAGGAAGATAACTTAAAAAATTTAAAACTGGTCGTTTAAACTTAGCAACTTAGCTTCTCTGTTGTTCATTTCCCGGCAAGGCGACAGTCCCTCGAGCGACGCTTGGCGGCCCACATCATTATCTTCTCCTTCCCCCCCGGTTAACTTGTGGGGGGACGAACCTTCTTCTTGTTTGAGAAGAAAGAAGAGAAAATAAAGTTATGGAGCCTAGTGGCTCGTTATTGCTTACCAGGTATGGATGCTGCACAAAATGTTAGATAACACATGCATATAAAATTATGAAAGCATGTACTGACAAGTTGTGCGCAACACATAGGCTTTACTGATGCACGGGGTCTGCGCCCGGCTTTGTACAAACGATTACATGCAACAGCGGCAAGACTTGTACAAAAGGGTGGTTGCCGGAACGGGTTCCGGCAACTGCGCCTTATGGGAAAAACTTGCGAAGATGCTCTATATTCCAGGAATTGCTCACCGGAACGCCATCTTCGGTCTCAAGGCGGACAGCGCCGGGCCTAGTGACTCGTTTCACCCGATAAGGGCCTTCCCACTTCAAGCGTCAACTTGTTGGAATTCTTGGCGGATTGAACGCGCCAAGAACAAGGTCGCCTTCCTCGAAGCTTCGGCATTAACTTTGCGGCGATGGTAGCGACGCAAAGCTTGTTGGGTAACGAGCAGCTCGTACAACAGCAAGAAGACGATCTTCCTCGAGGAGCGTAGCGTCATCTTGTCGCAGCTGCTCTTGCTCAAGCTCATCATAAGCGAGCACTCTAGGTGACCCAGATCTGAGTTCCGTGGGGAGAACTGCCTCTGCTCCATAGACTAGAGCGAAGGTGTCTCGCCGGTGGCTCGATTTGGTGTCGTCTGATCGACCAAAGAACCACCGCAGCTCCTCGATCCAGTTTCTTCCGCACTTGTGCAGCCTGTCGAAAGTTCTGGTCTTGAGTCCCCGCAGCACTTCAGCGTTTGCTCTCTCGCTTGACCGCTACTTCTCGGATGAGCAATGTAGCAAAGCAGATCTTGGCGCCAAGATCCTGGGCGTCTTGCATAAAGGTGCGGCTCGTGAATTGTGTGCCGTTGTCGGTGATGATCCTGTTAGGAATCCCAAAGCGGCAAACAATTGACTCAAGAACTTGATCTTGTTCGTCTTGTCACCTTCCTCACCGGTTCCACTTCCGCCACTTTGTGAACTTGTCGATTGCGACGCACAAATACTCAAAGCCCCGACAGCTCGGGAAGGGGCCAGGATGTCGAGCCCCTGGACCAAAAGGGCCAGGATAAAGGGATCGTCCGAGAGCTTGAGCTGGTTGGTGTATCTGTTTGGAATGGAACCGCATGCTTCACACTTGGTTACTTGTGCGCAGCATCCCGGAGGGCTTCGCCGAAGAATCCTTGCCGGAAAGCTTTGCCGGCAAGTGCTTTTCGCCAATGTGGTGACCACATATGCCTCCATGTATCTCGCCAACAGCTTCATCCATCTTCCCGCAAATGCACTTCAATTTCACTCCGTTGAGTCTTCTTCGCAGGATGTTGTCAACAAACTGGTACATACTTGACTGCCGGGCTACTTTTTCCGCTTCTTCTTGCTCTTCGGGAAGTTCTCCTGTCTGAAGGAAATGGACGATTTGCTGCGCCCATGCTGGAGCCTGCGGCTCGACAACAAGGATTAAAGGCTCGTCTACCACTGCGGGAACATTAGCTTCCACGGCAAGAACCCGCGGTTCTGCCGGAGCTTGATGATCCCCGGCAAGCTTGTCGGAACAAAGCTTGTCGGGAGCGTTTGCTTCAACGAAACAAACCGCAAGGTTTGTCGGAGCAGACTGCTCCTCAGTGATATTTGCATTGATTTTAGGGACTTTCTTGGCGTCGGCTCCAGGGAGCTCTGCCGGAAAGTAGTCGCCGGAAATCAATTTTCTCTTCTTGTTCTGTCCTGTTGATGGTGTTACGGTTGGCTGAGTCAGCTTGAGCACAAAAATTCCTGGTTCCACAGGTAACTTAAGTGCGACACATTTCGAGAGACCATCAGCAATATCATTCTGAGCTCTTGGAACATGTTCCATTTGCAGGCCCTCAAAGTGCTCTTCTAACTTCCTCACTTCATCGACGTGGGCTTCCATCAACGGACTCTGATAATCTTTATTTACTTGGCGGACGACAAGTTGCGAGTCCCCCCTGACAATAAGCTTCATACTCTGCAGTATTATTTGTTGCTTGTTCCTTGGGAAAGTGCATCTGGACTATGTACTTGAGGTGCTCTCCGTGGGTGCGATAAGCAACACGCAAGCACCGGGCGCCTTTGCAGCGAGAAGGCACCATCAAAGTACATCAGCCACTCTTTATTCGCCTCCTTGACGGGATGCTTGTCTCGGTATTTCTTCATCTTGCGCTACGCCCATTCTGCTATGAATTCTTCCAATGCCCTGCTTTGGATAGTTGAAGTGCTTTCAAACTTGAGACCAAAGCTTGACAGCTCCAAAGGCTCCACTCGACAATTCTGCCTGTTGCTTCGGATTTTGCAATATCCTCTTCAGCGAAAGCGAGTGACAATGTTATCTCATGTGCTTGGAAGTAATGGCGCAGCTTTCTCGAGGCCATGAGGAGGCCGAAAAGCAACTTCGCACACCGAGTACCTTGACCTAGCCCCTGAAGGGAACTGACAAAGTAGACTGGGCGCTGCACCATCCTTTTTGTATCTTGTCGCAACCCTACCGATCCGTCCTTGTCGGGACCAGAGCTTGACGGCGAAGCCCCGCTTGTCGCTGGATGCACCTGCCTCGGTTGTCGGCTCATCATCTGCCTCCTCTCCGCTACTAACGCAGCACTAACCACTTGATTGGTTGCCGCTATATACAGCAGCAACTTCTCTTGTGGCTTAGGTGCGATAAGTATTGGAGTGGAGGACAGTATCTCTTCAAGTCTCTGCAGCAGCAGCCTCCGCTTCGAGTCCATTTCATTGACCTGCCTTTTCAAAATCTTGAAAAATGGCGAGGCCGCCAGCAGACTTAGAGATAAACCTCCGAGAGCAGCCACGCAACCGCAAGCCTTCTTACATCCTTGACGCGCTTTGGTGCTTCAATCTGCTCAATGGCCTTGATCTTGTCGGGATTGGCTTCAATTCCCGAGATACAAAGAACCCGAGAAGCTTGCCGGAAGGGACTCCAAACACGCACTTCTCGGGTTGAGCTTGAGGTTGATCTTGCGCAGATTTGCAAATGTCTCATCCAAATCTTGAATCGAGTTGCTTTGTCCTTGCTCTTGACCACTATGTCATCCATGTAGGCTTCTACATTTCGTATATTTGTGGCTCAAAGGCATCATGGACTACTCTTGCAAAGGTTGAACCAGCATTCTTCAAACCGAAAGGCATCCGTATGAAACAAAGACGTGCCACATGGTGTAATGAATGCGGTTTTCTTCATCCTCTTCGCCATGAAGATCTGATGATATCCTGAATATGCATCAAGAAATGAAAGAAAATCACATCCACCGTGGAGTCAACAATCTGGTCTATACGTGGCAAGGAAATGGGTCTTTGGGACAAGCTTTATTAACATCCGTGAAGTCAATACAAAGTCTCCATTTCCCATTTGCCTTACGCACAACTACCGGATTGGCCAACCACGTGGGATGGAGTACCTCTCGACAAGGCCCTGCTTCCAACTTCTTGATTTCTTCCGCTATGAATTCTTGGCGCCCAATCGCTTGTTTTCTAACTTTTGCTTGACGGGCCGCGCGTGAGGACAGACAGCTAGGTGGTGCTCAATTACTTTCCGAACACCGGGATGTCGATGGTTGCCATGCAAACACATCGACATTCGCCGCAGAGCAACGAGCTCGCCTTCCTATTTAGGGTCAAGCGTGGCAATCGATGGTGAAGGTACCACCAGGCCGCCCTCCTTGGCGGGCACCTTCTTGGTCTTCGCGGAGCTGCCATCGTCTTCTTGCACTTGCCGGTGGAGCTCGATGGTGCGGCCTCGACGGTAGCGCAGCACTCAAGAGGTGCGCTTGCGGAGTGGGCATCGAGCTCTTGCCGACTTGGTGGTCTTCTTCTTCCCCGGAGCTTCAGCGATAAGTGGTTTGCTATCTGCGGCTGCTGCATCCCGATAATCTTGTCGGCGCAGATAAGCGCATCCTTCTTGTCGCCATGGACAGAAATGACGCTTATCGGGCCGGGCATCTTGAGTAAGTTGTAAGCATAATGAGAGGCGGCCATGAACTTGGCGAGTGCCGGACGGCCAAGTATGCCATTGTAGGGCAATGGGAAATCGGCAACGCCAAACGTGACCCTCTCGCTTCTGAAGTTGAGCTCGCTGCCAAATGTTACCGCAACGTGATCTTCCCTTTGGGCTTGCTCCTTCCTCGGTTGATTCCTTGAAAGTACCAGTCTCTTGAGCTCACCGTCAGGATTTGAAGCTTCGAGCACCGCAGAGGAGATTAGGTTTAGGCCGCCCGCCCATCAACCAACATCTTTGTGACCTTGAGGTTGCGGATAGTTGGTGATACCAACATCGGCAAGCACCGACCGCAGTGATGCGATCGTGGTGGTCCTCAATGTCAAAGATGATGGGCGTCTTGGACCACTTCGTAGGTTTGCGCGACTCTATGGATGGTTCTCGCTGCATTAACCTCACGCATCCATTGCTTAAGTTGGCGGTGCGAGGTATGCGAGAAGCACCACCATCAATGCAAAGGACCTCTGTTGCCTTCTCAAGCTCCCCGCCATCACTTCATCATCTTCCATGTCTTCGCCATCTTCATCTTCGCTTCTTCCTTGTCGCGCCGCTGGGAGGTCTGCTCCTTGCCACGCTTGGCCTTGCCACAAGGCCCTCCCCGACCGGGTCTCTTCTACTAGCTGCACCTGCACTTTCTTGGGCCTTCTCCTTGTCTCGCCGCCAGATTCAGCTCTCAGAGCTCAACAAGCTGCTCGACTTTCTTGCAGCTCTGGAGATCGTGGCCCTTGGTGCGGTGGATCTTACAGTACTGCTTGTTGGAGCTGTCAGGCTTGTCGGCGGCCGCCACAGCTTGGCGGTCGGCGTCTGCGGCAACCTCCTTGCCGGAGCTGCTAGCCTTAGCCTTGCCGGCGCCACCTCCATTGCCGGACTGCTCGACAACTAGTACTTCTTGGTTTTTCTTCTTTCTGTTGTTTCGCCGCCGGCTCTTCCTTGCCGGGGCGGTCTCCTCACTATCGCACTCGCTCCCACATTCTCTCCTCGAGTCTTCTTCCTTCTTCAGCGCGTGCACACTTGTCGGCCGTATGAGAGCTCACGACGTCTTTTCACTTTGCACATCGCCATCTCCTCCTCATCCTCGCGGTTTCGCACATTCTCGATGAAATGCACCGATCACCGCGTAGGGTGGACGCCTGGATGTTGTAGTGCACTCGATCAATCTCTGAATGAATTTGCGCAGGACTCTCCTTCCTTCGGGCGAAGCAGTGAAGGTCACTCTCTTGGCCATGAGGCTTGTGGTCACCGTGAAGGCGCCGACAAACTGGTGGAACAAATCCGCCCAAGAAGAAATAGAGCTGTCCGGCAAGTGCATGAGCCAAGATCTGATGTTTGGCTTGAGCACCAGGGGAAAGTAGTTGGCGAGGATCTTGTCGTCTCGTCCCCCCGCAGCCTGCACCGCGATGGTGTAGATGCTGAGGAACTCCGATGGATGTGTCCCGCCATCATACTTCTCCGCACATCCGCTTGAAGTTTTTCTTGTCGGGCCACCGGACTTGCCGCAGCTCACGAAAGTGAACGCAGGGCAACCTATCACAGACGCAAGTCGCCTCGTTCCTCGGGCGCATGCATATCGACAGAGGCCCGCCGCTGGTCGGATTGACGACGCTTTCTTCGGGCGCCGATACGGGTTCGAGCGCCTTCTTCTTGCCGCTCAAGAACTTGGCGCTGGTCGCGACGAAGCTCGCGGATCCGGACGACGCTGTGGAGTCGCTGCCGAGGTGGATCCGCGAGTCGGCGATCTTGGCCTTCGGGAAGGAGAGTGTACGGTGGCTGCACCCCACAAGTCTCGCCGCCATCGGCTCGCGCCTTGTCGCTTTGCTGCGGCTGCGGCTGCGCTTTGGTTGCCGCGGACGCCGCCGCTGGCAAAGCCGATGAGGCTCGATTGTGGCCTCCATTCATCGACCTTTGTCGGCCGCTGGAGGGTAGTCTAGAAGTAGCTGAGCTCTCACCAAGGCTTCAAGGGAGTAGTGGGTGGCAAGGGCGACGCAGCGAGGAACGGATGTGCTCGACTCCTAACCAAGTTAGGAGGAGCAGATCCCGCCTAAGCGATCAGACTCCTTTGCATCGCATGCTGATGTGCATGCGGTCTCGAGGGCCTCGATCCTCCAGCTTGGCCTTGATCCAACGAGCGATGGTGCCATGGGTATCATGACGCTGCCGGTCCCGCTGCCTCCGAGAAAGACGCGGTGCGGACTCGGACGCCGACGCCTGCGCAGCCTTGTCCTTGACCCTGGCGGCGCTAGGGCTCTCTCGACGACGCCGTTCCTCCGGAAGCGCTTCCCACCACCCGACAGCCCGGTGGTGGTGGGTTCGACGCGGACGGTTTCATTGCGCCAAGACTTCTTCTTCGGCGCCATGTTGATGAAGATGATGATGAAGTTGCTCGTGTGACCGCCGGATCGGGTTCGCACAGCCTCGACGCCTCTACCGGGCGCGCCAAAGATGTTGGGAAGTTGATCGTGGCTCATTTAACACCTATGGGACCTGGGTCCCTTGTGGTTCGGAGGGGGGCGGAGATCGCACAAAGAGCGGATCGAGGCGATGCACACGAGCAGATTTACCCAGCTTCGAGCTCTCCGAGAGATAATACTCCATGCTGCTTTGTGGATTATATTGTGTTCTTGCTAGGGAGCAATGAGGGCTACAAAACCTAGCTCGAGTGTATATGTGAGTCGGATGAACTAAGTCGAGCTGAACCGAACCCTTTCACGCTGCACTCGGCCTCCTTTTATAGGCACAAGGGGTCACCACATGTGGCAAGTAGACAAGGGTAAGATAGTAAAACAGAGGTTGGTACACCGCTTGTACAAAGGTACAAGGATCTATACCTAACTCGACGGCAAGGGACAAGAGTCATAAATGCCCGCCTCGGCCGCCGAACAAAGGTAACAGGACCGCTGGCGCGCCTCCGCTTGCCACGATGATAGCTTGTCGCCGCTTATCGCTGCTCCCTGCTGGCTGCACAGCCTGGCCGACACGCTGCAGCTTGGGAGAGCCCCTGTGGTGACATGTTGGCGGATGAGCTGGAGCGGAGATGAAGAGAGGTCACTTGTCATGGGCGAGCACCTTGTCGCGGCAAGGTTCTTGTCGCGCCGGAGCTTATCGCCACCAGCCTTCCCCGAAGCTCCTCTTGCCGGGCCTTGTTTCTTCGTGCCCTGAGTGGCCTTCCCGACAAGCCCTCTTGCCGGGCCTTGATTACTTTGTTCTTGAATGGCTCCAAAGGACTCACCGAGGATCTTGGCGGTCATCGTGCCAGCCCCGCCAGGAGGTGTCAGAATCGCCTGCACGAAGTTCGTGGTGCTAGGGGTACCCCTACTCTAGTACACCGACATAGTGCCACACTTAATACAAATTTCAAACATAGTTTCCACACTTAATACAAATTTAGAACATAGTGCCACACTTAATACAAATTCAGAACATAGTGCCACACTTAATACAAATTCAGAACATGGTGCCACACTAATACAAATTTAGAACATAGTACTGCTAGCTTAGCTTCTTCCTCTCCCTCTTACTACTCTACCTCCTCTTTGTCCCTGGTTGCCTCATCCACGCCCAGTACCACTGGCAGTGACGAAAGTGGGACAATTAGTGTCCCTATGGCCAAATTCATTGCATAGAATGCATTGCCTAGTCGGACCTCTTGCTTCAGATTCATCCATATTATTTTGGATGCGCTCGCACTGCCTTCTGCCTCTACTTGTACGCATATGCTCTGGGTTTGGAATGTAACGCCTTTCAGCGGGGTTGACGTTGTTGAAGTTACCCATTGATCGAAAACCCATCAGCTCACCTGTCCAGGTATTGAGGACAGACTCTTTCAGAAAAATGGGAGACACAAACAATATTGTGTCCATTCCAATTCCAAGCTGCCCGCAAGCAGCAAGTACATGTGAGCAAGGTAGGTGAAGAAACTTCGGTTTGTTGCATGTGCATTCACACGTTGGCCTGGCTTCATTTCCAATTTTCACCTCATGTGTCATCAACTCATTTGCACATCCGAATTTTTTGTTGGCTAAGCGGACCTCAAAGCTTCCTTGATTACCGATGGCGACTACAGTGTGTGACGTAGCTTTTTGCATCTTGTTGTCCATGTACTTCGTGACTCTTTCACAGTAACGTGTATTCGGGTTGTTCAAGATATGATGCTCTGCTTTTTGACGTCTATCTCTGAAATACTTCACGGTACCATAGAAAATACCCTCAACGATGGATGTAAGTGGCAATGCCCGGTTTCCTCTAAGGACAAAGTTTTATGTTTCCATGAGGTTGGTTGTCATGACACCGTAGCTTGTTCCATGTTTGTCATGTAGCAAAGACCACCTCTCCAGAGGCTCACGCTCTATCCACTGCTGAAAGGTTTTAATCGATGTCCTGAGCCTTCTCCTAGTACCAGGTGGGTCAAAGCCTGGCAGGTCACATAGCCTAATAAGCTCCTCTTCCACGGTCGTTGTTCCTGTTGCCAACTGTGCAGCTACTACTTGTAACATCCCAAATTTTCAATTTGGAATGTTATACATTAGATCATCAATACATATCATATTTTTTTTGCTTTGGGTTTTGACCCTAGAAATTCTACGCAACTCAAGGACCCATGGAGAGAGTTGGGGATTTCGTTATTTTCATATTTGAGTTTTTCTCAAATTTTGAAATAGGATCATTTGATTTTAATTATTTTATCATCAATTATTTCTATTACAAAAATATGAGAGAGGGAATAAAATGACTTTCCCAAAATAAAGAAATATTGAGGATTTAATAATAATATCAAATAAGATTTTATTTTGGAGTTTTTCGTCATTTTATTTGAATTTAGGAAAATGTGCGTTTTCAAAATTGATTTAGGCCCCAAATAAATGTTCATCTAGTCCGCTTGATTTTAGAAGCCGGGAAAATTTATTTCGGATTTTTGGAGTCCGCTTAGTATTTCTTTCGTTTGTTTTTCTGCTGATTTTTTTTTAAAAACGAACCGACCTACGGCCGTGTCCGACCGGGACTCGGCCCGGCAGCTTTATAAGCGGGAGCCAGCCCAGCCCGAGCCAGCCATTCCGAACCCTAGCCGCCATACGCTTCGCCGCTCGCTACGCTCGAAGCCGCCCGCCACCCGCCGCCACGCCGCCGCCCGACGACCTGCTACCGAGGTTACCTCGAAACCCGCGCGCGTTTTCCTCGAAAACCGCTCGGTTTTCCTTCGTTTTCGCGGTTTTTTTAGTTTCCGCTTTTTATTAGATCGGTTTATTTATTTTGGTTCGTTAAATAGCGAGCGTCATTGCTTCGTTCGTTTTAACGAACATGTTCGTCGCTTAGATCTAGTTAACTAACGCTCGATCGCTAACTGTTCGTCGTTTTTCTTTTCTCGGATTTAATCCGCGATTTTTCTCGATCCGATTTTCATTTTAGTATAACTTTTCGCTGCTTATTGGAATCAGCGATTCAAGCGCCCGGAGTTTCGCCTCAAACCTCTTTCCGAATAACCAACTTGAACAAGTTTTGCTTCTATAAAATTTTACTTAGATCCAGATTAGTAAAACGAAGCTGTTTTCTTTCGCCGCTTGACCTTCGCTGTTTCGCTTGATTTGATTCTTTTGCAAACCGGAGTTCTTAAGTTGAACTTTTTGGTTAGATATTTTATTTGAGATTTACCTGTGCATTAGATGAGTACTTATTATATGCTTGTTTGTTTGTCTGCGATAGAATACCCGAGTGCGCCCTTTGTTACTTGAGTCTCTAGGTTTCATGATCATCAACAAGGCAAGTAACACTTTGATCATACCTTTTCTAATACCCAGTTTTATTGCATTAGATCAATCCTCAAAAATTGCATGATTAGGATCTAATTAAATTGTGGGTTTGGGAAGTAGATTGAGGTAGTACCTATTACCTGTTTTATTATCAAACCTTTGGGAGTTACTTCTACATTTGCTTATTTTGCCATGCTATGCAAGTAGACGTGGATTGGGTGAGTGATTTCCATGACAGATGTGAGATTGTTAATTAATGGTTTATTTAAGGTGGCAACATTAATACACATCTGGGTGGATTGAGGTACCTGGTTATTCTAGGACTTGCCTTTTTTTTTGGACTGCCACCCAGGCCCGAAGGGATCATGAGATTATTCATACTAGAAACTTCCGTGTGCAGCCACAAACCATTATGGGCTCGCATAGTTGATTGTTGTGCGAACTCTTCACGGGTAGACTAGCGATGTAGGGGAAAGTAGGTGTACCGGTCTACCCTTCGTAAGGTGCTAGCGCTTCTGAAAGACTGTGTCTCGGTCATCCGTTTCTCAAACATCATGTAGTGCGAGAAACCCAACGGAGGCTATCGAGTCTTGTGGGGAAAAGTGCGCAAACCTCTGCAGAGTGTATAAACTAATCATGGTTAGCCGTGTCCCCTGTTATGGACGTTTTGAGTATCTAGTACTTGGATATCATGTGAATCTCATCATGTTACTTTAATTAATTTTGTTGGGTTTTAATGATGATTATTTTAATTGGGATTGAGGATGCTGTCAACCATTCTCAATGTTTAACAACCACCATGATAGTTAAATAAAATATATTCCTTTGCAAGAGGGAAAATTGGCTTTTCGCAAAAATCGTAACCATAGAGCTTTCCACCAGCCATATATGCATGTAGTATAGCTTATTCTTTCATTACTCTCTATGTGTTACATTGCCAGCATATTCCATGTGCTGACCCGTTTTCGGGCTGCAACTTTTCATGTTACAGACTTTTTAGACGATGAGTAAGGTGCTTTTAGGTCGTGGTTCTATACTCAGTGATGCCGTTGGAGTTGATGGACTCGCTTATCTTCCAAGTCTTCCGCTGTTATCGTAATTAGATGGCCTTAAGCCATATTTATTTTAATAAGTTCTCTTTTGAGACATTCGATGTAATAAGTGTGTGATTGCTACCCTGTTATAAATCCTTCAAGTACTATGTGGTGTCAGCATTACTGATCCAGGGATGACACCGAGCACGTAGATCGATGCTTTGAGGTCCTGGTCGCTACAAAGATGGTATCGAGCACACGCCGATCGTAGGACACGACCACTAAGCTAAAGCCCTAGATCACTTTCGGTGTCAAACCGCTAATCTCGGGTAGGGGTCCCGAATCAAGTCCTAGGCGGATGGTAACAGAGACAAGGGACACGATGTTTTACCTGTGTTCGGCCCTCTCGATGGAGGTAATACACTACTCCCGCTTGATTAATATTGATGATATGGGTAGTACAGAGTAGATCTACCACGAGATCGAGAGGCTAAACCCTAGAAGCTAGCCTATGGTATGATTGTTGTTCGTCCTACGGACTAAAACCCTCCGGTTTATATAGACAACGGATAGGTTAGGGTTACACAGAGTCGGTTACAATGGTAGGAGATCTACATATCCGTATCGCCAAGCTGCCTTCCACGCCAAGGAAAGTCCCATCCGGACACGGGACGAAGTCTTCAATCTTGTATCTTCATAGTCTTGGAGTCCGGCCGCGATGATAGTTCGGCTATCCGGACAGCCCCTAGTCCAGGACTCCCTCAATCACTACTCTTTCTTCTCATTTCTGACTCCTCATCTTTTCTATTCTTTTAGGATGGCGGATGCAAGGAACAAGTTCACACAACCGGATGAAGATACACCCTTTGGATGTCACTTGAAGGAAGTCACTAGATACCTGAACATAGGAATACCAAGCTTCACCGGGACTTTCAACGCCACTTTACCCGAAGAGGAGCGCTGGATGATTCAAGTTCAAATTCCAGGCAGGACATTTGCACCTGTCACGGAGCCCATAGAGTTTTCCTTTGATGCACCAACTTGGGGTCTAGGAAAGAGCATGGCATCCCACATCGCCATGGGGCGAATTGGAAAAGTTTACCACAATGATCTCAAGAATACCATCTACCAGATTTGTGGGCGCCGAGATGAGCAATGGGAGATGATCAGCACCAGGAGGGACAGATCAATCGCAGCTTACATTCAGGAATTAAACCAGCACATCTGACGCCAGGAGAACTATATGTGCGATGGGTATGGAGGATCTACAGAAGGCCATGACCAAGATCAAGGATCTAGAAGAAGAACTCAAAGCTACACGTGAAGACTACATGGAGGAGATCGTCGCACCTTAAGGAGAAGATTGGAGTATTCATGGGAGGTTCAGCACCCAAAAGAGAAGATGACGATTCCACTTGCTCGGATAATTATATCATCATCGACGACACCGACTCGGATCCCGACGATAGTGATGATGACTATGTTGATGAAGCTGGAGCGGATATCGTGGAATCTTCATCGGAGCAGTTTTTCTAGTTGACCACCATAACAGTAGTAGTGTTCCACCATGTACATAGCATAGTCCACGCACTTTTGCGATAGTTCTAGACCGCTTTGTATGCTTTTGCTTGATTGAATGAAGTGATTTTGTGTGCTTTTGTATCATGTGTATTTGGGTAGTGTTTTCTTTAGACCTCATTCTATTCTTAACTCTCGCCTTTTCTACAAACCCTCGATGCCTCCGAGACGTGATAATGGATTTGCTTTCCCACCGGAGCTCACTCGCTTGATCCAGCAGCGAGAATGCGTTGATGCGATTGCTAGTCCGTAACCAGAATAACAACAACAACAACAACAACAACCCACCACCACCACCACCGCTGATCATTTAACCCGCTTTCTTAGGCTGAATCCGCGGTGTTTTCAAAGAGCACCGAGCCAATAGTGGCGTATGATTGGCTCCGTAAGATAGGGAGGAGTTGACCACCGCAGGATGTACGTAAGGGAAAAAGTGAAATTTTCCGCACATCAGCTTGAAGGACCCGCATCAACATGGTGGGAGAATTTTACACCACTTACCCTATAGACACCGCCACATGGGATCGTTTGCCAGAAGCTTTCGTCTCGCCCATGTTTCAAAGAGGAGCTATGGCCATGAAGAAGCGTGAGTTTCGCAACTTGTGCCAAGGAGGACGGACAGTTGGCCAGTATGTGGATGACTTTAGTAAGTTAGCACGTTATACCCCAGATGACGTTGCTACGGATGCAGTTGAACAGGAGAAGTTTCTGGAAGGACTGAACGACAAGCTGAGTATGCAGTTGATGGTAGCAAGCTTCAATAACTACCAGGAGTTGGTAGATCGTGCTCTTATGATTGAGGGGAAGCACCAGCAGATTGAAAACCGCAAGAGGAAGTATGGACAGGGGAAGTACAATTCTGGAACTCAGCAGAAGCCCTTGTTTTACCCCTAAACTGGGAGTTCATTTTCAGCATACCCATGGAGGAGGTAGTTCACACAACCATAATGGCCCCAAGAATGGTAATGGGAATGGAGGAAGCAACGGCCAGAACCGTACCACCCCATCAACCCCAGCCAAGAAACACCTGAGCCAAATCACTTGCTTTAAGTGTCAGAAGACCGGACATTATGCCAATGAATGTCCTGAAGGCCAGAATGGCAATGGAAGCTCTGGAAAGAAGTCGAACCCTTTCAATAGGGGACAGGTGAACCACGTTAGCGTGGAGGAGGTTGAAGCTCAGCCTGATGCAGTAATAGGTAAGTTTTTGGTTAAGTCATTTACTGCACTCGTTCTTTTTGATACTGGTGCATCGCATTCATACATATCAAGGGGATTTGTGGATAAGTATAGCCTGCCCACTAGGATTCTTAAAACACATATGCTAGTAAGCTCACCAGGAGCGGAGTATATGGCCAGCCAAGGGTGTTTTCAAGTGCCATTAAGTATAGGAAGGCATATTTTCCCAACGGATTTAATTATTCTGGAATCCCAAGGATTTGATGTAATTCTTGGTATGGATTGGTTGTTGATGTATGGAGGAAACATCGATTGCGCTAGTAAGACAATTTTGCATACGACACCAGAAGGAAGAAGGATCAAGTATGTATCCCGGCATGTGCCATATAGGATGCACGTAAATTCCTTATCAGGAGTTGTGCAGGAGGAAGTACCAGTGGTAAAGGATTTCCCTGACGATTTCCGTAAGAGTTGCTGTGCATGCCACCGGATCGAGATATTGAGTTTTTGATTGAGCTTTTGCCAGGCACAGGGCCAATATCGAAGAGACCATACAAGATGCCCGCAAAGGATTTGTTGGAGATTAAGAAGCGATTAAGGAGTTATTGGATAAAGGTTACATTCGCCCAAGTTCTTCGCCTTTGGGGATCACCTGATTTCTAGTGGAAAAGAAGGATGGATCGTTATGGATGGTTGTTGATTATCGTGGATTGAACGAAGTAACGATCAAGAACAAGTACCCACTACCAATGATCAATGATCTGTTTGATCGGTTGCAAGGAGCTAAAGTGTTTTCCAAGATCGATTTACGATCAGGATACCATCAGTTGAAGATTCGAGAGCAGGATATACCTAAGACAGCATTCACCACAAGATATGGACTGTATGAGTATACCATTATGTCATTTGGTCTGACTAACGCACCTGCCTATTTTATGAACATGATGAACAAGGTGTTTATGGAGTTTTTGGATAAGTTCGTCGTAGTGTTCATTGATGATATTTTGGTTTACTCGAAGAATGAAGAGGAACATAAGGAACATTTGCGATTGGTACTGGAGAAGCTCAGAGAACATCAGTTATATGCCAAGTTCAGCAAATGTGAGGTTGAAGGAAGTAGGGTTCCTCGGACATGTTATATCTGGAGAAGGAATAGCGGTTGACCCCACAAAGGTAATCACTGTGACCAATTGGGAAGCACCAACAACAGTTGGAGAGATCCGGAGTTTCCTTGGACTCGCAGGATACTACCGGAGATTTATTGAGAACTTCTCAAAGATTGCAAAGCCTATGACGGAGTTGTCAAGAAAGATACCAAGTTCATATGGACCGAGGAGTGTGAGGCTAGTTTCCAGGAGTTGAAGAAACGCTTGGTTACCTCACCAAAGCTGCACTGCACTAAAGATTATGAGGTGTATTGCGACGCTTCATGTCGAGGACTTGGAGCAAAGGTTTCATGCAGGAGGGAAGAGTTGTTTCAGATGCTTCACGACAACTGAAACCTCACGAATTGAATTATGCCACGCATGATTTGGAGTTAGCAGTCGTAGTGCATGCATTGAAAACATGGAGGCATTTCTCATTGGAAATCATTGTGAGGTGTATACGGATCACAAGAGTTTGAAGTACATTTTCACGCAGTATGAGTTAAACCTCGCATAAAGGAGATGGTTGGAGCTCATCAAGGATTATGATATGTGATTGCATTACCATCCCGAAAGGCTAATGTAGTAGCTGACGCATTGAGCCGTAAGAGCCATGTCAATACACTAATGACGGGAGAAATACCAAAGGAGTTAGCGGAGGATCTTCGTGAGCTATGGTTGGAAATAGTTCCGAGAGGCTACGTAGCAGCATTGGAGATTCAGTCAACCTTGATGGATAGAATCAGAGAAGCTCAGAAGACTGACAAAGAGATTGCCTCTATAAAGGAGAAGATGAGCGAAGGAAAAGCTAAGGGATTTCGTGAGGATGAGCATGACACCCTATGGTTGGAAGACCGTGTTTATGTGCCCAATGACCCGGAGATCAGGAAGTTGATTTTGCAAGAGGCACATGATTCACCATATTCGATTCACCCAGAAAATACCAAGATGTATTTGGATTTGAAGAATACTTTCTGGTGGACCGGAATGAAGAAAGATATTGCGGAATATGTAGCAGTTTGTGATGTATGTCAGAGAGTAAAGGCAGAGCATCAAAAGCCAGCAGGATTATTACAGCCATTGCCGATACCCGAATGGAAGTAGGATAAACTAGGCATGGACTTTATCACGGGATTACCCAGGACTCGTTCCGGCTATGACTCAATTTGGGTTGTAGTGGATCGGTTGACGAAGGTAGCTCATTTCATCCCGGTAAAGACCACTTATACCAGTGCTAAGTTGGTGAAGATATACATGACCAGTATTGTATGTTTACATGGAGTTCCGAGGAATATCGTATCTGATAGAGGAACCCAATTCACCTCAAAGTTCTGGAAGCAGTTGCATGAAACTTTGGGTACCAGTGAGTTTAGCATGCCTTTCCATCCGCATGTATGGATGCACCGAGAGAGTCAATCAGATTTTGGAGGATATGCTGAGAGCTTGTGCACTAGATTATGGATCTAGTTGGGACAACAATTTGCCATATGAGGAATTCTCTTACAACAACAGTTATCAATCCAGTTTGAAAATGGCCCCTTTCGAAGCCTTGTACGGAAGGAGGTGCAGGACCCCGTTGTTGTGGGATGAAGTTGGATACCGCCAGTTGTTCGGACCGGATTTGATTAAGGAGTCTGAACGGAAGGTGAAGTTGTTTCGCGATAGGCTCAAGGTAGCCCAGTCCAGGCAGAAGAGTTATGCGGATTCAAAACGCAAGGAGACAGTTTACGAAGTTGGAGACCGAGTTTATCTTCGAGTATCTCCACTACGAGGAATTAAGCGTTTTGGAGTTAAAGGAAAGTTAGCACCACGTTTTGTAGGACCATATCGTGTTTTGGAACGTATGGGAGAAGTGGCCTACAAGTTGGAATTGCCCGAAGGATTTTCAGGAGTTCATGAAGTATTTCACGTTTCCCAGTTAAAGAAGTGCCATGCGGAGATGGCTGAAATACCACTAAGGGATACAGTGCCATTGGAAGCGATTCAGTTGAATAACGATTTGACCTATGAGGAGAAACCAATTAAGATTCTCGAGGTTGCCAGTCGAGTTACCCGCAGCAAGGTTATCAAGTTTTGCAAAGTTCAGTGGAGCCACCACACCGAAGATGAAGCCACCTGGGAGCGAGAGAAGATTTGCTAAAGGACCACCCTCACCTATTTTCTAGCCAACCCGAATCTCGAGGGCGAGATTCATCTTAAGCGGGATAGGTTTGTAACATCCCAAATTTTCAATTTGGAATGTTATACATTAGATCATCAATACATATCATATTTTATTTGCTTTGGGTTTTGATCCTAGAAATTCTACGCAACTCAAGGACCCACGGAGAGAGTTGGGGATTTCGTTTTTTTCATATTTGAGTTTTTCTCAAATTTTGAAAATAGGAACATTTGATTTTAATTATTTTATCATCAATTATTTCTATTAGAAAAATATGAGAGAGGGAATAAAATGAATTTCCCAAAATAAAGAAATATTGAGGATTTAATAAAAAAATCAAATAAGATTTTATTTTGGAGTTTTTCGTCATTTCATTTGAATTTAGGAAAAATGTCTGTTTTTCAAAATTGCATTTAGGCCCCAAATAAATGTTCATCTAGTCCGGCTTGATTTTAGAAGCCGGGGAAAATTTATTTCGGGATTTTTGGAGTCCGTTTAGTATTTCTTTCGTTTGTTTTTTGCATGGATTTTTAAAAAACGAACCGACCTTACTGTGTCGTGTCCGACCGGACTCCGCCCGACAGTTTTATAAGTCGGGAGCCAGCCCAGCCGAGCAGCCAGCGCCCCGAACCCTAACCCTAGCCCGCGCCGCCCTTTGCCCGCCGCCATTACCACGCCCCGAGCCACCACCGCCGTCGACGACCCGCCTCGAAACCCAGCCCTCCGGTTTTTTCGTTGGTTTTTCGCTGTTTTTTTAGTTTCTGTTTTTTATTAGATCAGTTTATTTATTTTCGGTTCGGTTAAATAGCGAGCGTTTGCTCGTTCGTTCGTTTTAACGAACGTGTTCGTCGTTTAGATCTAGTTAACGAACGTTCATTCGTTAACCTATTCGTCGTTTTTCTTTTTCTCGTATTTAATCCGCGATTTTTCTGATCGCGGTTTCTGATCCGATTTTCATTTTAGTATAACTTTTCATTGCTTATCGAAATCAGCGATTCAAGCGCTGGAGTTTCGCTCAAACCCTCTTTCCGAATAACCAACTTAAACAAGTTTTTGCTTCTGTAAAATTTGACTTAGATCCAGATTAGTAAATCGAAGCTGTTTTCTTTCACCGTTTGACCTTCGTTGCTTCGTTTGATTTGATTCTTTTTGCAAACCGGAGTTTTTAAGTTGAACTTTCTGGTAAGATCTTTTATTTGTTACCTATGCATTAGATGAGTACTTATTGTATGCTTGTTTGTTTGTCTGCGATAGAATACCTTGAGTGCCGCTTGTTACTTCGAGTCTCTAGGTTTCATGGATCATCGCTAAAGGCAAGTAACACTTTGATCATACCTTTTCTAATACCCAATTTTATTGCATTAGATCAATCCTCAAACATTGCATGATTAGGATCTGATTAAATTGTTGGTTTGGGAAGTAGATTGAGGTAGTACCTATTACCTGTTTTATTATCAAACCTTTGGGAGTTACTTCTACGTTTGCTTATTTTGCCATGCTATGCAAGTAGACGTGGATTGGGTGAGTGATTTTCCATGACAGATGTGATATTGTTAATTAATGGTTTATTTAAGGTGGCAACATTAATACACATCTGGGTGGATTGAGGTACCTGGTTATTCCAGGACTTGCCTGTTTTTTTTGGACCGCCACCCAGGCCTAAAGGGATCATGAGATTATTCATACTAGAAACTTCCGTGTGCAGCCACAAGCCATTATGGGCTCTGGCATAGTTGATTAAGTTGTGCGAACTCTTACGGGTAGACTAGCTGATGTAGGGGAAAGTAGGCGTTCCGGTCTACCCCTCGTAAGGTGCTAGCGCTTCTGAAAGACTGTGTCTCGGTCATCATTTTCTCAAACATCATGTAGTGCGAGAAACCCAACGGAGGCGATCGAGTCTTGTGGGGAAAAGTGCGCAAACCTCTGCAGAGTGTATAAACTAATCATGGTTAGACGTGTCCCCGGTTATGGACGTTTTGAGTATCTAGTACTTGGATATCATGTGAATCTCATCATGTTACTTTAATTAATTTTGTTGGGTTTTAATGATGATTATTTTAATTGGGATTGAGGATGCTGTCAACCATTCTCAATGTTTAACAACCACCATGATAGTTAAATAAAATATATTCCTTTGCAAGAGGGAAAAATTGGCTTTTCGCAAAAATCTGTAACCATAGAGCTTTCCACCAGCCATATATGCATGTAGTATAGCTTATTCTTTCATTACTCTCTATGTGTTACATTGCCAAAGATATTCCATGTGACCCGTTTCGGCTGCAACTTTTCATGTTGCGTACTTTTCGAACGACAGTAAGGTGCTTTTAGGTCGTGGTTCTATACTCGGTGATGCCGTTGGAGTTGATGGACTCGCTTATCTTCCAAGTCTTCCGCTGTTATCGTAATTAGATGGCCTTAAGCCATATTTATTTTAATAAGTTCTCTTTTGAGACATTCGATGTAATAAGTGTGTGATTGCTACTCTGTTATAAATCCTTCAAGTATTGTGTGGTGTCAGCATTATTGATCCAGGGATGACACCTGAGCACAGAGATCAGAGTGTTTGAGGTCTGGTCGCTACACTGCTTCAACATGTGCCCTCACCGCTGCATCTCTTGCAGCTTTCCTGTCCCTAACGTGTCTCTGCGTTCACACATTAAGTCTATCACGTATCAAATTGTACTTCCATAACTCGGTTCTCGCTTGCGAGTTTTTTAACATTCATCGTGTTCTTATTTCTGAACTGCGAGAAGAAATTAGCCCCCAGATGGCGCATGCACCAATGGCTCTGCAAGTCCTTCCATGGAGTTTGTTCCTCAGGTCCTGGAATTGTCGCACCGAGCATACCTGCATGCGTGTCATGAAGGACGAACACATTGGGCTTTTCCTTCGCAACTGATATTTTCAACTGCCTGAAGAACCATGTCCAACTTTCAATGTTCTCACTCTCCACAAAAGCAAATGCGAGTGGGACAACTTGATTTTGGCCGTCTTGACCTATGGTTGTTAGGATCTGACCCTTGTACTTGCCAGTGAGAAAAGTACCATCTACACATATCACCGGTCGGCAATGCCTAAAAGCTTTGATGCATAAACCGAAAGAGAAGAGACGATGCAGCACCCTCATAGTTGGGAACTCTGGCATGAAGAGGTATTGGATATCGATATAGGTGCCTGGATTCCACTGCTGCAATGTGTGGAGTAGTTGGACAACAGAGTCATATGAATCAAAATAAGAACCAAATCTCCTCTCAAGTGTCGCATGCTTAGCCCTCCAAGCCTTGCCTTAAGAAATTCTATACTTGAACCTAGCGAAGACTTTTGTCTGGATTGCCTTCACTCCCATAGCTTTGCCCTGCACTATCTCATCATAAAACAACCGATCAATAAGCGTCGATGAAAGGTTGGCATGATCTTGAGGGATGCAGGGAATAAGACAAGTGTGATTAACTAAGTCACTGATCACCCAACTTGTGCCATACTTAGGGAAATAACCGTGCACCCTGGCGGGACAATCTGCGTTCTTGCATACTGATGACCCACAAGTATAGGGGATCTATCGTAGTCCTTCGATAAGTAAGAGTGTCGAACCCAACGAGAGCAGAAGGAAATGACAAGCGGTTTTCAGTAAGGTATTCTCTGCAAGCACTGAAATTGTAGGTAACAGCTAGTTTTGTGATAAGATAATTCGTAACGGGTAACAAGCAATGAAAGTAAATAAAGTGCAGCAAGGTGGCCCAATCCTTTTTGTAGAAAAGGACAAGCCTGGACAATTTCTTATAATGAGAAAAGCGCTCCCGAGGACACATGGGAATTATCGTCAAGCTAGTTTTCATCACGCTCATATGATTCGCGTTCGGTACTTTGATTTGATATGGGGGTGGACCGGTGCTTGGGTACTGCCCTTTCTTGGACAAGCATCCCACTTATGATTAACCCCTATTGCAAGCATCCGCAACTACAAAATAAGTATTAAGGTAAACCTAACCATAACATGAAACTAGTGGATCCAAATCAGCCCCTTACGAAGCAACGCATAAACTAGGGTTTAAGCTTCTGTCACTCTAGCAACCCATCATCTACTTATTACTTCCCAATGCCTTCCTCTAGGCCCAAATAATGGTGAAGTGTCATGTTGTCGACGTTCACATAACACCACTAGAGGAGAGACAACATACATCTCATCAAAATATCGAACGAATACCAAATTCACATGACTACTAATAGCAAGACTTCACCCATGTCCTCAGGAACAAACGTAACTACTCACAAATCATATTCATGTTCATGATCAGATGAGTATTAATATGCATTAAGGATCTGAACATATGAACTTCCACCAAGTAAACCAATTAGCATCAACTACAAGGAGTAATCAACACTACTAGCAACCCACAAGTACCAATTTGTGGTTTTGATACAAGATTGGATACAAGAGATGAACTAGGGTTTTGAGAAGAGATGGTGCTGGTGAAGATGTTGATGGAGATTGACCCCCTCCCGACGAAGGATCATTGGTGATGACGATGGTGATGATTTCCCCCTCCCGGAGGGAAGTTTCCCCGGCAGAACAGCTCCGCCGGAGCCCTAGATTGGTTCCGCCAAGGTTCCGCCTCGTGTCGGCGGAGTTTCATCCCGTAAGCTTGCTTATGATTTTTTCCAGGGTAAAAGCCTTCACATAGCAGAAGATGGGGACCGGAGGGCCACCAGGGGCCCAGGAGACAGGGGCACCCCCACCCTCCTAGCCAGGATGTGGGCCCCCTCTGGTATTTCTTCGCTCAATAATTCTTATTAATTCCAAAAGTGACTTTCGTGGAGTTTCAGGATTTTGAGCTGTGCGAATAGGTTTCAATATTTGCTCCTTTTCCAAATGAATCCCAAATGCGGCATTCTCCTCTTCACGATAAACCTTGTAAAATAAGAGAAAATAGCCATAAGTATTGTGACATAACGTGTAATAACAGCCCATAATGCAATAAATATTGATATAAAAGCATGATGCAAAATGGACGTATCAACTCCCCAAAGCTTAGACCTCGCTTGTCCTCAAGCGGAAGCCGAAATCGAAAAATATGTCCACATGTTTAGAGATAGAGGTGTCGACAAAAATAAAATACAGACATGAGGGCATCATTATCATTCTTATAACAACAACATATATTTATTTTGTCATATGATTTCTCATATTCAAGTAACAATCTATTCACAATGTCAAGTATGGATCATAAACTTTTATTGAGAACTAACAAACTATAATCTCAATCATTGAGGCAATTGCAATTTATCATAACATCAGAAAGAGTCAAGAATAGAGCTTTTCAGCAAGTCCACATACTCAACTATCATATAGTCTTCTACAATTGCTAACACTCACGCAATACTTATGGTTATGGAGTTTTAATCGGACACTAAGAAAGATAGGGGCTTATAGTGTTGCCTCCCAACGTATTCACCTATGGGTGATGTCAAAAATAATAGTTCATGCTAACTTACATCCAATTGGGTATATGTATCAGGATCTTTCCAACACGAGGTGCTTGCCAAAGGATAAAATGAAAAAGGGAAAGGTGAAGATCACCTTGACTCTTGCATAAAGTAAAAGACATAAAGTAAAAGATAGGCCCTTTGCAGAGGGAAGCAGAGGTTGTCATGTTCTTTTAGGGTTGGATGCACAAAATCTTAATGCAAAAGAACGTCACTTTATATTGCCACTTGTGATATGAACCTTTATTATGCAGTCCATCACTTTTATTACTTCCATATCACACGATGTATAAAGCTTATTTTCTCCGCACTAATAATTCATACATATTTAGAGAGCAATTTTTATTGCTTGCAACATGACAACTTACTTGAAGGATCTTACTCAATCCATAGGTAGGTATGGTGGACTCTCATAGCAAAACTGGGTTTAAGGATATTTGGAAGCACAAGTAGTATCTCTACTTGGTGCAAGGAATTTGGCTAGCATGAGAGGGAAAGGCAAGCTCAACATGTTCGGAAGATCCATGACAATATACTTTAACTGAGATGTGAGAAAACATAAACCATTACGTTGTCTTCCTTGTCCAACAACAACTCTTTAGCATGTCATACTTAATGAGTGCTCACAATCATAAAAGATGTCCAAGATAGTATATTTATATCTGAAAACCTCTCTTTCCTTATTACTTCCTATTAATTGCAACGATGACCAAAACTACGTTTGTCAACTCTCAACAACTTTTATGCCTTATACTTTTTATATGTGAAGTCATTACTATCCATAAGATCAATATGAACTTCTTTTTACTCTTTTTGTTCTTTCTGTTCTCTCAAGATCATAGCAACATAGCAAAGCCCTTGACTCAACACTAATATTTATTATAGATAGCTCACGGACTCGATGTAAGGGCATCCTTAGCCCTAAGATGTTTTGGTGATTGATGACAATGCTTTTGCGGACTAATCATGTGCACTGAGCTTTTCAGAGATTCATCCTTTGGCATGAGACGATTCCCTCCCCTCGGAGTTTGAAGCAAAGACGGTGTAGTCTTTTCGATTCAGTTTGGTGGACTAGTTTCAGAGAGATCACCGTGACTATCAAGAGGGGTCCGCTGGAAAGGCTAGGTGGAATCATCACGCACACATCCCTTGCACACCCTCCGAGCCTTCCACTTCAATGGAGAGCTCGTTCTGTCCTCTTTGTGCCTTCTCTGTCTCGAGCGGTAGTATCAGGGCGGAGCGGTAGTACCGCTTGGGTGCTATAAGTGGCAGTACCGCCCCACAGCGGTAGTACCGCTTGTAGACCCAGCCGTAGTACCGCTGCGGTTTCGTGCTAGTGCCGCCTCGATTCGAGGGCTCGTTTTTTGTGTCGGACTTTACGGTACTAGCCGCGGCAGGAGAGGTGGTAGTACCGCTCTCGAGCGGTAGTACCGCTGGCAGGAGCGGTAGTACCATTTAGGCTGTTAAGCGGTAGTACCGCTGGCCTAGCGGTAGTACCGCACGCTACGGGGCTGGTAGGGGGGTAACGGTTGGTTTGTTCCCCCCACTATATAAGTGGGTCTTCTTCTCCAAAGTTGACGTACCTCTTCCCCCAAAAGCTCCATTGTTTCTCCAAGCTCCATTTTCACCCGATCTCTCTCCCTAGCCAGTCAAACTTGTTGATTTGCTCGGTATTGGTTGAGAAGGCCCCTATCTACACTTCCACCAAGAGAAATTTGATTCCCCCCACTAATCCCTAGCGGATCTTGTTACACTTGGGTGTTTGAGCACCCTAGACGGTTGAGGTCACCGTGAAGCCATAGTCCATTGTGGTGAAGCTTCATGGTGTTGTTGGGAGCCTCCAATTAAGTTGTGGAGATTGCCCCAACCTTGTTTGTAAAGGTTCGATCGCCGCCTTCAAGGGCACCAATAGTGGGTTCACGACATCTTGCATTGTGCGAGGGCGTGAGGAGAATACGGTGGCCCTAATGGCTTCTTGGGGAGCATTGTGCCTCCACACCGCTCTAATGGAGACGTACTTCCCCTCAAAAGGAAGGAACTTCAGTAACACATCCTCATCTCCACCGGCTCCAGTCTTGGTTATCTCGTGGCTTTACTTGTGCAAGCTTATTTGTGTTATATCCTTTGCTTGCTTATGTGCTTGTTGTTGTTGCATCATATAGGTTGCTCACCTAGTTGCATTTCTAGACAACCTACTTTGATGCAAAGTTTAATTTGGTAAAGAAAAGCTAAAAATTGTTAGTTGCCTATTCACCCCCCCTCTAGTCAACTATATCGATCCTTTCAATTGGTATCAGAGCCTCATCTCTTTTTAAGGACTTTACCGTCCAAAGAGTATGGTTGACGTCGAAGACGATGTGGGAGAGTACTCCGGTGTGAATCCGATATCATCTACGGGAGATGGGGGTAACTCGATCTCACATGAGGAATTCAATGTGGCGTTGGACAGATTGAAAACCTCCATGACGACCGAAGTCAAAGACATGTTTAAGGAATTCTTAGAAGGGCTTAAACTTTCCACCGCACCCGTGAAAGTGGGTGATCCCGCCAACACGGTGACGGATGCTAACCCCGACAAGGGGGAAGCTACTAGTGAGAAAGCTCCTTTGTCTAGTGGTAATAATGGCATCGACATCTTTGCCCATGTGAAACCTCCACCCGTTTATGGTGGACCGATTCCTTCTACTCATTTGAATCATGCCGGTCCTCCCGCCAAGATTGATAAAAAGGAGGACTTTGATTCTTGGGTCTATCGTTTTAAGCGTCATTTAAATCATGTGAACACTAACCTTTGGAGAATCATTGAAGAAGGTTTTTATCCGCATGACCGGAGCAACTTCACTCCTACAGAAGCCGTGGATGATCAATTCGATGAGATTGCTCTCTTCATCATCCAAGAAGCAATCCTTCCCGAAGACCTCCCGCGTCTCTGGCCCTACTCATTGGCCAAAGATGCTTGGCACAAAGTGGTTTCCCTCTATCGGGGAAGCGCAAGCATTCAACATTCCAATTATGAAGTGGTACAAGATGAAGCCGATGACTTTGCAATGAAAGAAGATGAAGAACCTCGTGAGCTCTATCGGAGAGTTACTGAGCTCGCAATCTCTCTCCGGGATCATGGAAGTAAGGACAGGATGACAATTGGATCAAGCGCAAATTCCTCAAGGCAATGATGCCCTACTGTCGGATTTCGGGTTCCGGCAGACCCTTGAGGTTCGAACCCTGGGGTGCGCGCGGAGATCTTTCCCCTACCAGCTCACGCGTTGATGGTTAGCAAGGGATCTAAACTAGGAAGAATAACACACAAGGGACACGAGGTTTATACTAGTTCGGGCCACCATTGTGGTGTAATACCCTACTCTAGTTTGTGGTGTGGTGGATTGCCTCAGGGGCTGATGATGAACAGTACGAAGGAAGAACAGCCTCGCGAGGGGCTGTTCTTGAGCTGGTGCGACGAACTGCTAGGGTGAGTTCGATCGCCTTTCTCTCTCTCTGCTAGGACTCTATCAGATGCCTCTAATCTGTGGTGGCTAGCTCTATTTATAGAGGGAGGCCCTGGGCCTGTTCTCAAATAATGAGCGGGAAGGGCGCCAACAATTGGATTGAAGGGGAACATCTAGTACACTTATCCTGACTAAAGTTGGTCTTCGGCTGCCAAAGGTTCTGACGGTGACGCCGTCCTGGGCTCCACGATGACCTCCTTCCTGCCGCTCTGCTGGTCTTGGTCTTGTTGCATTGAAGTGGTATCCTTTGCCTCATGCCTTGGCCTGTGCTTGCCTCCTTTGCACCAAAGGGGAAATGAGGACACTGCGCAGGCCGGCGCCCGCCTGGTGCCCGCCTGGCCTCGATCGTCATGGCTTGCATCAGGGGCACCCTCGTGAGGTACCCTGCCTTGATCTCTCCGCCTCCTCATGAGCCTGCCTGACGAGGCTGCTCCTGAGGAAGGTTCCTGTCGTCTGCCCCGCGAGGCTTGGACCCTCGCGAGGGTCTTGAGCTTGAGCTGATGAAGCTGGGCCACGCTGGGCCCCCACTTGAGCCACGCTGCAAGCAGGCAAGTCTGGGGACCCCCGTTCCCAGAACGCCGATAGTAGCCCCCGGGCCCAAGGCACGCCCGGACTTGGCTTAGCAGCGAAGCGAAGGGGCAAGTGCGAAGTCTCGTGGGCCCCAACAGCCTGCGGCCTTGGGCACCGCATGGCGATTGATTGGTCATGGGCATCTCCGCTTCCCCACGATGCCTCATTACACCCCGGCTAAGCGGACCCGGGGTTGCACACAGCCATTCCCCTTTCGCCGTCCGCGCACTCCCGGGCCTTCCTTCTTCCTCTGGCTCCAACTTCCGCCCTCAATCCAACTCAGACTCTCACCCTTCCTGTCGTCACGGAGCCAACGAAGAAGGAAAAGGGGAAGAAGCCCGCGTCTTCATCCCGCTCGCCTTCGGCGGTGGCCCTCGCCGTCGATCGATCTATCATACTCAACCCCGAGGCCTTGGGCAAGGTCCGCTCTGCTCTTGCCACCATCTTCAACGAGTGCGGCAGGACCACGGCATGGCCTGCGTCCCATGCCTCCCCCGATAGGATTGTCACAGAGGTCCGGTTCTTTCTCGATGCCCCGGTATGTGGTCTGTTCCCCCTTTTCCGCTTTATTCAATGCGGTGCTCTCCCACTATCGATCCACATGATACATCTCGGGCCTGAGTCCATTACCCTCCTGGCTGTCTTCGCCTTTTTTTGTGAGGCAATGGTGGGCATCCCTCCTTCCGTTGCTCTGTTGCGTCACTTCTTCTCCTTGCACCTGAGTGACCCTACTCAATGCTCGGGGTGTGTGTGCTTCCTTGCGGTACCAGAGACGGCTGCTTCAGGGATTGATTTCGAACTCCCTCCCCCTGAGGCCAAGTTCAGAGAGCGGTGGTTGTATGTGGATGTTGGGGTGTTCAGCCCCCTGCTCTCTGTAGGACCTTGAAGTATGTCTAGAGGGGGGTGATTAGACTACTTGACCAATTAAAAACTTAACCTTTTCCCAATTTTAGAGTTTGACAGATTTTAGCTATCTTAGGACAAGTCAAGCAATCATCACACAAATCAAGCAAGCATGCAAAGAGTATATAGGCAGCGGAAATTAAAGCATGCAACTTGCAAGAAAGTAAAGGGAAGGGTTTGGAGGATTCAAACGCAATTGGAGACACGGATGTTTTTGGCGTGGTTCCGATAGGTGGTGCTATCGTACCTCCATGTTGATGGAGACTTCAACCCACGAAGGGTAACGGTTGCGCGAGTCCACGGAGGGCTCCACCCACGAAGGGTCCACGAAGAAGCAACCTTGTCTATCCCACCATGGCCGTCGCCCACGACGGACTTGCCTCACTAGCGGTAGATCTTCACAAAGTAGGCGATCTCCTTGCCCTTACAAACTCCTTGGTTCAACTCCACAATCTTGTCGGAGGCTCCCAAGTGACACCTAGCCAATCTAGTAGACACCACTCTCCAAGAAGTAACAAATGGTGCGTTGATGATGAACTCCTTGCTCTTGTGCTTCAAATGATAGTCTCCCCAACACTCAACTCTCTCTCATAGGATTTGGATCCGGTGGAAAGAGGGTTTGAGTGGAAAGCAACTTGGGGAAGGCTAGAGATCAAGATTCATATGGTAGGAATGGAATATCTTGGCCTCAACACATGAGTAGGTAGTTCTTTCTCAGAAATGGTAAGTTGGAAGTGTAGGTTCAGTCTGATGGCTCTCTCCACGAATGAAGAGGAGGTGGAGGGGTATATATATAGCCTCCACACAAAATCTAACCGTTACACACAATTTGCCAAACTCGGTGGGACCGAATTGAGAAACTCGGTCGGACCGATTTAGTAAACCTAGTGACCGTTAGTGATTTTCGGTGGGACTGACATGCAACTTGGTGAGACTGATTCGGTTAGGGTTAGGGCATAACGTAATCTCGGTAAGACCGATTACACAAACTCGGTGAGACCGATTTGCTCTTTTCGGTGAGACCGAAATGTTACAAAAGGGAAACAGAGAGTTTACATTGCAATCTCGGTGGGACCGATCGCTCACTTCGGTTAGACCGAAACGTTACGAAGGGAAACAGAGAGATTACAATCCCATCTCGGTGAGACCGAGATCCCTATCGGTAGGATCGATTTGCCTAGGGTTTGTGGCAGTGGCTATGACTTTTGAAATCGGAGGCGCCGGGTAGGAAGAATCGGTGTGACCGATTTTGGCTTTCGGTTTAGGTCATTTGTGGATGTGAGAAAATAGCTGAGGGTGTTGGAGCGTATCACTACGCACATGAAGCAAGAGGCTCATTAAGCAACACCTAATCCCTCCTTGATAGTATTGGCTTTTCCTATAGACTCAATGTGATCTTGGACCACTAAAATGTAAAATGAAGAGTCTTGAGCTTTTGAGCTTGAGCCAATCCTTTGTCCTTAGTATTTTGAGGGATCCACTTTCATCATCCATGCCATGCCATTCATTGAGCTTTCCTGAAACAATAATCTTGGAATAGCATTAGCTCAATGAGCTATATGTTGTTATGAATTACCAAAACCACCTAGGGATAGTTGCACTTTCAATCTTTCCCTTTTTGGTAATTGATGACAACATATAGATCAAAGCTTCGACAAATGATAATAAGATTGAAAAGCATCGTCGCTTTGAGAAGTATGTAATAAGCAAGAGCTCCCCCTAAATTTGTGCATAGTTTAAGATTTGCTTTGGACTGCAAATGCACAAGGAATTAGGCTCATGGGTTACTCTTCCATGTCACATACATCTTGGTGGAGCGCTCAAAATGATAAAGATTGAATACATGCACTCATCACCAAGCAAGGTGAATGATCACATAGGATAGATAAGATAATATCATCAAACAAGCAGAAGTGTAGCTTATGATCAAACACATGATCATCAATGTCTCACAAGAATAGCATAGTATCTCAAGCAATCAAAAGCAAACAAGTTTGAACCACCAAATCAAGAGAGAACAAAAGCGACACTCTCTCTCTCTCTCTCGAAGCTTATGATCTATACATTTTTCTCCCCCTTTGGCAACAAGTTACCAAAAAGTTCATAGAAAATGCATAGTTCTAGATCGACTCTCAGGCTTGATCTTCAGGTGGTGGTGTAGAGATGGCTCCTTGGACGAAGACTTCAGTTTTGACATCTAGATCATAGAATTTTTGTTCCATGATTCTTTCCAAGCTCTCCTGATTTTGAGTGAGGGTGGCCAATCCCTTCTCAATCCTCAGAGATTATGCTATCAAGTAACCAAGCTGCTCCTGCTTGTTCTTCAAGAAATACTCAGATGCCTCCTCTTGAGTTGGCATGTTGGCAGCCTTCTCCTTCCTTGCCTTCTCCTTCTTCTCTTGATCTTGAACTGATGATGGATCATTCTCATTCATGACAACCTCGTTGTCCTCAAAGTCTGGATAAAGTGGAAAATGTTCCTTATCCAATAGATATTTGCTGTGCCCATCTTTGAGTTAATCAACTCCTAATCTGAGGGCATATCCACAACTCCTCTTATGATCTGCTGCAGTCCTCTTAATGGTTTCAACTATAAGGCTCATGACCTTGAATTTCGAGGCACATCAAATAAATGCAACATATTGATTGCATGCCCTCCGATCATGTTGTGGTCACCGACTTAGGCAATAGAGTGTGCCTTAGGATCCAATTGATTGTAGGCAGCCCCGATGTAAGAAAGTGGACTGATCCAAAAGAGAAAGTCTCTAGGGCTTTGTCTGGGATCTCCTTGTACATATGTGCCATGGTATTGTGTCCCAT
Source organism: Aegilops longissima (assembly GCA_021605205.1). Taxonomy (NCBI): domain Eukaryota; kingdom Viridiplantae; phylum Streptophyta; class Magnoliopsida; order Poales; family Poaceae; genus Aegilops; species Aegilops longissima. The sequence goes on from CM038680.1 coordinate 613,162,608, forward strand.
TTTCTTCTTGGCATATACATCCAGTGTCATCATCATTTTCCTTTGGGGCATTTATCGCTTTTGCCCACTCTCAACAGCTTGATTGGTACCTTGTACCTTTAGACATCCAAACTATCCTCCCATCTGGATAGAAGTGTGCTATGGAGTAGAATTGCATGATAAGTTCATCATTCCAGTTTGTGAGCTTTTGCCCAACAAAATCTGCAACTCCACAAGCAACAAAACTGTCTTGCACTCCAGGATAGTGCTCTTCATTTTCCTTAATGTAGGTCCAGTCGACCCACCTCATATCACAAACTATGGGCTTCTTATCCAACAAAATTGTCTCATAGAAGTCCTGCTGTTCCTTTGTATGGAACCTGTAATCAACAGCAGTCCTTCTCCTTGTGGTATATGGATCTGCCAACCTCCATAGCCTCAACCCCGAATCTTTTCTGATGTTCATGTCCTCAGCCACAGGATGGGTATCATTGTGGTCTGGTATCTTGGGCTTGAGCTTCCTTAGGACATGTCCTTCTTCATCTTCCTCCTCAGCAACCTCAGGCACTGGGGCCTTGTTCTTCTCAGCAGCTAGAATACTCCTGGTATTCCTCTTTGGTGCAGACTTGGCCTTGGGGGCAGCTTTGGGTGCTTCCTTGGGCTTAGATGTTGCAGCCCCTTATCTAATAGCATCACTCATAAGCTTTGGTGCCTTGGGTGCTGGTGCAGCAAGCTCTTCTTCCTCTTCCATCATGGAAGGTTGACCAACAACTCTGGCCATGGTCTTCTTGACCCTTTCCTTCCTTTTCTTTCCTTCAGCAGCAGGCTCTTTGGGATCAGGCTTCTCAGGCAGTTTAGTTGAGTCTCTGGCTTTGGACATTGGTTGTCTTCCTGCAGGCCTTTTAATCTTCATGCCTGGCTTTGTATGCTTTGCTGAGCCATACTCCTTTTTGAGTACTACTTTCTTGGAGGTAGCCTCATCTTCTTCAGCTCTATAATCCTCATCTTCAGAGTCTGAGGTTCTCTTCTTTCTTTGCCTGGTAGCGGTCTTAGGCAGGTTGCTAGGAGTGCTTCTGCTGCCTTCATTTGAAGTGCTGGAGGGACTAGTGCCCTCACTCATGTGCATCTGCCCTTCTGACCTATTCTGACTGTCACTCTGGTCTGACATGTTGCAAACACTGAATGCTGACCCTGTGAAGAGTTATAGATGAGATAGAGTGGATGAGCATCACAAAATGCAGAGATTTTTGCAAAAGAATGATTCAAAAATTCAGTTTTAGTTTTCCACAGAAAGCATTTTGGATCAACCGATTTTCAAACTCGGTTATACCGAAGCAGTTTTGGAACCTAAACTGATGAACTCGGTTGGACCGAGTCACAGTTCGGTGGCACCGAGACGGCTAGGGTTTCTCAAAGTCCTAAAATCGGTCGCACCGATTAGCAATTCTCTGTCAGACCGAGAGTTACTAGTGCAATGGCATAAGCCAAATCGGTGGGACCGAGTTTTTCAACTTGGTGGGTCCGAGATGGTTTCGGCGGAAACCTAACCCTAAATTTTCAAATCTCATCTAATCCACGGATTGCATTGACTGGATAGGAGTGTTCCAATCGTGGCAAGAATCAATAAGAACACAATGTGCTAGGAATCGGACGAGGATAGCACTGTGATCGAGTCCATACCCTAGCTCGGCGATGAACTTGCTACGGCGGCAACGGCGGGGTTGGATTCCGTTGACGGCGGCGGAGACCAGCGACAGGAGGCGGCTGGCGACAAGGAGACGATCCGGAGACCTTGGAGGCAGAGCGAGCTATTTCGCGGGTGAAGGGGTTCGGAGAAATTTCCAAAATTTTGCCTGTGACTATATATAGCCCGACCCTGTCGGTGTGACCGAGTTGAACAACTCGGTGGCACCGAGATGCATAACTGTGTTCAGTTACAGCAACTCGGTGTGACCGAAAAGTTCAAAACGGTTGCACCGAGATTGAAAACCTAGATCGACTTAGTGATCTCGGTAGGACCGAAATGGAGGAATCGGTCAGACCGAGAATCACAAAGAAGTTTTGGAAGTTTAAGTCTATGATGAATCGGGGACTCCGAGTGCTCCTCACACAGAGTGGTTCAAATCTGACTTCATCAAATTTTGTGATGTAGCATGAATAGAGTTTGAGACGAGAAAAGCATAGATAGCTAGAGAAGGTTCTTAGGCACTCTTGTCCATCCACTTGGCCAGAAGAAGAAAGAACCAAACAATCAAAACAACAAGTGGATGTCCTTGAATGAGTAAAATATGCACCACCATGCTCACACAAAAAGATGGTAAATGAAATATGTGGCAAAGCATGCACAACCAATTCTAGCATCTATCAAACAATTGGCGATGACTAGGTCATCTATATATGAGTATATCGACTTAGGAGTCAAATGATAAACATTTGATCATAGGCCATACTCATCGTTTAAGCTCAAGTGGGGTTACCACTTTTACATAATGCATTGATGTGTTCACACCATTAGAGTTGCTTTGACTCAATTCTTAGAGTTAAGCTCCCCCTAGATGTGAGATCCCCCCTTAGAGGGATGAACTAACCTTGGGTTTTGTCGATGATGACTTCATGTAGGTGTTGAAGATGTGGATGCTCAATGTTGATGTAGATCAATTGGAGCAATCCTTTGGAGTGAGTTGCACTTTCAACTTGCCTACATGGGTTAGTCCCACAAGGAACAAACAAGAATATCCATAGACATAGAGTGATGCACACACAAGATGATGTCCATGAAATCATTAGGTTACCTTGTCCCGTGCCTTACCAACAAGAGGGTTTGTAACTCCTTGAACTAGTGCAAGATGTGGAAGTTGATTGCACTTGTCCTTGCCATAATGATATGTGTGAAGAATGTTGGCGGAGTCAACCTCAAGAACTCTATAGTTCTTCTTCTTCGGGATCCACATCATCTTGATGGGAATCCTTGGAGTTGTAGTTGTAATTGATGAAGTAGAACTTGTAGTAGTCTTGGGAATCCACTTGAACGAGGCCTTAGGTGCTTCTTCAAATGCATCAATCTCTTCTTGAAGCTTGTCCTTGCCTTTGTTCTTATGGTCTTGTGGTGGAAGATCATCTTGTGCTTGTGTTCCCTTGAAGGAAGTAGGATCATACTTCTCTTGTTGAGGAACAAACTTCGTCTTGGGGTATTGATATTCTTCCCACTCAACTCCATTGGCATTGAACTTTCATTCAAAACCAACACCTTGATTCTTCCGGTGTCTTCCTTGCTTGCGTGCAATTTCCTCGAATTGCTTACTCCCGGCAAGGCTCTTGTAGACACCTTTCTCTATAATTCCCTTCAATAAGCTATTTTATTGCTCAAGTGTAACTTGGCTAAGAGAATCATTAGTGGAATCAAAAGAACTACTAGAAGCAACAATATTGGATTTGACATTATTATTGTTACTACTAGAGGAAGTATCTTTCTTGTACTTGTTACTAGACTTGACTTGAGGCATGTAAGTAGATAGGAGTAAACGCTTGGCAATGTAAGAAGAACTTTTCTTACGGAGATCATCATTGATTGCTTTTAAGAACTCATGCTCTTGCTCAAGATTGAGCTTTTCAAAGCGTAACTTCTCATGAGCCCTTAAAAGTTCTCGATGATCTTCGAAGATAGTTTCATGAGCCAACTTAAGAGTGTTTAGTTCTTTAGTTAGAAGCTCAATCTTCTCCTTATCATTGTCATTCGTTTTATCTTGATTAGCATGATTAATTGATGTTTCATCATAGTATTCATCACTGGAGTTGTCAACAAGTAAATCATCATCCACAAGCAAGTCATCTTCATCACTATTGAAATCAACATACTCAGGATGTGTTACCTTTGGACCTTTGGCCATGAAGCATCTTCCAATTCCTTCATTTGGTGAATCAAATATGTCGTAGGAGTTGGTTGACACAAGTGCTAGACCAGCAACACCTTCATCTTGAGTATATTCGGAGTCGGAGTGATAGCTTCTCTCGGAGTGATTGTTGGAGTCGGAGCCGGATACCCATTCACCAACATGAGCTTGATGTCTTCGTTTTGTGTAGCTCCTTGATGACTTGTCCTTCCTTTTCGAATCCTTGCTTTTCCGTGAGGATCTTCGTTTATAACGATCATCTCTACTCCTCCTCTCTCTTGGTGGTGATTCTTCTCTTTTGCTTCTTCCTTTTGGAGAATCTTCTCTTCTTTTGTAGGGTGACGTACACTCATTGGAATAGTGTCCAGGCCTCCCACAATTGTAGCAATTGCGCTCTCGACTAGAAGATCTTTTGTCATGGTAAGTCCTTGACTTGGAGCTTCTTTCTTTGCTTCTACTCTTGTAGAATTTGTTGAAGTTATTCACCATTAAGCTCAATTCTTCATTGAAGGTTTGTTTCTCACATGATGATGTGGGGACTTCACTTGAGGCTTTGTAAGCACCACTTGACTTGTTGTGAAGTTCCTTCTTATCCTTGAGTGACATCTCATGAGCAACAATTCTTCCAATGACTTCCGTTGGCTTGAGATCTTTGTAGTTTGGCATAATTTGGATCAATGTGCACACGGTATCATACTTTCCATCCAATGCTCTTAGGATCTTCTTGATGATGAATCTGTCGGTCATCTCTTCACTCCCTAAGCCGGGAATCTCATTTGTAATAAGAGCAAGCCCAGAGTACATTTCAGCGACACCTTCACCATCCTTCATTTTGAACTTGTCAAGCTGACTTTGGAGCACATCCAACTTGGATTCCTTGACGGATTTGGTACCTTCATGCATATCAATCAAAGTATCCCAAATTTCTTTTGCATTCTCAAGACGGCTGATTTTGTTGAATTCTTCGGGGCACAATCCGTTGAAGATGATATCACAAGCTTGAGCATTGTATTGCAGCATCTTCAATTCTTCCGCATTAGCTTCACGGTTCGGCTCTCTCCCATCAAAGAATTCACCTTGCAAGCCAATACAAATAATTGCCCAAACGGCGGGGTTATGTCCGAGAATATGCATTTTCATCTTATGCTTCCAACTAGCAAAGTTAGTACCATCAAAGTAAGGACCTCTACGGTGATAATTTCCCTCGCTAGACGCCATACTCTCCTAGGTTGTGAAACCAAGGCTATGACCACCAAAAGCTATGGAAATCAAAGCAAATGGAGACCAAAGCTCTGATACCACTTGTAGGACCTTGAAGTATGTCTAGAGGGGGGTGATTAGACTACTTGACCAATTAAAAACTTAACCTTTTCCCAATTTTAGAGTTTGACAGATTTTAGCTATCTTAGGACAAGTCAAGCAATCATCACACAAATCAAGCAAGCATGCAAAGAGTATATAGGCAGCGGAAATTAAAGCATGCAACTTGCAAGAAAGTAAAGGGAAGGGTTTGGAGGATTCAAACGCAATTGGAGACACGGATGTTTTTGGCGTGGTTCCGATAGGTGGTGCTATCGTACCTCCACGTTGATGGAGACTTGAACCCACGAAGGGTAACGGTTGCGCGAGTCCACGGAGGGCTCCACCCACGAAGGGTCCACGAAGAAGCAACCTTGTCTATCCCACCATGGCCGTCGCCCACGAAGGACTTGCCTCACTAGCGGTAGATCTTCACGAAGTAGGCGATCTCCTTGCCCTTACAAACTCCTTGGTTCAACTCCACAATCTTGTCGGAGGCTCCCAAGTGACACCTAGCCAATCTAGGAGACACCACTCTCCAAGAAGTAACAAATGGTGCATTGATGATGAACTCCTTGCTCTTGTGCTTCAAATGATAGTCTCCCCAACACTCAACTCTCTCTCATAGGATTTGGATCTGGTGGAAAGAGGGTTTAAGTGGAAAGCAACTTGGGGAAGGCTAGAGATCAAGATTCATATGGTAGGAATGGAATATCTTGGCCTCAACACATGAGTAGGTAGTTCTTTTTCAGAAATGGTAAGTTGGAAGTGTAGGTTCAGTCTGATGGCTCTCTCCATGAATGAAGAGGAGGTGGAGGGGTATATATATAGCCTCCACACAAAATCTAACCGTTACACACAATTTGCCAAACTCGGTGGGACCGAATTGAGAAACTCGGTCGGACCGACTTAGTAAACCTAGTGACCTTTAGTGATTTTCGATGGGACTGACATGCAACTCGGTGAGACCGATTTGGTTAGGGTTAGGGCATAATGTAATCTCGGTAAGACCGATTACACAAACTCGGTGAGACAGATTTGCTCTTTTCGGTGAGACCAAAATGTTACAAAAGGGAAACAGAGAGTTTACATTGCAATCTCGGTGGGACCGATCGCTCACTTCGGTTAGACCAAAACGTTACGAAGGGAAACAGAGAGATTACAATCCTATCTCAGTGAGACCGAGATCCCTATCGGTAGGACCGATTTTCCCAGGGTTTGTGGCAGTGGCTATGACTTTTGAAATCGGTGGCGCCGGGTAGGAAGAATCGGTGTGACCGATTTTGGCTTTAGGTTTAGGTCATTTGTGGATGTGAGAAAATAGCTGAGGGTTTTGGAGCCTATCACTAAGCACATGAAGCAACACCTCATCCCTCCTTGATAGTATTGGTTTTTCCTATAGACTCAATGTGATCTTGGACCACTAAAATGTAAAATGAAGAGTCTTGAGCTTTTGAGCTTGAGCCAATCCTTTGTCCTTAGTATTTTGAGGGATCCACTTTCATCATCCATGCCATGCCATTCATTGAGCTTTCTTGAAATAATAGTCTTAGAATAGCATTAGCTCAATGAGCTATATGTTGTTATGAATTACCAAAACCACCTAGGGATAGTTGCACTTTCACTCTCGCATCCTACCTCGCCTGCTGTTCCCAACTCAGGCTGGGGTCACGAGACGCTCGCGGACACCCGGCTTGCATTCGTCTGGCGCCGCTTCAAGAGCTTGAGGGCGCTCAACGTGACGACGCCCAAGGTGGTGAAGGAGTTCCTCCAGTGTCGCATTGCTCCTCTCCGGCGTCACTCTCACTGGATGTGGGACTTTGCGGGGCACAAAGACCGTATGCGGCTTCAGGAGGGGGACCTGGCGCCTGAGGTGCTGAAGATGGTGCTCAGGGTCTTGGTTGACGATCCTTCCCCAGGCAGCCTTCGACGTGATGGCGCCCTCTTGTATCTCTGTTCGGGCAGGGCCGATTTCGTGAAGCAGATGCCCAGCTTCGACGAGTGGGGGCTACAACCGGTTGGCCTAAGGGGACCTCGCGAGAACCCAGTTGCTGTGGTAGCTCTTCCGGTCGCTCAAAGTGGCTCTGTCTCAGGTGATGAAGCAGGGAGACGAGAACCATCAGGAGTTGAAGGGGATGATGTTGAGGTGGTGACGCCGCGTGAAGCCCCGAGGGCGGCATCTCACGGAGCTCGTTCCGGAACGGTGACAGGTGAGGAGTCGCGGCCTCCGGCTCCCGAGGTTGGGGCTCCCGAGGCCCCGGTCATCCCTCGTGAGGCGGTGCCTGGCGGCGTCCCCCAGGCTGGTACCATCGGCGCTGATCACCTTACCGCCTCCTCCATGCCACAAACCGACCCCTGCGCCGAGCGCTTAGGCTGGTTCTGCGTAGACTTCGTGGCCCTCCGCAAACAGAAGGAGGCCTCGGGCGGTAACGATCGCCCTTGCCGCTTGCTGAAGTGCAGGAGGTACTTCACCACGGACGAGTAAGTCCTCTTCTCTCTCTGCTCCTCTATTTCTCGGTTCTTGCAGCTGACTGTAACCCTTCAGGGCCCTTCCTCCCGAATTCGCGGAGACGGCCAAGGAGCCATCTCCCCAAGCTCCGTCTTCGTTGCTGGTCCTAGGTGCGTCGAGTTCAGGCGGTGCCCTTATCACTCAGCCGGTCGGAGAGGTGGCCCTTTCAGCTGAGCGTCCCGAGCCTGCGAGCCTGCTGTCTTCCCTTCACGAGCTCTCTCGGGGCACAACCAGCTTGCCCCGTGCTCCTTCCTTGGTCATGGACGATGATTGGTTGAAGTCGATCTTGAGCTCTTCTTCTGGGTACGGACCGGCGCCAGGCCCTGCTCCTGGCGAGGCCCATCCGGCGATTGTTGGGGCGCCAGCCCCCTGCCCTGCGGGAGGAGGCGCGCCGCCTCCGGGCCCTCCGCATATACCAGCAGCAGAGGGGGACACGGAAGATGTGCTCAGGCGTGCTCGCGAACGCTGCGCCCTTCGTCAAGAACTTCTCCATGGGGCGACGGCCGCGGTGAACTGGCTCGGGGCGGAGCTCGCCAGCGAAGATGCGCGTCTTGAGGCAGAAGGTTTGCGCCTTGCTGAGGAGAGGCGCAAGGTGAAGGTAGCCGTTGCCCTCGCGCGTCAGCAGCGTGACATTGACAATGCGAAGGCTGAGGCGTCGTTGGCGGCCTCGCGAGAGGCTTGCTCCCGAGCCGTCGAGGAGGCCCTGGAAGCAGATCATCATCGCAGGGACGCGGAGGAGCGTGCGTGGGAGCTCCAAGCCTGGAGCAACTCTCTGGAGTAGCAGGTGGAGTTGCGCCAGGCTGCACTTGTGTCGAAGGAGGCTTCCTCGACCAAAGTGAGCTCGAAGCGCAAGGAAGCGCTGTTGCTGGAGGCCGCCGAGCGCAACCTCGACTTTAAGCGGCTGGAGACGAGGGAGTGCCTGGTGACTCAGGCAGAGGACGAAGTCGCCGCGCGCGAGGCCCGAGCCCAAGAAGAGGTCGACCGCCGCGTAGCGGAAGCTCACTCAGGCCTCGAGCGCCAGTATGAGTTGAGGTTGGAGTTGGTCAGGGCCGAAGCTGAGGGCAGGACCGCGGCCCTCAAGGTCAGGCTGGATGAAGTGACGCGGGGTGCGGACTCCTCCGCAGCCACCCTTCGCGCAGCGCAGGCGGAGCTGACCTCCTTCCGCGCCGAGCTGCTTCTTCTTCGACAGAGTGTTGATGGCGCCGAGGCCACTGCACGGCAGAACGAGGACGAGATTCGTCGGCGGCAGGTTCTGGAGCACGAGCACGCCCCCATGCTCCGGACGCTTAGGGAACGGGCTAACACGGCCCTGGGCAATATTTGCGAGGCCGCTGCCGAGGAGCCGCACGAGACCAACTATGCCGGCAATCTCCAGTATTTTGTTGATGTGGTGACGCTCCTAGAGAACCGCGCCGAGAGGTCTTGACGGCTTGTTGAGGAGAGGAGTCGAGCCTTGCTCGGGCGCGCTTTCTCCCGTGTCTTCAGTTATCTGCGGGACAGGGATCCCCACTTCGACTTCGATGTCGCCATCGCACCGGTGCCCATAGCCGTCCGGGGCGACCTGGCGCAGTGGGTGGATGGTCACATGGACGACCTTGTCAGGGCCTTCACGTCTGATGATGATGGCGTGATCGTGGCCGCCGATGAAGGCGGCGTGGTGGACGGTCCTGGCGCTGGCGGAGGTGTTGGTGACGGTGATGATGTCAGCAACGCCAGCGACGCCTCTGGAGGTGACCCAGAAGGCGCAGCAAGCAACATGTCCGACTGATTGTTTGTCACCGTTGTTTACCCTGTACAAAAGAGGTTCGGGCTTGTCCCTAAAGACTGTGCGAGAATTTTGGGAGGGGAAGACCCTCATGTAAATATTTGCGATAGATTCCTTGGTAATCTTAATGCTGTGTATGAGCTTAACGGCCGGCCCGGTGGTGGGTCGGCTGGCTCATTTACCTTTTGGCCCTGGTGAGCCCCGAGCGGGGCTGTGGGGGCCATAGCGCCATGTGTGTCGTCTGGGTGAATCCATTGATCCTGCGATAAGAACCTCCGGAGAGGGAGTGGCGACAGCCGTCCGAGCTGCGGACGTGATTGGCCCGGCCCGGCTCGCGAGGGGGAGCAGCTGACGCTAGCTTGGACGCGAAGCCGAAACCAGAACATGAGAGATTGCTCAAATGAGACTAAACACCCCTTCCCCAAACGCACGCAAGGCTCAAACTCAAATCCAACTTAAATTCAAATCGAAGAAACCTGTCAACAGAAGAAAAGGCAAAAAAGCAAAAGGCCGCGTCCGACACCTAGTCTAGTCTTCGACGTCTTCTCACCAGCGCAGAGCTAAGTGCTGCCACTGGGTGTGGGAGGGAGCCCAAGGGCCTGAGGCCGGCGCTCCTGAGACTCCGGGGCGTGTACAGCCCCACTCATTATTACGTGAGAGTGTCACGGGGCGGCAAGCTTCACAGGCACTGGGCCTTCTTCACAGGTACCGGCCTTGCTTCATATCGCCAGATGAGGGCCCCGCCTTGCGCCACACTCTACCACCACTGACGGCGGCCGGAGACCAAGGACGACGCCAATGGGGTAGAGCGGTCGCCAGCGGTTCCCCCGACGACCACGGGTCCTCTGCTGGGGGCAGGCCCTGAGGCACCTCCCCGACAGAGGGCCTACCTCCTGAGAACGTCTTGCATCAAGCGCCGCGGGGACGAACCCAAATCTCGGCCCCCTTCCTGCAGCCCCCGAGGCCCTCCTCCTGAGGGGTAAGAGGCTGCAGCGCTAGGGCCGCCTCTTGTTGCGGCGACATGTACCTCCTGCGTCACATGGTTAGCATAAGCTTGCTCCTGAGGAATTAGACGTACCCGATAGTTGTTGCCGCCGGCGCGGTCGTCGAGGCTCTCTTGGGGTCCCTGAAAGAGCTCAGCTTGTGGTGTCTCCTCCCCCCAGCTTGGCCCAAGGAACGAGCCATGGTCTTCTTCCTGTGCGCACTCTCGATCCATCATGCGGGGCACATAAGCTTCCGGGGACGCTGCCCCGTAGGTCTCGCTGTAGTGCCCCATGTGCCATGCAGTCCGGCCCAGAGCGCTGTCTTGAGAGTGGTGGCGCGGTGGTCCGCCGAGGCCCAAGGTCACGGCGTGCGCTCCTTCGCTGGCCGGAGATGGGGTCCGCGCGGCTTGCCGCCTGGTGCTGCCGGCCAGGTTGGCGTCGAGTAGGCCCTGGAGCCCGCTTGAGGTTGCATGGGCGCGCATGGGGCCGCCATACGGCTTGCTCTGGGCCAGAGGTGGCAGCCGGACGCAGAAAGGAGGGGCTCCCGAGGCGGCAGCGTCCAGGAGCTCGGCCACCCGCTCCAACAGCACGTCGCGGCCGCCCTCTAGAAGCCGACACCGTAACAGCTTTCGGGCCACCGTGAGCGCGGCCCTGGAGTTGGCATGCTCCCATCGGGTGTGCGGCGCCGTGGCCTCGGCATGGCTTGAGGCTCTGGCCGCTGACCGCACCTGCCACGGCGTGAGGGCAGGTGGCATCTGGCCGTGTCGCCCGCGCCCCGCAGCGCCTTGCGGAGCGCGAGCTGCCTGAGGTGCAAGCTGGAGGTCGCCCTGGGCGGGCGGCACGGCGTGGGCAGGCCACGCCGCCTAGCGGTCGGCGTCGACTGCCGGGTCGCTTGACATCAAACGACGAGGCGATGAAACGTGAGGTGGCGGAGGAAGGATTCTGGCGCACCCCTACCTGGCGCGCCAAATTTCGGATTTCGGGTTCCGGCAGACCCTTGAGGTTCGAACACTGGGGTGAGCGCGGAGATCTTTCCCCTACCAGCTCACGCGTCGATGGTTAGCAAGGGATCTAAACTAGGAAGACGAACATACAAGGGACACGAGGTTTATACTAGTTCGGGCCACCATTGTGGTGTAATAGCCTACTCTAGTTTGTGGTGTGGTGGATTGCCTCAGGGGCTGATGATGAACAGTACAAAGGAAGAACAGCCTCGCGAGGGGCTGTTCTTGAGCTGGTGCGATGAACTGCTAGGGTGAGTTCGATCGCCTTTCTCTCTCTCTCTGCTAGGGCTCTATCAGATGCCTCTACTCTGTGGTGGCTAGCTCTATTTATAGAGGGAGGCCCTGGGCCTCTTCCCAAATAATGAGCAGGAAGGGCGCCACCAATTGGCCATTTTGAAGGGGAACATCTAGTACACTTATCCTGACTAAAGTTGGTCTTCGGCTACCAAAGGTTCTGACGGTGACGCCGTCCTGGGCTCCACGATGACCTCCTTCCTGCCGCTCTGCTGGTCTTGGTCTTGTTGCACCGAAGCGGTAACCTTTGCCTGATGCCTTGGCCTGTGCTTGCCTCCTTTGCACCAAAGGCGAAATGAGGACACTGCGCAGGTCGGCGCCCGCCTAGAGCCCGCCTGGCCTCGATCATCATGGCTTGCATCACGGGGCACCCTCGTGAGGTACCCTGCCTTGATCTCTCCGCCTCCTCGTGTGCCTGCCTGACGAGGCTGCTCCTGAGGAAGGTTCCTGTCGTACGCCCCGCGAGGCTTGGCCCCTCGCGAGGGTCTTGAGCTTGAGCTGATGAAGCTGGGCCGCGCTGGGCCCCCACTTGAGCCACGCCACAGGCCGTAGGCAGGCAAGTCTGGGGACCCCCGTTCCCAGAACACCGACACCTACCACAAAGCCATGTCCTCCGTCATCCGTCAAAGGCCGGACTTCCACACCTTGTCCTCAAGTGATGTGTTGGATGAGTTTGTGGCTATGAGCATATTGGACAAGACCGCCGACAATGCAGTGCTTCGCTCCCAAAGAGCAAAGAAGCCCAACCTTGCATTGAAGGCCAAGGTTTGTGTCGAAGAAGAAGAAGAGGAGAGAAACCTCGAAGATACAAAGTATGCCTATCATGAACACATGGCCCTTGCTTCAAGGCAAATTTGGAGCAAGAAGAACTCAAGGCCCAACTTCAACAAGAGCAGCTCAAGTGGCGCAAAGGGCAAGCAACGAGTGAGGACTTGCATTGTGGCAACGTGAGTCATTTTGTTGCGGAGTGCCCGTATGAGAAGAGGGAATACAATGGTGGCAAGCTCATCCGTAAGGACAAGGCCAAGTCTTTCCCCAACAAGAGCAACTTCACCAAGAAGACTCCTCACAAGGCTTTGGTGGTACAAGAAGAGTACAATGAGGATGATGATGATGATGAAGATGGTGAGTCGTTGCCATGGCCTCCGTTGCCATTGCGACGACTCCTCGGGTGTCTCTCTTCGACTCACCCAATGAAAGCATCACCGCCAAGTGCCTCATGGCTAAAGCCACCAACAAGGTAACCCCCAACATCAAAACTACCATCATCAATCATTCTTCTTCGACGGATAGCATTGATGAACATGAGGGAACTAATGTGGAGGAAAATGAGTTTGAGGCCTTTATGGGTAAACTCAAGGGCAAATCCAAGAAGCAGTTTGTTACTCTCTTGGAACAACTTGGTGAACCCAATGACATGATCGAGGCTCACGAAGATACCATCTCTAAGATGGAGGGGCATAGTCGTGACTATGCCGATGAGATTTCGGATCTTTCCAATGCTCTTGAGGAAGAGCGTGGTCTTCGTTTGGCTCTTGAGGAGTCATACAACGATGATCATGCTAAATTAAAGAAGGATCCTGATCATGCTCTTGTTGTTTCTCGTGTGCTAAACTCCGAGAAGGCAAAGCTTGGGGTTGATCTTGCTAGACTCAAAGAGGAGTTTGACATTCTCGACAAGGCTCACAAAGTCTTGAAGGGTGTTCATGCTAGCCTCGAAGAGTCTCATGATCAACTCCAAGTAAAGCTAACCAAGGAGAAAGCCACCTTTCCTCATATGGTTTTAATTGATAATGCAAATGCTACTAACCCGTGTTGTGAGCATGTGCATCTTGTTGAGGAGAATGCTAAGTTGAAGGAGCAACTTGAGAAAGGACTTGTTACATGCATACAAGGTGAGAAGAACCTCAACGACCTTTTGAGTAATCAAAAGGAAGTTGTGGCCAAGGAAGGGATTGGGTTCGCACCCAAGCCCAAGAACAAGAAGAAGAATGACAAGACCAAACGACCTCCTCCCCTCAAGCAAACTTTTGTGAAGGAGGGAGAGGGTGCTTCCAAGGAGAAGAAGAACAATGCAAAGGGTGGCGATGTCAAGAAGGGCAATGCCACCCCTCCCAACAAAATCGGCGATTTTAATCCCTCTTATGTGTTACGATGTGCTAGTGATGGGCACATTTATGCCAAATTTGTTGGTTCTCCTCATGAATACATTGAATGGTCTATTTGGGTTCCTAAGACCCTTGTTACTAACATCAAAGGACCCATTACAAAATGGATACCTAAAACCAAGCATTGATCTCTTGTAGGTGTTTGCTTCCGGTGGGGGATCACGGTTGCCCGATAGTGGAGCTACAAATCATATGACCGGAAGCAAGGACTTGGTGGTGGACGTGCACAAGATTACTTCTATGCCCACCAATGTCGAGTCGGGTGATGCCTCGTCTTCTAAGGTATTGGGACTCGGCAAGGTTGTCATTTCTCATGATCTCACGATCGAGAAGGTCATGCTTGTAGAGTCCCTTGCATACAATTTACTTTCCGTTTGTCAACTTGCAATCATGGGCTTTGCCACTTTCTTTGATATTGATACCGTGGCCCTCTTGTGGAGCAAGACTCTTAAAGTAGCCTTTATTGGGCATGTCGAGAACGGTCTATATGTGATTAACTTTTCAGAGCGACCCACTAAGACCGCGACATGCCTAATGGATAAAGTTGACATGGGATGGCTTTGGCATCGCAGTTTAGCCCACGTCAATATAAGATCTTTGCAAAGTCTTCTCAAGAGGACCATCTCCGTGGACTAACCAACGTTAGTTTTGCCAAAGATCGTGCTTGCAGTGCTTGTATCGAAGGAAAGCTACATGAGAAGGCTCACCCTCCCACGACTTTGATTTACTCAAAGAGGCCTTTGGAGCTCCTTCACATGGATCTCTTTAGGCCTCCATCCTTTGATAGTCTTGGGGGTAGAAAGTATTGCTTGGTGATTGTGGATGACCATTCAAGATACACTTGGGTATACTTCTTCAAGAGGAAGAGCGAGACCCAACAAACCGTCATAGACTTTGCAAATGAAGCTCAACATCACCACAATGCAAAGATCTTGACAATAAGGAGTGACAACGGCACCGAGTTCAAGAACTACACCTTGGATGAGTTTCTTAGTGATGAGGGGATCAAACATCAATATTCCGCTCCATACACCCCTCAACAAAATGGTGTTGCGGAGAGGAAGAACCGGACGTTGATGGATGCGGCAAGGACCATGATGGCAGAGTTCAAGTCTCCATACAACTTTTGGGCCGAAGCCATCAACACCGCGTGTCATGCACCAAATCGACTCTATCTTCGCAAAGGCTTGAACAAGACTCCTTATGAGATACTCACCGGTAACAAGCCCAACCTCAAGTACTTTCGGGTGTTCGGGTGTAAGTGTTTCATTCTCAAGAAAGGTGTTCGTTTGTCCAAATTTTAAGCTAGAGATCATGAGGGCATATTTGTTAGTTATGCTACAAACTCCCATGCTTACCGTGTTCTCAATAAGTCCACGGGACTTATTGAGGAGACTTGTAACGTGGAGTTTGATGAGAATAACGGCTCCCAAGTGGAGCAAATTGGTACTTGTGATGTAGGTGATGAAATTCCTCTCCAAGCCATAAGAAGAATGGGTGTTGGTCATATCCTACCCATTGAGGAACCCCCTGTGGCCGAAGGAGAAGGACAATGCTCCACCCAAGTGGAGCCATCACCAACCCAAGACCCACACGCTTCCGAAGAATAAAGTGAAGGCCCTCAACCTTGTGAACAAGATCAAGGGAAAGATCAACCTCAAGATGGTGGTGAACCACCAAATGATGCCCAAGGTCAAGTTCTCCCCCTTGAGCAAGTCCAAGATCATGAGCAAGCTCAAGATCTAGAACAAGCTCAAGACGGCGCTCAAGATGATCAAGTTACCCCTCCTCGTCTCACTTCCGAGGAGGAATTGGAGCGCCGTGCCGCAAAGATTGCTTCCAAGCTCACCACCAAAGGTCATCTCATGGAGAATGTGGTTGGAAGCCTAAGAAAGGGGGTAAGCACTCGTAGACAATTAGCAAACTATTGTGAACATCATGCGTTTGTCTCTTGTGTGGAACCCCAAAAGTCTACGAGGCGCTCGAAGATCCGGATTGGCTCAATGCCATGGATGAAGAACTCAATAACTTCGAGTACAACAGGGTGTGGAGATTGGTGCCAAGGCCAACGGGGAACCACAATGTCATTGGAACCAAGTGGATTTTCAAGAACAAGAAAGATGCTCATGGGACCATCATTCGCAACAAGGCAAGATTGGTGGCACAAAGCTACTCCCAAGTCGAGGGTATCGACTACGGTGAAACCTTTGCCCCCGTTGCTCACCTTGAATCCATTCATTTGTTGGTTTCTTATGCTTCTCATCACAACTTTAAGTTGCAACAAATGGATGTTAAAAGTGCATTTCTTAATGGTCCTATTAATGAGTTGGTATACGTCAACCAACCCCCCGGGTTCGAGGATCCCTACTTTCCCGATCATGTGTATCAACTCGACAAGGCACTCTATGGCCTTAAACAAGCCCCATGTGCGTGGTATGACCACCTTACCGAGTTGATACAAGACCGTGGATTTGAAGTTGGGCTAATCGACCCCACTCTTTTTACTAACAAGGTCAAAGGGGAGTTGTTTGTATGCCAACTATATGTTGATGATATTATCTTTGGTTCCCCTAACAAAGCTTTCAATGAGGAATTTGCCGCTCTCATGACCTCCAAGTTCAACATGTCTTCGATGGGAGAGTTGAAGTTCTTCCTTGGTTTTGATATCAAGCAAAGAAGAGAAGGTACCTTCATCAACCAAGATAAACACACCCAAGACATGCTCAAGAGATTCAAGCTAAATGATGTCAAGCCGGCTTCCACTCCAATGCCTACCAAGTGCCAACTTGACATTGATCCCAATGGTAAAGCGGTGGATCAGAAGGTATATCGATCCATGATTGGATCCTTGCTTTACCTTTGTGCATCTAGACCGGATATCATGTTGAGTGTGGGAATTTGTGCACGATTTCAAGCCGTACCTAAGGAAAGCCACTTTGTGGCGGTCAAGCGAATCTTTTGATATTTGGCTCATACCCCAAACTTTGGCTTGTGGTACCCAAGAGGAGAAAACTTCAAGCTTGTAGGATATTCGGATTCCGATTGGGCGGGAGACAAAGTGGATAAGAAGTCCATCTCCGGAGGGTGCCAATTTCTTGGTTGATCTTTGGTAAGTTGGTCTTCTAAAAAGCAAAGTTGTGTGTCTCTCTCGTCCACCGAAGCGGAGTATGTGGCGGCCGGTTGTTATTGTGCACAACTCTTATGGATGAGGCAAACTTTAAAGGATTACGGTGTCATTTGTGACAAAGTGCCTCTTTGGTGTGACAATGAAAGTGCCATCAAGATTTCTCTCAAGCCGGTGCAACACTTCAAGACGAAACATATTGAGATTCGGTATCACTTCATCCGGGATCACATTAGGCGAGGAGAGATCGAGCTCAACTATGTCAATACTCATGATAACCTTGTAGATATCTTCACGAAGCCTTTGGATGAAGCAAGATTTCGCGAGTTAAGGCACGAGCTAAATATCATTGATTCGAGCAATGTGGTTTGAACCTTTGCACCACCCACCACACTCAATTTGATGTCTAGTTTAGATGTAGGCATGGACATAGGGGGAGTGTTGTTCTCTCAATGAACTTTCCCTCCCCCCCATTATGCATAAATTGATCAAATCTTTCACATTAGCCATTTTTTATGCTACTTGTGTTTCAAAGAGGAGTTTTGGTCATGGGCCCAAGGTTAAAATCTTCGCGGTGCCATACCTCTTGACTCAAACATAGGTGGCCTCGGCCACCGCCCCTCTCTTGAAGGGGTGCGTCTTCTGTCCTCTTGCTAGTGTTCCTTGTGGTCTCTTGGTTTTCGGTTTGTCTTTCCTTGTCTTTTGTGCTGTGCCTTTAAAAGTCTAGTTTGATGTGCGCTGGGCGGTACTACCACTGGTGGCGCGGTACTACCGCTTACATTGTTAAGCGGTACTACCGCCCGCTACCGTGGTACTACCGCTGGGGGCGGGTTCAGGGGGTTAAGTCGTGGGCAGGGGTGGTTTTCTCCCCCCATACCCATTTGCTTGCTTCCCAGTTCCTCTCCTTCTCTCAGCGCCATCTCGCCATGGGGAGGGCTCCGCGCCCTCCGCCTCCGGCTGTCCCTCTCCATTTCCTTCGGTGGAGTCGATCCCCACCTCGTCCTCTTGCCATGGATGCCGGTATTGCCCTTGTTCCTCTTCTCTTCTTGTCTAGATTTCAGATCTAGTGTTTAGGGGCAATAGTGGTTGCATCTCTAGTTTTTTGGCTAAAACTAGGCTTGAGTAGGTTGGAGAAGGCAACTAGACTCTTTGGATTGATATTTGGTAGGTTTATTTTTGAATTTGGCATCTCCGGTAGTGCCGGATCTTTCCACGGCAGTAGGGAACTGCTGTTCCTCGTATCGAGCGGTACTACTGCCCAGTCGAGCGGTACTACCGCGCGAGCGGCACTAGAGCGGTACTACCGCTCAAGCGGTACTGCCGCGGGTGGTCGCGGTACTACCGCCTGATGCCCAGTTCCATCATATCCTACCACATATTGATCTTTGTTTGGTTTGTTTGTTGGTTTTTGATCATTCTTTCTGGCTGCTTCGTGTGTCCGTGTGTTTGGTTCCAGGTGATGAACATCCTGAGCAGCAAGCCCGCCGTGTCAACCCCGAGCGTTCCACATCAAAGCACTACCGCACTTCTGAGTCTGCTAGTGGTTCCTCCAATGCTCCACCGCCGCCAATGGGTGCTTCTTCAAGCGCTAATCCCCCTCCCAAGAAGATGCCTGCCAACAGATCGAAGCCTAGTGGGAAGAAGGTGACTGAGATGTCCTCCAAGGAATTTTGGGACAGGCGTCGCCGTAATCCTTATGTTGAAGACCAAGACCCCGCCTTTGTCAATCGTCCGTTCTGGAACCGCTTTCAGTATGCCACCTACTTTCAAGTGATCAAGTCTAAGAAGAACCTCTTTGTCAATGTTCAGTCCGTCAACACGGATGCTATGGAACAGGACCCTGAGTACTTTGGTGAAGCCCTTCGGATGTGCTCTCAGTTGAACATTCTCAGGATCATGCAGTTCAACAAGGACTTTGATGCTGACTTGGTGGCTCAATTCTTTGCCACTGTCCATCTAGGAACTGATGAAAACATGACTCTGACTTGGATGACGAATGGGAAGCTGCTAGTTGTCAAGTGGAAGGCTTTCATGGAGTTCCTTGAGGTGGAAGATCAAGGGCTTGAGTCTCCAGTCGGGTTCCGTCCTCACCAAAATGTTACCTCCACTCACAAGCAAGCTCTCTAGCCCTACTGCATTAAGAAGGTCAATCCTGAGACTAAGAAGACAACCTATGAGCTGCCTGCCTTTCTGGATATCCTTCACCGTGTGTTCCGTGAGACTCTCTTCCCTCGTATCGGGAATCTGGATCAGGTTCATTCCTATCTTGTGGACATGCTTCTTCTTACAAAGATGAGAAGGAGGCAAACACCAAGCGAGTCCTGGATATCTCTCATGTGATGTGGTCTAAGCTTCTTTCTGCTGTGTCTGAGCGCAAGTGCCCGATCTATGCTCCGTTCATCATGTTGCTCATTGAGAAAGCCTGGAGATGCACCTATCCCGAGGAGTCGCTGGAAACTGGAGAGTTGGTTTCTCATGAGATCAAGCGTCTGAGGAAGAAGGATTATTGGGGTACCTTCATTCCTCAAACTGGGGCTCCACCTTCTGCGGCTGCCATGGAGACCGAGGGCGAGGCGGATGCGGGTATTGATCTTGACTCTGAGCCTTCTGAGGCAGAGCCCTCTTCGGCAAAGAAGCTCAAGCTCAAGATGAAGAAGCTTTTCTGTATGGAGTCTCACGGTCAGTACATGACACATGTGGCTGAGAAGAAGGCAAGGGGCCGTCACAAGGAGCTTATGCGTCAGTTGGGTGCGACTATCACCAGCGGCTCTGAGGGTCAGATCACTAAGGAAGAGGAGTGGGTCCAGCAGCACTGTCCATGGATTGATTCAGATGCCGAGCAGTTTCCGACTGAGGATGATGGTGCAGACGTCTGATGTTCGAGATCTTCAGTTTGATCTCACCTGGAGCCGTAGGTTCACTCTTTGCCCCTTTTGGTGTCTCGATGCCAAAGGGGGAGAGAGTCTAGGGATTTGTGCCGTTGAGTTGCGAGTGTGTCTTTGTGGTCTTTGTGGTTTCGGTGTGTTTGCTCGCCATTTGCTTTGTTTGGTTTTGTGTCAGTGAGACCTAAGTTCCAGTCATATGGTGTGAGACATATGCTACCCTATCTCTGTCTTATTATTATCTATGTCTCTAGTCATTTGGTATCATATGAGTTGCATGCCTATTATGTTATTTATATACCCTGCTCTCATGGATCGTGCGTAGTTTGTTGATCTCTAAAATACAGGGGGAGTGTTGATCCTAGTATGTGTGCCGTGCAGTCCAAAGCACTTATCTTGATGGCACACATCTAGGGGGAGCCCGTCTCTATTTTAGAGATGTGGGGTTTGCTTATGACCTTTATCTTTCTACGTTTCGTGCAAATCCCGTATTGTCATCAATCCACCAAAAAGGGGGAGATTGTAAGGGCATCTTTAGCCCTAAGATGTTTTGGTTATTGATGAAAATGCTTTTGCGGACTAATCGTGTGCACTAAGCTTTTCAGAGATTCATCCTTTGGCATGAGACGATTCCCTCCCCTCGGAGTTTGAAGCGAAGACGGTGTAGTCTTTTCGATTCAGTTTGGTGGACTAGTTTCGTAGAGATCACCGTACTATCAAGAGGGGTCCTCTTTGGAAAGGCTAGGGTGGAATCATCACGTACACATCCCTTGCACACCCTCCGAGCCTTTCCACTTCAATGGAGAGCTCGTTTTTGTCCTCTTTGTGCCTTCTCTGTTCTGAGCGGTAGTACCGCGGGCCGGAGCGGTAGTACCGCTTGGGTGCAATAAGCGGCAGTACCGCCCCACAACGGTAGTACCGCTTGTAGCCCCAGCCGTAGTACCGCTGCGGTTTCGTGCTAGTGTCGCCTCGATTCGAGGGCTTATTTTTCGTGTCGGACTTTATGGTACCAGCCGCGGCAGGAGAGGCGGTAGTACCGCTCTCGAGCGGTAGTACCGCGGGCAGGAGCGGTAGTACCGCTTAGGCTGTTAAGCGGTAGTACCGCTGGCCTAGCGGTAGTACCGCTCTCTGCGGGGCTGGTAGGGGGGGTAATGGTTGGTTTGTTCCCCCCACTACATAAGTGGGTCTTCTTCTCCAAAGTTGACCTACCTCTTCCTCCAAAAGCTCCATTGTTGCTCCAAGCTCCATTTTCGCCCGATCTCTCTCCTTAGCCAATCAAACTTGTTGATTTGCTCGGGATTGGTTGAGAAGGCCCCGATCTACACTTCCACCAAGAAAAATTTGATTCCCCCCACTAATCCCTAGCGGACCTTTTTACTCTTGGGTGTCTGAGCACCCTAGACGGTTGAGGTCACCGTGAAGCCATAGTCCATTGTGGAGAAGCTTCTTGGTGTTGTTGGGAGCCTCCAATTAAGTTGTGGAGATTGCCCCAACCTTGTTTGTAAAGGTTCGGTCGCCGCCTTCAAGGGCACCAATAGTGGATTCACGGCATCTTGCATTGTGCGAGAGCGTGAGGAGAATACGGTGGCCCTAGTGGCTTCTTGGGGAGCATTGTGCCTCCACGGCGCTCTAATGGAGACGTACTTCCCCTCAAAAGGAAGGAACTTCGGTAACACATCCTCGTCTCCACCGGCTCCACTCTTGGTTATCTCGTGCCTTTACTTGTGCAAGCTTATTTGTGTTATATCCTTTGCTTGCTTGTGTGCTTGTTGTTGTTGCATCATATAGGTTGCTCACCTAGTTGCATTTCTAGACAACCTACTTTGATGCAAAGTTTAATTTGGCAAAGAAAAGCTAAAAATTGTTAGTTGCCTATTCACCCCCCTCTAGTCCACTATATCGATCCATTCACTCGATTACATAAAGAGATCACAAAGCAAAACTCAAAACTACTTCATACCAGAACTTTATTCTACTAGATCAAGATATTACTAAAAGGGATCGAACTAAGTAAAACGGTAAAGATAGGAGTGCGATGGTGATACGATACCGAGGCACCTCCCCCAAGCTTGCAGTTGCCAAGGGGAGTGCCCATACCCATGTGATTATGTCCTCGGAGGTGGTGAAGAAGGAGTTGTTGATGATGTAGGCTTGTTTCTCAATTTACGCTTCAGGACAACGTTTTGCTCCTTCAGATCATCAATTTCCTGCTCAAGACTTAATATCCTTCTACATAGTTCCTGTTTGTTTTCCTGCAAGAGACGAAAAGGGATAAACTCGATCTTTGGCTTCTTCACTCTATCAGGGAGGCTTGGCTTTTTAAACTCCACATACATATCCCCGGGTTGAGGTAATGGGGCTTCATCTTCGTCTGAGCTCGTCTCCTCCTTTCCCTTAGGCTCATAGTCTTCCTCTTCCTCAGTGGTCCAGCCACCATGCTCCAAGTCCCCGTAGACCTTAGGGTCTGCAAGGAAATCAGCCACATAGCTTTATCCCTCTGAATCCTGGGATGACATATTGCTCTAACATGCGGCAGAAACAACTCGAAACGAAAACAAAGGATTTTTGCGAGATACAGTGGTCAAAACCTTCGGGAGATTATATAATGAATTTTTACCGATCAAAAGAAGTAACGTGCAAGAAAATGGAGTCCGGGAGGCACACGTGGTGCCCACGAGACAGGGGGGCGCGCCCAGTAGAGGTGGGCGCGCCCTCCACCCTCGTGGAGGCCTCGTGTCCATCCCGAATTACTTCTTGCTTTCCAAAATTCTTAAATATTCCAAAACGGAGAAAAATTGCCATTAGAATTGTTTTGGAGTCGGTTTACTTACCGTACCACATACCTATTCCTTTTCGGAGTCTGAAACGTTCTGCAAAAGTGTCCCTTATGTATCCCTCCTGGGTTACGGTTTCAATAATATTAGTTTCAACTTTGATAGGATTACCTGAGATATAGTGTTTGATTCTTTGACCGTTCATGGACTTGTGCCTTCGAAGTTGTTGATTTTTATGGCACCGGAATGATAGAACTCCTCGATAATGTAAGGACCTTCCCACTTAGAGAGAAGTTTTCCTGCAAAAAATCTTAAACGAGAGTTGAATAGCAACACATAATCTCCTACATTAAATTCTCGCCTTTGTATTCTTTTGTCATGCCATCTTTTAACTTTTTTCTTTGAACAGTTTGGCATTCTCATAGGCTTCGGTTCTCCAGTCATCAAGTGAGCTAATATCAAATAACATCTTCTCACCGGCAAGTTTGAAGTCATAGTTGAGCTCTTTAATAGCCCAATATGCTTTATGTTCAAGTTCAAGAGGTAAGTGACATGCTTTCCCATAAACCATCTTATACGGAGACATACCCATAGGATTTTTATATGCAGTTCTATAGGCCCATAATGCATCATCAAGTTTCTTGGACCAATTCTTTCTAGATCTATTAACAGTGTTTTGCAAAATTAATTTGAGCTCTCTATTGCTCAACTCTACTTGACCACTAGACTTTGGGTGATAAGGAGATGCAATCCTATGATTAACATCATACTTGGCAAGCATTTTACCAAAGGCACCATGAAAAAATGTGAACCACCATCAGTCATAAGATATCTAGGGACTCCAAACCTCGGAAAAATAACTTCCTTAAGCATCTTAATAGAGGTGTTATGATCAGCACTACTAGTTGGAATAGGTTCTACCCACTTAGTAACGTAATCAACAACAACTAAAATATGCGTGTAACCATTAGAGGCAGGAAAAGGTCCCATATAATCAAAGCCCCAAACATCAAATGGTTCAATAAAAAGAGAATAGTTCATAGGCATTTCTTGACGTCTACTAATATTACCAATTCTTTAACATTCATCGCAAGACAAGACAAACTTACGAGCATCTTTGAAGAGAGTAGGCCAACAAAACCCAGATTGCAATACCTTATGTGCAGTTCTATCTCCAGCGTGGTGTCCTCCATAAGGTTCGGAGTGACACTTGCGTAGGATCTGTTCCTGTTCATGCTCAGGTACACAACGTCTAATAACACCATCTACACCTTCTTTGTAAAGGTGTGGGTCATCCTAGAAGTACTTTTTCTTTTGCTGGTATGTGAAACTAGGTGGTATAAATTTAGCAACAATGTAATTAGCATAATCAGCATACCAAGGAGCAGTACGAGAAGCATTAATGACCGCTAATTGTTCATCAGGAAAGCTATCATCAATAGGTAGTGGGTCATCAAGAACATTCTCTAACCTAGACAAGTTGTCTGCAACGCGGTTCTCAGCTCCCTTTCTATCAATAGTATGCAAACCAAATTCTTGGAGCAAGAGAACCCATCTAATAAGTCTAGGCTTAACATCTTTCTTTTCCATAAGATATTTAATAGCAGCATGATCAGTGTGAATAGTAACTTTAGAATCAACAATATAAGGTCTGAACTTATCACAAGCAAATACAACTGCTAAGAATTCTTTTTCAGTAGTAGCATAATTTCTCTGGCAAAGGTCAAGAGTTTTACTAGCATCTGGATAACATTCAATTTCTTATCAACTCTTTGCCCTAGAACAGCACCTACAAAGATAATCGCTAGCATCACACATAATTTCAAAGGGTAAGTTCCAATCAGGTGGCTGAACAATAGGTGCAGTGATCAAAGCTTTCTTTAGTATTTCAAATGCTTCTACACAATCATCATCAAACACAAAAGGAATATCTTTTTGCAATAAATTAGTCAGAGGCCTAGAGATTTTAGAAAAAGTCCTTTTAATGAACCTCCTATAAAAACCGGCATGACCAAGGAAACTTCTTATAAATTTTATGTCCTTGGGACATGGCATCTTTTCAATAGCATCAACCTTAGCTTTATCAACTTCAATACCTCTCTCAGAAATCTTATGCCCCAAGACAATGCCTTCATTAACCATAAAGTGGCACTTTTCCTAATTCAAGACGAGATTAGTGTCTTCACATCTCTGCAAAACTCGATCAAGGTTGCTCAAGCAATCATCAAAAGAGGATCCATAAACGGAGAAATCATCCATGAATACCTCACAAATCTTTTCACATAAGTCAGAGAATATAGCCATCATACATCTTTGAAAGGTAGAAGGTGCATTACATAAACCAAAAGGCATACGTCTATAAGAAAAAGTACGGAAAGGGCAAGTGTCGGTGTCAAAACCGGCGGATCTCGGGTAGGGGGTCCCGAACTGTGCGTCTAGGCGGATGGTAACAGGAGACAAGGGACACGATGTTTTACCCAGGTTCGGGCCCTCTTGATGGAGGTAAAACCCTACGTCCTGCTCGATTGATATTGATATTGTGGATGTTTACAAGAGTGGATCTACCACGAGATCAAGGATGCTAAACCCTAGAAGCTAGCCTATGGTATGATTGTAAGCGTTGTTGTTCTGTCCTACGGACTAGAGCCATCCGGTTTATATAGACACCAGAGAGGGCTAGGGTTACATAGAGTCGGTTACAATGGTAGGAGATCTACATATCCGTATTGCCAAGCTTGCCTTCCACGCCAAGGAAAGTCCCATCCGGACACGGGGCGAAGTCTTCAATCTTGTATCTTCATAGTCTTGGAGTCCGTCGATGATGATAGTCCGCCAATGATAGTTCGGCTGATGATGGTAGTCCGGCTATCCGGACACCCCCTAATCTAGGACTCCCTCAGTAGCCCCTGAACCAGGCTTCAATGGCGATAAGTCCGGCGCGTATATTGCTTGGCATTGCAAGGCGGGTTCCTCCTTCGAATGATAGAAGATTGTAAACACCAGGATAGTGTCCGGCTCTGCAAAATAAATCCGACATTCCACCGTAGAGAGAACAATATATACACAAGTTCAATCTGCTGACGTTTTCTGCTGCATGACGTCACGCAACTACCAAGCCATTATTTAAATCGTTTTATACTTTACCACCTCAGCGCATTTAGCGAAGAGGTTTCCTTGGCACGTCTTGTCGAAGCAGAGATAGTGTTTCCCCTTAATCCGGGATTCTCATTAATACGGACGTGGGTAACCCAACTGCGCCCGTTCGCCACGCCCCCTCTATGGAAGGCGAGTTCCAAACGGTCACGGAGACGGCTCTTGGTATTCTCCCTCTTTATAACGGGACCAAGGCTCGTTTCTTTTTCTTCAATCCTCCATCGAATCCTCTCCCCGCTCCAAGTTCCAGCACCTAGAGCTCCAGATTCGAGCGCTTTGGACTTTCAACGATGTCCGGTTCCGACCTCAAGGGCCGGTGGATGCCCTCCTCCGTCACGGAGGAGGACGTGCTAAAGCTGCGGAGGCCAAGTACACAGCTTATGAGATTTCAGACAGGTTGCCTGCCAAGGCAGGCCATCCGCACTTCGAGCCCGCGAGTATGTCGTTTCGATCCCACCTCCGTCGGGTTTAGGCTTCCGATGGATCCTTTTGTGAGAGGGCTCATGTTTTACTATGGGTTGGAATTCCACGATTTGGCTCCGAGTCCATCCTCCATATCTCCGCATTTATTGTCGTCTGCGAAGCCTTCCTCCGTGTCACCCCTCACTTGGCATGTGGTGAAGACCTTCAATGTGGCGCCAAGATGATCGGGGCGTCAGCGGAGTGTGGCGGGCGACCATAAGTAGGAGGGCCGATGCCCGTGGCCCGCTGGCTCCTTCCAAGAGGAGCTCGGCCCGTGGCAGCAAGAGTGGTTCTATATTACCGTTCCGAGGGGCCGCAGACAAAAGCCGCTGCCCTTATTCCGCCCGGGACCTCCACGCGGTTGATGTCGTGGGTCAACCAAGGGCTCAACTGGGCGCCGTCAAAGGACGTGCTCCTATTGCAGGGCCGGATTTGGGATCTCCATACGAGGGAGATCAATATGGTGGTGGTGATGCAGGTTATGCTGATTAGGCGTCTCCTGCCCTGCAAACGCCGCCCTCTCCGGCTATGGGAGTTCAATCCGGAGGGCCCACGGATTCTTCAACACTTCATGGGTATGACACCCCTGGAGATGTACAAATTATTCTTCGGATCGCAAGAGGTGCGTCCGGAATTGACCTAGGATGCTAGCCTAAGCTGCAATCGCACGGATACTCAAGTAAGTAGTTCCCAGTCAGGACATACCGTTTGTTTTGCCTTTCGATGATTCGCTTTATGACCAACTTCCTTCTACACAGGAGTGGATAGAGAAAGCAAAATTAATACGGTGTCCGGCCCCCCTCCCCGAGACCGCTACTGGATCCCGTCTTTGGTCCGGATGCTTGAGGTTGCGCCTTTAGAGGAAGGCTAAGGGAAAGCAGAAAGCTACTGCCTCGCCTAAGGAGGCTCTTGAAAGAGGGGGATCGAGAATCCTCCCACCAAGGGGAGAAGAGGACTGCCTCAGAGGACCCGGGGCAAAGCCCCTAAATGGGGAAGAAATCTTCGCCAGAGGTCCTGCGTCCGGGAGGCCCCGCCGCACAATCTCCCTTAATGAGTCAGCCCTCCAACGAGCCGTAAGTAGAAAGAAAGGAGTTTTATAATAAGGGACATCCCTATTTGTGCTTCTGAGGATAACTAAAGTTTTTACCTTGTAGTTCAGATCTCCGTCCTTCGCAAATGAGCTCGTCTTCGGGGGACCTTCGTCCGGAGATGATAGAGAGCGAGACGCCTCCGTCCGGGGCGCCGTCGGATAGGGCGGACGAGCCTGAAGTGTCGCCACGGAGGAGCCCCGGTTTGGCAAAGCCGGATAGTTCGGGCGCCAACCGTGTACGGCTGAAGGAACTGCTTGAGAAGGCGTCTATCTCAGAAGATCAGCACGCATTGATGAGCATGGTGATTGAAAGGATTTCGTCCGCCGAAGGCGGGTTGCACGATGCCGTCAGGAGTTTGCTGGCGGGGTTTGAGGTACGTAAAAATGACACACCTTTTAACAGTTTTGCATATAGAATGCGCCCTGTATAGATAGTAGCCCCTGAGACTCGGTAGGTTGTCGAAATCGGCAGCGTGCCGAGGATCAAAATCGCAGATTTAAATTCCCGTCGTGCCGATGCAGGTGGCGGGTCGTCCGGGGGCCAGCCGGACTGATGGAGTTGCTGAACTAAAGCGGCAACTCGATGCTGCGGATCCGGACATCACGCTGGTCAACATGCGACTTGATGAGTCGCAGGGTAAGTGTTACTGCGCGGTCACTTGGTAAGGGAGCCGAAGCCATCTCCTTACAACATGTGCATGAAATGCAGATAGTGCCGCTGCCGTGGAGAGCCTTCGGGCCGAACTTGCTCAAGCCAAGGAGCAGGCCGAAGGAGTAATGCGGCGACCTCGAGGGCGGCCGAGGAGTTAGCGGCGAAAGGGTCGCACATCGCGGAGCAGGGAAGAGATAGCCGAAATGGCCGTGAAGTTAAAAGATGCTACCGACCGCAATGAGGCTCTTGGGAAGGAGCGCCTAGCGGGGCAAGAAGACCTGCGGAAGGCCACCGCCGGTTAAGGATGCCCGCTCGCAATGCGGGCTGTGAAGGACGAGCTGCGCCAGCGGAGATATTGTAGCCGGCAAGCCTTTTACGCTGCGCCAAGGTTCACGGATCCAAAATATGCTCAGCTGGGCTAACTGTGGTGTCCGGAGGACCTTATATGGACTTAGCACCGAGTGCGGCGGATGCCGTTGTGCATTTTCGCCGAAGGATCACAAGACGGAAGAGCTGTTTTGGTCTCAATTCCATAGTCCGGGCGTTCACTTCCGACCGACTGTTTGGCTGAGTGGGCTGAGCTAAATAGGTTGTCCGGCTTGCTATGACGGATATAGTGACCCATATCCGCCGGATAGGCCCCACCAAGAGTTACTTTGGCTTATTGCAGCAATTTCTTGAGGCGGTGCCGCATATCAAGGCAATGAAGCGGTCGGCCAGCATAGAGGGTGCGCGATGGCGCTCGCCGCAGTGAAGACACATTGGACAGAGATGGATGCCACCGCTGTTGCGACCCGGGTTCGATGATAACCGTTACGCCGAGCACTATTTTGGCGAAGTGCTGCGTGGTGCTCGTGTAATAGAGTCGCAGTGCTCAAAAAATGTTACGTTCGAATGAACGTTTATATGATGTAAAACGATATTTATGATGTTTTACCCAGGTTCGGGCCCTCTTGATGGAGGTAAAACCCTACGTCCTGCTCGATTGATATTGATATTGTGGATGTTTACAAGAGTGGATCTACCACGAGATCAAGGAGGCTAAACCCTAGAAGCTAGCCTATGGTATGATTGTAAGGGTTGTTGTTCTGTCCTACGGACTAGAGCCATCCGGTTTATATAGACACCGGAGAGGGCTAGGGTTACATAGAGTCGGTTACAATGGTAGGAGATCTACATATCCGTATTGCCAAGCTTGCCTTTCACGCCAAGGAAAGTCCCATCCGGACACGGGGCGAAGTCTTCAATCTTGTATCTTCATAGTCTTGGAGTCCGGTCGATGATGATAGTCCGGCCAATGATAGTTCGACTGATGATGGTAGTCCGGCTATCCGGACACCCCCTAATCCAGGACTCCCTCAGCAAGTAAAAGTAGTTTTTGATTGATCTTCCGCTGACACGGGTATTTGAGAGAAACCAGAATAACCATCTAGAAAGCAAAAATGTGTGTGTTTGGATAGTCTTTCTAGCATTTGATCAATAAAAGATAAAAGGTAATGATCTTTCTTAGTGGCTTTATTTAATTTGCGGAAATCAATTTCCATCCTATAACTGTAATAATTCTTTGCGGGATCAATTCATCTTTATCATTAGGAATGACAGTAATACCTCCCTTTTTAGGAACACAATGGACAAGACTTACCCAATCACTATCAGCAACGGGATAAATTATACCTGCCTCAAGGGGCTTTAGTATCTCCTTTCTTACCACTTCTTTCATTTTAGGATTTAACCGTCGTTGGGGATCTCCAACTGGTTTGGCATCTTTCTCCAATTTAATTTTGTGTTGACATAGAGTGGGACTAATGCCCTTAAGATCATCTAGAGTATATCCAATAGCAGCACAGTGCTTCTTCAGAGTTTTCAATAATCTTTTCTCTTCCTGCTCTAAAAGATTAGCACTAATAATAACAGGATATATCTTCTTTTCATCAAGATAAGCATATTTAAGATTATCAGGTAATGGTTTGAGATCAAACACGGGATCACCCTTGGGTGGAGGGGGATCCCCTAAGATTTCAACAGGTAAGTTGTGTTTCAGAATAGGACCCTGTTGAAGGAATACTTCATCTATTTCCCTTCTTTCATTCATAAACATATCATTTTTATGGTCTAGCAAATATTGTTCTAATGGATCAGTAGGAGGCACGGCAATAGAAGCAAGACCAATAATCTCATCCTTACAAGGTGATTCTTTATCACGGGGTTGTCTACGAAACTTAGCAAAATTAAACTCATGAGACATATCCCCAAAGCCAATTGTAACAATATCCTTTTCACAATCAATCCTAGCATTAACAGTATTCAAGAAGGGTCTACCAAATATAATGGGACAAAAGTCATCTTGTGGGGAACCAAGAACAAGAAAATCTGCAGGATATTTAACTTTCCCACACAAGACTTCAACATCTCTAACAATCCCAACTGGTGAAATAGTATCTCTATTGGCAAGCTTAATAGTAAAATCAATACCTTCTAACTCAGCGGGTGCAATATCATGCATAATTTATTTATATAAGTAAATAGGTATTGCACTAGAACTAGCACCCATATCACATAAACCATGATAACAATGATCTCCTATTTTAACAGAAATAACAGGCATGCCTACAACAGGTCTATGTATCTTAGCATCTGGTCTAGCAATATTAGCAGTTTCACCGCAGAAATAAATAACATGCCCATCTATATTATCGTCCAAGATATCTTTAACCATAGCAATACTAGGTTCAACTTTGATTTGCTCAGGAGTTGTATAAGTTCTAGTATTACTCTTACGAACAATAGTTGAAGCTTTAGCATGATCCTTTATCCTAACAGGAAAAGGTGGTTTCTCAACATAAGTAGTAGGAACAATAGGATCATTATAAGTGATAGTCTTTTCTTCAACTGTAATAGGTGCAACTACCTTTACTTCAGTGGGAGGGTTATATTTAAACCACTTATCCTTAGGGAGATCAACGTGAGTAAAGATTCACAAAAATCAGCTACTATCTCAGAGTCAAGTCCATATTTAGCGCTAAATCCATGAAAAGCATCGGTATCCATAAAAGATTTAACACAATCAAACTTAGGTGTTATACCTGACTCCTTACCATCGTTGGAACCCCAATCTTAAGAGTTGTGTTTAATTCTTTCCAATAAATTCCTCTTGAATTCACTAGTCTTCAACATATAAGAACCAACACAGGATTGAGAGAAAGCCGAGCATAAATTTTTTGAATAATCATATCTCTTGAGAGCTCATGATTGGGGCATGAATATAACATTGACTTAAGCCTCCCCCAAGCTTGAGCGATGCTTTCTCATTCGCGAGGCCAGAAGTTATATATGTAATTACGATCACGATGAACAAGATGCATAGGATAGAACTTCTGGTGAAATTCCAACTTCAATCGTTTATAGTTCCAAGATCTCGTATCATCACATAGCCTATACCACGTCAGTGAATCTCCTTTCAAAGATAAAGGTAAGACCTTCCTCTTAACAACATCATCGGGAATACCTGCAAGCTTAAGTAATCCACAAACTTCATCCACAAAGATAAGGTGTAAATCGGGATGCAATGTTCCATCTCCTGCAAAGGGATTAGCTAGCAGTTTCTCTATCATACCCGAAGGAATCTCAAAGTAAACATTTTCAGTAGGTTCAGCAGGTTGAGGAGCAACTCTTTGCTCTACTGGTCGGGGAGAAGATACCCCGAACAAGCCCCTCAAAGGATTAGTTTCCATAGTAACAAATGACAGAAAATTTCAACACACTATATAAATGTTTCCTTACCAAGTTCCACTCACCAAAGGCACTTCACTCCCCGGCAACGGCTCGAGAAAAGAGTCTTGATGACCCACAAGTATAGGTGATCTATCGTAGTCCTTTCGATAAGTAAGAGTGTCGAACCCAACGAGGAGCAAAAGGAAATGACAAGCGGTTTTCAGTAAGGTATTCTCTGCAAGCACTGAAATTGTAGGTAACAACTAGTTTTCTGATAAGATAATTTGTAACGGGTAACAAGCAATGAAAGTAAATAAAGTGCAGCAAGGTGGCCCAACCCTTTTTGTAGAAAAGGACAAGCCTGGACAATTTCTTATAATGAGAAAAGCATCCCGAGGACACATGGGAATTATCGTCAAGATAGTTTTCATCACGCTCATATGATTCGCGTTCGATACTTTGATAATTTGATATGTGGGTGGACCGGTGCTTGGGTACTGCCCTTTCTTGGACAAGCATCCCACTTATGATTAACCCGTATTGCAAGCATCTGCAACTACAAAAGAAGTATTAAGGTAAACCTAACCATAGCATGAAACTAGTGGATCCAAATCAGCCCCTTACGAAGCAACGCATAAACTAGGGTTTAAGCTTCTGTCATTCTAGCAACCCATCATCTACGTATTACTTCCCAATTCCTTCCTCTAGGCCCAAATAATGGTGAAGTGTCATGTAGTCGATGTTCACCTAACACCACTAGAGGAGAGACAACATACATCTCATCAAAATATCGAACGAATACCAAATTCACATGACTACTAATAGAAAGACTTCACCCATGTCCTCAGGAACAAACGTAACTACTCACAAAGCATATTCATGTTCATAATCATAGGAGTATTAATATGCATTAAGGATATGAACATATGATCTTCCACCAAGTAAACCAATTAGCATCAACTACAAGGAGTAATTAACACTACTAGCAACCCACAGGTACCAATTTGTGGTTTTGATACAAGATTGGATACAAGAGATGAACTAGGGTTTTGAGAGGAGATGGTGCTGGTGAAGATGTTGATGGAGATTGACCCCCTACCGATGAGAGGATTGTTGGTGATGACGATGGTGATGATTTCCCCCTCCCGGAGGGAAGTTTCCCCGGCAGAACAGCTCGGCCAGAGCCCTAGATTGGTTCCGCCAAGGTTCCGCCTCGTGGCGGCGGAGTTTCGTCCCATAAGCTTGCTTATGATTTTTTTTCCAGGGTAAAAGCCTTCATATAGCAGAAGATGGGCACCAGAGGGCCACCAGCGGGCCCAGGAGACAGGGGGCGCGCCGAGTAGGAGGGGGCCGCCCCCCACCCTCCTCGCCAGGGTGTGGGCCCCCTCTGGTATTTTCTTCGCTCAATGATTCTTATTAATTCCAAAAGTGACTTCCGTGGAGTTTCATGATTTTTGGAGCTGTGCAGAATAGGTTTCCAATATTTGCTCCTTTTCCAGCCAGAATCCCAGCTGCCGGCATTCTCCCTCTTCATGATAAACCTTGTAAAATAAGAGAAAATAGCCATAAGTATTGTGACATAACGTGTAATAACAGCCTATAATGCAATTAATATTGATATAAAAGCATGATGCAAAATGGACGTATCACATACCATTGTCAGGTATTTCTGACTTGACACCTGAGCTATGAAAACCCTTTGCGTGGACATTTCCCAATTAATTATTGCATCCTTCAGAGCTTGCTTGTTGGGATACATAGCACCCGTCGCGATATTGTTCTGGTGATATTGCCACGCAGAATCATGTCCATCGTTCATGATCATTGCAGATGAGAAGTCATGATTCCATGATGTAGGATTCAGGACCTCCTTTGCATTTTCTTCTTCATCCGACTCGTCAGAATCATTGGCATGACCCCCATCAACATCCATGTCTCTTCTTCCATCTGGTCCTGCATGTGCCCATCTACCTCGTCGGCATCCACCTCACCACTGTAATCACCATTGGCATTTCCTCCTTCTACCTAACTACTCTGCCCTGGTTCGTAACCATCAACATTTCCTCCTTCTACTTGACTGCTCTGTCCTGGTTCGTAACTATCATCTCCAGCATTTAACATAGATAACTGCCTCCCTCCACTGCTCTGCCCAGGATCCTAGCCACCCTCGCCTTCATGTGCAGTGACCTCCTTCACGAGGGAAGCACTAAGGCAACAGGATTGCATCCCCTAGAGTCACAAACTTGTAACCACCACACCCACTCGGAATATCACTCTATTGGCCTCAAATAAAAGTAAATTCTTGAACTTGACCGTGTCCACAATGCATGAACACCGACGGTGTGTGTTTCAGTATCAAGCCCTAAACTCGATGTAATCCATTCTTTTAACTGACTGACAGACCATGTTTGAGGTGCACTCATTGGCACCTCCATGTGAGTAAATTCACTCAGATCAGCTCCCATCTCAGTTGTTTGGATAGTACCAGGACCGTAGTAAAATATGAACTTCACTACATCAGACATCTCGGCTGACCTAATTTTTTTTCAACAACGACAGACAAGTATTAAGAAACAACTTAAAATATCCGCACTACAAAATATTTGACATGTATATATATATATATTAAGGAATATTAATGGAGCAACTAAAAATATTCACAGACCTACAAATATATTACGAATATTTGTCGGAGCAATTCCAAATACTGACACACCTAAATATTTGACATCCACATATAGTACAGAATATTACCGGAGCAACTTCAAATTTTCAGACAACTAAATAGTTGACATCTAAGTATATTTACGGATACTATGGAATCAAATAACAATAATCGCACACCTAATTTATTTCACATCAAAACATATTATAGAATACTACCGGACCAACTATGAAAAATAAAATGAGTGTTGAAATATACCCTTGAAGAGTGCGAGCAAACGACGAACTTCAATCACCGGAACCAGAGCCAGAAACTCCACCAAACTGCCGGAGCTTCACCTCCACCTCCTCCACCACACTGCCCCAGCTTCACCACCACCACCTCCACCTCCACCGCCGCCACAACCTCCACCAACGTGCTAAAAAAATCCCCAACAAAATGCTCACCACGACCACCACGAGCTACCCCATCCGTAGATCGAGGTCTCCCTTGGCTCCCCTAACTACATAGAACCTATTCATGGTGCTAAATCCGGAAAAAACCGACTCATTTTGGTGTAGAAATTGGAGGCATTTCTTTCAAGAAAGAGGAGAGAGAAAGAACAGAGAGGAGGAGTTGCTGCGCGCGTGGGAGAAAGGAAGGAGAAAGGAGAAGGACAGAAGAGAAGGAGCCAGCCGCTGTGGGGCCCACACCCTGTCGGCCTACAGCTGACCGATCGGTCTACAGTGGGCTAATAGGGGCGCCTGTGATGCATCACACCGACAACCCCTCGCACCCTCTCGCTACGTGGTTCATGCGAATCTGCCGGCCGACACGTGGCGACGGGTCACTATCGATCGATCATATCGACTAGGCCTGCACGGCCCATCGTGGGCTGACTAGGCCCAATCGGCCAACAGAGGGCCGATGGTGTATTATTTTTGAAAATTCTGTATCCAGCGTAATATTTATGAAAAATAATAAAAAAGTGTATTATTTAAAAAAACTAAATATGGCGTGCCATGTGGCCAACGCCAACAGAAAGTTTATCTTTCCACTTTTGTTCTTTGTTAGCTGACGCCATCAAATTACTTTTTTGGTAATAAAAATATATATTACTTCGCAAAACTTATTAACTAGTTACTCAATAGATACTCATAAACACAAGATACTCATCAAGTACTTAACATGTTAAACTTCACAAAAGTTACCCATCAACTCAAGATGGACTAGCTAATTAAAGAACTACTCTTCATCAAGGATTATGCTCATCTTGGAAGCTTCTTTCTATTGGCCTCTACATCTTTTTTTAAATGAGTTATGTCCAGCTTGAGCTCATTCCTCTCCGCCCTGTGGAGTTTCCTCGCCTGCTTCAGCTTATTCCTCTCCTCGATCAGCTCATCCCTTGGCTTATTTGTCTTATTTACGAAATCAACACTCTCATTATGCAGCTGACCCATCTTTGCCTTTAGCGTGGCATTTGCCTGTAGCAGGTTGTTGATAACATACTGTTGAGTCTCTAATAGATCTTTGTTGATTATGTCCACATTGTATACCTCCTCATTGTTTCCTCCGAAATTGGCCATGACCTTATTTGTTAAACGAATAAATAATTTGTTAGACAAAGTAGTTCAACATATGCAGTCCTAATTATCTAACATATGGCATTTCGACACATACAAATACATACCATTGAACTAGCATCCATTGAAAGAATGAACTAGCTGATGTCCTGGAAGTGCACAGGGCTATGTAGCAATTTCGTGGTAAGTAAGGTTTGTCGATTCCACAGGGAGCGAATAGGTTGGCACCATAATCCCTACAGTCGTGTCGTCACTTACACAACCACGGTCACACCCAAATTGGAGTTTGGAAATAGCTCACTTAAGTAAGTTGCAAGGGAAAGGTATAGAGAGAACGGAAAATAAATACTAAACTAAGAAGGAGAAATAAACTAAGTGTGACGCCCGGATAGTTAGGCTACAGTAAAACCCTGCTAATGATGCCATGTCACCCTTGTCACTGTTGCTAAACACATGTTAGATCGAAATGTTTCAAAATCAAATTTGGATTTAGGCAAACAATAAAGTTTTTAAATATTAAAACTAAAATGTTCAATAAATATTAGATAAGCGAGAGCTATGATAAAATTGTAAACAACATTATTGAAATTTGATAAGTGACTTAAACAACCTCAAACAGTGGCTGAAAACATTATTTAATAACCTTTTTATTAATACAAAATAAATATGAAATGATATTTACCCCAAACTAGTTTTTGGTGGTAGGATATACTGTGCTGTGATTTGTGGTCCAGCTCTCATATTTTACCAAACTCATTTGGTGCCCAAACAATTAGCAAAAACAGAAAAGAAAATAAAGAAAAAGGAAAAGAATAAAACAGAAAACAAATGTTACAAAAAAAGAAACCTCCCCCACTCCCCACCGGTCGTGGCCCACTGGCCTCTAGGCCGCCAGCCGCCCAACCGCCCCATCGCCCCATCGCCCCACCTTATCGCTCGGGCGATCAACCCTAGCGGTTCACCCCCACTACCCCACTCGTTCCCCACGCACCCTCGCCTCCTCCGCCTCCCCGATCTAGATCGGCATCGCGCCTCAGCCTCGCCCACACATGCGACCATTGTCGCCGCCGCCCGACTCCCGCCGGTGCTCCCGTCGCCCCCGACCTGATCCCGTTGGCGCCGCCACCGCCGCCTCCCCGACGCACCCAGCGCCGCCGCCCGATCCTGCTCTCGACCCCGCGCCGTCTGCTGACCGTCGCCCCGATGCCGTGCTCCTCCGTCCCCTCGCCTCGCCATCCAACCCGAGCCCGCTGCCCTCCCCGACCGGCCCACTGTGAGCCACTGTCTCCCTCCCTCTCTTTGTTTCGCCCGTTCCGCCGTGGCTGGCCGCTACCGACCACCTCGCACCTCATGACTCTGCTCGACGGGTTGCGCCAGCTGCAATTCCCTGGCGCCTGCCTCGCCATGGTTTCCACCGGGCCACTTCCCCGCGGCCATCCACCACGCTTCACCCACTACTGCCGCTTGCCGCCTCCCTCGCCACCGACCCGCCTGACCGGCCGAGCTCGCTCGCTGTCACACCACGCTGTGGTTAGCACTGCGCCAGATCGCCGGGCGATGCCCGAAACCTGCATGCCCAGTGCCCGTGAGCCTTCCCCAGAGCCACTGACTAGGAGGCCCACCCCAGAACGAATTTAGAAAAAAAAGGAGTTAAAATAAATAAATTAGTAATTAATTAATTAATAAGTTAATTAAGTTAATTAGTCCTATTTCACTAATCTAATCAAAATGAAGTAACCTAATCATTTAGTTAACTATTTAACCATGTTTAATTAACCTGTGACTATGACGAACGGGCCCCACGTGCCAGGGTTGACCTAGTCAACCTGTAGGCCTGCTGACATCATGTTGATGTCACGCTGACCCAATAATTACCTTTTCTAATTAATTAAAATATGTTAATTCCAAAATTGAATTAAATCTTTAAAAATTAATATAAAATAATCCTTAGCTCGGATGAAAATACTTTGTACATGAAAGTTGCTCAGAACGACGAGATGAATCCGGATACGCAACCCGTTCGTCCGCCACACATCCCTAGCATAGAAAACTCGCAACTTTCCCCTCCGACTCCTTTGC
Source organism: Aegilops longissima (assembly GCA_021605205.1). Lineage (NCBI taxonomy): Eukaryota > Viridiplantae > Streptophyta > Magnoliopsida > Poales > Poaceae > Aegilops > Aegilops longissima. The sequence goes on from CM038680.1 coordinate 613,200,653, forward strand.
TCGAAAACACAAAACACCGGGGATTCTTTCCCGGATGTTTCCCCCCTTCGTCGGTATCACCTCCTACCGCGTTAGGGCACACCTAGCACAACGTATTGCCGCGTCTTGCTTTGTGTTACATTTGATTGCTCTATTATTTATTGTGTTCCCCCCGTTACTTCTTTCCGATAAACTCCGAGACCGCTGCCGATGTTCGTGTGTTCGACTACATCGAAGACGACCCCTCCTACTTGTCAGAACAACCAGGCAAGCCCCCCCCCCCCCTTTGATCACCAGATATCGCCTACTCTTCTCTATACCGCTTGCACTAGAGTAGTGTAGCTTGTTAATGCTTTCGCTTAATCTGCATCGCTGCATAGCCTGTCCATGCTACTATCATTGTTACCTTTACCGCTATCCTACAGCTTAGTATAGGATGCTAGTGTTCCATCGCTGACCCTACACTCTTGTCCGCCCCGCCATGCTATATCATCGGGCTGTGATCACTTCGGAGGTGATCACGGGCATATACTATATACTTTACACTATTACATTACCTGTGATACTGTTCGGAGATGGGGGCTGAAAGGACAGGTGGCTCCATCCCGGTAGAGGTGGGCCTGGGTTCCCGACGGCCCCCGACTGTTATTTGTGGCGGAGCGACAGGGCAGGTGGTGACCACCTAGGAGAGAGGTGCGCCTGGCCCTGGTCGGCGTTCGTGGATACTTAACCCGCTTAACGAGATCTTGGTATTTGATCTGAGTCTGGCCATTTGGTCTATACGCACTAACCAACTACGCGGAACAGCTTATGGGCACTGACGCCGTGGTATCGGCCGAAGCCTTCGTGGACGTCGCCGACCGAGCGGCGCTACGCCAGATTGGACCGCGTGACGTGACTTCCTTTGTAATGGAGGTTGCTAGGTCTGCTTCGCCGCGTTACGCGTGCAGGTGTGTGCTAAGGGCGATGGGCCTGCACCCTGTGCGCTTTAGGTTTAGACCGGCGTCTTGACCGCTCTGTTGGCCTAGGTCGGCTGTGACGTGTTGATCTTCTCAAGGCCGAGCATGACCCGTAAAAGTGTGTCCGGTCAAATGGGATCAAGCGTGTTGGGTTATGTGGTGCACCTGCAGGGAAGTTAATCTATTCAATAGCCGTGATCTTCGATAATGGACGACTTGGAGTTGTACCTTGACCTTATGACAACTAGAACCGGATACTTAATAAAACACACCTTCCAAGTGCCGATACAACCTGGTGGTCGCTCTCTCTCGTGGTTACGAGGAGGGATCGCCGGTAGGATTATTGCTATGTGATGCTACTTGGAGGACTTCACCTACTCTCTTCTACATGTTGCAAGACGGAGGCTGCCGAAGCGTAGTCTTCTATGTGATTAGATATCCCCTCTTATTCTCGACATTCTGCAGTTCACCCACCGATATGGCCCTTTAAACATATATCCATGCATATGTAGTGTAGCTCCTTGTTTAAGTAGTACTTCGGATGAGTACTCACGGTTGCCTTGTTCCCCTTTTCCCCTTTCTTTACCCGGTTGCTGCGACTGCACGATGGAGCCCCGGAGCCGACGCCACCGCCGATGACACTACTACACTAGAGGCGCCTACTACTACGCAGCCCGCCGACGATTTACGACCAGGAGAAGTTAGGAGGATCCTGTGCAGGAGGCCCGCGCCTCTTCGATCTGATCCCAGTTTGTGCTAGCCTTCTTAAGGCAAACTTGTTTAACTTATGTCTGTACTCATATATTGTTGCTTCCGCTGACTCGTCTATGATCGAGCACTTGTATTCGAGCCCTCGAGGCCCTTGGCTTGTATTATGATGCTTGTATGACTTATTTATGTTTTCGAGTTCTGTTGTGATATCTTCCCGTGAGTCCCTGATCTTGATCGTACACATTTGCGTGCATGATTAGTGTACGATTGAATCGGGGGCTTCACACTAAGAGAAGTATGTGATGTTTTAAATGAGATTCCTGGCATCTAGGTACGCTCTTGTTTGGTACCGGCGCGGAATTGAGTTAGGGCTTTACGGCTATGTTATGCTGTGACCAAGTCAGTACATGCACTATAGAATACGGTGGTCTAATTTTGGTGGGCAGTCCCTCGCATAACATTATCTCTCAAGACGCGTTGTATTGAGACAACTCATTCATCCTACTTTGTGTCCCATACCATAGGTGGCTACCACAAAGACATTAAGGTCCTCGTGGCTTGAGGACCGGACGAATGCATTAGGTTATATGGACAACCGTGCTCCTCAGTGGCGGAGCTAGCATCAAGCTACGCCTAGAGCTTAGCTAGCTTATGTGATACATTTAGATGGTTTTCTATACTTTACAAGAAGAAATTACAAGGCAAGTTGTTACTAAGCCTAGGGCTATAGCCCTAATTGCCCTAGGCATGTCTCTGCCACTGGTGCTCCTAGAATAAATGTGTTCCCCTCAAGATATCTGCACATGTCACATAATAGGGCAATCGGTTTGTGTAAGTATCTATATACTTTATGTGTAGCCTGGGGAGTTGGATCTCTCCAATTATGCCAATGGATAGGACATCTCCGATCTCTAGGTTACCGAAGGTAAATAAGCAACACGCATAATTAGACAACACATATCAAATAAGCACGTACTAACCGACCGACCCATAGCCAACAATTACTCAAATAACATCACATATAAGGGGGTTCAAGAGTTTTTACAACCAATCATAGAGACCGTGAAGGAGGAGGAAGAAGGGATGTGATGGTGGTGATGATGGTGGCAACGCGTATGGTGATGGTGATGATTGCGGCGTGGCGGCGGCGGCCCATGGCCGCTCCCCACCGTGATAGCTCCCTTACGGTCTCCTTCAAGGTTGCAACAATGGTGTTCTTGTGGTGGACGGGGGCTGGACTTGAGGATGAGATGGCGAATAATGATGATTGATGGATGATGGCAGCGGCTAGGGTTGGAGGTGTTTATATAAGAGCTCTACTATAGCCTCCTCCCTTGATGCGGCATCTCCCATTTAATCCAAGGGCTCAAGATGAGCCTTCTCTTCTCCCAATCCCTTCGTAAAGAGCCAATGATCCCGTGGGAACAACTGGGGACGAAATCGATGAAGAATCCCATCTGGAAGGGCAACTGTTAGAGTTGTGTGCATGTCAAATGACCGCCAAAACTGAAGGAAATATGCCCTAGAGGCAATAATAAAGTTATTATTTGTCTCCTTATATCATGATAAATGTTTATTATTCATGCTAGAATTGTATTAACCGGAAACATAATACATGTGTGAATACATAGACAAACAAAGTGTCACTAGTGTGCCTCTACTTGACTAGCTCGTTGATCAAATATGGTTGTGTTTCCTAACCATAGACATGAGTTGTCATTTGATTAACGGGATCACATCTTTAGGAGAATGATGTGATTGACTTGACCCATTCCGTTAGCTTAGCACTTGATCGTTTAGTATGTTGCTATTGCTTTCTTCATGACTTATACATGTTCCTACAACTATGAGATTATGCAACTCCCATTTACCGGAGGAACAATTTGTGTGCTACCAAACGTCACAACGTAACTGACTGATTATAAAGGAGCTCTACAGGTGTCTCCAAAGGAACATGTTCAGTTGGCGTATTTCGAGATTAGGTTTTGTCACTCTGATTGTCGGAGAGGTATCTCTGGGCCCTCTCAGTAATGCACATCACTATAAGCCTTGCAAGCAATGAAGCTAATGAGTTAGTTACGGAATGATGCATTACGTAACAAGTAAAGAGACTTGCCGGTAACGAGATTGAACTAGGTATTGAGATACCGACGACCGAATCTCGGGCAAGTAACATACCGATGACAAAGGGAACAACGTATGTTGTTATGCGGTTTGACCGATAAAGATCTTCATAGAATATGTAGGAGCCAATATGAGCACCCAGGTTCCGCTATTGGTTATTGACCGGAGACATGTCTCGGTCATGTCTACATAGTTCTCGAACCCGTAGGGTCCGCACGCTTAAAGTTAGATGACGGTTATATTGTGAATTTATGTGTTATGATGTACCGAAGATAGTTCGGAGTCCCGGATGTGATCACGGACATGACGAGGAGTCTCAAAATGGTCAAGACATGAAGATTGATATATTCGACGACTATATTCGAACACCGAAATGGTTCCGGGGGTTATCGGATGTATACCGGAGTACCGGGGGGTTATCAGAACCCACCGGGGGGTTAATGGGCCTCATGGGCCCAAAGTGGAGCAGAGGAGGGGCGGCCATGGCAGGCCGCACGCCCCCTCCCCCTCTAGTCCAAATAGGACAAGGAGGGGGGCTGCGCCCCCCTTTCCTTCCTCTCCTCTCTCCCTTCCTTCCGCTCTCCTACTTGGACAAGGAAAGGAGGGTGTCGGTGTCAAAACCGGCGGATCTCGGGTAGGGGGTCCCGAACTGTGCGTCTAGGCGGATGGTAACAGGAGACAAGGGATACGATGTTTTTACCCAGGTTCGGGCCCTCTCGATGGAGGTAATACCCTACTCCTGCTTGATTAGTATTGATGATATGGGTAGTAGAAGAGTAGATCTACCACGAGATCAAGGAGGCTAAACCCTAGAAGCTAGCCTATGGTATGATTGTTGTTCGTCCTACGGACTAAAACCCTCTGGTTTATATAGACACCTGATAGGTTAGGGTTACACAGAGTCGGTTACAATGGTAGGAGATCTACATATCTGTATCGCCAAGCTTGCCTTCCACGCCAAGGAAAGTCCCATCCAGACACGGACGAAGTCTTCAATCTTGTCTCTTCATAGTCTTGGAGTCCGCCGTGATGATAGTCCGCTATCCGGACACCCCTAGTCCGGGACTCCTCAAGAGCTCCCTCGAACCAGGCTTCAATGACGATGAGTCCGGCGCGTTGATTGTCTTCGCATTGCGGGCGGGTTCCTCCTCCGAATACTTCATAGAAGGTTTTGAACACAAGGATAGTGTCCGCTCGCAAAACAAGTTCCACATACCACCGTAGAGAGAATAACTTTGCACAGATCTGCTGACGTATTCCGCGGCGTGACATCACACCACGGCCAGGCCTTTATATGAATCGTTTTTACCGTTCCACCTCAGCGCGTTTAGCGAGGCGGTTTCCTTGGCACGTGTTATCAAATCATAGATCGTGCCCCCCTTATTCCGGGATTCCCATCAATACGGACGTGGCTAACCCAATCGTGCCCGTTGGCACGCCTCCTCTATCAAAGGCGAGTCCTAATCGACCACGGGGTGGGCTCTTGGTATTCAACCTCTTTATAATGAGACCAAGGCCCTCTTCTTTTTACACCCTCCATCGAGTTCGCCTCGCGCTTCGAGTTCCAACACCCAAAGCTTCAGATTTAGGCGCTTCGGACCTTCGACGATGTCCGGCTCCGACCAGCACGGCCGATGGATGTCTTCCTCCGTCATAGAAGAAGATGTGCTAAAGCTGCGAGACGCCAGGTATCTAACCGGCAAGATCTCGCATAGGCTACCTGCTCCAGGGCAGGTCATTCCCACTCCCGAGCCCGGCGAGAACGTGGTGTTCATGTCTCACTTCCTTCGGGGTTTAGGCTTCCCGACGGATCCCTTTGTGCGGGGGCTCATGTTTTATTATGGGCTGGATTTCCATGACTTGAATCCGGAGTCCATCCTCCATATCTCGTCATTCATTGTCGTATGTGAGGCCTTCCTCCATATTACCCCCCACTTTGGATTGTGGCTCAAAACCTTCAAGGTGGAGCCAAGGATGATCGGGGGGCAACAAGCAGAGTGCGGAGGGGCGGTCATAAGCAAATGTGCTGATGCTCCATGGCCCGAGGGCTGTTTTCAAGAGGAGCTTGGTTTGTGGCAACGGGAGTGGTTTTATATCACCGCTCCCCGGGGCACCAAATGGGCGGCGCTCCCCGCCTTTCGCTCAGGTCCACCACAGCGGCTGGCGTCATGGGTCAATAAGGGGCTCGACTTGGGGCCGTCCAAGGACGTTCCCTCACTGTGGGGCCGTAGTCGAGACCTCCAAGAGAGGGAGATCAATCTGATTGCAGTGGCACAGGTTATGTTGATCCGGCGCCTTCAGCCCTGCAAACGTCGCCCCCTCCGCCTGTGGGAAATCAATCCGGAGGGACCACGAGGTCTCCAAAATTTTATGGGCACGACGCCCGTGGAGATGTATAAACTGTTCTTCGGATCACACGAGAAGTGTCCGGACCTGACTGAGGACGCATGATTAAGTTGCAATCGCCCAGATACTCAAGTAAGTAGTCCTTTAACCGGACAAGCTGTTCATTCATTTATCCTATATGTATGCCCTTTAAAGGAGCCGTTTCTTTTAACAGGAGTGGATTGCCAAGGCAAAGTTAATAAGGTGCCCGGCTCCCCTCCCGGAGACCACGCCGGATCCCATGCTGACCAAGATGTTGAAGGTCGCGCCTTTTGAAGAAGGCGAAGGGGGGAGCGGGGAAGCAACTGCCTCTACGAAGGAGGCTATCAAGGAAGGAGGGATTAAAAGTCCCGTCTTTTGAGGAGAGAAGAGGACTGCTTCGGAAGATCCAGAGGTCAAGGCCTCAAAGAGGGGAAGGGAATCTTCATCGGAGAGTCCGGCGCTGGGAAGTAACCCAGCCGCACTATTTCCCCAAGGGGATCAGCCTCCAAATGAGCCTTAAGTAAAAAGAAGGGTCTTGTAAATAAGGAACATCCTCAGTATTTATTTATGAAGATAACCAAATTGTACCTTGTAGTTCGGACCTCAGCCCTTCTCAGCAGAGCTCGTGTTCGGGGATCTTCTTCCGAGATGATGGAGAGGAACGCCTCCACCTGTCGCACCCTCATGAAGCGGACGACCCGGAGGTGTCGTCGCGAGGGTTCTCTAAGTCCGGCGGGGCCGGAAGGTCCAGCGCCAAGTGGTGTGTGGTCGGAGGCGCCAAGGATCTGCTCGGGCGGCGGTTATTCGAAGATCACCGTGCTCTAATGGGTACGGTGATTGAAAGAATTGCATCCGCGAGAGCGGATTAGATGAAGCCGTCGAAGCTTACCGACGGGTTTGAGGTACGCAAAATGATGTATCTTCTGACAGTTATGCATATAAAATGCGCTATGTATAGATAGTAGCCCCTGAGACTCGGTATGTTGTCAAAATTGACAACGTGCCGAGGATCAAATTCTGAGTTATAACATATCGCCACTCCTAAACAGGTGGCGGGGCGTCCGGTGGCCAGCCGGACTGATGAATATGCCGAACTAAAGCGGCAACTTGACGAGGCGGATGCGGACATCGCGCTGGTCAATAAACGGTTTGACGAGTCACAAGGTATGCGACTTCTATGCGGACACCTGGTAAGGGAGCTTGACGCCCATGTCTCACTATTTGTATGCTTAATGCAGATGGTGCCGCTGCTGGGGAAGAGCTGCGGGCGGAGCTCGCCCGAGCGAAAGAGCAAGCCAGAAATAATAATGCGGCCGCTTTAAAGGCGGCCGAAGAACTAGAAGCCGAACGGGCTGCTCACTGCCGAAGCAAAGAGGAAATGGCCGATATGGCCAGAAAGTTGAGGAATACTACCGATCGCTGCGAGGTTCTTGAAAAAGAACGTCAAGCGGAACAAGAGGGCTTGAAAAAGGCCGCCGCTAAATCCAAGAATGCCCAGTCGGCTTTGAGAGCTGCCAAGGAGGAGCTGAGTCAGGCCGGGTCAATTGCGGCTGGAAAACCGTTTCTGCTGCAGAGGAAATATACGGATCCAAAGTATGCTCAGTTGGATAAGTTGTGGAGTTCGGAGGATGCCTATCTGGACTGGCGGCGAAGGCCATGGACGCGGTTGAGCACTTCCGGGGCCGAAGGGGCGTGAAGGAAGAGCTATATTGGTCGCAATTCCATAGTCCGAAGCATCCTCTGTCGCTGACCGATAGGTTGGCCGAATGGGACGAGCTGAATCGTTTGTCCGGATTTGCCATGAAGCATGTCTTGACTCACTTGTGGCCGGGCGGACCCACCAAGAGCTATTTTGGTTTAGTGCAGCAGTTCCTTGGTGCGGTACCGTGACGACGCAATGAAGCGATCGGCGTGTATTGAGGGAGCGCGATGGCTCGCCCGTGTCAAGACATACTTGGGCGAGATGAAGGCCACCGACGCTGCATCCCAAGATTCGGACAGAAGCCGAGTACCGCCGAGCACTACTTTGAAGAAGTCCTGCCGGGCGCTCGCTTAATAGAGACGCAGGCTTGAAGGATATTATGTTTAAATGACATGTCTGATTTGTGAAAACAATGTTTTCAATATAATATAAGAGCTTTTTATACTTGTGCGTTCAAGTAGTAAACTACTCCCTGTGCGGCCGTTTATGTATATGTGTATATAACCTGAAAGATGGCAGTCCTTGGCTTCAGCCCCCACGCACATAGTGCGGGGGTGTTTGCAAAGAAAGCGCTTTTTCACACTTAATCCAACGTCTTGGTCCTGTTAAGGAGGTGATAGCGTAGCAAACCAGGCAACCGGACTATAATGCTTTAACACTTTCACTTATCCATAGGAGTTCGAGGGTGGGGCTACTATATAGCCCCTGGGGGCACCGCACTCTCCCGGATTCGGGGTGCGATGTGCCCGACCGAAAACCGGTCCTTCATTAATGCGGAGGAATCCTAAACATTCCAAAGGAGTCATCGAGTGGTTGACCAGTCTCGCTATATCATGACAAATCAGTTTTCGCTTTCATCGAGGTGCTCGCCCGGCGAACCGAGGCACAATCGCAGAGTTCTCCACGGTGCGCGTTAGCCGATAAAACGGAACGTAAGGCAGCAAAACACAGGAGCCGGGCAAACCCAACATTTGACCAAAGACATGATTCGGAGCTGATGCATATAAGGCCTAACTCGAGACGCCAACACTCCCTAAGGTATTCGGTCTTTATAAAATGGGCAGAATAATGCCCTAAGCCCCGGTGTCCGTGCACGCAAAACTTCGTGCGGCCAATGCCAAAACGCCAGCCTCCTCCTCGGTTGTAGTAAGAAACCGGGGATGTATATCAACAAGAGACAAAAAAAGGTTTACGCAGGTCTTAATCAGAAAGAATCCTTGCAATGGGTCCCTACCGCACGCTTCACGCTGTGTCTCCGTTGTGCGTATCCTGGATGGGTGTAGCACGTTGTTCATCTGTAAAAGAGAGGAACTTAGTTTAAAAGAAAAAGGATCGTGCGAAAGAAGTACTTAATATTAAATAAACAGAGTATGGTTCGAATAAGTGAATAAAATTGAGCTTTATTGTCTCTTGTTATACATGCATGCAGCCCCTCGTATGGGGGTATGCCGCTAGTAGGCGCCGGACTCGTCTAGCCGTGTCCGGGGTTTGAATGATCAATTCAGTTTTTTTTACTAGCGGAGCCGGATAGGTGTGGGGCTGTCAAGGCAGTCTCCCGTTCTTCCGTGCTAGAGTAACACTTAATACTTCCTCTTAACAAGATGATGCCGCGTGGACCGGGCATTTTAAGTGTTAGAGATGCATAATGCGGTATTGCGTTAAAGCGGGCGAAAGCTTCGCGTCCCAATAGTGCTTGATGGCTACTTTTAAACGGGGCGACATGGAAGATTAACCTTTCGCGACGGAAGTTGTCGGATGAACCAAACACAACTTCTAGCAGTATGGAGCCCGCATAATGGCATATGGGCTGGCATTACTCCTTTAAAGGAGGTGTTGCTACGGCGAATTTTGGTTGGGTTTATCCCCATCCTGCGGATTGTGTCCTGATATATCAGGTTTATGTCACTGCCGCCATCCATGAGGACTTGTGTAAATTGGAATCCGTCGATTATAGGATCCAATATCAAGGCAGTCCATCCTGCATTCCGGATATTTTCGGAATAGTCCTGATGGTCGAAATTGATTGGTTTTGATAACTCAGCAGTGCGGCGCGCTTTTTAGTGGGCGCCGCCTGCTTTTTCCCTTTGATCACGCCAAGTGAGTTTACTGTTTTAACCTCTTGTGGGAAGGTCTTTTGTTTTCCGGGCTCGCTTGTGGTGCTCGTCGTCATCTTCACTTGGTGTGTCGAGCCCTTGTGTTCGACGCTCGTCTCGCGGACTGTTTGAAGACCCAACAATTTCTGTGGGTATGGTTAGCAGGCCTCCCAGGAGTACTATGGATTTAACATATCTTGTCCAAGATTTTGTTGAAGTTGGATAGCTCATCGCTATTGTCCTTAAGGGGCAGTTTTTTGTTATTCTGTCGTGAGCTTTTGAATCCGGCGTTGATCGCCGCGCTCTTTGGATAGTTCCCTTTAATCTGGCGTTGGTCCTTGTTGCGCCGTGGTTTCCCATTTCCATCTCTGACTTCGGATGTACTTGGGTCGCTGGTACTGCATCTTGCTAGCCAGCTGTCCTCTCCCGCGCAAAAGCGGATCATGAGGCTTGTTAATGCGGCCATTGTTCTTGGTTTTTCTTGGCCGAGGTGTCTAGCGAGCCATTCGTATCAGACGTTGTGTTTGAAAGCTGCTAAGGCTTCGGCGTCCGGACAGTCGACTATTTGGTTCTTTTTAGTAAGGAACCTGTTCCAGAATTCCGGGCTGACTCTCCGGGCTGTTGAGTTATGTGACTTAGATCGTCAGATCCGGAGGGCGGACATAGGTCCCTCAAAATTTTCCCAAACGCATCCTCAAGCTCTTCCCAGCTTCCAATGGTATTTTCGGGAGGCTTTTAAGCCAATGCCGAGCTAGCCCTTTGAGTCTAAGGGGTAAGTATTTTATGGCGTGGAGATCATCTCCTCTAGCCATGTGTATGTGGAGGATGTAATCCTCGATCCGCACTCCGTGGTCTGTTGTTCCGTCAGATGCCTCTATGTTTACGGGTTTGAATCCCGCTGGAAATTCATGATCCAGCACCTCATCGGTAAAATATAGGGGGTGTGCGGCGCCCCTATATTTGGGTGTGCCGTGATCTTCGGAATTTTGGCGTGTTGCATTCCCTTTACGAGTCTGCTTTCTTGGCCCATAGATGGACCTAACTGGGCCATCCTTTTGATGTGAATCCTTGCGGATCGCATATTGGCTTGTGTGCGGCGCCATTCGCCGCTCTCTTTTTGCCGTGGGGTCGTCCATCCAACCGGGTGGCCTTCTTACTTTTTAATTGTGGGGGCTCTAAGGCCTCCTCGTCAATTCGGCAATAGCTTTCTCGGTAGTTTTGTTCGGGCGATCGTCCGTGCATTTGTTCATGGGTGCTGAATACTTTGCTCCATCTGATCCTGAGTGCATCTTCGCTGTTTTGAGCTTCCGCTTGCTTTTTCAGCTACGCGCAGTGGCGCATTTAGCCTTTTCTCGAGGTCATTTTGCTCCAATAGTTTGTCCGGCGTGAGATCGACCTGCATCGTTGTCTTCGCCGGGGACAGATTGTTTATCCAAGTTGTCTTGTTCGGACGATTGCTCGACAGCGTGTTCGCCGTCCACCGGTTCGCCTGCTCTATGGCTGGGTCTTTGTTGAGGCGGACTTGGTTCGGCGCTTACGCTGCCGCTTTTGACTTTTAGAGGATTTATCCTTCGTAGCGCCCCGTTGTTCCTCGTCTTCATTTCCTTTAGGTGTATCTACCATGTATACATCATGAGATGAGGTGGTTTTCCAGCGTCCTATAGGTGCTGGTTCATTTTTGTCTCCTACATCGTCGTCCATACCGTCGATGTCTTCGGAGTCGAAATCGAGCACGTCGTGTAAGCTTTCGACGGTGGCTACAAAGTGGGTGGTGGGTTGGCGTTGAATTTCTTCGTCGTCAGTATCCCAACCTTCCCGACCGTAGTCCGCCAGGCTCTCCGGATAAAGAGAGAGACTTTAGTGAATTCAGGATGTCGCCAAAGGGCGAAAAGTCTTTGAAAGATGTCCGCGACCGTGAACTCCGTGGATCGGGCGCCCAATCGGGTTCGATTAGCGGGGGCGCGGAGGGTTCGGAGTCCGAGAGGAGTCCGCACCGGAGTCGAGGTCTTCGCAGCGACAGGGATGGAGTTCGCTCAATCACCGAGAGATCGTAGCCCCGAGGCGGTGTCCAACCACTCGCCCTGATCGGGAATCCGCCCGGATTAAGGGTCGGAGCGGATGTCGGTGCGGCTCTGTGGCACCGCTCGCTGCAGAGCTAGATCATGCCCATCGAGACAAAGGCGCATCGCTATTGCGGCTCGAATCCGCTGAAGACCAAGTCTCCGCGGATATCGGCCGATAGTTCAAACTTTGAAATCTGACCTGATGGCCAGGGCGAGCTTCGATCTGCTCCAGATGGCTGCTTAATTGGCCCGCATGCAAAGCCGCCAACACGAAGATCTGTCCGGGAGAAAAGTCACACCTGGACCGCGCCGTTGTTGATAATCGGCGAGCCATCGGGCCTATCGGTGACGCACACGAGGAACTCTCAATGAAAGCACCAATGTCGGTGTCAAACCGCGGATCTCGGGTAGGGGGTCCCGAACTGTGCGTCTAGGCGGATGGTAACAGGAGACAAGGGACACGATGTTTTTACCCAGGTTCGGGCCCTCTCGATGGAGGTAATACCCTACTCCTGCTTCATTAATATTGATGTAGGAGCCAATATGAGCATCCAGGTTCCGCTATTGGTTATTGACCGGAGACATGTCTCGGTCATGTCTACATAGTTCTCGAACCCGTAGGGTCCGCACGCTTAAAGTTAGATGACGGTTATATTGTGAGTTTATGTGTTATGATGTACCGAAGATAGTTCGGAGTCCCGGATGTGATCACCGACATGACGAGGAGTCTCAAAATGGTCGAGACATGAAGATTGATATATTGGACGACTATATTCGGACACCGGAATGGTTCTGGGGGTTATCGGATGTATACCGGAGTACCGGGGGGTTACCGGAACCCCCCGGGGGGTTAATGGGCCTCATGGGCCCAAAGTGGAGCAGAGGAGGGGCAGCCATGGCAGGCCGCACGCCCCCTCCCCCTCTAGTCCAAATAGGACAAGGAGGGGGGTTGCGCCCCCCTTTCCTTCCTCTCCTCTCTCCCTTCCTTCCGCTCTCCTACTTGGACAAGGAAAGGAGGGTGTTGGTGTCAAAACCGGCGGATCTCGGGTAGGGGGTCCCGAACTGTGCGTCTAGGCGGATGGTAACAGGAGACAAGGGATACGATGTTTTTACCCAGGTTCGGACCCTCTCGATGGAGGTAATACCCTACTCCTGCTTGATTAGTATTGATGATATGGGTAGTAGAAGAGTAGATCTACCACGAGATCAAGGAGGCTAAACCCTAGAAGCTAGCCTATGGTATGATTGTTTTTCGTCCTACGGACTAAAACCCTCCGGTTTATATAGACACCGGATAGGTTAGGGTTACACAGAGTCGGTTACAATGGTAGGAGATCTACATATCCGTATAGCCAAGCTTGCCTTCCACGCCAAGGAAAGTCCCATCCGGACACGGGACGAAGTCTTCAATCTTGTATCTTCATAGTCTTGGAGTCCGGCCGTGATGATAGTCCGGCTATCCGGACACCCCCTAGTCCGAGACTCCCTCAGAGGGAGTCCTATTCCCGGTGGGAGTAGGACTCCTCCTGGCGTGCCCCCTCCTGGCCGGCCGCCCCCTCCCCCTTGCTCCTTTATATACGGGGGCAAGGGGCACCTCTAGACACAACAATTGATCCTTGAGATCTATTAGCCGTGTGCGATGCCCCTCTCCACTATATTCCACCTCGATAATATCGTAGCGGTGCTTAGGCAAAGCCCTGCGTCGGTAGAGCATCATCATCGTCACAACGCCGTCGTGCTGACGGAACTCTCCCTCAAAGCTCGGCTGGATCGGAGTTCGAGGGACGTCATCGAGCTGAACGTGTGCTGAACTCGGAGGTGCCGTACGTTCGGTACTTGGATCGATCGATCGTGAAGACGTACGACTACATCAACCGCGTTGTGCTAACGCTTCCGCTTTTGGTCTACGAGGGTATGTGGACACACTCTCCCCTCTCGTTGCTATGCATCACCATGATCCTGTGTGTGCGTAGGATTTTTTTTGAAATTACTACATGCCCCAACAGTGGCATCCGAGCCTGGTTTTATGCGTAGATGTTATATGCACGAATAGAACACAAGTGAGTTGTGGGCGATACAAGTCATACTGCTTACCAGCATGTCATACTTTGGTTCGGCGGTACTGTTGGATGAAGCGGCCTGGACCGACATTACGCGTACGCTTATGCGAGACTGGTTCTACCAGCATTCTTTGCACATAGGTGGCTGGCGGGTGTCAGTTTCTCCAACTTTAGTTGAACCGAGTGTGGCTACACCCGGTCCTTGAGAAGGTTCAAACAACACTAACTTGACGAACTATCGTTGTGGTTTTGATGCGTAGGTAAGAACGGTTCTTGCTCAGCCCGTAGCAGCCACGTAAAACTTGCAACAACAAAGTAGAGGACGTCTAACTTGTTTTTGCAGGGCATGTTGTGATGTGATATGGTCAAGACGTGATGCTATATTTTATTGTATGAGATTATTCATGTTTTGTAACCGAGTTATCGGCAACTGGCAGGAGCCATATGGTTGTCGCTTTATTGTATGCAATGCAATTGCCCTGTAATTGCTTTACTTTATCACTAAGCGGTAGCGATAGTCGTAGAAGCAATAGGTGGCGAAACGACAACGATGCTACGATGAAGATCAAGGTGTCGCGCCGGTGACGATGGTGGTCATGACGGTGCTTCGGAGATGGAGATCACAAGCACAAGATGATGATGGCCATATCATATCACTTATATTGATTGCATGTGATATTTATCCTTTATGCATCTTATTTTGCTTTGATTGACAGTAGTATTATAAGATGATCTCTCACTAAATTTCAAGGTATAAGTGTTCTCCCTGAGTATGCACCGTCACGAAAGTTCTTCGTGCTGAGACACCACGTGATGATCGGGTGTGATAGGCTCTACGTTCAAATACAACGGGTGCAAGACAGTTGCACATGCGGAATACTCAGGTTAAACTTGATGAGCCTAGCATATACAGATATGGCCTCGGAACACTGAGACTGAAAGGTCGAACGTGAATCATATAGTAGATATGATCAACATAGTGATGTTCACCATTGAAAACTACTCCAACTCACGTGATGATCGGACATGGTTTAGTTGATTTGGATCACGAGATCACTTAGATGATTAGAGGGATGTCTATCTAAGTGGGAGTTCTTGAGTAATATGATTAATTGAACTTAGATTTATCATGAACTTAGTACCTGGTAGTATTTTGCTTGTCTATGTTTGTTGTAGATAGATGGCTCGTGTTGTTGTTCCGTTGAATTTCAATGCGTTCCTTGAGAAAGCTAAGTTGAAAGATGATGGTAGCAATTACACGGACTGGGTTCGTAACTTGAGGATTATCCTCATTGCTGCACAGAAGAATTACGTCCTGGAAGCACCGCTGGGTGCCAGGCCGGCTGCAGATGCAAATGACGATGTTAAGAACGTCTGGTAGAGCAAAGTTGATGACTACTCTACAGTTCAGTGTGCCATGCTTTACGCCTTAGAACCGGGACTTCAACGACGTTTTGAACGTCATGGAGCATATGAGATGTTCCAGGAGTTGAAGTTAATATTTCAAGAAAATGCCCGGATTGAGAGATATGAAGTCTCCAATAAGTTCTATAGCTGCAAGATGGAAGAGAATAGTTCACAAGAACATATACTCAAAATGTCGGGTATAATAATCACTTGATTCAACTGGGAGTTAATCTTCCTGATGATAGTGTCATTGACAGAATTCTTCAATCACTGCCACCAAGCTACAAGAGCTTCGTGATGAACTATAATATGCAAGGGATGAACAAGACTATTCCCGAGCTCTTCGCAATGCTAAAAGTTGTGGAGGTAGAAATCAAGAAGGAGCATCAAGTGTTGCTGGTCAATAAGACCACCAGTTTCAAGAAAAAGGGTAAAGGGAAGAAGAAGGGGAACTTCAAAAAGAACAGCAAACAAGTTGCTGCTCAAGAGAAGAAACCTAAGTCCGGACCTAAGCCTGAGACTGAGTGCTTCTACTGCAAGCAGACTGGCCACTGGAAGCGGAACTGCCCCAAGTATTTGGCGGATAAGAAGGATGGCAAGGTGAACAAAGGTATATGTGATATACATGTTATTGATGTGTACCTTACTAATGCTCGCAGATAGTACCTGGTATTTGATACTGGTTCTGTTGCTAATATTTGCAACTCAAACAGGACTACGGATTGCGAAGATTGGCTAAGGACGAGGTGACGATGCGCGTGGGAAATGGTTCCAAAGTCGATGTGATCGCGGTCGGCATGCTACCTCTACATCTACCTTAGGGATTAGTTTTAGACCTAAATAATTGTTATTTGGTGCCAGCGTTGAGCATGAACATTATATCTCGATCTTGTTTGATGCGAGACGGTTATTCATTTAAATAAGAGAATAATGGTTGTTTTATTTATATGAGTAATATCTTTTATGGTCATGCACCCTTGAAGAGTGGTCTATTTTTATTGAATCTCGATAGTAGTGATATACACATATTCATAATGTTGAAGCCAAAAGATGCAGAGTTGATAATGATAGTGCAACTTATTTGTGGCACTGCCGTTTGGGTCATATTGGTGTAAAATGCATGAAGAAACTCCATACAGATGGACTTCTGGAATCACTTGATTATGAATCACTTGGTACTTGCGAACCATGCTGCATGGGCAAGATGACTAAAACGCCGTTCTCCGGAACTATGGAGCGAGAAACAGATTTGTTGGAAATCATACATACTGATGTATGTGGTCCAATGAACATTGAGGCTCGCGGCGGGTATCATTATTTTCTCACCTTCACAGATGATTTAAGCAGATATGGGTATATCTACTTAATGAAACATAAGTCTAAAACATTTGAAAATTTAAAGTATTTCAGAGTTAAGTGGAAAATCATCGTAACAAGAAAATAAAGTTTCTACGATCTGATCGTGGAGGAGAATATTTTAGTTCCGAGTTTCGTTTACATTTGAAACAATGTGGAATAGTTTCGCAACACACGCCACCCGGAACACCACAACGTAATGGTGTGTCCGAACGTCGTAATCGTACTTTACTAGATATGGTGCGATCTATGATGTCTCTTACTGATTTACCACTATCGTTTTGGGGTTATGCTTTTGAGACAGCCGCATTCACGTTAAATAGGGCACCATCAAAATCCTTTGAGATGACGCCTTATGAACTGTGGTTTGGCAAGAAACCAAAGTTGTCATTTCTTAAAGTTTGGGGCTGCGATGCTTATGTGAAGAAACTTCAACCAGATAAGCTCGAACCCATATCGGAGAAATGTGTCTTCATAGGATACCCAAAGGAGACTATTGGGTACACCTTCTATCACAGATCTGAAGGCAAGACTATTGTTGCTAAATTCGGATCCTTTCTAGAGAAGGAGTTTCTCTCGAAAGAAGTGAGTGGGAGGAAAGTAGAACTTGATGAGGTAACTGTACCTGCTCCCTTATTGGAAAGTAGTTCATCACAGAAACCGGTTCCTGTGACGACTACACCAATTAGTGAGGAAGCTAATGATATTGATCATGAAACTTCAGATCAAGTTACTACCGAACCTCGTAGGTCAACTAGAGTAAGATCCGCACCAGAGTGGTACGGTAATCCTATTCTGGAGGTCATGTTACTTGACCATGGCGAACCTACGAACTATGAGGAAGCGATGATGAGCCCAGATTCCGCAAAATGGCTTGAGGCCATGAAATCTGAGATGGGATCCATGTATGAGAACAAAGTATGGACTTTGGTTGACTTGCCCGATGATCGGCAAGCCATCGAGAATAAATGGATCTTCAAGAAGAAGACTGACACTGATGGTAATGTTACTGTCTACAAAGTTTGACTTGTTGCGAAAGGTTTTTGACAAGTTCAAGGAGTTGACTACGATGAGACCTTCTCACCCGTAGCGATGCTTAAGTCTGTCCGAATCATGTTAGCAATTGCCGCATTTTATGATTATGAAATATGGCAAATGGATGTCAAAACTACATTCCTGAATGGATTTCTAGAAGAAGAGTTGTATATGATGCAGCCAGAAGGTTTTGTCGATCCAAAAGGTACTAACAAAGTGTGCAAGCTCCAGCGATCCATTTATGGACTGGTGCAAGCCTCTCGGAGTTGGAATAAATGTTTTGATAGTGTGATCAAAGCATATGGTTTTATACAGACTTTTGGAGAAGCCTGTATTCACAAGAAAGTGAGTGGGAGCCCTGTAGCATTTCTGATATTATATGTAGACGACATATCGTTGATTGGAAATGATATAAAATTTCTGGATAGCATAAAAGGATACTTGAATAAAAGTTTTTCAACGAAAGACCTTGGTGAAGCTGCTTACATATTAGGCATCAAGATCTATAGAGATAGATCAAGACGCTTAATTGGACTTTCACAAAGCACATACCTTGATAAAGTTTTGAAAAAGTTCAAAATGGATCAAGCAAAGAAAGGGTTCTTGCCTGTATTACAAGGTGTGAAGTTGAGTCAGACTCAATGCCCGACCACAGCAGAAGATAGAGAGAAAATGAAAGATGTTCCCTATTCTTCAGCCATAGGCTCTATCATGTATGCAATGCTGTGTACCAGACCTGATGTATGCTTAGCAATAAGTTTAGAAGGGAGATACCAAAGTAATCCAGGAGTGGATCACTGGACAGCGGTCAAGAATATCCTGAAATACCTGAAAAGGACTAAGGATATGTTTCTCGTTTATGAAGGTGACAAAGAGCTAGTCGTAAATGGTTACGTCGATGCAAGATTTGACACTGATCCGGATGATTCTAAATCACATACCAGATACGTGTTTTTATTAAACGGTGGACCTGTGAGTTGGTGCAGTTCTAAACACAGTGTCATGGCGGGATCTACATGCGAAGCGGAGTACATAGCTGCTTCGGAAGCAGCAAATGAAGGAGTCTACATGAAGGAGTTCATATCCGATCTAGGTGTCATATCTAGTGCATCGGGACCAATGAAAATCTTCTGTGGCAATACTGGTGCAATTGCCATATAGTGCAAGTGGTAGACTGAAGGAAATATGCCCAAGAGACAATAATAAAGTTATTATTTGTTTCCTTATATCATGATAAATGTTTATTATTCATGCTAGAATTGTATTAACCGGAAACATAATACATATGTGAATACATAGACAAACAAAGTGTCACTAGTGTGCCTCTACTTGACTAGCTCGTTGATCAAAGATGGTTGTGTTTCCTAACCATAGACATGAGTTGTCATTTGATTAACGGGATCACATATCATTAGGAGAATGATGTGATTGACTTGACCCATTCTGTTAGCTTAGCACTTGATCGTTTAGTATGTTGTTATTGCTTTCTTCATGACTTATACATGTTCCTACAACTATGATATTATGCAACTCCCATTTACCGAAGGAACACTTTGTGTGCTACCAAACGTCACAACGTAACTGGGTGATTATAAAGGAGCTCTACAGGTGTCTCCAAAGGTACATGTTGAGTTGGTGTATTTCGAGATTAGGTTTTGTCGCTCTGATTGTCGGAGAGGTATCTCTGGGCCCTCTCGGTAATGCACATCACTATAAGCCTTGCAAGCAATGTAGCTAATGAGTTAGTTACGGAATGATGCATTCCGTAATGAGTAAAGAGACTTGCCGGTAACGAGATTGAACTAGGTATTGAGATACCGACGATCGAATCTCGGGCAAGTAACATACCGATGACAAAGGGAACAACATATGTTGTTATGCGGTTTGACCGATAAAGATCTTCGTAGAATATGTAGGAGGCAATATGAGCATCCAGGTTCATTTATTGGTTATTGACCAGACACGTGTCTCGGTCATGTCTACATAGTTCTCGAACCCTAAGGTCCGCACGCTTAAAGTTAGATGACGGTTATATTATGAGTTTATGTGTTATGATGTATCGAAGATAGTTTGAAGTCCCGGATGTGATCACGGACATGACGAGGAGTCTCGAAATGGTCGAGACATGAAGATTGATATATTGGACGACTATATTCGGACACCGGAATGGTTCCAGGGGTTATCGGATGTATACCGGAGTACCGGGGGGTTACCGGAACCCCTCGGGTGGGGGGGGGGAGGGTTAATGGGCCTCATGGGCCCAAAGTGGAGCAGAGAGGGGCGACCAGGGCAGGTCGCGCGCCTCCTCCTCCTCTAGTCCGAATAGGATAAGGAGGGGGGCGGTGCCCCCCTTTCCTTCCTCTCCTCTCTCCCTTCCTTCCCCTCTCCTACTTGGACAAGGAAAGGAGGGAGTCGTACTCCCGGTGGGAGTAGGACTCCTCCTGGCGCGCCCCCTCCTGGCCGGCGTTCCCCTCCCCCTTGCTCCTTTATATACGATGGCAGGGGGCACCTCTAGACACAACAATTGATCCTTGAGATCTATTAGCCGTGTGCGGTGCCCCTCTCCACTATATTACACCTCGATAATATCGTAGTGGTGCTTAGGCGAAGCCTTGCGTCGGTAGAGCATCATCATCATCACCATGCTGTCATGCTGACGGAACTCTCCCTCAAAGCTCGGCTGGATCGGAGTTCAAGGGACGTCATCGAGCTGAATGTGTGCTGAACTCGGATGTGTCGTACGTTCGATACTTGGATCGGTCGGATCATGAAGACGTACGACTACATCAACCGCGTTGTGCTAACGCTTCCGCTTTCGGTCTACGAGCGTACGTGGACACACTCTCCTCTCTCGTTGCTATGCATCACCATGATCCTGTGTGTGCGTAGGAATTTTTTTGAAATTACTACGTTCCCCAACAAAAACGAACGTGTGCAGTCGCATGAAACGTTGTCTTATGTTATGTCTTCCTTCAGTAAAATGGTCGCCATTTCTTCATACGAACTCGAATTTGATGTTCTTGGGCTCGTTGGATTCATATGAACGATGTTGATCCATTTCTTGTTTTAGATCTTGATTTGGAGAACTTTGGAAAATTACATTTCAACCTTGAAAATGGCTATGTCTCGGCCCTGGGTGTCCACTGTTTGATCCACTTCCATCGTGCTAAGTACATGGGAAGTCCATAACTCCTACAAGACACACAAAGACAAATGAAATAAAAACTAACAAATAATAAATATTATGCAGTTCTCCTGGTTAAAAGGATAAAAACTGGAAATCATTTTCATGTGGACATGTAATTGGCTCAGTGGAATATGATATGACTTGATAAACAAAGATAATGTGCAATAAATGAGCTCTAAATATGTGTAAAGCCATAAACCTCCCCAAGCTTAAATCTTGCTCGTCCTCGAGTAAGAAGGTTGACTATCTAGCTCATTCTTTCTAACTCCAAGCCCACATTCAAAACCAAAGTCCAAAAGTAATATCCATGTTTATCGTGCAAGCTTGCAAGAATCAGCTAGCATGGAAGTAATACTTGCAATCATCTTGGTTCCATTTCCATGGAGGTCAAGAAAGAGGAAATAATTTTGTGGAGTCCAAATTCCCATTGCCAAAGGTTTAGAGAGGATGTCAATATTATGTTGGGAACATAGCAATGCCTATTGATATGTCCTTTTTGCATCAAGTTTTCCTACTATTATTTATAGAGTTTTCATTCAATATAACACTTTGTGGAGTAATTCTAATGCCTTTTTCTCTTATAATATACAAGGTTTACACAAAGAGGGAGATTACCGACAGCTGGAATTCTGGACCTGAAAAAGCTATGTCAGCGATATCTTCATCAACATCTTCAACAACACCATCTCATCTCAAACCCTAGTTCATCTATTGTGTTTATCTTTGTATCAAAACCTCAGATTGGTACCTGTGGGGTGACTAGTAGTGTTGATTACATCTTGTAGTTGATGCTAGTTGGTTTATTTGGTGGAAGATTATATGTTCAGATCCATTATGCTATTTATTATCCCTCTAATCTTTAGCATGAATATGATTTGTGAGTAGTTGCTTTTGTTCTTGAGGACATGGAGAATTCTTGTCATAGGTAATCATGTGAATTTGGTATTCGTTTGATATTTTGATGATGTGTATGTTGTGATTCCCTTGGTGGTATTATGTGAACCTTGACTACATGAAACTTCACCATCTTTGGAACTAAGGGAATGCATTGTGGATTCGTTATTAGATGATGGATTGGTAGAGTGAAAGAAGCTTAAACCCTAGTTTATGTGTTATTCCGTAAGGGGCTGATTTGGATCCATATGTTTAATGCTATGGTTAGATGTTATCTTAATTCTTCTTTCATAGTTGCGGATGCTTGCGAGAGAGGTTAATCATAAGTGTGATGCTTGTTCAAGTAAGAACAACACCCAAGAACCGGTCCACCCACATATCAAATTATCAAAGTAGCAAACGCAAATCAAACCAACATGATGACAGTGACCAGATGAAATCTTGTATGTCCTCAAGAACGTTTTACTTATTATCAGAGACCGTTTCGGCCTGTCCTTTGCTACAAAAAGAATTGGGCTACCTTGCTTTACTTTTCTTACCATTATCATTACTTGCTCGTTACAAATTATCTTGCTATAAAACTATTTGTTACCAACATTTTTAGTGCCTACGGAAAATACCTTGCTGAAAACCGCTTGTCATTTCCTTCTGCTCCTCGTTGGGTTCAATATTCTTACTTACTGAAAGGACTACGATTGATTTCGTATACTTATGGGTCATCAAGACTCTTTTCTGGCGCCGTTGCCGGGTAGTGAAGCGCTTCTGGTAAGTGGAATTTGGTAAGGAAAAATTTATATTACATGCTGAAATTTACTGTTATTTGTTATCATGGAAAACAATCCTTTGAGGGGTTTGTTCAGGGTATCTTCACCTCGACTGGAAGCACAAAGATTTGCTCCTCAACCTACTGCACCTACTGAATATAATGGTTTTGAGATTCCTTTGGGTATGATAGAGAAACTGCTAGCTAATCCTTATGCAGGAGATGGAACACTACATCCAGATATGCACCTAATCTATGTGGATGAAATTTGTGGATTATTTAAGCTTGCGTGTTGACCCGAAGATGAGGTTAAGGAGAAGGTTTTCCTTTTATCTTGGGGGAGCATTGACATGGTATTGGCTATGTGATGATATTGGAGCTTGGGACTAGAATAGATTGAAATTGGAATTTCATCAAAAGTTTTATCCTATGCATCTTAGTTCAATGTTGTGTTCTTGACTGTTCTTTTTATTCTTTTCTAGATGTACTGTCTCTACATTGATCTTAGTGAAATTGGGATCTGGACCTTTATGAGTGGCGATTCGTGTTGTATCTTATGAAGCAGGGTAGATATGATTGATTTTATGATGAAATTACAGACACACACACACACACACACACACACACACACACACACACACACACACACACACACACACACACACACACACACACACACACACACACACATAATAGCTATAGTTTTTGTTACGTTTTGTACAATTTAATGCAGAACACAATCAATCTATCTTATCTCTAAAAATAGAAGAGAATAAATTCATGGTCTTACGCGTAGATTTGGAGCTTATTTCTTTGCAATGTGGAAATGTTTAACTTTTCTTTTCTTTTTTTGCTTTTGAATTAGTGTTCACGTCATCCATCTCAAATGTAAGAACATGTTAACATGAATTGGTACAAAGATGTTTGAAACATGCACCTTTGACTTGAATTTTTTTTACGGGTGCAAACTCACTTCATTTATCAAACAGTGTTACCTCAAGTTGAGTTGTTCATGTGTATCTCCTGGTAAGATAATGGATACAACGCTTGTGATCTTTTGAACTATCTTCATGTGAAAGAATAACAAGTTATATAATTCTTATTGTACAAAATATTTACAGAGTGTTATGTTTAATTTGCATGACTGAATATCTTGAGATTATTGTAGTACCTCTAGAAAAAAATTCAAATTATTCGAATTTAGATGACAATTTAGTTCACCAATTTTTACATGGGTGTGCAAGTGCCATGTTTGCTAATAACAAAGCCGGTAGCTTACACGCGTGTTTATTGCCCTCTAATTTATGGTTTGGTTTGTTGACTTCCGCTTTTCGTTTCTAAACATTTATTCTTGGCCATTCGTTTATAATGTTATATAACTATGTTTGCTTATATTGCTCCATAATAGTTTGGCAATCAATTCAATGTGTACAAAACCCTAATTTTCTCAATAGCAGCAATCTATTTTTATATGAAAATTAACTGATGGGTTAATAAGAAGCAAGATAAATATTCTAGAAAATTCCACAAATTAATAAATACTAGCCCTTGATCTGGTGGGTCCATAGAATTATAAGAATGTAACCGTTTGATATGTGTAACATGTATCGTTTGATATGCATAATATATATTGCATTGTGGCAACCTACCACGAGCCCATATATACCATATATATACCATAAACAATATGTGGTATTGTGGGAACAGACCGTGAGTCCCTAACGTGCCTACCGCACAAAAAGCTCAAACTTGCCCTGCCCATCCTCTCTTTCGGGGGCGCCCCTCTTTCGGGTGGTCTCTCCAGCCTAAAATAAACCAAAGGAGGAATACATCTACATTCTTTCAGGGACAACTGCGACAAGGTAGCGGAGACCTCCTCTTCCCACACCCGGTGGAACGATCGGATGCGTCGGGGACTGAGGTTTCCGGGACGCCTATATGGCGAAGCTGGAGTCTTCATGATCTCTGATCAGTCAATCTAAAATTTGCTTGACTACCGTTGCAGCTGGCATGATGGGGGTTCATCGGCTGCCACTTCTTGGATTGAACGCTGTTGCTGCACGGCCGGTCGACATGCAGCTCCAACGCAAAGGCACATGCGCTCACTACCTTATTTCGTGCTTCAAGTCACTAGTGCAGTCAGCCACTGAAGTTTTGTATATAGGCGGGCGTGTGATGTAGGGAATCATGTTCAAAGTCTATTGTTTCGATTGTTCAGTCTTTTTGGTGTCTTCCCATTGTACTGATTTTGAGTTTATTTGTTACAAATTAATCATATGGTTATTTTAGGTGAACAGAATGTTTGGTTTTGTTGCGAGTATTGCCTGCCAAGCTTCAAGACGCAGAACTCGCCAAGCTGTAAAATTTGAGCGTAGCTTATGTCACTAGCCCCTGCATCTAGCTAAGTTGAACTAGCACATATCCGTGGTAATTCCTCCTGGCATGATTGGATTTTAGCAGTAGTTGGCTTGAACACGTGTATGTTCTTTTTAGAACGAAGGCTCAAGAAAAGCCCGACTTTGAATTAACAAAGCCAACAACCGGCCAGGATTACAAGAACAAATGCTTACAACGAAAAGGAAAGGAAAACAAAGCGACAGGTACAAGGAGCTCGAGCAAAACAACTCAAAGGCAGCAGCAGAAGGGAGCCAAAGCATCACCACGCTGCTGCCAAACACCCTACAGGACGACCTACACCAGCAGAACTAAACTAGGGTCTTGGGAGGAATGCACCACCGCGCGAGCTTCGTGATCACAGCCACCCTCGAAGACAGACCTGGACCAGTCCACCATTTGTTACTGCCTCTGCAAAGGGTCCCTACCCCTTCATCCTGGCTCGAAGGATGCCGCACCGGCAGTCAGTGGCTCGGTTCACCCTAGAACCCAAATGGATGGCATCCAAGCTGCAGGGAGAAGAAAACTAGAGCAGTACCGCAAGCCCAGGACACACTACTCACGAGCACCGTCATCGTCTGCGGTGCAGCCACACCAAAGGGCGAGAGCTGCCGGCCATAGTTGCAGAAACAAGGGAAACAACGATAAGCATATCAGAGGCCAGAGCTGGATTCGCCAGAGCGCAGGGCTCCCACCAAATGGTATATCGTTGCCGCCGTAGAGGGGAACCCGATCCCCTCTCGCCCAGGCTCGTGGGCGTCGACCCTCCGACGACCTCGACAGGGACCCTCCAACCAACAGCCTATGAAGAAACAATGAAGAACCCAAACCAAGTTGTCTCCCGCCACCATCACATCCACAACCAAACTCTCTCGCCGCCCCTGCAATCCCCGGGCGATGCCTCCAAGAAGCGACACGACACGGACGTGCCGTCGCCGCCCGAAGCAGGGGACCTAGGCTTTCACCTAGCAGGGGACGGAAGAGGGGGGAGGATCCAAACCACAACCTCCAAGGAGGGGAACGGCGCCCAAGGCGTCGCCTTTGGTGTGACCGTCGCGCCGGCCAAGGGTTTCGCCCGGATCCAACCCCGCCCGATGAGATCCGCGCAGCCAGCAACCGGGAGCAGCGGCCTAAGCCACCAGGACCCAGATCCGGCGATGGAATGGGCAGATTGGAGCGGAGGGGTGGGCTTCATCTGGCGGTGGCATACCTGTGGGGAGGGATGCACACCAGCAACCATGGACCACCGTCACCTCGTCACCCGCGTGACCGACTGGCTGCCTAGCCAGCACCAGCAGGGCGACCCGCTGCCAGGGCCACCCCGCGCACATCCGCCGGGCCGCCGCCCTGGATGCCGAGGCCCTCCACGAGACGTGCGGCCGCCGAATCCCCGCCGCCACCTTCATCGGCGTCGAGCGCGCGCGCCGGAGCACACCTCAGGCGGCGGCAGAGAGGAAGGAGGGGGGAGGGGCACGGCGGTGGCGGGTAGGGTTACCCCCGAGTAGCCTCGGAGGAGACAACGGGGGGGGGGGGGGCAGGATCTATCCATTGAACACGTGTATGTTGGAAGAATGAGGAGGCATTTACTGCTCGGCTTGCAAATACCTGCTAAAAGGATCGTGAAAGGTCTACCTAATATGGCAAAAGTTCGTGATTTATTGGGAGTGGATCGGTTGTTTACGCTCTGGCCGGTCGTGGGAATCAATTAGCCTTGCTTCTAGCTGCTGTGTATGTTTAAGATTGATTGGGAGCAGATTGATTTCTTGCATTCCCGGCTGGCCGGGAGAATCATTTAGCCTAGATGCTGCTAGCTGTGTCTGTGTCTTTCGTCCATTGCCCTAGGGAGGCAAACTATGTCTCTCATGAGCTAGCTAGGCTAGCGGTCTCCAACCCACCCTCGCTGTGGGTCGAGGAACCACCGGCATCTATTGTAAGGTGGCTGGTGGATGATGTAATGGTTATTTGATCTAATAAAGAGGTCGGAGTTTCAAAAAAAACGGGGGGGGGGGGCAAGGATCTATCCATTGAACACGTGTATGTTGGAAGAATGAGGAGGCATTTACTGCTCGGCTTGCAAATACCTGCTAAAAGGATCGTGAAAGGTCTACCTAATATGGCAAAAGTTCGTGATTTATTGGGAGTGGATCGGTTGTTTACGCTCTGGCCGGTCGTGGGAATCAATTAGCCTTGCTTCTAGCTGCTGTGTATGTTTAAGATTGATTGGGAGCAGATTGATTTCTTGCATTCCCGGCTGGCCGGGAGAATCATTTAGCCTAGATGCTGCTAGCTGTGTCTGTGCGTTTTTTTTTTTTTTGAAACTCCGACCTCTTTATTAGATCAAATAACCATTACATCATCCACCAGCCACCTTACAATAGATGCCGGTGGTTCCTCGACCCACAGCAAGGGTGGGTTGGAGACCGCTAGCCTAGCTAGCTCATGAGAGACATAGTTTGCCTCCCTAGGGCAATGGACGAAAGACACCGAAGTATAACCTACTATTAATACATTGCAATCTGCGTAAATTGCCGCCGCTCTTGTCGCCGTGAATCCACCCAAGTTCATCGTGTTGATCACTTCCAGGCAATCCGCCTCCACCACCAGCTTGTTCACGCCCACCTGTTGCGCCAGTAGGAGCCCATGTCTCAAAGCATATGCTTCTGCTGTTGCGCGTCTTCCACATGCTCAAGTTTTCCATTAGACGCCGCTATGAATCCCCCTCTGTCATCCCTCAGCACTGCTCCGACTACTCCACTGAGAGTTTCTACATGGAATGTTGCGTCAACATTGAGCTTAACACATCCCTCCATAGGCTTGATCCATCATTCCTTCTTCACCCCCATCTCCTTCTTCCTTGCATGCGTGTAATTTGCAGCTAGGGCAGAAATTGACAAAGCCGATCGAGCTGGCGATTGGACCTCTTCTCCATGAACTAGTTGCCTTCTCTCCCACCATATATACCATATCCCAACGAGGATTAATGTTTGTGCGCTCACCTCTGGGAGCAGGCTTCCTCTCGTCGGTGTGACGCCCGGGTATTTAAGCTACAGTAAACCTCTGCTAATGATGCCACGTCACCTCCATTACTGTTGCTAATCTCGCATTAGTTCGAAACCAGTTCGAATTCAAATTTAAAACCAAGCAAACAATAAAAGTTTTTAAATATTAAAACTAAAATGTTCGGAGTGAGCCAAATAATGCATAAGTAAGTATGGTGGAGAAACCACACTTTTATAAAAGTGTAAAATACTCTAAAATGTTTTAAACAGTAGCAAAGACAATTAGTTGAACTAGTCGTCTACCCGTGCACCTGCACGGCCTAGAAATTATAGGTATACATTTTATAAATAAATTTATATTTATGTCAAATGGAAGTGTTTAAGTTTCTGATATCATATAACTGGAAATATGCTAATTTATTCGACCTCTTACACAAATAGGAATAACATTCGTTCGGTTGATATTTGGTAAGATGATAATATTCATACTTTCTTATGCATGAAAATTTATGTGCCTATTTTATTTTACTTTGCATGGTCTTCTTTTTGTGTGATGCGGTTTAATTATTACTTTTTCAAATGGGCATTTTCTTAGCTGGGGCACAAATATATTTTAGCTTTTATATATAAAGAATTTCTAGTTTTTACGTGCTGTTTTTTCAATGAGAAGGCACATTTTTTCATGGTGGCACGTGCTTTTTCTAGGAACTTAGACGTGGGCGTTGAGTATATTTTTTTAGACGTGCAAGTTTTATTTATGTACATGGTGAGAAGTTTTATTCCTGACGTACATGGTGATTCTTTTAATAAGACACGATTCTCTTTTTTTTTATACGGATGGATTTCATCCCTTACGTGCATGTTGTTTCCTTGCATGGCCCTCTAGCAGATCTTAACCATAAATGCATGGTATTTTATTAGATCAAGGTCTGAAGATTTTTTAAAGTTGTATGTACGTGTCTTTTATATCATGAAGATGTCACGTGCTTTTTTCTTGGGAAGTTGGATGTGGGCGTGGTGGACTTTTTTTTTTTTGCTTTTTTTCCTGGGAGCTTAGATGTGGGCGTGGAGGACTCCTTTTTTGGACATTGTGGATCGTATACCAATGGGACTCTAACTGCAATCACTTATTTAATCTCAATCGTTGATTTAGAATCTAAAGGTTAAATTTATATGTTTTCTAAGAATTAACGTGGAGGCTTCGTTGGTGCTTCCAATTAGTGAATATAAGATATAAGATGCCTTTTACAATAAATAAAATATTAAACTAATTTATTTTGTTGCCCAAACTTATGTGGCAGTAGCTAATTACTAACACTAAATTAGGGACTACTTTTATATTTTATAAAACTAAAATAAAAGAGGAACTAAAATAAAACAGAAAACAGAAAAAGAATAATAAACAAAAATAGAACAAAAGAAATAAAAACAGAAAAGGCCTCCCCCCACTGGGCCTCGACCCACCCACATGCCGGCCGGCCAAGCCCACCCCTACTCCCCCACTCCATAACCCCCACCGACGGAAACCCTAGACCGCCCCACTTCCCCACTCGCCTCTCCCGCACGATCCCTCTACACCCTTCTGCTTCGCCCGATCCAGATCGGGAATGCCGTGGCGCCGCGTCGTCGAGCCACCTCATCGACGCCCCCGGAGACCTCCTCGCGAGCGCCCCCGATCGCCCATGCCATCGCTCGCCCGTCCGTGACTCTCGCCGGCTCAACCAACCTCACCACCTCTCCCGACTGGACGCGCGCTTCGACCCGTCGTCATCGCCGGCGCTAGGCGCCTCCTCGCTGGCGCTGCCCCACCGCCGCCGCCCTGTGCCGGATCGACCTCGCCGTGGTCTCCTCATCTCCTCCCCACGGGTCGTCCCCGAGCCTTGCCGCCCCGCTTCTCTTCAACGCTGGTGAGGCCATCGGCCTCTCCCCTTCGATCTGTGTCGCCGGCGCCGTTCACTTGCCGCGGGTGCCCGCCGCTCCCCCTGGCCGCTACTACCGCGCTGTCCCGCCTCCACGGCCTTGATCTGCCGCCGTGCCCGGTGGGTTTGCACCGCCAAGGCCCTCGAACACGAGCGCCCAAACCAGCCTTGCCCGTTAACAACGCTGCACGAATCACTATGGCCCCGTGCCTATGACACATCGGGCCCGCACTGGAACGTTAAAAAAAAGGAGATAAAAAAACAATAATAAATAAAAATATTAATTAATTAATTAATTAACTTAATTAATCCTATTTATAGTTAACTTATTTAACTATTGTTAATTAATTAAACTATAATTAGATTAGTTAAACCCTAATTAGAATAAAGTGTATGACGTGCGGGACCTACACGTAGTTGACCCAGTCAGCTGCATAGTTGACTGCTGACGTCAGCATGTTGTCATGCTGACGTCATTATTTACTATTCTGCATAATGTTGGATTTAAACAATTAATTAAATTCCAGAAATTAATAAAATCTTTAGAAAATCATATCTTTTAATCCGTAACTCGGATTAAAATATTTTCAACATGAAAGTTGCTCAGAACGACGAGACGAACCCGGATACGCAGCCCGTTCGTCCACCACAAACTCCTAACATATCAAACACGCAACTTTCCCCTTCGGTTCATCGTCTGAAACACGGAACACCGGGATACTTTCCGGATGTTTCCCCCTCACCAATATCACCTCCTACAGATTAGGTCACCTCTAGCACCGTATTGCCATGTTACGCTTTGTGATACTTTGATTGCTCTGTTATTTATTGTGTTCCTCCTCGTTACTTCTTTCCTAGACCCAGAGATGCGGCGACCCCAGCTCGACTACGGAGTTGACGACCCCTCTCTCTTGCCAGAGCAACCAGGCAAGCCCCGATCACCAGATATCGCCTATTCTACTCTATACTGCTTGCATTAGAGTAGTGTAGCATGTTACCGCTTCATTATACCTATCCTCATGCATAGCCTGTCCTTGTTACTATCATTGTTACCTTTACCGCAATCCTATATGCTTAGTATAGGATGCTAGTATATTCATCTGTGGCCCTACATTCTTGTCCGTCTGCATTGTGCTATACTATCGGGCCGTGATCACTCGGGAGGTGATCACGGTATATACTATATACTTTATACATGATACATGTGGAGACTAAAGTCGGGTCGGTGGGTGGAGCACCCATGAGTGGATCTTTGTGGCGGAGCGAGCAGGCAGGTTGAGACCGCCTAGGAGAGAGGTGGGCCTGGCCTGCTCGTGTTCGCGGATACTTAACACGCTTAACGAGATCTTGGTATTTGATCTGAGTTGGCTACGAGCCTATACGCACTAACCATCTACGTGGGAGTAGTTATGGGTATCCCGGCGTCGTGGTATCACCGGCACTTCGTGACGTGAGCGATCGAGCGCGCGCGCGGATTGACCGAACGCCACTAGGCTAGGTCTGCTTCCGGCACAGACGCATAACGTGCAGTGTGTGCTCGTCGAGGCGATGGGCCCGCACCCTGCGCTTAGGTTTAGACCGGCGGCTGGCCTCTCTGTTGAGCCTAGGTGGGGCTGCGGCGAGTTGATCTTCCGCGGCGGGCATGACCCAGAAAGTGTGTCCGCCAAATGGGATCAAGCGTGTTGGGTAAGTTGGTGCACCCTGCAGGAAGTTAATCTATTCGAATAGTCGTGATCTTCGTAACAGGGCGACTTGGAGTTGTACCTTAACCTTATGACAACTAGAACCGGATACTTAATAAAACACACCCTTCCAAGTGCCAGATACAACCGGTGGTCGCTCTCTCTCAGGGATACGAGGAGGGGATCGCCGAGTAGGATTATTGCTATGTGATGTTACTTGGAGGATTTCAACCTACCGTCTTCTACCTGTTGCAAGACGAAGGTGACCAGAAGCGTAGTCTTCGATAAGACTAGCTATCCCCCTCTTACTCTGGCATTCTGCAGTTCAGCCCACTGATATGGCCCTTTACACATATATCCATGCATATGTAGTGTAGCTCCTTGCTTGCGAGTACTTTGGATGAGTACTCACGGTTGCCTTGTTCCCCCTTTTTTCCCCTACCTCTACTCGATTGCTGTGACCAGACGATGGAGCCCAGGAGCCAGACGCCACCGTCGATGACGACTACTACCCCGGAGGTGCCTACTACTACGTGCAGCCCAGGACGGCGACACAGGAGTAGTTTAGGAGGATCCCAGGCGGGAGGCCTGCGCCTCTTCGATCTGTATCCCGCTTTGCGCTAGCCATCTTATGGCAACTTGTTTAACTTATGTCTCGTACTCAGATATTGTTGCTTCCGCTGACTTCGCCTATGATCGAGCACTTGTATTCGAGCCCTCGAGGCCCCTGGCTTGTATTATGATGCTTGTATGACTTATTTATGTTTTAGAATTGTGTTGTGATATCTTCCCGTGAGTCCTTGATCTTGATCGTACACATTGCGTGCATGATTAGTGTACGATTGAATCGAGGGCGTCACAAGTTGGTATCAGAGCCGACTGCCTGTAGGAATCCCCCTTCCACACTCCTTGGCCGAAGTCGAGTCTAGTCATTGAAAAACTTTTACTGCATGGCTGTGCGGCTTACGGGCCCACGACGCCATTGGGTGGTATTAGGATCTTTTACTCCTCGATCTTTACTCTGGGATTCTGAACTCTCTTCTATTCGGGTTAAACGATTTTTACTAAAATCTAACTTTAGGATGTCGTTACTACTTCCTCCCGGAGAACCCCTCACTACAGGTGATTGCTCCGTGAACCAGAAGAAATTGAAGATACTCTCCGATATTCTCTCGAGACCTTGTCCCTGTCGCTTTTGCAATTCCCTACCACCGAAACATCCCTATGGATAAATACTTACGCCTGTCGTTCTTACTTTTATTCCCAGTTAATCTTGTTATTACAAGATACCCTGAAATTCTCTCTATTGTTCCGAGAATACTTTGCACCTACTGCCTTACAGTTCTTTGCCACCTGGATACCCCTAAGAATAATTTCTCGCACTTTCCGAGTATCCGCTCATCCCGCTTGTTCGTGTTTCACAAAAGTCTTTGAAATACTATTCAATCCTCCGAAAATCCTTAGCCGCTTTATTGCTCGCAAATACTTGTCTACTTGCATTATGGATGCTTCCCATATATCCGCAATATTCACTAGTATCTTTTGACACCGTCATTTTGATCCTATTGGTTCAACATGTGTGCGAATGCACACAATCATCTATCAACCCTTCTAAAATATCTTTCCGCTCACCATCATTTTGAACATGAGCTGGTTCTCGACCAAACTATCGTAAATCGATTGTGCCTCGTATATTCAATTGATCCATCCTTGATCAGAACGTCTGCTTCTGATCCTTTGTTTTGGAAATCATAATTCCTTTGCATTTAAGCTGCGAATTATTCAGATGCTTCCATAACCTGTTGCATTTGCATGCCTTCCTCTTCCGGTTGAGTATCGATACTCATATGAGATCCTTTGTGGACCATCAAGTCCTTTGTTGGATTGTTATCCGACAGTGTCCTTCATAATTAATCACTTTGCGAGTTCTTTCTCCGATACATATTACCTTTGGTAAATTGTATCCTCTGCTTTCTCAGCCCTGCTCAGCTTTCGGGCTTGTGTTATTTACTCTTGAAACTTGTGGTATATGTCTCTAAGAAGCCCCTATGGGTTGAACATATGCCTTCTCTAAACCGTGTGAACCCGAAAGTTTTCACGAATCATACTCTTCTGGTGCTTCGCCAGATAAAATTTCAACACCGCAACTTCATCAAACGTGAGAAGTAAATGAAAGGTTATGCATTGGAGAAGTGGGAGTCGACCTTGAACTTGTGTTCATGCCTATGGACACGATGTAGATCTTATCGTTAAAGCTTCTCTTAAATTAGTTATTCCTTTGGTATAAGTTCATCTTATATCAGGGATCTGGCCTTTTGCAATCGTGGTTCCGACCATGTTCTCTTTTGAATACCATTTCTCGTGCAAGTTTTAGCACTTGTCTTCTGTAGAGCAATACCCCGGTCCAACCTCTACTTGATCTGTCATCGAGTATTACCCCCCTGGTATCTCGAGATTATCATGGAACTGCATAACTTCTAATGAGTTCTTCATCAAGTGCTACATTCCCACTGATTCCAATTTTTCACGGGCTCTGAGTTATTAAACACTCAAAGACACCAATAACTGAATCGAGTCCGCAATACGGTTCAACAACTCTTCGGTAAGCTTCTATCAGTACGAGTTTGTACCCGATCACATCATTCCTAGCCTGATCGGCTATATCATTATCATGCTAAATTTTAACTGTGCTACCGGATCCTTCTTCCCGTAGCACAATTATTTGACGATGAGCTAAGCTTACGTTGATCTTCCTCATCATATCATTTCTCCTTGGACAATAAGCTTGGTTTCGAGTTTGTGTCATACCCTTGGTTCCAATAACCTTTCGCTTCACCATTCATTTGACTTGATGTCATCGCCGATCGATTACATCTTGAAATTTCTCGACAAAGTGTGTCGTGATCATCATCAATCTTATGAGCTCTTCCAGGATATCAAATGAGTTCATGATGAGAAATACCATCCTTGCCCTCGATGATCTGCTTTATCATCGACCTTTATTGCCTTCCCACCAACACAAGCTTGTTCATGTTTGGTGTTATACCTTGAGTTCCTTGCTATCCAGTAATTGTTCTTCTTTACCTTGGAACATTAACACTCTTATGTTCTCAATGTTCTGAGATTTGTTCCACCTCTTGAGAATTCTTGACATAGAAATACTTCTCACCATCACCATTCTTTCTTGGCCCCCGTGTTAATTCCAACAAGAGAACGGTGTTGTTTGGATTCTTTCCTTCTAGCAACCCTATTTCCTTGACGTTAATGGTCGAAAGTTCATTCTTAGGCTATTGATTATTGAATCACCATCCTGACATTGGTCGTGCAACCCAACCCATATTTCGGGTGCACCTTTCAACCAGTGATTAATTGTGTATGTTTCCCTCGAGCATACATCATTATATCATTTGATCAGTTAAATGTTATCTCCTTGTTCACATAATTGTGGAGATCCATCTTTTGGAAATCTCGATGAATTGTCGCTGAGACCATCAGCCACCTCCTCATCCTCTCTTTGATTTAATGATGAACTCTTGTTTCGGAACTCGCTTCCATAGTTCATTTCCTGAGAATCTTGCAATGTCATTTCGTCGATTTGTGTTGCACCTTTCCTTCTCAGGCATCCCGAGTCTGAGGTACCCTGACACCAATCAGATCTGAATCTCGGTCAGATATGATGGTTGGAACATATTTTAAGGGTTATACCATCGGTCTTTATATGACCCGGTAAGGTGATGTCATGCCTAGCACACCTGGCCGGAGGACCTATTGTTATAGTTTCCTTTTCTGCAAGATTATCCATTCTTCCATGAAGGAACTGTAAGACTTATTCTACAAGTTGTTCCTGATGAATCCTTTGTGTATCCAAGGTTTGACCTTTGCTTGAAGAACATGTCAATGCTATCTCAAAGCATGTCTGTGGTACTCCGATTTCCAACAAAATCATTTGAAGCCCAATGCTTAATGTTTCTTGCTAAATTACCCCAAACACCGTTGTATGGGTAATGTCATGATATTTCTCTCCCCTTTCCTAAAGGGTTTTCTACGTTATATCCTATCATGGATATCATGCTTTGCTTGTCCTTGGGAAGGATTTACCCCTGAAAGATGTGTTTAAACACATTTTCCTTTCCATTGTTCTGTTTAAACATAATAATCACTTTTCCTTTCCATTGGTTTGTTTAAACCTTCTTGTGATCTATATAATATAAGCAGTAATATCCCTGCTTATGTAAACACCTCGGTGTACCATCTGGTCTGGTGTAACCCTGTTACTATTGTTGATGACATTCCGGTAGCCACCGATGGACGAGAACTTTGCCTATTGGTCCGCCTCATTCAACGAGCAGGAATTGGCTCTCTTCGTCCCTTGCCCTTGGTACCGGTGTTGTTGCCGACATAACTGACGGGCTATCCTCTGACATGCCTTACTTACATGATCGTGCAAGACGTCATCACCCTTCTTACTTTTAAACCACATGGTGGGCCCATAACCCACAGTTCCACAGGATCAAAACCTGACTCTCCTGTACACCCCTGTTCCTAAAGCTAATCCTCACGCTTGGCTTCGTATGAAAGATCACGAGCCACCTTCCTAGTGATCTATTCTGGTATCAGACGCAATGCTTATTCCCGTTGCTCTGAACCCCTTTCACGCCTTGTAACAGGCATCGAACGATTGCCTACCCGCTTGGAACTTCTCGTGGTACTTTCTTACTTTGCTCTCGATAATTCGTTAAGTTTCAATTCGAGAGTTACTTTCTGCCACCTTCCCCGATCTTATCGACCAGATAGTTAACCTTGCAGAGGTCCGTTCTCCCTGTAATCCCACCCTTTATTCTTCCGTAAGTACGATGGAGTTCCGGAAGAAAGGACGCCGACTTCATCTTGATGACCTAAAGCAGCGAAATGAAGACATCAATGTATTGGACCGGCCTCTTTGAGAAGAGCAAGCCAGGATGAGAAGACCCGCTAGATTCGTTACCAAACTTCCCCCCTTACACCCCTCTTAAATCTCGGGATGAGATTTCTTGTAGTGGAGGAGAATTGTGACGCCCGGGTATTTAAGCTACAGTAAACCTCTGCTAATGATGCCACGTCACCTCCATTACTGTTGCTAATCTCGCATTAGTTCGAAACCGGTTCGAATTCAAATTTAAAACCAAGCAAACAATAAAAGTTTTCAAATATTAAAACTAAAATGTTCGGAGTGATCCAAATAATGCATAAGTAAGTATGGTGGAGAAACCACACTTTTATAAAAGTGTAAAATACTCTAAAATGTTTTAAACAGTAGCAAAGACAATTAGTTGAATGCCTTTTACAATAAATAAAATATTAAACTAATTTATTTTGTTGCCAAAACTTATGTGGCAGTAGCTAATTACTAACACTAAATTAGGGACTACTTTTATATTTTATAAAACTAAAATAAAAGAGGAACTAAAATAAAACAGAAAACAGAAAAAGATTAATAAACAAAAATAGAACAAAAGAAATAAAAACAGAAAAGGCCTCCCCCCCACTGGGCCTCGGCCCACCCACATGCCGGCCGGCCAAGCCCACCCCTACTCCCCCACTCCATAACCCCCCACCGACGGAAACCCTAGACCGCCCCCCACTTCCCCACTCACCCCTCCCGCACGATCCCCTCTACACCCTCTGTTTCGCCCGATCAGATCGGGGAAAATACCCTGGCGCCGCGTCGTCATAGCCACCTCATTGACGCGCCCCCCCGGAGACCCTCCTCGCCGGAGCGGCCCCCCCGATCGCCCATGCCGTCGTCGCTCCGTCCGTGACTCCTCGCCGGCTCCACCAACCCTCACCACCCTCTCCCCGACCTGGACGCGTCGCCCCCGACCCCGTCGTCATCGCCGGCGCTAGGCGCCGCCTCGCTGGCGCTGCCCCACCGCCGCCGCCCTGTGCCGGATCGACCTCGCCGTGGCCTCCTCATCTCCTCTCCACGGGTGCGTCCCGAGCCTCGCCGCCCGCTTCTCTTCAACGCTAGTGAGGCCATCGGCCTCTCCCCTCGATCTATGTCGCCGGGCGCCGTTCACTCGCTTCACAAGACGACCCCAGCGCCCCCTCGCTTTCGCCACCGGACTCGCCCTCGCCGTCCCTTTGCCCCGGTTGCTCGCCTTAGCTCGTCGGCCCACAGCAGCTTGCTGCATGGTGCCGCCGCTCCCCGCCACTACTACGCGCCATCCGCCTCCATGCCTTGATCTGCCGTCGTGCCCGGTGGCCTTGCACCGCCAAGCTCCCTCGGACACGAGCTCCATAAACAGCCCCTTAACACGCTCCCGAATCCACTATGGCCCCTGTGCCTATGACACATGGGGCCCGCACTTGGAACGTTAAAAAAAAGGAGATAAAAAACAATAATAAATAAAAATATTAATTAATTAATTAATTAACTTAATTAATCCTGTTTATAGTTAACTTATTTAACTATTGTTAATTGATTAAACTATAATTAGATTAGTTAAACCCTAATTAGAATAAAAAGTGTATGACGTGCGGGACCCACACGTAGTTGACCTAGTCAGCTGCATAGTTGACTGCTGACGTCAGCATGTTGTCATGCTGACGTCATCATTTACTATTCTGGATAATGTTGGATTTAAACAATTGATTAAATTCCAGAAATTAATAAAATCTTTAGAAAATCATATCTTTTAATCTGTAACTCGGATTAAAATATTTTCAACATGAAAGTTGCTCAGAACGACGAGACGAACCCGGAAACGCAGCCCGTTCGTCCACCACACACTCCTAACATATCAAACACGCAACTTTCCCCCTTTGGTTCATCTGTCCGAAAACACGGAACACCGGGGATACTTTCCCGGATGCTTCCCCCCCTTCACCAGTATCACCTCCTACAGCATTAGGTCACCTCTAGCACCGCGTATTGCCATGTTACGCTTTGTGATACTTTGATTGCTCTGTTATTTATTGTGTTCCCCCGCGTTACTTCTTTCCTGAACCCGAGACTGCCGGCGACCCCCAGTTCGACTACGGAGTTGACGACCCCTCTCTCTTGCCAGAGCAACCAGGCAAGCCCCCCCCTTGATCACCAGATATCGCCTATTCTACTCTATACTGCTTGCATTAGAGTAGTGTAGCATGTTACTGCTTTCTGTTATACCTATCCTCATGCATAGCCTGTCCTTGTTACTACTGTTGTTACCTTTACCTCCAATCATATATGCTTAGTATAGGATGCTAGTATATTCATCTGTGGCCCTACATTCTTGTCCGTCTGATGTGCTATACTATCGGGCCGTGATCACTCGGGAGGTGATCACGGGTATATACTATATACTTTATACATGATACATGTGGAGACTAAAGTCGGGTCGGATGGTGGAGCACCCGCGAGTGGATCTTTGTGGCGGAGCGACAGGGCAGGTTGAGACCGCCTAGGAGAGAGGTGGGCCTGGCCCTGTTCGGCGTTCGCGGATACTTAACACGCTTAACGAGATCTTGGTATTTGATCTGAGTTGGCTACGAGCCTATACGCACTAACCATCTACGTGGGAGTAGTTATGGGTATCCCGGCGTCGTGGTATCAGCCGAAGCACTTCGTGACGCCAGCGACTGAGCGGCGCCGCCGGATTGGATCGAACGCCACTAGGCTAGGTCTGCTTCGGCACAGCGTCGCAACGTGCAGGTGTGCTTTCGAGGCGATGGGCCTGCACTGCGCGCTTAGGTTTAGACCGGCGTGCTGGCCTCTCTGTTGAGCCTAGGTGGGGTTGCGACGTGTTGATCTTCCGCGGCCGGGCATGACCCAAGAAAGTGTGTCCGGCCAAATGGGATCAAGCGTGTTGGGTAAGTTGGTGCACCCCTGCAGGGAAGTTAATCTATTCGAATAGCCGTGATCTTCGGTAACAGGACGACTTGGAGTTGTACCTTGACCTTATGACAACTAGAACCGGGTACTTAATAAAACACACCCTTCCAAGTGCCAGATACAACCGGTGGTCGCTCTCTCTCAGGGATACGAGGAGGGGATCGCCGGGTAGGATTATTGCTATGTGATGTTACTTGGAGGATTTCAACCTACCGTCTTCTACATTTGCAAGACGAAGGTGACCAAGCGTAGTCTTCGATAAGACTAGCTATCCCCTCTTACTCGGCATTCTGCAGCTTCAGTCCACCGATATGGCCCTTTACACATATATCCATGCATATGTAGTGTAGCTCCTTGCTTGCGAGTACTTTGGATGAGTACTC
Source organism: Aegilops longissima (assembly GCA_021605205.1). Lineage (NCBI taxonomy): Eukaryota > Viridiplantae > Streptophyta > Magnoliopsida > Poales > Poaceae > Aegilops > Aegilops longissima. The sequence continues at coordinate 613,240,582 of CM038680.1, forward strand.
ACGGTTGCCTTGTTCCCCCTTTTGCCCCTACCTCTACTCGATTGTTGCGACCAGACGATGGAGCCCAGGAGCCAGACGCCACCGTCGATGACGACTACTACCCCGGAGGTGCCTACTACTACGTGCAGCCCGCGGACGACGACCTGGAGTAGTTTAGGAGGATCCCAGGCAGGAGGCCTGCGCCTCTTTCGATCTGTATCCCAGATTGCGCTAGCCATCTTATGGAAACTTGTTTAACTTATGTATGTACTCAGATATTGTTGCTTCCGCTGACTCGTCTATGATCGAGCACTTGTATTTGAGCCCTCGAGGCCCCTGGCTTGTATTATGATGCTTGTATGACTTATTTATGTTTTAGAGTTGTGTTGTGATATCTTCCCGTGAGTCCTTGATCTTGATCATACACATTGCGTGCATGATTAGTGTACGATTGAATCGAGGGCGTCATAGTCGGCATACATAAAATATGGTCCAAAACTGATGAACCAGCTCTGTCTACATTACTCGCCTCCTCCACCAATCCATCTAGTTTTAGACACCTCCAAATTTCCGCCGCTCTTGGACAAGTAAATAGTGCATGCTTGATATCCTCACATCCTCCTGCACACATAGGACAGTTCCTAGGCATAGCAATATGTCGATTTGCCAGGACTCCGAAACATGGTACGAACCCATGCAACACTTTCCATGCATGAATCTTGATCTTTCCCGGCAATGAGGACTCCCACAGCTTCGCCCATACTGGATAACGCTGTGATTGTTGGCCTTCCGTTCTCTCAAACCATCGTCCAAACTGGTGATCCCACTCGGCATGGTGCGCCGACCGGACTGTGAACATGTTGTTCTTCGTAAATCTCCAAGCCACGAAGTCCTCCATCATACCCTGCGGCGCGAGCGGGATCGCCAGGATTCTCTCCGCATCAAGCTTCCAAAACGTATCCGTCACAAGATCTTGATCCCATACTCCTGTCACCGGATCGATCAGGTCGGCTACCTTTGACAGCAGATTTGCTCCTCTCGGGGTAACTACACGTCCGTCCGCGCTCTCAGCAATCCACGGGTCAGACCAAATATTAACCTGAGAACCGTCTCCGATCCTCCAAATGGCACCTCTTTTGAAGGTGTTAATCCCTGCACAAATGCTCTGCCACGTGAAAGAACACCCACTCTTCATCTTCGCTTCTAATAGTTTCCCATCCGGATAGTACTTCGCTCTTAAAACTTGTGCACACAGCGACTCCGGGTTCTCCAACAGTCTCCATACCTGCTTGGCCAGCAGGGTAAGATTGAAACTATGTAGATCCCTGAACCCCAGCACACCTTTGCTCTTCGGTATGCAGATTTTCCACCACGCCGCCCAGTGAATTCTCTTATGGTTATCATCATCGCCCCACCAGTACCTTGATATGGCATCCGTCATCCCTTTGCAAACTTTTTTCGGGATATTAAACACCGACATCGCGAATACTGGCATGGCTTGAGCAACAGCCTTAATGAGAATATCTTTCCCTCCCGTGGATAATAGCTTCTCCTTCCATCCACTCACCAGCTTGGTTGATCCGTTCAATTAGATATTCAAACACTTCACTCCTGTCCGCTCCGACCATTGCTGGTAATCCCAAATACCTGTCATTCATGCCTTCCGTAAAAATGCGCAAGTTCTGACATATTATCACCTTCTGCTCTGGCAAGTTCGAGCTAAAAAACACGCTGGACTTCGCGTCACTCACTAGTTGCCCTGAGCTCTCACAATATGCATCCAGGATCTCCCTAAGACATGCTTCATTAGCGCGTCTGCTCTCATCAGAATTAGGGAGTCATCCGCAAAAAGTAAGTGCGAGACTTGCGGTGCTTCCCTACATACTCGCACCCCTACAAGGTTACCATTGTTCTCCTCCCTTTGCAGCAAACTCGACAAGGCCTCTCCACAAAGTAGAAATAGGTATGGAGATAGAGGATCTCCTTGCCTTAGTCCTCTCGAAGGGGAAAACACCTCCGTGTTGGAACCATTGAAGCACACACTATATGATACTGTTGAAACACATGCCATAATCAGCGAAACCCACTTGTTATCAAAGCCCAGCCTCTCCATCATTCTCTTCAGGAAGCACCACTCCACACGGTCATATGCCTTATGCATGTCTAACTTCACCGCACAGAGCCCTGACTTTCCTTGTTTCCTCTTAATGGTATTCATACATTCATACGCAATAAGTATGTTGTCTGTGATCAATCTCCCGGGGACAAATGCACTTTGCGTCGGGCTAATGATCTCCGGCAGGATTCCTTTCAATCGGTTAGCCAACATCTTGGAGATGATCTTGTAGGCCACATAACATAGACTAATCGGCCTAAATTGCGTGATAATGGTCGGTGCAGCCACCTTTGGGATCAGCACAATAGATGTGCTATTCCACCCTTCAGGTATCGTACCTGAGTTTATTGCCTCCAACACTTCCTTCACCAGATCGTCCTTGATCATACTCCAAAACCGCTTGTAAAATGCCGCATGCAATCCATCCGGTCCAGGGGCTTTAAAGTCCCCTATACTGAAAAGTGCTCGACGCACATCCTCTTCATTAAACGGTGCCAGAAGAACCTCATTCATCTGCTCCGATACTTTCGGCACCACTTTCTGAATTACATCCTCGTTTGGCATAGCCACCTGCGAGGTAAACAGGTTAGTAAAGTACACTTGTATAATGTTTGCCATCTCTGCTTGTCCTTCTTGCACCACTCCATTCTCATCTTGTAAACTCTTTATGGTATTTTTCTTCCTTCTAGCTGAGGCATACATATGAAAAAAGCTTGTGTTTCTATTCCCATGTTTTAGCCAATTCACTCGCCCCCTTTGCACCCACTCCATTTCTTCCTGCTCCAGTAGGTTCTCAATGACTAGTAATATCTCTTTTTGTCTATCTATGGCTGCATCTATCGCCGGCCCCCTCCTCAGGTCCTCCAGCTCTGCTTTCAGGGCCACCATCCTCTTTTGCGGTCTCTTCAACACTTCTCTATCCCACTTGTGCAACTCCACATGTACAACATCAATATTTGGCTTAAATGGCCCAATTCCGATCATCGCCGCATGTTGCCACGCCGTTTGTACCACCTCCTCCACTGTTTCCTCTTTCAACCATCTTGCTTCGAACCTTCGCTTCGCTCCCCTTGGCCTGCTTTGCTCCGCATAAAATTCAGTATTCACCACTAGGGGTCGGTGGTCCGACTTTGTCATTTCCCCGTTCAAAACTCCCACATGAGGGAACAGTATATTCCATCCAGAGTTACACACTACTCTATCCAATCGCTCTTTTATTTGTCCTCTGCTCCACGTAAAACTGTCCCCCGATGCTCCCATATCATCTAGGTTGCAATCAGCCAGAGCATCTCTGAACCCCTGCATTTGACGCTGCTCCCGTGCCGCTCCCCCCTCCTTCTCATGAGCAAAGAGGATCTCATTGAAGTCTCCAAATACCATCCATGGAATATCCATGACCTGGTGAAGCGATCGTAGATACTCCCAGGATTTGTGCTTACGTTCTCTTGCAGGTTCTCCATAAAAGCCTGTACATTGCCGCTTCCTTCCATCATCAACAATGACATCAATAAAGTTACTCGTTACATCGAGTTTTGTGATATCCATTCCCCGTCTCCAGAACATCACTAAACCTCCTGCCCTCCCATCACTCGGGTCAACCAACCGCTCCTGAAAACCTAACTTCGTCATCAACTTCTTCGCCCCCGCGTCAGACAAATGTGCTTCCGACAGAAAAAGCACATCTGGTTTATAGCACCTCTGGATCTCCAGAAGTGCCCGAACTGCCCGGGACTGACGCATCCCGCGGCAGTTCCATCCTAGGAGAATCATTTGGCCTGGAGGTCCCCCGAGCTAGGGGCCGCCAATGTTGCCAAGTCCATAGTCACCGTCTCATCCACCTTGTGCCTCTTACTCCCCTGCGAGTTAGTGCCATCTTCCACCTCCTTTCTACCTTCTCTGCCTGCTTCATTCGCCTCTAGATCATCCCCTTCTTTACCATCAGTCAACATTAGTTTCGATCCAACCCCCTGGTGTTTCTCCTCCAACTCCAGACGTCTTTTAAAGTGGCCTTCAGATTGAGATAAACTTGGGAGTTTCACCGGGCTACTGGCAGTGCTCCGCAGATCGTCATCACTCCTTTCTCTCGTAGGCTGGTTCCTCCAAAAGTGTCTGTGCGTATGTTGAAGGAAGCGGGTCGATTACCTGGACGAAGCTAGCTTTATACGCCCAGCTGGAGGAAGTGGATCGATTAGTGGAGGTAACTAAGTGCACGAGGTTGTGCCAAGAGTTGCCAGAGAGGTGAGTATGACTTGTACACACACAAAAATTAGATTGTAGGTTTAATGTGTTTCCTCCATTACTGCAATATAGTTTTTTTTTTAATTTTGATGCTTATAAGTTAGATGAATTCTATCAACATTGGTCCAAGAAGATTTTGCTATAAAAATATTCGGAGGCTCTCCTTTCTTAATTGTGGTTTGCATTGGGTCCACCTCCGTGGTTTACTTTAGAGTGGTAGGGTGTGTTCTATTCATCTGATTTAATAACCAGTAGATTTGAAGTTTGTTTCATGTGTCCTTAACAATCAGTGCTAGCTACTCTCTCTGTTCCTAAATATAAGTCTTTGTAAGAAGTCCACTATGGAATACATATGGAACAAAATGAGTGAATCTACACTATAAAATGCATCTTATATATCCATATGTGGTCCACAGTAGATTTTTTCCGAAAAATCTATAGTAAAATCTCTAACAAAGACATATATTTCGAAATAGAGGTAGTAATAAAGTTGTACTAACATTCACGTTAATCTACTTACCTGACGTAGACATGGAAAAAAATTCCTACAAAATTGATTCTGGTAACATATAGGTGAATATTTACTTATCATCGCTTAGTTTTTTTTATGATATTAATAATACATGATACATTAACTTGAAACAAAATAGATGCGCCAAAAAATCCACGCAAAAGAAACCCATCTCCCAATCAAACATAGACCCCTGTATAGCGGTTAAGATTGACATGGACTCTGTATAGATAATTAGTGTCAATTATATTAATTTTGGACCGGCTTTCAGTGGCATGTCGTATATAATTGGAAGGATAAATCTTAAAATTGGCATGACATATAAACACGATGATTTTAGTTTGAAGCTATGGGAAGACGGAGACATGCAGTGCTAACACAATTTCGTAGTGACAAGTGATTGGTATTGTTCGCCCTCATTGATGTTCATGCTGCACTTATCTACATGATTCAGGCATCGAGCATTGACAGATTTACGGCTAATTATCTTATGCACTCACGCATGCAGTACCTGTGAATGCAGTACTTGTGCTGGGCACTTGGAGAGAGAGGCTTAGGACTACTTAAGTTGATTAAAGATTACCATAATTGTCCCTATTAAAATATTATTATATAACTAATTTATACTATTACATATCTCATTTTAATCTATTCCATGGAGTTGGTTTATTAATTTTAAGACCATATCAGTTAATATTGTTTTCAGGAAATTTACATGGATGATTGCTAATCAGAAAAACTGAGTTGTCACTATAGATGATTAACCGTAGTTGAGGAAGCGTTTTCAAGTTTCATTTAAAAAGTTAGAATACATAGCTTCATATTTTTCTCTGCTATTAGTTTAATATATATTGGATACATTTGGGAGAAACAAAAACTACCTTCGCCACAGTTGTGAGCAAATCAGTATGTATATTCTAGGGTTATGCTAGATTTCATACTATAACTTTACAGAAATTTTGAACCTCTTCATCAAGAACCTACAAGAACAAGCACTATCCTAAAATATAATTTGTATATATGTATCCATAATTGCCCCTCCCAGTTATATAACAAAAATAGCTTAGTTTTAAAGAAATTCTGTAAGTTATTACCCATCCATGGGTGGCAAAAAATGGGCACAAAATTTGATGGGAGAAAAACTATTGAAAGTATAACTATTAAATGAGTCAGTGATGCTACACTAACATACTAGTTCATTTTTTTCCTATATTCAAAAAATGAAATATGAATTTACCTTTACATGGATCGTCGGTGGGAGTTTCAGAAAGGGTACAATGTACGTGCCCTCTAAATTTATGTTCATAACCTATGAAGAAGAAAAAAATCGGGATTCAAAAAATCTGGGATTCGACAATCTCTGTAATTTACATCCTCTAATCTGCCCCCCTTTTCAAATGCAGATTTTTCTTCCGTCCATCGTTGGACTGTAATGTTTATGAGATCTACTGATTTTTGTAAACTAGAAGTTGTGTTGTTGTTGGCATTTTTCATGTAGTGTTCATCCGACGTGCAATCAAAAGATCCAGGTTTATAATTTTCTTTACTCCATTAGTTTCCACTAAATGGGCCAATAAAATCAGTGAAAGTGCAGGGTATATGTAGTTCTTCAATTTTCTTTTGTCAGAAAGAATCAAATCTTTCCAAGTAAAACTAAATTTGTGGCTGAGCAAGTAAACCAACTAATGATATGAGAAGGGGTTGATTGAAGCAAATGTGTGGTGATATTATCCTTTGTATGAGCAAATTAACTAATTATACATTGCAAATAATAGTGAAAACATCCACACATCGTTATAACCTATATGGAGAATGCAATGAGAACTATTTTCACAATCAGTTATTAAAACTTAATATGGGAAATATTAAAACTATAACTAATCACAAATACACTAATTATTCTGTAGTTTGTTGCACAATAATGTGGATAGGGTGGCTGACACTGCCAATGATGATCCCAAGCCAGGTAGAGAAGCAAGGTGGCAGAAACAAAGGAAAACTGCACCTTAAGTTGTATTTTCCATTCATAACTCGATATCGTCATTTACTACCTTGACCATAAAGTCGACATGTTGAAAATCCATATCAACCAGTAAACAAGATGGTAAAAATAACAGTTTTATTATTGAACATTCCAAAGTTCTAGCCCGCGCATCGAGCGGGTCATTTTGCTAGTTGGTTTTAATTACCAAATTGCATTTCTTTAGTGAATACATTGCCTTAAAATTCTGGTTGTGCAAAGTTATTTTTTAATTTTTTTTAAAATGTAGTCACTCATGATTTGTTTCTCCCGTTGCAATGCACGGGCACATTTGCTAGTACAATATAAAAAAATGTTCACGCAATGTTGAAAAAAGTTTCATATCATTTAGAAAAATGATCAGAAGGAATTTGAAAATGTTTACAATGTATTCTAAAAAATGCTCGGGCCTGTATTTGAAAAAATATTCATCATGCATTTTCAGAAAATGTTCATTGTGTGTTAAAAAAATGTTCCTCATGTATACAGAAAAATATACAATGTATATTACAAAATGTTGACATGTATTTGTGAAAAAAGTATACATGGGTACTGGGTTTGGAACGAGTGGCATGCCGAGAGTGGACATGAAAAAGTCACGCGCCCATTATGTCGCAACTCGGACAAAAATGGTCAGACCCGAGTTGCAAGTCAAGGGTGGACTTGCGATTGGGACAAAAAAAGATGAGGCCTGAGTTGCGAGTTGAGAATAGACTTGCAATTGGGACAAAAAGAGGGTTAGGCCCTAGTTGCGAGTTGAGGGTGCGATTGAAACTGAGACAAAAAAAGACCGGGCCAAGTTGCGAGTTGAGTGTGGACTTGCAACTGGAAATAAGAGTATATAGCAAAAAACTACCACATTACATGCTATCGCTATAAAAAAACTATCTTTTTTTAATTTTTCAAAAAACTACCACAAATTTGGTTGGCTGTTCCAAAAAACCCAAATTGATGAAACGTTAAGTTTTAACCGTGTTTATGACAGAGGGGGTCCACTCGTCAGGTCACCGTTATATTGGACCGTTAGTTTACCGTTATGACATGTGGTGCCCACATGCCGGTCCCTCCAAAAAATAAAAGGCAAACCGATCCCTGTAAGTTTTTTTAGCAATCAGCCCCCGTAAGTTTTGTTAAAAAGCAATCAGGTCCCTGTTAGTTTCGGAAAAAAGCGATCGGGTCCCTGTGCTCCCGTCCGCCGTCGCCATGGCCGGAAGTTGCTGTGCGCTGTTGCTGCTCGCCGGTGATGTGTGCCGCTCGCGGCTGCTGCTCCACGCCGACGCCGCGTGCCGCTCGCCGGCGCTGCTCCCCATTGCTGCCGCTGCTTGCCGCTTGCAGCTGCTGCTCCACGCCGGCGCTGCCCCGACGCCGCCCACTACAGGAATCAGACAATTTGCCGTCAGGCAAGCACAGACGGCAAAGGCTGAGTACTTTGCCGTCAGCTTTTTATCAGGAAGACAGCAAAGACTTTGCTGTCAGCCAAACCGATGTTTTGCCATCAGGTGATTTAATAACAGACGGCAAAGAAAAGCAAACACAGACGGCAATGATTCTTTGCCGTCTGTGTTATTTTTTGCGGACGGCAAAGTGAGCTCTTTGCCGTCTGTGTTTTCTTTCGCAGACGGCAAAGTCTATTTTGCCGTCAGTGTTTCTTTTCCGTTTGCTGATGACAGCAAACCCTTTCTTTGTCGTCTGCCCGATAAAAAATTGACCGCAAAGGCGCTCCCTGACGGCAAACTAGCTGTTTCCTGTAGTGGCCGCCGCGTGCCGCTCATGGATGCTGCTGCTCGCCGGTGCTGCTCCCCGTTGCTGTCGTTGTGTGCCGCTGACGGCTGCTGTTGCTCACCGGCGCTGCTCCTCTGCTCACGGCTGCTGCTGCTCCCCTGCTCGCCGACGCTGTATGCGCTGCTGCTGTTGCTGCTTGCTCGCTACCCTTGGAGCTTCTACTCTCGTCACCGCTGCCCACTGCCACTTCTGCTGCTGCTTCTCACTGCCCTTGCAGCCGCTGCTGCACCGGCCTTGGTGCTGGCCATGGCTTAGGAGAGAGAGTTCAGGGAAGGAGAGGGAGAGAACAAAGAGATTAGGGAGGAAGAGAGAGCTGACATGTGGGTCCCACATGTAAGTAACGGTCAAACAAACAGTCAACTAGTGGTCATAGCTGATGTGTGGACCTAACCTGTCATAAACGTGATTCAAATTAACTAACACAGTCATCAATGCAACATGGTAGTTTTTAGGAACAGCCAACCAAAATTGTTGTAGCATTTTGAAAAATTAAAAAAAAGGGTCGTTTTTTGTAGCGGTAGCCTCTAATGTGGTAGTTTTTTGCTATATACTCCTGGAAATAAGGTTGCGCCCCAGTTGCGAGTCAAGAGTGGACATGCAACTGCGACCGAAAAAATCAGGGCCCAGTTGCGAGTCAAGGGTGGACTTGCAGTTGGGACAAAAAAAAGGCCAGCCGGACTTGCAAGTCAAGGGTAGACTTGCAACTAGGACAAAAAAGTGTTGGACGCAGTTGCGAGTTGAGGGTGTACTCACAACTGCGACAAAAAAAGGTCGGGCCACCAGTTGCGACTCAAGGGTGCACTTGCAACTGGGACAAAAAAAGTTGGGCCCAATTGTGTCAATGGTAGACTTGAAAAAAAAATCGGGTCCCAATTGTGAGTCGAGGGTATACTTGCGACTGAAACAAAAAAAGGTCGGACCCCAGTTGCGAGTCAAGAGTGCACTGGCAACTGGAACAAAACAATAAAAGAGAATAAAGAATACTAATTTCAATGTCTAAACTATGTGGATAGAAAATTAGATGTGGGATAACTGTTTCACTTCTAGATGTGAAATAGCAAATCTGTTGTTACAACATCAAATGCGATAGATTTTTTTATCACTCAAGGACTCAAAAGAGAGAAATCTGTACAAATTTTTGATCACGCAAGGACTAAACAACAGTACAGATTTTTGAACATGTCTGCGATTGTTAGCATTGACAATGAAAAGTTGGTTAACATTGTCTCTACTATTCAAAGAGAGAAATTCTTAATATACTAAATCTGACTAGGTTTGATTTATCCTGTTTTTTGACTATTTATTATCAGTGAAAATTGACCCAATGAGATGGCGCCACGTGCTTTACTGGGGGACCTGACGGGGTAAGCTTCCTGATGCGCTTGGCAATTTTGTTGTGGATAGATGGTCAAAGTTTGGTTGTTGCCTACTCCTAGATTGCAATCGACTGGTTTGTTTCTTTTATAGTCGGTCGCCGCTTGAATCGCTGGCCCTAGGCGCTTCGAGAGAGACCTCGTCGATGTCAAGGCCACCGCTGCACGGCCGAACAAGATAAATAGACTCTCCTTCCTCACGGTCTCTGCCTCACCTTCCTCCCCGCCCCATAGCCGAGCTCCCGTTCCTTTCCCCCGTTTCCTCTCCGCGTGGGCTGGGACGACGCTCAAACCCACGCACGGTCATCTTCCCCTTCAGCTGCCTGTGGCTATGCTCCCACAGCGTCGCCTGCCCCGACGGCCCGAGGGTCCTCACGCCGCCTCGGCTGGAGTGTGCCAAGGTGAGGAGCTGCCATGACCGCGGATCCCCCAACCTCCCATGTTCCTCCTAACGACACCTCCCCTGATGTGCTACATGCTGCTCTCACGACAGAGATGACGGTCAATCTTTGTTTGCACGGCGCGGCGGCTCACCATGGGACTCACGGCATGGTCGCCGACGCTCTGCACCTTCCACCGGTGTCTCTTGCACGTGCCTAGATCACTCCCTGCTACAGCCGGTAGACCTCCACATATCGGACGAGGACGATGGCACTGACGACCCGTGGCCAGTCCCGTGAAACCATGCCTCTCCCACCTCTTTCGGTGGTGTTCTGCTGCCCCTAGAGGCTAGAGCTCAATGTGGGGGACTCTCCATGGATCGAGCATCGTTCTGGACGTGGCTGCCCACTGCTCTGCAAGTCGACTGTTCCAACGCCAAGCAAGTGTTCGACGTAATGTTTGGACGGCTGTAGGTAAAAGAAAATCACTTCTATCCAGAAAACTGTGTCAAAGGTTATATGCGTGTTCCATCCCAAGCGCAATTCTTCTTCTTTACATGTTCCTTTTGTGATATATCTGCTTATGCAATGAGGCTCACACACTCTCGATGATTGCAGCTTGGAAAATTGTTGAAAGAGAACTTTACTGTCAGGAAACCCTCCATAGGAAATAAAGTAGGATGCAGTGTAAAATGGACCCTGCCTTAACCCTTGATTGGTATGAACTTCATGGATGAGGCAATTGAGCTCTACACAACAAGGCAACAAGCATATTCAATACATCAAGGTTGTTAGGCACAATTGTTCATGTACAACCATCTGTTAAACTTACTATGACTTCCTTTTCAGGATGCTCCATGGAATCTTCAAACAGATAAATGGATAAAGCAAAAGAAAGTCCATACGGGGCTCTGTGAGGAGTTAATTCCACGTTGGTACCACACTTGCTCACCTACTCACGAATCAGTACCACTACTCGTGCATGTCGTAGTTCAGTACCAACTCAGGGCCTAAGTGATGCATAACGGGCTGACAGCCGTATAAGCGCGTATTGACCGCGTATCCGACAGGTCGCGCCCACCTGTCAGGTGACATGGTGGCCAATCGGCGTGTGCCTGGTTCGCTGACTAGGACGAGGCCGGTGCGGTCGGTTACATGGGCTCGGTCGGACTCGCCTCACTCTCACTCGACCTCACTCTCACTCTCGCTCTCCCTCCTCTCTCCGATTTGCCCGCCGCCGCCGCCGCCGCCACCTCAACTGGCTCGCCGTTCGCCATGGAGGACGAGAGCAGCCAGACTCAAGCGCGCAATACATGAACCTCTCCGGCGACGAAGCCATGCATTACGGGTGAGTTGTAGAGCTAGGGTTAGGGTTGGGTTATAAGATTTGGGATTTGGGGGATTTGATTTGATTTGGGGATTTTGTTTTCCTTTTGTTCCTGTAGATCCTGCTAGCATTGAAGACCAAGACTACGATGGCATTGAGACAGCACCGAGTTCTTTGCCATCGGCATGGTGTGGCGGTGAGAGGCGTGTAGCATTCAAGCATTTAACACGGGCAGGAGGTTCTTAGTCCGTCCTATGAGTGTAAGATTCTGTCCAAACTCGTGTTAATGGTATTGTTTAATCTAGCCATGTGCATAGAATTGTGCAGTCCGGCATGGAATTCATGTTCTTTAATCTAGCCATGTCTTGATGCACATTGTTTAATGAGTACTCTTGTACCATAGCTCGATGGTCATTTTGTAGCTGTGAGGGTCATTTTGTAGTCATTTAGTAGTACTAATGCTAATTAGTGGATTAGAAAATGTGTTGATGCTTGCCATGTATATTTAATTTGGCGAGTAATTTTATAATTGGTCAAGATTAGTTTTGAAAGCATATAATCATTGATTGCAGTACAAGAGAACTCACTTGGCAAATTATTTGATTGTTTAAGGTCAGAGAGATTCAATGTCAGAAGCTTAAAATTCAATTAGTGTTATATTATTAAAGTTGTTTCCCAAGGATGCTTAAAGTTCATTTTTAATTCAGTGGCTAGTCATTTAGGGTCCTACATTGTTTAAAGATGCTCAAAGTTCATTGTTTAAAGCAAGTTGCTCAAAGTTTATTGCTTAAATAATTTGCCTAGGAGATTGATTTTGCACATGCTATGGTTGTTTATATTGCGGAAGATGACAAGCTGTGGTGTTGTTCTCTGGTTGACCCAGAGTGGCCTCCTACATTGCAGAATGCCTTGTTGAAGCTATGGGAAATGTATCATGACAGCAAGAGTGATAGGAGGAAGGATAACCTGGAGAGTTCACTCACTATTCACCATTTGACTGAAGAAAAAAATAATCTCGAGGCCAACTATGACAAATTGGTTGAAGATGTGCACCAACTGTTCAATGCTCAAGAGGATAGGATGGTAGATTTCAGCTATTTGCAGGCTAAGATGTAGAATGTGCATGTTTACGATTCATAGTTGTATCGACATGAAGACAGAGATGGGGAAGAAAGATGCGAGATCTTCAAGCTGCGGAGAAGTATAAAATCTTGATGAACCCGATGTAATCTCAAGGCACTTGCATCAGGAACCTGAAGTTTAATCATCTAAAAGAGAAGGAAGTGCTTAGTACATCCACTAGGAACCTGCAATTCCAGGTTGATGAACTCAAAAAATCTGAGGAAAAGCTCACCCAGGAGAACACCCAGCTGCTCCTTCACATGGGTGATCTCAAGAAGGGCATGACAAGCTCACAAACAAGGAGGGATCAGCTAAAGATTCAGATTGCTGAACTGTTGAAGTCGAGGAGAAGAACAAGCAGAAATTGAAGGGGATCCTGGACATCTTGTCAGAATGAAGATGTAGAGCAAGAGCAAGAGCAAGATCCAGATCAACATGAAGAAGAAGAATGCTTGCTTTGCTGACCTTTTGTGAAGTATGGTGTTGTTGTGAACTAAGTTATGTACTATGGATGTGTAGTTATTGTGAACCACTATGTTGTTGCTTTAAGTTGTTGTGAACCACTATGGTGTTGTGGTGAACCACTATGTTGTTGCTGTGAACCACTATGTTAACTATTAGTTGCAGTGAACCACTATGTTAATCAATATGTTGTTGTTGTGAACCAGTTTGTTGTGAACCTGTATGTTAACCCTTAGTTGCTGCTTGTCTTAGTTGCTTGAACTCTTTTATGAACCCCCTAAACCAAGGTGGTTAGGCATTTAGGCTCCGTCGACGTCGAGAAACCCCTAAACCAAGGTGGTTAGGCATTTAGGCTCCGTCGACGTCGAGAACCCCCTAAACCAAGGTGGTTAGGCATTTAGGCTCCGTCGACGTCGAGAACCCCCTAAACCAAAGTGGTTAGGCATTTAGGCTTCATCGACGTCGAGAACCCCCTAAACCAAGGTGGTTAGGCATTTAGGCTCCATCGACGTCGAGAACCCCCTAAACCAAAGTGGTTAGGCATTTAGGCTCCGTCGACGTCGAGAACCCCCTAAACCAAAGTTTTGAGAAATAACACTAACATTGCCAATAACACTAATCATCAAATCTCATAATCAAACCTTAACATTGCCAATAACACTAATCACCAAATTGATAGCATAACATTGCCCATAACATTAAGATAGTTGATAGCAATTCAGTACACTCAAACAGAATCATCCAACCAGTGTGACTTGTTGGTTCAGTACAATCAAACCTAAGCATCCAACCATGCCATGGTTCAGGACACAAAACATTGATCAGTACCATAGTTTTGAGAAACAACAACTCATTACACACACTCATCTGTTACCACTAGGATCAAACCAGTTCATCCAACCAGTGTGACTTCTTGGGGCAGAAGATGTAGAAGGAGTTGCACCAGACCTTGCTCCAGATCTTGCACCAGTCCTTGCACCAGACCTTGCTCCAGATCTTGCACCAGTCCTTGCAGGTGGAGGCTGTGATCTTGGTGCAGGCTGGGATCTTGCAGGTGGAGGCTGTGATCTTGGTGCAGGCTGTGATCTTGCAGGTAGGGGTTGTGATCTTGCAGGTGTAGGTTGCTGCTGTGACCTCTTGGTCTTGCAAAAAGAAGTGAGATTGGTATTAGTAGACAACATTAAAATATTAACAAATGCACTAGTCAACTAATACAAAAGAAGTGAGATTTGGTGTTACCACATGCTTGTTTTTCCTCATAGCCAAATCTGGTTTCAATTGTTTCAGGCAGTTGGTGTATCTATGGCCTTGGAGACCACAGTTAGAGCATGTTATTGTGGCCATTCTACTGCTGTCCTTTGGCTTTGGCACTTCAAACTTGCCCTTCATCCTCTTCTCTTGCTTTCTTCCTCACCTAACATGAAATTCTGGTGGCTCTATGTCTGGTCTAGGTGTCCTTATCCAGTCATGTTCACCAGGAACAGGAAAGATCATAGGTTCATATGCTGCCACATAAAATGGTTTTCTGAAGAATTTACAAACAAAGTCCTCTGGAAACCTCTTGGCCTTGTTAATTGCTGAAATTGCATGGTTGCATGGTAGGCCACTGAGGTCCCATTTTCTGCAACCACATGTATGATTATCCAAGTTCACAGGGTGTGTTTGCTGCCCACTGGTCACTTGCCATAAATTAACACCAGCTTGAATGGGTTTGCAGTATCTAGCCCTCTCCTTTTCCAGCTCTAACTTCTCAGCATAGTGTGGTGTGATCTCCCAGAAAGCTGCCTTTCCTCTCTCTCTCTTCTCATGCCACCTCACCATTTGCTTGTCCTTAATACCATCAACCATAGTCCTAATAGGCTTTTCCTATAATCAAGGATATACTTGTTGAACACCTCGAGATAGGTTGTTAACAACCAAATCTGTCTTGCGATTAGTGTCAAAAGCATGCCTTGCCCATGTCTTGTTAGGAATTGCATTAAGCCAGTTCCAAGCATCCACACACTCATTTCTCAAATCATTCATAGCAATATTAAACTTATATTCATTGTAAGCATAACTGGCATTATCCATGCATTTCTTTAGATCTTCCCCCCTAAAACGAGCATTCTGGAAATTTGCATATAAATGTCTAAGACAATATCTCTGGTGGCAGTTTGGAAATACTCTATTCACTGCATTGAGTAGCCCCTGTTGAAATTACAACAACAAACTAAGCTACTGACTACAGACATAGTTGAAACTAAGTACTATGCTACTGAAATTACACACAAACTAAGTACTTACCTTCATCTATCGACATGATAGTATAAGGACCAAATTGGCCAACTTCTCCTCCTAGACATATCTTGAGTTGGTGCGAAACCAGCACCAATTTGTCAGATCCTCCCGACCAACAATGGCAAATGCAATTGGATAAATGTTGTTATTGCCATCTCTGCCAATGGCAGCAAGGATCTGTGCACTGTGGTCAGCAATAAAGCATCCATCAACACCTGTTTTGCAAAAAAAACCAATTAAGTCACTACATAGCAAAGAAACTACAGCAAAGGTGTAATCATGTACATAGCAAGAAAAGAAACAACTAACTAACCAATGAAAGGTCTGCATCCATTGAGAAATCCTCCCTTGCTCCATTTAAGCGAAAAACATTGCATGAAACCTTGGCCTGGATGTGGTATTTTTTTGTTGCTTTAGGAACTAGAGTTGTAACTACAACCCTACTTCCGTGGTTTGTCTGCATAATGGTTGCTGCATAGTCTCTTAACACAGGATCTTGCTTCTTTTGCTCTCCTAAGACAGCTTCCACAGCTAAGTTTTTGGCCCTATAGGCCATGTGCTTAGGAACCTCAACACCATACTTCTCATTGCAGGCATCAATCAGAGTTTGTATGCTAGTGGTTGGATCAGACCTGAACAATGACTCATATGTCTTTGCAAGCCACTTTGCACTAACCACGAAGACTACTGTAGTGGTAGGGAAAGTGTGCTCCATGTTCATTTTTTATAGCAAAAGTCTTTTCACCTTTGATCACAGCAGCAACAATGTGGAACCAGCGGTGCTCATTTACGCAACTTGCAATGATCCTTTGGTCGAGTTTCTATGATATATGAAATCTCTTGCTCGTGAAATGTGCAAGCTCAGCAGAGCATCTCTGAATTGTGCTGATTTGTGAAGCACATGTACTTACATAATTGCTGGTATGGGTGCTCCATTTTTCATTGAACCATATCCTAGGTTTTCTTTTACATGCCCTACTCTTCTTGTTTTTCTTTAGGACAAATTGCAGTGGCTCATGCCCATCATCTTCACTATCCATCAGCCAACCAGTTTCTTCTTCATCTGATGAAGGAATGAAATCTTTCTTCACCTCCTTTAAAACACTAGAATGTGTTCTAGTGGTGGGGCCCCTCCTAATTGGCAGCTTCTGTTTCTTCTTTGGAGGTTCTACCTGCAACTGTTGAGCTAACTCCACATTCAAGCTCTCATCCCTCTCTTCATCCCCACTCTCTTCCTCCTCCCTCTCAAACAGATCCTCAACCTCAGTGTCACCCTCATAATGAAGTTGTTCCTTCTCTTCTGACTCATCATCTGAATATTCATCTTGATCATCTGCTTGTCTCTTTCCATCTATTATCTCTGTGTCTTGAGAAATCATGTACTTCTCCAAGTAGTTGTCACTGTCATATGCCCCTTCTGAATTATCACTACTGTAATATCCCTCCTGCAACAAGACTTCATCCTCCATCACAGATTTCAGCTTTTGTTTACCTAGATTTTTGCTCTCTTGTGTGCAAAAACCACTAGCTTCAACATTGGTACTACTACTGCCCTGACTATTAAAAACAAAACCTTGGTGATCAATAGCAAGCACAGCTGGCTCACTGAGATCATACACAATTGGTGGTGCATAAAGAATGGTCTGTAGTTCGGCATTTCTCTGAATTGCAGTACTGTCAGTGGTTGTTGCTCTAACTAACAGATTCAAAACTAAAGTATGCTCATGCTGCTTCTTAATATTCTGCAATTTAATGTTTGTGTCAATCAAGTCTAGGCCATGCTCTCTCTACTCTCCTATGCATGTGTTCTCCATGTGATACAATTCCTCAGAGAATGTAAATCCTTGTGTATGCAACAGTGCATACAGATTGAGAAAAGTGACATCAGAACTGCATATCTTTCTATCCAAATTATGTAGGGCATCAAAGTGAATCCTAACATCCCAGATAGCCTCCTCCACACTACAAGTGCTAGCAAATTTGGACATTTTCATTAACACTAACCCTAGCCCCCAAATTGGAAGAAAGAACAGAGGAGAGGGAGGAGGACTTACAGCACCCCACCACATCCATGGGTCCAGTGATGGCTCGTGAAAGGGTTGGCGACCCAGATCTCTGCCATCCGCAGGCGCTGCTCCATGGTCAGCGGGGCCTCCTCCATTTCTTCCTCGGCGCTCGAGTAGTACGAAGAACTGTCGCTGTCGCCCTCGGCCAATCCTGGATGCGCATCGGCCCCGAGGCCAGGAAGATCTCCGTACCCGCCCACACCGCCACCGCTGCTCGAGCTGCCGCCTACACCGCCGCCGCCCGGATTCGCCGTCGCCATTGACACAGAGGAGCACGGGGAGGAGAGGGAGAGGGGAACGAGAGTTAGGGTTCGAACTGGCGGCTCGGTTCGACCTAGCCCGTTAGGTCGCCCTCGTCCTAGTCAGCGCACCGTCCACGCGCCGATTCGGCCACCGTGTCACCTGACATGTGGGCCCGACCTGTCGGATACGCGGTCAATACGTGCTTATACGGCTGTCAGCCCGTTATGCATCACTTAGGCCCTGAGTTGGTACTGAACTGCGACATGCACGAGTAGTGGTACTGATTCGTGAGTAGGTGAGCAAGTGTGGTACCAACGTGCAATTAACTCCTCTGTGAGGCCTGCTGCTTCCGGTCGTCCTCCCCAAGAGTGTCAGGAGAAGCGGCTGCTGCAGAACTCATTGCAGGGGGCTTCAGGTCAGGTCCCTCTCGAGCCATGCATGTATCTTCTTCTCGAGGCAAATTTAGCATGCATGTCGCTTAATTGTTCCATTAATGTGTTTGCGGGATGTAGATGGGAGGCTCTTCTACAAGCTCATGATTGACATCGAGGAGCTGCATATCCTTATTTATAGAGATAATTAGAAGTTTGTGACAAATTAAGTGTGCTCTACATCTAATTTCAGAGGAAGTACATGTACTGCAGTAGCATGCAAGTGGGTTCCTGCCATTGTACATAGCACGTTCCAGCTGTTGCATATCCTTACTTTCAGAGACAGTTAGTAGTTTCTAAGAATATATATTTCATAGCAATAGCTATGAGAGATCATTAGAGCAGTAGTTCTATCTACTACCACATGTATTTTCCGTTGATTGTACAAGTTCACATGTACATCTCTGAATAAAGAAGAACCCTATTACTGAAGTTATAGAACAGAGGTGGTGTTGCTCTATATATACAAAGCTATTATTTGCATGCTTTGCTGAATAAGTGCGTTTAGAATGAGTTGAAATCTAAGAGCAGATAGCTGCATGTTCGACTTCGTTGTGCAGTACCATTTCTTGCAAAATACTTCCAATTAGAATAGTTGTCGTTCAGTATTTGCCTAGCTCTAATACCATTTCTCACAAAATACATACACCTTTTTAGTGTCTGAATTTTATTATCTGTTGGTGATCAGTTTTGCCTACTCCAGTTCTTGGATGTGCTATCCTCCCTTCTCACTCTCGGGCTCTAGCAGCAAATGGACGGCAAGCATCACAAAGCAGCTCAGCTCCATTGCCTCCAGTGGCGGCAAGGTCTGTATGCTCAGCCCAACCCCGATGCTCTCTTTGCATTTTATTTATACACCAAAATATACTGAATGGAGGACAAGTTCTACTTTTCGTTAATGCAGCTAGCTTGATTGATTTTTTTCAGTAGCTTGATTGATTTAATCCCGGTGGTTCTGCTACTTTTTGTTCATGCCCACGTGTATTTGTGCTAATGTATACAAAAGGGAGCAAGCGTACTAGAGGGTAGTTATTCCTTGAATTTGTGATACAAAATATAATGCATTCTATAGAAACCAAAATGATGTTCGTTGGAGCTTCTCTCTTGCTATGTTCCTTCTATTCGTTTCTGCTTTGAGAAAACTCCATACTTGAAAAATGTCTCTTCATGGCTTTTTCGAAGTTTTTTCTGTAGTTTTCAGTCTTGGGTGCATGCAGTTTCTTCATGTCACATCTGAAATTTGGGGCCATGTATGTACATTCTAATTAGCAGAGCCTTGCGAGTTTAGGATACTAAATGAGGTACTTATATATATAGGTTTGCACCGTGTCAGTTTTTCCTGTGATTAATTGATCTTCATACCAAGAAAATCCTGCTTGAGGGATGTCGTGCACTCTGATTTTTAGGGTGCATACTCTGATTTTTACTGCTTTTTATGAGAAGAGGGTTGTCAAGTAATTATTTTTACCTTTGATCTAAACAACAATAATACTTTAGGATTGATCTACACCTGTGTAATATGTAGCGTGAGTTGTGGCTCATAGTAGTATACCACATGGTTGAGTACCAGAGATAGAAAGTCAATTAGTGAGATTTTTTTCCGAAGCCAATCACTAAGTATTTTGAACATATTTTCCCTGCCATCTTTTTTTGAAATTGGTTGCTTGATTAGAAATACTCACTGTTAGTTTACACTAGGATGAAGTGTTGAGGTGTCGGTTATAGTCCGACGAATTTATATTACCATGATGTTCAGGTAGGTTGCTTTCTTTATGTCTTCTCCCTGAGTAATCGAGGAAATAAAGGACTATCTTGCACGTTTTGAAGAAGCACAATCAGTTTTATGGTGTAAAAAGTAGTAGCACCTGAGGATTGTTAATCGAGGTTGCCTCTTCCATTTCTAGAAAGGCATGATGTCCTGACAAGTTTTATGTTGGAACTGTGAACTTTATTTTTAAGAAGTGGAACACAGCAGTAGTATTTGGTTAGGCAGAACTGCAGATCACAGAGAGAAACTTATTTAGGTAGAACTGCAGATCATAGAGAGAAATTTAGCCATTTATGTGCGACAACATACACCATTGCATATCTAACGTACACAACCTGAAGATCCAATAATCCCATACATCGGTGCTAACCAACCACAAAATCGCTTGCAACAATTTGCAAAAGCTCTATACCACTTCATCTACAATGATACCTCATTCATTTTCGTACCCACTATATGTTCAGACACAGTTAAACACAATACAATGGATGGAGCTTACCGTCATAAGAGAGCATTCTCCATGGGAAAGCAAGTCAAGAAGAAAGGCAAGCTCCCAACACTAAGCTCCTTAGAAGATCATCCCCAGTTCCCAACTTCAATCGCGCCAATGCAAGCAGCTCGGTAAGCCCTCACTCTTATCCAATATTTTATGTTCTTTCTTCTCTTGTGCCTAAACGAAATATTGTGTCTAATATTTTTATATACAGCAGGAGAACTTGATAGTATACATTTCAAGGCACCCAATCCTTGAAGCACTAAGTTTGGCAACTGGCTTAAAAATACAGGGTTATACCCACTGGTATCATCATGGAGCCATGGCACAAGCATGTGTGCTGTTAGGTCTACCAAGTCAACGAGACAGCCATAGGGAATCTTCAATGACGTTTGAAGGAGAACCAGCTGAGACAGAAGATGAAGCCAAAGAAAAGGCTGCTCAAGTTGCTCTGGAATGCATTTGTGTAGATTACAACATTTCTATTAATGACCACAACTACTACGCACTTGAAGTCACAAAGGAAAGATTATTACGGCACACCAGAGGACACAAACCAAGCAGTGGCAATCTAACATGGCCCGTCAGCAAGTAGCTACTTGACAGAATGAGTTCACAAGACAAACAATGATTTCAGCAAAAATATGCCTGTACATTTGTATCTTCCAATACAGCCCACTATGTAGGGTGAGCTGTATATGGTTTTAATAAGTACTCCCTCCGTTCCTAAATAATTGTTTTTCTAGAGATTTCAACAAGTGACTACATACGGAGCAAAATGAGTGAATCTAGACTCTAAAATATATCTACATACATCCGTATGTTGTAGTCCATTTAAGATAGCTAGAAAGACAACTATTTAAAAACGGAGGGAGTAGTTCTTATTAGAGGTGAGCCAATGTTAATCGTTTTGTTTGTGCCCATGCATTTGCATGGCTGCAATAAATTTACCTTTTTGTCACCTTTAAATTTTTTAATTGATAGGGAATAACTATTTATTACTTTATTGCTTGAACTATAGTCTACATAGTTGCAACTTACTAACAGGCGCGGTGTGTCGCCGCGCGGGCTAGGCTAGTCTGTACTAAATGCAGGAACCGGAAAATATTGCCTGGTGATCGATGGGGGAGGGCTAATTGGAGCAGGCATGAAGTTCACAGGTGGAGGTGCCATGACCCTGTTCGAGCCGGGATAGACGGCAAGGATTGTGTCGCATCGCCGTGAGTGGTGTCGAGGAAGACGGGGGTTCCGACACTGTTTAGTGTTTACATAGTGTGGTAGATGGCGGGGTTTACTTCTGGCACTGGCGCCAGGTAAACTTACGTGATATGCCTCATCTGAATTGGCGGTGCTAGGCGTCATCCGGTTGATTAGAGAAAAACTTAAGCTGCCTCCACGACCGTTAGATGCGCCCATCACAACCGTCGCTTGGTCCTTCCACATCTACATCACTTGCCCGCACTCCGCAGCACACGCAAGCTCATGGTTGTTGCAAACTTGGAGGTGACTCAAGCCTGTACGCATGTGTGCTGTTCGTGGAGTGATTAGTGGGTCAAGCTGTTAGTGGCTTGACCGTGTGCGCTGCATGCAGAACTATGCGGGCGTGCATGCAAGGTAGTGGTTAGTGGGTGCGTTTTGGCTGTGTTAGAGCAACTTTAGCAGACCCCGCATCCCTCCTCGATCTGGAAAATAACCGCTAAAATGCGGGTCGGGATTGAAAAACCGACAAATCCTATTTGGCGCTGCAGGCGCTTGTTAGTGTGTATTCGGTAGGCGCCCAGCAATGGGCCGGCCCATCTTATAGCCAGTAACCACCACGTCACCTAGTTCGACCTGATCACTTACATCCTTTTATATCTTTTCTTATTTTATCTGTCATTTTACCCTTTTCCTTCTTGCTTTTTTCCTTTTTCGTTTTTCGTTTCTGTTTTTTCTGTTTTCTCTTTATTCTTCCTGCCCCAATGAACTTTTTATAATTCTTGAACTTTTTTCCAAATTCTATGAACTTTTTTCAATTCCAATGAACTTTTTCCAAATTCGATCAACTTTTTCAATTTTAATGAAGTTTTTTCTAATTTCATGAACTTTTTTAAAAAATTGATGAATTTTTTTTCCAATTTCAATGAATTTTTTTTTAATTTGATGATTTTTTTTCAAATTTGTAGATTTTTGTTGAAAATCCATGAACTTTTTTTTCATTTTCTATGAACTTTTTTTCAAAATTGATGAACTTATTTTCAAAATCCATGCACCTCATGCAGTCTAGCTCTACTTTACAGCGATATATCTAGCTTTTAGTTTTGTTGAACTGCGCTTATCTCAGGAAATGAGGATAACTTAACGGAGCCCAAACTCATTTGAAATAGGTTTTCTAGCCTTTGGCTTAAATAAAAGATCTAGCTAACTTGTGAGATAGAGTTGTCTTCCTGGCTGGAACAGGATGGTACCAAGTCACAATTTTTTTGTTCCCAAAAATTGATGTGATATACTCCTAGTACATTGTTATGTGCAACAAATAGCGTCGG
This sequence comes from Aegilops longissima, assembly GCA_021605205.1. Taxonomy (NCBI): domain Eukaryota; kingdom Viridiplantae; phylum Streptophyta; class Magnoliopsida; order Poales; family Poaceae; genus Aegilops; species Aegilops longissima. Next base: position 613,263,698 of record CM038680.1, read on the forward strand.
AACGCTGTTATGTAGTGTTTCACGCTATTTATAACCGCTCAAGGCCGGTAGCTCAACTGGTTAGTGAGCTTTGGATGTGGAGCGAAGTGCCTGATTTCAAATCCCGTAGTATTTACTTTTTTGCGGGTTTTTCGTGCTGTATGATGCGTTTTGTGGGCCGACTAGGAGCTCCTGAAAAACCTGCCCACCAGACCCTGCATCCCGCCCCGGCCCGCATAAAAATATTGGGGGCGCGGCAAAATCTCGGCCCCGACCCGCGTATTCGCGGGTTTCCCCTCGCCCCCGCGGTGCCCTGCATATAAGCGGAAGCGGTTGGTGGGGGGACATTTCAGCCCATGCTTTCCCCCACCAACCACCTCCTCGCTCCCCCCTTGCGCCGCCGCCACCCCGCCGCCCAAGATTCCGGCGAAAGCAGCCGGCAGTAGCTCGCCGAAAGGCCGCCGCACGCACGAGGCCTCCCCTCTCCCCACCCCCTGCGCCGGCGGGCCGCCGGATTTGTGGATCTGTGAACCTTCATCGTGTGGCCGCCGGATTTGGCTTTGCCGGCCGCCGGTGGCTGCGCCAAGCGATGGAGTGGTTCGGGAGCATCTCACGCAGCATCGGCAAGGGCGCATCGCTGCATGCAGGGACGGGGTTCACCCTCAAGGCGCCGCCGACGATTTGCGGCCATGGATTTGTCCGGCCGTCCACCAGGCTCGGCGCTCGCGCATCGGCTTTGCGGCTCGCCGTTGCCGCTCATACAGTGCGACGACTGCACGCAGACAGTGATGCGGCTTACTTCGGCCACGACGAAGCACCCCGGATGGGTGTTCTTCAAATGCGAAAACAACGGGGTACGTGCACTTGCGGTAGCTCGTTTTGATAGCTCATTCTTTGGTTCAATTGCGGATCCTCATTCCGAACATGGTCATTCTTTTGTGTAGGAAGATGGATGCTCATTTTGGTTTTGGGAAGGCCAATACATTGATTTATTGATACACTAGTAGAAAAGGGGGCAATGGTCCAGGCCGGGTCAGCCCATTAGTCCCGATTCTGCCACGAACCGGGACCAATGGAGGTATTTGTCCCGGTTCATGATCCTGTGGGGCGGCCGGGCCTCGTGGGCATTGGTCCCGTTCGTGCAGCCCTATTGGTCCCGGTTGGTGGGGCGAACCGGGACCAATGGCCTCGCTCTGCCCACAACCATTGGTACCGTTGGTGGCTTGAACAGGGACCAAAGGCTCCCCTTTAGTCCCGGTTCATGCCACCAACCGGGACCAATGAGGTGCCTATATATATCCCCTCGCGCAAGAGCAGAGCACACTGCTCTGTTTTTTCTGGCCGCCGAGGGGGAGAGGACAGGGGCTACGGATTAAGCGAAGATTGGCTAAGGACGAGGTGACGATGCGCGTGGGAAATGGTTCCAAAGTCGATGTGATCGCAGTCGGCACGCTACCTCTACATCTACCTTCGGGATTAGTATTAGACCTAAATAATTGTTATTTAGTACCATCGTTGAGCATGAACATTATATCTGGATCTTGTTTAATGCGAGACGGTTATTCATTTAAATCAGAGAATAATGGTTGTTCTATTTATATGAATAATATCTTTTATGGTCATGCACCATTGAAGAATGGTTTGTTTTTACTCAATCTTGATAGTAGTGATACACATATTCATAATGTTGAAACCAAAAGATGCAGAGTTGATAATGATGGTGCAACTTATTTGTGGCACTGCCGTTTAGGTCATATCGGTGTAAAACGCATGAAGAAACTCCATGCTGATGGACTTTTGGAGTCACTTGATTATGAATCACTTGGCACTTGCGAACCGTGCCTTATGGGCAAGATGACTAAAACACCGTTCTCGGAACTATGGAGAGAGCAACAGATTTATTGGAAATCATACATACCGATGTATGTGGTCCAATGAATGTTGAGGCTCGTATGGCGGATATCGTTATTTTCTCACCTTCACAGATGATTTGAGCAGATATGGGTATATCTACTTAATGAAACACAAGTCTGAAACATTTGAAAAGTTCAAAGAATTTCAGAGTGAAGTGGAAAATCATCGTAACAAGAAAATAAAGTTTCTACGATCGATCGTGGAGGAGAATATTTGAGTTACTGAGTTTGGCCTACATTTGAAACAATGCGGAATAGTTTCAAACTTACGCCACCGAACACCACAACGTAATGGTGTGTCCGAACGTCAGAATCGTACTTTATTAGATATGGTGCGATCTATGATGTCTCTTACTGATTTACCGCTATCATTTTGGGGTTATGCTTTAGAGACGGCTACATTCACTTTAAATAGGGCACCATCTAAATCCGTTGAGACGACGCCTTATGAACTGTGGTTTGGCAAGAAACCAAAGTTGTCGTTTTTGAAAGTTTGGGGCTGCGATGCTTATGTGAAAAGCTTCAACCTGATAAGCTCGAACCCAAATCGAGAAATGTGTCTTCATAGGATACCCAAAGGAGACAGTTGGGTACACCTTCTATCACAGATCCGAAGGCAAGATTTTGTTGCTAAATTCGAAACTTTTTGGAGAAAGAGTTTCTCACGAAAGAAGTGAGTGGGAGGAAAGTAGAACTTGATGAGATAATCTGTATCTACTCCCTTATTGAGAAGTAGTACATCACGAAAAACAGTTTCGTGACACCTACACCAAATAGGGAGGAAGCTAATGATGATGATCATGAAACTTCAGATCAAGTTTCTACAGAACTTCAGAGATCAACCAGAACAAGATCCGCACTGCAGTGGTACGGTAATCCTGTTTTGGAAGTCATATTCTTGGAACATGATGAACCTACGAACTATGAAGAAGCGATGGTGAGCCCAGATTCCACAAAATGGCTTGAGGCCATGAAATCTGAGATGGGATCCATGTATGAGAACAAAGTGTGGACTTTGGTTGACTTGCCCGATGATCGGCAAGCAATTGAGAATAAATGGATCTTCAAGAAGAAGACCGACGCTGATGGTAATGTTATCGTCTATAAAGCTCGACTTGTTGCAAAAGGTTTTCGACAAGTTCAAGGGATTGACTACGATGAGACCTTCTCACCCGTGGCGATGCTTAAGTCCGTCCGAATCATGTTAGCAATTGCCGCATTTTATGATTATGAAATTTGGCAAATGGATGTTAAAACTGCATTCCTGAATGGATTTACGGAAGAAGAGTTGTATATGATGCAACCGAAGGTTTTGTCGATCCAAAGGGAGCTAACAAAGTGTGCAAGCTCCAGCGATCCATTTATGGACTGGTGCAAGCCTCTCGGAGTTGGAATAAACGTTTTGATAGTGTGATCAAAGCATTTGGTTTTATATGAGACTTTTGGAGAAGCTTCGATTTACAAGAAAGTGAGTGGGAGCTCAGAGCATTTCGATATTATATGTGGATGACATATTATTGATCGGAAATGATATAGAATTCTGGATAGCATAAAGGGATATTTGAATAAAAGTTTTTCGATGAAAGACCTCGGTGAAGCTGCTTACATATTGGGCATTAAGATCTATAGAGATAGATCAAGACGCTTAATAGGACTTTCACAAAGCACATACCTTGATAAAGTTTTGAAAAAGTTCAAAATGGATCGAGCAAAGAAAGGGTTCTTGCCGGTATTACAAGGTGTGAAGTTGAGTAAGACTCAATGCCCGACCACCGCAGAAGATAGAGAGAAAATGAAAGATGTTCCTATGCTTCAGCCATAGGCTCTATCATGTATGCAATGCTGTGTACCAGACCTGATGTGTGCCTTTGCTGTAAGTTTAGCAGTGCGGTACCAAAGTAATCCAGAGTGGATCATCGGACAGCGGTCAAGAACATCCTTAAGTACTTGAGAAGAACTAAGGATATGTTTCTCATTTATGGCGGTGACAAAGAGCTCGTCGTAAACGGTTACGCCGATGCAAGCTTTGACACTGATCCGGATGATTCTAAATCGCAAACCGGATACGTATTTACATTAAACGGTGGAGCTGTCAGTTGGTGCAGTTCCAAACAAAGCGTCGTTGCAGGATCTACATGTGAAGCTGAGTACATAGCTGCTTCGGAAGCAGCTAATGAAGGAGTCTCGGATGAAGGAGTTCATAACCGATCTAGGTGTTGTACCTAGTGTATCGGGTCCAATGAAAATCTTTTGTGACAATATGGTGCAATTGCCTTGGCAAAGGAATCCAGATTTCACAAAAGAACCAAGCACATCAAAAGACGCTTCAACTCCATCCGGATTTGGTCCGTGGGAGACATAGAGATATGCAAGATACATACGGATCTGAATGTTGCAGACCCGCTGACTAAGCCTCTTCCACGAGCAAAACATGATCAGCACCAAGACTCCATGGGTGTGAGAATCATTCTTGTGTAATCTAGATTATTGACTCTAGTGCAAGTGGGAGACTGAAGGAAATATGCCCTAGAGGCAATAATAAAGTTATTATTTATTTCCTTATATCATGATAAATGTTTATTATTCATGCTAGAATTGTATTAACCGGAAACATAATACATGTGTGAATACATAAACCTCAGAGTGTCACTAGTATGCCTCTACTTGACTAGCTCGTTAATCAAAGATGGTTATGTTTCCTAACCATAAACAAGGAGTTGTTATTTGATTAACGGGATCACATCATTGGTTGAATGATCTGATTGACATGACCCATTCCATTAGCATAGCACCTGATCGTATAGTTTGTTGCTAGTGCTTTTCTTCATGACTTATACATGTTCCTATGACTATGAGATTATGCAACTCCGTTTGCCGAGGAACACTTTGGGTGCTACCAAACGTCACAACGTGAATCGGGTGATTATAAAGGTACATTACAGGTGTCTCCGAAGGTACATGTTGGGTTGGCATATTTCGAGATTAGGATTTGTCACTCCGATTGTCGGAGAGGTATCTCTGGGCCCTCTCGGTAATGCTCATCACCTAAGCCTTGCAAGCATTGTAACTAATGAGTTAGTTATGAGATGATGTATTACGGAACGAGAAAAGAGACTTGCCAGTAACGAGATTGAACTAGGTATTGGATACCGACGATCGAATCTCGGGCAAGTAACGCATCGATGACAAAGGAACAACGATGTTGTTATGCGGTCTGACCGATAAAGATCTTCGTAGAATATGTAGGAACCAATATGGGCATCCAGGTCCCGCTATTGGTTATTGACCAGAGAGGTGTCTCGGTCATGTCTACATAGTTCTCGAACCCGTAGGGTCCGCACGCTTAACGTTTCGATGGCAGCTTACTATGAGTTTTATGATGTTGATGTACCAAGGTTGTTGAGTCCGGATGAGATCACGGACATGACGAGGAGTCTCGAAATGGTCGAGACATAAAGATTGATATATTGGAAGCCTATGTTTGGACTCGGAATCACTCCGGGTGAAATTGGGAATTTTATGAGTACCGGGTTACTGGAACCCCGGGGTCAATGGGCCTTGATGGGCCTTAGTGGGAAAGAGAAAGGGGCCCTATAGCTGGCGCAGCCTTCCCCTTCCCTAGTCCTATTAGGATTAGGAGAAGGGGTGGCGCCTCTCTCCCTCTCCCTTGGTCAAACCCTAGTTGGACTAGGATTTGGGGGAATCCTACTCCTAGTAGGAGTAGGACACCCCGTGCGCCTCCCTCCTGGCCGGCCAGCCCTCCCTTCCCTCCTTTATATACAGGGCAGGGGGCACCCCATGACACACAAGTTGATCGATTAGATCGTTCCTTAGCCGTGTCGGTGCCCCTTCCACCAGATTACACCTCGATCATACCGTGGCGGAGCTTAGGCGAAGCCCTGCGTCGGTGGAACATCATCATCGTCCCACGCCGTCGTCTTGTGAAACTCTCCTCAACACTCGGCTGGATCGGAGTTCGAGGGACGTCATCGAGCTGAGCGTGTGCAGAACTCGGAGGTGCCGTCGTTCGGTACTTGGATCGGTTGGATCGGGAAGAAGTACGACTACATCAACAGCGTTGTTATAACGCTTCCGCTTTCGGTCTCACGAGGGTACGGGCGGATACTCTATCCTCTCGTTGCTATGCCATCACCGTGGTCTTGCGTGATCGTAGGAAAATTTTTGAAATTACTACGTTCCCCAACAAAGGCATCCGAGCCTGGTTTTATGCGTTGATGTCATATGCACGAGTAGAACACAAGTGAGTTGTGGGCGATACAAGTCATACTACCTACCAGCATGTCATACTTTGGTTCAGCGGTATTGTGAGATGAAGCGGCCGGACCGACATTACGCGTGACGCTTACGCGAGACTGGTTTCACCGCTGTGAGCACTCGTTGCTTAAAGGTGACCGGCGGGTGTCTGTCTCTCTCACTTTAGTTGAACTGAGTGTATACGCCGGTCCTTGAGAAGGTTAAACGGAGTCTATTTGACGAAATATCGTTGTGGTTTTGATGCGTGAGGTAAGAACGGTTCTTGCTCAGCCCATAGCAGCCACGTAAAACTTGCAACAACAAAGTAGAGGACGTCTAACTTGTTTTTGCAGGGCATGTTGTGATGTGATATGGTCAAGACATGATGCTATATTTTATTGTATGAGATGATCATGTTTTGTAACCGAGTTATCGGCAACTGGCAGGAGCCATATGGTTGTCGCTTTATTGTATGAGATGCAAACGCCATGTAATTGCTTTACTTTATCACTAAGGAGTAGCGATAGTCGTAGAAGCAATAGTTGGCGAGACGACAACGATGCTACGATGGAGATCAAGGTGTCGCGCCGGTGGCGATGGTGATCATGGCGGTGCTTGAGATGGAATCACAAGCACAAGATGATGGCCATATCATATCACTTATATTGATTGCATGTGATGTTAATCCTTTATGCATCTTATTTTGCTTTGATTGACGGTAGCATTATAAGATGATCCCTTACTAAATTATCAAGAAGTGTTCTCCCGAGTATGCACCGTTATGAAAGTTCTTCGTCTTTGAGACACCACGTGATGATCGGGTGTGATAGGCTCTACGTTCAAATACAACGGGTGCAAAACAGTTGCACACGCGAATACTCAGGTTATACTTGACGAGCTATGCATATAAGATATGACCTCGGAACACGGAGACCGAAGGTCGGCGTGAATCATATAGTAGATATGATCAACATATTGATGTTCACCATTGAAACTACTCCATCACACGTGATGATCGGTCATGGTGTAGTTGAAATGGATCACGCAATCACTTAGAGAATTGGAGGGATATTTTTCTAAGTGGGAGTTCTTAAGTAATATGATTAATTGAACTTAAATTTATCATGAACTTAGTACCTGATAGTATCTTGCTTGTCTATGATGTGTAGATAGATGGCTCGTCTTTGTTGTTCCGTTGAATTTTAATGCGTTCCTTGAGAAAGCAAAGTTGAAAGATGATGGCAGCAATTACACGGACTGGGTCCGTAACGAGGATTATCCTTATTGCTGCATTGTAAGAATTACGTCCTGGAAGCACCGTTAGGTGCCAGGCCTGGTGCAAGGGCTGCGCCAGAAGTTGTGAACGTCTGGCAAAGCAAAGCTGATGACTACTCTATAGTTCAGTGTGCCATGCTTTACGGCTTAGAACCGGGACTTCAACGTCGTTTTGAACACCATGGAGCATATGAGATGTTCCAGAGTTGAAGTTAATATTCAAGCGAATGCCCGGATTGAGAGATATGAAGTCTCCAATAAGTTCTATAGCTGTAAGATGGAGGAGAATGGTTCACGGTGAGCATATACTCGTAATGTCGGATATAACAATCACTTGATTCAACCGGGAGTTAATCTTCCGGATGATTGCGTCATTGATGAATTCTCCAATCACGCCACCAAGCTACAAGAGCTTCGTGATGAACTATAATATGCAAGGGATGACCAAAACTATGCCCGAGCTCTTCGCGATCTTTGAAGCATGGAGGTAGAAATCAAAAGGAGCATCAAGTGTTGATGGTTAACAAAACCACTAGTTTCAAGAAAAGGGCAAAGGAAAGAAAAGGAAACTTCAAAAGAGCAGCAAGCAAGTTGCTGATCAAGAGAAGAAACCCAAGTCTGGTCCTAAGCACTGAAACCGAGTGCTTCTATTGCAAGCAGGCTGGTCCTTTGAAGCGGAACTGCCCCAAGTATTTGGCGGATAAGAAGGATGGCAAGGTTAACAAAGGTATATGTGATATACTTGTTATTGATGTGTACCTTACTAATACTCGCAGAGCACTGGTATTTGATACTGGTTACATTGCTAATATTTGCAACTCAAAGCAGGGCTACGGATTAGCGAAGATTGGCTAAGGACGAGGTGACGATCGCGGCGGGGAAATGGTTCCAAAGTCGATGTGATCGCAGTCGGCACGCTACCTCTACATCTACCTTCGGATTAGTATTAGACCTAAATAATTGTTATTTAGTACCATCGTTGAGCATGAACATTATATCTGGATCTTGTTTAATGCGAGACGGTTATTCATTTAAATCGAGAGAATAATGGTTGTTCTATTTATATGAATAATATCTTTTATGGTCATGCACCATTGAAGAATGGTTTGTTTTACTCAATCTTGATAGTAGTGATACACATATTCATAATGTTGAAACCAAAAGATGCAGAGTTGATAATGATGGTGCAACTTATTTGTGGCACCGCCGTTTAGGTCATATCGATGTAAAACGCATGAAGAAACTCCATCTTGATGGACTTTTGGAGTCACTTGATTATGAATCACTTGGCACTTGCGAACCGTGCCTTATGGGCAAGATGACTAAAACACCGTTCTCGGAACTATGGAGAGAGCAACAGATTTATTGGAAATCATACATCCGATGTATGTGGTCCAATGAATGTTGAGGCTCGTGGCGGATATCGTTATTTTCTCACCTTCACAGATGATTTGAGCAGATATGGGTATATCTACTTAATGAAACACAAGTCTGAAACATTTGAAAAGTTCAAAGAATTTCAGAGTGAAGTGGAAAATCATCGTAACAAGAAAATAAAGTTTCTACGATCTGATCGTGGAGGAGAATATTTGAGTTCTGAGTTTGGCCTACATTTGAAACAATGCGGAATAGTTTCGCAACTTACGCCACCGGAACACCACAACGTAATGGTGTGTCCGAACGTCGAATCGTACTTTATTAGATATGGTGCGATCTATGATGTCTCTTCTGATTTACCGCTATCATTTTGGGGTTATGCTTTAGAGACGGCTACATTCACTTTAAATAGGGCACCATCTAAATCCGTTGAGACGACGCCTTATGAACTGTGGTTTGGCAAGAAACCAAAGTTGTCGTTTTGAAAGTTTGGGGCTGCGATGCTTATGTGAAAAAGCTTCAACCTGATAAGCTCGAACCCAAATCGAGAAATGTGTCTTCATAGGATACCCAAAGGAGACAGTTGGGTACACCTTCTATCACAGATCCGAAGGCAAGATTTTTGTTGCTAAATTCGAAACTTTTTGGAGAAAGAGTTTCTCACGAAAGAAGTGAGTGGGAGGAAAGTAGAACTTGATGAGATAATCTGTATCTACTCCCTTATTGAGAAGTAGTACATCACGAAAACAGTTTCGTGACACCTACACCAAATAGGGAGGAAGCTAATGATGATGATCATGAAACTTCAGATCAAGTTTCTACAGAACTTAGAGATCAACCAGAACAAGATCCGCACTGAGTGGTACGGTAATCCTGTTTTGGAAGTCATATTCTTGGAACATGATGAACCTCGAACTATGAAGAAGCGATGGTGAGCCCAGATTCCACAAAATGGCTTGAGGCCATGAAATCTGAGATGGGATCCATGTATGAGAACAAAGTGTGGACTTTGGTTGACTTGCCCGATGATCGGCAAGCAATTGAGAATAAATGGATCTTCAAGAAGAAGACCGACGCTGATGGTAATGTTATCGTCTATAAAGCTCGACTTGTTGCAAAAGGTTTTCGACAAGTTCAAGGGATTGACTACGATGAGACCTTCTCACCGTGGCGATGCTTAAGTCCGTCCGAATCATGTTAGCAATTGCGCATTTTATGATTATGAAATTTGGCAAATGGATGTTAAAACTGCATTCTGAATGGATTTACGGAAGAAGAGTTGTATATGATGCAACCAGAAGGTTTTGTCGATCCAAAGGAGCTAACAAAGTGTGCAAGCTCCAGCGATCCATTTATGGACTGGTGCAAGCCTCTCGGAGTTGGAATAAGCGTTTTGATAGTGTGATCAAAGCATTTGGTTTTATATGAGACTTTTGGAGAAGCCTGTATTTACAAGAAAGTGAGTGGGAGCTCAGAGCATTTCGATATTATATGTGGATGACATATTATTGATCGGAAATGATATAGAATTTCTGGATAGCATAAAGGGATATTTGAATAAAAGTTTTTCGATGAAAGACCTCGGTGAAGCTGCTTACATATTGGGCATTAAGATCTATAGAGATAGATCAAGGCGCTTAATAGGACTTTCACAAAGCACATACCTTGATAAAGTTTTGAAAAAGTTCAAAATGGATCGAGCAAAGAAAGGGTTCTTGCCGGTATTACAAGGTGTGAAGTTGAGTAAGACTCAATGCCCGACCACCGCAGAAGATAGAGAGAAATGAAAGATGTTCCTATGCTTCAGCCATAGGCTCTATCATGTATGCAATGCTGTGTACCAGACCTGATGTGTGCCTTGCTGTAAGTTTAGCGGCAGGTACCAAAGTAATCCAGAGTGGATCCTTTGGACAGCGGTCAAGAACATCCTTAAGTACTTGAGAAGAACTAAGGATATGTTTCTCATTTATGGCGGTGACAAAGAGCTCGTCAGAACAGTTACGTCGATGCAAGCTTTGACACTGATCCGGATGATTCTAAATCGCAAACCGGATCGTATTTACATTAAACGGTGGAGCTGTCAGTTGGTGCAGTTCCAAACAAAGCGTCGTTGCAGGATCTACATGTGAAGCTGAGTACATAGCTGCTTCGAAGCAGCTAATGAAGGAGTCTCGATGAAGGAGTTCATAACCGATCTAGGTGTTGTACCTAGTGTATCGGGTCCAATGAAAATCTTTTGTGACAATATCGGTGCAATTGCCTTGGCAAAGGAATCCAGATTTCACAAAAGAACCAAGCACATCAAAAGACGCTTCAACTCCATCCGGATTTGGTCGGTGGGAGACATAGAGATATGCAAGATACATACGGATCTGAATGTTGCGCACCGTTGACTAAGCCTCTTCCACGAGCAAAACATGATCAGCACCAAGACTCCATGGGTGTGAGAATCATTCTTGTGTAATCTAGATTATTGACTCTAGTGCAAGTGGGAGATCAAGGAAATATGCCCTAGAGGCAATAATAAAAGTTATTATTTATTTCCTTATATCATGATAAATGTTTATTATTCATGCTAGAATTGTATTAACCGGAAACATAATACATGTGTGAATACATAAACCTACAGAGTGTCACTAGTATGCCTCTACTTGACTAGCTCGTTAATCAAAGATGGTTATGTTTCCTAACCATAAACAAGGAGTTGTTATTTGATTAACGGGATCACATCATTGGTTGAATGATCTGATTGACATGACCCATTCCATTAGCATAGCACCTGATCGTATAGTTTGTTGCTAGTGCTTTTCTTCATGACTTATACATGTTCCTATGACTATGAGATTATGCAACTCCCGTTTGCCGAGGAACACTTTGGGTGCTACCAAACGTCACAACGAATCGGGTGATTATAAAGGTACATTACAGGTGTCTCCGAAGGTACATGTTGGGTTGGCATATTTCGAGATTAGGATTTGTCCTCCGATTGTCGGAGAGGTATCTCTGGGCCCTCTCGGTAATGCTCATCACCTAAGCCTTGCAAGCATTGTAACTAATGAGTTAGTTATGAGATGATGTATTACGGAACGAGAAAAGAGACTTGCCAGTAACGAGATTGAACTAGGTATTGGATACCGACGATCGAATCTCGGGCAAGTAACGTACCGATGACAAAGGGAACAACGTATGTTGTTATGCGGTCGACCGATAAAGATCTTCGTAGAATATGTAGGAACCAATATGGGCATCCAGGTCCCGCTATTGGTTATTGACCAGAGAGGTGTCTCGGTCATGTCTACATAGTTCTCGAACCCGTAGGGTCCGCACGCTTAACGTTTCGATGACAGTTACTATGAGTTTTATGATGTTGATGTACGAAGGTTGTTGAGTCCGGATGAGATCACGGACATGACGAGGAGTCTCGAAATGGTCGAGACATAAAGATTGATATATTGGAAGCCTATGTTTGGACTCGGAATCACTCCGGGTGAAATTGGGAATTTTACGAGTACCGGGGTTACGGAACCCCGGGGTCAATGGGCCTTGATGGGCCTTAGTGGGAAAGAAAAAGGGGGCCCTATAGCTGGCGCAGCCTTCCCCTTCCCTAGTCCTATTAGGATTAGGAGAAGGGGTGGCGCCTCTCTCTCCTCTCCCTTGGTCAAACCCTAGTTGGACTAGGATTTGGGGGAATCCTACTCCTAGTAGGAGTAGGACACCCCGTGCGCCTCCCTCCTGCCGGCCAGCCCTCCCTTCCCTCCTTTATATACAGGGGCAGGGGCACCACATGACACACAAGTTGATCGATTAGATCGTTCCTTAGCCGTGTGCGGTGCCCCTTCCACCAGATTACACCTCGATCATACCGTGGCGGAGCTTAGGCGAAGCCCTGCGTCGGTGGAACATCATCATCGTCCTGCCACGTCGTCTTGTGAAAACTCTCCTCAACACTCGGCTGGATCGGAGTTCGAGGGACGTCATCGAGCTGAACGTGTGCAGAACTCGGAGGTGCCGTCGTTCGGTACTTGGATCGGTTGGATCGGGAAGAAGTACGACTACATCAACCGCGTTGTTATAACGCTTCGCTTTCGGTCTCACGAGGGTACGGGACGGATACTCTATCCTCTCGTTGCTATGCCATCACCGTGGTCTTGCGTGATCGTAGGAAAATTTTTGAAATTACTACGTTCCCCAACAAAAGCTCGGTACCGTACTGGAATTGCTGCAGTGGAAGGCAGAGAATGCTGTGCCTGATAAAGGATTGGAGAAGCTATCAAAATATTGAAGAAGAAGCTTCCAAAGGATAACGAATTGCCCGACAAAGACATACGCAGAAAAGAAGGTCGATGCCCTCTAGGATTGGAGGTGCAGAAGATACATGCATGCCCTAATGATCTGCATCCTCTATCATGTGCATACAAGGATCTGAACGCATGCCCGGTATGCGGTGCATTGCGGTATAAGATCGACGAGATGACCTCGTGATGTTGACGGCGAGCCTCCTGTGTTCCTCGCGAAGGTGATGTGGTATGCTCCTATAATACCACGGTTGAAACGTCTGTTCGAAACGGAGAGCATGCCAAGTTGATGCGACGGCACAAAGAGGACCGTAAGAAAGACGGGAAGTTGAGAGCACCCGCTGATGGGTCGCAGTGGAGAAAAATCGAGAGAAAGTACTGGGATGAGTTTGCAAAGGACCCAAGGAACGTATGGTTTGCTTTAAGCGCGGATGGCATTAATCCTTTCGGGGCAGAGCAGCAATCACAGCACCTGGCCCGTGACTCTATGTATGTATAACCTTCCTCCTTGATGTGCATGAAGCGGAAGTTCATTATGATGCCGTTCTCATCCAAGGCCCTAAGCAACCCGGCAACGACATTGATGTGTACCTAAGGCCATTAGTTGAAGAACTTTTACAGCTGCAGAATGGAAACGGTGTATGACGTGGGATGAGCACAAAAAGGAGGAATTTGACCTAAAGGTGTTGCTGTTCGTGACCATCAACGATTGGCCCGCTCTCGAAGAACCTTTCGGGACAGACAAACAAGGGATACCACGCATGCATGCACTATTTACTTGACACCGATAGTATATACCGGAAGCTGCAGGAAGAATGTGTACCAGGCCATCGCCGATTTCTTCCGACCAACCATCAATGTCGAAAGAAAGGCAAGCATTTCAAAGGCGAGGCAGATCACCGAAAGAAGCCCGCCATGCATACCGGTGATCACGTACTTGCTATGGTCAATGATTTACACGTAATCTTTGAAAAGGGTCCCGGCGGACTAGCTGTTCGAATGACGCTAAGAATCACGCACCCATGTGGAAGAAGAAATCTATATTTTGGGACTTACCCTCTTTGGAAAGACACGGAGGTCCGCTCTTGATCGACATGATGCACGTGATTTAAGAACCTTTGCGTGAACCTGCTAGGCTTCTTGGGCGTGTATGGGAAGACAAAAGATACACCTGAGGCACGGGAGGACCTGCAACGCTTGCACGAAAAAGAGGGCATGCCTCAAAAGTAGTATGAAGGTCCTGCCAGGTACGCTCTTACGAAAGAAGAGAAAGAAATCTTCTTTGAATGCCTGCTCAGTATGAAGGTCCCGACTGGCTTCTTGTCGAATATAAAGGGAATAATAAATATGCTAGAGAAAAAGTTTCAGAACCCTAAAGTCTCATGACTGCCACGTGATTATGACGCAACTGCTTCGGTTGCATTGAGGGGCTTCTACCGAAAACGTCCGATTAGCCATTGTGAAGCTATGTGCATTCCTCAATGCAATATCTCAGAAGGTGATCGATCCAGAAATCGTGCCAACGCTAAGGAGTGATGTGGCGCAATGTCTTGTCAGTTTCAAGCTGGTGTTCCCACCATCCTTCTTCAATATCATGACGCACGTCCTAGTTCATCTAGTCGACGAGATTGTCATTCTGGGGCCCGTATTTCTACACAATATGTTCCCCTTTGAGAGGTTCATGGGAGTCCTAAAGAAATATGTGTTGGGTAACGTAGTAATTTCAAAAATTTTCCTACGATCACGCAAGACCATGGTGATGGCATAGCAACGAGAGGGGAGTGTGTCCGTCCACGTACCCTCGTAGACCGAAAGCGGAAGCGTTATATTAACGCGGTTGATGTAGTCGTACGTCTTCACGATCCGACCGATCCAAGCACCGTTACTCCGCACCTCCGAGTTCTTGGCACACGCTCAGCTCGATGACGATCCCCGAGCTCCGATCCAGCAAAGCGTCGGGAAGGAGTTCCGTCAAGACGACGGCGTGGTGACGATCTTGATGTTCTACCGTCGCAGGCTTCGCCTAAGCACCGCTACAATATGACCGAGGTGGAATATGGTGGAGGGGGCACCGACACGGCTAAGGAACGATCCGTAGATCAACTTGTGTGTCCTAGGGTGCCCCCTGCCCCGTATATAAAGGAGCAAGGGGAGGGCCGGCCAGCCTTGGGGCGCACCAAGGAGGGGGAGTCCTCCTCCTAGTAGGAGTAGGACTCCCTTTCCTAGTCCTACTAGGAAGAGGGAAGGGGAAGGAAAGAGAGGGAGAGGAGAGGGAAAGGGGGCTGCGCCCCTCCTAGTCCAATTCGGACTCCCCATGGAGGGGCACCACCTCTTGGTGCAGCCCTCTCTCCCCTCTTGGCCCAATAAGGCCCATAACTTCCCGGGGTTCCGTAACCCTCCGGCACTCCGTTTTCTCCGAAACTTCCGGAACCTTTCCGTGTCCGAATATAACCATCCAATATATCAATCTTTATGTCTCGACCATTTCGAGACTCCTCGTCATGTCCGTGATCACATCCGGGACTCGAACTCCTTCGTACATCAAAATACATAAACTCATAATAACCGCTATTGAAACCTTAAGCGTGCGGACCCTACGGTTCGAGAACTATGTAGACATGACCTAGAACTATTCTCGGTCAATAACCAATAGCGGAACCTGGATGCTCATATTGGTTCCTACATATTCTACGAAGATCTTTATCGGTCAAACCGCATAACAACATACGTTGTTCCCTTTGTCATCGGTATGTTACTTTCCGAGATTCGATCGTCGGTATCCAATACCTAGTTTAATCTCGCTATCGAAAGTCTCTTTACTCGCTCCGTAATACATCATCTCACAACTAACTCTTTAGTTGCAATGCTTGCAAGGCTTTATGTGATGTGTATTACCGAGAAGGCCTAGAGATACCTCTCCGACAATCGGAGTGACAAAACCTAATCTCAAATACGCCAACCCAACAAGTACCTTTGGAGACACCTGTAGTACTCCTTTATAATCACCCGATTCACGCTGTGACGCTTTGGTAGTACCAAAGTGTTCCTCCGTAAACGGAGTTGCATAATCTCATAGTTACAGGAACATGTATGGGTCATGAAGAAAGCATTAACATACTAAACGATCAAGTGTTAAGCTAACGGAATGGGTCATGTCAATCAGATCATTCAACTAATGATGTGACCTTGTTAATCAAACAACAACTCCTTGTTCATGGTTAGGAAACATAACCATCTTTGATTAACAAGCTAGTCAAGTAGAGGCATACTAGTGACATACTGTTTGTCTATATATTCACACATGTATTATGTTTCCGGTTAATACAATTCTAGCATGAATAATAAACATTTATCATGATATAAGGAAATAAATAATAACTTTATTATTGCCTCTAGGGCATATTTCCTTCAGTCTCCCACTTGCACTAGAGTCAATAATCTAGATCACATCACATCATCATGTGATTAACACCCATAATTCACATCGCCATGTGACCAAGACCCAAAGGGTTTACTAGATTCAGTAATCTAGTTCACATCGCTATGTGATTAACACCCAAAGAGTACTAAGGTGTGATCATGTTTTGCTTTGTGGGAGAATCTTAGTCAACGGGTCTGCCACATTCAGATCCGTATGTATTTTGCAAATCTCTATGTCAACAATGCTCTGCATGGAGCTACTCTAGCTAATTGCTCCCACTATCAATATGTATCTAGATCGAGACTTAAAGTCATCCAGATCGGTGTCAAAACTTGCATCGACGTAACCCTTTACTTACGAACCTTTTATCACTTCCATAATCGAGAAACATATCCTTATTCCATTAAGGATAATTTTGACCGCTGTCCATGATCTATTCCTAGATCACTATTGTACTCCTTGCCAAACTCAAAGGCAGGGTATACAATAGATCTGGTACACAGCATGGCATACTTTATAGAACCTATGGCCAAGGCATAGGGAATGACTTTCATTCTCTTTCTATCTTCTGCCGTGGCGGGTTTTGAGTCTTACTCAATTTCACACCTTTGTAACACAGGCAAGAACTCTTTCTTTGATCTGTTCCATTTTGAACTACTTCAAAATCTTGTCAAGGTATGTACTCATTGAAAAACTTATCAAGCGCCTTGATCTATCTCTATAGATCTTAATGCTCAATATGTAAGCAGCTTCACCGAGGTCTTCCTTTGAAAAACTCCTTTGAAACACTCCTTTATGCTTTGCGAATAATTCTACATTATTTCCGATCTACAATATGTCATTCACATATACTTATCGAAATGTTGTAGTGCTCCCACTCACTTTCTTGTAAATACAGGCTTCACCGCAAGTCTGATAAAACTATATGCTTTGATCACACTATCAAAGCGCTTATTCCAACTCCGAGATGCTTGCACCAGTCCATAGATGGATCATTGGAGCTTGCACATTTTGTTAGCTCCTTTAGGATTGACAAAACCTTCGGTTGCATCATATACAACTCTTCTTTAATAAATCCATTAAAGAATGTATTTTTGACATCCATTTGCCAGATTTCATAAAATGTGGCGATTGCTAACATGATTCGGACAGACTTAAGCATCGCTACAATTGAGAAAATCTCATTGTAGTCAACACCTTGAACTTGTCGAAAACCTTTCGCGACAAGTCGAGCTTTGTAGATAGTAATACTACTATCAAGATCTGTCTTCCTCTTGAAGATCCATTTATATAATATGGCTTGCCGATCATCGGGCAACTCCATCAAAGTCCACACTTTGTTCTCATATATGGATCCCATCTCAGATTTCATGGTCTCAAACCATTTTGTGGAATCTGGGCTCATCATCGCTTCCTCATAGTTCGTAGGTTCATCATGGTCTAGTAACATGACTTCTAGAATAGGATTACCGTACCACTCTGGTGCGGATCTTACTCTGGAAGACCTACGAGGTTTGGTAGCAACTTGATCTGAAGTTTCATGATCATCATCATTAACTTCCTCACTAATTGGTGTAGGAATCACTGGAACTGATTCCTGTGATGAACTACTTTTTAATAAGGGAGAAGGTACAATTACCTCATCAAGTTCTACTTTCCTCCCACTCACTTCTTTCGAGAGAAACTTCTTCTCTAAAAAGGATCCATCTTAGCAACAAATATCTTGCTTTCGGATCTGTGATAGAAGGTGTACCCAATAGTTACCTTTGGGTATTCTATGAAGACGATTCTCGATTTGGGTTCGAGCTTATCGGTGAAAACTTTTCACATAAGCATCACAATTCCAAAATTTAAGAAACGACAGCTTAGGTTTACTGCTAAACCATAGTTCATACGGTGTCATCTCAACGGATTTAGATGGTGCCCTATTAAACGTGAATGCAGCTGTCTTTAATGCATAACCCCAAAACGATAGTGGTAAATCGGTAAGATACATCATAGATCGCACCATATCAAAATAAAGTACGGTTACGACGCTCGACACACCATAATGTTGTGGTGTTCCGGTGGCGTGAGCTGTGAAACTATTCCACATTGTTTTCATTGAAGACCAAACTCGTAACTCAAATATTCATCTCCACGATCAGATCGCAGAAACTTTATTTTCTTGTTGCGATGATTTTCCACTTCACTCTGAAATTCTTTGAACCTTTCAACTATTTCAGACTTATGTTTCATCAAGTAGATATACCCATATCTACTCAAATCATCTTGTGAAGGTCAGAAAAATAACGATACTTGCCACGAGCATCAACTTTCATTGGATCGCATACATCGGTATGTATTATTTCCAATAAGTCAAGAGCTTGTTCCATTGTTCCGAGAACGGAGTTTTAGTCATCTTGCCCAAAAGGCACGGTTCGCAAGCATCAAATGATTCATAATCAAGTGATTCCAAAAGTCCATCAAGATGGAGTTTTCTTCATGCGTTTTACACCAATATGACCTAAACGGCAAGTGCCACAAATAAGTTGCACTATCATTATTAACTTTGCATCTTTTGGTTTCAATATTATGAATATGTGTATCACTATGATCGAGATCCAATGAACCATTTTCATTGGGTGTGTAACCATATAAGGTTTTATTCATGTAAACAGAACAACAATTTATTCTCTTACTTAAATGAATAACCAGATTGCAATAAACATGATCAAATCATATTTATGCTCAACACCAAATAACACTTATTTAGGTTCCACACTAATCCCGAAAGTATAGGGAGTGTGCGATGATGATCATATCAATCTTGGAACTACTTCCAACACTCATCGTCACTTCCCTTCAACTAGTCTCTGCTTATTCTGCAACTCCTGTTTGAGTTACTACTCTTAGCAACTGAACCAGATCAAATACCGAGGGGTTGCTACGAACACTAGTAAAATACACATCAATAATTTGTATATCAAATATACCTTTGTTCACTTTGCCATCCTTCTTATCCGCCAAATACTTGGGGTAGTTCCGCTTCAAAGATCAGTTCCATTGTAGCAAAAGCACTTAGTCTCGTGCTTAGATCCAGACTTGGGCTTCTTCACTCGAGCAGCAACTTGCTTGCCGCTCTTCTTGAAGTTCCCTTCTTCCCTTTGCCCTTTTCCTTGAGACTAGTGGTCTTGTCAATCATCAACACTTGATGTTTTTCTTGATTTCTACCTTCACGATTTTAGCATCGCGAAGAGCTTGGGAATTGTTTTCGTCATCCCTTGCATATTATAGTTCATCACGAAGTTCTAGTAACTTTAGTGATGGTGACTAGAGAATTCTGTCAATCACTATCTTATCTGGAAGATTAACTCCCTCTTGATTCAAGCGATTGAAGTACTCAGACAATCTGAGCACATGCTCACTAGTTGAGCGATTCTCCTCCATCTTTTAGCTTTAGAACTTTGTTGGAGACTTCATATCTCTCAACTCGGTATTTGCTTGAAATATTAACTTCAAGTCCTGGAACATCTCATATGGTCCATGACGCTCAAAACGCCTTTGAAGTCCCGATTCTAAGCCGTTAAGCATGGTGCACTAAACTATCAAGTAGTCATCATATTGAGCTAGCCAAACGCTCATAACGCCTCGCATCTCGCTCCTGCAATAGGTCTGTCACCTAGCGGTGCATTAAGGACATAATTCTTCTGCGCAGCAATGAGGATAAACCTCAGATCACGGATCCAATCCGCATCATTGCTACTAACATCTTTCAATACAATTTTCTCTAGGAACACATATGAAAACATAGGGAAGCAACAACGCGAGCTATTGATCTACAACATAATTTGCAAAATACTACCAGGACTAAGTTCATGATAAATTAAAGTTCAATTAATCATATTACTTAAGAACTCCCACTTAGACAGACATCTCTCTAGTCATCTAAGTGATCACGTGATCCAAATCAACTAAACCATAACCGATCATCACGTGAGATGGAGTAGTTTTCAATGGTGAACATCTTATGTTGATCATATCTACTATATGATTCACGCCGACCTTTCGGTCTCCGTGTTCCGAGGCCATATCTGCATATGCTAGGCTCGTCAAGTATAACTGAGTATTCGCGTGTGCAAAACTGGCTTGCACCCGTTGTAGATGGACGTAGAGCTTATCACACCCGATCATCACGTGGTGTCTGGGCACGACGAACTTTGGCAACGGTGCATACTCAGGGAGAACACTTCTTGATAATTTTTAGTGAGAGATCATCTTATAATGCTACCGTCAATCAAAGCAAGATAAGATGCATAAAGGATAAACATCACATGCAATCAATATAAGTGATATGATATGGCCATCATCATCTTGTGCTTGTGATCTCCATCTCGAAGCACCGCCATGATCACCATCGCCACCGCGCGCGACACCTTGATCTCCATCGTAGCATCGTTGTCGCCTCGCCAACTATTGCTTCTACGACTATCGCTACCGCTTAGTGATAAAGTAAAGCAATTACATGGCGCTTGCATTTCATACAATAAAGCGACAACCATATGGCTCCTGCCATTGCCGATAACTCGGTTACAAAACATGATCATCTCATACAATAAAATATAGCATCACGCCTTGACCATATCACATCACAACATGCCCTGCAAAAACAAGTTAGACGCCCTCTACTTTGTTGTTGCAAGTTTTACGTGGCTGCTACGGGCTGAGCAAGAACCGTTCTTACCTACGCATCAAAACCACAACGATATTTCACAAATAGACTCCGCTTTAACCTTCTCAAGGACCGGGCGAGCCACACTCGTTCAACTAAAGTGAGAGAGACAGACACCCGCCACCACCTTTAAGCAACGAGTGCTCACAGCGGTGAAACCAGTCTCGCGTAAGCGTCGCGTAATGTCGGTCCGGCCGCTTCATCTCACAATACCGCTGAACCAAAGTATGACATGCTGGTAGGTAGTATGACTTGTATCGCCCACAACTCACTTGTGTTCTACTCGTGCATATGACATCAACGCATAAAACCTGGCTCGGATGCCACTGTTGGGTAACGAGTAATTTCAAAATTTTCCTACGATCACGCAAGACCATGGTGATGGCATAGCAACGAGAGGGGAGTGTGTCCGTCCCACGCACTCTCGAGACCGAAAGCGAAGCGTTATATTAACGCTGTTGATGTAGTCGACGTCTTCACGATCCGACCGATCCAAGCACCGTTACTCCGCACCTCCGAGTTCTTGGCACACGCTCAGCTCGATGACGATCCCCGAGCTCCGATCCAGCAAAGCGTCGGGAAGGAGTTCCGTCAAGACGACGGCGTGGTGACGATCTTGATGTTCTACTCGTCGCAGGCTTCGCCTAAGCACCGCTACAATATGACCGAGGTGGAATATGGTGGAGGGGGCACCGCACGCTAAGGAACGATCCGTAGATCAACTTGTGTGTCCTAGGGTGCCCCCTGCCCCCGTATATAAAGGAGCAAGGGGAGGGCCGGCCAGCCTTGGGGCGCACCAAGAGGGGGAGTCCTCCTCCTAGTAGAGTAGGACTCCCTTTCCTAGTCCTACTAGGAAGAGGGAAGGGGAAGGAAAGAGAGGGAGAGGAGAGGGAAGGGGGCTGCGCCCCCTCCTAGTCCAATTCGGACTCCCCATGGAGGGGGCGCACCACCTCTTGGTGCAGCCCTCTCTCCCCTCTTGGCCCAATAAGGCCCATAACTTCCCGGGGGTTCCGTAACCCCTCGGCACTCGGTTTTCTCCGAAACTTCCGGAACCTTTCCGTGTCCGAATATAACCATCCAATATATCAATCTTTATGTCTCGACCATTTCGAGACTCCTCGTCATGTCCGTGATCACATCCGGGACTCAACTCCTTCGGTACATCAAAATACATAAACTCATAATAACCGCCATTGAAACCTTAAGCGTGGGACCCTACGGTTCGAGAACTATGTAGACATGACCTAGAACTATTCTCGGTCAATAACCAATAGCGGAACCTGGATGCTCATATTGGTTCCTACATATTCTACGAAGATCTTTATCGGTCAAACCGCATAACAACATACGTTGTTCCCTTTGTCATCGGTATGTTACTTTCCGAGATTCGATCGTCGGTATCCAATACCTAGTTTAATCTCGTTATCGAAAGTCTCTTTACTCGCTCCGTAATACATCATCTCACAACTAACTCTTTAGTTGCAATGCTTGCAAGGCTTTATGTGATGTGTATTACCGAGAAGGCCTAGAGATACCTCTCCGACAATCGGAGTGACAAAACCTAATCTCAAATACGCCAACCCAACAAGTACCTTTGGAGACACCTGTAGTACTCCTTTATAATCACCCGATTCGCCAGACGCTTGGTAGTACCAAAGTGTTCCTCCGTAAACGGAGTTGCATAATCTCATAGTTACAGGAACATGTATGGGTCATGAAGAAAGCATTAACATACTAAACGATCAAGTGTTAAGCTAACGGAATGGGTCATGTCAATCAGATCATTCAACTAATGATGTGACCTTGTTAATCAAACAACAACTCCTTGTTCATGGTTAGGAAACATAACCATCTTTGATTAACAAGCTAGTCAAGTAGAGGCATACTAGTGACATACTGTTTGTCTATATATTCACACATGTATTATGTTTCCGGTTAATACAATTCTAGCATGAATAATAAACATTTATCATGATATAAGGAAATAAATAATAACTTTATTATTGCCTCTAGGGCATATTTCCTTCAATATGTCCGTAACCGCACTAGCCAGAAGGAAGCATCTCCATGGGCCATCAAATAGAGGATGTCATCGGGTTTTGTGTTGACTTCATTCCTGGCCTTAAGAAGATAGGTCTCCCTGAATTCGAATCACGGTATGAGGGGAGACTGACTGGAAAAGGTACGCTTGGAAGGACTCAATAATATGCAGGGGCGGATATTCTTGGTCTCAAGCACACTACACAGTTCTACGAACTCTACCTTGGTGACCCGTATGTCGATGAACACAAGAACAATTCGCGCCCAAACACCCGGAGCGGTCGACGACCGGATTACATGTGAACACATCAGGACTTTCAGCAGTTGGTTGGAAACACGCCTCGAGGTGACAGCACTGTTTGTGATGAGCTGTACTTGTTGTCCGTGGGACAATCTTCGACTGTAATGATTTGGAAAGGATACGAGATAAATGGGAATACATTTTACACGATTGACCAAGATAAAAAGAGCACCAACCAAAATAGCGGTGTCTGCTTTGATGCAGCAACCGAGAGGGGAAAGGACACATATTATGGTTACATACTGGACATATGGAAACTTGACTACGAAGTAGATTTTAAGGTCCCTTTGTTTAAGTGCAAATGGGTCAATTTGTCAGTAGGCGGGGTACAGGTAGACCCACAGTACGGAATGACAACAGTGGATCTGAAAAATCTTGGGTACACTGACGAACCGTTCGTCCTAGCCAATGATGTGGCACAAGTTATCTATGTGAAGGACATGTCTACCAGATCGAGAAAAAGAAAAGATAAGGAAGCGAATACATCATACGATGAGCCAAAGCGCCACATAGTTCTTTCGGGAAAAAGGGACATCCCAGGAGTGGAGGCAAAGATGTACATGTCTCAAGAATATGAGAAGTTTCATGAAATTCCTCCTTCAAAGTCAAGGCTGACCCAAGCATCCCGATAAACGATGAAGATTATCCATGGTTACAATGCAATAAGCAAATGACACAAGCGAAGAAAAGTGAAGACTTTCTCCATAACTATTATGATGATACCATGCCAACTTTGTAATGCATTTAGTATGATACCATTGTCCGTTTTGTACATGCACATGCTATGCCAACTTTATCAGAGTTCATTTGAAAACTATGAATTTAGGTTGAATTACCATTAGTCACGGTTTGTGCCACAAACCGGGACTAAAGGGTTGGTCCTCGTTAAAGAGTTTAGTCCCACCTCATGAACCAAGGGCGCCACACCGTTTATAAGCCCGTCCCTCTCTGCCTTGTTGAGCTCCTCTCAAAGTGAAAATAGATGCCCCTATATACGGAATTTGACCTAAATTCATAGTGAATTTCTCTGAAATTCATAAAAATTGATTATGAATTTAGGTCGAATTTTCTCTATAGGTGCATCTATGTTCTTTTTTAGTAAAGTTAATAACAAACTTGTGATTCACACAAATTACAAAGAATTCAAATTTTAACTATTCAAATTTTAAAACTAATGGCACAAACAGAAAGTTTATAATTATTCTAAAACTAATGGCACTAACGAAAGTTTATAATTTTGCTGACCTAAAAGCAAAAAGAATTAAAAAATAAAGCAAAAAACCAAAAGAAAATAAATAATGCAGAAAACAAAACAAAAAGACTGGAAAAAATAAAAATAGCAACAATAAGTATTTTGTTGTAAGTAGAAACAAAATAAAATAAATAAAGCAACAAAGAAAACAAAAAGTGTTTTCAAATTTGAAAACTAATGGCACTAACAGAAAGTTTATAATTTTTCTAAAACTAAAAGAAAAAATAATTAAAACATAAAGCAAAAACAACAAAAAATAAATAATGCAGAAAACAAAACAAAAAAACTGGAAAAAATAAAAATAGTGCCACCTTCCGGGGCCCCCACGGCCTGAATACGACTAGAAACCCTACCATGGGCGTGATTCAGGCCCGTAGGAGGCCAAGTAGGCCCACAGGCACATAGTGACAGATTAGGCCCGAAGGCCTGCAGGTTGAGAGGAGCTCGAGAGGGTGGGCGCAGCAGCACTTATAAACCACTCTCGAGCCCTCTCAACTAGCGAGGTGGGACTAAACTTTTGGGCGCCGGGCAGCACAAGGCCTTTGGTCCCGGTTGGTGGCACCAACCGGGACTAAAGGGGGGCATTGGTCCCGGTTGGTGGCATTGGTCCCGGTTGGTGGCACCAACCGGGACCAATGCCCCCCTTTAGTCCCGGTTGGTGCCACCAACCGGGACCAAAGGCCGCCGCTTCCGCTTCCGCCCTTTGGGCTGCTGAAAAGAGGCCTTTGGTCCCAAGGTGGCACCAACCGACTACTAAGGGGCATTGGTCCCGGTTTGTGCCACGAACTGGGACCAATGGCTTTGCTATATAAGCAAAGACTTAGCCTTTTTCTTTTCATCTCTGCAGTTGCATGCGCCGACGACGCCGCTAGGCTGCCCGATTCACACCCCGCCGACGCCGTCGCCGCTTGCGCCCAGCGTCGTCACCACCCAGCCGCCCGACGCCTGCCTCCACGCAGAACCCTCGCCGTCGTGGTCACCTCCCGCCCGCCCACGCCGTCGCCACCACACCGTCGCGCTGCGCCGTCGCCGCCCCGCCTCTGCCTCGCCACGCCCCAGCTGCCCCGCGCCGTCGTCGCCTCTGCCTCGCTTTGGTCAGGGCCGGCACCGCCCCCGTCTTCCCCCTGTTTTTTTTGCAAATATATAGATGTTTTTTCCTGATTATATGTATATGTATGAGTATATGTATGTGTGTATATCTGTTTATATGTCTTTTTTTAGATTTTTTGTTTTTTGCATTTTTATAAAAATGTATATATGTATGTATATATGTTCTCTGTGTATATATATGTTGATGTATATATGCAAAAGATAGATTTTTAGAAAAAAATAGTATTTTTTCTGTTCATATTTTTTGGTGATATTGATTATTGTAAATATGCAAATGTTTGTATATTCATATGAACAATGAATTAGGCAAAACCTTTACCTTTTTTCTAAAATTTCTATTTGAACATTATTTTAAAAAACAAGCAATACTACTTCATGTATTTTTAAGAAGGAAGAAGAAGAAAAAGAATGAGAGGAAAAAGGAAATAAGAAGAGGAAGAAGAGGAAACCAATACTACTTCATGCAAATGTTTGTTCATATATAATGTAGATGTCTATGTATGTATGGAATGATATCGATGGATGTATGTATATAGAACATTCGTACAAAATATGACGAATCCGATATGACCAATGTCCCCCTCGGGTTAACTCGGGAACACTAACTCTCTCGGAGAAAAAAATGTTATCGGGGTCGAGGGTCGTCGAACATGAGAGGAAGAAGAGGATAAAAAAAGAAGAGGAAGAAGAAAAAAAAGAGGAGAAGAAAGAATAGAGGAGTAACTCCTCTATTCTTAACTCCTCTATTCTTTCTTCTCCTCTTTTTGTTCTTCTTCTTCCTCTTTTTTTATCGGGAACGAGGGTCGTCGAGGGTCGTCGAGCGGTAGAGGAAACCCTAAGTAAATAGCAAGTATCATCGGTGTGAGATACATGTGGCCGTCGGTGTCGGATACTACATCCACGTCCCACAAGTGACGCGGGCGTCGATGCCCACGTCACTTGTGGGACATAGATGTAGTGTTCAACGCCGACGCCGACGTCTCATTCTTTTTTTCTAAAATTTCTATTTGAACATTATTTTAAAAAACAAGCAATACTACTTCATGTATTTTTAAGAAGGAAAAAACAAGCATATTATTTTCCCATGTACGTATGTCGTCGTTGTTGATATACCCCCTCCCGGTAGCTTCAACACGTGGGGAAGTCGATATTACCCCCTCCTTGAAGCGTTCTCGAGGCCACCTAACCCTTGAAGCGTTGTCGAGGCTACCCGAAACCCTAGAGAAGCAGCGTCGAGGCCACTAATTAATATGATTCCTTATTGTGATTAGCTAGCTAGTTCTACGTATGCCACTAATATATCCATATCTGTCATGTTTGAATAATAATTGCCATGTTGTAAATATTTATAGAAACTATGGACACCCCCCAGACGAAGCACAAGAAGCGTTGTTGAGGGGCATAATCACAAAAGGAAGTGATGTCGTCGGCTCGTTGATGTTTCTCAACGACACCGATGGTCTGGAAGGAGAGGGTGAAGAAGCAGCTGACTATGATTATGATGGCTCCGATGACCCAATGCCGGTGCAAGAAGTAGACCGTGAGGACGGCTCCGGTGACAGAACCGAGTCCGGCCAGGTATATATATTAGTTAAGCATGTGCTGACTAGCTAATTGATGCATTCATTGTTTTGGTATGTACACATATTAATTAACTCTCGTCTTTGTTCTTTTTTCTAGCCCTCCGGATCGAGCACAACTTCGGTAAAGAGATGAGGCCCGAAGAAAAAGTTGAGCTCGGAAGAAAGGTTTGAGATCATAGCAATCGCGCGCGACGGCCAACCGATTGAACCCATGCGGACAAAGAAGGCATTTGTTGCTCAGTGCGGGGTTCTGGTTAGGGACAAGATCCCGATCAGCATCCAGCAATGGTATAAGCCTAAGAACAAAGACCCTGAGGTGTCTTATGTCAATGATCTGCAGAAAAATGATCTTTGGACTGAGCTGAAGTCAAATTTCACCCTACCGCGAGAGGATGATCCGGAGAAGCCAGTTAAAGAGCAATTAATCAAGTCTTTTGCTCTTAAGAAGATGGTAGACCTATTCAGGAATTGGAAGAAAGACCTGAATAGGTTTGTCGATAAAAAAGAGACACCATAATTCAAGGGCAAATATGAGAAGATCAGAGATGACTGGCCCGCATTTGTGGCACACAAGACATCGGAAAGAGTAAAAAGATGTCGGCGACAAACAAGAAAAATGCTGCGAAGAAGAAGCTTCACCATCGCACGTGGTCAGGTGGCTACCTCATAGCCCGGCCTAAGTGGGCCAAGGCTGAGAATGATCTGCTTGATAAAGGGATCGAACCGAGACAATGAACTGGCCGACCGTTGCGGACTTGGTTCTTGAGGCTGGCGGAACCTTGGACCCCAGTATCGTGGAAGTGCATTTGGGCGGACGATCAATTGGACATACCAGTCAAGAGGCTTCAGCAATATATCGAGCAAGCAGCAAGGGAAGTTCGTTCGAGACGAGAGAACAGCGAGCTCACAATGGCCCTCGGGAATCTGAGCACCACAGACGGACACGAGCAGGCACGCCAGCTCCGTTCGTGGAAGGCTGGGTTTCGGACGCAGCGGTTACAAATGCTAGGAGAGGAGGAAGAAAGTGCAGCAGATGAACTGCAGGCGCTACATGCAAGGGTACAAGCGATAGAGGAACGAAAGCAAATCGCAGCAAGCGACCTGCGAAGCTTCCCCGGCTACCCGCCATCTCAGCGGAGAAGCAGCGTGGCTTCCACCGAGCTGCTTCAGCGGAGCATGCCTTGACGGCTCCTGCCAGCTATCCGTGGATGCTATCACGGAGGCTCAAAATTGCCACCTTATGGCGCAATGGATGAATTTGAAGGTCAAGGCGGCTGTTGGCTCTGTTTATCCTACTGAATCCGGCGCAACTTTTCACTGCCAGCCGATTCCAGAAGGATATGCTAGGGTGATGCTGGATGAAATAATGGAGGGATTTGAGGACCTCCGGCTTGACCACCCTACCGGTGAAGGGGAGACTCGGCTGGGTTCTGCTCTGAAGACTCCATGCCTATGGCGGAAGGATCTCATCAACCTTCCGAACTGGACGCCGACGCCTCCTCCTCCTCCTCCGGCGAGTTAGGGCACTCCGCCTCCTCATCTGGCAAGTGACGATCAGGGCACTTGGCCGGCTCCTTCTCCGGCGTGTGGCGGCACTCCGCCTCCTTCTCCGCCTGCGCCGGCGCGCCCGAGCAGCCAGCCTCCTCCTTCTCCGCCTCGTCAGCAAGGGCGGAAGAGACCTGCCGCCGCTCCGGCTGCTCCGGCGCGTCGTAGTCCTTCTCCTCCGCCTCGTAAGCAAGGAAAGAAGACATCCACTCCGTCTGCTCTGCCGGCGTCCAGCAATACAGCCAAAGGCGGGAGGACATACAGATTCGGTCCTTCTCTGAAGACTCCAGAGAAGTTACCATACGAGATGACCCCGGAGGAGAACGCGAAGATCGCGCGAACCAAGTGAAGGACTGGTTTCAAGGGTTGAAAGCAGAGACATCCACCTCCGGAGGAAAGGTAGATCCCGTGAAAGCGGCGCACTCTGCTGCCCCGACAAAACCACCCAAGTCTCCGCCAAAGGCAACTATGAGCGCATTATTGGAAAGGCGTTTGCGAAGCGGAGAGGTCGGGAAGTACTGTCGGTGATCAAAGGATGAAGGAGCGACGAGCTGGGAAACAAATTGCCCAGCTCGGCAAACAAGCAAGCAATCGTGCCCCCGCTCAAGGTGCACGCTAGCGACATCGTCGATCCGAGGATGGTGCCCGGTTATAGCAATCCTGGAGATTACCTGTCCGACGATGTACATTATGATTTCTTGGAGGTGCGAGATACAAAGATACGAGTACAGAAGCCTCTCGTCAAAGATGAAAGATCTCTATCAGCGATGATCACGAAGATTACATGATTGGTACATGAAAACCTGCGGAGAGTCCGAGGGAGGAGTACTTTGTATGTGAGAGTTAAAAGGAGCATGACCTCGTTGGAATTGAACTGTTGCTGTTCCATTTGAGGAGTTCTTTCAGTTTTTCAATCAATTGGCCCTCGAGAAAACAACGGTCACCTGCTACTGTCTGTAAGTAGTACTACTTCTGTCATTAAGTCTCTCTATATAACTCAACTCTTTCATTCCATGTATTTATAATTATCCTCACTATATTATGCAGATTGAAGATCGTCGAATTGAAGAAAAGACAAGTGGGTGATATTGGGTTCATTAACGCATATCTCATAGATGAAACTGAGGTTAAATATCATGCGAAAATGTTGGGGAACGTAGTAATTTCAAAAATTTCCTCGCACACGCAAGATCATGGTGATGGCATAGCAACGAGAGGGAGAGTATTGTCCACGTACCCTCGTGACCCGTAAGCGAGCGTTATGACAACGCGGTTGATGTAGTCGTCGTCTTCACGATCCGACCGATCCAAGTACCGAGCGTCACGGCACCTCCGAGTTCAGCACAAGTTCAGCTCGATGGCGATCCCTGACTCCGATCCAGCAAAGTGTCGGGGATGAATTCCGTCGAGACGACGGCGTGGTGGCGATGATGATGCTCTACGGGCGCAGGGCTTCACCTAAACTCCGCGACGATATGACCGAGGTGGAATATGGTGGAGGGGGCACCGATACGGCTAAGGAACGATCCGTAGATCAACTTGTGTGTCATGGGGTACCCCCTGCCCCGTATATAAAGGAGGGAGGGAGAGTGCGGCCGGCCCCAAAGTGCGCTGGAGGAGTCCTACTCCCGTGGAGTAGGACTCCCCTCTGCCTTGTTGGAGAAGGAAGGGGGAGGGAAGAGGAAGGGCGCGCCCCCTCTCCTGTCCTATTCGGACTAGGGGAGGGCGCGGCCTGCCTGGCCGGCCCTCCTCTTCTCCCTCATGGCCCACTAAGGCCCATTATCCCCGGAGGGTTCCGGTAACCCCGGTGTTCCTAAAATCCCGATTTCACGGAACCATTCCGATATCAAATATAGGCTTCCAATATATCAATCTTTTGTCTCGACCATTTGAGACTCCACGTCATGTCCGTGATCACATCCGGGACTCCGAACAAACTTTGGTACATAAAAACTTATAAACTCATAATAAAACTGTCATCGTAACGTTAAGCGTGCGGACCCTACGGGTTCGAGAACTATGTAGACATGACCTAGAACTATTCTTGGTCAATAACCAATAGCGAACCTGGATGCCCATATTGGTTCCTACATATTCTCTGAAGATCTTTATCACCAAACCGCATAACGACATCGTTGTTCCCTTTGTCATCGGCATGTTACTTGCCCGAGATTCGATCGTCGGTATCCAATACCTAGTTCAATCTCGTTACCGGCAAGTCTCTTTACTCATTCCGTAATACATCATCTCGTAACTAACTTATTAGTTGCAATGCTTGCAAGGCTTATGTGATGTGTATTACCGAGAGGGCCAGAGATACCTCTCCACAATCGAGTGACAAAACCTAATCTCGAAATCGCCAACCCAACATGTACCTTTGGAGACACCTGTAGTACTCCTTTATAATCACCCGATTCGTTGTGACGTTTGGTAGCACCAAAGTGTTCCTCCGATAAGCGGAGTTGCATAATCTCATAGTTACAGGAACATGTATAGGTCATGAAGAAAGCAATAGCAATATACTAAGCGATCAAGTGCTAGGCTAACGGAATGGGTCATGTCAATCACATCATTCTCCTAATGATGTGATCCCATTAATCAAATAACAACACATGTCTATGGTTAGGAAACATAACCATCTTTGACTAATGAGCTAGTCAAGTAGAGGCATACTAGTGACTATATGTTTGTCTATGTATTCACACATGTATCATGTTTCCGGTTAATAAAATTCTAGCATGAATAATAAACATTTATCATGATATGAGGAAATAAATAATAACTTTATTATTGCCTCTAGGGCATATTTCCTTGATCTCCCACTTGCACTAGAGTCAATAATCTAGATTACACAAGAATGATTCTAACACCCATGGAGTCTTGGTGCAGATCATGTTTTGCTCGTGGAAGAGGCTTAGTCAGCGGTCTGCAACATTCAGATCCGTATGTATCTTGCAAATCTCTATGTCTCCCACCTGGATTTGGTCCGGATGGAATTGAAGCGTCTCTTGATATGCTTGGTCCTCTTGTGAAATCTGGATTCCTTTGCCAAGGCAATTGCACCATATTGTCACGAGATCTTCATAGGTCCCGATGCACTAGGTATGACACCTAGATCGGAAATGAACTCTTTCATCCAGACTCCTTCTTTTGCTGCTTCGAAGCAGCTATGTACTCCGCTTCATATGTAGATCCCGCCACGGCGCTTTGTTTAGAACTGCACCAACCGACAGCTCCACCGTTTAATAAAAACACGTATCCGGTTTGCGATTTAGAATCGTCCGGATCGATGTCAAAGCTTACATCGGCGTAACCATTTACGACTAGCTCTTTGTCACCTCCATATCGAGAAACATATCCTTAGTCCTTTTCGGTATTTCAGGATGTTCTTGACCGCTGTCCGATGATTCACTCTGGATTACTTTGGTACCTTCCTGCCAAGCTTATTGCTAAGCATATGTCGTCTGGTACACAACATTGCATACATGATAGAGCCTATGGCTGAAGCATAGGAACATCTTTCATTTTCTCTCTATCTTCTGCTGTGGTCGGGCATTGAGTCGACTCAATTTCACACCTTGTAATACAAGTAAAATTCTTTCTTTGCTGATCCATTTTGAACTTTTCAAAACTTTATCAAGGTATGTGCTTTGTGAAAGTCCAATCAAGCGTCTTGATCTATCTCTATAGATCTTGATGCCCAATATATAAGCAGCTTCACCGAGGTCTTTCATTGAAAAACTTTTATTCAAGTATCCTTTTATGCTATCCAGAAATTCTATATCATTTCCAATCAATAATATGTCGTCCACATATAATATCGAAATGCTCTGAGCTCCCACTCACTTTCTTTAAATACAGGCTTCTCCAAAAGTCAGATAAAACCATATCTTTGATCACACTATCAAAGCGTTTATTCCAACTCCGAGAGGCTTGCACTGACCATAAATTGATCGCTGGAGCTTGCACACTTTGTTAGCACCTTTTGGATCAACAAAACCTTCTGGTTGCATCATATACAACTCTTCTTCTAGAAATCCATTCAAGAATGCAGTTTTGACATCCATTTGCCAAATTTCATAATCATAAAATGCAGCAATTGCTAACATGATTCGGACAGACTTAAGCATAGCTACAGGTGAGAAAGTCTCATCGTAGTCAACCCCTTGAACTTGTCGAAAACCTTTCGCAACAAGTCGAGCTTTATAGATAGTTACATTACCATCAGCGTCAGTCTTCTTCTTAAAGATCCATTTATTCTCAATGGCTTGCCGATCATCGGGCAAGTCAACCAAAGTCCATACTTTGTTCTCATACATGGATCCCATCTCAGATTTCATGGCTTCCAGCCATTTTGCGGAATCTGGGCTCACCATCGCTTCTTCATAGTTTGTAGGTTCGCCATGGTCAAGTAACATGACTTCCAGAATAGGATTACCGTACCACTCTGGTGCGGATCTTACTATAGTTGACCTACGTAATTCAGTAGAAACTTGATCTGAAGTTTCATGATCAATATCATTAGCTTCCTCACTAATTGGTGTAGTTGTCACAGGAACCGGTTCTTGTGATGAACTATTTTCCAATAAGGGAGCAGATACAGTTATCTCATCAAGTTATACTTTCCTCCCACTCACTTCTTTCGAGAGAAACTCTTTTTCTAGAAAGGATCCGAATTTAGCAACGAAAATCTTGCCCTCGGATCTGTGATAGAAGGTGTACCCAATAGTCAATTTTGGGTATCCTATGAAGACACACTTCTCCGATTTAGGTTCGAGCTTATCTGGTTGAAGTTTCTTCACATAAGCATCGCAGCCTCAAACTTTAAGATACGACAACTTTGGTTTCTTGCTAAACCATAGTTCATAAGGTGTCGTTTCAACGGATTTTGATGGTGCCCTATTTAACGTGAATGCGGCCGTCTCTAAAGCATAACCCCAAAACGATAGCGGTAAATCAGTAAGAGACATCATAGATCGCACCATATCTAGTAAAGTACGATTAAGTAGTTCGGATACAACATTTCGTTGTGGTGTTCCGGGTGGTGTGAGTTGTGAAACTATTCCGCATTGTTTCAAATGCAAACCAAACTCGTAACTCAAATATTCTCCTCCACGATCAGATCGTAGAAATTTTATTTTCTTGTTACAATGATTTTCCACTTCACTCTGAAATTCTTTGAACTTTTCAAATGTTTCAGACTTATGTTTCATCAAGTAGATATACCCATATCTGCTCAAATCATCTGTGAAGGTGAGAAAATAACGATACCTTGGCGTGCCTCAACATTCATTGGACCACAAACATCGGTATGTATGATTTCCAACAAATCAGTTGCTCGCTCCATAGTTCCGAGAACGGCGTTTTAGTCATCTTGCCCATGAGGACGGTTCGCAAGTACCAAGTGATTCATAATCAAGTGATTCCAAAAGTCCATCGAGATGGAGTTTCTTCATGCGTTTTACACCGATATGACCCAAGCGGCGAGTGCCACAAATAAGTTGCACTATCATTATCAACTCTGATCTTTTGATTTCAACACTATGAATATGTGTATTACTACTATCGAGATTCAATAAAATAGACCACTCTTCAAGGGTGCATGACCATAAAAGATATTATTCATATAAATATAACAACCATTATTCTCGACTTAAATGAATAACCGTCTCGCATCAAACAAGATCCAGATATAATGTTCATGCTTAACGCGGCACCAAATAACAATTATTTAGGTCTAAAACTAATCCCGATGGTAGATGTAGAGGTAGCGTGCCGACCGCGATCACATCGACTTTGGAACCATTTCCCACGCGCGCCGTCACCTCGTCCTTAGCCAATCTTAAGCAATCGGTAGTTCTGTTTGAGTTGCAAATATTAGCAATGAACCAGTATCAAATACCAGTACTCTGCGGTATTAGTAAGGTACACATCAATAACATGTATATCACATATACCTTTGTTCACTTTGCCATCCTTCTTATCCGCCAAATACTTGGGGCAGTTTCGCTTCGATGTCGATCGCTTGCGGTAGAAGCACTCGAGCCTCGAGCTTAGGTCCAGACTTGGGTTTCTTCTCTTGAGCAACAACTTGTTTGCTGTTCTTCTTGAAGTTCCTTCTTCTTCCCTTTGCCCTTTTCTTGAAACTGGTGGTCTTGTTAACCATCAACACTTGATGCTCCTTTTTATTTCTACCTCCGCTGCTTTTAGCATTGCGAAGAGCTCGAAATAGACTCGTCCATCCCTTGCATATTATAGTTCATCACGAAGCTCTTGTAGCTTGGTGGCGTGATTGAAGAATTCATCAATGACACTATCATCGGAAGATTAACTCCCGTTGAATCAAGTGATTATTATACCCGACATTTTGAGTATGTGTTCACCGATGAACTATTCTCCTCCATCTTGCAGCTATAGAACTTATTGGAGACTTCATATCTCTCAATCCGGGCATTTGCTCGAAATATTAACTTCAACTCCTGGAACATCTCATATGCTCCATGACGTTTAAAACGTCGTTGAAGGCCCGGTTCTAAGCCGTAAAGCATGGCACACTGAACTATCGAGTAGTCATCGACTTTGCTCGCGGGACGTTCTTAACGTCGTCGGTTATATCAGCAGCAGGCTCTGGCACCCAGCGGTGCTTCCAGACGTAATTCTTCTATGCAGCAATGAGGATAATCCTCGAGTTACGGACCCAGTCCGTGTAATTGCTACCATCATCTTTCAACTTTGCTTTCTCAAGGAACGCATTAAAATTCAACGGAACAACAGCACGAGCCATCTATCTACAGTAAACATAGACAAGCAAAATACTATCAGGTACTAAGATCATGATAAATTTAAGTTCAATTGATCATATTACTTAAGAACTCCCACTTAGATAGACATCCCTCTAATCCTCTAAGTGATCACGTGATCCAAATCAACTAAACCATGTCCGATCATCACGTGAGATGGAGTAGTTTCAATGGTGAACATCACTATGTTGATCATATCTACTATATGATTCACGTTCGACCTTTCGGTCTCCGTGTTCTGAGGCCATATCTGTATATGTTAGGCTCCTCAAGTTTGACCTGAGTATTCCGCGTGTGCAACTGTTTTGCACCCATTGTATTTGAACGTAGAGCCTATCTGTAACGCCCCGGATTCGATGCGCCAGTTGTCATCCAGTTATTTGCCGTCATTGCCATGTCATTTGCTTGCGTGTTGCATTTTTCCATGTCATCTTGTGCATTTCATTTTGCATACGTGTTCGTCTCATGCATCCGAGCATTTTCCCCGTTGTCCGTTTTGCAATCCGGCACTCCTATGTCTCCCGGCGCCCCCTTTTGCCTCTTTTCGTGTGAGGGTGTTAAACGGTCTTGGTATAGCACCGGTAGACCGCCTGCCAAGTTTCGTGCCATTTGGAGGTCGTTTGGTACTCCAACGGTTAACCGGGTAACCGTAAAGCCTCCTTCTCTTTGCAGCCCAACACCCTTCCAAAGTGGCCCAAAACCCACCAAATTCCCCTCCGAGACGCCGGACATGTCCGCCGACGGCCGGACATGTCCGTTCCGTCCAGCCGCCGCCGTCCGCGCCAATCGGGACGCGCCACATGGCGACCGCCGCCGCCCAGCTGCCGCCCGCGCTGCCCCCCGGCCCCGCCCGAGCCGCCCGGCACAGCATCCGCCGCCGCCTGGCCGGCGCGCCCATCCTCCGGCGACCGGACCTCGCCGGTCACCAGCAGCCGGGCGCCGTGCGACCTCCGCCGCTGCTCCTCCGGCTTCGTCGCCGCCGGCGCCCGTCCCGCCGACCGCCCTCGCCCGGCTCCCGCCGCGCGACCGCGCCACCGCGCGGGTCCCCGCCGGCCGCCGCCTCCTCGCCGCCCCGCCTCGCTCCGCCCGACAAGGCCACCCGCACGGCCCAGCCGTCGTCCCAGCCTCGCCCGCCCGATCCCGCCGGGTCCGGCCTCCCCGCCCTCCGGCGACTCCTCCCCTGCCCTCCGGCAGCCGCGCCGCCCCGGCTCCGGCGATCCTCGCTAACCGTGCCCGATCCAGATCTGGATCCAGGTTGACTTTCCCCCCTCCGTTTTCTGCCAAGTCCCGAATAATTTTGCATTTTCATGCCATGTTCATGCCATCATATCTCTGCACCCGTAGCTCCGTTTTGGGGGTGTAATATGTCAAATTGTTCGACTCGACGAGTACATAATTTCATCTCATTGCATCATTTACATTTGAGCTCATCTTGATGCCTGAAACGCTACTAGAAGAGGGCTATGTGATGTTAGTTTCTGATTCTTATCAGAACATGCACTTTTGTCATTTTTTCCATGATTGATGTGTGCACCCTATGAACTTGAGTCCTACATGTGTTTTGTAATATGCCATGCCATCTTTACAGGGGTGTATGCCATGTATATTTGTGATCTGTGTGGTGACTAGCACAAGCATGCAAACTAGGCTTCATGATGTTGCTGATTTCAGCCCTGCTCATGCGATATTTTTATGCCATGTAAACTTGATGCTACTGAGAGATCCATGCTTATTTTGAGATACTTCAGTAAGGATGTTTTGAACATATGGTTATTCTCTATCCATCCATGCCCTTGTTTGCAATTATGGAGTGCCATAGATTGAGTCAATCGAGCTCTACTTTTGCTATAAAATGTTTCCTGGCAGATTGTTTACATGTTATTCAATTTTGCCAAGGTTGTTGTAGTTGATCCGTGTATGCTATGATGTTGTTCTTGCCATGTATAGCTTCTATGCCATGTTTTCTTACTGTTGGTTGCCTTGCCATGCCATTTATTGCTCTGTGGTGAGTTGCTCAAGCTCACCAACATGCCTACTTATTGTTGTTCCTGCCATGTTTGAATCTGTAATATAACTTGCCATGTTTACATGGGTGCCATCATATCTTCTGATCCTTTTTGGCTCTTGGTCACTAAAGGACTTCTGTTATATGCTTTGAGTAGATTCATGCCATGCTTTTGTTTGCCATGATAAGTTCCTGTAGCATGTTGTTTCATAGCTCTAAACATGTTAACCTGATGTTATTTCTGCTAAGTCTGAAACTGTTATTATTTGCAATCTTGCCATGTCATTTTGAGCATGTTCTAGTGATTTCTGGAGATAGCTCAGTGTTCATGTTTTGCCATGCTTTACTTGTACATCATGCCCATGCCTTTTGTTATTACGTTGAGATGCTGTAGCATATTGTTTTGATGCTTGCAATATGCCTAGTTGCTGTTTTGGACAGATTGTTGTCATGACTTGTATAGAGTGTATGTGTTGAACCGTTGCTCCGTTTTGAGTGTGCTCTATATGAAACTTGCTTGATTTTGCATGT
Organism: Aegilops longissima; assembly: GCA_021605205.1. NCBI lineage: Eukaryota > Viridiplantae > Streptophyta > Magnoliopsida > Poales > Poaceae > Aegilops > Aegilops longissima. The sequence continues at coordinate 613,302,090 of CM038680.1, forward strand.
AGCTTCATATTATCATGTTGCATCCATGTTTTGAGGTGTTTGCTTGATGTTGGTATGCATTTTGCATCAATGCCATGCTTATCTTGTTTTGCTCATATCTTCTAGATCGTAGCTCCGAATCTAATGAACTTTATATGTAACTTGACTAGAATTTCGTGTAGATCATCGGGGTGCATCTTAACTTGCTGTTTAACAACTTGAACATAAGGTTTATTCAGATCTGGACCAATTTCGAAATTTGCATATGAGGACTTACCGGAATTGCTCTATGTTGTTCCCGGCCTCATTTAAACTTGCTTCGATGTGTTGTTCTTGTTTGCATCATCTCTTGCCATGAGTAGCTTCATGTAGCTTGTCATGCATCATTGTGCATCATGTATTGTTCATGTGTGGTGTGTTTACCATGTTGTGTGCTTCTTCTCGATAGTTCCCGTTTCGTTGCGATCGTGAGGATTCGTTCGTCTACGCTTGGTTCGTCTTCGTGGCTTCATCTTCTTCATGGACTCGTTCTTCTTCCTTGCGGGATTTCAGGCAAGATGACCGCTACCCTGGATCTCACTACTATCATTGCTATGCTAGTTGCTTCGTTCTATCGCTTTGCTGCGCTACCTATCACTTGTTCCTCAAGCCTCCCAAATTGCCATGTCAGCCTCTAACCTTTTGCACCCTTCCTAGCAAACCATTGTTTGGCTATGTTACCGCTTTGCTCAGCCCCTCTTATAGCGTTGTTAGTTGCAGGTGAAGATGAAGTTTGTTCCTTGTTGGAACATGGAGATGTTGTTCCTTGTTGGAGCATAGTTTACTTGTTGGGATATCACAATATATCTTATTTAATTAATGCATCTATATACTTGGTAAAGGGTAGAAGGCTCGGCCTTATGCCTGGTGTTTTGTTCCACTCTTGCCGCCCTAGTTTCCGTCATATCGGTATTATGTTCCCGGATTTTGCGTCCCTAACGCGGTCGGGTGATTTATGGGACCCCTTGACAGTTCGCTTTGAATAAGACTCCTCCAGCAAGGCCCAACATTGGTTTTACCATTTGCCTCACCACCACCTATTTTCCCTTGGGAGTAATTAACCCAAGGGTCATCTTTATTCAGCCCCCCGGGCCAATGCTTGTCTAAGTGTTGGTCCAAACCAGAGCCACTTGCGGTGCCGCCCCTAGGCAACTTGGGGTATCGTCGGTTGCCGTACGTAGTGTCCATCCGGTGTTGCCCTGAGAACGAGATATGTGCAGCTCCTATCGGGATTGTCGGCGCATCGGGCGGCTTTGCTGGTCTTGTTTTATTACTGCCGAAATGTCTTGTAGCCGGGATTCCGAGACTGATCGGGTCTTCCCGGGGAGAAGGAATATCCTTCGTTTATCGCGAGAGCTTATCATGGGCTAAGTTGGGACACCCCTGCAGGGTATAAACTTTTGAAAGCCGTGCCCGCGGTTATGTGGCAGATGGGAATTTGTTAATATCCGGTTGTAGTAAACTTGAAGTAAACTCTTCTAAAATACACCAACCGTAAAGCGTAATCGTGAGTGTCTCTTTTGGGGTTGATCGAGAGGAGAACACGGTTTACGGGTTATGTCGGCGTAAGTAGGAGTTCAGGATCACTTCTTGATCATTACTAGTTGACGACCGTTCCTTTGTTTCTCTTCTCGCTCTCATTTGCGTGTGTTAGCCACCATATTATGCTTAGTTGCTGCTGCAACCTCACCACTTTACCCCTTCCTTTCCCATTTAAGCTTTGCTAGTCTTGATACCCATGGTAATGGGATTGCTGAGTCCTCGTGGCTCACAGATTACTACATCAACAGTTGCAGGTACAGGTTTGCGATGATCTTGACGTGAGAGCGATGTTTGCTTATTTTGGAGTTCTTCTTCTGCTTCTTCTTCGATCAGGGGATAGGTTCCAGGTCGGCAGCCTGGGCTAGCAGGGTGGATGTCGTTTGAGCTTCATTTATGTTTCATCCGTAGTCGGATGTTGTTCTTGTATATGATGTTGATGTATTCTTGTGGCCTTTGTGCCTTATGTATGTATCCCCATCTATTATGTAATGTTGATGTAATGATATCTACCTTGCAAAAGCGTTTCAATATCTGGTCTATCCTTGGTGGGACCGTCGAGTTCCTTTGGATAGGGTCGCATATTGGGCGTGACAAGTTGGTATCGAGCCTCGACCGACCCTAGGAGCCCCTTGATTGATCGCGTGGTTTGGCCATTGTTGAGTCTAGAAGAAAACAGTTTTGGAGTTTAGTTATATCGGAGAGTAGGAATTCTTTTTACTCCTCGGCCCCTTCGTCGCTCTGGTGAGGAATCTTGACGTAGGTGTTTTGAACTACTCCTCTTCCCCTTCAAATTTTTCTTTAGGTTCACGCAGTTGGTTTTTCGGTAGTTGTTCCTCAGCACTTTTTATCCGGTGCATTTCTCGTCAAGTCGACTCGAGCCTCTTCATCTTTGAGTTCAATCCTCAGTTGTTTTCTTTTCCCACCCACCCACCCTTCTTCTTCTCGGAACCGGAGTCCATAATCGAGTATCGATCCTACTCGTGCGAAGTCTTTGCTTTCTATCCTCTTTGTTCTCAACCAGTGTTTTCCTCTTGAAGTTATTCGTCGATTTCCCCTTCCAAGTTGCCTTTGTTTTCCGCCTCCCACCCTATTATTCCCGGAGTTCGAGTTTCTTCCGACCATCAATTCCATTCGTGTGGAGCCTCTTCAGTCTTTCGTCAATTGTTTCAACCGGTGAATTCTCGTCTTGTTCGTCATTCTTCATCCCTTTCTTTTTCCGGTGCACTCAATTCAAGTTTTTCGGGTTAATCATATTCTTTTCCTTCGAAGTGTTTTTCCTGCTCGTTCTCCTCTTGCCAGTTAATCATTCCGGAGTTCTGAAGACATCTCAGGAGACTCGTCTGTGTTTGAATTAATTCGAGGTTGTCACCTCATTCAAATATTTCAATCGTTCCGGTGCATCATCTATCTCTTCAACAATCCTTTCCAACGGTGCTTTCCTTTAGTGGGCCCTAACCCACAGGTTTTTTTTCCCAGGATCTTACCTGACTCTTCTAATTTTCCGGAGCTATTCTCTAATTCTTTTTGGAGTTTGACGTAAGTATGAATTTCATCAGTCAGATGCCATCTCCAAGATAGTTTTCAAATTCTTTTCATTGTTGGCTCAACCTCTCTGCTTTTTCATTCTCCCGGAGTATCTTAGTAATTTTGGTGGTGTTTCTCATCATCATTTGAAGACCGAAGAAGAGTTCCTTCTAAATCTTGTCCGTTCTCCCGGAGATTCATGGTGCTAGCTCGATGTTATCCTATCCAATTGTTTCAAGTCATGCAAATTCTTTTCATCCATCCGGAGTATATCAGGAGTTGCTTTCTCTCTCGATCATCCGGAGGCCATATTTTCGGAAGACTTCTTCGTTCTAAGTTTTCAGATTCGTTCTCCAATTATTCTATATCTGTGCCCTTTCGTTCGTCTCAATATTCTTCCGGTGCTTCGTTCAAGCATTAGTCAATCAGTTCGCGATCTCTTCGTTCTCTTGTCTCTAATTTTCCCTCAAGTATCTTCGTGGTTTCTAATTCTTTCTGGCGATTCGTTCTCTTCTCTTCGTTCATTTTCATTTCTAACGGTGGTTCGTTCAAGATTCTTTTCCTTGATTATCATGGCTCATCTTATTCTTTCATCCTTCATTTCTATCTCATCATCCTTTTGTTACCGGAGTTCTTCATGGTGGTTCTTCATGATTTAATTCATTTCTTCAAGAGTTCATCAGGATTTTGTTGGAGGAGTTCAAGTATCTTTTCTTCTCGCATCTCGAAGCACATATAATTCTCCATATTCTTTTGAAGTGGAGTTTTGCATTTCTTCGTTATTCTCAGCTATCCAATCATTCCCGGTTGTGGCAGGTTATCACCTTATGATCTTGAGATGTTACCGATAAGACCACAGCAAGCTTATTCTTTTCGTTGTTGATTTCTCAACAACTCCGTTCAATCCTTTTTTCTGAGGTTGCTTCTATTTCATTCGTGGCACAAGTTGCCATTTTCTTCTCTGTTCTTTTCATTCAAATTCTTTCAGTTCTTCCGGAGGCATTGCGTTGTTTATCTCGTCAAATGCCATTCCATCTTCTGAAGCTCATGTTCTATTCTTTCCTTGTTCAATCGGAGTTTTGCCTAAATCCTTTCAGTCTTATTCGTTTCTTTTCTCATTCTAACCACTCGGTTAGAACGAGTGGTTTGATAGTCTTCCTGATTCCGTGAACTTTCGATTCTCGTCATTCTCGTCGTTCCTCTCTTCTTCTTGAGTGCTCTTGATTCTTTGCCTCTCCTCTTGAGTTCTCGTTTCTCCTCATCCCTTTTCCCTTCCGTCTCGGTCCTAAGATCTCGGTACGAGATCTCTTGTTAGTGGAGGAGTGTTGTAACGCCCCGGATTCGATGCGCCAGTTGTCATCCAGTTATTCGCCGTCGTTGCCATGTCATTTGCTTGCGTGTTGCATTTTGCCATGTCATCTTGTGCATTTCATTTTGCATACGTGTTCGTCTCATGCATCCGAGCATTTTCCCCGTTGTCCGTTTTGCAATCCGGCACTCCTATGTCTCCCGGCGCCCCCTTTTGCCTCTTTTCGTGTGAGGGTGTTAAACGGTCTCGGAATGGCCCGAGGTTTGCCAAGCGGCCTTGGCATAGCACCGGTAGACCGCCTGTCAAGTTTCGTGCCATTTGGAGGTCGTTTGGTACTCAACGGTTAACCGGTAACCGTAAAGCCTCCTTCTCTTTGCAGCCCAACACCTTCCAAAGTGGCCCAAAACCCACCAAATTCCGTCAGCGCCGCGGACATGTCCGCCGACGGCGGACATGTCCGTTCCGTCCAGCCGCCGCCGTCCGCGCCAATCGGGGCGCGCCACGTGGCGACGACCGCCGCCGCCCAGCATCACGCAGCGCGCACGGCCCGTCCGGCCCTCATGGCCTCAACGGCCCCTGCCGCCCGCCGCCGCCAGCCAGCGCCCGTCCTCCAAGACGGACCTCGCCCGCCGCCAGCGCCGGGCGCCAGGTGACCCCGCCGCTGGTCCCAGCTCTCCGCCGCCCGCCGTCGGCGCCGTCCGCCGACCGCCCTCGCTGGCTCCCCCGCCGCGCGCCGCGCCGCCGGGTCCCCACGCCGCGCCGCCTCCTCGCCGCCCCTCCTCGCTCCGCCCGGACCAGCGCCGCCCGGCCCGCCCGTCCGGCCTCCCCTGCCCTCCGGCAGCTGCGCGCCGCGCTCCGGCGATCTCGCTAACCGTGCCCGATCCAGATCTGGATCCAGGTTGACTTGACTTTCCCCCTCCGTTTTCTGCCAAGTCCCGAATAATTTTGCATTTTCATGCCATGTTCATGCCATCATATCTCTGCACCCGTAGCTCCGTTTTGGGGGTGTAATATGTCAAATTGTTCGACTCGACGAGTACATAATTTCATCTCATTGCATCATTTACATTTGAGCTCATCTTGATTCCTGAAACGCTATTAGAAGAGGGCTATGTGATGTTAGTTTCTGATTCTTATCAGAACATGCACTTTTGTCATTTTTCCATGATTGATGTGTGCACCCTATGAACTTGAGTCCTACATGTGTTTTGTAATATGCCATGCCATCTTTACAGGGGTGTATGCCATGTATATTTGTGATCTGTGTGGTGACTAGCACAAGCATGCAAACTAGGCTTCATGATGTTGCTGATTTCAGCCCCTGTTCTGCTGATATTTTTATGCCATGTAAACTTGATGCTACAGAGAGATCCATGCTTATTTTGAGATACTTCAGTAAGGATGTTTTGAACATATGGTTATTCTCTATCCATCCATGCCCTTGTTTGCAATTATGGAGTGCCATAGATTGAGTCAATCGAGCTCTACTTTTGCTATAAAATGTTTCCTGGCAGATTGTTTACATGTTATTCAATTTTGCCAAGGTTGTTGTAGTTGATCCGTGTATGCTATGATGTTGTTCTTGCCATGTATAGCTTCTATGCCATGTTTTCTTACTGTTGGTTGCCTTGCCATGCCATTTATTGCTCTGTGGTGAGTTGCTCAAGCTCACCAACATGCCTACTTATTGTTGTTCCTGCCATGTTTGAATCTGTAATATAACTTGCCATGTTTACATGGGTGCCATCATATCTTCTGATCCTTTTTGGCTCTTGGTCACTAAAGGACTTCTGTTATATGCTTTGAGTAGATTCATGCCATGCTTTTGTTTGCCATGATAAGTTCCTGTAGCATGTTGTTTCATAGCTCTAAACATGTTAACCTGATGTTATTTCTGCTAAGTCTGAAACTGTTATTATTTGCAATCTTGCCATGTCATTTTGAGCATGTTCTAGTGATTTCTGGAGATAGCTCAGTGTTCATGTTTTGCCATGCTTTACTTGTACATCATGCCCATGCCTTTTGTTATTACGTTGAGATGCTGTAGCATATTGTTTTGATGCTTGCAATATGCCTAGTTGCTGTTTTGGATGATTGTTGTCATGACTTGTATAGAGTGTATGTGTTGAACCGTTGCTCCGTTTTGAGTGTGCTCTATATGAAACTTGCTTGATTTTGCATGTAGCTTCATATTATCATGTTGCATCCATGTTTTGAGGTGTTTGCTTGATGTTGGTATGCATTTTGCATCAATGCCATGCTTATCTTGTTTTGCTCATATCTTCTAGATCGTAGCTCCGAATCTAATGAACTTTATATGTAACTTGACTAGAATTTCGTGTAGATCATCGGGGTGCATCTTAACTTGCTGTTTAACAACTTGAACATAAGGTTTATTCAGATCTGGACCAATTTCGAAATTTGCATATGAGGACTTACCGGAATTGCTCTATGTTGTTCCCGGCCTCATTTAAACTTGCTTCGATGTGTTGTTCTTGTTTGCATCATCTCTTGCCATGAGTAGCTTCATGTAGCTTGTCATGCATCATTGTGCATCATGTATTGTTCATGTGTGGTGTGTTTACCATGTTGTGTGCTTCTTCTCGATAGTTCCCGTTTCGTTGCGATCGTGAGGATTCGTTCGTCTACGCTTGGTTCGTCTTCGTGGCTTCATCTTCTTCATGGACTCGTTCTTCTTCCTTGCGGGATTTCAGGCAAGATGACCGCTACCTGGATCTCTACTATCATTGCTATGCTAGTTGCTTCGTTCTATCGCTTTGCTGCGCTACCTATCACTTGTTCCTCAAGCCTCCCAAATTGCCATGTCACCTCTAACCTTTTGCACCCTTCCTAGCAAACCATTGTTTGGCTATGTTACCGCTTTGCTCAGCCCTCTTATAGCGTTGTTAGTTGCAGGTGAAGATGAAGTTTGTTCCTTGTTGGAACATGGAGATGTTGTTCCTTGTTGGAGCATAGTTTACTTGTTGGGATATCACAATATATCTTATTTAATTAATGCATCTATATACTTGGTAAAGGGTGGAAGGCTCGTCCTTATGCCTGGTGTTTTGTTACACTCTTGCCGCCCTAGTTTCCGTCATATCGGTATTATGTTCCCGGATTTTGCGTCCCTAACGCGGTCGGGTGATTTATGGGACCCCCTTGACAGTTCGCTTTGAATAAGACTCCTCCAGCAAGGCCCAACATTGGTTTTACCATTTGCCTCACCACCACCTATTTTCCCTTGGGAGTAATTAACCCAAGGGTCATCTTTATTCAGCCCCCCGGGCCAATGCTTGTCTAAGTGTTGGTCCAAACCAGAGCCACTTGCGGTGCCGCCCCTAGGCAACTTGGGGTATCGTCGGTTGCCGTACATAGTGTCCATCCGGTGTTGCCCTGAGAACGAGATATGTGCAGCTCCTATCGGGATTGTCGGCGCATCGGGCGGCTTTGCTGGTCTTGTTTTATTACTGCCGAAATGTCTTGTAGCCGGATTCCGAGACTGATCGGGTCTTCCGGGAGAAGGAATATCCTTCGTTTATCGCGAGAGCTTATCATGGGCTAAGTTGGGACACCCTGCGAGGTATAAACTTTCGAAAGCCGTGCCAGCGGTTATGTGGCGAGATGGAATTTGTTAATATCCGTTGTAGTAAACTTGAAGTAAACTCTTGAAAATACACCAACCGTGCGTAACCGTGAGTGTCTCTTTTGGGGTTGATCAAGAGGAGAACACGGTTTCTGGGTTATGTCTGACGTAAGTAGGAGTTCAGGATCACTTCTTGATCATTACTAGTTGACGACCGTTCCTTTGTTTCTCTTCTCGCTCTCATTTGCGTGTGTTAGCCACCATATTATGCTTAGTTGCTGCTGCAACCTCACCACTTTACCCCTTCCTTTCCCATTTAAGCTTTGCTAGTCTTGATACCCATGGTAATGGGATTGCTTTGAGTCCTCGTGGCTCACTGATTACTACATCAACGATTGCAGGTACAGGTTTGCGATGATCTTGGCGTGAGAGCGATGTTTGCTTATTTTGGAGTTCTTCTTACGCTTCTTCTTGATCGGGGATAGGTTCGGTCGGCAGCCTGGGCTAGCAGGGTGGATGTCGTTTGAGCTTCTGTTTATGTTTCATCCGTAGTCGGATGTTGTTCTTGTATATGATGTTGATGTATTCTTGTGGCATTTGTGCCTTATGTATGTATCCCCATCTATTATGTAATGTTGATGTAATGATATCCACCTTGCAAAAGCGTTTCAATATGCGGGTCTATCCTTGGTGGGACCGTCGAGTTCCTTTTGGATAGGGTCGCATATTGGGCGTGACAAGTTGGTATCAGAGCCTCGACCGACCCTAGGAGCCCCCTTGATTGATCGCGTAGTTTGGCCATTGTTGAGTCTAGAAGAAAACAGTTTTCGGAGTTTAGTTATATCGGAGAGTAGGAATTCTTTTTACTCCTCGGCCCCTTCGTCGCTCTGGTGAGGAATCTTGACGTAGGTGTTTTGAACTACTCCTCTTCCCCTTCATATTTTTCTTTAGGTTCACGCAGTTGGTTTTTCGGTAGTTGTTCCTCAGCTCTTTTTATCCGGTGCATTTCTCGTCAAGTCGACTCGAGCCTCTTCATCTTTGAGTTCAATCCTCAGTTGTTTTCTTTTCCCACCCGCCCACCCTTCTTCTTCTCGGAACCGGAGTCCGTAATCGAGTATCGATCCTACTCGTGCGAAGTCTTTGCTTTCTATCCTCTTTGTTCTCAACCAGTGTTTTCCTCTTGAAGTTATTCGTCGATTTCCCCTTCCAAGTTGCCTTTGTTTTCCCGCCCTCCCACCCTATTATTCCCGGAGTTCGAGTTTCTTCCGACCATCAATTCCATTCGTGTGGAGCCTCTTCAGTCTTTCGTCAATTGTTTCAACCGGTGAATTCTCGTCTTGTTCGTCATTCTTCATCCCTTTCTTTTTCCGGTGCACTCAATTCAAGTTTTTTGGGTTAATCATATTCTTTTCCTTCGAAGTGTTTTTCCTGCTCGTTCTCCTCTTGCCAGTTAATCATTCCGGAGTTCTGAAGACATCTCAGGAGACTCGTCTGTGTTTGAATTAATTCGAGGTTGTCACCTCATTCAAATATTTCAATCGTTCCGGTGCATCATCTATCTCTTCAACAATCTTTTCCAACGGTGCTTTCCTTTAGTGGGCCCTAACCCACAGGTTTTTTTTCCCAGGATCTTACCTGACTCTTCTAATTTGCCGGAGCTATTCTCTAATTCTTTTCGGAGTTTGACGTAAGTATGAATTTCATCAGTCAGATGCCATCTCCAAGATAGTTTTCAAATTCTTTTCATTGTTGGCTCAACCTCTCTGCTTTTTCATTCTCCCTGAGTATCTTAGTAATTTTGGTGGTGTTTCTCATCATCATTTGAAGACCGAAGAAGAGTTCCTTCTAAATCTTGTCCGTTCTCCCGGAGATTCATGGTGCTAGCTCGATGTTATCCTATCCAATTGTTTCAAGTCATGCAAATTCTTTTCATCCATCCGGAGTATTTCAGGAGTTGCTTTCTCTCTCGATCATCCGGAGGCCATATTTTCGGAAGACTTCTTCGTTCTAAGTTTTCAGATTCGTTCTCCAATTATTCTATATCTGTGCCCTTTCGTTCGTCTCAATATTCTTCCGGTGCTTCGTTCAAGCATTAGTCAATCAGTTCGCAATCTCTTCGTTCTCTTGTCTCTAATTTTCCCTCAAGTATCTTCGTGGTTTCTAATTCTTTCCGGCGATTCGTTCTCTTCTCTTCGTTCATTTTCATTTCTAACGGTGGTTCGTTCAAGATTCTTTTCCTTGATTATCATATTAGTCCATTCGTTCTTTTCAACCTACCGGTGATTCATGAAGTCCTACTCAAGTTTGCGATATGTCACTTCTCAATCCTTTTCAAGAAGAATAAGTTGCATGCCAAATCCGGTTGTCATTAATTAAATTGGAGAAGGATAAGCATACAATAAATCCTATTCTTATTTCAAAGTGAGTAATCCCTTTCTTCGGAGTTTGTTCTTGCTGAATAAATTCTAGATCCAAGTGTTTTTATCTTTTCTTTTCCGGAGTTCAAATTTCCCCGGCCATTTCGTCGGAACCTCCATCTAATTCATCGCAAGGCTCATCTTATTCTTTCATCCTTCATTTCTATCTCATCATCCTTTTGTTACCGGAGTTCTTCATGGTGGTTCTTCATGATTTAATTCATTTCTTCAAGAGTTCATCAAGATTTTGTTGGAGGAGTTCAAGTATCTTTTCTTCTCGCATCTCGAAGCGCATATAATTCTCCATATTCTTTTGAGTGGAGTTTTGCATTTCTTCGTTATTCTCAGCTATCCAATCATTCCCGGTTGTGGCAGGTTATCACCTTATGATCTTGAGATGTTACCGATAAGACCACAGCAAGCTTATTCTTTCCGTTGTTGATTTTCTCAACAACTCCGTTCAATCCTTTCTTCTGAGGTTGCTTCTATTTCATTTGTGGCACAAGTTGCCATTTTCTTCTCCGTTCTTTTCATTCAAATTCTTTCAGTTCTTCCGGAGGCATTGCGTTGTTTATCTCGTCAAGTGTCATTCCATCTTCTGAAGCTCATGTTCTATTGTTTCCTTGTTCAATCGGAGTTTTGCCTAAATCCTTTCAGTCTTATTCGTTTCTTTTCTCATTCTAACCACTCCGGTTAGAACGAGTGGTTTCATAGTCTTCCTGATTCCGTGAACTTTTGATTCTCGTCATTCTCGTCGTTCCTCTCTTCTTCTTGAGTGCTCTTGATTCTTTGCCTCTCCTCTTGAGTTCTCATTTCTCCTCATCCCTTTTCCCTTCCGTCTCGGTCCTAAGATCTCGGGACGAGATCTCTTGTTAGTGGAGGAGTGTTGTAACGCCCCAGATTCGATGCGCCAGTTGTCATCCAGTTATTCGCCGTCGTTGCCATGTCATTTGCTTGCGTGTTGCATTTTGCCATGTCATCTTGTGTATTTCATTTTGCATACGTGTTCGTCTCATGCATCCGAGCATTTTCCCGTTGTCCGTTTTGCAATCCGCACTCCTATGTCTCCGGCGCCCCTTTTGCCTCTTTTTCGTGTGAGGGTGTTAAACGGTCTCGGAATGGCCGAGGTTTGCCAGCGGCCTTGGCATAGCACCGTGAACCGCTGTCAAGTTTCGTGCCATTTGGAGGTCGTTTGGTACTCCAACGGTTAACCGGGTAACCGTAAAGCCTCCTTCTCTTTGCAGCCCAACACCCTTCCAAAGTGGCCCAAAACCCACCAAATTCCCCTCCGCGCCGCCGGACATGTCCGCCGACGGCCGGACATGTCCGTTCCGTCCAGCCGCCGCCGTCCGCGCCAATCGGGGCCGCGCCACGTGGCGACCGCCGCCGCCAGCGCCGCCCGCCCAGCTGCCCATCCCGCCCGGGCGAAACGCCCGCCCGCGCCGCCCGCCGCCAGCCCCGTCCTCCGCGGCCGGACCTCGCCCGCCGCCCGCGCCGGGCGCCGTGCCGACCCGCCGCTGGTCCCATGCTCGGCCGCCCGCCCCAAGCGCCGTCCGCCGACCGCCCTCGCTGCTCCCCACCGCGACGACCGCCGCGCCCGCGGTCCCCGCCGTCGCCGCCTCCTCGCCGCCCGCCTCGCTCCGCCGGACCAGCGCCGCCCGGCCCGCCGGTCCGGCCTCCCCGCCCTCCGGCGACTCCTCCCCTGCCCTCCGGCAGCCGCGCCACCAGCTCGGCGATCCTCGCTAACTGCGTGCCCGATCCAGATCTGGATCCGGTTGACTTTCCCCCTCCGTTTTCGCCAAGTGCGAATAATTTTGCATTTTCATGCCATGTTCATGCCATCATATCTCTGCACCCGTAGCTCCGTTTTGGGCGTGTAATATGTCAAATCGTTCGACTCGACGAGTACATAATTTCATCTCATTGCATCATTTACATTTGAGCTCATCTTGATGCCTGAAATGCTATTAGAAGAGGGCTATGTGATGTTAGTTTCTGATTCTTATCAGAACATGCACTTTTGTCATTTTTTCCATGATTGATGTGTGCACCCTATGAACTTGAGTCCTACATGTGTTTTGTAATATGCCATGCCATCTTTACAGGGGTGTATGCCATGTATTTTTGTGATCTGTGTGGTGACTAGCACAAGCATGCAAACTAGGCTACATGATGTTGCTGATTTCAGCCCCTGTTCTGCTGATATTTTTATGCCATGTAAACTTGATGCTACAGAGAGATCCATGCTTATTTTGAGATACTTCAGTAAGGATGTTTTGAACATATGGTTATTCTCTATCCATCCATGCCCTTGTTTGCAATTATGGAGTGCCATAGCTTGAGTCAATCGAGCTCTACTTTTGCTATAAAATGTTTCCTGGCAGATTGTTTACATGTTATTCAATTTTGCCAAGGTTGTTGTAGTTGATCCGTCTATGCTATGATGTTGTTCTTGCCATGTATAGCTCCTATGCCATGTTTTCTTACTGTTGTTTGCCTTGCCATGCCATTTATTGCTCTGTGGTGAGTGGTTCAAGCTCACCAACATGCCTACTTATTGTTGTTCCTGCCATGTTTGAATCTGTAATATAACTTGCCATGTTTACATGGGTGCCATCATATCTTATGATCTTTTTTGGCTCTTGGTCACTAAAGGACTTCTGTTATATGCTTTGAGTAGATTCATGCCATGCTTTTGTTTGCCATGATAAGTTCCTGTAGCATGTTGTTTCATAGCTCTAAACATGTTAACCCGTAGTCGGATGTTGTTCTTGTATATGATGTTGATGTATTCTTGTGGCATTTGTGCCTTATGTATGTATCCCCATCTATTATGTAATGTTGATGTAATGATATCCACCTTGCAAAAGCGTTTCAATATGCGGGTCTATCCTTGGTGGGACCGTCGAGTTCCTTTTGGATAAGGTTGCATATTGGGCGTGACACTATCACACCCGATCATCACGTGGTGTCTCAGCACGAAGAACTTTCGCAACGGTGCATACTCAGGGAGAACACTTCTTGATATTTAGTGAGAGATCATCTTATAATGCTACCGTCAATCAAAGCAAGATAAGATGCATAAAGGATAAACATCACATGCAATCAATATAAGTGATATGATATGGCCATCATCATCTTGTGCTTGTGATCTCCATCTCCGAAGCACCGTCGTGATCACCATCGTCACCGCGCGACACCTTGATCTCCATCGTAGCATCGTTGTCGTCTCGCCAACTATTGCTTCTCGACTATCGCTACCGCTTAGTGATAAAGTAAAGCAATTACATGGCGTTGCATTTCATACAATAAGCGACAACCATATGGCTCCTGCCGATTGCCGATAACCGGTTACAAAACATGATCATCTCATACAATAAAATATAGCATCACGTCTTGCCCATATCACATCACAACATGCCCTGCAAAAACAAGTTAGGCGTCCTCTACTTTGTTGTTGCAAATTTTCCGTGGCTGCTACGGGCTGAGCAAGAACCGTTCTTACCTACGCATCAAAACCACAGCGATAGTTTGTCAAGTTGGTGCTGTTTTAACCTTCGCAAGGACCGGGCGTAGCCTTTCACTCGGTTCAACTAAAGTGAGAGAGACAGACACCCGCCATCACCTTTAAGCAACGAGTGCTCGCAGCGGTGAAACCAGTCTCGCGTAAGCGTCTGCGTAATGTCGATCCGGGCGCTTCATCTCACAATACCGCCGAACCAAAGTATGACATCTTTGGTAAGCGGTATGACTTGTATCGCCCACAACTTACTTGTGTTCTACTCGTGCATATGACATCTACGCATAAAACCAGGCTCGGATGCCACTATTGGGGAACGTAGTAATTTCAAAAAAATTCCTACGCACACGCAAGATCATGGTGATGGCATAGCAACGAGAGGGGAGAGTATTGTCCACGTACCCTCGTGACCGTGGCGAAGCGTTATGACAACGCGGTTGATGTAGTCGTGCGTCTTCACGATCCGACCGATCCAAGTACCGAACGTCGGCACCTCCGAGTTCAGCACACGTTCAGCTCGATGGCGATCTCCGGACTCGATCCAGCAAAGTGTCGGGATGAGTTCCACAAGACGACGGCGTGGTGGCGATGATGATGCTCTACGGCGCGGGGCTTCGCCTAAACTCCGCGACGATATGACCGAGGTGGAATATGGTGGAGGGGGGCACCGCACACGGCTAAGGAACGATCCGTAGATCAACTTGTGTGTCATGGGGAGCCCCCCTGCCCCCGTATATAAAGGAGGGAGGAGAAGGTGCGGCCGGCCCCCAAGGGGTGCGCCTGGAGGAGTCCTACTCCCACCGGAGTAGGACTCCCCCTCTTGCCTTGTTGGAGAAGGAAGGGGAGGGAAAGAGGAAGGGCGCCCCCTCTCCTTGTCCTATTCGGACTAGGGGAGGGCGCGCCTGCCTGCCCGGCCGCCCTCCTCTTCTCCCTCATGGCCCACTAAGGCCCATTATCCCGGGAGGGTTCCAGTAACCCGGTGTTCCAAGAAAATCTCGATTTCACCCGGAACCATTCCGATATCAAATATAGGCTTCCAATATATCAATCTTTATGTCTCGACCATTTCGAGACTCCTCGTCATGTCCGTGATCACATCCGGGACTCGAACAAACTTGGTACATCAAAACTTATAAACTCATAATAAAGCTGTCATCGTAACGTTAAGCGTGCGGACCCTACGGGTTCGAGAACTATGTAGACATGACCTAGAACTATTCTTGGTCAATAACCAATAGCGGAACCTGGATGCCCATATTGGTTCCTACATATTCTCGAAGATCTTTATCGGTCAAACCGCATAACGACATCGTTGTTCCCTTTGTCATCGGCATGTTACTTGCCCGAGATTCGATCGTCGGTATCAATACCTAGTTCAATCTCGTTACGGCAAGTCTCTTTACTCGTTCCGTAATACATCATCTCGTAACTAACTTATTAGTTGCAATGCTTGCAAGGCTTATGTGATGTGTATTACCGAGAGGGCCCGAGATACCTCTCCGACAATCGAGTGACAAAACCTAATCTCAAAATCGCCAACCCAACATGTACCTTTGGAGACACCTGTAGTACTCCTTTATAATCATCCGATTCGTTGTGACGTTTGGTAGCACCAAAGTGTTCCTCCGTAAACGGGAGTTGCATAATCTCATAGTTACATGAACATGTATAGGTCATGAAGAAAGCAATAGCAATATACTAAACGATCAAGTGCTAGGCTAACGGAATGGGTCATGTCAATCACATCATTCTCCTAATGATGTGATCCCATTAATCAAATAACAACACATGTCTATGGTTAGGAAACATAACCATCTTTGATTAATGAGCTAGTCAAGTAGAGGCATACTAGTGACTATATGTTTGTCTATGTATTCACACATGTATCATGTTTCCGGTTAATACAATTCTAGCATGAATAATAAACATTTATCATGATATGAGGAAATAAATAATAACTTTATTATTGCCTCTAGGGCATATTTCCTTCAGAAAATACCGAGGCCAACTTGCTACGATCGTTGGTAATAAATGAACACAAAGATATAATACTCTTTCCTGACAACTTCAAGTGAGTGTTACTGTCTTGTGGCATATTCGGTTTCCCTTATTAGTCCAGGTTATAGTAATGTAATATTGATGAGTTATGCATGCGTGCGCAGCTTCCATTATATTCTCCTAGAGATTAAGCTTGAGCAGGGAGTAGTAATTGTCTTAGACTCGAGACGAAAAGATCCCAAGGAGTATGCGGACATGACTGAAATGCTCAAGAAGTAAGTTAAATTGATCATTATCCACCATATCAGCAACTTTGTTCATTTCTGATATCAAGTAATTGTTTTCTTTGTATGGCAGGGTTTGGAGAAAATTCATCAAAAAAGCTCCGGGACTGCCGAAGAAGCTGCAATTTAGACACCCGAAAGTAAGTACTATAGTAGCATCTTCCACGCATCTCCTAGTGATTCAAGCGCTAGTTTCATCAATACCATTTAGCATGCTTGCTAATTATCAGTTTGATTGACCTCTATTTCATGTAAAGTGGTTGTGGCAGGAACAAGGGAATGATTTCTGTGGATACTACATTTGCGAGTCCATCTACCACACGACCTGTGAGCGGGGCTACTCTGACAAACAATATGAAGTGCGTAAATAACAATATTCACAATTTTATTTTATTACCATCATTTGTGTTGAGTTTCATTCATTCATATATATATATATATATATATATATATATATATATATATATATATATATATATATATATATATATATATATATATATATGACCCCTTCTTAAAATTAGATGTTTGAAGCGGATGAACTCCTAGCACCAGATCGCATGCGAGCAATTCAAGAGGAATTGGCGGCATTCTTTCTTGACCACGTGATCGCTGAAGACGGAGAATACTATGTGGACCACGCGTCCGTATGTTAGGAGATTATATTTGTAAAAGATAATTATTGTATATATGTAGCCGGTAGTGTCGGATAGATATACGAGAACTTGTTGTTCGAACAATCTCTCGGAGAAGGAGAGGTGGTCGATATCACTTCTCTCTGTATGCATATATGTTCATGACGATTTTCTGTTTCCTTCGTTTGCTTACTAGCTAGCTAGCGTGTCTAGCTAGTCCTCTCTATACGTATGTATAGTACGTAGCGTCGACCAAGCACGGACAAAAGAGAGGACACTTCTCTCTATTAATTAGCTAGCTAACACAATATATGAAACACCTAAATTAACCCCACCAAACCCCCAACCCCCCTTCAAAAAAAACCCAAGCCACAGAAATGCTGACGCGTGGATGCCTATTGGTCCCATTGGTGCCACCAACCGGGACCAATGCCCTCTGCTCGGCTCGGCGCACGGCCACGTGGAGGTCCATCTGTCCCGGTTCTGGACTGAACCGGGACTAAAGGGCCAGGGCATTAGTACCGATCCTTTAGTCCCGGTTCAGGAACCGGGACTAAAGGCCCTTACCAACCGGGACAATAGGCCCTTTTTCTACTGGTGATAGAAAGAAAGTTAATAGATGTTGATGCACTCCTTAGTAGAATAGAAAACAATGATGCGGCTGCATGTGCAACTAAGAGTGGAAGCAACGTCTACTTCTTCCGAACCAAAGATGAAGAATGAAGAATGCAAGATCAAGAATCCGGAGATCAACAATGAGTGCATGGAGAAGATTTTGCTTCAACTAGTGGGAGCAACTAAGGAAGTTGGAAATCTTCTAAAATGCATACTCGTGGTTCTTGTTTTCTTTGGTCTTGCTATTCTAGCAAAGATTTGGTGATGTTTTATGTATCCAATGTTATTGAAAAAGTAAAGAAATGCATTATGTTGGATCAAATCAAAGTGCAAATTTAGATTTTCCGGGCCGGGAGTAGCCGCCAGATCAGACCTGGCAAAGCCGACCCGTAAAAAAGCATATTCGCGGAATATGCTTTTCTACGGGTCGGCTTTGCAGGGTCTGTATCTGTGGCCATGCGCGCCGGCCCGCAAAGGCGTTTTTCCGCGAACTGCAAACACGTTTTGTGGGCCGGACGGATGCGGGTCTGCTAAAGTTGCTCTTAGTCCGGCTACTTAACTCCATGTAATCAAGTTCATTGTCAATAGTAAGAGCCGTGAGGGCAGTGGGAAAATGTAGCCTTCGTGGTAGCCAAGGGAGAGTCGTTTGGCAAAGCTATGTGTTCTTCCCTGGTATATGCGTGTGTGTGTGTGGGTGTTCTTGTGTGTTTGAGAGAAACAAAGAGAGAAGAGAGAGTTCAGAGGTAGAAGAAGAAAAGGCGCTGCGTGAGGAGGCGGCGCCAACAATTAGCATCAAAGCTTTGTTGATCCGTGACAACGGTGGCGCGCGGCGGACTCCATGTGAGAGGGACGTCAGCGGCGCAAGGTGGATGCCGTTGGCGGCGCGATGCTGCTAGCGGTGGGTGCGTGTCTTTATCATCGTCGAGTTGTGTCACGAGCGATGGAGAAAGGTATGCTGCCTGGTAAGTTGCGTCACCGGCGGCAAGGAGGTGATGACCATGGAACAGAGGCCATTGCTACGAGGAGTTCCATGTCCGAGTCCGCGACAAGGTCTTCATCGTCGGCAACATGGAGGCGAGTCACCGGCGAGTTGCGTCATCGGTGACAAACATGGAAGCGAGTCACCGGCGAGTTGTGGCACCGGTGGCAAACATGCGTCAACGAGCGTGCCATGGTGTTAAGGCATTAGAGGTGTATACCTCGTCGAAGCCAACGGCGACGGTGTCAATCAGCGTAACAAGATGGCATTCACGGCCATCTACGTGTTGCACCAATGACATCGACGACGAGCCGGCGCTGCTTTGAAGGTCGACATGGAGGTTTTCGAATAAGTGACAACAAGGTTAAGGGGGTGATTATTAGAATTAACCTTGTAGTTTTGGTTTTTCATTACATTTACTTGGTAGTGACATGCATCGTAGACATGCGCAACCATTAGGCTGCTGCCATACACTCACGTAGAGATGAAATGACGTGTGTGTGTGTAAGCTAGTGATGAGTAGGTAGTCTGCATGGATGTGTTGGTTAGCAAAATGGGTACAGCTCCGTAGAGTCACAGTGGCCGAGTCCGGCGGCAGATCAACGTGGAGCTAAAAGCGGACGCAAACAGTTGTGGCGTGCGTCAAGTATGTCGTGGGCAAGCTCATAGTTGTTGCAAACTTGGAGGTGACTTAAGCCTGTACGCATGTGTGCTGTTCGTGAAGTGACTAGTGGGTCAAGCTATTAGTGGCTTGACCGTATGCGCTGCATGCAGAACGATGCCGGCGTGCATGCAAGGTAGTGGTTAGTGGGTGCGTTTTGGCTGGGTTAGTCCGACTACTTAACTCATGTAATCAAGTTCATTGTCAGTAAGAGCCGTGAGGGCAGTGGAAAAATGTAGCCTTCGTGGTAGCCAAGGGAGAGTCATTTGGCAAAGCTATGTGTTCTTCCCTGGTATATGTGTGTGTGGGTGTTCTTGTGTGTTTGAGAGAAACAAAAAGCGAAGAGAGAGTTCAGAGGTAGAAGAAGAAGAGGCGCTGAGCGAGGAGGTGGCGCCAACACATCGTAGCTTCCTGAGGCTCGGCGCTTCCAAAATGTGGGAGGAAGACGAAGGATGGGGAGATGAGAAAATGAGTGGCTCTGCGCTTCGCTGCGTGGGGATAACGGAGAGGGCTAGCGGTGCGTGGGGCCCAGCCCATGGGAAGCCGGCTTACGCGTCGCGTGGAATCAACCGGTTGAAACAGAACCTTTTCCCATCTGAATTTTGGCAGTGGCGCCAGGTAAATGATGATGATTAAATAGCCTGGTCTGTATTTATTTGGTATTGATTACGAGCGTGATTGATTCCTTCCTTTTGAATTTAATTTACTACTGTAGTCTATTACACCAAATAATTACGAGCGTGATTGTTAGTAGTACCTAAAAAAATCGGTGGAATAGTAGGAAACGTACGAGGGGTAATAAAAGGAAGGAATCACATAAGGAAAAGATCACATAAGCAATCACTTCTTGCTCCAAATGTACCATTCATAATTTACACTATCAAAATTTGATTCTCCTCATCCCCGCAAAAAATAATAATTTGATTCTCCCTTGATTTTCGACCGGATCCTGTGGGAGGTGTATATGCTCAATTTACCTTCTTTTGCCTCTGTATTATTGATGGCCAAGACTACTCAAAAGAATTTGGACATTATATATACCCTCAAAGCTCTCTTCTTCTAGCCAGTTTATACACGATCCAATTTTTCTTATTTCGCGAAGAATGAGCCTTCTATCTTTGTCTTTGGCATTATTTGCAGTTTCTCTACTGTTGACAACGTGTATCCATGGGGTACATGTTGAACCCAATGATATTGTGAAGACCATTGAGGTAATTGCCTTGTTTTTGCTAATGTTTTCTTTTTAGGGATTAGGTGACAAGGTCATGGATGTTGTGCAGCGTACATCCATGCAGTGGTACATTTTTATGTTTGTTGATGAATTTGCAACATCCATGACTTCCTTCTCTTCCTTCAATAATCTTACAGTCAAATGTGTCCATCAATTCTTTGATTGATCTTTTAATATTTTCATGTTCTAAATATTACTTTGCTTTTTCTTGTAAAAGTGTGAATGTGGTGATATAATCGACTGTGTTGACATCTACAAGCAACCTAGCCTCAAGGATCCATTGCTTCGGGATCACAAAATCCAGGTTTTTGGTCTTACTTTTTAATAATTTTAATGTAACAATATCCATATGTACTTCAGGTTTAAATGATTTGTATTCGTATCAAATAAGTATGTGAGTAGTTCTGTATCATTTCTTAATTTCTATGCATAAGGCCAGAACGAAGAGAGTCTAAAACAACAGATGCATAGTGTTAATTTTAATTGGTAGATCATAGATGCCTGGTAGATGATATATTTGATTAGTTTTGCCGGAGGAAACGAAAAGCACTAAGTTTTGCTCCTTTATATGCCGGATGGTTTTCAGCTTAAACCAACAGAGGAACCTCCTAAAGTAGTGCATAAGCTTAAAGGAAGAAATTACAGCCTTCCTGAGCAAACATGGCGAAGAAGCGGTAGCTGTCCAGAAGGAACCATCCCGATTCCGAGGAAGCCTATTGGTGTTGATGGTGATGTTGCTAACCGAAGTCTACCTTTTTTCTCATATGCTCATCCTACCGACATGAGCATTCAAGATGAAGGGAACGGCAAACTAGAAGTAAGTGGTCATATTTTATCCTAAACAATGGAACTGTTCTTAATACACATGCTAGGATATCTTCTTCTTTATTAATATATACACCAGCAGAGCTCTTGGTGGATGTTTTAGAAGAAGAAAAAAACACGTGCTGGGACATTAAACAACAATTTTGGTGTCATTGACAATGGATGCTTTGGTTGTAGATAGCTGCTGCATATGCTCTAAACGGGCCATATCATGGAGCCACTGCTGCAATCCCCATCTGGAAAGTACAAGTGGAGCCCAATGAGTTCTCAAAGAATTACCTCCTTATTGCTAGTCCTCACGATAGGCAGTTTAAATACATCCAAGGCAAGGATCCACCTGACATCAAGAATCAAATAGCTGTTGGAATGGCCGTAAGTTCTCATCTGGAGACTATTTTAGTGGTGAATTTTATCTGGAACGAAACAAATTTTGATACGTTGCAGCCCTGCAGGTGTATCCTTCAGTTCTGGGTGATGATAATCCTAGGTTGTACATCTACGCCACTGTAAGTCCATACCACTACAATATACTTAAACAGTCTGATTGGGAAACCATAAATAGTACTTCCTCTATAAAAAAATATAAAAGCGTTTAGATTACTACTCTTATATTAGTTTACAGAGGAAGTAGCATAGTTATTTCCTTGTCCGTCCGGACTGTTAGAATGAAGAATTCCACACATATGCCTGCAGAACGACGGCGGCGTGGATTCGCACTGCTTGAATCATGACTGCCCGTTCATTCAGACCAACAACCAGTTTGCACTTGGGACACAATTCAGGGACAGCGAATCCAAGGTTGGTGGTGACCTCTACTTCGTCACGGTTGCGTTGTACAGGCCGACCGGGCCATTGGTGTGGTGGCTGGCTATCAACGATGTGGCCATCGGCTACTTCCCCTCGAGCATGTTCCCAGTGCCCTTCATCGAGAGCTTCCACAACGAGATGGGCGGACGGGTGCTGGATACGCGGCCGGGGGGCAGGCACACCGTGACGTGGATGGGCAGCGGCATGTTAGCCTCGGCGGGGGCCAACAACGCCGCCTCCATTACCTACTACCTAGGCATCAACGAGGACGGCGGCGACCAAGTGAATGATTTTCCTGTCAACAGCATCGTCACCAACCCCAAGTGCTACGATGTCAAGAACCTTGGACCAGATCTCAAACATCCAGGCAACGACGTCGCCTACGGCGGCCCCGGAGGATACTACTGCGATCAATAATTTATCAAGGCAAAAAAGAAAATAAAAAACAGTTTGCTACCGCTCACCATAGCCCTCGATGTCGTGCTGTTGTACTATAAATCCTGCAAATTCTTTGTTGACACATGGGAGAGGAAAATGTGTGATTACTGTATTCATCTACATACCAGTGTTAAAACCCTGAACATCTAGTCTAAATATCATAGCTTATCTTGAGATAGCTTGTTTCTGCGGGGGAAGACTATCTTCTTCTATCTGTAAATCAAACAGGACAGGCATGGATCTGAAAATAAGGTGATAATTCTCATGCGACCCACCTAAGCAATAGTAATGATCAAGGCATGGATTTCAGTCACTTTCAGCATAGAAAATTAAGAGAGGTGCTAGGTTTGTCACTTGTGATGCAGCAGTGAGTAATAAAGTCAGAAGGGAGTAAAAAAAGATGGATGCATTTTCTGAATCTCCCAAATTTAGCTGAATGCAACAAAAAAAAAAATTGCTCTCTACCTGCTGCTTTTGGACATTAACCATACACACTCGAGAGGCAGAGGTAGAGATAATCCGAAGATGTTGTACGTCTGAGTAACAGAGTTTTTTTTTTCGAAAAATAGAGTAGTAGAGTTTTTTTTTTCAAAAATCTATCTATTTATATATAAAAAGTGTTTGACGGGGTCACCAGAAAAAAGAGAATTTCTTAGAAAATTCCACAATTATCAGAAACATCCAGCCATTTATTAAATACATTAAAAATTGACAGCCATTAGATGTGTTCTAAGTGAAAATAATTACCTACCATTGTCATTGCCATTATGAGAAAAAACGTAACATTCACATACCTTTAATATCAATTCTACATAGGTGACGTGACATGCATAGGATTTTCCACACATTAAATACACTAAAAATTTACAGCCATTAGATGTGTTCTAAGTGAAAATAATTACCCACCATTGCCACTGCCATTATGAGAAAAAATGTAACATTCACATACCTTTAATATCAATTCTACATAGGTGACGTGACATGCATAGGATTTTCCACACACACGAAAAAAAACTACAGGCCTGCGTGTGGGTGCCTTGGACTTTCCTCCAAAAAAACAAAGCTGCATGTGACATGCATAGCTTTTTTTTTTCTACGAAAATGAAGGCAAGTTGATGTCGTTCTTCGTGTGCTGCGTTTTCTTCTCTACAGACATTAACAGTACAGTATTTGAACCAAATGGTGAGACGACGAGAACCTTGCTTTTATTTCATTTGATTATCATTAGACACTACATGAATAATATATAATTGTAAACCAGCCTAGCTTCCTCACTTAGCACAAATACATACGTCTCTATAGGAAGTTTGGGATCTGTTCTACCTCTCTGCATGTCAGCTTTCATATGATTTAATACAAGCTCTACCATGTCGACATAATTCAAGCAATTAGTGTTCGAAGTAGAATACTACAGTTAGGATTTTCTGCATATGCATAGTCAGATACATTCTCTTCACATTGACGGGTGGATTTATTCTATTAGAAATTTGTGAGCTATGTAATGGTTTGTGTAAGCTATGCATCTTGACTTCAGATTTTTAGTAGATGAAGCACAAGATCCACACCGAGATGATCATTTTGATGGAATAGTGAAGAATCAGATCTATTATTCTATTACAGATATCTTTAGTTGGTTATGATTTGCTGACGAAAAAGAAAGGAGGCCCACAAGTGTATATCATATATTGATTTATATGGTAATTAGTTCCACGTCAGCAATGGTGCTCTTCAGTAGGTAATGCATAATCACTGTTTTTGTCATACCATACGTCTGTACAGTGTGTGGTCATAATTTAGATCATTTATATGATGTTGCTCATCTTTCAGTTACAAAGTTTGTGCTATAGGCTATAGTTAGTCATCAATGGATTTTTCCAAGAGGAGTCTCTTCTTTGTTACAGTTACTTATCAGGTTCTAACATATAACTCACTCGGTCTAAGCCTTTTCCCATTACAACGCTCATGTGAAACTAGGACCAGCCCATAAATCTTTTTAGTCATCATAGTATTTACTACCAGAAGAATGAATTCGTATTTATTACTAGAAGAACGAATTTACGTCGATATATTTTTCGATAAAGGGCGCTTTTATTATCTCAAAATGTAGCATCAAAGTGATACAAAGCATTAAGAGTATCAACCGGCCTCTGCATAACTAGGATGCACACAGCCAAACGCCAGTAGTCTGATAAATAAAAAGATAAAAGACCGACAATTCGGCAATAGTAGAGTCCATAGACCGACACTATGCCTATGTCGAAAAAGATGGTAGACCGAGCCGGAGATTATGCTGCCATCCATTTACGTCGATATATAAGTGACATGTGCACTGAATTCGTATTTATTACTAGAAGAATGAATTTACATCAACCAGATATATAAGTGACATGTGTACTGAGATGTGTGAGAAACATCGCTGCACAAAGTGTCAAAGTATAGCTTGGGCCAATTACATTCTATTCTAATATAAATTGACCTCACTCTTTTAATATTCTTGGCTGACAATATAGCTGTAGATTAATCCACCTTATTACAAACACACTTCCTTTGTGTTAAAGTAGTATGTAGCTAGGTCATTTAATGAAGGTCTGGTAGGTAAACAAATGGCTTATGCTTTTTTTCAAATGTTTTTATTCGTTTTGTTATAAGAAAATCACTTCAACCTCAAGATGTCCCTTTATCAAAGGAGGGAGGACTGTTCAATATCTTTCATCAAACGTAAGAAGGGGCTACACTTTAATGTACAAGTGCCATAAGTCGTAAAGGAGCACGGCTACAGGAGAGAACTGGTCCAAGAGGAGTTGTTTATGCAAAGCAAGTTTGAGAGGGGCTACAAAGATAGCTCCCTCGAACAAAATATTCCATGTCGTGAAGGAGCGATCCTGATCCTCAAAGGTAAAATTGTATCTCTCCACTTAAAAATACCAGAATATATAGATGAAACCATGAATAAAGCTAGGCCCACGAATATTTGTTTTGATACATAGAGCATAGAGTGAGTACTGAATTTTTATGGAAATTTATTGACACATAATTTTAACAAACCCTAATGTTAAAGATCTATAATAACAAACATAAATTAAATATTTTAAAAATTTCTGCTTGCGCACACGAATTAAAGATGTATCTCGCCCATGTGACATTGTATTTAGCATAAATTTGTGATGGCCATAGAACTTTATTATTCCAGCCACGTATAATTAAGTAAGTATATCTATGCAAACATAATTTTTATTCCAAGAACTTGCGACACACTAAAGATGTGCCCTCGCATTGCGGGGGGCACTTAAAGACAAAACTATGTTTCTAGCTAAGAGAAAACCATGTTTCTAGAGGTCTTATATTTGTAAATTACATCACATTTGGTTCAAATTTTGCTAGAAAAATAAAATAATATGTTCTCACTATTGAACTTCACAAAATCTTGCCCGCGCATCAAGCGGGTCACTTTGCTAGTTAGATTAAAATAGTATTTTTGACTACAATCTCCAAAACACAAGTGGCAAGGAATTGCACCAACAGTCTGCCTAATTGAAAAACAATCCCTACTAGTTATGTGCATGTAAATTAACGGACTGACTAATTAACTAATTGCATTAATGACTCGGTTTTCAAAATGATTTGGTGCAAAAGATTCCTAAATGGACATCAATTAATTGTCTGGCTAATCAATTGCATTAATTGTTTGGTTTTAAAATTGACTCAACGTTCGGTTTCCAAATTGTTTTTGCACTAATAGCTTCGTGCGAACGACAATGTATGGATTCTCCTTTAATACTAGTAGAGATCCGACCCGGTTAATTGATTGCCTAATTAATTAACTGTTTGCCTAATTGAAAAAATCAATAATGCTACTCCCTCCATCTAGGTGTGCGATTCATCTTACGAAAATCAAATAATTCCAAAACACTTACTCCCTAAGTCCGGTGAAGAGTGTACATCTAGCTTCAAAATTTGTCCACAAAAGAGTGTACTTCTATCTTCCCAATCACTACTAGGGAAAAGCCTAGCAGCAACGCGGGTTTTGGGCCTCTCAGTAGCGCGGGGACCGGCGCTACTAATAAGGCGCTACAGCTAACGTATAGCAGTAGCGTCTGTTGTCCCACGCTACTGCTATACATGAATAGTTGTAGTGCTCTTTAGAAAAGGGCGCTGCTGATATTATCTGCAGCGCTGTTTACTGGGAAGCGCTACTGGTAAGGCGGCGCTATAGCTAAATTCCCCCCCCCCCCCTCGCTACTACTAGTTTTATTTGTTTTTTTCCCTGCATATTTGTTTTTGTATTTGTTTTGTATTTGTTTTGTATTTGAATAGGCTTTATACAATAATCTTTAGCATATCATACACATACAAATGTAATCATAGCATATACAATAGTCTCATCAAATCATGTCATCATCATAATCATCATCCAACACAAAGTGGTCTCTCGTCATCATCTCGAAAATAGCGATACAAGTCTCGATTACTTGCAAATACATCGTCATCCATCTAAACAATGATATAGGCGAGAAGAGCTATCACTTTGAGCACATGAGTTCGTATCCCTCTCTCGCATTAGCGTGAACCTAAACTAACAACTGTCTGTCGCTCGGAAACCGGTACACCTGGGCCTGACACTCTGGCCACTTGTCGTATATATACTCATGGCGTAGCACTTATTCACCATCGATGATCTATGCACCTGCATCGTCACATGAGTCGATGATATGCAACATATATAGTTGAGCAAGAGAAAGAGACAGACTTGGCAAAAATAGAAACAACATATCATAAGCATAAATAACAAAGTTCATCGTACCCCAAAATGCCCTAACTAGAGTGATTTTCGCTAGTCGAGGAGGAGGACAGTTTAATTACATCACAAATAAAGTTTCACCGTGCATAACTCAAAGTTTTGTCATACAGAAAGTATGGACTAAACGGACACATTGTCATATATCGACTATCACTCCAACATGTCGTTCCATCCATCCATGTCAGGGAGATAGTCCCCGAGCCTAGTGAAAGGCTTCAGGTCGAGACGCTGAGCGGCTACCCATGTTCGGACGTCTTCCCGCGACATTTGTCCTTCTTCGTAGAACATCCCTGTTTTTCCGACGACCTGCTTCATGATGATTTGGGCAAGTTCGCGCTGGATGTGATAGAACTCGGCTCGAAGTCGATGATCCTCGATATCTCCTACTTTCTTTGCCCATTGCAGAATATGGGCATCGCCGGATGTATGTGACATGCGAAGGTTCTGGTGATCCCGTCTGTATTCCAGCATGTGGTGTAGGACATAGAATACATCATTAAGAGAATCGTTCGGTTGCTGGATGCAGCAGAAGGTCGTCTTATGGCCGAAGGCGACCCTGCCGCCCCTTCTCTTCTTGTCCCTAACCTCTCCACCCCTTGCTTGGTAGTAAAACATAGCACTGTCGAGAACATCCTTGATGTGGGTGTAATCCTTTTTGTGAATGTTCTTCGACGAGTCCAAGTAAAGAGCGTGGGAGAATCGGTGGTATAGGATGATGAGGACGGCGCGCCCGCCGCTGCGCAAAATAAGTACACCACAAATTAATTAGCCTCCACCATGCAAATGAATAATTGAAATCGAAGGAAGGATAGCAGCGCGGATGACTTACACGGGATGATAAGGCACGAGAATCGCCCCCTTGTCCTTATCGGCGAGCATGAAATTGACGATGTATTCCCTCGCGTATACACGGTGCTCTGCGCAGACTCCCAAGAAGCCCTCGTGCATGTAGTACGGGTCAGCAACACAGATATGAGATATCTGCTCAACCCCGATGATGTAGTTCATGTGCAAGACATAAAGGCGGACAAACGTAAAATCCAGCTTCTTCACGTGAAACATGTCGAATATATAATCGAATCGGAGGAAGAACTTATCCGCGGGGAAGCTGTCGACATACGACATTTGCCGCGGAACGTTAACCACGTAGAGTGGGTATCCTGGATCTGTCGAGGCGATGAGGCCTTTCTCTACCCGCAGCACTGTTGGAAATATGCCCTAGAGGCAATAATAAAAGGATTATTATTATATTTCCTTGTTCATGATAATTGTCTTTTATTCGCTCTATAATTGTATTATCCTGAAATCGTAATACACGTGTGAATACATAGACTACAACATGTCCCTAGTGAGCCTCTAGTTGACTAGCACGTTGATCAATAGATAGTCATGGTTTCCTGACTATGGATATTGGATGTCATTGATAACGGGATCACATCATTAGGAGAATGATGTGATGGACAAGACCCAATCCTAAGCATAGCACAAGATCGTGTAGTTCGTTTGCTAGAGATTTTCCAATGTCAAGTATCTTTTCCTTAGACCATGAGATCGTGTAACTCCCGGATACCGTAGGAGTGCTTTGGGTGTACCAAACGTCACAACGTAACTGGGTGACTATAAAGGTGCACTACAGGTATCTCCAAAAGTGCCTGTTGGGTTGACACGGATCGAGACTGGGATTTGTCACTCCGTATGACGGAGAGGTATCTCTGGGCCCACTCGGTAATGCATCATCATAATGAGCTCAAAGTGACTAAGTGTTTGGTCACGGGATCATGCATTAAGGTACGAGTAAAGTGACTTTCCGGTAACGAGATTGAACGAGGTATTGGGATACCGACGATCGAATCTCGGGCAAGTAACGTACCGATTGACAAAGGGAATTGTATACAGGGTTGCTTGAATCCTCGACATCGTGGTTCATCCAAGAGATCATCGAGGAGCATGTAGGGAGCCAACATGGGTATCCAGATCCGCTGTTGGTTATTGACCGAGAGCCGTCCGGTCATGTCTACATGTCTCCCGAACCCGTAGGGTCTACACACTAAGGTTCGGTGACGCTAGGGTTGTATGAATATGAGTATGCAGCAAACCGAAAGTTGTTCGGAGTCCCGGATGAGATCCCGGACGTCACGAGGAGTTCCGGAATGGTCCAGAGGTAAAGAATTATATATGGGAAGTCGAGTTTCGGCCATCGGGAAAGTTTCGGGGGCCACCTATCCCGGAGGGCCCCATGGGCTGAAGTGGGAGGGGAACCAGCCCCTGGTGGGCTGGTGCGCCCCCCCCCCCCCTGGGCCCCCCTCTGCGCCTAGGGTTGGGAAACCTAGGGAGGCGCCTCCACTGCCTTGGGGCACTCCACCCCCTTGGCCGCCGCCCCTAGGAGATCCCATCTCCTAGGGGCAGCGCCCTGGGTCCCTATATAAAGAGGGGTGGGAGGGCAGCCGCACCCAACACTGGCGCCTCCCTCCCTCCTGCTACACCTCTCCCTCCCGTAGTTGCTTGGCGAAGCCGGTGAGCCTGCTGCATCCACCACCACGCCGTCGTCTGCTGGATCTTCATCAACCTCTCCTTCCCCCTTGCTGGATCAAGAAGGAGGAGACGTCACGCTGACCGTACGTGTGTTGAACGCGGAGGTGCCGTCCGTTAGGCGCTAGGATCTCCGGTGATTTGGATCACGACGAGAACAACTCCCTCAACCCCGTTCTCTTGAACGCTTCCGCACGCGATCTACAAAGGCATGTAGATGCACTCCTATCACTCGTTGCTAGATGAACTCATAGATGGATCTTGGTGAATGTAGGAAAATTTTTATTTTATGCAACGTTCCCCAACAGTGGCATCATGAGCCAGGTTTATGCGTAGTTCTCTATTGCACGAGTAGAACACAATTCGTTGTAGGCGTAGATGTTGTCAACTTTCTTGCCGCTACTAGTCTTATTTTGCTTCAGCGGTATTGTGGGATGAAGCGGCCCGGACCGACCTTACACGTACGCTTACGTGAGACAGGTTCCACCGACTGACATGCACTAGTTGCATAAGGTGGCTAGCGGGTGTCTGTCTCTCCCACTTTAGTTGGAGCGGATTCGACGAAAAGGGTTCTTATGAAGGGTAAATAGAAGTTGACAAATCACGTTGTGGCTTTTTCGTAGGTAAGAAAACGTTCTTGCTAGAACCCTATTGCAGCCACGTAAAAGTTGCAACAACAATTAGAGGACGTCTAACTTGTTTTTGCAGTAATTGCCTTGTGATGTGATATGGCCAAAAGTTGTGATGTATGGTGAATGATACATTGTGATGTATGAGATCATGTTCTTGTAATAGGAATCACGACTTGCATGTCGATGAGTATGACAACCGGCAGGAGCCATAGGAGTTGTCTTAATTATTGTACGACCTGCGTGTCATTGATTCAACGCCATGTAATTACTTTGCTTTATTGCTAAACCGTTAGCTATACTAGTAGAAGTAATAGTTAGCGAGCAACTACATGGAGACACGATGATGGAGATCATTATGATGGAGATCATGGTGTCATGTCGGTGACAAGATGATCATGGAGCCCCGAAGATGGAGATCAAAGGAGCTATATGATATTGGCCATATCATGTCACTACTATATAATTGCATGTGATGTTTATTATGTTTATGCATCTTGTTTACTTAGAACGACGGTAGTAAATAAGATGATCCCTTATAATAATTTCAAGAAAGTGTTCTCCCTAACTGTGCGCCGTTGCTAAAGTTCGTCGTTTCGAAGCACCACGTGATGATCGGGTGTGATAGATTCCTACGTTCACATACAACGGGTGTAAGACAGTTTTACACATGCAAAACACTTAGGTTAACTTGACGAGCCTAGCATGTACAGACATGGCCTCGGAACACAAGAGACCGAAAGGTCGAACATGAGTCGTATGGAAGATACGATCAACATGGAGATGTTCACCGACGATGACTAGTCCGTCTCACGTGATGATCGGACACGGCCTAGTCGACTCGGATCATGTAACACTTAGATGACTAGAGGGATGTCAAATCTGAGTGGGAGTTCATTAAATAATTTGATTAGATGAACTTAATTATCATGAACATTAGTCTAAAATCTTTGCAAAATTTCTTGTAGATCAAATGGCCAACGCTCATGTCACCATGAACTTCAACGCTCCTAGAAAACCAAGCTGAAAGATGATGGCAGCAACTATTCGGACTGGGTCCGGAACCTGAGGATCATCCTCATAGCTGCCAAGCAACAATATGTCCTAGAAGCACCGCTAGGTGAAGCACCCATCCAAGAGAACCAAGACGTTATGAACACTTGGCAGTCACGTGCTGATGATTACTCCCTCGTTCAGTGCGGCATGCTTTACAGCTTAGAACCGGGGCTCCAAAAGCGTTTTGAGCAACACGGAGCATATGAGATGTTCGAGGAGCTGAAAATGGTTTTCCAAGCTCATGCCCGGGTCGAGAGATATGAAGTCTCCGACAAGTTCTATAGTTGTAAGATGGAGGAAAATAGTTTTGTAAGTGAGCACATACTCAAAATGTCTGGGTTGCACAACCGCCCGTCCCAGCTGGACATTAACCTCCCGGACGAGGCGGTCATTGACAGAATCCTTCAGTCGCTCCCACCGAGCTACAAGAGCTTTGTGATGAACTACAATATGCAGGGGATGGTGAAAACTATTCCTGAAGTATTTTCAATGCTGAAGTCAGCAGAGGTAGAAATCAAGAAGGAACATCAAGTGTTGATGGTCAATAAAACCACTAAGTTCAAGAAGGGCAAGGGTAAGAAGAACTTCAAGAAGGACGACAAGGATGTTGCCGCGCCCGTAAGCCAGCCAGTTGCTGGAAGAAGTCAAAGAATGGACCCAAGCACGAGACTAAGTGCTTTTATTGCAAAGGAAGGGTCCTTTGAGCGGAACTGCCCCAAATACTTAGCGACAAGAAGGCCGCAACACTAAAGGTATATTTGATATACATGTAATTGATGTGTACCTTACAGTACTCGTAGTAACTCCTGAGTATTTGATACCGGTGCCGTTGCTCATATATGTAACTCACAGCAGGAGCTGCGGAATAAGCGGAGACTGGCGAAGGACGAGGTGACGATGCGCGTCGGGAATGGTTCCAAGGTCGATGTGATCGCCGTCGGCACGCTACCTCTACATTTACCTACGGGATTAGTTTTAAACCTCAACAATTGTTATTTAGTGCCAAGTTTGAGCATGAACATTGTATCAGGATCTCGTTTAATACGAGATGGCTACTCATTTAAATCCGAGAATAATGGTTGTTCTATTTATATGAGAGATATGTTTTATGGTCATGCTCCGATGGTCAATTGTTTATTCTTAATGAATCTCGAACGTGATGTTACACATATTCATAGTGTGAATACCAAAAGATATAAAGTTGATAACGATAGTCCCACATACTTGTGGCACTGCCCCTTGGTCACATTGGTGTCAAGCGCATGAAGAAGCTCCATGCTGATGGACTTTTAGAGTCTCTCGATTATGAATCATTTGACACATGCGAACCATGCCTCATGGGCAAAATGACCAAGACTCCATTCTCGAACAATGGGCGAGCAACCAACTTATTGGAAATCATACATACCGATGTATGCGGTCCAATGAGCGTTGAGGCTCGCGGAGGATATCGTTATGTTCTCACTCTCACAGACGACTTAAGTAGATATGGGTATGTCTACTAGATGAAACACAAGTCTGAGACCTCTGAAAAGTTCAAGGAATTTCAGAATAAGGTAGAGAATCAACGTGGCCAAAAAATAAAGTTCTTACGATCAGATCGTGGAGGAGAATATTTAAGTCACGAATTTGGTACACACTTAAGGAAATGTGGAATCGTTTCATAACTCACGCCGCCTGGAACACCTCAGTGTAACGGTGTGTCCGAACGTCGTAATCGCACTCTATTGGATATGGTGCGATCTATGATGTCTCTAACAGATTTACCGCTATCATTTTGGGGATGCGCTCTAGAGACAGCTACATTCACTTTAAATAGGGCACCGTCTAAATCCGTTGAGACGACACCGTATGAATTATGGTTTGGGAAGAAACCTAAGCTGTCGTTTCTAAAAGTTTGGGGATGCGATGCTTATGTCAAGAAACTTCAACCTGAAAAGCTCGAACCCAAGTCAGAAAAATGCGTCTTCATAGGATACCCTAAGGAAACCATTGGGTATACCTTCTACCTTAGATCGGAAGGCAAGATCTTTGTTGCCAAGAACGGATTCTTTCTCGAAAAGAGTTTCTCTCGAAAGGAGTAAGTGGGAGAAAAGTAGAACTTCGATGAAGTACTACCTCTTGAACCGGAAAGTAGTGCAGCTCAGAAAATGTTCTGTGGTGCCTACACCGATCGGAGAGGAAATTAATGATGATGATCAAGGTACTTGGATCAAGTTGCTCTTGAACTTCGAGGGTCCACAAGGACACGTTCCACACCAGAGTGGTATGGCAACCCTGTCACGGAAATCATGTTGTTGGACAACGGTGAACCTTGAACTATGAAGAAGCGATGGCGGGCCCAGATTCCAACAAATGGCTTGAATCCATGCAATCCGAGATAGGATCCATGTATGAAAACAAAGTATGGACTTTGACAGACTTGCCGATGATCGTGAGCGATAGAAAACAAATGGATCTTTAAGAAGAAGACGGACGCGGATGGTAATGTTACCATCTATAAAGCTCGACTTATCGCTAAGGGTTATCGGCAAGTTCAAGGGGTTGACTACGATGAGACTTTCTCTCCGTGGCGAAGCTGAAGTCCGTCCGAATCATGTTAGCAATTGCCGCATACTATGATTATGAGATATGGCAAATGGACGTCAAAACAGCATTCCTTAACGGCTATCTTAAGGAAGAACTGTATATAATGCAGCCGGAAGGTTTTGTCGACCCTAAGAATGCTAACAAGGTGTGCAAGCTCCAGCGATCCATTTATGGGCTGGTGCAAGCATCTCGAGTTGGAACGTTCGCTTTGATGAGATGATCAAAGCGTTTGGGTTTATCTGAGACTTATGGAGAAGCCTGCGTTTACAAGAAAGTGAGTGGGAGCCCTGTAGCATTTCTCATATTATATGTAGATGACATACTTTTGATGGGAAATGATATAGAACTTTTGGACAGCATTAAGGCATACTTGAATAAGAGTTTTTCAATGAAGGACCTTGGAGAAGCTGCTTATATATTAGGCATCAAGATCTATAGAGATAGATCAAGACGCCTCATAGGTCTTTCACAAAGAACATACCTTGATAAGATATTGAAGAAGTTCAAAATGGATCAGTCCAAGAAAGGGTTCTTGCCTATATTGCAAGGTGTGAAATTGAGCTCGGCTCAATGTCCGACCACGGCAGAAGATATAGAAGAGATGAGTGTCATCCCCTATGCCTCAGCCATAGGGTCTATTATGTATGCCATGCTGTGTACTAGACCTGATGTAAACCTTGCCGTAAGTTTGGTAGGAAGGTACCAAAGTAATCCCGGCAAGGAACACTGGACAGCGGTCAAGAATATCCTGAAGTACCTGAAAAGGACTAAGGACATGTTTCTCGTTTATGGAGGTGACAAAGAGCTCGTCGTAAAGGGTTATGTCGACGCTAGCTTCGACACAGATCTGGATGACTCTAAGTCACAAACCGGATACGTGTATATGTTGAATGGTGGAGCGATGGCTGGTGCAGCTGCAAGCGAAGCGTCGTGGCGGGATCTACATGTGAAGTGGAGTACATGGCAGCCTCGGAGGCAGCGCATGAAGCAATTTGGGTGAAGGAGTTCATCACCGACCTAGGAGTCATACCCAATGCGTCGGGGCCGATCAAACTCTTCTGTGACAACACTGGAGCTATTGCACTTGCCAAGGAGCCCAGGTTTCACAAGAAGACCAGGCACATCAAGCGTCGCTTCAACTCCATTCGTGAAAATGTTCAAGATGGAGACATAGAAATTTGCGAAGTGCATACGGATTTGAATGTCGCAGATCCGTTGACTAAACCTCTTCCGCGAGCAAAACATGATCAACACCAGAACTCTATGGTTGTTCGTTTCATCACAATGTAACTAGATTATTGACTCTAGTGCAAGTGGGAGACTGTTGGAAATATGCCCTAGAGGCAATAATAAAAGGATTATTATTATATTTCCTTGTTCATGATAATTGTCTTTTATTCATGCTATAATTGTATTATCCTGAAATCGTAATACACGTGTGAATACATAGACTACAACATGTCCCTAGTGAGCCTCTAGTTGACTAGCTCGTTGATCAATAGATAGTCATGGTTTCCTGATTATGGACATTGGATGTCATTGATAACGGGATCACATCATTAGGAGAATGATGTGATGGACAAGACCCAATCCTAAGCATAGCACAAGATCGTGTAGTTCGTTTGCTAGAGCTTTTCCAATGTCAAGTATCTTTTCCTTAGACCATGAGAACGTGTAACTCCCGGATACCGTAGGAGTGCTTTGGGTGTAACAAACGTCACAACGTAACTGGGTGACTATAAAGGTGCACTACAGGTACCTCCGAAAGTGTCTGTTGGGTTGACACGGATCGAGACTGGGATTTGTCACTCCGTATGACGGAGAGGTATCTCTGGGCCCACTTGGTAATGCATCATCATAATGAGCTCAAAGTGACTAAGTGCTTGGTCACAGGATCATGCATTACGGTACGAGTAAAGTGACTTGCCGGTACCGAGATTGAACGAGGTATTGGGATACCGACGGTCGAATCTCGGGCAAGTAACGTACCGATTGACAAAGGGAATTGTATACGAGGTTGCTTGAATCCTCGACATCGTGGTTCATCCGATGAGATCATCGAGGAGCATGTGGGAGCCAACATGGGTATCCAGATCCCGCTGTTGGTTATTGACCGAGAGCCGTCCCGGTCATGTCTACATGTATCCCGAACCCGTAGGGTCTACAACTTAAGGTTCGGTGACGCTAGGGTTGTATGAATATGAGTATGCAGCAAACCGAAAGTTGTTGAGTCCGGATGAGATCCCGGACGTCACGAGGAGTTCGAAATGGTCCGAGGTAAAGAATTATATATGGGAAGTCGAGTTTGCCATCGGGAAAGTTTCGGGGTCCACGGTATTGTACCGGACCACCGGAAGGGTCCTGGGTCCACCGGTGGGGCCACCTATCCCGGAGGGCCCCATGGGCTGAAGTGGGAGGAACCAGCCCCTGGTGGGCTGGTGCGCCCCTGGCCCCCTCTGCGCCTAGGGTTGGGAACCCTAGGGGAGGGGGCGCCTCCACTTGCCTTGGGGGGCACTCCACCCCCTTGGTCGTCGCCCCCCTAGGAGATCCCATCTCCTAGGGCCGGCGCCCCCCTGGGGTCCCTATATAAAGAGGAGGGTGGGAGGGCAGCCGCACCCAACACCTGGCGCCTCCCTCCCCTCCCTGCTACACCTCTCCCTCCCGTAGTTGCTTGGCGAAGCCCTGCCGGAGCCCTGCTGCATCCACCACCACGCCGTCGTGCTGCTGGATCTTCATCAACCTCTCCTTCCCCCTTGCTGGATCAAGAAGGAGGAGACGTCACGCTGACCGTACGTGTGTTGAACGCGGAGGTGCCGTCCGTTCGACGCTAGGATCTCCGGTGATTTGGATCACGACGAGAACGACTCCCTCAACCCCGTTCTCTTGAACGCTTCCGCACGCGATCTACAAAGGTATGTAGATGCACTTCTATCACTCATTGCTAGATGAACTCATAGATGGATCTTGGTGAACGTAGGAAAATTTTTATTTTATGCAACGTTCCCCAACAAGCACATTGTCATGAAGTCTCCTTAGAACGACGAATCTGACCCCTAGCGCTGTTGCAGGTAGGATTGGTTAACCGGGGATATGCCATTTATCCGCATCGGGGATATCTATAAGGTCCTGAAGCCGAGGCTGCTGAGGCGGCTATATCATAGAATCGGCTTTTTTGCCTTTCCTCGCTCTCTTCCTAGACTTCTTTACTACCGGAAGGTCGTCCATAATACGTTGAGACGGCAATTCAGTCTCGACTCATGACGCTCAAACCACGAGGAGGCGCCAAGATAGACATACTTGTTCAGCGCCACCGTCGTCCTCATCCTCATCCATGGCGGCGTCATCAGCGACTAATGGAGCCTCCTCCTTACCCGTCGCTATCACCCAACCCGACACCGAGCTAATTGGGTAGGTGGGGTGTTGATGTTCATACCTTCTGAGGCTGCGTGCTCATGGGTGTGCTCGGCCGCCTCTAGAGCAAGCAGACTCTTTGGCCACAACAGGACCCACCCATTGCAACAATCACCAAGCCGCCGCGGTGTCTCCTCGTCATCCACCAGTAGTATTGGAGGAGGCAAATTCTCGTGGCCCGGTTCGACACTGGCCACGGAAACCTTGAAGACGTTCGGGGGGATCGGCCGGCTGTGAACAATGGTTCCTTCGGCTCCATTATCGTCGCCTTCCCCACGTCTACCTTCTGGTCGCCGATGGTGTACAATATGGTGCACGGGGTTTCGTCGGCCTGCAAAGAAAAGTCTGCGACGTGAGACATCCGAAAGGCAACGAAAACAGGAGATTATACATTTATATTGAAGGGGGCCGGTGAGACAGATACCGTGAGGGCGTCGAGCTCAGCCGAAGATGAAGCACCGCCAAGCACGTCTGGTGCGAGAGCCGGTGCGGGAGCAGGTGCGGGAGCCGGTGCGGGAGCAGGTGCTCCCAAGAAGTCAGCAAGGGGAAATTCCTCTGCATTTTTTCTGAATTTTGCCTTGTCCAAGTGAAAACGCCCATCACCAAGGAAGTAGACAAATCTGCAACCACCTGTTTTGCGGCAGCTACCGCTTTATTCTGATGTCGAGATGATTTCTTCTCAACCGCAATCTCAACCTTCTAGTCGATGTTTTCTTCAGTTAACCTCCGTCTTTCCTTTCTCTCCTCCGTGGTCTCACGGTAGTACTTCTTCCACGTGGCGCCGTCTCCGACACCGTGCACGCGTCCATACGACGGTCGAGTATCCACCGGTTGTCGTTTCAATATGTTCAACGCCCGGTTGAATGGAGTGTCCCACTTGGGCCTCGCCAATGCCTCAGACGGTGAGTCGCTTTCGGCCGCAATCCGGTGCTGCTCTCTCTGCAAAAGGCACAAGGATCGTTTACAAATATGACTAACATGTGCAGTCGAATTGATCAGAAACTAAAATTACCAACAGTCTCATGAACTCCGTAATGACCGGTGTTGTCTCGTAAACCTTCTTCACTGGGTCCCAACGGTGCCGGGCCCTCAGGACGTCACGCTCCTGCGGGACGGTGAAATTCGCCA
This sequence comes from Aegilops longissima, assembly GCA_021605205.1. Classification (NCBI taxonomy): domain Eukaryota; kingdom Viridiplantae; phylum Streptophyta; class Magnoliopsida; order Poales; family Poaceae; genus Aegilops; species Aegilops longissima. Next base: position 613,340,619 of record CM038680.1, read on the forward strand.
AGGGGTCTGGGATGCCCAGACTCGCGGCTTCTGCGTCCTCCTTGGCCCATTTGGACCTCTTTCCGTCGTAACCACGGCTTCCGAGGTGGTGGCTCCCAATGTTCCTCTCTTGAAGCCCCTTCATGTACTTAGACTTTTTTTTGGCAGCTTCGGCCTCGCAAGCCTCCTTGAATATTTGAAACTGCTCTTCCGTGATTGTCGGATTATCCTTTACAATCTCGGAGTAGGGTTCCTTCTTGTCGATGATTCTTGCTTTCACTCGAGTTTTCCAGGCGGCCAACGCGTCGCTAAACTTGGTCATGGCGTGTTTGTTTATCTTCTTCATTGCCGGGTCCTCGTCTGGATCTTCATAATCCTTCTCATTCCGGCCCGGGAACAAGAATATCTGGTGAAACTTCTTTAGGAGGGAGCTCCTCATATTTTCTATCTTCTGTAGTTTCTCATCGTTGATGGTGGCGGTTGTCCGTACGATGCAGCCTATTTGATTGCCGTAGCATCGACGCGCTTCCTCGGGCGCCTTTGGCTCAAAAATGCCGTCGTCCACCTCCGTGACCACCAGTCTATAGTCCTGAGTTTGTTAGGAAGTCCTTGCCTCTTTGCTTTTGGTTCTACACCGGCTCCGCTCCCCGAGGCAGCACCGGTCTCAGTCTCAGCACCGGTCTACGTGTCGGTCTCAGTCCCCGATGCCAACGGTGGGCCCAGCAACAACATCGGTTGATCGTCGGTAAGGCTAAAAAATTCGTCTGCCTCCCGGTAGACGTCGTCGCAATCACCAGAACCCTGTCCTTCATCGTTGCTAGCCATGTTCCCTATGATTAAATCTAGTCAATTTATTCTAGACCTAATAAAATGAATAATGACATAAAAAGGCCTATTGTTTTGCAGGAATGTTGACTCCTTCCTGGTGCGGCAAATCCCGGGCACTCGATATGTCCTAGTTTGTAGCACAAGTCATGCCGAAATTCACGAAAAAATTCGGCATGACCTTTTCTAAAAAGTGGACAAATCGAGAACCTGAAATTTGCCGGAACAGAAATGAATCAACATTCCGGCAAAACATAGGTCACTCAACATCATTCCCTCGAAACAGTGTTCAAATATCCCTCTTCGACACTGTAACACATGTCCAAATATACACGAGCAACCACATGTCCAAATTTCACAAGCTAATTCAAAAACAAAGTGTAGAAAAAAATTCATTTAACTACTAATATAACAAAATTCAGTTAACTTTAGTGCTCTATAATGATGAAAGGAAAAAAAATCAGTTAACTACTAATTTCATTCATTTAGGTTATTCATTTAACATCACCTAATTAACCTACTGTACCACTACTACTAGCAGCACTACTAACCTAATTAACCTAGCAAAACTCTAGTGCCCTAACTGAAAAACATCTAATTAACATCTACTAGTACCACTATTGCCCTAACCTAATTAACATCTACTAGTATCACTATATACTATACAAGCAGCATCTACCCTAATTAAACCCTACTGCCCTAACTAACTTTTGTTGTAAACCAAATTTTTTGCTCTAAACTAATTTTTGCTCTAACATCTACTACTTAACATCCTTTGCTCTAAACTAATTTTTTTGCTATAAACAAACTTTTGCTCTACTAATTTTTTCTCTAAAATGCAGAGAGAGGAGTGGGGCAGGGGTGGGGGACTTACAGAGAGGGGAGAGACGGTGGCGGGGAGGTGCTCGGTGACGGAGGCAGGGGCGGAGAGGGCGGGCTCGGGCACGGGCAACGGCGGTCCTGGGCGGGCTCGGGCGGCGGTGAGGTGGAGGGCGCCGACGGTGACGTCGAGGGCGGCCTCGGGCGGCGGCGGTGAGGATGACGGCGGCCTCGGGGGGAGACGGTGAGGTTGCGGGCGTCCACGCCGGCAGGAGACGTCGGTGAAGTGGGGCGACGGCGAATTGGGGAGACGACGGCGAGGGCGAGGAATTTGGGGAAGAAGTGTGGTGTCCGGGGGGCGGGGGGGGGGGGGCGCATTTAAGTGAAACGTAACGGTAGCGCATTTCCAAAAACAAGTTAGCTACAGCGTGTTTCCTGAAACCCGCTACTCCTATTCCTTTCTCCTTTTTTTCCCTTTTTTCTTTTATTTTTCTTTACATTTTATTTTTTTTTCTTTCTCCTTTCTCTATTTCTTTCATTTTCATTTACTTTTCTACTTGTTTTTCACTTTATTTTATTTCCGTTAGCAGTAGCGCCTTACACGTAAGCGTGCTACAGCTAAGGAGAGTAGCAATAGCGCTGGGCCAGTATACGCGCTACTGCTAGGTTGGGCTAGCCATGTGCGCCCAGTTCAAACATAGCAGCAGCGTTTTTTGCTAGTACGCGCTACTGCTAAAGTCATAGCAGTAGCGCGGTTTATTTACGCGCGCTTCTACTAAGTAGCAGTAGCATATGATTTTGTACAGCGCTACTGGTAACATTCTGTGTATAAGGTTTTCCCTAGTAGTGAATGCACCTTAAAGTAGAAAATAATATTTCTCTCTCATCACACGGTAATCAAGACCAATAGCAATCTACATATGATCTTAATTTCTACGTGCACTTAGCTTATTGGGTGTTGGATAATTAAAGAGGAGAGATTGTGACTTGCACCTTTCCAATGCATGTTTTACTAAACTTCATAATTTGTCCTAAAATTTCTAAATGTACACTCTTCACTGGATGGAGGGAGTAGGTACAGTACATTAACTCCCTCCTCGTTTCTTGTTTTGTGACATAACTATCTCCGTCCGGGTTTAAAGGTCCCATAAGCCAAAACACACAGACCAAGAAAATAAAAAGCTGATTCTTGGACGCAGCAACAACCAATCAGAATGCAAAAGTTACTGCGCATGAGTGCTACTTGTCCTCCAAAAGTGGACAGTTTTCTTCTCTCTCTTCCGGGTAAACATGCATGCAGCTCGTACTCCACCTCCCATTGGTTCATCATTTGCTCGTACTCGTAATTACTATCCTAGAGAACTGGGCGAGGGGACTTAAAAATACGGACAAGGTTAGCTGGCTCACGGGATTTTTAAACCCGGACGAAGGTAGTATCAACCAATAAGAAATGTGAACTGTGCATGCTTTTAATGACTTGAGATTTTCAAATATGTCATGCAGTTGTTAATTCATTGCATGCAATGCTATTAGCTAGCAAAAAAACATTAAGTTCTTTCGTTTTTCCCTCCGCCTTGGTCGCGTTGTACAACCTAAGATGACTTGTACACCTAGACGGAGGGAGTAGTAATTATCTGCCAGTCTAATTAATTAATTGCATAATGACTCAATTATCAAATTGATTTGGCACAAAAAATGACCTCATTAATTGCACATGTAATTAACTGTCTAGCTAATTAATTTTATTAATAACCTTATTTCGAAATTAATTTGGTGCTCGGTTTCCAAATTATTTTTGCATTAATGGTTGTGTGCGAACGACGTACACATTTGACTTTATTAGTAGAGATTAATGGCTTGATTCCCAAATTGATTCAGTGTTCTTTTTTTGGCAAAAAACATGAGATCTATTATACAACATCACCGAAAGTACAAAGCATTCTAAACATAATAAAAATACATAGAGATTCTGAGAACACCAAACAATCACTATTGTCGCCAGAACCAGCCGCCGACGCGCCGCTGTTGCCGCTCCCCTATTGAAGCTGGCTGATCTTGTCAATGATAGCCGGGAAGTCTTTGTGCACGTGCCAGGACTAGCGCTCAGCAGCTGCAGTCATCGCCATTGAACCCTTCAATAGATTTGAAGCATCTCATACCAAATCTTGTCATATAACAAGAAACTCAAACCTCACCACACCAAGGAGTCGATAGGAATATATGTTGGAGCTCCGTCAACTACGTCCAGGCGAACGAATTCGAGGAGGATCAAAGCTCGGAAGGTAAACTCGAAGAATAAGTGTCGCCATTCGCCCGAGCGCTGCACCTGCGAGGACTAAAAACCCTAACCTAAACTACTAACGGAGCGAAGGAGCCGGGATTTCTCTCCCCGCCACCGGCCGCCGGAGCGGCGGGCAGAGGGAAGGTGAATCAACGGGCTCGCCAATGAAGCTTGAAGGAGAGAGTTTGCCTTAGCTGCCTAGGGTTAGGGGACAACGAGAGAGAATCTTTTCTTAATTTGGTGCTCGGTTTGCAAATTGTTTTCACATTAATGTCTGTGTGCGATCTGCAACGTACACATTCGCATTTAATAGTAGAATTTTTTTCTATGTATCGTTGTTGGCGAAGATTTTGTGAATGAATTGACGACTCAGAGTGGATGACAAGTTGCTTTTGACTACTCAAAAGAATTTGGACATTATATGTACGTAGATGACAGGTTGCTTTTGACTACTCAAACTAATCTAGACATTAATGCAGGGGAGCCTCAACCTCACCGCATACCATGAAAGAATGGAATGTGCAACCCCAAGGTCCTTTTTGTCTATAGGTTCATCTGGGCTTTACTAATCATGACCGTCTTTCTATTGTAGATGAGAGAACAGCCTGAGGCCAACATCAACATCATGCAGGCGTGATAACATGGGCAGAGAGGCAAGGATGGCGCAGAGTTCTGCAGCACATCGGCCAAGGACAGATATGGGTTTTACGAAACCCATTTCAAGGAGGCCTGCGGGGAGGAGTCTGATCCTATGTCGCAGGACCTCGATCCCTTGGTGGTCATGAGGGCAGGCCCAGGGAAGAGGAGCGTCCGCCACATGATCAGCCACGGCACTATCTCCACGTCCTCGCAGCCCAAGCTATCTCAGATGCGGGCGCAAAGCACAAGCTCAAGTCCCTCCATAAGGAGCTGCCCGACTACTCAGTCGGTTGAGATTTCAAATCTCAAGGTTTGTAAATTTCATGTATACCATTGTCTTTGCATTCTTTGTGTCGCAGCCTGTATGTGAAGAAACTCTGTGTATTGCAGGCCGTGTTGGAGGCATCCGAGGCCGCACGTGCAAGAGATGCGGCCGAACAGGAGGCACGGCGGCAGGCTGAAGTGGCGGCTAGACAGAAGTAGGCCGCCGAACATGAGGAATGGATGAAGGCCGAGAAGCTGGAAAGGGAGAAGATACAGGAATACTTAGCGGTTAGTACTTTCCCATACCGACACATATCCATATTAACCGATTGACCAACTTGGAACAATGCTGACATGTCAACCCTCGTCCTCTGTAGGGGTTACGAGCAATGTGGGAGATGATGATGAGAGGAAACCCTCCTCCTCCTCCTGAAGGATTGTCGTGATGTGTCTCCCGTCCTCCTCCTCCTATGTACTCAACATGCGAAGTGTTCGCATCGTGACTATGTAGTGAACTATGACATGAGCTATGTCGTGAACTAGTCGTGAGCTATGGTTGTGATACATGAGTCTAATTCATATGTGATGTCACTTTGAGCCTTAATGATGTGCCATATGTGTTGTGTGTTATATGTGTTGTATGTCAATTGCAGGGATTTAGGACAGAACATATAGAAAGATCTTCACTGTGTTGTCACCTTCTGCCGAGTTCAGCACTCGGTGATACAAGGCTTTCTCGGGTGCGGTGCTCGACAAAGGTGGTGCCTGAGCTACGCTGTCACTGGCAGCTCTTTCCCGAGATCTGAAGCACTCGGGAAAGGTTGTGCCTGAGCTATGCTGCCACTGGCAGCTTTTTTCCAAGAACTGTGGTACTCGGGAGCTGTGGCATGACCCGACTCTAGTATGCCGAGTTGTGGACTGGAGATCTCGGCAAAGATATATGTCATAGGTGAAAAAGAAATTATTTAAATACTTTGCCGAGTGTTGCTTCACTGGAGCTCGGCAAACAATTACTGTGAAGGAAAAAGTATTACAGTAAATTGTTTGCCGAGTGCTTCGCGGCGAATCTCGGCATAGGTGGACTATACGTGATGTAGCCGTCAAGCGCAAACGGCCGTGCCACCTTGCACTCATTTGCCGTGTGCCACGGAAAAGGTTCTAGGCATAGATCAAATAAACCGAGTGTTATTTGTTTGCCGAGCCCTTTGCGTTAGACGCTTGGCAAACACGAGCGTGTGACGTGTGCTGCTCTTTGCCGAGAGCCGCACTCGGCTTACTTACCTTTTTCCGTGATCCCGTGTCCTAGTACTCAGCAAATACGAAAGAACTCGGTAACGACGAATTTTCCAGTAGTGCTATGCTTCGTATGGCTCATTAGCAAATAAAATGCATCTGTGTTTTTGGTACTGCATTTTCATGCTTCAGACATAACAAAATTATGCTTTGAAATACTCCCCCTCGTGTTTCATTGCAGAAAATGGATCACGGCAGTGCTTGGAGAAAAACACGGTCATGAATTGAAACATGGATTGTAGTGTGTTTGAAGCATGTTTATCATATGATAGGAACATTTCGATAAAAAAAGCATATGATGTGAATAAGAATGGAATGAAAGGAAAGCATCATGCGTACATGGAAACATACATGATATAGAAAGTTTCTGAATATCGGAAGCATATATTTGGAAATAAATTGGTTAAAAGAAATTCCTAAATATAATGGAAGCATACTTTTCTGTTAAATTGAAGCAAACTTTGGTACCGTCAGATTAACGATGAGTAACACTGGAAGCAAAATATGCTTCATGAAAAAAAGGTGGCAATCGAAACATTTTTTATTTTAGTAAAAGCAAGATGAATTGTCAAATTCTCTTGCAAAAAAGATAAATTGTTAAATTTGACATGAATTTTAGTTGGGTCAAAACAAATTTAATATGTACTGGAAGCGCAAAAAAAATTGAAACCTAGTGAAAAGCAAATTTTTGTGTACCAGAAATCTTCCTTGAGTAAGATATATATACAAGAGAAAAAAATAGAAAATAGAAAATTATTAAACTTGCAGTTTTATTGCTGCTAGATTTCAAGGTGGGATTTGTTTTACAAGAAAATTAAATGGAAACTAATGTGGACCTACGTTCCAATTGATCAACCGTGATTTTTGGTGTAGGCTGTTACCAAGTTACAAGGAAGCATTAAACTAACGAACCATCGAAGAAACCACACGCGAGGCCAAAGCACAAACGGATCAGACGTCCCTTTTTATTCTGATCGTACTTTCTATGACTAGTCTGATGGATGCAAATCATTAGTAGTCTGATGCCAAGTGATGTCCGAACCTTTTCTATGACATACGGCAAACAAGTGCCAGGTGGCATGGCCGTTTGCGTTTGATGGCTCCGTCACGTACCGTTTGCGCTTGGTGGCTATGGGTAGAGGAAGGCTTTATAGATAGATGTAGGATGGTTAGTTGATGTTTCCGGATATTTCTATGGAATTCTACCATGGTGGCAAATCAAAGACAACACTGGTTTTTTTTTCCCCCGCAAAAAAAAAAAGACAACACTGGAAACAATTACACGTGTTTGCACGGGTCGTCAAATCTGACCGCTTGCTGTTTGGGACAGGTTCTATCGCCTTGCAAAACACATGCTAAATATCTACACAGCGCCCTCCCCAAACTACGCGCGTCATTTTTATAGCAGCGGTAAATAAAAGTTAAAAGAAACAGGAAAAGAGAACCCTTACGGGCCTAGTATTCTGGTTATAATCATACAGACTATAGGCATTAAGAATCAATTATAATGTTTCCAGTTATTTGTTTGTGCTTTTGTAGACATGAAGAGGAAGAGAGCTGAATCCATTCATAAATTTTTATGAAACCGCCATGGCTTCAGGAGAGAGCCGAATGAGATTAGTTAGTGCCTTAACAAATTATAGAAGTATAATCCTAGCTAAGGCTAAAAAATTCCATTGATGCCATGAGGTAAGCAAAAAATATCTAATTTCAAACCTTTAGAATTTGTTAATACATCATATCTAATAATTATTCACTATTGATTGCATCAGGTAGTTAATGTTTCAAGCATGTCCCTTTAGAGGAAGAGTGGATATGAGGATTCCAAGAACCAAGGTAATGGCCAGACCATAATTTAATTGATATGCAAGCTCTTAATCAAAAAAAATATGCCACTAATCTACATCTCTTGTGTCGTTGTTCTTTTTATGAGTGCTCAGATTTGCTATCTTTTTTTCCTCTTATAAGAAATTAGTGGCAAATGGAAAAGAATTCTCTTGTGTCATTGTCTTCGCCCTCCCCCGCCCACCTATGGTCAAATCCTGGCTCTGTCCCTGTATCTAGTGTATACTGTCTACTGTACTCTGTAATGTCTATTGCTTGCTGATGTTATTGCTTTGTTCACACATTCTATTATATTTTGTCTTTATTACATGTCGTTTCATTAATTATTTATATATACTCGTCGTATTGTTGTATTGCTGTTGTTAGAAATTGTCGTATCCCATATCGTCGTACTCGTATCGCTGTATCGGTGCTTCATAGTTGTAGACACACCGGCACGTCTCGAGGTCCTAGACCCTGATGCTATCATTCACCATGCCCCTGCGTTAGCGATGTCTCGAGAGCGCGGCTTCGACTTGAGGTCACCCCCAGCAAGCTACACAGTTGTGTGGAGCCACCTCAATCTCCTCCTCATTAGCACCTCGCAGCAAGAAGACGTCGGCTCCCGAAGACCAACTTTCTTCCTGATCCTCGAGCTCTGTGTGGATTGTTCGACATATTTTCTAGGCATCGTCCATCAATGTGACGCCCCCGATTCAGTCGTACACTAATCATGCACGCAAATGTGTACGATCAAGATCAGAGACTCACGGGAAGATATCACAACACAACTCTAAAACATAAATAAGTCATACAAGCATCATAATACAAGCCAGGGGCCTCGAGGGCTCGAATACAAGTGCTCGATCATAGACGAGTCAGCGGAAGCAACAATATCTGAGTACAGACATAAGTTAAACAAGTTTGCCTTAAAAAGGCTAGCACAAACTGGGATACAGATCGAAAGAGGCGCAGGCCTCCTGCCTGGGATCCTCCTAACTACTCCTGGTCGTCGTCAGCGGGCTGCACGTAGTATTAGGCACCTCCGGTGTAGTAGTCGCCATCGACGGTGGCGTCTGGCTCATGGGCTCCATCGTCTGGTCGCAGCAACCGATTAAAGAAAGAGGGGAAAGGGGGAACAAGGCAACCGTGAGTACTCATCCAAAGTACTCGCAAGCAAGGAGCTACACTACATATGCATGGATATATGTGTAAAGGGCCATATCGGTGGACTGAATCGCAGAATGCCGAGTAAGAGGGGATAGCTAATCCGTCAAGACTACGCTCGCAGCCTCCGTCTTGCAACATGTAGAAGAGAGCGGTGAAGTCCTCCAAGTAGCATCGCATAGCATAATCCTACCCGCGATCCTCCTCGTAACCACGAGAGAGAGCGACCACCGGGTTGTATCCGCACTTGGAAGGGTGTGTTTTATTAAGTATCCGGTTCTAGTTGTCATAAGGTCAAGGTACAACTCCAAGTCGTCCTGTTACGAAGATCACGGCTATTCAATAGATTAACTTCCTGCGGGTGCACCACATAACCCAAAGACGCTTGATCCCATTTGGCCGACACACTTTCTGGGTCATGCCCGCCGCGAAGATCAACACGTCGCAGCCCCACCTAGGCACAACAGAGAGGTCAGACGCGGTCTAAACCTAAGCGCACAGGCAGGGCCCATCGCCTTAGCACACCAAGACGCTACGGGCGGCGGCGTAACTAGCCCCTTAATACAAGAGCAGGCTTACGTTCCAATCCGGCCAAGCGCGCCGATTCGCTGGCGTCACGAAGGCTTCGCCGATACCACGATGCCGGATACCCATAACTACTCCCGTAGATGGTTAGTGCGTATAGACCAAATGGCCGACTCGGATCAAATACCGGATCTCGTTAAGCGTGTTAAGTATCCGCGAACACCGACCGGTCGAGCCCACCTCTCACCTAGGTAGTCTCAACCTGCCCTATCGCTCCGCCTCAAAGATCCACTCGCGGGCGCTCCACAAGCCGACCCGACTTTAGTCACCACATGTATCATGTATAAGTATATAGTATATACCCGTGATCACCTCCCGAGTGATCACGGCCCGATAGTATAGCACAGCAGACGGACAAGAATGTAGGGCCACAGATGGAATACTAGCATCCTATACTAAGCTTGTAGGATTGCGGGTAAAGGTAACAACGATGGCGACAAGGACAAAGGCTATGCATCGGGATAGGTATAACGAAGCGATAACATGCTACACTACTCTAATGCAAGCGGTATAGAGTAGAATAGGCGATATCCGGTGATCAAGGGGGCTTGCTGGTTGCTCACAGCAAGCGAGAGGGTCGTCAACTCCGTAGTTGTCTTTGGCAAGCAAGCGTCGGTCTCGTAGTCTACCGAGAGAAGAGGGGAAGAAACAATGAATACCATGCAAGCAGATGCATATCGGGACAACAAGCGAGCTAGACGTGTTCTAACGCGTCCGAGGTGATACCGGTGAAGGGGAAACATCCGGAAAGTATCCCGGTGTTCCGTGTTTTCGGACAGATGAACCGGAGGTGAAATGTTGCAGGTTCACTATGCTAGGGACGCGTGGCGATTTAATGGGCTGCGATCCGGATTCGTCTCGCTGCTTACGAGCAACTTTCATGTAAAAAGTTTTCCCATCTGAGCTACGGTTTATTTTATATTAATTTTAAAGTTTTAAATCATTTTTAGGATTAATTTAAATATTTTAATTCAACATTATCCAGAACAGTGTCTGCAGTCAAAGGGGTTGACTGGGTCAACTGACGTGTGGGTCCCACTAGTCATTGACTGTTTAGTCTAATTAGTGTTTAACTAATCTAGTTGCTGTTTAATTAAACTAACTAGTTAATTACGTTAATTACACAGGATTAATTAACTTAATTAATTCATTAATTTAATTAATTAATTAATTATTTTATTATTTTATTATTTTTATTTTTTTTCTTTTTCTATAAACGTTCTGGGGGGCGTGGGCCCCCACTGACATTGGCCCGGAGGCCATAGCGGCACGGTGTAGCCTTAACGGCGCCGGCTGCATGGGGCGCACCAGCGTGGCACGCGGGCGATCGAGTAACGGCGAGCCGGGCGCGCCGCCGGAGACAATGACAAAGCGCCGCAGGGAGAGGGTCTGGAACCGCCGTGGCGGTCGCAGAGGAGGCGCGTGATGACGAGGAGCAAGGGGCTCATGGGCGCGGCCGGCAACAGCAGACGCCGCCGACGAGCAGCAGAGGCAGCGGCGGTGGCAGCAGCAGGAGCGCCATGCAGGCGTGGCAACGAGGGGCGGGCGAGGCTCGGCAGGTGGGGCGTGTCGATCTTGGGCGACGGGCGCGCAGGCGGCCTGACCGTGGTGAGTCTTGTGTGTGGTCGCGTGATCGAGCCAGAGAAGGGAGCTCACAAGGGGGCGTAGGGATCTGGCAGTGGGCTCGGGGAGGAGTTGAGGTCGTGTCCGGCGAGGAGGAGACGAGGACGAGGGCGGCGACGGAGTAGCACCGGCCGGCGTCGGCGAGGTGGAGGGGGCGTCGGGCTCGTTGCCACCTTCCCGATCCAGATCAGGTGTGACGCCCCCGATTCAACCGTACACTAATCATGCACGCAAATGTGTACGATCAAGATCAGGGACTCTCGGGAAGATATCACAACACAACTCTAAAACATAAATAAGTCATACAAGCATCATAATACAAGCTAGGGGCCTCGAGGGCTCGAATACAAGTGCTCGATCATAGACGAGTCAGCGGAAGCAACAATATCTGAGTACAAACATAATTTAAACAAGTTGCCATAAGATGGCTAGCACAAACTAGGATCAGACGAAAGAGGCGCAGGCCTCCCGCACGGGATCCTCCTAAACTACTCCCGGTAAATCGTCGGCTGCACGTAGTAGTAGGCACCTCCAGTGTAGTAGTCGTCATCGACAGTGGCGTCTGGCTCCTGGGCTCCATCGTCTGGTTGCAGCAATCGAGCAGAGATAGGGGGGGGGAAACAATGCAACCGTGAGTACTCATCCAAAGTACTCGCAAGCAAGGAGCTACACTACATATGCATGGATATATGTGGAAAGGGCCATATCGGACTGAATCAGAATGCCGAATAAGAGGGGATAGCTAGTCTTATCGAAGACTACGCTCGTCACCTTAGTCTTGCAATGTAGAAGATGGTAGGTTGAAGTCCTCCAAGTAACATCACATAGCAATAATCCTACCCGCCATCCCCACCTCGTATCCACGAGAGAGAGCGACCACCGTTGTATCCGCACTTGGAAGGGTGTGTTTTATTAAGTATCCGGTTCTAGTTGTCATAAGGTCAAGGTACAACTCCAAGTCGTCCTGTTACCTAAGATCACGGCTATTCAATAGATTAACTTCCTGCAGGGTGCACCAACTTACCCAACACGCTTGATCCCATTTGGCGGACACACTTTCTGGGTCATCCCGCCGCGGAAGATCAACACGCCGCAGCCCCACCTAGGCTCAACAGAGAGGCCAACACGCCGGTCTAAACCTAAGCGCCAGGGTCTAGGCCCATCGCCTCGAAAGCACACCTGCACGCTATGCGCGCTGGACGGAAGCAGACCTAGCCTAGTGGCGTTCAGTCCAATCCGCGCCGCGCCGCTCGGCCGGCCGGCGTCACGAAGTGCCGGCCGATACCACGCGCGGGATACCCATAACTACTCCCACGAGATGGTTAGTGCGTATAGGCTCGTAGCCAACTCAGATCAAATACCAAGATCTCGTTAAGCGTGTTAAGTATCCATAAGCGCCGAGCAGGGCCAGGCCCACCTCTCCTAGGCGGTCTCAACCTGCCTGTCGCTCCGCCTCAAAGATCCACTCATGGTGCTCCACCAAATTACCCGACTTTAGTCTCCACATGTATCATGTATAAAGTATATAGATATACCGTGATCACCTCCCGAGTGATCACGACCCGATAGTATAGCACAATGAGACGGACAAGAATGTAGGGCCACAGATGGAAATAGTAGCATCCTATACTAAGCATATAGGATTGCGGTAAAGGTAACAACAAAGAGTAACAAGGACAAAGCTATGCATCGAGATAGGTATAACAGAAGCGGAACATGCTACACTACTCTAATGCAAGCAAGTATAGAGTAGAATAGGCGATATCTGGTGATCAAGGGGGGGGCTTGCCTGGTTGCTCGGCAAGAGAGAGGGGTCGTCAACTCCGTGGTCGAACTGGCAAAGCAGCAGCGTCGGTCTCGTAGTCTACCAAGAGAAGAGGGGAAGAAACAATGAATAGCATGTAAACAGATGCATATCGATGCATGACATGACAAGTAACGATGCTAGGCGTGCCCTAACGTGGTATGAGGTGGTACCGTTAAGAAACATCCGGAAAATATCCCGGGTTTCGTGTTTTGAGCGAGGAGCCGGAGGGGAAAGTTGCGAGTTCGATAGGTTAGGGGTGTGTGGCGACGAGCGGACTGCGTATCCGGATTCGCCTCGCTGCTCGAGCAACTTTCATGTTGAAAATATTTTAATCGAAGTTACGAATTAAAAGATATGATTTTCTAAATTTTTATTAATTTCGAATTTAATTAATTATCTAATCCAACATTATCCGAATAGTAAATCGACGTCAAGATGACATCGTGGTGATGTCAAGCAGTCAACGTTGACCATTGACCTGGTCAACTCGACGTGTGGGTCCAGTGGGACCCACCCGTCATTCTCTCTTTAGTTTAATTCCAGGTTTAGTTAATTTAATTAGTGATTAGGTTAATCTAATTAGGATTAATTAACTTAATTAACTACTTAATTAATTAATTAATAATTTTATTAAATCATTTTTATTTTTATTAATTATATATTTTTTAATTCCTCCTTTTTTTCTTTTAAAAACGTTATGGGGCGGGGCCCATTCGGCAGTGGCCCAGAGGGGGCTAGCGGGCACAGGGCGGTGCGGGTTCGGGCGCAACCCGCACCCGTTCGTTCGGGCGCACGCCTAGTGGGTGGGCGGAGTCGGCGAGGCACCGGAGCAGGAGGCCGTGGCCTGGCCACGCCGCCGAGAGGGCGCAGGGCGATCCCGCCCAAAGGCGGGGCGAGGTTGCCGCGCACCACCGCACCAGGCCAGGCAGCGGTGCGCGTGGGGCGAGGGGAGCAGGCGCGCCCTGGCGATCGAAGCGGCGCGCCACGGCGGCCGTGGAGAGAGAGGAGGGGAGCAACGGCGGGGCTCGCCGGACAGAGGAGGCCGCGCGAGGCGCAGAGGCGTGGGGCGGCACGGGAGCCGCGGTGAACGTGGCGCCGGGCGAGGCTTCGCGGGCGGGGCCGTAGGAAGCGGGCGCCACCGGAGGAGGACGCCGGGCGTGGAGGGGGGGGCTGCTGAGGAGAGAGCCCGGTGGGCGCCGAGTTGGCCGCCGCGGGCGATGGCCCGCGGGTCTAGAGGCGGAGGCGGGCACGGTGTGCACGGGGCGCAAAACGCGGGAGGCCGCGGTTGAGCACGGGACGGGCCGGTCCGGCGCGGGCGCACACGACGTGGCGCGCTGAGCGGGCGGTGACCGCGGGAAAAGGAAGGAAGGGGGGCGCCACGGCGGGAGTAGTGCAACGGGCAGGAGGACGGCGGTGGTCGGGAGACCGCGAGGAGGAGGGCGAGGAGGCGGTGTTCGGCGGCGACGAGGCCTGACGGCGGCGAGGCGAGGTGGTGGGGGCGGTGGTCTCCTCTGGATCCCGATCCAGATCGGGAGAGAGGAGGGGGGGGCGAGTGGGTGGAGTGGGGGGTGTCGGTGGAACGGGTGGAGAGGAGGAGTGGATAAGGGAGAGGACGTGGGGGCCGTCCTGGGCCGGCCTGGTTGGCCCGATGGCCAGCTGGGCCGCGGTCCAGCAGGGGGGGGGCTTCTCTTTCTTTTTCTTTTTTTGTTAGTTTAGTTTTTCTCTTTTTTATTTTCTTTTCTTTTATTTATTTTCTTTTCTGTTTTAACTCATTTTAAATTTCTTAGACATTTTATAAAAATGTGTTTACTCCACCATAATTACCGATGCAATATTTGGCAACCCCCGAACATTTTACTTTTAATTTTTGAAAACTTTTATTGCTATCATAAATTTGAATTTGAATTTGAAATAGTTTTGAATTAACCCGAGATTAACTACAAAGGATGAGGTGATGTGGCACCATCAACGTGAGTTTACTTGTAGCATGATTATCCGGCGTTACAAATCTCCTCCATTACAAGAAATCTCGTCCCGAGATTTAGGAGGTAGAAGGAAAGAGTGCGGGTATTCATCACGAAGACGATCCTCGCGTTCTGTGTGGCTTCGTCTTGAGTGATTCACCATCGGACTTTGAGGAACTTGATCGCCTTCCCGACGTGTGCGGCGTTCAGCTTGGTCGAGAATGCGGACCGGATGCTCTTTATAGGAGAGGTCTGTTGCAATTCGAGCACTTCATGGTCAATCGCCGGATTGGGTCCTTGAAGCAGCGTCGGAGTTGTGACACGTGGAACACATCGTGAACTCGAGAAAGGTTCGACGGAAGCTCCAGCTTGATATGCCACTTTTCCACGCCTTTCCGTAATAGTGAATGGGCCAATATAGCGAGGAGCTAGCTTGCCCTTGATCCCGGCGGTGAGCACCCTTCATTGGTGTAACGCGAAGATAGGCCTTTTCGCCAAAGTTGATAAACCATGTCTTTATGATGACGGTCATAATTACTCTTTTGACGTGGTCGAGCAGTCTTGAGATTCTCGCGAATAATGCGGACTTGTTCTTCGCATGTTGGATAATATCTAGACCAAGAGTGGACGTTCCCAGCTTTCGACCAGTTCGGAGGGTTCGCACTTTCGTCCATATAACACTTCGAAGGGGGCCATCTTCAGACTAGCTTGATAGCTATTATTATAAGAGAACTCAGCATACGGGAGAGATTCCTCCCATTTCTTGCCGAAGGAAATAACACAAGCTCGAAGCATGTCTTTGAGAACTTGGTTGACACGTTCAACTTGCCCTTCTGACTGCGGATGAAACGCAGTACTGAAAGATAAGTGAGTACCCATAGCTTCTTGAAAACTTGCCCAGAATATTGAAGTGAATAAGCTGCCACGGTCCGAATTGATAACCAATGGAATACCGTGAAGTGAAACAATTCTGGACATATAGAGAGTTGCAAGCTGACTAGCAGTGATCGTTTCTTTGACCGCCAGAAAATGTGCAACTTTAGAAAGCCGGTCAATGACGACAAGAATAGTATCATTACCTTTCTGCGACTTGGGAAATCCGGTGACGAAGTCCATCTCAACATGGTCCCATTTCCATTCAGGAATAGAGATAGGTTGCAGAGTCCCAGCAGGCCTTTTATGTTCTGCTTTGATACGACGGCAAACGTCACATTCAGCAACATAACGAGCAATGTCTTGCTTCATATTAGACCACCAGAATCTCTGACGAATGTCTTGGTACATCTTTGTACTACCAGGATGGATACATAGAGGCGTATCATGAGCTTCTTTCATAACCTTCTGAGTCATATTCAGGTTTTCCTTCTTACACGTCACCACTAGGCGGCCTTTGAAGTACAAGGCGCCATCATCAGCAATAGTGAAGGATGAGGGCTTTCCTTCTTTGAGGTCTCGCTTAATCTTGTAGACTTCAGAGTCATATCCCTGCATTGTCTTGATGGAGCTCACGAGATCGGGTTCGACAGCCAGGGTAAAGAGGGAACCCTGGGAAACAACACGGAGATTCATCTTGCGGAACTCCGGAGGAGGGGGAGCGAGTGCACCCGGAGGAACAATATGGAGGTTCAGCTTTCTGAATTCTTCAACAAGTGAGGGCTGAACTTTGTGAACTTGGAGGTGGTTGCAGTAAGACTTGCGGCTTAAAGCATCAGCCATTACATTAGCCTTGCCTGGGGTATAGGAAATACCCAAATCAAAGTCTGCAACAGTCTCCATCCATCTCTGCTGACGGAGGTTCAGGTCTGGCTGAGTAATGATACTTCAGACTTTGGTGGTCAAGTGAAGATCTCGCAACGATTACGAGTAGGTAATGTCGCCACTGTTAGAAGCGCATGAATGACAGCAGCAAGTTCGAGGTCGTGAACTGGGTAGTTCTCTTCGTGAGGGCGCAATTGCCGAGAGGCATAAGCAACCACTTTGCGCTCTTGCATTAGGACACAGCCTAATCCTTGACGGAAGCGTCGCGATAAATGACGAAGTCCTTCTTAGTATCGGGAGGAGCTAGCATCGGGCAGAAGTCAACTTGTCTTTGAGTGCTCGGAAACTTTCCCGACATTTATCATCGCATTGGAACTTGACGCCTTATGCAACAAAGTTAGTCGAGGCTGGCAATCTTGGAGAAGTACTCGACGAATCGACGGCAATAGCTGGCGAGACCGAGAAAACTTCTGACTTGCTTAACATTCTTCGGAGGAGTCCAATCGAGATAGCCTGAACTCTTTCAGGGTTGACGGCAATACCATCCTTAGAGATGACATGCCCAAGATAGGTTACTTGGGAAGCCGAATTCACATTTGGAGAACTTGGCATAAAGTTGATGCTCTCGTAGCTTTTCCAAAGACAAGACGAAGATGTTCAAGATGCTCTTCTTCGTTCTTAGAAAATACCAGGATATCATCCAGATAAACCACGACGAACTTGTCGAGGTAATCCATGAATATATAGTTCATCAAAGCAGAGAAGGTGGCTGGAGCATTGGTTAAGCCGAAAGACATGACGGTGTACTCGTATGAACCATAACGAGTCACAAAGGCGGTCTTGGGGATATCCTCCTCACGAACACGGATCTGGTGGTAACCCAACCTCAAGTCGAGTTTAGAGAACACCGATTTAACCAGCCGCTTGATCATACTGGATCATTGATCCGAGGAAGGGATACTTATTCGAATGGTAGCTTGATTTATAGGACGGTAGTCTTGGACCAATCGGTTTGTCCCATCCTTCTTCTTGACAAAGAGAAGGTGCTCCCCAAGGAGAGCAACTTGGGCGAATGAAACCACTGCGAAGAGACTTGTCGATTTCCTCCTTGAGCTCAAGGAGTTCATGCGGCGGCATCTTGTAGGGTCGCTTGGCTATAGGAGTGGTGCATGGTTTCAAGTCGATGACGAATTCAACAGCCCTAGCAGGGGGAATCCCTGGAAGTTCTTCAGGAAAGACGTCCTGGAAGTCGCGAACGACAGAATGTTTTCAATGCCCTCGAGGGTGCGGCGTTCAATGCATTCAATGCATAGAGCCTTGTCTCGGCATCCCGAACCGCATTTAGCATTGTAGCTTATTATTTCATCGAAAGGGTGTAGCAGATGGACGGTCTTAGTGGCGCAAACGATTGAAGCAAGATCGCTTTCAACCAATCCATCCCCAAAATGAGGTCGATGTTAGATGTCTTCAGGATAATGGGTGAGGCATAGAATTCCAGCCCTTCGATTTCCACGGGGACGTCGACGCCAACCATGGAGGTTTGACATTGTCCCAAGGGGTTTTACCACTACCAAGAGTTCATCTCCTCACACTTAACGCCGTGCTTGTATGCAAAATCTTCCGACATGAATGAATGCGATGCTCTGAATCGAATAGAACAGATGCAGTGCTCGAATTTACGAGGAGTGTACCCATCACAGTAGCAGGCTGGTCTTGAGCTTCGTTCAGATCAACGTGGTTGGCATGAACTCGACCATAAGGCTTGGCATTGTTGTTGCGGGGTTGGTTGCTTCCACGGCCAGTCGCTGGAAGGGCCAGCTGATTCTGGTTCTGGTTGCATTCTCTAGCACGGTGCCCTGGTTGTCCACACCTGAAGCACAAACCATTATTGGGGTGGGAACAGGGCTTGGGGTGGTGGAGCTGGAAGCTTTGGCTGCCTAGTTGGAGTAGGCGACGAGGTGCAACATAGCTCGCCTTGGGACAGTGCATTAATTTGGTACATGCTGTTGGGAATCCATATCTTGCACTTCTGCGAGGACGGGCCCAAGATGAGCCCGTGTCACGGTTGCGCTTTGCTAGAGCTCGTATTCCTGCGCACCAGTTTCGACATTGATAGCCTTGTTCACCAAGGTGGCGAAATCAACAAAGTCGTGCACTAGAAGTGCGAGCTTGGTGTCGACTTGAAGGCCGTCACGAACTTCTCTTGTCTGCGTGCATCGGTTGCAATATCCTCTTCAACATGAGACAAGTCCAGAACTCTCACCGATAAGCTTCAACAGATCTTGTTGCCTTGGGTGAGGTTATGGAACTCACGCTTCTTCGGTCCATGACTCCTTGAGGAATGAAGCGGCACGAAAGCAACTTGGAAGTCGACCAGTGTGATGATTGTTCCAAGCTGGCGAGTACGCTGTGGCTGTCCCACCATTGAGCTGCGGGTCCCTTCAGAAGAAGGAAGCAAAAGTGACATAGCCGGCAGGGGCTACATCAGCAGACTCCATCTCATAGGTGATGTCACGAGAGCCACCATCAAGATCCAAATGGCTGGGTTGAGCTGCGGTACACACTTGGGTTGAGGCGTATGAAATCCTGCAGAGTTGTTGTGTTTGGCTCTTTGGTTCATATTGGGGCGAGGAAACTGAGCCATCATGTTCTCCATGAATGGCGATTCATCTCAAGCTGTTGGATCATACCAGCCATGTACTCAAAGGTGGTGGGAAGTTTCCACCACGACCACGACCAGCTGGTCTAACCATCCCGCTAATATATAACAGGGTAGTTCAGCATTTGAGAAATTATGCAAAGGACAAGAATCATTCATGATGAAACATGCATAATGGAAGCAAGACGATAGAAACCACATAGTAGTCGGCATATCTTACAAAAGGGATCATGCATAGAGTTCGCACACGAGTTCAAGACATAGACTAAGACATCATAGGCGGTACGCAGCTCATGGCGAATGCATCTAACACTAACAAGCAAGCCTACATCAGTCCCACGCGGCATCTTGCGGAGGTAGTCAGAGCTGAAAGCTGGTAGTGTGGCAGCGGATAGTCCTCCACGTCAGTGACCTGGGGGCCGCGGATACTCTGGTGCAGAACCCGACGACCAAGTGGCAGAAGAGGACCAAGTGCGGGAGAGTAGCCTCCCACCTCTGGCCAACCGACACCCTGGGGCATCACGGTCCTGGCTGGGTAGATCGCAGATCGCGGCAGCTCTCTGGATCAGACAAAGTGGTGCAACAGTGTCAGAGCACGGTAAAGGTGCTGACGGGTGATGTACAACTCGTGGCGAAGAGCTCGGTTAGCTCGATCCAGCCCATCAGCATGTAGAACAAAGTTCTGATGGTAGAAGGGCTCTCTGGTGACAGTGGAGTAGGCAGCAGTGTAGTAACCCTCCTCACCAACATCAGACGCGATAGCAATGTGCCTGAAGGGGGAGGTGTCCAACTCCCGATACTCTCCACGAAGATGTGTCAGAGCAGCATAAGCAGCATCGTGGACTGCCATATCGATAGTCACCCCAACACCATGTGCGGTGTGCAGCACAGTAGTGGAGTCATACTCTCGAGAGTAGAGGTGGACGATGGCTCGGTACTGCTCCTGGTTAAAGTCCTGGTACTCCTCAAAGACGGTGTACTCAGGGTGCCAGCAATAACCCAGATAGGTCTGTTGGAAATATGCCCTAGAGGCAATAATAAAAGTGTTATTATTATATTTCTATGTTCATGATGATTGTCTTTTATTCATGCTATAACTGTATTATCCGGAAATCGTGATACACGTGTGAATACATAGACCATAACATGTCCCTAGTGAGCCTCTAGTTGACTAGCTCGTTGGTCAACAGATAGTCATGGTTTCTCGACTATGGACATTGGATGTCATTGATAACGGGATCACATCATTAGGAGAATGATGTGATGGACAAGACCCAATCCTAAGCATAGCACAAGATCGTAGTTCGTTTTGCTAGAGCTTTTCCAATGTCAAGTATCTCTTCCTTAGACCATGAGATCGTGTAACTCCGGATACCATAAGAGTGCTTTGGGTGTACCAAACGTCACAACGAATCGGGTGACTATAAAGGTGCACTACAGGTATCTCCGAAAGTGTTTGTTGGGTTGACACGGATCGAGACTGGGATTTGTCACTCCGTATGACGGAGAGGTATCTCTGGGCCCACTCGGTAATGCATCATCATAATGAGCTCAAAGTGACTAAGTGGTTAGTCATGGGATCATGCATTACGGTACAAGTAAAGTGACTTGCCGGTAACGAGACTGAACAAGGTATTGGGATACCGACGATCGAGTCTCGGGCAAGTAACGTACCGATTGACAAAGGGAATTGTATACGGGGTTTGATTGAATCCTCGACATCGTGGTTCATCCGATGAGATCATCGAGGAGTATGTGGAGCCAACATGGGTATCCAGATCCGCTGTTGGTTATTGACCGAGAGGCATCTCGTTCATGTTCAGATATCTCCGAACCGTAGGGTCTACACACTTAAGGTTCGGTGGCGCTTAGGGTTGTAGAGATATTAGTATGCAGTAACCGAAAGTTGTTCGAGTCCGGATGAGATCCCTGACGTCACGAGGAGTTCGGAATGGTCCGGAGGTAAAGATTTATATATAGGAAGTCCAGTTTCGGCCACCGGGAAAGTTTTGGGGGTCACCGGTATTGTACCGGGACCACCGGAAGGGTCCCGGGGGTCCACCAGGTGGGGCCACCTATCCCGGAGGGCCGCATGGGCTGAAGTGGCGTGGGAACCAGCCCCTGGTGGGCTGGTGCGCCCCACCCAAGGGCCCAAGGCGCCTAGGGTTGGAAACCCTAGGGGACGGTTGCCCAGAGGGGCATCGCCCCTGGTTGAAACCCTAGGGGCCGTTGCCCCGAGGGGCATCGCGCCTGGTTGAAACCCTAAGGGGCCGTTGCCCGGGGCCGCCACCCCCATCTAGATGGGATCTCCAAGGGGCATCGCCCCTAGCCCCTATATATAGTGGAGGGAGGAAGGCGAAACACCCGCATCTTGGCACCTCCTTCCCCTTGCTACACCTCCTCCTCCCGCAGACGCTTGGCGAAGCCTGCCGGATCCTGCTGCATCCACCACCACGCCGTCGTGCTGCTGGATCTTCATCAACCTCTCCTTCCCCTTGCTGGATCAAGAAGGAGGAGACGTCATCTGACCGTGCGTGTGTTGAACGCGGAGGTGCCGTCCGTTCGGCGCTAGGATCTCCGGTGATTGGATCACGGCGTGTACAACTACCTCAACCCCGTTCTTTTGAACGCTTCGCTCGCGATCTACAAAGTGGTATGTAGATGCATCTCCCATGACTCGTTGCTTAGATGAACTCATAGATGGATCTTGGTGAAACCGTAGGAAAAATTTTAATTTTCTCGCAACGTTCCCCAACAAAGGGCATCATGAGCTAGGTCTATCGTAGTTCTCTTTGCACGAGTAGAACACAATTTAGTTGTGGGCGTGGATCTTGTCAACTTACTTGCCGCTACTAATCTTATCTTGCTTCCGCGGTATTGTGGGATGAAGCGGCCCGGACCAACCTTACACGTACGCTTACGTGAGACCGGTTCCACCGACTAACATGCACTAGTTGCATAAGGTGGCTGGCGGGTGTCTGTCTCTCCTACTTTAGTTGGAGCGGATTCGATGAAAAGGGTCCTTATGAAGGGTAAATAGAAGTTGACAAGATCACGTTGTGGTTATTCGTAGGTAAGAAAACGTTCTTGCTAGAACCCAATTGCAGCCACGTAAAAGATGCAACAACAATTAGAGGACGTCTAACTTGTTTTTGCAGCAATTGACATGTGATGTGATATGGCCAAGTTGTGATGAATGATGAATGACATATTGTGATGTATGAGATCATGTTCTTGTAATAGGAATCACGACTTGCATGTCGATGAGTATGACAACCGGCATGAGCCATAGGAGTTGTCTTTATTTTTATGACCTGCGTGTCATTCAAGAACGCCATGTAATTTACTTTACTTTATTGCTAAACGCGTTAGCCATAGAAGTAGAAGTAGTCGTTGGCGTGACAACTTCATGGAGGCACAATGATGGAGATCATGATGATGGAGATCATGGTGTCATGCGGTGACAAGATGATCATGGAGCCCCGAAGATGGAGATCAATGGAGTTTTATGATATTGGCCATATCATGTCACTACTATATAATTGCATGTGATGTTTATTATGTTTATACATCTTGTTTACTTAGAACGACGGTAGTAAATAAGATGATCCTTACAACAATTTCAAGAAGTGTTCTCCCCTAACTGTGCACCGTTGCTAAAGTTCGTCGCTTCTAAGCACCACGTGATGATCGGGTGTGATGGATTCTTACGTTCACATACAACGGGTGTAAGACAGATTTACACACGCAAAACACTTAGGGTTAACTTGACGAGCCTAGCATGTACAGACATGGCCTCGAACACGGAGACCGAAAGGTCGAACACGAGTCGATAGAAGATACGATCAACATGAGAATGTTCACCGACGATGACTAGTCCGTCTCACGTGATGATCGGACACGGCCTAGTCGACTCGGATCGTGTATCACTTAGATGACTAGAGGGATGTCTAATCTGAGTGGGAGTTCATTGTAATAATTTGATTAGATGAACTTAATTATCATGAACTTAGTCTAAAACTTTTGAATGATATGTCTTGTAGATCAAATGGCCAACGCTCATGTCAACTTGAACTTCAGCGCTCCTAGAAAACCAAGCTGAAAGATGACGGCAGCAACTATACGGACTGGGTCCGAACTTGAGATCATCCTCATAGCTGCCAGAAACAATATGTCCTAGAAGGACCGCTAGGTGACGCTCCGTCGAGAGAACCAAGACATTATGAATGCTTGGCAGTCTCGTCTGATGATTACTCCCTCGTTCGGTGCGGCATGCTTTACAGCTTAGAACCGGGCTCCAAAAGCGTTTTGAGCATCACGGAGCATATGAGATGTTCGAGGAGCTGAAACTTGTTTTCCAAGCTCACGCCTGGTCGAGAGATATGACATCTCCGACAAGTTCTATGTTGTAAGATGGAGGAAAATAGTTCATCGGTGAGCACATTCTCAAGATGTCCAGGTTGCACAACCGTATGACCCAGTGAATATTAACCTCCCCGATGAGGCGGTCATTGATGAATCCTCCATCGCTTCCACCAAGCTACAAGAGCTTTGTGATGAACTACAATATGCAGGGGATGGTAAAGACCATTCCTGAAGTATTCTCTATGCTGAAGTCAGCCGAGGTTGAAATCAAGAAAGAACATCAAGTGTTGATGGTCAATAAGACCACTAAGTTTAAGAAGGGCAAGGGCAAGAAGAACTTCAAGAAGGATGGCAAGGAGGTTGCCGCGCCCGGTAAGCAAGTTGCCGGGAAGAAGTCAAAGAATGGACCCAAGCCTGAGACTGAGTGCTTTTATTGCAAGGGGAAGGGTCACTGGAAGCGGAACTGCCCCAAATACTTAGCGGACAAGAAGGCCGGCAACACCAAAGGTATATTTGATATACATGTAATTGATGTGTACCTTACCGAGACTCGTAGTAACTCCCGGTATTTGATACCGTGCCGTTGCTCATATTTGTAACTCACAGCAGGAGCTGCGGAATAAGCGGAGATGGCGAAGGGCGAGGTGACGATCTTGCGTCGGGAATGGTTCCAGAGTCGATGTGATCGCCGTCGGCACGCTACCTCTTCATTTACCCACAGGATTAGTTATAAACCTTAATAATTGTTATTTGGTGCCAAGTTTGAGCATGAATATTGTATCTGGATCTCGTTTAATGCGAGATGGCTACTCATTTAAATCCGAGAATAATGGTTGTTCTATTTATATGAGAGATATGTTTTATGGTCATGCTCCGATGGTCAATGGTTAATTCTTAATGAATCTCGGCGTAGTATTACACATGTTCATAGCGTGAATACCAAAAGATGTAAAGTTGATAACGATAGTCCCACATACTTGTGGCACTGCCGCCTTGGTCACATTGGTGTCAAGCGCATGAAGAAGCTCCATGCTGATGGACTTTTGGAGTCTCTTGATTATGAATCATTTGACACATGCGAACCATGCCTCATGGGTAAGATGACCAAGACTCCATTCTCTCGAACAATGGAGCGAGCAACCAACTTGTTGGAAATCATACATACCGATGTGTGCGGTCCAATGGCGTTGAGGCTCATGGAGGATATCGTTATGTTCTCACTCTCACAGATGACTTGAGTAGATATGGGTATGTCTACTTGATGAAACACAAGTCTGAGACCTTTGAAAAGTTCAAGGAATTTCAGAATGAAGTAGAGAATCAACGTGACCGAAAGATAAAATTCTTCGATCGGATCATGGAGGAGAATATTTAAGTCACGAATTTGGTACACACTTAAGAAAATGTGGAATCGTTTCACAACTAACGCCGCTGGAACACCTCAACGAACGGTGTGTCCGAACGTCGTAATCGCACTCTATTGGATATGGTGCGGTCTATGATGTCTCTTACTGATTTACCGCTATCATTTTGGGGATACGCTCTAGAGACAGCTACATTCACTTTAAATAGGGCACCGTCTAAGTCCGTTGAGACGACACCGTATGAATTATGGTTTGGGAAGAAACCTAAGATGTCATTTCTAAAAGTTTGGGGATGCGATGCTTATGTCAAGAAACTTCAACCTGAAAAGCTCGAACCCAAGTCGGAAAAATGCGTCTTCATAGGATACCCTAAGGAAACCGTAGGGTATACCTTCTA
This sequence comes from Aegilops longissima, assembly GCA_021605205.1. Taxonomy (NCBI): domain Eukaryota; kingdom Viridiplantae; phylum Streptophyta; class Magnoliopsida; order Poales; family Poaceae; genus Aegilops; species Aegilops longissima. The sequence goes on from CM038680.1 coordinate 613,366,232, forward strand.
CTTAAGATCCGAGGGCAAGATCTTTGTTGCCAAGAACGGATCCTTTCTGGAAAAAGAGTTTCTCTCGAAAGAATTAAGTGGGAGGAAAGTAGAACTCGATGAAGTACTACCTCTTGAACAGGATAGTAGTGCAGCTCGGAAAATGTTCTGTGATGCCTACACCAATCAAGAGGAAATTCATGATGATGATCAAGGTACTTGGATCAAGTTGCTACTAAACTTCAGAGGTCCACTAGGACACGTTCCGCACTGCAGTGGTACAGCAACCTGTCTTGGAAATCATGTTGTTAGACAACAATGAACCTTGAACTATGAAGAAGCGATGGCGGCCCAGATTCCAACAAATGGCTAGAAGCCATGAAGTCCGAGATAGAATCCATGTATGAAAACAAAGTGTGGACTTTGACTGACTTGCCCGATGATCGGCGAGCGATAGAAAACAAATGGATCTTTAAGAGGAAGACGGACGCGGATGGTAATGTCACCATCTATAAAGCTCGACTTGTCGCTAAGGGTTATCGGCAAGTTCAAGGGATTGACTACGATGAGACTTTCTCTCCGTGGCGAAGCTTAAGTCCGTCGAATCATGTTAGCAATTGCCGATACTATGATTATGAGATATGGCAGATGGACGTCAAAAACAGTGTTCCTTAACGGATATCTTAAGGAAGAGCTGTATATGATGCAGCCGGAAGGTTTTGTCGATCCTAAGAACGCTAACAAAGTATGCAAGCTCCAACGATCCATTTATGGGCTGGTGCAAGCATCTCGGAGTTGGAACATTCGCTTTGATGAGATGATCAAAGCGTTTGGGTTTATCTGCACTTATGGAGAAGCCTGCGTTTACAAGAAAGTGAGTGGGAGCTCAGAGCATTTCTCATATTATATGTAGATGACATACTTGATGGGAAATGATATAGAATTCTTGGACAACATTAAGGCCTACTTGAATAAGTGTTTTTCAATGAAGGACCTTGGAGAAGCTGCTTATATATTAGGCATCAAGATCTATAGAGATAGATCGAGGCGCCTCATAGGTCTTTCACAAAGCACATACCTTGATAAGATTTTGAAGAAGTTCAAAATGGATCAGTCCAAGAAGGGTTCTTGCTCAGTTGCAAGGTGTGAGATTGAGCTCAGCTCAATGCCCGACCACGGCAAAAGATAAAGAAGAGATGAGTGTCATCCCTATGCCTCAGCCATAGGATCTATTATGTATGCCATGATGTGTACCAAACCTGATGTAAACCTTGCCGTAAGTTTGGTAGGAAGGTACCAAAGTAATCCCGGCAAGGAACACCGGACAGCGGTCAAGAATATCCTGAAGTACTTGAAAAGGACAAAGGACATGTTTCTCGTTTATGGAGGTGACGAAGAGCTCGTCAGAACAGGTTACGTCGGCGCTAGCTTCGACACAGATCTGATGACTCTAAGTCACAAACCGGATACGTGTATATGTTGAATGGTGGAGCGATGGCTGGTGCAGCTGCAAGCGAGCGTCGTGGCGGGATCTACATGTGAAGCGGAGTACATGGCAGCCTCGGAGGCAGCGCATGAAGCAATTTGGGTGAAGGAGTTCATCACCGACCTAGGGTCATACCCAATGCGTCGGGGCCGATCAAACTCTTCTGTGACAACACTGGAGCTATTGCACTTGCCAAGGAGCCCAGGTTTCACAAGAAGACCAGGCACATCAAGCGTCGCTTCAACTCCATCCGTGAAAACGTTCAGGATGGAGACATAGAAATTTGCAAAGTACATACGGATCTGAATGTCGCAGATCCGTTGACTAAACCTCTCTCGCGAGCAAAACATGATCAACACCATAACTCTATGGGTGTTCGATTCATCACAATGTAACTAGATTATTGACTCTAGTGCAAGTGGGAGACTGTTGGAAATATGCCCTAGAGGCAATAATAAAAGTGTTATTATTATATTTCTTGTTCATGATGATTGTCTTTTATTCATGCTATAAGCTGTATTATCCGGAAATCGTGATACACATGTGAATACATAGACCATAACATGTCCCTAGTGAGCCTCTAGTTGACTAGCTCGTTGGTCAACAGATAGTCATGGTTTCGACTATGGACATTGGATGTCATTGACAATGGGATCACATCATTAGGAGAATGATGTGATGGACAAGACCCAATCCTAAGCATAGCACAAGATCGTGTAGTTCGTTTTGCTAGAGCTTTTCCAATGTCAAGTATCTCTTCCTTAGACCATGAGATCGTGTAACTCCGGATACCATAAGAGTGCTTTGGGTGTACCAAACGTCACAACGTATCGGGTGACTATAAAGGTGCACTACAGTATCTCCGAAAGTGTCTCGGGTTGACACGGATCGAGATGGATTTGTCACTCCGTATGACGGAGAGGTATCTCTGGGCCCACTCGGTAATGCATCATCATAATGAGCTCAAAGTGACTAAGTGGTTAGTCACGGGATCATGCATTACGGTGCGAGTAAAGTGACTTGCCGTAACGAGACTGAACAAGGTATTGGGATACCGACGATCGAGTCTCGGGCAAGTAACGCACCGATTGACAAAGGAATTGTATACGGGTTTGATTGAATCCTCGACATCGTGGTTCATCCGATGAGATCATCGAGGAGTATGTGGGACCCAACATGGGTATCCAGATCCGCTGTTGGTTATTGACCGGAGAGGCATCTCGGTCATGTTCGCATATCTCCGAACCCGTAGGGTCTACACACTTAAGGTTCGGTGGCGCTAGGGTTGTAGAGATATTAGTATGCAGTAACCGAAGTTGTTCGAGTCCGGATGAGATCCCGGACGTCACGAGGAGTTCCGGAATGGTCCGGAGGTAAAGATTTATATATAGGAAGTCCAGTTTCGGCCACCGGGAAAGTTTTGGGGGTCACCGGTATTGTACCGGGACCACCGGAAGGGTCCCGGGGGTCCACCGGGTGGGGCCACCTATCCCGGAGGGCCCCATGGGCTGAAGTGGCGTGGGAACCAGCCCCTGGTGGGCTGGTGCGCCCCACCCAAGGGCCCAAGGCGCCTAGGGTTGGAAACCCTAGGGGACCGTTGCCCCCCGAGGGGGCATGCGCCCCCCCTGGTTGGAAACCCTAGGGGGCCGTTGCCCCCCCGAGGGGGCATGCGCCCCCCCTGGTTGGAAACCCTAAGGGGGCCGTTGCCCCGGCCGCCCCCCCCATCTAGATGGGATCTCCAAGGGGGCATGCGCCCCCCTAGCCCCTATATATAGTGGAGGGAGGAAGGCGAAACACCCGCATCTTGGCACCTCCTTCCCCTTGCTACACCTCCTCCTCCCGCAGACGCTTGGCGAAGCCTGCCGACCCTGCTGCATCCACCACCACGTCGTCGTGCTGCTGGATCTTCATCAACCTCTCCTTCCCCTTGCTGGATCAAGAAGGAGGAGACGTCCACGCTGACCGTCACGTGTGTTGAACGCGGAGGTGCCGTCCGTTCGGCGCTAGGATCTCCGGTGATTGGATCACGGCGTGTACAACTACCTCAACCCCGTTCTTTTGAGCGCTTCGCTCGCGATCTACAAAGTGGTATGTAGATGCATCTCCCATGACTCGTTGCTTAGATGAACTCATAGATGGATCTTGGTGAAACCGTAGGAAAAATTTTAATTTTCTGCAACGTTCCCCAACAAGGTCATCATCTCTGCTAGCACCGCATGTGATCCCGAGGCACCAATGACCGTCGTGTGGCGCACGACATGCCTCGTGGGTTCCATCTGAAAACAAAGATGTTTCAAAGGAGTCAAATGACAGTGTGGAAATTGATCAAAATACAATTCCAAAGAATAACTATGGCTTTATCCAACTTTGGGGTGAATGTGGTCACGGGATCCTAGTGTTAGTTAGTAAATTCGTTTAACCCGAGTAGAAGAGAGTTCAGAGTCCCAGAGTAAAGGTCGAGGAGTAAAAGATCCTAGTACCACCCGATGGCGACGTGGGCCCGTAAGGCACACAGCCAAGTTAGTAAAAGTTTTGCAATGTCTAGACTCGACTTGACCAAGGAGTGTGGAAGGAGATTCCTACAGTGCATTTGCGGCTCGATACCAACTTGTGACGCCCCCGATTCAACCGTACACTAATCATGCACGCAAATGTGTACGATCAAGATCAGGGACTGATGGGAAGATATCACAACACAACTCTAAAACATAAATAAGTCATACAAGCATCATAATACAAGCCAGGGGCCTCGAGGGCTCGAATACAAGTGCTCGATCATAGACGAGTCAGCGAAAGCAACAATATCTGAGTACAGACATAATTTAAACAAGTTGCCATAAGATGGCTAGCACAAACTGGGATACAGATCGAAACAGACGCAGCCTCCCGCAGGATCCTCCTAAACTACTCCCAGTGTCGCCGTCGCCGGGCTGCACGTAGTAGTGGGCACCTCCGATGTAGTAGTCGCCATCGGCGGTGGCGTCGCTCCTGGCTCCATCGTGCAGTTGCGCAATCGAGTAGAGATAGGGGGAAGGAAACAATGCAACCGTGAGTACTCATCCAAAGTACTGCAAGCAAGGAGCTACACTACATATGCATGGATATATGTGTAAAGGGCCATATCGGACCGAATCTGCAGAATGCCGAGAATAAGAGGGGATAGCTAGTCTTATCGAAGACTACGCTTCGGTCACCTTCGCCTTGCAACAGGTAGAAGATGGTAGGTTGAAGTCCTCCAAGTAACATCAAATAGCAATAATCCTACCCGGCGATCCCCTCCTCGTATCCCTGAGAGAGAGCGACCATCGGTTGTATCTGGCACTTGGAAGGGTGTGTTTTATTAAGTATCCGGTTCTAGTTGTCATAAGGTCAAGGTACAACTCCAAGTCGTCATGTTCTTGAAGATCACGGCTATTGAATAGATTAACTTCCTGCAGGGTGCACCAACTTACCCAACACGCTTGATCCCATTTGGCGGACACACTTTCTGGGTCATGCCCGCCGCTGAAGATCAACACGTCGCAGCCCCACCTAGGCTCAACAGAGAGGCCAGACACCGGTCTAAACCTAAGCGCCAGAGGGTCTAGGCGCATCGCCTCGAAAGCACACCACTGCGTATGCGTCGCGGCCGAAGCAGACCTAGCCTAGTGTCGTTCCAGTCAATCCGGTCGCGCGCCGCTCGATCGTGGCGTTCTGAAGTGCTTGGTGATACCACGGCGCCGGATACCCATAACTACTCCCACGTAGATGGTTAGTGCGTATAGGCTCGTAGCCAACTCAGATCAAATACCAAGATCTCGTTAAGCGTGTTAAGTATCCGCGAACGCCGAGCAGGCAGACCCACCTCTCTCCTAGGCGGTCTCAACCTGCCTGCCGATCCGCCTCAAAGATCCACTCATGGTGCTCCACCACCGACCCGACTTTAGTCTCCACATGTATCATGTATAAAGTATATAGATATACCCGTGATCACCTCCCGAGTGATCACGGCCCGATAGTATAGCACAACGACGGACAAGAATGTAGGGCCACAGATGGAAATAGTAGCATCCTATACTAAGCATATAGGATTGCGGTAAAGGTAACAACTTGAGTAACAAGGACAAAGCTATGCATCGTGATAGGTATATGAAAGCGATAACATGCTACACTACTCTAATGCAAGCGGTATAGAGTAGAATAGGCGATATCTGGTGATCAAGGGGGGGGCTTGCCTGGTTGCTCGCAAGAGAGAGGGGTCATCAACTCCGTAGTCGAACTCTGGCGGCAAGGCAGCGTCGGTCTCGTAGTCTCTGGAGAGAAGAGGGGGAAGAAACAATGAATACCATGTAAACAGATGCATATCGATGCATGACATGACAAGTAACGATGCTAGGCGTGCCCTAACGTGGTATGAGGTGGTACCGGTTAAGGGGGGAAACATCCGGGAAAATATCCCCGGGGTTTCATGTTTTCGGGCAGAGGAGCCGGATGGGGAAAGTTGCGAGTTCGATAGGTTAGGGGTATGTGGCGGACGAACGGACTGCGTATCCGGATTCGTCTCGTCGTTCTGAGCAACTTTCATGTTGAAAATATTTTAATCCGAGTTACGGATTAAAAGATATGATTTTCTAAAGATTTTATTAATTTCTGGAATTTAATTAATTATCTAATCCAACATTATCCGCAATAGTAATGTTGACGTCTGCATGACATCGTGGTGATGTCAGCGATCAACGTTGACCATTGACTGGTCAACTTTGACGTGTGGGTCGATGGGATCCACCTGTCATTCTCTGTTTGGTTTAATTACAGTTAGTTAATTTAATTAGTGATTAGGTTAATCTAATCAGGATTAATTAACTTAATTAATTACTTAATTAATTAATTAATTAATAATTAATTTTATTAAATCATTTTTATTTTTATTAATTATATTTTTTTAATTCCTCCTTTTTTTTCTTTTAAAAACGTTATGGGGCGGGGCCCATTCGGCAGTGGCCTAGAGGGGGCTAGCGGGCACAGGGCAGTGCGGGTTCGGGCGCAACCCGCACCCGTTCGTTCGGGCGCACGCCTGTGGTGGCGGAGTCGGCGGCGCCGGAGCAGGGAGGCCGGTGGCCTGGCGCCGGCCGAGAGGGCGCAGGGCGATCCCACCCACTGCGGGCGAGGTTGCAGCCACCACCGCACACAAGCGGCAGCAGGTGCGGCGTGAGGCGAGGCGAGGCGCGACCTGGCGACCGAAGCGCGCGCCACAGCGGCCAGGGATGAAGGAGGGGAGCAACGGCGGGCTCGCCCGACAGAGGAGGCCGGCGCGAGGCGCAGCAGGCGTGGGGCGGCACGGAGCCGCGGAGCGGCCTTGGCCCGGCGAGGCCTCGGCGGGCGGGCTGTGGTGGCGGGCGGCCACCGGAGGAGGACGCCGGGATGTGGAGGGGAGGGGGCTGCCCGGAGGAGAGAGCCGGGGTGGGCGCGGAGTTAGCCGCCGGCGCGGCGATGGCCCGCGGTCTAGAGGCGGAGGCGGGCACGTGTGCACGGGGCCGACGAACGCGGGAGGCCGCGATTGAGCACGGGACGGGGCAGTCCGCGGCAGGCAGCGCGGCGAAGGTGGCGCCGAGCGCAGGCGGTGACCGCGGGGAAAGGGAAGGAAGGGGGCGCACGGTGGGGAGTAGGGCAACGGCAGGATGGACGTGGCGGTCGGGAAGACCGGCGCGGAGGCGGCGTTCGGGCGGCGAGCCTGGCGGCGCGGCGGGCGAGGTGGTCGGGCGGTGGTCTCCTCTGGATCTCGATCCAGATCGGGAGAGAGGAGGGGGGCGAGTGGGTGGAGTGGGGGTGTCGGTGGAACGGGTGGAGAGGAGGAGTGGATAAGGGAGAGGACGTGGGGGCCGTCCTGGGCCGGCCTGGTTGGCCCGATGGCCAGCTGGGCCGCGGTCCAGCAGGGGGGGGGGCTTCTCTTTTTTTGTTAGTTTAGTTTTTCTCTTTTGTATTTTCTTTTCTTTTATTTATTTTCTTTTCTGTTTTAACTCATTTTAAATTTCTTAGACATTTTATAAAAATGTGTTTACTCCACCATAATTACCGATGCAATATTTGGCAACCCCCGAACATTTTAGTTTTAATTTTTGAAAACTTTTATTGCTATCATAAATTTGAATTTGAATTTCGAAACAATTTTGAATTAACCCGAGATTAACTACAGTGACAGAGGTGACGTGGCACCATCAACGTGAGTTCACTGTAGTATGATTATCCGGGCGTTACATCAGGTCGGGGAAGAGGATGGAGAGGGAAGGCGAGCTGGAGACGAGCGGCGGGGAGGAGGCCCGGCGAGGAGCGTTGGGGGCACGGGGGCGTGGTCGCCCCGATCCCCATCTGGATCGGGGGAGTGGGGGAACGAGAGCGAGTGGTGTGGGGGGGTGCGTGGTGGACGAGAGGAGTGGGGGAACGAGTGGGTTAGGGTTTCCCCCTCTTGGGGATAAGGCAGGGCGGGTCGGCCGGCTGGGCCGGGTGGGCCGGCCTGGTAGGCCGCTGGCTGGGCCGGGTGGTCCAAATGAGGGGTTTTTTTTCCTTTTTTTCTGTTTTGTTCTTTTTCTTTACTGTTTTATTTTTAGTCTCATCTTATCTGAGTTCTATAAAAACATAAAAGTTGTACCAAAATTAGTATTACTAATTATACCTCTGTTATCAAAGTTTAAACCCCTAGATGAAATAGTTTAACATTTTATTAATTATAATTTCATTTAAACATTTGTTTTTGCTACCGTTTTAATCATCTAAGAGTATTTAAACATTTTATAAATCTGTGGTTCCTCCATCGTAATTACTTCTGCATCATTGGGCACAACCTGAACATTTTAGTTTTAAATTTTGAAAAAATTTATTGTTTGCCTTGATTTTGAATTTTTGAATTCGGACGGGATTAAATCATCGCGAGGTTTACAACAGTAAGAGTGTGATGTGGCATCATTAGCAGAGTTTTACTGTAGCCTAATTATCCGGGCGTCACAATTCTCCTCCACTACAAGAAATCTCGTCCCGAGATTTAAGAGGGGAGTAAGGTGGAAAGGTGCTGGTAGCGAAAAACCTAACGAGTCTTCTCGGTCTTGGCTGCCCTTTCGAAGAGGTTGATCCTTTTCGTTGACGTATTCATTTCTCTGCTTTAGGTCATCATGATGAAGTCGGCATCCTTTCTTCGGGAATTCCATCGTACTTCCGAAAGAATAAGGGTGGGTATTCGGTGAACGAACCTCTGCAAGGTTAACTATCCGTCAATAACATCGGGAAGGTGGTGGGGAGTAACTCTCGAATTGAAACTTAAGAAAGTATCGAGAGCAAAGGAAGGAGGTATCATGGGAAGTTTCGAGAGGATAGGCAATCGTTCGTTGCCTGAAACAAAGTGTGAAATAGGTCCAGAGCAACGAAAATAAGTATCGCGTCTGATACCAGATTAGATCATCTCTAGGAAGGTGGTGGTGATCTTCATCTGAAGCCAATCATGAGGAATAACCCGGAGATAGGGGTATCTGAGAGTCGGGTTTAAATCTTCGGGACCTGTGGGTTATGGGCCCACCATGTGGGTTAAAAGTAGAAAGGGCGGTGATATTGTGCACAACATGATACAAGGCATGTCATAGGTAGCTCTGTCGATTATGTCGGCAACAACGTCGGTACCAAGGGCGAGGGACGAAGAGAACCCTTTTCCTGCTCGTTGAACGAGGCGGACCATTAGGCAAAGTTCTCGTCCATCGGTGGATACCGGAATGTCATCAACAATAGTAACAGGGTCTTTCTGACAGAGTTGTACACCGAGGTGTTTACATAAGCAGGAGAATATTACTGCTTAGATCATATAGGTCACAAGAAACGTTAAACCAACCAATGGAAGGAAAATATGATTATCAGTTTAAACAAAGCAATGGAAAGGAAAAATGTGTTTAAACACATATTTCAGGGGTATATCCTTCCCAAGGACAAGCAGAGTATGATATCCAGGACAATATATAATGTAGAAAACTCTTTAGGTAGGGGAAGGAATTTTCATTACATTACCCATACAGCGGTGTTTGGATAATTGAGCAGGAAACATTTAGCATTGGGCTTCAAATGTTCCTGTTGAAAATCAGAGTACCATAGACATGCTTTAGGATAGCATTGACATGGTCTTCAAGCAAAAGGTCAGACTCTAGGTACACAAAGGATTCGTCGGAAACAACTTATAGGATAAGTCTTACAATTTCCTCATGGAAGAATGGATAACCTTGCTGAAAAGGAATGTATAACAATAGGGCCTCCGGCCAGGTGTGCTAGGCACGAATAAAGACCATTGTTATAACTCTTGGAAACATGTTCCAACCATCATATCGACCGAGATTCGCACCGATTGGTGTCAAGATACCTCGGACTCGGGATGCCCGAGAAGAAAAGGTGCAACACAAATCGACGAAATGACATTGCAAGATTCTCGGGAAATGAACTATGGGAGTGAGTTCCGAAACAAGAGTTCATCATTAAACTAAGGAGAGGATGAGGAGGTGGCTGATGCTCAGCAACAACTCATCGAGATTTCCAAAAAGATGGATTTCCACAATTATGTGAACAAGGAAATAACATTTGTCAGATCAAATGGTATAATGATGTATGCTCAAGGAAAACATACACAATTTAAACATTGGTTGAAAGGTGCACCCGAATATGGGTTGGGTTGCACGTCCAATGTCGGAATGGTGATTCAATAATCAATAGACTAAGAATGAACGGCCGACCATTAACTTTAAAGCAATAGGGTTGCTAGAAGTGCAGGATCCAAACAGCATCGTTCACTTGTTGGTACCCCGGTTGGAATCAACACGAGGACCAAGAAAGAATGGTGATGGTGAGAAGTATCACTATACCAAGAATTCTTAAGAGGTGGTGAAATTCTCGCGAACTTCTTGTCACAAAAGATGGTAATACTCCAAGGTAGAGCATAACATAAGTCAGATAGCACGGAACTCAAGGTACAACGCAAAACTAGAACAAGTTTTGTGTTGCGGAAATGCAATAATGTTGTCGATGGTAGCCCAATCATCGAGGGCAAAGGATGGCATTTCTCATCAAAATTCGATAGATCTTTTGGAAGAGCTCAGAATGTTGATGATATTCATGACACATTTGTCGCGAGAGTTCATGAAGGTGTAATTAATCGGCGATGACATCAAGTTAAAGGAATGATGAAGCGAAATGACCTTGGGACCATGAGTAGGACACAAACTCGAATTCAAGCTTGTCGTTCGAAGTGGAACGATAAGACAAGGAAGATCATCGTAAGCTTAGCTCAACGTCAAAAATTATGCTCTGGGAAGAGGACCAGGTAGCACGGTTAAAATCGGCAAGACAAGGATATAGCCAAGCAGGCTAGGAATGACGTGATTGAGTTCAAACTCGTAAGTAATGAAGGTTACCAAGAGTTTCTTAATCGCGATGCGGACTCGAGTCAGTTATCGGTGTCTTTGAGTGTTAAATAACTCAGAGCCCGTGAAAAATTGGAATCAATGAGAATGTAGCACTTGATGAAGAACTCATAAGAAGTTATGCAGTTCCGTGATAATCTTGAGATACCAGGGGGTAATACTCGACGACAAATCAGAGTAGAGGTTGGATTGGGTATTGCTCTGCAGAGGACAAGTGGTTTTAACTTGTCTGAGAAATTGAATCAAAGGGGAACAATATGGTCAGAATCACATTTGTACATGATCAAACCACAGATACAAGCACTTATAACAAGGGGGTAACTATTCTGCGAGAAGCTTCCATGATAAGATTTGCATCGTGTCCATGGGCATGAACGCAAAGTTCAAGGTCGCTCCCACTTCCTCAATGCATAACCTGAAGGAAATATGCCCAAGAGGCAATAATAAAGTTATTATTTATTTCCTTATATCATGATAAATGTTTATTATTCATGCTAGAATTGTATTAACAGGAAACATAATACATGTGTGAATATATAGACAAACAGAGTGTCACTAGTATGCCTCTACTTGACTAGCTTGTTAATCAAAGATGGTTATGTTTCCTAACCATAGACAAAAGAGTTGTTATTTGATTAACGGGATCACATCATTAGTTGAATGATCTGATTGACATGACCCATTCCGTTAGCTTAGCACTTGATCGTTTAGTATGTTGCTATTGCTTTCTTCATGACTTATACAAAGTTCCTGCAACTATGAGATTATGCAGCTCCCGTTTACCGGAGGAACACTTTGTGTGCTACCAAACGTCACAACGTAACTGGGTGATTATAAAGGTACTCTACAGGTGTCTCCAAAAGTATATGTTGAGTTGGCATAATTCGAGATTAGGTTTTGTCACTCCGATTGTCGGAGAGGTATCTCTGGGCCTTCTCGGTAATACTCATCACCTAAGCCTTGCAAGCATTGTAACTAATGAGTTAGTTATGAAATGATGTATTACGGAACGAGTAAAGAGACTTGCTGGTAACGAGATTGAACTAGGTATTGGATACCGACGATCGAATCTCGGGCAAGTAACATACCGATGACAAAGGGAACAACGTATGTTGTTATGCGGTTTGACCGATAAAGATCTTCGTAGAATATGTAGGAGCCAATATGAACATCCAGGTTCCACTATTGGTTATTGACCGGAAACAGTTCTAGGTCATGTCTACATAGTTCTCGAACCCGTAGGGTCCGCACGCTTAACGTTACGATGACAGTTATATTATGAGTTTATGAGTTTTGATGTACCGAAGGAGTTCGGAGTCCCGGATGAGATCGGGGACATGACGAGGAGTCTCGAAATGGTCGAGACGTAAAGATCGATATATTGGACGACTATATTCGGAGTTAGGAAAAGTTCCAAGTGATTCGGGTATTTTTCGGAGTACCGGAGAGTTACGGGAATTCGCCGGGGAGTATATGGGCCTTATTGGGCCATACGGGAATAGAGGAGAGAGGTCAAAAGGAAGGAGGCCTGCGCCCCCTCTGGTCCGACTGGACAAGGGCGCAGCCCCTTCCTTCTTCCTCTCCCCTCTTTCCCTTCTCCTATTCCAACAAGGAGGTGGAATCCTACTAGGACTAGGGAGTCCTAGTAGGACTCCACACTTGGCGTGCCCCCTCCTAGGGCCGGCCTCCTCCCCCCTTGCTCCTTTATATACGGGGGCAGGGGGGCACCCCATGACACACAAGTTGATCTACGGATCGTTCCTTAGCCGTATGCGGTGCCCCCCTCCATCATATTCCACCTCGGTCATATCGTCGCGGAGTTTAGGCGAAGCCCTGCGCCGGTAAAGCATCATCATCGTCACCACGCCGTCGTGCTGACGGAACTCATCCCCGACACCCTGCTGGATTGGAGTCCGGGGATCGTCATCGAGCTGAACGTGTGCAGAACACGGAGGTGTCGTACGTTCGGTACTTGGATCGGTCGGATCGTGAAGACGTACGACTACATCAACCGCGTTGTCATAACGCTTCCGCTTTCGGTCTACGAGGGTACGTGGACACACTCTCCCCTCTCGTTGCTATGCATCACCATGATCTTGCGTGCGTAGAAATTTTTGAAATTACTCGTTCCCCAACAAAGGCATCCGAGCCTGGTTTTATGCGTTGATGTTATATGCACGAGTAGAACACAAGTGAGTTGTGGGCGATACAAGTCATACTGCTTACCAAATGTCATACTTTGGTTCGGCGGTATTGTGAGATGAAGCGGCTCGGACCGACATTACGCGTCTGATTCGCGAGACTGGTTTCACCGCTGCGAGCACTCGTTGCTTAAAGGTGACCGGCGGGTGTCTGCTCTCTCACTTTAGTTGAACTGAGTGTGGCTACGCCCGGTCCTTGCAAAGGTTAAAACAACACCAACTTGACAAACTATCGTTGTGGTTTTGATGCATAGGTAAAACGGTTCTTGCTCACCCGTTAGCAGCCACGTAAAACTTGCAACAACAAAGTAGAGGACGTCTAACTTGTTTTTGCAGGGCATGTTGTGATGTGATATGGTCAAGACGTGATGCTATATTTTATTGTATGAGATGATCATGTTTTGTAACCAAGTTATCGGCAATCGGCAGGAGCCATATGGTTGTCGCTTTATTGTATGAAATGCAACGCCATGTAATTGCTTTACTTTATCACTAAGCGGTAGCGATAGTCATAGAAGCAATAGTTGGCGAGACGACAACGATGCTACGATGGAGATCAAGGTGTCGCGCCGGTGGCGATGGTGATCATGATGGTGCTTGAGATGGAGATCACAAGCACAAGATGATGATGGCCATATCATATCACTTATATTGATTGCATGTGATGTTTATCCTTTATGCATCTTATCTTGCTTTGATTGACGGTAGCATTTTAAGATGATCTCTTACTAAAAATTATCAAGAAGTGTTCTCCCTGAGTATGCACCGTTGCCAAAGTTCGTAGTACCAAGACACCACATGATGATCGGGTGTGATAAGTTCTACGTCCATCTACAACGGGTGCAAGCCAGTTTTGCACACGCATAATACTCAGGTTAAACTTGACGAGCCTAGCATATGCAGATATGGCCTCGGAACACGGAGACCGAAAGGTCGAGCGTGAATCATATAGTAGATATGATCAACATAGTGATGTTCACCATTGAAAACTACTCCATCTCACGTGATGATCGGTTATGGTTTAGTTGATTTGGATCACGTGATCACTTAGATGACTAGAGAGATGTCTGTCTAAGTGGGAGTTCTTAAGTAATATGATTAATTGAACTTAAATTTATCATGAACTTAGTCCTGGTAGTATTTTTGCAAATTATGTTATAGATCAATAGCTCACGTTGTTGCTTTCAAATGTTTATTTTGATATGTTCCTAGAGAAAATTGTGTTGAAAGATGTTAGTAGCAATGATGCGGATTGGATCCGTGATCTGAGGTTTATCCTCATTGCTGCACAGAAGAATTATGTCCTTAATGCACCGCTAGGTGATGGACCTATTGCAAGAGCGGATGCGACGTTATGAACGCTTTGGCTAGCTCAATATGAAGACTACTTGATAGTTTAGTGCACCATGCTTAACGGCTTAGAATCGGGACTTCAAAGATGTTTTGAACGTCATGGACCATATAAGATGTTCCAGAAATTGAAGTTAATATTTCAAGCAAATACCCGAGTTGAGAGATATGAAGTCTCCAACAAGTTTTATAGCTAAAAGATGGAGGAGAATCGCTCAATTAGTGAGCATGTGCTCAGATTGTCTGAGTACTTCAATCGCTTGAATCAAGTGGGAGTTAATCTTCCAGATAAGATAGTGATTGACAGAATTCTCTAGTCACCATCACTAAGTTAGTAGAACTTCGTGATGAACTATAGTATGCAAGGGATGACGAAAAAGATTCTCGAGCTCTTCGTGATGTTGAAATCAACGAAGGTAGAAATCAAGAAAGAGCATCAAGTGTTGATGATTGACAAGACCACTAGTTTCAAAACGGGCAAAGGAAAGAAAGGAAACTTCAAGCAGAATGACAAGCAAGTTGTCACTCCGTGAAGAAGACCAAAGCTGGACCAAAGCCTGAAACCGAAAGTGCTTACACTGCAAAGGAAATGGTCACCGAAGCGGAAAAGCCCTGAATATTTGGTGAGTAAGAAGGATGGCAAAGTGAACAAGGGTATATTTGATATACATGTGTTTGATGTGTGCCTTACTAGTGTTTATAGTAGCCCCTGAGTATTTGATACTTGTTCGGTTGCTAAGATTAGTAACTCGAAACAGGAGTTACAGAATAAACAAAGACTAGTTGAAGGGGAAGTGATGATGAGTGTTGGAAGTAGTTCCAAGATTAATATGATCATCATCACACACTCCCTATACTTTCGAGATTAGTGTTAAACCTAAATAAATGTTATTTGGCGTTTGCGTTGAGCATGAATATGATTTGATCATGTTTATTGCGATACGGTTATTCATTTAAAAAGTTAGAGAATAAATTGTTATTCTGTTTACATGAATAAGACCTTTGATGGTCATACACCCAATGAACATAATTTGTTGGATCTCGATCGTAGTGATACACATATTCATAATATTGATGCCAAAAGATGCAAAGTTAATAATGATAGTGCAACTTATTTATGGCACTTGCCGCTTTGGGTCATATCGGTGTAAAGCGCATGAAGAAACTCCATAAAGATGGATTTTGGAATCACTTGGTTATGAATCATTTGATGCTTGCGAACCGTGCCTTTGGGCGAGATGACTAAAACTCCGTTCTTGAACAATGCAACGAGCAACAAACTTATTGGAAATAATACATCTTGATGTATGCGATCCGATGAGTGTTGAGGCTCATGGCGGTATCATTATTTTCTGACCTTCACAGATGATTTGAGCAGATATGGGTATATCTACTTGATGAAACATAAGTCTGAAATATTTGAAAAGTTCAAAGAATTTCAGAGTGAAGTGGAAAATCATCGTGACAAGAAAATAAGGTTTCTACGATCTGATCGCAGAGACAAATATTTGAGTTACGAGTTTGGTCTTCAATTAAAACAATGTGGAATAGTTTCACAAATTCATGCCACCTGGAACACCACATCATAATGGTGTGTCCGAACGTCATAACCGTACTTTATTGGATATAGTACAATCTATGATGTTTCTTACCGATTTACCAATATCGTTTTGGGATCATGCATTAGAGACAGCTGCATTCACGTTAAATAGGGCACCATCTAAATCCATTGAGACGACACTATATGAACTGTGGTTTAGCAAGAAACCAAAGTTGTCGTTTTAAAATTTGGGGTTGTGATGCTTATGTGAAAAGTTTCATCCAGATAAGCTCAAACCCAAATCGAAGAAATGCGTCCTCATAGGATACCCAAAGGAGACTGTTGGGTACACCTTCTATCACAGATCCAAGACAAGACATTCGTTGTTGAGAATGGATCCTTTCCAGAGAAGGAACTTCTCTCGAAAGAAGTGAGTGGGAGGAAAGTAGAACTTGATAAGGTAATTGTACCTTCTCCCTTATTGAAAGTAGTTCATCACGTAAATCTGTTCCTGTGACTACTACACCAATTAGTGAGGAAGCTAATGATGTTGATCATGTAACTTCAGATCAAGTTACTACCGAACCTCGTAGGTCAACCAGAGTGAGATCCGCACCAGAGTGGTACGGTAATCCCATTCTGGAGGTCATGTTACTTGACCATGACGAACCTACGAACTATGAGGAAGCGATGATGAGCCCAGATTCCGCAAAATGGTTTGAGGCCATGAAATCTGAGATATGATCCATGTATGAGAACAAAGTATGGACTTTGATGGATTTGCCCGATGATCGGCAAACCATAGAAAATAAATGGATCTTCAAGAGGAAGACGGACATTGATAGTAGTGTTACTATCTACAAAGCTAGACTTGTCGAAAAAGGTTCTTGACAAAGTTCAAGGTGTTGACTACGATGAAATTTTCTCACTCAGTGGCGATGCTTAAGTCTGTCCAAATCATGTTAGCAATTGCCGCATTTTTATGAAATCTGGCAAATGGATAAACAAAACTACATTCCTTAATGAATTTGAAGAAGAGTTGTATATGATGCAACCGAAGGTTTTTCAATCCTAAAGGTGCTGACAAAATACGCAAGCTCTAGCGATCCATCTATGGACTGGTGCAAGCATCTCGAGTTGGAATATACGCTTTGATAAGTTGATCAAAGCATATAGTTTTATACTGAGACTTGCGGTGAAGCCTGTAATTACTAGAAAGTGAGTGGGAGCTCTACAAAGATTTCGATAAGTATATGTGAATGGCATATTGTAGATCGGAAATAATGTAGAATTATTCTGCAAAGCATAAAGGAGTGTTTGAAAGGAGTTTTCAAAGAAAGACCTCGGTGAAGCTGCTTATATATTGAGCATCAAGATCTATAGAGATAGATCAAGACGCTTGATAAGTTTTTTCAATGAGTACATACCTTGACAAGATTTTGAAGTAGTTCAAAATGGAACAGTCAAAGAAAGAGTTCTTGCCTGTGTTACAAGGTGTGAAATTGAGTAAGACTCAAAACCCGACCACGGCAGAAGATAGAAAGAGAATGAAAGTCATTCCCTATGCCTTGGCCATAGGTTCTATAAAGTATGCCATGCTGTGTACCAGATCTATTGTATACCCTACATCGAGTTTGGCAAGGAGTACAATAGTGATCTAGGAGTAGATCACTGGACAGCGGTCAAAATTATCCTTAGTGGAATAAGGATATGTTTCTCGATTATGGAAGTGACAAAAGGTTCGTCGTAAAGGGTTACGTCGATGCAAGTTTTGACACCGATCTGGATGACTCTAAGTCTCGATCTAGATACATATTGAAAGTGGGAGCAATTAGCTAGAGTAGCTCCGCGAGCATTGTAGACATAGAAAATTGCAAAATACATAACGGATCTGAATATGAAAGACCCGCTGACTAAGATTCTCTCGTAGCAAAACATGATCACACCTTAGTACTCTTTGGGTGTTAATCACATAGCGATGTGAACTAGATTACTGAATCTAGTAAACCCTTTGGGTGTTGGTCACATGGCGATGTGAACTATGGGTGTCAATCACATGATGATGTGAACTATCGATGTTATTCACATGGTGATGTGATCTAGATTATTGACTCTAGTGCAAGTGGGAGACTGAAGGAAATATGCCCTAGAGGCAATAATAAAGTTATTATTTATTTCCTTATATCATGATAAATGTTTATTATTCATGCTAGAA
Organism: Aegilops longissima; assembly: GCA_021605205.1. Taxonomy (NCBI): domain Eukaryota; kingdom Viridiplantae; phylum Streptophyta; class Magnoliopsida; order Poales; family Poaceae; genus Aegilops; species Aegilops longissima. Next base: position 613,384,425 of record CM038680.1, read on the forward strand.
TTGTATTAACAGGAAACATAATACATGTGTGAATATATAGACAAACAGAGTGTCACTAGTATGCCTCTACTTGACTAGCTTGTTAATCAAAGATGGTTATGTTTCCTAACCATAGACAAAAGAGTTGTTATTTGATTAACGGGATCACATCATTAGTTGAATGATCTGATTGACATGACCCATTCCGTTAGCTTAGCACTTGATCGTTTAGTATGTTGCTATTGCTTTCTTCATGACTTATACAAAGTTCCTGCAACTATGAGATTATGCAGCTCCCGTTTACCGGAGGAACACTTTGTGTGCTACCAAACGTCACAACGTAAATGGGTGATTATAAAGGTACTCTACAGGTGTCTCCAAAAGTATATGTTGAGTTGGCATAATTCGAGATTAGGTTTTGTCACTCCAATTGTCGGAGAGGTATCTCTGGGCCTTCTCGGTAATACTCATCACCTAAGCCTTGCAAGCATTGTAACTAATGAGTTAGTTATGAAATGATGTATTACGGAACGAGTAAAGAGACTTGCCGGTAACGAGATTGAACTAGGTATTGGATACCGACGATCGAATCTCGTGCAAGTAACATACCGAGGACAAAGGGAACAACGATGTTGTTATGCGGTTTGACCGATAAAGATCTTCGTAGAATATGTAGGAGCCAATATGAACATCCAGGTTCCACTATTGGTTATTGACCGAAACAGTTCTAGGTCATGTCTACATAGTTCTCGAACCCGTAGGGTCCGCACGCTAACGTTACGATGACAGCTTATATTATGAGTTTATGAGTTTTGATGTACCAAGGAGTTCGAGTCCCGGATGAGATCGGGGACATGATGAGGAGTCTCAAATGGTTGAGACGTAAAGATCGATATATTGACGACTATATTCGAGTTCGGAAAAGTTCCGAGTGATTCGGTATTTTTGGAGTACCGAGAGTTACGGAATTCGCCGGGAGTATATGGGCCTTATTGGGCCATACGGGAATAGAGGAGAGAGGCCAAAGGAAGGAGGCATGCGCCCCCTCTGGTCCGACTGGACAAGGGCGCAGCCCCTTTCCTTCTTCCTCTCCCCTCTTTCCCTTCTCCTATTCCAACAAGGGAGGTGGAATCCTACTAGGACTAGGGAGTCCTAGTAGGACTCCACACTTGGCGCCGCCTCCTAGGGACGGCCTCCTCCCCTTGCTCCTTTATATATGAGGCGGGGGGCACCCCATGACACACAAGTTGATCTACGGATCGCTCCTTAGCCGTGTCGGTGCCCCTCCATCATATTCCACCTCGGTCATATCGTCGCGAGTTTAGGCGAAGCCTCGCGCCGTAAAGCATCATCATCGCCACCACGCCGTCGGTCGACGGAACTCATCCCGACACCTGCTGGATCGGAGTCCGGGATCGCCATCGAGCTGAACGTGTGCAGAACACGGAGGTGCCGTGACGCTCGGTACTTGGATCGGTTGGATCGTGAAGACGTACGACTACATCAACCGCGTTGTCATAACGCTTCCGCTTTCGGTCTACGAGGGTACGTGGACACACTCTCCCCTCTCGTTGCTATGCATCACCATGATCTTGCGTGTGCGTAGGAAATTTTTTGAAATTACTACGTTCCCCAACATAACCTTTCATTCACTTCTCGCGTTTGATGAAGTTGCAGTGTTGAAATTTTATCTGGCAAAATACCAGAAGAGTATGACTCATGAAAACTTCCGAGTTCACACATATTATGGAAGGCATAGGTTCAACCCATCGGGGGATCATGGAAACATATCCCACAAGCTTCAATAGTAAATATCACCAGCTCGAAAGCAGAGCAAGGTTGGCCAAATCAAGGAATATGATTTACCAAAGGCATTATGTATCAAGGAAAGAACTTCCAAAGTGATTGAATATGAAGGACGTTGTCGGATAAAATCCAACAAGGTTCCGATGGTCCATAAAGGATCTGATGTGAGTATCGGCTCACAACCAGAGGAAGAATCAATGCAAAGACATTGGATTATAGAAACAACTGAGTAACTTAGAGCTCAATTGCAAAGGAATTATGATTTACAAGCGAAGGATCGGAAGCAGACGCTCCGATCAAGGATGGATAAATTCAATATACTTAGGGGCACAATCGATGACAATTTGATTGGCGAGAACCAGCTGACGTTTAAAATGACGTCTGAGCCGGAAGGATGAATTCTAGGATCTGATTGAGGATTGCGAGCATTCGCAACAAATTGAATCAATGGACTCAAAATGATAATGACAAGAGATGCCAATAAGATTATAGACTTATGGGATTAACCATAATGCAAGCAAGTAAGAATTCCAAGTGCAATAGGCGACTCAGGATTTTCGGAAGTTCAGATAGTATTTTGAAGACGTTTGTGTAACACATGAACAACTGGGGGATGAGCGGATACTCGATAAGTGCGAGAATTAACCGTAGGGGTATTCAGGTGACAAAGAACAGCAAGGCAGTAAGCTCAAAGGATTATCGAAACAACGATGAGTTTTTCAGGGTATCTTGTAATAACAAGACCAACTGGGGATGAAGATAAGAATAACAACTGCAAGTAGTTATCCATAAGGGTTTACGGTGGAAGAGGAATTGCAAACGCGATGAACACAAGTTCTCGAGTTAACAGCGGAGAGAATCTTCAGGGTCTTCTGGTGCAGCAGACGATCATCAGTAATAAGGGGCTCTCCGGGTGAAAGTGATAACGAGATACTAATGTTAGATATAGTAAAATTCATTTAACCCGAATAGAGGAGAGATCAGAGTCTCAGAGTAAAGGTCGAGGAGTAAAAGATCCTAATACCACCCAATGGCGACGTGGGCCCATGGGCCGCACAGCCATGTTAGTAAAAGTTTTTGCAACATCTAGACTCGACTTCGGCCAAGGAGTTGGAAAGAGGGACTCCTACAGGTAGTCGGCTCTGATACCAACTTGTGACGCCCCGATTCAATCATACACTAATCATGCACGCAAATGTGTACGATCAAGATCAGGGACTCACGGGAAGATATCACAACACAACTCTAAAACATAAATAAGTCATACAAGCATCATAATACAAGCCAGGGGCCTCGAGGGCTCGAATACAAGTGCTCGATCATAGACGAAGTCGCGGAAGCAACAATATCTGAGTACGTACATAAGTTAAACAAGTTTGCCTTAAGAAGGCTAGCACAAACCGGGATACAGATCGAAGAGGCGCAGCCTCCGCCCGGGATCCTCCTAACTACTCCAGGTCGCCGCCGGGCTGCACGTAGTATTAGGCACCTCCGGTGTAGTAGTCGCCATCGACGGTGGCATCTGGCTCCTGGGCTCCATGTCTGATCGCAGCAACCGGTTAAAGAAAGGGGGGGAAAGGGGGAACAAGGCAACCGTGAGTACTCATCCAAAGTACTCGCAAGCAAGAAGCTACACTACATATGCATGGATATATGTGTAAAGGGCCATATCGATGGACTGAATCGCAGAATGCCGAGTAAGAGGGGATAGCTAATCCTCGTCAAGACTACGCTTCGCAGCCTCCGCCTTGCAACATGTAGAAGAGAGCAGATCAAGTCCTCCAAGTAGCATCGCATAGCATAATCCTACCCGCGATCTCCTCCTCGTAACCCCGAGAGAGAGCGACCACCGGGTTGTATCCGCACTTGGAAGGGTGTGTTTTATTAAGTATCCGGTTCTAGTTGTCATAAGGTCAAGGTACAACTCCAAGTCGCCCTGTTATCAAGATCACGGCTATTCAATAGATTAACTTCCCGCAGGGTGCACCACATAACCCAACACGCTTGATCCCATTTGGCCGGACACACTTTCTGGGTCATGCCCGCCGCTGAAGATCAACACGCCGCAGCCCCACCTAGGCACAACAGAGAGGTCAAGACGCCGCCTAAACCTAAGCGCCACAGGTGCGGGCCCATCGCCTTAGCACACCAAGCGCTAAGCGAGGGCGGCCGAAAGCGTAACTAGCCCCTTAATACAAGAGCAAAGCTTACGTTCCAATCCGGCGCCGCCGCCATCAAGGCCACGAAGGCTTCGGTGATACCACGACGCCGGATACCCATAACTACTCCCGCATAGATGGTTAGTGCGATAGACCAAATGGCCAGACTCGGATCAAATACCCAGATCTCGTTAAACGTGTTAAGTATCCGCGAACGCCGACCAGGGCGTGCCCACCTCTCACCTGTAGTCTCAACTCTGCCGTGTCGCTCCGCCTCAAAGATCCACTCATGGTGCTCCACAAGCCGACCCGACTTTAGTCACCACATGTATCATGTATAAGTATATAGTATACCCGTGATCACCTCCCGAGTGATCACGACCCGATAGTATAGCACAGCCAGACGGACAAGAATGTAGGGCCACAGATGGAATACTAGCATCCTATACTAAGCATGTAGGATTGCGTAAAGGTAACAACAATGAGCAGCAAGGACATGCTATGCATCAGATAGGTATAATGAAGCAAGAACATGCTACACTTCTAATGCAAGCAGATAGAGTAGAATAGGCGATATCCGGTGATCAAGGGGGCTTGCCTGGTTGCTCGGGCAAGAGAGAGGGGTCGCCAACTCCGTAGTCGTCTCGGGCAGCAGCAGCTGTCGGTCTCGTAGTCTACCAGAGAGAAGAGGGGGAAGAAACAATGAATACCATGCAAACAGATGCATATCAGGACAACAAGCAGAGCTAGACGTGTTCTAACGCGGTCTGAGGTGATACCGGTGAAGGGGGGAAACATCCGGGAAGTATCCCCGGTGTTTCGTGTTTTCGGACAGATGAACCGGAGGTGAAAATGTTGCAGGTTCACTATGCTAGGGACGCGTGGCGGACGAACGGGCTGCGTATCCGGATTTGTCTCGTCGTTCTGAGCAACTTTCATGTAGAAAGTTTTTCCATCTGAGCTACAGTTTATTTTATATTAATTTTTAAAGTTTTAAATCATTTTTAGGATTAATTTAAATATTTTAATTCAACATTATCCAGAACAATGTCTGCTGACGTCATCATGACGTCAGCAGTCAAAGGGGTTGACTGGGTCAACTGACGTGTGGGTCCCACTAGTCATTGACTGTTTAGTCTAATTAGTGTTTAACTAATCTAGTTGCTGTTTAATTAAACTAACTAGTTAATTACGTTAATTACATAGGATTAATTAACTTAATTAATTCATTAATTTAATTAGCTAATTAATTAATTAATTATTTTATTATTTTTATTTTTGTTTTTTTCTATAAACGCTCGGGGCGTGGGCCCCATCGACATTGGCCCGGAGGCTATAGCGGGCACGGGCGTGGCTAACGAAGGCCGGTCATGGGCGCACTGGCTGTGGCACGCGGGCGATCGAGTAACGGCGAGCCGGGCGCTTCGCTGGCGGAGACAATGGCAAAGCGCCGCAGCGGAGGGGGGGGGGGTCTGCGCGCCGCCGTGGCAAGGCGTAGAGGAGGCGCGCGGTGACAGAGGAGCAGGGGGGCTCCATGGCGCTGGCCGGCAGAGAGCACGCCGCCGACGAAAGCGAGGCGGAGTGGGCGGTGGCAAGAAGCAGGAGCGCTCGCGAGGCAGGCAACGAGGGCGCGGTGAGGCTCGGCAGTGGGGCGTGTCGACGCGGGCGACGGGCGCCGCCAGGGGCGCCCGACCGCGGTGAGCTTGCGGGCGCGGTCGCGCGTGATCGAGCCAGAGAAGGGAGCTCACAGGGGGGCGTAAGGATCTGGCACTGGGCTCGGGGAGGAGTTGAGATCGTGTCCGGCGAGGAGGAGACGAGGACGAGGGCGGAGACGGAGTAGCACCGGGCGGCATCGGCGAGGTGGAGGGGGCGTCGGGCTCGTTGCCACCTTCCCGATCCAGATCAGGTCGGGGAAGAGGATGGAGAGGGAAGGCGAGCTGGAGACGGGCGGCGGGGAGGAGGCCCGGCGAGGAGCGTCGGGGGCACGGGGGCGTGGTCGCCCCGATCCCCATCTGGATCTGGGGGAGCGGGGAACGAGAGCGAGTGGTGTGGGGGGGGGGTGCATGGTGGACGAGAGGAGGGGGAACGAGTGGGTTAGGGTTTCTCTTGGGGATAAGGCAGGCGGGTCGGCCGGCTGGGCAGGTGGGCCGGCCTGGTAGGTCACCGGGCTGGGCCGGTGGTCCAAATTGGAGGGGGTGTTTTTTTCCTTTTTTCTGCTTTTGTTCTTTTCTTTTCTGCTTTTATTTTTAGTCTCATCTTATCTCGAGTTTTATAAAACATAAAAGTTGTACCAAAATTAGTATTACTAATTATACCTCTGTTATCAAAGTTTAAACCCCTAGATGAAATAGTTTAACATTTTATTAATTATAATTTCATTTAAACATTTGTTTTTGCTACTGTTTTAATCATCTAAGAGTATTTAAACATTTTATAAATCTGTGGTTCCTCCATCGTAATTACTTCTGTATCATTGGGCACAACCTGAACATTTTAGTTTTAAATTTTGAAAAATTTTATTGTTTGCCTTGATTTTGAATTTTTGAATTCGGACGGGATTGAATCATCGCGAGGTTTACAACAGTAAAAGTGGTGATGTGGCATCATTAGCAGAGTTTTACTGTAGCCTAATTATCCGGGCGTCACAATCAATGACGTTGGGTTGCTTGTTCGTTGTTGAGTTCCAATCTCAGCATCGCTACGCGGCGGATCAGTGTGAAGATTGGCATGTTGAGGCAGAACCAACTTTGCAAAAAAAAAAATGTGTAGGGCACATCTAGGTTTGCTCTAAGTATTGCACGTCTAGATGTGCTCTAAGTATTGCACATTTATTAGTGTTGATGTTAGGTTCCAAAATTATATTTCTATAATTTATTTGCACCTTATTTGAGATAGCTACCATCAATATTTCTATAGTGATTTATCTTTCGACTTGAAGTCTTATGTTTTGTTGAATTCCTCATCTTGAGCTATTAAATCTGTATTTTCTGGCCTCTAATTAGTGATGTGAAACAATCAAATCTGTTTGAATATTTTGTTTCTTCACTGGACGTTCTAGTGCCACATTCGTGCAACTTGACGTCCGGTCGGGTGCCTGACGTGCAGGCCGTTGCGTTGCCGGCGCCGGCTGCACACCGTGTCGCTGGCTGCTAGTGGTAACGAACCAAGGCTTGATTAGCTTCCGGGCACACGGCTCCGGCAAGCGGCAGAGCAGCGCGACCGACTCGCCGCAACTGGGTGGCCGCCGCGCGATGCGCATGACGCACGCTCGCCACGCACGCACACCGGGGTTGCTGCCTTCGGTACTAAATCTCAAACACTTCTAACAAACTCGCACTCTTCAGTCAAACATACAAGCATGTGGGTTTCTCAGGTATTATTAACCATCCATCTCTTAAGGTAATATTATCACCACACACGAATCATATACCTGCACTGACCAAGTCACTCAAGTGTATGTAGCTAGTGGCAGAGCAAAGCTATATATAGGAGCCTGCACTAAAGAGTGCCACCCCAACAAGAGCGGCTACAACGTCCCCAACTACGACCAGAAACCTAGCCGACGATCCCAAGCAGGGGAACCTCGCAACATTCACTATCACGAAAGTGTCCACAATTCTGATGACGCACGCAAACGACACAGTGCAGAAGACAACCCTTGTGAACATGAGCCCACGACACCATTTCACCAGTATATATTGCATATCATGGAAATCATTATAAAATAAAGGCATGAACATCAAAGTTATATTGTAATTATATAATAGAAATAATAAGTATAAGATACCCAGACTATCGTCCTTGTCATCCTCGTCCACGGGGAGAGTAACACATTTTGCTCTTGCAAATTTGTCATACTCCATTCTAGCGTGAACAACCACAATGGCTGCTGCTGCTGCTGCTCAGCCTCGTGTCATGGTGCTACCCTTTCCTGCGCAGGGCCACGTCATCCCGCTCATGGAGCTGTCCGTCAAGCTCGTCGAGCACGGCTTCGAGATCGACTTCGTGAACACCGAGTTCAACCACGGCCGCGTCCTCCAAGCCTTGGCAGAGGACGGAGCAATCCCAGGAGGAGTTCACATGCTCTCCGTTCCCGACGGCCTGGGTCCTGCCGACGACCACACGGACATCGGCGCACTGGTCAAAGGCCTGCCGGCCGCCATGTCTGGCCGCCTCGAGGGGATGATCCGGTCGAGGAAGACCAAGTGGATGATAGCGGACGTGTCCATGAGCTGGGCCCTGGAGCTGGCCACCACGGTGGGCGTCCGTGTCGCCTTGTTCTCCACGTACTCTGCAGCCGTGTTCGCGCTCAGGATGAAGCTCCCGAAGCTGATAGAGGACGGCGTTGTTGATGAAATTGGTAAGAGCAAATCGAAATTTTCATCTCCATGTAACTCGTTAGTAGTTTCCTAGTCTTCTCTTGGCATGTGGACTGTACACCATGAACATGTACACCACGTACGCAGGGAACGTGAAGAGGAACCAGAGGGTCCAGCTGATCCCGCCCGTTGGCGCGGCCGAGATCCCTTGGGTCAGCCTTGGAAGCACCACCGAGAGGCGTAGAACCAACATCCGGAACGTCCTGAGGACCAACCGGTTGATGCCGCTAGCTGAGAAGATCATATGCAACACTTTCATGGAGATGGAACCTGACGCTCTGGTTCTGCTCCCAAACGCGCTACCGCTCGGCCCGCTGGTAGCGCCGACGTCGCGGCCGGCCGGACATTTCCTGCCCGAAGACCTGACCTGCCTCACATGGCTCGACGCGCAGGCCCCAGGCTCGGTCGTCTACGTCGCCTTCGGGAGCTCCGGCGTCTTGGACGCGACGCAGTTCCAAGAGCTCGCCGACGGGCTCGCGCTCTCCGGCCGACCGTTCCTCTGGGTCGTCCGGCCAAACTTCACCACCGGAACCACGGAAGGTTGGTTCGACGCGTTCAAGCGCCGCGTCGAGGACAAGGGGCTGGTGGTCGGCTGGGCGCCACAGCAGCGCGTGCTCTCGCACCCCGCCGTCGCCTGCTTTGTGTCGCACTGCGGGTGGAACTCAACCATGGAAGGCATGCTGCACGGCGTGCCATTCCTCTGCTGGCCGTACTTTGCCGACCAGTTCACTAACCAAAGCTACATCTGCAACGTGTGGGGCACGGGCATGAAGCTTTGCCGAGACGAACGAGGGGTCGTCGGGAAGGAGGAGATCGAGAGCAAGGTTGCGCGGCTGCTGGGTGACGAGGGAGTCAAGGCGAGGGCGGCCACGTGGAAGGGCAAGGCGTGTGCGAGTATTGCAGAGGGAGGGTCCTCGCATGGGTACCTTCTCAAGCTTGTGAATTTGCTAGGAGAGCAGGGATCCCATCCCAACACTGCGTGAATCACGACACCGAGACATAGGACGGCTCCGAACATCTACGTCGACAAATACAAAACAATAAAACTCAAACGGCTTAGATTTAGTTTTCATTTTACATTTCTTTTGCGAATAGTTTTATTTTACATATAGTGAAGTGGTGAGCAAGGCATGATCTGCCTCCGTGTTAGAATGATTTTTTTTCATCTTGATAATTGCTACAGGAAGACTGTTCTATGGCGTTTTGGTATTTTTGAGTTAATAAAAGTGTTCTTTATCAGAAAAAAGGCCTTCGATATATCAAAATAAAATTTTATGTTTTCTCTAAAAGATCTTTATCATATTTTTGAGCGAAATTGCTGCACGCACGACGTTTCTTTTCAATCCTGGTACGATGCCCCACGAACGGTTCGAACTAATTTATCAGGACTCAGGACAAAAATTGTACGTGAAGTGCCATATGTATAGCCGAACTCTACTTTGAGCAGGAAACACAATGGATTCGGGCGAGCCAAGTTTATGTATTCGTCTTCGTCAGATGAGGACGAACATGACGATGTAACGACGATAGTGAGGGCGATTTGGATAATTTGAATTCAAATTTAAACTATTTTATTTCAAAACTTTATGTTTGAATTGTAATATTTATATTTTAATGGTTGTTGCATTGGAATATTTATCTATCAAAGAATTGAGCTTTTATCTTTGATTATTTTCAGCAGTTCAAGTATAAAAAGAAACTGACGGGTGACATCCGGTGTCCACGGTTGCATGGCTGTCCACGAACATTTGGTGTCATCGGATGCCCTATGCCGATTGACAGGCTAGCAGACTACACCTAGACGAAAGCATCTGCCATTTTCATCCAATTTGGCGCTGCTCAGTGTAGAATTATATTGAATAATTGTTGATGTAATATTGTGCCGGTACAAGAGGTATATATAAGAGTCAAGCCGCACCTGACCTAGCCATATTACAAACCGAGTAGGAGTCCTAATCCTATTACAAATTGTATTCTAACATCCTCCGCAGTGTCAACGGTAGGCTCGACGACGTTGAAACTGAAACGAATGTTTTGAAACGCGGTAGTTGCCAAGCCTTTAGTAAAGATATCAACGAACTGAGCAGAAGTAGGCACGTGGAGAACGCGAACTTGACCGAGAGCCACCTTCTCTCGAACAAAATGAATGTCGATCTCAATATGCTTGGTGCGATGGTGTTGAACCGGATTCCCTGACATGTAGACAGCTGAATATTATCACAGTAAACAATGGTAGCTTGCTTAATAGGACGGTGCAGCTCCGACAGCAACTGGGGCAACCAAACCATATCAGCAACCGCATGAGCCATAGCGTGGTACTCAGTTTCATCAGACGAGCGGGAGACCGTAACCTTCCTTTTTGAAGACCAAGAAACCAAATTGTTATCAATAAAAACACAAAATCCGGATGTGGACCTACGAGTATCTGGACAACCAGCCCAGTCTGCATCAGAGTAAGCTATCAAGGAGGTGGGAGAGGATTTGTTGATATGAAGACCTACTTCTAGTGTGCCTTTGAGATATCGAAGAATACGTTTGACATGATTGTAATGTGGAATATGAGGATCATGCGTATATAAACAAGCTTGTTGAACAGCAAAAGAAATTTCAGGACAAGTGAGAGTGAGATACTGAAGTGTACCGGTAAGACTACGATAAAGAGAAGGATCAGAGAAAGGATCACCGTTGGCAGAGAGTTTGGAACATGTATCAACAAGGGTACGGAAAGTTTCACAATCAAGCATACCAGCACGAGAGAGAAGATCCAAAGTGTACTGCCGTTGAGACAAGAAAAGACCAGAGGAGTCACGGATAACAACAATACCTAAGAAGTGGTGAAGAAGACCTAAATCTTTCATAAAAAATTCATGGCGAAGAAGAGAGATAATATGATCTAAAAATTGTTGTGAGGAAGCTGTGAGGATAATATCATCAACATATAAAAGAAGGTAAGCAGTTTTGGTGTTGTGATGAAAGGTAAAGAGAGAAGTATCAGAACGGGAAGGGGTAAAACCGATAGTTTGAGCATAAGTAGAAAATCGTTGGAACCAGGCACGTGGTGCTTGTTTAAGACCATAAAGAGATTTTTTAAGAAGACAAACATGATTAGGATAGGAGGAATGTTTGAAGCCAAGAGGTTGTTGACAATAGACTGTTTCTTGAAGAGAGCCATGAAGAAAAGCATTTTTGACATCTAGTTGATGAATTGGCCAGGAAGAAGAGACAGCGATGCTAAGGACAGTGCGAATAGTGCTGGGCTTGACAACTGGAGAGAAAGTCTCATCATAATCGATGTTGTGTTGCTGAGAGTAATCACGGCATATCCATCGAGCCTTATAACATGCAAGACTCCCATCAGAATTAAATTTATGGCGAAAAACCCATTTGCCCAAAACAATATTTGTATTGGAAGGACGAGGAACTAACTGCCACTTTTTATTCTGCAGAAGGGCATCATATTCCTCTTTCATAGCTGCGGCCTAATTAGGATCTAGGAGATCTGATTTGTAAGATTTGGATAGAGAGGAAGGAGATAAAGATGCATGAAGATTGTGACGATCTTTTGCAGGTAAACGAAACCCGGACTTGGCACGTGTGCGCATGGTATGACCGTTAGTAAGAGCTGGAACTAGAATAGCATGAGCAGGAGGTGTGGGGGAAGATGTGGTGGACGCATTCAGCACAGCGGAGGAAGCAGATGCGGGAGATGGCGGTGAAGACTGCGGCGGCAGGAGGTCTGCCGCGTCAGAGTGTAATGTGTTTTCCTCTGCCAGGATAGAGGTGATGACAGATGTGGTGGCGGCAGGATCCGCTACTGCGGCTGGTTTCGCTGGATATGTCGACGGGTGAAAGAAGGGAAGATGACTGCGACGAGAGGGACTAGTGGATGGCGTGGATGAGTTGGGATCTAATTGTTGACGCTCGAAAAAGGGAAAAATGTTTTCAGCAAATGTTACATGACGAGACACATGAACACGGCCACTAACAAGATCTAGACAATGATAACCCTTGTGCTCGTCAAAAAAATCTACATGGACACACGGGATAGAGCATGGGGAAAGTTTGTTAGGAGAAGTGGAGTAGGAGTTTGGGAAACAAAGACAACCGAAGACGCGAACGTCGGAGTAATTTGGATAAGAGAGAAATAAAGAGGAGTAAGGAGTAGTGATGACCCACAAGTATATGGGATCTATCGTAGTCCTTTCGATAAGTAAGAGTGTTGAACCCAACGAGGAGCAGAAGGAAGTGATAAGCGGTTTTCAGCAAGGTATTCTCTGCAAGCACTGAAATTATAGGTAACAAATAGTTTTGTGATAAGATAATTTGTAACGGGTAACAAGTAACAAAAGTAAATAAAGTGCAGCAAGATGGCCCAATCCTTTTTGTAGCAAAGGACAAGTCTGGACAAACTCTTATATAGAGGAAAGCGCTCCCGAGGACACATGGGAATTATCGTCAAACTAGTTTTCATCACGTTCATATGATTCGCGTTCGGTACTTTGATAATTTGATATGTGGGTGGACAGGTGCTTGGGTGTTGTCCTTACTTGGACAAGCATCCCACTTATGATTAACCCCTATTGCAAGCATCCGCAACTACAAAAGAAGTATTAAGGTAAACCTAACTATAGCATGAAACATATGGATCCAAATCAGCCCCTTACGAAGCAACACATAAACTAGGGTTTAAGCTTCTGTCACTCTAGCAACCCATCATCTACTTATTACTTCCCAATGCCTTCCTCTAGGCCCAAATAATGCTGAAGTGTCATGTAGTCGACGTTCACATAACACCACTAGAGGAGAGATAACATACATCTCATCAAAATATCGAACGAATACCAAATTCACATGACTACTAATAGCAAGACTTCCCCCATGTCCTCAGGAACAAACGTAACTACTCACAAAGCATATTCATGTTCATAATCATAGGAGTATTAATATGCATATAGGATCTGAACATATGATCTTCCACCAAATAAACCAACTAGCATCAACTACAAGGAGTAATCAACACTACTAGCAACCTACAGGTACCAATCTCAGACTTAGAGACAAGAATTGGATACAAGAGATGAACTAGGGTTTGAGAGGAGATGGTGCTGGTGAAGATGTTGATGGAGATTGGCCCCCTCCCGGTGAGAGGAGCGTTGGTGATGATGATGGCGATGATTTCCCCCTCCCGGAGGGAAGTGTCCCCGGCAGAATAGCTCTGCCTGAGCCCTAGATTGGTTCCGCCAAGGTTCCGCCTCGTGGCGGCGGAGTCTCGTCCCAAAAGCTTGCTTATGATTTTTCCTCGGACGAAAGACTTCATATAGCAGAAGATGGGCACCGGAGGGCCACCAGGGGGCCCATGAGGCAGGGGCGCGCCCAGGGGTGTAGGGCGTGCCCCCACCCTCGTGGCCAGGGTGTGGGCCCCTCTGGTATTTTCTTCACTCAGTATTTTTTATTATTTGCAAAAATAACTTCCGTGGAGTTTCAGGACTTTTGGAGTTGCGCAGAATAGGTCTCTAATATTTGCTCCTTTTACAGCCCAGAATTCCAGCTGCCGGCATTCTCCCTCCTTATGTAAACCTTGTAAAATAAGAGAGAATAGGCATAAGTATTGTGACATAACGTGTAGTAACAGCCCAAAATGCGATAAATATCGATATAAAAGAATGAGGCAAAATGGACGTATCAACTCCCCCAAGCTTAGACCTCGCTTGTCCTCAAGCGGAAGACTTTAACGATAAACATGTTCACATGTTTAGAGGTAGAGGTGTCAATAAAATAAAATACGGACATGAAGACATCATGATCATTCTTATAACATCAACATATATGGATATTGTCATATGATTTCTTATGCTCAAGTAATAATCTATTCACAATGTCAAGCATGAGTCAAAAACTTCATTGAGAACCAACAAACTATAATCTCAGTCAATGAAGCAATTGCAATTTATCATAATATCGGAAAGAGTCTATGTCAGAGCTTTTCAGCAAGTCCACATACTCAACTATCATTTAGTCTTTCACAATTGCTAACACTCACGCAATACTTGTGGTTACGGAGTTTTAATCGGACACAGAGAAAGATAGGGGCATATAGTTTCGCCTCCCAACCTTTTACCTCAAGGGTAATGTCAACAATAATAGCTCATGCTAACTTATATCCAATTAGATATATATATCAGGATCTTTCCAACACACTGTGCTTGCCAAAGGATAAAATGTAAAAAGAAAAGGTGAAGATCACCATGACTCTTGCATAAGGTAGAAGATAAAAGTAAAAGATAGGCCCTTCGCAGAGGGAAGCAGAGGTTTTCATACGCTTTTATGGTTGGATGCACAAAATCTTAATGCAAAATAACATCACTTTATATTGCCACTTGTGATATGGACCTTTATTATGCAGTTCGTCGCTTTTATTTCTTCCACATCACAAGATCGTATAAAGCTTATTTCCTCCACACTAATAAGTCATACGTATTTAGAGAGCAATTTTTTTATTGCTTGCACCGATGACAACTTACTTGAAGGATCTTACTCAATCCATAGGTAGATATGGTGGACCCTCATGACAAAACTGGGTTTACGGGTATTTGGAAGCACAAGTAGTATCTCTACTTAGTGCAAAGAATTTGGCTAGCATGAGGGGGAAAGGCAAGCTCAACATGTTGGATGAGCCATGACAATATACTTTATCTCAAATATAAGAAAACATAACCCATTACGTTGTCTTCCTTGTCCAACATCAACTCTTTAGCATGTCATATTTTAATGAGTGCTCACAATCATAAAATATGTCCAAGATAGTATATTTATATGTGAAGCCTCTCTTTCTTATCACTTCCTATTAATTGCAACGATTACCAAAGCTATGTTTGTCGACTCTCAACAACTTTTAATCATCATACTCGTTCTATGTGAAGTCATTACTCTCCATAAGATCAATATGATCTCTTATTTCTTTTTATTCTTTCTTTTCTTTTATTCCCTCAAGATCATAGAAAAATAATCAAGCCCTTGACCCAACACTAATCTTTATTATATATAGCTCACGGACTCGATTACATAGAGGGATTATAAAGCAAAACTCAAAACTAGATCATACCAAAAACTTTATTCTACTAGATCAAGATATTACTAAAAGGATCAAACTAAGAAAAACGGTAAAGATAGGAGTGTGATGGTGATACGATAACGGGGCACCTCCCCCAAGCTTGGCAATTCTGCACAAAAATAACACCATGGCAATTCTGCTGAAAACAGCGTCAGTCCGGGTTAGTTCCATTCAAATCATGCAAGTTAGAGTCCAAAACAAGGGAAAAAGTGTTTGGAAAAGTAGATACGATGGAGACGTATCAACTCCTCCAAGCTTAAACATTTTCTTGTCCTCAAGCAATTCAGTTGACAAACTGAAAGTGATAAAGAAAAACGTTTACAAACTCTGTTTGCTCTTGTTGTTATAAATATGTAAAGCCAACATTCAGGTTTTCAGCAAAGATTATGAACTAACCATATTCACTATAACCTTTAGGTCTCATATTTACTCATATCAATGGCATAATCAACTTGCGAGCAATAATAATAAATCTCGGATGACAACACTTTCTCAAAACAATCATAATATGATAGATGGTATCTCGCTAGCCCTTTCTGAGACCGCAAAACATAAATGCAGAGCACCTGTGAAGATCAAGGACTGACTAAACATTGTAATTCATGGTAAAAGAGATCCAGTCATACTCAATATAAACTAATAGTAATGTATGCAAATGACAGCGGTGCTCTCCAGCTGGTGCTTTTTAATAAGAGGATGATGACTCAACATAAAAGTAAATAG
Organism: Aegilops longissima; assembly: GCA_021605205.1. NCBI lineage: Eukaryota > Viridiplantae > Streptophyta > Magnoliopsida > Poales > Poaceae > Aegilops > Aegilops longissima. Next base: position 613,400,582 of record CM038680.1, read on the forward strand.
ATAGGCCCTTCGCAGAGGGAAGCAGGGATTTATAGAGGTGCCAGAGCTCGATTTTTAAAATAAAGATGAATAATATTTTGAGCGGCATACTTTCATTGTCAACATAACAACCGAGAGATATCGATATCTTCCATGCTACACACATTATAGGCGGTTCCCAAACAGAATGGTAAAGTTTATACTCCCCCACCACCAACAAGCATCAATCCATGGCTGGCTTGAAACAATGGGTGCCTCCAACTAACAACGGTCCTGGGGGAGTTTTGTTTGCAATTATTTTGATTTGATTTGAGCATGGGACTGGCATCCCGGTGACCAGCCATTTTCTTGTGAGTGAGGAGCGGAGTCCACTCCTCTTGAGAATAACCCGCCTGACATGGAAGATACAAACAACCCTAGTTGATACATGAGCTATTCGAGCATACAAAACAGAATTTCATTTGAAGGTTTAGAGTTTGGCACATACAAATTTACTTGGAACAGCAGGTAGATACCGCGTATATAGGAAGGTATGGTGGACTCATATGGAATAACTTCGGGGTTTATGGAAGTGGATGCACAAGCAGTATTCCCGCTTAGTACAAGTGAAGGCTAGAAAAAGACTGGGAAGCTACCAACTAGAGAGCGACAACAGTCATGAACATGCATTAAAATAATAAACATTGAGTGCAAGCATGAGTAGGATATAATCCACCATGAACATAAATATCGTGAAGGCTATGTTGATTTTGTTTCAACTACATGTGTGAACATGTGCCAACTCAAGCCACTCGAATCGTTCAAAGGAGGACACCACCCCATCATGCCACATCACAACCATTTTAATAGCTTGTTGGCACGCAAGGTAAACCATTATAAACTCCTAGCTAATTAAGCATTGCATAAGAAACTATAATCTCTAATTGTCACTGCAAACATGTTTCATTCATAATAAGCTGAATCAGGAATGATGAACTAATCATATTTACAAAAACAAGAGAGGTCGAGTTCATACCAGCTTCTCTGATCTCAATCAGTCCATCATATATCGTCATTATTGCCTTTCACTTGCACGACCGAACGGTGTGGATAATAATAATAGTGCACGTGCATTGGACTAAGCTGGAATCTGCAAGCATTCAATACAAGGGAGAAGACAAGGTAACATGGGCTCTTTGTTAGATCAACAATAATGCATATAAGAGCCACTTAGCATTTTCATCATGGTCTTCTCCTCTCGACCCCCAAAGACAAGAAAAGAAATAAACTATTTACACGGGAAAGCACCCAACAAGCAAAAGAAGAACGAGAAATCTTTTTGGGTTTTCTTAAGGTTTTTAAAACACACAAGAAGAAGGCTAGAAAAGAAAATAAACTAGTATGGATAATACAATGGAAAAGTATGAGCACCGACAACTGGAATGAGTGTGTGAAAATGAATGTAATGTCGGTGGTAAATACGTAGTCCTCCAAGCTTAGGCTTTTGGCCTAAGTTGGTCTATGCCCATGGATCAGAGCTACTCTCTTCGGTGTACTGAGATGCAGCAGCTATTCCCTCATGAGCTGCAGCTTGGAGGCGAGCTACCTCTATCCTTCTCTCATACTCGTTCGCCTCTTCCCTGGTTATAATATATCTCATTTTTGCCTGAAAGTCAAAGAAACTAGGAGCAGGGAGAGTAACATGGACAGTGCGACGTCTGTCAAAGATTAGTTGGTACTGGAGGAATTGTTCATTCCTTTCAACAAACTGATGGCGAACCATAGAATTATAATCTAAATAAGCAGGAGGCAATTCCATATCATTTTCATGTATGGGTATCTCAAGATAATTAGCTAAACGGGTTGCATAAATTCCACCAAACAAATCTCCACTTAAACTCTTAAGATGCAACCTTCGTGCAACGATGGCCCCCAAGTTGTATTGTTTATCTCCTAATACAGCACTCTTGAGAACACTAAGATCGGGAACACACATGTGGCATGCCTCGTCTTTGCCGTTAATGCATCTACCTATAAAGAGAGCAAAATAATGTATAGCAGGAAAATGAATGCTCTCTATGGTAGCTTGTGTTATTTCTCTAGATTCCCCCACAGTGATACTAGCAAGAAAATCTTCAAACTCATATTTGCGAGGGTAACTACCACTACCCCATTGCGGTAGTTTACAAGCAGCATTAAAATCTTCTAAGTCCATGGTATAGGATTTATCATAAAGATCAAATAGGACAGTTTGAGAATTACGCGAGGATGAAAATTTGAACCTTCTCACAAAGGAATCAGTTAGGTAATAATACTGAGGGCACTTATCTAGCATGAAGCCCTCGAGTTCAGCATTACGCACATATGCGTCAAATTCCTGCTTGGACCCTGAAATTTTCTGACGGCCATTCACAAGGCCGCACTTGAGCTTCTCTTGGTAGTTCATAGTCCGGCTCACGTATTGCAGGCCTGGGTCCTTGCTTCCTTGAAGACCCACCTTGGTACATTTTCCTAAACATATTTCCTCCTTTGAAAAATTTCTGAAATTTTTAGTAACTCAAAATAAAAGTGAACCAAACTCAACAAGATTGATAGCAACTACTCCTACAAGTGCCTAGAGACTATATCATGCATTAGAACTACTTGGGACCAAATAAATTTGACATGCAAGCTCAAGAACAGGGTCACCTCAGCAGCAAAAATTTGCGATAAATAAAGCATTAGAACAAAAACTAATTGGACCATTGGAGGAGTCACATACCGAAGAACAATCCCCCAAAGCAGTTTTGTGAGTGGAGCTTTGAGCAAGGAGATCGAAAATGGCAGCAAGATGAGCTAGAACACGGGTTTGAGCTAGGTGGTGATTTTTTCTGGAGGAAGACGAAGTGTGTGGGTGCTGGAATAAGTGGAGTGGGGCCACGTGGGGCCCACGAGGCAGGGGGTGCGCCCAGGGGGGTGGGCGCGCCCTGCACCCTCGTGGCCAGGTGGTGTGGCCCCCAGGTGTGTTCTCGGTGCCAATAATTCTTAAATATTCTAGAAAAAAATCATATTTCATTTTCGGGAAATTTGGAGAACTTTTATTTTCGGGGTATTTTTTATTGCAAGGATAATTCAGAAAACAGACAGAAAATACTATTTTTGCTTTATTTAATCTAAATAACATAAAGTAAAAGGAGGGTATAGAAGGTTGTACTTTCTAACTTCATCCATCTCATGTTCATCAAAAGGAATCCACTAACAAGGTTGATCAAGTCTTGTTAACAAACTCTTTTCGAATAACATGGAACCGGAGAAATTTCTAATAACACTAAGTTACCTCAACGGGGATATGCACATCCCCAACGACAAGAATATCATATTTCTTCTTGACAGTAGGAAGAGGGAATTCAAAACCTCCTATAGTAATAGTTGAAAATTTTCCAATAGAATTGATACTATGAACTTGAGGTTGTTTCCTTGGAAAGTGTACCGTATGCTCATTACCATTAACATGAAAAGTGACATTGCCTTTGTTGCAATCAATAACTGCCCCTGCAATATTCAAAAAGGGTCTACCAAGGATAATCGACATACTATCGTCCTCGGGAATATCAAGAATGACTAAGTCCGTTAGAATAGTAACATTTGCAACCACAACAGGCACATCCTCACAAATACCGACAGGTATAGCAGTTGATTTATCGGCCATTTGCAAAGATATTTCAGTAGGTGTCAACTTATTCAAATCATGTCTATGATATAAAGAGAGAGGCATAACACTAACACCGGCTCCAAGATCACATAAAGCAGTTTTAACATAGTTTCTTTTAATGGAGCATGGTATAGTTGGTACTCCTGGATCTCCAAGTTTCTTTGGTATTCCACCCTTAAAAGTATAATTAGCAAGCATGGTGGAAATTTCAGCTTCTGGTATCTTTCTTTTATTTGTAACAATATCTTTCATATACTTAGCATAAGGATTCATTTTAAGCATATCACCAAACGATACGCAAAAAGATAGGTCTAATCATTTCAAAGAAAGCGCCAAAATCCTCTTCATCCTTTTTCTTGGATGGTTTAGGAGGAAAAGGCATGGGTTTCTGAACCCATGGTTCTCTTTCTTTACCATGCTTCCTAGCAACAAAGTCTCTCTTATCATGACGCTGATTCTTTGATTGTGGGTTATCAAGATCAACATCAGGTTCGATCTCTACATCATTGTTATTGCTAGGTTGAGCATCAACATGAACATCATCATTAACATTATCACTAGGTTCATTACCAAATTGTGTTTTAGCATCAGAGATAGAAATATCATTGGGATTCTCAGGTGTGTCTACAACAGGTTCACTAGAAGCATGCAAAGTCCTATTATTTTTCTTTTTCTTCTTCTTAGAAGGACTAGGTGCATCCACATTAGTTCTCTGAGAATCTTGCTCAATTCTCTTAGGGCGGCCCTCAGGATACAAAGGTTCCTTAGTCATTTTACCCCCTCTAGTCATAACTCTAATGACATTATTGTTTTTTTATTATTTAATTTGTTGAGCAAATCATTTTGAGCCTTAAGCACTTGTTCCACTTGAGTGGTAACCATAGAAGCATGTTTACTAATGAGTTTAAGTTCACCCTTAACACTAGACATATAATCACTCAAGTGTCAATCATATAAGCATTTCGTTTCAATTGTCTACCAACATAAGCATTGAAGTTTTCTTGTTTAACAATAAATTCATCAACTCATCCAAGCATTGGCTAGAAAACTTAGTAGACGGGATTTCAGCTTTATCATATCTATAGAGAGAATTTACCTTTACTACCTGTGTCAGGTTATCAAGACCATGCATTTCTTCAATTGGTGGTAAATTCTTAACATCTTCAGCTTTAATACCTTTTTCTTTCATAGATTTCTTTGCCTCTTGCATATCTTCAGGACTGAGAAATAGAATACCCCTTTTCTTCTGAGTTCGCTTAGGAGTTGGTTCAGGAAGTGTCCAATTATTTTCAGTACTCAACATATTATTTAATAGCAATTCAGCTTGATCAACAGTTCTTTCCCTGAAAACACAACCAGCACAACTATCCAGGTGGTCTCTGGAAGCATCGGTTAGTCCATTATAAAAGATATCAAGTATTTCATTTTTCTTGAGAGGATGATATGGCAAAGCATTATATTGGAGAAGCCTCCCCAAGCTTGTGGGAGACTCTCTTCTTCAGTTTGCATAAAAATTATATATTTCCTTAAAGCAACTTGTTTCTTATGAGCAGGGAAATATTTAGCAGAGAAGTAATAAATCTTATCGTGGGGACTACGCACACTGTTGGGGAACGTAGTAATTTCAAAAAATTTCCTACGCACACGCGAGATCATGGTGATGGCATAGCAACGAGAGGGGAGAGTATTGTCCACGTACCCTCTTAGACCATAAGCGGAAGCTATGACAACGCTGTTGATGTAGTCGACGCCTTCACGATCCGACCGATCCAAGTACTGAACGTCGGCACCTCCGAGTTCAACACACGCTCAACTCGATGACGATCCCCGGCCCGATCCAGCAAAGCGTCGGGATGAGTTCCACAAGACGACGGCGCAGGACGATGATGATGCTCCACCGCGCAGGGCTTCGCCTAAGCTCCGCGACGATATGACCGAGGTGGAATATGGTGGAGGGGGCACCGACACGCTAAGGAACGATCCGTAGATCAACTTGTGTCTCATGGGGTGCCCCCTGCCCCGTATATAAAGGAGGGAGGGGAGGTGCGGCCGCCCTCATAGGGTGCGCCGAGGAGTCCTACTCCCACCGGAGTAGGACTCCCTTCTTGCCTTGTTGGAGAAGGAAAGGGAGAGGGAAAGAGGAAGGGGGCGCCCCTCTCCTGTCCTATTCGGACTAGGGGAGGGCGCGGCCTGCCCCGGCCGCCCTCCTCTTCTCCCTTATGGCCCACTAAGGCCCAACATCCCCGGAGGGTTCCGAATTCCGGTGTTCCAGAAATCCCGATTTCACCCGAACCATTCCGATATCCAAATATAGGCTTCCAATATATCAATCTTTATGTCTCGACCATTTCGAGACTCCTCGTCATGTCCGTGATCACATCCGGACTCAACAAACTTCAGACATCAAAACTTGTAAACTCATAATAAAACTGTCATCGTAACGTTAAGCGTGCGGACCCTACGGGTTCGAGAACTATGTAGACATGACCTAGAACTATTCTCGGTCAATAACCAATAGCGGAACCTGGATGCCCATATTGGTTCCTACATATTCTACGAAGATCTTTATCGGTCAAACCGCATAACGACATACGTTGTTCCCTTTGTCATCGGTATGTTACTTGCCCGAGATTCGATCGTCGGTATCCAATACCTAGTTCAATCTCGCATCGCAAGTCTCTTTACTCGCTCCGTAATACATCATCTCGCAACTAACTTATTAGTTGCAATGCTTGCAAGCCTTATGTGATGTGTATTACCGAGAAGGCCTAGAGATACCTCTCCGACAATCGGAGTGACAAAACCTAATCTCAAATACGCCAACCCAACATGTACCTTTGGAGACACCTGTAGTACTCCTTTATAATCACCCAGCACGCCAGGACGCTTGGTAGCACCAAAGTGTTCCTCCGTAAACGGAGTTGCATAATCTCATAGTTACCGGAACATGTATAAGTCATGAAGAAAGCAATAGCAATATACTAAACGATCAAGTGCTAGGCTAACGGAATGGGTCATGTCAATCACATCATTCTCCTAATGATGTGATCCCATTAATCAAATAACAACACATGTCTATGGTTAGGAAACATAACCATCTTTGATTAATGAGCTAGTCAAGTAGAGGCATACTAGTGACTATATGTTTGTCTATGTATTCACACATGTATTATGTTTCCGGTTAATACAATTCTAGCATGAATAATAAACATTTATCATGATATGAGGAAATAAATAATAACTTTATTATTGCCTCTAGGGCATATTTCCTTCAGCCTCCCACTTGCACTAGAGTCAATAATCTAGATTACACAAGAATGATTCTAACACCCATGGAGTCTTGGTGCTGATCATGTTTTGCTCGAGGAAGAGGCTTAGTCAACGGGTCTGCAATATTCAGATCCGTATGTATCTTGCAAATCTCTATGTCTCCCACTTGGACTTGGTCCCGAATGGAATTGAAGCGCCTCTTGATATGCTTGGTACTCTTGTGAAATCTGGATTCCTTTGCCAAGGCAATTGCACCAAGATTGTCACGAGAAGATCTTCATTGGTCCCGATGCACTAGGTATGACACCTAGATCGGAAATGAACTCTTTCATCCGCACTCCTTCATTTGCTGCTTCCAAGCAGCTATGTACTCCGCTTCACATGTAGATCCCGCCACGACGCTTTGTTTAGAACTGCACCAACCGACAGCTCCACCGCTTAATAAAAACACGATCCGGTTTGCGATTTAGAATCGTCCGGATCGTGTCAAAGCTTGCATCAACGTAACCATTTACGACTAGCTCTTTGTCACCTCCATATACGAGAAACATATCCTTAGTCCTTTTCGTATTTCAGATGTTCTTGACCGCTGTCCAAAGGATCCACTCTGGATTACTTTGGTACCTTCCTGCCAAGCTTATTGCTAAGCATACGTCAGTCTCCGTACACAGCATTGCATACATGATAGAGCCTATGGCTGAAGCATAGGAACATCTTTCATTTTCTCTCTATCTTCTGCTGTGGTTGGGCATTGAGTCCGACTCAATTTCACACCTTGTAATACAGGTAATAAACCTTTCTTTGCCTCGATCCATTTTGAAATTTTTAAAACTTTATCAAGGTATGTGCTTTGTGAAAGTCCAATTAAGCGCCTTGATCTATCTCTATAGATCTTGATGCCCAATATGTAAGCAGCTTCACCGAGGTCTTTCATTAAAAACTTTTATTCAAGTATCCTTTATGCTATCCAGAAATTCTATATTATTTCCAATTAATAATATGTCGTCCACATATAATATCGAAATTCTACAGAGCTCCCACTCACTTTCTTGTAAATACAAAGCTTCTCCAAAGTCTCAGATAAAACCATATGCTTTGATCACACTATCAAAGCGCTTATTCCAACTCCGAGAGGCTTGCACTGCACCATAAATTGATCGCTGGAGCTTGCACACTTTGTTAGCACCTTTGAATCAACAAAACCTTCTGGTTGCATCATATACAACTCTTCTTCTAGAAATCCATTCAAGAATGCAGTTTTACATCCATTTGCCAAATTTCATAATCATAAAATGCAGGAATTGCTAACATGATTCGGACAGACTTAAGCATCGCCACGGGTGAGAAAGTCTCATCGTAGTCAACCCCTTGAACTTGTCGAAAACCTTTGCAACAAGTCGAGCTTTATAGACAGCTACATTACCATCAACGCTAGTCTTCTTCTTAAAGATCCATTTATTCTCAATGGCTTGCCGATCATCGGCAAGTCAACCAAAGTCCATACTTTGTTCTCATACATGGATCCCATCTCAGATTTCATGGCTTCCAGCCATTTTATGAATCTGGGCTCACCATCGCTTCTTCATAGTTTGTAGGTTCACCATGGTCAAGTAACATGACTTCCGTAATAGGATTACCGCATCACTCTTGTGCGGATCTTACTCTAGTTGACCTCACGAGTTCAAGCAGAAACTTGATCTGAAGTTTCATGATCATCATCATTAACTTCCTCACTAATTGGTGTAGGTGTCACAGAACCGATTTCGTGATGAACCATTTTCCAATAAGGAGCTGGTACTGTTACCTCATCAAGTTCTACTTTTCTCCCACTCACTTCTTTCGAGAGAAACTCCTTCTCTAGAAAGGATCCATTCTTAGCAACGAATGTCTTGCCTTCGGATCTGTGATAGAAGGTGTACCCAACTGTTTCCTTTGGGTATCCTATGAAGACACATTTTTCCGATTTGGGTTCAAGCTTATCAGGTTGAAGTTTTTTCACATAAGCATCGCATCCCCAAACTTTCAGAAACAACAACTTCGGTTTCTTGCCAAACCATAGTTCATAAGGAGTCGTCTTAACGGATTTTGATGGTGCCCTATTTAACGTGAATGCGGCCGTCTCTAAAGCATTACCCCAAAACGATAGCGGTAAATCGGTAAGAGACATCATAGATCGCACCATATCTAGTAAAGTATGATTACGACGCTCGACACACCATTACGCTGTGGTGTTCCAGTGGCGTTAGTTGCTAAACTATTCCGCAATTTTTCAAATATAGACCAAACTCAGAACTCAAATATTCTCCTCCACGATTAGATCATAGAAATTTTATTTTCTTGTTACGATGATTTTCAACTTCACTCTGAAATTCTTTGAACTTTTCAAATGTTTCAGATTTATGCTTCATTAAGAAGATATACCCATATCTGCTTAAATCATCTGTGAAGGTGAGAAAATAACGATATCCGCCACGAGCTTCAACATTCATCGGACCACATACATCTGTATGTATGATTTCCAACAAATCTGTTGCTCTCTCCATAGAACCGGAGAACGGTGTTTTAGTCATCTTGCCTATGAGACACGGTTCGCAAGTACCAAGTGATTCATAATCAAGTGATTCCAAAAGTCCATCAGTATGGAGTTTCTTCATGCGCTTTACACCGATATGACCTAAACGGTAGTGCCACAAATAAGTTGCACTATCATTATTAACTTTACATCTTTTGGCTTCGACATTATGAATAAGTGTATTACTACTATCGAGATTTAATAAAAATAGACCACTCTTCAAGGGTGCATGACCATAAAAGATATTACTCATATAAATAGAACAACCATTATTCTCTGATTTAAATGAATAACCGTCTTGCATCAAACAAGATCCAGATATAATGTTCATGCTCAACGCTGGCACCAAATAACAATTATTTAGGTCTAAAACTAATCCCAAGGTAGATGTAGAGGTAGCATGCCGATCGCGATCACATCGACTTTGGAACCGCTTTCCCACGCGCATCGTCACCTCGCCCTTTGCGCTGCTCGCTATTCCGTAGTCCCTGCTTTGAGTTGCAAATATTAGCAATGTAACCAGATCAAATACCCAAAAGCTACTACGAGCTCTAGTAAGGTACACATCAATAACATGTATATCACATATACCTTTGTTCACCTTGCATCCTTCATATCCACCAAATACTTGGGGCAGTTCCGCTCAAAGGACCAGTTTGCTTGCAGAGAAATACTCGCTTGTGCTTAGGTCCAGACTTGGGTTTCTTCTCTTGAGCAGCAACTTTATTGCTGTTCTTTTGAAGTTCCTTCTTCTTCCCTTTGCCCTTTTCTTGAAACTAGTGGTCTTGTTGACCATCAACACTTGATGCTCTTTCTTGATTTCTACCTCCGCAGCTTTTAGCATTGCGAAGAGCTCGAAATAGTCTTGGTCATCCCTTGCATATTATAGTTCATCACGAAGCTCTTGTAGCTTGGTGGCAGTGATTGGAGAATTCATCAATGACACTATCATCCGGAAGATTAACTCCCAGCTTGAATCAAGTGATTATTATACCTGCATATTTTGAGTATATGTTCACCGATGTAACTATTCTCCTCCATCTTGCAGCTATAGAACTTATTGGAGACTTCATATCTCTCAATCCGGGCATTTGCTTGAAATATTAACTTCAGCTCTTGGAACATCTCATATGCTCCATGACGCTCAAAACGTAGTTGAAGACCCGGTTCTAAGCCGTAAAGCAGGCACATCGAACTATAGAGTACTCATCGCTTTGCTCGCCAGACGCTCACAACTTCGGCGTTGTTCTCAAGCAGGCCTGGCACCCAGCGGTGCTTCCAGGCGTAATTCTTCTGTGCATCAATGAGGATAATCCTCGTTACGGACCCAGTCCGTAATTGCTACCATCATCTTTCAACTTTGCTTTCTCAAGGAACGCATTAAAATTTAACGGAACAACAAAGACGAGCCATCTATCTACAAGAAACATAGACAAGCAAAATACTATCGGTACTAAGTTCATGATAAATTTAAGTTCAATTAATCATATTACTTAAGAACTCCCACTTAGATAGACATCTCTAGTCATCTAAGTGATCACGTGATCCAAATAAACTAAACCATAACCGATCATCACGTGAGATGGAGTAGTTTTCAATGGTGAACATCACTATGTTGATCATATCTACTATATGATTCACGCCGACCTTTCGGTCTCCGTGTTCCGAGGCCATATCTGCATATGCTAGGCTCGCCAAGTTTAACCTGAGTATTCTGCGTGTGCAAAACTGGCTTGCACCCGCTGTAGATGGACGAGAGCTTATCACACCGATCATCACGTGGTGTCCGGGCACAACGAACTTTGGCAACGGTGCATACTCAGGGAGAACACTTCTTGATAATTAGTGAGAGATCATCTTAAAATGCTACCGCCAATCAAAGCAAGATAAGATGCATAAAGGATAAACATCACATGCAATCAATATAAGTGATATGATATGGCCATCATCATCTTGTGCTTGTGATTCCATCTCCGGCACCGCCATGATCACCATCGCCACCGCGCGACACCTTGATCTCCATCGTAGCATCGTTGTCGTCTCGCCAACTATTGCTTCTACGACTATCGCTACCGCTTAGTGATAAAGTAAAGCAATTACATGGCTTTTGCATTTCATACAATAAAGCGACAACCATATGGCTCCTGCCAGCCAGTCGATAACTTCGTTACAAAACATGATCATCTCATACAATAAAATATATCATCACGCCTTGACCATATCACATCACAACATGCCCTGCAAAAACAAGTTAGACGCCCTCTACTTTGTTGTTGCAAATTTTACGTGGCTGCTATGGGCCGAGCAAGAACCGTTTTACCTACGCATCAAAACCACAACGATAGTTTGTCAAGTTGGTGCTGTTTTAACCTTCGCAAGGACCGGGCGAGCCACACTTGGTTCAACTAAAGTGAGAGAGACAGACACCCGCCACCACCTTTAAGCAACGAGTGCTCAAGCGGTGAAACCAGTCTCGCGAAGCGCACGCTGTAATGTTGGTCCGGCCGCTTCATCTCACAATACCGCTGAACCAAAGTATGACATGCTGGTAAGCAAGATGACTTATATCGCCCACAACTCACTTGTGTTCTACTCGCATATGACATCAACGCATAAAACCTGGCTCGATGCCACTGTTGGGGAACGAGTAATTTCAAAAATTTCCCACGCACACGCCGAGATCATGGTGATGGCATAGCAACGAGAGGGAGAGTATTGTCCACGCACTCGTGAGACCGTAAGCGAAGCGCTATGACAACGCTGTTGATGTAGTCGACGCCTTAACGATCCGACCGATCCAAGTACCGAACGCACGGCACCTCCGAGTTCAGCACACGCTCAGCTCGATGACAATCCCGTGCTCGATCCAGCAAAGCGCGGGATGAGTTCCACAAGACGACAGCGCAGGACGATGATGATGCTCCACCGGCGCAGGGCTTCGCTTAAGCTCCGCGACGATATGACCGAGGTGGAATATGGTGGAGGGGGGCACCGCACACGGCTAAGGAACGATCCGTAGATCAACTTGTGTCTCATGGGGTGACCCCTGCCCCCGTATATAAAGGAGGGAGGGGAGGTGCGGCCGCCCTCATAGGGTGCGCCGAGGAGTCCTACTCCCACCGAGTAGGACTCCCCTCTGCCTTGTTGGAGAAGGAAAAGGGAGAGGGAAGAGGAAGGGGGCGCCGCTCTCTCCTTGTCCTCTTCTCCTTATGGCCCACTAAGGCTCCAACATCCCCGGAGGGTTCCAGAATTCCCGGTGTTCCTAAAAAATCCCGATTTCACCCGAACCATTCCGATATCCAAATATAGGCTTCCAATATATCAATCTTTAAGTCTCGACCATTTCGAGACTCCTTGTCATGTCCGTGATCACATCCGGACTCAACAAACTTCGTACATCAAAACTTGTAAACTCATAATAAAACTGTCATCGTAACGTTAAGCGTATGGACCCTACGGGTTTGAGAACTATGTAGACATGACCTAGAACTATTCTCGGTCAATAACCAATAGCGGAACCTGGATGCCCATATTGGTTCCTACATATTCTACGAAGATCTTTATCGGTCAAACCGCATAACGACATACGTTGTTCCTTTGTCATCGGTATGTTACTTGCCCGAGATTCGATCGCCGGTATCCAATACCTAGTTCAATCTCGCTACCGCAAGTCTCTTTACTCGCTCCGTAATACATCATCTCGCAACTAACTTATTAGTTGCAATGCTTGCAAGGCTTATGTGATGTGTATTACCGAGAAGGCCTAGAGATACCTCTCCGACAATCGGAGTGACAAAACCTAATCTCAAATACGCCAATCCAACATGTACCTTTGGAGACACCTGTAGTACTCCTTTATAATCACCCAGTTACGCTGTGACGCTTGGTAGCAGCCAAAGTGTTCCTCCGTAAACGGAGTTGCATAATCTCATAGTTACCGAACATGTATAAGTCATGAAGAAAGCAATAGCAATATACTAAACGATCAAGTGCTAGGCTAACGGAATGGGTCATGTCAATCACATCATTCTCCTAATGATGTGATCCCATTAATCAAATAACAACACATGTCTATGGTTAGGAAACATAACCATCTTTGATTAATGAGCTAGTCAAGTAGAGGCATACTAGTGACTATATGTTTGTCTATGTATTCACACATGTATTATGTTTCCGTTAATACAATTCTAGCATGAATAATAAACATTTATCATGATATGAGGAAATAAATAATAACTTTATTATTGCCTCTAGGGCATATTTCCTTCACACACAACCAGGATCAAGAGAATTAAACCATGTTTTAGCATCACCCTTTAATGAGAACGGAAATAATTTAAGAATATAATAGTAACGAGTTTTCTCATTATTAGTGAATAGGGTGGCTATATCATTTAGTTTAGTAAGATGTGCCACAACAGTTTCAGATTCATAGCCATAAAATGGATTAGATTCAACCAAAGTAATTATCTCAGGGTCGACAGAGAAATCATAATCCTTATCGGAAATACAGATTGGTGAAGTAGCAAAAGCAGGGTCATATTTCATTATAGCATCAAAGAATTTTCTTTCAGCTTAGCTAATAATTTCTTAAGATCATATCTATCATTGCAAGCTAAAAAGTCTCTAGTAGTTTCTTCATCCATAACATAACCCTCAGGCACAACATGCAATTCATATCTAGGGGGAGAATCTTCATCATCACTTTCATCAATATTATCAGTTTCAATAATTTCATTCTCTCTAGCCCTAGCAATTTGTTCATCAAGAAATTCACCTAATGGCACAGTAGTATCAAGCATACAAGTAGTTTCATCATAAGCATCATGCATAGCAGAAGTGGCATCATCAATAACATGCGACATATCAGAATGAATAGCAGAAGCAGGTTTAGGTGTCGCAAGCTTACTCAAAATAGAAGGTGAATCAAGTGCAGAGCTAGATGGCAGTTCCTTACCTCCCCTCGTAGTTGAGGGAAATATCTTAGTTCTTTCGTCTTTCAAGTTCCTCATAGTGATCAGCAGATATAAATCCCAAGTGACTCAAAGAATAGAGCTATGCTCCCCGGCAACGGCGCCAGAAAATAGTCGTGATGACCCACAAGTATAGGGGATCGCAACAGTTATCAAGGGTAAAGTATTCAGGCCAAATTTATTGATTCGACACAAGGGGAGCCAAAGAATATTCTCAAGTATTAGCAGTTGATTTGTCAATTCAACCACACTTGGATAACTTAATATCTGCATCAAAGTATTTAGTAGCAAAGTAGTATGGAAGTAACGGTAACGGTGGTAAAAATAACAGTAGTAGTTCTGTAGCAATTGTAACAGTGGCAACGGTAAAGTAACTAAGCAAAGAGCAATATGTGAAAAGCTCGTAGGCATTGGATCAGTGATGGAGAATTATGTCGTATGTGATTCCTCATGCAACAGTTATAACATAGGGTGACACATAACTAGCTCCAATTCATCAATGTAATGTAGGCATGTATTCCGAATATAGTCATACGTGCTTATGGAAAAGAATTTGCATGACATCTTTTGTCCTACCCTCCCGTGGCAGCGGGGTCCTATTGGAAACTAAGGGATATTAAGGCCTCCTTTTAATAGAGTACCGGACCAAAGCATTAACACTTAGTGAATACATGAACTCCTCAAACTACGGTCATCACCGGTAAGTATCCCGGTTATTGTCACTTCGGGGTTAACGGATCATAACAAATAATAGGTGACTATAGACTTGCAATATAGGATCAAGAACTCACATATATTCATGAAAACATAATAGGTTCAGATCTGAAATCATGGCACTCGGGCCCTAGTGACAAGCATTAAGCATAGCAAAGTCATAGCAACATCAATCTCAGAACATAGTGGATACTAGGGATCAAACCCTAACAAAACTAACTTGATTACATGGTAAATCTCATCTAACCCATCACCGTCCAGCAAGCCTATGATGGAATTACTCACGCACGGCGGTGAGCATCATGAAATTGGTGATGGAGGAAGGTTGATGATGACGATGGTGACGTATTCCCCTCTCCGGAGCCCCGAACGGACTCCAGATCAGCCCTCCCGAGATAGTTTAGGGCTTGGTGGCAGCTCCGTATCGTAAAACGCGATGAATCCTTCTCTCTCTATTTTTTTCTCCCCGAACGTGAATATATGGAGTTGGAGTTGAGGTCGGTGGAGCTCCAGGGGGCCCACGAGGCAGGGGCGCGCTCAGGGGGTAGGCGCGCCACCACCCTCGTGGACAGGGTGTGGGCCCCCTAGCCTTGATTCTTTCGCCAGTATTTTTTATATATTCCAAAAATATTCTCCATGAAGTTTCAAGTCATTCCGAGAATTTTTATTTCTGCACAAAAATAACACCATGGCAATTCTGCTGAAAACAGCGTCAGTCCGGGTTAGTTCCATTCAAATCATGCAAGTTAGAGTCCAAAACAAGGGCAAAAGTGTTTGGAAAAGTAGATACGATGGAGACGTATCAAACACCATGGAGAGAATATAAATCACCGGAGCTATTGAATCAAGCGATCTCGGTCTTGATCCGGTAGTCCTTCGCAGACAAACCAAAGGGGTCAAACTCAAAAGAAACAAGATTATCAGTGGTGATTTGGCGAACAGAAATCAGATTTTTAATAAGAGCAGGAGCTACAAGGACATCACGAAGAAGCAAAGGCTTAATTGGGGATTGGATTTGAGCCTGACTGACATAGTAAATAGGAATAGAAGATCTATCACCGAGAGTAATAGAGGGAAAAGGCAAAGGTGTGCAAGAAGAAAACAATTTACTCGATGCAAACATATGACGAGAAGCACCAAAATCGAAAATCCAATCCATACCTGAGTTTCCTTGTGCAGCAAAGTTGTTCATGGCTTGTATAAAAGCAGCTTGGTCCCAGCTCGGAGTCGAAGTAGAGGCCGATGTAGGCATGGGAGCTGGCGGGTGTGGTGGCGTCGGCAGTAGGCCGGCATCGGCGTAAAGACAGAGACACCATCATTGTACTGCTGCATGTAGGGGGACGGTGGAGTGCCATAAGATGCATAAGGAGTGGTGTTGTAGATCGGTGGCGCGTAAGAGGGAGCAGCGTGGTACGCGGTCGTGGGCTGTCGGGGCGTGAGGATGGGCGCGCCGGTGTGAGGGCGAGTGTCGGGCTGCCAGCCACCTGTATAAGCAGACGGGGCACCATATGGCGTAGGGGCGGACCAGGGCATAGGCCACGCCTGGACCAACCCTGTCCATGGATCAGGAGATGGGTGCCATCTGGGCAGTGGTGGTGGTGCAGTTGATGAAGCCGGGGGCAGTGGTGGTGCAGTTGGTGGAGCCGGGGGCGAAGCAGGAGTGGGCGTCGTGCGGAATTGCGACGGCCTAGGGTTTTTGCCCCTGTAGTTGGGACTTGGACGCCAGCCGGATGGTTGAGGAGGTGCTGCTGGTGGAGGTGGCGGTGGCGTCGTCGATGCAGGCGGGCGAGGAGAAGTAGTGAAGACCTGAGGACGGGAGTCCTTCGTTGTTATGGCACGATCGGCCCATTGGATCATTGAGCGAGCCTCGGCGAAGGAGGGACGCGAACGCATCATAGGAATGAAGGAGGCCTGTTTCTCGAACCGCTCGCTGAGGCCGATGAGGAGGATGTTGATGAGCTGGCGATCTTCGATCGGATCACCAAGTTCGTTGAGTTCATCTGCGATCGCCTTGAGGCGTTGGTAGTAGACGCCGACTGGTGCATCACCTTGCACCATATTCTGAAGCTCGGTGGGGAGGTTGTTGGCTCGAGTGTCGACGTTGTCCTGGAAGAGTTGACGAAGGGCCGCCCATAGATCGGCGGCGGAGGCACCGTCACAGTGGACGAGATTGAAGATTTCTATGGAGACTCGCATGTAGATCCATTGAATAATGGCGAGATCATCCTTGATCCATTGCGGATCATGAAGTTGAGGAAGAGAGTTGTCGACAACGTCAGAGCGGAGATTGCATCGCCCAAGGTGGACGTCGAAGAGGTGACGACAATGGTAGTAGTTGTGAGCAGCGAGGTCTAGGGTTACAGGGATGTATGGGCTAATATCGGAGATGGTGTCGGTGAAGGAGATGGAAGGGGGTATTTGAAGGAAATATGCCCTAGAGGCAATAATAAAGTTATTATTTATTTCCTGATATCATGATAAATGTTTATTATTCATGCTAGAATTGTATTAACCAGAAACATGATACATGTGTGAATACATAGACAAACAGAGTGTCACTAGTATGCCTCTACTTGACTAGCTCGTTAATCAAAGATGGTTATGTTTCCTAGCCATAGACATGAGTTGTCATTTGATTAACGGGATCACATCATTAAGAGAATGATGTGATTGACTTGACCCATTCCTTTAGCTTAGCATGATCGTTTAGTATGTTGGTATTGCTTTCTTCATGACTTATACATGTTCCTATGACTATGAGATTATGCAACTCCCGTTTACCGGAGGAACACTTTGTGTGCTACCAAACGTCACAACGAATCGGGTGATTATAAAGGTGTTCTCAGGTGTCTCCAAGATACTTGTTGGGTTGGCGATTTCGAGATTAGGATTTGTCACTCCGATTGCTCTGGAGAGGTATCTTCGGCCCTCTCGGTAATACACATCACTATAAGCCTTGCAAGCACTGTGACTAATGAGTTAGTTGCGAGATGATGTATTACGGAACAAGTAAAGAGACTTGCCGGTAACGAGATTGAACTAGGTATTGATATACCGACGATTGAATCTCGGCAAGTAACATACCGATGACAAAGGAACAACGATGTTGTTATGCGGTTTGACCGATAAAGATCTTCGAGAATATGTGGGAGCCAATATGAGCATCCAGGTTTCGCAGTTGGTTATTGACCGGAGACGTGTCTCGGTCATGTCTACATAGTTCTCAAACCCGTATGACTCCACACTTCTGGTGCGCCCTAGGGGATGGCCGGCCTCTCCCTCCCTCCTTTATATACGGGGGCAGGGGGCACCTCTAGACACAACAATTGACCTCTTGATCTCTTAGCCATGTGCGGTGCCCCCCTCCACCATATTCCACCTCGATAATATCGTAGCGGTGCTTAGGCGAAGCCCTGCGTCGGTAGCATCATCATCACCGTCACCATACTGTCGTGCTGACGGAACTCTCCCTCAAAGCTCGGCTGGATCGGAGTTCGAGGGACGTCATCGAGCTGAACGTGTGCTGAACTCAGAGGTGCCGTACGTACGGTACTTGGAACGGTCGGATCGTGAAGACGTACGACTACATCAACCGTGTTGTGCTAACGCTTCCGCTTTCGGTCTACGGGGGTACGTGGACACACTCTCCCCTCTCGTTGCTATGCATCACCGTGATCCTCTGTGTGCGTAGGAATTTTTTTGAAATTACTATGTTCCCCAAAAGTGGTATCAGAGCCTAGTTTTATGCATAGATGTTATATGCACGAGTAGAACACAAGTGAGTTGTGGGCGATACAAGTCATACTGCTTATCAGCATGTCACACTTTGGTTCGGCGGCATTGTTTGATGAAGCGGCCTGGACTGACATTACGCGTACGCTTATGTGAGACTGGTTCTACCGACGTGCTTTGCACACAGGTGGCTGGTAGGTGTCAGTTTCTACAACTTTAGTTGAACCGAGTGTGGCTACGCCCGGTCCTTGAGAAGGTTAAAATAGCACTAACTTGACGAACTATCGTTGTGGTTTTGATGTGTAGGAAAGAACGGTTCTTGCTCAGCCCGTAGCAACCACGTAAAACTTGCAACAACAAAGTAGAGGATGTCTAACTTGTTTTTGCAGGGCATGTTGTGATGTGATATGGCCAAGACGTGATGAGATATAAGTTGTTGTATGAGATGATTATGTTTTGTTGAAGGTATCGGCAACTGGCAGAAGCCTTATGGTTGTCTCTTTATTGCATAAGATGCAAGCGCCAAATAATTGCTTTACTTTGTCGCTATGCGATAGCAATAGTTGCAAGAGCAATAGTTGGCGAGACGACCATGTGACGACACATTGATATAGATCAAGATGATGGAGATCATGGTGTCATGCCGATGACGATAGAGGTCATGACGGTACTTTGGAGATGGAGATCAAAGGCGCAAGATGATCATGGCCATATCATGTCACATATTTTGATTGAGTGTGATGTTTATCTTTTGTACATCTTATTTTGCTTAGTTCGACGGTAGCTTTATAAGATGATCCCTTACTAAAATTTCAAGGTATAAGTGTTCTCCCTGAGTATGCACCGTTGCGACAGTTCTTCGTGATGAGACACCACGTGATGATCGGGTGTGATAAGCTCTACGTTCAAATACAACGGGTGTAAGACAGTTTTTGCACACTCAGAATACTCGGGTTAAACTTGACGAGCCTAGCATATGCAGATATGGCCTCGGAACACTGGAGACCGAAAGGTCGAGCGTGAATCATATAGAAGATATGATCAACATAGTGATGTTCACCATTGAAAACTACTCCATCTCACGTGATGATCGGACATGGTTTAGTTGATTTGGATCACGTGATCACTTAGATGATTGGAGGGATGTCTATCTAAGTGGGAGTTCTTAAGTAATATGATTAATTGAACTTTAATTTATCATGAACTTAGTCCTGATAGTGTTTTGCAAATAATATTATAGATCAATAGCTCGCTTTGTTGCTTCCCTATGTTTTATATGTGTTCCTAGAGAAAACTAAGTTGAAAGATGTTAGTAGCAATGATGCAGATTGGATCCGTGATCTGAGGATTATCCTCATTGCTGCACAGAAGTATTATGTCCTTGATGCACCGCTACGTGACAGAACTATTGCAGGAGCAGATGCAGACGTTTTGAACGTTTTGACAAAAGCTCGGTATGATGAATACTTGATACTTTAGTGCACCATGCTTTACGGCTTAGAACCGGGACTTCAAAAATGTTTTGAACGCCACGGAGCATATAAGATGTTCCAAGAGTTGAAATTTGTATTTCATACTCATGCCCGTGTCGAGAGGTATGAGACCTCTGACATTACTTTGCCTACAAGATGGAGGAGAATAGCTCAACCAGTAAGCATGTGCTCAGATTGTCTGAGTACTACAATCACTTGAATCAAGTGGAAGTTAATCTTCCAGATAAGATAGTGATTGATAGAGTTCTCTAGTCACTACCACCAAGTTGCTAGAACTTCGTGATGAACTATAATATGGAAGGGATAACAGAAAGATTCCCAAGCTCTTTGTGATGCTGAAATCAACGAAGGTAGAAATCAAGGAAAGCATCGAGTGTTGATGGTTAACAAGACCACTAGTTTCAAGAAAAGGGCAAAGGGAAGAAGGGGAACTTCAAGAAGAACGGCAAGCAAGTTGCTGCTCAAGTGAAGAAGCCCAAATCTGGACCTAAGCCTGGGACTAAGTGCTTCTACTGCTAAGGGACTGGTCACTGGAAGCGGAACTACCCCAAGTATTTGGCGGATAAGAAGGATGGCAAAGTGAACAAAGGTATATTTGATATACATGTTATTGATGTGTACTTTACTAGTGTTTATAGCAACCCTGTGGTATTTGATACTAGTTCAGTTGCTAAGAGTAGTAACTCGAAACGGGAATTGCAGAATGAACATAAACTAGTTAAGGGTGAAGTGACGATGTGTGTTGGAAGCAGTTCCAAGATTGATATCATCATCATCGCACACTCCCTATACTTTCGGGATTAGTGTTGAACCTAAATAAATGTTATTTGGTGTTTGTGTTGAGCATGAATATGATTTGATCATGTTTATTGCAATACGGTTATTCATTTAAATTAGAGAATAATTGTTGTTCTGTTTACATGAATAAAACCTTCTATGGTCATACACCCAATGAAAATGGTTTGTTGGATCTCGATTGTAGTGATACACATATTCATAATATTGAAGCCAAAAGATGCAAAAGTTAATAATGATAGTGCAACTTATTTGTGGCACTGCCGTTTAGGTCATATTGGTGTAAAGCGCATGAAGAAACTCCATGCTAATGGGCTTTTGGAATCACTTGAATATGAATCACTTGATGCTTGCGAACCATGCCTCATGGGCAAGATGACTAAGACTCCGTTCTCCAGAACAATGGAACAATCCACTGACTTGTTGGAAATAATACATACCGATGTATGCGGTTCAATGAGTGTTGAGGCTCACGGCGGATATCATTGTTTTCTGACCTTCACAGATGATTTAAGCAGATATGGGTATATCTACTTGATGAAACATAAGTCTGAAACATTTGAAAAGTTCAAATAATTTCAGAGTGAAGTAGAAAATCATCGTAACAAGAAAATAAAGTTTCTATGATCTGATCGTAGAGGAGAATATTTGAGTTATGAGTTTGGTCTTCATTTTGAAACATTGCGGAATAGTTTCGCAACTCACGCCACCTGGAACACCACAACGTAATGGTGTGTCCAAACATCGTAACCGTACTTTATTAGATATGGTGCAATCTATGATGTCTCTTACCGATTTACCACTATCATTTTGGGGTTATGCATTAGAGACAGCTGCATTCACGTTAAATAGGGCACCATCTAAATCCGTTGAGACGACACCGTATGAACTATGGTTTGGCAAGAAACCAAAGTTGTCGTTTCTTTAAGTTTGGGGTTGTGATGCTTATGTGACAAAGTTTCATACTGATAAGCTCAAACCCAAATCGAAGAAATGTGTCTTCATAGAATACCCAAAGGGGAAAGTTGGGTACACCTTCTATCACAAATCCGAAGGCAAGACATTCGTTGCTAAGAATGGATCCTTTCTAGAGAAGGAGTTTCTCTTAGTGGGAGGAAAGTAGAACTTGATGAGGTAACTGTACCTGCTCCCTTATTGAAAAGTAGTTCATCACAGAAATCTGTTCCCGTGACTACTACACCAACTAGTGAGGAAGCTAATGATAATGATCATGTAACTTCAGATCAAGTTACTACCGAACCTCGTAGGTCAACCAGAGTAAGATCCGCACCAGAGTGGTACGCTAATCCTGTTCTGGAGGTCATGTTACTAGACCATGACGAACCTACGAACTATGAGGAAGCGATGATGAGCCCAGATTCCGCGAAATGGTTTGAGGCTATGAAATCTGAGATAGGATCCATGTATGAGAACAATGTATGGACTTTGGTTGACTTGCCCGATGATCGGCAAGCCATAGATAATAAATGAATCTTCAAGAGGAAGACGGGCGCTGATAGTTGTATTACTATCTAAAAAGCTAGACTTGTCGAAAAAGTTTTTTTTTTGACAAAGTTCAAGGTCACTAGTAGAAAAGGGGGCAATGGTCCAGGCCCGGCCAGCCCATTAGTCCCGGTTCAATCCAGAACCGGGACCAATGGGGGCATTGGACCCGGTTCGTGAGCCCCGGGCCGGCCGGGCCACGTGGGCCATTGGTCCCAGTTAAATCTGGACCTTTTGGTCCCGGTTGGTGGGACGAACCGGGACCAATGGGCCTCGCCTCTGGCTCACCATTATTGGTCCCAGCTGGTGACTTGAACTGGGACCAAAGGTTGCCTTTAGTCCCGTTCAAGTCACCAACCGACCAATTAGTTGTTTATATATACCCCTCGCTCATGAAAGCAGAGCACTCCGAGCGCCTGCTTTTCGTGGCGGGCGAGGGAGAGCTTTGTGGTGCTCTAGCTCACCTCCTATGCACACGAGGTGTTCGATGGAATGCCCGAGCCACACTAGTTAAGCTTTCTCCTCCAAGCTCGACCTCCAAGCTCCATTTTCCTTAATATTTGTCTAGGTTTAGCGGTCCGTCACGCCCCATCCCCATCTTCACCGCCGCCGATCGCCTGCCCGATCTCGCTGCCGGCACCACCGTGGTGAGCCTCTTGTTCTTATCTTCTTTCGAAAGGAAAAAAATTTTACTTGTATTTTTATATAGATACTTGTATAATTTTCTTACTTTTATTATTGCATCTTGTATAGTGCGATGGTTTTGGTGTCCGCCTCCGTCGGCCCTCGTCCCCGCCTATGATTCGGATGTGGTATATATTATCTTTTCATAACTATTGGTTCATTTATTGTTTATGACAATTATGCCGACCAACGTGACATAGATTTTATTTATCTAGGAGGTTGTTGAACCGAAATTCCAACCGACCCTATTGTCGAGAGGTTAAATTTAGTTGAAGAAGAAAACAATTTGTTGAAGGAAAAATTAGAAAAATTGAGGAGGAGAAGATGATATTGGAGTTGCATGTTGCGGATGTCGTCGATGATCACAAGATCAAGATGGATGCAATGCGCTTGAAGATTAGAAAGATTAGAAAATATGCCATTCATACCGAGGCTTGGTATCATTATGCCGTTGGATCAGTTGTTACATTGGTTGCGATTATGATCGCATTTGTTTTCGCATTGAAATGTTTTACATAGTTTCAGTGTATGGTTTAATTAGTTTAGATGCTCAGAGAGCTTTATGTTGTTAGATGAGAACTATGTATGTACTTTGGTTTTAATGTGATGATGAACTTCTATTAATTTGGTCACTTAATTATCTATTCATGATGTTCTGTAATGATTTTTGACACACTTAATTATATATAATGCACGCAGATGAACCGACAATGGATGTACGGTTCAAGACACACCTCCGAGTACATTAAGGGCGCATGATTTTCTCAAGTGGCTGAGGCAAACAAGCAGAATGGTTTTATGTGTTGTCCTTGCCCTATATGTGGGAATACGAAGTCTTACTCGACCGAAAATCCTCCACACCCACCGCTTTACAAGGGTTTCATGCCACACTATAATGTTTGGACGAGGCACGGAGAAATAGGGGTTATGATGGAAGACGGCGAAGAAGAAGAGTACGATGACAACTATGTGCCCCCTGAATACGGTGATGCTACTGAACATCAAGAGGAACCAAACGATGTGCACGATGATGCTGCAACGGGCGAAGCTGCTGAAGATCAAGAGGAACCAGACGATGTGCCCGATGATGATGATCTCCGCCGGGTCATTGTCGATGCAAGGATGCAATGTGAAAGTCAAAAGGAGAAGTTGAAGTTCGATCGCATGGTAGAGGACCACAAAAAAGGGTTGTACCCCAATTGCGAAGATGGCAACACAAAGCTCGGTACCGTACTAGAATTGCTGCAGTGGAAGGCAGAAAATGATGTGCCTGACAAAGGATTTGAGAAGCTACTAAAAATATTGAAGAAGAAGCTTCCAAAGGATAACGAATTGCCCGACATTACATACCAGCAAAGAAGGTCGATGCCCTCTAGGATTGGAGGTGCGTAAGATACATGCATGCCCTAATGATCTGATCCTCTACATGGTGCGCATAAGGATCTGAACGCATGCCCGGTATGCGGTGCATTACGGTATAAGATCGACGAGATGACCCCGGTGATGTTGACGGTGAGCCCCCAGAAGAGGGTTCTCGAAGGTGATGTGGTATGCTCCTATAATACCATGGTTGAAACGTCTGCTCGAAACGGAGAGCATGCCAAGTTGATGTGATGGCACAAAGGAGGACCATAACAAAGACGGAAGTTGAGAGCACCACGACGGGTCGCAGTGAGAGAAAATCGAGAGAAAGTATCGGATGAGTTTGAAAGTGAGCCAAGGAACGTATGGTTTGCTTTAAGCGCGGATGGCATTAATCCTTTTGGGGAGCAGAGCAGCAATCACAGCACCTGGCCCGTGACTCTATGTATGTATAACCTTCCTCCTTGGATGTGCATGAAGCGGAAGTTCATTATGATGCCGCTTCCCATCCAAGGCCCTAAGCAACCCGCAAACGACATTGATGTGTACCTAAGGCCATTAGTTGAAGAACTTTACAGTTGTGGAATGGAAATGGTGTACGACGTGATGAGCACAAACAGGAGGAATTTAACCTAAAGGCGTTGTTGTTCGTGACCATCAACGATTGGCCCGCCTCAAGAACATTTCGTGACGCATAAACAAGGGATACCATGCATGCACGCACTGCTTACTTGACACCGATAGTATATACCGGCAAGCTGCGGGAAGAATGTGTACACGGGCTATCGCCGATTTCTTCCGACCAACCATCACTGCCGAAAGAAAGGCAAGCATTTCAAAGGCGAGGCAGATCACCGGAAGAAGCCCGCCATGCGCATCGGTGATCACGCATTTGCTATGGTCAATGATTTACATGTAATCTTTGGAAAGGTCCCGGCGGACTAGCTGTTCCGAATGACGCCGAGAATCACGCACCCATGTGGAAGAAGAAATCTATATTTTGGGACCTACCCTCTTGAAAGACCTAGAGGTCCGCTCTTGATCGACGTGATGCACGTGACGAAGAACCTTTGCGTGAACCTGCTAGGCTTTTTGGGCGTATGGGAAGACAAAAGATACACCGAGGCACGGAGGACCTGCAGCGCTTGCATGAAAAAGAGGGCATGCCTCCGCAAAGATGAAGGTCCCGCCAGCCACGCCTACGAAAGAAGAGAAAGAAATCTTCTTTGAATGCCTGCTCAAGATGAAGGTCCCGACCGCTTCGTCGTCGAATATAAAGGGAATAATAGATATGCCAGAGAAAAGTTCCAGGACCTAAAGTCTCATGACTGCCACGTGATTATGACGCAATCGCTTCGTTGCATTGAGGGGCTTCTACCGAAAACGTCCGATTAGCCATTGTGAAGCTATGTGCTTCCTCAATGCAATCTCTCGTAAGGTGATCGATCCAGAAATCATACCAAGGCTAAGGAGTGATGTGGTGCAATGTCTTGTCGGGCTGAGCTGGTGTTCCCACCATCCTTCTTCAATATCATGACGCACGCCCTAGTTCATCTAGTTGACGAGATTGTCATTCGGGCCCCGTATTTCTACACAATATGTACCCCTTTGAGAGGTTCATGGGAGTCCTAAAGAAATATGTCCAGAATCGCTTAGGCCGAAGGAAGCATCTCCATGGGCCATCAAACGAGAGGATGTCATCGGGTTTTGTGTTGACTTCATTCCTGGCCTTAAGAAGATAGGTCTCCCTAAATCGCGTTATGAGGGGAGACCGGCTGAAAAGGCACGCTTGGAAGGGACTCAATAATATGTGGACGGATATTCTTGGTCTCAACCACACTACACCGTTTCTACGTAACTCTACCTTGGTGACCCGTATGGAGATGAACACAAGAACAGTCTGCGCCCAAACACCCGGAGCAAAGGCGACGATCGGATTACATGTGAACACATCAGACTTTTTTCAGCAGCTTGGTTGGAAGCACGACGAGGTGACAACACTGTTTGTGATGAGCTGTACTTGTTGTCCAGGGACCATCTTTCACCGTATTGATTTGGAAAGGATACGAGATAAATGGAAATACATTTTACATGATCGACCAAGATCAAAAGAGCACCAACCAAAACAGCGGTGTCCGCTTGATGCAACAACCGAGAGGGAAAGGACACATATTATGGTTACATAGTGGACATATGGGAACTTGACTACGGACATGATTTTAAGGTCCCTTTGTTTAAGTGCAAATGGGTCAATCTGTCGAGGCGGGGTGTGTAGACCCACAAGACGGAATGACAACAAGGATCTGAAAATCTTGGGTACACCGACGAACTGTTCATCCTAGCCAATGATGTGGCACAGGTTATCTATGTGAAGGACATGTCTACCGCATCGAGAAAGAGAAAAGATAAGGAAGCGAATACATCATACGATGAGCCAAAGCGCCACATAGTTCTTCCAGAAAAGGGACATCGTGGGAGTGGAGGACAAGATGATATGTCTCAAGATTATGCAAAGTTTCATGAAATTCCTCCTTCAAAGTCAAGGCTGACCCCAACATCCCGATAAACGATGAAGATTATCCATGGTTACTACAAGCAATAAGAAAATGACACAAGCGAAGAAAAGTGAAGACTTTCTCCGCAACTATTATGATGATACCATGCCAACTTTGTAATCGACGAGTATGATACCATGCCAACTTTCAACTTTTTCAGAGTTCATTTGAAATGCTTTAATGTCTTATGGTTCGGCCCTTGTAATAATTAGAAATAGCAACAATAAGTTTTTTGCTGTAAGTAGAAACAAAATAAAATAAATAAAGCAAGAAAGAAAACAAAAAAACAAAAAAAGTGTTGGGGATATAACCACCGAGTGTAAACCGCCCTGAAGGGGCCGGGTTACCCTCGTCCGTGATCAGGGCCCACGGAGGAGGCCCAAAGCCCAGAGGCGGATTAGGGTCCATTCATGTAAACCGCCTTAGTCATGTAACTTGTCAGAAGATAAGAGAGAAGAGACCGAGCGGACTCTTGTATAAGCCGGATCGACTCAGAGACCGCCGGACGCCAACCCGTGTATATAAGGGGACGACCCGCGGCGGTTTAGGGACGGACAATTCGAGGCTTAGGCGGCTTATTGCTCCCTAGTCGTCAAATCACATCAATCCCATCACAACTAGACGTAGGCTTTTCCTTCATCGGCGGGCGAACTAGTATAAACTCCCGTGTCTTTGTGTCCGCTTTAACCCTCTAAGATAACCCGCACGACGGCCCCGCGACTAAGTCCTTTCACGAGGACATCTGCCGTGACAATTCCATCGACGCTTGGCGCCCACCGTGGGGCTATCGCATCGATGGTTTGATGATCTTAGAGGGCAAGTTCGGCGACTCGAAGGCTATGCGTGGGCCGGATGACTAAGAGTCGTCGCGCAAATTCTACATCGACGATGCGGATGGGGCCCCGAGGCCGGCTCGATCGAGTACGGTACCGGTCCCTTTGGTGGCATACACGTGTTCATCGGCAAGATCGGCGAGCCAGGCCTGAGCCGACATCTGCACCGCCTCGCCGAGACGCCTCGGGCGAAGAAGAGTCCCGCCTCGCTAAACCGGCCGTCAAGCGTGCTTCGCTGGAGTCGCCCACGGAGACTATGAGGGCGGATCAGCATCTGGCGGCGAAACCGTTGTCTACTCTGGCGACGAGTCATCCGCCGGAGAAACCGAGTCTTTGTACCAGCTGCAAGATGGCCAGATCGGGGGCTGTTCCGACGGAGAGAGTATTCCGGACTCCTTTGATCTACCCAGCCGGGTTGGAATTTTCATGGCCGGTACACAAGCGACGCTTCACTCTTCGACCGCGGCGCCCATCGTCGCCGGTTCAGCAGCGGTGGTGGCAGCCGGGGAAGGAGGCCCTGTGCGCCCGCCGGCTCAAGTTCTATCAGAGTTATTTGACGCATTGGCTGCGCTCATGGCGGAGGCTAGCCCGGCGGATCAGGACCTGCCCAACGCAGAGATTGCAAGGGTGAAGGAACAGATCGCTAAAGCTAAAGCGGATCTGGCAGCCGCGACATGAGGATGGCGCGAACGGGCCGCTGGATGCATGTGCTTATAGGCTCATGCCGGATCGAGTGCATCACATGAAGTCATGAAAAGGAAGTACAGATCCCGCTTGCCTTCGCCGAGGGAAGAGAGCTCTTCAATACCCTGTGGAAGGGACCAAGAATCCGCCATCGGTGGTAAACCGCCGAAGCACTGGGGCGGCCGCGCCGTTCAACCCGTGTGATAGATCAGCCTCGCCGTCATACCGCGCGCGCCCATCAGTGCAACACCTCCGGTCACTACTCCAACCCGATGGATAACCTTGTTGCGGCTGCGGCACGATTGAGGCGATTCGATCGAGGGCGATTCACCGCAGCGGTAGAAACTCGCCGGGTCAAGGAGCTCTCAGACGGCCCTGCTCGGCAGAAGCGATTCATACGCCGGGATCGGATCCACTCCACCCCGCCTAAGCCGGAGTTATAGCCGCGCCGCAGATGAACCGCCAGATCAAGCAACGCTGCAGCGGTCCGCCGAGGCAACAACCCGCCGGTGGCTTCAAGACGCTCAACCGGTGGTAGACCGGCCAGGCACGAGGGAGGCCGAGTTAACAGCACAACATGAGGACCATCAGCTCGCGCCGGTTCGTCTGACCATCCTCGAACCGGGGTCACATCTGCTCATTGGGGTGCTTTGCCTCGCCCCGCTTTACGCAATGTGCGCTTGCCCAAGGACTTCAAAGGGCCACGTAAGGTGCCCAATTATACCGCCGATTTGGCTCTGAAGCGTGGATAGAAAGCTATGAGATGGCCATGGAGATGCTGGATGTGGGCGAAGCTGCGCGCAGCGCGAAGTATTTCACCATGATGTTTGGAAGGTACGGCCTGCATTTGGTTGAAAAATTTGCCACCCAACTCGTTAGTTCGTGGACCCGCCACGGACCCGGTTCATTCAAATTTCAAAGACACCGTAAGCAGCCCATGTCCGTGGTGGATTTGGCGGCTTGTGTCCAGCAGAGGAGAATCTACAACACATTGGGTGCGTCGCCGGAGGTTTTACATTCATCGGACCGGATCAACCTGATTCTCGCTATCTTAACCCTAGAAGCCAACCGCCGGTTCGAACCGCTGAAGTTGAAGCTGGTCGCATGAAGCGTTTTGCAATGACATGGGCATGCTCATGGGCGCTGGTAAAGTATGCTGATTCGATAGTACCAAGGATCCCGAGTCCGAGAATGACGAAGTAGGGAAGGGAAAGCGAATAGCAACTCCAGAGGCCAGCAAAGATCATTCGGCAAAGCGATGGGGGAAACAAGCGTAAGGCTAACGGTAACATGGGCTTCAGAGCTAACACCAACGCCAGCAGGACAAAGGTCAGCGCGCAAAGGTAGGCAATCAAACCGGGCGGTGCACAAGGTCACAATCCGAGCGCTTTGAATTACCTATTGAATCAACCTTGTCCGAAGCATGGGACAAAGGAGACACCGCGAACCACCTCTGGAAAGATTGTTATATTATGCAGGAGTTCAAAATTCTAATGCTTTCCGGTATGATCAAGGGCCCGGCGGCGGTTCGTGGTCCGCCCGGTTACGGTGGAGGAAATTCGCCCAGGTTCGGTGGTAATCCGGGCGGCAAGGCAATCGAACGATCAAAACAATCGAATAATCGTAACTAAGGGGTTACAATCAACAACAGCAGCAGTCGGGTTACCAAAGTAATCCAAAGCAGTTGAACGGCGGACAGTACCATGTTTTTACCACCATCTTGGACAGACGAGACCGAAAACTTCAGAAGCGGGCGGTCAGTGTTGTTGAACCGGCCGCACCGCATTACCTGCGCTGGTCGGAGCAGCCTATTGTATGGAGCAGAGAGGATCATCCTCCCCGGGTTTACAATCCGGGTCAATTAGCCCTAGTGGTGGCACCTCAGGTGGGAGGATACAAGTTCACCAAAGTGCTTATGGATGGAGGAAGCAGCATCAACATCCTGTACTACGAGACCTTCCGACGTATGGGGTTGACGGATAGGCATCTCAGCCGCCCAAAGACAAGAGTTTCACGGTGTGGTGCCCGCAAGTCAGCTGCATCGGCCGGTAAGATAGCTCGAGGTAGCCTTTGAGATGAACATGACTCCAGATCGGAGACATTGACGTTTGAGGTGGTGAAAATCCAAAGCCCTTACCACGCCCTGTTTGGGCGGCCGGCTTATGCTAAGTTTATGGCACGGCCCTGTTATGTTTATTTGCAGCTGAAAATGCCGGGTCACAAAGGGACGATAACGGTTCATGGGAGCCGCCGGATTGCGTTGGAGTGCGAGGAAGGTGATGCGGCTTATGCCGAGTCGGTTTGTGCCACCGAGGAGTTAAAGTATTATAAGGACAATGTTGATCCGGCGGATATGACCCCGTTGAAGAAGCCAACTACAGAGCACGATCCGGATTTGAAGTTTAAGTCGGCGGCTGAGACTAAACTTGTTGATTTTGTGCCCGGCGATTCGTCCAAGCAGTTCACCATCAGTGCTAACTTGGATCCTAAATAGGAAAGCGCCATCGAAGTTCATCCGTGAGAATCGGGACATTTTTGCATGGAAGCCTTCCGACATGCCGTGTACCGAGGAACTCGCTGAGCACACTCTTAATGTCGATCCCAAGTACGCACCGGTAAAGCAGTTTCTTCGCGGTTTAACGAGGAAAGGCGCAAGGCCATTGAGAGGAGGTTGCCGTGCTTTTAGCGGCAGGGTTTATCGCTGAAGTTTTCCATCCATAGTGGCTTGCTAATCCGGTGTTGGTCCTTAAGAAAATGGCACTTGGCGATGTGTGTGGATTATACAGATCTTAACAAGGCTTGTCCAGCAGATCCTTTGCCCTCCCCGTATTGATCAGATTATTGATGCTACGGCGGGTTGTGAGCGCTTGAGTTTTTGGATGCATATTCGGATATCATCGATTAAGATGGCGGTTAAGGACCAGGAGAAGACGGCATTTATCACCCCTTTGGAGCTTTCGCTATGTATCTATGCCTTTGGGCTCAAGAGCTCCCAAGAAACTTATCAACGCTATGCATGAATTGCTTACATAAACAGATCGGCCGTAATGCGATGCTTATGTGGATGATATTGTGGTTAAGTCAAGGAGAAGGAAACACCGATTGAGGATTTGAGAGAAACCTTTGACAACTTGCGGGTGTACAAGATGATGCTTAACCCGCCAAGTGTGTTTTTGGTGTTCGGCCGCAAGTTATTGGGTTTCCTTGTGTCCAACAGGGGATTGAAGCTAATCCGGAGAAGATTACAGCTATCACCTCCTGGCTAAGCCAAAGTGTATCAATGACGCCCAACATTTGGCAGGTCGGATTGCTGCGCTAAGCCGGTTTATCACCGCCTAGAGAGAAGGCCATTCCTTTGTACCAGATGTCAAGAAAACGGATCGGTTCGTTCGAGTTCAGCCACGATGAGGCATTGAAGACTTAAAGCGGCAGTTGGCCAACCCGCTTTGTTCTCGCTGCTCCCATTGACAAGGAGCCGCCTGTTATATGTCGCTGCTAATGCCGTGGCAGTCAGCGAGCCATTGTGGTGGAAACGAAGGAGGCAGGAAGGAGTATCCGGTTCAACGGCCGGTTTATTATATTAGCGAGGTCCTCATTGAGTCTAAACAAAGATATCCGCATTGGCGAAGCTGGTATATGGAGTTTTATGGCAAGCGGAAGCTGAAGCAATATTTCCAAGGGCACCCCATCACGTTGGTCGGCCTCAGCTCCTTTGGGCGATATCATACGTAACCGGAAGCGATCGCCGGATTGCTAAGTGGGCTATAGAGCTTGGGCCACACGGTTTAAGGTATGTGCCTCGGACGGCAGTAAAGTCTCAGGCACTTGTGGATTTCATTAACGATTGGACAGAGTTGCAAGCGCCTGAGGAAAAGCCGGATCACACCTATTGGACCATCCACTTTGATGGGTCCAGGCAATTGGAGGGCTCGGGGGCTGGGGTCGTATTAACTTCCCCACGAGGCGACAAGTTCTGTTACGTTCTTCGCTTAATGTTCCCCTGTACTAACAACGCAGCTGAGTATGAGGCTTTGCTACATGGTCTCCGGATGGCTAAGGAGATGAATTTAAGCCGGGTTAAGTGTTTTGGTGACTCGGACTTGGTAGCCCAGCAAGTATCAGGTACTTGGGATTCCAAAGATCCACTCATGGCTGCGCATCGGGAGGTGGATATTGTTGCAGGACACTTTAAAGGATATCGTGGACCATGTGGATCGCCGAAGAACGGCGGCGGATGCTCTAAGCCGGCTGGGTTCTCAACGTAAACCGTCCCGCCTAATGTTTTCCTTGATGTATTGCACAATCCGCCGCTTAAGCTTCCCGATGAAGTTGATTTGGCTATTCCTGATCCGGAGGCTCACTTGGTGGCAGCCTTGCATGTCATTCTCGATTGACGCCCCTTATTTGGCATATATGAACCGGGCGAAGTTACCGTAAGATGAGACGCTGGCCCTGACAGATAGTTCGGGCGGTTAAGCCTATGACCATATATAAGGGCGAAGTTGCATCATTGCAGCGTGTCAGGGCATTTCAGCGCTGTGTGTCCCCTCAAGAAGGCCGTGAGATATTGCGTGAGATCCATGAAGGGATTGTGGTCACCACGCCGTTCAAAGTCCCAGGCCAAAGCTGCCCGCCACGGTTTCTATTGGTTGACTGCCCATGCCGATGCGTAAG
Organism: Aegilops longissima; assembly: GCA_021605205.1. Taxonomy (NCBI): domain Eukaryota; kingdom Viridiplantae; phylum Streptophyta; class Magnoliopsida; order Poales; family Poaceae; genus Aegilops; species Aegilops longissima. The sequence continues at coordinate 613,434,075 of CM038680.1, forward strand.
AGCTGGTCGAGCGATGTGATGGTTGCCAAAAGTTTTCCAGACGTGCTCATGTACCGCCCAAGAGTTGAGGATGATTCCAATTACTTGGCCGCTTATGCACTTTGGGGTTGATATGGTTGGACCTTTCAAAAGGTCCAAGGACAAAAAGACCCACCTGTTGGTGGCGGTTGATAAATTTACAAAGTGGGTAGAGGCGAGCCTCGTTAGCAAGTGTGATGCGCCACGGCGGTTCAGTTCATCAAAAGGTGATTTTCCGGTTTGGGTTTCCACACAGATCATCACGGACAATGGCACTAATTTGTCCAAGGGAGCCATGAAGGAGTTTTGTGAACGAGAGCACATCCGCTTGATGTTTCTTCAAGGCCCACCCGCAGTCCAATGGTCAAGCGGAACGAGCTAATCAGAGATCTTGAGAGGTATTAAACCCCGCTTATGGTCCCTTTGGAGAGGACGCCGGGTTGTTGGGTAGAAGAGCTACCATCCGTGATATGGAGTATTAATACTACCCCTAACAGATCCATCGGATACACACCGCTCTTTATGGTCTATGGAGCGGAGGCGGTCCTTCCCTGCGATATCCGCTATGACTCGCTTCGCTGCGGGCGGCTTATGTTGAGGCCGATAGTGAGGCAGCACGGCAGGACGATTTGGATCGACCGATGAAGAGCGAGATATGGCGGCTGCTCGCTCGGCGATTTACCAGCCAGGATCTTCGCCGGTATCACAACCGGCGGTTAGAACAAGAACCTTTCAGAGGGAGACTTGGTGCTTCGACTCATTCAAGACCGCATGATATGCACAAGCTATCCCCACCTTGGGAAGGGCCCTTTGTGGTCAGCAAGAATCTGTACAACGGGTCATACTATCTCGATCGATGTTCGAGAGCGAAAAGACTCACGCGACGCCGAAGAGGAGACCAACAGTGTCGTGGAACATAGCTCATCTTCGCCTTATTATACCGAGCCGCCGGCTCCACTTATGTACATATTAAGACAATGTATATATTATGAATAAGAGCAATAAACCGGATCCTCGGCTAAAGCGGGGTATCCGTTCTGTAAAAAGTCCGGTTTGGGTACATGGAGATGTTGTTGCAAAGCGGCCTCCGGTTTAACCCTTGGTCTTGCTTTTCAGAAGTTTTGTCACTTGGGGGCTTGGTCGTGTCCGAACCAACGCAACACCTTTTGATGGGCGAAAGCCACCAGATCACTTGGGGACATGGTCATGTCTGAACCAGTCACGCCTCTTGGTCGGCCTAAGGCCATAGAATCACTTGGGGCTTGGTCAACCCAACCATTGCCATGCCACTTGATCGGCATAATGCCACGATTTCAGTTGGGGACCTGGCTGCCTTGAACCATCGCTACACCTTATGGGGAGCTTGGTCATGTCCGACCATGGTAACACCATCTGATCAGGCTCAGTACAGCCTCTTCTTGCAAATGGTTTTTATCATTGCCTTTTCTTCCATGTGGTTTTCGTACCAGTTATTTGAGTTTTATTTGCATTCTTAAACCGACAACCTTTTTTAAATCGGATTCAAGTTGTCAGTTAACGGAATTCAGTTCATTTTTTAATCCGGCGATTTTGTTCCGGTTTGATTTTTTCTGTTCACATCCCATTATGGGGTAACAGGGGGCTTGTTATGCCCGACACGGTTTACACGGTAAACCGCATTCTAAGCACAGAGTTGTTTTCTCCTTTGACGGTCATGGTTTATACAACCTCCGCCTCAAGATGGGCTAAGCCAACCGCGCGTCTGACGCCGCAGGTATTTTTGTATCATAAAGTTTGGTCATATACATCCATATTTTCTTATATAAATATATAAGCGTCACAAGCCGGTCGGCGACACAGCCCGCCGTGGCGGTTTAAAGAATTTGTGATTGCAAAGTAACTAAGTTGACGGTTCATCAATCCACGATGTCGTGATCACCATGCAAAGGATACAGATCGAGGTCATAAAGGCATTGTTCAAAACAAAGTGCTTGACTATCCTATTACAAAGCCTTCCAAGGCCGGTGTTTCGCGGCGTTATGACTAGCAGTTCGAGGCGCCACCCGCTTGACGGATTACGCTTCTTCGCCAGTTGACGTGAGGTAGAGGGGCGCTGGCGCCGGTTCAACTTCTTCCTCTTCATCACCCAAAGCCCGAAGTCATTGGTAGACCACCAATCCGGTTAAGGCCCGAAGACAGCCTCTTCACTTATAAGCTCAGCCGGATCAACGCTCGGGGCATAAGTGTGCTTACGGATTGGAGGAACAAGGCTCGACTTCAGAATGACAAATTCCACCCGCTTGTTGTTTGTGTCATAAAAGAGCGGTGAACCGCCAGTTGGCTTCGCTGCCAGCTGACTCGCCACGACGATCTCCTTTGTTATCCGCTTTGTATGCCGTTGTCAAAGGCTTCACCGTTCTCTTGAGCGCTGGGAAACCCTTGGCTATGTCACCGGATCAAGATCTGCTATCCACGCCTTTGGCACGAGTCGAGCCAGAGGGTGCCAGCCGGGCCGCGGATCGCTTCAACTCTTCGCTGCCCCGGAACCATGGACAGCCGGTCCAAGGTATCTCTCGATCGTGGATGGCGCCGTGTTGTCGTATGATGTGGCACATATGACTCGCTGGGCGCCGTATACAGCTGCTCAATCGCTGTATAAGCGGCCTTGAGCTTCTTCCGCACATCGAGCCCATATGCGCAATACGCTTGCTCGCACCGGTTTCGATAGCTCAGGTTAAACCGGCGGAAATATCAAAATTGAGATAATCAGTGCAAATTTTCTTACCAAAGATGGCAGAGGTCATGGCATGCACTTGGCGCTTGAGTCCGGTAAGCTCTTCACTCACCGTTTTAAGAGCTGCTTCAGCTTCTTCCGTCTGCTTTTTCAAACCGCCTTCTCGGTGTCCCGCTTGGCCCGCTCGATTTATACCACTCCTTCAACAGTTCCATAGTGGCCAAGGCAGTTTTCAATTCGCCCTTGGCCTTGGTGGTTTCGCTTGTTGAGTTTCCAGATTGGCTCAAGGTCCTTGAGTTGCACGGTTTGTGGTATATTTCATTATGATAACAAAGGGAGCACGTTAGTTGTTTCATTATAAAGTCCCAAGCTCAATATAAATATTCAAACTTGGCACTTGGGGGCTAATGGCTAGTTGATCTCAGTTTGCTATGAGGATACAGAAATTAAGTCCCGGTTTAACTATGCTAAGTTGAACCGACCCTTGGGGGCTACTATACAGCCAAAGTACAAGAAAGGCATAACTCATTACCTCATAGCGGTCCTTCATACGGTTTACCAGACCAGCTTCAAAGTCACGGCTGGTATAGAGCCGGTTCAGAAACCCGGAGTGAAGTTCTTGGGCAGAGAAGTTGTCATAAGTCGATGATCAGTTTTCCCTTATCTTTACTCATAGTGGCGCACTCGCCCTGGCGTTGTGTTTTGCTAAAGCGACCGGTTGGCAGTGAGTGGTAGCCGCGTGCCCGCCACAATAACATCATCATTTTTGACTGGGCTGGCCGGATTGGCGGTCTTCTTTGGGCTTGGTGCCTTCATACTCGCTCGGCGGTTCAACGATTCGACCCGCTCTGTGGCGGACTCGTGGAGCAGGATGCGAGGTTTCCACTTGGGCCTCCGGTTCGTTTCGGCGGATCAGCAATGTCGTCTCGGTACAACTCGCCAGAGCTATTTTGGCGACTTCGTGATTTTCATGGGTTTGCTCGGGGTCTTTTCCGGATCAACATCCGCAGAGGATCAAGGGTTTTCGCTTTCTTACTCAAGCGAGCCTTGGTGCTGCAATATTCAGAATTGGATTAAGACAAATCGACCAAGGCAATTGTAAACCGAATTGGCGGACAGCAGTTGTGTACCCTGCAGCAACTTTAAGCGGAGGCAGTTGCGTGGTTGATGAACCGCCAGAAGAGTTGGAAGAGGCCTGATAATTTGGGTCAGACGGATTGAGAGGACATCGGAAGAAACCTTTTAAGGGATAACGCCAGAGAACAAGTCACCTCCGGGCGACGCTTCCGGGTTGGTGTGTCAGTAAACCGGATGAGGTAATCCGTTGGCCATCGTGCCGGGTCGTCGGGCGCTCTTCAGCCTGCTGTGTCTTCAAGGAAAGGTTTGATTCAAGTAAGCACAGAATGATATTTTTCACTTTCCGGACGGCGCGACGAATTCTTTTAACTGGCGCGAGGTCGGATTCGGAAGAAAGAAAGATTACCTCAACAGGGTCGGCATGACTGGCTTCAGCATCATCCTGGGAGGTAAAATTGTCAGTAAAAGGAATACAAAGGGACAAATCATAAGCAAGAAGAAACACAAAGCGGAAAGCCGGTTTACGGCGACTCCCTCGTAAGAATATCAAGTTTTACCTGAGCTTCTGATTCTTCGTCCTCCGGCAGATCAGAAGACTCGGCGGTTTTCTTCTTGCCTGCCTTCTTGGTGGCCTTGGACTTTACACGCGGCGCCCGAGCCGGCTTGGTACGTTTCCAGAAGGAGCTGTCAGCCTGAGAAGTAACAAGGATTAATGTATATCAAACAAAGTATTAAGGGGCCGAAAGGCGGTGAGTAGAGCCTTACCGTCGGCGGTTTGTTGGCAACACAGAATGGAGCCAACCCGGTTAGGCTGCAGACGGAGATCGGTTCATCAAGCATCTTCTTTACAATCTCTGTGACCTCAAGCTCGCTTATGGGCAACTCGTGACGCCTTTGAGGGTCTTTAAGGCTGCCAGCAGTACTCAGCATCAATCCGGGCGGCGGCTTAGTGGCAAGACGCCCCAAGAAACCCAACACCGCATAAGGTCCACACCGTTAAGCCATTGGCCATTAGAGCCCGGAGCTTGATAATTTGAGGCGCCGAAGTTCTTCCGCTCAGCCGGCGGTTAAGCGTAAAGGCAGCGGATGATGGTTGCTGAGCCGGTGAGGATGGTAACCCGCAAAGGATTCTCGCTGGCGGGAGCAGATTCGGCAAGAGAACCAGGTTTGGTTCCAATCTTTTGGATGGCTGTGGTGTTTGGCGTGAGGAAAGTCAGAAAATTGAAACACCGCCCAGCTCTGTGTTGGGACCATCAGAAAATTCTGTACGACGGTTCAAGTGGAAGAAATACCGGAACAGCTCCACAGATGGTTCTTCTTGAAGATAGACTTCACGAAGACTTGAAAATTGCATATGTTTGACACGTAGTTCGGGCCAATATCCTGAGGATGGAGTTTAAAACTTGCAAGGACGTCCCGGAAGAATTTTGAACCGGGCGGGCAGAATCCCCGGTCTAAGTGCTGCATAAACACAATTACTTCTCCTTCTTGAGGCTCGAGAGGGAATTCTCCCTCCGGAACAGGCCAGTGGAGGACATTTTTTGGAGCCAAGGCGCCAGTGGTGACGTAGCCGTTGAGTTGCGTTTCAGTGATCTTGGACCGGACCCAATTGCAAGCTGAGAATTGAGGGGCCATTCCGGAAGACTAAACTGCGAAAGAAAAGGAAAAACGGTTCACCGTTAAAAGGTTCAGGCACATTATACAATGTTAAACCGGCAATTCGGCGGCTAGCTTTCAGTTCCGGTTTAACTGAGGACTAATGGAGTGACGGATTAGCTATCAAAAGTCAAACCGCCAAACGAGACAGAACTGAAAAATCTACCAAGTGTGGACAAAAACAGTTTTCACATGTGAATGGAAGTAATCTAGATCTACCGAAGTTTCAGTAAGAAAAACTTCTACGACCTATGCAAGCCTCATAAAGAGCAGGAAGGTTCGGGCGTGCTAAACTAGAGGATCTGAACAAAAAGGAAAAGATGCATAAAGAGTCAAATTGACGGCGGGGCAGTCACCCGCACAGGATGTATGGTACGGTTGAGTTATACGGCCATGGCGGAGCAGGCATGAAGAAACTGCAATGAAACGCTTATGAACTACGAGATGAACAGGATCTTCAGATGAGATCTAGGGTTTGAAGAGGGACCTCACCTGATGAGCAAAAACCGCAGAGGAGCGCCGAGAACCTCTGGTATGATCAGGTTGATGCGGCGGCCCGGTGCTGACGCGGCGTTGGAAGGTCGGAGGCGACGGCGGAGCTTCAGGGCTGGAGCATCGCGAGGAAGGAGAAGAGCGGAAGAAGAAGAGAAAGGGGCCTGCCGGTCTATTTATAAAGAACCGGGGCAATTAACGAGCGCGAGAATCGAGGAGTCAAAAGCGGCGGATGGCGCAACGGTCGCCTCGATTTCCGGGATAGCATTAAATGAGAGGGAATCTTACTGTTTGGATTTCTTTATTAAAGATGACGTCAAGGTGCCCTGTTACAGTGGTCGGAGGATGACGTCACGGCGGTTCAAGCAGATGGCGGTTTACGGAGTATGAAGGGAGATTCAGAGCTTCCGGAAGATGAAGATTGACATGAGCCGGTTCAAGTCAATCTGGGGCCTAATGTTGGGGATATAACCACCGAGTGTAAACCGCCCTGAAGGGGCCGGGTTACCCTCGTCCGTGATCAGGGCCCACGGAGGAGGCCCAAAGCCCAGAGGCGGATTAGGGTCCATTCATGTAAACCGCCTTAGTCATGTAACTTGTGCTGTAAGATAAGAGAGAAGAGACCGAGCCGGACTCTTGTATAAGCCGGATCGGGACTCTGTAGACCGGCCGGACGTCAACCCGTGTATATAAGGGGACGACCCGGCGGCGGTTTAGGGACGGACAATTCGAGGCTTAGGCGAAGCTATTGCTCCCTAGTCGTTGAAATCACATCAATCCCATCACAACTAGACGTAGGCTTTTCCTTCATCGAAGGGGCCGAACTAGTATAAACTCCCGTGTCTTTGTGTCCGCTTTAACCCCTCTAAGTTAACCCGTACGACGGCCCTGCGACTAAGTCCTTTCACGAGGACAACTGCCGTGACAATTCCACGACAAAAAGTGTTTTCAAATTTGAAAACTAATGGCACTAACAGAAAGTTTATAATTTTCCTAAAACTAAATGCAAAAAGAATTGGAAAATAAAGCAAAAACAAAAGAAAATAAATAATGTAGAAATCAAAACAAAAAAACAACAATAAGTATTTTGTTGTAAGTAGAAACAAAATAAAATAAATAAAGCAAGAAATAAAACAAAAAAACAAAAAAGTGTTTTCAAATTTGAAAAGTAATGGCACTAATAGAAAGTTTATAATTTTCCTAAAACTAAAAGCAAAAAAGAATTAAAAATAAAGCAAAAACAAAAGAAAATAAATAATGCAGAAAACAAAACAAAAAAACTGGAAAAAAAAATAAAAATAGCAACAATAAGTAAAGAAAACAAAATCAAAAAATGCTCTCCTCCGGCCCCCACGGCCCGAATACGACATGAAACCCTACTATGGGCTAGGATTCAGCTGCAGAGGCCCGTAAGGCCCATCGAGCACAAAGAATAGCAAGTAGGCCCGAAGCTGCGGTGGAGAGGAGTCGAGAGGGTGCGCGGTGGGGCTTATAAACCATCGCGCGCCTCTCAACTAGCGAGTGGGACTAAACTTTGGCCCCGACGCATGCAACACAGGGGCCTTTGGTCCCGGTTGGTGGCGCCAACCGGAACTAAAGGGGGGGGGGCATTGGTACCGGTTCGTGGCACCAACCGGTACCAAAGGCCACCGCTTCCGCCCTTTGGGCTGCCGAAAAGAGGTTTTGGTCCCGGTTGGTGGCACCAACCGACTAAAGGGTGCATTAGTCTCGGTTGGTTTCACGAACCGGGACCAATGGCTTTACTATATAAGCAAACACTTTGCAAAAATTCAGAATCTCATCGCCATTGCCCCGACGACGCCGACCCTCCTGACGCCGCCAGTTGCTCCACCTCGCCGTCGTGCCGCCGCCGCCAAGGTCGTCGCCCCAACCCGCGCCGTCCTCGTCGCCTGCCTCCCCGAGCCAGCGCCGTCCTCGCTCGTCGGCCTCCCGAGCCAGCGCCCTGTCCGCCCAGCCGCCCGAGCCTCGCCTGTCGTCCCGCCTCGCTGGTCGGCGCCTCGCCCCCCACCGCCGCCATCGTCATCTAGCCGCCCCAGCCAGAGCCGCCACACAAGACCGCTGCTTTTTTTCATTTTTATTAGTTTAATTTTTTGTTCATATATATATATAATGTATATGTGTATGTATGTGGCTATATGTATGTAGATGTTCAAAATGTATAAAAAATTGTTCAGAGCATGTTTTCTTCATATATGTATTTTTCGCTCATATGTGTATTAATGTTTTCATATATGCAAAAGATAGATTTTAGAAAAGTTAGGTTTTTTTTCTGTTCATAGATTTTTTTGGTGATATTAATTATTGTAGAATATGCAAATGTTTGTATATTCATATGAACAATGCATTAGGCAAAACCTTTGTTTTTTCAAATTTTCTATTTGAACATTTTTTTAAACAAGCAATACTAAAAGAATGAGAGGAAAAAGGAAAATAAGAAGAGGAGGGGAAGAAGAGGAGAAATAAATAAGAAGAGGAAATAAGAAGAAAAAGAAGAGGAGAAGAAAAAAGGAATAGAGGAGAAGAAGAAAAATAGAAATTTTCTATTTTTCTTCTTCTCCTCTTTTTTCTTCTTCTTTTTTTTCTTCTTCCTTCTTCCTCTTTTCTTCCTTTTCCTTATTTTCCTTTCTCGAGGGAGAAGAAGAAAAATAAGAGTAGAAGAAGAAGAAAGGAATAGAGGAGAAAGAAGAAACTTCAACACGAGGGGGGGGGGGGTACCGATACCCCCTCCCCGATAACATTATTTTCCCATGTATATGTATGTCGCGTCGTTGTCGATATAACCCTCTCGAGATAACTTCGACATGAGGGGCGGTCGATATATATACCCCCTCTCGACCGTGACAACTTATACAACGGCAGCACCCCCCTCGGCCCTCTCGCTCGACCAAAACTCTCGAGGACACCCAAACCAATTCCAGAAGGATATGCTAAGGTGATGGTGGATGAAATAAGGGAGGGATTTGAGGACCTCCTGCTTGACCACCCTACCGGTGAAGGGGAGACTAGGCTGGGTTCTGCTCTGAAGACTCCATGCCTATGGCGGAAGGAGCTCATCAACCTTCCGAACTGGACGCCTCCGCCTCCTCCTCCTCCTCCTCCGATGAGTCAGGGCACTCCGCCTCCTCCACCGCCTCCTCCTCCGGCGAGTGATGATCAGGGCATGCGTGGCGTCACTCCGCCTCCTTCTCCGGCGCGTGGCGGCACTCTGCCTCCTTCTCCGGGGCGTGGCGGCACTCCGCCTCCTTCTTCGCCTGCGCCGGCGCGCCCGAGCAGCCAGCCTCCTCCTTCTCCGCCTCGTCAGCAAGGGCGGGAGAGACCCGCCGCCGCTCCGGCTGCTCTGGCGCGTCGTAGTCCTTCTCCTCTGCCTCGTAAGCAAGCAAAGAAGACATCCGCTCTGCTCGCTTCTGCGGCGTCTAGCAAGACAGCCAAAGGCGGAGGAAATACAGATTCGGTCCTTGTCTCAAGACTCGGAGAAGTTACCGTCGAGAGGACCGAGGAGGAAAACGCGAAGATCGCGCAGACCGAAGTGGATGACTGGTTTGGAGGGTTGAAAGCAAAGAGACATCCACCTCCGGAGGAGAAGGTAGATCCGGTGAAAGCGAAGCGCACTCTGGCTGCCTTGAGGAAACCAGCAAAGTCTCCGCCGAGAACCAACTATGAGCGCATTACTGAACAGACATATCTCCAAGCGGAGCGGTCGGGAAGTACTGTCAGACATCAAAGAGCAAAAGAACGAGCAGCTGCGAAAAAATTGACCAGCTCGGCGAACAAGCAAACCAATCGTGCCCCCGCTCAATGTGTCTAGCGGCAACATCGTCGCTAATGTTCCGGGGATGGTGGCCGGTTATGGCAATCTACAAGATTACCTGCCTGACGATGCACTTCCTGAATACATGAAGGTGGAAGAACACAGATACGAGTACGGGAAGCCTCTCGTCAAAGATGAAAAATCTCTAACAACGATGATGCGAAGATTCCATACTTGGTACATGAAAACCTGCAGAGAGTCTGGGGGGACGAATAGTTTGTATCTGCACATTAAAGAGGAGCACGACCTCGTTGGAACTGATCTGTTGTGTGTTCCATTTGAGGAGTTCTTCGCGTTCTAAAATCAAAAGGCCCTCGATAAATTAACGATCTTTTGCTACTGCCTGTAAGTACTATTTCTGTCATTAAGTCTCTATATATAGCTCGGCTCTTTCATTGCATGTATTTATAATTAATTATCCTCAATATATTATGCAGATTGAAGATCGTCGAGTGCAAAAAATGAAATCTATGATATTGGGTTCATTAACACAAATATCATAGATGTATTTCTGGTTGAAAAGCACGCCAAAGAGGCCGAGGACAACTTGCTACAATCGTTGATCAAAATCAAAACAAAGATACCATACTCTTTCCTTACAACGGCAAGTGAGTGTTATCTTGATCGCTTGCATATTCGGTTTCCCTTATTACTCGAGCGAGGTTATAGTAATGTAATTGATGAGTTATGCATGCGCGCGCAGGTACCACTATATTCTTCGGAGATTAAGCTTGAGCGTGGACTAGTAACCGCCTTAGACTCGAGACGGAAAGATCCCAGCACCTATGCGGACATGACTGAAATGCTCAGCAAGTAAGTTCAATCGATCATTATTGCACCATAGCGGCAACTTTTGTTCATTTCCTGATATCTCAAGTAATAATAATTATTTTCTTTGTCTTGTAGGGTTTGGAAATAGTTCACCGCAAAAGCTCCGGACTGCCAAGGAGCTGCGATATACATACCAAAGTAAGTACTACTTGGCTAGCTAGTTGTGCGCATCTCCGTTGATTCTATAGCTATACTTTCATCAATGCCATTTATAATGCTTCATTATCAGTTTGATTGACCTCTATTTCTCGTAAAGTGCTTGTGGCAGGAACAAGGAATGATTTCTGTGGATACTACGTTATGCGAGTTCATCTACAACGCGACTTTGAAAAATAAGCGGGGCTACTCTCAAAGACAATATGAAGTGCGTAAGAAATTAATAATATTCACAATTTCATTTTATTACACCATCATTTCTGTTGAGTTTCATTCATATATATGTATTAATTAACCCCCTTCTTCAAATTAGACGTGGCAGATGCGGAATGAACTCCTAGAACCAGATCGCATTAAAGAAATTCAAGAGGAATTGGCAGGATTCTTTCTTGACCACGTCATCAATAAAGCCGGAGAATACCATGTGGAAGTTGATTTCAAATGCTAGGGGACTGTAATTAAGAGATCTTATATATTGTACATGTATGTAGCCAGTAGCATCGGACGTACATGATACGAAAACTTGTTGTTCGACCAATCTCTCGGAGAAGGAGAGGTCGGTCGATCATTTCTCTCGGTATGCATGACGAACTTCTGTACTCGATGGTTCCCTTCATTTTCTTACTAGCTAGCGTGTCGAGGGCTATATGTATATAGTACGTAGCGTCGACCAAGCACGGACATAAGAGAGGACACTTCTCTCTATTAATTAGCTAGCTAACACAATATATGAAACACCTAAATTAACCCCCAAAACCCCAACCCCCCTTTCAAAAAAAAACAAAAACCCCAACCACTGGAATGCTGACGCGTGGATGCCTTTTGGTCATGGTTGGTGCCACCAACCGGGACCAAAGGCCCCCCTGCCTGGGCTCGGCGCACCGGCCACATGGAGGACCATCTGTCCCGGTTCGTGTTAGAACCGGGACTAAAGGGGGGAGGTATTAGTAACGACCCTTTAGTCCCGGTTCATGAACCGGGACTAAAGGCCCTTACGAACCGGGACTAATAGGTGTTTTTCTACTAGTGGGTGTTGACTACGATGAGATTTTCTCACTCGTAGCAATGCCTAAGTCTGTCCGAATCATGTTAGCAAATTGCCACATTTTATGAAATCTGGCAAATGGATGTCAAAACTACATTCCTTAATGGATTTCTTAAAGAAGAGTTGTATATGATGCAACCAGAAGGTTTTGTCGATCCTAAAGGTGCTAACAAAATGTGCAAGCTCCAGCGATCCATCTATGGACTGGTGCAAGCATCTCGGAGTTGGAATATAGGCTTTGATGAGTTGATCAAAGCATATAGTTTTATACAGACTTGCGGTGAAGTCTGTATTTACAAGAAAGTGAGTGGGAGCACTACAGCATTTCTGATAAGTATATGAGAATGACATATTGTTGATCAGAAATAATGTAGAATTTTTCTGGAAAGCATAAAGGAGTATTTGAAAGGAGTTTTTCAAAGAAAGACCTCGGTGAAGCTGCTTACATGTTGAGCATCAAGATCTATAGAGATAGATCAAGACGCTTGATAAGATTTTCAATGAGTATGTACCTTGACAAGATCTTGAATTAGTTCAAAATGGAACAGTCAAAGAAAGAGTTCTTGCCTGTGTTGCAAGGCATGAAGTTGAGTAAGACTCAAAGCCCGACCACAGCAGAAGATAGAAAGAGAATGAAAGTCATTCCCTATGTCTCAGCCATAGGTTCTATAAAGTATGCCATGTTGTGTACCAGATCTATTGTATACCCTCAAATGAGTTTGGCAAGGGAGTACAATAGTGATCCAGGAGTAGATCATTGGACAGCGGTCAAAATTATCCTTAGTGGAATAAGGATTTGTTTCTCGATTATGGAGGTGACAAAAGGTTTGTCGTAAAGAGTTACGTCGATGCAAGCTTTGACACCTATCTGGATGACTCTAAGTCTCGATCTAGATACATATTGAAAGTGGGAGCTATTAGCTAGAGTAGCTCCGTGCAGAGTATTGAAGACATACAATATTTGCAAAATACTTACAGATCTGAATGTGACAGACCCGTTGACTAAAATTATCTCACAAGCAAAACATGATCACACCTTAGTACCCTTTGGGTGTTAATCACATAGTGATGTGAACTAGATTACTGACTCTAGTAAACCCTTTGGGTGTTGGTCACATATCGATGAGAATTATGGGTATTAACCACATAAAGATGTGAACTATTGATGTTAAATCACAGGGCGACGTGAACTAGATTATTGACTCTAGTGCAAGTGCGAGACTGAAGGAAATATGCCCTAGAGGCAATAATAAAGTTATTATTTATTTCCTTATATCATGATAAATGTTTATTATTCATGCTAGAACTGTATTAACCGGAAACATGATACATGTGTGAATACATAGACAAACAGAGTGTCACTAGTATGCCTCTACTTGACTAGCTCGTTAATCAAAGATGGTTATGTTTCCTAGCCATAGACATGAGTTGTCATTTGATTAACGGGATCACATCATTAGGAGAATGATGTGATTGACTTGACCCATTCCGTTAGCTTAGCATGATCGTTTAGTACATTGCTATTGCTTTCTTCATGACTTATACATGTTCCTATGACTATGAGATTATGCAACTCCTGTTTACCGGAGGAACACTTTGTGTGCTACCAAACGTCACAATGTAACTGGGTGATTATAAAGGTGCTCTACAGGTGTCTCCGAAGGTACTTGTTGGGTTGGCGTATTTCGAGATTAGGATTTGTCACTCCGATTGTCGGAGAGGTATCTCTGGGCCCTCTCGGTAATACATATCACTATAAGCCTTGCAAGAACTGTGACTAATGAGTTAGTTGCGAGATGATGTATTACGTAACCGGTATAGAGACTTGCCGGTAACGAGATTGAGCTAGGTATTGAGATACCGACGATCAAATCTCGGGCAAGTAACATACCGATGACAAAGGGAACAACGTATGTTGTTATGCGGTTTGACCGATAAAGATCTTTGTAGAATATGTGGGAGCCAATATGAGCATCCAGGTTCCGCTATTGGTTATTGACCGGAGACGTGTCTCGGTCATGTCTACATAGTTCTCGAACCCGTAGGACTCCACACTTCTGGCACGCCCTAGGGGCTGGCCGGCCTCTCCCTCCTTTCTTTATATACGGGGGCAGGGGGCACCTCTAGACACAACAATTGATCTTTTGATCTCTTAGCCGTGTGCGGTGCCCCCCTCCACCATATTCCACCTCGATAATATCGTAGCGGTGCTTAGGCGAAGCCCTGCGTCGGTAGCATCATCATCACCGTCACCACACCGTCGTGCTGACGGAACTCTCCCTCAAAGCTCGGCTGGATCGGAGTTCGAGGGACGTCATCGAGCTGAACGTGTGCTGAACTCGGAGGTGCCGTACGTTCGGTACTTGGATCGGTCGGATCGTGAATACGTACGACTACATCAACCGCGTTGTGCTAACGCTTCCGCTTTCGGTCTACGAGGGTACGTGGACACACTCTCCCCTGTCGTTGCTATGCATCACCATGATCCTGTGTGTGCATAGGAATTTTTTTGAAATTACTACGTTCCCCAACAGTATTGGTGTGGGTAGAGCTAGAGTAGAGGTAGATGCGGAGGAGACCGCGGCCGCGGCGACCTTGGCGGCGACGATGGCGGCGCGTCGCTCGAAATAGCCGGGCGGCGGCAACGGTGGAGAGGCTGGCGGGATAGCCATACCCTAGGATCGTAAGGCTGATACCATATAGAATTGTATTGAATAATTGTTGATGCAATATTGTACCGGTACAAGAGGAATATATATAAAAGCCAAGCCGCACCTGACCTAGCCCTATTACAAACCAAGTAGGAGTCCTAATCCTATTACAAGTTGTATTCTAACACTCAGCCTTCTCAGAACCAACATTTTGAAGCTTCGAATCGGTGACTGCTTATAATGTTTGGAATGCCCAAAAACAGAACATGAAACACATGTCGATCATACCCAACAAGCTATCTATATCAGACCTGTGATTTTGTATAATTAACAGAGCAGATGAATTAGCTATTGTGAAATTTTACCTCTCTAGGCAGCCATTCGAAAGCGCAAAGGGACAAGCTTTTATGTTGCTGCTTGGTCTAACTCTAATTTTCTATATCTAGCTAGCCCCACTAACTATTTCTTTCAACATGCAAGCATGCCACATCATCCCACAACATGCATGAGAAAATGCCCACCCCCACTATCATATTTCTCTACATGCAAGCATGCCACTTCATCATTAAACATGCATGAAAAAAAAGACTCATCTCAACATCCAAACATATATAAAGAATTTCATTCTATTATGCTATTTATAATTAATGAAAAAATTACAACTATATAGTAATCAAACATAATAAATTATATGTATTTTCAGTTTGAGCTTTTATATTATTACTTCAAATATTCATGTATCATGCAACGACTCACACTGAGCTAGCCCCCACTAACTATTTCTCTCAACATGCAAGCATGCCATATCATCCCACAACATGCATGAGAAAATGCCCACCCCCACTATCATATTTCTCTACATGCAAGCATGCCACTTCATCATTAAACATGCATGAAAAAAAAGACTCATCTCAACATCCAAACATATATAAAAAATTCATTCTATTATGCTATTTATAATTAATGAAAAAATTACAACTATATAGTAATGAAACATAATAAATTATATGTATTTTCAGTTTGAGCTTTTTATATTATTACTTCAAATATTCATGTATCATGCAACGACTCACACTGAAAAATTACAAAATATCCCCGCAACAACGTGCGGGGTATCATCTAGTTGCTTTTAGAGAGTGACTACATGACTGACTACTGACCATGGCCGTGTTGGGGAACGTAGTATTTTAAAATTTTCCTACAATCACGCAAGATCTATCTAGGAGAAGCATAGCAACGAGCGGGGAGAGTGTGTCCACGTACCCTCATAGACCGAAAGAGCATTTGGTAACGCGGGTTGATGTAGTCGAACGTCTTTGCGATCCAACCGATAAAGTACCGAATGCACGGCACCTCCGCGATCTGCACACGTTCAGCTCGGTGACGTCCCTCGAACTCTAGATCGAACTGAGGCCGAGGGAGAATTTCATCAGCAAGACGGCGTGGTGACGGTGATGATGAAGTTACTGACGCAGGGCTTCGCCTAAGCATTACGACAATATGACCGAGGTGGAAAACTGTGAAGGGGGGCACCGCACACGGCTAAAGATCAACTTGTGTGTCTATGGGGTGCCCCCCTCCCCCGTACCTCCCCCGTATATAAAGGACGGGAGGAGGAGGAGGGCCGGCCACAGGGGGTGCGTCCAAAGGGGGGATTCCTACTCCTAGGAGGAGTAGGTTTCCCCCTTTCCTAGTCCAAATAGAAGAAGAAGGAAGGAGATGAGAGGGAGAAGGAAAGAGGGGGCGCCGCCCCCTCCCTAGTCCAATTCAGACCAGCCCATGGGGGGTCGCGCGGCCTCCCCTTGTGGCCCTTCTCTCCTTTCCACTAAGGCCCATGAACGCACAATACTTCCCCCGACAAATTCCCGTAACTCTCCGGTACTCCGAAAAATACCCCAACCACTTAGAACCTTTCCGATGTCCGAATATAGCCTTCCAATATATCGATCTTTACGTCTCGACCATTTCGAGACTCCTCGTCATGTCCGTGATCTCATCCGGCCCTCCGAACAAACTTCGGTCATCAAATCACTTAACTCATAATACAAATCGTCATCGAACGTTAAGCGTGCGGACCCTACGGGTTCGAGAACTATGTAGACATGACCGAGACACATCTCCCGTCAATAACCAACCTGGATGCTCATATTGGCTCCTACATATTCTACGAAGATCTTTATCGGTCAAACCGCACAACAATATACGTTGTTCCCTTTGTCATCGGTATGTTACTTGCTCGAGATTCGATCGTCGGTATCATCATACCTAGTTCAATCTCGTTACCGGCAAGTCTCTTTACTCGTCCCGTAATGCATAATCCTGCAACTAACTTGTTAGTCACATTGCTTGCAAGGCTTATGGTGATGTGCATTACCTAGAGGGCCCAGAGATACCTCTCCGACAATCGGAGTGACAAATCCTAATCTCGATCTATGCCAACTCAACAAACACCATCGGAGACACCTGTAGAGCATCTTTATAATCACCCAGTTACGTTGTGACGTTTGATAGCACACTAAGTGTTCCTCCGGTATTTGGGAGTTGCATAATCTCATAGTCATAGGAACATGTATAAGTCATGAAGAAAGCAATAGCAATAACCTAAACGATCATAGTGCTAAGCTAACGGATGGGTATTGTCCATCACATCATTCTCTAATGATGTGATCCCGTTCATCAAATGACAACACATGTCTATGGCTAGGAAACTTAACCATCTTTGATTAACGAGCTAGTCAAGTAGAGGCATGCTAGGGACACTCTGTTTGTCTAGGTATTCACACATATACTAAGTTTTCGGTTAATACAATTCTAGCATGAATAATAAACATTTATCATGATATAAGGAAATATAAATAACAACTTTATTATTGCCTCTAGGGCATATTTCCTTCAGGCCGTAAGATCAAGATCTTCTCATCACTTTTACAGCTAGCCCTAAAGTCTTGTCCGACGGTTTCTCGGAAGTGATTTAGAAATCGTTACGTCTCTCTCTCTCTCTCTCTCTCTCTCTCTCTCTCTCTCTCTCTCTCTCTCTCTCTCTCTCTCTCTCTCTCTCTCTCTCTCTCTCTTTCGAGTTACTGTAAAAGTTGTTGGTGGTTTTCAATGGGAAGGCGCGTTGTTTCAAAAAAAATGCCTCGTCTTAGAAATGGCAAATTAAACAGATAAAAAGAAGACAATATGGTTAACATTTCTGTTTTTTTTAAATAGCAGTTATCATGCATCCATTAAAAAGAAAAGAGTTGCTCAGTTAATTAAGAAAACCAGGCGAAAACCAAATTGCCCAGTTGATCACTGAAAACCAGGCGAAAACCATCACAATCGCTGAGGGGCACACACAAGATGCCCAACGCACACCACTTCAAAGAGGGCCTCGTCGAGACAGTTTCTGCCTCCTGTTGGCGGTGCCGCCGAACAGGTAGATCCCGGTTCTTGCCGGCGGGAGGGCTCCGTTTTTATATGTTTCCTTGAGTTTTCCTAGGGTTTGTGTTATGTTCGGGAGGACGAGACGGCGGCTGCTCCTTAAAGAAGGAATGAGTTTCTCCCCGCCTAGCCACCATCCCGGTGGTGCGTCTAGTATCGTCGGAGGGCGTGTGAAGATGTGTCTCCGGTGGATATCGCATGATTCAGTCGGTGGTTGTCTTTGTTTGGTCCGCTCGGATTCAAGTCTTTGTTCTTCTACGTCAATGTGTCTTCGGGTTGAAACATTCTGATCTACGCTTCTCTTCATCTGAGGCGGTTGTTGTTCTTGTGCACTGGTCCTATCTCCTATGAGGCCTTAACGCGACAACTTCTCAACTGTCTAATACAAAAACTTTTGCCTAGCTTCGTCGACGGAGGGATGATGATCGCAACACGCCTTCGGCTCACTTCAGTGCTTATAGTTGTCGTTAGATGATCTAGATGATTTTTATTATTTTTGATGTTCGTTCTACAGCCATGATCGATGATGAATAAGTTGGAAGTTTTCCCGTGAAACAAAACCAAGATAACCTCTGCTTAATTAAAGATAAACATATGGTCATCAGACTGGGAATCTGCTGACGCAAGCACTGACGAACATCAAATAATTTTGTGCACCCCTTCAAATACGCTCACGTGGTGGGTTATCTCTTTCCACACGGAGTGTCAAGCTTTGAACTTAGTGCAAACTTTTTGAGCTCACACACTATTCTAGATAGACAACCACCATGGCGGCTGCTGCTGCTGCTCAAGCTCGTGTCATGGTGCTACCCTTCCCCGCACAGGGCCATGTCATCCCACTCATGGAGCTGTCTCGCAAGCTCTCCGGGCACGGCCTCGAGGTGGACTTCGTGAACACCGAGTTCAACCACGACCTCGTCATGGAAGCAATGGCAGAGAAGGGAGCAATTCCTGAAGGGATCCACATGCTCACCGTTCCGGACGGCCTGGGCCCCGGAGACGACCACGCGGACATCGGCAAGTTTGTCAAGGACCTGCCCGCCGCCATGTCCGGCCGCCTGGAGGAGATGATCCGATCCAGGAAGATTAGGTGGGTCATCGTAGATGTGTCCATGAGCTGGGCACTGGAGGTGGCCACCAAGGCGGGTGCGCGTGTTTCCTCGTTCTCGACCTACTCCGCGGCCGTGTTTGCTCTGAGGATGAACCTCCCGAAATTGATACAGGATGGTGTTCTTGATGAAAGTGGTAAGAACAAATCAAACATTTTCATTCTTGGTATGGTTAAGACCGACTGATAATATGGAGCTTATTTAGGGAATGTAAAGGGGCATGAGAAGATCAAAATGATGCCGCCCATCGACGCGTCGGAGATCCCCTGGATCAGCCTGGCCAGCACCAGCGCCCTGAGAGGCGCAGAAACAACATCCAGAACGTCCTCAAGACCAACCTGTCGATGCCGCTCGCCGAGGTGGTCATCTGCAACACTTCCATGGAGCTGGAGCCCGACGCTCTGGCCCTCCTCCCCAACGCGCTGCCTCTCGGCCCGCTGGTGGCGCCCACGTCGAGGCCGGCCGGGCACTTCTTGCCCGAGGACCTCGCCTGCCTCGCCTGGCTCGACGCACAGCCCGCCGGCTCCGTCGTCTACGTGGCCTTCGGCAGCTCCGGCTTCCTGGACGCAGCCCAGTTCCAAGAGCTCGCCGACGGCCTCGCGCTCTCGGGCCGGCCGTTCCTGTGGGTGGTCCGCCCAAAGTTCACGACCGGACCCGGGCAGGATCGATTCGACCTCGACGCGTTCAGGCGGCGCGTGGAGGGGCAGGGGCTGGTGGTGGGCTGGGCGCCGCAGCAGCGCGTGCTCTCGCACCCGGCCGTGGCCTGCTTCGTGTCGCACTGCGGGTGGAACTCGACCGTGGAGGGCGTGCTGCACGGCGTGCCGTTCCTGTGCTGGCCCTACTTCGCCGACCAGTTCTGCAACCAGAGCTACGTGTGCAACGTGTGGGGCACCGGCGCCAGGCTCTGGCGAGACGAGCGAGGGGTCGTCGCCAAGGAGGAGGTCCAGAGCAAGGTCGCGCGGCTGCTCGGTGACGAGGGGGTCAAGGCGAGGGCGGCGGCGTGGAAGGAGGTCGCGCGTGGCAGCATCCGGGAGGGAGGGTCCTCGCATGGGAACTTGCTCAAGCTTGTCAGCTTGCTAAGACAACAATGATGGCATGGCCTACTTTGACAAGGATCTCGCCGCCAGTGCGAGCGCGCGAGAGGCGTTTTGACCGCGGCAGGCGGCACGCACGACGTCGGCCGGCCGGCCACCCCAAAAGCAAATAAATAAAAGCATCGGTTGACACTCGCATGCAAAAGAATCTCACCAGCGGGAGTTACAGGATTATACAGTGCTCCGATCCCGCCATGGTAGTGCTCGGAAGCTGCCCGTGGACCACGCCAGCGCGGCCCGTGCACCGAGAAAACGAGGGCACGCACGCCTCTTCTGCAAGCCTCCAGTGGAGTTGAATTTTTCGGCTGAAATCCATATCTTCTCTGTCTCGGGCTCGTGCCAGCTCATATGTGAACTATTTCAGCCCAGCACTAGAGGAAAATTGGGCCCAAAGGCGTGCTTTTGAAACATTTTAGAGTTTTTCCCGAACAAAAAAACAGGATTTTTCCTATTTGGCGCTTAAGGCACCGGTTACTACTGTTGGTTACTAGTGTTGGGAGCTGCTAGGTATCGCTCGTAGTGTCGGCCGTGTCGCACCGAGTGAGCACAGTCAGAGGCTCAGAGCTAAGGACAAAAGCTCACGCCTATTTTATTTTCAGGGTCTTTATTATGTTTTTAAATATTTTTTCTGTTTAATTTCAAGTTGAAAAAAATACATGGAGTAAAAAATATTTGAAATAATTGTTCTATACTTTAGAAAGTGTTCTTGAATTTAAAAATGTCCACAGATCTAAGAAATGTTCACAAACTTGAAAAAGGTTCACAAATATATAAATGTTCAATAAATCAAAGCAATATTTTTGAAAATTGTTCACAGAAAAATCTTGAATTTAGAAGATTTCAGGAATTTTTAAAATATTCATGGATTAAAATCATTCACAAATTTATAACATGTTCATTAATTTTAAAAAGAAAATGAAAAAACAAACAAAAAAGAATAACGAAAGCAGAACGAAAAACCAAGAGAAAACCAGAAAACTGATAGAAAACAAGGAATATATAAAAAATATATGGAGCAAACAAAAAATCGATGGAACCTTCCTACAACCAACAAAAAGGTTCCAAGCATGGCCCCAAACCGTTTTCATGAGTGTTCGCCGAAACCACTAACAGGCTGGCCCACGAGAAGCATACAACGGGCGGGCCTTATGGTTAGCGGTTGCTATAAGGAGTCTAAACATTTGTGACTGGTGTTTCCTAATGAGCACCCTTGTTGGGAGGGTCGGACTATTACATGGGCCCGCCCATGTAGGCTTTTCTTCTGTGCGGGTTTTAGGAAGCTTCAGAATGACAAGCGGTAGGTGTAAGAGATCCATCCCTTGGTATCCAATGTTCGTCCCAAGCATCTCCCCCATCGCCGGTTCCATAGCTTTCGGATGCACCGCCCGCTACAGATAATTCTTTCATTGATAGTACGATTGTGTCATAGGAAAAACAAAAGTTGGAAGAGCACTTTATCTCGATGGACATTGAGGTTATTAGGAAAATCCCACTACCCATAAGAAGGCAACATGACTTCTGGGTGTGGTACTTTGACAAACGTGATATTTTCTTGGTACAATTAGCCTACAATATGCTCGTTTCACAAAGGAGAAAAGGGAGGCTTGGCTACAAGGCAGGGCGACGAGCTTTGGCATGAAACAAGTGGAGAAAAACTCGTGCTCGCTCTATAAGATATTTGTCCCTTCAAAAGTTCATTTGTTCTTGTGGTGTCTAGCTACACACTCAGTCCCAACTATTAGTGTGCTAGCGCACAGGAACAGGCAATGGAGAATAAGGGGCAAATATGCGGACATTCTCACTCATAAAGGCATTTGTTCTTAGAGTGCACTACGTCAAAGTGCATATGGGAGCTCTTCGATGATAAATTTATGGTGTTACTTTACTCCACGCAGGAACCACACACTCGGGATTGGATGTTTGTTCTATTTGACCATTTGAAACATGATGAACTCATTAGAGTTCTAGTCCTTCTTTTGCGCGGTATGGCACCACCGAAGGAAAGTGATGCATGAGGACATTATTCATAGTCCATTGTCAGCGAAGAGTTTCGTTGATCGCTTCCTTGTTGATTGGGAGATGACTGTGGCTTAAAAGGCTCCTAGCACGGGCGACTATGACACATCCTCGATGGATAGCGACCTATGTGGTTTGTTAAGATTAATGGAGATGTTGGAGTTGCGAAGAATACTAGCACACGTGATGTTGTAGTGGTCATATGAGATATCAATGGTGAATACTTGGGCGTGTCTGCTCTCCTTTTTGCAAGGCTGGATACCCTGGAGACCCTCGAAGCTCTCTCCTTTTAAAGACACGGTGAAATTTTTCAAAACACATATTCGACATTTTTTCATAAAATATGAGCATTTTCTTTAAATGTGATGACATTTTTAAGTGTTATGAACATTTATACATATTATGACTATTCTTTTCAAAGGTATGAAACATTTTTTCAAAATTATGTGGATAAATTTTAGATTGTTTAAACATTGTTTAAAATGCCATGAACATATTTTTGATCGCGTGAACAATATGTTTGAACAATTTTTACTCTGCCCACTCGTGATGGACTCCCTAGTTTGGTGACCTCTTGGGCTGTAATTTTCATGGGCATGGACTTTTGGCTGCATCATACATATTCATGGGCCTAGCCCATAGGTATTTCTCCGTCAAATGGTACGAACGTTTTTTACAAATTACCCAAAAAAAATCATGAACAGTTAAAAAATGTTATTAACATATTCTTAAATATATAAACATTTTTAAAATGTCACACACATTTTCTTCAATGGAATGAACAATTTCAAAGCAAGAAGAAGTTCTGACACGTGATGAACATTATTTTAATGGAGAGCACGTTTTTTAAAATTAAATGAAATGTTAAATATTTTTGACACAGAATATCTTGAAATATAAATGAAAGTAAAAAGGGTATAAAAGTAAAAAAACAGAACAAAGCAAACAAAATTGGGCCCGCCCTCCAGAGGCTTCCCTTGACGCGAGGCAAGCGTCCATCTCGCTAGAAGTGAGATAAAGAATGTTCATACTCCCAAGCAACACCTTATGTGGAAAATTACTTGTAAATGCCTTCCTGTGTGGGTCGGCCACTAGCATCACCCAATAACTTCAAAATATTTTCATATTTGGAAATATGTATAGTTCAAAAAAATATTGCAAAAATATTAATTTCGTGTGACTCAATATGTAATTATAAATATACAAAAAAATGTCCATGCATTGTTTTAAAATATTGCCACATAAAAAATATATTCACATAGCAAAAGATATGTCCGTGTGTTTTAGAAAAGTGTTCATGTATTTTAAAGAAAAATATTGTGCATGTTTGAATGTGTGTCCATATAATTTGAAAAAGGAAATGTCCAAGCATTAGTCCATAAAACAAGGTACAGAAAAACAAAAATGTAAGAAATTAGTATAAACATGAGAGGAGAAACAATAAAGGAAAGATGAGTGAAAGAAAAAGGATAAAACTAAACACAAGCAAACGGCTCAGAAACATGAGGGAGTGCATATTTGCACGGCAATTAGTTGGAACGGGTGTAGAATATGAATTGGCCCAACCAAGGTAGTCAACATCGGATTGAAGCTCCAACCACAGGATCGCAAATTGTAGAATCTTAAATATTAGTGTCATAGAAATGAAGATTCTACTAACCAAAATCGTAGAATCAGAGATGTTAGTTTCGATCGTAAAGTCGTAGAATCGTGATTCTGACTACCTTAGCCCTGATCATGAAAGTATGTTTAGGTGTCTATCATTGTGAAATCCAGAAAGAAAAAAGTACTTGTTGTATTAATCATGTTGTGTTGTTCTTGTCGTGGGAACGATTCCGATAATAATAAGGGATACGGTAAAGGAGCATGATCTATCGAGATGCATATGGGTCACACAGTGGTTTTAGCGAGTTCGGGCCTCTCGCAGTGGAGATAACAGCCCTACGTCTCGTGCTTCGGAGAGGCTTTGTTTTATCTGAGTATGTATCCGGAGATTACAATAAGAGAGATAGAGGAACGGATCCCCATGCCAGAGCTAAGTCCTGAGACTAATGGCGAGAGAGTTGAGGGAGAAAAATGAGAACCTGCCTAGTCTAGTGGTTGGGGTGGCTTGTAAAGAGTGCGCCATGCCCTCACCTCCTATGTTACAAAGAGGGGCATGCATGCCATAATGTCAGCCCACTATGAAACCTCCACTATGAGAATGATGCTTCGACTGCCTTGTCGACTGTTTGGTCTCCGCATATCCGAGTGAGCCATACAACCGAGTGGTTGACTGTCTTCCGAGTGGACGGTACGTTGATATGTCCGAGTGGATAGTACATTGTATGAGGTTTATCAGGACCCACATGTTGTGTGGACCCCATGCTTTATGCTGATACGTCTCCAACGTATCCATATTTTTTTATTGTTCCATGCTTTTATATTACATTCTTGGATGTTTTATAATTATTTTATATCAAATTTATATTATTTTTGGGACTAACCTATTGACATAGTGTCCAGTGCCAGTTGTTGTTTTTTGCTTGTTTTACTTCGCAGAAAATCAATACCAAATGGAGTCCAAACGTAGCGAAACTTTTTGGAGATTTTTTTGGACCAGAAGACATCCAATGGGCCAAATAAGTACCAGAGGGATGCCCCGAGGGGGGCACAACCCACCTGGACGCGCTTGGGGGCCCAGGCGCGCCCTGATGGGTTGTGCCCACCTTGGTGGCCTCCCGCACCGCCTCTTCGCCTTATAAATTCTCAAATATTCTCAAACCCCCGAAGATAACCCTAGATCAGAAGTTCCGCCGCCGCAAGCCTTTGTAGCCACGAAAAAACCAATCTAGACCCCGTTCCCGCACTCCGCGGAGGGGGAAATCATCATCGGAGGCCATCTTCATCATCACAATGGCCACCATGATGAGGAGGGAGTAGTCCACCCTCGGGGCTAAGGGTTTGTACCAGTAGCTATGTGTTTAATCTCTCTCTCTCTCTCTCTATCTCTCTCGTGTTCTTGAGATGGCACGATCTTGATGTATCGCGGGCTTTGTTAATATAGTTGGATCATATGATGTTTCTCCCTCTCTATCTTGTTGTGATGAATTAAGTTTTCCATTTGAGATTTTTTTATCGGATTGAATACTTTTATGGATTTGAGAGCACTTGATATATGTCTTGCATATGAATACCTGTGGTGACAATGGGGTATTATATTGATTCACTTGAGATATGTTTTGGCACTCGACTCGCGGATTCCCGAGCTGACTTGGGGTAATCTATGCATAGGGGTTGATGCACGTTCTCGTCTTTTGTTTCTCCGGTAGAAATCTTGGGGCACTCTTTGAGGTTCTTTGTGTTGGATTGAGTATTATGAATCTAAATTTGCTTTGATATTATTTTAGTACGAACTCTTGATAGATCGATTGGAAAGAATAACTTAGTGTTATTTTAGTACGAACTCTTGACAGATTGATCAGAAAGAATAACTTGATGTTATTTTAGTACGAACTCTTGGATAGATCGATCAAAAAGAATGGTACAAAAGATTTTTTTTTTCTGATGGTCTCCGCTAGATAAGAAATTTGGAGTGATTCTTCATCATACCATGAGGGATGGTTATATGATCCAATTAGATTAGCATTGTTGAGAGATTGCACTAGCGAAAGTTTCCTAGGCCTCATTTTCAAGCATTGCAATACCGGTTGTGCTCACTTTTTTTACTTTCTAACTTACTATTTTTTTTGTTACTATTACAAAAAATCAATATCTACTATCATTACTACACTTTTACCACCATCTCTTCGCCGAACTAGTGCACCTATATAATTTACCATTGTATTTGGTGTGTTGGGGACACAAGAGAATTTTTATTATTTGGTTGGAGGGTTGTTCAAGAGAGACCATCTTCATCCTACACCTCCCACGGATCGATAAACCTTAGGTCATCCACTTGAGAAAAAATTGCTATGTCCTACAAAACTCTGCGCTTGGAGGGCCAACACGAGTCTACAAGAATAAAGTTGCATAGTAGACATCACACCGCCGATGTAGAAGCCTAACTGCCCTGAGCCAGAGGGCCCGGCCTTGCAGTTTTGGCAGCAACCATCACCGAAGAAACATGGGCTGTCTGGCGAGGAGAGGCGTCTGTCATTGGCGTGTCAGCACCCAGCACTCCCTCTCCAGCGGCGTCCAGATTTGGCGGGTCAGCACCCACTTCATCGCCCAGCTGGATAATCTCGGGCGGGGCTGCGTAAATAAAAAAATCATGAAAGTTCAGTCAAACAAGGCATAATCATGTGACTTAATCAATACAACATACCTTTGGAGGTGGCGGCATCTGCCGCATCGGCATCACTCGTGTAGTTCGTTTGCTAAAGCTTTTCTAGTGTCAAGTATCATTTCCTTAGACCATGAGATTGTGTAACTCCCGGATACCATAGGAATGCTTTGGGTGTACCAAATGTAACAACGTAACTGGGTGGCTATAAAGGTGCACTAAAGGTATCTCTGAAAGTGTCTGTTGGGTTGGCATGAATCGAGACTGGGATTTGTCGCTCCGTATGACGGAGAGGTATCTCTGGGCCCTCTCGGTAATGCATCATCATAATGAGCTCAATGTGACTAAGTAGTTGGTCACGGGATCATGCATTGCGGAACAATTAAAGTGACTTGCCGGTAATGAGATTGAACGAGGTATTGGGATACCGATGATCGAATCTCGGGCAAGTAACATACCGATTGACAAAGGGAATTGTATACGGGATTGCTTGAATCCTCGACATCGTGGTTCATCCGATGAGATCATCGTGGAACATGTGGGAGCCAACATGGGTATCCAGATCCCGCTGTTGGTTATTGGCCGGGGAGCTGTCTCGGTCATGTCTGCATGATTCCCGAACCCGTAGGGTCTACACACTTAAGGTTCGGTGACGCTAGAGTTGTTATGGGAATTGGTATGTGGTTACTGAATGTTGTTCGAGTCCCGGATGAGATCCCGGATGTCACGAGGAGTTTCGTAATGGTCCGAAGGTGAAGATTTATATATGGGAAGTCATCATACGATCACCGAAAGTATTCGGGGGTTTGCCGGTATTGTGCCGGGACCACCGAAGGGGTTCCGGGGGTCCACCTGCCCAGGAGGGCCCTATGAGCTGTATGTGGAAGGGAACCAGCCCCTAAGTGGGCTGGGCGCCATCCCCCTAGGGCCCATGCGCCTAGGGTTGGGGGGAACCCTAAAGGGGCGCCCCCCTTGGCTTGGGGGGCAAGCCCCCTCCCCTTGGCCGTTGCCCCCTCTAGATCTCATCTAGAGGGGCCGGCCCCCTTCCCCCTTCACCCTATAAATAGAGGGGAGGAGGGAGGGCAGCAGCACCTCATCCAAGGCGCAGCCCTCCCCCTCTCCAGCACCTCTCCTCCTCCGTTTGAGCTTGGCGAAGCCCTGCCGGAGAACTGCTGCTCCACCACCACCACGCCGTCGTGATGCTGCTGGAGTTGTCTTCCCCAACCTCTTCCTCCTCCTTGCTAGATCAAGGTGCGGGAGACGTCACCGGGCTGCACGTGTGTTGAACGCGGAGGCGCCGTTGTTCGGCGCTAAGATCGGAATTGACCGGATCTGAATCGCTACGTGTACGACTCCTCCAACCGCGTTCTTGCAACGCTTCTGTTTCGCGATCTTCAAGGGTATGAAGATGCACTCCCCTCTCTCTCGTTGCTAGTCTCTCCATAGATTGATCTTGGTGATGTGTATAAATTTTTTAATTTCTGCAACGATCCCCAACAGTGGCATCATGAGCTAGGTCTATGCGTAGTTTCTATGCATGAGTAGAACACAAGTTGTTGTGGGCGTCGATTTTGTCAATTAACTTGCCGTTACTAGTCTTATCTTGATTCGGTGGCATCATGGGATGAAGCAGCCCGGACCGACCTTACACGTACGCTTACGTGAGACAGGTTCCACCGACTGACATGCACTAGTTGCATAAGGTGGCTAGCGGGTGTCTGTCTCTCCCACTTTATTCGGATTGGATTCGATGAAAAGGGTCATTATGAAGGGTAAATATCAATTGGCATATCACGTTGTGGTTTTGACGTAGGTAAGAAACATTCTTGCTAGAAACCTATAGCAGCCACGTAAAAACTTGCAACAACAATTAGAGGATGTCTAACTTGTTCTTGCAGCATATGTCGTGTGATGTGATATGGCCAAAAGGATGTGATGAATGATATATATGTGATGTATGAGATTGATCATGTTCTTGTAATAGGAATCACGACTTGCATGTCGATGAGTATGACAACCGGCAGGAGCCATAGGAGTTGTCTTAATTTATTGTATGACCTGCGTGTCATTGAATAACTCCATGTAATTACTTTAATTTATTGCTAAACCGTTAGCCATAGTAGTAGAAGTAACAGTTGGCGATACAACTTCATGAAGACACGATGATGGAGATCATGGTGTCATGCCGGTGACGATGATGATCATGGCGCCTCGAAGATGAAGATCAAAAGGAGCAAAATGATATTGGCCATATCATGTCACTATTTGATTGCATGTGATGTTTATCATGATTTTACATCTTATTTGCTTAAAATGACGGTAGCATAAATAAGATGATCCCTCATAAAATTTCAAGAAAGTGTTCCCCCTAACTATGCACCGTTGCGAAAGTTCATTGTTTCGAATCACCACGTGATGATCGGGTGTGATAGATTCTAACGTTCGCTTACAACGGGTGTAAGCCCGATTTACACATGCAAAACACTTAGGTTGACTTGACGAGCCTAGCATGTACAGACATGGCCTCAGAACACAAGAGACCGAAAGGTCGAACATGAGTCGTATAGCAGATACGATCAACATGAAGATGTTCGCCGATGATGACTAGTCCGTCTCACATGATGATCGGACACGACCTAGTTGACTCGGATCATGTATCACTTAGATGACTAGAGGGATGTCTATCTGAGTGGTAGTTCATTAAATAATTTGATTAGATGAACTTAATTATCATGAATTTGGTCTAAAATCTTTGCAATATGTCTTGTAGATCAAATGGCCCACACTAATGTTGCCCTCAACTTCAACGCGTTACTAGAGAAAACCAAGCTGAAAGACGATGGTAGCAACTATACGGACTGGGTCAGGAACTTGAGGATTATCCTCATAGCTGCCAAGAAAGCATATGTCCTTGATGCACCGCTAGGTGAAGCACCTGTTTTCCCAGCAACTCAAGACGTTATGAATGCCTGGCAGTCGCGTAGTGATGATTACTCCCTGGTTCAGTGCAGCATGCTTTACAGCTTAGAATCGGGGCCCCAAAAGCGTTTTGAGTGTTGGAAATATGCCCTAGAGGCAATAATAAATTAGTTATTATTATATTTCCTTGTTCATGATAATCGTTTATTATCCATGCTATAATTGTATTGATAGGAAACTCAAATACATGTGTGGATACATAGACAACACCAAGTCCCTAGTAAGCCTCTAGATGACTAGCTCGTTAATCAATAGATGGTTACAGTTTCCTGACCATGGACATTTGATGTCATTGATAACGGGATCACATCATTAGGAGAATGATGTGATGGACAAGACCCAATCCTAAGCCTAGCACAAAGATCGTAGTTCGTATGCTAAAGCTTTTCTAATGTCAAGTATCATTTCCTTAGACCATGAGATTGTGCAACTCCGGATACCGTAGGAATGCTTTGGGTGTACCAAACGTCACAACGTGCTCGGGTGGCTATAAAGGTGCACTACAGGTATCTCCGAAAGTGTCTGTTGGGTTGGCACGAATCGAGACTGGGATTTGTCACTCCGGTTGACGGAGAGGTATCTCTGGGCCCACTCGGTAGGACATCATCATAATGTGCACAATGTGACCAAGGGGTTGATCACGGGATGATGTGTTACGGAACGAGTAAAGAGACTTGCGGTAACGAGATTGAACAAGGTATCGGGATACCGACGATCGAATCTCGGGCAAGTACAATACCGCTAGACAAAGGGAATTGAATACGGGATTGATTGAGTCCTTGACATCGTGGTCCATCCGATGAGATCATCGTGGAACATGTAGGAGCCAACATGGGTATCCAGATCCGCTGTTGGTTATTGACCGAGAACGTCTCGGTCATGTCTACATGTCTCCCGAATCCGTAGGGTCTACACACTTAAGGTTCGATGGCGCTAGGGTTATAAAGGAAGTTTGTATGTGGTTACGAATGTTGTTGGAGTCCGGATGAGATCCTGGACGTCACGAGGAGTTCGGAATGGTCCGGAGGTAAAGATTTATATATGGAAAGTTGTTGTTGGGTTCCGAAAAGTTCGGGTTTTTCGGTATTGTACCGAAGCTTCGGAAGGTTCGGAGGATTCGGAGGGGTCCGGAGGTCCGGAAATAGTTCCACCACGTCCAATACAGTAGCATGGGCTGTGGGGGCGCCCTAGCCTTAATGGGCCAGGGCACCAGCCTCCCAAGGCCCATGCGCATGGGAAGGGTAAACCCTAAAGGGAGGCCTCCACTTGACTTGGGAGGCACTCCTCCCCCCTTGGCCGCCCCCTAGATGGGATCTAGGGCTGGCCGCACCCCTTGGGGTGGGGAAACCCTAAAGGGGGCGCAGCCCCCCCTTCCCCCCTATATATATGAGGCCTAGGGGCTGCCCATAACACACGAGTTTCTCTCCTCTCTTGGTGCAGCCCTGCCTCTCCTCCTCCTCCTCTCCCTTGGTGCTTGGCGAAGCCCTGCGGGATTGCCACGCTCCTCCATCACCACCATGCCGTTGTGCTGCTGCTGGATGGAGTCTTCCTCAACCTCTCCCTCTCTCCTTGCTGGATCAAGGCGTGGGAGACGTCACCGGGCTGTACGTGTGTTGAACGCGGAGGTGCCGTCCGTTCGGCACTAGGATCTCCGGTGATTTGGATCACGACGAGTACGACTCCTTCAACCCCGTTCTCATGAACGCTTCCGCTTACCGATCTACAAGGGTATGTAGATGCACTCTCCTTCCCTCGTTGCTAGTTTCTCCATAGATAGATCTTGGTGACACGTGGGAAAATTTTGAATTTCTGCTCGTTCCCCAACAAAGGCATCATGAGCTAGGTCTATTGCGTAGATTCTTTGCACGAGTAGAACACAAAGTAGTTGTGGGCGTTGATGTTGTTCAATATGCTTACCGTTACTAGTCCAATCTTGTTTTCGACGGTATTGTGGGATGAAGCGGCCGGACCGACCTTACACGCTCTTCGTGAGACAGTTCCACCGAAGTGACATGCACTTGGTGCATAAGGTGGCTAGCGGTGCCGCCTCTCCACTTTAGTCGGAACGGATTCGATGAAAAGGGTCCTTATGAAGGGTAAATAGCAATTGGCATATCACGTTGTGGTTTTGCGTAGGTAAGAAACGTTGTTGCTAAAACCCATAGCAGCCACGTAAAACATGCAAACAACAATTAGAGGACGTCTAACTTGTTTTTGCAGGGTATGCTATGTGATGTGATATGGCCAAGAAGAATGTGATGAATGATATGTGATGTATGAGATTGATCATGTTCTTGTAATAGGATTCACGACTTGCATGTCGATGAATATGACAACCGGCAGGAGCCATAGGAGTTGTCTTTATTTATTGTATGACCTGCGTGTCATTAAATGACGCCATGTAATTACTTTACTTTATTGCTAACCGGTAGCCATAGTAGTAGAAGTAATAGTTGGCGAGACAACTTCATGAAGACACTATGATGGGGATCATGATGATGGAGATCATGGTGTCATGCCGGTGACAATGATGATCATGGAGCCCCGAAGATGGAGATCAATGGAGCTATATGATATTGGCCATATCATGTCACTAATATATAATTGCATGTGATGTTTATTATGTCTATGCATCTTGTTTACTTAGAACGACGGTAGTAAATAAGATGATCCTTACAACAATTTCAAGAAGTGTTTCCCCTAACTGCACCGTTGCCAAAAGTTCGTCGCTTCTAAGCACCACGTGATGATCGGGTGTGATGGATTCTTACGTTCACATACAACGGTGTTGACGAGCCTAGCATGTACAGACATGGCCTCGGAACACACGCAATACACTTAGGGTTAACTTGACGAGCCTAGCATGTACAGACATGGCCTCGGAACACAGAGACCGAAAGTCGAGCATGAGTCGTATAGTGGATACGATCAACATGAAGATGTTCACCGATGATGACTAGTCCGTCTCACGTGATGATCGGACACGGCCTAGTTGACTCGGATCGTGTAATCACTTAGATGACCAGAGGGATGTCTATCTGAGTGGGAGTTCATAAGATGAACTTAATTATCCTGAACATAGTCAAAAGACCCTTTGCAAATTATGTCGTGAACTCGCGCTTTAGTTCCACTGTTTAGATATGTTCCTAGAGAATATATAGTTGAAAGTTGACAGTAGCGATTATGCGGACAGAAGAAAGCTTATGTCCTTAATGCACCGCTCAATGTGCTGAACCCCAAACGTCGTTTGTGGATGTTGCGAACATCGGACGTACACGTTTTGATAACTACGTGATAGTTCAGTTAAACGGTTTAGAGTTGAGGCACCAAAGACGTTTTCGAAACATCGCGGAACATATGAGATGTTTCGAGGGCTGAAATTGGGATTTCAGGCTCGTGCCCACGTCAAGAGGTATAAGACCTCCGACGATTTTCTTAGCCTGCAAACTCAGGGAGAAAAGCTCAATCGTTGAGCTTGTGCTCAGATTGTCTGAGTGCAACAATCACTTGAATCGAGTGGGAGTTGATCTTCCAGATGAGATAGTGATGTTTCTCCAAAGTCATTGCCACCAAGCTGCTAGAGCTTCGTGATGAACTATAACATATCAGGGATAGCTATGATGATCCTTGAGGTATTCGTGATGTTTGACACCGCGAAAGTAGAAATCAAGAAGGAGCATCAATTGTTGATGGTTGGTGAAACCACTAGTTTCAAGAAGGGCAAGGGCAACAAGGGATACTTCATGAAACGGCAAATCAGCTGCTGCTCTAAGTGAAGAAACCCAAGGTTGAACCCAAACCCGAGACTAAGTGCTTCTGTAATAAGGGGAACAGCCACCGGAGCAGAATTACCCTAGATATTTGGTAGATGAGAAGGCTGGCAAGGTCGATAGAAGTATATTGGATATACATTATGTTAATGTGTACTTTACTAGTACTCCTAGTAGCACCAGGGTATTAGATACCGGTTCGGTTGCTAAGAGTTAGTAACTCGAAACAAAAGCTACGGAATAAACAGAGACTAGCTAAAGGTGAGCTGACGATATGTGTTGGAAGTGTTTCCAAGTTTGATGTGATCAAACATCGCACGCTCCCTCTACCATCAAGATTAGTATTAAACCAGAATAATTGTCATTTGGTGTTTGCGTTGAGCATATACATGATTGGATTATGTCTATCGCAATACGTTTATTCATTTAAGGAGAATAATGGTTACTCTATTTATTTGAATAATACCTTCAATGCTCTTGCACCTAAAGGAATGGTTTATTGAATCTCGATCGTAGTGATACACATTTTCATGCCAAAAATATAAGATAGTAATGATAGTACCACTTACTTATGGCACTGCCATGTAAGTCATATTGGTGTAAAATGCATGACGAAGCTCCATGTTGATGGATCTTTGGACTCACTCGTTTTTGAAAAGTTTGAGACATGCGAACCATGTCTATTGGTGTATACGCATGAAGAAACTCCATGCAGATGGATCGTTTGGACTCACTTGATTTTGAATCACTTGAGATATGCAAATCATACCACATGGGCAAGATGACCTGAAAAGCCTCGTTTGATAGAAGATGGAACAAGATAGCAACTTGTTGGAAGTAACACATTTTGATGTGTGCAGTCCAATGAGTGTTGAGGCATCTGATGAATATCGTTATGTTCTTACTTCACAGATGATTTGAGTAGATGTTGAGTATATTTACTTGATGAAACACAAGTCTGAGTTATTGAAAGGTTCAAGTAATTTCAGAGTGAAGTTGAAGATCTTCGTGACAAGAGGATAAAATGTCGTGATGTGATCATAGAGATGAATATCTGAGTTACGAGTTTTGGCACGCAATTAAGACATTGTGGAAATTGTTTCACAATAAATACTGCCTGGAACACCATAGTGTGATGGTGTGTCCAAACATCATAGTTGCACCCTATTGGATATGATGCGTACCATGATGTCTCTTATCGAATTACCACTATTGTTCATGGGTTAGGCATTAGAGACAACCGCACTCACTTTAATAGGGTACCACGTAATTCCGTTGAGATGACACCGTATGAACTATGGTTTAGAGAAACCTAAGCTGTCATTTCTTAAAAGTTTGGGGCTACGACGCTTGTGTGAAAAAGTTTCAGGTTGATAAGCTCGAACCCAAAGCGGATAAAATACATCTTCATAGGACACCCAAAACAGTTGGGTATACCTCCTAATTCAGATTCGAAAGCAATAGGGATTGTTTCTTGAATCGGGTCCTTTCTCGAGGAAAAGTTTGTCTCGAAAAGTTGAGTGGGAGGATGGTGAAGACTTGATGAGGTTATTGAACCGTCACTTCAACTAGTGTGTAGCAGGGCGCAGGAAGTTGTTCCCGTGGCACCTACACCAATTGAAGTAGAAGCTTATGATAGTGATCATGAAACTTCGGATCAAGTCACTACCGTGCCTCGTAGGTGAAGGAAATATGCCCTAGAGGCAATAATAAAGTTATTATTTATTTCCTTATTTCATGATAAATGTTTATTATTCATGCTAGAATTGTATTAACCGGAAACATAATACATGTGTGAATACATAAGACAAACAGATAGTCACTAGTATGCCTCTACTGGACTAGCTCATTAATCAAAGATGGTTATGTTTCCTAACCATAGACATGTGTTGTCATTTGATTAATGGGATCACCTCATTAGGAGAATGATGTGATTGACATGACCCATTCCGTTAGCTTAGCACTTGATCGTTTAGTATGTTGCTAATGCTTTCTTCATGACTCATACATGTTCCTGTAACTATGAGATTATGCAACTCCGTTTACGGAGGAACACTTTGGTACTACCAAACGTCACAACGTAATCGGGTGATTATAAAGGAGTATTACAGGTGTCTCCAAAGGTACTTGTTGGGTTGGCGTATTTGAGATTAGGTTTTGTCACTCCGATTGTCGGAGAGGTATCTCTGGGCCTTCTCGGTAATACTCATCACCTAAGCCTTGCAAGCATTGTAACTAATGAGTTAGTTATGAGATGATGTATTACGAACGAGTAAAGAGACTTGCGATAACGAGATTGAACTAGGTATTGGATACCGACGATCGAATCTCGGGCAAGTAACATACCGATGACAAAGGAACAACGTATGTTGTTATGCGGTCCGACCGATAAAGATCTTCGTAGAATATGTAGGAGCCAATATGGGCATCCAGGTCCCGCTATTGGTTATTGACCGAGAGGTGTCTCGGTCATGTCTACATAGTTCTCGAACCCGTAGGGTCCGCACGCTAACGCTTCGATGACAGCTTATTATGAGTTTATATGATATTGATGTACGAAGGTTGTTGAGTCCCGGATGAGATCACGGACATGACGAGGAGTCTCGAAATGGTCGAGACATAAAGATTGATATATTGGAAGCCTATGTTTGGACTCGGAATCACTCCGGGTGAAATTGGGAATTTTACGAGTACCGGGGTTACGGAACCTCCCGGGGTCAATGGGCCATGATGGGCCTTAGTGGGAAAGAGAAAGGGGGCCATAGTGCTGGCAGCACCTTCCCCTTCCCTAGTCCTATTAGGACTAGGAGAAGGGCCTCTCTCTCTCTCTTCCCACTTGGGAAACCTAGTTGGACTAGGATTGGGGGAATCCTACTCCTAGTAGGAGTAGGAAACCCCGGTGCGCCTCCTCTCTCTCTGGCCGGCCAGCCCTCCCTTCCCTCCTTTATATACAGGGGCAGGGGCACCCCATGACACACAAGTTGATCATTGAGATCGTTCCTTAGCCGTGTGCGGTGCCCCTTCCACCAAACTACACCTCGAATATACCGTTGCGGAGCTTAAGCGAAGCCTGCGCGGTGGAACATCATCATCGCTGCCACGCCGTCGGTCGACGAAACTCTCCCTCAACACTCGGCTGGATCGGAGTTCGAGGGACGTCATCGAGCTGAGCGTGTGCAGAACTCGGAGGTGCCGTGCGTTCGGTACTTGGATCGGTTGGATCGGGAAGAAGTACGACTACTTCCTCTACATTGCGTCAACGCTTCCGTTGCTGGTCTCACGAGGGCGTGAGACAACACTCTCATCTCGTTGCTATGCATCACCATGATCTTGCGTGATCGTAGGAAAATTTTTGAAATTACTCGTTCCCCAACAGTGGCATCCGAGCCTGGTTTTATGCGTTGATGTCATGTGCACGAGTAGAACACAAGTGAGTTGTGGACGATACAAGTCATACTGCCTACCAGCATGTCATACTTTGGTTCAGCGGTATTGTGAGATGAAGCGGCCGGACCGACATTACGCCAGACGCTTACGCGAGACTGGTTTCACCGCTCCGAGCACTCGTTGCTTAAAGGTGACCGGCGGTGTCTGTCTCTCTCACTTTAGTTGAACCGAGTGTGGCTCGCCCGATCCTTGAGAAGGTTAAACGAGTCTATTTGACGAAGTATCGTTGTGGTTTTGATGCGTAGGTAAGAACGGTTCTTGCTCAGCCCGTAGCAGCCACGTAAAACTTGCAACAACAAAGTAGAGGACGTCTAACTTGTTTTTGCAGGGCATGTTGTGATGTGATATGGTCAAGGCGTGATGCTATATTTTATTGTATGAGATGATCATGTTTTGTAACCGAGTTATCGGCAATGGCAGGAGCCATATGGTTGTCGCTTTATTGTATGAAATGCAATCGCATACTGTAATGCTTTACTTTATCACTAAGCGGTAGCGATAGTCGTAGAAGCATAAGATTGGCGAGACGACAACGATGCTACGATGGAGATCAAGGTGTCGCGCGGTGGCGATGGTGATCATGACGGTGCTTGAGATGGAGATCACAAGCACAAGATGATGATGGCCATATCATATCACTTATATTGATTGCATGTGATGTTAATCCTTTATGCATCTTATTTTGTTTTGATTGACGGTAGCATTATAAGATGATCCCTTACTAAATTATCAAGAAGTGTTCTCCCGAGTATGCACCGTTATGAAAGTTCTTCGTCTTTGAGACACCACGTGATGATCGGGTGTGATAGGCTCTACGTTCAAATACAACGGGTGCAAAACAGTTGCACACGCAGAATACTCAGGTTATACTTGACGAGCTATGCATATAAGATATGACCTCGAACACGGAGACCGAAAGGTCGGCGTGAATCATATAGTAGATATGATCAACATATTGATGTTCACCATTGAAACTACTCCATCACACGTGATGATCGGTCATGGTGTAGTTGATATGGATCACGCAATCACTTAGAGAATTGAAGGGATATTTTTCTAAGTGGGAGTTCTTAAGTAATATGATTAATTGAACTTTAATTTATCATGAACTTAGTCCTGGTAGTATTTTGCAAATTATGTTGTAGATCAATAGCTCGCGTTGTTGCTTCCCTGTGTTTTTATATGTGTTCCTAGAGAAAATTGTATTGAAAAATGTTAGTAGCAATATTGCGGATTGGATCCGTGATCTGAGGTTTATCCTCATTGCTGCACGTAAGAATTATGTCCTTGATGCACCGCTGGGTGACAGACCGATTGCGGGAGCGGATGCGACGCGTTATGAGCGTTTGGCTAGCTCAATATGATGACTACTTGATAGTTTAGTGCACCATGCTTAAACGGCTTAGAATCGGGACTTCAAAGGCGTTTTGAGCGTCATGGACCATATGAGATGTTCCAGGAATTGAAGTTAATATTTCAAGCAAATACCGAGTTGAGAGATATGAAGTCTCCAACAAGTTCTATAGCTAAAAGATGGAGGAGAATCGCTCAACTAGTGAGCATGTGCTCAGATTATGCGAGTACTTCAATCGCTTGAATCAAGTGGGAGTTAATCTTCCGATAAGATAGTGATTGACAGAATTCTCTAGTCACCATCACTAAGTTAGTAGAACTTCGTGATGAACTATAGTATGCAAGGGATGACGAAAAAGATTCTCGAGCTCTTCGCGATGCTAAAATCGGCGAAGGTAGAAATCAAGAAAAACATCAAGTGTTGATGGTTGACAAGACCACTAGTCTCAAGGAAAATGGCAAAGGGAAGAAGGGAACTTCAAAGGAACGGCAAGCAAGTTGCTGCTCGAGTGAAGAAGCCCAAGTCTAGACCTAAGCCCGAGACTGAGTACTTTTGCTGCAATGGAACTGGTCCTTTGAAGCGAACTACCCCTGAATATTTGGTGGATAAGAAGGATGGCAAAGTGAACAAGGTTATATTTGATATACAGGTTATTGATGTGTGCCTTACTAGTGTTTATAGTGGCCCCGAGTATTTGATACTGTTCGGTTGCTAAGATTAGTAACTCGAACAGGAGTTACAGAATAAGCAGAGACTAGTTGAAGGGAAGTGACGATGAGTGTTGGAAGTAGTTCCAAGATTGATATGATCATCATCGCACACTCCCTATACTTTCGGGATTAGTGTGGAACCTAAATAAGTGTTATTTGGTGTTGAGCATAAATATGATTTGATCATGTTTATTGCAATCTGATTATTCATTTAAGTAAGAGAATAAATTGTTGTTCTGCTTACATGAATAAAACCTTATATGGTTACACACCCAATGAAAATGGTTCATTGGATCTCGATCATAGTGATACACATATTCATAACATTGAAACCAAAAGATGCAAAGTTAATAATGATAGTGCAACTTATTTGTGGCACTTGCCGTTTAGGTCATATTGGTGTAAAGCGCATGAAGAAAACTCCATGCTGATGGACTTTTGGAATTACTTGATTATGAATCATTTGATGCTTGCGAACCGTGCCTTTTGGGCAAGATGACTAAAACTCCGTTCTCGGAACAATGGAACAAGCTCTTGACTTATTGGGAATAATACATACCGATGTATGCGATCCAATGAGTGTTGATGCTCGTGGCAAGTATCGTTATTTTCTGACCTTCACAAGATGATTTGAGCAGATATGGGTATATCTACTTGATGAAACATAAGTCTGAAATAGTTGAAAGGTTCAAAGAATTTCAGAGTGAAGTGGAAAATCATCGTAACAAGAAAATAAAGTTTCTGCGATCTGATCGTGGAGATGAATATTCGAGTTACGAGTTTGGTCTTCAATGAAAACAATGTGGAATAGTTTCACAGCTCACGCCACCTGGAACACCACAACGTTATGGTGTGTCCGAACGTCGTAACCGTACTTTATTATGATATGGTGCGATCTATGATGTATCTTAACCGATTTACCACTATCGTTTTGGGTTATGCATTAGAAGACAGCTGCATTCACGTTTAATAGGGCAACCATCTAAATCCGTTGAGATGACACCGTATGAACTATGGTTTAGCAGTAAACCTAAGCTGTCGTTTCTTAAAGTTTGGAGTTGTGATGCTTATGTGAAAAGGTTTTCACCTGATAAGCTCGAACCCAAATCGGAGAAGTGCGTCTTCATAGAATACCCAAAGGTGACTATTGGGTACACCTTCTATCACAGATCCGAAGGCAAGTTTTTTCGTTGCTGAGATGGATCCTTTCTAGAGAAGAAGTTTCTCTCGAAAGAAGTGAGTGGGAGGAAAGTAGAACTTGATGAGGTAATTGTACCTTCTCCTTATTGGAAAGTAGTTCATCACAGAATCAGTTCCATGATTCCTACACCAATTAGTGAGGAAGTTAATGATGATGATCATGAAACTTCAGATCAAGTTGCTACCAAAACTCGTAGGTCTTCGAGTAAGATCCGCACAGAGTGGTACGGTAATCCTATTCTAGAAGTCATGTTACTAGACCATGATGAACCTACAAACTATGATGAAGCGATGATGAGCCCAGATTCATGAAATGGTTTGAGACCATGAAATCTGAGATGGGATCCATATATGAGAACAAAGTGTGGACTTTGATGGAGTTGCCGATGATCGGCAAGCCATATTATATAAATGGATCTTCAAGAGGAAGACAGATGCTGATAGTAGTGTTACTATCTACAAAGCTCGACTTGTCGCAGAAAGGTTTTCGACAAGTTCAAGGTGTTGACTACAATGAGATTTACTCAACTGTAGCGATGCTTATGTCTGTCCGAATCATGTTAGCAATCGCCACATTTTATGAAATCTGGCAAATGGATGTCAAAACTACATTCTTTAATGGATTTATTAAAGAAGAGTTGTATATAATGCAACCAAAAGGTTTTGTCAATCCTAAAGGAGCTAACAAAATGTGCAAGCTCCAATGATCCATCTATGGACTGGTGCAAGCATCTCGGAGTTGGAATAAGCGCTTTGATAGTGTGATCAAAGCATATAGTTTTATCTGAGACTTGCGGTGAAGCTCTGTATTTACAAGAAAGTGAGTGGGAGCACTACAGCATTTCTAATAAGTATATGTGAATGACATATTGTTGATCGGAAATAATGTAGAATTATTCTGCAAAGCATAAAGGAGTATTTGAAAAGAGTTTTTTCAAAGAAAGACCTCGGTGAAGCTGCTTACATATTAAGCATCAAGATCTATAGAGATAGATCAAGACGCTTGATAAGTTTTTCAATGAATACATACCTTGACAAGATTTTGAAGTAGTTCAAAATGGAACAGTCAAAGAAAAGTTCTTGCCTGTGTTGCAAAGGTGTGAGATTGAGTAAGACTCAAAACCCGACCACGACAGAAGATAGAAAGAGAATGAAAGTCATTCCCTATGCATCAGCCATAGGTTCTATAAAGTATGTCATGTTTGTACCAGATCTATTGCATACCCTACCACTAAGATTGGCAAGGAGTGCAATAGTGATCTAGGAGTAGATCAATGGACAGCGGTCAAAATTATCCTTAGTAGAATAAGGATATGTTTCTCGATTATGGAAGTGAAAAGGTTAGTCGTAAGGCTTACGTTGATGCAAGTTTTAACACTAATCTAGATGACTCTGAGTCTCAATCTGGATACATATTGAAAGTGGGAGCAATTAGCTAGAGTAGCTCCGTGCGAGCATTGTAGACATAGAAATTTGCAAAATACTTACGGCTCTGAATGTGATGAACCGTTGACTAAAATTATCTCACAAGCAAAACATGATCACACCTTAGTACTCTTTGGGTGTTAATCACATAGCGATGTGAACTAGATTATCTGACTCTAGTAAACCCTTTGGGTGTTGGTCACATGTCGATGTGAACTATGGGTGTTAACCACATACAGATGTGAACTATTGATGTTAAATCACATGGCGATGTGAACTAGATTATTGACTCTAGTGCAAGTGGGAGACTGAAGGAAATATGCCCTAGAGGCAATAATAAAGTTATTATTTATTTCCTTATTTCATGATAAATGTTTATTATTCATGCTAGAATTGTATTAACGGAAACATAATACATGTGTGAATACATAAGACAAACAGATAGTCACTAGTATGCCTCTCTTGGACTAGCTCATTAATCAAAGATGGTTATGTTTCCTAACCATAGACATGTGTTGTCATTTGATTAATGGGATCACCTCATTAGGAGAATGATGTGATTGACATGACCCATTCCGTTAGCTTAGCACTTGATCGTTTAGTATGTTGCTAATGCTTTCTTCATGACTCATACATGTTCCTGTAACTATGAGATTATGCAACTCCGTTTACGGAGGAACACTTTGGGTACTACCAAACGTCACAACGTAATCGGGTGATTATAAAGGAGTATTACAGGTGTCTCCAAAGGTACTTGTTGGGTTGGCGATTTGAGATTAGGTTTTGTCACTCCGATTGTCGGAGAGGTATCTCTGGGCCTTCTCGGTAATACTCATCACCTAAGCCTTGCAAGCATTGTAACTAATGAGTTAGTTATGAGATGATGTATTACGGAACGAGTAAAGAGACTTGCGATAACGAGATTGAACTAGGTATTGGATACCGACGATCGAATCTCGGGCAAGTAACATACCGATGACAAAGGAACAACGTATGTTGTTATGCGGTCCGACCGATAAAGATCTTCGTAGAATATGTAGGAGCCAATATGGGCATCCAGGTCCCGCTATTGGTTATTGACCGAGAGGTGTCTCGGTCATGTCTACATAGTTCTCGAACCCGTAGGGTCCGCACGCTTAACGTTTCGATGATGCTTATTATGAGTTTATATGATATTGATGTACGAAGGTTGTTGAGTCCCGGATGAGATCACGGACATGACGAGGAGTCTCGAAATGGTCGAGACATAAAGATTGATATATTGGAAGCCTATGTTTGGACTCGGAATCACTCCGGGTGAAATTGGGAATTTTACTGAGTACCGGGGTTACCGGAACCTCCCGGGGGGTCAATGGGCCATGATGGGCCTTAGTGGGAAAGAGAAAAGGGGGCCATAGTGCTGGCCGCACCTTCCCCCCTTCCCTAGTCCTATTAGGACTAGGAGAAGGGGGCGCCCCCCTCTCTCTCTCTCTTCCCACTTGGGGAAACCTAGTTGGACTAG
This sequence comes from Aegilops longissima, assembly GCA_021605205.1. NCBI lineage: Eukaryota > Viridiplantae > Streptophyta > Magnoliopsida > Poales > Poaceae > Aegilops > Aegilops longissima. Next base: position 613,476,835 of record CM038680.1, read on the forward strand.
GATTGGGGGGGAATCCTACTCCTAGTAGGAGTAGGAAACCCCAGTGCGCCTCCTCTCTCGGCCGGCCAGCCCCTCCCTTCCCTCCTTTATATACAGGGCAGGGGCACCCATGACACACAAGTTGATCATTGAGATCGTTCCTTAGCCGTGTGCGGTGCCCCCTTCCACCAAACTACACCTCGAATATACCGTTGCGGAGCTTAGGCGAAGCCCTGCGCCGGTGGAACATCATCATCGTCACCACGCCGTCGTGCTGACGAAACTCTCCCTCAACACTCGGCTGGATCGGAGTTCGAGGGGCGTCATCGAGCTGAACGTGTGCGAACTTCGGAGGTGCCGTCGTTCGGTACTTGGATCGGTTGGATCGGGAAGAAGTACGACTACTTCCTCTACGTTGCGTCAACGCTTCCGTTGCTGGTCTACGAGGGTACGTAGACAACACTCTCATCTCGTTGCTATGCATCACCATGATCTTGCGTGATCGTAGGAAAATTTTTGAAATTACTACGTTCCCCAACAGTAGGGTGACAAGGATGCGTACTGCTTCAGAGTGGTGCGCAATCTTGTCTTAGAGGTCATGTTGCTAGACAACAATGAACCTACGAGCTATGGAGAAGCGACGGTGGGCCCAAATTCCGACAAATGGTTAGAAACCATGAAATCCGAGATAGGATCCATGTATCAAAACAAAGCATGGACTTTGGTGGACTTGCCCGATGATCGGCAAGCCATTGAGATGAATGGATCTTTAAGAAGAAGACGGACGTGGGCGGTAATATCACCGTCTATGAAGCTCGACTTGTGGCGAAGAGTTTTCACAAGTTCAAGGAGTTGACTACGATGAGATTCTCTCATTCGAAGCGATGCTTAAGTCCGTCGGAATCATGTTAGCATAAGCTGCATTTATGAAATCTGGCGATGGATGTCAAAATGAGTTTCCTTACCAGTTTTAAATAAGGAAAGGTTGTATGTGATACAATCGAAAGTTTTGTCGATCCTAAGGATGCTAAAAGGTATGCTGGCTCCAGCGATCCTTTCTAAGGACTGGAGTAAGCATCTCGGAGTTGGAATGTGTGCTTTGATGAGATGATCAAAGATTTTGGGGTTTATGAGAAACTTGTATTTCCAAAGAAGTGAGTGGGAGCACTATAGAATTTTTGATGAGTATATGTTGTTGACATATTGATGATCAGAAATGATGTAGAATTTCTAGAAAGCATATAGGGTTGTTTGAAAAATGTTTTTCAATGGAAAACCTGGATTAGGCTACCTGAACAATAAGCATCAAGATCTATAAGATAGATCAAAATGTTTAATAATACTTTCAAATGAGCACATACCTTGACATAATTTTGAAAGTGTTCAAGATGGATCAGTCAAAGAAGGAGTTCTTGCCTGAGTTGTAAAGTATGAAGTTAAGAGTTAAAAGCTCGACCACGGCAGAAGAGAGAGAAAGGACGAAGGTCGTCCCCTATGCCTTAGACGTAGGCTCTACAGTATGCTATGCTGTGTACCGCACCAGAAGCGTGCCTTGCCATGAGTCAGTCAAGGGGTACAAGAATGATCCAAGAATGGATCATTGGACAGCGGTCAAAATTGTCCTTGGAGTAAATAAGGACATGTTTCTCGATTATGGAGGTGATAAAGAGTTCGGCGTAAAGGGTTACGTCGATGCAAGCTTTAACACCTATCCGAGTGACTCGAGTAGCAAACCGGATCGTATAGTGGAGCAACCATTTGGAATAGCTTCAAGTGGAGCGTGGAAGCAGCATTTATAATATGACCTAGAAATTTGCAAAGCACACACGGATCTGAAAGGTTCGACCCGTTGACTAAAACTCGTTGACTAAAACCTCTCTCACAAGCAAAACATGATCAAACCTCGAACTCATTGAGTCTAAATCACATAATGATGTGAACTAGTTTACGACACTAGTAAACTCTTTGGGTGTTGGTCACATGGCGATGTGACCTATCGCTGTTAATCACATGACGATGTGAACTAGATTATTGACTCTAGTGCAAGTGGGAGACTGTTGGAAATATCCCTAGAGGCAATAATAAATTAGTTATTATTATATTTCCTTGTTCATGATAATCGTTTATTATCCATGCTATAATTGTATTGATAGGAAACTCGGATACATGTGTGGATACATAGACAACACCAAGTCCCTAGTAAGCCTCTAGATGACTAGCTCGTTAATCAATAGATGGTTACGCTTCACGACCATGGACATTTGATGTCATTGATAACGGGATCACATCATTAGGAGAATGATGTGATGGACAAGACCCAATCCTAAGCCTAGCACAAAGATCGTAGTTCGTATGCTAAAGCTTTTCTAATGTCAAGTATCATTTCCTTAGACCATGAGATTGTGCAACTCCGGATACCGTAGGAATGCTTTGGGTGTACCAAGCGTCACAACGTGCTCGGGTGGCTATAAAGGTGCACTATAGGTATCTCCGAAAGTGTCATTGGGTTGGCACGAATCGAGACTGGGATTTGTCACTCCGGTTGACGGAGAGGTATCTCTGGGCCCACTCGGTAGGACATCATCATAATGTGCACAATGTGACCAAGGGGTTGATCACGGGATGATGTGTTATGGAAGGAGTAAAGAGACTTGTCGATAACGAGATTGAACAAGGTATCGGGATACCGACGATCGAATCTCGGGCAAGTACAATACCGCTAGACAAAGGGAATTGAATACGGGATTGATTGAGTCCTTGACATCGTGGTTCATCCGATGAGATCATCGTGGAACATGTAGGAGCCAACATGGGTATCCAGATCCCGCTGTTGGTTATTGACCGGAGAACGTCTCGGTCATGTCTACATGTCTCCGAACCCGTAGGGTCTACATCACTTAAGGTTCGATGGCGCTAGGGTTATAAAGGAAGTTTGTATGTGGTTACGAATGTTGTTGAGTCCCGGATGAGATCCTGGACGTCACGAGGAGTTCGGAATGGTCCGGAGGTAAAGATTTATATATGGAAAGTTGTTGTTGGGTTAGGAAAAAGTTCGGGTTTTTCAGTATTGTACCGGAAGCTTCTGAAGGTTCGGAGGATTCGGAGGTCCGGAAATAGTTCCACCACGTCCAATACAGTAGCATGGGCTGTAGGGGCGCCCTAGCCTTAATGGGCCAGGGCACCAGCCCCCAAGGCCCATGCGCATGGGAAGGGTAAACCCTAAAGGGAGGCCTCCACTTGACTTGGGAGGCACTCCTCCCCCTTAGCCGCCCCTAGATGGGATCTAGGGCTGGCCGCACCCCTGGGGTGGGGAAACCCTAAAGGGGCGCAGCCCCTTCCCCTATATATATGAGGCCTAGGGGCTGCCCATAACACACGAGTTTCTCTCCTCTCTTGGTGCAGCCTCCTCTCCTCCTCCTCCTCTCCCTTGGTGCTTGGCGAAGCCTGCTTGGGATGCCACGCTCCTCCATCACCACCATGCCGTTGTGCTGCTGCTGGATGGAGTCTTCCTCAACCTCTCCCTCTCTCCTTGCTGGATCAAGGCGTGGGAGGCGCCACCGGCTGTACGTGTGTTGAGCGCGGAGGTGCCGTCCGTTCGGCACTAGGATCTCCGGTGATTTGGATCACGACAATCACGACTCCTTCAACCCCGTTCTCATGAACGCTTCCGCTTAGCGATCTACAAGGGTATGTAGATGCACTCTCCTTCCCTCGTTGCTAGTTTCTCCATAGATAGATCTTGGTGACACGTAGGAAAATTTTGAATTTCTGCTACGTTCCCCAACATTGAGCAGCATGGAGCATATGAGATGTTCCAAGAGCTGAAAATGGGTTTCCAAGCTCATGCCCAAGTCGAGAGATATGAAGTCTCCGACAAGTTCTATAGTTGTAAGATGGAGGAGGAAAGTTCTGTCAACGATCACATACTCAAAATGTCTGGGTTGCACAACCGCTTGTCTCAGCTGGGAGTTAATCTCCTGGATGACACGGTCATTGACAGAATCCTTCAGTCGCTTCCACCTAGCTACGAGAGCTTTGTGATGAATTTCAATATCCAGGGGATGGTGAAAACCATTCCTGAGGTATTTTCAATGCTGAAATCAACGGAGGTGGAGATCAAAAAGGAACATCAAGTGTTGATGGTCAACGAAACCACTAGTTTCAAGAAAGGCAAGGGTAAGAAGAACTTCAAGAAGGACGGCAAGGGAGTTGCCGCACCCGGTAAGCCAGTTGCTGGGAAGAAGCCAAAGCATGGACCCAAACACGAGACTAGTGCTTTTATTGCAAGGAAAACGGGCCTTTGGGCGTAATCGCCCCAAGTACTTAGCGGACAAGAAGGCCGGCAACACCAAAGGTATATATGATATACATGTTATTGATGTGTACCTTACCAGTACTCGTAGTAGCTCCTGGGTATTTGATACCGGTGCGGTTGCTCATATTTGTAACTCAAAGCAGGAGCTGCGGAATAAGCTGATACTGGTGAAGGACGAGGTGACAATGCGCGTCGGGTATGGTTCCAAGGTCGATGTGATCGCCGTCGGCACGCTACCTCTACATTTACCAACGGTATTAGTTTTAAACCTCAATAATTGTTATTTAGTGCCAGCTTTGAGCATGAACATTGTATCTGGATCTCGTTTAATGCGAGATGGCTACTCATTTAAATCCGAGAATAATGGTTGTTCTATTTATATGAGAGATATGTTTTATGGTCATGCCCCGCTGGTCAATGGTATATTCTTATTGAATATCGAACGTGATGTTACACATATTCATAGTGTGAATACCAAAAGATGTAAGGTTAATAATGATAGTCCCACATACTTGTGGCACTGCCGCCTTGGTCACATTGGTGTCAAACGCATGAAGAAGCTCCATGCAGATGGACTTTTGGAGTCTCTTGATTACGAATCATTTGACACGTGCGAACCATGCCTCACGGGCAAAATGACCAAGACTCCGTTCTCCGGAACAATGGAGCGAGCAACCAACTTATTGGAATTCATACATACTGATGTGTGCGGTCCAATGAGTGTTGAGGCTCGCGGTGGCTATCGTTATGTTCTCACCCTCATTGATGACTTATAAGCAGATATGGGTATGTCTACTTAATGATACACAAGTCTGAGACCTTTGAAAAGTTCAAGGAATTTCAGAGTGAGGTGGAGAATCAACGTGACAGAAAAATAAAGTTCTTACGATCAGATCGTGGGGGAGAATATTTGAGTCACGAGTTTGGTACGCGCTTAAGAAAATGTGGAATTGTTTCACAACTCACGCCGCCTGGAACACCTCAGCGTAACGGTGTGTACGAACGTCGTAATCGCACTCTATTGGATATGGCGCGATCTATGATGTCTCTTACCGATTTACCGCTATCATTTTGGGGATACGCTTTAGAGACAGCTACATTCACTTTAAATAGGGCACTGTCTAAATCCGTTGAGATGACACCGTATGAATTATGGTTTGGGAAGAAACCTAAGCTGTCGTTTCTAAAAGTTTGGGGATGCAATGCTCTTATGTCAAGAAACTTCAACCTGAAAAGCTCGAACCCAAGTCGGAAAAATGTGTCTTCATAGGATACCCTAAGGAAACCATTGGGTATACCTTCTACCTCAGATCCGAAGGCAAGATCTTTGTTGCCAAGAACGGGTCCTTTCTGGAGAAAGAGTTTCTCTCAAAAGAAGTAAGTGGGAGGAAAGTAGAACTTGATGAAGGACTGCCTCTTGAACCGGAAAGTAGCGCAGCTCAGGAAGATGTTTCTGTGGTGCCTACACCGGCTAGAGAGGAAGTTAATGATGATGATCAAGGTACTTCGGATCAAGTTGCTACTGCACTTCGTAGGTCCACAAGGACACGTTCCATACCAGAATGGTATGGCAACCCTATCCTGGAAATCATGTTGTTAGCCAATGGTGAACCTTCGAACTATGAAGAAGCGATGACGGGCCCAGATTCCAACAAATGGCTTGAAGCCATGCAATCCGAGATAGGATCCATGTATGAAAACAAAGTATGGACTTTGACAGACTTGCCCGACGATCGGCGAGCGATAGAAAATAAATGGACCTTTAAGAAGAAGACGGACGCGGATGGTAATGTTACCATCTATAAAGCTCGGCTTGTCGCTAAGGGTTATCGACAAGTTCAAGGGGTTGACTACGACGAGACCTTCTCACCCGTAGCGATGCTGAAGTCCGTCCGAATCATGTTAGCAATTGCCGCATTCTATGATTATCAAATATGGCAAATGGACGTCAAAACGGCATTCCTTAACGGTTTCCTTAAGGAAGAATTATATATGATGCAGCCGGAAGGTTTTGTCGCTCCTAAGAATGCTAACAAGGTATGCAAGCTCCAGCGTTCCATCTATGGGCTAGTGCAAGCATCTCGGAGTTGGAACATTCGCTTTGATGAAATGATCAAAGCATTTGGGTTTATGCAGACTTATGGAGAAGCCTGCGTTTACAAGAAAGTGAGTGGGAGCTCTGTGGCATTTCTCATATTATATGTGGATGACATACTATTGATGGGAAATGATATAGAACTTTTTGAAAGCATAAAGGCCTACTTGAATAAGTGTTTTTCAATGAAGGACCTTGGAGAAGCTGCTTACATATTAGGCATCAAGATCTATAGAGATAGATCAAGACGCCTCATAGGTCTTTCACAAAGCACATACCTTGATAAGATATTGAAGAAGTTCAATATGGATCAGTCCAAGAAGGGGTTCTTGCCTGTATTGCAAGGTGTGAAATTGAGCTCGTCCCAAAGCCCGACCACGGCAGAAGATAGAGAAAAGATGAGTGTCATCCCCTATTCCTCAGCCATAGGGTCTATTATGTATGCCATGATGTGTACCGGATGTGTAAACCTTGCCGTAAGTTTAATCCCGGCATGGAACACTGGACAACAGTCAAGAATATCCTGAAGTACCTGAAAAGGACTAAGGATATGTTTCTCGTTTATGGAGGTGACGAAGAGCTCGTCGTGAAGGGTTACGTCGATGCTAGCTTCGACACAAATCTGGATGACTCCAATTCACAAACCGGATACGTGTATATTTTGAATGGTGGGGCAGTAAGCTAGTGCAGTTGCAAGCAAAGCGTCGTGGCGGGATCTACATGTGAAGCGGAGTACATGGCAGCCTCGGAGGCAGCGCATGAAGCAATCTGGATGAAGGAATTCATTACTGACCTAGGAGTTATTCCCAATGCGTCGGGCCCGATGACTCTCTTCTGTGACAACACTGGAGCTATTGCCCTTGCCAAGGAGCCCAGGTTCCACAAGAAGACCAGGCACATCAAGCGTCGCTTCAACTCCATTCGTGAAAATGTTCAAGATGGAGACATAGATATTTGTAAAGTGCATACGGATCTGAATGCCGCAGAACCGTTGACTAAACCTCTTCCACGAGCAAAACATGATCAACACTAGAACTCTATGGGTGTTTGATTCATCACAATGTAACTAGATTATTGACTCTAGTGCAAGTGGGAGACTGTTGGAAATATGCCCTAGAGGCAATAATAAAATGGTTATTATTATATTTCCTTGTTCATGATAATTGTCTATTGTTCATGCTATAATTGTATTGAACAGAAACCATAATACATGTGTGAATACATAGACCACAACATGTCCCTAGTGAGCCTCTAGTTGACTAGCTCATTGATCAACAGATGGTCATGGTTTCCTGACTATGGACATTGGATGTCATTGATAACGGGATCACATCATTAGGAGAATGATGTGATGGAGAAGACCCAATCCTAATCATAGCACAAGATCGTGTAGTTCGTTTGCTAAAGCTTTTCTAGTGTCAAGTATCATTTCCTTAGACCATGAGATTGTGTAACTCCCGGATACCGTAGGAATGCTTTGGGTGTACCAAATGTCACAACGTAACTGGGTGGCTATAAAGGTGCACTACAGGTATCTCTGAAAGTGTCTGTTGGGTTGGCACGAATCGAGACTGGGATTTGTCGCTCTGTATGACGGAGAGGTATCTCTGGGCCCTCTCGGTAATGCATCATCATAATGAGCTCAATGTGACTAAGTAGTTGGTCACGGGATCATGCATTGCGTAACGAGTAAAGTGACTTGCCGGTAATGAGATTGAACGAGGTATTGGGATACCGATGATTGAGTCTCGGGCAAGTAACATACCGATTGACAAAGGGAATTGTATACGGGATTGCTTGAATCCTCGACATCGTGGCTCATCCGATGAAATCATCGTGGAACATGTGGGAGCCAACATGGGTATCCAGATCCCGCTGTTGGTTATTGGCCGGGGAGCTGTCTCGGTCATGTCTGCATGATTCCCGAACCCGTAGGGTCTACACACTTAAGGTTCGGTGACGTTAGAGTTGTTATGGGAATTGGTATGTGGTTACCAAATTTTGTTAGGAGTCCCGGATGAGATCCTGGACGTCACGGGGAGTTCCGGAATGGTCCGGAGGTGAAGATTTTTATATGGGAAGTCATCATACGGTCACCGGAAGTATTCGGGGGTTTGCCGGTATTGTACCGGGACCACCGAAGGGGTTCCGGGGGTCCACTGGGAGGATCCACCTGCCCCGGAGGGCCCTATGGGATGTATGTGGAAGGGAAACAGCCCCTAAGTGGGCTGGGCGCCATCCCCCCTAGGGCCCATGCGCCTAGGGTTGGGGGGAACCCTAAAGGGGGCGCCCCCTTGGATTGGGGGGCAAGCCCCCTCCCCTTGGCCGTCGTCCCCCTCTAGATCTCATCTAGAGGAGTCGTCCCCCTTCCCCCTTCACCCTATAAATAGAGGGGAGGAGGGAGGGCAGCAGCACCTCATCCAAGGCGCAGCCCTCCCCCTCTCCAACACCTCTCCTCCTCCGTTTGAGCTTGGCGAAGCCCTGCCGGAGAACTGCTGCTCCACCACCACCACGCCGTCGTGCTGCTGCTGGAGTTGTCTTCCCCAACCTCTCCCTCCTCCTTGCCGGATCAAGGCACGGGAGACATCGCCGGGCTGCACGTGTGTTGAACGTGGAGGCGCCGTTGTTCGGTGCTAAGATCGGAATCGACCGCGATCTGAATCGCTACGTGTACGACTCCTCCAACCGCATTCTTGCAACGCTTCTGTTTTGCGATCTTCAAGGGTAAGAAGATGCACTCCCCTCTCTCTCGTTGCTAGTCTCTCCATAGATTGATCTTGGTGATGCGTAGAAATTTTTTAATTTTTGCAACGATCCCTAACACAACACTCGGCCAGCAACCGAATGAATTCAAAAATGAGCAAGGAGTCGCTAAGGACGCTTACTTCGAGGCCACAGGCACTGCCACCCGGATCCGCGACACGGAAGCCTTCCGAGGCTTGGAGGAGATATGCTTGGGCAACTTGGGTTGCTTCTCCGCCGAGCTCTCATGCTCGGCGCGGGCGCGCTTGGAACTCTGAGTCGCCCGACCAGAAGCAGTCGGCTGTTGAGTTTCTCCTGCCTTGCCCTTTGGGTTGTGCAGCACCTTGGAGAGAGGTTCTTTGGGGGCCTCATAAGACGGAGAGGACTTTGCCTCCTCCCCCTCCTATGAACTATCATCATCGTCGTTGTCATTGTCGTCACTCTCATCATCATCGGACCTCTCCGAGTACTGCTACTCGATATCACTCGTCACATCCTGAGGCGAGCATTCCACCATGGGGATCCTGGAGATCAGGTTCTGGAAGTCCTGAGAAGCAAAGACACGCAAACGTGAGGATCAACCACACAGAAGACAATCTACAATTGAGCCGATTGAATCAGAGACAAGTACCTCAATGGGTAGCAGGTCCTTGTGGAAGGCTGGCACATGAGTCCCCCGTGGATTGTCGCGGGCGCAAGTGATGGCCTTGATCTTGGCGCCCACCTCCTTGTCGGTGATATCTTCAGGATGCACCCGAGTGGAGTCACCCAGCCCCTCGTACAACCACATGGGGTGGGCCCTGGCCTGTAGAGGCTGAATGCATCGACTAAAGAAAGTCTCCAGCAAATCCATGCCATTCACGCCAGCATTCACAACTCCGATCAACACGCTGGACAGGATTTCGACGCCCACCTTCTCCTCCTTCTCCATGGTGAGGGTCGGTGGAGCTCGTACCCTCTCGGTCGAATACGGCAGGAGGCCCGACTGGCTATTGGCGCTAGGGACGTCTTTGCAGTAGAACCAGGTTCCCTGCCACCCCTTAACAGAGTCGGGGAAACTCATCTTGGGGAAAGACCTCCCCCCGCGAACCTGGATGCCTAGACCCCCACATAGCTAGGTGACATGGGTTTTCTCACCAGTCGGGAAGTCCTTCTTCACTGACATCGACCGACATGTGAAGATGTATTTGAAAAGGCCCCAGTGGGGGTGGCAACCCAAGAAGTTATCACAAAGGGACATAAAGGCCAAGAGATAAATAATGGAGTTGGGAGGAAGATGACGCCGGCTTGATCTCCCTCATGCCCGGGCGATGCCATCCTTCGTGTGGAATCAATCCCTCCTCCGCCAAGTCGTCAGTCGCCGAGTGGAAACACGCGACGGGAGCCAGTCCACCGACGCGCCCGAACCAAAAGAGGTGGCCTTTCCCGCCTTCTTCGCCCTCTCTGCCTTCATCGTGGAGCCTTTCGCCATCGCTACACATGGGTTGAAGAGAGAAACGAAGGATTCGGGAGGAGAGAAAGGGGATCAGAGGCCCAGAGCTGTGTCTCCAAACCTTTTATACCACTGGATAAAATTCCTTACCGGATCTCTCACCGCGAATCCCAAGATCAACGGCCCGCGCGGCAAGGCTTTACACAGGATAGGCGCGGCACGTGGCGGAGATCATACATGCAAATCGAGGAGCCGCACCCACTACTTTACCACTAACGCACGACGTTACCGCTTCAGCGCGCGAACACGTGAATTCAAATCCCGAGATTTCTGAGACGAATCAATCCAATTGATTTCTAGTGATCCTTTCCTAAAGGACGCACATCAGTCCGACTGACCACCCTCCGCGGGGATCTGTGCACTCGTCCACGTTAAACAACCGACTGAAGTCTTCTTCAAGATCGTTATGTGACGAGCTTGACGCCCCTCTGCGGGTTCACTTGGCCCTCTCGGTAGGCTCCAAGGCGCATGACTCATAAACTTGGACTTGTAGAAGACTCGCGCTGGTGTTCCCCTGGGATAAGGAGTGGCGTCTCTCTGGAGAGTCTGACCACGCGCCGGCGTCGCCACTCGAGTTGTACTGGCATGCCTCACTCGGGCCCCTAGTCTATCTCTTCCGAGAGACAAAAGGACTGCCATTGAGTTTTTTTCTCGACGATCAACAACACCCGGTCATCTGGGTAAAATTAAGGTCTAGAATCCGTTGCGTTTCCGTCCAAGGAACAAAAAATCACGACTCAAAAACATATTCTGAGTGGCTCTGCAGCACTCAGACTTAACCAAAGGATCTATTCGTTGTTCTACGAAATCCTAACTGATTCGAGGGCTAATGATGTGGTCACCTATTACAGGCAGTGTCAAGAACCCATCATTTGGGACCCACATGGGGCCCATCACCATCATAGGTAGGTCACTGGAACATGCCAGCATTCGGATGCATCAAACGGACACCGGAAAAGTTTTTCAATGAAGGACCTTGGAGAAGCTGCTTATATATTAGGCATCAAGATCTATAGAGATAGATCGAGACGCCTCATAGGTCTTTCACAAAGCACATACCTTGATAAGATTTTGAAGAAGTTCAAAATGGACCAGTCAAGAAGGGTTCTTGCTGTATTGCAAGGTGTGAGATTGAGCTCAGCTCAATGCCCGACCACGACAAAAGATAAAGAAGAGATGAGTGTCATCCCTATGCCTCAGCCATAGGATCTATTATGTATGCCATGCTGTGTACCGACCTGATGTAAACCTTGCCGTAAGTTTGGTAGGAAGGTACCAAAGTAATCCCGCAAGGAACACCGGACAGCGGTCAAGAATATCCTGAAGTACGAAAAGGACAAAGGACATGTTTCTCGTTTATGGAGGTGACGAAGAGCTCGTCGTAACAGTTACGTCGGCGCTAAGCTTCGACACAGATCTGATGACTCTAAGTCACAAACCGGATACGTGTATATGTTGAATGGTGGAGCGATGGCTGGTGCAGCTGCAAGCGAGCGTCATGGCGGGATCTACATGTGAAGCGGAGTACATGGCAGCCTCGGAGGCAGCGCATGAAGCAATTTGGGTGAAGGAGTTCATCACCGACCTAGGAGTCATACCCAATGCGTCGGGGCCGATCAAACTCTTCAGTGACAACACCGGAGCTATTGCACTTGCCAAGGAGCCCAGGTTTCACAAGAAGACCAGCACATCAAGCGTCGCTTCAACTCCATCCGTGAAAATGTTCAGGATGGAGACATAGAAATTTGTAAAGTGCATACGGATCTGAATGTCGCAGATCCGTTGACTAAACCTCTTCATGGGCAAAACATGATCAACACCGAAACTCTATGGGTGTACGATTCATCACAATGTAAACTAGATTATTGACTCTAGTGCAAGTGGGAGACTGTTGGAAATATGCCCTAGAGGCAATAATAAAAGTATTATTATTATATTTCCTTGTTCATGATAATTGTCTTTTATTCATGCTATAAGCGTATCATCACGGAAATCATGATACACGTGTGAATACATAGACCACAATCGTCCTAGTAAGCCTCTAGTTGACTAGCTCGTTGGTCGACGAGATAGTCATGGTTTCGACTATGGACATCGATGTCATTGACAACGGGTCACGTCATTAGGAGAATGGCGTGGTGGACAAGACCCAATCCTAAGCATAGCACAAAGATCGTGTAGTTCGTTTTTTGCTAGAGCTTTTCCAATGTCAAGTATCTCTTCCTTAGACCGTGAGATCGTGTAACTCCCGGATACCGTAGGAATGCTTTGGGTGTACCAAACGTCACAACGTAACTGGGTGACTATAAAGGTGCATTACAGGTATCTCTGAAAGTGTCTGTTGGGTTGACACGGATCGAGACAGGGATTTGTCACTCCGTATGACGGAGAGGTATCACTGGGCCCACTCGGTAGTGCATCATCATAATGAGCTCAAAGTGACCAAGTGTATGGTCACGGGATCATGCATTACGGTACGAGTAAAGTGACTTGCCGGTAACGAGACTAAACGAGGTATTGGGATACCGACGATCGAGTCTCGGGCAAGTAACATACCGTCTGACAAAGGGAATAGCATACGGGGTTGCCTGAACCCTAGACATCGTGGTTCATCCGATGACATCATCGAGGAGCATGTGGGAGCCAACATGGGTATCCAGATCCCGCTGTTGGTTATTGACCGGAGAGCGTCTCGGTCATGTCTGCATGTCTCCCGAACCCGTAGGGTCTACACACTTAAGGTTCGGTGGCGCTAGGGTTAATAGGAAGACTTGTATGTGATTACCGAATGTTGTTGAGTCCGGATGAGATCCCGGACGTCACGAGGAGTTCGGAATGGTCCGGAGGTAAAGATTTATATATGGGAAGTCATCAAGCGGACACCGGAAAAGTTTGGGTCATATCGGTTTATGGAGGGTCCACCGGAAGGGTTCGGAGGACCACGGGAGGGGCCACCCTTTTGGGGGCCACTTGGGCTGCGTGGGGCAGCCAGCCCCTCATGGGCTGGGCGCACCCCTCCACTTGGCCCATGCGCCTAGGGTTGAGGGGAAACCCAAAGGCGCGCCCTTGCTTGGGGGCAAGCCCCCTCCTTGGCCGCCGCCCCCTCTAGATGGATCTAGGGGGCGGCCCCTCCTCCTTTCCCCTATAAATAGAGGGGTAGAGGGAGGGCTGCACACACCATTGAAGGCGCAGCCCTCCCTCCCAACACCTCTCCTCCTCCTGACACGCTTGGCGAAGCCTGCCGAGTCTGATCCCTCCATCTCGCATCACGCCGTCGTGCTGCCATTGGAGTGATCTTCCTCAACCTCTCCTTCCTCCTTGCTGGATCAATCTGAAGGAGACGCCGTCGTCCCGTACGTGTGTTGAACGCGGAGGTGCTGTCCGTTCAGCACTTGGTCATCGGTGATCGGAATCACGTTGGGAACGTCTTCATCATCACCACTCCCTCAATCGCTTCCGTACTCGATCTACAAGTGGTATGTAGATGCAAACTCTCTCTAGTAACTCGTTGCTTAGATGAACTCATAGATAGATCTTGGTGAAACCGTAGAAAAATTTTAATTTTCTGCAACGTTCCCCAACACATCCATGTTCTCAAATTCAAGACTTGCAGCAACATCCTCACCCTCATCCTCCATGATCATGTTGTGCATGATCACACAACAGGTCATCACATCCCACGAGGTCTCCAGATCCCATTGTTTAGTAGGTCCACGAACAACTGCAAAGCGTGCCTACAAAACTTCAAAAGCCCTCTCAACATCCTTTCTAGTTGCTTCTTGTCTTCGGCAAAGTGAGACTTTTTCTAACCAATTGGGTTAGAGATGGTGTTCATAAAGGTAGCCTAAGTAGGATAGATACCTGATGAGTGATATTTTTACAGTCCTCTACCCTTTGTTTAAGCTGAGATATTTTTAATAAAACTAAGATATTCACTCTGGTATTGCCACTAATGACTAATGCATGCATATAATTCCAAAAATCCTCTCTTTCTTGTGTTTCTACAGGAAATGGGCTAAATATGGATGAAATCAAGTGAGAACATTGAAAGGAGTAAAGGAGGAGATAGAAGAATTCAGGAGGAGGCGCAATAGAAGAAACAACACCAAAGACAGCGTTTCATGCGACCGTGGCCGCTCCCATGGCATGGAAACCGAGGCCTATCATCCACGTAAAAAACTTTTATAAAGGGGTCGAGACCGAAATGACAACAAAACATCTGTGAGAAGAACCAGAACAGAGTCATCCTCATCCATCTTCGTCAACCCTAGCCGCCATCATTTTCCATCTTCATAGCCAGCATCACCATCGTAGTTCTTCTTCCACTAGATCATACGTGTAATTGTGTATCACACACAACATCCATTGTAAGACATATTATCAATCAATCTACCTTCATGATGTGTTCTTTGATGTGTACTTCGTATGATCTGATCTTCATGTGTGAGTAGTTCGGCAAGGTATGGGTTGAGGCAAGAGCCTTGCAACCCTATGTATTTGTTGTAGGGATCAATGAAATGGCTTTGAACTAACATCTCGTATATGTGAAATAAAAAATTTCTGTAGATATGCATTCTTCATCCCTGTAGGTACCCAGGATCATGGAGAGCCAGCCACGGAAAGGCTAAGGGCAGGGAGCGTTCTTCATCCCTGTAGGATACCCATGATCATGGAGAGCCATCCACGAAAAGGCTAAGGGCAGGGAGACTATGAAGTGTTATTCTGAACACTAGTGGCATAAAGGTTTAGTACGGTAACATGGATTCTATCCTTGGAGATTCAAGATGTGTAGTCATTAAACGACCAAAGCTCTAAGCCCCGCGAGACGGATAGGGTATTTAGTTGGACAACTGACTCTTGATGCAGTACAATTCCAGCTTTTGACCGGATCAAAATCAAGCAAACTGAAGGAGCACATGCTACTTCTTGAGCTTGAGTTGATTTTTCCCTTGAAGAGGAAAGGGTGATGCAGCAAAATAGAGATAAGTATTTCCCTCAGCTAAGAACCAAGGTATCAATCCAGTAGGAAACACAAGCAAGTCTCTAATATATGCACCTGCACGAACTAACAAACACTTGCACACAACGCGAAAAAGGGGTTGTCAATGCATTCACAGTCATGAACAAGAGTGAGATCTAATTGAGATAGGTATAAAAGATAAATAAAAGAGCAAACTAAAGTAAGTATAAATAAATTGCGGCAAGGTATTTTTTGGGTTTTTTTTGGTTTATAGATCTGAAAATATATGATGGAAAATAGACCCGGGGGGGCATAGGTTTCACTAGAGGCTTCTCTCTTGAAAGAAAACATACAGTGGGTACACAAATTACCATTGAGCAATTGATAGAAAAGCGCATAGTTATGACGATATCTAAGGCAATGATCATGAATATAGGCATCACGTCCGTGACAAGTAGACCGAGACGATTCTGCATCTACTACTATTACTCCACACATCGACCATTATCCAGCATGCATCTAGAGTATTAAGTTCATAAGAACGGAGTAACTCCTTAAGTAAGATGACATGATGTAGAGGGATAAACTCAAGCAATATGATATAAACCCCATCTTCTTATCCTTGATGGCAACAATACAATACGTGCTTCGCTACCTCTTCTGTCACGGGGTGAGGACACCGCCAGACTGAACCCAAAACTAAGCACCTCTCCCATTACAAGAAAAATCAATCTAGTTGGCCAAACCAAACCGACAGTTCGAAGAGATATACAAAGATATCTTAATCATGCATAAAAGATTTCAGAGAAGACTCGAATGATATTCATAGATAATCTGATCATAAATCCACAATTCATCAGATCTCAACAAACGCACCGCAAAAGAATATTACATCGGATAAAACTCCAAGAAACATCGAGGAGAACATTGTATTGAAAATCAAAGAGAGAGAAGAAGCCATCTAGCTACTAGCTATGGACCCGTAGGTCTGTGGTAAACTACTCACGCTTCATCAGAAGGGGAGCAACGTTGATGTAGAGGCCCTCTGTGATCGAATCCCCCTCCGACAGATCGTTGGAAAAGGCCCCAAGATGGGATCTCACGGGAACAGAGGCTTGCGGTGGCGGAAAAGTATTTTGGTGGACGCTTCTGATGTTTGGGAATATGTGGGAATTTATAGAAGTGGAACTAGGGTTAGGGGACTCATGAGGGGCCCACAAGCCCTCAGGGCGCAGCCTAGAGGCTTATGGCCTCCTCGGGACTCTTCTGCCTGTCTCCCCAAGTCACGTAGGTGTCTTCTGGTCCAAGAAAAATCATCGTGAAGTTTTATTCCGTTTGGACTCCGTTTGATATTCCTTTTCTGTAAAAGTCAAAAACAAGGAAAAAAACAGAAACATGCACTAGGCTCTAGGTTAATAGGTTAGTCCCAAAAATAATATAAAACAACATATTAATGCATATAAAGCATCCAAAACAGATAATATAATAGCATGAAACAATCAAACATTATAGATACGTTGAAGACGTATCAGCACACTTACAATAAAAAGAGCCCGGGTAAGAGGTCTTAATGCTTACAACCATATACTTGTGTTGGGCCAGATACGATCATAATTTGTGCGCTGAAAATCACCCATCAAGATGTGCTTGTTACGACCCGAAGTGAGGTATGTGTCCAAATTACAACTTGACCGGCACGCGTTCTTTAACAAAAGCTTGCTTGAGACCATAGCTTCAAGGGGGCCTTCCTCTCGTGGGTTCGATTACTCAGAGTCACCTCTAGGGGAAATAGGCGAGAATCCTTTCTGCTTCATTTCTGGATCACCAAAGGAAGTAATCAATACCGTCAACTAGATAGTAGCCCTTGTCGTAAAAAAACTATATAGTAGCCCATATGTTGTATTCATGCCCATTGACAATATAGTGCCAAGGAGGAGCTTTTCCTTCAGTCAGCCTAGCAAACAATGGTGATCACTATAGCATATTGATGTCATTGTGAGACTCGGGCATGCCAAAAAAGCGTGCCAAATTCAAAGATCATGTGATGCAAATGCTTTAAGAATGATGGTGGGCTTCTTAACATGACCATGATATTGCCCTTGTAAAGTTTTTGGACAGTTCTTCCATTTCCAATGCATGCAGTCAAGTGACCCAAGAAAACCTGGCCACCCTCTCGCTTTCGAGATTGTTAATAGCCTCTCGTTATCTGCCACAATTGTTTCTCTCAGGTACTGAGGTCCAAACACCTTGATCACGGTAGTTGTAAACCTGACCATGGCATCTCCGCATGTGCTCTCGGACATCCGTAGGTACTCATCCCACGAATCAGCTCCCGTGCCATATGCAAGCATCCGTAGTGCAGTCGTGCACTTCTAGTAACCAGAGAACCCAATCCTTTCCACGTCATCTTTCTTCAAGATGAAGTAGTCATCAAAGGACCGGACACCATGGTAGAGATGATCGAAGACATTTTTGCGCATCCGAAAGCGGTGGCGCAAAATGTCAGCAAAGATGGCATCAGGGGCAAAGTAGTCGTCCGTCAGCGGCAAATGGTCGTGTGCCCAATTGCGATTGAGCACTTGATGACCCTTGATCGATTCCTTGAATTTCATAACATGCCCCTCCGCATGTTCCACGTTTGCAAGCACCACTTGCATCATCGCCGTCTCATCCGTGTAGTCCTCCTCGTCGGAGGAGCCGCCAGACGACTCAACATAGTGCTCGTAAATGTACTCCATATCTGAATCCATTGCTTCAAAGAAGAATTAGCTCGGGCAATTCACCGAACAGTTGTCGGGCATGGTGAGCATCGTAGGAGATCATGGTACCTGCGCAGCGATCGGAGGATAGGTATGAAACGGCGGCGGAGCCCGGGTGTACCATTGGAGGTGATGGACTCGTCGAGTCCTGGCAGGGGTGGGGCGTGGCGGCCGGGATCGTGGAGCGGCGGCGAAGACAAGAGAGAAAGACTGGAGAAAAGAAAATGGAAGAATGGATGCCCGGGGTAGGGGGGGGATTTTGGGTGAGCTGAGAGTGTCAGAGTCCTACATGGTTGCTGTCCGGACTCCTGTAAAGCACCCCCGCCCCTACTTTATCTATTGTTTGCCGGAAAAAGTACGTTCGGATCGCTCGACGGACTGATACAGCCCCGCGTTGGAAGGCTCAACGCGTCCGGACCGCACAGTCCAGACGGTTGCAGGCAGTTTAAAGGTCTGCTTTGGAGATGCCTTAAGTCCTTTCGAGGCTTTGGCTAGAGATGCTCTAGTATTCGAAGATGTTTATTTTGGATGAGAAGAAGAGAAGAAAAAGAAGGGCTATCTGATCTACAAAACGAATCTGTTTCATTCACGAAAATAAGTTAAAATGGAATTGTTTTCATTGGAAAATATAGTTTGCCAACTCCAGTCTACTATTTCCCCTGCTCAACTAGTAGAGTGGATCGAACAATTGGAAACGAGAAATCTAACCACCAGTCGACTGGTGGTTTGCAACAGATCCAGACTGTTAGGTTGCCGTCCCTTCCGAATCCAACGACGCGCGTTTTGCCTACGCGTTTACTTCGAGCGGATGTCGCTGTCACTGTCATCCGAACGTCGCTGTCGATCCTGCTCCCACCGAACGTCGTTGTCGTTGTTTTTTTCGTTTTTCTTTTTCCGATCAAAGGGACGTCGCTGTCGCTACTGATTTCCTTTCCAATCTAAAGGCACGTCACTGTCGCTGATGATTTTTTTTCTGTTTTCCCTTTCCGATCCAAATGATGCTGCCCACTGTTTTCGTTTCTCGCGTACTGACGTTAGTTCCAACGAGTAAAAAAAATGTGCATAATAGGGTTTGAACCCAAGTCTATTGATTGTTGTACCATGCCAATAACCAACTCACCTAATACTGCTTGTTGTCTTACAAATGGAAACTATATATGTGACCTTTTTAACCGCATGGCAGGAAATAAAAAAAAGTTGTTGTTTGTTGGCCTTTTCTTGTACTTCCTCCGTCCCAAAATATGTGACTCGACTTTGTACTAATTTTATACAGAGAGAGTACATTATTGTATACTACATTATAAGTTGTGCAATATCATGATAACTCACACATCACAGACCTGATAATTTATGTACCCGAATCCTGATAACTTTGGCGTGATGGTGGTGGCGGCGGCGGCGGCGGTGGTGGTGGTGGTGGGGGGGGGGGGGGTATCAAATATCCCCCGGTAACTTTTGTGTGAATAGCATGGTAACTCACACATCGAAGACCCGATAACTTATGCACACCGGTCATGGTACTTTTCGCGAGAGAGGGGTGATGAAATATACCCCCTGGTAACTTTAATGTGCATAGCACGGTAACTCACACATCATAGACTTGATAACTAATGTACCCCAGTCTTGGTAAATTTTGATGACCGGGTGGGGGGAGGGTGGTTGATGAAATATACCGTTGGTAACTTCTTGTGCGAATAACATGATAATTCACACATTGCAGATCTGATAACTAATGTACCCCAGTCTTGGTAAATTTTGGTGACCGGGTGGAGGGAGGGCGGTTGATGAAATATACCCTTGGTAAATTTTTGTGTGAACAACATGATAACTCACACATTGCAGATCTAATAACTTCTGTGCCCCAGTCCTAGTAACTTTTGGCGACGGTGGTGAGGATGGGGGAGGATTGTTGATGAAATATACCACTGGTAACTTTTTTGTCAATAGCATGGTAACTCACACATCATAGACCTGATAAGTCTGGTACAAACAACACGGTAACTTAAGACCCTGAATAAAAAGTTATTGAAACATACCACGGTTACTTCTGTGCAAATAGCACGGTAATGTATGCATCCGGAGCTGATAACTTAGGTATAAATACCACGATAAATTTGACTCGAGGGAAAGAAGTCGTTGAAAACACAACTCCAATCACTTCGGCATAAATAACATGTTAGTATACATATAACATAACTGATAACTTTACGGTAACTTTTGACCAAAAATGTGATCAAAATATGTCAACATGAGGTCTAGTTTCGAAGTTCTCACCGCGATGGGTTTTTTTATGAAAAAACGATTTTTCAATCAGAAAACGACAGTTTGAAGTATAAAACATTTTACAGTTTTAAAATAGCGAGAATTTACAATGCCATTAGGTTTCCTGTGCTCAACTGCATTTGCATGTGGAGAAAATGTTGGAGCCATTTTTATGCCTGGTAATTTCTATGTAAACAGGATGATAACTTATGTACCACAGATATGATAACTTACTTAGCGTGGCGCTGGTAAGTTTTGACCCGAAAAAAAAGTTGTCGAAACATATCAATATGAGATCTAGTTTCGAAGGTCTCGTCGCGACAAATTTTTTATGTGAAAACGGTTTTTCAATCAGAGCAACGGTTAGAGCTACAAAACATTTTAAATTTTTGAATTCGATGAAATCTCTGCTGACATCATCATTTTTCGTCTTATATGCATGCATGCAACTATTGGGAAAAAAAATCCATATACATTTTCAGTTTTTTTAAAGAAAACAACCGCATGCATGCATGCACCTATTTTGGATGAATAGAGAAAAACTCGTCGTTGCTAATGTTCCCAACGGTCGGACATTAGCACGGTCCCGCCTAACTCCAGTCTACTATTTCCCCTGCTCAACTAGTAGAGTGGATTGAACAATTGGAAAACATGGTGCCGGGGTGGGGTGCCGGGCGACGCGGCTGTCCCGATTCCAGCATCGGCACGCACGCATGGTCGCACAGTCGTCGGTGGTGTCGGCCAGTCGGTGCGCACCCCACGCGAGCGAGGGAAGGTGCAACGCAAGCGCGTGCATACCGAACGGCAAGGAAGACGTGTGGAGTCGCTCGTAACCCAGCAGGCACGCACGTCGGAAAAAGTCAAATCCCGTTCGGCACCGGAAGATTCCCGCAGCCCGCCCATGTTACCGCTGCCACCGCCACTTCCAGCTCACTGCAGACCGAACCAACCGGACAGGTCGACTGCTTTTGTCCCCGCGCGCCTCCCCTCCCCTCCCCTCACGGGAGAAAGAGACGGCCAAGGGAGACGCCGTCGACGCGTCCTGATCGAGCCGGGGGCCTCGGGCGTGATCGGGTCATCGGCGCGCACGGCTGGCTGGCTGGCTGGCCGGGCGCGACCGGTGGGCTGGAGTTTTCCCGGTGCGCGCGCGCGGCGCGCGGCAGCTTCCGCCCGGTGGCCTGTCCGTCTGTCTCTACGTGGTAGTACGTCGGCCTCTGCTGCAAACGAAAAACTCGTGCCGGTATTGCGTCCCACCCGTCCCGCACCGCACACGTACGCGTACATGGATCGGCCAACTGATTGCCGTCGCTACCAGTATCAGGACAGCAGTGTGAGTACATTGGTTAAGGCTTGGCAGGGAAAGGAAAATAAATACCTGAACTAAAAGAACGTTGATCAAACAGTAGTAGCAACAAATATGTGAAGGACGGCATCTCTGTCGGTGCAACTAATTGTCGTTGCCGCTGCGATGGAGCACGAGGGGAAAAAAAGAAAAGAACCTACGCTTTTGGCGCCAACAATGATTTTCCTGTTAGGTGAGCACGGCTGCCCACATGCTCGCACGTAGTAGGGTGCCCAAAGCGGACGCAGGCCATGCTGATCGCCATTTCTGAAACAGGGTGCGTCGGGGATAATCATCATCACGGGATAAACTAGTAAAAGGGAGGGAGAGGAAATGAGTGAACGAGCAGCGAATCTGTTGGTGCATGCCATTTTACCTCTGCTCTGCTCTGCTTCCGTCCACCATGGCAATGGCACGCATCCTGGCCTAACCAAACTGTTATTTTCAGCCCAGTCGTCGTCGCCCCTCCTAACTCCGCCGAACCAAACCATCACGAGTCCAGTCCAAGCGCGATTGACTTGCTAAAACCACGCGACAGCTGCGTGTGTGTGTCTCCCAAACCTTGACGAGATGGCCCCGGCCTGCTGCTGCTGCAGCCATTCTCGGCCCCAATCGCGCCGGGGCCGGGGGTCAAACATTAGGCGTTCTCAGTTGGCATGGAGTCTCACGGTGCAGTCGCAGTTGGGTACGAGTTGCTGTTTTCCAGAGTTTGGACACGCAGGTCCGCGTTCAGGCCCAGAGACGGTGCAACGGCCTCGTCACCTCCTCAAATTCGGAGGCTGAAAATAACTGACACTGCATTTTCAGCAACAAATCATACCCTCCCCTGAAAAGAATCCGCGTAACTAAATGAATGACAAATAAAAGCGTCTTACTACTGCGGTAGATTCTGCAACCGTTCGGTATATTCGTCTCACAAAAAGAAAGAGAAAAAAAAAACCCTCCAAACAGACCAGATCCAAGAAGAGACGAGGAAAAAAACGAGACGAGGGTAAACCGAGCGTCGCTCTCCGTCGCATCAAGCAAAGCAAAGCAAAGCAGCCCGGGGTTGAAGGTAATGCAAGACAACCGATAGCTCCCTCCCCTCCCCTCCCCTCCTCTATGCTCCGGCTCGCACTCGTCGCTGTCGTCTTTGCGTGCTCGGGACGCCCAGATCGCTAATTTTCCGGCGCTTTGGCGGTGCACTAGTCAGTAGGGGTTTATTGCGTCCGCTTGATCGCTTGAGCCTCACTCAAAGCGAATCACCAACTTTTCTTCCCGTTAGTTGCTACCGTACGTAGCGGCTCCAACCGAATCGGGTGGCTCCGATGTCGGTGGATCTGCTGCTTAGATTATGGTTGGGGAGACTGGGTGGTTTGAGATGCAGATCCGGTGTTTGTTAAAATGTCTCCGCGGGAGGCTCTCTTTATTTTGTTGTTGATGATGTTGATGGTGGTGGTTCTTTTAATCATGGTTTGTTTTGTTATGCTT
Organism: Aegilops longissima; assembly: GCA_021605205.1. Lineage (NCBI taxonomy): Eukaryota > Viridiplantae > Streptophyta > Magnoliopsida > Poales > Poaceae > Aegilops > Aegilops longissima. The sequence continues at coordinate 613,500,251 of CM038680.1, forward strand.
TGCTTATGACTTTCTTGATCTTGAAGAAACTGGCATAATGTTATGATTTTCTTTCTGGTATAAGGGTCCAGAACTCCAGATGGCTTGTGTTTTGATGATTTGAGTGTATATGTTTATTTCATGTGATGCGCATAAATAATTCTATGTAATACAGTACTTGATAAAATTGTTCTATAAGAAAGGAAGTTCTGGTTTTTGTTGACTTGTTAGCTAGGGCATGTGACAACCCATGACCTTGGACTGTGTAAACAAGTGCCCTACCAGTCAGTATCTTTCCTAAATGATGCCTTAAAGAGAGAAGAAAGATGAGGAGTCTTTCTTAGTCTACTAGTTGCACTAATCAGATGACAGTGACTTGTTGTCAAAAGAAAAATCGAATGACAGTGACTTAAGAGTAGGACCATGACAATTCTGTATTTTCGTGGTTGCACTCTTTTTTCTCTTGAAATAAGATATAAATTCAGAGTTCAAATCTGAGTACTATCATGTAGTATGCCGGAGCTTTCCTGTGGAATGTTCAGCCACTGTATCCTATTCAGTAAAAAACTGCAAGTGGTTAATGGTGATTGGTGAGATTTGGGAGTAGAGTATCGTTGGGGCAAGCAACGGCATCAACATCAGGCTCCTGATTTTGACCGTGTCTGGGCTTTGAAGGTTTCCATTGCATGCTCCCATTGGTTGGACACAGCTCGGCATTTCTTACATCTCGATCGAACACTGTAACTTCAGCATCCTAGGTGGGTGGTTATTTTGACCTCAAAATTACTCTGCTGCTGTCATAGTTGACCATCGATTAAAATAGTCCATGTGCTTGCCCCCAATTATTCTTCCACGCTATTCATGTCCTTGGTTCATGGGATACGAGTACACAGCCACTTCCTCTGTATTTTTGTGGTATGCATACACTGAACTTCAGAGATAAGAAGAAGGAAAAAAGGGCCCGGAACCTTCAGATCTGATCACACACTATTTAATTATTCCATAGCAGCGTGGTATTTTTCTCAGTTTTTTCTGATTGGTTGGAGTGAGGAGGTTGGTGGTGTGTCATGGACTCATCTGAAACCTTTTCTAGCAACGCAAGTTTGGTGGGCTCATGGATGGCATGAGAGCGGCACTTTGCCTTGCGAGACCAACCCACACACACCTACTCAATTTATTCGGGCTTCTGAATTCTGACCGGTCTTCACACGGTTAATTTTCCAGAGCGGGGAGGGGAGGGGTAGATCCAACCTGCTGGCTTCGGGGAACGGGGTATATAAGGAGTTGCAGCCTCCTCTCTGCATACCAAACCGTGGGCAGCAGCTTCTTCTCTGCATACACCAAGAAGTCGCCTCCGTTGCTTTCCTCCACCAGTGCGCGCCCCTCCTCTCGAGATCTTCTCCGAGTTCCTGAGATCTGGTGAGCGTCTTCTTCCCTGATCTCCTTTGGTTTGGTCTGTATAGTTTGGCGCCTGATCTTTGCGAGGAGAGTGGCTTTCATGCTGTGGATGCTGTTCTTTTCTCGGTTTCTCTGAAGATGCTTGCCGTCTTCAGATCTGGCCGAGGGTTGGTTTCAGATTCATTGTCTTGATTTAGTTAGTGGTTTGGATAGTAGTGCTCCCGTGCTGTGAATTTTTGATTCGGCCTGCTGTCTGTTGCCGCTGCCGGTGGATCGGATGATTGGTGTGATCTCCGTTCAGTCTGTCATGCTCCTTGTATGCAGTCTGCAGAAGTAGGCGGCGCAGCGTTTTCACCTCAAGTTAGATCATGCTGTGAAGCTGCTAGCATCTTATTGCTGAGTACTGATCATGCTTCTTTGCTGACTTAATTGGGTAGAAGATTTCTTAGAACATATCTGTAGCTTTAACTTCGCATTTCTGTGACTTGCTGTCTTTTTAAGATCTGAATCTCGGTTGCCTCTGTTTACTCTGAGTCTGAGATGTGTAGTAAGAGCAATGGATGCTCTGTTTTTCAGTCCTCTGAAGACGATTCTTTGCTGTCATCACAGGTTGTAAGCAGCCAAGATGGTGAAGATCTGCTGCATCGGAGCTGGCTACGTCGGCGGCCCAACCATGGCCGTCATTGCCATCAAGTGCCCGGCGATCGAGGTGGTTGTCGTCGACATCTCCAAGCCCCGCATTGACGCCTGGAACAGCGACACCCTCCCCATCTACGAGCCCGGCCTCGATGACGTTGTCAAGGCCTGCAGGGGCAAGAACCTCTTCTTCAGCACCGACGTGGAGAAGCACGTCGCCGAGGCCGACATCATCTTCGTCTCGGTGAACACCCCCACCAAGACCCGCGGTCTGGGAGCCGGCAAGGCCGCCGACCTCACCTACTGGGAGAGCGCCGCCCGGATGATCGCCGACGTGTCCAAGTCCGACAAGATCGTCGTCGAGAAGTCCACCGTCCCTGTCAAGACCGCCGAGGCCATTGAGAAGATCCTCACCCACAACAGCAAGGGCATCAACTACCAGATCCTGTCCAACCCGGAGTTCCTCGCCGAGGGCACCGCCATCGAGGACCTGTTCAAGCCCGACAGAGTGCTCATCGGTGGCCGGGAGACCCCCGGGGGCCAGAAGGCCGTCCAGGCCCTCAAGGAGGTGTACGCCCACTGGGTGCCCGAGGAGAACATCATCACCACCAACCTGTGGTCCGCCGAGCTCTCCAAGCTGGCCGCCAACGCGTTCCTTGCGCAGAGGATCTCGTCCGTGAACGCCATGTCGGCGCTGTGCGAGGCCACCGGCGCCAACGTGTCGGAGGTGTCGTACGCCATCGGCAAGGACTCGAGGATCGGGCCCAAGTTCCTGAACGCCAGCGTGGGGTTCGGCGGGTCGTGCTTCCAGAAGGACATCCTGAACCTGGTGTACATCTGCGAGTGCAACGGCCTGCCGGAGGTGGCCAACTACTGGAAGCAGGTGATCAAGATCAACGACTACCAGAAGAGCCGGTTCGTGAACCGGGTGGTGTCGTCCATGTTCAACACGGTGTCCGGCAAGAAGATCGCCGTGCTCGGGTTCGCGTTCAAGAAGGACACGGGCGACACCCGGGAGACGCCGGCGATCGACGTGTGCAAGGGCCTGGTGGGCGACAAGGCCCAGGTGAGCATCTACGACCCGCAGGTGACGGAGGAGCAGATCCAGCGGGACCTGGCCATGAACAAGTTCGACTGGGACCACCCGATGCACCTGCAGCCGACCAGCCCCACGGCGGTGAAGCAGGTGAGCGTGGTGTGGGACGCGTACGAGGCCGCCAAGGGCGCCCACGGCGTGTGCATCCTCACCGAGTGGGACGAGTTCAAGAAGCTCGACTACCAGAAGATCTTCGACAACATGCAGAAGCCGGCCTTCGTCTTCGACGGCCGCAACGTCGTCGACGCCGAGAAGCTCAGGGAGATCGGCTTCATCGTCTACTCCATCGGCAAGCCGCTCGACGGGTGGCTCAAGGACATGCCCGCCGTGGCCTAAGTTTCCCACTCCCTCCCTCGTCGGCCGGTCTGCCGGCCCGGAGCTGCTGGGGAAGGAAGAGCAAGAAGTGGTTTGACCGTGATTCATTCTTTATAGTTTGCATTTTGCAGGAGAAGCATCCACATTTTCTCTCTCGGCCATAAGAATTTAGTAAACCTTCATGTCTTGTTAAGTTCCCGATACATGTTTGCGTCTGTAGATCTTACTTATAATCAAGTCAAATCCTCGGGCCCCTGTGCTGCCTGAGGAGGTTTTCCTTTGTATCCCATGAACGAACTTTGTAGCCTGTTTTGCTGAAATCATTACAGAATCAATGTGTTATTTCGCCAAGTTTGCAGACTCTCGACTAGTTGCTCCTCATTTGCTGCTCGTGTGTTTCGCTTCACTCTGAGCTTGTTGGCCTGTAGCGTAATGGTACTCACATCTTCGTCACTGAATCGGAGGACCCAGGAATGGAGTTCGGTTTCCTTTGTGTCGCGGAATATGTTGCAGGGAGCAGACAGAGAGGCCACGCGGCGTACACATGGCGAGACAACCGGCATCGACGCGGCCCGGTGATGCGTGGGGCGAGCAGCCTGCAGCAGGCCCATCTCGCCGCCGGGTCGGCACGCATCTCTACCGGCCTGCTCCACACGTCTCTCAGTTCCAGGTTCCATCTTTCCACGGTGTGGGATGCTATTCCCCATTCCACTCCGGCCCGGCGCCCACGGCAAAGTCGTCGATCGACGCCTGTGAACAACAGGTGGAGTGCTAGCGTGGACGATGCCGGCCGGCGATCGCGTCAGGCAACTTTGATGATCGAATCCGCTGCGGCACGTGCTGGGTCCTGCGGGTCAAGGTCGATCGCCAAGTGGTGCGTGCAACGGCGCCAAGGCGCGGACGCGGCGTGCATGTGTGTGCGGGTCGACGACCAGACCTCACCTGGACCGCGTCGCGTAGGTGGGTGGAGCGGCGTTCGTCCCACTTTCCCACCGACACCCACGTTACCACGTAGGTACTGTACGTGTTTGTGTGCGCGAACGACACCTTTCTTTCTCCAGCTCCGGTTCACACTCGTAACACACGCTCATTTCTGTGAAAAGAAAAGAGGTAACTATACCGGCCGTACACACAAGCTTGTGTGGCGAAAATATTTCTAACACACAAGCTTACAAAAGTGAAATGGTTTTTCTTTTGCGGGTACAAAGTGAAATATTTTGAGCACACAAACTTGCATAAAACGTGATAAACCGATTGAAAAACATGCTAACCTTTTTTTAGGAAAAAAAATGCTAACCTTGTAGTCCAAATCACTACGAATCAATCAAAATCAGACTTTTTTTCTTTTGCTAAAAGGGACAAAGCTAAAAAAAATTCACTAACAAGGTCCACGATTAGGCAAGTTGCATTTTTCTACTTACGGCACCTTGGTTTCTCGTAAATCTCGTTTTTACATGAGGCATCCGCTGGCTAGATTAATTGCTAAGGATCGAAATGTGAATTTATTGAAAACAAGAAGGGCCAGTTTCAAACATAGAAAGATACAAACGCCGGGCGTATCAAGATCTTTGTATGGAGAGCATTGCATGACGCGGTTCCGGTGAAACCCATCCTAATTAACCAACAAATCGATAATGACGCCAGCGTTCGATCTGCTGATTGTTCCATATGTACACTTGTTCTGTGGTTGCAGTCCGGCACATGAACTGCGGAAACTCCTCGAGCTTGAACCACTCAATGCTACCGCCTCGAGGTTCGTTAGATCGGGGTCGGCTATTTTGGAGGCCTCGGTGTCTGGTCATTATCCAAGTTTGTCACTAGTGAGATTATTGGAAGTTACTGTTGTTTCTGTATGGTACCTGTGGTGGGTTAAACGAATGGTTACGCATGAAGATGGCACCCCTCTAGTAGGAAATTGGAAACTATTTGTATGAGCTATGTGCACCAACTTTGCATAGACTGTTCCGAGATCTAACAGATGGAGAATGTCAAATGGTGTAGAAGTTTCAATATTGATGCTTCTTTTCACGCAGAGGAAAGACCTAGATCGGCTGGTGCCATGATCCGAGATAATCATGGAAAATTAGTGGTTGCATCTTGCTCTTTTATTCCTTATGCATCGGAAGCTTATGTGATGTAGGCACTTGCAATAAAAAAGGGACTTTCTCTAGTGACGTCTCTGGGTATCATCAAATTATTGCTAACCCGAGTACTTTGAAGTTATTGAGATTTATGGGGGAATGACTAAACGGTCGACCGAAGGGGCAACATTGTTTTCCCATTGCATCATCTTGTGATGAAGATAGGTAATGCCTGTTTCGAGCATTGCATCCGGGAAGCCAAGGGTGTATCCGAGTACTTTGAAGTTATTGAGATTTATAGGGGAATGACTAAATGGTCGACCGAAGGGGCGGCATTGTTTTCCCATTGCATCATCTTGCGACGAAAATAGGCAATGCCCATTTCAAGCATTGCACCCGGGAAGCCAATGTGTAATTGCACACATGAGATAGATAAACAATGTTACGAGAGTCATATTTCGTGTAATTGGGTAGATGATTCTCCCTCTTTTATTCTTGAATCTCCGTTTTTGTAACCGTTTTGCGTTGATCAATAAAGCAAGCCATGATAACGTTCTCATAAAAAAGTTAAATGAAATGATTCAGCTCCCAATAAAATATACCACCTTTGTATCAAAATATTTTGGTATAGAGAGAGTAGAATAATAGAAAATGATAGCGACGCTAGACGTGAAAATGTACAAATCTAGTCCTTTTCTGAAACTTTAGCATAAAATGGACCAGATCCAAAAGCAAATTACAAATAAATCCATTTGCATGAAGCCCCAGGTCAAGGCGCCATGCTAGATAGCATATGATGTCCGGTCTATTTCTACCAAGGGCGTCGTGCTATCTAGCATGACGCCCCTGCCCTGGGTGTTGTGCAGATGGATCATTTTGTGTTTTCTTTCTTAGATACTAGTCATTTTATGCTAAAGTTTCAGAAAAATGCTAGATTTGTTCATTTTCACACACGCTAGACATGAACAAAGCGCAGGAAAGGTTAAATGCCTCGCTCGGTCCTTCCCAACTAACTGAGCCTGACAGGCACGGATCGGAGCATTGGAGATGCATTGACATCAACCCTTCGCAGGTCAGGTCGCCATTAAAAGGGATCTAGCTCTGGCCTGCACAGTGCACATTGCTCTCTGCATGTGAACATTGAAAACGATCGAATGTGCAGGCATATGGTATGGTCGAACCGAAGGGAACATTCCATCCACACCAAATTTAAGCAAAAGTTGATAGCCGCACACTAGAAAGCAGGTGGTGCAGGCAACAACTTTACTTTAGCAAGCTAGCAGCATTTTTCTAAAAGGAGCACAGTACATTCGTAATTCCTTGTACTAGACGCACACATGATAGAAAGTAATTTAAGAGCCCACATTACTCATTCTGTTCCACAATGTAGTGCATATAGATTTTTTTTTTAAAGACAAAGTTTGTAGAGAAAAACATATATATCTAGAATACCAAATACATACCATTAGATACATCACAAGACGTATTTCCATATTGTATATATTTAGTATTGTAGATATAAATAGTTTTATCTATAAACTTGATTAAAGTTTGCAAAGTTTGACTTTTCAGAAAAATCTATACGCACTACATTGTGAACGGAGGGAGCATTACATATTGGGCTCTTTTATGGTGCCACAAAATGAATATGGGCCTTCTATTTTTGTCAATTCGATGGATGATATTGGATGGTATCGATTTGCTCTAACACAAATAAGATGGAGTACCACCCCAAAAATATTAGGAGTACGTTGACTTTGGGGGTAAAAAAAAGCAATTTCAATATTAAAAACTGAATCAGAATTAGTAAAATATGTTGATATTTTATTATGCTCACGTCACAGTGCAATTAATTGAAAAAAGTCCCCATGTCAAATCCCAAGAACCTAATTTAATTATGGATATCGATTTGCTCCGTCGGAAAGAAATGTCACTATTATTTTCAGTTATTGCACACACACAGCTGGCGGCATCGCCCAAGCCCATTTCGGCATGTGTGAGAATTTGGCACAAACTTTAAACCTGGGAAAACGTCGGGCCGGGCTTGTAAAAGCCCGACCTTCATTCCTCAAGCCCAAGCCCGGCCCGAAGCCCGAAATACTCCCTATTTTCAAGCCCGAGCCCGGCCCGAAATCAAGCCCGAAGCCCGAAAGCCCGGCCCAAATGATGTTTTTTAGTACGCGCACGTGCAAGCCTGGCCCGAAGCCCGAAAGCCCGGCCTGAAATACAGAAAAATTGAAGCCCGAGCCCGGCCCGAACTATCTTTCGGGCTGCAAAACAAAGCCCGAGCCCGGCCCGGCCCGGCCCGGGTTTTTCGGGCTGGGTCGTCGGGCCGGGCTGCCCATGCCCGGGTTTAGCACAAACCCACCCCATTTGTAAAGTCTATCATTTAATCTATATAGAAAGGTGGGGGTGGGAGGGTGTTAATAGATGTTAACAAAGAGGAATTGGATGATGGCGGCCAATAGATAGAGAGGGGAAGATGAAGATCAATTCATCGATTCAGTGACTATCTCCCGACCGCTTTCAATGGAGGCGACGGCGAGGACTCACTATGGATGGCAATGTAGATATATAGATAGATAGAGATAGAGATAGAGATAGATGTTGGACAAAAGGAAGGGTGAGGCGCTCACAGCGCATTCCTTATCTGCAAGAATGACATACCTCTATTTCATGAATTGCGGCGATGGTGGATGGCGATGCAATCTCTGCGGAAGTTTTCGACTCTACAATGCACGAATGTTGGCATGAAGCATATTGGTGGACATGAAGGTGCACTGCGAACAATCTAAATGGTTGATGTCCAGTAAGATGTCAAGCAAAGATGCGCCCGTGTGGGGAGGGGTAGACAATTACCCCGGCAAGTGGGTCAAACTTGTTAGCATCGCACACGGGCCACGACCAGCCGTGGGATGAAGGCATATCACACACGGACCGCAGCCCACCGTGTTTGCTGGGCCGTGCGCATAAGCAACAACACTCCTATATATAGCGGCTGGCCTGATACCTGTGTAAAATTAGTGCTTTTGCCCTTGCACGATTAATATCTATAGTTCTATACTAGTTATCTATAGTTCTATACTAGTGCTAGCAATTTTTATCTAGAATGTTGAGACCAAGTAAAAAATCAAATTCGAAGTTGATAGGAGTAATAAAGAACAAAGAGTCGAAGAATGAGGTAGCTGTATGATCACCCCGATATTGCACTGCATATGTAGAATCTATCTCAAACATATATATACATCCACAACAAATTAACCCTGCTAGGCTGCTAGCTAGCTAGAAAGTCATAAAAGTTTAGGTTAATACAATACTATTGTGCAAGAAGACCATATACTACTACTATCAAATTGCTATATGCCAAGGGTCAAGTAGAACAAACAGATAGGCTGAAGTTAATTAGGTGGGCATAAAATTTTGCCATGAGATCCAGAATTGCACGGGCCTGTCCAATAATGAGGCGCAGTGCAAAATCAATAGCAAATCCTGTCATCAGGAGAAAGCGTTGTACTCCATGCATCGTCTTAATTTGATCAATACCCATCTGTAATAGGCTCAAGATCCAGCTCGGTCTCAAGGGATTCTGCAGGAGAGCATCGATCAATCAGCTGGAAACCCTAGCTATGGGTAGCTGCTTGGTTATCTGCCTTCCCTGATCTGGGACATGTCATGACTTCAGAGTTCAGATATAGCCAGTAGGGAGATAATTCTGCATAAACGGGGGTAAAAATGAAATCAGAGTAGGTTAATTACACCATAGAGAGAGAGAGAGAGAGAGAGAGAGAGAGAGAGAGAGAGAGAGAACAAACAGATCTATAAAAAGGATGTAATTAAACACCAGAAAAACATTGGTGAAAACTTGGGACAGGATATGCCGTGCTTTAGTACACGGTACAACAACTATATACTACCTAGTGCATGGAATGGATAGTACATGCATGTATATATGTAGTACACTAGACATTATATGAACTTATCGTCCAATCGATTAATTCACATGTACTATACATATTGAAGATCTCCGTGTAAATTGGTTGCAGCTGTATGCATATATACGTATCATCCATAAATACATGGCATGACATATTGATCTGACAATATGTACATAGCTGGTCCCAGCTAGCTAGATACTGGAGTACAGTAGTACTCGTGATATATGCAACCGCAAGGAATTAAAGCCTACTATACATACACAAATGTATAATTCTATATCCAACCAACTACTACTAGTATATATCCATAGATGACACGTAACAAAGCCCTATTGCCTAATTTAGCTCTTGGATGGGAATATTTGGTTTTCAGTGTGAAATATCACTGTAAATTTTGTGCAATAGAAGACATGCATGAAGATGAAGTGAGGAAGTCAAATTGAGGGAAATAGCCAACTGATCATTCATGTGTTAACTCAACTGAAGTATGTGACAATAAATATTTTAAAGCCTCCACCATGGAAAAAAATAAATCAAAACATGTGCTTATATACATAAACTATCTCACAAGGTTGCACATTTTTCAAAGTTATTTCGGAGTATCCATTATCGGCTTCCTGGATTTTCTTAAATCTGAATCTTCTAAAACTGTGTACTAATTAATTTGGCCTAAAATTGCAGTGTTCAAAGTGCAAGATTTTAAAAAAACTGGAATTGCTATAAACTTTAGTCTGTAGGTGTGGAGGAAATATGTTTGAATGATCCAAATATTTACAAAGCTTATAAACCTATTATCTTAAAATTATTACCATTATAGATCGTCATCCATTTCTTACTCCTGGAGGTACGATGTCGCCAAGCAGTCCCATGTCAAACGAAACATCCGGAGGAATTGTCTGCACCGTGGACGGCATGGGGCTATAGCTAGTCGACCTTCGTAGTTCGTCGCCGCCATTGAGCTGCTGCAAAGACGGCGGTACAGAGCTAACGACGGACTCCGACGATGCAGGGTTCATCTGTTGTCGGCGCAGGGGCGGCATGTTGTACAGCTGCTGAGTTGACACGAACGACATCTGCTCGGCGAGCGCGACAGTGGCACCGCCATGGAAGTGCATGCCGCCGCGCTGGAAGGAGGTTTGGTGGTGGCAGTGCTGGCCCTCGTAGGTGGTGATCACCACGGAGGGGTCCTCCGACGACCGCTCCACCCGCTTCTTCACGGTGCACTTGCTGTTGGTGCATCTGTAGTAACTCCTGCTCAAGATCGAAAGCCAGCTCGGTGAGAACGTATGCATATACCCCGAAGAGAAAAGATGGAAATGAACCACCACAAGAAGATTGCATGCTTTCTATGCCTCATCTCAAATATCCTCACTCCTCATTAGTCAGCCGTATCTACTCTTCAGATTCTGTAGCTACATTGGGTAAAGCTCAGTTGGGAAAAAAAAGATTCCATAGCTTCTAGAAGATGGGTTGGGCAATCATTTCCAATAGAGACCTCTTTCCAATACGGTAATTAACTGAAAATCCTATATATACTGTCTATAGGGAATAACTGATCAGAGACAAAAAGGTCCAAATTAATCGCCAACCGCATCTGATCAAACAGCAATACCATGATCCATACGTTTGGTCATAAATTGCTTGCGCCTGGTTTTCTCTTAGAAAATGCTTGTAGTTTTCTTTGAGAGAAAAAGGCAGTGCGCCGAAATAAGAAACCAAAAGCGCCCATGTGTGCAAATAACAAATACTATCAGAACATTATAAGCAACACAAGTGAAGTGATGGATAGATGGATGTATGGACGAAGTACCTTGGGAAAGGGCTGTTCTTGACGGCTTTCTGCCCATACTTCCTCCATCTGTACCCATCCTCGAGGTGATCAACTTCGCTCTTGGTCACGAAGGCGAACCGCTGCTGCCGCACCCGCTTCTGCCCCTTCTTCGCCGCCGCCGTCGGCTTCATGCTCCTGCGCGCAAACATACACACACACACGCACATAACCAATTAAGCTCACACACTTTCAGAATTACTGACGACAGACAAACAACAAAACTTGATATTTTGGACAGAATTCTTCAAGATGGTTAGCTATGTAGGCCGGAATTGCTAGCTAGCTACTCCGGCGAAATTAACATGCAGTGTGATCAAGCGATCAGATCTAGAAGTTATGACGAAGCCTTTGCATCGATTGGCCAGTACGTACGTGCGGCAATACGTGTGTACGCGTACACGAATTGCGTACCGATACGTACGCGAGGAAAGGGGACTGAAGAGTAAACAAAGAACCCAAGAGGCCGGTGTAGAGTAGTAGAGAGTGTGGAGAGAGAAGAAGAAAAATTAAAAAAGGAACCGCGTGAGAGTGAGTGAGACCGGGAACGATCTACTACGTTGTGTACGCACGCGAATCACGGCGGATCCGCGTGGACACGTCGCGCGCTGCCGGAATTGCCCCTCGCGTACGCGCGATCCGCGTAACCATGTCGCAAGCAAAGATGAGAGGTGGACGGGCCGCTAGACTCACGCTGCGTCGGCGGCCTCTTGCGGCTTGTCGGCGTTCTCCGCGGCGGCTGCGGCGCCGTCGCCGCTGGAGCAGGAGGACGCGGCGCCGGCGAGCTCGCCTGACGCGGCCGGCATGATCTCTTCCGACGGCGCCAGCTGGACCTGCGTGGACGCGCTCGCCGCCGGCAGATCCAGCGGCGGCAGGTCCCCGGCGCCCGCGCCGAGGCCGTCCGGCCATCCGCCGAGGTCGGCGAACACCGACGACGAGTACTCCGCGAAGGCGTCGCCGGCGAACGGCGGCCAGTCCCCGCCTCCGCCCACCCCCTCCGGCCTCTCTCCCGCGGCGCCGGCCATGGCCCCGGAAACCACGAGCACTCCGATCCGGCGGCGATCAAAGCTAGCTAGCCGTCCTGCTCTCGCTGCGAGAGAGAGAGTAGCTACACTGGCTGTGCACTGCACCGGGGCTTGGGTTGGTTCTAGTTGTAGCGTGCGGCCGGGCCCTGGACGGTGCTGCTGGCTAGGAGTAACAACTGGGGAGAGTAGGACTGGGGTCGCGCGTCATTTTTGGTGCGGTGCGGAGCAGACGCGTCGATAAGGAACGGATTTTTGGAACTTTCTCACGGTCCCGGTCTCCGTCGGTAACGTCTTGGTGGGTGGGTGACAGACGACTTGACGGTGGCGACCGGTGACAGACAGAGCGAGAGAGCAAGTACTTACTCAACGAATTACCGAAAATTACTGGATGGCATGGTAAAATTTCATGCAACAACCAATGGATTGCACCAATCATCGGTGCGAGTTAGCCGATGCTATCCCCGGACCCCGGACCACCAGGGTAAATATCCATGCCGGAGGAAGTTAGCACCCAGCAATGAAGTAGAGTCATATATAGATTGCTCTCGATGTTTGGTTTAGTGCTCAAACTTTGATGAAAATATAAATTTGCGGTCACCTAACTTGACATCTACTCCGTAATACATATACGGTTAGAAAACGCGTATGCAAACATATCTGCCATGTCACGTGTGTATGGCCCCACTGTCAGCCAGTGGTGCCGCTTGACGTGACATATTTTTACAGGAAACACCCTTGTCTTTTTTTTTTCAGAAAAAGCCCTCGCGCATGGGTATCGGGTGGGACGAGAAGAAGAAAAATGTGCTTGACGAGCTCGATTTCCCAACCTCGCACATGGATGCGCATGAGCTAACCACTGCACCATTTACTTCTTCTTTGTGAAAAGGTTATCATGACTAGCTTTATTAAATAAAACACGCATTACATCGTCCACGAGTTTTGCAGGGAAGACCATTTACTTGATCATGTCTATAGAAGGAAATGTTAAATTTTATATTTTGGCAATGATGGCTGCTCGTATCTAAAACAAGGCTTGTTTACTTGATTCTGTTTTTTTTCTGTGATGGACCAAAAACCCGGGTTTCTGAAAATCTCGCTATTTTTGAATTTTCTTCGTCGAAAAATACCAAACGAATTTCAAATTAAAAAAGAATTAACTGAGTGAATATATTTGATCCAAGTGGTAGTTTAGCATGGAGAACTATCAGATAAAAACAATTTCCTCTCCCCCCCCCCCCGCGGCTAGGGCAAACTCTCCCTCCAGACTTCACCAGCTAGCCCATGGATTCGCCTCCCCTCTGCCTGTCGCTCTGGTGGCAGGGATGGGAATCCAGGTGCCTTCGCTCTGGTTAGTAGATTAGGTTAGGATTTTTTTAGTCCACGCAGGTGAGGCACTCGGACAGATGGCGACGCTTCTTCTTTGAGTTTTTCTTCCGGGCTCTGATCCTCCTCGAGTTCGTTCATTTGGACGTAGTCGACAGAGTTCCGGCGCAGATTCCTACCGTCTCTTTGGGGCAGTAAGGTTAGGGTTCTCTCATGTGGCGAGATTTGATGTCAGGTGCTTCAGATCTATGCAAGGGTTCAATGGCGACGACTGTGGCTCCAGGGCATTGGTCTTTAGGGGCACGTGTACGAAGATTTTCCGGCTGTCATCGACAAGGTCAAGCCAGCTCCGATAGAGCAGTAGTGACAAGGGCGTGTCGGTGGGTCGTTCTAGGGGTGGGTCGTTCGATAGTCTCGGAATCTCGATGCAATTTTTATTATGTTTGATACGCTTTGTACTTTCGGTGAACTTTTATAATAGATCCAATCTTTCGCAAAATAAAGAAACCACGTAATGCCCTAACCACCAGGATATGACATTTGTTCTGTCTGAACAAGCATGCTAGTTGGGCTCCCGCAAACCTCCCCCACGTTGTCTTCAATTTGCAGGAGAAATCACGTTTGAACCGCCCTAAGGACCGATACATGCCCGTGTTGGATGGCTTCAGCGGTCCAGACAGCGCGATCCAGATGGATGCGGGCAAGTTGCGGTCCGCCTTGGAGACGCCCTAAGCCCCTAAGTACCTGGCCTGTTTGATGAATTGAAAGCGGCGTTGCAGAGGCCGGGCTCCATGGAGCCTATTTTGCAAAAAAAAATATTTAAAAGTTTCAAAAAATGTCAAATCTTTTTTTGTAAATACATATGCATGTTCATCAAATATGTACAAAATTTCGTCAACTAGTTTGACTATTTGCATGCAACACAAAAAAGACAAATATCAGCCCAAAAGCAAAAGGGAAAAGGCATAGTTTACTCCATGTATTTGTCTTTTTTGTATACATCACATATTAACATATATGTTTATGAAATTTTACACATGTATAATACAAACATATGTCTATGTGTATGCTTCTTTTCAGATTTTTTTGAAGTGTGCAATAGTATTTCCGTTGAAAGAAAAATAAAAAGCTCTATGGAGCTCGGTTGCTGCTTGCACTTTTCGGTTCACCAGACTCATACTGTCCGGCCTTTCGGGTAAGTTATCAGCGCATGCATGTTCTAGCTTGCCACATACACCGAGCCTGCAAATTAGTTCCAGAAACTGTTCCATAAAGCAGTGGAACTCAGTTAATCCCACTAGATCTCTAGCAATTTATCAGCGGGTGGCCGGGCCCAAGCTTTTAAAGCGCCCCCAAATTAAACCTACCTCTGTCGGCTGTTAGTTTAGTTTGATTTGTACAATTAGGTGCTAGTCAAGGAGCATCTGCATCCATCTAGTCTACTGCATGCTAAGAGTACCATAGTAATATCTGAATGAAGATATCATCAACAACTACTAGGTTTATTCGAATCAGAGATCAACAACTGGTAGCTGGGGCTCGCCCAACTCGACTGTGGCGTTGGAAGGGACAACAGTAAAAGGTTGAGGCGCGTGGGCCCAGCGAGAATCTTTTTGCACCTAACTTGGTCCGCACGAAACCACCACCCCCGTCCCTATGTAGTGTTGGCTTCATGTGAGGTACTTCTTCTGTTTTTATTTACTCCTCGTATTAGGTTTATCTAAAGTCAAACTTTATATATATTTAACAAGTTTGTGGAAAAATATATTTACATATGCACCATCAAATATATATTATTAGATTCATCATTGCATATATTTACACATCATATAAATTTGTTACTTAAATGTTCATATTATTTTCTACAAACTTAGTCAAACTTTATATAGTTTGACTTCAGTCAAAACTGATATGCGGAGTAAATAAAAACGAAGGGAGTGCTAGTAAATATTTATGAGAATGAGAAGTAATTTCACATCACTGTTCCTATTTGTTTGGTTCTTGATCATGTTACAAACAAGTATTGCAATTTGCAATATGATTGTCTACTATCTTACCGACGGAAGATAACGAATCGTATGATAAAAGAATACAATTACTTATATAGTAGTACTACTACTTAATTCTATATCCCTCCTGACATTTTTTTCCGACAGAGATAGCTCCCTCTTCGGTTTCATTTATGAGAAATCAATAGATGGTTAGGTTCCTTGTGGTGGAACCAACCCACCAGGGTTCAAGTTCTAAACTTGGCATAGGTGGTCGCATTTCCTAGATTTATTTTAGGCCCTTCGGCAATGTGCGTTCAATGAGAAGAGATGTGTTGAATATATGAGCAAATTACTACAAGATTTAATCCGAATAAACACAGAATAAGTCATGAAGGTAATAATAGAGATTAAACTAATCATGTGGATTAGCATAGTAGATGAACAGATCGAATCTAGGGCACAGATTAGAAACATGAATTCTACCACGATCTCGAGCAGGAAGGACAGAATCACATACGGTGCAACGGGAGCAATAGCATCGTTGGCGTTGAGGTTGTCGCCCATGTCGTTGAGGAAGAGGTTGCCGAGGTCGGGGAAGAAGTCGTCGTCGGCGAAGTCCTCGCTGCCAGCAGTCGCGCGACACTACACCACAACACTGATGTAAGGAGAGAAAAACTGCCAGGAGAAGTCTCTTTAAAGGGCAGATAAATTGTCGGGAAAGTAGTTCTCCCGGCAGATAGAACCGCCACGAGAACGGCTGCCGGGGATTACTTGTCCCGGCAGATAAACTTCTCCCGACAGTTAATCTGCCATGGCCCATTTATTTCCCAGCAGTTTTACTGCCGGCACAAACAAGTTTGCCTGGCAGATAATACACCATCATGCTTTGTTTCACCAACAATCTAGGCTGTTCTAGGAAACATATCCCCGATTTAGTATCCAATCACAATATGCCCAGGCATCGTACATCATTTCACTCAAGGTTCAATAGCAGACCTGAAACACATTTAAACTAAAAATTCAAGATTTCAACATCCATAGATGTGTTCAGTAGCAACCAACCACATCGGTAAACATAATTTACATGCGACAATAAGATGTCATGTCTTCAAACTAAGCTACACTAACGGTTTGAGCTTCACATATGGCTACAACTATGTCTAGGAAACAATGGCATGTTCACGCTTCTGTATATTTCAGCTCAACCGTTTGTCAAATGACATTGCCATTTTTATGAGATGTTTTGAAAACCAGACTCGCCATCATCATGTGAAACTCCATTATTCAAAGAGGGCCCCATGTCTCCAGCAGAAGAGCACCAAACTTGTAATGCTTGAAAGATCACAAATTGATAGCCTCACCCCACTAGATTGTGTTGTCACTATGAACAGATGAATCACCATGTAGACATCCTAGTTCACTAGTACAACTACATGTTAACCAGAAGATCTTCCAGTGTGATGCCAACCTGAACAGATAAGATGGTACAGATGAAAAACAACTAACATAAGCTGCTGGATGTAATGAGATAACCATTTAAAGAAAACTTTGGATTAATATAGCCACTAAAAGCATTGAATCTTTACAACATGGAGCACTGGCAATGAATCTTTGCAATAGTTGATTTCAGAGAACTAAAACGTTATAGAAAGCTAACAAATCAAATGTCAATTAATGTGTTTTGTTGTAAAAAAATCATAACATAAAAGAAACAACACGTGTTCAGAGATGAGAACCATGTTACAATAAAGAATTCTGTTGACTTAGGTCAAAGCTCAAACAATAACTCGAAAGCAAGTATACATGCTCCTGATTCTAGTTTCCAGCTGCTTCTATAAAATCTGTGCCAGATCGAGGAAAATTGTTAGTTTGATCACTTAACTGCACAATGAAGTGTCTCCATAGTAAAAACAACAAAACAAATAAGTTGTACCCAAGAGTGTAAAATGCAGTAATAAAAGAGCATTTGGTATACTTTTAATGGCGGAATACATTAATTGGGTGATTATGGGAGGATAACAAGTTGAAAAGTATCATATATGAATCATGTTTTAAATATACAATAGTGCGGACATCAATCGGAAGCTTTAGAGTATCTTACCATTCCATAATCCATTATGATCATCAACACATAATCAGAAGGGGTCGCACCATACTTTAGATGTGCAAAATTGTTTCCATGAAACTTACTAAAATGTAATGTATCTAAGAAAGTAAACCATAGATGGTATTTAGATACATACGTGAGATTTAAGAACAAACCAAAACAAGACTTCAATTCCAGTTCATTAGACCAGGAAAGCATACAATAAATAAGATACAATGTACAGTAGTAGAAATTTATGTGTACAAATGAGGACATATCCTGACATGTACTGAATACGGGCTCTGTTATTAGGGGAAGGCATTAGGAGATAGTATAGCAGCGCTCGCCAAAAATCTGATCGCCCCTCTCCCGTACAGGATCACGAGAGGCGGGGTTCCGGAGGCCTGCTGTCCCTTCTCTCGGTGCACGCCTAAAGGGGGGATGGAGAAGACTTGCGTGGCGGCGCAATGATCTGGAACGGTGGTGCGAAACCATACGATGTGGCGGCGGCTAGGGTAGACGTCTGCCTGACTATATAATGCGGGCTGGGTAGGTCGTGGGAGTAAACCCACCGTCCAAGTCGCGATCCAAAAGAATCGGAAACGGTTCAGTAATTAACACGTCCGTTAATTATTAATTAATGACTCATTCCAAGCAGCAAAAATATAGACAACGTGCATAGCTCTGTCCTCGGCTTGGCTTGATCCTGCATACTGCGGCGAGCGAGGAGGAGGAGCGCTCGTGTAGGTCTCCTCTTCTCATGCTCATACAAGTGGTAGAAGAGCTCACCTTATAAAGAGGTGCAAGTCTCACTCAACTTTCGGGGTGGGACTAAACTTTACTCTCACTCACACCACTCACATGTGTGCATGAATGGGTCAAGAGAATTTCAGAATTTTAATTGAGCTTTGGGCCAAAGGCCCACTAGCAAATTCCAACTAGATGTTCCTATCGACTATGAATGCGTATGTGGTGACTTCGTCAATACCAAGATGTTGTGCCGGCTCGGGGTTGAGTGTATGTGCATGTATGTGAGCATCTGCCTTTGTACTATATTTAAAATTATCTCTCCTGATTTTATTTTTGTTTTCGGCAGCGAGAGCACTATCTTCGGTTTCATTTGTCAGAAACCAAATGACTTTTTGTAGGGCGTTCCGGTGCCCAGGCTCATCTGCACCCAGTTAGAAAAAAATCATAAAAAATTCAAAACAAATTCAAAAAATTCCAATTTTTTTGTGTGTTAGACAATTTGATGCGTGAGACCCGCTCTAAATTTCATGTCATTTAAACATTTGAGCAGTTCTCAGCAAAAAAGACAAATCGGGTCAAAACAGTACATGAACAATAAACATTTTTACAGACCCCTAATTTGTATTTTTTTTGCTAAAAGCTGCTCAGATGTTCAAATGACTTGAAATTTGGAGCGGGTCTCACGCATCAAATTTTCTACCACACAAAAAAATTAGAATTTTTTAAATTTTTCTAGTATTTGTTTTTATTTTTTTCATCAGCACAGACAGGTGCAGATGAGCTCGGGTGCAGAGATGGATTTTCACTTTTATAACAACTACCTACAACCTACAGCAAAAGCAAGAAAAACGAACAGCCATGACAGGAAAGGAGAATCCCGGGTGACAAATAATAATTCAGATCTTTTTGGTCCTCCCTGTAGCATGCGAAGTTAGCCTAAGCGTTAAAAGAATGCAAAAATAAATAAATGCAAGATGGATGTCACGGCTCACATGCATGTGAGGCTAGTACGTTACGCCATCTCTCATTCAATGCCCACCTAATTAACTGTGCACTTGCTCAATTTTGTATGGACAGAAGCTTGCTGGTTTGACATGATTTTTTTGGGGGGTTAAAGAGTTTTATTTCATATAAAGCTTACAGTCGAGAGGGCAAAAGTGCATCAGAACAAGGTGGTCCTCTCTGTGGTCATACCGCAATGCTACAATCAGCACGATTGTATAATGTGAGACGATCTGCTATCCTATTTTAATCCCTAGTAAGTTTTCGAGGAATTAACCCCCTGTCTTCTATCAATGATATATCACCGCTATATCTCTGTTGTAAGGGCGTCTCCAATGGCAACCCACAAATTCCCTTCAGCATCTATCCATGGACAGAGGGGATCATTTCATGGACATAGATGCGGGAGACCGTCATCAAACCGTAGTGTATACATTTTAAACTCTTTTTTAACAAACCCAATGAAATTCATGCAAACAAGGCTGGATTTCATATAAACATGACGGATTTCCTATAAACACGTTCGGGTTTTTATATAAATATAACGGATTTCATTACATTTACATCAAAGGGGTGCTAGTCCGGCTCTAAAGGTATAATTAGTACCTAATCTAAATGGTCACCGGTGCCCGTTCCCCGTGTCCGGCCATCAGCCCCGAGAACTGAAGCTTCATCGTCTCCACATCCGCCTTGGTGCTCTTGAGGTCCGCCTCCGGAGGCCCGGGAAGTGAAGCTGTCCGCCTCCACATCGCCGCCAAACGAATAATTGGCCGAAGATGGTGAGCCCACCAATCTTGGCGTCGATGGGAGGGGAGGAGGGGTGGCCTTCTTGGGACACGAGCGACGGCGACCTACCATGCCCTACTCTTCCTCGCTGCCATCGGCGCCCGCGAACGTGCCTAGCTTCGTGATCACCGCAGCGGGCCACGAACTCGGCGATGTCCTCCTCCTCCTCGTCGGTCTCACCGAACACCGCCTCACCCGCGTCGTCGCTCTACTCGTAGGCACCTGCCACCTCCGCCACCCGCTAGCGGTACCACCAGCGAGTGAGGCGGATCTCGCGTGCGGAGCGGTAGGACTCGAGCAGCGCCTCATGCTCCGCCAGGTCCGCGTTCGGCGCGACAGCCCTGCTGGTGGCGAGCTGCTCCTCCGCCTGCACGTGCTCTCGCAGAAGGTGGTTGTTGTAGGAGGCGTCGTCCCGCGCCTCCCGGAACTGCTCCATCCATACCATGTCCATGTAATGGGCATGGGCCTCACCGATGGTCAAGGTGCAATGCACCGGCAATGGTGGCGCGGATAAGAAGGAGGGCCACGCTGGTTCGTCATCGGCAGCGTCCTCCATTGGGACGTCGTCATCCTCCGGCTGCCTGCTGGCCAGCCAGCCGACAGCAATGGCGGCCACTTCCTTCTTCTAGTCAGACGTCAACTTGTCCCAGAGAGCTTTGGCGGGGGAGAGATTCCTAGCGGGAGTGGTGCGGAGAGGGATCGGAGGTGGATGACTGCAGTTATGGCCGGGGCAGCGGTTTATATAGCAATGGTGGACGACAGAGGGATGGATGGGTGGCGCCGGAGGAAACGTCTCGGCAACCGCGTGCCATCAATGTGGGCGGCAGACGGATGGACAGGCAGCCATCATGTTGTTTGAAAGCGCGACAGTCGCCTGCACCGGGAAGCGTCGCAGGCGGCACTCTCTTGGCCGGCACGTCGCTTCAATGCTGACGCCAGTGTGTGGTCGCGTCTGCTCTGGCGGGGCATTAATGCGGATGCTGACGCTGTGGAGAGGCGCTGACCGAAAACATGCGGGACGGGGGAAGGCTTTTTGGTGGTCCAGGACGGTTAGAAATGGGCTTGTGAGCGGTCCGGACTCGCTCAACCCAAGCATTCGTAGACCACCTAACTGCGAATACAAGCACCGAAGTAAGCCGAAGGCATGCCGCCATCATCGCCCCTCCCTCGCCAAAGCCGGGATAAACTTGTTGTAGTGGACAGTCGGGAAGTCGTTGTGCTAAGGTCCCATAGGACCAACACATAAGAACAGCAACCGTTGCCGTTGTAGAGTAGCGTAGATCGGAAGTATCCACCCTGAAGACACACGAACGTAGATAAACCACGAGCAGATCCGAACAAATCCATCAAGTACAGACCCGTCGGAGATACATATCCACACGCCTACCGACGATGCTAGATGCACCATCAGAACGGGGGCTAAGCAGGATAACTTTATTCCATACCCAGGGAGCCGCCACCTTCTCGTCTTCCTGAGTAGGACAAAATCCTAGCAAAACTCGAAGAAACATCTAAAAACAAAACCCTCCCACCGGCAAGGGACGCGATCCACCACGCTACCGTAGGCCCGAGACCACCGGAGACGAGGCGGACACTTGCTGTCTTTGGCTATTAGGCTGGTCATAGTGGAGAGTATCATATACTAGTATCATGCATATGATACTAGTGTATGATACTACATCCATAGTACATAGTAACATATATTAGTATCATAGGTGGTCTCATTTATTGTCATGCATGACACATAATAGCATAACATTTATTATGTTACGGTATCTATCTATGTTAGTATAATCATCTTTCTCTCCTTTAATTGACTGCCACATAAGCATGTTTGTGAGTTTCAAATGCATGATACTACTTATGTTACCCTTACTATGGCCAGCCTTACGCACTGCCGCTGTGCTAGTATGAATTAATGAAGTACAAGCACTCCGACCAATTATTAAACTTGTGTAGCTTGTTATCAAAAATAAAATTAACCTTCTGTAGCTTATAAACCTTGATGGGTAACATGGCTGACGAGCCAGATTCCCAGCCGTTCGTTGGTTGCTTCTTGCTCTTAACACACATGGGCGCGCGCTACATCCATCAACTATCATCGATCACCAACTTGCTACTGCTACGTGCTAGTAGTAGCTAGCTAGCGATGCTACGTACGGCGATGGGCAACAGTCCGGATCGATGGAGACGGAGACGTGCCACGGCCAGGAAAATCATGGGGTCGAGTTCTCAGATTTGGGGCAGTGAAATCGCTGAGGCAGGGGAGTGGGGAAAAGGCTGCTGCATAGGCATGCAAACGACACATACGCTGAGGTTTCTTAGGATAGATAGAGTGGGCACGAGAGCAGACAAATCCAAGCCAATTAAGGGACCCTTTTCCGCTTTTTGCTCCTAAAAAAGCCAGAGACGACGTACGTCGTCGGCGGATCCATCGGTGGTCCAGAGGTGTCGATCGACCGACCGATCGGCCTCGTTATCACCCTATCCCTAATCCAAATCATCTTGCTTTTTTGCCTATTATATATGTGAATGCGTTTGTCTATCCTATGCTATCTTTGACCGTGTCCATCATGCATTTCTGTTTATATATTTATATGCCTTGCTTGTCATGTTGGAGAGAACATGGCTGTGTGATCTCGGAGGATAGAAGATGTCGCGTGACTGGCTGCACGACCCGGCATGTCGGTTGATGATCTCTTGACGGTAGTGGAGAATCTTGAGTTACGTGTCATGCTAGCACTTTCATCCCTTTTTCCTGAAAGATAAACCGAGGAGTGATGAGTGCTCGTGAATAAAAAGAAAGATGACTGTTCAGACATATTTTTTAAAGATTTCTTTTAGATTTTATTTTTTGAGATCAAAGGATTTCTTTTAGATAGCTTACTATGTATGCCATGTGGTATTGTTCAGCGGCTCTTATTTAGCGTGTAGGTCGACGGGTAGCAACGTAACATGTTACGCGGTGCCAGCCCATATTCGGAAATTTCACGTTCCTTTTTCCCCCCGGGTTTACATATTTTATGTTTTTCCTTTCGGTTCCCTTTTAATTTTATTTTTTCTTTTCCATTTTAAAATTGGAAACATTCTACAAATTCGCAAACAACTTTTGAATTCATGAATATTTTATGAATCAATGAATAATTTTTTTAGACATTTCGGAACAACTTTTGTAATGCGCAATTTGTTTTTGAAGGTCAAAGCTTTTTGAATTTTCAAACATTTTCTGAAATTTTGAGAACATTTTTTTATCGGCAAACATTTATTTCAAGAACATTTTTTAAATTTATTAATATTTTCAAAATTTCATGCACTTTATAAAAATTTGGAATATTTAAAAATCATGGACTTTTTTTAATTTATTGAATATCTTTTCAAATTTACCATTTTAAAAATCAAGAACATTTTTAAAATCCTAAGATTATTAAATAAGAAAAACAATAAAAATATATTTAAAAAGAAACAAAAAAATAGGGGAGCCCCGCCCCCGCACATGTGCCAGCCCAACAAACGCGGAGGGATTGGTGGTAGAGCGGGGGTGCACGTAGCTCGCTTTCCACCCTCCCTTTGTGTGGTATTGCACCGACCTTGCAGCATTGGAAACTACACATTTCACTAAAATTTGCCTGAGCTAAGCCTAGCCCAAAGTTCAGGCGAGACATCGGTTCCAATTTGGAAAGTAGCCTAGCCCACACCCTACGCCCGCATGGGCAAGGCCTCTTTCACCGAACCAAACATGAAAATATTTGACCTAAAAGCCTCTGTAAATCTTTTCAAAATGTACTTTGGTTCTTTTTCCTTGGTGTGCTTGTCTTATTGAGCAATGAGTCAATTATTTGTTTGCGGGTTTGTTGTGTCCAACCTCATAACTGTTTAGGTTTATGCCCTTGCAGATTCTTTCATATTTGATACGACGAGTTTGCGATAGTGTTTTAATCGTTTCTTGTTAGTGTGTTCCATTATATTGATTCTTGGAGTCCTACTTCGACGTTCTGGTGAAGATCCTATTGTTTGACGATCCATACCTCTGGGGATAATCTTCGGCCCAAGTAGGTTCAACGTTCACGGTTTCCCATCATCTTGGACTCAGTGGTTCAACGTTCACGGTTTCCCATCATCTTGGACTCAGTGATGTGAATGTTGGAAATATGCCCTAGAGGCAATAATAAATTAGTTATTATTATATTTCCTTGTTCATGATAATCGTTTATTATCCATGCTATAATTGTATTGATAGGAAACTCAGATACATGTGTGGATACATAGACAACGCCATGTCCCTAGTAAGCCTCTAGTTGACTAGCTCGTTGATCAATAGATGGTTACGGTTTCCTGACCATGGACATTGGATGTCGTTGATAACGGCATCACATCATTGGGAGAATGATGTGATGGACAAGACCCAATCCTAAGCCTAGCACAAAAATCGTAGTTCGTATGCTAAAGCTTTTCTAATGTCAAGTATCATTTCCTTAGACCATGAGATTGTGCAACTCCCGGATACCGTAGGAATGCTTTGGGTGTACCAAACGTCACAATGTAACTGGGTGGCTATAAAGGTGCATTACGGTATCTCCGAAAGTGTCTTGGGTTGGCACGAATCGAGATCGGATTTGTCACTCCGGTTGACGGAGAGGTATCTCTGGGCCCACTCGGTAGGACATCATCATAATGTGCACAATGTGACCAAGGGGTTGATCACGGATGATGTGTTACGGAACGAGTAAAGAGACTTGCCGGGAACGAGATTGAACAAGGTATTGGTATACCGACGATCGAATCTCGGGCAAGTACAATACCGTTAGACAAAGAGAATTGAATACGGGATTGATTGAGTCCTTGACATCGTGGTTCATCCGATGAGATCATCGTGGAACATGTGGGAGCCAACATGGGTATCCAGATCCCGCTGTTGGTTATTGATGGAGAACGCCTCGGTCATGTTCAGATGGTTCCCGAACCCGTAGGGTCTACACACTTAAGGTTCGATGACGCTAGGGTTATAAAGGAAGTTTGTATGTGGTTACCGAATGTTGTTCGGAGTCCCGGATGAGATCCCGGACGTCACGAGGAGTTCCGGAATGGTCTGGAGGTAAAGATTTATATATGGGAAGTCCTGTTTTGGTCACCGGAAAAGTTTCGGGTTTTATCGGTAACGTACCGGGACCACCGGGAGGGTCCCGGGGGTCCACCAAGTGGGGCCACCATCCCCGGAGGGCAGCATGGGCCAAGTGTGGGAAGGGACCAGCCCCAGGTGGGCTGGTGCGCCCCCCCACAAGGGCCCAAGGCGCCTAGGGTTTGGGGAGGGGGCGCCCCACCTAGCTTGGGGGGCAAGTTTCCCTCTCCCCCCCTTGGCCGCCCCACCAGATGGGATCTGGGCTGGCCGCCGCCCCTAGGAGGGAAACCTAGAGGGGGCGCAGCCCCTCCCCTTCCCCTATATATACTTGAGGTCTAGGGGCTGCCCAACACATGAGTTTTCACCTCTCCATGGCGCAGCCTGCCTCCTCCTCCTCCTCTCTCCTGGTGCTTGGCGAAGCCTGCTGGATTGCCACGCCTCCATCACCACCACGCCGTTGTGCTACTGCTGGACGGAGTCTTCCTCAACCTCTCCTCTCTCCTTGCTGGATCAAGGCGTGGGAGACGCCACCGGGCTGTCACGTGTGTTGAACGCGGAGGTGCCGTCCGTTCGGCACTAGGATCTCCGGTGATTTGGATCACGACGAGTCGACTCCATCAACCCCGTTCACTTGAACGCTTCCGCTTAGCGATCTACAAGGGTATGTAGATGCACTCTCCTTCCCCTCGTTGCTGGTTTCTCTATAGATAGATCTTGGTGACACGTAGGAAAATTTTGAATTTCTGCCACGCTCCCCAACAAAGGCATCATGAGCTAGGTCTATTGCGTAGATTCTTTGCACGAGTAGAACACAAAGTAGTTGTGGGCGTTGATTTTGTTCAATATGCTTACCGTTACTAGTCCAATCTTGTTTTGACGGTATTGTGGGATGAAGCGCCCGGACCGACCTTACACGTACACTTACGTGAGACAGTTCCACCGATGACATGCACTTGGTGCATAAGGTGGCTAGCGGGTGCCGCCTCTCCACTTTAGTCGGAACGGATTCGATGAAAAGGGTCCTTATGAAGGGTAAATAGCAATTGGCATATCACGTTGTGGTTTTTGTGTAGGTAAGAAACGTTCTTGCTAGAAACCCATAGCAGCCACGTAAAACATGCAAACAACAATTAGAGGACGCCTAACTTGTTTTTGCGGGGTATGCTATGTGATGTGATATGGCCAAGAAGAATGTGATGAATGATATGTGATGTATGAGATTGATCATGTTCTTGTAATAGGAATCACGACTTGCATGTCGATGAGTATGACAACCGGCAGAGCCATAGGAGTTGTCTTTATTTATTGTATGACCTGCGTGTCATTAAACAACGCCATGTAATTACTTTACTTTATTGCTAACCGGTAGCCATAGTAGTAGAAGTAATAAGTTGGCGAGACAACTTCATGGAGACACGATGATGGAGATCATGATGATGGAGATCATGGTGTCATGCGGTGACGATGATGATCATGGAGCCCGAAGATGGAGATCAAAGGAGCAAAATGATATTGGCCATATCATATCACTATTTGATTGCATGTGATGTTTATCATATTTATGCATCTTATTTGCTTAGAACAACGGTAGTAAATAAGATGATCCTCATTAAAATTTCAAGAAAGTGTTCCCCTAATCGTGCACCGCTATGAAAGTTCGTCGCTTTGAAGCACCACGTGATGATCGGTGTGATAGATTCTTACGTTCACATACAACGGGTGTAAGCCAGATTTACACACGCGAAACACTTAGGTTAACTTGACGAGCCTAGCATGTACAGACATGGCCTCGGAACACAAGAGACCGAAAGGTCGAGCATGAGTCGTATGGTGGATACGATCAACATGAAGATGTTCAGCGATGATGACTAGTCCGTCTCACGTGATGATCGGACACGGCCTAGTTGACTCGGATCATGTAATCACTTAGATGACTAGAGGGATGTCTATCTGAGTGGGAGTTCATAAGATGAACTTAATTATCCTGAACATAGTCAAAAGCCCTTTGCAAATTATGTTATAGCACGCGCTTTAGTTCTACTGTTTAGATATGTTCCTAGAGAAAATATAGTTGAAAGTTGACAGTAGCAATTATGCGGTCGAGAGAAAGCTTATGTCCTTAATGCACCGCTCGGTGTGTTGGACCTCAAACGTGGTCTGTGGATGTTGTGAACATCGACACACACGCTTTGATGACTACGTGATAGTTCGGTAATGTTAAACGGCTTAGAATTGAGGCACCAAAGACGCTTTTGAAACGTCATGAACATATGAGATGTTCGAGGGCTGAAATTGGGATTTCAGGCTCGTGCCCACGCCAAGAGGTATGAGACCTCGACGAGTTTTCTAGCCTACAAACTAAGGGAGAAGATCTCAATCGTTGAGCTTGTATTCAGATTGTCCGGTACAACAATCACTTGAATCGAGTGGGAGTTAATCTTCCGATGAGATAGTGATGTTTCTCCAAAGACATTGCCACCAAGCCACTAGAGCTTCTTGATGAACTATAACATATCAGGGATAGATATGATGATCCTTGAAGTGTTCGCGATGTTTGACACCGCGAAAGTAGAAGTCAAGTAGGAGCATCAATTGTTGATGGTTGGTAAAACCACTAGTTTCAAGAAGGGCAAGGGCAACAAGGGATGCTTCATGAAACGGCAAAACAGTTTCTGCTCTAGTGAAGAAACCCAATGTTGAACCCAAACCCGAGACTAAGTGCTTCTGTAATGAGAGGAACGGACACAGAAGCGGAACCACCCTAGATACTTGTTAGATGAGAAGGCTGGCAAGGTCGATAGAAGTATATTGGATATACATTATGTTAATGTGTAATTTACTAGTACTCCTAGTAGCACCAGGGTATTAGATACCGGTTCGGTTGCTAAGTGTTAGTAACTCGAAATAAAAGCTACGGAATAAACGGAGACTAGCTAAAGGTGAGCCGACGATATGTGTTGGAAGTGTTTCCAAGTTTGATGTGATCAAACATCGCATGCTCCCTCTACCATCAAGATTAGTATTAAACCAGAATAATGGTCATTTGGTGTTTTGCGTTGAGCATAGACATGATTGGATTATGTCTATCGCAATACGGTTATTCATTTAAGGAGAATAATGGTTGCTCTATTTGAATAATACCTTCGATGGTCTTGCACCTAAATGAATGGTTTATTGAATCTCGATCGTAGTGATACACATTTTCATGCCAAAGGTATAGGATAGTAATGATAGTACCACTTACTTGTGGCACTGCCATATAAGTCATATTGGTATAAAACGCATGAAGAAGCTCCATGCTGATGGATCTTTGGACTCACTCGTTTTTGAAAAGTTTGAGACATGCAAACCATGTCTATTGGTGTATACGCATGATGAAACTCCATGCAGATGGATCGTTTGGACTCACTTGATTTTGAATCACTTGAGTTATGCAAATTCATACCACATGGGCAAGATGACTGAAAAGCCTCGGTTTCAGTAAGATGGAACAAGATAGCAACTTGTTGAAGTAACACATTTTGATGTGTGCAGTCCAATGAGTGCTGAGGCATGCAGTGAATATCGTTATGTTCTTACTTCACGGATGATTTAAGTAGATACTGAGTGTATTTACTTGATGAAACTTAAGTCTGAATTATTGAATTGTTCAAGTAATTTTAGAGTCAAGTTGAAGATCTTCGTGACAAGAGGATAAAATGTCTATGATCATAGAGATGAATATCTGAGTTACGAGCTTTGGCACGCAATTAAGACATTGTGGAAATTGTTTCACAATTAATACCGCCTGGAACACCATAGTGTGATGGTGTGTCCGAACATCATAGTTGCACCCTATTGGATATGGTGCGTACCATGATGTCTCTTATCAAATTACCACTATCGTTCATGGGTTAGGCATTAGAGACAACCACACTCACTTTAATAGGGCACCACATAATTCCGTTGAGACGACACCGTTTGAACTATGGTTTGGAGAAACCTAAGTTGTCGTTTCTTGAAAGTTTGGGGCTGCGACGCTTATGTGAAAAAGTTTCATCGGGATAAGCTCGAAACCAAAACAGATAAATACATCTTCATAGGATACCCAAAATGGTTGGGTATACCTCCTATCTCAGATCCGGAAGCAAAAGTAATTGTTTCTAGAAACGAGTACTTTCTCGAGGAAAAGTTTCTCTCAAAAGAATTGAGTGGGAGGATGGTGGAGACTTGATGAGGTTATTGAACTGTCACTTCAACAAGTGTGTAGCAGGCACGAGAAGTTGTTCTGTGGCGCCTACACCAATTGAAGTAGAAGCTTATGATAGTGATCATGAAGTTTTGGATCAAGTCACTACCGCACCTCGTAAGGGGACAAGGATGCGTCTTGCTTGAGTGATACAGCAATCTCTCTTTGAAGTTCATGTTGCTAGACAACAATGAACCTCGAGCTATGGAGAAGCGATGGTGGGCCCAAATTCCGACAAATGGTTAGAAGCCATGAAATCCGAGATAGGATCCATGTATCGTAACAAAGCATGGACTTTGGTGGACTTGCCCAATGATCGGCAAGCCATTGAGATAAATGGATCTTTAAGAAAAGACGGACGTGGACGGTAATGACACCGTCAGTGAAGCTCGACTTGTGGCGAAGAGTTCTTCACAAGTTCAAGGAGTTGACTGCGATGAGATTTTCTCATCCGTAGCGAAGCTTAAGTCCGTCGGAATCATGTTAGCAATAGCTGCATTTATGAAATCTGGCAGATGGATGTCAAAACGAGTTTCCTTACCAGTTTTCGTAAGGAAAGGTTGTATGTGATACAATCAGAAAGGTTTTGTCGATCGTAAGGATGCTAAAAGGTATGCTAGCTCCAGCGATCCTTCCATGGACTGGAGTAAGCATCTCAGAGTTGGAATGTACGCTTTGATGAGATGATCAAAGATTTTGGGTTTATACAAAGTTTATGAGAAACTTGTGTTTCCAAAGAAGTGAGTGGGAGCACTATAGAATTTCTGATGAGTATATGTTGTTGACATATTGTTGATCGAAATGATGTAGAATCTCTGAAAGCGATAGGGTTGTTTGAAAAGTGTTTTCAATGGAAAACCTGGATTAGGCTACTTGAACAATAAGCATCAAGATCTATAAGATAGATCAAAATGTTTAATAATACTTTCAAATGAGCACATACCTTGACATAATCTTGAAGGTGTTCAAGATGGATCACCAAAGAAGGAGTTCTTGACTGAGTTGTAAGGTATGAAGTTAAGAGTTAAAGCTCGACCACGGAAGAAAAGAGAGAAAGGACGATGGTCGTCCCTAAGCCTTAGACGTAGGCTCTACAAGATGCCATCTTTGTACCGCTTTTGATGTGTGCCTTGCTACATATCGGCAAGAGGGTACAAAGGTGATCAAGGAGTGGATCACCAGATAGCGGTCAAAATTATCCTTAGAGGAATAAGGATATGTTTCTCGATTATGGAGGTAATAAAGAGTTCGACGTAAAGGGTTACGTCGATGCAAGCTTTAACACCTATCCGAATGACTCTGAGTAGCAAAACGGATACGTATAGTGGAGCAACCATTTGGAAAAGCTCCAAGTGGAGCGTGAAAGAAGCATTTACAATATGACCTAGAGATTTGCAAAGTACATACGGATCTGAATGTTGCAGACCCGTTGACTAAAACTTCTCTCACAAGCAAAACATGATCAAACTCCAGAACTCATTGAGTATTAATCACATGGTGATGTGAACTAGTTTAATGACACTAGTAAACTCTTTGGATGTTGGTCACATCGCGATGTGACGTGTGAGTGTTAATCACATGGCGATGTAAACTAGATTATTGACTCTAGTGCAAGTGGGAGACTGTTGGAAATATGCCCTAGAGGCAATAATAAATTAGTTATTATTATATTTCCTTGTTCATGATAATCGTTTATTATCCATGCTATAATTGTATTGATAGGAAACTCAGATACATGTGTGGACACATAGACAACGCCATGTCCCTAGTAAGCCTCTAGTTGACTAGCTCGTTGATCAATAGATGGTTACGGTTTCCTGACCATGGACATAGGATGTCGTTGATAACGGGATCACATCATTGGGAGAATGATGTGATGTACAAGACCCAATCCTAAGCCTAGCACAAAGATCGTAGTTCGTATCCTAAAGATTTTCTAATGTCAAGCATCATTTCCTTAGACCATGAGATTGTGCAACTCCCGGATACCGTAGGAATGCTTTGGGTGTACCAAACGTCACAACGTGAATCGGGTGGCTATAAAGGTGCATTACGGTATCTCCAAAGTGTCATTGGGTTGTACGAATCGAGATCGGATTTGTCACTCCGGTTGACGGAGAGGTATCTCTGGGCCCACTCGGTAGGACATCATCATAATGTGCACAATGTGACCAAGGGGTTGATCACGGGATGATGTGTTATGGAACGAGTAAAGAGACTTGCCGGGAACGAGATTGAACAAGATATTGGTATACCGACGATCGAATCTCGAGCAAGTACAATATCGTTAGACAAAGGGAATTGAATACGGGATTGATTGAGTCCTTCACATCGTGGTTCATCCGATGAGATCATCGTGGAACATGTGGGAGCCAACATGGGTATCTAGATCCCGCTGTTGGTTATTGACTGGAGAACGTCTCGGTCATGTCTGCATGGTTCCCGAACCCGTAGGGTCTACACACTTAAGGTTCGATGACGCTAGGGTTATAAAGGAAGTTTGTATGTGGTTACCGAATGTTGTTCGGAGTCCCGGATGAGATCCCAGATGTCACGAGGAGTTCCGGAATGGTCCGGAGGTAAAGATTTATATATGGGAAGTCCTGTTTTGGTCACCGGAAAAGTTTCGGGTTTTATCGGTAACGTACCGGGACCACCGGGAGGGTCCCGGGGGTCCACCAAGTGGGGCTACCATCCCCGGAGGGCAGCATGGGCCAAGTGTGGGAAGGGACCAGCCCCAGGTGGGCTGGTGCGCCCCCCCACAAGGGCCCAAGGCGCCTAGGGTTTGGGGAAGGGGCGCCCCACCTAGCTTGGGGGGCAAGTTTCCCCTCTCCCCCCCTTTTTGGCCGCCCCCACCAGATGGGATCTGGGCTGGCCACCGCCCCTAGGAGGGAACCCTAGAGGGGGCGCAGCCCCCTCCCCTTCCCCTATATATACTTGAGGTCTAGGGGCTGCCCAACACATGAGTTTTCACCTCTCCATGGCGCAGCCCTGCCTCTCCTCCGCCTCTCCCGCGGTGCTTGGCGAAGCCCTGCTGGATTGCCACGCTCCTCCATCACCACCACGCCGTTGTGCTACTGCTGGACGGAGTCTTCCTCAACCTCTCCCTCTCTCCTTGCTGGATCAAGGCGTGGGAGACGTCATCGGGCTGTACGTGTGTTGAACGCGGAGGTGCCGTCCGTTCGGCACTAGGATCTCCGGTGATTTGGATCACGACGAGTACGACTCCATCAACCCCGTTCACTTGAACGCTTCCGCTTAGCGATCTACAAGGGTATGTAGATGCACTCTCCTTCCCCTCGTTGCTGGTTTCTCTATAGATAGATCTTGGTGACACGTAGGAAAATTTTGAATTTCTGCTACGTTCCCCAACAGTGAATGTCATCTCTTTACTAAGGACATACTATTAATATTTGATGTTGCAAGAATAATGTACGAAGAAGATGGTTCCAAGAACTCATTGTAGCTTTTAGTTGTAGGAGTTATTTTGCAGTTTTTTGGATCTACTATCCAATCATTTCCTTCATAATTTTGTTCAAGTTTGAATAAGGTTATAGGTCATTGTTAAAAAAATGATCACGGGGGGAGATGTCAAATAAAAATATTGCAAAGGAGGAAGCACAAAGATTCAGCATGCAAGGCAGCCAGGTGATGACCATGCAGCCAAGCGTTCTCGTCGCTGGCGAGGCACCTCTAACTTGTCAAGGGGGAGTGTGAAGGGACACAACATCCACAAGACTTGGAGGAGGACCAATGGACCATGACCTCAACATGAAAAAGGAGTGGAAGCATGTAAGCACCGCCTCACCCAATGTCGCGGTCGACAAGACCAGGCTTTTTTTGAATGAAAGAGGGGCCACCCCTCCTATTTCTATTAGAAAAACCATTGGGTTCGCGAGTTAATACAAACTACTAGCACATATCTTACAATGACCTTTTGGATCATGACGCATCCAAGCAAGGAGGAGCCAAAAGCAGAGCAAGCCTACAACAAGGAAAGCCCAAGGGGAGGACAAACCACATCAGCAGCTGATACGTCTCCAACGTATCTATAATTTTTGATTGTTTCATGCTATAATTTATCAATCTTGGATACTTTATATGCATTTTAGGCTATTTTGTATCATTTTTTAGAACTAACCTATTAACCCAGTGCCTCGTGTCAGTTGTTGTTTTCTGCATATTTTTGGTTTTCCAGAAAATCGGTACCAAACGGAATCCAAATGCTATGAAACTTTTTGACGGTTTTTTATATAAAAGACCCTAGAAGCTTCGGGAGGAGTCCACAGGACAAACAAGGAGACGGCAAGGCAACAGGGCGTGCCTAGGGAGGAGCACCCTGTTACCTTGTGGGCCCCAGATGGCTCCGTCTGACCTAATTCCACTTATATAAATTCACAAATATTGGGAATCCCCCGGAGAGCCACCCGAAACACTTTCTGCCGCCGCAAACATCTGTTCTTTCGTGATCCCATCTTGAGGCATTTTTCGGTACTCTGCAGAGGGGGAATCGATCACGGAGGGCTTCTAAATCATCCTTGCTGCCTTCCTATGATGCGTGAGTAGTTTACCTTAGACCTTCGGGTCCATATCTAGTAGCTAGATGGCTTCTGCTCTCTCTTTGATCTTCAATACAATGTTCTCCGCGATCTTCTTGGAGTTCTATTCGATGTAATCTTATTTTGTGTGTGTTTGTTGTGATCTGATAAATTGTGGGTTTATGATCAGATTATTCATTGAAAGTAATTGAGTCTTTTCTGAACTTTATTATGCATGATTAAGATATCTTTGTATTTCCCTTCGAACTATCCGTTTGGTTTGGCCAACTAGATTGATTTATTTTCAGTGAGAGAGGTGCTTTGTGATGGGTTCAATCTTGTGGTGTCCTCATCTAGTGACAGAAAGGATAAAATGATGGGGTTTATTCATATCTTGCTTAAAGCGTTACTCTGTTTGTTATGAACTTAATACCATAGATGCATATGATGGATAGCGGTCGATGGGTGGAGTAATAGTAGTAGAGGAGTCGGTCTACTTGCCACGGACATGATGCCTATATACATGATCATTGCCATGAATAGGTCATGACTATACGCTTTTCTATCAATTGCCCGACAATTGTTTGTTTACCCACCGTATGTTATATGTGTGAGAGAGAGAAGTCTCTAGTGAAAACTATGGCCTCCGGGTCTACCTTTATTATATTATTAAAACTAAAAAATCCTTGCTGCAATTTTATACTTTTTATTTTACATTTTTTATCTATCTATCTCTATCAGATTTAGTCCTTACGAGTAACGAGTTCAAGGGGATTGACAACCGTCTTGCCCGCGTTGGGTACAAGTATTTGCTCTTTTGTGTGTAGGTGCGGAAAACAGGAATTTACGTCGTTCTCCTATTGGTTCGATAACCATGGTTCTCACTAAGGGAAATGCTTATCTATACTGTATTGCATCTCCCCTCCTCTTCGGGAAAAATCCCAACGCAGTTTACAAGTAGCAGCAGCCAACCTAGACTACATTAGGGATGGCAATGGGGATAATCCCATATGGGGATACCTACAACATCCCCATCCCCATCTATTCCCTATCAGCCCATCCCCATCCCCGTTTACTTGAGTGGGGATGAAATTTCCCCATACCCATGCCCCACTGGGGAACGGGGCCCCATTAGGGTCCACATCCCGATAAACAAATACTCATATACATAATATGACACCCTATAATAAACATACATACATGGTGTTTACCTTTTCCTGCTAATGCCTATCTAGATCGTATTGACTTTTTGGTCATGGTGGCAGCTGAGGTGAGGATGTGAAATAGGTTTTAAGGTTTTTTGAGAGCTTTTTTGTGAATATTTTAAGGTTGACCGCAGTATCACAGTTACTAACCGGATCCCTGATGGGTATTGGGTCTGGGGAATAGGATATCGTCCCCATCCCCGTTGTACCCTATGGGGAATAAAATAGTTTGGTAAATATCCCCATGGGGATGTTTTTCGCCCATCCCCACCCCCTAATAGATGAAATCCCCAAAGGTTTGGCGGGTATGGGGCCCCGTTGCCATCCCTAGACTACATACTATGTTTAAAATTCAAGTTACATAAGACCGGGAGCAACAAACAACATATCTAATAAAGGAAAAAGGAAAAATCTCAATGGTAGATGAAGCTAGTGCGGAAACTCTCACATGATCCAGCAGCAAGAGAGCATCGGGCCTGAATTCCTAAACACCAATCCACAAAATGCCATGCATCCATCCCTGCGACGAACGATACACTTAATTTGCTACTTGCTTGAGAAATCTTGCCCCCAGCGTAAGCAACCTTCGATTTCCTCCTTTATTTGTAGAGTGGAGCAGCCAAAAATCTACTCCCTCCGTTCCCAAATATTTGTCTTTCTAGCCATCTCAAATGGACTACAACACACGGATGTATGTAGACATGTTTTAGAGTGTAGATTCACTTATTTTGCTCCGTATGTAGTCACTTGTTGAAATCTCTAGAAAGACAATTATTTAGGAACGGAGGGAGTAGTATCCAATCAGTTTAATAAAGCCGTCACTGATAAAAAATTCTCAAAACACACATCATTTCTACATCTCCAAATGGACCAGAAAACAAGTTGATCTGTACCAAGACCTTTTTCATTTTTTGGAAAACTTTCAATCCGGTTTCCAAGCATTCATTTAAGCTAGTAGGGGTAGAGTGTAGACTAAAGGTACATTTCAAAAGACTCCATAGAAATCCAGCCTCTAAACACTACTAGGGAAAACCTTATATACAGAATCTTACCAGCAGCGCGTTTTAAAATAAGGCGCTGCTGCTACTTAACAGCATCGCGTGCGGGTAAACAGTGTTGGAAATATGCCCTAGAGGCAATAATAAATTAGTTATTATTATATTTCCTTGTTCATGATAATCGTTTATTATTCATGCTATAATTGTATTGACCGGAAACAGCAATACATGTGTGGATACATAGACAACACCATGTCCCTAGTAAGCCTCTAGTTGACTAGCTCGTTGATCAATAGATGGTTACGGTTTCCTGACCATGGACATTGGATGTCATTGATAACGGGATCACATCATTAGGAGAATGATGTGATGGACAAGACCCAATCCTAAGCCTAGCACAAAGATCGTAGTTCAGTATGCTAAAGCTTTTCCAATGTCAAGTATCTCTTCCTTAGACCATGAGATCGTGCAATTCCGGATACCGTAGGAGTGCTTTGGGTGTATCAAACGTCACAACGTAATCGGGTGACTATAAAGGTGCACTACAGGTATCTCCGAAAGTGACCATTGGGTTGACACGGATCAAGATCGGATTTGTCACTCCGTAAACGGAGAGGTATCTCTGGGCCCACTCGGTAGGACATCATCATAATGTGCACAATGTGACCAAGGGGTTGATCACGGGATGATGTGTTACGGAACGAGTAAAGAGACTTGCCGGTAACGAGATTGAACAAGGTATCGGTATACCGACGATCGAATCTCGGGCAAGTACAATACCGCTGGACAAAGGGAATTGTATACGGGATTGATTGAGTCCTTGACATCGTGGTTCATCCGATGAGATCATCGTGGAACATGTGGGAGCCAACATGGGTATCCAGATCCCGCTGTTGGTTATTGACCGGAGAACGTCTCGGTCATGTCTGCATGTCTCCCGAACCCGTAGGGTCTACACACTTAAGGTTCGGTGACGCTAGGGTTATATAGGAAGCTTGTATGTGGTTACCAAGGTTGTTGAGTCCGGATGAGATCCCGGACGTCACGAGGAGTTCGGAATGGTCTGGAGGTAAAGATTTATATATGGAAAGTTGTTGTTGGGTTCCGGAAAAGTTCGGGTTTTTCGGTATTGTACCGGAAGCTTCGGAAGGTTCCGGAGGATTCGGAGGGGTCCGGAGGTCCGGAAATTGTTCCACCACGTCCAATACAGTAGCATGGGCTGTAGGGGGCGCTCTAGCCTTAATGGGCCAGGGAACCAGCCCCCAAGGCCCATGCGCATGGGAGGGGGAAACCCTAAAGGGAGGGCCTCCACTTGACTTGGGAGGCACTCCTCCCCTCTTGGCCGCCCCCAAGTCCCATCTAGGGCTGGCCGCACCCTTGGGGTGGGAAACCCTAAAGGGGGCGCAGCCCCCCCTTTCCCCTATATATACTTGAGGTTTTAGGGCTGCCCAACACACGAGAACCTCTCCCTCTTGGTGCAGCCCTGCCTCTCCTCCTCCTCATCTCCCTTGGTGCTTGGCGAAGCCCTGCGGGATTGCCACGCTCCTCCATCACCACCATGCCGTTGTGCTGCTGCTGGATGGAGTCTTCCTCAACCTCTCCCTCTCTCCTTGCTGGATCAAGGCGTGGGAGACGTCACCGGGCTGTACGTGTGTTGAACGCGGAGGTGCCGTCCGTTCGGTACTTGATCATCGGTGATTTGAATCACGACGAGTACGACTCCTTCAACCCCATTCACTTGAACGCTTCCGCTTAGCGATCTACAAGGGTATGTAGATGCACTCTCCTTCCCTCGTTGCTAGAATCTCCATAGATTGATCTTGGTGATGCGTAGAAAATTTTGAATTTCTGCTCGCTCCCCAACAAAGGCATCATGAGCTAGGTCTATTGCGTAGATTCTTTGCACGAGTAGAACACAAAGTAGTTGTGGGCGTTGATGATGTTCAATATGCTTACCGTTACTAGTCCAATCTTGTTTCGACGGTATTGTGGGATGAAGCGGCCGGACCGACCTTACACGTACTCTTCGTGAGACAGGTTCCACCGACCGACATGCACTTGGTGCATAAGGTGGCTAGCGGTGCCGCTCTCCCACTTTAGTCGGAACGGATTCGATGAAAAGGGTCCTTATGAAGGGTAAATAGCAATTGGCATATCACGTTGTGGTTTTGCGTGGGTAGGAAACGTTCTTGCTAGAACCCATAGCAGCCACGTAAAACATGCAAACAACAATTAGAGGACGTCTAACTTGTTTTTGCAGGGTATGCTATGTGATGTGATATGGCCAAGAAGAATGTGATGAATGATATGTGATGTATGAGATTGATCATGTTCTTGTAATAGGATTCACGACTTGCATGTCGATGAGTATGACAACCGGCAGGAGCCATAGGAGTTGTCTTTATTTATTGTATGACCTGCGTGTCATTAAACAACGCCATGTAATTACTTTACTTTATTGCTAACCGTAGCCATAGTAGTAGAAGTAATAGTTGGCGAGACAACTTCATGAAGACACGATGATGGAGATCATGATGATGGAGATCATGGTGTCATGCGGTGACAATGATGATCATGGAGCCCAAGATGGAGATCAAAAGGAGCAATATGATATTGGCCATATCATGTCACTACTATATAATTGCATGTGATGTTTATTATGTTTATGCATCTTGTTTACTTAGAACGACGGTAGTAAATAAGATGATCCCTTACACAAATTTCAAGAAGTGTTCTCCCTAACGTGCACCGTTGCTACAGTTCGTCGCTTCTAAGCACCACGTGATGATCGGGTGTGATGGATTCTTACGTTCACATACAACGGGTGTAAGACAGATTTACACAGCAAAAACACTTGGGGTTAACTTGACGAGCCTAGCATGTGCAGACATGGCCTCGGAACACGGAGACCGAAAGGTCGAGCATGAGTCGTATAGTAGATACGATCAACATGAAGATGTTCACCGATGATGACTAGTCCGTCTCACGTGATGATCGGACACGGCCTAGTTGACTCGGATCATGTAATCACTTAGATGACCGAGGGATGTCTATCTCGAGTGGGAGTTCATAAGATGAACTTAATTATCTTGAACATAGTCAAAAGACCTTTTGCAAATTATGTCGTAAGCTCGCGCTTTAGTTCCACTGTTTAGATATGTTCCTAGAGAAAATATAGTTGAAAGTTGATGAGCGCTTATGCGGACAGAGAAAGCTTATGTCCTTAATGCACCTCGGTGTGATGAACCCCAAGCGTCGTTTGTGGATGTTGCGAACATCGGACATACACGTTTTGATAACTACGTGATAGTTCAGTTAAACGGTTTAGAGTTGAGGCACCAAAGACGTTTTCGAAACGTCACGGAACATATGAGATGTTTCGATGGCTGAAATTGGGATTTCAGGCTCGTGCCCACGTCAAGAGGTATGAGACCTCCGACAATTTTCTTAGCCTGAAAACTAAGGGAGAAAAGCTCAATCGTTGAGCTTGTGCTCAGATTGTCTGAGTGCAACAATCACTTGAACCGAGTGGGAGTTGATCTTCCAGATGAGATAGTGATGTTTCTCCAAAGTCATTTCCACCAAGCTGCTAGAGCTTCGTGATGAACTATAACATATCAAGGATAGAGATGATGATCCTTGAGGTATTCGCGTTGTTTGACATCGCGAAGGTAGAAATCAAGAAGGAGCATCAATTGTTGATGGTTGGTGAAACCACTAGTTTCAAGAAGGGCAAGGGCAATAAGGGATACTTCACGAAATGGCAAATCAGCTGCTGCTCCAAAGTGAAGAAACCCAAGGTTGAACCCAAACCGAGACTAAGTGCTTCCGAGATAAGGGAACAGCCAACGGAGTAGAATTACCCTAGATACTTGGTAGATAAGAAGGCGGATAAGGTCGATAGAAGTATATTTGATATACATTATGTTAATGTGTACTTTACTAGTACTCCTAGTAGCACCAGGGTATTAGATACCGGTTCGGTTGCTAAATGTTAGTAACTCAAAATAAAAGCTACGGAATAAAAGGAGACTAGCTAAAGGTGAGCTGACGATATGTGTTGGAATTGTTTCCAAGGTTGATATGATCAAACATCGCACGCTCCCTCTACCATCGAGATTAGGTGTTAAACCTAAATAATTGTTATTTGGTGTTTGCGTTGAGCATAGACATGATTGGATTATGTCTATCGCAATACGGTTATTCATTTAAGGAGAATAATGGTTACTCTATTTATTTGAATAATACCTTCAATGGTCTTGCACCTAAAGGAATGGTTGATTGAATCTCGATCGTAGTAATACACATTTCCATGCCAAATGTATAAGATAGTAATGATAGTACCACTTACTTGTGGCACTGCCATGTAAGTCATATTGGTGTAAAACGCATGAAGAAGCTCCATGTTGATGGATCTTTGGACTCACTCGTTTTTTGAAAAAGTTTGAGACATGCAAACCATGTCTATTGGTGTATACGCATGATGAAACTCCATGCAGATGGATCGTTTGGACTCACTTGATTTTGAATCACTTGAGATATGCAAATCATACCACCTGGGCAAGATGACTGAAAAGCCTCGGTTTCAATAAGATGGAACAAGATAGCAACTTGTTGGAAGTAACACATTTTGATGTGTGCAGTCCAATGAGTCTTTGAGGCATCAGATGAATATCGTTATGTTCTCGACTTCACGATGATTCGAGTAGATATTGAGTATATTTACTTGATGAAGCACGAGTCCGAATTGTTGAATGGTTCAAGTAATTTCAGAGTGAAGTTGAAGATCATCGTGACAAGAGGATAGAATGTCTATGATATGATCATAGAGATGAATATCTGAGTTACGAGTTTTGGCACACAATTAAGACATTGTGCAAATTGTTTCACAATTAATACCGCTGGAACACCATAGTGTGATGGTGTGTCCGAACATCATAGTTGCAACCTATTGGATATGGTGCGTACCATGATGTCTCTTATCGAATTACCACTATCGTTCATGGGTTAGGCATTAGAGACAACCACACTCACTTAAATAGGGCACCACGTAATTCCGTTGAGATGACACCGTATGAACTATGGTTTAGAGAAACCTAAGCTGTCATTTCTTAAAAGTTTGGGGCTGCGGCGCTTATGTGAAAAAGTTTCAGGTTGATAAGCTCGAACCCAAAGCGGATAAAATGCATCTTCATAGGACACCCAAAACGGTTGGGTATACCTCCTAATTCAGATCCGAAAGCAATAGGGATTGTTTCTTGAATCGGGTCCTTTCTCGAGGAAAAGTTCGTCTCGAAAAGTTGAGTGGGAGGATGGTGGAGACTTGATGAGGTCATTGAACCGTCACTTCAACAAGTGTGTAGCAGGGCACGGGAAGTTGTTCCGTGGCACCTACACCAATTGAAGTAGAAGCTTATGATAGTGATCATGAAGTTTGGATCAAGTCACCGACGTACCTCGTGGGGTGACAAGGATGCGTACTACTTGAGTGGTACGGTAATCTTGTCTTGAAGGTCATGTTGCTAGACAACAATGAACCTACGAGCTATGGAGAAGCGATGGTGGGCCCAAATTCCGACAAATGGTTAGAAACCATGAAATCCGAGATAGGATCCATGTATCAAAACAAAGCATGGACTTTGGTGGACTTGCCCGATGATCGGCAAGCCATTGAGATGAATGGATCTTTAAGAAGAAGACGGACATGGACGGTAATGTCACCGTCTATGAAGCTCGACTTGTGGCAAAGAGTTTTCACAAGTTCAAGGAGTTGACTATGATGAGATTTTCTCATCCGTAGCGATGCTTAAGTCCGTCGGAATCATGTTAGCATAAGCTGCATTTATGAAATCTGGCAGATGGATGGCAAGACGAGTTTCCTTACCTTTACGTAAGGAAAGGTTGTATGTGATACAATCAGAAAAGTTTTGTCGATCCTAAGGATGCTAAAAGGTATGCTAGCTCCAGTGATCCTTCTAAGGACTGGAGTAAGCATCTCGGAGTTGGAATGTGCACTTTGATGAGATGATCAAAGATTTTGGGTTTATACAAAGTTTATGAGAAACTTGTATTTCCAAAGAAGTGAGTGGGAGCACTATAGAATTTCTGATGAGTATATGTTGTTGACATATTGATGATCGAAATGATGTAGAATTTTCTGTAAAGCATATAGGGTTATTTGAAAGATGTTTTCAATAGAAAACCTGGATTAAGCTATTTGAACATTGAGCATCGAGATCTATAAGGATAGATCAAAATGCTTAATAATACTTTCAAATGAGCACATACCTTGACATGATCTTGAAGGTGTTCAAGATGGATCATCAAAGAAGGAGTTCTTGCACGAGATGTAAGGTATGAAGTTAAGACTTAAAGCTCGACCACGGCAGAAAAGAGAGAAAGGACGAAGGTCGTCCCTATGCTTCGACATAGGCTCTATAGTATGCTATCTTTGTGTACCGCACCGGAAGTGTGCCTTGCCATGAGTCACTCAAGGGTACAAGAATGATCCAGAATGGATCGTTGGACAGCGGTCAAAATCGTCCTTGGAGTAAATAAGGACATGTTTCTCGATTATGGAGGTGATAATGAGTTCGGCGTAAAGGGTTACGTCGATGCAAGCTTTAACACCTATCCGAGTGACTCTGAGAAGCAAACCGGATACGTATAGTGGAGCAACCATTTGGAATAGCTCCAACTGGAGCGTGAAAGCAGCATTTACAATATGACATAGAGAATTGCATAGTACACACGGATCTGAAAGGTTCGGACCGTTGACTAAAACCTCTCTCACAAGCAAAACATGATCAAACCCGAACTCATTGAGACTTAATCACATGGTGATGTGAACTAGTTTAAGACACTAGTAAACTCTTTGGATGTTGGTCACATGGCGATGTGACCTATCAGTGTTAATCACATGGCGATGTGAACTAGATTATTGACTCTAGTGCAAGTGGGAGACTGTTGGAAATATGCCCTAGAGGCAATAATAAATTAGTTATTATTATATTTCCTTGTTCATGATAATCGTTTATTATTCATGCTATAATTGTATTGACCGGAAACAGCAATACATGTGTGGATACATAGACAACACCATGTCCCTAGTAAGCCTCTAGTTGACTAGCTCGTTGATCAATAGATGGTTACGGTTTCCGACCATGGACATTGGATGTCATTGATAACGGGATCACATCATTAGGAGAATGATGTGATGGACAAGACAATCCTAAGCCTAGCACAAAGATCGTGTAGTTCAGTATGCTAAAGCTTTTCCAATGTCAAGTATCTCTTCCTTAGACCATGAGATCGTGCAATTCCGGATACCGTAGGAGTGCTTTGGGTGTATCAAGCGTCACAACGAATCGGGTGACTATAAAGGTGCACTACAGGTATCTCCGAAAGTGACCATTGGGTTGACACGGATCAAGACTGGGATTTGTCACTCCGTAAACGGAGAGGTATCTCTGGGCCCACTCGGTAGGACATCATCATAATGTGCACAATGTGACCAAGGGGTTGATCACGGGATGATGTGTTACGGAACGAGTAAAGAGACTTGCCGTAACGAGATTGAACAAGGTATCGGTATACCGACGATCGAATCTCGGGCAAGTACAATACCGCTGGACAAAGGGAATTGTATACGGGATTGATTGAGTCCTTGACATCGTGGTTCATCCGATGAGATCATCGTGGAACATGTAGGAGCCAACATGGGTATCCAGATCCGCTGTTGGTTATTGACCGGAGAACGTCTCGGTCATGTTCGCATGTCTCCGAACCCGTAGGGTCTACACACTAAGGTTCGGTGGCGCTAGGGTTATATAGGAAGCTTGTATGTGGTTACCGAAGGTTGTTGAGTCCGGATGAGATCCCGGACGTCACGAGGAGTTCGGAATGGTCCGGAGGTAAAGATTTATATATGGAAAGTTGTTGTTGGGTTCGGAAAAGTTCGGTTTTTTCGGTATTGTACCGGAAGCTTCTGAAGGTTCGGAGGATTCGGAGGGGTCCGGAGGTCCGGAAATTGTTCCACCACGTCCAATACAGTAGCATGGGCTGTGAGGGGGCGCCTAGCCTTAATGGGCCAGGGAACCAGCCCCCAAGGCCCATGCGCATGGGAGGGGGAACCCTAAAGGGAGGGCCTCCACTTGACTTGGGAGGCACTCCTCCCCTCTTGGCCGCCCCAAGTCCCATCTAGGGCTGGCCGCACCCCTTGGGGTGGGAAACCCTAAAGGGGCGC
The DNA here is from genome assembly GCA_021605205.1 of Aegilops longissima. Taxonomy (NCBI): domain Eukaryota; kingdom Viridiplantae; phylum Streptophyta; class Magnoliopsida; order Poales; family Poaceae; genus Aegilops; species Aegilops longissima. Next base: position 613,544,812 of record CM038680.1, read on the forward strand.
AGCCCCCTTCCCCTATATATACTTGAGGTTTTAGGGCTGCCCAACACACGAGAACCTCTCCTCTTGGTGCAGCCCCGCCTCCTCCTCCTCATCTCCCTTGGTGCTTGGCGAAGCCTGCGGGATGCCACGCTCCTCCATCACCACCATGCCGTTGTGCTGCTGCTGGATGGAGTCTTCCTCAACCTCTCCTCTCTCCTTGCTGGATCAAGGCGTGGGAGACGTCACCGGGCTGTACGTGTGTTGAACGCGGAGGTGCCGTCCGTTCGGTACTTGATCATCGGTGATTTGAATCACGACGAGTACGACTCCTTCAACCCCGTTCACTTGAACGCTTCCGCTTAGCGATCTACAAGGGTATGTAGATGCACTCTCCTTCCCTCGTTGCTAGAATCTCCATAGATTGATCTTGGTGATGCGTAGAAAATTTTGAATTTCTGCTACGTTCCCCAACAAACAGCGCTACTGCTATACAAGTAGCAGCAGCGCGCTAGTAACAAAACGTGCTACCATTAAAAATACCACGACGTTGCCACCCTATTAGGTATAGTAGTAGCGCCTGTATTGCAAGCACGCTACTGCTACTGAACTTCGCAGTAGCGGTTTATCATATACCGCGCTACTGCTAAGCTCAACTTTACCTTTCCCAACCGGCCGCCCCCACTCTCCCTCTCCACTCTCACACCCCCGCACCCCCCGTCGTCCGCCGCCGCCGCCGTTCACCGACCATCGTCGTCTCCCGCCGACACCGACGCTCCTCCTCCTCCTCCACTGAGGTAATCCCTTCTCCTATCTCCTTCCTCCTCCTCCTCCATCCTTCCTGCCGCGCCCCTCCCTCCACCTTCGGCCGCCCCCTCCTCCCTCCTCCGGCCGCCCCCTCCTCCCTCCTCCCTCCTCCTCCGGCCGCCCCCTCCTCCCTCCTCCCTCCTCCTCCTCCGACCACCCCTCCTCCCTCCTCCTCCCCCCCTCCACTCCTCCTCCGGTAGCCCCCTCCCCCCTCCTCCTCCCTCCTCCTCCTGCCTCCTCCCTCCTCCCTCCATCTCTCTAAACCCTAAACCTTTTTGTACTGTTCTTGTATAATGTAGTTTTTTACTGTTTTTTAGTAAGAAAATTAATTATTTTCATTTATAGTAAGTTCTTAGTTGAACTAGTTAAATTAATAGAACTAGTTTGTTTTGAGTAAAAAATTTAGGTATATGAGATTTGATGATCTAATTAAATTTTACTATAGAACTAGTTTATTTTTAGTAAGAAAATTAATAGAACTAGTTTATTTTTAGTAAGTGCTTAGTTTAACTAGTTGAATTAATAGAACTAGTTGAATTTATGTCATTATCACTTTGTCATCAAAGAATGCTATATGAGATTTGATGATCTAATTAAAATTTTACTATAGAACTAGTTTATTTTTAGTAAGAAAATTAATAGAACTAGTTTATTTTTAGTAAGTGCTTAGTTTAACTAGTTGAATTAATAGAACTAGTTGAATTTATGTCTTATCACTTTGTCATCAAAGAATGCTATATGAGATTTGATGATCTAATTAAAACTTTACTCGGTGGAATATGCAGGCTTTGTAGAGTCGTGTCTCCTTGGAGTGATCGTCATCCGAGCTACCTCTACTTCCTCTACACCCGAGTCGGTGAGCTAAAAGTCCACCTCCTCCTTCTCCACTCCTCGGTGTTGAATAAAGTAAGACTAGGGTATTTAGTTATGCTTCTTAACCAAATGAAGTGTTTGGGTTATAAGATGTATTCAAAAAATTTGTCAACATTGAACCATTGAAATGCAATGAGCACCAGTTTATGCCCATGTGCGAAGTGTTGATTCATTTTCGAGTGGCCTATGTTCTGCCGGAGTGTTGATTCATTTCCTTTCCAACAAATTTCAGGCGCTCGATATGTCCTATTTTAGCAAAGGTCATGCCGGATTTTTCCGTGAATTTAAGCATGACTTGTGCTAGAGTATGTAGGAAATATCAAGTGCCTCGGATTTGCTATTAAGAGAAACAAACGAAATTTCAAGTTGAATTTAAGTAGCGTGTGTTTCAACTATGAACATGGGAAATGTCTAACAACGAAAAGGATTTCGGTATGTGCGAATACTGCGAAGACGAGCGCGACCTGTGCGACAGAAATTTCCTAATTGATGGTAGGCGCTTCAGCATCAAGCTGGATGAGACCTTCGAAGTGGATACAGTAAGTCACAATGACAAGTCTTTTTTCGTAATTAAGCATGAGTTCTTCTTCTTTTGCTTCAACTTATAATTTTAATTTTTTACTATTCTACTAGCGTATCCCATGCCATGCAATAATTTTTGTCTTGGATAAGATTGGTTTCAGTCCTATGAAAATTATGGAGGTAAAGAGAGTTAACTTGAAGACCGAGCATGGTTATACTTTCGACGCAAAATTATACAATGCAGACACCTACACCTATTTTGAATGCAAAACTTGGCAAGCACTATGCAAGGCTTATGCATTTGTGCCTGATATGGTTATCACCTTTGATATTCATCCGGAAGATGATATTGAAGGTAATATCGACACCTGGGTCGATGTGCAGACGCCTCCAGTTCTACCATTATGTGAGTTTCTCAACCATATTTATGTCTTCAATATTGTTTATTCAAAAATAGTTGATAATTAATTTCTATTGACAGCTTATTTCCATTCAAGCAAACATGTCCGGCGCTTGGTAGACAGGACCGTCCACTGTCCCGGGGCTGAACTAAACTGCGAGGAGATAGGTCATTATGTTTCATGGCTTGAGGATCTTGATGCTGTCAAGAGAAATTATTTTCCTGGACTTCAAAATCTTAGTACTCAAAACGTGCGACCAATAGTGTTCGTATTGAACTACGATCACATCTATTTAGGAAAGATGGTAATATTTTTACTATTTGTCCTCAGTGCATCTTTTGCATACATTATTTTTTAAGCTAAATTTCATTGCTAAGTATGTTACTACGATGTTCTTCAACAGGGACTTCCGGTGATAGTTGTGCCTCATTGGATCGAGACTAAAGGTCGCATGTCTATGATTAGCTTACGGCCAAGACATCCTACATCGCACTTTAGTGCATTCAAGATTTCTAAAAGCGAGCAAGTCTTAATAGTCAAAGACTGGAGCAAAATTGTGAAGGATCGCAGAGAACTACTAGGGGGCAGCAACCAGAAGCGCAGCCCACAATTAGGAGACAGGTTCATCTGCATGCTCCAATATGATGAAGCAGGAGTGCTACACATGTTTTATGCTATTTTACCTGAGAGAGAGCAGCAAGAGTGATTAGCTAGCTAGAATGAGTTTGAATATGATGATGTGCTACACCATGACTATGATGATTAAATAGCAAGTGTTGGTGGTAATGACTATGATGATTCTTATTAGCTAGTGTTGGTGGTGATTAGATAGCTACCGTAGCTAGTGTTGGTGGTTATTAGCTAGCTAGAATGAGTTTGAAGATGATAATGTGCTACACTATGACTATGATGATTAAATAGCTAGTGTTGGTGGTAATGACTATGATGATGATTAAATACCTTGTGTTGGCGGATTAGATTCAAGTGGAGGCAACATGTTGTGCACATCGAAAGTACTACTAATCTAAACTAGATCAAGTTTGGATTAGTAGTATAGTTTTGAGATGCACCACATGTTGCCTCCACTTGAACCTAATCCACCTTCATTTCACATACTGTTATGGACATAATGATATAACAACCTCATAATTGGTACTGTACCAAATTTTTTATAACGGCATATAAATACACGAAAAATAAAAAAAATAAAAAACAGTATACTAGTAGCGCTGGACCGGAAACACGCTACTACTAGTTAGATTAGAAGTAGCGCTGGAAACAACACACACTACGACTATGTGTCTTAGCAGTAGCGTGTGTTGCACGCGCTACTGCTAAGGAATGGCTGTAGCGCCTTACTAGTAGCGCGGTGACACGCGCTACTAGTAGGCTTTAAACCCGTGCTACTACTAGGCTTTTCCCTAGTAGTGAAACATTGAAAAGTAGATGAGCAATGCTTTCATCTTTGCTCCAAAAAACACACATTTTATTTCCTATCCATCCTCTCCTAAGTAGATTATCCTTCTTAAGAATGCTTTTTCGAACCATAAGCCACAAGAACACTTTGATTTCATTGGAACTTTAACTTTCCATAGAAATTTCTGAGGGAAATAACATTCGGATTCAATTAGTTTCCTGTACAAAGATTTAACAGTAAAAATTATTCTGAAGTCAGCATCCAATTAACTTTTTATTTTCCAATCCCCATTTCAATTTCCTCACATCTCAGTTATACACTTTCCCATAATTCCAAAGATTCCCCATAGAGAGCTCTCCTGAATTTAAAACCATGCCAACCTTTTTTGATAGACTCGGCAACCGTTATATTATGGTCAAAGGTCAGCAAGTACAACCTAAGGTACACCAGCTTGAGTGCTTTATCATCAACCCACCAATTTTCCTAAAATCTAGTATTATTGCCATCCCCAAGATTGCTTTTGCAAAATCCGTAAAAAAATATTTTTAGCTTTCAATATGCTAGTCCAAAACTGGGAATCCCCAACTTGGGCTTAGCTCTAGATAAACATCCACCAGGAACATTTTGTTCAAGAGAATAGATTGCCAGAGGCCAAACTATGTTTTTAGTTTCCAAAACCATTTGTCTAACAAAGCTTCATTCATAAGCTCAAGGTTTAGTACACCTAAACCCCCGATCTCTAGCATTACAACAAGTCTTCAGTTTACCAAATGATATTTCTTTTTGCCATCACCTTTCCAGGCCATTCCGTCTCAATAAAAATTAGCTTGTTTCCTAACTCCCACTGGTATGGGATAAAAAAGACATCATGAATAGAGACATGTTAGTAACACATGCATGGACTAGAATGATTCTACTAGTAATTGAACCCAACAATTTACCCTGCCAACATTCACCACTCTTCTCTGTCTTATCTTCCGCCATTTCAAATGCTTATTCCTGAATCTAATATTAGATATAGGCATGCGAAGACTTCATAGGTAAATTTCCCAACTAACAAGTAAAAATCTCCTAATATAAATCAACCTTAACTTTAGCTCCCCCAAACAGGAAGAGTTCACTTTTAGAAAATTGATAGCTAAATCAAACATTTTCTCAAAAGCTGAGACATGAAGCTAATCTGCACGATGGGCCTTGGCACTACGTGGGGCCTTCCGCACCAAGATCCGTGTCCTGGTCCTTGACACCCGCACCCGGGGCTCGAGCTTTGGCCCTCTAATCTCGGATGATGTTGTGCTCGGAAGCTCGAGAAGGAGAGAAGGTGTTGGGCACCCAGACGAGATGCATACTGGCGCCGCCCTAGTCTACTTGGGCGTAGGGTGCAATGCAGGGGCAAGTTCTGCCTTGTGCGATGCCTCTCGCCCAGCGAAGGAAATGTTGGGGAACGTAGTAATTTCAAAAAAATTCCTACGCACACGCAAGATCATGGTGATGCATAGCAACGAGAGGGGAGAGTGTGTCCACGTACCCTCATAGACCGAAAGCGGAAGCGTTAGCACAACGCGGTTGATGTCGTTGTACGTCTTCACGATCCGACCGATCAAGTACCGAACGCACGGTACCTCCGAGTTCAGCACACGTTCAGCCCGATGACGTCCCTCGAACTCCGATCCAGCCGAGTGTTGAGGGAGAGTTTCGTCAGCACGACGGTGTGGTGAAGATGATGATGTTCTATCGATGCAGGGCTTCTCCTAAGCACCGCTACGATTTTATCGAGGTGGACTATGGTGGAGGGGGGCACCGCACACGGCTAAAAGATCAATGATCAATTGTTGTGTCTTTGGGGTGCCCCCTGCCCCCGTATATAAAGGAGCAAGGGGGGGAGAGGCGGGCGGCCAGGAGAGGGGCGTGACAGGAGGAGTCCTACTCCCACCGGGAGTAGGACTCCCTCCCTTCCTTGTTGGATAAGGAGAAGGGGGGAAAGAGGAGAGAGAGAGAGAGAGAGGAAGGAAAAGGGGGCGCCGCCCCCCTCCTTGTCCAATTCGGACTAGAGGGGGAGGGGGCGCGCGGCCTGCCATAGCCGCCTCTCCTCTTCTCCACTAAGGCCCATGTAGGCCCATTAAAACCCCGGGGGGTTCCGATAACCTCCCGGTACTCCGGTATATATCCGATAACCCCCGGAACCATTCCGGTGTTCGAATATAGTCATCCAGTATATCAATCTTCATGTCTCGACCATTTCGAGACTCCTCATCATGTCCGTGATCACATCCGGGACTCCGAACTACCTTCGGTACATCAAAACATATAAACTCATAATATAACTGTCATCGAAACTTTAAGCGTGCGGACCCTACGGGTTCGAGAACTATGTAGACATGACCAAGACACGTCTCCGGCCAATAACCAATAACGGAACCTGGATGCTCATATTGGCTCCCACATATTCTACAAAGATCTTTATCGGTCAAACCGCACAACAACATACGTTGTTCCCTTTGTCATCGGTATGTTACTTGCCCGAGATTCGATCGTCGGTATCTCAATACCTAGTTCTCTCGTTACTGGGAAGTCTCTTTCCTCGTTCAGTAATACATCATCCCGCAACTAACTCATTAGTTGCAATGCTTGCAAGGATTAAGTGATGTGCATTACCGAGTGGGCCCAGAGATACCTCTCCGACAATCGGAGTGACAAATCCTAATCTCGAAATACGCCAACCCAACAAGTACCTTTGGAGACACCTGTAGAGAACCGTTATAATCACCCAGTTATGTTGTGATGTTTGGTAGCACACAAAGTGTTCCTCCGGTAAACAGGAGTTGCATAATCTCATAGTCATAGGAACATGTATAAGTCATGAAGAAAGCAATAGCAGTAAACTAAACGATGGTGTGCTAAGCTAACGGAATGGGTCAAGTCAATCACATCATTATCCTAATGATGTGATCCCGTTAATCAAATGACAACTCATGTCTATGGCTAGGAAACATAAACATCTTTGATCAACGAGCTAGTCAAGTAGAGGCATACTAGTGACACTCTGTTTGTCTATGTATTCACACATGTATTATGTTTCCGGTTAATACAATTCTAGCATGAATAATAAACATTTATCATGATATGAGGAAATAAATAATAACATTATTATTGCCTCTAGGGCATATTTCCTTCAGTCTCCCACTTGCACTAGAGTCAATAATCTAGATTACACAGTAATTATTCTAACACCCATGGAGTTTTGGTGCCCATCATGTTTTGCTCGCGGAAGAGGCTTAGTTAACGGGTCTACAACATTCAGATCCGTATGTATCTTGCAAATCTCTATGTCTCCCACCTGGACTTGATCCTGGATGGAATTGAAGCGTCTATTGATGTGCTTGGTTCTTTTGTGAAATCTGGATTCCTTTGCCAAGGCAATTGCACCAGTATTGTCACAAAAGATTTTCATTTGTCCCGATGCACTAGCTATAACACCTAGATCGGATATGAACTCCTTCATCCAGACTCCTTCATTTGTTGCTTCCGAAGCAGCTATGTACTCCGCTTCACACGTAGATCCCGCCATGACGCTTTGTTTAGAACTGCACCAACTGACAGCACCACCGTTCAATGTAAACACGTATCCGGTTTGCGATTTTGAATCGTCCGGATCAGTGTCAAAGCTTGCATCGACGTAACCATTTACGACTAGCTCTTTGTCACCTCCATAAACGAGAAACATATCCTTAGTCCTTTTCGGTATTTCAGGGCGTTCTTGATCGCTGTCCAAAGATCCACTGGATTACTTTGGTACCTCCTGCTAAACTTATAGCAAGGCACACATCAGGTCGATACACAGCATTGCATACATGATAGAGCCTATGGCTGAAGCATAGGAACATCTTTCATCTTCTCTCTATCTTCTTCGGTGGTCGGGCATTGAGTCTTACTCAACTTCACACCTTGTAACACGTGCAAGAACCCTTTCTTTGCTTGATCCATTTTGAACTTCTTCAAAATTTTGTCAAGGTATGTGCTTTGTGAAAGTCCAATTAAGCGTCTTGATCTATCTCTATAGATCTTGATGCCCAATATATAAGCAGCTTCACGAGGTCTTTCATTGAAAACTCTTATTCAAGTATCCCTTTATGCTATCCAGAAATTCTATATCATTTCCAATCAGTAATATGTCATCCACATATAATATCAGAAATGCTACAGAGCTCCCACTCACTTTCTGGTAAATACAGGCTTCTCCAAAAGTCTGTATAAAACCGAATGCTTTGATCACACTATCAAAACGTTTATTCCAACTCCGAGAGGCTTGCACCAGTCCATAAATGGATCGCTGGAGCTTGCACACTTCGTTAGCTCCTTTTGGATCAACAAAACCTTCCGGTTGCATCATATACAACTCTTCTTCCAGAAATCCATTCAAGAATGCAGTCTTTACATCCATTTGCCAAATTTCATAATCGTAAAATGCGGCAATTGCTAACATGATTCGGACAGACTTAAGCATCGCTACGGGTGAGAAAGTCTCATCATAGTCAATCCCTTGAACTTGTCGAAAACCTTTCGCAACAAGTCGAGCTTTATAGACAATAACATTACCGTCAGCGTCAGTCTTCTTCTTGAAGATCCATTTATTCTCAATGGCTTGCCGATCATCGGGCAAGTCAACCAAAGTCCACACTTTGTTCTCATACATGGATCCCATCTCAGATTTCATGGCCTCAAGCCATTTTGCGGAATCTGGGCTCACCATCGCTTCTTCATAGTTCGTGGGTTCACCATGGTCTAGTAACATGACTTCCGAACAGGATTACCGTACCACTCAGTGCAGATCTTACTCGGTTGATCTCGAGGTTCGAAGAACAACTTGATCTGAAGTTTCGTGATCATCATCATTAACTTCCTCACTAATTGGTGTAGGTGTCACGAAAACGGTTTACGTGATGAATTACTTTCAATAAGGGAGCAGGTACAGATTACCTCATCAAGTTCTACTTTCCTCCCGCTCACTTCTTTCGAGAGAAACTCCTTCTCTAGAAAGATTCCAAATTTAGCAACAAAAGTCTTGCCTTCGGATCTGTGATAGAAGGTGTACCCAACAGTCTCTTTGGGTATCCTATGAAGACACATTTTTCCGATTTGGGTTCGAGCTTATCAGGTTGAAGCTTTTTCACATAAGCATCGCAGCCCCAAACTTTAAGAAACGACAACTTTGGTTTCTTGCCAAACCACAGTTCATAAGGCGTCGTCTCAACGGATTTCAATGGTGTCCTATTTAACGTGAATGCAGCCGTTTCTAAAGCATATCCCTAAAACGATAGCGGTAAATCAGCAAGAGACATCATAGATCGCACCATATCTAGTAAAGTACGATTACGACGTTCAGACACACCATTTCACTGTGTGGTTCCGGGTGGCGTGAGTTGCGAAACTGTTCCGCATTGTTTCAAATGAAGACCAAACTCGTAACTCAAATATTCTCCTCCACGATCAGATCGTAGAAACTTTATTTTCTTGTTACGATGATTTTCAAATATTTTAGACTTATGTTTCATTAAGTAGATATACCCATATCTGGTAAAATCATCTGTGAAGGTGAGAAAATAACGATACCCGCCGCGAGCCTCAACATTCATCGGACCACATACATCTGTATGTATGATTTCCAACAAATCTGTTGCTCGCTCCATAGTTCCGGAGAACGGCGTTTTAGTCATCTTGCCCATGAGGCACGGTTCGCAAGTACCAAGTGATTCATAATCAAGTGGTTCCAAAAGTCCATCAGTATGGAGTTTCTTCATGCGCTTTACACCGATATGACCTAAACGGCAGTGCCACAAATAAGTTGCACTATCATTATCAACTCTGCATCTTTTGGATTCAATATTATGAATATGTGTATCACTACTATCGAGATTCAACAAAAATAGACCACTCTTCAAGGTGCATGACCATAAAAAGATATTACTCATATAAATAGAACAACCATTATTCTCTGATTTAAATGAATAACCGTCTCGCATCAGACAAGATCCAGATATAATGTTCATGCTCAACGCTGGCATCAAATAACAATTATTTAGGTCTAAAACTAATCTCGATGGTAGATGTAGAGGTAGCGTGCCGACCACGATCACATCGACTCTGGAACCATTTCCCACGCGCATCGTCACCTCGTCCTTAGCCAATCTTCGCTAATCAGTAGTCCTGTTTGAGTTGCAAATATTAGCAATGTAACCAAGATCAAATACCAGGTGCTCTGCGAGCATTAGTAAGGTACACATCAATAACATGTATATCACATATACCTGTGTTCACCTTGCCATCCTTCTTATCCGGCAAATACTTGGGGCAGTTCCGCTTCCGGTGACCGATCTGCTTGCGGTAGAAGCACTCGATCTCGTGCTTAGGTCCAGACTTGGGTTTCTTTTCTGAGCAACAACTTGTTTGCTGTTCTTCTTGAAGTTCCTTCTTCTTCCCTTTGCCCTTTTTCTTGAAACTGGTGGTCTTGTTGACCATCAACACTTGATGCTCCTTCTTGATTTCTACCTCCGCAGCCTTTCGCATTGCAAAGAGCTCGGAATTGTCTTATCCATCCCTTGCATGTTATAGTTCATCACGAAGCTCTTGTAGCTTGGTGGCGTGATTGAAGAATTCATCAATGACACTATCATCCGAAGATTAACTCCCAGTTGAATCAAGTGATTGTTATACCCAGACATTTTGAGTATATGCTCACTGACAGAACTATTCTCCTCCATCTTAAAGCTGTAGAACTTATTGGAGACTTCATATATCTCAATCCGGACATTTGCTTGAAATATTAACTTCAACTCCTGGAACATCTCATATGCTCCATGACATTCAAAACATCGTTGAAGTCCCGGTTCTAAGCCGTAAAGCATGGCACACTGAACTATCGAGTAGTCATCAGCTTTGCTCTGCCAGACGTTCATAACATCTGGTGTTGCTCCTGCAACAGGTCTGGCACCTAGCGGTGCTTCCAGGACATAATTCTTCTGTGCAGCAATGAGGATAATCCTCAAGTTATGGACCCAGTCCTTGTAATTGCTACCATCATCTTTCAACTTTGCTTTCTCAAGGAACGCATTAAAATTCAACGGAACAACAGCACGGACCATCTATCTACAATCAACATAGACAAGCAAAATACTATCAAGTACTAAGTTCATGATAAATTTAAGTTCAATTAATCATATTACTTAAGAACTCCCACTTAGATAGACATCCTTCTAATCCTCTAAGTGATCGCGTGGTCCAAATCAACTAAACCATGTCCGATCATCACGTGAGATGGAGTAGTTTCAATGGTGAACATCACTATGTTGATCATATATACTATATGATTCACGCTCGACCTTTCGGTCTCCGTGTTCCGAGGCCATATCTGTTATATGCTAGGGTCGTCGAGTTTAACGTGAGTATTCCGCGTGTGCAACTGTTTTACACCCGTTGTATTTGAACGTAGAGCCTATCACACCCGATCATCACGTGGTGTCTCAGCACGAAGAACTTTTGCAATGGTGCATACTCAGGGAGAACACTTATACTTTGATAATTTAGTGAGAGATCATCTTATAATGCTACCCTCAATCAAAGCAAGACAAGATGCATAAAATATAAACATCACATGCAATCAATATAAGTGATATGATATGGCCATCATCTTCTTGTGCTTGTGATCTCCATATCCAAAGCACCGTCATGATCACCATCGTCACCGACGTGACACCTTGATCTCCATCGTAGCATCGTTGTCGTCTCGCCAATCTTATGCTTCTACGACTATTGCTACCGCTTAGTGATAAAGTAAAGCATTACAGGGCGATTGCATTGCATACAATAAAGCGACAACCATATGGCTCCTGCCAGTTGCCGATAACTCGGTTACAAAACATGATCATCTCATACAATAAAATTTAGCATCATGCCTTGGCCACATCACATTACAACATGCCCTGCAAAAACAAGTTAGACGTCTTCTACTTTGTTGTTGTAAATTTTACGTGGCTGCTACGGGCTGAGCAAGAACCGTTCTTACCTACGCATCAAAACCACAACGATAGTTTGTCAAGTTGGTGCTGTTTTAACCTTCGCAACGACCGGGTGTAGCCACACTCGGTTCAACTAAAGTTGGAGAAACTGACACCCGACAACCACCTGTGTGCAAAGCACGTCGGTAGAACCAGTCTCGCGTAAGCGTCTGGCGTAATGTCGGTCCGGCCGCTTCATCCAACAATACCGCTGAACCAAAGTATGACATGCTGGTAAGCAGTATGACTTATATCACCCACAACTCACTTGTGTTCTACTCGTGCATATGACATCTACGCATAAAACCAGGCTCGGATGCCACTGTTCGGGAACGTAGTAATTTCAAAAAAAATTCCTACGCACACGCAAGATCATGGTGATGCATAGAAACGAGAGGGGAGAGTGTGTCCACGTACCACTACAAAAAAAGACACATCCGTGACATTTTGGGCCGAACGTTTGTCATACATATGACACTTCTATGACAATAATTGTGACAATACCCGGTATCATCATAGATGTGGTGGGCTCCTACTTCTATGACAAAAAATCATGACAAAAAATGGGCTTTTCGTCCTGGGTGGGCGGAGACGCAGCTGCATGACATTCTTTGGGCCGTCCATGACGGAAAAACCATGGTAGAAGAGAGGGGAGGATAATTTGGGAGTTATGCATTACGGTGGGAGGTCGGGGCGGCGATGCGCGTTCTCTCATTCAGTACGCAGCAGCGTGTGTGTAGGCGTTGGCTCTAATCGAACCCGAGTGAGGCGTTGGGCTCTAATCGAACCCGGCGATTACTGCGCAGGCTACGCGTTCTCGAACCCGGGGATCGATCGATGGCTGTTAACTAAACCCAATGGGCGATTCGCCGCTCTCGCTAACGAAGCCGATCGATTGGATGAGCAGTGGCGTTGCGGGGGGGTTTGGATGAGCGATGGCGGTGGCGTTGCCTCTGGATGAACAGGACCCGTGGTGTGGAGGGCTGGATGAGCAGAGATGGTGGAGGGTGGCCGTGGAGGGTGGTTGAACAGGACCCGTGGTGTGGAGGGCTGGATGAGCATGAGACGGTGGAGGGTGCCCGTGGAGGGTGGTTGAGCAAGATGGCGGTGGAGTAGCGCGGTGGAGGCTGGATGAATAGGAGCCCGTGGAGGTGGAGGAGGTCGACGGTGGCCCGTGGAAGCCGGAGGAGGTCGACGGTGGAGATGAACAGTATCCGTGGAGTCCGTTTTGCGATCGCCACACCCTCCCAATGAACAGGACTCCGTTTTGACCGTGGCGCCCAACACAAGTCCGTTTAAATGCATTTTGCGATCGCCACACCCTCCCGATCAACAGGACCCCGTTTCGACCGTAGGAGGTCCGTTTCCTCCGTTTTGCGATGCGCCACACCCTCCCGATCATCAGGACCCCGTTTCGACCGTAGGAGGTCCGTTTCCTCCGCTTTTGCGATGCGCCACACCCTCCCGATCAACAGGACCCGTTACGAGCGTGGGAGGACCGTTTCCTCCGTTGTGCGATACGCCAGCCTCGTTCCATCGCTGTTCGTCCAAGCCCTCCCGATGAACACGACCACGCATTCCGTTCCGACCTAGCGGTTTGCTCCCCATGAACACGACGACGACGCTGTTTCTCCGTTCTGACCCAACCTTGTACGTATGCGCGAGTAGGCGTTCGAGACCTTGCCCGTATGTACGTATGTGGCCGTGTTTTCTTTCTTGCACCTTCGCCGCTGTACGTACGTGTACATGCTACGTGCGCGCCTCTACTACGACACGTGCGCGCCTCTACAACAACTAGTATGTACGTACACGTTCGCGACCAGAATGACAACGCTACGTACGCTTTGACCAGGTGGGTCCCGACTGTCACGCACTTCCTTGCCTGCAAAGATGTAGCTGGTGGGTCCCAGCAGTCAGGGGGGCGAATCGATTTTTTTTGCCCGGACGCAGTTCCTTGCATGCGAAGATGTAGCTGGTGGGTCCCAACAGTCAAGGGGGCGAGTCGTTCTTTTTTTTGCCCGGACGCACTTCCTTGTGTGCGAAGGTGTCACTGGTGGGTCCCAGCGGTTAGGGGGCGAATCGTTTTGTTTTTTTGCCCGGACGCACTTCCTTGCGTGCGAAGATGTAGGTTGTGGGTCCCAGCAGTCAGGGGGAAATGTTTTTTTCACGAAATACAGTGGCCTGTCCGGTGGAGGAATCATTATTTTCCGTGTAATAAGGAGGCACTTCCTTGCTGCGGCCGTGGACCCAACTGTCAGCCTCTCCACGTACAGTCCACGTCCGATGGAAGTCGTTCCTTGACCACGTTGACCACTCCGCGCCGAGAGCACTAGGGTCGTGGACGACGGCGAGGCCTAGGAAGGGGACGACGGGGAGCCGGGGAAGACACGACAGTGGAAGCCCGCGCGGAGAGGAGTACGAGGGTTCACTGGTTCGGCTGCGGTGTGAGGCTGCCGTCGCCGCAGGGCCTAGCCAGCGGTGGGAATAGTAGGGGGCGGTGAGGCCTCCGCGGCAGCACAACCGGTCACGGGAGGCAGGAGCATGCGGCATGACCAGCGCTACTTTGGGCAGCTGGAGCAAGAAGACCATAGGTTGAAGAGCACTACGGCCGTTGGATGGACATCGTACGGTCACTGGAGCTAGAATCGTTCATATTGACTAAAGTTGGCAAAGGCCCCCGTCCCAGTCAACTTAGTAGGCCCACAAGTCAGCCTCCCACCATGGTGGGTCCTAGCTAGCAAGAGGAGTATTCATTTTTTTGTGCGTAATAAGGATGCACTTCCGGTGGGTCCGAGCTGACAGCGCGGGGAACATTTTTTCATGAAATAGGCTGGCCCGTCCGGTGGGTCCCATCAGTCAGGGGGAAACGTTTTTTTCGTGAAATAAGGTGGCCCGTCCGGTGGGTCCCTATTGTCAGGTGGAGGAATAATTATTTTGCGCGTAATAAGGAGGCACTTCCTTGCGGCCGCCTGGACCTAGCTGTCAGCCTCTCCACGTACAGTACTCTTCTGATGGAAGTCGGTTGTTGACTATGTTGACCACGCCGCGCCGAGAGCACCAGGGCGGTGGTCTGGAAAACGGCGAGGCCTAGGAAGGGGACGACGCAGAGACGGGGAAGACGCAGCAGTGGTAGCCAGCGGAGAGGAGTCTGAGGTTCATCGGTTGGTGCGTGAGGCTGCCATCGCCCTTGAGAATAACAGGGGGTGTGGGTGAGTAGAGGGATACACTGGGCCAGCGGTGGGAGTAGTAGGGGGCGGTGAGGCCTCCGCGGCATCACAGCCGGCCACGAGAGGCAGGAGCACACGACACGACCGCACTGCTTTGGGCGGCTGGAGCAAGAAGACCAGAGGTTGAAGAAGCACTATGGCCGTTGGATGGACATCGTACAGTCACTAGAGCTAGAATCGTTCGTATTGACTAAGTTGACAAAGCCCTCCATCCCCGTCAACTTAGTTGGCCCACAAGTCATCCTCCCACTATGGTGGGTCCCATCTAGCAGGGTGGGTATTCATTTTTTGTGCGTAATAAGGAGGCACTTCCTTGCGTGCGAAGATATAGCTGGTGGGTCCGACATGTCCGCGAGGGGAACATTTTTTTTCGCAAAATACAGAGGCCCTTCCGGTGGGTCCCAGCTGTCGGGTGGAGGAATCATTATTTTGCGCGTACAGTCCACGGCCGATGGATGTCGTTCGTTGACCATGTTGACCAGGCCGCGCCGAGAGCACCATGGCGGTGGACGACGGCGAGGCCTAAGAAGGGAATGACACGGAGCCGGGGAAGACTCGGCAATGGTTGCCCAGCGATTGGGCGTCTGAGGTTTCTTGGTCCGGCTGCCGTCGCGGAAAATAACAGGAGGTGTGGGTGAGTAGAGGAATGTCCGGCCAGCAATGAAGTAGGGTGGGGCGGTGCGGCTGTCTTGGCAAAGACACAGCCGACCACGGAGGCGGAGCGAGCAGTCCCATCGGAGCTGGTTTGGTAATTTGGAGCAAGAAGATCATTATTGAAGAAGCGGCCGCGGCCGTTGGATTAACATCCAACGGTCACTGCTGCTAGAATCATTTGTGGACTAAATTTGAATCGTTTGTGGACTAAGTTGACAAAGCCAAAGTACACGTCAAGCTAGTAGACCCACAAGTCAGCCTCCAAATCTGTCCCAAACAGCATACAACCCGAAATTTCTAGCCAGATTCAAATTAATTTTACATCTAAATATACCTTAATTTAAATTCAATGAAATTCTACCCGCACAAAAACAATGAAATTTAAAATATCAAAATCCGAAAGAAAACAGTATTTGGGAACTAATTGCCTGTTTGCTGTATTTTTTTGTCATTTTATAGCCCATTTATTATTACTTATAGCCCATTTCTGATTACTTATAGCCCATTTATTATTACTTATAGCCCATTTATTATTATTACTTATAGCCAATTTTCTGGGAAAAATGCATCCTTCCTCGTCTTGAAAGATTTCCGGCCCAGCAGGGCGTAGAAAAGCAAGTAGGCCTATGTTGGTTATTCTGCAAAAAACAAAATGGCTGGCTAGCCATTTTTCAGAAAGGAAAAAAAAACTGGGCTGGTCATGTGCTAAACATATGAAATAAAAGCCTGGGCTAGGCAGACCACGGGTCCCGCAACCCGTTGATACCCTTCTCCGTCCCGAAAAACAAAATTATCATGGCAGCTTTCTGGGTCCCTCGTCATCCTCACCATGTACAATCATCTCCTTATTCCTCTCGGTTGTTGACCATGTTGACAACACCGAGGGCGGCACCGCAATGAGCGAACCAAGGCGGAGGACGATGGTGAGGCCTCGGACGGAATGAACAGGAGCCGGGAAGATCACAGCCAGCCATGGGAGGCGAGAGCGGCGGTCCCCGGGCGCTGGTTTGGCTTTAGCGGCTCGAGGAAGAAAGAGAGAAAGAAACGTGATGACGTTGAATGTCAATCGAACGGTCAAGGTTGGCAGAATCGTTTTTGACTAAGTGGACACCAAGTAGCATACTTTTTTTATATAGGAAGAAAACTGCGAGGAAAATGCGTTCGTCTGTCGTCCTCCTCACAGGGAACGTTCGCCACATAAGTGACTAGCACCCTTGGTTTTCAACCAAGAGGTCTTGGGTTCGAGTCCAAGGAACTCTCAATTTTGTCCTCCTTCCTTCCTTGCAAAAAAAAAGGAAAGAAAATCAAAGACTTGGGAAGGCGTACAGAACAAGCTAGTGTACCAGTAAAGAGACGTTGCCGAGTTTTAGAAAAAAGAAAGACGTGCTCCTGTAGCTGGTTCGAATCCAAACCTAGACTATGACTATATGTGGTGCTATGCTACTCTACAAGTAATGAAACTGACATATCCAATGTTCGCTTCTCCTCTTCTCTACTTACTCTGCCTAGCATCAGAAGCTCTGGCCGCAGCAACCATGTCCGCTGGCTACTCGTCCACCTGCTCTTCAACAAGCAACAACCATATATGCGCCAAGTCGCCACCCATACCATCGCCTGTGGGTCTCATCACACCCCCGCCGGCATGCACACCACAACAGATTGCTCATCGCAACCCGCTGCCGTTGGTGTGGTGCCACTGCTGCAAATCACGCAGAGTCATTCATCGCGTCTCAACCACAATCCGCAACCCTGGTCGAGTCTTCTACAAGTGCCCGAATCATGGGGTAATAATATGTTTAAGTGTTGTTCTGCTGCTTTTAGTTGCTGATTTTTTTAATAGTTTGGTTGATGATCTTCCAATTTGATTCGTGCAGAAAAGGGAAGATTCGTGTGATTTGTATTTCTGGGAAGTTGCTGATGTGGGGGAATGCAACTACGCTGATTATTTGGTTAGCCGAGGAATCCCAATACCAGCAGGTTGGGGTGTTGGACAAATGGCGGCGGAACGACGAGAAGAGGAAGATCAGAGCGAAGGTTAAAGATGTAGTTCCTCCGATCATGGCCAAGCAACAGCTGCTGAACGGCCTTGACAAAATGAGGAGATGAAAGAGCTTGTGAAGATAATGGGCAAAATCAATGTGCTCTATAGGATGATTGTCTCTTTATTTGCGATGTATGTAGCACTCGTGATGTATTCAATTAGCTACGACATGAGCACTTTGTTGAAACTAGTAATGAATGAAACCTGTAGCAGGCTGGGCGTAGTGTTGTGAACATCTAATGATTTCTATTAACGGAAATCAGGGGTATCCCTTTGCTCATATAAATAAATAAATAGCGAGAGGCCACATCGGGTCAGCTTTGTTCTCATTCGAAGACGTCGAGCAAATTGCAGTCCAACAGCAAACTATCAAATTCAAGTTTCACAGCCAAATATGAGTACATCTAAACAACAATGTCATCATGTTTTAGTTGTCATACAATCACCAAACACAAATCAGCATACATAACAAGTGATGTTCTCACAGCAAAATACTAAACAACATGTTCATCAGGTTTCAGTTGTCATAGCAAACACAATTTCACATAGTAGATAAAAAAATGTCTTCTGACAGGCAAATACGACAAAAGCAATGTAATCATCATCCGCAGAAGCAGCGTCAACATCTTCGCCATGTGTATCAGTCTGAATCGTAATTCCCCACGGTGTCATCTTCTTCTTCGTCCTCAACGTCCTCGAACGTTGGCTTCTTCTTGATCAACTGTTGTATGTCCACAAGACGACGAGGCAATCTTTTGCGGCGTCATTGGCGTGATGGTTCTCAAAGATATTAGGAACATCTGTGTTATCTTGTACATCAGGAGTAGTGTAAGCATCATCTTGTTGTGCAACTTCATTAAACGAATTTCTCTGCTCAAACCTTTGCAATACTCTCCAGTCATCGCTACGTGCAAATGTGTTTTCCAAGAAAAATATCTATGTTGCTTGATTTGCCAAAATAAAAGGCTCGTTGGTCTGGTACGCCGCCCTGACATTGATGGATTTGAAATAATCATCAGCTCTGGGTTTTGCGATCTTGGAACAGGTTATACCAACGACAGCACAACAGAACCACACACCGATGATCCTTGAAACTGGAGATATACTGCAACTGAAAAATGTCTGTTATGTTAGCATACATTTCAATTGTCTCTTTGTCATACGTATTTGTGCTCATGGTGGCACTGTTTTGTGTCTTCTTGCCTTCGTCTCGTGCAAGGGTGTTGTAGCGCACATCTCCAACAACGCAAGATTCATAATGTCTTACCCGAGTATCATGACACATTGCTAGTGAGTAAAGGGCATCATCAACTGCCTGCCCATCCTCCCACATCTTCTTAACCTATGGTTAGAAAATAGACAAGCTGATCATCTTATGTACTCAATATATTAAAAAAGCGACGATGCACTTCAAAAGCTTACATGGTTCTTGAACCATTTCGCAAATCCTGCCATAACCAGTTTGTCAATATTTCTTGGATTTTGCGCCAGTAACTCCTCTTTGTAGATGCTGCACAACATAGTGATCACGTCAAACATCTAAATATATATGAATGTGATGCAAGTTTAGTAGATTACGATGTATAAGCTGCGATCTTGCACTTACTTGATATAAGGTAGTATCTCGGGACGTTATTCAACACATACCAAACCATTTTGTCCAAATCTTTAGATTTGTCCTCTTGTCGACTCTTCCACGTAACTTTCGAGCAGAATAATCGAAAACATTGAGCCGGGATTGTCTTCACCCACCTCTTTGCTAAGCTGATCAGCTGTTTCAATGTATTTTGAGCAGAATGTCAACGCTTATGTAGCAATGTAAGCCTCTGCAATGGAACCCTCGGGTCTAGCTCTGTTCCTAACATAGCCCTTGAAAGTGCCTAGCCGCCTTTTAATAGGGTACATCCAGCCATACTGTACTGGACCTCTAAGTAGTGCCTCATCAGGTAGATGAACAACCAAATGCACCATCACATCAAAGAAGGCTGGAGGATATATCTTCTCAAGGTCGCATAGGATAGTTGGTATCTTGTCTCTAAGGCGCTCCAAAGCATCTATCCTGATATTTCTCTGCAGAGTTCCTCAAGAATTGTCCCAACTCTGCAATTGCTCTGTATAAGTCGTAGGCCCCAATCCTCTAAGGATAACAGGTAAAACCCTTTGAAGTAGGGCGTGGCATTCATGAGTTTTCAACCCTTGTACCTTGTTTCCATCTGCAGACTCTCCTTTCGGGGTTGGAAGCAAATCCATGTGGGAATCTCACACGTGACAGGACCTCGCAGAATTCTTTTCTTTTACCTTGTCCAAGGCGTACACAGTGGTGCCATATCCGTGGTTTACCTTCATCTTGCACCTGCAAATCCTTTCGATACCAGGTGTGTCAAATCAATCCTAGATTTTAAGGTATCTTTCATCTTGCCTTCAATGTTAAGAAGTGTGCCGATAATGCTTGTCACATATATTTTTCTCGATGTGCATCACATCAACATTATGCATGCAGATCCAAATCTTTCCAATACTCCAAGTCCCACAAAGTGGACCTGCGGGTAAACAATAATCTCTCTTCTACCGTGCCACACTTCCTTTTCCGCTACCATTACCGGGATGGTTTCACGGTGTAATATGCCCGACCTTCTCTAATTCCACTTGCAACTCATCGGCGGTGAGCCTCTTTGGCGCATCACGGTTTTCATGCTTTGCATTGAACACATGTCTTGGTATTTTCTAGGATGCGGCTTGTCCTTGGCAAGGAAACGGCGGTGTCCAATGTAACTGATCTTGCTATGTATTGCGTATGACAGCGGATTCTGTCACAAATAACACATGCATTGTAACCATGTGTCGTTAATACGACATAGTGCCCAAAGCGGATAATCATGGATGCACCAAATTACAACAGACGCAGAAAATAAATCAGCTGGTGGGCTGCTATATAGGTCTCGAGTGAGAACACCCTTCCATAGCTTTTGAAGTTCCTCCACAAGAGGCTCCATGAACAAATCAAAATCCATTCCAGGACTTTTGGACCTGGGATGAGCAAAACCATCATGTAGTTTGATTCTTTGGTGCGACATTTGGAGGCATGTTGTAAGGATAACAAGCACTGGCCACATGCTATATGTGGCGCTCTGTGGCCAAATGGGTTAAATCCATCCGAAGCTAAGCCAAGTCTAATGTTTCTCGGTCAGCACAAACTCTTTGTGTTTATCATTGAAGCTTTTCCACTCACTACCATGAGATGGATGGCTCATTACATTCGATCTCTGTACTCCTGGTTCCTAGAATGCCACAAGACATCCTCTCTTGTTTGACATCATGAAACAACCTCTGCAATCTTGGTGTAATTGGAAAATGTCTCGAGAACATTATGAGGAACCCTCTTCACAACATCGCCATCTTTCCATCTTGATGATTTGCATTTCGGCATTCACTTAAGTTGGCATAATCCTTCCTAACAGAACACAATTATTCTTACAAACATGGATCATATCATATCCAATTCCAACTGCACGAAGGAAATTCTTCATTTCTTTGTAGGTGTGTGGTAGCTCGACGATCTCTGGAAAGATTTGCGGAAAGCAGCCAACATCGCATCGAATGATTTGTTGGTCATCCGCTCGGATGTCTTCACCAAGAAAGGTGACCATAGCTAAGAATACTGACAGCTTATTTCCTGGGGTGATAGCAACGTTGCATTGTTCCAACATGCGGGCCCACCATTTTCTTCTGCAGGTGAAAGTTCACGGAATGCACGAGCATTTCGTAGCATTGTTTCAATGTTGGTCAAACTCACTGGCTCCGCCACCACCACCTCCTCCTCCTCTTCCACCTGAGCATCAGGTAGATCAAGATGGTGATCTGCTGCTTCCACGTAGTCAATAACATTGACGTTCACAGCTTCACCATGATGAACCCACCTAGTATATGTGACCGACATCCCATACAAGTGTAGATGATTTTGCACAGTTGACTGGGGTCTTGTAACTGAATTCATACAACTGCTACATGGGCATAGCACATCTGATTTGGACCACCGTACTCAGCTCGATAAAGTTCATGAAGTTTTCAACCCCTCGACATATGCAGCGGAGAATCTTGAGCAGAAGTTATCAAGTCCTGTCCATCATTAGACATACAAATTAGTTCTTCTACTAGATATTACAGGAAAAACATATATGATTTTTTATGAAGTCCGAAAAAAAATACCTAGGTCGATGTCTAAAGCTATGGCAAGATATTTGGACGAGCAGATCTAAATAACGAATATATGTAAAGCTAATTCAGCAAACAGATTTGAGTGCTAAATTATGGCAGGTTGTTTCAGCGATCAATGAGGCCGAGCACACAGCCATCGAACTATCGAAGGCCATCGCAGCAACAAAGATCAAGTATAAAGCGGTGTAGAGCTATTTCACCTAACAGATTGGCTACTAGACCATGGCAATCTACGTCACAATAAATATATGGCAGGATATTTTAGCAACTAATCGGCCTTGGCATGCCATCTCAGCTAAGCAGATTGAGTGCGAGAATAGGGAAGGAAGCTTCTTAAGCGAGCATATTGACAGATAAACTACTTGACAAGCAAAGAGATTAACAGCGTCTATCGGCTAACATTCAGCGCTACACCGACATGAGCGGGCCTCGGTCTAGAATGCGCGTGCAGTGGAGAAGCTGACGCCGTCGTCTCCACACTAACGTCGCCAGCGGTGGGCGGCGCCGACCGCCCCGCGCCTCCACAAGAACGTAGCGAGGTGGCGGCGCGGCTAGAGGACGGCAGTCTCGAGAGCGTCTTGTGGGGCGAGAGGATCGCCGTGCATCCCCTCGACGAATCGCGGCGCGACGAATCGGTCGGCGGGAGGGCGGCTTTGGCGGAGCGAATGGAGTGGAGGGGGACGGGGAGGGGTTTTGGGGAATATTTGGCGAAGGCGGTTGAATCAATTTGGGGGAATTTTTGGGTGGGGGGAGGATTTTCACGCGGTGGGCGGGGGGAGTTTTGCACATGGTCGGTTTCTCCAAGTGCAGTCCCACGTGTCAGTGAAGAGGCAAGCCAAAGCGTGTTTCGTTTGCGTGAGCCGTGTGCAGGACCGAACGTGTGTGTGGTGCAATGCGACCACGACAGGGGTGCTGTGAGTGTACCGCCTTTTTTCCTTTTAAACTAGGTGCTTCGCCCCCTAAAAAAAACTTGTTGCTTCACGCGATCCATCGATACTACTACGAGTAATCCGGTAATCCCGACTAAAACGATGCGGCGGGTCTTTTCCCGATATCTGGGAGGTTGGCTTAGTTGGGTTTTTAGATTTGTCTCGGTTCAATAAAAAGAGAGTTGGTGATGATGGTGTGCTGTCATCCTGCAATATAGGTCGTCCGATCTATATCTAACGGATAGGAAGGAAACTATGACAATTTACCGCACTCCTCTCCACATTTGCGATAAGGCTTTCCCTCGTTCATCCTTTTCTCCCACAAGATCTTGATCTTCCGTGCAACGCACGAGCATCTTGCTAGTACTCCTACAATATGTATATTATTGTGAAAGTTCATATACACCGGCCGAGATTAATGCAAACACGGCAGATTTTCATTACATTTCAACTTTTATAGGACAGAAAAATAAAAGAAACCCGACCCTAAACCTATTCTACGGCGGCGACCGACGTCCATGTACGGGGGCGGGGTTCAAGACCCGTGAAGTGAAGGTGCGGTCTCGGCGAGGAAGAGTAGAACACGGATACGGACCGGCCAGTTGGCACACCATGCCTGCGCCTCCCATGCCCTACTCATCCTCGGAGGAGTCCCGACCTCGGCGGTGCCGGACGTTGGACGGCGGCAAGTAGGACGCGTGGCTGACGGTGCTCCCGTCGTCGGCCGCCTGCGTGGCCACCGCTTGTGCGGTCGCCTCCGCTTCCGGCTACGCCGCTATTGCGTCGCGAGAGGCGACTTGAGCGAGGCGGCGACCTCGAGCTTCATCCCCGAAGACAAGCTCTCCCGCAGAGCGTTCGCACTTGCGGTCATGGCGGATGTGGTGCCAGGTAGGAGGACGATGTGCTATGGTGTGCAGGTTAGCTGGGCATTGCCGCTTTAAGTAGCGCATTCCGGTGAGGCCAAGCATCCGGGTGCGTCATTAAGTCGCCGGAGTTGGTTCCTCGGGCACCGAGCCTCTTAACGACGACATACGAACGGACGGCATGAATGCGGGCAGATGGCGCCGGCTGGGAACGCACCGTGCAACGGTGCGAGGGACGAGGGCTTTGGTGTGCCAGGGTAGTCAGCTGCGGTCGTGGCAACGTTGGAGATGCCCTTTGCTCAAATGCGATCCCCGCATGTCATTGAAAAAGCAAGACGACCCGGCATGGTCTCAGGTACAGAGGATGCAGTTGGCCGCGCTACACCACTCCGCGGACGCGTCGCGGCACCCCGTGCATCCTCGATGAGCCGGGTGTTGGAGTGTGTTTGGATTATGGCCAAAGTGCACCTTACCAAAATTTTGGTCATGACCCAAAGATTGGTCTTTGTTTGGATGGTTGCCATTTATTTGGCATGCCAATGAACTCTAGCCAACTCTAGTTCATTTTTCTTGCCAATGTCGGCCAAATCATGGGCAACCAATACCTCAACCAAAATTTTGGCTGCCCAATGCTTTGATGGGGCAACCTTGGGCACAAACCAAACATACCGTTGGTCGTGCCACAGCACTAACGCCACCCTCGGCACACTGAAACCGATCGTGGCTATCAACGATATGAGCGTGTTGCTCACCGCGGTCGCCGTGTCCAGAGGCGGTGCTGGAGCTGCGCCCTATTGTTGGCCCCAACGACCCACATGAACGGTTGTCGGTGGCGAGGAGGTCGTGGGCCAGCTCCACCATTGGACTAGTATGCGCTATGTCGGTTTCCCTGTTTTCCCAGCCATATTCGAGCATCAGTGCTCCGCATTGCGCATTAGGCCTTTCACTATGTAGGCCAAGCGAGACAACTTATTGTTTATTTGAGCCGTTCAAGTGTAATCATGTGGCGTTTGCTTATTTCTCATTCCTCTCCAACCCTCTTCTCCATCGACCATGTCGCCCTCCAGTCGAGTCCATCCTCCCGCGTGCCTCATTTGAACATTCCGCCGAGTATCATTCGCATGTACCCACCCTAGTCCTCTTTAAATAGATCTCCGGACCCCGAGATGAAATCGAGAGGGAATGAGTGGGGGCACGTGATACCTAAGGCGGATTCAAAATTTTGAACCGGTGATCATAGCATCCGCAAATCATATATAAAGGGTATTCAATGTTTGTTTCGTTTTGAATGTACAATATACTCCTCCTATCCTTTCTACTTTACATACTATGATAGGAGTATAAGTTTTATGTGTAGTCAAAGTATCTCTACTATGATAAAAAGGTATCAACATTCAACAACGCCCAATCAATATTGTTAGATTAAATCGTACTCCTAGATTTGTACTCAAGATGGTTTCCAATTTGACTATTGACAAGATAAATAGTACTCCTTTCACATAGGTGAGTAAGTCATCTTAGGCTGTGCACCGTGACCAAGGAGGAGGGAAAACGAGAGACATTAATGTTTATTTGATAATTAATAGTATTGCATGCAATGAACTAACCACTTGCATGTCATGTTTGATAGTCTCAGTCATTAAAAGCATGCACACCCTCATCTCTTATTGGTTCATATGTCAAGAAACAAGAAACGAGGTAGAAGTTAATGCACCGCCCTCGTGTTTTGGGATTATTTGGTTTTCGTAAGATGACTTACACACCTAGGCGGAGGGAGTACATGAGATGTATAATGTGAAAATTATATCATTGGAAACTCCTTTCACATCTGAAATTGACCATATGCTTTGTGTAAGTTGCATGTCATATATTATTACTCTAACATTTGGTCAAAGTTAGCCTCGAAAACGATTAGACCCTATATGCTTTGTGTAAGTTGCATGTCATATATTATTACTCTAACATTTGTGTAAGTTGCATGTCATATATTATTACTCTAACATTTGGTCAAAGTAGTATAGTGGAAGTGGATCCTCGACATAGGTATCCCTGCCTTACCCTCCCTTTCGGTCACTTCTCATGGACCCCATGCTTGCTAGGCCCCGCATGTCAGTTACTCAATGGGTTCGGCCACGTCAGGGGATCCTCATCCGTAGTATACTCCCTCTATTTTTATTTACTCCGCATAAAACAGAGGGAGTGGTGGTATAATAAATGACGCGGGGGGGAGGGGAGGGGCGTCGGTTTGCTCTCAACTGCGGTCCCTGGCGCGCGAAAATGCAAGACAAAGCGCGTTCCATTTGGTGAGCGACGTGGAGGTCCAGCATGCGGGCTGCAACGTGAACGCGACAAGAGCGATGTACACTCAAAACCAATTGACCGGTCGTCACCGAACCACTATTCACACGGTAACCTTCGCTGCTCGGCCTCGCCAGCCACGCCCTAAAACCACACCAAATCTCAGCCCATTCCCCACCTTTGATCCCTAGCCCGCATCAAGCGTCCCCTAGTTCGCGGAAAGCCATGGGCGCCGCAAGATCACTTACTACAAGATCTTGACGCGGGCGCCAGCAGCGAAATCGCGGCGGCGGTCGGCGCCACGACCTCTGTTCCCAAGCTCGCTTTGCGGCGGGCCAATCCCGAGTTCTCTGGAGCCAAGCTACGAGGAGGAGGAAGCCGATCAATGTTCATCGCGGAGGTCGCGGCGCAGAAGGCCCCCGATGGGTATGAGACGATGGACGTCGACTTCGTGCCGACGTCCGAGTGCCCCATGGTGCAGGCGGACCAGCGGTTCAACATGGCGATACTAAAGGAGGACCGAGAGGCAGAGGCTCAACTCGACGCGGAGCGCGCGCATGCCGCTGCCATCGAGGCTCTCCTGCAGGCGGAACCGGATGTCGTGGATGTGAACCGGGCGGTGGAGGCTCAACTTGAGGCGGAGCGCGCGGATGCCGCTGCCATCGAGGCCCTCCTGCGCAGCGAACCGGACGTCCCGGACATGAACCGGGCGGCGAGGCTCGACTTCGACCAGAGCGCGGATGCCGCTCTCATCGACGCCCTCCTGCGCGGAACCGGAAGTCTGGACTTGAACCGGGCGGCGGAGGCTCGACTCGGCGCGGCGCGCGGATGCCGCTGCCATCGAGGCCCTCCCGCAGCGGAACCGGACGTCCTCGACTTGAACCGGATGTGCTCTCGTCCGTGCAGAGCACCCAGACGCCCGCTTGAACGAGTAGCTGGAGGCCGAGGACAACCACGGTGCGGAGACACACGTCGGCAGCGACAGCTGGTTCAAGGCCGGTAGCCAAAGACGACGAGGCCGTCTCTTTCCGCGACGCATGATAGTTTTTCTTTATGTTGTTGTTTTATGGATCTTTTGCTGTGTAAAAACATACTATTTGTTATGCAAGTCGCCTGACTTGGGTCAGTCTACCATTTCAGGCGGTTGGATGAATATCCTACGTCTCCTAACCCTTCTTTCCTTCTTCCTCACCTCTTCTTCTTCCCCAACAGACCACCGCACGGGCCGTACGGATACTCCCCAACATGCGGTTGGATAAACATACTCTATGAAAGAAAATTATGTGTCAGCGATAGGATGGTTGAGTTTGGTTTGTTCACATGCGACAACACGTGTCAGTGAGGGTGCGTTCCCTTGGATGGGTTTGCGGCGTGCAGGAGCGACTGTGTGAGGGTGCGGTGCGACCGCGACGTGCAGGAGCGACCGTGTGAGGGTGCGGTGCGACCGCGACAGCCGTGCGCAAGTGTACCTCCTTCTCATTTTGAAAACTTTAGGCAAGCTTGGCAAAAATGTGTGGCGAAGTTTGGCAATGCAAGGCCTAGACCCAAACAGGATAAGTACGTACGTACTAGGAGTACTAGTGTTAAAAAAGAAAGGCGGGTTTTCCTTCGCGGGATTTAATCGATACAAATCCTCGTTTCACGTGTCAATTAATGCGTATTTTTTTCTCGAAAGACCAAAGAGCTAACCATCTCACTCCTCATCGCTTGATTAATGCAGCGGCATGCAAACGAACCTTCTCACTTCCGCATGCATGCAGGGGATATTAATGTCCTTGGTTGCCAACCCCAGCAATTTTGCCTCGATTAGTGTTAGTGGCCCTTTGCAAATTGTAATTTTGATATACTGGCCTTGTGTACAAAAAAATGGAGGTAGTAACTATATTTGAATTCCTTGCCCATTGCGGTGACGTCGACGACTTTTTTTGTGGTTTGGCGAAGTGCGTTCGACGGAGAACACCATTGAGGGAGACCACGGTAAGTCGTTCGCAAGTGCCGCCTGCAAGCCGAGACAACCGCCTTATTTGCATCCAGGAAGTCCTTTACTAGTACTACTACTAGGAGTACTAGTGCGGTGAGATGGTTTCTCGAAGAAGACGATGGAGAAGCGGAGTCAGCGAAGAGTGAAATGATAGTTGCTTCATCCGTGCTTTGTGATTTGACGCCTCACTGCTTTGTGATTTGTGATAGAAGGGACAGGGGAGTAGACTCAGTGCTCTATACTGTATTACATGCGTCCAAGCATGGGAGAAAGAGGAGAGACGTTGCATTTTCTATTCCTTCAATCAATCAATCGAGGAGCTTCGGTTCCATCTTTTGGCTTTGGCAACACCGTCCACAATGGTTCCCATGATGCCAAAAGCTATTTTCACATTGGCTACACATTGTGGATGCCCTTAACCGTACCACTTGGTTTTGCTCATGTGTGCTATCTATACAAATCTCAATTATATTGATCTAAAAATTATAGAATCAAAGATTAGTAAAAGGAGGTGATTTTGCCGCGGGATGGCGGGGAGGTTTCTTATTTTCGAGGGCGTTGTCCCGGCGGTTTGCTAACATGCGGTCCCACGTGTCGTTGCTTTACCAAGCTGATCCGCGTCCCACATGAGGCGAACAACGGCGAAGCAACACGTGGTTAAGTTGAAGAAGATGAGGAGAAGCGGATTCAGCAACGAGTGAAATGATGGTTGCTTCGTCCTCCAACTTCTTTTTAGCATTATTACTTCGTCCCTCCAACTTAACTGCGGAAAGGTGCAGCTTTGTGATTTGGCGCCTCATTGCTCATTACTATGCGGCGCCATGGTGGGTGCTTCACCCGGCTGCTCTGCTTGTATTCGGTATGGCACGTGGACCGGTAGCTTGATGTCCCACATGTCGTGAACGGGACTAGAAGATTTATGAAAGCGGCGCTCCACTCTTCTGACGGAGGAGTAGACGACACGACATCCCAAAGAACTGTCACTTGTACTTGTATAGTACTATAGTTTTGTTGTTTATACGATCCATCGATACAAACCCGATTAAACAGAAAGGGCGGGATTTTTCCCGTGCGGTAGATAATCTTGGCCATACATTTCAAAGGCAATTTTAATGTATGCAAACTGAATAATTATAAGTAACAATATGATATCTATTAAAACTAAAACACATATGATTTATTGTGTTAGAGTGTAGTAGTAGTGTTGTATTGCATAGTTGTTAGATGTAACATGCGAGAACGTAGAGATGTAGTTTTGGAGGGCCTACAGAGAGAAAAGTGTAATATGGTCACGAACTTCAGAATAAGCTGATTACGGTCACTATATACGTTTTGCAGTGATTATCCGGTCACTTGCTCACAGTTCAGCATCGGATTGCACTCTGTTGACCGGCCAAATAGTTTGCGTGGCGCCATGTTGACTAGTTAAATTGACCATGTTCCTTGTTGGTCCCACCTGTCAGTTCGCATAGGGAAAAGGTCAGATAAACACAAATTTACGCAGGCGACACAAGGCTCCAACCCGTGCGCAGGAATCACCTGGTTGTGTATGTATGCATCGCTGTCAGGGCCTGATGTGTGCGCATGCACGTGTAGGTTGAGCACTTGAGCGTGAGAGTGTGTGTTGGTCCTGTGGTGTACTGGTGTGTTCATGCATGCGTGCGTGTGTGCGTGTGAGTGTTGCGTGCGTGCGTGGCTGCGTGTGTACGTGTGAGTGTTGCGTGGGTGCATGTGTTTGTGTGAGTGTTGCGTGGATGGAGTTCGTGTGCATGCGTGCGTGTGTGTATAATCACCACACCAGCTCATGTGTGTTAAAACAGACGGCTCAGCATACCAATACAAGGCCACCTTGTCCGCTGTGCCCGCGGTCATGACTTCGAACCACCGTCAAAATATTCTTTTGTCGTTTGTTTTCATTCTTAGAAGCAAGATGCCCGTGCGTTGCATGTAACATCAAGATGCATTTGTGTGACTTGTTTATCTTGTGAGAGAAAAGGATGAATGAGGGAAGGCCTTATTTGCAAATGTGGAGAGGTGTGTGGGTACCTTTTTGCAATATTGCCATAGTTTCTTTCCTATCCGTCAGATATAAATCGGACGGCCTATATTGCAGGATGGCAGGCACACCATCATCACCAACTCTGTTTTTTATAAGAGTGTATTTTATGTATTTTTATAATAGTGTAGATGTAGAGTAGATACAAGTCGACAGGTGGGCACGATGTTAGTGAGATAATGTGATGCAACACTAGAGGTGCCACGTGGAGCGTTTAACTGGTCAACTAGTCATGTCATGAGCAAATACAAAGTTGTACGGTGAGCCCGTGACTGTATAATAACCACTAAACGTAAACGGTGACCGTAATGAGTAGATTATGAAGTCCAATGTATGTATCGTGCTTTCGCTTCAAATACAATGATCGTCATTACATATATCGCGAGAGAAAGATGAAACATGCGTGAATTTTCTGGGGGCTTACTTTTAGAGGACCTGGAGATAGTTTTGTGTGCATACGTGAAATGGGCGTCTGAGGGGGTATGCGATGGAGAGAGAGATGCTCTTCGTTTCTCTTTATTATGACTAACTTTGTATATAGTATAAAATATACAAATTCACAGGTCTGGAATAAATATCATTATGGGCACCATGCAATGCAAATTAGCGTTAGTACTCCTCCATATAACTTTGTAATGTTGTATATATGTAGAAACTCTAAAATAATTTTTGGCCACACTTTATTCAAAAGGAATGTTGTATGCAAAATAAGCGTGAAGAGAGGGCTTTTAGATCAATAGGGTGCGTGATGTAACATGTGTGAATGTGTAGTTGATGCATTTGGCGGGGCCTAGAGAGGTATGTGTGTGTATTACGATTCGAGAGAGGCATGGATAGAGGGGCCGACGGGCGTGGGAGAGATAGCACGAGAAATGAGAGTGGTCTAGAGAGAGAGATGAATATGACATCACGACAAGAGATTCCATTCCCTTGAGTGTGTATATGCAAGGGGAGGAATAGAGGCACCAGGAGAAATTTTACGTGTGTGTGGTGTTTGTGTTGATATGTGTGGGTGTGAGAAGATAATGAGACGTGGGGGCAGAGGGTGTGTCACCGCGTGAGGTCCGGTGGGTCGAGGTGAGGCCCTTCGTTCGGTTCCGTCATACGCCACATTGGTCGGCCCATGACACATTTAGGAAGACCCATGGATGACTAGTCGTACAAGACAAAGATAGCAGAATTGTGAAGGACTCTGTGTCCACTGACAAAGCCGGCTAGGATTTGTAACCCTAGATTCTTGGACTAAGGTAACCCCTTTATCTCTGATATTACTATTCATCCAACCTAACTTTAAGGGGAATCCTACAAAATGCTCTGCTAGAATCATACTCGTCGATTAGGAAGAGAGGTGTGAGATAATGCGTGAGAGACAGGCGTAAAGATAATGTGCGTACATGAGACACGTAGGCAGGTCCATGTATATAGAAAGGGTCGATGAGGATTGTGCTTGTGTATGTTTGCGAGAGGAAGAGTGCTTGTGATAAAGGTTAGTGAAAATAGTTGTAAATGGTTACGAGATGGAGGGAGGGTTATATCTAGAGCATGTGTGCGAGAAAGACACCTCGGGAGAGAGTGTGTGAGCATGTGTGAGAGACCACCGATGGAGAGTGAAACTACACGTAAAAGACTACTCTACACATTGATTAAAGATATAAATTGTATCCAAATATTAGGATGGGATCATGATATTTGCAATTAGCGTAAGGAGCGGTCATTGATCCATCGGACATCTAGATTCTATCGAATTTGAGCATGTCTATGTTATTATTCGACACAATTGATCCACATAGTTAGTATTTTGAACTCCGAGCAATGCATCGCTTTAGCAATCGAATATAAACGTGAGTATAGTTCATGTTGTGTGTGTAAAGCACATTATACATACAAAAGTTACACAATGGACATTTATAAATAGCTACCTATGAACTAGCATACATTTGAATTCAACCTAAGGTGGTTTAAAAATCGAATTCAACATGAAGTCCATTCAATTATTTGAATTTGATATCATGGCATTCGTAAACCATACCTAAACTATGGGGGTACCAATCTTTGCTCTGATTTTGTACATAATAGCATATGTAGTCGTGTAACATCCCAAATTTTCAATTTGGCATGTTATACATAGGTCATCCATGCATATCATATTTTATTGCATTCTCGTTTGCCATCCTCGAAATCCTAAGCAACTCAAGGACCCTCGGAGAGAGTTGGGGATTTTCCGATTTTCATATTTGAATTTTATCAAATAATGAAGACGAGGATTTTGGATTTTATTATTTTTCTCTCCGGAAAATATTTCATGTTTAATAATAAATGAGAGGAGATAATATGACTTCTCCAAAAATAATTGAAATACCAGAGGAAAAATGTTAAAATCATTAATTGGAATTTTATTTTATTTATTTGGAATTTTATTTGCCTAGAGAAAAATTTGCATATATTTAAAATTGCATTTTAGGGGCCAAGAAAAGTTCATCTTGTTCTAAATATTTTATTTAGGCAAAGAAAACTTGTTTTGGCATTTTAGATTTTATTTATTTTTATAGGGTTTTACAATTTTAGTGGAATGTTTTAAAAAAAGAATCATGCCGACCGGGCCAAAGGCCCACCACCGCCCGCCCGCCCTCACTTGCTTGCACACCGCCCGATGGGCAGTCGAGCCGACTCCTCCCGCCGCCTTGCCCTCCTCCAATCCACCACGCCGCCCGCCCCTCTTTAAATAGCACCGCCCCTCTCTAACCACCACCACCGCCGCCGCCCACCTCGGAGCCGAGCCGAGCTCGAGCCCGAGCCCGAGCCACCGCCGCCACCGCCTTAGCCGTCGCCGCCGCCTCCGCGCCTGCCCCCTGCCGCAGTCGCCGAGCCGCCGCCGCCCTCTAGCCGCCCTCGCCGGACCCACGAGCCGCCCGCCCTTGCGGACGACCTCGCGGAGGTAGCCCTCGTCGCGGTTTTTTAAAAGAACCTTGGTTTTTTTAGAAAACCCTAGCCGTTTTTTATATAGATCGGTTTTATTTTTTTCCGGTTTATTTATTTATAGCGTTCACCCGTTCGTTCGCTTTTACGAACCGTTCGTCGTTTAGTTTCTGCTAACGAACGTTCGTTCGTTTAGCCGTTCGTCGTTTTCTTTTATCGGTTTTATTCCGTGGTTATTCCGATCGCGATTTCTGATCCGATGTTCGAATTGGTATAACTTTTCGCTCGTTTATCGGAATCAGGCGATTCAAGTGCCTGGAGTTTCATCTCGAAACTCTCTTTCCGAATAGCCAACTTAAATCAGTTTTTGCCTCTGTAAAATATGACCCTAGTTCAGATTAGTAAACGGATCTTGTTTCTCTCGCCGTTTGAGTTTCGTTGCTCCGTTTTGTTTGATTCTTTTTGCAAACCGGAGTTCTTAAGTTGAACTCTCCGGTCAACCTCTTTCAGTTGAAGTTTCGTTTGTGCATCTTTGTTTGTTGCTTATGTATGTATTGTTTGCTTGCGATAGAATTCCCGGAGTGCGAAGCGTGTTACTACGAGTCTCTAGGATTCACGGATCTTCAGCAAGGCAAGTAACACTTGATCATACTCTTTTCATACCCAGTTTTTATGCATTAGCTCAATCCTCAAACATTGCATGATTAGGATGTCATTAATTTGTGGGTTGGGAAGTAGATGATGAGGTAGGAACCTATTGCCCTGTTACTATCAAACCCTTGGGAGTTACTTCTACGTGTTGCTTATATTGCTATGCTATGCTCGTAGACGTGGTTTGGGTTTGAGAGATATTCATGACAGATGTGAGATTATAAATTAATGGTTTACTTTAAGGTGGCAACTTTAATACACATCTGGGTGGATTGAGGCACCTGGGGAACCCGGTGTTGTCTGTTTTATTTTTGGAAATCCCGGGGTACCCGTGTGATCTTCCTATGGACCGCCACCCAGGCTCAAAGGGAACTGAGATTATTCATGCTAGAAACTTCCGTGTGCAGCCACAAGCTATTATGGGCTCTAGCATAGTGGAGTAAGTTACGTGAAGCTCTCGAAGAGGTAGATCAGCAGGTAGTGGGTTTTATAGGTTTGGTATGATCTATCCGGAGTAGAGAGTTAATGTTTACGAAGATCGTGTCTCGGTCATCCGTTTCTCAAACACCATGTAGTCACGAGAAATCAACGGAGGCGATCGAGTCTTGTGGGGAAAAGTGCAAAACATCTGCAGAGTGTACAATCTAATCATGGTTAGCCGTGTCCCGGTTATGGACAATTCTGAGTATCTAGTACTTGAGTATTCACATGTATCTCATCACTCTAAATTAATACTGTTGGGTTGTTAATTACTTTAATTGGGATTGAGTTGGGGTTATACCTTCTCAATGATGTTTCAACCACCATGATAGTTAAAGTAAAATTTATTCCTTTGATGTAGGGAAAAATTGGCTTTTAGCAAAATCTGAATCAGAGAGCTTTCCACCAGCCATATATGCATGTAGTATAGCTTATTCTTTCATTACTCTCTATGTGTTACATTGCCAGCATATTCCATGTGCTGACCCGTTTTCGGGCTGCAACGTATTATGTTGCAGACTTTTTAGACGAGGAGTAAGGTTCGATAGGTCGTTGTCGTGCAGCTCAGTTATGTCGTTGGAGTTGATGGACTCACTTTATCTTCCAAGCCTTCCGCTGTTATCACATTAGATGGCCTTAAGCCATATTATTGTAATAAGTTATCTTTCGAGACATTCGATGTAATAAGTGTGTGATTGCTACTCTATTATAAATCCTTGATCTTGTGTGTCGGCATTACCGATCCAGGGATGACACGGAAGCACAGAGACTTGACCATCTGAGGTCGGGTCGCTACAAGATGGTATCAGAGCACACGCTGAGTGTAGGACACGACCACTAAGATAAAACCATAGGTCACTCCTCTCTACTCATTTCGACCCCTCTCCATTTTCCACTCTTTAGGATGACGGAGATGAAGTACAAGTTTGCACAACCGGATGAAGACACACCTTTTGGGCGCCACTTGAAGGAAGTCACTAGGTACCTGAATATTGGAATACCAAGTTTCACCGGGACGTACAACGCCACCTTACCGTAAGAAGAATGCTGGAAGATTCAAGCTCTAGTTCCCGGAAGGACGTTTGCGCCAAGCACGGAGCCCATAGTGTGCGTTTTCAATGCACCAACATGGAGTTTGGGAAAGAGTATGGCAGCTCACATTACCATGGGACGCATTGGAGAAGTCTACAATAAGGAGCTTAAAGACACCATATACCAAATATGTGGGCGCCGAGACGAGTAATGGGAAGTAATCAACACCAAGATGGATAGATCCATTGCAGCTTACATCCAGGAGCTAAACCAGCACATTCGACGTCATGAGAACCAGATGTGCGTAGACATGATGGATTTGAAGAAGGCGAAAACTAGGATCATCGAGCTGGAGGAAGAACTCAAGTCTACACGTGATGGATATGAGGAAGAAATCAAGACCCTACTGGAGAAGAATGACGACCTAGTCAAGAAGATCGGAGTCTTCATGGGAGGACCAGCACCTAAAGAAGAGGAGCAAGAAGAGGAAGAAGATCCCGCTTGTCCGGACAACTACATCATCATCGACGACACCGACTCAGATCCAAGTGATGATGACTATGAAGACGAAGCTGGAGCAGACATCATGGAGTCTTCCATCGATCAAAATTTCTAGATGACCACCATAAAATAGTAGTATTTCCCCCATGTAACTAGTAGTAGTTGAGCACTTATGCGATAGTCCTAGACCGTTTTGTATGCCCTTGCTTGCTTGATTGAATGAATGTGTGTTTGCCTCATGTGCATATGGGTAGTGTTTTTCTCGCTAGATCTCTTTCTATTCTAATCTCTTCCATCTAAACCTTCAGATGCCTCCGTGACGTGACCCCGGTTTTGTTTTCCCACCGGAGCTCTCTCAGTTGATCCAACAGCAGAATGCCTTGATGCAACTGCTAGTTCAGAACTAGGGCAATGCCAACAACAACAACAACAACAACCCGCCGCTAGTGGACAATTTAGCCCGTTTTCTAAGGTTACAACCGCCGGTGTTTTCCAGTAGCACCGAGCCAATAGTTGCAGATGATTGGCTACACCGTATTGGAAGGGAGTTAACCACCGCGGGATGAACGGATGCTGAAAGAGTGCGCTTTGCTGCACATCAATTGGATGGACCAGCAGCCGCATGGTGGGAGAATTACACGGCTACTTTTCCTATAGCCAATGTCACTTGGGACCAGTTCCAACAAGCTTTTTGCACGTCCCATGTTTCAACTGGATCCATGCAGATAAAGAAGCGTGAGTTCTGCAACTTACGCCAGGGAAACCGTACTGTGGCTCAGTACGTGGATGAGTTTAGCAAGTTATCACGCTATGCCCCTGATGATGTAGCCACAGATGCCGCGAAGCAAGAGAAGTTTATGGAAGGGCTGAATGATGAGATGAGTATGCAGTTGATGGTGGCAACTTTCAACAACTACCAGGAGTTGGTAGATAAGGCGCTAATGATTGAAGGAAAGCAGCAGCAAATTGAGAGTCATAAGAGAAAGTATGGATAAGGGAAGTATAACTCGGGAGCTCACCAGAAGCCTCCCTTAACCCCGAACTCGGGAGGACTTGTTCATAACCATGGAGGACATAACCATACTAGAGGAGGATCGCATAATGGTGCGAAGAATGGGAATGGGAATGGAGTCAAAAATAATCAGAATCGCTCAAACCCAGCTACACCTGCCAAGAGGGACTTAAGCCAAGTTATTTGTTTTAAGTGCGGGAAGACAGGGCATTATGCCAATGACTGCCCTGAAGGAAAGAATGGAAACGGAAATGGAAGCACTGGGAAGAAGCCCAATCCATTCAACAAAGGACAAGTGAACCACGTTAACGTGGAGGAAGTTGAAGAGCAGCGGGACGCGGTAATAGGTAAGTTTTTGGTTCACCATTTACCGCTATTGTTCTTTTCGATCTTGGTGCATCGCATTCATACATATCAAGGGATTTGTGGATAAGTTTAAGTTACCAACCTGCACCCTTAGGACCCCTCTTTAGTGAGCTCACCCGAGCAGAGTACATGGCTAGCAAGTGGTGCACCCAGATACCCCTAATCATTGGCACGCATGTTTTCCGTCGACCTAATTATCTTGGAGTCGCAAGGATTGGATGTGATATTAGGTATGGACTGGATTTCAAAGTTTGGAGAAAGTATTGACTGTGCTAGCAAGTCAATTTATCTTACCACCCCAGAGGGAAAAAGGATTAAGTATATATCTAGGCATGTGCCTAGGAGGAGCCAAGTGAATACCCTCACGGAGTTGTACAGAGGAAGTACACGTAGTAAAGGATTATCCAGATGTTTTCCAGGGAGTTACGGGCATGCCACGGATCGAGACATCGAGTTTCGATAGAACTAATGCAGTGCAGGGCCAATATCAAAGAGACCCTACGGATGCCCGCAAATGATCCGGAGGAAATTAAGAAGCGATCAAGGAGCTATTGGAGAAAGGTTACATTCAGTGAAGTTCATCACCTTGGGGAGCCCAAAGACTTTTGGTGGAGAAGAAGGATAAATCCCTAAGGATGGTTGTTGATTACCGAGCTCAATGAAGTTACGATAAAGAACAAGTATCCATTACCGATGATCAATGATCTGTTTGATCGGTTGCAATGAGCTAAGGTGTTTTCAAGATTGATCTCGATCGGGATACCATCGATTGAAGATTCGAAGAAGGATATACCCAAGACAGCGTTCACCACTCGATATGGATTATATGAGTATACGGTCATGTCGTTTGGACCGACTAACGCCCTGCCTATTTCATGAGTATGATGAATAAAGTGTTCATGGAGTATTTGGACAAGTTTGTTGTGGTGTTTATTGATGATATTATGGTTTACTCGAAGAGCGAAGAGGAGCACGCAGAACACCTACGTTTGGTTCTCGAGAAACTCGTGGAACACCAGTTATCGCCAAATTCAGCAAGTGCGAGTTTTGGTTGAAAGAAGTTGGATTTCTTGGGCATGTTATATCGGGAGAGGGTATAGCGGTAGATCGGTAAAATTCAGTCGATCATTTGAATGGTTGGCACCCACTTGATCGGTGAGATTCGCAGCTTCCTTGGACCGGCAGGATATTACCGGAGATTCATTGAGAATTTTTCCAAGATTGCTAAACCAATGACAGAATTGCTAAAGAAGGATACTAAGTTCAAATGGACAGAGGATTGCGAGACAAGCTTTCAAGAGTTGAAGAAATGGTTGACTACAACCCCAGTGCTGACCTTGCCAGATATACATAAGGAGTTTCAAGTGTATTGTGATGCCTCTCGCTTGGGACTTGGTTGTGTTCTTATGCAGGACGGAAAAGTGGTTTCGTATGCCTCACGACAACTGAAGCCACATGAGTTGAACTATGCCATGCATGATTTGGAGTTAGCAGCTGTAGTGCATGCGTTAAAGACCTGGAGACATTATCTCATTGGAAACCGTTGTGATGTGTACACGGATCATAAAAGTTTGAAGTACATTTTCACACGAAGGAGTTGAACCTCGATGGAGGAGATGGCTGGAGCTTATAAAGGATTACGATATGAAGCTACACTAGCATCCAGAAAGGCCAACGTCGTGGCGAGCGCTTTGAGTCGGAAGAGCTATGCCAATATCCTTGAAAGTAGAGGACTGCCAAAGGAGTTAGCAGAGGATATTATGGAACTTCAGTTGGAGATTGTTCCAAAAGGTTTTCTTGCAACAATGGAGGTTCAGTCGACATTGTTAGACAAGATTCGAGAAGCTCAGAAGGAGGATAAAGAGATTGTCGAGATAAAAGAGAAGATGGGCAAAGGAAAAGCCAAAGGTTTTCGCGAGGATGAACACGATACCTTGTGGTTTGAGGATCGGGTTTATGTGCCCAACAATTGGAGATCGGAAGTTAATACTTCAAGAGGCCCATGACTCACCATACTCGATTCACCCGGAAACACCAAGATGTATTTGGACTTGAAGGAACGTTTACGGTGGACTGGTATGAAGAAGGATATTGCCGAGTATGTAACCGTTTGTGATGTATGCGGAGAGTGAAGGAAGAGCATCAAAAGCCAGCAGGATGTTGCAGCCTATGCCAATACCGAATGGAAGTGGGACAAACTTGGCATGGATTTTATCACGGATTATCCGAACCAAAGCAGGATATGATTCAATATGGGTAGTTGTGGATCGTTTGACCAAAGTAGCTCACTTCATCCCAGTGAAAACAACTTATACAAGTGCCAAGTTGGCCAAGATATATATGACCAGGATCGTATGTTTGCACGGAGTTCCAACGAGCATCGTATCAGATAGAGGAACACAGTTTACTTCAAAATTTTGGCATCAACTACATCAGACCTTAGGTACCAGATTGGAATTCAGTACCGCGTTCCACCCACAGACGGATGGACAGACAGAGAGAGTTAACCAGATCCTGGAGGATATGTTAAGAGCCTGTGCGCTAGATTATGGATCTAGTTGGGATGACAATTTGCCGTACGCAGAATTTTCATATAATAACAGCTACCAGGCAGTTTGAAGATGGCACCGTTCGAAGCTCTGTATGGACGCAGATGTAGAACACCATTGATGTGGGATGAGGTAGGAGACCGTCAGTTGTTTGGCCCAGATTTGATCAAAGACTCAGAGGAGAAGGTTAAACTGATCAGAGACAGACTAAAGATTGCACAGTCTAGACAGAAGAGTTACGCAGATTCAAAACGCAAGGAAGTAACCTATGAAATTGGAGACAGAGCCTATCTGCGAGTATCACCCCTGAGGGGAGTGAAACGTTTTGGAGTAAAGGGAAAGTTAGCCCCAAGATTTGTAGGACCATATCGTGTTTTGGAATGGATGGGAGAAGTTGCCTACAAGCTGGAGTTACCTGAAGGATTGTCAGGAGTTCACGATGTGTTTCACGATCACAATCAAGAAGTGCCACGCTGAGATGGCCGACATACCGTTAAAGGATACAATGCCCCAAGAGGCGTACAGTTGGATAGTAATTTGACTTATGAGGAGAAGCCAAGAAGATTCTGGATTTGACGGTGAGTCACCCGCAAAGAAAGTTATCAAGTTTTGCAAAGTTCGATTGGAGCCACCATACGAGGAGGAAGCCACACAGGAACGAGAAGATGATATTCGCAAGGACCATCCGCACCTATTTTCTAGCCAACCCGAATCTCGAGGGCGAGATTCATCTTAAGGGGGGTAGGTTTGTAACATCCCAAATTTTTAATTTGGCATGTTATACATAGGTCATCCATGCATATCATATTTTATTGCATTCTCGTTTGCCATCCTCGAAATCCTAAGCAACTCAAGGACCCTCGGAGAGAGTTGGGGATTTTCCGATTTTCATATTTGAATTTTATCAAATAATGAAGACGAGGATTTTGGATTTTATTATTTTTCTCTCCGGAAAATATTTCATGTTTAATAATAAATGAGAGGAGATAATATGACTTCTCCAAAAATAATTGAAATACCGGATGAAAAATGTTAAAATCATTATTTGGAATTTTATTTTATTTATTTGGAATTTTATTTGCCTAGAGAAAAAATTGCATATATTTAAAATTGCATTTT
Organism: Aegilops longissima; assembly: GCA_021605205.1. Classification (NCBI taxonomy): domain Eukaryota; kingdom Viridiplantae; phylum Streptophyta; class Magnoliopsida; order Poales; family Poaceae; genus Aegilops; species Aegilops longissima. The sequence continues at coordinate 613,585,749 of CM038680.1, forward strand.
AGGGGCCAAGAAAAGTTCATCTTGTTCTAAATATTTTATTTAGGCAAAGAAAACTTGTTTTGGCATTTTAGATTTTATTTATTTTTCTAGGGTTTTTACAATTTTCAGTGAATGTTTTAAAAAAATACTGATGGGCTAAAGGCTCAATGAGCAGCAGCCCACCCAGCCCGGCCGCCGCCTCACTTCTTGTGCGCCGCCACACGGACAGAGTCCGAGCCGGACTCCTCCCGCCGCCTTGCCCCCTCCTCCAAGCCACCGCGCCCCCCCCCTCTTTAAATAGCACCGCCCCCTCTCTAACCACCACCGCCACCGCCGCCCACCTCGGGCCGAGCCGAGCTCGAGCCCGAGCCCGAGCCGCCGCCGCCTTGGCCATCGCCGCCGCCTCCGCCGCCCGGCCCCTCGCCGAGTCGCCGAGCGCCGCCGCCCCTCTAGCCGCCCTCGGGACCCGCCAGAGCCGCCCGCCCTCGCCGGACGACCTCGCCGAAGGTAGCCCTCGTCGCCGGTTTTTTTTAAAAGAACCCTTCGGTTTTTTTTAGAAAACCCTAGCCGTTTTTTTATATAAATCGGTTTTATTTTTTTCCGGTTTATTTATTTTGCGAGCGTTCACCCGTTCGTTCGTTTTTACGAACCGTTCGTCGTTTAGTTTCTGCTAACGAATGTTCGTTCGTTTAGCCGTTCGTCGTTTTCTTTTATCGGTTTTATTCCGCGGTTATTCCGATCGCGATTTCTGATCCGATGTTCGAATTGGTATAACTTTTCGCTCGTTTATCGGAATCAGGCGATTCAAGCGCCTGGAGTTTCATCTCGAAACCCTCTTTTCGAATAGCCAACTTAAATCAGTTTTTTCCTTTGTAAAATATGACCCTAGTTCAGATTAGTAAACGGATCTCGTTTCTCTCGCCGTTTGAGTTTCGTTGCTCCGTTTGGTTTGATTCTTTTTGCAAACCGGAGTTCTTAAGTTGAACTCTCCGGTCAACCTCTTTCAGTTGAAGTTTCGTTTGTGCATCTTTGTTTGTTGCTTATGTATGTATTGTTTGCTTGCGATAGAATTCCCGGAGTGCGAAGCGTGTTACTACGAGTCTCTAGGATTCACGGATCGTCAGCAAGGCAAGTAACACTTGATCATACTCTTTTCATACCCAGTTTTTATGCATTAGCTCAATCGTCAAACATTGCATGATTAGGATGTCATTAATTTGTGGGTTGGGAAGTAGATGATGAGGTAGGAACCTATTGCCCTTTTACTATCAAACCCTTGGGAGTTACTTCTACGTGTTGCTTATATTGCTATGTTATGCTCGTAGACGTGGTTTGGGTTTGAGAGATATTCATGACAGATGTGAGATTGTAAATTAATGGTTTACTTTAAGGTGGCAACTTTAATACACATCTGGGTGGATTGAGGCACACAGGGAACCCGTGTTGTCTGTTTTATTTTTGGAAATCCCGGGGTACCCGTGTGATCTTCCTATGGACCGCCACCCAGGCTCAAAGGGAACTGAGATTATTCATGCTAGAAACTTCCGTGTGCAGCCACAAGCTATTATGGGCTCTAGCATAGTGGAGTAAGTTACGTGAAGCTCTCGAAGAGGTAGATCAGCAGGTAGTGGGTTTTATAGGTTTGGTATGATCTATCCGGAGTAGAGAGTTAATGTTTCTGAAAGACTGTGTCTCGGTCATCCGTTCTCAAACACCATGTAGTGCGAGAAATCGACGGAGGCGATCGAGTCTTGTGGGAAAAGTGCGCAAACCTCTGCAGATTGTACAATCTAATCATGGTTAGCCGTGTCCCCGGTTATGGACAATTCTGAGTATCTAGTACTTGAGTATTCACATGTATCTCATCACTCTAAATTAATACTGTTGGGTTGTTAATTACTTTAATTGGGATTGAGTTGGGGTTATACCTTCTCAATGATGTTTCAACCACCATGATAGTTAAAGTAAAATTTATTCCTTTGATGTAGGGAAAAATTGGCTTTTTGCAAAATCAGAATCGTAGAGCTTTCCACCAGCCATATATGCATGTAGTATAGCTTATTCTTTCATTACTCTCTATGTGTTACATTGCCAGCATATTCCATGTGCTGACCCGTTTTCGGGCTGCAACGTATTATGTTGCAGACTTTTCAGACGAGGAGTAAGGTTCGATAGGTCGTCGCCGTGCAGCTCAGTTATGCCGTTGGAGTTGATGGACTCACTTTATCTTCCAAGCCTTCCGCTGTTATCACATTAGATGGCCTTAAGCCATATTATTGTAATAAGTTCTCTTTCGAGACATTCGATGTAATAAGTGTGTGATTGCTACTCTATTATAAATCCTTCGAGTACTGTGTGTGTCAGCATTTCCGATCCAGGGATGACACGGAAGCACAGAGACTTGACCATCTGAGGTCGGGTCGCTACAAGTCATGTACAAAATAGATTCAAATTTAGCTCCTCCATTCCAAAATAATCATAGTTATAGGATTTTTAAGTGTCAAAATTTCAAAAGGAAGCGGATAAGTTAATGAGGTTTTCAAACATACAAGGTCAAATATAACGTTGTCTATTTAGGTCAATCCTCATAGTTCAAGAGTACTCTAAACGTGAATGCTTGTGTTTCAAAATTTGAGCGGTTACCAAAAGAGCCTCTACTACTTGAAACCGCGTGAGACCAATGTTTGGTACTACAAGGAAATTACTTTTCTAATAACTCCGACCTGTGAAACCTACCGCCCGACGTCCAAAGGTCTAAATCGGGGTAGGTTTGTAGCTTCATCTAGGCATGCAACCGCCTCCAAAAACATTCATACACAATGGCCGCCTAAGCACACATGCACGCGTCGAAATCGCCCCGCCCACTATTTGGGACACAGGATTACCATCCTACCCCGACCCAGAGGTCCGAATTTAAGAGGGGGCAAAGTTTGTACTTTCCCCAAATTTTAAACAAGCGCGTCCCATCTTCTGCTCAAAAAGACAAAACAAGCGCGTCCCTGCATCAAACATGGTTTCCCCCACCCGTCCGATTCCCTATTCGTACTCCGTGGGCACCAAAAATACCTCTCCACCAGTCATGAAACCCGGCGTCCTCCGTCCGCCACCCCATCCCACCCATCAACCGCCGCCCTCCTCCATCACGCCGGAGCCGATACCCCGACGTCGTCGTCCACTGCAACCTCAATCGCAACGCCCTCCACGGCTAGTAGTTGAAGCCGAGGCCGAGCCGTCCATACACGAGCCAGTTCAACCACATCGTCCTGCGCCTCACCGCTGCCGCTCCAACATCGCCACCCTCCACCGCACCGGAGTTGTTCCTGCCTCGCCGTCCTTCGCCGCCTCGGATCTGCTTCCCCTCGACACATACGGCCACGGCAACACAGATCAACAATTTGGCCAAGGGTTCGTCCAAGCCTGCACCCTCCGAACATCGGTTTCCCGGTAAAAGAAGAAGATCGCGCGACATGTGGAGGTGACCACACCGCAACCAAGAAGGTACTCCTCTTCCCTTATTCATGCAAATCTTACGTCTCTGCTTGCACGGTATTCATCCCACAGAAGACACTAGTTGACCGCTTCTTCTTGATACTAGATGTTCCTAGTAACTCGCGATGCACAAGGTTTCTCCTCATATACTATTTCACCTTAGCTAGAGGTCCGTCGCCCCCCTGAATTTCAATTTTTGGCCAGTTGATTCCCAATTAACAGAAGCATTCCCCGGCGTAACAGGCGCTAGTACGACTATTACACCGGGGAAGCAGCGCCTTGGTGTTTATCTTAGGGGCGTCTGCGGCCTAGAGCTACTGACGCCCGATCTGGATGTCGGTCGGGATTAAAGGGATGGCTTGGGGGCGCTGCCAAGCACGACGGTGGTGTGAGGTCGATGGGAGGGCGGGGCAGCGGAGGCACGGGTCTGGGCTGGTGGTCGCTGGTGGTTCGAGAAAGATCGTCAATAGTGACTGGCGGGAGGTAGACGAAGGCCATCTGCCCGTTCCTTATAGATCGGACGGTTCATTAAAAAAATCGACTGACCTATTTATTTTCAATCATTGTTATCTTAGATATGACCACATGTGGTGGTGTCTTTGGAGGAGTACCAGATTTCTGTGCTCATATATTACAAAATCATACGGAGTAGAATCTAATTTTGTTTGCCATGCAATGTTGTAGAGCTATCATATGTCTCCTGTCATTTATTTTTCAGCCACCGCTATTTTCTACTTTTACAATTGCACTAGTTCTGCACATACTTCATCCATACTCTCACTATTGTGTTTTTATGCAAGGGTATTTCAGAGTCCGCGAAAGGGAAGCAAAAAGAAAAGAGATAAGTCGTGCCAGCTTTCTCGCGATTAGGCACGCACGCATTCTGCTTTAAAGGGTGCGATGTCGGCAGATGGAGACGGTAAACGTAGCTCGAGTTGATGACCTCGCTCGCAATGAACCACCATCCTGTGTGCTTGCTTTAACTTCGGTGTCATATGTGGTTGCATGTTTCATATGGTGTCTAGCTTGTATTGAAAGGCGAAGTCGGTCTTTATTAAGATAAGCAAAGATATTTTTACATGAACCACCATCCCGTGAGCACCGAAGACAAATAGCTAGGCGGGCATCGGCCGAGCCAAGGACAAGCCCAAAGCAAAGACAGACATCACCGAAGCCAACTAAAAAGCCGATGGTGGCGAAGCAGCCCGCCTCCCACCAGGCTCTCGTGTCCTAGATGATCATGTTCACCACTCCACCGGATGTCTAGCTTGTATTGCTTCCAATTTGGTTAAATTGCATCTGCTTAGCTTACACATTATACCTTTGAATATGACATGCCTTTCTATTTTTGGTACATACTAGTACATCTGTATTAACCATGTTCTTACATCAAACTAATGTTCTTGTGTATCCCTCATCAATCACTTATGACGAGGCAGGCAGGCAAGGGGACTACTCCTCATTCAAAGAATGCAGCGTCGACCTCCGACATGATTCTCAAGAAATGAAATGCTAGATGAAGATAGTGAGCGTAGCTCAGTAGTTGATTACAGCATTTCCCTACACTAGCATCGCAGTGCTTGCTCTAACTTGGCAGCGTGATATGTGGTTGCATGTTGCATATGGTGTCTAGATTGTAATTCTTCCAATCTGGTTAAACTGCATGTGCTAGTCTTCTTAGCTTATACTCCTGTAAATGTGACATTATACCTGTTAATGTGACATGCCTTCCTGTATTTAGTACATAGTACATCTGTCTATTAAGCATGTCCTTACATAAAACTATTGTTTTTTTTGTATCCCTAATCAATCAATATGACGAGACACCTTTAGTATATGCAGTGCGGTATTAGTTGCATCTTTCATATGATTTATAGCATGTGCTGCTTCTTATTTGTTGAAATTCCATTTATGATGGGACGCTTTTAACTTGGCAGAGTCATATTGGTTGCATCTTTCATGTGGTGTCTAGCTTGCATTGCTTCTTATTTGCTGGAATGGTTTCTGCTTAGTTTACACAAACAGTTGTGAACATGCCATGCCGTCCTGTTTTTCGTACATATTCCATCCTGGTATCATGTGTTTGCCTTACATCAAAGTAGTGATTGTCAGTATCATGCATGAATGAGTTCTGAAGAGAGAATTTTATTGCTTTTTCTTGTCGGTTTTACTTGACAATTCAAAATCAATAAAGCGAAAGGAAGTTAGCAAGGCAGCGGATAAAGGTGCTCCTTCCAAACGGAGGACCTCTACAGTTTCTACTCCTCCACACCCCCAAGATGATTTCCAAGACAACACATGCATAGACACTCAACAAAGCTGTGTTTATGATGAGCACGTCTCCCCTAGTGCAGCATCACTGGTGCTCCCTCTAACTTGGCAATCATTATATGTGGTTGCATGTTATGTGTGATGTCTAGCTTGTATTGCTTCTAATTTTGTTGAATTCCATCTGCTTACTTTACACATTATACTTGAATAAGACACGTGTTCTGTTTCTAGAACATACAATATCATCTATCACACCATGTTCTTACATCAAATTACTACTGTTGTGTAACCTGCAACAATCACTTATCATAAGACACGTTTGACTTGGTGTGATATAGGTTACATCTCACATTCTTTTATAGCTTGTACTACTAATTTGTTGAAATGGCACTTATGACGAGACAGTTTTAACTTGGTAGAGTGATATTCGTTGCATCTTTCATATGGTGTCTAGATTTCATTGCTTCTAATTTGTTGAAATGCCTTCTCCTTAGTTTACACATCATAAGCTGTGAATATGCAATGGCACTAATGACGAGAGACCTCTAACATGGTAGTGTGATGTTGTTTGCATCTTGCATATGATTTATTTCTTGTCTTGCTTCACATTTGTTTAAACGCCATTTATCTTTGAGACACCGTTAACTTGGCGGAGCGATATTTGTAGCATCTTTCATATGGTGTCTACCTTCCATTGCATTGCTTCTAATTTGGTGAAATGTCTTCTTCTTAGTTTACGCATCATAGTTCTGGTTATCTCTTCCATCCTGTTTTTCATACATATTACATCCTCCTATCATGTGGTTGTCTAACATCAAAGTTCAGTTAAATGCATCACGCATCAATTTGTTACGAAGAACTAAATTGTTATTCGTTTTCTTGTCGGCTTGACTTAACATGGCACAGAGAAAGAGGAAGAAACACAGAATGGCAGGGAATGAGAAGCGGATGAATCCTGCAGATTCTGCTGGTACTGATGGTGCAATAGAAGGTGAAAGTCCAGCGAAAAATTCTACAAACACGACATCCCATGCTACACGAGCTGCAAAAAAGCCAAAAAGAAACAAATAGCTGCCACCAAACAAGCAGAGACAGCCCTAGTTCTTGCAACACCTACCACAATACTACCAGCTGCACGACATACTCGTGCGTCAACTGATCTAGCAGCACGTTCCCAAGCTCCCTTTCCACCTGACACTACTTCCCAAGCACTCTTGACACAAGACGAGTTGGCAATATTAGATGAACCTTGTGAGCTTCAACAGCAAGAAGGTAGTTGCTGAGTCAAGTTCTGATTGCATGCTTCTTTATATGTAGTCTCACGGTTTGATGTACACTAACACTTCCTATGTTCGTTGTTGGACTAGCACCTAGGCGCAAGAGGAAACAAACATCGGGATAATGCTCGATAGGTTAACTAAATCTAGAGGAGGAAGAATGGAGATCCGTTTTGAGGCAGGTTTAAAAGGCCACGTGATGCTACTGAGTCAGCCAAGTTAGCATCGAGGCAGCGGTTGCCGTTAGGTGTCATGTACGTATCCTCCCAACATGGATTCATACAGAATGACAAAGACGAAACCAGTTCAACACCTTCCTCGACCATTTATCTGTAAGTATGGTTATGTATGGAAACTAGTAATATCGTCTTGCTCATCCCATACTTTCTAGGTTGATATAATGAGACTCCCATAATTTTCAACAGATGAGGTTCAAGTTGGATAGCCAAGATGATGCAACTGCAAGCTTGCACCCATGTTTTCAAGTCTGCTCTGCGACAAGACGGTATAACTTGAGGAAAACTCACTTTGAAGGCAAGGCTAACGGTGAACTTTCCCAAACATCTCCATGGAAAATATATCGGATGAAGACCGGAGGGCCTTGTTAAACACCGGTCCGATCCAAGTATCGGTACATTATATATATGTGATCGATCACATGTTGAAGTCCTATTGACGCATGTGCGAGACAAATCTATCTTCTTGTAGGTGAACTGTTCAAAGAACAAGGCCAACCGTACGAAAGAGAAATTCCAACAGACGACAGGATCTCGTAGCTATATTGCACACTACGAGGCTCTTGTAATTAGCTGATGTTTCACTCTTTTCGTTGTACCATATTATCAGATCTATATTGACTTGTTCGAAATGCATAGGAAAGCCCGCAAGGACCAAAAAGTACCTGAACCAAATGATGTGGAAATCTTCAAGGACTGTCACACCAGCAAGAAGAAGGGCATGACTACACCAGTCAAAGCCACTGTTGTAAGTCCTTAATCCTCATGCCTTTTAACTACTACTTACTCTGACTTTTGCCTTGAACTGCATGGTTTGCAGCCAATGTCTATTACTCTTTTCAATTTTATACACAATTGTCTTAGCGTATCATTGCACCTTACAAGGTTTAAAAGGGAGGAGTGATGTTCCTTTGATCTTGACCCATAATCGAGTTCCGTGTTGGACTTGCCCACACAACGTTACAATTGCATGTTTGTCTGTTCTCAGTTGTTTTGTGATATGAATGATGTCATACTATGCTTACCGTATTATAAACTTCGTCTCTTTATCCTTAGCCCTCAATACAATGTGAAGAAATAGACAATACATTAGCGATGGTACATGGTCATATGTTTGGAACCTGGTTTTATTATGTACTTTGCAATAAAATACAACTAATATTTTACATGGGTTCACCAGAATAAGTTCTGTATATAGACCAAAGCTATTTTGTTTGGTTTTGCTGCCTCCTTAATATCTTATGTTCTGGTACTACTAATGTAAAATCTCAACTTTTCAGCGAGCTATGGAAAAACTGGTGGAACCGCCACCTTCAAGGTGGTGAGGCAACTATAACCGCAATGTCGACTCTTGCTGCGGTGGGTCAATACACATCCACTAACAAAGGCCAAAAGCACGTTCTGCGTATCTTGGGTTGGTTGTTAAGGCAATATCGTCCAAACTGCCTCATGATCAAGATATGCAAGCTCAAAGCAATGTTGTATCTGCGCCCGGACACAAGTCCATTCGCTAACAGAGGCCCTTTGTGAAACAAGGAGAAACATTGCTCAATGTCGTCAAGATATGCATGGTTTTGAAACCGACTATCGGACATTTGCTATGTTGTTCGAGAGCCTAGGGAAATGAAGGCGAGGTTATGGTGCTCCATCGGACAATACATCATGAAAATGTAACAGTCAGGTCAAATGAACCGAGCTTCTGAACTTCTGGTGGTGCATTTATCTGCTAGACTGTTAAGTTTTATGCGAACCTTCCTTTTGTTATATAGTTGTAATTTTTTTTGGTGCGATACAAAATTTATTCTTAACGTGCAGCCACCGGCTGAAGAAAATAGCAAGCCATTTTTGTATAGTGTAGGGTGTTCCCTATATTTGCACTGGTGGCGATCTTTGATGCCGAGTGGATGTAATCTGTGCAATCGCCTTAATAGCCTAGCGTTAGTTTCGCCTTATTTATTTCCTAGTCTTCTTTTCCCTGGTTTGCTAGTGGCGCAACTACCATGGGCCATATACGGTCCGTAGGATCCATGGGTCTCCTACGGCCATCGATAAATGGGCTCAGAATCGATGGGCCTCGGGCGGTAGTCGATAAATGGGCTCAGAATCGGTGGGCCTCGGGCCGTCGGATAAATGGGTCTACATGGGCCGTGTCGGGCGTAATTGGTATCGGCCAAAGACGGTAACGGGCCGTTGACGGGTCAGAGGACTGCAAAAGCTTAATTCATCACGGGCATAACGGGTCATTAATGGGCCGAATATAGGATGGGCTGGCGAAACGGGCCGACTCTTGCCATGGGCGAATTTGGCCCATTAGGTAACAGCCGATGTGGGGGTCGACTCTTGCCAAGGGCGAATTTGGCCCATTTGGGGAACATGCCGATGTGGGCGACTCTTGCCATGGGCGAATTTGGCCCATTAGGGGAACAGACGATGAACGGTGGAAGTAATCGAGGGACGAAAAGGAGCCCAAGAACGTATGGGCCGTCAATAGGCCGAAAGCTAACACGGATGGAAACGGCCCATGTAAATCACGGGCCGTTAACGGGTACAAAGAAAATTATTGTTCATTATGGGCTAGAGTCACCGTGGGCTGTAAAGGGCGAGCGATCTGAAAGGCCTCATATGGGCGAAAGACGTCGTGGGCCATACATGGGCGAAAGTGAAATGGGCTGGTGTTATATTCGACGGCCCACATGACGTTGTTGGGCCGATTTCCTTTAGTGCCTAACGGGTCGTGAGTTAATGGGCCGTAAAATGGGCTATTTGCAAAGAGATCGTTAACAGGCTTTTCATGGGCCAGCCTGTTAACTTTTGACCAAGTCAAACGGGCCGGCTTTGTAAGATAAATGGGCCAGTGGTGGGCCGTGGCACGTGTCGACATATCATAGGCGCCTATCTGACACACTGACGAGCTAACACGTGTTTCGTCCGGCCAATAAGAATTTTACACGTGGAAATTGCCCATTGGTCGGGGCTGTTAACGGGTTATCGGATCCAAAACCCGACCCGATAGCTTAAAGGTGTTCCGTTACGGTGGATGCCACATGTCGGTCACCCTTGACGAAAAGCACTTCGTGACGCGATTTATCGTCATGGAAGTGGACACTTCCGTGATGATAATTTTGGTAATGTCATGGAACACTTCTACGACAGCACAGGTATGACTATCTTGATTCTGTCATAAATTTGTCATGGATGTACATGCATGACAAAAAATGTGACCTACTGTGACAAACACGTATCATCATGGAAGTGTATTTTTTGTAGTGTACCCTCGTAGACCGAAAGCGGAAGCGTTAGCACAATGCAGTTGATGTAGTCGTACGTCTTCACGATCCGACCGATCAAGTATAGAACGCACGGCACCTCCGAGTTCAGCACACGTTTAGCCCGATGACGTTCCTTGAACTCCGATCCAGCCGAGTGTTGAGGGAGAGTTTCGTCAGCATGACGGCGTGGTGACGATGATGATGTTCTACCGACGCGGGGCTTCGCCTAAGCACCACTACAATATTATCGAGGTGGACTATGGTGGAGGGGGGCACCGCACACGGCTAAAAGATCAATGATCAATTGTTGTGTTTTTGGGGTACCCCTGCCCCCGTATATAAAGGAGCAAGGGGGGAGAGGCGGCCGGCCAGGAGAGGGGCGCGCCAGGAGGAGTCCTACTCCCACCAGGAGTAGGACTCCCTCCCTTCCTTGTTGGATTAGGAGAAGGGGGGAAAGAGGAGAGAGAGAGAGGAAGGAAAGGAGGGGTGGGGGGCGTCGCTCCCCTCCTTGTCCAATTTGGACTAGAGAGGGAGGGGGCACGCGGCCTGCCCTAGCCGCCTCTCCTCTTCTCCACTAAGGCCCATGTAGGTCCATTAAACCCCCGGGGGGTTCCGATAACCTCCCGGTACTCCGATATATATCCGATAACCCCCGGAACTATTCCGGTGTCCGAATATAGTCGTCCGATATATCAATCTTCATGGCTCGACCATTTCGAGACTCCTCGTCATGTCCGTGATCACATCCGGGACTCTGAACTACCTTTGTTACATCAAAACATATAAAGTCATAATATAACTGTCATCGAAACTTTAAGCGTGCGGACCCTATGGGTTCGAGAACTATGTAGACATGACCGAGACACGTCTCCGGCCAATAACCAATAGCGGAACCTGGATTCTCATATTGGCTCCCTCATATTCTACGAAGATCTTTATCGGTCAAACCGCATAACAACATACGTTGTTCCCTTTGTCATCGGTATGTTACTTGCCTGAGATTCGATCGTCGGTATCTCAATACCTAGTTCAATCTCGTTACCGGCAAGTCTCTTTGCTCGTTCCATAATACATCATCCCGCAACTAACTCATTAGTTGCAATGCTTGCAAGGCTTAAGTGATGTGCATTACTGAGTGGGCCTAGAGATACCTCTCCGACAATCGGAGTGACAAATCCTAATCTTGAAATACGCCAACCCAACAAGTACCTTTGGAGACACCTGTAGAGCACCTTTATAATCACCCAGTTATGTTGTGACGTTTGATAGCACACAAAGTGTTCCTCCGGTGAACGGGAGTTGCATAATCTCATAGTCATAGGAACATGTATAAGTCATGAAGAAAGCAATAGCAGAATACTAAACGATCATGTGCTAAGATAACGGAATGGGTCAAGTCAATCACATCATTCTCCTAATGATGTGATCCCGTTAATCAAATGACAACTCATGTCTATGGTAGGAAACATAACCATCTTTGATCAACGAGCTAGTCAAGTAGAGGCATACTAGTGACACTCTGTTTGTCTATGTATTCACACAAGTATTATGTTTCCGGTTAATACAATTCTAGCATGACTAATAAACATTTATCATGATATAAGGAAATAAATAATAACTTTATTATTGCCTCTAGGGCATATTTCCTTCAGGAAACCACCGTTTACTTTGGCTGGCCATGTTTTCTCTCAAGTATGATAAGGATGGAGACCTCGGGACCTCCATGCGCCAGCGAGTCCAATCCTTCGCATTACCTAAGAGCATCCCAAACAAATCCCATAAATAAAAGCCCTAAAAGTGGTTTTATGGGGTGTGCGTTGATACCCTTTAAGATCCGGTTTGGATAGCAGAAAGGTTCCCTGCCTTGACTTTAGGAGTGACCCTGAGTCATCAATCCCAAGAGAGGATGTGCACTACGACAAAGGCTCTAACAAGCTCTTGCAAGAGAAATAAATTCCTTTTTTATAAACAGGACCTTAACAACCTTAGGGGTGTAAAGACTAGAATTAAAACATGCATGTGTATGAGGTCTTGATCATGAGGATCTTGTTCAGCATGTTCTATTCGGTACTTGTAGGAGAAGAACCTGACTCGGTATTCTTAAAAAATGAGGGGAAGTAGAACCAAGGCAAGCATATATTTGCGCTCGGGGTCATCATGATATTAATTTGTGTTCTAGAAGATAGGTCCAATTTTGATTTGTCAGCTACTTGTTTCATGGCTTTAATTTGAGCCGCGAATCCTACTCTGGAAACAGAAATATCCACATTAATAGTGGGTCAAATTCCCACATTAAATAGATCCGCATATAAGAATATTTGTCCATCTATAATGGAGATTGCATTAGTAGGAATATAGGCGGAAACGTCTCCAGATTAAGTCTCAACTATTGGTAAAGTGGTCATACTTCCTTCGCCTAAAAGAGAATTTAATTTAGCGTCTCTTTCTAAAAGGCGTGAATGCAAATAAAAACATCCCTTAGATAAGCCTCACGCCCAGGAGGTCTTCTTAATGAAAGGGACATTTGGCGATAAGCTTGTGCCTGTTTGGAAAAATCATCATAAATTATTAAAGTATGTCGTTCGCGGTACATAAAATACTCAACCATGACTGCTCCCATATAAGGACTTAAGATGTGCTTGCAACACAATGAAGTGGGGGAGGGGGCTGTCCAAATTACGTCTTGACCAGTGCGCGACCTGCATCAAGTGTCAATTGTCCAACCGCAGGCTCTTACCATCACATGGGGTTACCTCGATTATTAAGAACAAATATTCGACAAAAGAATTGGGCGTTTAATGACTACACCTCATGAATCCCCAAGGATTGGCTTTCCGCTACCGCACTATACCTTTCTGTCATTGGTGTTCAGAATAGTGTTCCGCGTCTTCCTCGCTCCTTACCTCCTCCTTGATCGAACTTCGAGATCCTCGATACGTGCAGGGTCGTAGAATGAGAAAGAGACAGGAGACAACTCCGTAGCAGTCGGACACATACATGATGTTAATTATTCAAAGTCATTACATCGACCCCTCATACAAATACATAACGTTGCAAGGCTATGCCTCAACCCATTGCCTTACCGAATTACTCACACATGACAATCGGATCGCAAGAGGAAATCATCGGAGAAGAGATAAAGATGAATGCTTTAGTGATAATATGTCTTACAATGGTTGTCGGATATGATGCATGGTTAAAAGTATGGCTAACTTAGAGGGGGTTGCTGCGGTGATGATGGGAAATGGTGGCGACTAGGGTTGGAAGATGGCTTCTATGGTGTTCTGGACGGTCTCCTTGTTCGTTCTATTGTGATTCCGGTGTTGGCCCCTTCATAAATGTTGTTGGGTTGGACCTCCCGGAGCTGTTAGCACCTGGTAAAGTGCTCATACCAGACGCAGTCTTGCGCTCTGGTGACTTGGTTGCGCCCCCAAATCCTTCATTCCTTCTCTCACAAGCCTTGTTTCCCTAAGTGATGATTTCCATCCATGTTTGGCCCCTTTTTCCTGTGAAAACAAATTAAACAAAGGATTGCGTGATCTGTCGCATCCCCTAATCATTTGTGGTAATATCATAGTGATTTTCTCGAGATTTTCAAGATTATCCGGTTTAAAACGATGTGATGAGTGAAAAAATATCCCTCAACATTCATATAATTTAGGGGAGGTTTGCAGGTGAGCTGCTTTTGCAGCTCCCGTAAACATCTTCCCCTAAAATCAGTTTTTCTCTATTTGTCTTAAAAGAAATACAAATGACCGGGCAGCGGACAACAGTGGTCAGCCGACGGCGTCAGCGGTGGTCGAGCAGCGGCGGCGCAACAGGTATGGCAGTGGCATGGTGGACTCGGGTGTTGCGTGCTTCCATGGTAGTTTTAGAGGAAGGTTTACGGGAAAGGCCATCTCCCCCTAGGTGGAGGGAGAGTTAGGCTAATTATACAGGGTCCACTAAAAAAAATCACTTTTACAAAAGCTGTTGGAGCAAAGAAAAAAATGCCAACTCCCTCTAAAACCAGAAACTTTCATAGGAAAGGTGAACTGTTGGAGTATCTCCAATAGCAGCCCTATAATAGGGCACAACAAAGTGGTTGGAGTAAAATTTGAGGCACCAAAAAGTGCATCTTCAACAACAGCCCTAAAATACATCACGTCTGTCTTTTTTGCGGGTGGCCTAATATAGTGCAGCTGTTGGAGCAAGGTTTTTGGCACAAAGTAATGTAAAATAGCTGTTTTCTTGTGATCCTTAATGGTCCACCGCTTGGAGCAAATTTTAGGGCAGCAGCCAGAGGGTTGTACATTTTTTTTTCGATAAGCGGCACTTGATTACTTAAAAAGTTTAAGCATTACACCCGACCTCTGTATAACCAAGATGCACACAGCCGAAGGGTTGTACATCTACAGCACTTGGTGCTGCATTTTAGGGCTGTCCAACAAATTTTGAGGTAAATTTTATAAATAGAGCAGCTGTTGGAGCTTCAAAATGTGAGAGACCACTGCTACTGCCCTATTATAGGGCTGCTATTGGAGATGATCTATGGCCGTTATGGAAGACTCTGAACTCTTGGCGAATCCCGTTGCACTTTGGATGTAAACAAATGTTTTGGTAACTTCTGCATTATCACTTCAAAGCTGGGGGTGCTTTCAGCTTTGCACCCTCTCTGAAGAAACATGCTTCTACTACATGTGTGCGCCAACGACACTTTTTGTTCAGTCATTTACCATTTATTTATCATTACAGATACACCAAAGTATGTTTGTTTGATGATTCTGCTCCAACTTTATTCGGCGAAATACACACACCATAAGCCTGGGTATACTGGCCAACTGACATGCAAGATTGCTAAGGATGAACTGCCCTGCATGCTCTCAGCACTCAGGTCCATGT
This sequence comes from Aegilops longissima, assembly GCA_021605205.1. NCBI lineage: Eukaryota > Viridiplantae > Streptophyta > Magnoliopsida > Poales > Poaceae > Aegilops > Aegilops longissima. Next base: position 613,601,151 of record CM038680.1, read on the forward strand.
CAGAACTTGCATATGCCTATACAAAACTGGGGGAGGGGCAATACATTATCGCTGAATCGAGGCAAATCTGCGACCAATCGCGCCTCATAGACTTTCAAGGTTCCTGGAATCTGCTTGAATTATTCAGGGCATGATTACGGGGCTGATATCCCATATGTCCTTGGCATACTCGTGGATCGTCCGGTCACTGCTGAACTTGGGGGAACCAGCTGTGTTGAGGATAGACATTCTTGTCCATAGCTGCAGGTAGAAACGGATATTATGTGATTAGGATGACCAAAACTCTGAAAATCTATCAGAATAATGTTTAGTTAGTAACGATGTAACTAATTAAAAATGTCACATGAAACAGAGTGGAAATATCCACGGTAGCAAAATAATGTGTACAAATGGGATGCATGGTGATCTGAGCTGTTACACGAAATGTCACGAAGCAATAAAAACAAATGGATGAAGGAGAAACATAACGGAGCAGTGCATCTTATACTCTTACAAAAATAAGACCACATAATTCTTGGGGGCTCCAACAGAGGGAAACCAGACCCTCAGTTATCCCTGATTTTCTTTTCTCATTTTAGATCGAGGAGCTCCCCGCTTCTGATTTTCATTTCAGAAATCAGATGACAAAAAGCCCCCTGGCGAGGTTCAACCTAATTGTTTTGTTAAGTTATAAGTTATTTTCTAATTGGAATGCATAGAAGCACTTTCCTGAAGGTCTAGCTAGGTTCATCAAAGCTCATGTATCAACAGCCAACAGCCAACAGATGAGTAGTATAGCACATCTAGCAACTATATTCTCTGATTGTTTATCGTCCTCCAAGTTCCAACACACCGATAGATACTCCAGTTTGAAACTTTGAACTAAGAAATATTCCTTCCTACGAATCAGTTAAGTCGTTCACAGTGAAACACTGATGTCAGCCATCACATATCAGAAAGTTTGCATTTCAGCCAGAAAACAAACAGCGTCAGTTATACAACTTACCTTCTGATCTCGGTATGCTTCATCAACTTTTTCCTGGCATTCAATGTAACTGGGAAAATCCTTGCCAACAAGAAAATAATCTGCACGTCCATAACCTTCATTTCCTTCCAAAGAACCCATCAATTCATCATAGTTGCTAGTCCCAAAGACGCCACTGCGGACGTATTCCTTAACCTCTTCAAATCTCGGGTCAGGCACAAACTACAAGTGCAAAGGAAAATGATAAAGTTATAATTTCCTTCAGCTAAACTATTTGGACAGCACACATTTGGGAGAGATCTTTACTAGTTTGATAGTAGGCACAGTTACATAAACAAGTGTGGTACCTTTCCTTCAGCTCTCTCTTGCCTCAAACCAGCGATTTCAGGTGCATGTGCACCAAAGAGGAAAAAGTTCTCCTCTCCAACCTCTTCTCTGATCTCCACATTCGCACCATCCAAAGTTCCAATAAGAATACAACCATTCATTGCAAACTTCATGTTGCTGGTTCCACTAGCTTCCATTCCAGCGGTGCTGAATGGATAGTAATACTGTTAAAAATGCACGCCTTGTACAGAAATAGAAACTGGGGTGGCACTTCTGGATGGCACTATCCCAGTAAGACTACAGGTATATATTATACTCCCTCCGTTCCTAAATACTTGTCTTTCTAGAGATTTCAAATGGTCACCACATACGGATGTATATAGACATATTTTAGAGTGTAGATTCACTCATTTTGTTCCGTATGTAGTCATCATTTGAAACCTCTAGAAAGACAAGTATTTAGGAACGGAGGGAGTAGCAAACAAAAAGGCACATGAAAATTTCCACATCAGCCAACTCCAGGTAATATTCTTTTTTTTATGTATTCACATACTATATAAGAGTAGGCAGAATATTACCTGATATGTTGGGACAATTCACTGGCAGGAATGAGCGTCTCAGCAACGCTAACATTATAATCTGGGACAAATACAACCTGGATAACAAACAAAAATCCTCAGACATAACCTGTCGCCTTGTATTTACCTCATCTAGTTATCAGTAATATCAGCATCAGATGCTTGATAGCAATAAAAGGGTCAAAACAATTGTGGCTATATTGTTCTCTAAAACACTGTGGCTATTCGGTTTCTCAGTTTTACAAGCACCGACATTAAGAACATTCATTGCTCTGTTTTCTTTTGAAACTCTGAACATTCACTGCTTTTCAGTCGGAGTCAACTTGCCAGTGACAGAACATGAAAATTAAGACCGATAAGTGGCATCAAAGACACAAATTTACCTTCAGTAAATCTCCAATATCAGGATCATAATTTACAGTAGCTGCGACATCTGTGATAAACTTCACAATCCTCTTTGCCTGTACGTAAGTGGCAAAAGCTTTCCCGCCAAATATGCATACCCTTGGGACAAAGCTCTTTATTCTATCTTTTGCACTCATTTCTTTCATCTTCTTGTAGCGGTAAACAATACCAAGGATATTTAGCAGCTGCCGCTTATATTCATGTATTCTTTTCACCTAAATGTCCAGTACCAAGAGCTGAGTTGAACCATATTTATAAGAAGACACATGTTTTCTAGTACAAAATATACCTGCACATCAAACATTGCATCTGGGCTGACAACATACCCAGTCTTGTCTCGTATCAACGAAACTACCTTCATCTTGTTATTCCTTTTAGCAGTACGCCATTCTGATTGCAGATCCTCATCATCAGCAAACTGTTACAGGATGAACACACATCAATGTAAAAACAAGGCACAGTTAACATTGAAGTGAAGGAAGCATTAGATTACTGATTATTGGAGAATGAAACTACTGGAAGTACCTTCTTCAGTCCTGCGAGTTTATCAGTGTTCAGAATCCAGTCATCAGAGCCTATCCATTTTGAAATGATTGTACTTAATTCAGGATTACAAAACCGGATCCAACGCCTGGGGGTCACTCCATTCGTTTTGTTTTGGAACTTAGTAGGCCACATCTGGCAAAGAACACAAGAAAATGGCAGATGGTGAATACCATATCACCTGACGATTATAGCAGCCATTGGAAAATAAGATCACGGTTTCCAAATCATCATGCAAATACCTCATAAAAGCTATTGAACACATCTTGCTTAACAATTTCACTGTGAATCTCAGCCACACCATTAACTGAATGTCCACCAACAACACAGAGGTTTGCCATTCGAACAACTCTAGGTAACTGAGGATCGTACTTTGTAAATGGATCTAACTCATACTCAGGATCCTCCTTTTTTGCATCAGGAGCTTCTTCAGAGTCAGATTCGCCCCTTTTCTCTGTTGTCTCGGATAGATTGTTTTCCTCCTCTTCTGACTCAGTTTTCTCATCAGCTTCAGCAATAGACTCCAAAGATTCAACAAGCAACTTCCCCTTTTTCTCTTTTGGTTTAATAAATAGTTTAGCAACAGAGGTTGGAAGATCAACGTTGTCTAAGATCCTCATATCTTTAAGCTTCTGTTTTAACAGTGAAATATCTGCCGTTCCATATTTTGAGACGATTTTGTTCATCAGCTGTTTTAAAATCAACGATGAAGATAAGTAAACCATAGGTTGACCTACAGAGCATGAAATTAATTGTATAATATTATCTGCACATTTGTTACCTCCTCATCTATTGTTTCTATTATCTCAACATGTCTAGGTAGAAGTTTCTGCATAATGTCCAAGCTCCACTTCTCCAGAGCTTCAGGAAGTACCGTGTGATTAGTGTATGCAACGGTTCTACAAATGATATCAGACAATCACTTTTTTATTGAATGGAAGACAGATGAGGAAATAAAATTACTTAATTGAAACTGGAGGAACAGCATAACACATCAAACAGCAGTACCCTTCTGTGGTACCTTTCTGTGATACTCCAAGCTTCATTCCAGCTCAATCCCTTTATATCCATCAGTATTCTCATTAACTCGGGAATGCACAGTGTTGGATGAGTGTCATTCATCTGAACTGCAACTTTAGAGGGGAAGTCCTCCCAGTTGAGAGAATCACCAGCCCTCGACTCAAAACGAGAAATAATGTCCTGCAGGGAGGCCGAGCATAATGTATATTGTTGTTTCAAGCGAAGAATTTTCCCCTCTGATGATTCGTCCCCTGGATACAATACATGGCATATCTGGCATGATGAGAAGACCAATCACAAGCTTAAGTTAGACATGATAAATTTTGTCTACAATGGTCACAAATGTAAGTATGGCTAAAAATTAATAACGTGACACACAAAGAAAACTTGAATATAAATATAATTAGATAGTCCTACTACTTAATAAACGAGGAAAAGTCAACAATTTAACCCATGCACACTGAAAAGTAGGGATGTTCAAAGATGGGTCGGACAAATCTGTCCAACCCGGCAGCTTCAGATGTGAGTACAATTTATCTTGTCCAGTCAAGTTGTTTAGCTAGTTTGCAAAGTATGAGAGAACCACATTTGAACACCTATACTTAATGGTATATGTGCACAATGCACAAACACTCAAAAGCTATAACAAAAATCATAGAGTAACGTTTCCATGTGAAAAGTTCTTCTACAATGTGCCATCTACAGACTACTGGACTGCATCTCGTCAGATTTATTTTTTCTTGACACAGAGGACTAATGTAGCCTGATGCATATGCTGAGATTAATTAAGGCAGAATAAGAAAACCCATAAATACAACCGAAAGAATTACAAACACCAGGTGAAGAAGTTATTGCTGCACAAACTCTGTTCATTTTTACTTGTCATTTGACATACAAGACATCTGACCATCAGCTTTTCTATTTACATGAAAATACAATAAGTATTTTCATGAAAATTTAGCGATGACAGTTTTACACGAAAAACCCAAATAGGTTTGTGTATACCAGTATATTATTACTATCAAAGTTATCAAATGATTGACTGCACACATTCTAAAATGACATCTAAGAGAAAACACAGTAACTACTAGCAAGACAGTGTTTAGCCTTTGAATCAATAGTTGTTGAGAGTTAATGGTTTACATTCAAAACAAATGTAGACGAAAGAATACCTTCTCAGCATTTAGATGTGCTTCATTGGCCTTGGCATGATCCCCAGCATTAAAAGCTCCCAAATCAAAATTTTGTGATGGTACTGTTGTTGACCAAAGACGAAGATTATTAGTAGTTTTAGTCTTATAGCCAGGAATAGGAACATCATGTGCCACAGCCTTGATATTCTCTCCTCCAATCCAGTGTTTTCTCCCATCAGTCCCTTCAACCACTTTGCCGTAGAATTTCACAGGATAAGAGACATCATTTCTTACAATCTCCCATGGATTTCCCATCTAGAGATACAGCATCAGTTATAAATGGCAAAAGAAGCTAACATGCAGGTCACTAAAACATAAACCAACATAATCAACACTTCCAAACAGTAAACAAGTAGAAGACATATCACTACCTCTAGCCAATTCTCAGCTACCTCCTCCTGACCATCCTTTGTTATGATTTGCTTAAAGAGGCCATATCTGTACCGAAGTCCATATCCCCATGCTGGATAATTTAGGGTTGCCATAGAATCCAGAAAACAGGACGCCAGACGGCCTAGACCACCATTGCCAAGGGCAGGATCTGGTTCCTGTTTCATTGTAATAAAAAAGTAACATACTCAATCTTAAGATTTCTAAACTACAGCGCACTCTAGGCATCAATAAGTTCGTGTTTTGGCGTAATTTCATAGTCACTCACTCTGAAAACTGCATAAAGAATATAAGTCAGATGCTGGAACCCCCAGGGGAAAATACTTCTTCTTTTCAGATAGTTTTTAAACAAAGGGAACTTGATGATTAATAATAAAATGTGATTTTTAAAAAAATGGCTCTGTGATAATTTTGATACGGGCTAAAAACCAATCTCTGACAAAAATCACTTACCTGACTAGCAATAACCTCTAGGTTCTGTCCAAGTTGTTTTAATGCTTCTGCATATTGTCCTGTTAGCTCTAGGTTGCCAATAGCATTTGTAAGAGCTCTTCCCTGCAGTACACAAAAAAAAAACATATAACATCATAACGCAGTTACCAAAAGGTATGAGATAAGGCTAAAGGAAGTATTTTGCGAGACCTGCAAAAACTCCATGGACAGGTAATAAGCTTGCTTTGCATTCACTTTGTTGTAATAGTCATACGTCGCATTCCAATTCATTATCAGAGAATCAAAAACACTTTTAGCAGTAGCATGGTAAGCCTTTAGGGGTGAAGAGTGCTCTGGCGAGAACAACGGTGTGAAGTCTGCATGGTGCTGGATGTTTGATGCGATGGCGGCCGAATCAATGGAGGTTAGCACAGTTGAAAGCTCTGAGTTGCAAGAAGAACAATATTAGGATCCGAAATCTTATAGAGTAGGTATTAAACAGTCAAGAGTCAAAACTAAAAACTGCATGGAATATTGTTTTCGTGTGAAAATTCTTGCACAAAATCATAGATAATATACTGTATCACCATTTGCATTCTACTAGAACCCTGCACCCTTTTTTTATCCATTAATAAATGAAAGGCAGCTCCGGAGCCTTTTCATCAAAAAAGGTAGTCAGGTACTCAGGTTCAATTGTGCTATGTTCCATCGTTTCCAGTGAAAAACAGTTTATGTTACCAAATCTTTCGCTTTAATTCCATGATTATAAAATTCATACCGGTATTCCAACCACCTTCAGAAAAAAAATGCGTCAGTATACTGATCCTGCTTGGTTGCCGGTTTGAAGTGCTATACTGTTCCAATCACCTTCAGAAATATTGATACTGTGTAATCTTCAGCAAAAATCTCAAACGATTTATTTCACTAGTTCAGATTCGAAGGATTTTGTTACAGCTACAGACACTAGCAAACAGTATGTTAGCACTTGCTGCATCATCCACAGGGGGTGACTGTCCACGCACAGCATAATTTCTCAGAATTTGCTACCATAAATACATCATTCTAACTTGAAGCCCCAAACTAAGCCAGTTTCAGTAAATTCAGAATACATTCGTCGAAGCTTATTCGCGAATTTAAGATTCCTTTGAACCCTAACAAACCCTAGAGCAGTAGATTAGCAATGCGCGCGCACAAAATCAATAGCCCGAAACCGGGGAACACAGAGAGCGTCAGTCAGAGGATCACAAATTCAGGTCGCACCAGCGGAAATCCGAACCACATTACAGCCGACCAGCATTCCGGGTCGTCGAAGCCAACGGAAGCGCGCGGCCGCTTACCTTCCTCGGTCGAGGCGGGGCCCCGCACCTCCCGATCGCTCGCCACGCTCCGCACCACGAACCCCCGGCGCCCCCGCCTCGGCGCGACCCAGCCCGCGGCGTGCGCTCCTCCTCCTCCGGTGCCGCCGCCGGCGGCGAGCGGGCGGAAGGCGGTGGCGAGCGGCGGCGAGGCGGTCGCCATTGGTGCCAGTGGTCGCGCTGACGGTGGTGTGCAGCGCGCGCGATGCGACGACGCGAGAGTCACGCGGCCCGCTCTGTACCCGAGTGAGTGATGGGGGAGCTTCTGAATTGGAAGGCGTTAAAAATATCTCTCCGTCGCCGTGCCGTGCAATGCTGGCCGCCGGTACACGTGTGGGGGCACTGGCCGGTGGGCCCACCGCCGGTGCACGGTGCGAGGCGTGGCTCATGTGCCGCTGTGCCAGGGAGAGCTAACTCCGTTGCAGCGCATTTCGACGGCTGGGAATCGCCCCCGTGCTGTAAAGCGTTTTGTCGTATTTATTGGACGGCTGGGAATGGCTCTTCTCCTCGTGTGATAGTTTAGTTTTCTTTTCCTGCAAAAAGACAAAAGGCCATATATTAAAAGTAGCACAAATCCTCACAAAAGCACTTACAAAAATTAAAAATTACATCTTCATAGTTTTAGGGGTGTCGAATGTCTTCTTTCTCTTGCACCCATGAGCAGTGCGCCGTGAGCAAAGCTGCTGCCGCCTCTGGACTTCCATCTCGGTAAAGAAAACTTGCTGAAAATAAGGAGCTTGTAGAAGCGGCGGTCGGGAAGTCGCCGATGTGGACTAGAAGATGTCCATTGGCGACCATGATTTGTGTAACTGACTGCTGCCCTAGAGAAGAAAACATAGGAGAGGGCTTATATAAGCAGGTCTGGCCGGACGAAGTAAAGGAAGACAAATCTCATATGCTCCCCGACAACGCCCAAGTTGGCCAATCTTCACATGTCAGAACTAGAGCATGGAGAACCAAGACACATAGTCGCGTCATCCACTTCACGGGACACTACCACTGAGATAAACCTGCCAAAGAAAAACCCCAACCCAGATAACTAGATTCGGGGACACACCACCCTCCACACGCCTCACTGGATGACAAGAAGCGGCATCAAAACGAGGACGAGGCGAGAAGGACTTATTCCTTGCCAAGGGTGACGTTGTAGTCTTGATACGTCTTTGCTTCCTCTCAACTAGAAAAGGACCCCCCCACGCGCGCGCGTTGAAAGGGTTTGTAGCAAGTAGCATTTTTTCAGAATGGATGACCTTAAGCTTTATCGAACCAATAGGAGTTTGATAAGCGGCTAATGATCAGTAATTGCACACACAAATACATAACTACCTTGGCCTCCAACGGAAGTTTCGCCCCCAAGGTGATCGGAGATTCCATCTTGAGCTATTTTGGCAAAAGCTCGATGGTTTTCATTAGGTGGTCTCTGGCACCTGGAATTCTGGCGTGCATGACCCTGATCCTTTCTAGATGATCTACACCAAGCTCAAGCTGACAATGCACCGACTGTAGAGTTGGAGCTCCAGAACGCTCGGTAACATCTCCACTCAGATGATTCTCGCGCGGGAGTGGACCGCTCGTCTCGATACGGCTCAAGATCACCACCTGGTAGCTCCTCCAGAAGTCTGGTTACTCCGCAAGCTGAAGCGCACCTACCTAGGACTTGCTTCGCTGGAGAGGTCGATTGCGTGTTTGCCTGTCAGGTTCTCCTGGCTATGTAAGGGCGACACAAATTCCCCTTCTTCAGGATCCATTCCGCACACCGCCGACAGAAGTTAATAATCCTAGGGCTGCAGTCTGATGGTGGGCACATTCTAGCAAGCCTGATATGGCCAGGGCAGTATATGATCACTTCTCTTCCATTCTTGGCACTTTTGAGCACCGACTCTCTCCCTTGATCTCCATAGCATTGACCTGCATCACTTTGACCTCCTTGCACTTGAGCAACCCTTCACCGAGGATGAAATTTGGGAGGCGGTCAAGAGGTTCCCTTCCGGTAAGGCAACGGGTCTAGATGGCTTCACCGCCAAATTCCTGCGGTCCTGCCGGTCCGTCATCAAAGGGGATATGTGTTAGACCTTTGATAAATTGTTCTCCCTCAATGATCATGGATTCCAAAGACTTGATGAGGCTTTGCTCACTTTGCTTCCCAAAAAGGTCGACGCTCCTGATACGTCTCAAATATATCTATAATTTTTTAAGTATTCTATCTATATTTACATCATTTGTATATGGTTTGGGCGCAATTGTAGATAATATTTATTTGGACTGACCTATTACTCCAGGGCCAGAGGCCAATTCTTCTTTTCTATTGTTTTTGGATTTTTACATAAAAATGATACGAAGTTGGGAAAATCTAAAAAATTACAGAAATTATTTTGGGCCAAAAGACCCCACAAGCGAGAAGATAGGATCCAGGGGAGCCACCAGGGCTCCAGACGGCCAAATGGTGCCCCTTAGCCATGTGGTGGGTCTGCGTGGAAGGTCCTTAAGTCGATTGATGCTCAATTTTTTTTGCAAGAGCGATCCTAAAATAAGAAAAATCATGTAAAAAATCCACCTGATCGGAGATATGGATCTTCGATTACAAAAGAAGCGGTGTTTCGCCAGAAATCTGTACCAAAAACAGGAGACAAAAAACAGATATCCAATCTAGTGGAGAGCTCCCTTTCTCCCCATACGACCAAGGAAGAAGGAGAAGGAGGAGGGGGCTCTTCCCCCTATCTTCTAGGGACGCCGGGATGCCGCCGGGGACATCTCCGTCATCACCATCACCAACAACTCACTCTCTTCGTTCTCATGGTGATGTGTGAGTAGTTCATCCTCGAGGCTGAGGGTATGTACTAGTAGCTATGTGTTCAATCTCTCTTTGTCATTTTCCTGAAAGATTTCGATCTTAATTGTATCATGAGCCTTATTAATATAGTTGAATCTTATGAAGTTCATCTCCATCTATTATTTTTGTGGTGAACTGAGTCTTGCTCTGTGAAGTTTCATTCTCTTGGACTGAATATTTTGGATTTGAGATTACTTGATGTGTGTCTAGTAGTTAATGCAGATACCCGTTGGTGACATTGAGGTACTCTATCGTCGGGGATATCTAGCGACATATGCCAAGGGATGGCTTATCATGGAGGGGGTCAAAAGTACGTCGCCGGGCTCTAGAAGCGGGAGTGAGCGAGACCGCATACGCCTGCGAATCTTACCCAGGTTCGGGGCTCTCCGTGGAGATAACACCCCTAGTCCTGCTCTGCGGGGTCTTCGCATGATCACTATAGTCAATAGTGTAGCTACAAGATTGCTCCTTGAGCTATTCAACTAGAGGAGGAAGAAGGGCAAGGCTAGCTCTACTCCTCTCTCTATATGTGTGTGTAAGATGGCTAAGGTTCTGAACCCCTTGCATGGGGAGACCTGGGGGGTTTATATAGGCCTACCCACCAGGGGTACAATGGTAATCCGGCCGTGTGTAGGGCCCGGCCGTCAGTGTCTCTGGGCGCCGGCTTCTCCGCCGGCTGCTGGGTCCCGCCGACTGTCGTGATCTCGGCCGACAGGTAGGGCCCGTCACCTGCAGGCCATACCGGCTGCTTTATACTGTAGCCTTGCCCACGATGACAGAGGCTTGGTCGGGGGGAGCGTGGCTACAGTCCCGCCGCCTGATGCATCTCTGTTGCCTATGATCTCAGCAAGTGGGGCAGTGCAGACGACCGTGATGGAGTGCTCTTGAAAGTATTGCTTGAGCTCTTGGCGGTGAAGTACACGTCGTAGCACATCTTCTGGTAGTGGGGGTAGTTCTGCTTGGAGGCCAATAGCACCTCACTCAGGTAGTAGACGGGCCTCTGGACCGGCTGTACCTTGCCGTCTTCTGGGCGTTCAACCACGATCACGGTGCTGACCACCCAGCTGGTGGCGCGATGTAGAGGAGCATGGGCTCTTTAGCAGCCGGAGCCGCCAGGACAGGCGGCGTGGTCAGCATTTTCTTGAGCTGGTGGAAGGCCTCGTCCGCCTTGTCATTCCACTCGAAGCAAGTGGTTTTCTTCATTAGCTGGTACAGGGGAAGAGCCTTCTCGCCAGCCGACTGATGAAGCGGCTGAGGGATACTAGGCACCCGGTGAACTTCTAGATGTCTCGCAGCCGGGTGGGTCTCTCCATCCGCTCAATGGCCTTGATCTTCACAGGGTTGCACTCGATGCCGCGTTCAGAGACAAGGAAACCAAGGAGCTGGCCGGCTGGGACTCCAAAGACACATTTCACTGGGTTGAGCTTGATTTGAAAATGACGCAAATTGTCAAAGGTCTCCTTGAGATCCTCCAGGAGTGTGCCACGCTTCTCCGTCTTCACCACGATATCGTCTACATAGACGTGGGAATTTCTACCAAGTTGCTTGAGGAGGCACTTCTGCATCCAACGCTGGAACGTGGCGCCGGCGTTTCTCAAGCCGAACGTCATGGTCATGTAGCAGAAGGCTCCGAATGGTGTGATGAAGGCGGTCTTTAGCCGATCGGCCGGGTTCAGCTTGATCTGGTGGTAGCTGGAGTAGGCATCAAGGAAAGACAACAGCTCGCATCCGACTGTGGAGTCAATCACTTGATCTATCCGAGGCAGAGCAAATGGATCTTTGGGGAAGGCTTTGTTGAGGCTGGTATAGTCGATACACATGCGCCACTTGTTCTTCTTCGGTACAAGGACTGGGTTGGCAAGCCACTCTGGGTAAAACACTTCCATGATAAAGCCGGCTGCTAGAAGCCGGTCTATCTCTTCACCAACAATTCTTCTCTTCTCTTCTGACAGGAAGCGTAGGGGTTTCTTGACCAGCTTTGCATCCGTTCTGACATGTAGCTTGTGCTCGGCGAAATCCGTCGGAACACCCGGCATGTGATACGTCTCCAACGTATCTATAATCTATGAAGTATTCATGCCATGTTTACAATAGTTTTATATGATTTTGGTATGATTTGATTAGAACTAACCCGGACTGACGATGTTTTCAGCAGAACTGCCATGGCGTTGTTTTTGTGCAGAAATAAAAGTTCTCAGAATGCGATGAAAATCAACGGAGAATTTTTCTGGAAAATATGAAAAATACTGGAACAAAAATCTACCGGAGGGGTGTCACGGGGGCCCCACAAGGGTGGGGGGCGAGACCAACCCCCTAGGGCGCACCCCCTGCCTCGTGGATTCCCGAAGGCCCCCCTGACGTGAAATCAACGCCAACTTCTCCTATAAATACAGAAACCTCCAGAAATTAACCTAGATCAGAAGTTCCGCCGCCGCAAGCCTCTGTAGCCACGAGAAATCAATCTAGGCCCTCTCTGGCACCCTGCCGGAGGGGGCCATCATCACCGGAGGCCATGGTGAAGGATCTCGAAGGGGCCATCATCGCCATGAAGGCCAAGGACCAGAGGGGGAACCTCTCCCCATCCAGGGGGGAGGCCATGGAGGAGGAAGCACAAGGGGGAGAACCTCTCCTCCTCTCTCTCGGTGGCGCCGGAGTGCCATCGGGAGGGGAATCATCGCCGCGGTGATCGTCTTCATCAACATCACCATCATCACCACCATCCTCATCTATTTTACGCGGTCCACTCTCCCGCACCCCGCTGTAATCCCTACTTGAAGATGGTGCTTTATGCCACATATTATGATCCAATGATGTGTTGCCATCCTATGATGTTTTGAGTAGATATCCTTTGTCTTTGGGTTGATTGATGATCTAGATTGGTATGAGTTGTATGTTTTATTTTGTTGTTGTCCTATGGTGCCCTCCGTGTCGCGCAAGCGTGAGGGATTCCCACTGTAGGGTGTTGCAATATGTCCATGGTTTGCTTATTGTCTGTGTTGCGTGAGTGACTGAAACACAAACACGGGTAAGTGGGACATGGCATATGGGAATAAAGAGGAGTTGATACTTCAATGCTATGGTTAGGTGTTACCTTAATGATCTTTAGTAGTTGTGGATGCTTGGTAGAGTTCCAATCATAAGTGCATATGATCTAAGAAGAGAAAGTATGTTAGCTTATGCCTCTCCCTCATATGAAATTGCAATAGTGATTAGCGATCTTGTTAACAATTGCCTAGGACAATTCCGCACACCGATCCATCATTATTCCACACTCGCTATTTATAATATTTAGTAATATATTATAACTTTATGATAACAACACCTACTTTTATATTTTAGCTCTCCGATATCATGCAAAGTTGTCCTCTTCATACCCACAACATAGTTTTATTTCTTGTTTCTAGTTGGAAGCAAACGTTCGGTGTACGTAGAGTCGTATCAGTGGTAGATAGGACTTGAGAGAATATTTATCTTACCTTTAGCTCCTTGTGGGTTCGACACTCCATACCTATCACTTCCACCTTTGTAAATTGCTACGATGATTCCCTGCACTTGGGGATTATCAAGCTCTTTTCTGGCGCCGTTGCCGGGGAGCAATAGCGTGGGGTTGATATTCTCGTGTGTGCTTGTTTGCTTTCTTCACTAAGTAATTTTGTTTTTCCTTTTAGTTTCTGTTTAGTAGTGGGTGAAACATACAAAAAAACTTAAAAGAATGAAAATACAAAAAAAAAATACTTGCCTCTTATGCCTAAAAAGTTTTTCAAAAAGAGAAGTGATTGGAAAGTTATGCATTGAAGAAGTGAGGGTCGACCTTGAGCACTTGTGTTCATGCTCATGGAAACAATGTAGAATTTTTCATGGAAGTTTCTCTGTAAATAATTATCCCTTTGTATATATCCATTGTATTATAAAAATAATGTGCCAAGCTTTGGTTTTAGGATGATTAGATTGCTTCTTTACGTTATGCAGTACAAAAATAGAAACTTTTGCGCGCACAAAATAATTTTCATGAATCACACGAACGTGATTTTTAGTTGATTATTTTTGCTCTGGATTGGTACACAAATTGCTCAGGTTTTCCTAATTTGGTAGGATTTTTGGAGTTATATAAGTATTCGAGAGTTACAGATTACTGCAGACTGTCCTGTTTTTGACAGATTCTGTTTTCTATGTGTTGATTGCTTATTCTGATTAATCCATGGGTAGTATCAGGGGGTATGAACCATGGTGAAGTAGGAATACAGTAGATAAAGTGCTAATATGAAATTGGAATGAGGTTGCAACAGTATCTAAAGGTAGCTATTTGCTTTAGTATACTAACGGATCTCACAAAGTTTTTGTTAAGTTTTTATGGATGAAGTGTTCGAAGAACGAGGAGTTACCGATGCTAGAAGAATAAAGAGAGGCGAGAGTTAAAGCTTGGGGATGCCCAAGGCACCCCAAGTAAATATTCCAAGGATACTCAAGCATCTAAGCTTGGGGATGCCCCGGTTGGCATCCCATCTTTCTTCTTCAACAATTATCGGTATACCTCGGTTTTTGTTTTGTCCACATGATTTGTGTCCTTTATTTCTTTAAGAACCATGCTAGTATGAGATAGCCCTTCATCGATTTATAGAATGCTTCATGTGATTTCATTATATCTTTTGAGTATGACCTTATAGAATGCTTCGTGTGCTTCACTTATATATTTTGAGCTTGGATATTGGTTAATCTATATTAATTGTAGAATGCTCCATGAACTTCACTTATATATTTTGGAGTATGAATAATACTATCATCTAAAGTGGATTTGGAAGAGTGTCAACTTTAGTTAGTAATGATTCCACTATTTCGGAAGAGGTTCCAATTGATTATGAGAACAAAGTTGCTATCTATGATGACTGTTGTGATGACATGTATGCTATAAAGAATAATGTTAACCATGAAACTTGTCATCATGATTTTAATTTTCAATTGGATTATGCCTCACATGACAGTTATTTTGTTGAGTTTGCTCCCACTATTCCGAATGAGAAGAATTTTTGCTTATGTGGAGAGTAGTAAAATTTCTATGCTTGTAGATCATGAAAATAATGTTGTATGTGATGGTTATATTGTTGAACTCATTCATGATGCTACTGAAAAAATTTATGAGGGAGGAATACATGCTTGTAGAAGTTGAAATAATATCAAGTTTCCTCTCTATGTGCTTAAAGTTTTGAAGTTATACTTGTTGCCTTCCTATGCTAGTTGATTCTTGTTCCTATAAATATTGTGCTCACAAAATCCCTAGGCACAGGAAGTGGGCTAGATTTAAATATGCTAGCCATATTCTTCATGATGCTCTCTTTATGTTTCAATTCTTATATCTTTTATGTGAGCATCATTGAAATCATCATGCCTAGCTAAAAGGCATTAAAGAAAAGCGCTTGTTGGGAGACAACCCAATATTTACCCTTACTGTTTTTGTGTGTTTACATGATTAAGCTACTGTAGTAATCATGTTTTATAGCTTTTGTTTCAATAAGGTGACAAGTAGGACCTTTGGGAAGACTTGGGTGAAAGTTAATGTGATCTTGTTGTAAAAAACAGAAACTTTGCGCTCATGAGATTAGCTGCCATTTTTTTACAGAAGAGTGCTTTTGATTTGATTCTTTTTCTAGAAGATTAATAGACAAATTCCTCACGTCCACCAATTTATTTCATAATTTTTGGAGTAGCAGAAGTATGGTTGCTGTTCAGATCATTACAGACTGTTCTGTTTCTGACAGATTCTGTTTTCATTGCATAGTTTGCTTGTTTTCTAGTTTCTATGGCTTATATTTCTGATTATAAATTGTAGAAATGATATGTTACAGTAGGCATAGTGTGAGAACGATTATTAACCTTGTCTTTGACAGCACAAAAGTGAATGGTTTACTCTTTATCATACTAACCTATCTCATGAAGTTCCGTTAAGTTTTGTGTGATTGAAGTTTCCAAGCTTTGGGTGAGATATCTATATGAGAAGAATAAGCTTTTGGTGAGATATCAATATGAGGAGAATAAGGAGTGGAAAGACCCTAAGCTTGGGGATGATTGTCGGTGTCAAAATCGGCGGATCTCGGGTAGGGGGTCCCGAACTGTGCGTCTAGGCGGATGGTAACACGAGACAAGGGACACGATGTTTTTACCCAGGTTCGGGCCCTCTCGATGGAGGTAATACCCTACTCCTACTTGATTAATATTGATGATATGGGTAGTACAAGAGTAGATCTACCACGAGATCAAGGAGGCTAAACCCTAGAAGCTAGCCTATGGTATGATTATTGTTCGTCCTACGGACTAAAACCCTCCGGTTTATATAGACACCGGATAGGTTAGGGTTACACAGAGTCGGTTACAATGGTAGGAGATCTACATATCCGTATCGCCAAGCTTGCCTTCCACGCCAAGGAAAGTCCCATCCGGACATGGGACGAAGTCTTCAATCTTGTATCTTCATAGTCTTGGAGTCCGGCCGCGACGATAGTCCGGCTATCCGGACACCCCCTAGTCCGGGACTCCCTCAGTAGCCCCTGAACCAGGCTTCAATGACGATGAGTCCGGCACGTTGATTGTCTTTGGCATTGCGAGGCAGGTTCCTCCTCCGAATACTTCATAGAAGGTTATGAACACAAGGATAGTGTCCGGCTCTGCAAAACAAGTTCCACATTCCACCGTAGAGAGAATAATTTTTGCACAGATCTGCTGACGTATTCCGCGGCGTGACATCACACCACGGCCAGGCCTTTATATGAATCGTTTTTTACCGTTTCACCTTAGCGCGTTTAGCGAGGCGGTTTCCTTGGCACGTCTTATCAAAGCATAGATCGTGCCCCCCTTATTCCGGGATTCTCATCAATAGGGACGTGGGTAACCCAACCGTGCCCGTTGGCACGCCTCCTCTATCGAAGGCGAGTCCTAATCGACCACTGGGTGGGCTCTTGGTATTCAACCTCTTTATAATGAGACCAAGGCCCTCTTCTTCTTACACCCTCCATCGAGTTCGCCTCGCGCTTCGAGTTCCAACACCCAAAGCTTCAGATTCAGGCGCTTCGGACTTTCGACGATGTTCGGCTCCGACCTGCACGGCCGATGGATGTCTTCCTCCGTCACAGAAGAAGACGTGCTAAAGCTGCGAGATGCCGGTATCTAACCGCAAGATCTCGCATAGGTTGCTGCTCGGGCAGGTCATTCCCACTCCTGAGACCGGCGAGAACGTGGTGTTCGCGTCTCACTTCCTTCGGGGTTTAGGCTTCCCGACGGATCCCTTTGTGCGGGGGCTCATGTTTTATTATGGGCTTGATTTCCATGACTTGAATCCGGAGTCCATCCTCCATATCTCGTCATTCATTGTCGTATGTGAGGCCTTCCTCCATATTACCCCCCACTTTGGATTGTGGCTCAAGACTTTCAAGGTGGAGCCAAGGATGATCGGGGGGCAACAAGCAGAGTGCGGAGGGGCAGTCATAAGCAAATGTGCTAATGCTCCATGGCCCGAGGGCTCTTTCCAAGAGGAGCTTGGTTTGTGGCAACGGGAGTGGTTTTATATCACCGCTCCCGGGGGCACCAAATGGGCAGCCCTCCCTGCCTTCCGCTCAGGTCCACCACAGCGGCTGGCGTCAAGGGTCAACAAGGGGCTCGACTGGGGCCGTCCAGGGCGTTCCCTTGCTGCAGGGCCGTATTCGAGACCTCCAGGAAGAGAGATCAATCTGGTTGCGATGGCGTGGTTATGGTGATCCGGCGTCTTCGCCTGCAAGCGTCGCCCCCGTCTGTGGGAATTTAACTGGAGGACCACGAGCTCTCCAAAATTTTATGGGCACTGCGCCCGTGGAGATGTATAAACTGTTCTTCGGATCACAAGAGAAGTGTCCGGACTTGACTGAGGATGCAGGACTAAGCTGCAATCGCCCAGATACTCAAGTAAGTAGTCCTGTAACCGGACAAGCTGTTCATTCATTCATATATATATGCCCTTTAAAGGAGCCGTTTCTTGAACAAGAGTGGATAGCCAAGGCAAAGTTAATAAGGTGTCCGGCTCCCCTCCCGGAGACCACGCCGGATCCCATGCTGACCAAGATGTTGAAGGTCGCGCCTTTTGAAGAAGGCGAAGGGGGGAGCGGGGAAGCAACCACCTCTACGAAGGAGGCTATCAAGGAAGGAGGGATTAAAAGTCCCGTCTTTCGAGGAGAGAAGAGGACTGCTTCGGAAGATCCGGAGGTCAAGGGCTCAAAGAAGGGAAAGGAATCTTTGTCAGAGAGTCCGGCGCTGGGAAGTAACCCAGCCGCACTGTTTCCCCAAGGGGATCAGCCCTCCAGCGAGCCGTAAGTGAAAAGAGGTGGTCTTGTGAATAAGGAACATCCCTGTATTTATTTATGAAGAGAACCGAAATTGTACCTTGTAGTTCGGATCTCAGCCCTTCTCAGCAGAGCTCGTCTTCGGGGGATCTTCTTCCGGAGATGATGGAGAGCGAAACGCCTCCACCATTCGCACCCTCATGCGAGGCGGACGATCCTGAAGTGTTGTTGTAGAGGGTTCCCCCAAGTACGGTGAGGCCGGAAGGTCCGGCGCCAAGTGGTGTGCGGTCGGAGGAGCTGAAGGATCTGCTCGGGCGAGCGGCTATCTCAGAAGATCACCGTGCTCTAATGGGTACGGTGATTGAAAGGATTGCATCCGCGAGAGCGGATTGCATGAAGCCGTCGAAGCTTCTCGACGGGGTTTGAGGTATGCAAAATGGTGTACCTTCCGACGCTTATGCATATAGAATGCGCCTACAGATAGGTAGTAGCCCCTGAGACTCGGTATGTTGTCAAAATTGACAGCATGACGAGGATCAAAATCTCAGTTATAACATATCGCTGCTCCTAAATAGGTGGCGGGGCGTCCGGTGGCCAGCCGGACTGATGAATATGCCGAACTAAAGCGGCAACTTGACGAGGCGGATGCGGACATCGCGCTGGCTAATAAACGGTTTGACAAGTCACAAGGTATGCGACTTCGACGCGGACACCTAGTAAGGGAGCGTGACGCCCCTGTCTTACTTATTTGTATGCTAAATGCAGATGGTGCCGCTGCTGTGGAAGAGCTACGGGCGGAAATCGCCCGAGCGAAAGAGCAAGCCAGAAATAGTAATGCGGCCGCTTTAAGGGCGTCAAGAGCTAGAAGTTTAACGGGCTGCTCACTTGCCGAAGAAGAGGAGATGGCGAAATGGCCAGAAAATTGAAGGATACTACCGACCGCTGCGAGGTTCTTGAAAAAGAACACCAAGCGGAGCAAGAGGGCCTGAAAAAGGCCGCCGCCGAATCCAAGAATGCCCATTCGGCTTTGAGAGCTGCCAAGGAGGAGCTGAGTCAGGCCGGGGCAATTGCGGCTGGAAAACCGTTTCTGCTGCGGAGGAAATACACGGATCCAAAATATGCTCAGTTGGATAAGTTGTGGAGTTCGGAGGATGCTTATCCGGACTTGGCGGCGAAAAGCCGCGGACGCTGTTGAGCACTTCCGGGGCCAGAAGGGGCATAGAAGGAAGAGCTATATTGGTCGCAATTCCATAGTCCGGAGCGTCCTCTGCCGCCGACCGATCGGTTGGCCGAATGGGCCGAGCTGAATCGATTGTCCGGATTTGCCATGAAGCATGTCTTGACTCACTTGTGGCCGGGCGGGCCCAAGCCGAAGAGCTATTTTGGTTTAGTGCAGCAGTTCCTTGGTGCGGTACTGCGTGACGACGCAATGAAGCGATCGGCATGTATTGAGGAGCACGGATGGCTCGCCCGTGTCAAGACATATCTGGCGAGATGAAGGCCACCGATGTTGCCTCCCAAGATTCGCATGAAGCCGAGTACCGCCGAGCACTACTTTGAAGAAGTCCTACCGGCGCCGTTTAATAGAGACGCAGTTTCGAAGGATATTATGTTTAAATGACATGTATGATTTGTGAAAACAATGTTTTCAATATAATAGAAGAGCTTTTTATACTTGTGCGTTCAAGTAATAAACTACTCCTCGTGCGCCGCTTATGTATATGTGTATATAACCCGAAAGATGGCAGTCCTTGGTTTCAGCCCCCACGCACATAGTGCGGGGTGTTTGCAAAGAAAGCGCTTTTCACACTTAATCCAACGCCTTGGTCCTGTTAAGGAGGTGATAGCGTAGCAAACCGAGCAACCGGACTATAATGCTTTATCACTTTCACTTAGCCATGGAGTTCGAGGGTGGGGCTACTATATAGCCCTCGGGGCACCGCACTCTCACGAATTCGAAAGCGATGTGCTCGATCGAAAACCGGTCCTTCGTTAATGCGGATGAATCCTAAACATTCCAAAGGAGTCATCGAGTGGTTGACCAGTCTCGCTATATCATGACAATCGAGTTTCGGCTTTCTCTATTGAGGTGCTCGCCCGCGGCAACCGGGCACAATCGCAATAGTTCTCCGGTGCCGCGTTAAGCCGTAAAACGGGCGTAAGGCAGCAAAACACAGGAGCCGGGCAACCCAACATTTGACCAAAGACATGATTCAGAGCTAATGCATATAAGGCCTAACTCGAGACGCCAATACTCCCTAAGGTATTCGGTCTTTATGAAAATGGGCGAATAATGCCCTAAGCCCCGGTGTCCGTGCGTGCAAAAATTCTGTGCGGCCAATGCCAAAACGCCAGCCTCCTCCTCGGTTGTAGTAAGAAACCGGGGATGTATATCAACAAGAGACAGTAAAAAGGTTTACGCAGGTCTTAATCGAAAGAATCCTTGCAACGGGTCCCTCACTGCACGTCTGCGCCCAGTCCGTTGCAGCCGTATCCTGAACGGGTTTAGCACGTTGTTCATCTGTAAAAGAGAGGAACTTAGTTTAAAAGAGAAAGGATACGTGCGAAAGATGTACTTAATATTTAAATAAACAGAGTACGGTTCAGAGAAGTGAATAAAATTGAGCTTTATTGTCTCTTGTTATACATGCATGCAGCCCCTCGTATGGGGGTATGCCGCTAGTAGGCGCCGGACTCGTCTAGCCGTGTCCGGGGTTTGAATGACCAATTCAGGTTCTTTGCCTAGCGGAGCCGGATAGGTGTGGGGCTGTCAAGGCAGTCTCCCGTTCTTCCGTGCTCGAGTAACACTTAATACTTCCTCTTAACGAGATGATGCCGCATGGACCGGGCATTTTAAGTGTTAGTGATGCGTAATGCGGTATTGCGTTAAAGCGGGCGAAAGCTTCGCGTCCCAATAGTGCTTGATGGCTGCTTTTAAACGGGGTGACATGGAAGATTAACCTTTCGTGACGGAAGTTGTCGGATGAACCAAACACAACTTCTAGCAGTATGGAGCCCATACAATGGGCATATGGGCCTGGCATTACTCCTTTAAAGGAGGTGCTGCTACAGCGAATTTTGGTTGGGTTTATCCCCATCCTGCGGATTGTGTCCTGATATATCAGGTTTATGTCACTGCCGCCATCCATGAGGACTTGTGTAAATTGAAATCCGTCGATTATAGGATCCAATATCAAGGCAGTCCATCTTGCGTTTCGGATATTTTCGGAATAGTCCTGATGGTCGAAGGTGATTGGTTTTGACAACCAGTGTGCGGCGTGCCTTTTAGTGGGCGCCGCTCTGTTTTTCCCTTTGATCATGTGAAGTGAGTTTACTGTTTTAACCTCTTTTGGGAAATTCTTTTGTTTTCCGGGGCTCTGCTTGT
Source organism: Aegilops longissima (assembly GCA_021605205.1). Taxonomy (NCBI): domain Eukaryota; kingdom Viridiplantae; phylum Streptophyta; class Magnoliopsida; order Poales; family Poaceae; genus Aegilops; species Aegilops longissima. Next base: position 613,622,873 of record CM038680.1, read on the forward strand.
GGTGCTCGTCGTCATCTTCACTTGGTGTGTCGAGCCCCTTGTGTTCGGCGTTCAGTTTGCCGGACTGTTTGAAGACCCAAAAATTTTTGTGGGTATGGTTAGCAGGCCTCCCAGGAGTACTGTGGATTTGACATATCTTGTCCAATATTTTGTTGAAGTTGGATAGCTCATCGCTATTGTCCTTAAGGGGCGGTTTTGTATTGTTCTGCCGTGAGCTTTTGAATCTGGCGTTGACTGCCGCGCTCTTTGGCCCGTTCCTTTTAATCTGGCGCTGGTCCTTGTTGCACCGTGGTTTCCCATTTCCATCCCTGATTTCGGATGTACTTGGGTCACTGGTGCTGCATCTTGCTAGCCAGCTGTCCTCTCCCGCGCAAAAGCGGGTCATGAGGCTTGTTAATGCGGCCATTGTTCTTGGTTTTTCTTGGCCGAGGTGTCTGGCGAGCCATTCGTCTTGGACGTTGTGTTTGAAAGCTGCTAAGGCTTCGGCGTCCGGACAGTCGACTATTTGGTTCTTTTTAGTAAGGAACATGTTCAAGAATTTCCGGGCTGACTCTCCGGGCTGTTGAGTTATGTGACTTAGATCGTCTGCATCCGGAGGGCGGACATAGGTCCCCTGAAAATTTGCCCGAAACGCATCCTCGAGCTCTTCCCAGCTTCCAATGGTATTTTCGGGAAGGCTTTTAAGCCAATGCCGAGCTGGCCCTTAGAGTTTAAGGGGTAAGTATTTTATGGCATGGAGATCATCTCCTCTAGCCATGTGTATGTGGAGGATGTAATCCTCGATCCAGACTCCAGGATCTATTGTTCCGTCGTATGCCTCTATGTTTACGGGTTTGAATCCACCGAAATTCATGATCCAAACCTCATCGGTGAAACTAGGGGTGTGCGGCGCCCCTATATTTGGGTGTGCCGTGATCTTCGGAATTTTGGCGTGTTGCATTGCTTTGACGAGCCTGCTTTCTTGGCCCATAGATGGACCTAACTAGGCCATCCTTTGGATGTGAATCCTTATGCGGATCGCATATTGGCTTGTGCGCGGCGCCATTCGCCGCTCTCTTTTTGCTGTGGGGTCGTCCATCCGACCGGGTGGCCTTCTTACTTTTTAATTGTGGGGGCTCTAAGGCCTCCTCGTCAATTCGGCAGTAGCTTTCTTTTCGGTAGTTTTAGTTCGGCGATCGTCGCCGCATTTGTTCAAGTGCTGAATACTTTGCTCCATCTCGATCCTGAGTGCATCTTCCGCTGTTTTGAGCTTCCGCTTGCTTTTTTCAGGCTACGCGCAGATGGCGACGAGCCTTTCTGGAGGTCATCTTGCTCCAATAGTTTGTCCGGCGTGAGATCGTCCGGACTGTTGTCTTCGCCAGTGGACAGATTTTTATCCAAGTTGTCTTGTTCGGATGATTGCTCGATAGCTTGTTCGTTGTCCACGGTTCGCCCTGCTCTATGGCTGGGTTTTTGTTGAGGCGGGATTTTGTTCGGCATTTACGTTGCCGTTTTGACTGCTTTTCGAGGGATTTATCCTTCGTAGCGTCCCGTTGTTCCTCGTCTTCATTTCCTTTAGGTGTATCCACCATGTATATATCATGGGATGAGGTTGTTGTCCAATATCCTACAGGTGCTGGTTCATTGTTGTCTCCTACATCGTCGTCCATACCGTCGATGTCTCCGGAGTCGAAACCGAGCACGTTGTGTAAGCTTTCGACAGTGGCTACGAAGTGGGTGGTGGGTGGGCGTTTAATTTCCTCGTCGTCCACATCCCAACCTTCCTGACCGTAGTCCGGCCAGGGCTCTCCGAATAAAGAGAGAGACTTTAGTGAATTCAGGATGCCGCCGAAGGGCGAGTTCTGAAAGATGTCCGCGGCAGTGGACTCCATAACGGGCGCCCAATCGGATTCGATTGGCAGGGACGCGGAGGGTTCGGAGTCCGGAGAGGAGTCCGGCACCCTAGAGTCAAGGTCTTCGCAAAGGACAGGGATAGAGTTCGGCTCAATCGCCGTAGAGATTGTAGCCCCCGAGGCGGTGTCCAACCACTCGTCCTCGATCGGGGAATCCGCCCCGGATTAAGGGTCGGAGCGGATGTTGGTGCGGCCTCCGTGGCAATCGCTCGCCGCGAGCTAGATCATGCCCATCGAGACAGCGCGGCACGCTTGGCTGCGGCTCGAATCCGTCGAAGATCAAGTCTCCGCGGATATCGGCCGATAGTTCAAACTTCAAATCTGACCGATGGCGAGGCGTAGCTTCGATCTGCTCCAGATGGCTGCTTAATTAGCCCGCAGCAAAGCCGTCGAACACGAAGATCTGTCCGGGAGAAAAGTCTCACCACGACCGCGTCGTTGTTGATGATCGAAGGAGCCATCGGGCCTACCGGTGACGACACGAGGAACTCTCAATGAAAGCACCAATGTCGGTGTCAAACCGGCGGATCTCGGTAGGGGTCCCGAATCATGCGTCTAGGCGGATGGTAACAGGAGACAAGGGACACGATGTTTTTACCCAGGTTCGGGCCCTCTCGATGGAGGTAATACCCTACTCCTGCTTGATTAATATTGATGATATGGGTAGTACAAGAGTAGATCTACCACGAGATCAAGGAGGCTAAACCCTAGAAGCTAGCCTATGGTATGATTATTGTTCGTCCTAGGACTAAAACCCTCCGGTTTATATAGACACCGGATAGGTTAGGGTTACACAAAGTCGGTTACAATGGTAGGAGATCTACATATCTGTATCGCCAAGCTTGCCTTCCACGCCAAGGAAAGTCCCATCTAGACAAGGGACGAAGTCTTCAATCTTGTATCTTCATAGTCTTGGAGTCCGGCCGCGACGATAGTCCGGCTATCCGGACACCCCCTAGTCCGGGACTCCCTCAATGACCAAGGAACCCCAATGTAATATTCAAGGAAGACTCAAGCGCCTAAGCTTGGGGATGCCCCGGAAGGCATCCCCTCTTTCGTCTTCAGAACTATCGGTATACCTTACTCGGAGCTATATTTTTATGCATCACATGATATGTGTTTTGTTTGGAGCCTATTTTCAATTTTACTTGTTGTTTGAATAAAATAATTGGATCTGAAATCTTGAATGAAATATAATCCTCCCATGGCTAGTTAATTATTTGCCTACTCAGTGTGCTTCACTTATATCTTTTTGGAGTAGTTTGTCATTTACTCACGTGCTTCACGTATATCCTATGAGTAAATGGTTGAATGAATTGAATGTCATAAATCTGAATTTATATATGTTTCATATGCTTATAACATGGGGAGTAATGACTTCACACATAATAAGTATAGGTAGTAAACTTATTATAAGTTAGCAAACATAGAATTGGTCACTTGAACAATTCATGAAAGGATATTGAAGGAAGAGATATTTCACATATAAATATACTATCTTGGACATCTTTTGTAATTGTGAGCACTCATTAAAATATGACATGCTAAAAAGTTGATGTTGGACAAGGAAGACAACTTAATGGGTTATGTTTTCCTATATCTGAGATGTTATATTGTCTTGGATCATCCAACATGTTGAGCTTGCCTTTCCCTCTCATGCTAGCCAAATTATTTGCACCAAGTAGAAATACTACTTGTGCTTCCAAACATCCCTTAAAATGAGTTTTGCCATCAGAGTCCACCATACCTACCTATGGATTGAGTAAGATCCTTCAAGTAAGTTGTCATCGGTACTTGCAATAAAAATTGCTCTCTAAATATGTATGATCTATTAGTGTGGAGAAAATAAGCTTTATACGATCTTGTGATATGGAAGCAATAAAAGAGACGGACTGCATAATAAAGGTCCCTATCACAAGCGGCAATATAAAGTGACGTTCTTTTGCATTAAGATTTTGTGCATCCAACCTTAAAATCGCATGACAACCTCTGCTTCCCTCTGCGAAGGGCCTATCTTTTAATTTTATCTTCTACCTTATGCAAGAGTCATGGTGATCTTCACCTTTCCTTTTTACATTTTATCCTTTGGCAAGCACATTGTGTTGGAAAGATCCTGATATATATATCCAATTGGATGTAAGTTATCATGAACTATTATTTTTGACATTACCCTTGAGGTAAAAGGTTGGGAGGCGAATCTATAAGCCCCTATCTTTCTCTGTGTCTGATTAAAATTTTGAACCCATAAATATCACGTGAGTGGTAGCAATTGTGAAAGATTAAAGGATAGTTGAGTATGTGGAGTTTGATAAATCAAAGCTTTGACATAGACCCTTCCTGAAAATAAGATGAATTGCAATTGTTTGATGACTGAGAATATAGTTTGTTAGTTTCAAGAAAGTTTATGATCTATACTTTAACATGTGAATAGCTTGTTACTTGATCATGAAAAGTTTTATGAGATGAGATACTGTTATGACATATAATGATGCTAGAAAAGGTGATTGAAATTATCATTGATGAAACTTATGCACTTTCTAGCATCCACACTTCATAAATTATTTCTTTTATCATTTACCTACTCGAGGACGAGCAAGAATTAAGCTTGGGGATGCTGATACGTCTCCAATGTATCTATAATTTATGAAGTATTCATGCCATGTTTATAATAGTTTTATATGTTTTTGGTATGATTTGAGTAGAACTAACCCGGACTGACGCTCTTTTCAGCAGAACTACTGTGGTGTTGTTTTTGTGCACAAACAAAAGTTCTTGGAACGCGATGAAAATCAACGGTGATTTTTCTGGAAAATATGAAAAATACTGGAACAAAAATCTACCGGAGGGGAGTCACGGGGGCCCCATGAGGGTTGGGGGCGCGCCCCCTGCCTTGTGGACTCCCCAAAGGCCCCCCTGACGTGAAATAAACGCCAACTTCTCCTATAAATACAAAATCCTCCAGAAATTAACCTAGATCGGAAGTTCTGCCACCGCAAGCCTCTGTAGCCACGAGAAATCAATCTAGGCCCTCTCTAGCACCCTGCCGGAGGGGGCCATGATCACCGGAGGCCATGGGGAAGGATCTCGGAGGGGCCATCATCGCCATGAAGGCCAAGGACCAGAGGGGGAACCTCTCCCCAACCAGGGGGGAGGCCATGGAGGAGGAAGCACAAGAGGGAGAACCTCTCCTCCTCTCTCTCGGTGGCGCCGGAGTGCCATCGGGAGGGGAATCATCGCCGCGGTGATCGTCTTCATCAACATCACCATCATCACCACCATCCTCATCTATTTTACACGGTCCACTCTCCCGCACCCCGCTGTAATCCCTACTTGAACATGGTGCTTTATGCCACATATTATGATCCAATGATGTGTTGCCATCCTATGATGTTTGGAGTAGATATCCTTTATCTTTGGGTTGATTGATGATCTAGATTGGTATGAGTTGTTTGTTTTATTTTGGTGCTGTCCTATGGTGCCCTCCGTGTCGCGCAAGTGTGAGGGATTCCCGCTATAGGGTGTTGCAATATGTCCATGGTTTGCTTATTGTCTGCGTTGCGTGAGTGACTGAAACACAAACACGGGTAAGTGGGACATGGCGTATGGGAATAAAAAGGACTTCATACTTTAATGCTATGGTTGGGTTTTACCTTAATGATCTTTAGTAGTTGCGGATGCTTGGTAGAGTTCCAATCATAAGTGCATATGATCTAAGAAGAGAAAGTATGTTAGCTTATGCCTCTCCCTCATATGAAATTGCAATAGTGATTAGCGATCTTGTTAACAATTGCCTAGGACAATTCCGCACACCGATCCATCATTATTCCACACTCGCTATTTATAATATTTAGTAATATATTCTAACTTTATGATAACATCACCTACTTTTATATTTTAGCTCTCCGATATCATGCAAAGTTATCCTCTTCATACCCACAATGGAGTTTTATTTCTTGTTTCTTGTTGGAAGGAAAGGTTCGGTGTACGTAGAGTCGTATCAGTGGCAGATAGGACTTGAGAGAATATTGATCTTACCTTTAGATCCTTGTGGGTTCGACACTCCATACTTATCACTTCCACCTTTGGAAATTGCTACGATGATTCCCTGCACTTGGGGATTATCAGCATGTCTTTAGGACACCATGCAAAGATGTCCCGATTCTCATGGAGGAAATCGACGAGCTCGCTTTCTTATTTGCTATCGAGGTTGGTCCCCACAATAGCGTGCCTCTCCGGGTGCTCTGGATCCAGGGCGATCTTCTTGGTCTCCTTGGCCGGCTGGAAGGAGCCCTGAGTCTCCGACTCCTTGGGGTCAGGTGACAGGTCTGGCTGCTTGCTGGCCATGGCCACCACCTGGTCAAGGAGACGCTTCTCTTCAGCAATGACAAGGGACTTGGCTAGCCGGCTGCTTGCAGTGGCACATGCAGCCGACTTCTTGTAGTCGTTGGCAACAATGATGATGCCCTTGGGACCCGGCTGTCACGCCCAAGAGGCGACCCTATCCAAAAGGAACTCGAAGGTCCCACCAAGGATAGAAGCGCATCTTGAAGACGCTTTTGCAAGGTGGATATCATTACATCAACATAACATAATAGTGGGGATACATCCGATACATACAATGTCACATGAATACAACAATACATCATATACAAGATCGACATCCGACTGCGGATGCAACATAAACAGAAACTCAAACAATATCCACCCTGCTAGCCCAGGCTGCCGACCTGGAACCTATCCCCTAATCGAAGAAGAAGCAGAAGAAGAACTCCAAACAAGCAAACATCACTCTCGCGTCATGATCATCGCATAACCTGTACCTGCAACTGTTGGTGTAGTAATCTGTGAGCCACGAGAACTCAGCAATCCCATTACCATGGGTATCAAGACTAGCAAAGCTTAATGGGAAAGGAAGGGGTGAAGTGGTGAGGTTGCAGCAGCGACTAAGCATGTATGGTGGCTAACATACGCAAATGAGAGCGAGAAGAGAAACAAAGGAACGGTCGTCAACTAGTAATGATCAAGAAGTGATCCTGAACTCCTACTTACGTTAGACATAACCCAGAAACCGTGTTCTCCTCTCGATCAACCCCGAAAAGAGACACTCATAGTTACGCACACGGTTGGTGTATTTTAGAAGAGTTTACTTCAAGTTTACTACAACCGGATATTAACAAATTCCCATCTGCCACATAACCGCATGGCACGGCTTTGAAAGTTTATACCTGCGCAGGGTGTCCCAACTTAGCCCATGATAAGCTCTCGCGATCAACGAAGGATATTCCTTCTCCCGGAAGACCCGATCAGTCTCGAATCCGGCTACAAGACATTTCGACAGAATAAAACAAGACCAGCAAAGCCACCCGAATGTGCCGACAAATCCCGATAGGAGCTGCACATATCTCGTTCTCGGGCACACCGATGAGCAAGACGACGGGTTGGCATAGACCTGGTTGCCCAGGGGCGCGGACATCGCCGGTTTGGACCAGCACTCGAGAGGAGAACTGGCCCGGGGCTAAATAAAGATGACCCTCGGCTCCGAAACCCAAGGGAAAAAGGGCATAGGTGAGGCAAATGGTAAAACCAATGTTGGGCCTTGCTGGAGGAGTCTTATTCAAAGCGAACTGTCAAGGGGTCCCATAAATCACCCAACCGCGTTAGGGACGCAAAATCCGGGAACATAATACCGATATGACGGAAACTAGGGCGGAAGAGTGAAACAAAACAGCAGGCATAAGGCCGAGCCTTCCACCCTTTACCAAGTATATAGATGCATTAATAAATATAAGAGATATTGTGATATCCCAACATAATCCTGTTCGCCATGGAGCAAACTTCATCTTCACCTGCAACTAGCAACGCTATAAGAGGGGCTGAGCAAAAGCGGTAACATAGCCAAACAACGGTTTGCTAGGAAGGGTGACAAAGGTTAGGGGCTATCATGCAATTTGGGAGGCTTGAGCAGCAAGTGGTAGGTAATGCAGCATAGCGATAGAACGAAGCAACTAGGATAGCAATGATAATAATGAGATCCAAGGTGACGGTCATCTTGCCTGAAATCCCGCTAGGAAGAAGAACGAGTCCATGAAGAAGACGAACGGAAGTAGTCGAACGAATCCTCACAACTCCAGAACGAAACCGAAGCTAACGAGAGAAGCAAACCGGAAAGAAACAAACAACATAGTAAACAACCATCACATGAACATGGCATGATGCACAAACAAGAATGATGCATGTCCGTTTTAAAGGCTCATGGCATGGAAAGTGCAACAAACAACACTACAAATTAAGTGGAGCTCAATATGCAACGAGTTGCATATTGACGAAACACCACATCAATTATCTAGTTCGCTCTTGTCTATGCTACCAAACAATATTAAGTGTTGTTAAACATGGCAAGAGGTGAAGCATAATAAAACTACCTATCTAGGCAAGTTTAAGTGAGGCCGGAAACATCAAACAACAATTCCAATAAATCCTCATGTCATTTAGCAATTTAAAACAACAACAATTTTTAACCATTTTAATTGTTGTTATCATGATGCAGATGACATATGCAAGTTTTATGCAATTTTATGAAAACGTTGACATGAAGATGATAAGGAGCATTTGGTCACCATGGCGGAATGAAACGGGTGCCACGGCAACGAATCCGAAAATGATGTCACAACAACATATCGGTTCCGGTAGCTCATGGAGATGCCGGTGCAAAAGAAGTGTGCGTGAGAGTGTCATGCAAGGATGGTGGGGTACTCCCGGATTCTGGGTTCCCACGGGACGACGACATGGCAAACGAGGAACGTGCAAAGACATCTCTCGGACACGGTGCAAACACGAGCAACTCATATAACACACATGCATACGGTCCACGGCGGTCGTTTCGGCGGTTATACCTTTGAAGCGTGCATTTCGAGGCGGTTCACAAATGTCGAGGGAAGTAGTCGTTCTCGCGGCGGTAGTGGAAGTAGTGGTACACGTTCGTTTTCAGGGAGGTACTTGAAGAATCCAACGTCTTAGGGGCGACGGTAGTGGTACACACGACATCGAGGTACTTGTCGGTCCGGTCTTGGCGGTGTAGATGTACACGGTGTCGGGGTACTTGTCGCATCACCGGGCGTAGTCGTACACGTTCGAAGCAGAACTGGGCGTATCCATGTATTTGGCGTTCCGGTCCTGTAGTCGTACTAGGCATCCGGTGAACTTGGTGAAATCCACGAAGGCATCCTTGGGCGTTCCTTGTTGCCGCGGGAAGCCAACATACGACAAGGGTCGAGGGCGCGGTACAGCAACGAGGCGACAAGGACGGGATCCGACAACATGCGGCTCTGGCAGATCGATGTAGAGGCGCGGGAAGCAGCTTCCGGCGCGGGGGGCGGAGGAGCTTGGGCGCGGGACGGCGTCCTGGTGGTGTTGGCGCTCCTACCGGCGTGGAGGACGACGACCGCAGGCGCGAAGCAGGGGAGCAGCAGATGGACTTGGCGTGATACAAGGGGCTGGATCCGAGCGGGACTTGTAGTGGCAGCGAATCGGGTCGGAGGCGAGCACGAGATGGCATCGGGGAGGGTGCAACTGTTGCTGCTGCCGACTCTGATAGAGGCGAGATCCGGCGAAGGAGCTGGCGAGGCGGTGGCGCTGGGTAGACGAGGAGGCGGGCGAGGAGAAGTCGGGGAGGAGAAGGGGTGCGGGGAAGGCGGCAAGGCGGTCGGAGGGGTCGCCGGCGTGGTGGAGCTTTGTAGCGGGAGAAGCATAGGGGAGGGGCGGTGCGAGGGTTCTGCTCCTCTCTCTCCATGTGAGAGGCGGCGCCAGGAGGAGAACGAAGGGAGAGAGCTGGGGATCGGGAGAGTGTGGTGAGGGGCTAGGGTTAACAGTGGGGCGCGGCTGGGCCCTGGGCTAGCTGCACGAATGGGCTGTCCTAGATGGTCAGACCCAAGAGGCCGGCTGGGCTGGCTCTCTTCTCTCTCACTCTAAAAGAAAAAAAACAGAGATAAGAAAGAAAAGAAAGGGAGGTTAGGGGAAGAAGTTGGACACGCGGATAATTTTCCCGGACTCACAAAAATGTGCTTGTTCCGAGAAAATAGAAAAGGCCATGATTGAGAGATTTAAATCCAAACTCATTTGATTTAAATTCAAATGGTTTGAATAGGAGGTGAGGGTTGGGAAGGTCCAAAAATGTTGAGATTTTTGGTGGAGCTCCGGAAAATGATGAAAGAATATATGGCAAGGTTGGAGACCAAGAATTAAGATAACAAAGGCATTGGGATACTTGCAAGTGAGTTATGGTGAATTCCAAATTAATGAAATATTTAAAATAGCTCCATAAATATTAGGAGGATATGTTATAAAGAGAAATCACCATGTGAATTCCCTCGATTTAAATAGATCAAAAGATCTATGCAATTTATTTAGTTGAGGTTTTAAAAATTAAATGACAAGCTGGCATGATGACATGATGCAATGCAAAAATAAATAGATCAAGCACAAATGAAAACACACGGAGGTCACAAAAATATGGAAGTCTTCTGAAGCGTCGGTCTCGGGGTGTTACAACACTCCACCACTACGAGAGGATCTCGTCCCGAGATCTAGGATGGCACCGAAGAGAAATGGAAGAGGAAGAGGTAAAACAAAGTTGCTTTTTTGACAAACGAGTGAAACCAAAGAACCTTGAGAGGTCATAAAGCTTGAAGAAATGACACGACGGAGGTGAACACAATTTAAAACACTCCGTTCATCAAGAGGAGCAAGGAACAATGAATACGACAAGAAAGAAGAGCTTAAGTGACAAGATAGACATTGAAACCACTCCGATTAAGTGGATAAGCAAGAAAAGAACACGATCCTCAAAATTCGAGATAATGAGTGAAGAGAGCAACATCACCATGCCTCCGGAAGAAGAAATAGAAGTTGGATCATTGGAATAAACGAATGGAGAAGAAAATGCCAACTTCTGCCACAAATGATCTTGGAAGCACCCTTCCAAGAAGGTTAGAACAGAGTTTTTGGAAAACCAACAACGAAAGGATAAGCTTGTAGTGGGCTTATGGAAAAAACCTCAAAATTATGAGGTGAGCTTCTGCCACCAACGTAAACAAATGATTGGATTGATATCAACAAGGAGACAAGAAACTTATTTCACCGGGAGGACAAATGAAGAACTTGGGTCATTTATAAGCACCATAACTAGCAACAATCCTTAGGGAAGGCTGTAGGTGAAATATAACCCAATATAATTCCAACAAAAAGATTTATTGGTTGAAAAGATCTCTTGAACGAAGAGAAAATGATGGATTTAAAATACCTCATTCTTGACAACATATGAATCATGAAACATGAAGGAAATTGTCAAGAGTGACATAACACCACCTCAAAAGATAAGGTAGAAAGAATTGCACTTTGGAATGCAAGAAGAAGAATACTTGAACTCCTCAAAACAAGACATGTGTTGAACACCATGTTTATTTTTAGAGTATCGCTTGGCTGATCTTAACTTCAAGAGAAATCTTGAAGAACAATTGAAGAATGAAAAGAATCCTTAATGAACCACCATGTAGAGCCTCCATGAAGAACTCCGGTAATAAAAGGATGATAGAAAGAAAGAGAAGTTGAAAACACAAGGTGAAGCCTTGCAATAATTTAGATGGAGCTTCGCCACAAGATAATGCGGAAAACTTGGAACTCCAGAAAGGAAAAGATGAAACACTAGAACCAAGAATTACTTCATCATGAACAATCTCTAGAAGAAAAGAATTGAATCACCTCGAGGAAATAAGAATAAGATTTATTGTATGCTTATCCTTCATCAAATTAAATTGATGACAAGCAATGGATTTGGCATACTACTTATTCCTGTAGAAATGATTAAGAGAGATATAGCGCAAACTTGAGAAGGTATTGATGGAACCACCGGTGGGATTGGAAAGAACAAATGAAACTATATGATAACGAAGGAAGAGAACTCTTGAACGAACCACCGTAAGAATTGAAAATGAACATAGCAAAGGCACAATTCACCGGGAGGAATTAGAAAACGACGTTGATACTTGAGGGAATTTAGATACAAATGAACGAATAGATCACGAGCTGATTAGAGAATACTTGAATGATGCACCGGTAAGATTTGGAGAACGAGAGCTGAAAGCTGAGAATGAGGAATTATGACATGATGGCCTACGGAGGAAAGAAATGGGAACAACTCATGAAATGCTCCAGATGGGTAAAAAGAATTCCCACAATCGAAAACAATTATGAGAGTATGGCATCAAGCTAGAACCGTGAATCTTGAAGTGAATGGAGCAAGATTTTAAGAGAAACTCTTCTTCGGTCTTCAAATGTTGAGAATGACAATGAGAAACCACCGTGAATTGTTGAGATACTCCGGGATGAAAATTCGTAAGGTTGAACCAACGATGGAAAGAATTTGAAAGATCTTGGAGAAAGACATATGACTGATGATAACCCATTATTATGTCAAACTTTGAAAAGAATTTGAGAATAGTTCCAGGAAAATTAGAAGAGTCAGGTAAGATCCTGGGAAAAGACCTGTGGGTTAGGGCCCACTCGAAAGAAACATCGTTGAAGGATTGCTTGAAATAAAGATTGCACCGGTAGAATTAAATGGCTTGAATGAGATAACAACCTCAGAATAACTTGAACGATGAACGGATAGAGAATGGAAACACGAATCTTGTGAGATATCTTCAGCACTCCAGAAAAAAATGAATAGGAAGAAGTGAATGGTTAAGAGGTGCATTGGCATGAGAAAGCATTTGCAACAAGGAAAGGAGTATGATCAACACTGAAAGCTTGAGTTAAATCCACCGAAAAGAATACGAGAATGAAGAATGATGAACTTGAAGTCTGCTAGTATCTTCCCGAGAATCACCGGATAAGAACAAGGAGGAAAAGAATGAAGAGACTTCACATCAATAAAAAGGATACTTGATTAAGAAATCTGAGTCCTTGCAGAAAAGGGTGGGAGTGCGGGAAAACAAAGACAACTTAGGACGGATGAAACAAACACCGTTGAGAAAACTTAGAATTGATCTCGCAAATGTTGAAATGATCGGATCCATTTGAAGAGAAGCACGCCGGTTGGGAAAAGAATTGACATGACAATCTCGATAAACAAGAAGGATTAGCACTCTCATAGAAATATGAGAACACCGCTTGAAAGGTATGGAATCAACACTTGACATTGAAGCAACTCGAATACCACAACTCAAAACAAAACCAAGGATTGGCTTGCAGAAATAAGCCGGAACAAATACATATGATAGAGATTTACCCAATCTCATATCATGCATCTGTCGGAAAGATATTCTAGGAGCTACTTGAATTCCCACCTATAAACTCCCGAAACATTCTGGTTATGCAATCTGGTGTTGGGGATACATGGGACACAAAATATATCACCCAAACTAACAATACTTAGATCCAGCTGTATCCATCCTTCAACACATAACCAAGAAAACTCCGGAAATCATGTACCTCAACCTTCGAAAAGCATCTGTTATACAAGTTATGGCAATACTCCCGAACTCCCCAGTACTGGGTGGCGTCGAGGTTATCTCACCAACAACTGCATAAAAGAGATTTTCGATGTTGGCAAAACTCAGGTATTCCAGAACTGCAACGATAAAATTGTGACGACAACACCTCGGAGCTCAACTCCCCGGGGCACTGCCACAACCCCTAAATGTCAGGAGGCACCAAGAACAATGTTCTCATCACAAAACCATCGGAATGATTCCAAGATACCCGCGTGATCCTAAGAAATTTTTCGTGAAATTTGAGGAGAGGAAAGACAAAACATCTACGTCAGGAGGCCTCACCAGAGCGACGAAGGGACTGAGGAATAAAAAGAATCCTACTCTCCGATATATATAATCCTAAGACTCAAAATAGTTTTCTTCTAGACTCAACAACGGCCAACAATCAAGGGGGCTCCTATGGTCGGTCGAGGCTCTGATACCAACTTATCACGCCCAAGATGCAATTCTATCCAAAAGGAACTCAAGGTCCCACTAAGGATAGAAGCGCATCTTGAAGACGCTTTTGCAAGGTGGATATCATTACATCAACATAACATAATAGTGGGGATACATCCAATACATACAATGTCACATGAATACAACAATACATCATATACAAGATCGACATCCGATCATGGATGCAACATAAACAGTAAACTCAAACAATATCCACCACGCTAGCCCAGGCTGCAACCGAACCTATCCCCGATCAAGAAGAAGCGTAAGAAGAACTCCAAACAAGCAAACATCGCTCTCGGCCATGATCATCGCACAACCTGTACCGCAACTGTTGGTGTAGTAATCAGTGAGCCACGAGGACTCAAAGAATCCCATTACCATGGGTATCAAGACTAGCAAAGCTTAATGGGAAAGGAAGGGGTGAAGTGGTGAGGTTGCAAAGAGCGACTAATCATGTATGGTGGCTAACATACGCAAATGAGAGCGAGAAGAGAAACAAAGGAACGGTCGTCAACTAGTAATGATCAAGAAGTGATCCTGAACTCCTACTTACGCCGACATAACCCGTAAACCATGTTCTCCTCTCGATCAACCCCTAAAAGAGACACTCACGGTTACGCACACGGTTGGTGTATTTTAGAAGAGTTTACTTCAAGTTTACTACAACCGGATATTAACAAATTCCATCTGCCACATAACCGCGGGCACGGCTTTCGAAAGTTTATACCTGCAGGGTGTCCCAACTTAGCCCATGATAAGCTCTCGCGATCAACGGGATATTCCTTCTCCCGGAAGACCCGATCAGTCTCGGAATCTCGCTACAAGACATTCCGACAAAGAATAAAACAAGACCAGCAAAGCCGCCCGAATGTGCCGACAAATCCCGATAGGAGCTGCACATATCTCGCTCTCGGCACACCGGATGAGCAAGACGATGGTTGGCATAGACCCTGGTTGCCCAGGGGCGCCGGACATCGCTCGGTTTGGACCAGCACTCAGAGGAGAACTGGCCCGGGGGGCTAAAATAAAGATGAACCTCGGGCTCCGGAAACCCAAGGGAAAAAGGGCATAGGTGAGGCAAATGGTAAAACCAATGTTGGGCCTTGCTGGAGGAGTCTTATTCAAAGCGAACTGTCAAGGGAGTCCCATAAATCACCCAACCGCGTTAGGGACGCAAAATCCGGGAACATAATACCGATATGACGGAAACTAGGGCGGCAAGAGTGGAACAAAACACCAGGCATAAGGCCGAGCCTTCCACCCTTTACCAAGTATATAGATGCATTAATAAATATAAGAGATATTGTGATATCCCAACATAATCCTGTTCGCCATGGAGCAAACTTCATCTTCACCTGCAACTAGCAACGCTATAAGAGGGGCTGAGCAAAACGGTAACATAGCCAAACAACGGTTTGTTAGGAAGGGTGACAAAGGTTAGGGGCTATCATGCAATTTGGGAGGCTTGAGCAGCAAGTGGTAGGTAACGCAGCATAGCGATAGAACGAAGCAACTAGCATAGCAATGATAGTAATGAGATCCAAGGTGACGGTCATCTTGCCTGAAATCCCGCTAGGAAGAAGAACGAGTCCATGAAGAAGACGAACGGAAGTAGACGAACGAATCCTCACAACTCCAGAACGAAACCAAAGCTAACGAGAGAAGCAACCCGGAAAGAAACAAAACAACATAGTAAACAACCATCACATGAACATGGCATGATGCACAAACAATAATGATGCATGTCCGTTTTAAAGGCTCATGGCATGGCAAAGTGCAACAAACAACACTACAAATTAAGTGGAGCTCAATATGCAACGAGTTGCATATTGACGAAACACCACATCAATTATCTAGTTCGCTCTTGGCTATGCTACCAAACAATATTAAGTGTTGTTAAACATGGCAAGATGTGAAGCATAATAAAACTACCTATCTAGGCAAGTTTAAGTGAGGCCGGAAACATCAAACAACAATTCCGGTAAATCCTCATGTCATTTAGCAATTTAAAACAACAACAATTTTTAACCATTTTAATTGTTGTTATCATGATGCGGATGACATATGCAAGTTTTATGCAATTTTATGAAAACGTTGACATGAAGATGATAAGGAGCATTTGGTCACCATGGCGGAATGAAACGGGTGCCACGGCAACGAATCCGAAAATGATGTCACAACAACATATCGGTTCCGGTAGCTCATGGAGATGCCGGTGCAAAAGAAGTGGGCGTGAGCGTGTCATGCAAGGATGGTGGGGTACTCCCGGATTCTGGGTTCCCACGGGACGACGGCATGGCAAACGAGGAACGTGCAAAGACATCTCTCGGACACGGTGCAAACACGAGCAACTCATATAACACACATGCATCCGGTCCACGGCGGTCGTTTCGGCGGTTATACCTTTGAAGCGTGCATTTCGAGGCGGTTCACAAATGTCGAGGGAAGTAGTCGTTCTCGCGGCGGTAGTGGAAGTAGTGGTACACGTTCGTTTTTAGGGAGGTACTTGAAGAATCCAACGTCTTCGGGGCGACGGTAGTGGTACACACGACATCGAGGTACTTGTCGGTCCGGTCTTGGCGGTGTAGATGTACACGGTGTCGGGTACTTGTCGCATCACCGGGCGAGTCGCACACGTTCAAGCGAATCGGGCGATCCATGTACTTGGCGCTTCGGTCCCGTAGTCGCATTAGGCATCCGTGAACTTGGCGAAATCCACGAAGGCATCCTTGGCGTTCTGGTTGCCGCGGAAGCCAACAGACGACAAGGGTCGAGGGCGCGTACAGCAACGAGGCGACAAGGACGGATCCGACAACATGCGGCTCGCAGATCGATGCAGAGGCGCGGGAAGCAGCTTCCGGCGCGGGGGGCGGAGGAGCTTGGGAGTGGGACGACGTCCGGGTGGCGTTGGCGCTCCTACCGGCGTGGAGGACGACGACCGCAGGCGCGAAGCAGGGGAGCAGCAGATGGACTTGGCGTGATACAAGGGGCTGGATCCGAGCGGGACTTGCAGTGGCAGCGAATCGGGTCAGAGGCGAGCACGAGATGGCATCGGGGAGGGTGCAGCTGTTGCTGCTGCCGGCTCTGACGGAGGTGAGATCCGGCGAAGGAGCTGGCGAGGCGGCGGCGCTGGGTAGACGAGGAGGCGGGCGAGGAGAAGTCGGGGAGTAGAAGGGGTGCGGGGAAGGCTGCAAGGCGGTCGGAGGGGTCGCCGGCATGGTGGAGCTTTGTAGCGGGAGAAGCATAGGGGAGGGGCGATGCGAGGGTTCTGCTCCTCTCTCTCCCTGTGAGAGGCGGCGCCAGAGGAGAACGAAGGAGAGAGCTGGGAACAGGAGAGTGTGGTGAGGGGCTAGGTTAACAGCGGGCGCGGCCGGGCCCTGGGCTAGCTGCACGAATGGGCTGACCTAGATGGTCAGACCCAAGAGGCCGGCTGGGCTGGCTCTCTTCTCTCTCACTCTAAAAGAAAAAAACAGAGATAAGAAAGAAAAGAAAGGGAGGTTAGGGGAAGAAGTTGGACACGCGGATAATTTTCCCGGACTCACAAAAATGTGCTTGTTCCGAGAAAATAGAAAAGGCCATGATTGAGAGATTTAAATCCAAGCTCATTTGATTTAAATTCAAATGGTTTGAATAGGAGGTGAGGGTTGGGAAGGTCCAAAATGTTGAGATTTTGGTGGAGCTCCTAAAATGATGAAAGAATATATGGCAAGGTTGGAGACCAAGAATTAAGATAACAAAGGCATTGGGATACTTGCAAGTGAGTTATGGTGAATTCCAAATTAATGAAATATTTAAAATAGCTCCATAAATATTAGGAGGATATGTTATAAAGAGAAATCACCATGTGAATTCCCTCGATTTAAATAGATCAAAAGATCTATGCAATTTATTTAGTTGAGGTTCTAAAAATTAAATGACAAGCTGGCATGATGACATGATGCAATGCAAGAATAAATAGAGCAAGCACAAATGAAAACACACGGAGGTCACAAAAATATGGAAGTCTTCTGAAGCGTCGGTCTCGGGGCGTTACACCGGCATCTTCATCTTGTGGTAAGCATAAAGAGGCACTTCCATGAACTTGGCGAGAGCTGGCCTGCCTAGGAGCGCGTGGTAGGGGCTTTCCAGGTCAACCACCTCGAACCAAATTGTCTCTCGACGGAAGTGATCTTTGTCTCCGAATAGGACATCTATCTTGATCTTACCAATTGGAGAGCAGGACGGGCCGGATACAATGCTGTGGAAGACAGACCGACTGGGCTGCAGTTGTCTCTCTTTGATGCCCAACTTCTCCATGGTGTCGCGGTAGAGGATGTTGATGCTGCTACCGCCATCTATCAGAGTCCTGGAGAAATGGGAGGCCCGCCTCTCAGTTGCAAAGGTTGATTCCAGCACCATAGCATAGGAACCCGGAGAAGGCATCACCTCCGGGTGGTCAGCACAGCTCCAGGTGATGGGCTTCTCGGACAAATGCATGAGCTGGGGGACCTCTGAAGCAACAACATTCACCTCATGATGTTGCTGCCGTCGACTATGCTTGTCATCAGCCACACTGGTGAAAACGACGTAGGCTCCATGCTCTTCAGGGAACTCATCTTGAACTGCGCCGACTGGTCGGACCGCCGGCTGCTGAGGAGGCGGAGCTGGTGGGCCAGCAGGCGGAGGAGGCAGGCCTTCGCCTTTGGCAATGCGGGTGAGCCAGTTGCACTTTCAGGTGGTGTGGTTGGATGGCTTCGCGCCGCTTTGGAACTTACAGGGAGCATCAAGGGTTTGCTCGAAGGAGAAGGCAGGCAACCAAGCAGGCTTGCCGCCTTTCTGACGCTTGGGCCCTGCCTGCCCCTCCAGCTGCTGGTCTTCGACTATTGCCACCTGCCGGCTGGTGGAAGTCGCCTGCTGGGCCTTGCGCTTGTGGTTGTTCAGCTGCTGGCGCCGGTTGGAGTCACTAGCCGGCGTTCGAGGAGCCGACGGGGTCACCTTCCCGAACGCGTCTACTTGCAGCTCCGGCTTCATGGAGGAGTGGGCCGTGGCGTACTTGTCTGCTATGATCAGTAGTTCGTCGAGTGTAGTCGGCTCATCGCAGAGGAGCCTGTGCTTGAGTAGGGTGCCTTCTCTGCACCCGGCGGTGAAGTACTCTATGGCTTGCACCTCATGCACCCCTTCGCAGGAGTTGCGCAGTTCAGCCCACCGCGTTAAGTTGTCGCGGGTGGACTCGGTCGGGCCTTGGACGCACAAGGAGAGCTGGTAGGTCTTGGGCGGCCGCTTGTAGGTGCTGGTGAAGTTGCGGATGAAGACCTCGGTGAAATCCAGCCAGCTGTTGATGTTGTAAGGCTTGAGGCTGTTCAGCCATGTCCGGGCCGTGCCTTGGAGCATGAGCGGAACGTACTTATGTTGATGGCGGTGGAGTAGTCGACCAGCCAATCTTCTGGCTTCACAGATCCGTTGTACTTGGGTGTTTCCCATGGGAGCGAGAACCCTTTGGGAAAGGGCTCGTCGCGAATGCGGGGGCCGAAACAAGGCGGGCCAATTGCATCTTCTTCTTCTACAGCCTAGGATCGGGCCAGACGGTCGATCTGGTGGCGGGCGTCATTCTCCCCGACTCCTTCACGGTGGCCCAGTCAGTCTCCAAGAGTCAGATGCTCAACAGGCGGTGGGGAAGCGCGCCTCTCCCTGCGAGGAGGAGGCGGGCGATCGTCCCGTCATTCCACCGCTCGTGGGCGGCCGTCTTGGTCGCGCTCGATCGTGATGCGGGTGTGCTGACTGCGGCTAGCAGCCGGTTCTTGGTCTCGTCGACATGAGCGCCGCCAGGGGGATCGAGGTCGCCTTGCTCACGGGGGTGATTTCGCTTGCACGCCGGTTCCAAAGATGCGGCGGCAAGCCTCCTGCTGCGCGGCTGCCGCGTCAAGGAGCTGTTGAACGCGCGCCGTCATGCAGTGCTGCTCGTCTCCCTCCAGGTGGTCCAGCTCGTCTGCCGCGACCTGGGCGGCGTGTAAGTTCTCCAATGGGGTGGCGTAGACCGGGCGTTCGGCTCCCGTCATGCTGGTGATGGCTGCGCCGCGCTGTCGAACCGTGCCCACCTGGCTAGGCTCGCCACTAGCCGGTGTGCCGCACACAACACGGTCGATCTCGTGCTGGTAAGCTTCAGTGAGGTGCCTCATGGCCGCCAGCTTGATGGCACTGTTGAGGAGCGAGACGTGGATCAACTCCAGCGTCGCGCCATCAGCGTCTTCCGCCACAGGCACGGACAGGCCCCGCATTGCCGCCTGCAGCGGGGCCTGGCCAGCCCCGTCAGAGGCTCCGTCGTGGCTAATGACCAACACCTCCCTAACGGTGCTGGCGTTGCTGTCCGCAGGAGGGAGCGGGTCGTCGATGATCACCACATGGTCGGGGAAGGCATCCGTGGGCGCCGCGTCGGCATCGATGATCATGTCAACGGGCGGGTCGGTGGAGCCAACGGACTCCATATCGAAAGCGGGCTCGTTGGTGATGTGAAGCTTGTCGAGGAGGTCGACGAGGCAGCTCTCAGCGCTGGTCGTTCCCGCGTCGGGCGCGGGCTCATCGGAGAGGCGGATCCCGCCGATGAGATCGGCAAGGCAGCTTGCGGCGCAAGCGGCTTCCACGCTGCATAGTGCGTTGATGCAAACGTCGTCGGGCGCGTCGGGCTAGCTGCGCTCGCCAGGAAGGAAGAGGGTTCCCGTCCAGAACATGTTTCCGAACGACGGTGCACCTAGCCCCACGGTGAGCGCCAAACTTCGGGGATATCTAGCGACATATGCCAAGGGATGGCTTATCATGGAGGGGGTCAAAAGTACGTCATCGGGCTCTAGAAGCGGGAGTGAGCGAGACCGCATACGCCTGCAAATCTTACCCAGGTTCGGGGCTCTCCGTGGAGATAGCACCCCTTGTCCTGCTCTGCTGGGTCTCCGCATTATCATTATATTCAATAGTGTAGCTACAAGATTGCTCCTTGAGCTATTCAACTAGAGGAGGAAGAAGGGCAAGTCTATCTCTACTCCTCTCTCTATATGTGTTTGTAAGATGGCTAAGGTGTTGGGGAACGCAGTAATTTCAAAACAATTCCTACGATCACGCAAGATCTATCTAGGTGATGCATAGCAACGAGAGGGGAGAGTGTTGTCTACATACCCTCGTAGACCGAAAGCTGAAGCGTTTTATCAACGCGGTTTATGTAGTCGTACGTCTTCACGATCCGGCCGATCCTAGCACCGAACGTACGGCACCTCCGTGTTCAGAACACGTTCAGCTCGATGACGTCCCTCATACTCTTGATCCAGTTGAGGCCGAGGGAGAGTTTCGTCAGCACGATGGCATGGCGACGGTGATGATGAAGTTACCGGCGCAGGGTTTCGCCTAAGCACTACGACGATATGACCGAGGTGTGTAACTGTGGAGGGGGGCACCGCACACGGCTAAGAGATTGTCTGTTGTGTGTCCTAGCGGTGCCCTCCCCACATATATATAGGTGGGATGGGGAGGGAGCAGCAGGAGGCACGTCCCAAGTAGGAGGAATCCTACTTGGGGCCTAATCCTATTCGGCCTCCCCCTTTGCCATGTTTTTCGGAGGGAGAAGGAATGGGGAGTGGGGAGAGAAGGAAAGGGGAGGCCGAATTGCCCCTTCCTTTCTCTCCTCCCCCTTTCCTTTCCCCCACCCTATTCGGCCATATATGGGGCGCACCAGCCCACTAGGGGCTGGTCTGTCCCGCCCTAGGCCCAATAAGGCCCATATCTTAGCCGGGGGTGCCCGGAACCCCTTTCTGGTGACCCGATACGTACCCGGTACCCCCAGAACACTTCGGGATCTCAATACCTAGTTCAATCTCGTTACCGGCAAGTCCCTTTGATCGTTCTGTAATGCATCATCCCGCAACTAACTCATTAGTCACATTGCTTGCAAGGCTTATAGTGATGTGCATTACCGAGAGGGCCCAGAGATACCTCTTTGAAACACGGAGTGACAAATCCTAATCTCGATCTATGCCAACCCAAAAAACACCATTGGAGACACCTATAGAGCATCTTTATAATCACCCAGTTACATTGTGACGTTTGATAGCACACAAGGTGTTCCTCCGGTATTTGGGAGTTGCATAATCTCATAGTATGAGGATCATGTATAAGTCATGAAGAAAGCAGTAGCAATGAAACTGTAACGATCATAATTCTAAGCTAACGAATGGGTCTTGTCCATCACATCATTCTCCTAATGATGTGATCCCGTTCATCAAATGACAACACATGTCTATGGGTAGGAAACATAACCATCTTTGATAAACGATCTAGTCAAGTAGAGGCATACTAGGGACACTTTGTTTTGTCTATGTATTCACACATGTACTAAGTTTCCGGTTAATACAATTCTAGCATGAATAATAAACATTTATCATGATATAAGGAAATATAAATAACAACTTTATTATTGCCTCTAGGGCATATTTCCTTCAGTCTCCCACTTGCACTAGAGTCAATAATCTAGTTCACATCGTCATGTGATTTAACACCAATAGTTCACATCTTTATGTGATTAGTTCACATTGCCATGTGACTAATACCTAAAGGGTTTACTAGAGTCAATAATCTAGTTCACATCGCTATGTGATTAACACCCAAGAGTAATACGGTATGATCATGTTTTGCCTGTGAGATAAATTTTTAGTCTATGGGTCTGCAACATTCAGATCCATATATATCTTGCAAATTTCCATGTCTACAATACTCTGCACGGAGCTACTCTAGCTAATTGCTCCTACTTTCAATATGTATCTAGATCGAGACTTAGAGTCATCCAGATCGGTGTCAAAGCTTGCATCGATGTAACTCTTTACGACGAACTCTTTGTCACCTCCATAACCGAGAAACATTTCCTTATTCCACTAAGGATAATTTTGACCGATGTCCAGTGATCCACTCCTGGATCACTATTGTACCCTCTTGCCAAACTCATGGCGAGGTACAGAATAGGTCTAGTATACAACATAACATACTTTATAGAACCTATGACTGAGGCATGGGGAATGACTTTTCATTCTCTTTCTATTTTCTGTCGTGGTCGGGTTTTGAGACTTTACTCAACTTCACACCTTGCAATACAGGCAAGAACTCCTTCTTTGACTATTCCATTTTGAACTACTTCAAAATCTTGTCAAGGTATGTACTCATTGAAAAAACTTATCAAGCGTCTTGATCTATCTCTATAGATCTTGATGCTCAATATGTAAGAAGCTTTACCGAGGTCTTTCTTTGAATAACTCCTTTCAAACACTCCTTTATGCTTTCTAGAAAATTCTACATCATTTCCGATCAACAATATGTCATTCACATATACTTATCAGAAAGGCTGTTGTGCTCCCACTCACTTTCTTGTAAATACAGGCTTCACCGCAAGTCTGTATAAAACTATATGCTTTGATCAACTCATCAAAGCGTATATTCCAACTCCGAGATGCTTGCACTAGTCCATAGATGGATTGCTGGAGCTTTGCACACTTTGTTAGCACCTTTAGGATTGACAAAACCTTCTGGTTGTATCATATACAACTCGTCTTTTAATAAATCCATTAAGGAATGCACTTTTTGACATCCATTTGCCAGATTTCATAAAATGTGGAAATTGCTAACATGATTCGGACAAACTTTAAGCATCGATACGAATGAGAAAATTTCATCGTAGTCAACACCTTGAACTTGTCGAAAATCTTTTGCAACAATTCAAGCTTTGTAGATAGTAACACTGCTATCAGCGTCTGTCTTCCTCTTGAAGATCCATTTATTCTCTATGGCTTGCCGATCATCGTGCAAGTCAACCAAAGTCCACCCTTTGTTCTCATACATGGATTACATCTAAAATTTGATGGCCTCAAGCCATTTCGCAGAATCTGGGCTCATCATCGCTTCCTCATAGTTCGTAGGTTCGTCATGGTCAAGTAACATGACGTCCAGAACAGGATTACCGTACCACTCTGGTGCGGAACGTACTTTGGTTGACCTACGAGGTTCGGTAGTAACTTGATCTGAAGTTTCATGATCATCATCATTAGCTTCCTCACTGACTGGTGTAGGAATCACTGGAACTGATTTCTGTGATGAACTACTTTCCAATACAGGAGAAGGTACAATTACCTCATCAAGTTCTATTTTCCTCCCACTCACTTCTTTCGAGAGAAACTCCTTCTCTAGAAAGGATCCATTTCAGCAATGAATATCTTGCCTTCGGATCTATGATAGAAGGTGTACCCAACAGTATTCTTTGGGTATCCTATGAAGACACATTTTTTCGACTTGGGTTCGAGCTTATCAGGTTGAAGGTTTTTCACATAAGCATCGTAGCCCCAAACCTTAAGAAACGACAGCTTAGGTTTCTTGCTAAACCACAGTTCATACGGTGTCGCCTCAACGGATTTAGATGGTGCCCTATTTAACATGAATGTAGTTGTCTCTAATGCATAACCCCAAAAAAATAATGGTAAATCGGTAAGAGACATCATAGATCACACCATATCTAATAAAGTATGGCTACGGCGTTTGCACACACCATTATGCTGTGGTGTTCCAGGTGGCGTGAGTTGTGAAACTATTCCACATTGTTTAAAATGAAGACCAAACTCGTAACTCAAATATTCACCTCCACGATCAAATCGTAGAAACTTTATTTTCTTGTTACGATGATTTTCTAGTTCACTCTGAAATTCTTTGAACTATTCAAAAGTTTCAGACTTATGCTTCATTAAGTAGATATACCCATATCTGCTCAAATCATCTGTGAAGGTCAGAAAATAACGATACCCGCCACGAGCCTCAACACTCTTGGGACCGCATAGATCGGTATGTATTATTTCCACTAAGTCAGTTGCTTGCTCCATTGTTCTGGAGAACGGAGTTTTTAGTCATCTAGTGTAGCGACCTGACCCAAAATCGGTCAAATCTCTGTGTCTGTACCATCCCAAGATCATGCTGGTACTCACAGTACATCGATAAAGTAATCAAAGTTCAATCACACCTGAATATCATTAATCGATTCTCATATAGAGTCTTTATTACAAGGAATAAATTCGCTCAAGGCCAACTCATGAGAAATAAACTAAAATGCTGCGGAAGCGCCGAGGTAAAGCGAGTCCATCCGACTCAAAGGGCAATCGCCAAGCGCGGCGTAGCCTCACTCCCCGATCGAATATATCTACGCAACATAATACGTTGCAGCCATGTAGGTCAGCTTTTGGAATAAGTGGCAAGTTATGAAGAATAACAATAATAAAGTTACTAACTCTATATGCATATTTGGTCGTGGAGCTCTAAGTTTCATCATTTTATGTAAAGCCAATTTTATCCTACTATAGTGGACTTATTTGCAAATTACTACAAATTGTTGGTAGTTATTGAGATGGTTCCGCCAACCAATATCTCGCTCCCAAATTATTATTAAGTCATAAACCCATCAAATTAATCCATTAGTTTTAGTGTTGAGATATCCAATACTTCCAAGGTCCAGATGCTCAAATGTCCGTGAATCGGGACACGGCTAATCGATTAGGTTATAACACTCTGCAGAGGTTTGCGACTTTCCCGCAAGAATCATTCCTCCTTTATAGTCTTCGCACTTCATGGTGTTTGAAGACGGACGAATGAAACAGGTCTTCCAAAGAGTTCTTCCGCCACCGCCGTACCCATCCAATCCTACCGCTCGCCTACTTCTCGTAGTACCGCCCAGCCACTTCACTACAAGGGTCAACCCAGCCAGAGCCCATAATGGCTTGCGGCTGCACAGTAAGCTTCCGGTCATGGGGCATCCATCCTTCTCTTCGTGGCTGGGTGAAGCTTTCCGCAGGATGTCATGGCGCTTCTCCATGCATCCCGCCACCACTGGGTGCTCCAGGTGCCCACAACCGCCCTCCACCCAAAGAGTGATTTTCAAGTCCATCTTGATCATTGTAGTCCATGGGTTGTCATCATCATTGACTCTCACATCTTGCTTATGAACTTCACTCACCCCAAATCCCGCCTCTGAGCATAGCAAAATAACTACTACGTCCCGGGGTCATGGTAACAAGGGAATTGGTTCATCCTACCACATGATACTACTCAAGTTTAATGACTTCAAGATTTCACTACTGCATGCAATGGTGGGGTGGTGACAACTACTATTGCACAAAAACATAGGTATAGAAATAACATGATCAAAACTTGCCTTGCTGATGATCCTCGTAAGCTAAAGAGTCGTAGTAGCAAGCTTCGCACTCCGGAAACTCTACCGAGACAAACAATAACATAATAAGCACAAAGCAAGAGGATCACACAAGATAACAAAGATAACATAACACAACAAACAATCAAAACCAAATCAAAAGGAAAAACTCAAAGAAATCAAATTCAAAGTTTTTCCCTATTCCAAACAATAGCAAAAATGGTTTTTATAAAACAAGAATTCCTCAACATGACCTAATCATGGTTTTAGGTTAACTTAACAGAAAAGGATTAACTAAGCAACTAGGAGCAAAAAGAATTAATTAAAAAGCTATTATAAAACTCATTTTAGGCCTAATCCAATTTCTATTAAGAAAATTAATTTAAAACTTTTATTAATTATAAATAAAAGTTCATCTAATGGAGGACAGAAACTAACCTAGAATAACTAATCACAAGTTAAAAATAAATTAATTTACTAATTTATTAATTAGGAAAACAGGAACTAATCAATTAATTAGGATTAATAGGATTCTGCCTAGAATTAATTATTTATTAATCCTAAAATACCAAGGTTAATTTCTAGGGTTTGGCAATATCAAAATAAAGTGATTGCAAAAGAATCATGCAAAAATAAGTTTTCTAACTAAAATTATAGCAGATTTGCTATTCTGACTAAAACAATATTAAAGCATTTTTAATTATTTTTAGCATAGCTAAATATATGTTTTTCAGAAACTACATAAAATTTGCAATCCAACAAAAAAAGAATCACTCAAAAATATTAAACAGAATAAAAGATATACATTTTTGAAAATTGAAACTATTCGGCTAAAACAGAAAATCAAAATAAAAAGAAAAAGCCTAATGGGCCTAAACTGTGCCCTGTGCGTTAGATAGACTAATTGGGCCTAGGGGTTAACTAAAAAGAACCGGGCCTAATAAATAAACCTAACTTAAAAAAAAATAAACCGCTCGGCCGTCCGGTTTTCTAACTAAAACTTACCCCTTCGGGGGCTTCTAATCCTAACCCTAGGTTTAGGATCTAACGGTGGAGGGGGATTCCGGGGACTCACCGGACTCCGGCGACGTCGGCGGCGGCGGCGAGAGTGCTCCGAGGGCTCCGAGCGTCGGCGAGCTTCGGCGAGACGTCGGGGAGACGCGGGGGAGCTCGGGGAATGGTTCGGTGGAGTTGGGGAGGGTCGGGGTGCACCAGAGCGGCGACGGCGAGGGTTTTGGCGGCGGAGGTGAGCTCGGGCTCCGGCGTGCTTCGGGAGAGAGAGGAGAGGGCTCCAAGAGGCTAGGGGGGAATGGGGTGGGGGGCTTGGTTTATAGCCAGGGCCTCGGTGAGGCGGAAGGGCATCAGGCGATCGGGATCCCGGATTCTTGGGATCCCATGGATCTCCCATGAGGTTCAAGCGTGGGGGGAAGAAGAGAGGTGGGGCCACGGGTCGCTGAGGAGAGAGGGGGGTTTGGTCGGTCGACCGGATCCTAGGGGATCGGGCGGGGGGGGCGCGGGCGGTCGGTGGCTGGCTGTTGGCCTAGTGGGCGGTTGACCGGGCCTGCGTGCTTGGGGGAATGAGGCGGCGCTGGCTGGGCTGGGTGGCTGGTGGCGCCTGAAAAGTTTTTCTTTTATTTTTTAATAAAACCAAAACAAAAATAAAACCTAAACTATAAATATTTTATATATAGTATATATATACCAAAATGATCAGGGAATATTCCTTTCATTTGAACATTTTTCCAAAGGCAAAATCCAAACTTCATAAAAATCCATTTTTTCAAATTCAAATAAAATTCAGATTTGAATCCAATTCTTTTGGCTTTGTTTCCTCTGATATTTTTGGAGTGTCATGTTAGCTCCTCTCATACTTTTGATCAAGTATTTATCGTGCTTGGTTTTTGAATGGTTTCCCACATGCCAAAGTTTGGAATTCAAATTTCAAATTCAAAACTCTCTCTAAACTTCAAATGGTATTCAAATTCAAACAGGATGCATAGGATGCTTATCTATAATTGTAAAACATTCCAAATAGGAAAATTTGGGATGTTACAAACCTACCATTTTAAGATGAATCTCGCCCTCGAGATTCGGGTTGGCTAGCAATAGGTGCGGATGGTCTCGACGAAGGTCTTCTTCGCTCCCTGTGTGGCTTCTTCCTCGGTGTGGTGACTCCACAAAGACCTTGCAAAATTTGATGACTTTGCTGCGGGTGACTCTGCTTGCAGTCTCGAGAATTTTGACGGGTTTCTCCTTGTAAGTCAAATCACCGTCAAGTTGTATGGCCTCTAGGGCACTTGTGTCTCTCAACGGAACATCGGCCATGTCGGATGGCACTTCTTCAATCGAGAAACGTGAAAGACATCATGAACTCCGGACAATCCTTCCGCAATTCCAGCTTGTATGCAACTTCTCCACGACGCTCGAGGATTTTGTAGGGCCAATGAATCGGGTGCTAACTTTCCTTGACTCCAAACCTCTTGATTCCACGAAGTGGAGACACACGAAGGTATGCTCGGTCTCCCACTTCGTAAGTCACCTCCTTGCGCCATCGTCGGCATAACTCTTCCGTCGTGATCGTGCTATCTTGAGCCGGTCTCGAATCAGCTTGACTTTCTTCGAATCCTTGATAAGATCGGAACCGAAAAGTGATCGATCTCCAACACTATCCCACAAAGAATGGTGTTCTCGCACCTCCTTCCGTGATAGAGCTTCGAAGGGCCATCTTCAAACCGGATCGATAATCGTTGTTGTATGAGAACTCTGCGTAAGGCAAGTTATCATCCCAGCTAGACCCATAGTCTAGCACACAAGCTCTCAACATGTCCTCCGTAATCTGATTGACTCTCTCGGTCTGTCCAACTGTCTCATGGGTGAAAAGCTGTATCAATTTCCAGCCTCGCACTCCAAAGTTTCATGCAATTGCTTCCAAAACTTTGAGGTAAACTGCGTTCCTCTATCCGACACGATTTTCCTCGGAACTCCATGCGCACATACGATCCTGGTCATGTATATCTTGGCCAACTTGGCACTGGTATAGGTAGTCTTCACGGAATGAAATGAGCTACCTTAGTCAAACGATCAACTACTACCCAGATAGAATCATAACTGAACGGGTCCCGGTAATCCTGTGATGAAATCCATACCAAGTTTCTCCCATTTCCAATCGGGAATCGCAAAGGTTGAAGTAACCCTGCTGGCTTCGATGTTCTGCCTTTACACGCTGGCAAACATCGATACGGCTACGTACTCGGCAATGTCCTTCTTCATACCGGTCCACCGTAAACTTTGCTTCAAATCCGGTACATCTTGGTGTTGCCGGGTGAATCGAGTACGTGAATCATGAGCTTCCTCAGTATTAGCTTCGAGCTCGGGATCATTGGGCACATAAATACGATCCTCAAACCATATAGTTCCATGTTCATCCTTTCGAATCCTTTAGCTTTCCTTCCTCCATCTTTTGCTTAATCTCATCGATTTCCTTGTCCGACTTCGGGCTTCACGAATCCTTTCGGTCAAGTGGACTGAACTTCCAGAGTTGCGACAAATCCTTTGGAACTATCTCCATCGGAGATCTCTCGAGGTCATCGACCAACTCTGGGGTAATCCTCCTGCGGTAAGAGTGTTCACATAACTCTTACGGCTTAACGATCTGCTACAACATTGGCTTTACCGGGTGGTAGTGCAATCTCATGTCATAGTCCTTTATCAACTCTAGCCATCTCCTCTCGCTCGAGGTTCAATTCCTTCTGCGTGAAGATATATTTCAGACTCTTGTGATCCGTAAACATCACAACGATTTCCAATGAGGAAATGTCTCTGTGTCTTGAGTGCATGCACTATACCGCTAACTCTAAATCATGCGTGGCATAATTCATCTCATGAGGCCGTAGCTGTCCGGAGGCATACGCTACAACCTTACCTTCGTGCATCAATACTCCTCCGAGTCCTTGGCGAGAAGCGCCACAATAGACCTGGTATTCCTTATGTATGTCCGCAATATCAATCTTGGAGCTGTGACCAACCGCTTCTTCAATTCCTGAAAACTGGCCTCACATTCCTTGGTCCAAACATACTTGGCTTCCTTCTTCAACAGCTCACCATGGGCTTGGCAATCTTCGAGAAGTTCTCAATGAACCTCCGATAATATCCTGCAAGTCCGAGAAAACTGGGATCTCCTTGATCGAGGTGGGTGACCGCCAATCGGTGATCGATTCAACCTTGGCGGATCAACTGCTATTCCTTCTCCTGAAATAACATGTCCGAGGAATCCAACTTCCTTCAACCAAAATTCACATTTGCTGAATTTGGCATACAATGATGTTCTCAAGTTTCTCCGTAACTAGACGCAAATGTTCCTTATGCTCTTCCTCGCTCTTGGAGAATATCAATATGTCATCGATGAACACCACGACAAACTTGTCCAAGTACTCCATGAACACCTTGTTCATCAAATTCATGAAGTATGCAGGAGCATTAGTCAATCCAAATGACATGACGGTATACTCAGATAAACCATACCGTGGTGAATGCTGTTTTGGGTATATCCTTCTCACGAATTTTCAATCGGTGATACCCTCGATCAAGATCGATCTTAGAGAATACCTTGGCTCCAACAAGCTGATCAAACAAGTCATTGATCATGGGCAGAGGGTACTTGTTCTTGATGGTTATCTCGCTCAATGCACGATAATCCACAACCATCCTCAAGCTTCCATCCTTCTTCTCTACCAAAAGAACTGGGGCTCCCCAAGGTGATGAGCTTGGACGAATATATCCTTTCTCCAATAACTCATTTATTTGTTCCTTGATCTCTTTCAACTCATTCGTGGCATCCGATAAGGTCTCTTGGATATTGGGGCTGTGCCGGCAATAACTCGATCGAAACTCAATGTCTCTCGTCCGTGGCATTCTGGTAATTCCTCCGGAACACATCGAAATTCTTGCACTCTGCACTTCCTCCCTAACAACTCCCGTGAGGGAATGCACTGATTCTTCATCCGGCCGTGCTCGGCTACATACTTGATCCTCTTCGCTCCGGGTGGTGAGCGTAATAGACTTGCTTGCACACCAATGTTCCTTCATACTTTGACAACCAATCCATGCCTAGGATTACATCCAAGGTCTGAGTTTCCAACACTATGAGTTCTACGGAAATTTGTGGTTCCCGATGTTGAGGTTTGCAGGACAACTTAAACTCGCCATCATTTCTCCTCCTGCGGAACCGACGCGAGGGGCTTCTAAGGGTTCTAGTGCGTAATCCGTACTTATCCACAACTACCCTTGATATGAATGAATGCGCTGCACCGTAATCAAATGTAACCAAAACTGAACGTGAATTCAATAAAACTTACCAACCACAATTATCGGTTGATCATAGACGCTCTCCACGCCGATGTGATTCACTTGAGCACGAGGGAAAGGATTGGGCTTCTTCGCTGAGCCCCCATTGCCATTCCCTGCCTCCGCTTGCCTCCGGCAGTCGGTGGCGTAGTGCCCCGCCTTCCGCACTTGAAGCGGTGATGTGGCTCAGATCCTTCTGAGCCGGGCAGAACGGTGCTGATTTCCATTACCATCGCCATTGCCATTGCCATGGCCTGACTTGTTGTCCTGGCTGCGGTTGTTTCCATTTCCACCATGGTTATGACCTCCATGGTTGTGATGGATGTGCCTCCCGAGTACGGTGCATAGCGGGCTTCACGAGCTCCTGAATTGTGCTTCCCCGGCTGTACTTCCTCTTGCGGCTTTCTATCTGCTGCTGCTTGCCTTCCGGATGGTGGCCTTGTCTACCAGCTCCCGGTAGTTGTTGAAAGTAGCCACAATAAGCTGCATGCTCAATTCATCATTGAGTCCTTCAAGGAATTTCTCCCGCTTGGCGGCATCGGGGCCACATCATCGGGGCATAGCGGCAAGCTTGCTGAATTCTCCACGCATCGTGCCACAAGACGGTTCCCTGGCGCAAGTTTCGAACTCACGCTTCTTCGCACTCATGGCTCCAGATGAGACATGAGCAAAGGCGAAGGCCTGCTGAATTGATCCCAAGTGATGCCACCCAAGGAAAGGTGGCGGTGTAATTCTCCCACCAAGAAGCTGCAGGTCCATCCAGCTTGATGCGCTGCAAAGCGCACCTTCTCAAAGATCGCAGCATCCAACGGTGACTAGCTCTTCCAATCTTGCGGAGCTACCGTCACCACAATCGGCTCAAGTGCTACTAGAGAACATCATGGATTCAACCTCGTAAATCGAGTCAAATTGTCCACGGTGGGTGGTGGCGGTGGATTGTTGGCGGGTTGTTCGATTCGATCGAGCTGCATCAAGGCATTCTCGCTGCCGGAGCAGCTGGGTGAGCTCCGGCGGAAACCAAAGGTCACGCCTCGGAGGCATCCGTGTTTTGGAGTGGGTGAGAAAATTAGAATAGAACAAGGGTCTATGAGAATAACACTACCCATATGAATGCACAATCATAACACACCAAACATTTATTCATTCCACTCAAACATGGTTCAAACTCGATTACAAAAGCTCATGACTAATCGGAGGAAAACATCGCCTAACTGATCGTCAAAAAAAATAAAAATGACATGGTGGTCGACTAAAAGTCTTCATCGGTGGCGCCTCCTCTTGGGGTTTCCTTCGTGGTACTCCTTCAAAATCCTGATCATTGCTCACGAGGGTGCTTCATCTCCACTGGGTAAAGGTCCTCTCCCAAGTCCATCTTTTCCTCAATCGCGCAAGCTTCATCTTCGGTCGCCGACTATCTCCATGAAGTCCGTGATTTCTTCCTCATGGCCAAGGAAGTCTGCGAGCCTTCTCCTCCAGCCCGAGTCATGAACAAAAGCTTCCGTGTGTCTTCGAGTTACGGCGAGCCCGAATCTCCGCTTCTGAGAAGACACTCCAAGTCCCGGATGTATGAGAGAGTGGAATCGTCCTCAATGGTACGGATGATATCTCCATTCCTTGCCCTGCGAGAAACCATGGCGAGGTCCGAGTGATCGAGCTCAGTCCTGATTCTCTCTGAGATGTCCAAGTGCTCGGTAGATCGCCACGCCCTTCCGATGATCCAGCTTGAACTCGTGAACTCAAAGTTGATAGGCTCCGTCGTCCTCCAAAGGTTCTCCTGGGATATGCACCTCAATCTCAGAGCGGTGTCCGTCGGAAGTGCATTAGTGGGTTTTCCAGTGATCGAGGGCGAGCAATCTTCAGCAGCTTCACCATCTGGACCAGCTTCCTTCCAAAGGGCATCGCCTCATCGGGCTGGCGTAACTCCGGTAGCAAAACGGGGTGAACTCGACGCCATCTAGAATGTTGCAAAGGAGAGAAGAGTCGAAATAGATCAGGGAAGAATTATAGAATGAAAAGGGGTTCAAAGTAAATGGTCTCGCTATGGCTTTCCAATCCTAGGGGTTACGATCCTCACGGTCAACAGTGTGCTCGATACCATCTCAGAGCGACCTGACCCAAAATCGGTCAAATCTACGTATCCATACCATCCCAAGATCATGCCGGTACTCACAAAGACATCGATAAAGTAATCAAAGTTCAATCACACCTGAATATCATTAATCGATTCTCATATAGAGTCTTTATTACAAGGGAATAAATTCGCTCAAGGCCAACTCATGAGAAATAAACTAAAATGCTGCGGAAGGCCGAGGTAAAGCGAGTCCATCCGACTCAAAGGGCAATCGCTAAGCGCGAGCGTAGCCTCACTCCCGATCGAATATATCTCGCAACATAATACGTTGCAGCCATGTAGGTCAGCTTTTGGAATAAGCGGCAAGTTATGAAGAATAACAATAATAAAGTTACTAACTCTATATGCATATTTGGTGTGGAGCTCTAAGTTTCATCATTTTGCGAAAGCCAATTTTATCCTACTATAGTGGACTTATTTGCAAATTACTACAAATTGTTGGTAGTTATTGAGATGGTTCCGCCAACCAATATCTCGCTCCCAAATTATTATTAAGTCATAAACCCATCAAATTAATCCATTAGTTTTAGTGTTGAGATATCCAATACTTCCAAGGTCCAGATGCTCAAATGTCCGTGAATCGGGACACGGCTAATCGATTAGGTTATAACACTCTGCAGAGGTTTGCGACTTTCCCATAAGAATCATTCCTCCTCTATAGTCTTCGCACTTCATGGTGTTTGAAGACGGACGAATGAAACAGGGTCTTCCAAAGAGTTCTTCCGCCACCGCCGTACCCATCCAATCCTACCGCTCGCCTACTTCTCGTAGTACCGCCCAGCCAGCTTCACTACAAGGGTCAACCCAGCCAGAGCCCATAATGGCTTGCGGCTGCACAGTAAGCTTCCGGTCATGGGGCATCCATCCTTCTCTTCGTGGCTGGGTGAAGCTTTCAGGATGTCATGGCGCTTCTCCATGCATCCCGCCACCACTGGGTGCTCCAGGTGCCCGCCAACCGCCCTCCACCCAAGAGTGATTTTCCAAGTCCATCTTGATCATTGTAGTCCATGGGTTGTCATCATCATTGACTCTCACATCTTGCTTATGAACTTCACTCACCCCAAATCCCGCTCACGAGCATAGCAAAATAACTACTACGCCCCGGGTCATGGTAACAAGGAATTGGTTCATCCTACCACATGATACTACTCAAGTTTAATGACTTCAAGATTTCACTACTGCATGCAATGGTGGGGTGGTGACAACTACTATTGCACAAAACATAGGTATAGAAATAACATGATCAAAACTTGCCTTGCCGATGATCCTCGAAGCTAAAGAGTCGAGTAGCAAGCTTCAGACTCTAAACTCTACCGAGACAAACAATAACATAATAAGCACAAAGCAAGAGGATCACACAAGATAACAAAGATAACATAACACAACAAACAATCAAAACCAAATCAAAAGGAAAACTCAAAGAAATCAAATTCAAAGTTTTTCCCTATTCCAAACAATAGCAAAAATGGTTTTATAAAACAAGAATTCCTCAACATGACCTAATCATGGTTTTAGGTTAACTTAACAGAAAAGGATTAACTAAGCAACTAGGAGCAAAAAGAATTAATTAAAAAGCTATTATAAAACTCATTTTAGGCCTAATCCAATTTCTATTAAGAAAATTAATTTAAAACTTTTATTAATTATAAATAAAAGTTCATCTAATGGAGGACAGAAACTAACCTAGAATAACTAATCACAAGTTAAAAATAAATTAATTTACTAATTTATTAATTAGGAAAACAGGAACTAATCAATTAATTAGGATTAATAGGATTCTGCCTAGAATTAATTATTTATTAATCCTAAAATACCAAGGTTAATTTCTAGGGTTTGGCAATATCAAAATAAAGTGATTGCAAAAGAATCATGCAAAAATAATTTTTCTAACTAAAATTATAGCAGATTTGCTATTCTGACTAAAACAATATTAAAGCATTTTTAATTATTTTTAGCATAGCTAAATATATGTTTTTCAGAAACTACATAAAATTTGCAATCCAACAAAAAAGAATCACTCAAAAATATTAAACAGAATAAAAGATATACATTTTGAAAATTGAAACTATTCGCTAAAACAGAAAATCAAAATAAAAGAAAAGCCTAATGGGCCTAAATCGTGCCTGTATGTTAGATAGACTAATTGGGCCTAGGGGTTAACTAAAAAGAACCGGGCCTAATAAATAAACCTAACTTAAAAAAAAATAAACCGCTCGGCCGTCCGGTTTTCTAACTAAAACTTACCCCTTCGGGGGCTTCTAATCCTAACCCTAGGTTTAGGATCTAACAGTGGAGGGGATTCCGGGACTCACCGGACTCCGCGACGCCGGGGCGGCGGCGAGAGTGCTCAGGGCTCCGGCGTCCAGAGCTTGGCGAGACGCCGGGAGACGCGGGAGCTCGGGAATGGTTCGGTGGAGTTGGGAGGGTCGGGTGCACCAGAGCGGCGACGGCGAGGGTTTTGGCGGCGGAGGTGAGCTCGGGCTCCGGCGTGCTTCGGGAGAGAGAGGGAGAGGGGCTCCGGCGAGGCTAAGGGGGGGAATGGGGTGCGGGGGGCTTGGTTTATATAGCCAGGGCCTCGGCTGAGGGGCGGAAGGGCATCGGGGCGATCGGGGATCCCCGGATTCTTCGGGATCCCATGGATCTCCCATGAGGTTCAAGGCATGGGGGGAAGAAGAGAGGTGGGGGCCACGGTCGATGAGGGAGAGGGGGGGTTTGGTCGGTCGACCGGATCCTAGGGGATCGGGCGAGGGGGGCGGGGGCGGCCGGCTGGCTGGCCTAGTGGCCTAGTGGGCCGGCTGACTGGCCTGGTGCGCGGGGGGAATGAGGCGGCGCTGGCTGGGCTGGGTGGTTCGGTCGCCGCCTCAAAAGTTTTTCTTTTATTTTTTAATAAAACCAAAACAAAAATAAAACCTAAACTATAAATATTTTATATATAGTATATATATACCAAAATGATCAGGGAATATTCCTTTCATTTGAACATTTTTCCAAAGGCAAAATCCAAACTTCATAAAATCCATTTTTTCAAATTCAAATAAAATTCAGATTTGAATCCAATTCTTTTGGCTTTGTTTCCTCTGATATTTTTGGAGTGTCATGTTAGCTCCTCTCATACTTTTGATCAAGTATTTATCGTGCTTGGTTTTGAATGGTTTCCCACATGCCAAAGTTTGGAATTCAAATTTCAAATTCAAAACTCTCTGAAACTTCAAATGGTATTCAAATTCAAACAGGATGCATAGGATGCTTATCTATAATTGTAAAACATTCCAAATAGGAAAATTTGGGATGTTACATCTAGCCCATGAGGCATGGTTCGCAAGCATCAAGTGATTCATAATCAAGTGATTCCAAAGGCCCATCAGCATGAAGTTTCTTCATGCGCTTTACACCAATATGACCTAAACGGCAGTGCCACAAATAAGTTGCACTATCATTATTAACTTTGCATCTTTTGGCTTCAATATTATGAATATGTGTATCACTACGATCGAGATCTGATACGTCTCCAACGTATCTATAATTTTTTATTGTTCCATGCTATTATATTATCTGTTTTGGATGTTTAATGGTCTTTAATATGCTCCTTTATATTATTTTTGAGACTAACCTATTAACCAAAGGCCCAGTGCCAGTTTTTTTGCCTATTTCAGTGTTTTGCAGAAAAGGAATACCAAACGGAATCCTAACGGAACGAAACCTTCGCGAGGATCTTTCTTGGAACAAACGCAATCCAGAAGACTTGGAGTTGAAGTCTATAACTCCGCGAGGCGACCACGAGGCAGGAGGTCGCGCCTAGGGGGGTAGGCGGTCCCCCCACCCTCGTGAGCCCCACGGAACTCCACCGACCTATTTCTTCCTCCTATATATACTCTTATACCCTAAAAACATCAGGGGGCCACGAAACCAATTTTCCACCACCGCAACCTTCTGTACCCGTGAGATCCCATCTGGGGGCCTTTTTCGGCGCTCCGCCGGAGGGGGAATCGATCACAGAGGGCTTCTACATCAGCATCATAGCCTCTCCGATGATGTGTGAGTAGTTTACCACAGACCTTCGGGTCCATAGTTATTAGCTAGATGGCTTCTTCTCTCTCTTTGATTCTCAATACAAAGTTCTCCACGATGTTCTTGGAGATCTATTCGATGTAATATCTTTTTGCGGTGTGTTGGCCGAGATTCGATGGATTGTGGATTTATGATCAAGTTTATCTATGAATAATATTTGGTTCTTCTCTAAATTCTTATATGCATGATTTGATATCTTTGCAAGTCTCTTCGAATTATCGGTTTAGTTTGGCCTACTAGATTGATCTTTCTTGCAATGGGAGAAGTGCTTAGCTTTGGGTTCAATCTTGCGTGTCCTTTCCCAAAGGATGTTAGGGCAGCAAGGCACGATTGTATTGTTGCCATCGAAGATAAAAAGATGGGGTTTATATCATATTGCTTGAGTTTATCCTCTACATCATGTCATCTTGCTTAATGCGTTACTCTGTTCTTATGAACTTAATACTCTAGATGCATGCTGGATAGCGGTCGATGTGTGGAGTAATAGTAGAAGATGCAGAATCGTTTCGGTCTACTTGAGACGGACGTGATGCCTATGTTCATGATCATTGCCTAGATATTCTCATAACTATGCACTTTTCTATCAATTGCTCGGCAGTAATTTGTTCACCCACCGTAATATATGCTATCTTGAGAGAAGTGGCTAGTGAAACCTATGGCCCCCGGGTCTATTTTCCATCATATAATCTTCTATTTTATATCATATTAGTTTTCCATCATCTTGCCAATTTCTGTCACTGTTCTTTTATTTTGCAATCTTACTTTCCAATCTATACAACAAAAATACCGAAAATATTTATCTTATTATCTTTATTAGATCTCACTTTTGCGAGCGACCGTGAAGGGATTGACAACCCCTTTATCGCGTTGGTTGCAAGGTTCTTGATTGTTTGTGCAGGTACTAGGCGATTTGCGTGTAGTCTCCTACTGGATTGATACCTTGGTTCTCAAAAACCGAGGGAAATACTTACCCTACTTTGCTGAATCACCCTTTCCTCTTCAAGGGAAAACCAACGCATGCTCAAGAGGTAGCAAAATCCAACAAACCATTTTCATTGGGTGTATGACCATCGAGGGTTTTATTCATGTAAACAGAACAACAATTATTCTATGACTTAAATGAATAACCATATTGCAATAAACATGATCCAATCATATTCATGCTCAACGCAAAACACAAAATAATATTTATTTTAGGTTCAACACTAATCCCGAAATTATTGGTAGTGTGCGACGATGATCATATCAATCTTGGAACCACTTCCAACACACATAGTTACTTCACCCTTAACTAGTCTCTGTTCATTCTACAACTCTCGTTTCGAGTTACTACTCTTAGCAACTAAACCAGTATTACATACCGAGGGGTTGCTATAAACACTAGTAAAGTACACATCAATAACATGTATATCAAATATACCTTTGTTCACTTTGCCATCCTTCTTATCCGCCAAATACTTGGGGAAGTTCCACTTCCAGTGACCAGTCCCTTTGCAGTAGAAGCACTTAGTCTCAGGCTTAGGTCCAGACTTGGGCTTCTTCACTTGAGCAGCAACTTTCTTGTCATTCTTCTTGAAGTTCCCCTTCTTCCCTTTGCCCTTTTTTCTTGAAACTAGTGGTCTTGTCAAAAATCAACGCTTGATGCTTTTCTTGATTTCTACCTTCGCCGATTTTAGCATCGCGAAGAGCTTGGGAATTGTTTACGTCATCCCTTGCATATTATAGTTCATCACGAAGTTCTAGTAACTTGGTGATAGTGACTAGAGAACTTTGTTAATTACTATCTTATCTGGAAGATTAACTCCCACTTAATTCAAGCAAGTATAGTACCCAGACAATCTGAGCACATGCTCACTGGTTGAGCTATTCTCCTCCATCTTGTAGGCAAAGTACTGTTAGAGGTCTCATACCTCTTGACACGGGCATGAGTATGAAATACTAATTTCAACTCTTAGAACATCTTATATGCTCCGCGGCGTTCAATACAATTTTTGAAGTCCCGGTTCTAAGCCGTAAAGCATGGTGCACTAAACTATCAAGTAGTCATCATACCGAGCTTGTCAAAATGTTCATAACATCTGCATCTACTCCTGCAATCGGTCTTTCACCTAGCAGTGCATCAAGGACATAATTCTTCTGTGCAGCAATGAGGATAATCCTCAGATCACGGATCCAATCCGCATCATTGCTACTAACATCTATTCAACTTTATTTTTATCTGGGAACATATCAAAAAATAAACGGGGAGCTACATCGCAAGCTACTTATCTACAACATAGATATGCAAATACTATCAGGACTAAGTTCATGATAAATTAAGTTCAATTAATCATATTACTTAAGAACTCCCACTTAGATAGACATCCCTCTAGTCATCTAAATGATCACATGATCCATATCAACTAAACCATGTCCGATCATCACGTGAGATGGATTAGTCTTCAATGGTGAACATCTCTATGTTGATCATATCTGCTATATGATTCACGCTCGACCTTTCGGTCTCCGGTGTTCCGAGGCCATATCTGCATATGCTAGGCTCGTCAAGTTTAACCCGAGTATTCTGCATGTGCAAAACTGGCTTTCACTCGTTGTATGTGAACGTGGAGCTTATCACACCCGATCATCACATGGTGTCTCGGCACGACGAACTGTCGCAATGGTGCATACTCAGGGAGAACACTTATACCTTGAAATTTAGTGACATATCATCTTATAATGCTACCGGCGTACTAAGCAAAATAAGATGCATAAAGGATAAACATCACATGCAATCAATATAAGTGATATGATATGACCATCTTCATCTTGTGCCTTTGATCTCCATCTCCAAAGCACCGTCATGATCACCATCATCACCGGCTTGACACCTTGATCTCCATCGTAGCATCGTTGTCGTCTCGCCAACTATTGCTTCTACGACTATCGCTACCGCTTAGTGATAAAGTAAAGCAATTACATGGCGATTGCATTTCATACAATAAAGCGACAACCATATGGCTCTCGCCATTCTGTCGATAACTCTGTTACAAAACATGATCATCTCATACAATAAAATATAGCATCATGTCTTGACCATATCACATCACAACATGACCTGCAAAAACTAGTTAGACGTCCTCTACTTTGTTCTTGCAGGTTTTACGTGGCTGCTACGGGCTTAGCAAGAACCGTTCTTACCTACGCATAAAAAACCACAACGATATTTCTTCAAGTGTGTTGTTTTACCTTCAACAAGGACCGGGCGTAGTCACACTCGATTCAACTAAAGTTGGAGAAACAGACACCCACTAGCCACCTGTGTGCGAAGCACGTCGGTAGAACCAATCTCGCACAAGCGTACACGTAATGTCAGTCTGGGCCGCTTCATCCAACAATACCGCCGAATCAAAGTATGACATGCTGGTTACCTCATCAAGTTCTACTTTCCTCCCACTCACTTCTTTCAAGAGAAACTCCTTCTCTAGAAAGGATCCATTCTTAGCAACGAATGTCTTGCTTTCGGATCTGTGATACAAGGTGTACCTGTAAGTGCATCTAGTGCCCCTTAGTGATTTTGATGTATTGAAGACCTATAGGTTAAGGGACTAATGCGTTTATGAGTGTACACAGGTCAATAAGTCTATGAGGAGTTTGATATTTACAGAGAAAGTCGACCCCTAAAAATGAAGTTCTTCGACTGAAGACTTTGGATTTCTGAAGACTTTGAAAGTGAAGAAATTGGTGTGACCTTGAAGACTTGGTATCCATTCGAGGAACATGAAGCGTGAAGACTTTTGTTTTCATAGTTTCATTTTCTCTTTCTTGAGTCATAGGAAACACTGTACTGTTAAAGGGGGTCGAGGAAATACTAAGGAAAAATTTCCATGTGTTGCTCAACTCAAAATCCTACACCTACCAATCCCTTGAGTGAAGCCATTGAAATCTCATACAGTTCAGTCATATTCTTCAAAGGATGAGACGAAGTTCTTCCGGTCTTTGAGGAATTTGTTCGACCGAGGAGTTAGGAATTCGCCAAGGCAGATTGCCTACACAAGGAGGAACATGATAGCCCCGAGGAATTTGATACTCAAATTTCGACTCACTTGTGCTATGCGCCAGCTGTCCCAAAATATCTACCCACCTAACGGTCATATCATTAAGGGCATTTATGTCTTATCATGTCAGGCTGCTCCCTAGGCTATAAATAGCCGCCCCTACAACCATTAGCTGGTTGGCTGCTCCGAGAGAACTGACACTTGTCATTTGAGAGCATCCCATCCTCCGAGGACTTTGAGCGAAAATCATCAAGTGAGGAAAACCCAAACCCAAACACCTACAAACCCAGAGTGATTGAGCATCACTGAAGAGATTGATCCTGCGTGGATCCGACGCTTGTTACCTTTGAAGACTGTGCTTCTTCTAGACGGTTAGGCGTCATGGTGTAGAGCATCCAAGAGGAATTGTGGATCGCCGAGTGACCTAGTTTGTGAAGGTTTGGAAGTCACCTGAAGACTTACCACGAGTGATTGGGCGAGGTCTGTGTGACCTTAGCCCAAGGAGAATACAGTGAGGACTGTGTGTCCTCAGGTTTAAATACCTAGCCGCTCCAACCAGATGTACAACTGAGACAACAGTTGGAACTGGTCTACCAAATCATTGTCTTCACCAAGCCTACTGGTTCTATTTCCTCAACTCTTTCATTTCCTCATTATAGTTGTTGTGTGCTTGTTCATATCTGTTTGAAGACTTTGACTGAAGACTTTCTCAATTTTCTCAGTTCAATTTCTTCAGTTTGTGTCTTCATCCTGTGTTATCCTATGATTATGCTTTCTGTACTCTGTGCTTGTCTTCATTTCATCATGATGACCATGCTTGTGTTCTGTTATGTTTACTTTTGAGTACTTATTCCGCCGCTAGTAGTTCTTCACTAAGGAATTTCCTCACCCGCAAATTCCTCAGTGAAGAATTCATAAAAATCGCCTATTCACCCCCTCTAGTCGATATAATGCACTTTCAATTGGTATCAGAGCAAGGTACTCCCTTGTTCTGTGTGATTTTGTTTTAACCGCCTGGAGTTTTAGTTATGTCGACCGCATGTATGATCAAGGTCTCTGCTGGGTGTCCTACCTTCGATGGGACGGACTACCCCTACTGGAAGAATAAGATGCGAATGCATCTTGAGGCAATTGATAACGATCTCTGGTATGCTGTGGAAAATGGTGTTCGCCCAGTCACACCTTCTCTGAATGCTACTGATATGAAGAGATTCAAGCAACTCGATTCTCAAGTGAAGAATGTGATATGTGGCATCTGAGCAAAGGACAGTATGGAAGAGTGAGTGCTTTGGAAACTGCTAAGCTTATCTGGGATAGGCTGTCCAAAGTCAATGAAGGAGTCTCAACACAGCGTGACTCTCGAGTTGATGTTCTTCGCAATCTCTTCAACCGCTTCAAAAGACTCGACAATGAAAATGTTCAACAAACCTTCGATCGTCTCACTGACATCTCAAATGAGCTTCAAGAACTTGGTGCCACTGACATAACCGGCGATGAGGTGGTGAAGAAATTTCTGAGATCGCTTGATTCCTCATTTGATACTCTGGCACTAATGATACAAGAGCGTGCTGACCACAAGTCACTTGATCCCGCTGATATCCTCGAGAGGCTAAATACTCATGAGTTCCAGCTTGCTGAAAAGAGAGATCTCTATGGTTCGAGCTATGGAAGATCACGTGCCCTAAAGGCCAAGGCAGTGTCTGAATCTGAAGATGAAGATTCTGGCAGCAGCCTTGGTGATCCTGAAGAACTGAGCCATGAACTAGCACTGCTTGTGAAGAAATTTCAGAAGTTCTCGAGACGTGGTCACTTTGGAAAACCCTCAAGGAGCAATGATTCCTCATCCAGTGACTACAAGAAGAGGCTGTGTCACAAATGCAAGAAACCTGGACACTACATTCAAGATTGTCCTCAGTGGGAAAAGGAATCAAAGAAGAAGAAATATAAGGATTATAGTTCTGATGATGCGAAGAAGAAGAAGAAGAAGAAGAAATCCTCAAAGTCTTCATCGTCAAAATCCTCGAAGTCTTCATCTCACAAGAAGAGCAGCTCTAAGAAGGCTCGGGCATTCATTGGCAAGGAAATGGACTCTAAGGCTGAATCTGAGGAACATGAGGAAGAGGAGGCATCAAAGGAATCCGAGTCCGGTGTGGCGAGCCTAGCCCTCGCTACTGTATTCGTGAAAGTGCGTTATATCGACTAGAGGGGGGGGGGGTGAATAGGCGATTTTTATGAATTCTTCACTGAGGAATTTGCCGGTGAGGAAATTCCTTAGCGAAGAACTACTTGCAGCGGAATAAGTACTCAGAAGTAAGCATAACAGAATACACGCATAGTCATCATGATGAAATGAAGACAATCACAGAGTATAGAAAGCGTAATCACAGGATAACACAAGATGAAGACAAACAGACTGAAGAAATTGAACTGAGGAAATTGAGAAAGTCTTCAGTCAAAGTCTTCAAACACAGATATGAACAAACACTCAACACAAGAATGAGGAAATGAAAGGGTTGAGGAAATAGAACCAGTAGGTTGGTGAAGACAATGATTTGTAGACCAGTTCCAACTGCTGTCTCGGCTTGTACGTCTGGTTGGAGCGGCTGAGTATTTTAACTCGAGGACACACAGTCCCCGACACCCAAATCCGAAAGCACGC
The DNA here is from genome assembly GCA_021605205.1 of Aegilops longissima. Classification (NCBI taxonomy): domain Eukaryota; kingdom Viridiplantae; phylum Streptophyta; class Magnoliopsida; order Poales; family Poaceae; genus Aegilops; species Aegilops longissima. Next base: position 613,667,186 of record CM038680.1, read on the forward strand.
AGCTCAGACACCAAGTCCTCATCAGATTCTCCTTGAACTAAGGTCACATGACCTTGTTCAATCACTGTGGTAAGTCTTCAGCGACTTCCAAACCTTCACAGACTTGGTCACTCGGCGATCCACAATTCCTCTTGATGTTTCTAGACCATGACGCCTAACCGTCTGGAAGAAGCACAGTCTTCAAAGGTAATAAGCGCCGGATCCATGCAGATCAATTTCTTCAGGATGCTCAATCACTTTGGGTTTGTAGGGTTTGGTTTTTGGGTTTTCCTCACTTGATGATTTTCGCCAAAGTCCTCAAAGGATGGGTTGCTCTCAAATGACAAGTGTCAAGTTCTTCTCGAGCAGCCAACCGCTAGTGGTTGTAGGGGCGGCTATTTATAGCCTAGGGAGCAGCCCGACATGATAAGAAATAAATGCCCTTCAATGATATGACCGTTAGGTGGATAAGATATTTTGGGACAGTCGCCGAAGACAACAACGGTCGGAAATTTGAATATCAAATTCTCGTATTATCATGTTCTCATCGTAGGTAATCCGACCGCGAATTCCTAACTCCTTAGTGAGAATAAATTCTCAATACTGTAAGAACTTCGCCTCTCACATCAAGAAATTGACCGAACTGTATGAGATTTCCAAAGGCTTCACTCAAGGGATTGGTAGGTGTAGGATTTTGAGTTGAGCATCACATGGAAATTTTTCCTTAGTATTTCTCGAATTTCTTTAACAAAGACGGTGTTTCCTATGACTCAAGAAAGAGAAAATCAAACTACGAAAACAAAAGTCTTCACACTTCATGTTCCTCAAATGAATACTAAGTCTTCAAGGTCACACCAATTTCTTCACTTTCAAAGTCTTCGTAAAGTCTTCGTAATATCAAAGTCTTCAATTGAAGAACTTCATTTTAGGGTCGACTTTCTCTCAGAAATATCAAACTCCTCATGGACTTATAGACCTGTGTACACTCACAAACGATTAGTTCCTTAACCTATAAGTCTTCAATACACCAAAATCACTAAGGGCACTAGATGCACTTACAATCTCCCCTTTTGGTGATTGATGACAATATAGGTTAAGTTTTCAACGGGATAAACATATGAAGTGTAAATACTGATAATGAGGAATTTGATTGCAAGATATAGAAGAACTCCCCAAGATGTGCATAGTGAGGAATTTGCTTGAGGCAATGCACATTTGAAGAATTGAATCATGGAGATCTCCCCTATATCTTGTAATTCATACACGATTTGACATATAATATGAAGAATTTGAAATGCATGATGAAATATGGTGCTTGATGTTATTCGAGTATGCAAAATAACGCATCAAGAGTATCGAGCCCAAATCAATTTGCTATGAAGATTTTCAAGGAGCTCACGAGAATCAGAGCATAGTGCAAGAGCATAATGCATCAAAAGTATCAATGCACCATCGGGTTTAAGATTACAACTCGATCCGATAAAAGGTTTCAGAAGAACGAGAGTTGTAACTTAACAAGAATAAATTATCAGATATAGGCAATAAACTAGACCCGCTTGAAGACTAACTCAAATTTCCCCCCCTTCGTCATCGAATGACCAAAAGGATCGAATCGAGGACTAACGCCTCAAGAATTTCAAGTTGAAGACGGAGCGCCAAGATTGTTGGGGTCGGTTGTTGAAGTAGGACCAGCCGCGTGTCTTCCAAGTCTTCATTTTCATCGTTGTCGCGAGATGAAGAATAGGAGCTGGCCACCAAGGAAGGAACTTTGACCTTCTTGTATTTCTTCTGAGGAGGTGCACTACCAAATTCTTCCTTGAGTCCCATTGACGCCGCTTCTTCTTCACTATAGACATGTGAAAGAACAGCCCAAAAGTGCTTTGAAGGTTTCATGGAGGTAGTAGTGGTTTTTCTTCACCGCATTGTGTGTTGAGGTCATGTTGTGAAGAAAAGTACCAAACCGACGCTTGACCCATTTATGATTACGATCAACCTTTTGATGAAGACCGAGGAGTAACTCACGATCACCATCACCACGGTGCAGAGCTTGAGGACTTTGCTTGACCGAGGTATTTGCGGCAGAGTCATGTGTGGCGAGTCATCATTGGTGGAGTAGGATGCGCTTATAAACTGTCCATCCAATGGACGAATGCCTTCATCGATCACAGCAGTAGCCTTGCCCTTGTCATCATCTGAAGGTAAATGTCCATTTGAGGACTTCAATCGGGGCAAGTAGCTGCAGTGGTTCAAAGTATCAGCCTTGTAATTGAGTGAAGACCTTGTCCTGATGAATCTCATAATCCAAGGTGCATAAGGCTTCAACTCAAATGGTGACATAGCTATGTTTGCCAGAGTCCTCATGAAGAAATCATGGAAGTTGACGGAACGCCATGGATGATGTTGAAAAGCATATTCTTCATGATGCCAACGACTTCTTCATCGCTCGAAGTCGTGGCCTTTGATAGGACTCATTGTCTTCGCTGTAATCCGATAGACAGTCCGAGGCACATATAATAATTCCTTGACGAGGAATTTGGTTCTTGGGGCCTGCCTTGGCTTCAAAGGCTTCATCAAGACTTGCATATAGTGATTTGAAAGTTCTGTTCGTTGTAGATACGACGGCACCATCAAGTGGAGGATCGAGTGGTAGGGCACGGCAATTCAGCTTGCCGGTGCCTTGTAGTGAGTATTTTCGACATCCAATCTAAGACCCATGAGTTCACGCTTCAGCGCCTCCGTGATGTGCAGCGTTGCATAAAATCAAGAATTAGTTCTTCATTTCACCACAGATATCGGTGCAGAAATTTAGAAGTCCTCGTCGTGAAGAACACCGAGGACTGGCTCAAAGCCTGGTAGCGATTCCATGTCCACATGAGGAATATGAGCATGATCGAAGATTTTATCCTTGTTGAATAGCACTGAGGAATAGAAGTTGGCTTGGCTGGCAGTCCATAAACGCCTCTTCCTAATGCGAGCGTAATCATATTGATTATAGTCATGAAGAACACGTGCTCGGCAAAGAAATCTTCAGCCTTGAACTTTTGCTTGCTTGAAAACGGATTCTTTTGCTTTGGCAGAGGGGTGTCGATGAGTTGCATCACCACCTCAGAATCGCAAGTTCAGTTCTTCAGCCGAGGAATTTCTTGTTCCTCAACAGATGCAATCGAGGATCAGCAATAGCAGTTTCATCAAGACTAGTGGCTGGAATTTCTTCATGCACAAAACCAGTGGGTTGAGTTTCTTCCGAGTCCATTTGGACTGTTTGTAGGGACCGAGGAATCTGTTGAGCGGGTGAAGAGAGGAGTATTGGGATGCGATTTTCCCAAAAGTCATCATTCATCACCGTGTGGTGCATCCAATATCCACATCTTCATCTTCACTTCTCAACACCAGCCTCTTCACCGTGAACCGAGGCATAGGTGAGGAATGATCGGGTTGAAGGGATTGCATCCACTTCAATTTCTTCATCAATCTGCTCGACGAAGCAGCAAAATGATGTTCTTCATCGATCCGATTGGGATCTCATAGTCTTCTCCAAAAGGAACAACGCCCTTTGATGGTATGGAGGAAATTGAACAACATCAATTGGATTTTCGTATGAGCTGGTCATACGCCTCATTTTCTTCGCAGTCAAGAATCGACGCAGCTGATGCTTTCTTTTCTTCACAAAGAGCTCGCTCGCAGCCTTGGTTTTCTTCACATCGAGGCGATGGAAGAATTGGAGTTGGAGTTACGCAGGAGGAGCCGAGGAATGTGGTTCGCTTTTCAGCGCAATCGATGCAGCTTGCCTGCCTTGAGTAGCTTTCTTCAGCGCACCACTAGTGGGTGCCCCGCAATTTCTTCAGCGGCTGGAATGGGATCATCAGCCGAACTAGCATTTTCATCAGCAGTTGAACGCCATCGCAGCAGGCTGCATGTTCTTCAATGGTTGGGCTGAGGCTTCACCGAGGAATTTCATGTTGCATCGGGCTGCAACATTTGTGAATTTCTTCGTCAGTTCACAAATCTGACTTTGGCTCCTTGCCAATCAGCATAATAGAAATCAAGTTTTGCCGAGGTCTTGAATTTCACCGACCTTGAGAAGCTCCTCGTGTCATCTTGACAACGCTTTTCTTCGTGAACTTCCTTCCTCAGATTGAGCCTTTTGATTTCCCTTGCCTTCTCAAACTTCCATTTTCTTCAGCAATGAAGTGAGTCAACATATGACTTTGTCCGGTGTCGATGAAAGTCGCATAGGGGTATTGGGATCCTTGTGCCGAGATCAATATAGTCGAGGACTTTCTTCGATCCAACAGCAAGGGCACAGATGTACCTTTGGCTCTAGCGGCCTTTTCTGACGGTCTCGATGATTTCCGCAAGTTCATCATCGATGCTTCATCATCGAAGGCACATGGAATGCAACCTGCTTTTCTTTGGCTAGGCCGAGGACCTCGCCCAGTTGTTGCTTTGGTCTTCAACCGAGTCGGGCCAGATTGAAGAATTGGGAGCGGCCGAGAACTTGCGTAAACGCCGAGGCAATTGAGAAGCCAACAGTCCTTTGACATGTAGCCAGTGCATAGGGATCAAGACTTTGACGGAGCTGTTGAGGACTTTGGTGGAGCAGCAACAAGTGTGAGGAATTTGCTTGGAGGGTGTCACGAGGAACTTGGCCGTGAGGGCGCAGATGGTGAAGCACTTGGCTTATGAGCAGGCTTCTTTGGCATGGATTTCCTCGGTTTGACCGAGGCCTCAAGCAGTGAGCAGCGCAGAATCCTCATTGAATTTCTTCACCGCCTCCTTGGCTTGTTTTGCCAATTTTGCTTCGCTTAGCCCATTCATCGTGAAAGTCCTCACCTCGCTTGATGCTTGTGGGATCAGCTACTTGGCCAGTGCCAAGGAGCTCTTGGGCATGGAGGATTAAGAGCTAATTTCTTCATGTACTTAGGAGTTACATATCTGTATTCCTCCATTCCCTGCCCATCTCCGCTCAATCTTCCAATACGCACCTTGCGCTGATTTTGTTTTCTTCATCCGTGCAGTAGTCAGATAGATTTCTCGTGGATTTCAAACGCAGTCATAACCTCATGTTTCTTTCCTCCTTTCGTGGCTTCTTACCGCCTGCCATGTTCTTCAGCTTGAGGAATTTGAACAATTGAGTTCTCTCAAGAAGTATGCAGTTTTTCTTCGAGGAACGCTGCAAATGAGTTAAGTTGATGAGAACCTAGTGATTCAGCAGCGGACATGTGTACCGTGAACAGAGTATAGTTGCAGGAATTTGGAGAGGTCATATGCTTCTCGTAAGGTTTTTCAAAAGAAACCTTGAAGAATTTCACTAAGCGCTTTTGTCTTAGGTTCCAGAGTTGTATAGATCGAGGATCCACACAATTGAGGAATCTTGAAGAAAATCATTGCTTAGAGAAACGAATCAAGAGATTTGAGGTGTTCATATGTGAAGTTTTGAAGAATAAACACCTTTGAAGAATTTCAAGAAGGTTTGAGAATCAAAGCAGTAATAAAAGTAACTTTTAATTACCCAAGTGAAGAACACGACTAACTGAGAAGAACAGTTGGGAAGTTCGTCTGCTCAGATCTTTCACGCCCTAACTTGGCGGAGGAAGACAGCTATGGCGGCGGTGGAGTGAGGATTTCAGGTCGGCGCGAGTACGCCGGCGACGAGGTTGAGGCAAGGAAGCTTTTCCTCATCGGCGATTTATGGAGTAGCGGCGGCGCTTAGGGTTTGAGGAGCTCGAGCGGAGAGAGAGGTCGAGCGGAGTAAAAGAAGTGAGGAAGGGAGAGGGTATTTATAGACACGGTGAAAAACGGATCGCCCGAAGATTTAGGACGAACGTGCCCCTGACCGTTTCCCTTCTCACGACATGTGTCATCCACGTACAGTGTAGTGGAGATCGTGTACGATTGTGGGTGAGTAAAATAATGCATCGTGGGATGCGGAACGGTTTGAGCGGCAAAAACGAAAGTTTGATAAGATCAGTTTTAAAGTTCCGCTCGCAATTTCTTCACTGTCAAGACACAAAGTGAAGATTTTGAACGAGTTTCAAAATAGAACGCACATGAAGAATTTGTGAATAGATTGGGTTGAGTATAGCATAGAGGGGAAGGGTCCATCACATTCACTTAGCGTAAAAAGCGACTTGAAGAAATAGCCATAAGTGAATGTGTAGAGGACATAAACCCATATATATATATATATATATATATATATATATATATATATATATATATATATATATATATATATATATATATATATATATATATATATATATATATATAATAATGAAGAAAGACGATGGAAACAATGAAGATTTTGCAAAGTTGAAGAATTTGAAAACTCAAGAATTTCAACACCGAGGAAAAACTCAAATTGAAGATTTTCAACTTTGGTGGTGGCGTGACCCATCAGATAAGAATGATGATTTCAGACACCGCGCATAATTGTCGAGGGTTCTGAGAATCAAATTCTTCATTAATTTCTTCACATTTAGAGTGTTATTCTTCATTGATTGAAGAAAACGCTTTCTTCATGTGTTGCACATCTAAGTCATCAATTTTGCATAAGTGTTAGGATGTGTGTCCTTTCAAAGAACGCTCAAGATTCTAAGATATTTAGCTCACACCGCAACTTGCTAAATCTCTTCTCATCCAAGGGCTTAGTGAAGATATCAGCTAGCTGTTCTTCACCTTCACGTGCTCGATGGAGATGTCGCCTTCAACACATGATCACGAAGAAAATGATGACGAATTTGAATGTGCTTTGTCTTCGAAAGTGCTGAACTGGGTTGTGAGCAATCTTGATGGCACTCTCATTGTCACAATAGAGAGGCACATTCTTCACGTTGATGCCGTAGTCCTTGAGAGTTTGCTTCATCCATAGCAATTGAGCACAACACGAGCCAGCAGCAATGTATTCAGCTTCCGCAGAGATGTGATACGCAGTTCTGCTTTCTTCGAGGACCAACAGCACCAAAGATCGTCCGAGGAAATGACAAGTACCAGATGTTGACTTGCGTCCACACGATCACCAAAGATAGTCGAGTCGAATATCCAATGAGATCAAAAGTAGAGCCCTTGGGGTACCATAATCCTAGTGTTGGTGTGTGAGCTAGATATCAAGAATATGCTTCACAGCCTTATGGTGTGATTCCTTCGTGTAGCTTGAAATCGGGCACACATGCAAACACTAAGCATTATATCTGCCTAGATGCACATAAGTACAATAAAGAACCAATCATGGAGCGGTATACCTTGTGATCAAGTCAATACCATTTTCATCAAGGCATAGATGGCCATTTGTGGGCATAGGAATTTTGACGCCTTTGCAATCTTGCATGCTGAATTTCTTCAGACATCTTTGAGGTATTTCTCCCAGATATGAATATGCCATTGTGTTGTTGATTAATTTGAAGACCTAAGAAGAATTTCAACTCTCCCATCATAGACATTTGATATTCTTCACTCATCATATAGGCAATTCATCACACGCCCGAGGGGCTTGCTTGAGGCCATAGAGGGCCTTATTGAGTCTCAAGACTTTGTCGATTCTCGGATCTTCAAAACCTGGGGTTGAGCAACATATACTTCTTCCTCAAGCTTACCATTGAGGAATGCACTTTTCACATCCATTTGATATAAGGTGATATTGTGATGGTTAGCATAGGCGAGTAATATGCGAATAGACTCAAGTCTAGCGACAAGTGCAAAAGTTTCATTGAAATCAATTCTTCAACTCGTGTAGCCTTGAGCTACTAGTCGTGCCTTTATTCCTCACCACAAGATCATTTTCATCTTGCTTGTTGCGGTAGATCCACTTTGTGCCAATGATATTATGCTTGCAGGATCTGGACGCTTGACTAGTTCCTGCACATTGTTGAGCTCGAATCGATGTAATTCTTCTTGCATGGCCTGAATCCACCTCGCCCGTAAATGCTTCATCTACCTTAGTGGGCTCTGTGATAGAGACAAAAGCATAGTGCCCACAAAAGTTAGATAAATGTGAAGCTTTTGAGCGTGAGAGGACCCGGGCTTTAATGTCATCGATGATCTTCTCCACTTGCACTTCTTTTGCAACGCGAGGATGAGCTAGTTGTCGCCGAGGAATTTGATCATTTTCCTCAAGACCATTTTCTTCAAGATTATCTTCAGTGCATCACCGACGTTCTTCACAGACAGGATGAGTTCTTCAGCAGTTTCTTCAAGAGGAATGACATCCTCGGTTGCCTTGAACCTGATAGAATCCTCAAAAGCTGGTTCGCCTAACACGTAGGTAGGTGCTCTTTGCAGCCATTAGTTTCATCGAACCGCACATCTACAAGGTCAACAATCTTGTGTAGAGTGATGTTGAAGACTCAGAGGTGTGCGAGTCCTTTCCGTAACCAAGCATAAACCTTCATGTGCTTTCGTGCAAATTTAGAGTTGTGATGAGGATCTCTAATCCAGCATTTAGCAATCAAGACTTTGAAATAACTTACATTAGGGTTCTTGTCGTGAGGAGTTCATAGGCAGTCTTCTTGAAGAATTTGTGAAGATATACTGCTGATGATGTGGCACGCAGGTCAATTGCTTCAATCCGTAAACGACTAGGCGCTTTGTATTCATCAAGCATAGTGCGAGCCATCTCAACCAGAGTTCTGTTCTTGCGCTCCACGACGCCATTTTGCTGAGGAGTATAAGGTGCAGATAACTCATGAGTAATACCAAGTTCATCAAGACCGGAATTCTTGAACTCAGTTCCATTGTCACTCCTGATGTGCTTGATCTTCACACCAAAGTTAGTTGAAGCCCTCGAGGAAAATCATTTGAAGACTTCCTGCACTTGATTTTTGTAAGTAACAATGTGTACCCATGTGTAACGAGAGTAATCATCAACAATAACAAAGCCATATAGAGATGCATCATTAACGACAGCTGAGTAATGATTGGGACCAAAGAGGTCCATGTGAAGCAATTCGAAGGGACGAGTAGTGGTCATGATAGTCTTCGCTGGATGCTTGGCCTTGGTCATTTTTCCAGCTTCAGAGGTTCCGCATAAGTGATCCTTGAGGAATTTGACATTCTCAATGCCAATGACATGCTTCTTCTTCGCAAGCGCAGTAAATTCCTCATGCCTGCGTGACTAAGTCGCCGATGCCATAGCCAGCCTTCTGAAGCTTTTGCAAGTAGGCACACGGCTGGTTGTGGTCCTGTGGAGAAGTCAACAATATACAAGTCTCCTCTCCTAAAGCCTTCGAAGACTTTGGAATTGTCAGCTTCCATAATCACAACACAACGATACTTGCCAAAGATAACAACCATATCAAGATCACAAAGCATTGAGACTGACATGAGGTTGTATCCTAAGGACTCAACAAGCATGACTTTGTCCATGTGCATGTCCTTAGAGATAGCAACCTTACCAAGACCCAATACCTGACTTTTGCCTTTGTCAAGAAGATGATATGCTTCAGATGTGACGGTGATAAGGAGCATCCATCAATAGATTCTTGTCACCAATCATGTGATTTGTACATCCACTATCGAGAACCCACTCGGTGGCTTTGGGTTGATCATCCCGCAGATGAATTAGTATAACTTACGATCTCATATACTTCATCGCTGAAGAATATGATATCAAGTTCATCGATGAATTTCATCACCAAGATCAATCGATAAGCAGAGGAGGACGTGTGAAATGAAAGTTCATTTCATCATGATTAGCTCAAGGCCCTTTCGTGCATTTTTGTCGTGCCCCAAAGAAATTCTTCAGACGTTAAGGCACGCCTCGAGACCTGACTCGCAGAAGAGATTAGTTCTTTTCTTCACCACCCACATCTCAAGGGGTGGCAAAGAGTTCATCACTCATGAAAGCACCATACGAGAATGGTGGCATAGAGGCCAAACCATTTCGCTTCACATAAGAGGGGTTAGGGTAAGCATATGAATAAGCAGAAATTCTTCGAGGACATATGAACATATTGGTTTGAAGAATAATGCACATATTCATAGCCCTTAGCTCTACCCTCGCAAAACAGAGTTGTTAGCACGATGATAATCATATGAGGACTTTGATCCTTTTGAGGAATTTGATCCATGTGAGGAATTTGGTCCGTTTGTGGACTTGGATCCATATGAAGAATTTTGTCCATATGAAGAATTTGATCTGGGGTTCCTATTCTTCACTGGTGGTGTCATGAGGAAATTCACCAAGACTTTCAAGGCACTTCTTGGGAACCCAGATTTTCTTCATAGGGAACCGCTCTGCAGCTTAGTGCCAACATATCTAGCAAATACTTCACCATTCTGATTTTTGAACAGTTTATAGTTGGAGTCAAATGACTCATCGCAGAATGAGGAAATTCGCATGTAAAGCCAGATAAGTTAGATGGATCAATCGAGGTCCTTTGCAGCAACCCATGAGGTTTTGGGATACCGCTCAAAGCTTCCAAGATGTTCCATCAGCATTTAGTTTCCTCTCAAAGGCAATACCTCTTTCCTAGGGTTCCTATTGAGGATCTGTTTTTAAGCACATCACAAAGAGTCTGATGCCCTTTGAGGCTTTTGTACATGCTGTCATGTACAATTCCTTCAGCCCTGCATCGTCAAGGATACTAGCAATGTCCTCGATGAGGAATTAGTGATAGCAGAGGCAGTGAAGAATTTGTAACAGTTGAAGCATTTGAACATTCAGTGAAGAATTAGCGATTCACGCTCAATGCACTTTAAGCATGGAGGAACAAATTTTTCTTGAGAAGCGCTGATTTGTTGAGCAAGCAATGAATCGCGCCCTTCTAAAGATCTTCATAACTCACTCTTAGCTTCTCAAGATCTTGCTTTCTTTGAAGAAATTCATAAGAAAGTTTCTCATGATCGATAAGAGAGTGTTATGATGACCTTGAAGGTTGTCAAGCCTAGATCAAGTCTCAAGATTTTCAATCAGGCTTTAGTGCGATCCATTTCTTCACCCAACATATCATCACTTTTGTCTAGCATGTTTTGAACCTTTTCAAAAGCCCTTTGTTGTTTATAGCAATCTTAGCAAGTTTAGAGTAGCTGGGCTTGAGATCCTCATCGATTCATTTTCACTAGATTCAGAGGAGGTGAAATTAAGACTTTGGCACCTTTTGCCATGAAGCAATAGGTGGGAGCGAGTCATCATCATCCTCATCAGCTTGTCGGCGGGCCGGTTTCTTCAAGGTTGAATATGGACTTGCAAATGAAAGCAATGTGAAAGCCGATCGCCACACCAGATTCAGATTCTTCGACTCTCCTCTTCCTCATCTTCCTCGATTCAGCTTCGAGAGTCCATTTCCTTGCCAATGAATGCCCGAGCCTTTTTGGAGCTGCT